>OY740783.1:68349562-71080441 GCA_963514005.1 Raja brachyura | reverse complement strand
AACCACACCCCTTGATATTATATTAATATTATTAATTGGCTCCTTTTACCCCATCCCCACCCTATCTCGAGGGGATGGGGGGGGGATGGAAGATGAGGGGAGAGAGGGGGTGGAGGGAGGGGGGAGATTGGATGGAGAGGGGGACAGGGGGTGGAGAGGCAGGAAGAGGATGGGGCAGAGAGGTGGGTGGAAGGGGCAGGGAGAGGGGGAGGGGGAGGGGGATGGGGTGAGAGGGGGATGGGGGAGAGAGTGGGGGGGAATGGGGAGGAAGAGGGGGGAGCGGAAGGGAGAGAGGGGGATGGGGAGGAGAGCGGGGAGGTGGAGGGGCGGAGGGAGGAGGGACGAGGGAGGGAGGAGGAGGGAGGGATGACGAGGGAGGGAGGAGGAAGGGGAGAGAGGGGCGAGGAGAGAGGGGCGAGGACAGGGGGGAGGAGAGGGGGAGAGGACAGAGAGGGGTGAGGGGATAGGGGTAAGGAGAGAGGGGGGAGGAGAGGGGGGAGGAGAGGGGGGAGGAGAGGGGAGGGGTGAGGGAGCGGGAGGGGAGAGGGGAGAGAGCAGGGGAGAGGGGTAAGATGGGGAAAGAGTGGGGAGGGGAAAGAGAGGGGAGGGTAGGGAGGGGGAATGGGGAGAGAGGAGGATGAGGATGGGGGAGGGGAGCAGCGGGGAGGGTGAAGGGGAAGATGGGTAGATGGGGAGAGGGGTGAGGAGAGGGGAAGATGGAGAGGAGGAGGAGAGAGGGGTGGTGAGCGAGGGGTGGGGAGAAGGGTGAGGAGAGACGGCTGAGGAGAGAGGGGGAGAGAGGACTGAGGAGAGGGGGAAATGGCGATGGGGAAGAGAGGGGTGAGGAGAGAGGTAGGGGGAAGGTAGGGGGAGGAGGAAGGGTGGACATGGGGGAGAGATTGAGGAGGGGAGGAGAGGAGGGAAGGGAGAGAGCGGGGGATGGGGAGGGGGAGGAGAGCGGGGAAGGGGAAGGGGAGAGAGGGGTAGGGGGTGGGAGATGGGAGGTGGGGGAGGGGATGTGAGTGGTGGGGGGGGGGGTGGGGAGAGGGGATGAGGAAGGGGAGAGAGGGATCGGGTGAAGGGGGTGAGAGATGGGTGGGGGGTGGAGCAGGGGCAGGGAGGAGGGAGAGAGGGGGGAGAGGGGTGGGGCAAAGGCAGATGTAAATGAATCCATTCCGATTGGACATCTGTGAGCATTGGGCATTGTGACATCACACAATGGAACGTTCACCAACATTCTGTGGGTGAGAGAAATTTGTTTTTTTTAACATTTTGAAATATTGGGTGGAGGGGGAAGGATTTTATTAAAAATTATGTACATAAAAATGTTTAAATGTAAAGAGGAGTGCATTAGTGAATGTAAAAGCGTAATGTCTAGCAAAATGGCAAAATCGCAGCGTTTGAGCTTCTGGTTTTGGCGGATCATGAAATCAAAGGCCAACAATCTTAACTGAAAAAAAATGGAATGTGACATACACCCACATACCCGGTCGGCAGACACACAGGCACATACAGAGTTTTAAGTAGACCAAGTGCAGACCCATTGTGTCTGGTCCCCGAACGTGCTTCACACACACTAACCACCCCCACACTAACTACCCCCTTGATATAATATTAATATTATTAATTTGCTCCTTTTACCCCATAACCGCCCTATCCACTGTAGGTATGTTACAAAACGTACCTTTACCGGCGCTGCACTTCTGCCGCTCCCCGTGTGCGCGACTTTCGCGCCTTGCAGAGGGGGGCGGGCTTAAAGTGCCGTTTTTCCACAGGCAGGACAAATCGATGAATGTCGGGCGATTTGGTTGCTGAAGAAAAATCGCTCCGACATTTCATCAATGGTGGTATTTTTAAATTACTCCAGATTATTTATTAACTAGAGTAATTTAAAAATCACCTTCAAAAGCCGTGAGCGCAGACAACCGGAAGCATTTTGCGTAGGGAAGAAAAAAAGGTAAATAGTTTATTTTTATATTAAAAATTGGTTTTTCGGGAGGCATTAATAATATTTTTATGTTGCGAAATGGGTTCCCCAAAAAATGTATGAACCCCCAGTATTTTTCCCCCCGACTTCCCTGCTAACCGCAACGTTCTAATCCACCGCATTCCGCTAAAACCCACTCGCTAGTTGATTTAAATGGCCATTACTTTACAGGCATAAAACACTAAATTCCTTCCATTTGGCCCAGAAATTCATGAAAATTAGATTTAAAAATTATGTTATATTGTGGATTATTGTGTGAATGTTATTTGGACACTTAGGCAATTTTCAAAAAGTTTATCTTTTCTTAAGAAATTGATAGATGTTTAGATCTACTCATTGAATTTTGTAATTAGCTACAATTAGATAACTAACTAATTATATGCTTTAATTTCAGGTCATCCAAGTAAGATTGTTTAATATTTGTTTCAGAATGCTTCAATCTATAATAACTGAAAATTTCATTGAGTTCTCTTAATTTTTAAGAATGTTATGGACATTTAACTTTTCCAGATCACAGCTTTTGAGTTAAGTCAATTGAAAGGCAATGGGAAGCAAGATGCTCATTTCCGAGTATGAAAATGGCCATAACTTTCTTAATACTGAAGATATGAAAGTAAATTAGGTGTCAAATTAAACTTCTTTTTATGCTTTATCTGATGGGATAAATTGCAGACTTGATTTTTAAAATCTCAAAATTTTGTAACATTGCTATCCACTGATGCATAGCCCCCAACACGCAGGCACTTCTAAGGGGGGGGGGGGGGGGGTGGTTAGAGAGTGAGGGCAGAAAGAGAGTTGGGGCGGGGTTAGAGAGTGAGGGCAGAGAGAGAGTGGGGAGAGACAGAGAGAGAGGGGCAGAGACAGAAGGGCAAGAGACAGAGGGAGAGTGGGGTGGAGGGGAGGAGGAGAGGATAAGTGAGTGAAGGGGGGAAGGTGGTGGGGAGGAGTGGGGAGGGGGACATGGGGAGTGAGTGGGGAGGGGAGGAGAGGGTAGGGGGAAGGGAGAGAGAGGAGGATGAGGATGGGTGGAGGGGAGGAGAGCGGGGAGGGTAAAGGAGGAGACAGGGGTAGGGGAAGGGTGTGGTAGAGGGGGGAGGGTGGGTGAGGGGGATAGAGAGGGGTGGGGGAAGGGAAGGGGAGAGGAGAGGAGAGGGGAAGAGGGGGAGGTGAGAGGAGAGGGGTGGGGGAGGAGGGAAGGAGGGGAGGAGAGGGGAGGGGGGAGGGGAGAGGTGGAGAGAGAGTGGAGGCGGAGAGAGAGGAGAGGGCGAGAGTGGGGGGAGAGAGGAGGAGAGAGAGGAGGGGAGAAAGAGAGAGAAAGGGAGGGAGAGAGGTGGGGAGGGAAGGGAGAGGGGAAGAGTGGGGGGCGAGGGGGAGAGGGGTAGCAGGGAGTGGTGCAAGAGAGAGGGCAAGTGGGTGGAGGGGAGATAGGGGTGGGGGAGGGTGAGAGAAGGGGTGGGAGGGGAGGAGGGAGAGGGGTGAGGAGAGAGGGAGGGAGAGGGGGAGAGAGGGGGTAAGGGGAGGAGGAGAGGGGGGGAGAGGGTAGGGGAGGGGGTGAGATAGGGTTCGGGGAGGGTGTGAGAGAGGGGGAGAGAGAGAGAGAGAGGGGCAGAGACAGAAGGGCAAGAGGCAGAGGGAGAGTGTGGTGGAGGGGAGGAGGAGAGGATAAGTGAGTGAAGGGGAGGAAAGGGAGAGGTAGGGGGAGTGAGAGGGAAGAGTGTGGCGGGAAGAGAGGGGAGGGAGAGGGAAGGGAGGGGGGAGAGGGAGGGGTGGGGGAAGGGGAGAGAAGTGGATGAGTGGTGGAAGAGGGACAGAGTGGTAGGGGGATTGGGAGGGGGAGGGGGAAAGGGGGGCGGGGAGAGAGGGATGGGGGTGGGGGAGGAAGAGGTGGGGTGGGAGGAGGAGGGCGAGAGGGGTGAAGAGAGGGGGAGAGAGGGGTGGGGGAGGGGAGGAGAGAGGGGAGGGGGAAAGAGGTGTGGGGGAGGGATGGGAGGAGGGAGATGGGGTAGGGGAGAGAGAGGGAAGAGTGTGGAGGGAGGGGGAAGGGGGTGGGGGAGAGGGGGTGGGGGAGAGGGAAGGGGGGTGGGGGAGAGGGGGATGGGGTGGGAGGTTGGAGGGGGAGAAGAGGGAGAGGGGTGAGGAGAAAGAGATTGAGTGGGGAGAGGAGAGGGGTGGGGGTGGAGAGAGGGATGGGAAAGGGGGAGAGAGATGTTGGGGAGGGATGGGAGGAGGGAGATGGGGTAGGGAGGGAGTGTGGATGGAGGGGGAGAGGGGTGGAAGGAGAGAGGGGAAAAATGAGGAGGTAGAGTGGGAGACGGAGGGGTGGGGAGTCCATCTATTCCCCACTCCCTGTCACCCCCAACCCTCTTTCTCTATTCCCACACACGTGATCAAGCGCTTCGACACAGGCTGCGGGGGGGGTCTGGGGCAGGGGCTGGGGCAAAGGCAGATGTAAATGATTCCATTCCGATTGGACATCTGTGAGGGATGGCATTGTGACATCACACAATGGCGGGGGAGGGGGGGCTGGGGTTAGTGCAAAGGCAGATGTAAATTAGATCCATTCCGATTGGACATCTGTGAGCATTGGGCATTGTGACATCATACGATGGAAGGTTCACCAACATTCTATGCGTGAGAGCAGTTTGATTTTTTTAACATTTTGAAATATTCGGGGGGGGGGGAGGGTTTTATTAACAATTGTGTACATAAGAATGTCTAAATATAATGAGGAGTGCATTAGTGAATGTAAAAGCGTAATGTCAAGCAAAATGGAAAAAAATCACTGCGTTTGAGGGTCTGGTTTTGGCGGACCATGGAATCAAAGGTCAAAGATCTTATCTGAATAAAAAAATGGAATGTGACATACACCCACACACCCGGTCTGCAGACACACACACACAGAGTGTTAAAAGTATATAGATAGATATAAGATAAGATATATATATATATATATATATATATATATATATATACATATATATATATATATATATATATATATATATATATACACAGTGGCTTGCAAATGTTTTCATACCCCTTGAACTTTTCCACATTTTGTCACGTGATACATGGTTTCCAAATTTTATTACAAATAAAAAACTGAAAAGTGTGGCATGCAAAGGTATTCAGCCCCCTGAGTCAATACTTTGTAGAACCACCTTTCGCTGCAATTACAGCTGCAAGTCTTTTTGGGTATGTCTCTACCAGCTTTGCACATCTAGAGACTGAAATGTTTGCGCGTTCTTCTTTGCAAAATAGCTCAAGCTCAGTCAGATTGGCTGGAGAGCGTCTGTGAACAGCAATTTTCAAGTCTTGCCAGAGATTTTCAATTGGATTTAGGTCTGGCCTTTGACTGGGCCATTCTAACACGTGAATATGCTTTGATCTAAACCATTCCATTGTAGCTCTGGCTGTATGTTTAGAGTCGTTGTCCTGCAGGAAGGTGAACCTCCACACCAGTCTCAAGTCTTTTGCAGACTCTAACAGGTTTTTTTCCAAGATTGCCCTGCATTTGGCTCCATCCATCTTCCCATCAACTCTGACCAGCTTCCCTGTCCCTGCTGAAGAAAAGCATCCCCACAGCATGATGCTGCCACCACCATGTTTCACAGTGGGGATGGTGTGTTCAGGGTGATGTGCAGTGTTAGTTTTCCGCCACACATAGTGTTTTGCATTTAGGACAAAAACTTCAATTTTGGTCTCATCAGATCAGAGCACCTTCCTCCACATGTTTGCTGTGTCCCCCACATGGCTTGTGGCAAACTGCAAACGGGACTTCTTATGGCTTTGTTTCAACAATGGCTTTCTTCTTGCCACTCTTCCATAAAGGCCAGATTTGTGGAGTACACGACTAATAGTTGTCCTGTGGACAGATTCTCCCACCTGAGCTGTGGATTTCTGCAGCTCCTCCATGGGCCTCTTGGCTGCTTCTCTGGTCAATGCTCTCCTTGCCCGGCCTGTCAGTTTAGGTGGATGGCCATGTCTTGGTAGGTTTACAGTTGTGCCATACTCTTTCCATTTTCAGATGATGGATTGAACAGTGCTCCGTGAGATGTTCAAAGCTTGAGATATTTTTTTTATAACCTAACCCTGCTTTAAACTTCTCCACAACTTTATCCCTGACCTGTCTGGTGTGTTCCTTGGGCTTCATGATGCTATTTGTTCACTAATGTTCTCTAACAAACCTCTGAGGCCTTCACAGAACAGCTGTATTTATACTGAGATTAGATTACACACAAGTAAATAGAAGTCATCTATTTACTAATGAGGTGACTTCTGAAGGCAATTGGTTGCACTGGATTTTATTTAGGGGTATCAGAGTAAAGGGGGCTGAATGCTTTTGCACACCACACTTTTCAGTTATTTATTTGTAAAAAAAATTGAAAGCCATGTATCATTTTCCTTACACCTCACAATTATGCGCCACTTTGTGTTGGTCTATCACATAAAATCCCAATAAAATACGTTTACGTTTGTGATTGTAACGTGACAAAATGTGGAAAAGTTCAAGGGGTATGAAAACTTTTGCAAGTCACTATATATATATATATATATTATATATATATATATTCATTAATCATGTGTACTGGCACCTTTTAGTGTACAGAAGCATTGGGGTAAACCTATTTGAAACGGTCATTTTAATATGATTGGGATATGCTATAAAGTAGTCTCTGTTCGTTCAGGTTTTGTCCCTTCTTGCCTCGTAAAACTTTCCCATTTTTATTGCCAGATGGAACAGAAAATGTTCCACATTCTTGTACCAATATTAGTGATGTCACTCAAACATGGAAATTTATTGCTTCTTATGCAGACTTTATTTTTATATTCTCAAAATGTTATACTTTTATAAAGTCTACCATGCATATGAGCTAAATTCATTATATGACCTGTACAGGGTGAATAGAAAGCATAGGCCAATCAGACCGTGGATTTCGACTGCCTTTACATGTATTTAATTAATTAAATCAAGGTGTTTGGTTGTGTCTGACTTTTAACATTGGCTCTGCTATGTAATGTAATGGTCCTTGCAATGTTTGCAATTGGTAATTATATGAAGAGCACCAATAGTAATATCAGGACAACTTTTACTTCCAGATTTTTCACATATGTACCTGTTCTAAAATGCAAAACTTAACATTTAAACAACTTATATTTATCAAGGTATTGTGTTGTGTATTTATTGACATCATTAAAGGGGAGGCAAAGGTATGGCACTAAACCCTACAATATTATACAGACAAGAAAAAGTCCTATTCAAAATTCTCTGTGAAATATTTGCACAATCTCACCTCATATATCAATATTACAATGACAAAGTCATTCACAATTTGTCTGATATTAATATTAATCACATGTTGAGATTATCTTAGAATTGTTACAGGAAGATTGGAAATGAAATTACCTAATGAACATGCTGCAAGTGACATTTTTATATTTGTGCCATTACGTTATATCATCAAATCAATAATGAAGCTTTGAAGAAGAGTGATTTGACATTGACCAAGAATCAAATCAAATGTAGCATCACAGGACTGCAATATTCAAAGTATTGTATAACATATATGTTCTGCTTTTAACATAATTTTAAAAATGTTAATCATAGCTTTTCCTTGGTATCAATGGAAAAAGAGTGGTTGTGACCTATTTTCAAATGTACATTAGCTGTTTTAGTTTGTTCAATGGTAATCTATACTTTTTTCTGAGATTCAAATTGGAAATATCTCACAAAAATATATCTTCTTCCAAAGCATTCCCTCATTCCGTGTAGTCAATGCCTACTATGTTCTGTTGTGCTAAACAAAGAAATAATGTCATTGTCCTGTCAGGGACACATGACAATAAACTCTTTTGACTCTTTTGACTCTTGACTCTTTGACAGTTAATCCTTTCCCTGCCATTATGTAATCATATAAATATAATCAATGTCCAAGTGAGAATAATTATTGCTGATATTTCTGAAGCATCCGCGTATGTTGTGCTTGTCACAGTTAACATTATTATGCCCCGACACAGAAGTTTTCAACATGCTAGTCTTGCATAGCAAATAAACTCCCATGTCTAAATCTAATTTCTCACATTGTGTGAACATGTCAGGTGGTGTTGTGCTGATGCCACAAGGTAATGAAGTCGTCAATTATAAAATGATCTATAAAGATGTCTGAAACGATTTTGGTGATAGATATCTAAAGGTGATCCAATACTGACATAATTTAGTCTTGCCATACATTTCTTAAGAAACCACAATTGGAGCCTTAATAAATCCGCTGCACAGACGAAAACAATTGTTTTGTTCTGTGGACAATTGCATTCAGATAACTGTAAGACTTTTTTAATTGCACAATCAAGGGTGTGATATTGTTGAAAGTAGGAACTATGGATGCAGGTTACAAAAAACGACACAAAGTGCTGGAGTAACTCAGCAGGTCAGGCAGCATCTTTGGAAAACATGGTGAGGTGATGTTTCAGGTTGGGACCCTGCCTCAGACTGATTGTGGGGATGAGTGATGGGGAGAGGGAAGAAATCTGGAGGAGAGAATGGACTTGACAAAGTCTGAAGAAGTCTGAAGAACGGTCCCGACCTGAAACATCACCTATGCATGTTCTCCAGGGATACTGCCTAGCTCACTGTTACTCCAGCTCTTTGTGTCTTTTTTATAGGAGAAGCAAAGATCTGCCATTGGTGGATGGATGGATACATGTGGAGGTGGGGAGAGGGGGAGGGGAGAGTGGAGAGGAGGGGGGTGGGAGGCAGATGATTGGATAAAGGCCAGAGATGAAAAGACTGAAAGTGTTGAGACAAATGGATTGAACAGTTGTGAATTGTAAAGCTAGAGGAAGGAATGTAGGTGGAACGAGAGAGGATGGGATCAATGGTGGGACATTCGTCAGTCACAAAGATTGTAATCTGCATCGGAATAATTTGGTAATTCAATAGTGCTATTCCTTCAGTGTGAACCTGTTGTCAATTTTTTTAGGTAGACAATTTTTTAATGTTGCCACTCCCCCACCTACAAAATTACTTGAGAAGTTTATCAGCCAATTACAGCATGACAATGGCTGTGCTTTCTTTAATGATTGTAGCTTGTCTAACAATAATTCAACAATCTGATGTCCACCAGTGTATGCAAGAAAGTTACAGGACAGGTTAAGAAACTGGTTTAAAAAAAGCCACTGGATCTGAAGCTTTTCATTTAGATGTATAGAATCTAAAGGCAAGGGAGCCATAATGGATTTCTATAAAATGTTGGTTTGGCCACAAATGAAACCTTTATAACAAACTCATCAGGAAGGCTGGCTCCATCCTGGGGGTGGAATAGGATTTATGGGAGGTGGGCTTGGAGGGGAGGATGCTCCTCAAACTACGGAGCATCCTGGACATACAGTTCACCCCCTCTGTGACACACTGGTCAACCTGAGGAGTACCTTCAGCAACAGACTGGTTCCACCAAGATGCGGGACCGAACGCCACAGTAGGTCCTTCTTCCCTGTGGCTATCAAACTGTACAACTCCTCCCCCTTCTGTCGTGAGGTAGACTGCATTTTGTGTTTTTTATGACTGTTGGTAAATCAATTTCCCTCCTGGGATAAATAAAGTTCTATCGTATTGTATCGTATCATATCGTAATTGAATGCTGACAATTGGACCAGGAAATTGGGGTCAAGTTGGGAAAAGGGGAAGTACAATGGAATCTGGGGGTCCCTGTTCATCAGTCACTGAAAGTAAGCATGCAGGTACAGCAGGCAGTGAAGAAAGCGAATGGCATGTTGACCTTCATAACACGCGGAGTTGAGTATAGGACCAAAGAGGTCCTCCTGCAGTTGTACAGGGCCCTAGTGAGACCACACCTGTGTGCAGTTTTGGTTTCCAAACGTGAGGAAGGACATTCTTGCAATTGAGGGAGTGCAGCTTAGGTTCATGATGTTAATTCCTGGGATGGCGGGACTGTCCTATGTTGATAGATTGGAGCGGCTAGGATTGTATACTCTGGAATTTACAAGGATGAGAAGGGATCTTATTGAAACATATAAGGTTATTAAGGGTTTAGACACACTAGAGGCAGGAAACATGTTCCCAATGTTGTGGGAGTCCAGAACCAACGGCCATAGTTTAAGATTAAGTGGTAAGTCATTTAGAACGAAGATGAGGAGAACCTTTTCACACAGAGAGTTGTGAGTGTGTGGAATTCGCTGCCTCAGAGGGCGGTGGAGGCTGGTTCTCTGGATGCTTTCAAGAGAGAGTTCGATAGAGATCTTTGGGATAGCAGAGTTAAGGGATATGGAGAGAGGGCAGGAACAAGATACAAGATACAAGATATATTTTTTTGTCACATGTGCCAGCTGGCACAGTGAAATGTGATAGCCAAACAGCCATACAATAAAATAAAGAACACGATAAAGTTCAACATAAAACGTCCCCACACAGCAGAATCAAAAGTTTCCCACTGTGAGGGAAGGAACCAAAGTCAGTCTCTTCATCGATGTTCACCCGTGGTCGGGGCCTCCGGAGCCCTTCGCAGTCGCCACTCAGGCCCGCTCGCCGGGATGTTGGAACTCCGACGTCGGGACTGGAGGCCAACCTCAGCAGTTTGGACCTCCAAAACGGCCGCTTCCTACCAGGGTTCACGGTCCCGATGTCCCCAGGCCAGGCCGGGCGGAGTTTTATGCTGGCGGCCCTCGGCAAAGGGTACCAGGGACTCCGCGATATCGGTTAGTGCCGCCCGCCTTGGGTGCTCCACGAACCACAGCTCCTCGATGTATGAGCAGCGGCCCAATGCTCCGGAGCTCCAAACGGCGATCCAGGAAGGCATTGCCAGCTCCGCGGTGAATCCAGCGTCGCCGCTACCGAAGCTCTGGTCTGGTCCCCAGTCTCAGGTAGGAAAGACCGCTCCGATCCAGCTGGTAGGCGAGGAGGGGGGCGAGGCAGCGACTCGGAGAAAATAGTCGCATCCTCGCCAGGAAGCGACTGGGAAACGGTTTCCCCCTTACCCTACCCTCCTCCCCCACATAGAAAAACTAAAGAATCCCCATAAAAAAGTTTAGACAAACTAAAATAAAAAAAAGGGAAAAAACGGACAGGCTGCAGGCAGAGGTGCCTTCAATGAGCGCCCCTAGTGATACTGATTGTGCATGATCAGCCATGATCATATTGAATGGCGGTGCTGGCTCAAAGGGCCTAATGGCCTATTCCTGCACCTATTGTCTATTCTCTATTGTCTATAATGGGAGTTATCTACAGCCCCCAAAACAGTAGCCTGGAGATAGGGTGTAAGTTGCAGCAGGAGTTAAAATTGGCATGTAACAAAGGTAATGCCACTGTAGTTATGGGAGATTTCAATATGCATGTAGGTCAGGTTGGTTCTGGACCACAAGAAAGGGAGTTTATAAAGTGCCTCCGAGATGGATTCTTAGAGCAACTTGTACTGGAACCTACCAAAGAGAAGGCAATTCTGGATTTAATGTTATCCAATGAACCAAATTAATGAGGGAACTCAAGGTAAAGGAACCGCTAGGAGGTAGTAACCATAATATGATATCAAGGAAAGAACGTTTACGTCACAACCCTGTTCCACCAATCTCTCCACCACCACGCACAAGAAGCACAAGAAGCGACAAGACATATACCATAGAGAATCGGTTGGCAGACAGGAAACAAGGAATATGAATAAATGGGTCCCTGTCAGAATGGCAGGCAGTGGCGAGTGGCAGGCAAGGCTCGGTGCTGGGGCCACAACTATTTACAATATATGATTTAGATGATGGAATTAAAAGTAACACTAGCAAATTTGCAGATGACACAAAGCAGAAGAGTGTTGGAGTGAAGAGGTCCTTATGCAGGATTGTCATATGAGGAAAGATTGAAAAGACTAGAAATTAGGATGAGAGGGGATCTTATAGAAATGTATAAAATGATAAAAGGACTGGACAAGCTAGATGCAGTAAAAATGTTCCTAATGTTGGGGCTGTCAAGAACCAGGGCCCACAGTCTAAGAATAAAGGGGACACAAATCCCTGGCAGGCCGCTGACAAGATTGCATGACAACGAACAATTTTATCTCCCCCCTACTTTACAACAAGAAGCACATTTTATTTATTGTTTAAACATAGTAATACCATCTGGTCGCCTGCGTAACGCACACAAGCTCCCACGCACAAAACACCAGATAATCTGCAATCTGTTTTAACCGAAGATGGACACAAAAAGCTGGAGTAACTCAGCGGAACAGGCACCATCTCTGGAGAGAAGGAATGGGTGATGTTTCGGGTCTAGACCATTCTTCAGACCTGAAGACTGAGTCTGAAGGGTCTCGATCCGAAACGCCACCCATTCCTTCTCTCCAGAGATGCTGCCTGTCCCACTGAGTCACACTAGCATTTTGTGTCTATCTTTGGTGTGACAGTTGTCTCATTTCATCGGCTTCATGTATTGCACGCATGGAAGCGACGCTAGACGTTTACATGCCGCTTGCAACTTTTCATCTAAGTGTGCTCTTAATGAAATCTTACATCTTTGGAATGGATGTAATCACCGGCTAAAGCAAAGGCATGGTTAGGACAGGGACATAATCCCACCACTTAATTAACCAGGTTCCTGAAAGTAAAAACTATGGAAGTTGGGAAAACTGGCACTGACAACGGTCCATGTGAAAGAACAGCACCTACCAACAATGAAGGCACAATGAAACCAGCTGCCACAAGCCCTTCCCACAGGACGGGGTCGGCATTAACACTCAAAAAAGAGTTACACTCATTTAAAAAAAAATGTTACATGTATAAATATTTCTTACATTCAGGATCCTGGTTAATTAAGTGGTGGGATTATTTCCCTGTCCTAACTATGCCTTTGCTTTAACAGGTGGTTACATCATGGTTAAATCATGGCTGATCTATCTCTCCCTCCTAACCCCATTCTCCTGCCTTCTCCCCATAATCTTTGACACCTGTAGTAATCAAAAATCTATCTTTATCTCCCTTAAAAACATCCACTGACTGCGCCTCCACAGCCTTCTGTGGCAAAGAATTCCACAAATTCATCACCCTCTGACTAAAGAAATTTCTCCTCATCTCCTTCCTAAAATAATGTCCTTTAATTCTGAGGCTACATCATCTAGTCCTAAACTCCCCACTAGTGGAAACACCCTCTCCACATCCATTCTATCTGAGCTTTTCATTATTCTGTATGTTTCAATGAGGTCCCCCTTCATTCTTCTAAACTCCGGCGAGTGCAGGCCCAGTGCTGACAAAATGCTCATCATAGGTTAACCCACTCATTCCTTGAATCATTCTTGTAACTCTCTTAATGGTTGTAAAACTGCAAATTGCCACGCTTGCACCATGAAATCAACAACATTTTGTGTGGGCACATTCGTGCACATTAGTGTTTAGCAGGTAGAGCTGCTGCCTCACAGTGCCAGAGACCCAGGTTCGATTTTGACCTTAGGTGCTGTCTGTGTCCAATTTTCACGTTCCCTGTGACTATGTGGGTCCCAAAGACATGGGTTTATAGGTTAATTGGTCTCTGTAAATCGTCCCTAGTGTGTAGGGAGTGGTTGCAAAAGTGGAGTAATATAGAACTAGTGTGAATGGTCCGTGAGAGTAGGCTGCAGGACCTGAATCTTTTGATCAATCCATCTGTCCATTTGTCAATGAATATATAAATCCATAAGTTGCTCTCAATGATACCCTCCTCATCCACTTAGCTGAATGTTTTGCACTTTTTTTAGTCTGATCCAATCCATGTAATACAAGATATTTGTGAACAATTCCAGCTATAAAATATACCTGAAATTGCTATATTCTATTGCATATGAGGTTTAAGTGAGTTTCTAATGGTGTTATGACCTGCAATTGCTGTTAAGCAAACTATTCAGCTCAAAAGCAGCTTGAGGATGATGTGTCTGGATTGTAATCCACTCAGATAAAGATTGTAAACTAAACATACCATAAAATGAGAAGAGGCTTAATGTTAAAAAAGATGCATGCTTATTTATACTGTTTTTATTTCAAACTGGAGAAAACATAAATTGGGAAAATGATGCTAATGTGCACTAGTTTTGTTCGTACGTGCTTTAGTGCATCTGTACATATTGCTTTAAGCAGGAAAAAATTCTTCGAACTACCTTCCAGTTCATCAGTTTACAAATTCTGGAATGGCAGGTGGATCTTACAACATGATCAGGAAACAAAGAGGGTCCCAATTTCAAAGTCTCCAGGGGGTTGACAAATTGTCCTTAAATATTGTAATGCTTTCATGAAAAGAGGGAGAGGTCTTTTGTCTGCTCGTTAGCTGCGTCATTGAGATGGCTGGAATTTTTGGGTTGGCTCATTCAAATGTTTCAAAACAACCCCGTGAGTAGATCCTCTGTAATTGCAGAGTAAATTACGTGGGCAGCTTTTTCAAACCCCCATAGCAATTTTAAGTAACAAGAACCAAGATGGTGAATCACAATAAAAAAAAATACGACTCCTGGAAATCTGAAATAAAAGCAGAACATGCTGGAAACTCTCAACAACTCAAGCAGAATCTGTGGAAAGAGAAACAGGAATCTTGTAAACATTTTACAATGCAGAATAAATATTGCATCAGTTTCCCATTTGATCCTTTCTCCAGTTTTACAAAGAATTAACTTCAAGGAAAAGGACATAGTGCCATGATTTTCTATTAGTATTTCAATATGTGCAAATGTCAGATAGTTTTTTGCAGGGACTTAGAAAGTTTGGCACTTTTATTTTGGCAACAAAACTAAAGTTTGTGTTGATTTCAGCACTGTAGATGCTGTGTCAACTTGTACACAAAATAAAAATTTGAAAGTGGGTAGTGGTTTGGTTGTAATAGTTTTTAGTTTTGTTCGTAGACAAGGAGAAGTACAGTGTGAACCTGAACGTTTCAGCTGAGCCACATTATGAGAAAGGTGATGGGGGTAAATCTCAGCTTTGCATGGAAATTCAAATCAGTGGAAGGGGGCAGTCAGGCAAGTTTGTCACAGGGAGCAATTAGATATTATCCCATTTGGACTACCATGTTGAATTATGTTCAACTATGCTTTCACTTCTGAAGACAATTTAGCATGAGTGAACTGATAGATATCAAAAATTGCATCTGTTTGAAATATCTGAAAATTGATCTTTAATGTAATTTGTTCCCTTGAATCAGACAGCACTGCTGGTCGTAATGGTTGTCAACTTAAAATACTTAAAGAAATTAGGGCTGTGCAACAGCATCTACAGCAGTGGTTCTTAACCTTTTTGGCCCCATGACCCCATCAGACATTCTTAGTCAGTACCCTGACCCCTGAAAAAAAAGTTGGAAAAAAAAACAGCCCGATTTATTGAACCATGTCTGCCAATGCTCAGCCAATGGGATGGCTGAAATTGCTTCGCAGCCATCAGGCAATCAAAACGAGGAACATCTGTGACTCGTCCAGTTACAGTGAATACACTGGACTGCTCTTCACAGCACTCACTACTTGCAGCAGAATATTATTACTCATATCCGAGATTCAACTTTTGACTGTGTCATTCGAAAGGGAAATCTGCCTGAACTTGTTTAACTGCTGTTCTCCCAGCACCAACTTTGAGAAGGCATGGCTTGATAAGCTCTTCACCGATGGTTTGAGGTTTCTTGGTCTGTGCAATTCAATATGCAATCCGGTATGAAGCCTCCAACACACCTTCATTTTGATGAGCGCAGTGACCCATCAAATCGATGCGGGAACCCTTGAGTGCAGCTTCTTTTCGTTTGAAATTGTCCACGCCCTTCCCAGCCAGGTCGCTGTGACAAGATTCCAAATGGATCTTCAGTTTGCTGGGCTTCATGCTCTCGTGGCTCAAAACCTTGGCACAGATATCACATTGTGGCTTGACCACGGATTTTTGAACAATGCTTGTGAAGCCGAACTTGTGAAGTGACTGTTGCCGGCAGTCGCCTGAAAAACCAGGAACTGGAACGGCGACTGACATACACACAAACACACACACACACAAACACACACACACACACACACACACACACACACACACACACACACACACATACACACACACACACACACACACACACACACACACACACCCTCACTCACTCACTCACTCACTCTCTCTCACTGTCACTCTCACTCACGCACAGCAAAGGCGGGGTCCAGGGCAAGCGGGGGAGCGCTGTGTAAAAAAATTCCCATGGTGTAAAGCCAAGGTGATACAGACACACACCGCGATGAACAGGAAGGTTGGCGCTGTAATTAAGACAGCTAAAGCACAGTGTACGGTAAGTCCTTTAAAAGAGGGGAGGAGAGGGGGAGAAGGAGGGAGAAGGAGTGGAGACAACTTTTAAGAAGCCAGAGATACACGGCTGTGAAGTTCGGTGGACATTTAACATTACCGGTCTGAAAACTACAGCTTACCTTTTTTTTCCCCCAATGAGCCAACAAAATTCACCAGTCAGCACCAGCTCCAACCTATGAGAACCTCCGAGAACATTCAACCTCCTGGCAATCTATTAGGACCTCCTTGTGACTCACCTACGGCTCGAGAATTCTCGCTAATCTTCATGGTGACTTCATTCTAGTCGCTGCTAATTTTTCAACGAGCGACCATAATGAGGCCGTGACTAGTTCCCAGAATGCGGGAACTCCTCACGACCATGAAGGCGACTCCCCGGCAACCACCCACGAACATACAGTCGCCAAAAAAGTTGCCTAATGGACAGGCCCATTAGGTACCTAAAAATGGGCTCAACAAATTGATATGTTATTTATGACCCCTTCATGACCCCGGAGAAACCCCAAACAACCCCCATGGGGGTCATGACCCCCAGGTTAAGAACCGCTGATCTACAGGATCACATGTTTATCAGTAGAGCCAGGATTTTTCCATAAATGCCATGAGTGCCTTTTCTTGCCTATTTTGATGATTTCACCAGGATAATGCCTTTTTTCCTCGATCGAGTGCCTAAATCAACCTTTTTTTGCCGTTTTGCTAAAACGTCATGCTATTTTCTCTAGTTGTACCGTGATTACAATGACGTTTTATATGTTAACACGTTAATATTAATGTTATTATTAACGTGTTAATATAGTATAAAGGGCCTGTCACACTAGCGCGCGATTAGACGCGACAAGCGCGACCTACCGTGGTCGCTTTAGTCGTCCGGCCTCGCGTGACCCTGTCCCACTGCGATCGCCGGAGTCTCGTGGAGTTCCGCGGACTCGTGTGGAGCTGGTGTCGACATCGCGCGTAGTGTCCAAAAACCGACACTGCTTAAAAATTACGCGCGGCAAAATCCTGTCGCGCGGAATGTGATGACGTTTTGACGTTGTGCGTCTTCAGCGTGGCGTTGCGTGATGACGTCACTGCCCGACGTCGTGCAACGCGCATGCTCATGCGCATCGTCACGTGATGAAAAATAACGTCCTTCCTTCGGACGTCGCGCGTGTAATCGCGCGCTAGTGTGACAGGCCCTTCACTCGCACCGGGATCGCCTGACCCCCACGCGACCCCCGCGTCCGAATTTGTCGCGCTTATCGCGTCTAATCGCGCGCTAGTGTGACAGGCCCTTAACTTACAAGAAAACTTCCACCACCAGGGCAAAACCCTGGGCGCCACAGTCGGTCGTTCAGTCGTTCGTGCCGCTGCCCGCTGGTTCAGTTTTTTCCAAGATCTATTTAAGAAAGAACTACAGAAGCTGAAAAAATCGAAGGAAGACAAAAAATGCTGGAGAAACTCAGCGGATGAGGCAGCATCTATGGAGAGAAGGAATAGGCAACGTTTTGGGTCGAGACCCTTCTTCAGATGGATTGGGGGGGGGAAAAGAAAGGAAGAGGCCAAGACAGTAGGATGAGAAGGAGAGCTGGGAAGGGGGACGGGTGAGGAGGGAGATGACAAGGGATATCTGAAATTAGAGAAGTCAATGTAGATACCGCTGGGGTGTAGACTATCCAAGCGAAATACCCAAGCTTATCTCCTCACTACATTTACTGCTGGTTCCAGTAGCAAATCTGAGTTTTCAAGTGATTTGTGCAAGGCATTCATTGATGCTGGAATTCCACTGTAGAAATTGGAAAAAAAAATCTCTCAGAGGGTTTTTAGAGAAATACGCAGAGAAACATATACCAAGCGAGTCATCATTATGGAAAAATTATGTTGACAGCAACTTCAACATTGTTGTACAGAAAACTAGCGATGAAGTTGCATGCAACAAAATATGGATCCCAATAGGCGAGACAACTGATGCTGTGGGGAGATATGTTGCCAATGTGGTCATCAGTACACTGGAGGCAGGTCAACCATCAAAGGAGTATTTGTTGACATCAGAAGTATTGGGGAAGTCAAACAGTTCAACTATTGCTCAGTTGTTTGCATCTTCACTTGCTGTACTTTGGCCAGAAGGTATAAAACACGAGAATGTACTTCTGTTTGTGACAAAGTTTTATTCCCCAAAATGTTACATTTGACATGCTTAGCTCAAGGACTATAGAATTGGCAAGCACAGGCGTAGCTTGTTTCCAAATGTCGATTGCCTAGTTTCCAATGTCAAGAAAAAGGTCCTCAAAGTACCGTCACGTGTGCAGTTGTTCAAGGAAATGGCACCCGAGATTCTGCTACCTCCTCAGCGCATTTTGACTAGGTGGGGTATATGGCTCTCTGCTGTACTTTACTGTGCTGCAAATTTTGAAAATATAAAATAAATCATCAACTGTTTTGAAGAAGAATCTGCTGCAGTCAGGATCGTCAGTGAAATCATGCAGAAAAAGTCCCTCCACCGCGATCTTGTGTTTATTGCTTCCAATTTTGTAAATTTCCACAAGCATTCACTTCCCTTGAGAAACATGGTGAAACATTAGTGAATAGCTTGCAGGTTTTCAACAAAGTAACTGACGATATTCGTAAAGATCTTGGCGATGTAGGTAAAGACATACAAGGAAAATGTGAGAGAGTGATTTTAGCTAACAAAGATCTTGAAGAAATACAAAACATAGCTAAAGTTCTCAAAGGTAGTTGTAATGCACAGGATATTGACATGAATATGGAGTCTGTAGCTTGTTTTTGGTATGCACCAGTGACCTCAGCTGGGGTAGAAAGAAGTTTTTCACAACTGAAGCATATTCTGTCTGACAGGCGGCATAGTTTAACACCAGATTGTTTGAAAAAAATGCTAATAATTATGTGCAACCAGGCAACTTTGGACTTTTAATGTAGTATACCTTTATATTATTATTTTAACTATATATTGGTGGTGAAAATAAATGCATTTGTATGCCTTTTTTTGGCAATAAATGCTTTTTTTGTGCCTTTTTTGTAATTTTGTTTGCCTATTTCAGTTTTTTACTGCCTAAACATCCTGGCTCTATTTATCAGCAAGGGTGAAAGTAAAAAAATTCTGACCCATTCATTCATATTGTTAATATTGCTGATTTAACCCAATTAAGGTGATTGTGATTAAGATAGACCACACTGGTCTATTAGATCATTGTAACCTGAAAATGTCTGATGGCTGAGGAGGAAGATTCTGATCATGTTTATATGTAAAAAAGGATGTAAGTGGGAGCCTTGTGAGTTACAAGCTATTTAACTTGATCTGAATTGTATGATTGGTTTTCAGATTACAATTGGTTGGTTTAAAGATTATTAGTAATGTATGTTATGATCACTTGAGAAGAATAGCAGCTAAGGTAAGTTCTCTTTTTTTTTGGTGAAAAATTGAGGTCTTGTCAAAGCAGATTTATCAAATTTTTTGGAGGGTACAAGGCTAGTTAATGATGGCAGCCAGATGGAATATTGTATATATGGACGTACAATTTTGTTTTCAATAAAGTTCCACACAAAAGGCTACTAAGTCGGGTTGAATTCCATTGGATGGATGCTCAGGTATTACATTGATTTATGAATTAGTTATATGTGCTGGAATTGAGAGTGATTAGTAGTATTTGGTAATTGTCCTGTGTGATGGTCCTGAACCGAAGGATCTTGCTTCACCACATTTATCATTGTTTTTATGAAGACCATGTTAGTGCAACCTTTGGGAGATATTTTTAATTTTGCTGATAATCTGAAGTAGACAATGATGGATCAGCTGCCTACTTTACATCTTTTTCTGAATTTCCTTTAATTAATTTAGTTGGTATGGAAAATTAAGCTGCAAATGGACAGCCAATCTAAGAATGGATTTTTTGGATAATTGCCAGAAGAGTTTAAAATCACCCATATCCCTGCATTTTACCTATTTATTTTTCAGCAGACTTGAAGCCAAAAACTAGAACACTGGTGATTTATGTCTTTTAAGGTTGGTTAATTTATCATGATGCATTTGACTCATGTTAAATCTAAGCATTTGATTCAGAATAAATTCTAAGGGCACTATCCATGATTTGCTGAATGTCCATGACCAAAATTAGAGGAGGCACACTTGGTATACATATAGTTAGAAAAATAAAATACAAGTTGAAAAATATAATAGGTAACAATTTTAAGATAGTTGTAGGCCCCCATCTTGAGTATATTCCCAGTTTTTTGTTCCCTCAGATAGTGTGGAATTTTTAAATCCTGAAGGCAGTAGGGTTGTTGCTTTGGCATTCTTAGTCATTGAGTAAGCCCAAGGAACTCAAACTTTCTTCACCAAAGAAGTTGACTTGAAGACCTCCAAATAATGCATTCTGAATGGATGGTAGATAAGTTAGTCTGTTTTGGACAGAATTGGAGACATCAGCTGCCTGCCATGAATCTTTTCTGAATTACCTTTCTATTGATACCAATGCGGTCACAAATAGATGACAATATGGACCCAGGGATAGCCAATAAATGCATACCTTATGGCAGAAAGCACTAAAACTACATTGGGAAACATTTGCTTCTCATGAATTTGATAATCAATGACTCAGATTTCTGGGGAACATATATCCTCTTTGAAATGGGAGCTAATGGGACTGTCCCACTTGGACGATTTTTCAGCAGTCGCCTGAAAAAACGTGAACTGGAATGGCGACTGTCAGAATGGAACACACACACACACACACACACACACACACACACACACACACACACACACACACACACACACACACACACACACACACACACACACACACACACACACACACACACACACACACACACACCGCAAAGGTGGGGGCCAGGGCAAGTGGGGGGAGCGCTGTTTGAAATTCACACGGTGCAAAGCCAAGGTGATACAGACACACACCGCGATGAACAGTAAGGTTGGCGCTGTAATTAGGACGGCTAGCACAGTGTACGGTAAGTCCTTTAAAAGAGGGGGGGGGGAGAAGGGGGGGAGAAGGAGTGATGAAGGAGTGGAGACAACTTTTAAGAAGCCAGACAACTTTTAAGAAGCCAGAGATACACAGCGTGAAGTTTGGTGGTCATTTAACATTAACAGTCTGTTATCCTCGCCTAAAAAGTTGCCTATGTGGGACAGGCCCATAAGTGTATCGCAACAAGTAGAAGACTTTTTAGATATGGAACTAAATTTATTTTATTGGAAGTTACAAAATTGTTACTTGATCAATTACAGAAGTTTCCTTGAGCTTGATTATTTGCCTTCAAGGCTTCCTGAGGAATTTCACAGCATTTTTCTTTAAATTCTTCTCCAGCTTCTATTCATTTGCCATTGTGTCAGGGGCTTGTGTGAACCTGGTATGGCCCATGATACAGATATGGCCGATACATACCAAGATCATTTGGTATTATGTTGACACATACCAAGATCATTTTAGTTTTGTTTAGAGATACAGCATGGAGATAGGCCTTCCGGCCACCAAGTCCATGCTGACTGCCGATCACCCATTTATGTTATTCCACTTTCTCATCCAGTCCCCACACACTAGGGACAATTTACAGAGGCCAAGTAACCCACAAACCCACACGTCTTTGGTATGTGGGAGGAAACCGGAACACCTGGAGGGTACCCATGTGGTCACAGGAAAACATGCAAACTCCACATAAACAACACCCAAGGTCAGGATCGAACTGTAGTCTCTGGTGCTATGAGGCAGCAGCTCTACCAGCTGTGCCACTCACCAGATCTGTACAGGTTGAATCTGCACAGATTGAAAAGAAAAAAAACACAACCTAACCATAACTTAATTCCATCTCTTGGTATCTTTATTTTCTGAATTCTTCACCACAAACTGAACTTGACATATCTGAAATATCCACTCACAGTCATAGAGTGATACAGTGTTGAAACAGGCCCTTCGGCCCAACTTGCCAACACCAGTCAATATGTCCCAGCTACACTAGTCCCACCTGTCTGGACCATTTGGTCCATATCCCTACAAACCTGTCCTATCCACTCAAGGATATATACATAAAGCACGAGTAACAGCAGGACAGGCAGCATCTCTGAATGGAAGGAATGGGTGATATTTTGGGTCGAGACCCTTCTTCAGGCTTCTCGACCAAAACATCACCCATTCCTTCTCTCCAGAGATGCTGCCTGTCCTGTTGAGTTAATCCAGCGTTTTGTGTCTATCTTCAGTTTAAGGAACTGCAGTCTAAAGAAGCATCTGCAGTTCCTTCCTACACACTATCCACTCAAGGAATTGAACATTCTAGTGGAGGCACAAGGGACTGCAGATACTGGAACCTGGAGCAAAATAGGTCAAGTAGACACAATGAGATAAAGGGTCACATATGTAGACACAATGAGATAAAGGGTCAAAACCCTGTATCAGGACTAAGAATGTAGAGGTAAGATAGCCAGCATATAGTAGTGAAAGGGAGGGGTGAGACTGAGCCTGGCAGGTGATAGGTAAAGCCAGGGAAGAGAGGGATGATGGGCAGATAGAACTAGATGGTGGAAGGTGCTGAGTGTAGGTAACATGGAAAGGTTGGATGGAAAAAGTGAACACAGGGAAAGGGACACTGGGTGCACAGGTGGGAGTGGGAAAGCAACATGGGTGATGTGGATCACCTGAAATTGGAATGTTCATACCTGTGGGCTGGAGGCTACCAAATGGAATATGAGATGTCATTCATCAGGTTTGTATTTGGCTTCACCGTGCAGTGAGGTTGTATGGCAATGCAAAGGGAGTCAAAATAGCATGCAAGTGGAAGGTCATGTTGGCCATTGCGGAAAAGGTGTAGATGTTCTGCAAAATAGTCACCTACTCTACACTAGGTTTTGCCAGAGCAGGGGAGGCCACATTGTGAATACAAAATGCAGAAGATGAGGTTGGAAGAATTTCACGTGAATCTCTGCTTCACCTGGAAGATCTATTTTGGTCTCTGGATGGCGGTGAGGGAGAACGTGTAGGGACAAGTGTTGCAGGGGAAAGTGTTAGGATTGAGAAGGATGGTTGGGAAGGGATGAGTGAAACAGGGAGTCGCAGAATACGTGGCCCCTGCAGACCCCATTCCACATGTGTCTCTCTTCTTGAGTTCATCTTTTTCATCCCCTCCCCCATCACTAGCCTCCAACTCGTCCCATCTGACTAACATCTCTTTGTTGTATAGTTCCCTATTATATACCAGTTTCCATCTCTATTCTTTCCCCCTCCCCTACCTGGCTCCATCTGCCTTATTTATTTTTTCCATGCATCTCCAGCTATCATTGTTTCCATTCAATGTTTTTATGTTTCTATCATCTTCCAGGCTCTGTATTGGCAGTCTATTTGCCGCCAAATAAACCCTCACCTGGCTCCACCAATCACCTATGTCTCACCCTCCCTCCCTCCCTTACTCCTGTATACTGGCCATCTTTATTATTGGCTCTCTTGATCCTGATGCAAGCTCTTGATCCAAAACATTGATCATCCCTTTGCCTCCAGCCTTTGCTGCTTGACCTGTTGAGTTCTTATAGCAGTTTATTTTGTGCCTCAACTTCCAGCACCTGGGGTCTCTTGCATCTCCAAACCTAACAATTGCTCAGCTTATAAGTCTTGCATGTAATTTGTTTAAATAAACCAGTATTTCCTCCACTAGGTGGTGTATTAGCTGTACGTTAGCAAAAGCCAGCTTTTGCCATTTCAACCATGCTTTATATCTCTGGACATTGAACTATTTATGTCTCACTCATTAAATGAGGGTTTATTGTCTCTTGTTCCTATGCATTTTGAGTTGTGTTCTGTAAAGGGAATATAAATGAAATCACTAATGATGTTGCGATCACCCTCCACAATCTGCTCACCTCTTTGTGTGCATGGCAGTGATGCATCTGTTGGACATTTCCCATTCAAGAGGTAAAGGACAACTCTGGTAGAGCCAGGATTTCAAATTCTCCATCATTGCACTGGATTCTCCAGACAAGTTACTGGAGATAAAGATCATGGAGAGTTAAAGACAAATTAAAAGAAAATGCTCTTTGGAGTACAATGTTTTGTTAAGTTGGAAAAGGTGCAGAAAACATTCATGAGGATGTAGCCAGGAATCAAGGGCCTGAGTCATTGGGGATAGGTAGAACAAGCTAGGACTTTATTCCCTCAGGCGCAGGAGGATGAGGGATAGAAACATAGAAAATAGGTGCAGGAGTAGGCCATACAATATGATCATGGATGATTATCCAAACTCAGATATCCCGATTATCCAAACTCAATACCCCGTTCCTGCTTTTTCCCCATATGCCTTGATTCCTTTAGCCCTGAGCTAAATAATCTCTAGAGGTATACAAGATCTTGAGAGGAATAGATAGGGTGAATGCACAGAGTAGGAGAATCGAGAACCAGAGGACATTGGTTTAAGGTGAGGGGGAAAAGATTTAATACAAACTGAGGGGCAACTTTTT
This sequence comes from Raja brachyura, assembly GCA_963514005.1. The sequence goes on along the minus strand of OY740783.1, from coordinate 71,055,719 downwards.
TACACAAAGGGTGGTGGATGTATAGAACAAGCTGCAGGAAGAGGTGGTTGAGGCAGGTACCATCATAACATTTAAGAAACATTTAGACAGGTGCATGGATAGGACAGGTTTGGAGGGGTATAGGCAAGCAGGCAGGTGGGACTAGCGTAAATGAAGTCTGTTGGTCAGTATGGGCACGTTGGGATGAATGGCCTGTTTCCACATTGTATGACTCCATGAATCTATGACTTTACCAGCCTGAAAAATATGTAACATCGAAGTAAGAGCTGGTTGGCCATTAACAATCACCCAACTTGACAATGAACAGTCTTTTTGATTTTGAGTTGGTGGGGTGAGGCATATCACAACTGGATAGACCAATCACCTGACCATGGGGTTTGGAGTCAAAAGTCATCTGATACCTGCAAGGATAGATCCAATCATAGTTGTCAACCTCAGACAACAACACTAAATTGCCATCTGTGCTGGGGAGGCAATGGAGAGATGGCATTTTAGTTCAGGACCCTACTTCAAACCATTTCCCTCCACAAATACTACCTGACCTGCTGAGCTCCTCCTGCAGTTTGTATTTTACTCAAAATCTCATCATCTGTAGACTCGTGGCTGCCATAGGAATGTTTGGTCCCTGTTGTTATTGTATTTTCCCAGTTTAGTGTCAACCAAGACACGTGCAAATTTAGTTCAAACATTCATTTGTTTTGTTTTAGAATTCTCAGATGAACCACCATCCATTTAAGCTTTTGGGATTTAGAGATACAGCGCATAAACAGACCCTTCAGCTCACCAAGTCCGTGCTGACCACCAATCACTCTGTACACTAGCACTATCCTACACACTAGGGACAATGTACAATTTTACTGAATCCAATTAACCTACAAACCTGTATAACTTTATGAACTGCCACCCTCTTGTGTTCTGACTGCAGACATTTCTCATTATAAGGATGGTTCAAGCTATTTCCATCTTGACTTGGTCAAGGAGACATTTCAAAATTGTTCAACATTGCTGAGTTTTGTTTTGGAAATTGTTGCACTAAATCTGAAAATATATTCCCTTTGTTATCTGTATTGAATTAAAGCCCTGTTGCACTGTGCGAATTCACCCAAGAGCTTTCCCAAGTTAAAAAAAAACAAACTCGCAGTAAGCACATAGAATGAAAGTAGCAGGTACGTCGGAGATCGGGACGTCTCTTAGCGGCTCGTAACGCTAATGGCAGGTACTTGGGAAACGTGGTAACTCGTGAAGATTTTTCAACATGATGAGTAAAGAATACTTGGGATGTACAAATGTGATACTTTTTAACATAGTTATACCGTAGTAGCTCGTGAGTTTACCATAGTAGGACCTGGTGTACTATATCACTATTGTACGTCCATGATGGAAATAAGAATACTCAGTATATTCATTACCTTTGAATTGTAGTTTTATGTAATCCTCCCATAATTTCTGAGTTCCATTTCACAATATCTATCAGACATACAGAATGTTGCAAGGTAATATTTTGCCCAAACTCAGTTGTATCTTTCTATCTCAATAAATATTCAAAATATGCCATTGTTTCAGCCACATTACAACAAAATATAGAATGTAGGTTATTTGTAATCAGTCACCCCATCCCAGAAACAACAGTACTTAAAAATAACATTTATTTTACTAATTTACAAGCATTTAAAAAAATATATATTTTATTTATTAGAGGTAAATACATCAATGTACTTCACATATATATTGTTACAATCATTGTACCCTATAATTTTATGTTTTTTAAAGAAAAAGAATAGAAAGAAAGAGAGTGAAATAGGTGAAAAGAGTTATGATAGTGAAAGAGTGTGCCGAAGGGGAAAATAAACCCTTGGTCAAAGAATTAGAGAAAGGGGGTTAAGAGATAGACCCTAAAAAAAGCACAAAAAAAAGCCAGTTACTATGTTATATATATCACACAAAAAGGAATCCACCAACTCGATAGTTTTTCATCCCCCCCTACTAAGGCCCGAGGTACTCCTGCACCGTAACTTTGTAGTAATTCTATAAATGCAGACCACGTCTGATAGAAGTGTTCTGATTTTCCTTCCAGGCGGAGTCTCATATCTTCCAGATGTAGTGTTTCAAACATAGTTGAAATCCACATATTTAATGTTGGTATAGGAGCATTTTTCCAGAATTTTAAGATTAGTTTTTTACCTATTATTAAGCCATAATCAAATAAATTATTTTGGTACACATTTAATTTCCAAACTACTTTCTGTCATTCCGAAAATAATCCATTCTGGCTTTGGTGTCATTTTTATTTTAAACAGTTTTGTGAAAATTTCAAAATTTCAATCCAAAACCTTTGAATTTTTGTACAAACGATGAATGAGTGCGCTATAGTAGCCTCTTGACACTGGCATTTATCACAAATTGGTGAAACATTAGGGAAAAATGTATTTAATTTAGTTTTTGAGTAGTATAATCTGTGTATAATTTTAAATTGTATTAAAGTGTGTCTTACGTTAATTGAGCATTTGTGCACATTTAATAAGTATTCTTTCCACCTTTCATTGGAAATTTTTATGCTTAGTTCGTTTTCCCACTCACCTCTAATACCTTCCGTTGTTGGTATTACTGCATTTAGTATAATATTATATATATGTGAAATTAAATTTGCTGATTCCGCCTTTGTATTCATTACTTCATCTAGTAAGTCTAATGGCATTTTGTGAAATTCATGTGCATGTTTTTACAAATAATCACATATTTGAACTATTTAAAATACTGATTGTTACCCAGATTGTATTTTAGTTGTAATTGTTTAAATGATAATAGTTTTCCCGTATCATACAAATCTCCCAAAGTTTTAATTCCTGCTCTTTCCCATTGTATAAATGCTTTGTCTATAATTGAGGGTTTAAACAGAGGGTTCTTAGCAATAGGAGATAGGAGAGATAAATTTCTTAATTTTAAATTGTATTTAATTTGTTTCCAAATACTGATTGTACTATGTATAATTGGGTGTTTGTTGTAGTTTGTATTATTCACCATCATTGGTGAAAGAAGGATCGCACCAATATTAAAGGGGGAGCAGTCCTCTTTCTCCATAATGATCCATTCCAGTTGATGAAGAGAATTATCCAACAATTGAATCATATTTCTAATATTTACCGACCAATAATAATACATAAAATTAGGGAGTGCTAATCCCCCTACTACTGTGGGTTTATTCAGGTATGGTCTTTGTATTCTATGGGTCTTATAATCCCAAATAAAATTTGTAATATCTGAGTCCAATTTTTAAAAAAAACGTTTTGGGTAGACATAGTGGGATTGATCGGAACAAGTATAGAATTTGTGGTAGAAAAATCATTTTTATGGTGTTTATTCGACCTATTAAGGAAATCGGAAGCGTTTTCCAGAATTTAATTAAATTATGTAGTTCCTTAAGTACAGGGTTATAGTTTACTTTAAACATGTCTTGATATCTTCTAGTAATTTCAATACCCAAGAATTTAAATTTTTCCACAGCTATTTTAATAGGAAATTGTATGAGATGTGTAGAATCTTTCGGTTTTATTCACATGATTTCACTTTTATTCCAGTTTATTCTATAACCTGAAAATGAACCAAAATCCTCAATTAAATTTAAAATATTGGGTATAGTGATATGAGGCTTTGTGATGTACAAAAGTACATCATCAGCGTATAATGATATTTTATTGTTTGAATATTTTGTCTTATATCCGTGGATATTGGGGTGAGTTCAAATCTTTCCGCTAGTGGTTCAATTATGAGGGCAAATAACAATGGTGATAATGAACAACCTTGACAGTTGAAATTTTGTGGATAAAATATTATTAGTTAATATTCTGGCCATTGGCTTATTATATATTAATTTAATCCATTGAATGAAATTCTCTCCCAGTTGAAATGTTTGCAATACCTTAACCATATACTTCCATTCAACCTGATCGAATACTTTCTCTGCATCCAGCGAAATAATTGCGAGATTTGGATCTTTAGTTTGTTGTGAGTGCATTATGTTAAGCAGACATCTCAAATTATTAAACTAATGTCTCTTAGGGATAAACCCCGTTTGATCGGGATGTATTAGTTTAATGGCGTACTTACTTAATCTTCTTGCTAATATTTTTGCTAATATTTTTTTATCTGTATTTAACAACGTGATAGCTCTATAAGACCCAGGTTCTTCCTCATCTTTATTTTTCTTAAGTATTAATGTAATCATAGATTCTGCTAATGTATCAGGTAATATTTGTTCTCTGAAAGTGTGTGTGTATATTTTCTGTAGACGAGGACTAAATATATCGTAAAAACCTTTATAGAATTCATTACTAAATCCATCGAGACCTGGTGTTTTTCCATTTTTTAATGAGAATATTGTTTCTTCTATTTCCGTATTTGAGATTTGTGCTCCCAATTCATCTTGTTCCTGCAATCCTAGTTTGGGAAGATTGCAATTATCCAGAAACTCAGTGACTGTGTTGGTGTCCGTTGTCGTTTTGGATGTATACAAATTTTCATAAAATTGCACAAATCTTTTATTAATTTAATTCGGTAATGTTAATACTTCCCCTCTGTCTGATTTAATCTTTGAAATTGTGTGTTCCTTTTCTCATTTTTTTAATTGGCGTGCGAAAAGTTTATGAGGCTTCTCCCCAAATTCAAACTGTTCCTGTCTTGTAATTTGGAATAATCTTATAACTTTCTCTGATAATAATTTATTTAATTTGAATTTTAGTATTAATATTTTATTATGTTTATCCATGGTCGGGTCTTTAGCATTATCTATATCCAATTGTCTAATTTGTTCCTCTAGCTGCTGTTGTTCATTCTTATTTTTTTTATTCTGAAAGGCTTGGTATGAGATTATAACACCTCTAATAAAAGCTTTGAAAGATTCCCATAATAAAGTAGGTGGTGTGCCTGGCTTATCATTTATTTCGAAAAAAAGATACATTTGCTGTCTTAGATATATACTCCCTTGTGGGTCTTTTAAAATTTGGGGGTTATACCTCCAGAACGATGTATTCTTAGACATACCTACTATTTTTTTTTAAGTTAGAGGGGAATGATCTGAAATTGTTTATTTGTATGGTATTTTGGGTTAAGAGTATACGGAATTAATTTTGTGTCTACCAGGAAATAATCTATACGTGAATAAGTCTTGTGTACCGATGAATAAAACAAATATTCCTTGCCTGTCGGATTTGCAATCCTCCAAACATCGGTTATATTTGTATTTTTTGTACATGTGTTTAAAAGTTCACTAGTTTTCGGTTTCGTATTACCTCGTTGTTTTTGACTGGATTTATCTAAATAAGGATCTAAGACACAGTTAATGTCTCCCCCAATTATAACATTCTGGTAATTATATTCTGCGATTATATTCAAAATTTTATTACAAAAATGCGGATTATCAAAGTTAGGCGCATATATATTTACCAATGTGATTGGGATTGCATGGATCTCACCGGAAACTATCAAATATCTCCCATCCTTACCTGTTAAGGTATTTCTATGTTTAAATGGTATACCTTTGCGAATCATGATGGACGTGCCTCTGGATTTTGACGTGTATGATGAATGTACAATGTAACTAATTTACAAGCATGTACCATACATAGTCTGTTGATACATATCCAGCATAATGTTGCGATAATTGCATAAAAGATATTATCATCAAAGAAATTTGGTGTGGAATGATAATCCATCTCAGTACTCATTTAGGCAAGTCCCAAGCTGTAGATACTTTCCCCCACCCCCAATCCCCCTCGCCCGATCTTCATTGATCCTACCATTTGACCAATCTTTTACTCAGCTGCTGTAACGTTTCCTTCCTATCAAATACTGTTTTATAACTCTCCCACCTGTCCACGTGGAAAGCTTGACTGGTTGAAGACGCTTTCTAAATGCAATTTCTTGTTATTGACTAAGATCATTTCTTTGCTTTTGCAAAATATTTGTTCAGGCTTCTGAGAAAATTTGAAAGCAACATAATGATCAATCTACTAATCGCGTTAAAAAGGTTAGATCCAGCAAATATAAATTGAGAATATCTTGTATTCGAGGTGCATTGAAACCATGTTAAATGTCGTTTAACCTGTCATATTCTTTAAACAAAGGAGGGATCTTTCATAAGTGATTCAACCGATGTGCAATTAACAACCTGCGTTATTGTGACATGATGAATGTCGTTCAAGTCGCTATGTAAATGCAAATATATAGTATTTTATCCTAGCATCCCCCCCCCCGCCTCTTACCTCCATACAAGAAGCGTAACTGGAAGCGTTTGCATTTGGAGAAGTTCGATACGGACCAGGAATGAAAATTAATAGCAATGAATTGATTAACAGCGAGCTACGAGGTTAGATTGAAACACATGTCAGAGGGCTAAATATTCTTTCCACGGAAATCTCCTATTTCACTTTGAAATTATATTAATTTATAACCGTTTGCAACATCAGTAACCACCTTAATGTTCGTGCATTTAGTTCCGGGTATGCTTGAAAGAATTTATTGTAATGTATTGTATCTTTTTTAAAAAACGATATCAACCAGGCGTGAAAATTACACTAAATCGAACGATGATTGAAAATGCGTATGAATCGACTAATCGCAATCCTGCAGCAAAATTTTTAAGTCAAAAGTTGCATTTCATTTCAAAGTGGGATTTCAATGCTGCACAGAGATTTTGATAGGAAGGAAACATTACAGCAGTTGAGTAAAAGATTGGTCAAATGGTAGGTTCAATGAAGATCGGGCGAGTGGATTGGGGGTGGGGGGAAAGTATCTATAGCTTGCAACATGCCAAAATGAGTACTGAAATGGATTATCATTCCACACCAAATTTCTTAGACCTTTTATACAATTTCACAACATTATGCTGGATATGGATCAACGGACTATGTATGGTACGTACTTGTAAATTAGTAAAACAAATGTTCTTCTTTAGGTACTGTTGTTTCTGGGATGGGGTGACTGATTATAAATAACCTACATTCTATATGTTGTCGTAATGTGGCTGAAACAATGGCATATTTTGAATATTTATTAAGATAGAAAGATACAACTGAGTTTGGGCAAAAAAAAACCTTGCAACATTCTGTATGTCTGATAGATATTGTGAAATGGAACTCAGAAATTATGGGAGGATTACATAAAACTACAATTCAAAGGTAATGAATATACTGAGTATTCTTATTTCCAACATGACCATACAATAGTGATATAGGACACCAGGTCCTACTACGGTAAACTCACGAACTACTACGGTAAACTCACGAGCTACTACGGTATAACTACGAGTTAAAAAGTATCAAATTTTTGCATCCCGAGTATATTTTACATGTGGACATTTTCAACACTTCCAGAGTACCTGCCGTTAGCGTTACGGGCCGCTAAGAGACGCCCCGAGCTCCGACTTACCCGCTGTGTTCATTTAACGTGCTTACCACGAGTTTGACTTTTTTTAAACTCGGGAGAGCTCTTGGGTGAATTCGCACAGTGGGACAGGGCGATTAATTATTCACACAGATCTGGAAACCTTAAGATATTTGTTTCTATAATTGAATGAACAAGAGTAATCATTAAAAAGTGCACGACCGAACTGCGGATGCTGGTTTAAACCAAAAATAGACATAAAAAGCTGGCGTAACAGCAAGACAGGCAGCATCTCTGGAAAGAAGGAATGGATGACGTTTCGTGTCGAGATCCTTCAGACCACAGTCTCAACCCGAAATATCACCCATTACTTCTCTCCAGGGATGCTGCCTGACCACTGATTTACATCAGATTTTTGTGTCTATAATCATTAAAAAGGCCTGGTTAAGAATATTTCAATGTTCCGTATGTCAACTCGTGGTAGCCATTTTCACACCAAGACGATTACAATGAAAATTCATTGTATGGGTGTAGGAGATCAGATAATGTATTGAACCTTGCCATTTTCGAATGACATTTATACATTTCCTATGACTTTTTGGGGTGCCGTAAGGCTCAGTGCTGGGACCCGAGTTATTTACAATATATATTAACGATTTAGATGAAGGAATTAAATGTAAGATCTCCGAGTTTGCAGATGACACAAAGCTGGGTGGAAGTGTGAGCTGCGAGGAGGATGCCATTAGGCTGCAGGGTGACTTAGATATGTTGGGTGAGTGGGCAGATGCATGGCAGATGCATGGCAGATGCAGTATAATGAGGATAAGTGTGAAGTTATCCACTTTGGTGGAGAGAATTATCTGAATGGTGTTAGATTAGGAAAAGGGGGTGTGCAATGAGACCTAGGTATCCTTCAGTCACTGAAAATAAGCATGCAGATACAACAGGCAGTGAAAAAAACTAATGGCATGTTGGCCTTCATAGCAAGAGAATTTGAGAATAGGAGCAAGGGGATCTTACTGCAGTTGTACAGGGCCCTGGTGAGACCACCTAATGGTCACCTAATTTGAGGAATGACATTCGTGCCATCGAGGGAGTGCAGTGGAGGTTCACCAGGTTAATTCCCGGATGGCAGGGCTGACATATGACGAAAGAATGGATCGACTGTGCTTAGATTCACTGGAATTTAGAAGGGTGAGAGGGGATCTTATAGAAACATATAGAATTATTAAGGGATTGAACAGGCTAGATGCAGGAAAAATGTTCCCCATCTTGGGGGAGTCCGGAACCAGGTGTCACAATTTAAGAAGAAGGGTTAGGCCATTTAGAACTGAGATGAGGAAACACCTTTTCAGCCAGAGAGTTGTGAATCTGTGGAATTCTCTGCCACAGAAGGCAGTGGAGGCCAATTCCCTAGGTGTATTCAAGAGAGAGTTAGATATAGCTCTTAGGGCTAACGGAATCAAGGGATATGGGTTGAAAGCAGGAACAGGGTACTGATTCTAGATGATCAGCCATGATCATATTGAATGGTGGTGCTGGCTTGAAGGGTCGAATGGCCTACTCCTGCACTTATTTTCCATGTTTCTATGTTTCTATGACTTTTGTGCTTTTGAAATCTTTATTTAAAAAAGCAAATGTTTTGTTTCTTTGAGATTGCAGTGAAAATATACGGGAACATTTAGTGGACACACTGTAACGATATTGAACAATGTAGTTGTGTCATGAAGTTGGAGGTGGATGATAAAGTAAAGTAACTATGAACCAGTTTAAACTTGAGTTTGTAAAGAATGTTCCTTGATATGGGTTGTTGAAAAAAAAAGAATCCAAAATGAGGTTTGGTTTTAATAAAATAATTAACAGGAGAAATTAAGGTTTTGTAATCTGATTCAATTCTTACATTTTATAGGAATACAGACAGTAAAAGGTCTACACCTACCTCTAGCATTATGTATGAAATCATGATACTTCTTGGATGTTGACATTCACACTCAGATGTAGTACATGACATGAAGTATTTATTTTGGTAGATTTCGTCTGCTTGAAGATTATTTTTTATGTCACTTTAATAATTCAACTTTGTACATATCTAAAGTGAAACGTGATGCATTGAAAGCCACTCTTTAATATATTGGCTTATCCTTCCTCCAACTGCAGAGGAGAAGAGAAATAATGAATTGACTGCTAGATTGCAAATCTGTTTCTAATTTAGCTAAAAAGCTTGTCTCTACTCTTCAGTTACAAAATTGCAAATTTCCAGAGGCAAGTTGCTCTTGTTTCTACTGCTCCCTTGTGCTATGTTGCATTCTATTGGTGCACATTTCAGATAAAGATCTGCCTGAAACCGGCAGTAAAACTAAATTTGGTTTGCCAGAGGGTTTGCTTCTAAAGATAAACATCTCCCAGACCTGAAACCAGTACAACAAAGGTTTCATATCCCTGCCTTTGTTATTTAAGGATAGAATTTCGAAAGAGCTAGTATTGAAAAACAATGGCACGATTTAGGGATGTCCAAGCAATAGCCTATGGGCCACAAGCATCACTGAGTCTAGGCAACAAAAAACAGAGAGCTCAGGAAACTCGGATATATTGACATTTATATTCATAATTTATAGGTTTTTTGTGTTTGAATTTCATGGTCTGGAGGTTTGAGAATTTGTGTTGCCATTTGGTTAGTGAAATCCGAAATCAGCAAACTGAGATCCTTCAGTAACCATTGCTTTAAAAATATTGCCAATTTAACAAGTGTATCAGTTTAATCGGCCAGCTTCCATAATGCAACCCACATAATCAAATATCTTTGGATAATCATATAACTGCCAGATCTTGTACACTGCTTTAGTAATGATTGACAAGAAAACACAATAACGCAGCTGGTAGATCGGTTGCCGCACAGCACCAGAGACCCAGGTTGAATCCTGACCTCGGATGCTGTCTGTGTGGAGTTTGCATGTTCTCCCTATGACCGCGTGTGTTTCCTTTGGATGCTCCAGTTTCTTTCCACATTCCAAAGACGTGCAGGTTTGTAAGTTAATCAGCCTCTGTAAATGCCCCCAGTGTGTAGGGAATGGGCGCAATCGTGGGATAACATAAAACTAGCGTGAACACGTATTAATGGTTGCTGTGGATTCGCTGGGTTGATAGGCTTATTTCCATGATGTAACTTTAAATTCTAAAAAATAATGTATTTATTTGCATATGCTCTGGATTTTCTGGATTTTCTGCATCAGGTAAAATTCTGGTGATCAATAGATATCTTATATGAATATCTATCTTAATAGACTAAACAGCAAGGTTTAAAAATGTTTACCATCAATTATTTAATAAGCGAGTTTGGTATTCCAGAAAATGCAAGGAATCATGGGATACGTCAAAGGTCACAGGCTATGAAGAAGAAGCAAACAAAGCGCTGGCTGTATAAACTGTATGTGAATTCTTACTTTTATTCACGATTTATGTGTAAAAATATGTGTAAAATATGTGTAAAAATATATTTAACCTGAGGAACGGGGGTGCCAGGTAGTGGGAGAGCGGGGCCAGATGCAAGTGGGAGACAGGGGGAGAGACTGGATCTGTGGCGACCCACAGCCAGCGCGGAGAAGAAGCGCCGCCCTGCCGGGCCAACTGACAGCCCTGGACCGACAGGACTGTGGAAATCTCCTGCAGACACCCGCCCAATAAAAGTCCCTCTCCCGTTCCCCAGTCCCTGCCTCCTCCTGCCATCTATCCCTTCGACCCCCGCTCCTTTGTGGGAACTGCTGCTCAGACATTCCCGTCGCTGCACCGACTAAGGCTGGAACTCCAGGTCTGGGGAGAGTCGTACGTGCCTTCCCCCACAGTGAATGGGACCCAAATCCCTCGGCATCGTCACAGGTCACAGAGCAACTTCGACGGACTGGTCAGCTGCACTTCTCACCTTTTCCAGTGGCTGTCGGTTGGCTCCCTTGGCACCGGAGCAGCCGCGGGCGAGGGCAGGTGCGATTCTCCCCAGACTCTGAGCACGGGCCTCAGTCGGTGTAGCGAAGGGAATGTCTGAGCAGCGGGTCCTGCAAAGGAGCGGCCGGCAAAGGGATAGATGGCAGGAGAGAGGTGGCAGGGACTGGGGAACGGGAGAGGGGCTTTCTCCCCCCACAAAGTTGCAAGTCCAGGGCCGACACCGGACAGGGACAGGCACGTCCGGCTGCTCCCGGACAGAGATGGGCCACTCGGGAGGGGACGGGGACAGTAGTGACACTCCGCTCACATATCTGCCTCCTGTGTTATGCAGGAGAGGGGTGCGTGGTTCGCCCCTGGATAATAACCCTGTATAACCCTGGAGGGCAGCCCGAGTGAGAATGGAACCCATACACCCAGGCTGAGGGACACCGGACCGCGATTCATTAGATTGTCACTGCTGAGATTTCTGCATGGACCAGTGGAGAAGGGAGAAATAGTATCGCTAAACAGCACTTGCAGTGCGAGAGACCCAGTTCAATCCAATGCTTATCTCCAGTGACCTATGACCTGGGCATGCTGTTGGAATACCGAACTTGCTTATTCTACAGTTGTAGTCGGACAGTTGTGTTCATTAACAAATGATAGCAGTAGCATTACATGGATCACCAGTTTGAAAATGCTAGCTGAAAGTGATATGCAAGTGTTTAACTGAACCTTAGTGCCACATTGTACCAACTTGAGTTGGCAAAAATTGTTAGTAAATTTCAATTAGTTAGGCATATCTTCTTTACATAATTTATTCTTACACTAATGATACATATTTTATCACTGTCTTGTGTAATGCAGAGATGTCTGTTAATGGATTTGCACCAATATTAATTCATATATCCAACTCCCGGTGGCTCTGCTGATCCTTCTGAACCCAACCCAACTGTCAAACTTTTCCCATGGCTTCCAGTTTCCAACTAGCCACCTGTCTTCCACCTCACAAATTAGTTGACCACTGCCCTTTATACCAGAAGCCAATCTTCACTATGATCCTTAGTTTCCTATCCTCACCCCTATCATATTCCCCTGGTATCACAAGCCTTACCCACAATACAACCCTCTGATCTTTCCAAACCCTTCCCCAACTCAATTGCAAGCCTGGATGCATCCAGACTCCCACCTTACTGTTAAATTTCCACTACATCATAACCACCACAGATTCCCATCCATCCTGACTCCCAATACCACGTCCAATCCAAACTCAAGAATCCAATAAGTTCAAAGACACATTCACTGTGAAAGGAACTCTGTCATTAGTTTCCATGGGACATCCAACAGTAGACCAAGCAAAATATAGGCACCAAGAATGTGTGAAGATTTATTGCACTGTTTTTTGTTTTGTATGTATTTTTATTCTGAATTAAGTTTATTTTTTGGGAAAAAAACAACAGATACATTCATCCTACCTTAATTGTAGTTTGTCCCATTTCATACCGCAGGCACGCTGTCATCTTTTACAATGCCAATCAAAGCCAATATCATAAAGGAAACAAAATATGGTTGACTAATACCTCTTTTAGTTTTGTTTAGTTAAACCCCTGTCTCACGGTGCGAGTTGGCCCACGAGTGACCCCGAGTTTTCACTCGTGGTGATCACGTACAGCCAACGTAGCGGGAACGTCGGAACTCGCGGGATCAACTTGTCCACTCGTGGCGCTAACGGCAGGTACCTGTGAAACTTGTGAACTCGTGAAAAAAGTCAAACATGTTTGACTTTTTCCACGAGTCAAATTTCGTGGTCAAGTTTAAAATTGAAACATTTAAACTCAGAGTTATATCGTAGTGGCCCGTGCGTTAAGTTTAGTGATTCGTGCGTCTACCGTGGGAACTCTTTAATAGACACAAAATGCTGGAGTAACTCAGCGGACCAGGCAGCAGCTCTGGAGAGAAGGAATGGAGTCGAGACCCTTCTTCAGACTTACCCAAAACGCCACCCATTCCTTCTCCTTCTCTCCGGAGATGCGGCCTGTCCCGCCGAGTTACTCCAGCATTTTGTGTCTATTTATACTTCGGATATGATCAAGTGTAAGAAACGCAAACCAGACTACCTTCACATCAGAGAATCCTAATGTTCCTAATTTGGCCGAGGCACTTCACTGTCCGTATGTAGGAAGGAGCTGCAGATGCTGGTTTACACCGACGATAGACACAAACATGCTGGAGTAACTCAGCGGGGCAGGCATCGCCTCTGGAGAGAAGGAATGGGTGATGTTTCGGGTTGGGACCCTTCTTCAGATTCTCCGCTCATTCTGCCCTCGTCGATGTGAACTTGTGGGAGTGCGAGCAATCGGGCGTCGTTGGGTAAGGGGAAGAGAGGTTTTACTGCTAATTATGCACAACAGAAGCATGAAGTGGGGGTAAGGTCCGTTAAAATTATCTTGTTGTCCCCCCCCCCCCCCCCCCCCACCAACCTGTCCTCGCCTGAACTGCTGAAGATAACCGAGTGCTTTAAATGCAAATCCCGGACTGCAGCAACAACACACGCCCTGAGCAGGAGACGAACTTGGTAACTCAAGAGCAAACGGGAGGGGAACTTGGTAACTCTGTACAAGTACAAGTAAACGGCAAAGTTACCATACCCATGGGAACTCGCCTCAAACACTTGAACATCAACTTGGAATATCGTACACAACCACGAGTCTGTCACTCTGGGTCACTCGTGGGTCAACTCGCACCGTGAGACAGGGCCTTTACAGCGTTGAAACAGGCCCTTTGGCCCACCGAATCCATGCCGACCAGCAATCCCCATACATTCGCACTATCCTACACACACAGGGTAATTTACAATTTTACCAAGCCAATTAACCTACACACCTGTAAGTCTTTGGAGTGTGGGAGGAAACAGGAGCACCCGGAGAAAACCCATGTGGTCACAGGGAGATCGTACAAACTCCATACAGACAGCACCTGTAGTCAGGATTGAACCTGTGTCTCTGGCGCTGTAAGGCAGTAACTCTACCACTGCGCCACCGTGCCCCCCCACCATTACTGGGTCTGAAACTCCTTTGGTTTTGTCCGCTGAAATTTTGCCATTGAACCTATTAATGATTCAAATCCCCACTCCTTACTTCAAAGCACCAACCTCAAACAAAAGATCCCAGGCTCAAGAGGTCACAGTTTAAATATTCCCAGTTATAGGACTTTGGGCCATTGTGTGCAGTCTTCGATTATTATCTCAAAAATGTTCTCCACTGGCGACATTCAGCTGACTGTTTTATTGCCTTCGCTTTTATCAGAATTTTTTTATTTGTACAACTCTTCACTCATCTTACATTTCTATATCTAGAAGACAGGGAGGTAGTAATTGGAGACTGCTATTTCCTCCTTCATTTCCCTCATCGATCTCTGCTACTTCCATTTGTTTTGGTCATCCGTTCTACTCTGAGCAGTCAACCTGTTAAATATCAATTCTTCAACTTGTATTTTGTTTTCACTGCGCTTCTCTTTTTACTGTGACAATGGCAAAATTCGCATCATTTTAATACTGCAGGCACGCTGTCAGATGCCAAGTTTTTAACATTTCAACAATCCTGTACAAAGAGATAGTCACAGTTGCAAAGTGAAATGTGCTGATCTGAGATGTACAGTACATGAGCCCCATGAAAAGTGTTGGCTTTACTGATTTCAATAGAAACCGTGTTATGTACAAATTTATATTTCATGGACCTTTTTTCCCCATTTTTTTACTATTTAGTTACTCAACTATCATGTAGCCTTTTAATCCTTGCTGCACTTCAGTTCCATAAATTTCAATTCCTTCTAATGTCTCAGGCAATTGCCTTGGCGTTGATATATGATTATGTTTAGGCAGGGTATTCAACTGCAATAAGAGAGACTATTGAGTTTAATACTATTCCCACACAATGTTCAAGCACTTCAATTAGATGTTGCTGGATAAAAGGGGAGAAACTATTCTTAATGTTCTTATCCGGAATTCATGTTCAAAGAAGCCAATTGTAGCATCAATAATACTGTCTGAGAAGCCAGCTGACTTTGCACAGTGTAAAGATTAAGCTACAGGCAATTCCTGTTAGCAATTGAACAGACAATTTCTGGTGGAGATTGAACGAGAGACAATTCAAAGGCCATTGACATGAAACATTAACTTTGTTTTTTGCTCCACAGACAATAATGAGTATTTCCAGAAATCTCCTTTTTTTAATTTAAGATTTCCAATATCCACAGTATTTTGTTTATGTAGTGATAATTCTTGGTGGCTCCGCTGTTCACTGGAAAATCTCACAGATCCATTGGGGGAGCTGTATTGATCTTTATTTATTTTAAGTAAAAAGAGTGATTTTTCATCCAGTTTCTGGGCAGGAGTCGAGAAATATCAGGCCAAATGTTTTAGCGTCTGCTGGCCTACTTTGCTAACCTCCAGAAAGTTCAACTCTTGAGACGACCTGGGAAATAGCAGAGTGGCAAACAAGCCACTTGCAGCAAGCAAATCTTGTCCCACATCGTAAGTCAAGGCAGTTTTAAATTCCATCATGCTCTGCTCATATCCAACATGCACCAAGTAGCTGAAGCAGGTCAGGCAGCATCCCTGGAGAAAACAAATAGGTGACGTTTTGGGTCAAGACCCTTCTTCAGACTGAGAGTCAGGGGAGAGGGAAGCTAGAGGAAACAAAAGGTACTTTTTCCATACCTCAAGTTTCCCTCTCCCATGCCTCTGAGTCTGAAGAAGGGTCTGGACCTGAAACATCACCTATTCCTTTTCTTGAGTATTACAGTAGTATTCCATAATTTACTTCAATCCTTACTTCAAGGGGATTTCAGTAAAGGAGTAAAGAGGTTCTTCTGCAGTTGTATAGGGCTCTGGTGAGACCACATCTGGAGTATTGTGTACAGTTTTGGTCTCCTAATTTGAGGAAGGACATCCTTGTGATTGAGGCAGTGCAGCGTAGGTTCACGAGATTGATCCCTGGGATGGTGGGACTGTCATATGAGGAAAGATTAAAAAGACTAGGCTTGTATTCACTGGAGTTTAGAAGGATGAGGGGAAATCTTCTGAAAACATAAAATTATTAAAGGACTGGACAAGCTAGATGCAGGAAAAATGTTCCCAGTGTTGGGCGAGTCCAAAACCAGGGGCCACAGTCTTAGAATAAAGGGGTGGTCATTTAAGACTGAGGTGAGAAAAAAACTTTTTCACCCAGAGAGTTATGAATTTATGGAATTCCCTGCCACAGAGGGCAGTGGAGGCCAAATCACTGGATGGATTTAAGAGAGAGTTATGCCCCTGTCCCACTTAGGAAACCTGAACGGAAACCTCTGGAGACTTTGCGCCCCACCCAAGGTTTCCGTGCGGTTCCCGGAGGTTAGTGGAAGGTAAGACCTCCCTGGTGGAATAAAACTGGGTGAAAAAAAGGTCTTACCTTCCACTACCTGCAACCTCCGGCAACCACCTTCAACTAGCATCGCAACCGGCTTCAACTAAAAAATTACCGTTTTTAAAACGGTAACCAATCATTAATCTAAATGTATCAAACTATGAAAATATGCAGTGTGAGTTGCCTATGGTTGCCTATGGTAGATTGAGAAATTGTATTAAATTTCATGACAGTCAAGGAGCATTGTCTTACATTTGAAGACTTATTGCATGTAGACGGGGAGAAAGATTGCAACCTTCATGTGGTCCGCTGTGTTTCGACTAATGCAATCAACTCGACGTGCACAAACGGAAGATCAAATAGAACAAGTTGTCCAACAACTTTAGGCTGTGCACGCCACATGAAAGAAGAAGAAGCATGTAGACCTTAAGTCACAAAAACAAGAACAAAAAAAAAGTCCAATTGGGCATAACAAAAGAAGTTGAAATAGCACTAGAACGGAACATATTTACAATGTTGCCAAAAGTAATAAGATTGTGGATTGGGAATATTTCAGACTTCGATAAAGGAAAACCAAGACATCAATGGGAAAGGGGGGTCAAGGAAGGAGCGTTCACATCATGACCCTGTTTCCGCCAATCTTTCCACCGCTACACACAAGAAGAGCAAAAAGCCATTGCATGCAAATGCCGAGAAATGTGTTCAGCTCTGGCTGAACAATTTCTAATCTTGTGATGTGGACTTGATAAGAAGAAGTAGGAAAGGGAAAACAGAATGCAGGAGTAATCTTGTCTTGAGAAATTTAAAAATAAATCATAAAAGCTTCTGCAGATATTGTATGTAAAAGGAAAAAGATTGGCAGAAGTTGATGAGGCTCCCACCACAGAGTGAGAACAGATAAATTATATTGAGGAATAGCGCGTGTCGTGCAGAAAATAAACAAAGACTTTATGTCTGCCTTCACAGAATACAATGTCCATAGAGCAAATCTGGACAGAATGAGGAACTGGAGTATATTAGCATTAGTTTTGAAAGCTTTGAAGAATGTAATGAACTGGAAGGCAATCAGGAGCTGATGATCTGCACCTATGGCTTTAAATCAGAGAGGTTAGAATGGGAGTGGGACTGAGATTTAAAGCCAGTGGAAGCATTGAATGTTATCTTCCAAATTCCCACAGATTCTGGGGGATTCTGCAGGTGGGAAAGTAGCAAATGTAATCCCACTATTTATGGGAGCGGGTGACACAAGTTAACTTGATGAGCCAGGAAAATGGTAGAATCTTTCAGGAAGTAGAGGAGGGAAAAACACTCAGAAAATAATAATAGGACTAGGCAGAGACAGCATGGTTTATTGAACATTGTTTTAAGCAATTTTAACATTTCCAACATTATATTAATATTATTTAAAAGTTTCGACAGGTCCTGTCCAATACAGCCAGTGTGTGAGGGATGAGTTTTAGTACACACCTCACTGGTCAACGCTATCCTTGCCATTACCACTGGTCTTTAGACTCAGGAGACCCTGTGCTAAGATGGGGGTGGTGGTGGTAGTTGAGTGAGGGGACAAGGAGGGATGGGTTTTAGGTGAGTTACCACATTATTAGATTGTAAGCTACCCAAATGGAACATGACATGTTGTTCCTCCAGTTTGTGTGTGGCTGCACTTTGGAAATGGTGGAGGTCCCGGCCAGAAAGGTCAGCATGGGAATGGGAAGGAGAGTTAAAATGGTTAGTAACTGGGAGATCCAGCAGACCTTGGCAGACCGAGCCCAGGTGTTCAGCAAAAGGGCTCCAGAGACTACACTTTGTCTTGCCCATGACTGATGTGTGGGTGGAAATAACATGATCCAAGGTGCAGAAACTGTTGGCCTCGCATAGGGGAACATGGTCCATGAAATCAAATGATACGATTAAAATTAAATACCTTATTATTGTCTACCTTCCTCAAAGCTAGCCAATCCTTATTCAGGTGAATGTGCTCTCGAACCCAGGGGTCCTCAAAATGAAATAGTGAGAGGATAAAGATGTCTATGAATACCTCTGCAAGCTGATGCATATCCATCTCAGGTTGTTTTCTTCAGATTCACTTGGCCTTACAACCAAACTGTTCCCAGGTATTCCAATTCTATGCAGAACTAGTTTTCTTTGAATCACCATTGTAGCCCATGCCTTCCACAGTGCAAGTCAGACATTGTAAAGATAATTTTTTTGATCACTTGTCCTAACATCTCTTTATTTGGTTTGATGCCAATTTTTGTCAATAGCAAGACCCTTAACAGCTTTGAT
Source organism: Raja brachyura (assembly GCA_963514005.1). The sequence continues at coordinate 71,036,739 of OY740783.1, read as the reverse complement.
GTAGACTGGGGGTGATTCCAGGTCCATAGCTCCTTGAAAACAAGTAGCTGTAGTGGTAAAGAAGGCATATGTAGCCTTGCCTTAATCGGCCAGTGCATTGAGGATAAGTGTTGAGAAGTAATGTTGCAGCTTTATAGTTCTTTGGTTAGGATGCATTTTAAGTACATCATGTGCGGTTCTGGTTACAAGAAGGATGTGGAAGCTGTGGATATGGTGCAGAAGAGGTTTCCACGAATGCTGCCCAGATTAAGATGTATTAGCTACAATGAGAGGTTGGACAGACTTGGACTGTTTTCTCTGGAATGCCAGAGATTGAAGGGAGACCTGATAGAAATATATAAAATTATGAGAGGTATAAAAAGGACAGTCAAAATCTTTTTTCCAAGGTGGAAATGTCAAAGTTTCGAGGATATAGATTTAAGGTGAGAGGGGGAAATTTTAAAGGAGATATACAGGGCAAGGTTTTTATACAGGAATGGTGGGTGCCTGGAATGCAATGCCAGGGATGGTGATGAAGGCAGATATGATATTGGTGTTTAAAATGCTTTTAGATAGACATGAATATGCAGGGAATGGAGGGTTATGGATCACATGCAGGCTGAGGAGATTAGTTTAACTTGGCATCATGTTTGACGTGGTCATTTTGAATCAAATGCCTAGTCCAGTGCTGGTCCTATATTCTAAGATCCTGTGAATTACCCAGCAAATATCATTACCTTTATGGTGCTAAATAAATGTGAGTTGTTTTTGTTTAGAATAGTGAGTGAACAAGGATTATATGTTTTGACCTAATTTGCCACCAGTGACTTTAATCGGGCTTAACTCCCTGAGTGTATATGTGGATGTGTAACGCGTATAATACTTTAATGAAACAAATGTTTCTGAAACACAAGAGAATAACCCTTTGCGTTTGTCTAATTCTGGCTTCCAGGTCTGGGATCAGGATGCTTAGCAACAATGTGTCTGTTATTTTACAATGTTGCTAAACAATAATAAAAATACCACTAACAATTCCATGCTCTGACTTGGCAGAAGTACTATTTATACGATGGTATAAAGTTTTGGCTTGGACTAACTTTTGATATTTGCCGGCTATTTTGGTGTTCTATAGAACACTGGGGCAGCTTCCAAAGAACAGCATGGTTCAATAGTATGGCTGTAAATCATTAGCAAAAATCTAATGGAAGTAGCTTGTGCTTTTGTGTCTGGAGAATGTTCCAGACAATTGGAACTTCAGGCATTTGAAATGTGTGTTCAAATTTCTAAACACTCCTATTATGAGTGTGAATATTTGGTACAGTTCATCTATGCAATGCATTTACTTATTAATCTAATTCAGCAGATATTTCTGCCATAGTCATGCTTTCTTCTTGAAAGTTATTATCTGGATCAATTTATTTCTATTAAATGAAGCTACCTGATTTTAAAAAAATGTACTGATTTTTCTGTGTTGAAGGACGGGAATCAATTTGATGTGTCATAATTTAGTACAATTTTCTCAAAGTTCTGAAACGTTGGGGAACAGGTCCAGCGAAGTGTTTTTGTTTTATTCTGTTGGAGAAAGGGAAACAATTTAGTTTAGAAGATTGGATGAAAGAAGTATTGTTAGGGCTACACAAAGGCAGCACATCGTAGCAATAGAGAGGAGCAAAAAGCCAATGCATTCCAGAGATTGTTCCATATGGATAATTGTGTATAACATTTACAATTGAACAGCAGAATTATTTACCAAAAAAAAATCAATTTTATTAACTGATTTTTAAAAAGTCAGTGATTTATGCAGAAAAGAGATGTTGAAAATGCCACTAGTTGTATTTGTAAAGCAGCTTTATCATAGCAAAGTATCTGTAGTTGCTTCATAGGAGGACAGCCAAACCAAAGTGTACATACAGGTACATAAAAGTATACATACCTGTAACATGCAAGGAAGAAGAGTTTAGTTTGTCACATGTATGGAGATAATAGACAATAGACTATAGGTGCAGGAGTAGGCCCTTCGAGCCAGCACAGCCATTCAATGTGATCATGGCTGATCATCCCCAATCAGTACCACGTTCCTGCCTTCACCCCATATCCCCTGACACCGCTATCTTTAAGAGCCCTATCTAGCTCTCTCTTAAACGTATCCAGAGAACCGGCCTCTACTGCCCTCTGAGGCCGAGAATTCCACAGACTCACAACTCTCTGTGAGAAAAAGTGTTTCCTCGTCTCCGTTCTAAATGGCTTACCCCTTATTCTTAAACTGCGGCCCCTGGTTCTGGACTCCCCCAACATTTATTTGTCACATACACCAATTGGTGTAGTGAAATGCTTCTTGCCATGTAGCACATAAAATAAAGAATACAGACACAACAATAATAAAGAGATGTAAACATAAAAACATCCCCCCACAATGGTTCACATTATGAGGGAAGGCACAATGTCCAGTCCCCAACCCATGTCCACCCATAGTCAGGCCTATTGAGGCCTCCACAGTTGCCTTCACGGAGGCCTGATGTTCCAGGCCGTTCTCGCCGGGTGGTGGTGCTCTCTGCGGCTTGGTACACCCGGAACGGCCGCTACCCGCTCGAGTCCGTGGCTTCCAGAGCCGACAAGGCCACGCTGAATGGAGCTCACCTCCGCTGGCTCCCGGTGTTAAAGTTCAGCGCTGCCGCCCGCAGCTGGCCGCTCCACAGACCCGCGGCTCTGCAATGTTTGTCTCGGGCGGATCCAGCTCACCGGAGCTCCAGCGCGGCGACCCAGGCAAGGCATCGCCCGCTCCGCTCCGCCCCGCGATGGCGCTCCAGCGCTCCGCCGCTGCCGAAGCCGAGGCCCTGGACGGTCACCTCGGGAAACGCCACTCCAGGCCTGCTGGTAGGCCGCGAGGATCGGGTCGGAGATGCAGCGCGGAGAATAGCTGCCTCTCCAACCAGGTAGGGACCCTGAAAAGTAGTTTCCCCCTTTCCCCCCCCACTCACCCCCCACATAAAAAAGAATAGGCTCCAAACAAAAACACTTAACACACTAAAAAAAAAGAAAAGAAGAAAAGACATACGGCTGCAGGCTGGGCAGCCATACCACACAGGACGGCGCCCCCTAGACGGCCCCTCTTATTTCAATAAGATCCCCTCTCATCCTTCTAACTCCAGAGTGTACAAGCCCAGCCGCTCCATTCTCTCAGCATTTGACAGTCCCGCCATCCTGGGAATTAACCTTGTAAACCTACGCTGCACTCCCTCAATAGCAAGAATGTCCTTCCTCAAATTAGGGGACCAAAACTGCACACAATACTCCAGGTGTGGTCTCACTAGGGCTCTGTACAACTGCAGAAGGACCTCTTTGCTCCTAGACTCAATTCCTCTTGTTATAAAGACCAACATGCCATTTGCTTTCTTCACTGCCTGCTGTACCTGCATGCTTACTTTCATAGACTGATGAACAAAGACCCCCAGATCCCGTTGTACTTCCCCCTTTCCCAACTTGATGACATTTAGATAGTAATCTGCCTTCTGTTTTTGATACCAACGTGGATAACCTCACATTTATCCACATTAAACTTCATCTGCCAAGCATCTGCCCACTCCCCCAACCTGTCTAATTCACCCTGCATTCTCATAGCATCCGCTTCACAGTTCACACTGCCACCCAGCTTTGTGTCACCTGCAAATTTGCTAATGTTACTTTGAATCCCTTCATCCAAATCATTGATGTATATTGTAAATATCTGCGGTCCCAGCACCAAGCCTTGCGGTACCCCACTAGTCATTGCTTGACATTCTGAAAGGGGCCCGTTAATCCCTACTCTTTGTTTCCTGTCTGCCAACCAAATTTCTATCCATGTCAGCACTCTACCTACTCTAATTTTGCCCACTAATCTCCTATGTGGGACATTATCAAATGCTTTCTTAAAGTCCAGGTGCACTACATCCACTGACTCTCCCTTGTCCATTTTCTTAGGTACATCCTCAAAAAATTCCAGAAGATTATTCAAGCATGATTTCCTTTCCTTTGTAAATCCATGCTGACTCGTACCAATCGTGTTACTGCTATCCAAATGTGCGGCTATTTCATCTTTTATAATTGACTCCAGCGTCTTCCCCACCACCAATGTCAGGCTAACTGGTCTATAACTCCCTGTATTCTCTCTCCCACCTTTCTTAAAAAGTGGGATAGCATTAGCTACCCTCCAATCCACAGGAACTGATCCTGAGTCTTTAGAACATTGGAAAATTAGCACCAATGCATCCACAATTTCTAGAGCCACATCTAAGTACCCTGGGATGCAGACCATCAGGCCCTGGGGATTTATCAGCCTTCAGTCCCATCAGTCTACCCAACACCATTTCCTGCCTAATGTGGATTTCCTTCAGTTCCTCTGTCACCCCAGATCCTCTGGCCACTACTATATCAGGAAGATTGTTGATACAGTGAAAAGCTTTTTGTTGCATGCTATCCAGTCAGCAGAAAGACTATAAATGATTAGAATCAAGCCATCAACAGTGTAAGGATACAGGATAAAAGGAATAACATAGCGCACGATAAAAGTCCAATTAAAGATAATTTGAGGATCTCCAATGAAGTAAATGGTAGGTCAGGATCATTCTCTAGTTGATGATAGGATGGTTCGGCTGTCGGATGACAGCTGGGAAGAAACAATTCCTGAATTTGAAGATGTGCGCTTTCACACTTCTGTATCTCTTGCCTGATGGAAGAGGGGAGAAAACTGGGGTAAGACTCATCCTTGATTATGCTGATGGCCTTGCCAAGGCAGCATGGTTCAAATTGAGTTAATGGAAGGGAGGTTAGTTTTGTTGATGGTCTGGACTGTGTCTACAATTCTCTGCAATTTCTTGTGGTCTTGGATGGGGCTGTTCCTAAACCATGCTTTAATGCATCCCGATAAAATGCTTTCTACACTGCACCTGTAGAAGTTGGTGAGAATTGTTGGGGACATATCAAACTTCCTAAGCTTTCTCAGGAAGTCGTGGTGTTAGTGTGCTTTCTTGGCCATTGCTTTGATATAGCTAGTTCAGGACGAGTTGCCGGTGATATTTACTCCCAGTAACGAAGCTTTAACAACATATAATCAAAACAAATCACAACATATCTGATGAGCTGCTGTAACAATTTCTTTCTTCCATCTTGACCCAAAACATCACATCCATTTCTCCAGAGATGCTGCTTGACCCGTTGAGTATTCCAGCAATTTGTGCCCTTCTTTTGTACATACAGTTACATACAGAGATGTGAATAAATGATTAGGAATGGGCTTGAAGAAATGGATTTGAGTAGCATCTTAAAGGATGGAAGAATAGAGAGCAGAAAAGGATTCCAAAGCCTAGGGCCTTGGTAGTTAAAGGCACTGTCACCAAAATTGGAGCGACTAAATCTTGGGATGTAGAATATCTCATAATTGAAGAACAGGTATTTTGGAACATTATGAAGGAGACTTGTTCTATGTTTATTAAAAAATGTTTACTTTATTTACTATAAATTACATAAGCTGTATCCTGAGAATGAGCTGATTTCAGGAGGTTTCAGATATGTATACAATTGAAATATGATGGGTGCACATAGTGGTGCCCAAATATGGTGGATGACAGGGTCTTCTCCTGGAAATAGATTCTCATCAATTGATGTATAAGCTACTCTGATGCTTAGGCTAGGAATTTCTAAAAAATTATAGATATTTATAGGAGAAGGGGATGTTCCTGCCTCTCTCTTTGGTTATAGCTCTGCTTATTCATCGATGAACACAAGAATAGAGCTCAATGTCGACCAGAAATGGTTAGTATATAATAATAACTCTAAGGAGTTTGCAATAACTCATAAAGATATGGTTGAAGATATGATATTTTTCAGTTTAATTTAGTTACAGCGCAGAAACAGGCCCTTCAGCTCACCGTGTTCATGCCGACCAGTGATAACACAATCCTACACACACTAGCACTATCCTGCACACCTACAGACATTAGCAACAATTTACAATTTCACCAAGGCCAATTAACCTACAAACCTATACGTCTTTGGAGTTATTATTTCAGCAAATATTCTTGTTTAAACAACATTGAAGCAAGTACCTACATTCAGTTTTCTTATGCCATGGCTTTGCATTGTCGAGATTATGTTCAAGGCAGATATCTCCAACGATTGACACAAAATGCTCAAGTAACTTAGCTGGACAGGCGGCATCTCTGGATAGAAGGAAAGGATGACGTTTTGGGTCGAGACCCTTCTCCAAGATTAAAGGAGAAATTAGATATTTGGTCATTTGCAAAAGTACATGATATGGAAAGGACAGTGTTTTGTATTCTGCTTCTGCAAAGTAACAAACATTATAGAGGCATGTAAAAGCCTTGCTTGCACCAGGAAACTGACTATTAGACATGCTGCCAAGGTGATTGGAAAACTTGTAGCTACATTTCCAACTGCACAATTTGGGCCATTACATTATCAAAATTTGCAAAGAGCAAAAATCTCAGCACTCAAATCAAATGCTGGACATTTTGACAGACTTATGCAGCTACCAAACAAAGCAAAAGATGAGCTGTGATGGTGGATTAACAACATTCAAGATTGTTTTAATCCCATCATAGTTACAAACCCGTCAGTTGTGTTACAAACCGACGCAAGCGCCCAGGGCTGGGGAGCTACCGACACCACTTCCAGTTGTGGCGGCAGATGGGATTTGCACGAATCTACATTACTCCAATCACAAGGTATAAACTATTTGGAAACGCTGCGAGCATTTCACGGACTGCGGGCCTACTGCACGAATATGCATCATACGCATGTCCGTTTACAGATAGACAATACCACAGTGGTGGCACATTTAAACCATATGGGTGGTATCAAGTCGATATCTTGCGATGAATTGGCAAACATAATTTGGCACTGGTGTATTGAGAGAAATATTTGGATATCAGCTACATACCTTCCGGGTAAGCTCAATACAGTGGCAGACACCTGGTCACGAGTATTCAATGACAACACCGAGTGGATGTTGAACCCCCAAATAGTTGCTAATATTATAGCTAAGGATGGAACATCAGATATCAACCTCTTTGTGTCCAGGTTGAACCATCAGATACCAACATAAGTCTCTTGGGAACCAGATCCTGGGGCAGTAGCAATGGACGCGTTCTCGCTACATTGGGGGAAATTGTTCTTCTATGCATTTCCCCCTTTATGTGTCATCAGTTGGGTATTGCAGAAAATCCAGCTAGATTCTGCATCAGGTATTCTGATAATACCCGACTGGCCCACACAACCATGGTACCCGGTGGTCCTTGATATGGTGAAGGAACCATGGGTGCAGGTTCCTAAATGCCCGAATCTAATGACCCATCCCATAACGGGGGGGGGGGGGAAGAAAGAGAGAGAGAGAGAGAGAGAGAGAGAGAGAGAGAGAGAGAGAGAGAGGTCGTGTTTTCTTCTCAGCTCTGCAGTTGAGAAGGATTGGAGCAGCCTTTCCAGGATTTTGCCGTTGGAGAGGGCACAGACCCAGGGGGGCTTCATAGTTCAACTTATTGTTGGGCTGTTGAAGCTTTTCTCTGGTCTGGGGAGCCTCCATCTGTGTGAAGATTCCTGAGTTTCTCCACATTGTCGAGGGTGCGGTTGGCGTTGGCGGATTGCCAAGAGTGCCTGTGATCTCAGTGGGTTGAAGTTGTGCGGTGTCTTTGTCGTTTTTGGCTCCGCTTCTCTGCCCTAAAGTCATTTTGCTCAGTGCGGCTGCCTGGCTTAATGTGAAGAAGGTACTTTTGTGTCCAGCGCGACTGGGATCGAGTTTCCCGTAAGCTGCTCTTGGCTGTGGACGAACCTGGGGACTTTCCTGCTTCAGCTGGAGGTTTCTGTTTTCTGCTGCCTGTCTTTGACTGTGACTGTCTCTGGGACTTAACTTGGAGCTGTGCTGCTGAGGGGCTTGGAGCTGGTTTGTGCCTCTGTGAGGATGGCGATGGAAGGGGCGCGGCCGAAGGTCCGGACCTACGCAGCGACGGCATCAGTGGCGGGTGCGAGGCCATCTGAGCTTGAGCCTCATGTTGACTTGGATGGGGACAGTTTTGGTATTTCTGTTCAAACTGGGCCTATGATGTCGAGGGGGGTAATTACGAAGGCCATGAATGAACTTCTTGGGAGGGGGGCTATTGTCTCTTCTGAGCTCGAAAGGGGAAAGGTGGAGATGATACTTAAGACCCGGGAGTGTGTGGCCCGAGCGTTGGAGGAGGGGATCTCAGTGGGGGGGGTCCACGTACAGGTGGATCCGTGGGTATCCAGGGTGAGACCGGTTCTCCTGCGGAGCTGCCCCACTTATTTTTCGGATGCAGTGCTTATTCCACACCTGTCCAAGTTCGGGGAGGTGCGGTCTAAATGTTTTCGTCTCTTGCATCCCGGGGGGGACCCGGAGGAAAAAGGGGTCTTCAGTTTCAAGAGGAGGGTGTTCATGAAGGTGGGTGAGGGGGATGGTGCCGAGGGGAGTTTTGAGGTGGTGCATAAGGGTGTACCCAGAACCGTGCGTTGGAGTTGGGGCAAGGCACGGTGTCATGCGTGCGGCGAATTTGGACATCTCCGTAGGGAGTGTCTTTTTCGCGGGGGCACTGCTAGAGGTTCTAGTGCAGTGGCCCAGGAAAGCGCTGCTGGCCCATCTGGGGTGGCTGGTCAAACCTCAGCGGCGCGGGGTGGTACTGCTGACCCGGCTGAGGTTGCCAGTTCTGCCTTGGTGACCCGGGGCGGCAGTGCTAAGCCTTCTGGGTCCAGAGGTTCCGCTTTGGGGACCCTGGGCAGTGAGAGCCCAAGCCCCCCACGTCCCCTACGTCTTGCGCCTGTGGCGGTGGATGAAGGTGGGGCGCAGGAGGAGGGGAGTGTTGAGGGGGGGTTTTGGGAGAAGCAGGGGAAGCATAATAAGAAGAAGGAGAGGGATAGGGCCGCCCGAGCGAAGAAAGTGCAATCGGGTGAGTTTAGCTCCAGTGTGGTGCAGACTGCACCTGCTGGGGCTCAGGGGGGAGTTGTGGTGGCTCGGAAGGGGGGAAAGAAGCCTAAACGTGTGGGTGGCAAAGTGGTTGGGGGTAATGTGGAGGCGGATGACCCTTCCCTTATGGAGGTTACCGCACCTCCGCATGCGAGTGGGACTAAAAGGAGGCATCTGCCTGGTGAAGAGGAGGAAGGGCGTGGGTCCAGAGCGAAGGGGATGTCTTTCTCCGGGCTTTCCACCACTGAGGTGGCTGAAAGTGGTCTTGACCCGGTGTCTTCTGGGTCGGTGGTTGGGCCTTCTCTTCATGGATCTACAGCGGGTGTCACCGGACTGGGTGCTGAAGTTGATTCCGGTGGAGTTGTGTCCACTGGGCGGGAGTCTGTCCCTTCATCTCAGGGGCCCTCTGAGGGAGTTATCTCGGCGGATGCTGTGGTTAGCTCCCTTGGGTGTGTACCCTCTGGGTCGGATGAGGTCCCCTCGTTTCAGAGGCCTACTGAGGGTGCTAGCACGGTAGGTGACGTGGTTGGCTCCTCTGGTAGTGTGCCCTCTGTGACGGGGGATGTGCAGAGTCAGGCTGAGGGGGGAGTTTCGGGGGTGTTGTCGTTCAAGTCTGTGCTCCATATCAGTGCCAGTGGAGGTGCTGGGGGGCGGGATGCCTCACCGGATGAGTTGTCTGGGGTGAGGTTAATGGCAGGTGGTGATTCTCTGGGTGATGCCTGTGGAGAGGGCACTCTGGATGATGTGGAGGTCAGGGCTGTTATGGGACGTGATCCTCTTTCAGACTCCGAGGGTGCCAGTGTTCCACAGGCCCTGGGGATGCCTCTTGTTGTTGCTTCCCCAGGCCCAGAGGAGGAGGGTGATGGTAGCGTGCAGGAGCCCAGCCATTCAGAGGGCTGCGAGTCTCAGGCAGGGGTGTTGGGACCCACCCCCAGCATTGATCCGGGTGGTCGTGTCATGGCTGTGGAGGAGGACAGCGATGCGGCCAGTGGGGGGGGCACAGAGGGTGATGTGTCAGACAGTTCTGGTCTTTCTGAGGTTGTTGATTCAGGTGCGAGCGGGTTGGCTGAGAGCCCAGACTCCAAGGCCGTGTCTGAGGCGAAGCTTATTGTTGAGGTGCGAGAGTTCTTAAAAATAAGTCGTGCTCCCAAAACATTATGGTGGGCCGCTACAAGGAGATGGGAGGATGTTCTAGATGTGAAGGAGAGTCTCGAGGCTATCCTTAGTAACAAGGATAGTGGTCTTTCTGACTCGGATTTGGGGCAGTTTTGGGGTTTGTTGAAGGTCCTCAGAAAAGGACCTCCTGTGACTACAGGGAGTGTGAGGGTCACAATCTAATGTGTCTACACATTCACAGTAGCTACATTAAATTTAAATGGGAGTAGAGCGAGTTTTCGAAGATTTCAGCTCTTATCAGCCCTAAGGGAGGGGAGATTTGCAGTTTGTTATCTGCAAGAGACACATACCGTTGCTAGTGATGAACCTACCTGGCAACTGGAGTGGGAAGGGAGGGTTTATATGAGCCATCTCAGCTCAAATTCGAGTGGGGTGGCTTTTCTGTTGGCCCCAAATTTTCTGCCAAGCATTTTAAAAGTGCAGGAAGTGGTGCCAGGACGTTTGCTCCATCTGGCCGTGAGCCTGGATGGCATGCCGTTGCATTTCATTAACGTGTATGCCCCTAGCTCCGGCACGATGCAGGCCGGCCTGCTTCGGGAGGTGAATGCTCTGTTGGGCACTATTGATAGGGGAGAGTGTGTCTTCCTTGGTGGGGACTTTAATTGCACACTTGAGGTGCGGGACCGTTCTGGTACTCAGTGTGCGCCTGCTGTAGCGAAGAAGCTGAGAGGCTTGATTGACTCTTTTGAGTTGGTTGATGTTTGGAGGGACCTTCACCCTGATTCCACTGCTTTTTCGCGGAGGTCTGAGGGCGGTGGTTCCCGCATTGATCGGTTTTATATTTCCCGAGCGTTTGTTTCCCGTGTCTCAGCGGCCTCAATGCGGCTGGTGCCGTGCTCGGACCATTGTCTGGTGCGTGTGGATTTCAATCCAGCGTGCGCTCGGGCTGGGTCCGCGTACTGGCACTTTAACAACAGGCTGCTGGAGGATCGGTGTTTCCGGGAGTCATTCACTCGGTTTTGGGTGAAGTGGAGAGAGAGGCAGAGGTGCTTCTCTTCCCTTAGGCAGTGGTGGGATGTGGGTAAAGCTCACATCCGTCTCTTTTGTAAGGAATATACATGGGGGTCGACTGGGAGGCGGGACTCAGCGGTCGAGAAGCTGGAGAGGGAGATACAGGACGCTGAGTCTCGCCTGGGTCAGTTTGGTGAAGACTCCAGCGAATGGGGAGAGTTTCAGAGGAAGAAGGAGGTTTTGAGGAGTCTGCTGCTTGAGCGATCTCGAGGCGCTTATGTGAGGTCTCGGGTCCAGATGCTGCACGAGCTGGACCGAGCGTCGCCTTTCTTTTTCTCTTTGGAGAAGGGGCGGGGAGCTCGAAAACAGCTCGTGGAGTTGCTTGCAGATGACGGCACCTCTGTCACTGTTCCAGAGAGGATTAATGCCTTGGTTAGGTCCTTTTATGGGACCCTGTTCTCTGCGGAAGGATTCAGTGTGGAGGCTCAGCAAGATCTGTGGGAGGGTCTACCGACCGTAGATAGGGGGGAGGCTGATCTTCTTGATGGCCCCTTATCTTTGGAGGAGTTGACTCGCGCCTTGCATCAGCTCAGGAGGGGTAAGTCCCCCGGGCTGGATGGGTTGACGGTGGAGTTTGTTAGAGCATTCTGGGACGTCCTAGGGGGTGACTATATGTTGGTTCTGGGGGAGAGCCTGGCGACTGGAGTGATGCCTCTCTCGTGGCGTAGGACGGTTGTTGTCTTGCTGCCTAAGAAGGGCGAACTCCGTTTGTTGAAGAACTGGCGTCCAGTCTCTCTCCTTTGCACAGAATATAAAATTTTTGCACGGGCAATGGCAAATCGCCTGGGCTCCGTGCTGCATCAAGTGATTCATCCTGATCAATCTTATACAGTCCCTGGCCGGTCCATCCAGGATAACATCCACCTGGTTAGGGACCTGATTCATTTAGTCCAGGGTACTGGTGAGTCAGCTGCTTTTCTGTCTCTTGATCAGGAGAAGGCTTTTGATAGGGTAGAGCATGAATACCTATTTGGGACGTTGCAAGCGTTTGGGTTTGGACCACACTTCGTGGCCCGGGTCCGGCTTTTGTACGCTGCTGCGGAGTGTCTTGTAAAGGTTAATGGCGCGGTGCTATCTCCTTTTCATTTTGGGAGGGGGGTCCGCCAGGGGTGCCCTATGTCGGGCCAGTTGTATTCGGTCTGTGTGGAGCCGTTCCTGTGTCTTCTTCGGAGGAGGTTGACAGGCCTGGCCCTAACTGGCCCGCGGGTTGAGGTGATTCTATCGGCGTATGCCGATGACGTACTTCTTATGTTCACTGATCCTGGTGACCTGCGGAGGATGCGTGACTGCCAGGAGATATTCTCGGCTGCATCTTCTGCTAGGATTAACTGGAGTAAGTGCTCTGGACTTTTGGTGGGTCAGTGGCGGGTAGACTCCCTGCCGGAGGAGATGGCATTGTATGCGTGGAGTACCACGCACCTCCTCTATCTGGGGGTGTACCTGAGTCCCACTGAGGATGTTTGGCCGGCAAACTGGCAAGAGTTGGAGACGAAGGTGGTTGCTCGGCTGGGGCGCTGGTCAGGCCTGCTTGGAGTTCTCTCCTTTCGGGGGAGGGTGCTGGTCATAAACCAGCTGGTGGCCTCTATGTTATGGTACCGGCTGGCTACTCTTGTCCCGCCCTCTATATTTGTAACTGCTATACAGAAGAAGCTGGTGGATTTCTTTTGGGGAAATAGGAAGCATTGGATTTCCGCGGCGGTCCTGAGTCTTCCGTTGGAGGAGGGCGGCCAGTCCTTGGTGTGCGTGCGCACCCAGGTGACGGCTCTCCGTCTCAGGACTCTGCGGAGATACATGTATGTAGAGAACCCTCCCAGATGGCACGCTCTGGCCACGTATTTTTTTCGTCAGGGTCGTTGCCTAAGGGGGGTCTCGCGGCTCCCGGTGGCGGGTGTCAGTCGACCCGCTCTAAGGGGCTTGCCTGTTTTCTATAGGGATGTGTTAAGAGTGAGGAATTTGGTGGTGTTCAGCCAGAGTGTTGTTCCACGAGGAGAGGGGGATGTTGTGGCTGCGGGTGTGGCTGGTCCTCATCCTGTCATGGTGGTTGTCGAGGAGAGGCGCGAGCCTAGAGTGGTTCAGATAGAGCTTACCCCTGCTCCGTCAGATCTGCTCATCGGGCCTAGGCTTCGGGATATTTCTCGGCCTCCGGCTCCGCATAATCTGAGCTGCCTTTCTGAGATGACCAGCATGCCATTTTGTGATGCAAGGAGACGCGCACTGTACAGGATGCTCCTGCACATTCTGAACCACCGTGCCTTCGTCTCCCGTCCTGACTCACCATGGAGGACGGTGTTACCATCCGAAGGCGGCGGGGGGCCCCAGTGGGGGTCCTTCTATAAGGGAGTTGTACCCCTTTATATTGGGGACCTGGGGTGGAGAGTGCTGCATGGAGCGGTGGTTTGTAATAAACTTTTGAGTCGGTTCACGGGCTCGTCTGCCGCATGTATTTTCTGCGGAGAGGAGGAGACCGTATTCCATGTGTATATGGAGTGTGTGAGGTTACTGCCCCTGTACCAATATCTGAAGGGGCTGTTCCTCAAGTTCTGGCTGCATTTTAGCCCCACAATCCTGGTGTTTGGACACAAGGCGGGGAGTGGGGAGAGCCGAGTGTGGGGGGGGGACTTACCTGTCGGTTTGCTCCTTGGCCTGGCCAAGATGGCCATTCGTGGGTCCAGGCAGCGGGCGGTCGACGGTCTGGCGAGAGTCGGCTGCCTGCCCCTCTTTCGGGCCTACGTCCGTGCACGTGTGTCCCTGGAGAGGGAACACGCGGTGTTCACGGGGACTCTGGAGGCCTCCGTCAGCGCTGGTCGCCGCGTGGGGTTGAGGCGATTATAAATGAATGTACTGTTGTACTACAATGATCTGTTCATTATAGTGTGATTTTTGATTGTGTTTTGATGTGTTGTATTTTATGATTTGTGTTGAATAAAGTTTTTGAAATGAAAAAAAAAAAAAAAAAGAGAGAGAGAGAGAGAGAGAGAGAGTAAACTAACAAAAATAAACATATACATACAATTTTTAAAATTCATATAACATCCATAAATGATGGGTAAAAATGACTAAATAACGTGGGTGAATGAGGGACTGTATCTGCACGCCAGGAAGTACAGACAGGACTGATGGAGACCGTGCATGCGTCTGTACTGGAGTGAGTCACTTGATGATGCATGAAACCGTCATGGACAGCTCCTGTCCACTGACCACCAAAGGCCGTTTCACACTGGCACCGTATAGAGATCGTTAAATATAACGTCACTAAATATGACGTCGCTAAATAGACGTATCTAAATAATACATATGTGTATAATAAAATAACGAATATGAAATTAAACACAAAAATGACTCAAAAATGCATTTACATTTGATTAGCCTAATTATCACTATTTCTCTCGGAACCCTCTCGCGGAACCCTAGCGTTCCGGGGAACCCCGGTTGAGAAACGCTGTTCCCGACCAATATGTCTTCAGTTGGTGTGAACAATGTGACTTTTAACTGTTCTCAGATACCTCCGCATTAGGAATTCAAAATAAGTATTAAAGTTACTTTGATTTTAGATTAGTTTTACAATCGTGATGAGGATACACAATGAGGTTCATCTTCTATCAGCAAATGGTTACTTTGCTCAGCAGCCGGAATCATCACTGGTGTCAATAAATTAAAACATCAACACTCAGTCCATTATTAGTATAATATTCTGAGATTACTCTACTACTAATAACTGATAACTAAAAATTGACTCTCAATGGACTGAGTCTGTTGATTTTTGAACTGGACACACATGAGTAAAGTAAATTCTTGAGAAAATCAATGACCCCATCTAAGCCTCAGGGAGCAGTCTGTTGTATATTCTGTTTTCTACTCTGCAGCGAAGCAAAATCTCTCTGTTTGAACATTTCCATGTACAAATGCATTCATGCACTGAGTTGGCACAATTAAATGTTACCAATGCAGTAAAGTAAAAGTAAACGGGCAATGCCACATTAGTTTGTAAAGGAAAATATCAGGAATTAAAACAGAGGCACATTGTGGAGGAAGCCAGACTTAGGAATGTTCTACCATAGTAATGGTAGAAATTGTAATTGTAATAGCAAACATCCTAGCAATTTGGGGCAGCATACTCTTGGATAAGCCCACCCATGCACATTGATGGACTGCCAAATGATTGGATGCAGGTAGAAGCCTGTGTGGATACCTGTAAGAGAGAGTAACATGTTTTAAACTCTCAATACAATCTCTTTTAATCCTCTAATTATTTCAGATTATTCCGTAAATTGACAAATGATGTACACTAGGCTCCTTGAACATTCACGAGGGCATTGTGAGTAAACACCTAATGCTATTCCAAGCATGTGGAAGCAGCTTTTTTAAGGTTTTAATGTAACTTCTCTCTCTGGTTAATTTAACTGGTACCCAAATGAATAGTTACACGTTATTCTGGAGAAATGTAAACTCCCCAGAAGGATATGGAATAATGGCGATGTAATGCTAACAGGCACCTTGAAGATATTTTCTGAATGATATCATCTCACCTGGATGGACACGTAATTCATTTGAAACAATGAAAATACAGCACCCTGTAAGTCACAAGGAAACTGGTATAATTGTTAAACAGCAAATTCACCAATATTTGGTTGCTATAGCAAACATATCAAACACTTAATTAGATAACTCTCAAGATTGCAATGCACAGTTAATATGTTAATATTAATAATGCCAATGTTTTCATTGCCTCCTCATTTCCATTCTCAGGGCATTCATTCAATGCAAAATATACCACTGAGTTTTAGCATGGGTTAATATCGTACTTGGCTGGTACCATTCAAAGCTACCCTGCAGTAATACCAACCTGTGCTTCTTAAAGAGAGAGATGCATTGTGGTTGCAGGGAGTAGTGGATTTTTTTAGAATCTAATTTTACATTGAAAATTATGGCATGACATTGGACACTGTCAGCTTTCTTGATGCTACATTTATTGGTGAATTGGTCATTGGGTTTGTGATTATTAGCAGCACAGTTAGATAGGTATTTCACAACTAACCCAGCTGAAAGGTGCAAGCTAGATTATTACATCCTTTCTTCCTCCTCCTTGATTATTCATTCAGTTGTTGGTGCAAGGCAGTGCCTTCACTGTGGTGATGCTATACTTGGTTTCATAGATCACCGCAAATCCTGACACCTGTTCGAACTGTGGTGTTTTATACTAGAGAGCTCCTGGTGATTTTCTTTCAGGCAGCAGAAGTGTTATTTCAGCACCATACCGGTTTGCATTACATTTCATGTGGTTTTCATTACATGCATGGAGCCAAAATAATTTTAGAGACAAGGGTAGTGAGGAGGGGGGAATGGGTTGACTGTTATAGTTAGGGAGCAGGCAGCCAAAGCCCAGTTGGGCCTTCATTGAGTGTTAGGGTTGGGGGAGATGACAGATCTGACCCCAGAGGTGCAATTGGGTCAGGAAGACGGGAGAATAATAGTTGATTCAGGGGGAGATGGAGACTGGCAGTTAGACAGTCAGGAGACTGGAAACTTTTAGTGAGCAACCAGGGATATTGAGAATTGTCTTCAGGGAAGAGTCAGAATGAGCATCAGTAACTGGACAATAGTAATTTATGTCTATAAGAGTCCATTCATATTTCAGAATTTGACACTAGATGACAATATAGTTATTGCATTTCACTCTGGGGAAAAATCTGGATTATGCAATTGAATTTCTATATACATTTTTTGGTAACTATTGACGTTTTTCACGTAGGACATATTTTCATGGAAAAGTATGTGCATATATAGTTCATATTAACATGAGCAACATTTTATAGAATTGTAGTTGGACTATTCAGACATTATAGGCTTGGGTTATAGAATCAAAGAGTCACACAGAATGGAAACAGGCCTTTTGAATCAATCTGTCAACAAATGATTGGAATTTGTTCCTCATCTGCTCAATATGTTCAAGATGATTGCAATTTGTTCTTTGTCTGCTCAATTTGTTCAAAATCTGCTCAATATGGGAATCAATAAAACTTCTTAATTCCAAAGATCCAATCCAATGTCCCTTTCCCAAGTTGAGTATAGTCTCTCACATTTCAGTAACCTATATAATGCAAATGCAGTTGGATTTTCTCATTTATTGCATGAGTTATTATGGATTCTCTTCCATAATATGAAGCATTATATACAAGTTTCAACATATTTGTTTGGTCAAAGTGAACTAACACAAACTCACTCCCTAGATTCTTTCTATGTATGTCATGTGCCTTCTGCTGCTCTTTGTCCCAATTCCATTTCTTGTGTTTCTTCAATAGTACTGTTGCAAGACTTGGCAGAAATGTCTAAGAATGACCTAAGTTCTGGAACGCTTTCAGGTTTCCTTTCCTTTCCAATTGCTTTTTCTTTTTTTTGACTGGTGCATTCCATTCTCATTCACCCTTAACCCAAGATAAACCGCTTCTTTCTGTATGAAACACTTGTTTCTTTTGAGTTTTACATTGTGTACATGTATCCTTCTTTGTTAATTATGGCTATCGGTACAATATCCTGATTGTGTAGACAGAGATCCAAACCTTCCAATATCTTGTCTGTGGGAGCGTGAACATTTTTCAGTGATGCTTTGAAAATCTGCTGTAATTTTCTGTGGGAGTAAAGATTTAGGA
Organism: Raja brachyura; assembly: GCA_963514005.1. The sequence continues at coordinate 71,018,961 of OY740783.1, read as the reverse complement.
GTATAGAATATCAAATATTGTTGATTCTCCTGGTCCATGTTCAACTTAACTTGACAGATCCAGTTTGGTGAAGACTTGGCAAGTACAGGTTGCTGTCGATTCTACATATACAGCTTGTGAAATGCACAATGAACAGAGGTCATCATAAACTGCCTGTTTCAGTGTCACATTGTGAAACCGTGTAATTAAACAGATTTTAACGCAAAGTGCTGGAGCAAGTCAACAGGTCAGGTAACATTTCTGGAGAACATGGATAGGTGACTTTTAAGGTTGGGACCTTTCTTCAGACATGAAACGTCCCCTATCCAGAGATGCTACCTGACCCATTGAGTTACTCCAGCACTTTGTGCCATTTTTTTCTGGTTAAACCAGCATCTGCAGTTACCTGTACTTGGAGTCATAGAGTAACAGTGTGGAAACAGGCCCTTTGGCCCAACTTGCCCACACCGGCCAACATGTTCCAGCTACACTAGTCCCACCTGCCTGCGCTTATCCGTCCAAACCTGTCCTATCCATGTATCTGTCTAACTGTTTCTAAAACGATGGGATAGTCCCAGCTTCAACTACCTCCTCTGGCAGTTTGTTCCATACTCCCACCACCCTTTGTGTGAAAAAGTTACCCCTCGGATTCCTATTAAATGTTTTCCCTTAAACTTGAACCTATGTCCTCTTGTCCTCGCTTCCTCTGCTCTGGGCAAGAGACTCTGTGCATCTACCCGATCTATTCCTCTCATGATTTTGTACACCTCTATAAGATCACCTCTTATCCGACTGCGCTCCAAGGCATAGAGACCCAGCCTACTCAACCTCTCCCTATAGCTCACACCCTCTAGTCCTGGCAATATCCTCATAAATCTTTCCTGAACCCTTTCAAGCTCGACAATATCTTTCCGATAACATGGTGCAAAGCGGATACTCAATCTGTGGTGGTATGTCTGTACCTCTCTGTTTTAATTTATTTCATTTTTTTCCTTCCTGTTAACAAAATGTTGTTTTTCAAAGTAAATATTTCCTTGACAACTTTAGTCGGAACTTTATCACAGAAATTCCCTCAGCACTCTCTATCCTGCTTTTTACATCTGAAAGCTCACTGGTCTCACTTTTCTATTTCTGTTGAAAAGTCTTTGACCCAAATTGTTGATGCTATTTCTTTCGCCATTGGTGCTGCCAGACCCGCTGAAATCAAGTAAGCTTTATTTCACGTAAGCTTGAATATCTCTTTATACTTTATCCAATATACATCTAAGCCGTAATTTGTGTAATATCCAAGATGAACACATCTTTCCAACCAAGCTTCAATTTTCTGAGCTGGTCTTTGCCCATCAACATTGGTTAATTTGTGTCATTGACAACAAACATTGGTAGCTCCAAGTGCTTACTGTTTTCACTCACCAAACAACATATCAGGCTTAGCTCATCAAAATTACTCAGGTTCATGCTAGTGGTACATAGCTGAAGTGATTTAGATTCTCTCATAGAATAAGTATTATGCTGCATTATCAATAATTATGTCCATGGACCTAATATTTACCCATACTTTTATCTTAGAAATGTTCTGCTTTCTAACTTTGACACGTACTTGTAAATGCGATATAAGCAGAACTCTAAACTGGCTTCAGTGCTGTGCAGACCTCTTCTTTATGACTTCTTGCTGTGAAAACCTCTCTTCCAATTGTATATACCAAGTCTTCCAACATTACCTAACTTGTTACTGAACAGGCCTTTTAGAGTTAGTCATAGAGTCATAGAGTGATGCAGTGTGGAAACAGGCCCTTTGGCCCAACTTGTCCACACCGGCCAACATGTTTGGTCCAAATTCCTCCAAACCTGTCCTATCCATGTACCTGTCTATGTTTCTTAAATGTTGGGATAGTCTCTGCCTCAATTGCCTCCTCAGTCAGCTTGTTCCATAGCTGGCAGCTTGTTCCATGTGAAAAAGTTACCTCTCAGAATCCAATTAAATCTTTTCACCTTAAACCTATGTCCTTTGGCCCTCGATTCACCTACTCTGGGCAAGAGACTCTGTGCATGTAGGGTTCTAGGGGTTCTATGTTATTACATTTTTGCATCTTATATACAAGGGACAATTTACAGAAGCCAATTAACCAGCCAACCTGCATCTTTGGGAAGTTGGAGGAAACCGGCGATCCTGGAAAAAACTATACATGGTCCCAGGGAGAAGTCAAACTCAACATAGACAGCTCTCATAGTCAGGATTGAACCTAGGTCTCTGGCATTGTGAGGCAACTGTTCTAACGTTGCTCCACTGTTGTCGCCATCTTCTGATCTGGTCTCTGCCAAGACTGATTTCATAATAATTGAACAAGCAAAATCTTCTGCCTCTGTAGTGCCATTTTAATGACTACAGCCTCAACCTGACTTAACCATGACACTGTCCTGTTAGCAGAAGTTCCACACTGCTGACACCTTCAGGGGCTTCTATGTCCAGGAGCATACACATACCTAAAGTCCTACTGATCACATCAGATGTGCGTCTTTTCTCTGTGTTGGCCTTTATGTAAGGTATGCTAGTAGGTGCCTCCTCACCTTTAGTTTTCTCTCCCATGTAGAATTTAACACAGGGTGAGCTAGTACTTTCCTCACCAACACTGCTGGAATGGTCTCACCAGGGATGATTGCCTCCTCCATTGTATTACCTGGGCCTTAAGTCTGGTATGGACCTTCCTCTTGACATAAATTAAGTCTTTGAAGATTTTCTTTGCTCTCAAACATTCATTCTTGTGACAGATTTATAACTTATGTCCACTTTCCTTACGTTAGCTTTGGGCAATCCAGGGAAATTGAAAAAACATGAACTGCTGAAACATGTGCAGTTGGTTTATTCAACTCTCTAATTACACTCTGCATATTTCATACATAGAGCCAATGATGAAAGTGCAGTAAATGAGGTTAGCATGTACCAGATGTATCCATCTTGCCTCGAAGTCTTGCTTCTGCTCAGCTAGTCTGGTCTGAACAAGCTTCCTCGAAGTTAGAGTTGGGGTAGTTAGAACTTCAATTCACAGTTACGCTTTATGCTTGAATACTTGGACACTTATAGACCAGTTAGCCTGACATCGGTGGTGGGGAAGGTGCTGTTGTCAATAATAAAAAATGAAATAGCGGCACATTTGGATAGCAGTAACAGGATTGGTCCGAGTCAGCATGGATTTACGAAGAGGAAATCATGCTTGACTAATCTTCTGGAATTTTTTTAGGCTGTTACTACAAAAACGGACAAGGGAGAGAGCCAGTGGATGTAGTGTACCTGGACTTTCAGAAAGCATTTGATAAGGTCATACATAGGAGATTAGTGGGCAAATTTAGGGCACATTGTATTGGGGGTAGAGTGCTGACATGGATAGAAAATTGCTGTCAGACAGGAAACAAAGAGTAGGGATTAACAGGTCCCTTTCAGAATAGCAGGCAGTGATTAGTGGGGTACCACAAGGCACAGTGTTGGGACTGCAGCTATTTACAATATACATCAATGATTTAGATGAAGGGATTCAAAATAACATTAGCAAATTTGCAGATGACAAAGCTGGGTGGCAGTGTGAACTGTGAGGAGGATGCTATGAGAATGCAGGATGATTTGGACAGGTTGGGTGAGTGGGCAGATGCATGGCAGGTGCAGTTTAATATGGATATGTGTGAGGTTATCCACTTTGGTAGTAAAAACAGGAAGGAAGATTATTATCTAAATGGTATCAAGTTGGGAAAAGGGGAAGTACATCGAGAGCTGGGAGTCCTTGTTCATCAGTCAATGAAAGTAAGCATGCAGGTACAGCATGCAGTGAAGAAAGCGAATGGCATGTTGCCCTTCATAACGAAAGGAGTTGAGTATAGGAGCAAAGAGGTCCTTCTGCAGTTGTACAGGGCCCTGGTGAGACCACACCTGGAGTATTGTGTGCAGTTTTGGTCTCGAAATTTGAGGAAGGACATTCATGCTATTGAGGGAGTGCAGCGTAGGTTCACAAGGTTAATTCCCGGGATAGCGGGACTGTCATATGCTGAGAGAATGGAGCGGCTGGGCTTGTATACTCTGGAATTTAGAAGGATGAGAGGGGATCTTATTGAAACATATAAGATCATTAGTCATTTGGACATGCTAGAGTCAGGATACATGTTCCCGATGTTGGGGGAGTCCAGAACCAGGGGCCACAGTTTAAGAATAAGGGGTAAGCCATTTAGAACGGAGATGAGGAAACACTTTTTCACACAGAGAGTTGTGAGTCTGTGGAATTCTCTGCCTCAGAGAGCGGAGGAGGCCAGTTCTCTGGATACTTTCAAGAGAGAGCTTGACAGGGCTCTTGAAGATAGCGGAGTCAGGAGATTTGGGGAGAAAGCAGGAACGGGGTATTGATTGTTGATGATCAGCCATGATCACATTGAATGGCGGTGCTGGCTCGAAGGGGAAGAATGGTTTACTCCTGCACCTATTGTCTATTGTCTATAAACACTAAGCAGCTGCACACAGAGGAGCTGGAGTGGAGTTGGGAATGTTCCTCCTCCTTTGTCCGGGGCCTTGAATGTTAGTATTGCAGATATACTCTATCTTTGACCTCCTTACAAAGAGGAAGGCAGCTTGGATGAATGTGGCAGTTGTGCTGAAAGGAACTGGCTAAACCAGGCTACATAGATCAATGCTACCAGCATCTCATACCTTATTACTCATATCCCGCCTGTTTTTGAGAGGAAGCAGGGACCCTGGAACCCATTTAACCTGCTTCTGTTTGGCATTGGTGACTTATCTCTCCCAGTCTTTGCTGTACGATGCATCTAACAGCAAAACTGAAAATGGACTTTGAGTGAAAGTAGCGTGCTGGAGTCAGACAGCTTTGGCCACAAACCACTTTACACTGGTTTAGAACCAAGCCCTGCAGTGCCTAAACAAGCAATCCATCAGTTTTATTCTATAAATGTCCTCCATCCATCAGACACTGGAATTGTTGTTTCCAAAATAAAGTGGTTCAATATAAATAAAGGTACCAGAATTCCTACCATCCTTTCACCCCACGTTGGGCCTTGACTGAAATAAAAATATTTGCATAAACATATTTTCAGCAGCCAGACATATTTTATTATGCCATAAGTTTCAATTATATTGCAAAAAATAGTTTATAGTGCCCAAAATAAACTACTGTAATTACTCATCCAAAATCTCTAACCTGTGGAAAGAAATTGAAATCTCTTTCACCAGTACTCCACCATTGCGAAAGATGGCCTTATTTCAGCTCTCTACCACTTTCGAAAGCAGTCACCTGCATGACTATTTGTGCGATAAACAAACAAACATGGGCACATTTTGCATTGGAAAAAAAATCCTATTTGTGCCATAAAGGTGCAAGTAGTTACCATTGGTTAAATATTTTCCAACTGTGAGACACTTCCATCCAAGTCCAGATAACGGGAGGCCAAGAATCTTTCACAGCAGACTAGCTCCTAAAATCATGTAAATGCATAGAAGAAAAATCTATCCTTATGAATACCAAATGTTCATTATATTTTTTAAATACATTTTCTACATTCTGCTTAAAATATGAGCCCATAACTTGAAGTATTGAGCAAACCAAATAGTGCTGGAATAACTCAACGGGTCAGGCGTCATCTGTGGAGAGAATGGTCAGACACGTTTTGGGTTAGGACCCTTCTTCAGACTGATTGTAGTAGGGAGGAGAAAGCCAGAAAAGAGGTCGGGGGAAAAGATAAAGCCTGTCAAGTAATAGGTAGATACAGTTAAGGGCGGCACAGTGTCACAGCGGTAGAGTTGCTGCCTTATAGCGCCAGAGACGTGGGTTCGATCCTGACCAAGGGTGCGGTCTGTATGGAGTTTGTAGGTTCTTTCTGTGACCGCGTGGATTGTCCCGGGTGAACCGGTTTCCTCCCACATTCCAAAGACGTACAGGCTGGTAGTCTAATTGGTTTTGGTCTGTAACTCCAAAGTCTAAAGTGTTTGATTGGCAGGGTGAACACAGAAAAAGGATGATAAAGAGACTAAAGGATACCAGGCAAGGAGAGAAGAGCAAATAAATTCCCTGTTATAACCTGTTTCAAACACTACTTTCACTCGAAGTATTGTTTGAAACAGGTTATCTCTACATGTGTATTTGAACCAAAGTGAAAGATGATCTTCAGAGATGGGCTAAAGGTATTTTCAGCTTCATTTAAAGTGAGACTTGAACCAGTGAATTACTAAATGATTTGATGAGGGTTGGTATGCCCCATAGTCAATGCTTTTGCCTCATTTGGGGCAACTCACTTCTTAAACTTACTTCGTATTTTGAGTTGTAGACTGGTTCGAATTATGTGAGAGCCATTTAATTAATTGGATAATTAAATGAATGGTTGCATAATGGCTGCACATTTCAGGTAAAATTGGTCAAAGCTTTGGGGTCCCTGTGAATGAATTGCCTTCTGAAATTCATAACTGGCTCACACGGTTATTCATTGCTTCGATTCACTTACATAAGTCTGCTCAAGCTGCTTGTGGAACTGCCAGAAAGAGTCACCTATCCTCACTGATTGCAGAAGAAGATGTTTATTCCTAGCTCCCAGAGTTTGGAAATGAGTTTGGATGTGATTATGGTGCTGCAGGCAGAGCTAGAGTCATTAACAGGAGTTTAATGTAGGAGTTGTTCTTGCCCAAGCATTGCAAAGATGAGTTTGGGGCCAGGGGAATGGTGTCTCCTGTGGACCTGTTGCGATGATAGACAAACTGCAGTGGATTAAGGCTGGCTAGAAGACTGGAGTTAATGTGCGCCATCACCAGTTACTCGAAGCACTTCACAGTGACGGATGTCAGAACCACTGGACTGTTGTTATGAAAGCACTTTTCTTTGGCAACAAGTGGTCTTTTTTAAGGAGGTGGGGACCTCAAAATGGAGTAGTGAGAGAATAAGGACCTCTGTGAATACCTCTCCCAGCTGACCTGCACAGGTCCTGAGGACGTAGCCAGGACCAGTTTCATTCCGCAGTTTCAATATCTCAGGATGGTCGATATTGCATCTGCCACAATAACCATTGGCAAGCACATCCAAGACTGGTGGGGTGGGTAAATTTTCACCACCGACCTTCTGTTCAAACTGAGCAATGAATGCATTGAGTTCATCGGGGAGGGATCCATTATTGCCAGCGATTCCGCCCCGCCTTTGCTTTGTAGCCCATTATAGTGTGCAAGCCTTGCCACTATCTATGGATATTCATGTCCACCAACACAACTATAGGAAGCACATACAAATGGAATGTTTCTCTTCCAAAAAAATTAGACTAATAAATATGATTTGCATTATTTGATGACTCATGTGCAGCCATGAGGAAATTATATTATGTGCAGACCTGTACACATTTTGAAGGTTGGCACATGAAAAAGGAAATAATAGACCCTGCATACAATTAGTTAACATCCAAATAATTAATACAATATAATACCTCCTGCCATTTACTCAAATAGTTAAATGTATGCAGTTACAAATTTTCAGAGCATTCATTGCCAATTATAGTGTTCCTCAAGTACTCTGATGCAAGGCTGTTGTCAAAGATATACATTGAGTGGAAAAAATAGGCCAGCAGGAAATATGTACAAGTGTTTTTTTTATTTAAAACAAGTCCAATAGAAAATGTGAGAATGGAAATAGTTCAGTGATTTTCTTGCACTGGACTTCCAAAGATAACTTTTTTTTGACAGACTGACATATTTACTGTTTCATTACTGAACGTCATTATTGTAATTTGACATCAGTGATCAAATTAATTAACACAGTTGTCTCGTTTGAACCATTCACATCTCATATGCAGACTATTTGAAAATCAACTATTTGCGCATTAAATAGATTTATAAGCGAAAAATTGAGTTAATTCTTAACAGAATTTCATAATGCATTTGTCCCTCAACAGAAGAGATTAATTAACTATAAACTGGTTCAAGTAACAGCATCTACACCGACAATGGAGCAGAAATTCCAGGAAAATATAGTTCAGGTTACACGATAGCAACAGTCATGCACAACTGAATTGAGATGTCAGTTGTAAATATTGAGGAACACCATCACCAATGGCAACCATCAATATACTAGCGTTAGGTTTATCTTCAAGTGCCTAGCATTTATACCAAAAAAAATATGTTTTTATGGAGACCTGGGGCCACATTACTGATTCTGATGCACCACCTTTTTTACGGCAACTGGAGGCCCGGCACCTCCTTGAATCCAAACATAATTATGAGAGCGAACTTGAAATCCCCACCCAGAAGTCCCTCCGAAAATGTGGCGCCTAGGCCGATGAGGCGATCGATCTCGACCCCTTTTGGACTTCAGCGGCTGATCAGCTGGTCAAATTCCCCCCCTGGGGCTCTGGTACTTTGGCCTGGCCAGAGCTGGCCTATCCCTTCTCATAGTCGACTACCATGTCTGATCAGCGGGTTGAATTTGTCCCCTGCTGCCGAGGCTCTGGAACTCAGGCCTGGCCAGAGCAGCAGATCTATTCCCAGATCTGACTTCAGAGGCTTAAGGGGCTGTCCCACTGCGGCCACCTAATCTGCGAGTTTAGAAGAGTTTGCCCTCGACTCAAACTCGCAGCATGGTCGACACGTGGTCCTAGGAGGTCCTATGAGGTCACTAGAACTCTCCTTCATGCTCGAGGAAAGTTCCCGCATACTCGCGGCCTCAGTTTGGTTGAGGAAAGATTTTCAGCATGTTGAAAATTTTCCGCGAGTAAAAATTGGTCGGCATGGTTCTTTTGACCTCATAGTGCAGTGGAGTGGGGTCGCTATGTAGTTATAGGCAGTCGAGGGCAGCCGTTGGCAATCTCCTTCGCTGACCGAGCATTTTAATTGGCTCATTGGAGTTTTCAGGACCAAGGAAAACCGAACAATTTAAATGCTCGCTAAACTTTATTATAAGTTGTCTGGCTTCATAAAAGTCTCTCCACTCCTTCTACTCCCCACCCCCCCCCCCCTCTCCTCCCCTCTCCTCTCCTCTACTCCCCTCTCCTCCTTCTCTCCCCCTTCTGTCCCCCTTCTGTCCCCCTTCTCTCCCCCTTCTCTCCCCCTTCTCTCCCCCTTCTCTCCCCTTCTCTCCCCCTTCTCTCCCCCTTCTCTCCCCCTCTCTCCCCTTCTCTCTCTCCCCCCCCCCCCCCGCACTCTCTAAAGGACTTACCGTACACTGTGCAGCCGTCTTTTATCTTCCTGTTCATTGTGGGTGTGAACGTCAGACAACGCTCCCCCGCTTTCCCTGTCCCCTGCCTTTGCGATACGCACGTGCGTGTGTGTGTGTGCGTGTGTGTGCGTGCATGTGCGTGCGTGTGCGTGTGTCTGTGTGTGTGTGTGTGCGCGCGGTCGGTCGATCCAGCTCGCGGTTTCATCACTGACGGTCGATCCAGCTTGAGATTTTCCAGGCGAGTGCCCTCGAGCTTGAAGGTCGAAGCCAGTTGCTGTAAAGTCATGTCATTGGGACAGGCCCTTAACGTTGCGGGCTGGTATCACGCCCACCCCCAAGGCTGTAACCTCTGTTGGTCACAGTCACAGAGGCCATGAAAGGCTCTGGAACCAAGAATGTGCAGCAAAATCCGTGGTGTACCTGTATACTTATTTAAAGTGGTTACTCCAACTTCTTAATATCCCCAATTTATGCATATGCCCAAGATTCATCCGAAGAGATTTCGCAGATAAAATCCCTGAAAGATATGACATTAATGGTGTACAATTTTGGTATGGTGTACAATTTTGGTATGGTGTACAATTTTGGTTGCCCAATTATAGGAAGGATGTCAACAAAATAGAGAGGGTATAGAGGAGATTTATTAGAATGTTGCCTGGGTTTCAACAGCTAAGTTACAGAGATAGGTTGAATAAGTTAGGTCTTTATTCTCTGGAGCGCAGAAGGTTAAGGGGGGACTTGATAGAGGTCTTTAAAATGATGAGAGGGATAGACAGAGTTGATGTGGACAAGCTTTTCCCTATGAGAATAGGGAAGATTCAAACAAGAGGACATGACTTTAGAATTAAGGGACAGAGGTTTAGGGGTAACATGAGGGGGAACTTCTTTACTCAGAGAGTGGTAGCAGTGTGGAATGAGCTTCCAGTGGAAGTGGTGGCGGCAGGTTCGTTGGTATCATTTAAAAATAAATTGGATAGGCATATGGATGAGAAGGGTATGGAGGGTTATGGTATAAGTGCAGGCAGGTGGGACTAAGGGAAAAAGGTTGTTCGGCATGGATTTGAAGGGCCGAGATGGCCTGTTTCCGTGCTGTAATTGTTATATGGTTATATATGGTTATTGTCAATGTACATTAGATGCTAAATAAATATATCTTTTTGTTTAACTTATGCACTTTATACTCAGTAACTACAGATATATTTAAGGTGCTGAATTATATGATAAGCAAGAAATAATTACACATTGTGGTAAATGAAGATAGCATGAATTACTTTAAACAAAACATCCAAACCAGTTGGGAACAGATGTTGGCTGCATTCACTTTACTGGTGTGTACAGTATATTCTTCATTAGGGAGGAAGACTTGATCTGTACACAATATTTTAGCTGTAGATCCACAATATACTATATTATTTTAGTAAGATGTCTTTATGTCTGTACTCAAATTCTCTTATAAAGTCATTTGTTTTCTAATTGTTTTCTGCATTTGCACATGGACTCCAATCCCATTGAACTGACATGGGCCACCTTCCTTGCCACGTGTGCAGGAACTGATATTGCACCAAAGCTATGCTCTATAGTATGTTCATTTCCCATATCTGAGCTGGTGGTTCTGGAGAGCAGATAGAACAATGAAATGTCTTTCTCACTCTTGTTCAATGACTAATCCTTAAGCAGATGCAAGGTCTTTGGTGATCTGGAAGGAGAAAGGCAAAGTGATAGTGCATGGTGAGGGGAGGAGTAGGAAAAAGCTGAATGCATGACCAAGCTCCGTCATGTAAGCCAGAGGAGGATGCCAAGGGGAATATGAGAATTAAAGTTGAATATGAATGCATTGTCATTTTCAGTGACCTCTGTATTGCCAATGGCCACAGATTCAATGTCAGTAGCCAATAATATTCTGTACTCTTGTTCCTGAGGATATAACCAGCACACCTACTACAAAGAAAATCTTTCACAGTCACTCAAGAAGGCACCATGGAAATTGCAGAACTTAGTGTCAGATCACATTGCCAACCCCTCACCTTACCATCAGTGCTGCTGCACTCTCACTGGAGTTTGCAAGTGACTGTCAGGAATGTGATCCCAAGTGTACCTCATGAGCTGCTTTTAAACACATTCTTATTGAGGGGTTAATGTTTTTAAGTCATCATTAATAAGTCTGACATATTTTGGATAAATTTGGCCTGACAACTTTTTGCAACTTTAAGTCCTATCTTCAAACAATTCTCCCAATAATTCACCGGCCCATCTATTCTCAGGGAATTCCAATTCCCAGCAATACGTCAATTTAAAAAAAACTATTAGCGCCAATCATAGTGTGATGTAAATTTTGGCTCTGACCAGTTTGTTCATTATGAAATGAATTTACACTTATTTCAGAAAAGATTTTACTTAAATAAATGTGCTTGTTGCATCTTGACTAATTGTGAGAGAGCAGTTCCCTTATGAAGGATCTGTCTTATTGCCATAAATCGATCTGCATATCATTTGAATTAGAAATGTAAACAAAGACGCAGAGTGACAGGGCAGTTAATGGATGACCACACTGTGCTATTAATCATTTATACCATTAAAAATTGTAAGCCTATTTTTCATTTTTAAGATGTTCACAAAAGATGCATTGTAATTGTTCCAATTACAGATAAAGTCCTTGAAATTGAATTCCTGGAATTGGTTATCCTGGGAGCGTAGGGAACTTGGAAACTCCTCAAAAGACACAGTTCCTCTTTGATCTGCAACATTGAAGGTGGTGATTATTATATAATTACATTTAAGTAGTTACATAACTAAATGACCTAAACTTCCATGAATAAGGTCTTTCTTTAACATTTCTATATTTTCCTCAAAAATCCAGTCAAATCTTTTGTGCTGTTGATCCGAATTGAAACCAATAATATTTTTACTGATCAATAAATGAAGGGGTTTAATTTAAATTTATGAATTTGTTGATATGTTGATGAAATATTTCTGAAGTGTTTCTGTTTGTAAGTGCCATTAGACAGTACGGTATGGCATATATTTTTGCTCATAATTTTATTGGTAAGAAATAAATAACCATAATGGTGAACCATGGTAGCACATCTAGTGAAGGTACCGCCTCATACTTCTATTGACCCAAGTTCAATACCAACCTCTGGTGCTGTCTGTTTGGAATGTGTACATTCTCCTTATGAAGAATCCCTTGGATGCTCTGATTTCCTCCCACACCCCAAAAACATTTAGATTGGTTGGTTAATTAGCCATGGTAAATTGTCATTGTCTGAGAAGCAACAACAAAATTCTGGAGTAGTTCTTGATTCTGGAGTAGTTCCTGAGGAAAGAATGGTAGCTAATGTAACCCCACTTTTTAAAAAGGGTGGGAGAGAGAAAACGGGGAATTACAGACCAGTTAGTCTAACAACGGTAGTGGGGAAACTGCTAGAGTCAGTTATTAAAGATGGAATTGCAGCACATTTGGAAAATGGTGAAATCATTGGACAAAGTCAGCATGGATTTATGAAGGGTAAATGATGTCTGACGAATCTTATAGAATTTTTTGAGAAAGTAACTAGTAGAGTGGATAAGGGAGAACCAGTTGATGTGTTATATTTGGACTTTCAGAAGGCTTTTGACAAGGTCCCACATAAGAGATTAGTATGCAAACTTCAAGCACACGGTATTGGGGGTTCAGTATTGATCTGGATAGAGAACTGGCTGGCAGACAGGAAGCAAAGAGTAGGAGTAAACGGGTCATTTTCAGAATGGCAGGCAGTGACTAGCGGGGTACCGCAAAGCTCGGTGCTGGGACTCCAGCTATTTACAATTTATATTAATGATTTGGACGAAGGAATGGAATGCAACATCTCTACGTTTGCGGATGACACGAAGCTGGGGGCAGTGTTAGCTGTGAGGAGGATGCTTGGAGGCTGCAAGGTGACTTGGATAGGCTGGGTGAGTGGGCAAATGCATGGCAGATACTGTATAATGTGGATAAATGTGAGGTTATCCACTTTGGTGGCAAAAACAGGAAAATAGACTATTATTTGAATGGGGGCTGATTAGGAAAAGGGGAGATGCAACGATTTGAGTATAAGAACAGGGGGGTTCTACTGTAGTTGTACAGGGTCTTGGTGAGACCACACCTGGAGTATTGCGTACAGATTTGGTCTCCTAATCTGAGGAAAGACATTCTTGCCATAGAGGGAGTACAGAGAAGGTTCACCAGACTGATTCCTGGGATGTCAGGACTTTCACATGAAAAAAGACTGGATAGACTCGGCATGTACTCGCTAGAATTTAGAAGATTGAGGGGGGGATCTTATAGAAACGTTAAACATTTTAAGGGGTTGGACAGGCTAGATGCAGGAAGATTGTTCACGATGTTGGGGAAGTCCAGAAGAAGGGGTCACATTTTAAGGATAAGGGAGAAGTCTTTTAGGACCGAGATGAGAAAAATATTTTTCACACAGAGAGTGGTGGATCTCTGGAATTCTCTGCCACAGAAGGTAGTTGAGCCCAGTTCATTGGCTATATTTAAGAGGGAGTTAGATGTGGCCCTTGTGGCTAAAGGGATCAGGGGGTATGGAGAAAAGGCAGGTATGGGCTACTGAGTTGGATGATCAGCCATGATCATATTGAATGGTGGTGCAGGCTTGAAGAGCCAAGTGGCCTACTCCTGCACCTATTTTCTATGTTCTATGTTTATATGTTGAGGAGTTCCTGTGAGTTTGGAGAATAAAATGAGATTTGTGTAAATGAGTGCTTGGTGGTTGGCATGCATTTAATGGATTAAAGAACTTGCTTGTTTCATTCAAGGAATCTCCACAAAAAGATCGTCAGAGGCCAGCCCTTGAGGAAAAACTATACTGTTTGTACAAAAAGCTAGCCTCAATTGTGCAGGGTTGTCCATAAAATTTGATAATAATCTGTCCATAAATGTAGACTATAAATAAAGTTATATTGTATTGTATCATAGACACAAGGAATGGCAGATGCTGCTTTACAAACAACAACACAAATTGCTGGAGTAATTCAGTGGGTCAGGTGACATCTCAGGAAGTCATGGATAAGTGATGTTTTGAGTTGGGATCCTTCCTTAGATCAATTATATTATGGGGACAAAGTTGGAAAAGAGTTGGGGCGGGTAAAGACTTGGCAACTGATAAGTGGATATAGGTAAGGGGAAGATGTCAGATTGATGTGCCAGAAATGTCTGCTGATGGGGTGAAAGGTAAGTACCATGAGAACTCTATCCTTGTTCTGTCGGGTGGGGGTGGAGGCTGGGCGAGAGCAAGAGCAGAATGCTGAGACACAGACGAGACATACTGTAGGTGACGGATCAAACTACTACAACAGGTCGAAAACACATTTACCGAAGAAGGAGGACATCTTGGATGTCCAAGAGTGGAATAATGGAATATTTCATCTTGGGAGCGAATGCAGTGGAGACAGAGAAACTGAAGGTAGTACTATAGATGCTTTGCATATATCAGAAATTCAATTGAGTAATTAACTGCTTTTATGCAATGCACTGATGCCATTTCACCTAAACACCATTTGTTAACTGTGTTGCAATTGCATTTCTGCACTTGCGTTTTTGGAAATTTAATTTTAGACATGTATTTACACATATGTGTGTTTATGCAAGGATGTCACAGGATCTTCAATAGTAATTTCAATCATCTTTCAACCCATGATTGATGTCACTAATACTATAGCAAATATACATTTAATTCGCATATCTCTGGCCTTGAATGTATGAGCAGATGCAAGCAGGAAGATAAAGGCATACTCTGGTATCAGTTAAAGAAGTCATCTCAAATTGGGCTGACATCAAGGAATGAAAAGGCAACGATTCATCTTGCATAGTCCCAAGGTTGCCCCATCAAAGGCCAAGTCCTGTCTTTTCCAGAATGGCAAAGTGTCATTTGCAAGCTCACCATAGCCAGAACCCTCCTCTTGTTTACCTGCTGCTCTCCATGAGGCTTGATATTAACTTCATCAAATTGTTTGTTTCTTGTGAGGTGTGACAAGTGCCAATAACTAACCCAACCATCCAACAATTTGTGGAGAAATGGAATTAATACAACTTAAATTGGATATTTGGCAAGCTAACAATGACAGGTGCTATCAATTTGCCATAATATTTCCAGCAGGTTCTGTGCCATATGTTTTAGAACCCTTGTTTGCCTTCCTTTAACCACAATGACATGTTCTTTCCATTCATTTTAATGTGACACTTCTCACTTTCAGCTACCTTAGATTACACATCTCTTTCAATAAACTTTCCTACATCTTATTTTTCATCAGATCTTTCAGCTGATAATCCTCTCCACAAACCAGTCCCAACTCACTTTTAACAAGTCATGTCATAGGAGCAGAATTAGGCCATTCGGCCCATTAAGTCTACACCATCATTCATCATGGTTAATCTATCTTTCCCTCTCAATCCATTTCTCCTGCCATCTCCCCATAATCTTTGACACTCTTACAAATCAAGAAACACCCTTTCTAATCAATAAATTCAGATTTACTGGGATACTTGTAAAATACTTGTAAAATTACTTTACACGATTATATTACCAATTAGGGAAGTCAACCAAGAGAATTGATGATGGCAGGGCAGTGGACGTTGTCTAATTAAACTTTAGTAAGACCTTTGACAAGGTCCCACATGGTAGGCTAGTCTGGCAGGTTATATCGTTTGGAATCCAAGGTGAACTGGCTATTTGGATTCAAAATTAGCTTGGAGGATACAGACAAAGGGTAGTTGTTTTACTCTTTCGAGGCCTGTGACGAGTAGAGTTTCTCAGTCCACAGGTGCTGAGTCCACAGCTATTTATTATCTACATTAATTATTTAGATGACGTAGCTGTTAACTCTGTTAGTACATTTGCAGATGACACCAAAATTGATGGTAGAGTGGATGGTGAAGAAGGATATCTAAGTTTACAATGGGATCTAGATCAGTTGGGAAGATGGGCCAGGGAATGGCAAATGGAATTTAACTCTGACAAGTGTGAAGTCTAGCACTTTGGTATGTCAAACCAGGGCAGGGCTTGCACAGTGAATGGTAGAGCCCTGGAGGGTATTGGAGGACAGAGATCTGGGAGCACAGGTGCATGGTTCGCTGAAAGTGGTAGGTTAGGTGGACAGTGTGGTCAAGGTGTTTGACAAGCTTTCCTTCATTTGGAACCCAATAGGAAAACATTGGAACATCATAGTACATCTGTACATATGGTTGGTGAGACCACATTTGGAAACATGTGTGTAGTTCTGGTCACCCAGCTATAGGAAGGATGCCAGTAAGTTGGAAAGAATGCAGAAGAGATTCACCAGGATGTTACCTGGGCTTGTGGGTTTGAGTTATAGGGAGAGATTGGGTAGGCTGGGACTTTAGATCTTAGGAGGCTGAATGGTGACCTTATTGGGGTGTACAAGATCGCGAGGGCCATGGATAAATGAACACGCACAGTCTTTTTCCAAATCTAGGGGCAGAAGCTTAAGTTGAGATGGGTTAGATTTAAGAGGATTTCAAGGGCAAGTTTTTCACTAAGAAGGTAGACCATCTCTGGAATGAGCTGCCAGAGGAATCTATAGGAGTGGTTACAATGACAACTTCCAAAAGACATTTGGACAGATATATGTTTGGCAATGATTTAGAAGATATAGGCCAAATGCAGGCAGATCGGACTAGCCCAATAGGTCAACTTAGTTGGCATGTACAAGGTAATAGAGTTATACAGCATGGAAACAGGCCCTTTGGCTCAACTTGCCCATGCAACCAAAATGACCCATTTACACCAGTCCCACCTGCCCACATAGAACTCATATCCCTCTAAACCTTTCCTATCCTACCTGAAGGCTAAAGGTGAGCTGAAGGGCCTGTTTCTACACTAGTATAGATTTATGATTTTATGACACTCTCTTTTTTCTTTATTATAATTTGTTCCCATTTTTGCGGATACTTGTTTCCTTGTATCCTTTTATTCCTCTTCAATTTCAGGTAGTTTTTTTTAACCTAATGTTTTTTTTCTTTTTCTTTAATGGAATATTCTTATTCTATTCATGTCCTTTTAAACTTATATGGAATTAGTTTAGTTCAAACAATGCAGCTATTTGCAGTCTCCAAAAGTTAAAGTTTTCGCTGATGGGACAGGGACTGGGCACATATATGTTTATATGTGCAGCAGAGATTTTCTTTGGGTATTGTAGGCAAGTTGCATCTTGAATTGCAGCATGCTTCCGCTATTGATGTGAGGTTGGCCATTACGCCATGGATCCAACAACATTCACACCCGGTTGTTCTGCAGAATAGACCATTCAGATGTTATTAACCCCATTCCTCCCTATCACGTGCTCTGGGTGAGTAGTTACAAGATTAAGGCTCGTCTCCATTTAGTCGCCTTAGCTCTATATCCTTGAGATTCTTGGCTAGGAGCAATCTATTGATCTCAGTCTTGCAAGTTCCAATTATTCCAGCATCCGCAAGTGTTTGAACCCTAACTTTCCACTACTTTGTGCTGGCAAAAACAAACTCTGTTCCTTGACAGCCAAGGTCTATTTTCAAGGTTACAACCTTGAAATTCTTGAGAGCTTCAAGGGTAGAAGAGGTATGAGATCACAAGGGGGGCTGTATTTTACAGTGCAAGACAAGCAGTCCGCAGGTCACAAAATGCTTCTGAGAACCACTCATAACCAGAATTTTTCATGAGTTGAAAATGAGTTTGTGGGAGAGGATTACAGAAATTGCTGTGATGAGAGAGTAAGCAATTGCGAGAAGAGTGACTGCCAGCCAGCATCACTGACTCAGTGAGTGAGTTTGCTCAGTGCTCCGAGCTCTGCTCAGCTCGACCTAGCCATGATCATTTGAATGTTACAGAGTTACTAAGTTCCAGAGAAAGGTTGAACAAGTTAGGTCTTTATTCTTTGGAGCGCAGAAGGTTAAGGGGGGTCTTGATTGAGGTCTTTAAAATGATGAAAGGGATAGACAGAGTTGACGTGGATAACCTTTTCCCATTGAGAGTAGGGAAGATTCAAACAAGAGGGCATGACACGAGAATTAAGGGACAGAAGTTTCCTGTGTGAAACTGAGATCAATAGATTGCTCCTAGCCAAGAATCTCAAGGATATAGAGCTAAGGCGACTAAATGGAGACGAGCCTTAATCTTGTAACTACTGGTGGCTGTGTGGAATGATCTTCCTGCAGAAGTGGTGGAGACAGGATTGATTTTAACATTTAAAAGTAAAGTGGATAGGTATATGGACGGGAAGGGAATGGAGGGGTATGGTCTGAGTGCAGGTAGATGGGACAAGGGGAAAATGAATGGTCGGCACAGACTGGAAGGGCCGAGAAGGCCTGTTTCCGTGCTGTAATTGTTACATGGTTATAATGTCACATGTCACAGTGAAATTTTCTGTTTTACCTACCGTACACAAAGTATGCAAAGAATCGCTGCGTCTAGGGTGCTGACAAATTTACAAAGTGTTCAATGTATTCTCAATGGTCCGTCTTTGTTCTCAGTGGGCCCCCTATGCTGGATCTTTCTTTGTTCTCTCGGCAAAGACATATGATATACTTAGTTTCATTAATAAGAGCACTGACGACAATAGTTGGGACATTATGTTACAGCTGTACAAGATATTGGTGTGACTGTACTATTCTACATTCTATGTTCTAATCTGGTCAATAGGCATTAAAAGGAAAACATTCGAGTGGTTGGGGTTATATCTTGCATAAAGTATTTTTTTTATTTTTCACCAACCATGCATTCCAGCACCAAGACATCGTTGCTTAAGTTCCTCTGATCAGTTCCAAAGGTCCAACCATCTTAGTTTAGTTTAGTTCCATTTAGAGCTAGCATCTGTAGCTTAATCATTAATGAACGTTCCTCCATTGTAAGATTAGAAAAGGGAAGTCATTGATGATTGCTCCATATTTGACTCCTCAGCAAATGAAGCGGCCCATGGCCCAAAACCCAGGGATAGACCGAAATGTGGTAAGTAACATCCCCACAATATCCGTGACAAGCAATGATCATCTCCAACACGAGACAGTCTATGCACTTATCTTTGATAATCAATGGGATTTCCATCATCAAGACCCAGTTATCTGAACTCTATGGATTATCATTGAGCAGAAGAAACTGGTTGGAGCTTGGAGAAGAGCTAGTTAGAGACTGGACATCCTGGAAAGGTTGACTCAAAATGTTCCCACCTTATACATGGCATACATCAGGAACTTTATGAAATATTCCCCACCTGCCTTGATGGGTGTAGCACCAACAATAGTCAAGAAGTTCAACACCATCAAGGACAATCCAGCGATATCAATAACACCTCACCAATCACTCTAAACATGTGCCCCCATGTTTACCATTGTATGAAGTCCCTCCCATTACAGTAAGGATGTGGTGACAGCTTGGATTCAAACACTTGCAGATGGTGGAATAATTGGAACTTGCAAAAATGTCTTTAAAGACTCTATTGTGTTTGAATTCTGTACATACATCCATTTTTCAGCAAGATCAGTGGACAAAGATACTTGGAGCCACAGAAACAATGGTGCTACAAGTGAAAGTACTGATTTATTGGATGGAATTTGGGAGATAGAATTCCTAAACTATTAGGACTGAATTATTTATCAAATATTAAAACATAATATCAGTTATGAGGAAGATTACAACCTTTTAAATATAAACAATATTAAAAATTCTGTGATTATTTATTGGCAATACTTCATTTTTGCATTTGTATCCCATAAAAGTTCTCCTAACGAAAACATCTGAAAACACTGAAAAGTAAGAATGAGACAGCTGTAACTATTGGTAAGGCGCCATGCATACTCATTGCACATTACCTCCGTGAGATGTGACAGATACCTAAGAAGTGATGTGATGTCTCCTCTTTAAACTATGCTTAGCCAGAAACTCATAAGGCCTGGCATGAAAGGGAATTTGGGCAGCTGTTTATACTGTCCAGAGTTATACCAGCAAATAAACTCACCTCTCCAGCTGTGCATGCCCTGGCAAAGTTGCAGCAATGTTTTATGATTACGTTGAGCACAAAGTACATTTGCTGCAATACCTTAATAAATGATAAGGTTAACATTTCAATTCAACAAAATTTTCAATTAAAACATAAATACCAAAAAAGCATTGAGAGACTGACATCTGTTGTAGATAATTGTAACAACGAAAGAGTTCTCAAAACCAAGTACAGAATGAATTGAGGAAATGGTACTGTGATTCCCGGTCGACAAGTCTCAGAATTTCCATAGAGTAATGCATGCTCTATGAATCCAGGTAAAACAAACAGTGCTTAAGTCTTCAATTAAGCACTTGCATGTACAAACAGAAATGTGAACAATGATACTGTTTATGAGAACATTTGTTAATCAGATGTGATGTTTGAACCTTTGCTGATGATGATTTGGACTTGGTACAGAACCATGATATACAGTACATCTCAGTATTTTTTAGGTTTCAGGTTTAAGTGCAAATAACAGTGAAAAGTTAGAATTTTAAAAAAGCAGGCATGTCCCCTTGATATATCACAAGAAACTGCAGATGTTGCTTTACAAGAAGAAAAAAAACACAAGTTGGAGTAACTCAATGGTCAGCCAGCATCTCTGGAGAACATGGGTCGGTGACGTTTTGAGTCAGGACCTTTGTTCAGGCTGATGGTGGGGGTGGGGGGGGGGGTTGAAGAACGTTGGAAGAGAAGTGGGTCAAGACAAAGTCTGGCAAGTGATAAGTGGATATGTGCGGTGGGAGGGCTTTGATGGGCAGCTGACAAAGGCCAGAAATGAATAGACAATGTGTGAGATAAGGATAGAAGAGGCTCGAATTGTGCAACCTTAGGAAGGAATATAGGTAGAAGAGGATAGGAGAAAGGGAGGAAAGGGTGTGTATCCAGGTGGGGCACAGGGAAGAGATGGGTAAAAGGAAGGGGGGGGAGAACAAGGAAAAGGGGAGGTTATTGTAATTTAATTGCCTAAAATTAGAGAATTCGACGTTCACGCTGTTAGTTTGTAAGCTACCTAAACGGACTATGAGGCACTATTTCTTCCAGTCTGGCAATGGACGAGGCCAAGGACAGAAAGGTCAGACTGGGAAGAAAAGTTAAAATGGTTAGTACCCGAGAGATCCAGCAGGCCTAGGTGGACCGAGTGCAAGTGATCTCGGCGATGTAAAGGAGGCCACATCAGAAAGATTGAATGCATTAGATGTGGTTAGAGGAGGTGCATGTGAACCTCTGTCTCACCTGGAAGGACCGCTAGGGTTCCTGGATGAATACAAAGGAGGGGGTATAGGGACAGGTGCTCCATCTCCTGTGGTTGCAGGGGAAAGTACTTGGGAAAGGAGTGGTTTGAGGGGGAAAGGGTAAGTGAAGTTAGGAGTTGTGGAGGGAACAGCCTCTGCAGAAGGCAGAAAGGAGTGACTGGAGGTGGGATCACGTTGGAGGTGGCAGAACTGTCGGAGAATGATGTGTCGGAGTAGATGGGATTGGAGTCTGTCCCGCGTGATGGAGACAGAGATCAAGAAAGGGGAGTGGTGTCAGAGATGATCCAAGCCCCCTTGATGTTTTACCTGTGTGCATAATAGATACAACTGAATTGGATACAACACCAAAACAGGTGCAATTATTCCACATTTATTTGATGCAGTGCAAGTTCCACAATAGCACTGTGTCCATGCTCATGATTTTTGATGCTGTTCATAGCTGCATGCAGCCAATATGACTACGAGATATTTGCAATAGTCCACAACTCTCAAAAGAAGGATAGTTTGTAATTGCAGTTGATGCTTGGAGATTTTTGTGAGCTGAGTCTGACCTGCAAAGAATAGAAGAATGACTGGAATTAATAGGATGTAGGTACACAGGTTTCCGGATGGTGCATCAAATAGCTCAGGGGCGGAGACGGAAGGGAAGGATGCCCCGTAACTGCAGGAGGGACCAAGGCTCTGCAAAAAGAACATGGGAGCAAACAACCTCAGAGGGTTTAGCTCAAGATCATGAAGTAGTCTTGCAAAATTAAATGATCTCCAACAAGGTTGAGAAATGCATTTTCAAATACTGTGGTTTATCAGCCGAGCCAGCCAGTGAATAGTATGCAACAACTCCATGATTTACCTACCAGCCAGCTTGATCAACCAAAGCTCACACCTAGCATTCGTATGCTCCAATTGACTCTCACATATATTTCTCAGCCTGTATGCTGTCAGACGTGGAGTTCAATTGATTAGGCTACAGAAGGGAGTTGATGGGTATCTATAATGAAATTGTTTGAACATAACAAAGGCTGCAATGCAATCAGAAACCAACGCCAATTGCATGTACCTCAGCTGTCTGACAGCCCCAGCAAACCAGGTTTGAATCTGCACATTCTCCCTGTGACTCCACGTGTTTGCTCCAGGTGTTCCAGTTTTTCTGCACATCCCAAACATGTGTCGATTGGTTTCTAGATTAGTACAGGTGTCAGGCGTTATGGGGAGAAGGCAGGAGAATGGGTTTAGAAGAGAGAGATATATCAGCCATGATTGAATGGCTGAGTAGACTTGATGGGCCAAATTGCTGAATTCTGCTCCTATCACATGACTTCATGTATTGTTTGGTATATTAATTGGGTATTCTGAATTACCCATGTTGTTGGTAGTAGGTCAGAGACTCGGGGTTGGGAGAGGGTGTAATAGGTTACTTAGAATTAAGTAGGGATTGATGGAATTGTTTTGATAGCTGGAGGCACAACATTATCGAGAATGAAAACAGGCCCTTCAGCCCAACTCACTCATGCTGACCGAGGTGTGTTCCTGAGCTAACCCCATTTGCCTGCATTTGGCCAATATCCCATTAAACTTTCTTTATCTTATCTATAAATCTGTTCAACTATCTTTTAAACATTTAATTGTACTTCTACCACTTCCCCTGACATTGTCCTATACACTCACCACCTTCACTGTGAAAGGATCTACCTCTCAGATCCCCTTTAAGTATTTTTCCACTCATCTTAAATCTAGGTTTAGACTCCCTTACCCTGAGGAACAGACTGTGACAATCCATCCTTTCTATGCCCTCGTGATTTTATAAAACTCCATAAGGTCACCACTCAGCCTCCTCCTCTCCAGGAAATACAGTCCCAGCCTATCTTATCTCTCCCTATAACTCAAACTCTCCAATCCACAAAAGAATTCTTGTGATTATTGTCTGCACTGCTGAATGGCCTTCTTCACTATCAATAAGATATATAATCTGAAAGTATCTTATAATATATTGGTTCAGGGCTTTGTTCAGTTTGAAGATGGCCCAGCAAAGACAGGGAAGGCAGGATGGAGGCAGCAACAGCAATGGGCCTTTACAGCCAGCTGCAGTTGGGAGTGTGAAATGGCACCAAGACCTGGCGACTATTGTATGTAGACTCAGTGGGTTGTTTCTATGTAATATGTCCTTATTATACTTGTGTATGGCAATGATTTTCTGAAATGTATGCAAAAAAAGAAATTCACTGTACCTTGGTACATGGTGATAATAAAGGAACCATTGAACCATTTTCAAGGCTTAGATCCCAACCATTACAGCATACACCAGCTGGCCAGCTCCATTCGCACATTGAGCACGATGTAGCAGTTGATGCTAATACCTTGGCTTTCATTGCGGCCCAAACACCTTCCATCATTGTCTGTGTGCTGCATTGGGTTCTTAGAGTGAGTGCTGCTTGCCAGCTTCGTATATAGCCACCACGTCTCCGTCAAAGGAACAGAACTGTGGAAGTGAAGGACGATGGATTGCACTACTGCGTGTTTAGGTCAGGTTTCTATCCCTAGATGTCCAGGCCCAGAACCATGAGGTCATCCTTCGAAGCAATCAGCAGCCTTCCGGAGGGAATACAGCAAAGGTCCACTTAACTGGGATGACAGGACTGGTGGAAGAAGAGTGATTGGGTTTATATTCACTAGTGGGTTAAAGAATGAGAGGGGATTTCTTTAAATTCTGTTGGGACTGGACAGATCAGATACAGTATGGGAAAAACATTCCTGATCAAGCGAAAGTCCAGAAGCAGGTGTCAGCTTCTGGAGACAAGGTAGGACTGAGAAGAGAATACATTCCTTCATGATTTCTGAATTTCTGAGATCAGAGATAAAGATCAGACATAAAGATGTACTGCACAGAAATGCGACCGTAAGGCCTAGCACAGAATTATTTGCAATAGAAGGCTTCTTAAGTCGCATCATTCAATATATATGAAGGGGTTAGATATGGTTGTAAAGGCTAAAGAAATCAAGGATA
This sequence comes from Raja brachyura, assembly GCA_963514005.1. The sequence goes on along the minus strand of OY740783.1, from coordinate 70,994,539 downwards.
ACGACCTTGTATGCTTCACTGTCATTAGGTGCCTGAATCCAAATGCTTTTACCATGTTGGCACCTTGCATGAACATGCATCATAGCTGTAATTCTGAGTGAAAGCAGGAACACCGTGCTAGATTTGGATGAACACCATTCTAAGAGCAGGCTCTATGCGCTGACTGGCCAACTTCTTCTCCTGTTTTCTTCGCGTCCGTACTTCAGTATCCTTTTGCCCCTCACGCTGCATGCAGTAGGAAAGCAGCTTGAGGTCGAGATCTGTCACCTCGCCAGGCCTAGGCGCCACATTTTGGGGGGGACTTCTAGGGGGGATTTCAAGTGTCCTCTTGTAATTTTGTCTGGATTAAATGAGGTGCCGGACCACCAGCGGTTGAAAAATCAGTGGGCAACAGGCAATAGTCACTGGAGCACATTATTGAATTTAGAACATTATACTGTATTTGAATTTGGATTCTCGGCTTGTTTTTATTTCTGTGTTGTCAGAATGAAGGTTATGTGATGATCATCAATGAAGACAAGATGGATGGCATAATGGAAACCACAGTTATTATTGCCAATGTTTGAATATTCTGATCATGCATGCTCTGGCAGGAAGGGGCTGTCTTCACTGAAATTTTAATTACACATGTTCTCCCCCCATGTTGTCATGTGTCAGCTTCTCTCCTTCCTCATTTTAGACCAGTTCATTATCAACTCTCTTTATTCTCCCTGTTCCATTCAGTTCCCAGAGTAGAATCAACCATCAATGTATACTGCATGCAACTTCTTATATCACAGTAATTTACACGGAAAAACGTTCTGCAAGACCAGTCAGGGCACCCTGCGGAGTACTTAAACATCAGCCAAGTAGAGGAAATCTCCAAGAATGCGTACACTTGCACCAGAGCCAGAATAAATAACCCAGCCACTAACCTCATGATCCTGCAAATGGTGCTACTGGTGGGCCCTTCTTTCCATTTAATATTGTGTTCAGTTGTACAAGGTTAAGACAGGTTGATAGGCAAAGACAGTTGGAAATTGGTTGCAACAACTTGAGATCAGTGTTAACCTTTATTTGACATGCACCTTGTTAACCTGCAAGCTTCACAGTCATTAGGTGCCTGCATTCAAATGTGTTTGACCATATGAGCACCTTGCATGTACATGCATCATAGCTCTAATTCTAATTTGTTAGTATGAGTCCATTTAAGTTGGTTCCAAGCCATTCTCTAGTTATTTACCACTGGAAGTAGCTGTACAGTTTAATGACCAAAAAACATCCTTCAGGCTCTGTATTATAGAATTATGGTCATGCAGCATGGAAACAGGCCCTTTGGCCCAACTCATCCATGCCAACAAATATAAATTCTAATCCTTATATAAAGAGCTCTAAGGCTGAATATTCTTGCCCTGAAATATTTAAGGGGAACTAATTGGAAGTGCAATCATACAGAACCAAAACTTTAGAATCAATTTGTTCCTTTGGGGCAAATATATAAACTACACACATTCATTTTGAGCCTATTTTACAGAGTATTGGCTGTAGAACTGATCTTCCTGCAGAAGTGGCGGAGGCAGGATCAATTTTAACAATTTAAAGTAAAGTGGATAGGTATATGGACGGGAAGGTAATGGAGGGGTATGGTCTGAGTGCAGGTAGATGGGACTAGGGGGAAATGCATGGTCGGCATGGACTGGAAGGGCCAAGAAGGCCTGTTTCCGTGCTGTAATTGTTATATGGTTATATGGTTAACTGGGGAAGAGAGCTTGGGATGTGAAGACTATACTTATGAAGGGCTAAATGTAAGCTTTCAAAGTTGGAGTGCAGTCATTCAAAATAAATTCTTCTGGAGCTAAGGCTTCTGCAAATATTTGTGATTGTTGATTCTATTTTTAATTTACGGAAAATATGTGAATTACATTTTGCTTATTGGTTTTGTTTTAAAGCAAAATAATGTTATGCTTTGCAAAAGGAAATTTATTACAAGCATTAAATTGACTTATGGAAATCATAATTGATGGACAATGTGTGTTATCATTATCTCCCTCCACAGCTAGATTGGTTCCCCTTCACCACAATATACAGTTCTATACAGCAAAGTGAGGTTGCTATTGAAAGGACCACAGGGGAACACTGAATAGAGGTACAAGGTGATCTGGCCTCTCTCCTGCTGAGGGCATGCAAAGGGATAAGAGTAAAGACAATGGTTTTTGAACATTTCCAAAGATACTTCTGAGAGTAACCTGAAATAAGTAAAGTGTCAAAAGTAATAGTTAACATGTCAGTTGCAAAAGGTTGTGATGCTACTAGTATCCAGATTGATTGCATCCTAGCCAAATCCAATGCACAGAAATATAAGCGGGTGCAGAGAGTTTAGTTTATTATTGTCATGTGTACTGAGGTACAGTGAAAAGCTTTTGTTTGCATGCTATCCAGTCAAAGAAAAGATTATACATGATTACAATCAAGCAGTCCACAGATAAAAGATAAAGGGTACAACATTTAGTGCAAAGATACAAGATTGGAGTCTGATAAAGTCTGATTAGAGATAGAAGATAGACACAAGAAGCTGGAGTAACTCAAGCGGGTCAGACAGCATCTCCGGAGAAAAGGAATTAGTGATGTTTCGGGTCGAGACCCTTCTTCAGTCTAAGTCTCTCCAGAGATGCTGTCTGACCCGCTGAGTTACTCCAGCTTTTTGTGTCTATCTTCGGTTTAAATCAGCATCTGCGGTTCCTTCCTACACACCTGTGATTAAAGATAGTTCCAAGGTCTCCAGTGAGGTAGATGGGTTAGGACTGCACTCCAGCTGATTAGACGACCATCCGATAACAGTTGGGAAGAATCCCAGCATCCCCACCATGAAAAGTATCAACATGAGACACTGTCTCGAGAAGATGGCATCTATCATGAGAGATCCTCACCATCCAGGCCATGCCCTTTACTGACTGCTACCATCAGGAAGGAGGTACAGTATTCTGACGTCCTGCACCACCAGGTCCAGGAAGAGTTACTTTCCTGCAGCCATCACGTACTTGAACCAACCTGTACAACCATAATTCTACATCAGCAATGGAAAACTACAGACTACTTGCACCTCCATGGACTAGTATTCTAATCGTGTTTTGCACTTATGGCTTGTTCTTTCACTTTCTTTTTATTTTCACTGCTTTGTACAATATATGCATAATATATGAATACTTTATGTGTAATTTATGTTTTAGTGTTATCTATGTGCGTATGATGCTGCCGCAAGCAAGTTTTTCATTGTTTCTTTTGCTCACCATACTTGTTCATAAGACAAAATCAACTTGACTTGACTTGGAATCTATCACAATAAGTTTGCAATAAATAATCATCAATCAGTAGTAAGCGGTATCTATCTTTACTTTTCCGTTGATGGTTGTCTTACAAATCTACAGTGATCCGGGAATTGACATCTATCTTCTCTACAGGAACTATTAGTGTAGCCCTTTGGAAACAACTATTATTGTTTCTCAAATATTTTACACTATACTACGAGGTACAAGAACTGCTTTAAAGAACTAAAGTATACCATTTAAGGGGCTGTCCCACTGCGGCAACCTAATCTGCGAGTTTAGAAGAGTTTGCCCTCGACTCAAACTCACAGCATGGTCGACACGTGGTCCTAGGAGATTCTATGAGGTCACTGGAACTCTGCTTCATGCTCGAGGAAAGTTCCCACATACTCGCGGCCTCAGTTTGGTCGAGGAAAATGGTTTAGCATGTTGAAAAATTTTCTGCGAGTAAAAATTGGTTGGCATGGTTCTTTTGAACTCGTAGTGCAGTGGAGTTGGGTCGCTATGTAGTTGCAGGCAGTCGAGGGCAGCCATAGGCAATCTCCTTCGCTGACCGGGCATTTTAATTGGGTCATTGGAGTTTTCACGACCAGAGAAAACCGACGGGTAATGTAAAATGCCAGCTAAACTTTATTATAAGTTGTCTGGCTTCTTAAAAGTGTCTCCACTCCTTCTCCACCCCTTCTTTCCCCTTATCTCCCCTTATCTCCCCTTATCTCCCCTTCTCTCTCCCCTTCTCTCTCCCCCCCCCCCCCCCCCCCCCCCCGGCACTTTCTAAAGGACTTACCATACACTGTGCAGCCATCTTTTACCTTTCTGTTCATTAAGGGGAGTGAATTTCAGACAGCACTCCCCCTCTTTCCCTGGCCCCCGCCTTTGCGATGCGTTTGTGTGTGTGCACTCAGTCGATCCAGTTCGCGGTTTCATCCAGCTCGAGGTTTTTTTCAGGCGAGTGCCCTCGAACTTGAAGGTCGAAGACAGTGGCTGAAAGGTCGCGTCAGTGGGACATGCCCTTTAATCAGCTAGATCTTATATATCATGAGGTCATAAGGAATAAGAGTGGAATTAGTTCATTCGGACCATCAAGTCTACTCATTCATTCATGACTCTACCTCCTAACCCCATTCTCCTGTCAGCTCCCCATAACCTCTGACACTTGTACCAATCAAGAATCCATCTATCTCTGCCTTAAAAATATCCACTGACGGCCTCCACAGCCTTCTGTGGCAAATAATTCCACAGATTCGCCACCTTCTGACTAAAGGGGTACTTGAGTTCTTCGAAATTTGTTACAAAATGACTTGCTAAACTCAGCAGATACAGACACTTGCATGTTTAGATCGATAGACATTTAAGGTCTATCAATTTGATTGCTTTCCCTGGGATAGATAGAAGTGGAGGCTTTGCTGCATTTTCACGACCTCTCTCAAACCTCTCTTGCTCTACACCTCAATTCATTCTCCAATGCAGGTAAAAAGTGAAGAACAAATAATAGAAGCAGCAGGCCACTCATCACTTCATGTCTGCTCTATAATTCAATGGCATCATGACAGATCCTCCTCCTCAATGACACTTCCCTGCACTGACACAAAATCTCTTTATTACCTCAATTTTCTAAAATCTATCCAATTTTGACCTGAATAGATTCAGAAACAGAACCTTCACATACATCCTGGTGAAGAATTCTAAAAATATAATAAGAATAGTCAAGAAACTTCATTTCCTTTCGGTCCTGAATGATTAACTCCTTATTTTGAAATACTGATTCTTGTTCAAAACAAGTCATCTCTGCATCTACTGAGTTAGAATTGTAAATGCTCCATCTCTCATTTCTACTGAATTCTAGTGAGTGTAACCCCAGCCTAGTTCATCTCACCTCAAAGGATATACTCCCCAAACCAGGAATTAATCTTAAAATATAAGTAAAGGTTGATCAGCATGGTATGTTGTTTTGTCATAGATTTTTGAAACAAGTTTAATAAAATACCACTGCAGTGTATTCATTTGTATCACAAATGAACAAGAATACAGTCCAAGTATAGAGCAGAATAAACAAGATATACATGTTTCTTCATGTATATGGAGTGATATTGAATGTTATTCTTTAATACCATTGTAAAGCAACAGTAACACATGAAATAGTAGAAAGGATGTAGGGGCATTTCAATCTTAACCCATCAGAAATTGTGGAGAGCAATAGATTTGGAACTTAGAATCAGAAATCAGATAAGACTGTCAGAAATTACATTGTCTTACAGAGGAATCTGCTTTGGCATTCTTTCAACTATGTGTTGCACGAGAAGCTTGAACTTTAACTGAAGAACAAATTTAATTGAAGTTTTGAAATGCATACAATCTCACATTTGATCTTACATGTAAAATTGTGAGATCTATGGAAATGCCATTGAGAAATGTTGCAGAATCTTCTTCAATGCAAGATGCAAACATAAATGTAGTATTACAGTCTTAAAGATGGCTAGAATTTAAAATCAGAATCCTTGATGTTTCTCCTGATTTTGGATCCTTGAGCTATTAATGTAGGAGAAGGGATCAGCTATAACATGAAAATAGACAAAAATGCTGCAGAAACTCAGCAGGTGAGGCAGCACCTATGCAGCGAAGGAAATAGGCAACGTTTCGGGTCGAGATCCTTCTTCGGAGATGAGAAAGAATTTAAATTAGTTCTGAATCATTGCCATTCTCCACCCATGAGAGCTGCAGATGCTGAAACACTAATTACATTCAAGGCTGAGGTAGATAGCTTTTAAGACTACTGGGAAATCAAGGTTTATTGGAATCAGGCAGAACAGCTATGACTGGTGACTGGTGGTGCAGAATCGACAGGCCAGCTGGCTTGTGCATGATCCAATTTTTTATGTTCTTCTGAGTAATAATCAGGACTATTATATAGCTCTTTCAACAACATGGGAAAGTCATGCTCATCTAAATAACTTCCTTCTGTGCCACATAATCCTAATGATTCAATGTTAAAATGGATTTGGCTTATTCCAAACAGAATAGATAACATAAGGAACCGGTAGGCTAGAAACAGCAGTAGGTTTAGCAAAGAGTATCAAATTATCATGACCAATGTATTTGTATCACGACCCTATTTACAATTTTTGGAAAAAATAAACATCTGAATTGATCAGTAATTTACAGTCAATCTCCTTCACAGAAATAGTAATGAGAATAACTAAGATAAACTCAACTATAAAGTGTAATCATATTTCCATATAACCATATAACCATATAACAATTACAGCACGGAAACAGGCCATCTCGGCCCTTCAAGTCCGTGCCGAACAACTTTTTTCCCCTAGTCCCACCTGCCTGCACTCATACCATAACCCTCCATACCCTTCTCATCCATATGCCTATCCAATTTATTTTTAAATGATACCAACGAACCTGCCACCACCACTTCCACTGGAAGCTCATTCCACACCGCTACCACTCTCTGAGTAAAGAAGTACCCCTCATGTTACCCCTAAACTTCTGTCCCTTAATTCTAAAGTCAAGTCCTCTTGTTTGATTGAATCTTCCTTATTCTCAAAGGGAAAAGCTTGTCCACATCAACTCTGTCTATCCCTCTCATCATTTTAAAGACCTCTATCAAGTCCCCCCTTAACCTTCTGCGCTCCAGAGAATAAAGACCTAACTTATTCAACCTATCTCTGTAACTTAGCTGTTGAAACCCAGGCAACATTCTAGTAAATCTCCTCTGTACCCTCTCTATTTTGTTGACATCCTTCCTATAATTGGGCGACCAAAATTGTACACCATACTCCAGATTTGGTCTCACCAATGCCTTGTACAATTTTAACATTACATACCAGCTTCTATACTCAATGCTTTGATTTATAAAGGCTAGCATACCAAAAGCTTTCTTTACCACCCTATCTATACGAGATTCCACCTTCAAGGAACAATGCACGGTTATTCCCAGATCCCTCTGTTCAACTGTATTCTTCAATTCCCTACCATTTACCATGTACGTCCTATTTTGATTTGTCCTGCCAAGGTGTAGCACCTCACATTTATCAGCATTAAATTCCATCTGCCATCTTTCAGCCCATTTTTCCAACTGGCCTAAATCACTCTGTAGACTTTGGAAATCCTCTTCATTATCCACAACACCCCCTATCTTGGTATCATCTGCATACTTACTAATCCAATTTACCACCCCTTCATCCAGATCATTGATGTACATGACAAACAACAAAGGACCCAACACAGATCCCTGAGGCACCCCACTAGTCACCTGCCTCCAACCCGACAAACAGCCATCCACCATTACCCTCTTGGTATTTCAATATATAGAAGGGCTACAAAACAATAACAAAGTAATGCTCACGTGGCACACTTAAAATTGGAAGCATCTAAACAAATGCCACGCCATCGTTGTCAAACAAAAAATGATGCCAAAATCCCATTAAGAGATAAGAGTCTTTTATTGTCATGTGTCCCAGAGAGAACAATGAAATTCTTAAACCCCTGTCCCACGGTGCGAGTCCACCCATGAGTTATCCCAAGTTAAAAACAAATCAAACTCATGGTAATCATGTAGAATGAACGTAGCTGGAACGTCGGAGCTCGTGGACGTAACTTAGCGACTCGTAACATTAACGGCAGGTACTCGGGAAACGTGTTAACTCGTGAACATTTTTCAACATGTTGAAAGATTTCCACGAGTCAAATATACTCTTGGAGGAAAATGTTGATAATTTAAAACTCGTTGTAATACCGTAGTAGCCCGTGAGTTTACCGTAGTAGCCCGTGAGTTTACCGTAGTGACTCGTGAGTTTACCGTATTAACTCGTGGGTACTCTTAACTCGGCAGCTGGACAGTGAAAAAAAAGGTGATTAAAAAAAGGTTTGTCAAGTCTGCCTGTCAGGAATGATCCCCTGATGCTGGAGACGCCTGGAGATTCCAATCTCACGGTGGCCTTTGGAATAGAGCAACCAACAACCAATATTTCCAGATTTCCAAGGGCAGGTCACTTCCCTTGTTTATGTGCCTTTCACATTACTGCTTCAGAGGTTTGATGCATTATGTGGGCAGGGCGGGGGGGGGGGGGGGGGGGGGGAGAGTTAATGCATTCCTGTTTGAATAATTGTAGATGGTGGTTTACATCAAAGACAGGCACAAAAAGCTGGAGTAGCTCAGCAGGTCGTGCAGCATCGCTGAAAAAAAGAGCCTCGACCCGAAGTGTCACCTATTCCTTTTCTCCAGAGATGCCGTCTGACCCACTGAGTCACTCCAGCTTTTTGTGTCCATCTCTTGTTTGAATAAGATTATTTGAAAACGAAATGATCTACACCAACTCTTGAAAATCGCTTTATGTGAAAAATAAAGCAATTGCAAAACTTTGGCAACACGAAGGGGAATATCCTTTGGGGTCGTTCGCTACCATCCACAGTCATGGATAAAACAGTGCAGGATATGATAACGTGGCCAATGATACAGGTGTGAGGTGATATCCCCGAAATACAGTCTGCCGAACGATGAATAAACAGGGGTGAGAAATGTACTAACCGTCAGCATATATATTGAAATATCCCAAAACTCTGGTTCAGTGAGTTAAAAAAATTACATTAGGCAAGAAACTTTTACAACTAGCGAAGTTTCACATATAGCAGCGCACACACCTGGTTAAAATGTCCCAAAGGGCGGAAACAGGCCCTTCAGCCCACTGAGCCAGCCGTCAAACACTCATTTACCTCAATCTCACATCAATTTCCCACCTGAGCCCCTTTTGACCACTCACCGACACATCGGGGGAAGGTGACAGTTCTTCAGGTGTTTTTGCCATTCATTTCTCATCGAGTCATGGGTTCATACAACACAGCAGGTGTTGCACAGAGCATTCATACAACAAAGCAGCGTGCGGGGAGCGAAAGGGAGCACTTGGGGGAAACTCCATAAAATAGTACCAGGGGTTAGGATTGAACCCGGGTCCCTGGAGCAGTGACAGACGCTGCTCAAGTGAATGTATAATGAAATGAATGAAGACAGACAATGATCAGATTAATTGAACTCATCAAAGGGCATAGATTTAACGTGAGCAGCAGGCGGAATAGAGGGCATCTGATAATTTTTTTCTCAACCCAGTAAGTACTGTAGTCGTAATCTGAGAACGCAGCGGTGACAGGTTTACAAGTATATGGGCCAGAACTCAAATAACGGTCAGGAAGGCTATGGATGGAATGGACATGGTGGGCGGAGGAGCCTGTTTCTGTGTTGTATGAACCCATGACTCGATGAGAAATGAGTGGCAAAAACGCCTGAAGGATTGTGAGATAATGATCGTGGATGACTTTTAATGGAAAGTCCACACATACAGATAGACAGCCAAGAAGAACTTCATATCTACACTCAGATGGACTGGCAGATGGAGGAGATAGGAGTTGGGGAAAGAGAGGAAAAGCCCAAGAGAAATACAGGGAAAGGGATATTGGAAAAGACAGATGCTGGAATCCTGAAATGCATGTCAAAACATTTAAAACACATAACAAATCGCTGCAGGAGTAGGCCACTCGGCCCTTCGAGCTAGCATTGCCATTCAATATGATCATGGCTGATCATCCAAAATCAGTACCCCGTTTCTGCTTTCTCCCCATATCCCTTGATTCCGTGACCCTAAGAAATTTAAACATGGGAGGCTTTTTATAGTGAAAAACAAAGCTGCATGACATCATTTTTATCATGTGATGATTTTTCCACATGTCGGTAGTCGTTGTTGGCTCAAGAGTAACTCAGGAGAGGAACTTGGTACATCGCAGAAATGAGAAGTAAATGGCAAACTTAGACATACACGTGGGAACTCGTTTAAACTCGTGAACATAAATTTGGAATCTCGTAGAAAACCACGAGTTAGATTTTTTCTTTAACTCGTGATAACTTGTGGGTGGACTCGCACCGTGGGACAGGGCTATTACTTGCTGCAGCACAACAGAATATGTAAACATAGTACACAGTATGATAAACGAGAGAGAAAAAATGTTCAGTGTGTATGTACACACATATTCACAAGTACACACGCATATATATATGTGTATGTGTGTATATATATATATATATGTGTGTATATATATATATGTGTGTATATATATATATATATATATATATATATATATATATATACATATATATATATACACACACACACAAATACAAAAAAAACAATAGTAGTGCAATAATAATGTAATTGAATTGAATAAGTTTATTAGCCAAGTTTTCACACAGTAGAGATTTTCCTTGGTGCTCCACTGCAAGTAACAACATGACATACAGTGTCAGTTAAGAATGATACTTAAAACATTAAACATTAATAATAAAACATTATTGATTAAACATGTGAATTAAATAGAATACCAGAGCAAAATGAGGCTACAGATTTTTGGTTATTGAGCAGAGCTACTACTCGTGGAAAAAAGCTGTTTTTATGTCTGGCTGTGGCAGCTGTGACAGTCCCGAGTCGCCTTCCAGAGGGAAGTGATTCAAAGAGTTTGTGGCCAGGATGAGAGGGGTCAGAGGTGATCTTGCCCGCTCGCTTCCTGGCCCTTGCAGTGTACAGTTAGTCAATGGAGGGAAGTTTGCAGCCAATAACCTTCTCAGCTGATCGGACGTTTCGCTGCAGCCTCTGGGTGTCGTGCTTGGTGGCTGAGCCAAACCAGACCATGATGGAGAAGGTGAGGACAGACTCTACGATGGCCATATAGAATTGGACCATAATTGCCTGTGGCAGAATGTGCTTCCTCAGCTGCAGCAGGAAGTACATCCTCTGTTGTGCCTTTTTGACTGTGGAGTCGATGATAGCCCCCCACTTAAGGTCCTTAGAGATGATGGTTGCCAGGAACTTAAAATACTCCACAGATGTGACTGTAGTGTTGTTGATGGTGAGTGGGGTGAGGGGAGGGGGAGCTCTCCTAAAGTATACAATCAATTCCACTGTCTTAAGAGCATTGAGGTCCAGGTTGTTGCAATGACACCAGGACGCCAGCTGTGACACATCCTGTCTGTAATAATAATAATAATAATAATAATAATAATAATAATAATAATAATAATAATAATAATAATAATAATAGTATTGTAGTTCAAAGCTTATTTGAGGTAGTGTTTAATAGCTGATGGCTGCAGGGAAGAAGCTGTTCCCGAACCTGGACGTTACAGTTTTCAGTCTCCTGTACCTTCTTCCTGGTGGCAGGGGTGAAGGGGTCACAAGTGTGTGGCCAGGATGTTGTAGGTCTCTGATGATACTGACTGCCTTTTTGAGGCAGCAACTCAGATAAATCGCTTAGATGGTGGGGAGGTCAAAGCTGATGATAGACTGGGCAGTTTTCACAACTTTTTTGTAGTCTTTTCTGCTCCTGGGCATTCAATTTGCCGAACCAGGCCATGGACTGGGCAGTGCTAACAACTTTTTGCAGTCTTTTCCACTCCTGGACGTTCAAGTTGCCAAAGCAGGCTATGATGCAACCAGTCAAGGAGAGTTTATGGCAGATATCTATTCATATAGATTTAGTCAAAGAGATTTGGTTTAAGAGAGATTTTCCAGAAAGAAAGGGAATTAGAAAGACAATGAGATCAATGAGCCATTGCAGAATATGGGGTTTGAAAGTCAAATGCGATTAAAATGCTTCAGCAACCAGAACTGGATTAGTGTCAATACTTTGGAGGATTTTGGAGGATTTTGGGGTTGTGGGGATTTGAGGATTTTTTAATACAGAAAGAGTCAAAAGTGTTTTATTGCCACAATTCCTGAAACGGAACAATTAAATTCTTACTTGTAGCAGCACAACAGATATGTAAACATAGTAGTCTGTAAAAACTATGGTAAATGTTTTTTTGGATGGTGGAATTCATTGTCACAGAAGGCTGTGGAGGCCAAGTCAATGGATATTTTAAAGGAAGAGATAGATAGATAGATATAAAGATAGATTCTTGATTAGTACCAGTGTCATGGGGTTATGGAGAGATGGTAGGAGAATGGATTGAGGATGGAGAGATAGATCAGCCATGACTGAATGGCACAGTAGACTTGATAGACTGAATGGCCTAATTCTAGTCCTATCAGATCATAAAGATCAAACAAAAAGTTCAATATAACTATATAGACTTGGGGGCATTATTTTTTAACCCTTATTGTCAATTTATTTTGGGTTTTTTTCTAGATTGATAGTTCACTATTAATAGTGCATTTTAGACACAATACTAGTCTGTATATATACTATATATATATAAATATATATACAGACGTATAGTGCCATAGTGTATATAATGCATTATTACATTATATACACTATTACATTATAGAGCCTATTTGGAGGTTGTAGTGTTTAACAGCCTGATGGTTGTAGGGAAGAAGCTGCTCCTGAACCTGAATGTTACAGCTTTTAAGCTCCACTACCTTCTTCCAAATGGCAGGAATGAAATGAGAACATGGACAGGGTGGTGTGGGTATCTAATGATGTTGGCTACCTTTTTGAGAGAAGGTTCGAGACCAAATATGAAATGTAAACAAAAATATGAATGCTAAGATTAGAGCATTGCTTAACTGAGAGCTCTAACATTCTGCGCAAATATACTTTAGCCAGTTTCCTATCCAAATGAGGCCAAATGACACTGCTTGGAAAATTCAGTGCTGCATATCCTCTGATGTCTGGTTAATGACACCATTTCTATTTTCACCATGATCAAAAAAATTTGGTTTATATCTCACTCTCCCACTAAGTCATAGAGTTTCATCAACTTGCATCAATCACCTTAAAACCGATCGTGTAAAATAACAAAGATTATGCAAATCCTTGTCAGCTGTTCCTGCTCAAATAAGAATCAACAAAATTCACCAGTTGTCAGAAAGAATATAAATAAATTGGCAGTGCATTGTGGCTTTCTACAATTATACTTTCTTCAACTTTGGTGTCATCCTACTCACAGTTTAGTTTTGCAGTTCCAAGAAGTATTAAGGCTGTTTCTCCAGACACCTGCAGCCTGGTGACATCTTGCAATGCTTTGCTCCCTCCACCACCATTAAACTATCAGTCTGCATGTTGTTTATCTAACATCCAAAACTGGTGGAGTAATATTGCCCCATTTCTTGCATAAGGACTGAAGTCATCCTGTCAAAGGAATATACATATATATTTAAATCATATTTAAGGCTGATTTCCTTGCCTCTGCAGAGGCAGCTGCAGTGGAAGAGGTTGTTCAGTGAGACCTAGATGTCTTGCACCTACTAACATCAGGATGGAAGTAACAGGAAGCGAGTTCCTCACTGCACGGTTTTGGAAAGTCAGCCAAGTATTCAGAAAGTCACACATGGTGATTGTAAATTCCCAATTCAGGCATTCTGCTGTATTGGCCTTTTCCAAATACTCTTTCATTATTTGTGTACTCTGAAATGTAGGTTTCGCTTCCAGAAGGTTGGTCCAGATGTGAGTTTTCCTGCTCAATCCAATTCCTTAGTTCCTCGTCCACACATCAAATAGTGCCTCCTACCTGTGCCGGCCTATTACCTGTCAGGTTTTGGCTCACCCATCCTATCTTCCAACTTTCCACCCTTCCCCGCAATGAGTCTGAAGAAGAGTCCCAACCCAAAATGCCACCCATCAATGTTCTCCTGAGATGCTGCATGACCTGCTGAGCTACTCTAGCACTCTTCCTATTCCTTAGTTTCTCAATTGATCGAGTAATCATTGTATAAAAGATAACCCTGAACGTTGAAGTGCAATTCTAACCCTGCGTATTATTTTAACTTGTAACAATGCAGTCCTTGTGTTATCCTGCATAGGAAAGAACTGCAGATGCTGGTTTAAATAGAAGGTAGACAGAAAATGCTGATGGCTGCAAGTAACTCGGCGGGACAGGCAGCATCTCTGGAGAGAAGAAATGGGTGCGTTTCGGGTAGAGACCCTCCTTAGATGGGTAGCTTGATTGGCATGAACAAGTTAGGCCAAAGGGCCTGTTTCCTAGCTGTATAACTACAAGTTTGTTTGAATCACCCAAATTACAGTGTTTACTTTCTGAAATTATTCATTTAAAGAATCCCTATATTTAGATGAATATATTTTCTGATAATTTGGTCATTTTATTAAGTTTCAGATATAATAGATCTTGAATGCTTAGATTCCTTCTTTCCACAAAAATTCTCCAATACTGACAGAGATCAGACAGATTTACACTTTTCTGCATCTTAACAAATAATTATCTGAAACGTTAAAAATGATCACTTATAGCCTTTTCTAACATTACATTTTTAGTCACACATAGTTGAAATCACTCAAGTATTTGAGGCAGAGGCAAGCACAGTTTACTCTTGCATAATAAGAGAGGAAGTAACGGGCAACAAAGTCCATTTATGCATTGTCTTTAATGTAAATCAGCATCCCACTGTGCTTCGCTGTGCTCATGCCAGAACTTGTGCAAAATCATGCAGGGACATATATGGGTAAAGATTGGTCAAAGTGGTAGTTTTAAAATCCCACGTTCTTTTCCAGAAAAACAGGTGATGTTGCCACTGACAAAATTATCAAGCCTCTAAACATTGCATACTTTTCACATAGGCCAGTGTTGATTGAGTCTAATGTCGTGTACACCAGCTTTTGTGTCAACACTATCAAATTCCCCTTCTACAATTCCTCACCGATAAAGAATTAAAGAATGCAAAATAGAGTCACTCCTCTGACAAATTGGTTTTACAATCCCAGCAACTTCTGTTCAGTCATTTGCAAGAGTGTAAATTTGAAATTACATTATAAATTCTAATATAATTAAGGTGTAAATTATAATATTATAAATTTCAGAGGTAGGTTTAGCTGGCTGACATCACTTTATTTGATAATTTTTGCTAACTTATTTTGTTAAAGATTTTGAAAACATTACACAGATGATCGACATTTACAGATGAAGTAATCCCTGATGAACCTTAAAATCTGCATGTTGGTAATTTCCTTTGTTGCCTATTTCCTTCGCACCATAGATGCTGCCTCACCCGTTGAGTTTCTCCAGCATTTTTGTCTACCTTCGATTTTCCAGCATCTGCAGTTCCCACTTAAACAAAATTTGGTAATGATGATCAGTTCCCACATTTCATTTCATCTCTTAAATCGGCATCAAGGTTCTGATCAATCATAATCAGATAAATCATTATAATAAATGCAAGAGAACAAAGTTATGGCCTGACATTTAAATAATGGTGATTGACCCCAAATCAAAATTTAGGGACTTCATCACAATGAACATATTCCTACTGCAGGCACATGCTTTCAAATGCAGTGGTTCTTAGGTATATGTACAGTATCTGTCAGTGAATGTGATGGAAGCCGAGAAGACGTTCAAGATGTAGGTTAGCATAAGGTTAACTACATTTTGTGGACTAAGGTTATAGTTTCTGAGATAAAGAATTGATATGTAAACAACTAAAGTAAGGGCCTTCACCTTTCATGCATCCGGCACACAGAGCAGAATGTATGCAAATTCTACGCAGATGTGAGAACGGAATGAACTTTTGATGAAAATACTTTGAAGATCAGATTGCCAGGATGTGCAAACAAATACAGCAAACTTTCCACGGTTACACCATCAAGACCTCACATTAATTCCATACAATAATAAACCAAAAATTACACATCAGTCATATATATATATAAAGTTAACATTTCTTGAGACAAAGTTTCTTTAAAACACCTCCAATTGATGTTATTTTTAATCCCTTTTGTCCCTTCACTTTGCAGTCAGAAATGCCGTGCAAACTCTTTTGAAGACCAATGAGTACAAATGGAAAAAAAAGCTAGCCATGAATAGATATCGTTCATAATTTTTCCCCAAAACATGAGAGCATTATCTAACATAACATTATATATTCTTTATGCTCCCCTACCCACTCTGCCCAGAACAAATCTTCTACTGCCAAATTGTAGAGGTCAAGAATCATTATGTTCCAATGTTCTGTAAACTTGTTATTCTCATCTTTATTTTGTTGTGGGGCTGGGTGAGGATGGGGATTGCAGGAATTGTTGACTTAAATGCACAGAAAAACTGACAGAAGGTCTTGAAGAGTAATCGAAGATGTTTACATTATTTACCATTATCCTGGCAACCTGCCTGGAAAATTAGCTGCAAGCAAGGAACTTTAAAGATTCCTACTTTCTTCCCTATGAGAGAGAAACACAAGCTGTTCCCTCTTGACAGCCTCCTATTGAACTTGGAGGAATTGAGATTGGAATTCTCCCAGCACATAACTTTCACAGGAGCCAAATTCCAGACTGTCTTAGATCTAGTATTCCTGTCAGAGGAATGTTTCCTGGACATAAAGAAACAGCTGGTATCTTTTAGGCTGGGCCACAGCATTGTAGCCAAAGCCTATGTTACTTTGGAATTGATGGTAGTGGCCATCATTGTTGAACCAGACACTGCCTTTAATGAGGCCATTATAACTGGTCATTAGTAGCATTAGTCATATTATGATCTTCATACATTTATTTCCCCCTCAGAGGGTGGTTGAGAGACAATGCCATTTTCTTTTACAGTTGGTGTCTCACAAAACAATCATCACCATCCTATGTGCAATTCACACCTCCTTTCCTGCTTTGGGAGTACATCTGGAGAACAGATGGCTGCAGAACACATGGGTCTTTAGCAGTCTCAATGACACAAATATTAGAATTAAGAACAATTTTGCTCACCTTGCCACATTTTTAACTTAGGCAAACAGGCAACCTGATTGTCTGTCATTTGTATGGATCATTTGAGAAACTAGCTCTTCTATTGCAGATGAAACTCTTTAGCATTAAAAAGCTTAGTCCAGAATTATAGAATGTGACCTAGATACAAAGATACATAGACAATAGCAGGAGTAGGCCATTCAGCCCTTTGAGCCAGCACCGCCATTCAATGTGATCATGGCTGATCATCCATAATTAGTACCCCACTCCTGCCATCTTCCCATACCCCTTGATTCCGCTATCCCTAAGAGCTCTATCTAACTCTCTTTTGAATGCATCCAGTGAATTAGCCACTGCCTTCTGAGGCAGAGAATTCCACAAATTCACAACTATGTGTGAAAATGTTTTTCCTCATCTCAGTTCTAAATGGCCTACCCCTTATTCTTAAACTGTGGCCCCTGGTTCTTGACTCCCCCAACATCAGGAACATGTTTCCTGCATATAGTATGTCCAATCCCTTAATAATTTTATATGTTTCTATAAGATCTCCTCTCATCCTTCTAAATTCCGGTGACTGCAAGCCCAGTCTTTCCATTCTTTCACATATATTTGAGTGTTGTCTTTCTCAGCACAGTCTCTTTGGACAGAGCAGATCACCACAATGAGCACTTCCAATTCCTTTCGCGTCAGTCCTGAAATTTGACCTGATACATCCTGGCATGAATCAGTTTTACGCTTTTGGCTTGTCTTACCAAATCAGACGCATATCAATGGTCACTCCTAGAACAACCTTATTTCCATGGTGTGGCATCATACAAAATTTCCACATAAACACTTTATACTCTTCCATTTTTCTCTCTCCATGAAACATTTCCCCCCAAGCCCATATACACAGACCCTGAATGCCCAAACCTACCAAGTCATCTTCTACCAACTCATCCTACACAAATGTTGCCAATTCTTCAATCTAACTAATCACTACATTTCAAGCCTTGATGGGGCCGTAGTCTTCTCCCTTCACATCTCTCACTCTAATGACTACTCTTTCCACACCTCAGCTTTAGACTTTTAGACTTCAGAGATACAACGTGCAAACAGGCCCTTCAGCCCACTGAGTCTGTGCCGACCAGTGATCACTCTGCACACTAGTACTATTCTACACACAAGGAACAATTTACAATTTGCAGGAGTCAATTAACCTACAAACCTATACGCCTTTGGAATGCAGGAGGAAATCAGAGCACCCGGAGAAAACCCAAGTTGTCACAGGGAGAACGTACAAACTCCATACAAGACAGCACCTGTAGTCAGGGTTGAACCCGGGCTTCTGGTGTTGTAAGGCAGCAACTCCACAACTGCGCCATTGTACGGCACTCAACCTTATCGCCATCTTGACCCAGTTCTTCACTTTCCAATGTCCAATCAAGCACATTTTCCTTTCTTCCTTCTTCAAAGTAAAAGATGCATCACTAGTTCAAGTACTTGGGGTTTTGGACGGGGGCATCACTGACACCGACAATAGTGAGCTCACCATTAAAACATCTACAGATCTCTGTTCTCAAAACTTTTGGTTCAACTTTAATTTCAACGAAGCTGAAGGTTTAAAATAAGTTATTAAATGCCGGTTTTCCAAATGGAAAACAGAGCAAGATTTATTAATGATGTCGAGCCACATTCTGGATCCTCAGAACAGCTGCAAATTTTCCAGTGCTGATTGTCAGCTTTTTAAGGCAGCACCCTACATCATGAATTATGTCCCTGTCTTTGTTAATTTGGGTCCTGCTGGGGAAATTGGTTTTTCCTGAGGTGTCTTAATACTGGGTTGTCTACATACATGTTTTACTGGCACGGATACAGTCTTGCCAACAACACTCTTCAAACTGGTATCAAACGTTTAGTTTTTAAGCTGGGTCCCCAGTATTCACAACGGATAAGAAGTCATTCTTTGCCGTGCTCTCACCCAACTGCCAAGACCAGTTGAAATCTATGTCTGTGATACAAGTGGCTCATATTCAACCTTCCTTAAGGGTCAGTCGTTCTTTGTGAAGTAACAGTTTTTACTGCTTAACCATGTCTTTTGACCTCTTCTTTAATCTGTGCACTGCACAATCAACATCGAGTCTGAACCTTAAAACAGGCTGAGATAAAGTTTGGTTCCATTGCGCTCAAATTCTCTCAGCCTCTTGAAAGCAAGGATGTAGTTTGTTATGAAGATGATAGACACAAAATGTTGGAGTAACTTAGCGGGTCAGGCAGCATCTCTGATGAAAAGGAATAGGTGACGTTTCACTTCGAGACCCTTCTTCAGACTGAGAGACAGGGGAGAGGGAAACTAGAGGTATGAAAAGATACAAAGAACAAATGAATTGAAAGCATTCTTCTTCTTGCGTATGGCGTGCACAGCCTAAAGTTGTAGATCAAGGGTAGAAATCCAGGCCAGGACAGCATCAGGTACGATTAAGGAAAGATGGAGCCTATGTGGTCTATATTTGGCTGTGGAAAAGGTGATAAAGATATGATACAATACAAAATAACTTTATTTATCCCGGGAGGCCAACAGTCATAAAACACAAAAAGATACATGAAACATGAATTGAGTGGAAAGTCCAGGGGTGGAGATGTGCAAAGATTGGGGAGGGGAGTCAGTCTATCCCAAGACTGAGGGGGGAGGAGTTGTGCAGTTCGATAACCACAGGGAAAAAGGATCTCCTGTGGCATTCTGTGCTGCATCTTGGTGGAACCAGTCTTTTGCTAAAGGTGCTCCTCAGGTTGACCAGTGTGTCATGGGGGGGGGGGTGAGGGGAGAGCTATATTGTTCAAGATGCTCCACAGTGGATACTCATTTGTTATGTGCTGTTATTTAGTTTGTAATGCAAGGCAGGAATCGTATGCAGTGTGCGAACATATACCATTTTAATGTACTGCCACATTCCATGATAAACTTAAACACCATTGTATGTTAAAGCATTGCAGGTCAAGGTAAAGGAGTCATGAATGGTAAAAAAAAAACCAGAATTCTGAAGTACCTCACCCGTTGAATTAAAAAAACAAAATACTAGAAATGCTCAACAGGTCAAACAGCACATCTATCTGTATCTATATCTGTCGAAAGAAAAACAGAGTTAGCATTTTGGTTGAAGGTCAGTACAGACATGTGTTCAGTTTTGGTCACTTTGTTATCGGAAAGATGTCATTAAGCGAGAAAGGGTGCAGAGAAGATTTACGAGGATGTTGCGGGACAAGGGCCTGAGCTATGGGGACAGGTTGAGCAGACTCGGACTTTATTCTTTGGAGTGCAGGAGTGTAAGAGATGATCTTATAGAGGTATATAAAATAATGAGAGATATAGATAGGGTGCATGCACAATGGGGGGGTTTTCCCCAGGGTACGGTAATCAAGAACTTGAAAGCATACATTTAAGGTGAGAAGAGAAAAAAATAATATCAACTTGAGGTGCAACTTTATCACACGGAAGATGGTGGGTATATGGGACGAACTGCCAGAGGAGGTCATTGAGGCTATCTTATAAATAGCAACATCTATAAGATATTTTGATGGGTACATGATAAGACAGGTTGAGAGGGATATGGACCAAATGCAGCTAAGTGGGACGAGCTGAGGTAGGACTTATTGGTCGAATAGGGCTGAAGTACCGGTTTCCTTGCTGTACAACCTTATGACTATGGCTGGGCCGGTTACATTTTTGTTCAGTGGTCCATCTTGCCTTTGTACAGTCCAATACATTCACTGAACCATGGTGTTGTTCATGCACTTTCAATCACAGTTCAATGCTTTGCCTTTGTTAGTTTTTGCCATCCCTATCTACTGAATATACAGGAAATATTTTGCAGACCGGGTACATACCATGTGAACAGGTTTATTGTGTCTGTAAGAAGATATTTCTTATTGGACAGAATTCTCATTGAGACTTGTCAAATGTAAACCAGGGATGCACATAATTTTCAGTCCTGGGAAAATAAAGAACCCTTTTCAATAGTAAGTGTAAACTAGACATGGTATTAATTTAGCAAAAGGTAACCAGACAGCATGGATAGTGAATAAATGTATTTAAAAAAAACAAGAACAGTATATTATGCTTAGTTATTTTCTCTTTCACTTTTATTGTGTGTGCCTGAACAAGCTCAAATTTTAGTTACTGACTTTAGATGATCAGCCATGATCATTTTGAACGGTGGAGCCCAAACCTGCAGTGTATGTTGTTTTTCCCCTCCCTCTATTTCTGCAGTCTGCAACTGCAAACAATCTTCTCTTGCAAGAAAGATCGGGTGTTGTCGAATATATTTGTGCATGTGCACATTAAATGTCTGCCATTTTCAAATAGCTGGAAATGTGTATCAGCAAATAAGATGAGTGGTGTATATGTTGAGCCAAAAATAATTGATTAGTTTGCTTATCATGTAACTAGTGTGGTTAGTATGGGGCGGGAACTATAACAACATTTGGAAGACATGCGGGCAGGTACATGGATAGGAAAGGTTTAGAGGAATATGGGCCAAATGCCAGCAGGTAGGACTAGTGTAGATGGGGGATCTTGGTCAGCGTGGGCAAGTTGGATTGAGGGACCTGTTACTGCACTCTATGACTTTGAATCTATATGTTGGTGGAGTCAGCTACAGATTCCATTGACTTTTGAACACACGTTTGAGGACATTAAAATGGGGCTGGGTCTTTGAGTAATCATTTTATGGTGGTCAGTTCTCTGGGCAGACATCTCTTCCACCAGATCTCAAGGTCAGTGTGTCCATAGGGTGCCCATTCCTATGGCTGAGATGCCATCACTCGCCACATTCCTCAAGGTACACAATGACTTTTAGCATCACGTGGATTTGGTGCTTGTCTTCCCATTAAGGGGGCAGGCATGAGGATGATCTCCACTTGTTAATATCAGCTGGCACACCTGAAATTACATGAGTATAACATAACTGGGAAAACTGTTGATACTCCTCGAGTAAACAAAATTTTGGACAAGATGCATGCATAACAATATTACAGTATTGGGACAAAATTGAGTGGGATTCATGCATTGAATCATTTTAGTGCAGGCTTTCATGTGTGAACAAATTTTAATTTGTTGCCTCTAATGAAATACTGCTGTCCTTCACCAAGAGTTGATTAAAAGGTAGCTGCATAAATCATAAGATTATGACTTACAGCTGATTCCAAAAACTATTCCTGGCTTCTTCCAGTTGCTTCCCTCCTCTTTCATCTATCATCATCAAAGCTTCCCATTGCTTTCTCCATTTCTTGATCACCACTTTCCATTTTCTCAATTTCTTGATCACCTCTTTCCCCTGACTGCCTACCTTCTACCCAAAAACCTCTTCCCATCTATCTCATCCCATTCTAATTATTGCCGTGTCTTGGAAGGAACGGCAGATGCTGGATATACTGATGATAGACAAGACATGTTATAAAATGCATATTGCAAGCCATATTTTATTCTGGGCTTCTTTATTTTTCCAACAATGGGCCATCATGGACTCCACCCTTCCTGAGGTCATCTGTTGCTGTCCCTATTTTGTTCTGGCCTTCTCTATGTTTCAGTCTGAAGAAGGGTTCTGACCCAAAACGTCACCCATTCCTTTTCTCCATCGATACTGCCTGACCCATTGAGTTACTCCAGCATTTTGTGTCTATTTGCCATGTCTTTTCGCTTTCCATTCTATTCCATAATAATTCCCTTTTCCCAATCCTTCCCCCTGCTTCTCGATCATATCCATCTAACCTAATTGGTTCCCTCTCTCAGTCAACTATTTTCCGCTCTCCTGTTTTTCCACATTCATCTCAGGACCTGGCTAAGTGTCGCTTGTATTGCCACAGTGAAGCAAACAACTAGGGCCAATTGATTAATAGGATACCAAGGGTACTAGGTTTGGTCATTCTATTGCAGGCACTATTGAGCTTCTGTTCCAGAGTGTTGGAAAATGTTGAATTGGTAACAATTCTGAGGGTTAGAAAATACAAAAGGGAGAGAGAATATTTGCATCTTAACATGGAATCAGTGGTCGGATCCAAGACTAACAGAAACATGTTTTCTAAAAATCTTGCTATTTGTCAGCTTCCACATGTTTCCCACCCACCATGATATTTTGCTGTGAGAAAAGTCACCTGATGTAAACATGGTTCCTTCTGTTAGAGAAGATAATTTGCTTTTAGCACTGAAAATTGTGCATTAAATGAAGCAGATTGAACTGTTTCCTCGGGTGAATAATAATCCCCATAATTGCACATACTTTAACCTCTTTTACCACATACTTGATCAAGTCTTTACCCACCATGACTTTTACATCAAGGCAAATTACTTAACCCAATTCAGCAATTGTTTGCTGTTCCATTAACTTTTCTGTGCATTTCAAACAGTGCTAATCATATGTGGCTGTGCATGCAGCTTATGCCTAAGATGGAGCATGAGGCTCAGTAGTTCAATCATGCCTGAAAATCTTTGCACAGGAGGAGACTCTGCTGCACAAGCCTCTTCACGAGGTCACCAGGTTTAATTGATGTCAGTGCGTCATTAGCATGAGCCAGCTGTGCAACCAGAACTATTTATTGACTGTTTTTTGGGGGGAGGGTGTGGGGGTGGAGGTTAGACAATGTGAAATTGGCTTCGTCCAAAATGCTCTTAAGTATCTCTTATGTGGGAGGTACACACCAGCTGTAATATTTGTAAGTAGAGAACCATGTGCTAGAGGTCTAAGGGAGGAAAGCTGGCTGTTTAGCAGGTGCATCACTGCGAGTCATTCTACGGTCTTTGGCACAAAACCTGAGATCCAGTTTCTATCAGGGGACAAAAACATCAGTTTTGATGGTGCAAGACTTAATGAAGAGCGTTTAGCCCCAATCAGTGGCACCACCACAATGTAAGATCCACAACTTTTGATTTAAGTGCATTTCCTTTGCTACTGAAGCACAGCCATCTTATCACTCAAGATTACCCTTTCCCTTACAATCAAATCTGTCCTAAATTTAAACTAAGAGGCCAATCTAGCCACTAATCTGCAAGCAATGTGTAAGCTTGGAAACATGGAAATCTTGTGCCACAAGTGGATGTGCAATTGTATCAAATGTTGAATGCCACTGTTGAGTATTTTTTCCTAAAATGGCTCTGCATCAAACAAAGGATTCTTGATTAAATTTAATATTTTGAATGAGTCCAGCCAACATCTTAAACAGTTAAAGAGACCAATTGTATCAAGACGGCACAGTGTCGCAGCAGTAGAGTTGCTGCTTACAGCGTCAGAGATCCGGGTTCGATCATGACTACAGGTATTTGTCTGTACGAGGTTTATAAGTTCTCCCTGTGACTTGTGCAGGTTTTCTCCGTGATCTTGGATCTCCTGTTTCCACCCACACTCCAAAGATGTACCGGTTTGTAGGTTAATTGGCTTGGTATAATTGTAAATTATTGCTAGTGTGTGTGTGTTGGATAGTGTTATTGCACAGGGATCACTGGTCAGCGCGGACTCGGTGTGCCAAAGGGCTTGTTTCCACACTATATATCTAAACTTAAAAAAACTAAACTAATGTGATATGCTGACTGCACACATCTGGCATATTGGATACTGAAGTTGGATATATAGAAACATAGAAACATAGAAACATAGAAAATAGGTGCAGGAGGAGGCCATTCGGCCCTTCGAGTCAGCACTGCCATTCATTGTGATCATGGCTGATCGTCCGCTATCAATAACCCGTGCATGCCTTCTCCCCATATCCCTCGACTCCACTAGCCCCTAGAGTTCTATCCAACTCTCTCTTAAATCCATCCAGTGATTTGGCCTCCACTGCCCTCTGTGGAAGGGAATTCCATGAATTCACAACTCTCTGGGTAAAAAAGTTTTTTTCTCAGCTCAGTCTTAAATGACCTACCCTTTATTCTAAGACGGTGGCCCCTGGTTCTGGACACACCCAACATTGGGAACGTTTTTCCTGCATCTAGCTTGTCCAGTCCTTTTATAATTTTATATGTTTCTATAAGATACCCCCTCATCCTTCTAAACTCCAGTGAATACAAGCCTAGTCTTTTCAATCTTTCCTCATATGACAGTCCCGCCATCCCAGGGATCAATCTTGTGAACCTACGCTGCACTGCCTCAATCACAAGGATGTCCTTCCTCCAATTAGGAGACCAAAACTGTACACAATACTCCAGATGTGGTCTCACCAGAGCCCTATACAACTGCAGAAGAACCTCTTTACTCCTGTACTGAAATCCTCTTGTTATGAAGGTCAACATCCCATTAGCTTTCTTCACTGCCTGTATTACCTGCACGCCAACTTTCAGTGACCGGTGTACAAGGACACCCAGGTCGCGTTGTAATACACTGGGAGCTCAATGATTCTTAATATGCTGTTCAACTCAGTTCAGATGCAGATGCGAGGAACAGCAGATGCTGGATTTTTAGTAGAACACAAAGTGCTGCCTTAACTTTGCAGACCAGGCAGCATCTCTGGAGGACATGATGGGCAATGTTTTGGGTTGGGACCCTTCTTCAGTTTCCCTTCTATCATTTTGCTGAGCCACATTCAGGCAACATTATATTAATTTATGTTACATGGGACAAACATGAAGAATGAAAGTAGATGGAATTGCGTGTGCAGAGGAAATTAAACCCTCAGTCTCTACCTTTCCCATACATTTGGTGTAAGTGACTAAAAATTAATTTTTCCAACATTGTGTGCAGATTTCCTTTAATCTTATTGCTGAAACAACATTGTATTACACAATTCTTTGGTCTTTCTGAGCAGGCTGGACAGATTCTTACTATAGCATCAAGAATCAAGAGTGTTTATGTGTCATACGCACAGGGAATGGTATATTGAGAGTCTTATTTGCTGCAACTTCACTGGCACATCAATGCAACAACAAATAAACATACAGTAATATAATAAATTATCAGTTATGCCAGGTAACCAGACCATAATAGTGCAACCTAAAATACATAGTGCAACCGATGCAAAGTCCATGGTAGTTGGGCTCTAAGGTGGGATGTAGTTAAGGTTATGTAGTGTGGTTCAAGAGTCTGTTAGTTGATGGGAAGAAGTTATTCTTGCAGCTGGAGGCAGCGGTTCTCAGGTTCCTGTACCTTCTTCTTGATGGTAGTAGTGAGATGAGAGTGTGGCTATGATGTTGTGGGCCTCTGAAGACGTAAACTGCTTTCTTGAAGTAGCTCTCCCTGTAGATCCAATAGATGGTGGGGGGGTCAATACTCTTGGTGGAGCTGGTAAAGTTCACCACCACCTTCGTTCTTGGGTGTTCAAGTTACCTAACCAGGGCACGATGCAACCATCAAAATGCTCTCTACTCTACACCAGTAAATGTTTGATAGTGTGTTTGATGATATGCTGAATCTCCTCAAACTTTTGAAAAAGTTTTAAAATATTGCATTTAATATTGCAATTATTAAACAATAACTTCAAAATAATATACTATTTTTGGAAATGGACAATGTGCTTACAGTCCAAATAAACCGTTCGTCAAGGGCTTGAGAATTGATCCTGCCCCACTGCCGTAACTTAATTATGGGAAGTGGATCAGCCTGTTTATCACAAGCAAGTTTAGATTTAGGTTTATTGGTGTCACGTGTACCAAAATACCGTGAAAAGCTTTGTTGATAGTGGAGGCGATAGTGTTGAGATAGAAGGATCTCTACCCATTGATCCAAAACGGCTGCAAAAAGTAAATGTAGTGCTTTGGCATGAATCGTGAAAGTTAGATTCAGCGTCCCAAAGGTATTTCTGAATAAAGGCATCATAGCACAAAGGTTATGGGGAGAAGGCAGGAGAATGGGCTTAGGAGAGAAAGATAGATCAGAAGATAGGCACAAAAAGCTGGGGTAACTCAGCGGGACAGGCAGCAGCTCTGGAGAGAAGGAATGGGTAACATTTTGGGTTGAGACCCTTCTTCAGACTCGTCAGTCAATAGGCTTCTTGTGATGGAGACTGTGAGATCAAGATGAAAATTGGTGGTGAAATGGATGAAGTCCATGAGTCAGCCATGATTGAATAGAAACATAGAAAATAGGTGCAGGAGTAGGCCATTCGGCCCTTCGAGCCTGCACCGCCATTCAATATGGTCATGGCTGATCATCCAACTCAATATCCTGTACCTGTCTTCTCCCCATACCCCCTGGTCTCTTTGGCCACAAGGGCCACATCTAACTCCCCCTTAAATATATCCAATGAAGTGGCCTCAACTACCTTCTGTGGCAGAGAATTCCAGAGATTCACCACTCTCTGTGTGAAAAATGTTGTTCTCATCACGGTCCTAAAAGATTCCCCCCTTATCCTTAAACTGTGACCCCTTGTTCTGGACTTCCCCAACATTGGGAACAATCTTCCTGCATCTAGCCTGTCCAACCTGATAAGAATTTTATAAGTTTCTATAAGATCCCCCCTCAATCTTCTAAATTCTAGCGAGTACAAGCCGAGCCTATCCAGTCTTTCTTCATATGAAAGTCCTGACATCCCAGGAATCAGTCTGGTGAACCTTCTCTGTACCCCCTCTATGGCAAGAATGTCTTTCCTCAGATTTGGAGACCAAAACTGTACGCAATACTCCAGGTGTGGTCTCACCAAGACCCTGTACAACTGCAGTGGAACCTCCCTGCTCCTATACGCAAATCTTTTTGCTATGAATGCGAACATACCATTCGCTTTCTTCACTGCCTGCTGCACCTGCATGCCTACTTTCAATGACTGGTGTACCATGACACCCAGGTCTCGTTGCATCTCCCCTTTTCTTAATCAGCCACTATTCAGATAATAGTCTACTTTCATATTTTTGCCACCAAAGTGGATAACCTCACATTTATCCACATTATACTGCATCTGCCATGCATTTGCCCACTCACCCAGCCTATCCAAGTCACCTTGCAGCCTCCTAGCATCCTCGTCACAGATAACACAGCCCCCCAGCTTCGTGTCATCTGCAAACATGGAGATGTTGCATTCAATTACCTCGTCCAAATCATTAATATATATTGTAAATAGCTGGGGTCCGAGCACTAAGCCTTGCGGTACCCCACTAGTCACTGCCTGCCATTCTGATAAGGACCCGTTTGCTCCTACTCTTTGCTTCCTGTCTGCCAGCCAGTTCTCTATCCACATCAATACTGAACCACCAATACATAGAAACATAGAAACATAGAAAATAGGTGCAGGAGTAGGCCATTCGGCCCTTCGAGCCTGCACCGCCATTCAATGTGATCATGGCTGATCATCCAACTCAGTATCCCGTACCTGCCTTCTCTCCATACCCCCTGATCCCTTTAGCCACAAGTGCCACATCTAACGCCCTCTTAAATACCGTGTGCTTTAAGTTTGTATACTAATCTCTTATTTGGGACCTTGTCGAAAGCCTTCTGAAAGTCCAGATATAACACATCCACTCTACTTTATCCACTCTACTAGTCACATCCTCGAAAAATTCTATAAGATTCGTCAGACATGATTTACCTTTCGTAAATCCATGCTGACTTTGTCCAATGACTTCACCACTTTCCAAATGTGCTGCTATCCCATCTTTAATAAATGACTCTAGCAGTTTCCCCACTACCAATGTTAGACTAACTGGTCTGTAATTCTCCGTTTCCTCTCTTCCCCCCTTTTTAAAAAGTGGGGTTACATTAGCTACTTTCCAATCCTCAGGAACTACTCCAGAATCTAAAGAGTTTGAAAAATTATCACTAATGCATCCACTATTTCTGGGGCTACTACCTTAAGTACTCTGGGATGAGTCCTATCTGGCCCTGGGGATTTATCGGCCTTTAAGCCATTCAATTTGCCTAACATCACTTCCCGGCTAACCTGGATTTCACTCAGTTCCTCCATCTCATTTGACCCCCGGTCCCCCGCTATTTATGTCTTCCTTAGTGAAGACAGAACCAAAGTAGTTATTCAATTGGTCTGCCATGTCCTTGTTCCCCATGATCAATTCACCTGTTTCTGACTGCAGGGGACCTACATTTGTTTTAACTAATCTTTTTCTCTTGACATACCTATAAAAACTTTTGCAATCAGTTTTTATGTTCCCTGCCAATTTCCTTTCATAATCTATTTTCCCTTTCCTAATTAAGCCCTTTGTCTGCTGGACTCTGAATTTCTCCAAGTCCTCTGGTAGGCTGCTTTTTCTGGCTAATTTGTATGCTTCATCTTTTGTTTTGATACTATCCCTGATTTCCCTTGTTATTCACGGATGCATTACCATCCCTGATTTATTCTTTTGCAAAACTGGGATGAACAATTGTTGTAGTTTATCCATGCAGTCTTTAAATGCCTTCCATTGCACATCCACCGCAACCCTTTAAGAATCAATTGGCAGTCTATCTTGGCCAATTCACGTCATGCTTCAAAGTTACCTTTCTTTAAGTTCAGTACCCTTGTTTCTGAATTAATTATGTCACTCTCCATCCTAATGAAGAACTCAACCATATTATGTCACTCTTGCCCAAGGGGCCAAGCACAACAAGACTACTAACTAACCCTTCCTCATTACTCAATACCCCAGTCTAGAATAGCCTGCTCTCTCGTTGGTTCCTCTACATGTTGGTTTAGAAAACTATCCCGCATACATTCCAAGGAATCCTCTTCCTCAGCACCCCTGCCAATTTGATTCACCTAATCTACATGTAGATTGAAGTTACCCATTATAACTGTTTTACCTTTGTTGCACGCATTTCTAATTTCCTGTTTGATGCCATCCCCTACTCCACTACTACTGTTAGGTGGCCTGTACACAACTCCCACTAGCGTTTTCTGCCCCTTAGTGTTTCGCAGCTCTACCCATATCGATTCCACATCCTCCAAGCTAATGTCCTTCCTTTCGGCGTAGACTTGATGGACTGAATGCCCTAATTCTACTCCTATTATTTATGACCTTGTGACCTTATGATTTCATCTATCAATACGCTATATGTTGCCTTCCAAAGAACCCATGCTCTCAAATGCCACACAGGCTCAACTTGCACTTTAACGGCCATGTGAAACATCAAAAATGCACAAAAGCATTCACTAATACACCCATTCAAAATAACTATTCATCTTTACCAGTATAAGACCATGCTTTATAGCTATGAGTGTAAATTCCCTAACAGGAGGGGATGCACAATACATGAGATCAGTTGCCTTAAAGAAAGAGTCATGGTGGCCAAATGAGTGCCAGACAACATTGCCAGAGGCAGAGCTTGGGTTACATCACTCAAATGATCTCTGGCCAGGCCTGACTGATACCTTGTCTCCACAGCTATTCCTGTTCTCTCATCTACCAACCCTGTCCTTGCCCAACACTATATTAACTCATCACATACTTCATACTTTGTAGACTATTGGGACTATTGGGACTATCACAACCATTACAGGTTTAACAGGGGAAACTTCATGGAGGAAGTTGCACCTTAATCCATGGAAGATCTGGAAGAAGAGGAAATGGCATTTCACCCCTAAAAAAAAATATATAGGAATCAAAACCAACACTCTCTCAACCTCTTAGCTGCCATAGGTGCCGGTTCAGACCTTGGCACCCAAAGTAAAGTGCCAGTCAAAGTCATAGGTGCCAGTTCAGACCTTGGCAGATCAAGAATTGTCATAGAGACACACAGGGAGCACCAGAGAGCAGCGAGCTAGTGAGTATTAACAAGCCACATAAGGCTAAACTTCAGAATAAGACTCTTGGGCTGACAAACAAATTGCTTTGTATTATAGAAAGCCTATCTTAAAATTTACAGGTCACTGCTGGGGTCAAAGGAGGATTAAGACTTTGACTTGGGCTGTGGCTTTGTGAAAAGCCCATGACTCATCATCTCCTTTCAATTACTTTGAACATTGTGAAGGCCCTATTCTTATTTATGTAATTATCTCGCTGAAAGCCCAATGGAATTGTTCTTTCTCTTTCAACTACCATTGTAAAGGCATGGTAAGCATTAAATATTTAATTACATCTGGCACAGAAAGCGAACTTTTACGAATGAAGACCCCCATTCCATCCATTTTTTATTATTCCTAGAGATGACACTCTTTTATTTAGTTTTTAGTTTCTTTTATTTTTCTCCTAATTCTAATTTTATTTTCCACTTGTTATTTTATTTTCTGTGGCTGATTTATCATTGAATTCTCATTCATTTGGTACTCCATATACCGTAATGCAGAAATGAGACTGGTTGCCTCTAAGTGTCCCTAACAGTGTTGCTGCCTCTTCCTTGTTCTGCATGCTCAAACAGGGCAGCACAGTGGTGCAGCAGTGGAGTTGCTGCATCAAAGTGCTGGAAACATAGGTTCAATCCTGACAATGGGTGCTGTCTGTTTGGAGTTTGTACGTTCTCCCTGTGACCCAGTGGGTTTTCTCTGGGTGCTCCGGTTTCCTCCCACATTCCTCAGAAGTGCAGATTTGTAGGTTAATTGGCTGCTGTAAATTGTCCCTAGGACCAGTTTCCACGTTGTGTCCCAAAATTAAGCCTGAGATGATACAGAATTGCTTGCTTTCTGTATAATGGTTCAGAATCTGGATGATTGCTTGGCAGGAACATGCTAAGTAGGCTAATGGCAATAACAATGCACAGAATTACTGATACCATGTGTTTGTGGCTGTAGAACAAAAATCCAGTCTGAGTAGCTAGGGATCTAGGGATTCTGGGGATCAGTTCTTGCTGCTCAATTATTTACTATTTATATTAATGACCTGGAATAAAGGACAGAATGTATGATATGCAGGTTTTCCAATACAATGGAAATAGGTGGAAGAGTAAATTATGATAAGGATATTGTGGCTCTGCTGTGGGATAAATGTAGACTGAGTGAGTGGACATAAACTTGGCAAATGGGATTTTATGTGGGAAAGAGTGTGGTCAAATAAAGGGACTGCAAATAAATGACATACAGTGGGATCTGGATTCCCTTGTGCATGAATCACAAATAAATTAGCAGGTGGGTGAGAAGACAAATGCCATATTGGCCTTGATGGCAAAGTGGTCGAAGTTTAGAAATACAGAATGTTGTTGCAATTGTGCAGGATAATATGGAGGCATACAATTGCGCTCTCCTTACCTAAGAATGGATGTTATAGATTTGGAGGCAGTCAAAAGAAGGAAGTAATTTCCTGTGGTAGACACAAAACTCAGAGGGTCAGGCAGCATCTCTGGAGAGAAGGAATGGATGACGTTTCGGGTCGAGACCCTTCTTTAGACTGGTCATTTCTTGTGATGGCTGGATTTTCCCGTCAAGGGATGGTAAATAGGTTTCATCCATATTCTTTTCATGGATGAAACCTATTTACCATCCCTTGATCCCTAGATCCCTAGCTACTCAGACCACTGAGACATTTGGGGTACTTTTCATCCCTTGAATACAGGGTGAAATTAATGAAATATAGAAGACCCTAAGGGAACACAACAGGATAATGGTCAAGATGTTTTCACTAATAGGAAAGTCTTGAATGAAGGGACATAGTTTCAAAATACAGGGTCAGTTCCCTTCTACATCCCAAAGATATTAGCTACTGAACATTGACCTCAGTGTAGGTGGGTAAAACGAGAACTGGAAGATTGTTAATGGGCAGGTAGACATAAAATGCTGGAGTAACTCAGCGGGACAGGCAGCATCTCTGGAGAGAAGGAATTGGTGACGTTCAGGGGAGTGATGTCAGGGGAGTGGGTGAGACAGAGATATAATGTAGTCGGAGACAGTAAGACTGGTGGGAGAACTGGGAAGTGGGAGGGGATGGAGAGAGAGGGAAAGCAAGGGCTATTTGAAGTTAGAGAAGTCAATGTTTATACTGCTGGGGTGTAAGCTACCCAAGTGAAATATGAGGTGCTGTTCCTCCAATTTGTGTGGGGCTCACTCTGACAATGGAGGAGGCCCAGGACAGAAAGGGCAGATTGGGAATGGGAGGGGAAGTTAGTGCTGAGCAACCGGCAGATTAGGTAGGTTAAGGCGGACTGAGCGGAGGTGTTCAGCGAAACGATCGGCGAACCTGCACTGGGTCTCGCCGGTATACAGGATTTGACACTTGGAACAATGGATACAGTAGATGAGGTTGCAGGAGGTGCAAGTGAACCTCTGCCTTACCTGAACAGACTGTCGAGGTCCTTGGATGGAGTCGAGGGGGGAGTTAAAGGGACAGGTGTTGCATCTCCAGTGGTTGCAGGGGAAAGTACCTGGGGTGGGAAGGGAAGGGTTGTTAATGGGCATGTATGAGTGAAAAGATTACAGAGATATTAACGAAAGAATGGGTCGTGATGCAGATCCCCGGAGACTTGGCATGGACACAATAGGCAAATGACCTCTTACATCATAACAAAACCTAAGAAATAGTGGGGCTAAATTATCTAAAGTATTATCAGTCCATTCTCCAGGGTGAATTTGCATCAGGCCATTTCCTTTGAAAAAAGGTGTAAATGAGTGCAACAATGCAGGAAACCAACATGTTTCAGAGCCAGTGTGCTATGGCCTGCAAGTTCTCACCTCCAACCTCTGTGGCATTTCTAGTGTTTTATGCTCAACTATTTAAAGTGAATTGATTTTGCTCTGTAGGGCAAACCTATGTTTGAACAGGAGTTTTCATTGGTAATAATTTCATCAATACCACACTGGAATTATATTATCAGATAATATTAGTTAAAAATAATATGGAAATCTGGCAATCCATATGTTATGTGTATTATTTTCTTTCTTTCAACAGGAATTTAGGATCAAGTCACTCCATGGGAAATTAATTTGATTGAAGCCACCTTTTACAAAGTTCCACTTCATTGAGGTGAAGAGAAAGCATTCGTGGAGCGAAGGAGAAGTGAGAATCTCTATCTCAGGTGACCACGCATTTGCTACATTTGATCCTAATAATATTGAAAAGTTAGCAATGAGCAGACATTTAGTTGTTCACACCATTTTACTGTGGCAAGTGTGGACAGTAAGCAGGACAAATGGAAAAGCCTGTTTGCTGTGTTTGTAATTGTCACATTAACTGATACTGAAGATGATTTCTCGCCTATGCTGAAAGGAAAACTCACTGGCGATGGTGATCTTGATAGTTGGTGGAATTTCAATTACACAGGTTGACCTGAGGATGTGCTTGTAGCAAGTGGCACACTCTGCACTTGGCACAATCTTTGCCAAGGTATTCTTGAACAGTGCAAATAGATATGACAATGTCTGCAAATAATTTATTGAGGCATTGAAAATCCCAGGCATTCTGGTTTTCACATTTGATGACCTTCTTGGTGTCATCGTCGTGGCTATCCCTCAAGGTCGAGGATGATGGTCTATTTTTTGTTGTTTTTACGGACTTTCGGGCGGCTTATGAGTCCATTCCTGGAGCGATTGAATCAAGTATTCACCGCTTCCGTGCCGGTTCTTGACTAGGAGTTCCAGCCATCACATGGCCTGCTCCCGTCGCCCTTCTCTGATCGCCAAAAGTCTTGAGAAGTTTTGTGCTGCTTACAGAACAAAGACACCCGTGCATGTGTTTGTTTAACACGTACTTGATGTTGCACTTTCAGAAGCACAAATCAATCAACTAATTCCAATGGCAAGGGAACCAAGACGATTGGAGCTGATAGATCTGTTGCAGCCTTCATCCGCCTTCATAGCCATTGAGTTCAAGTAAACTTTGTCCGCCTGGTCCGCCGTTGAGGTCTTGTAGGTTGGATCAGGTAGTACAGGTAGTCCTGCTATAATGAATTGGATGTAACACAATTTATGAATTAGGGAACACTGTATTCATAACCAGACTGATTCCTGGGATGTCAGGACTTTCATATGAGGAAAGATTGGATAGACTCGGCTTGTACTCGCTGGAATTTAGAAGATTGAGGGGGGATCTTATAGAAACTTACAAAATTCTTAAGGGGTTGGACAAGCTAAATGCTGGAAGATTGTTCCCGATGTTGGGGAAGTCCAGAACAAGGGGTCACAGTCTAAGGATAAGAGGGAATTCCTTTAGGACCGAAATGAGGAAAACATTCTTTACACAGAGAGTGGCGAGTCTCTGGAATTCTCTGCCACAGAAGGTAGTTGAGGCCAGTTCATTGGCTATATTTAAGAGGGCGTTAGATGTGGCACTTGTGGCTAAAGGGATCAGGGGGTATGGAGAGAAGGCAGGTACGGGATACTGAGTTGGATGATCAGCCATGATCACATTGAATGGCGGTGCAGGCTCGAAGGGCCGAATGGCCTACTCCTGCACCTATTTTCTATGTTTCTATGTTTCTATGTATGCATTATATCGGCTGAATTGGTTATAAATGATTTCAATTGGGAACCAGAGAACCACTTGAAAGTTACTTTTGAAATTTTCAAGCTGAAAAATAGTCATCTTGGAAACAAACAGTTGAGTGGGGGGAAATTGTTTCTATGTGACCTTCCCACAGTAATCAGACACCATTGTCTCTTGGGAACAAACTTTCTCCGTAGGTGGTCATTGAAACTAACATGCAATTGCTTCTAATGACACTTGTGCAATAATACTGTATTAAATAATGTCACATACAACCTTCATTCTTTTAAAGCTTGCAGTTACATTAATTTTATAGTTATTATAAAGTCCTATATATTTGAAAATCCTGCGAGGGGAAAAAAAAACTTTAGTTATTGGTCATCTGCAACTCTAGCCTCTAACTCATTGAAACAATTGTTTTATAATGTGATTTTCTATAACACGAGGGTTCTGAAGTCTTTAATGGTTTTCATTTAAAATATTGCATATGATCTTTCAAATCAACCTCTCACACTAATATGAATCCTTTAAAATGGCAAGAGTGTTTAATTGTCATATGTGCTAGCAACAGAACAATGAAGTTCACACTTGCTACAGTTTTACAGGCCCATTAACACAATAAATATAAAATAACCAAAAATAAATAAATTAATAATCAGTAATATTAGGTAGCCAGCCATTATAGTGAAAAACTAAGGTCCGTGGCACAACCAAAACAAAGTTCACAGTAGATCATGGTTGCTGATGTAGGGTTGTGCTCAGTGTTGAGGAATGTTCAAGAGCCTGATGGTTGTTGGGAAGAAACTGATCTTGAAGCTGAAGGTCACAGTTTTCAAACTCCATCCTGTACTTTGACTCATCTTTACCTGCTACACGTCCAACATCAGTGGTATTGTCAGCAAATTTAAAGATAACTAGACCAATGCGGTGGGGGGGGGGGGAGAAAGGGGGCGGTGCTGTGGCTTCACATGCACTTCAAAGAGGGGAGGGGAGAGGGGGAGAGGGAGAGGAGGGGGAAAGGGGAGAGAGGGGGGAGAGAGATGAGGATAGAGAGAGGGGGAGAGAGAGGGGAGAGGGGAGCAGAGGGCAAGATAGTAGAGGGGAGAGAGGAGTAGAGGGGAGAGAGGAGGAGGGGGAGAGAGGAGGGGGGAGAGACGAGGGGAGAGAGTGGAAGGGGAGTGGGGGAAATGGAGGGGGTAGAGGGGAGAGGAGAGGGGATTGGAGGGGGGAGAGGGGTTGGAGGAGGGGAGAGGGGGTTGGAGGAGGGGAGGGGGGAGGTGGGTTGGTGGGGGGTAGAGGAGGGGGGTTGGAGGAGGGGAGAGGGAGGGGGGTTGGTGGGGGGTAGAGGAGGGGGGTTGGAGGAGGGGAGAAGGAGGGTGGGGAGGGGAGATGGGTGGGGCGCAGAGAGGAGAGAGGGAGGGAGGGAGCAGGAGATGGGGAGATGGAGAGGGGAGAGGGAGGGGAGGGGAAGGGGTGGGGGAGAGGGGGGGAAATGGAGAGAGGGGGTGGGAAGGGGAAGGAGAGCAGGGAGGGGGATGGGCAGAGGGGGGGGGGAGGGGGAGGAAGGAGGAGGGGAGAGAGGGAGAGGGGAGGGAGGAGGGGATGGGATGGGGAGAGGGGTGAGGAGAGGGGGAGATGGAGAAGGGGGGAGAGGGGTGAGGAGAGATGGGGGAGAGGGGGGAGAGAGGGGGAGGAGAGGGGGCGGAGAGTTGGGGGGTTAGGGGGAGGAGAGGGGGGAGTTAGGGGAGAGGAGAGGGGGGGATGAAGGGTGGAGATGGGGAGAGATTGGAGGGGAGAGGGGAGGGGGGAAGGGAGAGAGTGGGGATAGGGAGGGGGAGGAGAGCGGGGAGGGGGAGGGGAGAGAGGGTAGGGGGCGGGAAAGGTGGGGGAGGGGATGTGAGAGTGGTGGGGGAGGGGTGGAGAGGGGATGGGGAAGGGGGAGAGAGCGATAGGGGAAAGGAGAGGGGGAGGGGGAGAGATGGGTGGGAGTGTGGAAGGGGAGAGGGGGATGGGGGAGAGAGGTGGGAGGGAGTGGAGGAAGGAGATGGGAGGAGGAGGGGAGGGAGTGGAGGAGGGAGAGAGGGGGGAGAGGGGTGAGGAGAGAGGGGTGAGGAGAATAGAGAATAGGGGAGAGGGGGTGAGGGGGAGAGAAAAGGAGGGGGGAGGTGGAGAGGGAGAAGTGGAGGCGGGGAGAGAAGTGGAGGGACAGAGGTGGAGCGGGAGGGGGGAGAGGGCGGTAGAGGGGGGAGAGGGGAGGGGAGGAGAATAAGAGGTAGAGGGTGGAGGGGGAATGGAGGAGGGTAGAAGGGAGGGAGGGCAGAGTGGGGGAGGGGGAAGGAGAGAGGAGGGAGAGGAGAGGGTGGTAGAGGTTGAGGGGAGAGGGGAGGGGAGAGGGGGGGGAGATGGAGAGAGATTGAAAGGGGAGAGAGATGGGAGGGGGAGAGAAGAGGGGGAGTTGGAGGGGGAGAGAAGAGGAGAGGAGAGGTGGAGGGGCAGAGAAGAGGAGGGGAAGAGAGATGAGCAGGGGGAGAGGTGGAGGGGGGAGAACAGGAGGGGGTGGAGGAGAGGGGGAGGATAGGAGGGGTAGAGGTGGAGGGGGAAGGGGGAGTGGAGGGCGGTAGAGAGGGAGGGGTAGATAGGGATGGGGGTAGATAGGGAGGGGGGTAGATAGGGAGGGGGGTAGGACAACTTGCTCTATTTGATTGTGCATGGCAGGTTGATTGCATTTGTGGGATCACGTGAAGGTCCCAATCACCCGCACCTGTCCCAATGAGATCCATTGTGCTTGGACATCTGTGAGATGGCGCTGTGACTCATGCAGCCAAGAGCGGAACTCGCTATCAAAACATGGAGGGGACTGGGGACACAATTTGCTGGCGGCCGCGCGCGAATGTGCACACTCACACACATATGTACGAGGCTTCGGATGCTCAATCCAGTGCTAAACAAAGATACTAGAGGAGCCGAAGCCCTGAAACATTTGCAAGTCAATTGTGTTTTGCATCTGAATCGGGCTAAAAAGTTTGAAAAGGCAATTAAAGTAAACCCATACTAACAAACCCACGAACAAGAGTTTTACTAGTTATAAGGGGGGAGAACGGGGGAGGGACTCGCATAGAGGGGGCTAGGGGACAGGGTGAGGGGCAAGAGGCAGAGAAGGGAAGCACTCAGACCCAAAATGTAGACGAGAAAGAGGAAAAAGATAATGAACAGAGAATAAGGGATGGTGGGTTTCTAAAATGTGTATATTTTAATGCTAGGAGCATTGTAAGAAAGGTGGATGAACTTAGAGCCTGGATTGACACCTGGAAATATGATGTTGTGGCAATCAGTGAAACATGGTTGCGGGAGGGTTGTGATTGGAAACTAAATATTCCAGGATTTTGTTGCTTCAGGTGTGATAGAGTTGGAGGGACCAGAGGTGGAGTGGTTGCATTGCTTGTCAGAGAAGATATTACAGCAGTGTTTTGGCAGGATAGATTAGAGGGCTCGTCTAGGGAGGCTATTTGGGTGGAACTGAGAAGTGGGAACGGTGCAGCAACACTTTTAGGGGTGTATTATAGACCGCCAAATGGGGAGCAAGAATTGGAAAAGCTAATATGTAAGGAGATAGCAGATATTAGTAGTAAGCACAAGGTAGTGATTGTAGGAGATTTCAATTTTCCAAAAATAGACTGGGAAACACATTCTGTAAATGGGCTGGATGGTTTGGAGTTTGTTAAATGTGTACAGGATAGTTTTTTGCAGCAATACATAGAGGTATCGACCAGAGAAGGGGCAGTGCTGGACCTCCTGTTAGGAAATGAGGCAGGTCAGGTGACGGAGCTATGCGTTGGTGAGCACTTTGGGACCAGTGATCACAATGCCATTAGTTTCAATATAATTATGGAGAGAGTCAGAACTGGACCTAGGGTTGAGATTTTTGATTGGAGAAAGGCTAACTTTGAGGGAATGCGTAATGATTTAAAAGGTGTGAATTGGGACATTTTGTTTGATGGGAAGGATGTAGAAGAGAAATGGAGGACATTTAAAGGGGAAATTGTAAGAGTACAGATTCTTTATGTCCATGTTCGGTTGAAAGGAAATAGTAAAAATCGGAAAGAGCCATGGTTTTCAAGGGAAATTGGACACTTGGTTCGAAAAAAGAGAGATATCTACAATAATTATAGGAGACATGGAGTAAATGAGGTGCTAGATGAGTATAAAGAATGTAAAAAGAATCTTAAGAAAGAAATAAGAAAAGCTAAAAGTAGATATGAGGTTGCTTTGGCAAGAAAGGTGAAAGTAAATCCAAAGGGTTTCTACAGCTATATTAATAGCAAAAGGATAACGAGGGATAAAATTGGACCATTAGAGAGCCAGAATGGACAGCTATCTGCAGAGCCAAAAGAGATGGGGGAGATATTGAACAATTTCTTTTCTTCGGTATTCGCCAAGGAGAAGGATATTGAACTCTGTGAGGTAAGGGAAAAAAGTAGAGTAGCTATGGAAACTATGAGATTCAAAGAGGAGGAAGTACTGACACTTTTGAAAAATATAAAAGCGGATAAGTCTCCAGGTCCTGACAGGATATTCCCTAGGACATTGAAGGAAGTTAGTGTAGAAATAGCAGGGGCTATGACAGAAATATTTCAAATGTCATTAGAAACGGGAATAGTGCCGGAGGATTGGCGTACTGCGCATGTTGTTCCATTGTTTAAAAAGGGTTCAAAGAATAAACCTAGCAATTATAGACCTGTTAGTTTGACGTCAGTGGTGGGCAAATTAATGGAAAGGATACTTAGAGATAATATATATAAGCATCTGGATGAACAAGGTCTGATCAAGAACAGTCAACATGGATTTGTGCCTGGAAGGTCATGTTTGACAAACCTTCTTGAATTTTTTGAAGAGGTTACTAGGGAAATTGATGAGGGTAAAGCAGTGGATGTTGTCTATATGGATTTCAGTAAGGCCTTTGACAAGGTTCCTCATTGAAGGTTGGTTAAGA
This sequence comes from Raja brachyura, assembly GCA_963514005.1. Next base: position 70,954,350 of record OY740783.1, on the reverse strand, counting down.
AGGTTCAATCTTTGGGTGTTAATGGCAGAGTAGTAAGATGGATTCAACAGTGGCTGAATGGGAAATGCCAGAGAGTAATGGTGGATGGCTGTTTGTCAGGTTGGAAGCCGATGACCAGTGGGGTGCCTCAGGGATCTGTGTTGGGTCCACTGTTGTTTGTCATGTACATTAATGATCTAGATGATGGAGTGGAAAATTGGATAAGTAAGTATGTAGATGATACTAAGATAGGTGGTGCTGTGGATAATGAGGTAAATTTTCAAAGTCTACAGAGAGATTTGGGCCAAGAGTAGGCTGAAAGATGGCAGAGGGAGTTTAATGCTGATAAGTGTGAGGTGCTACATCTTGGCAGGACAAATCAAAATAGGACGTACATGGTAAATGGGAGGGAATTGAGGAATGCTGTGGAACAGAGGGATCTAAGAATAACTGTGCATAGTTCCCCGAAGGTGGAATCGCATGTAGATAGGGTGGTAAAGAAAGCTTTTGGTGTGCTGGCCTTCATAAATCAGAGCATTGAATATAGGAGTAGGGAAATAATGTTAAAATTGTAGAAGGCATTGGTGAGACCAATTCTGGAGTATGGTGTACAATTTGGTCGCCTAATTATAGGAAGGATGTCAACAAAATAGAGAGAGTACAGAGGAGGTTTACTAGAATGTTGCCTGGGTTCCAGCAACTAAGTCACAGAGAAAGGTTGAACAAGTTGGGTCTTAATTCTTTGGAGCGCAGAAGGTTAAGGGGGGACTTGATTGAGGTCTTTAAAATGATGAAAGGGATAGACAAAGTTGACGTGGATAAGCTTTTCCCATTGAGGGTAGGGAAGATTCAAACAAGAGGGCATGACATGAGAATTAAGGGACAGAAGTTTAGGGGTAACATGAGGGGGAACGTCTTTACTCAGAGAGTGGTGGCTGTGTGGAATGATCTTGGTGGTGGAGGCAGGATAGATTGTAACATTTAAAAGTAAAGTGGATAGGTATATGGACGGGAAGGGAATTGAGGGGTATGGTCTGAGTGCAGGTAGATGGGACTAGGGGAAAATAAATGGTCGGTACGGACTGGAAGGGCCGAGAAGGCCTGTTTCCATGCTGTAATTGTTATATGGTTATATGGTTATAAGATAAGATGCTGGAGCTGTATCTGGCTACACAGGCTTGGATCTTGAGAGAGTAAAACAGGGGACTGAGCACAAGTACATTCATAAAATACATTCATTATGTATCAACCTCAATGTCAAAAAATGTAACCGCCCTAATTAAAAACATGTAATGCCAGAAGATCAGTCAATATATTTGGAGGGAGAAATAGACAATGATGGCGTCAATGACCTATCAACAAGAAAGAACTAAAACATTAGCTTTGTTTTCTTCTTTGGAAATTTGCCTCACCTGTTAAATATTCCCAGCACTTTCTGTTTTTACTTCAATCGTTCAGGATCTGCAGGGTTTTTTTAGCTTGTTGATTATTATTTAGTTGTCATTATTGATTGTCATATTGAAGGGACTAGAAACCACCATAGGCCTTGTGGAGAAGCTACTCTTATTATTTGGGGACTTCATCATTTTGACCCATTAACATTGAACATGCATGAGTGTGTTATGCCCTGCAATTATTGGGTCTTGTATCTGGGTCTTGTATCTGGACATATCTGGACACACTCTTAGCTCCAGTAAAAGTTTATATTGATGTATTTTCCCATTTGCTGCCTTGGGCTATTGGATCATCTTGATAGAATGAAGACAGAAACATCACAGGAATGTACAAAGGTAGCTTGTCCAAGTTTCCATTCATTTGAGTTAATGAATGGAAAATCGAATGGATTCTCTTGGGGTAGAATTAACCACTTAAAAATAATTAGTTAACTGCTCTACCAATATAACAGAGAAACAAATTATAGACAAACAAGTTTGATGATGGTACAAGTCACTTAGAACAAGTCATTTAAGGACTCATGCTGTTCAACAAACAAAAAATCTTTACGTACCGGTTCCTTGGATTTACCTACGAAAAATGGTAGGTTAATACAATATCACAATGATCTGGTTTGTTTTCATAATGCAACAGTTTCCCTATGACAAGGAAGATTTTATATGATTATATTAGTGTTCCAAAAGAACACGGCTTGTGACGCTTTTAAACATTTCCACCAACATTGTAAATTGCACTTTCGTTCCAGTTAGTACCAAGCAAGATGTTTCCTGCCACCTACTATCTAATGTACCAATATAACACACTCCAATATCATTTTAATCCATTACTGGTTCCATTCGTACTAAGCCCATGTACTCAAAGTTTGAACAGATTTATGAGCCTGCTGTGCATAATAACTTTTAATCTTAGCATCTTTCATTCTGTGATTACTTTCTTAGGCTCTCCAAGTTTCACTTTGATTTAACAATGGCTGAGGCATTCCTTTGGCTATTGTATCCCCAATTTTTGCCTCAATGGTTCTTAATAACTTATTTCTGCCGGAATAAGAAGGAATTCTGCACCTCCCATTGTTTTGACTAGTGAAAAAATATTTTTCTTTGCAAGACATTTATTTAACTTTTATATTATCATTTCTTCTGACAAATTAATGTCTGAATGTTGCCATATATCTGAATGTTGTCATGGCATCAAAACCTAATCAGAGGTTGCAGTTACTCCACCTAGCTAGTTCTTTCCTTCTCTCAAATTGTTCATTTACATTATTGTATAGAGACAAGGAATTGCAGCTACTGGTTCATCAAAGAACAACAGGTAGACACAAAATGCCGGAGTAACTCAGCGGGCCAGGCAGCATCCCTGGAGAACATGGATAGGTGAAGCTTTGGGTCGGGATCCTTCTTCAAACTGATCAATCTGAAGAAGGGTCCCGACCCAAACATCACCGACCAATGTTCTCCAGGGATGCTGCTTGACCGGTGGAGTGACTCTAGTATTTTGTTCACTTACATTAGTTGATATAAGACAAACTTCCTAAGCTTTTTTGACCTTGCTGTGCTGGAACTTTTTTCATGCTTTTTATTCACATCAGTAAAAGAAGGCTTCAACAGGCTGATGCAAAAACCTATATGTGTCTAAAAGCAACTCACTGTGGGGACGTTCCAGACAGAGTGAAGGTGTTTATACAGACCAACTTAAGAAAAATGGCTACAACTGTTTTTAGGATATAGTTGTTTTCATCTAGACGGGCTGGAAATAGTATTTATTTAAAGAATTCTTATGTAAACATTTGCACAGAACTGTTTGCGATTTCATTTGGGGTGGGTTGTAGTAAGGTTAGAAAGTACATAGAGCATTCAGTTTCACTTAAGCACACAATTCGGCAGAAATGAATTGTGTTTTCACGTTTGCTTCCTCTATATTGGTATTGGAAGGAAATTTATTCTATTCCTGTCCAAATGGCTTTAAAACATTATATTTATACCAGCATCAACTATTTCTACTGGCAGCTCGTTCCATATACCCATCATCCTCTGTGTGAAAAAGTTGCTATTAAGTCACATTAAATCATTCCCCTCTCAACTTAAACCAATGACCTCTACTTCTTGAAACCTCATACCCTCAGAAAAAGACGCTGCATTCATAGGAGCATAATTAACCCATTTGACCCTTCGAGTATACTGTGCTATTCAATCATGGCTGATTTCTCTTTCTCTTTCAACCCCATTCTGCTGCCTTCTCCCAACCTTTGACACCAGTTCGTATCAAGAATCTGTCAATCTCCGCTTTAAAAATACCCATTGATTGGCCTCCACAGCTGTCTGTGGCAATGAGTTGAACTGATTCACCACCCTCTGATTACAGAAATTCCTCCTCATCTCCTTTCTGAAGTTATGTCTTTTTATTCTGTGGCTGTGTCCCCTGGTCCTTGATTCTCTCACTAGTGGAAACATCCTCCCTATCTATCTCCATCCTCCCCATAGCATTCACTCTGTCTATTCCCCTCATTGCATGAAGGTGGACAGCCATAGCCTTGCACCATTTGTTTTTCCTGTGGATGTTTGCTTCGATAGTGTTATTGGAAGAGGGCCATCTGTGGTGCAGTACCGATGATGTAATACCCATGAGGCAGTAGTCAAGATGGATCCTGAATAAAGATGGCTGAACCCAAGGCATGAGTGTAAAGCCTATGTTAATTAGTTGTGAAGCTGTAATGGAGCAGTTTACAGTAAGGAAACACAACATTAAAACATGGTGTCAGATCGGGGCCGGTTTCAGGATTCATCAAGAGTTTTGATTGTGTGCACGTTTGTGAGTGAGTACTACCGAGTGACATCCATCGGAGAGTGAGTATGTTCAACTTGAAGATGCCGAATTTTGATGTCTATTGACTTTGTGGCGGCCTGAAGGAGATTTTCGGGACTGACGGCGCAGAATTGGGTGCTGATACACCAGACGATTCTGCGGCCTACATTGTTTTCTTCGATAGAGGGGCGGATTTGTCAGGAAAATGGAGCAGCTAAAGCCCCCTAGGCAAATGAATTTTGAGGCAAGGGACCTGCCAATGGAGTGGAGAGAATGGAGGGAGGAGTTTGAGCTCTATGTTGATTTGAGCATGGAAGGGAAGGATGATAAGACAATGAGGAAAATGTTCATATACCTAGTTGGACCACAAGGGAGAGAGCTCTACCAAACGATAAAACCGCTAGAGACACGGACGCCGGATGGCAACGTACAAGAAGTTATGCTAGAGCAGGCTCTCAACGCTTTCCAACAGCATTGTCAACCCATGAGGAACGGGACCATCGACAGGTATAGATTCTTTATGAGGAGCCAAGAAAGAGGGGAGAATTTAGATTCGTTTTTAATAGAACTGAAGCTCTTGGCAGCTCATTGCAGTTTCAGAGAGTTGAAGGATTCACAGATACGTGATAGAATAATATGCTGCATAAGAGATGACATGCTGTGGGAGAGACTTCTCCGAGAAACCTCACTTGACTTAGAAAAGTGTGTGAAGGCATGCCAGGCTTCGGTGCTTGCCAAGGCCAGAGTTGATGTCCTGTTGGGTGACCAATGACAAGATGTATTGCAGTGAGATAAGAGGGGAACAGATACCAGCCATCCATACAGTGCAAATACTGCAGATACAAACATGAGAGGAAGAAGGATAAATGTCTGGCATATGGCCGGGAGGGTTTCAAATGCCATAAGAAAGATCATTTTGCACCATAATGCACGGAGAGGCAGGTGCAACAGAAGAACCAGAAGAAAGAAAAGACAGGGAAAAAACCTGTGCATGCAGTGGAGGAAGTGGAGAGTTCCAGTGATGAGTATGATGACAGTCAAGAGGATGATGAAATTCACACAATGGAACTGCAACCACAAGCAGCAAAAGCAGAACGGGTGTACAGTTGAGGAGACTCAATTCCGAAAGAAAATCTTTGCGACCATGATGCTGAAAGGGAAGGAAGTAAAATTCCAGGTGGACAGTGGAGTCACATGTAACATCATCCCCAAGATGCATGCAAAGGATGTGGAGGAAACCAAGCAAGTATTGTCGATGTACAACAATATGACAGTGGTGCCTCTTGGGAAAATCAAGGTGAAATTAGTGAACCCAAAGAATGGAAGGAAATACAAAGTATTGTAGTCCTGGAGGAAGACTGCATTCCAATCCAGGGAAGCAGGGCAGCCCAGCAGATGGGGCTAATCTCAGTCTGTAAAGAGAACATAATGACATTGAATGGCAGTGAAATCCCTCTGAGCAAGGAAAGACTGATGGCTGATGTGTTTGAAGGGACAGGTAAATTCGAGGGCAAGTACCATCTGCAGGTAGATGACAGCGTAAAGCCGGTGATCCGCCACGAAGAGTCCCTGTAGCCTGACAGAGTAAGCTGAAAGAGGAGTAGGCAGACTAACAGAAGCTGAAATAATTGCCCCAGTAGAGACCCACACTCCATGGGTATCCAGCCTTGTGTGTGTAGAAAAGCCTAATGGAAAGTTGAGAGTGTGTTTAGACCCGAGGATCTGAACAAGGGGCTGAAAATAAATCATTACCCAATGACGATGATCGAAGATGTCCTCACAGACCTGAATGACAACAAGGTCTTTAGCACGTTTGACACCAAGAATGGGTTTTGGAATGTGGAACTGGATGATGAGAGTTCTCAGCTTACGACATTTAACACACCATATGACAGATATCGATGAAGACGCATGCCATTTGGTCTGTCCACGGCCCCTGAAGAGTTCCAGCGACCACAGAACCAAGTGCTGGAGGGCCTGGAAGGAGTGAAGTCTGTTGCTGATGACATCCTAGTGTTTGGGAAAGGAAAAACTGCAGAGGAAGCCGAAAGAGACCATGACAGGAAGGTCAGAGCTCAGATGGAGAGATGTCGTGACAGAAACCTGAAGCTGAACATAGAGAAGGCAAAGCTGAAGGTGAAGGAAGTCACTTTCATAGGACAGAGTCTCTGCCGCAGGACTGAAACCAGATCCAGGGAAGGTAGAAGCGATGCTACAGATGCCTAACCCAACAGATATTGAAGGAGTTCAGCGATTTATTGGGTTTGTTAACTACTTGAGCAAATTCCTTCCTGGACTAAGCGACCTATGTGAATCGCTACGCAAGCTGACACAGGAGGATGTAGTTTGGTGGTGGGCAGAGGTGCATGACAGGGCAGTGATGGAAATAAAGAAGCTAGTAACTGCAGAGCCAGTACTCGGATATTATGATCCAGCCAAGGAGCTGACATTACAGGCCAATACATCAGAAACTGGACTTGGTGCGGTGTTGATGCAGGAGGGCCATCCAGTTGCCTATGCCAGCAGGGCCCTGACGGAAGCGGAGACCAGGTATGCACAAATAGAAAAGGAATAGTAAGATTGAACGAGAACTTACCAGTTCGAAGGTTGATCTTTATTTTATGAGGAGTCGAAGTGAGGGATTTCGTGAAGAGCCCGCCGGCGCGCATGCTCGACATACTTCAAAGTAGCGGCGTGGAATCACAGAAACCAACAAAGAAATGACTTCGCATAGTATGATTGAAGTGACTAAGATTACCAGATGAAGGTGATTGAGGGTTGGGCGAGGAGGGCACGAAATCCCTCACTTCGACTCCTCATGAAATAAAGATCAACCTTCGAACTGGTAAGTTCTCGTTCAATCTTACCATTTCATTTCGGAGTCACGTGAGTGACTTCGTGAAGACTTCAAAGCTTCTGTGATTACACGCCCTGGACCACGTCCATGCTGACACACCACTACCAGGGATGGATGGGAGGAACAAACTTGCTCAATAGTTCATACTGCAAAACAAGAGCAGAGTTGTTAATAACAAATCAAAAACCCCTCATGCGGGGACATCTCCACGTTCGTGACCTGCATTCAGCATGGCTTCTGCGAACTGTAGAGGAGCAGCAACAGGCTTGTTATAAAAACGCTGGAACACAGCTTCATTAGCCCATCCTGCTGTGGCGAGAATTTGGTCCATGGGCACCTCCATGACCCTCGCCGTTGACGTCGATGCAGCCCTGTTGGAAAGAGACTTGAACACATTAGTGTCGATACCTGACTTACCCAAGACGACTGGAAGCCACATGGATATCGTCTGGACTGTCACTCGATGATGAGGTCTCTTATGAGTGACAAGCAGGTATCTCTCCATTCCTCTGATGTGTGCCGTCACCTTGACATAGTGGCGGATATGTGAGGCTACACATAGCCTAGCATCTGCGGGGTATGCCGGGAACTTCAGCTGCAGCCCTGTGCACCCAGGTCTATGCTGCTTTAGTAGCTCGTCAATGAAAAAGACTACTTCTGTGGGGGTAGACGTCATTCTGTCGACACGAAGTTTGTGTAGTGTCTGTACCCTCTGAGCTGAAGTCAGCGCTAGTAACATCACCAGCTTCATGGTGCGTTGGTCCAGTTGGAGCCCTTCCATGGGTGACCACGTCCTGAGCAGGGTTAATACGTCCCTGACATCCCAGGTGATATTATAGCGTGGTGTAGGCGGATTCATATTGAATATACCCCGCATGAGTCTGGACACTAGCCTGTTGGATCCTACCTCCAAACTGAGGTAGAATGATAGGCACTTCTGGCGCTGTTGATGGCACTGTAACTTAAGTGTTCATCATGGTGCAACCCCGCGAGGAATTCCAGGACGTCGGTTGTTGTCACGTCATCGTACGTGATGCGAGAGCGGCTGCAGTAGGCTTCCCACTTCTTAATATGCGAGCGGTATCTTCGCCTTGTAGACTCTCGACACGACGCCCCGGTGGTATCCATGGTCCGTGCCGAGAGGCCGTATTGGACTAACGGCCTGTTCAGAACCTGCAAGCCAACAAATTTAAATAGCCATGGCAGGGATGCGGCTCCCCTGAGACAGGGTGAGTAACCAATTGTGGGCAACCCTTCAAAAGGACCCAAGGTTCGTTGAGCATGTCAAAGACCACCGGATACCAAGGCTGTGTGGGCCAGTCGGGTATAATAAGGATGCCCTTGGCAGCATCTGCCTGAATCTTTCCCAATACCCGACTGATGAGGCAAAATGGGGGGGAAGGCATAGAAAAACCACTTCCTCCCAGTCCAGCGAGAATGCATCTAGCGCTATTGCCCCAGGATCTGGTTCCCATGAAACGTAGGTTGGTACCTGATGGTTCCACCGTGACGCAATGAGGTCAATGTCCGGTTTACCAAATTTGGCTGTGACTTTAGAAAAGATCTCAGGATGCAACATCCATTCAATATTGTCATTAAATTTGCGTGACCTGGTGTCCGCCACAGTATTAAGCTCACCTGGCAAATAGGTAGCTGAAATCCAAATGTCTCTTTGAACACACCAGAGCCAAATTGAGTTTGCCAATTTGTCACACGAAACTGGCCTGGTACCACCCATATGGTTTAAATATGCTACTGCTGTGGTGTTGTCTATTTGGAGACGGACATGTGCTCCAACAAGCTTGGAACAATACGCACGAAGTCCGTGGAATGCTGCCAGCAACTCCAAATAGTTAATCCCTTGAGTTAACAACATCGTTGATTCAAGGGTGTCCCATCTGCCACCACAACTAGAGCAATTATTCGTGGCTCCCCAACCATTGGAGCTTGCATCAGTTTGCAAATATACCACCGGATTAGCCTCCCTAATAGGCTTGAATGAGTTGCTAATGTGACACACCCACCATTGCAACTCATTTATCGCTTCGGGCGGCAGCTGCATGGACCGATCATAATGACCAGCGTTCTGTTTTAACGCAGCAATTTTAGCTCTTTGCAAATTCTGATAATGCAAAGGTCCATAGCGCGCTGCCGGAAACAAAGCTACCAGCTTCCCAATTATTGTAGCTAAGTGCCGAATCGATGGTATATTGGTGCGGATTAAATCTTGACACACCTGGGTAACCTCCTCAATCTTGTTAATTGGAATGGTAACCCTCATGCTTATAGAGTTCACCGTGAACCCTAGGTAATTAATCACCTGGGCAGGGTAGAACTTTGATTTCTCTGGATGGACAATAAACCCCAATTGTTGAAATATATTGACAGCAGCTGCAACACCCTGTTCAGCCAATTCCAGGGTGTGGCCCACAATTAAGACATCATCTCAATAGGCCATAACTATATGGTGTCGTTGTCTCAAATAAGCCATAATTGGCTTCACTAATTTAGTGAACAATCTAGGGCTGTGGTGAGCCCATTAGGCAAAGCCTTGTACTGCCAGAGTTGCCCCATCCAGATGAATTTTAAAACCTTCTGTCACATTTCTGGACGGATACGGAATAATATGCGTCTTTTAAATCGATGCATGCCATAAAGCCACCATGAGAAATCAATGATTTGGTTGTTTCAACGTATCCATTTTAAAATGAGAATATGTTACAAAAGTATTCAAACGGGTTAGATCAATAATGACACGACAACTTCCATCCTTCTTAGGTCTGGTGAATATGTTCGAAACAAATTCAACTGGCTCATGCACCACTCTCTTAATCACTCCTTTGCTCAAGACTTAACAATTCCTTATAGCCGGCTGCCTGTTCTGCAGCAGATAATTTAAACGTTCGAGCGGGCATGTGCTGGGATGGAGGAATGTCGCCATTAATAAACTCAATTTTATGCCCCTGAATATTCTGCAACACATACTCGTCACCAGTAAAATTACCCCATGCACCCAAAAACCACCGAAGGCGACCACCAACATGTGAAGTTAAACAGAGAGAAAAGAGAGAACCAGACCCCCTCACCTCCGTGGTTACCGGCGGTCCTTGACACGCGTGTGTGGACGTGGAGGTGCTGGGTTGGCTTGAGGGCGCGGCGTCTTCGTTTTCCACCAGGGTCTCTGCCGACCCTGTCCTAAAAAAGACCCCTGGTGCTGGGTCTGATGTTGCTGTCGTTGTGGAGCTTGAGGGTGGGTCCTCGTCGAGGTACTGGCAGACCCTCGTGATCGAATGTATGGAGACTTTGAGCCTGACGGTGTGGGGGCACTCTGAGGGCGCATGATCCCCACCGTTTTGGCTTGCTCGTCAAGCTCTTTGACTCTCTTCGAGAGGTCCTTCCCAAAGAGCTGACGGGGCGGGGGCGGCGGCGGTGGTTTGCACAATCCTGCAAACTTTGGATTGAGCGCTGGGCGGATGCTGGTTTTGCGAAACCCGTTAATTTCGTGCTGGGTCGCGCACAGGAGGGCCAGGGCATCTTCCTGGTCCAAATTCAATTCGTCCCCGTCCACCGACCGCACAAAGGCGGTAATACCGGCCGTGAGGAGCTTCAGGATCCGCTGCAGTTTTACCTCCTGTTGACGGATAGCCGCACTGATGTTGCCCCATATTGGCGTATTGACCACAGGCACGTTGAGGGAGTTGCAATTGGATGGAGCCTTGTGACGGCTCATTGCCTGGATGAGGACTTCTTCCTGCTGCTCCAGGCTGATAGTAGATGTTTGTGAAGACGCCCTGTGCCTGTTGCTGCCCTGCTGTTGTTGACGTTGAAGCAGGAGCTCCAGCAGCCGCTCCATACGGTCAATACGCCCTTCACCCTGAACACTCAGGTGGTCGGAGTCCTCCGGCTCTGAAAAGAAAACCGGGCTCCTGTCATCGGCCCGCACCTCGTCGAGGCCCTGCCGGTGCCGGTAGTTGTCGCTAACAGCCGCCGAGGCGAAACTGCGCGATTCCTGCGCGGGCGTGTTCAACCGCCTCCGTTTAGCGGGAGCTGAAGCCACTGCCACTAAGGGCACTTGCGGCGAGGTGTTGGCACCAGCCGAAGCATGGCTGCCTGGGGCCCGCGCAGTCTTGCCGGCTGCCCACATCGTGGACGTTGCCGACGCATGGTCTCGCCCACCCATCCATGGGGGGCTCGGCGACCGTGACAAGACCCGACTCGACTGACCCGTCCCGGCGTCGAGAGTCGGGGTGTGCCGGCTGGACCTCACAGCCGCCCCGGGTCTCTCCCTGGAACCTGACCGCTCCTCCGTGTCAGGCAATGCCTTAGCCCTGGCAGGGTTAGGCTTCTGGGCTCCTGCCCTCCCCCTTCTCGGAGGGCTGAGTGGAACAGGCCGTGCAGCCGCACGCACCCAGCTCGAGGTCGCCAGCGAGCCCGCTGACGACCTGACTGCCATGGCAGGGTCCCCCTGCTCTGGCGGCACACCACACTCCTCCTCGTCGAACTCCTCCGAGCTGTGGTGTGCTGGCGGATCTGGACCTGTGAACACAGGGCTTACCCACATCTCCGCCTGAGCCCCGGCCTGCGATGCAGGTACTGCCGATGGTAAAGGCCCCGGAACTGTTGACCGGCGAACTCGTCCTGACGTCCTCCGGCCCTTGGAACTCCCATCCATGTCCTTGCTGCAAGACAAAACCAACAACAAGGACCACCAACTAAAGGTAGAATACTCACCTCCGTGGCCCCTAATGAAGGGCTGGCGAGGAGCGCGCTCCACCGCCAGCCGTCGCAGCAACGCGGTACGACGATATGTCGAGCATGCGCGCCGGCGGGCTCTTCACGAAGTCACTCACGTGACTCCGAAATGAAATTGCTGGTATTGGTGTTTGGTCTAGAGAGGTTCCATGTGTACACATATGGAAGGCCAGTGAATGTGCAGTCAGACCATAAGCCACTGGAGATAATCGCCACAAAACCACTTCATCGTGCACCAAAGAGATTGCAGAGGATGCTGGTGAGGACGCAGACCTATGATGTGACAATAAGATACAGACCAGAGAAGGAGCAGCTTGCGGACGCTGAGCAGAGCATATATTCAGACTGGCAAGCCGGACAAGACCATGAGAGAACTGGAGACTGTAAACCTGGCAACATCCCAATATCACAGCTTCTGCTAAATGGCATAAGGGATGCAACGTAAAAAGTAAGTAAGATTATTGGCCAAGTCTTCACATACAAGGAATTTGCCTTGGTGCTCCACCCACAAATGACAGCATGACATACAGTGACAGTTACGAATGACTCCGAAAACTCTAAACATGAATAATAATAATAATAAAACATTAATGATAACACACCATTGATCAAGCATGTGAATCAACAAAATACCAGATCAAAGGACGGCTACAGATATTTGGCTGTTGAGCAGAGCAACTACTCGTGGATAAAAACTGTTTTTATGTCTGGCTGTGGCAGGGCCTGTGGGAAGCGCTCTGGAGCACTCACCTGACTCCAGCGACGAGGGTCATGCGCACCACTCCGAGCATATTCCTGGCAAACGCACGTTCTCTCAAGAACAAAGTGGATGAACTGCAACTGCTGCATCGGACAAACAAGGACTTTCTCTCGAGCTGCTGCCCTGTGTTTCACCGAGACCTGACTTTGTGCGTTGACCCCAGACAGCGCGCTGCAACTGGCTAGCTTCCAACTTCACAGAGCGACCGCGAAGCAGAGGCAGCGGGGATATCAAGAGGCGCTGGAATATGTTTCTATACCAACCAGGACTGGTGCTGCGACATCACGGTACTGTCAAATTTCTGCTCTCCCAACCTAGAATCCCTCTTTATAAACTGCAATAAACTTCTATAGCTCTCCTTAACATGTGTTAGAGGCGATTCACAAAGAAAACCTCAAAACAAATTTGGTGCAAAGGTGATTCCTTGCTGGCTCTGCTCTGCATGTTGGAAGGTTCAAATGTTGGGCATTGTATTGACCAGCACCTATCATATTGTGTTTGTCATCCCATCTGCTTCACAACAGGATGATCTATTTCATCTCCTTCAAAATGCTAGCCAAAGAGATATAATTTCACTGAATTGCCCTGGAGCAGCTCATTGTCCTACTCTTCATGAGAAGAGAACTGTAGCTCTGCATACAGATATTGCTGCATTTGGGTGATAATTCATAACCACAAGGGTGCCTGTGGAACTATTTTATTCAAAATATGACAGCAAGAGCTTTCTTCTTAACATCTGCATATTTTGGTTTGCTACAGCTCAATATGCAGGAAGCAAATGTTTTAACTCTTTCCACTTCCCAACATGAGAAACATCAAAGTCCAAAATAAATTATTTCCTTATGTGTAATAGAATAAATTAAATGTTCCTTAACTTTTTTGTTGTTGTGCCCACATTGGAAAGATTTGGTTTATTTTTACTCCCCTCCACTACTTCACATTTTCCCAATCTATTCATAAACATTGAAAATAAGTATTTGTTTTTATAACTGTGCTCCCCTTCAAACTTAACCACACAATGTGCACCCCCCCCCCCCCCTTCCGCTTTTTCACGACTGCACACTTTTAAACCTGACTCTTCTTACTGAGGGGCCCATCTCCAGTTTGAAACACCTAGGTACTAAATCTTTACTCAACATAACTAAAGGAAGTAGCTCATTTAGCTTCATGGCCTTAAATTTGCCGTGGAGAGTGGCATCAAATTGTGAACAACAAGAGTTAAATATTATCCCTCACCTTTCAGCTTTAATTAATTTTCTCCTGCTTATTTCTGTGAGGCATCTCAAACTTTGGTGAAGCATTGCTAATCATTTTTCTCAGCAAATTAAGGATAAGGATAGAACAAAGTTAAGGATAGAACAAAGTGAAGTTGGGGTAAGAAAACTACAATTAATTTGGGAGTCAAATGAGGGATAGAGAGGGAAAGAAAGATTAGATTAAGAGAGGGGAGAATGAGATAAAAAAGAATAGAATGATTTCAAACTTTAAAAATACTATAGAACAACAAGTGCTGCAGTAACTCAGCTGGTTAGGAGCATTGATGGTGGACATCGATAGACAATGTTTCAGGTCAGGATCATGCGATAGTACCTGCTGGCCCTTTTTTAAAAAAACATATAGGAAATATTTACTATCTTTTTTGTGAAACCACGTATTTGTATTTGTTCCCTTTCTCGGCTTCTGGGGTTGAATGTCATTGCAGAAGCATTAATCTCCTCTCTTAAGCAGTCCCCATATCTCATCAACCACAATACAATGTGGCAAGTAACTGGACAAGGACATTACTGGTATACCCAACGTATTACTTGGCCATTATTGTCCAAGAGGTGGGGTTTCAACAAGTTGCCAGAAGAAGTAGTTAAGGCAGGACAGTAACGTAATTTAAAATACATTTAGACAGGTACATGCCTCAAAACTGATTTGGAGAAATCTGGGTCAAACATGGGCAAATGGGTTAGTTGGTCATCTTGTCGGCATGGACCAGTTGGGCTGAAGGGCCTGGTTCCATTCTGTATGATTCTATAACTAGTTGCAATGCTTTTTTGAATTTTACAACTTTCTGGTGAAGATGCACAATATTTTTTGAGGAGAAATCTCTAAGATTTAAACATACTGATGATAAAGGGAATGTGCTATATGGTCAAGTTAATATGGTGAGTGACTTGAATGGGAACCTATACATTGAGGTGCTTCCATATATCTCCTGCCCTTGTTGTCTTTGTGGCAGAGATGAGTTGTTTGGAAATACAGGTATAGTAGCCCTGATGCACCATGTTCAGAACTTGCCTGATTGACAAGTCAAGAAATTTGTTCCTCATCTTGTCCTAAATTTTGAGCAGTATAACCTGAGACTGTGGGTCTGGCTAAAGGAAACATTCTGGTCTGTCTTACCTTGTCAGAATTTTTAATGTTTCAATTAAATCTTGACCACCGGGTTGCACCCACAATGGCCGCCTCGCCAACAGTCTGTCTCGTCCCTTCCTTCTATGTTGTATTTTTAAGTATGTGTTAAATGTACGTTTAAATATTCTTTAGTTTGTTTTATGTGGGGGGTTGCAGTTGGAGGAAACTTTTTTTAATCTCTTACCTCGACGGAGATGCAATTTATTTCCATATCATATCTCCGTCTGCACTGCCGCTTAACATCATGGAATTGGCGGCCTCTGCTGGAGAACGACTTCAAGGGCTCCAACCGTGGGAACCTGTGGACTTAACATAACGGAGCTGGTGATCCTTGTCGGGGATCAACGTTAGAGCTCCATCTGCGAGAGCCTGTGGACTTGAACATCGTGGACCTTGTGGTCCCTGGTTAGGGACTGGCCTTGGGAGCTCCAAGCCACAGGAGCTTCGACCGTCCCGACGCAGGAGTTTCGACTGCCCTGACGCGGGAGCTTGGATCGCCCTGATTGCAGATGGTTCGACTTCTCCGACCGTGGGAGAAGATTAGATTTTATTGCCTTCCATCACAGTGAGGAATGTGGGGACTCTGCTGTGGTGGATGTTTATGTTTACTTTTATGTAGTTGTGTGTCTTGTTGCTTTTTTTTAGTATGGCTGTATGGCAATTCGAGTTTCACTTTACCTTAATTGGTACATGTGACAATAAACAGATGTTTGGACCATTGAAATCTCCTCTCATTCTTCTTAACTCAGGTAAATACAAACTGAGTTAAGCAAAACCACTCCTCATACGACAATTGTACCATTCAGGAAACGGCATGGCAAACCGTCATTGGTTCACCTTATATCCTTTCTTAGGTTAAGAGCCCCAAACTATACATAATTCTGCAAGTGGCATCACACCAAAAGCTTTGCATAATGTGGTAAAACATCCGAACGCCTGTGCTCAAGAAGAACATCGTACCTTTTGGTACCTTAACTGCTTGAATGGTTGCCTTCAGTTTCTAGTGTGCACGGACCCTCAAGTCTCCTTGTGCATCATTGCTTCCCAATCTAACACCATTTAAATTATATGCCTTTCTGTTTCTCTTATCACGTAGATAGATTCACAAGAATGTACATTATACTGAGTCTAACATTAATTTACCCACACACTTAATCAGCCACCTTGTAGTCACTAATTTCTGTCACCTTAATCTCTTTTAGACTTCCTTCCAATTCACAATGCCTCCCTGTCCAATGTCAGCAACAAATTTTGAAATATTGCTTCCCACATCAAAATTGTTGATCTATTATATTTAAGGCCCAAGCACTCTATGTATGCTGATTCTGTGTTGAACAGATATTGGGAAACACAGCAAAGATCTGTTGCGGCCACCTAAAAAAAATCCTGTGTTAAATAATTTGAGTCATATGAACATATCTTCACAAAGAGAACAGTTCAGGCAATAGAGCATGGCCACAGAACCACAACGACTTGGAAAATCTGAGCTTGTACATGGATTGTTCATCAGTCATTTCTGGATAGGATATTGTATTTCTAAACACTGAGAGAAAGGTGAATGGTGAGCATGTCTTTGTTCTTTGTCCCATTATCCCTGACTCAAAACAGAGATGTCACACAGTTTGAAAACCAGTTGCGGATATTCTGACCTCATAATGTTTTTTGAGACTGTTCTGTTTCCCTTTGGTGCAAAATTGGCCGTAATGGGTCAATGAGCCATTTTACAATCCACCCTATTGTCCTTTCAACAAAAAGGAAAGGAAAAACAGGTGGGATGTGCAGACTGGTGTCTGTTTTCTCTTGTTTGGTAGGAATAATTATAATCAACACCTCCTGTGCACAAGATACCTTGTGACCACAGCTATCGTACCATCTGAACCAAAAATTATTCATGGCAGTCAATTTAATTTTCCGAATGGTTGCTCACAAATTGAGACACAAAGTGCATAATTAGCAACATGTTGCCACAGAAACTTGCTGAGAAGGTTGGTGATAAATACTTTTAAAACTACATACAGTATGATGAAATCCACTTTCCAATGAAAACATAAAGATTGCCTAACCTGCCACCTGTTCAATATATTTGGTCCTATTTTCACTGTATGAGATTGTGAGGCTAGAGTTTAATAAAATGAGGAATGTTGTTGGCCTGCACTACCTGTAGAATGTTTTGTCTGCATGTTCTGACGTCCGTAAGCTAAATCCTACTGTGTCTAATGCTGCCAAGGGTTGCTGAAATGGAGTCTCTCACGGACAGATACAGATGTGTTTTTTCTGATAGAAGCAGGGTATTAACTATCTGGGCACAAAAATTAATGATAATTGCTGAAGGCTTAATTACCAATAATTAAAGTAAATAAAGCATTGCGTGGAAACTATTGGCAAATATGTATGTTTTTTAGCTTTTTATAGTCTCCACTCAGTCGAACAAAAACACAAATGCAATACCAGAGATCCCTTTTGGGAATTAATCAGATATGTTACATTATCCCTGATTGAAGATTGTCATCCTAATCTTTGGCAGTCATGCACAACTATTGTCCAACAGCAGTCCCCTGATTTGTTAAATCACTGGAAGCATTCACTTAGCACATAGATTTTGTTTTGCTTTGTACCTAGTATAGGATTTTGTTCCTTCTGTATTCTTGCTACTGAATGATATTCAGATAGATCCTAACTGTGTCAGAAGATGGTAATCCTTTTGAGAGCTCCATCATTCAAGGTGGAGTGCAACAATGGCAACAAATGGGAGAACCATGGACCAGGGACCAGATGCAAAGGATCCACAATGCAGAAAGGGTCCAGTGATCTCTTGGATCTGTTTAACCTCCAAGGTCCCCGTTCACTTTCACCTCTCTTGGTAGTAATCAATAAGCTTCCCCGAGATACTCGCCTTACTATCCTGTGTCAGCTCCCTGAGGAGGACCTGCAAACTGCTGTCACTATTCTCAATGTATTGTTTCTGCATCTACAGTTAACTCTTGACAATTCGCTCACATAATGTGTAGAGATAGTCATTATGCTACACAGCATGGAAACAAATCATCCATGTTGATCAAGGTGCCTTCCTGAGCTGGTTCATTTGTCCGCATTTATCCCATATCCCTCTAAACCTTTCCCATCCGTGAAGCAGTCTAAATCGTGTAGTTCCTCTGACAGCTTGTTCCATATATCCACCACCCTCTGTGTGGAAAAACCTACCTCTCAGCTTCCCTTTAATCTTTCCCCTCTCACCTTAAACCTATGCCTCTAGTTTTAGACTCAGAAAAATAGTTGTTGTGACCTTATTGATGTCCCTCAAGTTTTTTGAGGCACTATAAGGTTACCCTCCATCTCCTTTGCTTCTTTGAAGATAGTCCCAGCCTATCCAGTCCCTCCTCATAACTCAAGCCCTTTAGTTCTGGCTAGATTGTTGTGAATCTTTTCTGCACCTCTCCAGTTTAGTCACATCCTCCCATAGAATGGCGGCCAGAATCACGCACAATATTCCAGGTGTAGTCTCACCAACATCGTTGCAGCTTTACGATGATGTCCCAACTCAAAGTCCCATCTGATGACTGCTTTCCCTATTAGTGTTGCTGCATTCCAGGTTCTCTGGACTTGTACCCTTATGGGCCTGTCCCACTTAGGCGACTTTTTTGGCGAATGCAGGAGACTATGCAGTCGCCACATGTTCGCGGGTGTTTGCCGGGGAGTCGCTTTCATGGTCATAAGGAGTTTTCAACATGTTGAAAAATTAGCGGCAAACTGAATGAAGCCGCCATGGAGAGTAGCAAGAATTCTCGATCCGTAGGTGGGTCGCCAGGAGGTCCTAATGGGTTGCCAGGAGGTCGAAGATTTTCGGAGGTTCTCATAGGTTGTAGCTGGTGCGGACCGGTGAATTTCATTGGTTCGTTGGAACCAAGGATAACCGACCGGTAATGTTAAATGTCCGCCGAGCGTCACAGCCGTGTATCTCTGGCTTCTTTACAGTTGTCTCCACTCCTTCTCCCACCTTCTTCCCCCTTCTCCCCCCCTCTTTGAAAGGACTTACCGTACACTGTACTTACAACGCTAACCTTCCTGTTCATCGCGGTGTGTGTCTGTTTTCACCTTGGCTTTGCACCGTGTGAATTTTAGAGACAGTGCTCCTGCAAAGCGGGCTGGTGAAGGAAGCGATGTGTTTCTGTGTGTGTGTGTGTGTGTGTGTGTGTGTGTGTGTGTGTGTGTGTGTGTGTGTGTGTGTGTGTGTGTGTGTGTGTGTGTGTGTGTGTGTGTGTGTTCCACTGTGACAGTCGCCGTTCCAGTTGCGGTTTTTCAGGTGACTGCCGGCGACTGTCAAGTTGCCGGTAGTCTGCTGAAAAATCGCCTAAGTGGGACAGACCCATTAAGGTCTCTCTGTTCTACAGAACTGACGTACATTTTGGTCTTAAAAATTGTGTCTACATCCCATGAGTGAATAAAAATATATCAAACTTTTTATTTTCCCTTGCAATATAAACAAATGTTGCAGTTCTATAGAGTCGATGATATCCGCACTGTCCCTATTTTCTCTTCATATTAAAATGTTACTATGTTTCAATTTGCAAGATTTAATATCAAAATGTGGAGTTGAACATGGAAGTATTACATGCAATTACCTAAGTTACCTGGATATAGCACTGGGAAAACCATTTTAAACATGATGCATAGGACCTCCCTAGAAATTCCATGCAAAATATAATAGATAATCTTATCTAATCTTCTGCTCGTGTCTCATTCTATGAAAATGCCTTTTCATTTGGAGGGTGAGACGCTACTGACTAATAGCTTCTCTGAAGCATTAGCTGTTTTTGTTCATGCACATTGTTCATTGTTCATGATAATAACATTGTTCATGATAATAAATAAGTACTAAATAATATTTGATCTTCCTGGCATTACTCGTCCCTGCTACACACTTGTCTTATCCTTCGATCAGTACGTGAAAACGAAACGTGTTAACCTCTATAGTTGAATAATTAAATAATTGAATAATTCAGCATAGAAATACCGAACTCTATCAGTGTAGGAAAGGACTGCAGAATGCTGGTTTATACCGAAGATAGACACAGTCATAGACATGGTGCTATAGTAACTCAGCGGGTTAGGCAGCCTCTCTGGAGAAAAGAGATCGGTGACGTTTCGGGTCAGAACCCTTCTTCAGACTGAAAGTAGAGGGGGGTGGAACTGGAGGTAGGAAAAGGCCAGAACAAATCAGGGCCAGCAACTGATGACCAAGGAAGAGCGGAGCCCATTATGGCCCATTCCGACCAAAAAGTCACCCATTCGTTTTCTCCAGAGATACTGTCTGACCCCTGAGTTACTCCAGCACTTTGTGTCCAACCTGTATCAGGCTGGATGGATAAAGAGTGTGTTATTATTGAGGAGGGGGTGAATCATCAATATTTCCACACAGTGTTGCTGGAAATTAATATTAGGCAGCTAGGTATTTTTATGCCACTTCAAATGACATTGCCTGCAGCCTCGAGAATCTCTTTTAAATGATATTGGTGCAATTACTTTTGTAGAGGTCTGTGCCACGCAGCTGGAGCTTCATAAAAATACCCTGTATGCATATATAGTTCTGGAAATGGAGTTGCTTTAGCGAATGGGCTCAGTTCAGCTGGTTCTCGGAAACAATTTGTTGTTGCTTCTTATGTTTATTTTACTCCACATTTACAGAATAGCAGACTGCAATTTATATATTATAAGCCTTGGATCATAGACATTACAGGGCCATGAGCATAAGTGGTGCCACAGTACTAGTTAGGTAAATGCTTGTATAATTTTTCTCTCATACTGTAATGTGTTATTCATTTAGAACCACAGAGTAAGAGAGCCAGACTTCACGGAAAGTGGCTTCTGTGGAAACGGGTCCCATTTGCCCACATTACCCTATACCTCCTAACCTTTCCTATCCATGTATCTGTCCAAGTGTCCTTTAAATACTGTTATAGAAGCTGCCTCAACTATCTTCTCTGGCAGCTTGTTCCATATATCAGCACCCTCAGAGTGATAACGTTGTCCCTTGGGTTTAGTTTAGTTTAGAGATACAGCATGGAAACAGGCCCTTCATCCTACCGAGTTTGTGTCAACCAGCGATCACCCGTTCACACTAGTTCAATCCTACACATTGAGGACAATTTACAGAAGACAATTAACCGACAAACCTGCACGTCTTTGGTGTGTGGGAGGAAACCGGAGCACCTGGAAAATACGCATGCAGTCACGGGGAGAATGTACAAACTCCACACAGACAGCACCCGTAGTCAGGATTGAACCCGGGTCTCTGGCGCAATAAGGTAGCAACTCTACTGCCGTGCCACTGTGCCCCCCATTAGGCTAGATTCCTATAAAATATTTCACCTCTCACATGAAATTTTCCTCCTCACCTCATGCTGTGCTACATTTGACTAGTGCATCACACAGTAATATTTCTGCTGTTAATTGAGTCATTTGTTTAACTAATCAGCCATCTATCCAGGTTGTAAGCAGTATCTATTTGAGAGCCACATCATAATGTAGCATATCATGGTGCCACAAAACCCTCAGCTGGGAACCATAGCACCCAATGCCATATGAAGTGCTGTGCACAGGGCTTTGTGGCAACTCAATGCTAACACTGAGCTGTCACTAACTTGGTATCATACTGTTCAATTTCAAGGCCTGAGGAAACTGCTTGTTAGTGACGGTACTTACATTTCATTAAACCTCATCCTTTCAACTAGAGATGGAATCCATTTTAATTGGAGTAGAAGTATTTTGTTGGTTTGCATAAAAGTTTTTTTTAAAGGATTTAATATAGATGGATTACCCTCATTATTTTAATTGGGTTAATGCATCAGTTAAAGTAGCAAGAAACATGCATTTCATGGATTTATTTAGATGCTAATTTCAAGAGCGATGAGAAATAGTTGTTCCCAATGGTATTTACATAGCTTAAAACATTGTGAGATTCCTGTTTTTTTATATAGATAAGTGGATTAAGTTCAAAAGTGTAGTTGTAATGCCAAATCTATGCAATTATATAGTTGGGGCATTAGTAAAATTATGGCCCAGAGATTTGTTTATATGGCAGCACAGTGGCGCAGCAAAGTAGCTGCCCTACAGTACCAGAGACTCTTGTTAATTCCTGACTATGGGTGCTGCCTGTATGGAGTTTGTACGTTCTCCCTGTGAGTGCATGGGTTTTGTCCAGGTGCTCTGATTTCCTCCCACATTCCAAAACACATGCAGGTTTGCAGACTTTTGTAAATTGTCCCTAGTCTGTAGGATAAAGCAACCCCGTTTCCATGTTGTACCTCTACACTAAACTAAAGTAAAGACATGTATGCATTGTGGTGGAGGGAATAATATTTGAAGTGCACAGGCAGGCCCAAAGTGCATTTGATATTGGGCCTCTATTAAAAGAGATCCAACGACCTGCACATGCTTGATGGTTATCTTTCAGTGTGACGCTCTGAAGATGCTTTGATATCAGGCCCACTTTGTTTGTCTTGATTGTTTAAGGTTAAGGATTCTCACCGGGCGAGGGAGAGCATTTGTGATTGGGGAGCGGGGGGGGGGGGGGGGGGGGGGGGGGACAAGGTGAGTGAGTGGGGTGAAGATGGGTGGTATCACATGGAGGTCGATTGATTAGCTGGATGAAGACAGCAAACTTACTACAGGGCAGGAGGTCAGGATCAGGATAGATGAGAGAATGTAGCTGCTTATTTCCTCTGCTGGGGAATCCAGAACAAATGAACACCATGTTATAATTCTACCCAGACATTTTTGAAGTGAAATCAGAAAGTTCCTGTCACGAACAGTGCAAAAGATCCCTGCAACTGTCTCCTCGAAAAGGACATGGCTAAGGCATTAAGCAATAATAAGACATTTATTGCACAGCTTTGACAATGATTTCCGCTGTCAGGAATATGGCCTGCAACATGCCCAATGATATTGGCTGTTAAGATCAGCTAACCTTTCTTCCTGAAGGACTTTAAGAAAAGCCCCGACCCCTAATGTCCCCTGTCCATTCCCCCCACGGACGCTGCCTGACCCGTTGAGTTCCTCCAACACTATGTGTTTTACTCATGGTTCCAGCATCTGGTGTTTCTTGGAACTGTATTTTTTTTCTTACTGTCATTTCCAAAATAGGACAACTTCCTACTAAATCTCCATGGATTTAAAATTAATCCCTTAGAATGATGCTGCAGCTTGCTTTGCTTTAATTCATCTTTCCCCTCACCCACTGGATATGATCACTTACCAGGAGAACTTCTATTTGACCCAGAAGGTTATGATCTCAATATCTAATCCCAAGACATGAGTACTTATTCTAAATTGACATGCCATTTCATTGAGTTATATACAGAGTGCGTACGAATCTTTGGATGAGATGATATATTACTTTGGGTGAACATAACGATATTCCACTGCCTATAGTTGAGTTTCGAGATACAGCATGGAAACAGGCCCTTCAGCCCATGGAGTCTACACCAACCAGCGATCCCCATACACTAACACTATCCCACACACACAAGGGACAATTGACTAAGCCAATTAATCTACAAACCTGTACACCTTTGGAGTGTGTGAGGAAACTGGAGATCCCAGAGAAAACCCACCAGTATTTAGTTTAGTTTAGTTTAGAGATACAGCATGGAAAGAGGACCTTCGGTCCACTGAGTCCACACCAACCTGCAATCCCTGCGCATTAGCACAAGCCTACACATGCTAGGGACAATTTACACTTATACCAAGTATACAAACTCAAGCCAATTAACCTACAAACCTGTACGCCTTTGGACTGTGGGAGGAAACCAAAGATCTCGGAGACAACCCACGCGGTCAAGGGGAGAACGTACAAACTCTGCACAGACAGCGCCTGTAGTCGGGATTGAACCCTGGACGACAGCACTGCAAGCGCTGTAAGGCAGCAACTCTACCGCTGCGATACCTTGCCGCCCATTATTCAAAGACTAGTTAGGGAATTGTCCTCAATGTCCTGAGTAATAGTTCATCTGCTCTCTCACCCACTGCCTTTGTGAAAACAGATTAACGTATCATCTCTGTTTTGCTCCCGTTTGTGTATAAAATTGCCTCCCACTGACTATACTTAAAAGCACAACATTGGATTTACAGCCTCTCAGGACATTGTAAGATTCCAGTTCATTGCGAGAGCTTGAAACAAATTAAAGTTTTCATTCTGTCTCTCTAATAATAAACTGACCTTGACAATAATTCAAAAGGGTTTAGTTGAAATTATCTTTCCCACCATTCAGAATCAAAAATGGGTTAGTGATTGGCAATGGCAGTACAATAGGAAAAAGTAGCTGTAACTAAATGGTCACATAATATGTTTATTTTATTCCCCTGATTTATAATTCTTTTTATTTCACAATGTATATACAACAATCCTCAGATCAACAGAAACTTTGCATGAATCTGACACTTGGTCTGAACGGATTAGTTTATCACTGTGTAGGTCTCTCAGCATTTTGAATTGTAAAGAAAGGCTATTGTAGCCAAAGGAAGGTTTTAATTAAGATTTCCTTCCCTCTAACTAAAAGTTTGAAAGATCTCTTTCTCTCTCCAAGCTTCTTCTCATGTAACATAGAACCAAAGCCTTTCCTTAATCCTGTTTACACAAGCATCTGGATTAACGCTGGAAAGGTTTGCTTGGGGGACTGCAAATAATTCTTTGACCTTTATTTACACTATTACTGGAGGAAGGTAGCTCATAGAAGGACAAAAGGTGTTGATGTGCACAGTGCTAGCAGGCTAAGAACATTAAATAAGATTGTGTCACGATGAACATCTTTGCCATAGCTCTTCATTATGATTCTTCACGTAATGATGTGTAACATGAGATAATCAATTACTACCAGTAACACGAAATAGACAGTGCTGGAGAAATTGATGCAAGATGTGCAGAACTTCATTATAAAGGCCAGGATCAAAACAATTCTTATCCTCACAGAAAGTAGTGTGCATTTAGAGTTCCCAGCGCCTTTCTATGTGACATACTGTATCTAAACTATTAGTTTTCCACTACCAACTTTGTTGGAGAAACTATAGATTTTGGAAAGTTTTTGTGTCGATGGAAAAGAACAAGTTAGTGGCACCAATAGCGTAAATGTTCAATGTGTTGCCCTGGGAATTAAGTGGCAATAGCGTCCTGCATTGTATGACATGATTCTGTAACTGTGGGTGTTTAAGGTAGCTAATCTCTGTATTCTAGTTACGCTGGTGTCTTGCTTGACAAATAAAATCTAATCTACATTCCTATAAGAAGGAACTGCAGATGATGGTTCAAACTGAAGATAGACACAGAAAAGGAATGGGTGATGTTTCGGGTCGACACCTTTCTTCAGAAGGGTCTCAACCCAAAATGTAACCCATTCCTTCTCGCCAGAGATGCTGTCTGTCCCGCTGAGTTACTCCAGCTTTTTGTGTCTATCCATGTTCCATACTGTAGCTTGTATCTTCCTTTGTTTCAATGATATTCACTTTTCCTTGATAAGAAATAATGATTTTGACTTCAGTAACTTCCCATGCCAATATTTTCAATGATTCTTCAACTTAAATCATAAAGTCGTTTTCTTTTGGAAGTGGACTGGTCTTCCTGGTGGGTTTTATTTGATATTGAAATCATTCGGCTTTAGTCAGCTTAAAACAAAAAAAATACTTGTGTATGAAGGAACTGCAAATGCTGGTTTAAACCGAAGTTGGACACAAAAAGCTGTAATAACTCAGCGGGTAAGATAGCATATCTGGAGAAAAGGAATAGGTGACGTTTCGGGTCGAGACCCTGAAGAAGTGTCTCGGAATCAAAACGTCACCTATTCCTTTTCTCCAGAGTTGCTGTCTGACCCGCTGAGTCACTCCAGCTTTTTGTGTCTAACAGAGACAAACATGTGGATACTTGGGATATTTATCCAACATCCTGCCCACTCAGGTTAATTTTTCGGACAAGCACAAGTTCCTCGCTAAATCTCTTCACGATTCAAAGACTGGTGTTATTGGACTTCTAGCTGAATTCATGACTTAGAATGCCAGAGCTTTGTACCATGGAGGGAGATCATTTGGACTGAATCTATTCTGGAAGGGTTGGTTCTCAGTGTGATACCCATTGTCAGAAAAAGACCCTTGCTGCCAACAACAAAAATGTTATTGACAATGCAAAAATAAATTTTAGATGTCATGATTGTCATGATTCCCTAAATTCTGTGATTAATGCTCAATAACCTATTGTTCATGGTCAGGGTTAAAACACCAGCTGGAGGTTAATGCTGGTATCTGCAAGGCAGGTTGCTGTGTACCTTTTAAAGTTGGAATGATGCTTTGGGCATAGCTTTCCATTGGTCTTTTGCCAAACATTCTTTGGTCCTTATTTTGTCCTATCTTTATTTGAACATCTTCCTGGAGACTGGTTCTTGTTAGGTGAATTTCCAAGCATGAATGACTATGAAAGGTTTTCTATCCAAAGGTGATGGCAAACCTATTTGTTGTGCAAAGCATAGCAAACAGCCTCTTCAGGCTAGTTTGCAACTGTTATCGCAGTGAATTGTGACCCTTCATTTTCAAAGATCATCCACCAAATGTCTGCTGGAGACGCAATGAACTGTAGATGCTGGAATCTTGAGCAGAACCAATAAATGTTGGAGTCATTCAGTCTGAATAAAGGTCCGCACCCAAAATGTAGCCGATCCATTTCCTCCACTCATGTTGCCTGACCTGAGTTATTCCAGCACTTTTTATTTTACTCAATGTCTAATGTTATGGTCCGAGATTACGGTCAGTCGGTATGTCAAGGAGGACTCTCTCAAACTTCTACAGGTGCACAGTAGAGAGCATGCTGACCGGTTGCATCGTGGCTTGGTATGGGAACCTGAGCATCCAGGAGCGGAAAAGGCTGCAAAAAGTTGTAAACACTGCCCAGTCCAGCATCGGCTCTGACCTCTCTACCATCGAGGGGATCTATCGCAGTCGCTGCCTCAAAAAGGCTGCCACCATCATCAAGGACCCACACCATCCTGGCCACACACTCATCTCTCTGCTGCCATCAGGTAGAAGGTACAGGGCCCTGAAATCTGCAACATCCAGGTTGAGGAATAGCCCCTTCCCCATCATAGCCATCATACTATTAAACACAACTTCAAACAAACTCGGAACCATAACAGTCTATTGCACTATCTGTTTATTTATGTGTGTATATATCTATTCTATGGTATATGGGCACATTGATCTGATCTGTATTTATGCCTACAATATTCTGTTGTGCAGCAAGCAAGAATTTCATTGTCCTATCTGGGACACATGACAATAAACTCTCTTGACTCTTGACTTGACTATGTGTCAACTAGTTCCTGTGACGTGGAGAATGTGATTCTGAGAGCTGCAATCAAAAAGGAATCAACTGAACATGTAGAAAGATTATTTCATAATCTGTATGTTGTCATTCTTGTTGCTAATCAGACCAGCTCTCGTCTCTGATAACTTCCACAGCGTCAAAATGTTGTCATTGCCATTAAATCCGCCTATTGAAGTGTGAAGAAGGGAAGGTTGGGCTTTGACAAACATACGTCACAGTCAAAATATAATAAGAAGTAACTGCAGATGCTGGTTTATATCAGAAGTCTGAAGAAGGGTCATGACCTGAAACATTGCTTGTCCATTTTCTTCAGAGATGCTGCCTGACCCACTTTACTCCAGCATTCTGTGTCCATGTGTTGCAGTTAGTTTTCTGGGATGGGAGATTGCAACCTTCACGTGGTCCACCTGGTTTTGATGAATGCAATCAACCTAGCATGCACAAATAGAAGATCAAACAGAACATGTTGTCTTACAACATTAGGCTGTGTCACGCCTTACGCAAAAAGAAGTTAGTTTTCTACAACAATGAAGAACACTGAGCAGACACTGAGTTATTTGTGGAGGAAAAACATCCCCAGAGCAAATCTTTGAATAATTTGCCTCAGGCTCATGGTTCTTTTTGAATCCAGAGCTATCAAACCAGAAGTATGTCCCATATTTACCTGCATGCATTGTAAGTTTGGAATTTCCTGGCAGATTTTGGACTAAGTTGGGGAACTTGTGCTGAAGCTGCCTTTATAATCTGTCACTGAATCTTCCACCCTCCTCCCCAGTCCACCATCCCACACAACTCCCCTCCAAGGAATACACCCAGTGGGACCCAGCATTATGTTGGGAAACGGCCTCTCAAATCCCAATCAGAGTTGGCATAGGATCTGAAACCCTGTTCATTTGGCCTCCAAACCTTGTCAACATTCAGGAATTCAAAGTGGATAACATTGGAGAGTGCAGATATACAAGGCAATGGGTAAATTGATGCTAGATTATTTTGCTCTGGTCTAATAGCAATTTCTTAGGATTAAGTGTTTTAAGTGAACCTTATCAAAAACGTTTTTTAATTATTTACTCCAATTTTTTAAATTATACTGAATGTTTGAGACATTTTAAAACTGTTAAATACAATGAATGTTTGACAGGATATGGAGCTTCAGCCACCCACCCTCCAGCCCCACTAACCCTGCTTTTCTCTCTGTCAGCAGCAATCCAGGGGAAAATGCAATGTACTATCTATGACAATGCTATTGCTCAGACTCACTGTCTGATTCAAGAATGTGGAGCTGTAATGAGACAGGCCCTTCATTTCCAGGCCAGTAACTGCTGGTGTGCTGTGACCTCTTGCAGCATTTCTGGATAGCAGGTATGGGTTAGCATGATCTGGTCTATTGCTTCAAGCTTTAGCCATGCACTCAAGCTGAGCCTTAGTTTTCAACATGAGAGAAGGGCCTTCCAAAGTAACATTGGCTAAGTATTGAATCCCACATGCAATCTAATGAGAAAATAGTCATCCTTCATTTCTTACCTACAATAACTGATTCACTCCTTCTCTGTCTTTAGACTTTAAATTTTAGAGATGCACGCCTGTGAGGTTTTATATCAATATGTATATATTTATCTTACATAAATATTTATCTTTGGGGAAATTTTAAATGGTAGTTGAAACTAACCACCCTTCATATTCCACGTGGGAATAGTATGATAGTACCCAATAGTATGAACCTGGAATTCAATTTTAAGAAATAAAATTGAATTTTATTTTATTACAGGTGGTCACGGTGGCGCAACGGTAGAATTGCTGCCACTGCAAATGCTACACCGGAGACCAGGGTTCAATCCTGACTACGGGTGCTGTCTGTACCCAGTTTGTATGTTCTCCCCGTGACCTGCGTGGGTTTTCAACGAGATCTTTCCTCCCACACATTGTATCTCAATGTGAGGAGCATTCGTAATAAGGTGGATGAGTTGAAGGTGCAGATAGCGATTAATGACTATGCTATAGTTGGGATCACGGAGACATGGCTCCAGGGTGACCAAGGCTGGGAGCTGAACATCCAGGGATATTCAATATTCAGGAGGGATAGACGAAAAGGAAAAGGAGGTGGGGTAGCGTTGCTGGTGAGAGAGGAGATTAATGCAATAGAAAGGAAGGACATTAGCGTGGAGGATGTGGAATCGATACGGGTAGAGCTGCGAAACTCTAAGGGGCAGAAAACGCTAGTGGGAGCTGTGTACAGGCCACCTAACAGTAGTATTGGAGTTGGAGATGGCATCAAACAGGAAATTAGAAATGCGTGCAACAAGGGTAACATGGTTATAATGGGTGACTTCAATCTGCATGTAGATTGGGTGAATCAAATTGGCAGGGGTGCTGAGGAAGAGGATTCCTTGGAATGTATGCGGGATAGTTTTCTCAACCAACATGTGGAGGAACCAACGAGAGAGCAGGCTATTCTAGACTGGATATTGAGTAATGAGGAAGGGTTAGTTTGCAGTCTTGTTGTTCGTGGCCCCTTGGGCAAGAGTGACCATAATATGGTTGAGTTATTCATTAGGATGGAGAGTGACAAAATTAAGTCAGAAACAAGGGTTCTGAACTTGAACAAAGGTAACTTTGAAGGTATGAGATGTGAATTGGCCAAGATAGACTGGCAGGTGATTCTTAAAGGGTTAACAGTGGATGTGCATTGGAAGGTATTTAAAGACTGCATGGATGAAGTACAAAAATTGTTCATACCAGTTTGGCAAAAGAATAAATCGGGGAAGGTGGTGCATCCATGGATAACAAGGGAAATCAGGGATAGTATAAAAACAAAAGATGAGGCATACAAATTGGCCAGAAAAAGCAGCCTACCGGAGGACTGGGAGAAATTCAGAATCCAGCAGACGAGGAAAAAGGGCTTAATTAGGAAAGGGAAAATAGATTATGAAAGGAAACTGGCAGGGAACATAAAAACTGACTGCAAAAGTTTTTATAGATATGTGAAGAGAAAGAGACTAGTTAAAACAAATGTTGGTCCCTTGCAGTCAGAAACAGGTGAATTGATCATGGGGAACAAAGACATGGCAGACCAATTGAATAACTACTTTGGTTCTGTCTTGACTAAGGAAGACATAAATAATCTGCCGGAAATAGCAGTGGAACGGGGGTCAAATAAGATGGAGGAACTGAGTGAAATCCAGGTTAGCCGGGAGGTGGTGTTGGGTAAATTGAACGGATTGAAGGCCGATAAATCCCCAGGGCCAGATAGTCTGCATCCCAGAGTACTCAAGGAGGTAGCCACAGAAATAGTGGATGCATTAGTGATAATTTTTCAAAATTCCTTAGTTTCTGGAGTAGTTCCTGAGGATTGGAGGGTAGCTAATGTAACCCCACATTTTAAAAAAGGAGGGAGAGAGAAAGCGGGGAATTACAGACCAGTTAGTCTAACATTGGTAGTGGGGAAACTGCTAGAGTCAGTTATTAAAGATGGGATAGCAGCGCATTTGGAAAGTGGTGAAATCATTGGACAAAGTCAGCATGGATTTACGAAAGGTAAATCATGTCTGACAAATCTGATAGAATTTTTCGAGGATGTAACTAGTAGAGTGGATAAGGGAGAACCAGTGGATGTGTTATATCTAGACTTTCAGAAGGTTTTCGACAAGGTCCCGCATAAGAGATTAGCATACAAACTTAAAGCACACGGTATTGGGGGTTCAGTATTGATGTGGATAGAGAACTGGCTAGCAGACAGAAGGCAAAGGATAGGAGTAAACGGGTCCTTTTCTGAATGGCAGGCAGTGACTAGTGGGGTGCCGCAAGGCTCAGTGCTGGGACCCCAGCTATTTACAATATATATTAATGATTTGGACGAGGGAATTCAATGCAACATCTCCAAATTTGCAGATGACACCAAGCTGGGGGGTATAGTTAGGTGTGAGGAAGATCCTTGGAGGCTGCAGGGTGATTTGGAGAGGCTGAGTGAATGGGCATATGCATGGCAGATGCAGTATAATGTGGATAAATGTGAGGTTATCCACTTTGGTGGCAAAAACATGAGGGTAGACTATTATCTGAATGGTGGCAGATTAGGAAAAGGGGAGATGCAACGAGACCTGGGTGTCATGGTATACCAGTCATTGAAAGTAGGCATGCAGGTGCAGCAGGAAGTGAAGAAAGCAAATGGTATGTTAGCATTCATAGCGAAATGATTTGAGTATAGGAGCAGGGAGGTTCTACTGCAGTTGTACAGGGTTTTGGTGAGGCACACCTGGAGTATTGCGTACAGTTTTGGTCTCCAAATCTGAGGAAAGACATCCTTGCCATAGAGGGGGTACAGAGAAGATTCACCAGACTGATTCCTGAGATGTCAGGACTTTCATATGAGGAAAGATTGGATAGAATCGGCTTGTACTCGCTGGAATTTAGAAGATTGAGGGGGGGATCTTATAGAAACTTACAAAATTCTTAAGGGGTTGGACAAGCTAGATGCTGGAAGATTGTTCCCAATGTTGGGGGAGTCCAGAACAAGGGGTCACAGTCTAAGGATAAGGGGGAATTCCTTTAGGACCGAGATGAGGAAAACATTCTTTACACAGAGAGTGGTGAGTCTCTGGAATTCTCTGCCACAGAAGGTAGTTGAGGCCAGTTCATTGGCTATATTTAAGGGGGAGTTAGATGTGGCACTTGTGGCTAAAGGGATCAGGGGGTATGGAGAGAAGGCAGGTACGGGATACTGAGTTGGATGATCAGCCATGATCACATTGAATGGCGGTGCAGGCTTGAAGGGCCGAATGGCCTACTCCTGCACCTATTTTTCTATGTTTCTATGTTTCTACACTCCAAAGACAGGTTTGTAGATTAATTGGTTTGGTAAAAACTTATATATTTTTTAAATTGTCCCTAGTGGGTGTAGGATAGTGTTAATGTGCGGTGATCGCTGGTCGGCATGAACCCGATGGGCCGAAGGGCCTGTTTCCACGCTGTATTTCTAAACTAAACTAAACCACCCTCTCCACGCTCCCTCTCCTGTGCCCTCCCCAGCCCAGGAGCACTCATTTCTCCCATTATCACACTCCTCTTCCCCACCTCCATCCCTTTCCCCTCCCCCCACCTCCACATTTCACTCCTCTTCTCGCCTTATCTGAACCTTTTTGTTTCCTTTTCATTTCCAACATTTGTCACTGCCTCCATCTATCTGCCAGTCAAACTCCCCTCACCTGTACCTACCCATCATTTGACAGGCTTTGCCCCACCACCAGAGATAGACACAAAATGCTGGAATAACTCAGCGGGTCAGGTAGCATCCCTGGAAACAAAGGATGGGTGATGTGTTGCTCCACCACCAACTCTCTTTACAGGCTTTCTCCCCCCTTCTACAGTCAGTCTGAAGAAGAATTCCTTCCAAAACGTTGCCTATCCATGTGCTCCCCAGGTGCTGCCTGACCCACTGAATTACTCTGGCACTGTGTTTTTCTCAAGATTCTAGCAAATGTTAGTTTTTTTTTTTTGCTTTCTTTTTATGCTTAATTGTATACTAACCTAGTCTATACTAAATTGAAGAGGATTTTTTTCATTGATGTCCCATTAATAGTAAGATTTAATGAGAACTTACCAGTTTGAAGTTTGATCTTTATTTTAAGAGGAGTTACGATGAGGGATTACGTGAAGACCCCGCCAGTACGTATGCGCGACATTCTTCAAAGCAGTGGTGTGAAATCACAGATAGTAGAGTTGACTAAAGATAGTAAGATAAGAGAACTAAAATACCAGTTGACCTTTATAATACAGGGTTGGGAGCGGAGGGCACGTAATCCCTCATCGTAACGCCACATAAAATAAAGATCAAACTTCAAACATTAAATTCTCATTTAATCTTACTATTTTACTTCGGAGTCACGTGAGTGACTATCACGTGAGTGAAGATTTCAAAGCTCTGTGATTTCATGCCGTGGAAAACCAGTCCATGCTCACACACTGCCATATTAACCAATGGAGGAAGTATGTTAACGTATTTCAGACATGAATTGGTTGCTGAAAAACAATGATGTATTTATTAACAAATAATATTAACACCTAATTTTGGGGAAAATTATAATACTGAACTCAAAATCGTGTCTGCAAATGTCTCAGGTCTGGCAACGGGTTTATTATAAAACCGCTGGAAGGTTCTTTCATTAGACCATCCCGCCGTTGCAAGGATGGGGTCCATAGGAATTTCCATCATCCTTGCTGCCGACGTAGCTGCAACCCTGGTGGAATGAGATTTAAAAACATCAGTGTCCATCCACGCTGCACCTAATACCACCCTAAGCTATCTTGAGATGGTCTGCACGGTCACTCTTTTATGAGGACATTTATGACTTATCAATAAAGCCATTTCCATGCCCCTGAGACTTTTGGTGACCTCCAGGTAATGTAAAAGGTGGGTCACTATACATAGGCGAATATCTACGGGGTAAGCCAGGAACTCCAATTTGAGGCCAGATGATCCAGGCCTGGGTTAGCACAACACCAGGGTTAACACAACACCAATATCCCAGGTCTGGGAATACCTAGGCCTGGGGGGATTAGAGTTGAAAATACCCTTCATACATTTCGACACTAGAGGGTGAGATCCGGCCCCATGGTGTTCTAACCCCTGTCCCAGATATGACGATAGGGCACTCCTGGCACAGTTGATGGCACTGTAGCTCAAGCCTTCATCAAAATGTAGGCTCACCAAGAATTCTAGCATGATGATGTTCATAGTTCGGTCTGACAGTCCAAATTCCAGAGTGGTCTTTTCAAATCCTGCAAATCAACGGGTTTATTCTGTCATGGTGTGGGTGACTCTCGCATGTCACAGGATGTACCAGCAAACTCGGGCGTTTAGAGATTGGAATACATGGTTCTGAGACCATGTCGAGTACTACAGGAAACCATGGCTGAGTAGGCCAGTCAGGTACAATCAAAATACCCGATGCGGAGTCTTGTTGTATTTTTCGCAAGACCTGACTGATGAGGCAGAAGGGGGGAAATGCACAGAAAAACAATTTCCCCCAGTGTAGCGAGAAAGCGTCCATCGCTACTGCCCCAGGGTCTGGTTCCCATGCAACATATGTTGGTATCTGGTGATTAAGTCTGGATGCGAAAAGGTTGATATCTGGCATTCCATACAATGCCAATAAATACCTGGTAGTCCAACATCCATTCGGTGTTGTCATTAAATTTGCGTGACCTGGTGTCCGCCACTGTATTGAGCTTACTTGGAAGGGAAGTAGCTGATATCCAAATGTTTCTTTCTATGCACCAGTGCCAGATTGTATTGACCAATTCATCACAAGATATCGACTTAATTCCACCCTTATGATTAATGTATGCCACCACAGTGGTATTATCAATTTGTAGGCAAACATGCAGATGGTGCACGTCTGAACAGTAAGCCCGAAGCCCGTGGAACGCTCCCAACATCTCTAGATGATTGATACCCAGTGTCTGAAGTAATGTTAACTCATGTGTATTCCATCTACCACCGCAACTGGAGGTGGTATTGGTTGCTCCCCAGCCATGAGCGCTGGTGTCAGTTTGGAACACAACCGAAGGATTTGTGACTATGATGGGATTAGAGCAATGTCGAGCATTGTTAATCCACCATTGCAATTCCAGTTTTGCTTTGGCTGGTAACTGCATTTGCCTGTCAAAGTGGCCAGCATGGTGTTTGAGTGCTACAATCTTGGCCCTCTGCAAATTTTGGTAATGTAAGGGTCCAAATTGTGTGGCTGGGAAGGCAGACACGAGCTTCCCAATTACCCTGGCTACTTGTCGAATAGATGGTTTACCGACGCAAACAAGGCTGTTACATGCCTCTTTCAAGTCTGTTGCTTTGTCATTTGGCAAAGTGACAGACATGTGAACAGAGTTAATCGTGAACCCCAAGTAGACCATAGTCATAGAAGGTATTAACTTGGATTTATCTGGATGGATGATAAACCCCATATTTTGAAATAGGTGCTTGGTGGCTGAGACAGCCAATTTGGCCAACTCCAGGGTTTTCCTCACAATTAAGATGTCATCCAGATATGCCATGACAATATGTTTTTGTTTCCGGAGAAACGCCAAGGCTGGTTTCAATATTTTAGTAAACAGTCTGGGGGCTGATGTTAATCCATTAGGCAGTGCTTTATACTGCCAGAGCTGCCCCATCCAGATAAATTTTAGATATCTGCGGTGATCTTTCTCTATTGGTACTGAATAGTATGCATCTTTGAAGTCGATGCAAGCCATGAAGTATCTCTTGGAAACTAGTTGTGTGGCAGTAAAAAAGTTTCCATTTTGATGTGGGTATACTGCACAAAAGTATTCAGTTGTGTCAAATCAATGATGATGTGGCATCCGCAATCTTTTTTGTGAAGATATTTGACACAAACTCAAGAGATTCGTGTTTGGTTTTCTCAATTACTCCTTTTGTATGCAGTCTTAACAGTTCCACATGGCCTTCCAATTTTATTTTTGTGAAAGCACAAACTTTCGGCTAGGTGCATGCTGAACCAGAAGGAGGAGTTTGTGAACAAATTCCATTTTGTATCCCTGAATATTTTGCAGTATGAAAGGATCAGAAGTTATGGAACTCCATGCATTTGTAAACAAGTGTAACCTTCCCCCAATCTGTGAAGAAGTTACACATGCTATGTTCCGGAAACAACCAGACCCACCTACCTCCATGGTTACCGGTGGTGCTGTGTTGGTTTCTTCCGTCCTTGTTTCTTGGGAGGTGGAGGCGCTGGGGTGTGGGGATGGCGCATCTTACAAGAAGGCCGGTCTGGGCCATGGTCTAAAAAAGACCTTTGTCCTGGTAGTATGGCCTTTGAGCTTTCACCAGCTGTTGCTCTTTCGTTGTAGTAATGCGGTCTGCTGGTGGATGCGTAGGGGTTCTGCCGTCGAGGATACGAGGACCTGGTAGTGGACGGCACTTTCATCATGCCGATGACCTTTGCCTCCTCGTCGAGGTCTTTAACCTGTGCCCGAACAGTAAAGTAGGCGGCTGCGCGCTGCTGGTTTTACACAACCCCGTGAACTTGGCGTTTAGTGCTGGTCGGATGACACTCTTCCTAAAACAGTTAATTTCGAACTGTGCATTACAGAAGAGTGCCAGGGCGTCTTGTTGCTCCTCTGACATATCCTTCCCATCCACTGACCTGGCAAATGCTGTTATTCCAGAGGCCAGTAGTTTCAGGATCTTTTGCATCTTTATTTCCTGGTTTCTGATGCCAGCACTGATTTTTCCCCAGATGGTGTTGTTCACCGCAGGCACATTGAGGGAGACACAGTTCCCTGGAGCTAAATGTTTAGCAGCCGTTTCATTCATGGCCTGTTCCTGTAGTTGGTTGGTGGTGAGGTAGTTTATGCTGGCTGCCAGCTGCGGCTGCAACAACAGTCCCTTTTGCAAAGGCATCGCAAATTTGGACACCATGCCGAGTAGCTCTTGCTCCTGCACCCCTAGCATGCTGGACGATTCTTCGGCCAAATCCCCCTGTTCAGAGTCAGCCCAGCTCTGACTCCTTATGCTCCCCTCCGAGGAGGGTGAAACATTTGGCAGCCCTGTAAAAGGTGCTGCCGTGGGTGTCCTAGGAGACCCACGGTGACCAGACTCCGTTTGCTGTAGGTCACGTTGGAGCAATTGCTCCATCAACCGCTCCATGTGGGATAAATGACTACTGTCGCTACCCGCAAGTGGTGAGTCTTCCAGCCCGGGTCCTGACGAGTCTATGGGCTTGCCCGACTTTCGGGTGGCTTTACCGCCAGTCCGAGATATGCCTACGGGCTGTAGTGGTGCCAAGTCAGGGGCTGCTGGTTGAATGATTAGCAGCTCCGGTGAAGTCGGCCACTGCTGACTGCCCGCATTCCCGCGGTCCTCCGCAGTCAGTCTTGTTGCGGTCCATTTGGACTTCGTCTTCGACTTGTCCATAATGGGTGTTGCTCTGTAAGAAAATCACATAGAGCGCGCAAACAAACGACCTCAGACTAGTGAAAACTTACCTGCAGGTCCTTTTTAAACTTACCGCTGGAGGAGCGACGCTCCTCCTGCCTGTCGCTTCGCAATGCGTTGTACGATATGTCGCGCATGCGTGCTGGCGGGGTCTTCATGTAGTCACTCACGTGACTCCGAAGTAAAATCATATATTCACCTGCAAGTCAGGCAGAGAAAATGTTGCCCTACAATTGTATCCTACCCTTAGATTCAACACAATGAAATATAGCAACCTGAAGTTTGATTTTTTTTTAGAAGTTAATCACTTGCTAAAATCTAGCATTTTAATATATATACATAAGTCAATGGATTACTTTTGTTTGAAGGTTTTTGACTAGAATCTCTTGGCACTCCTTTATTCTACCTTTTTATTTGTCCACTTATTCTAAAAGTATACAGCATAAAGCAGGAAAAAAATTTTGTTTTAGTGAAATGAAAAGCTTTTCAAGATTCATTCAATTATTTATAAACATTTCAAGTTTTATTCTTGTCAGCAAATCAGATTAAATTGATTCTAAATGCTTCATGTTGTATTTTCATATATTATTCTTTTAATATGGTTTAATTGTCATTAATTTTGCAAAGACATTTTTGCACGCTAAGAGAATCGGGAGATATAGGATTTATACAGGAAAGTGCGCTGAGGTTAGTCAGAATGTTATCGAGCCTTTATATCAGCAAGAGAATTATACATGAAATGTACATTCAGCTGAAATGTACATTCAATGCCATTGCAGTTTAATCAACTGGATTGTTTCGTCCAGTTTCTCGAATTCGTAAAAACAAATATTCATTATCTATTAGTTTTTAAAAATGTCTGTAAGTGCTTGTAATTAGCCAGTTAGGAAAAAAATGACAAGCTTTGCTTTTGAAGTATTTTCCAGCTGCACCATTTCCATGTTTTTTGCAAACTTTTTATTTTCACTGTCTTGTAGAATTTATATGTAATTTATATTCAATTTATGTTATTTGTGTGAAGATAGACACAACAAGCTGAGTAACATTTGGACAAAATGTAAACTGGGCAATTGCTTTGCTGAACACCTTTGCTCAGTCCGCCTGGGCCTACCTGATCTCTTAAACCTAACACTTTAATTCCACTTCCCATTCCCACACTGACCTTTCTGTCCTTGGCCTCCTCCTTTGTCAGAGTGAGGCCCAATGCAAATTGGAGGAACTGCAACTCATATTTTGCTTGGGCAGCTTGCAACCCAGCAGTATGAATATAGCTTTCTCTAACTGCAAGTAACCATTGCATCCCCTCTCACTCCATCCCCCCCCCGCCCCCCCCACACCCAAGTCATTGTTCCCCCTTCAAAGTCATCTTAGCTTTTAGTTTAGTTTAATTTAGAGATATAGTGCGGAAACAGGCCCTTCAGCCCACCGAGTCCAGTGATCCCCGCACATTAACGCTATCCTACAAACACAAGAGACAATTTACACACACACTCCAAGCCAATTAATCTACATACCTGTACGTCTTTGGTGTGTGCGAGGAAACTGAAGATCTCGGAGAGAACCCACGCGGTCACGGGGAGAATGTACACACTCCATACGGACAGCACCCGCAGTTGGGATTGAACCCGGGTCTCCAGCGGTGCAAGTGCTGTAAGGCAGCAACTCTACCGCTGCGCCACTGTGCCATCTTGTGTAGAAAGTAACTAGAAACCGAAGGTAGAAACTAAAAGCTGAAGTAATTCAGCAGGACAGGCAGCATCTCTGGAGAGAAGGAATGGGTGACGTTTCAGGTTGAGACCCCCCCTTAAATGGGGCAGCCTGATTGGCATGGACGAGTTAGGTCAAAGGGCCTGTTTCCTTGCTGTGTGACCGCAAGTCTGTTTGAATCACCCAAATTACAGTGTTTTGGATCAAGTCTGAAATTGGGTGTTGACCCAAAAGGTCACACATTCCTTCTCTCCAGAAATGCTGCCTGTCCCGCTACTTCAGCTTTTTGTGTCTATCTGGTTTAACAGTATCTGCAGTTCCTTCCTACACATTATGTTTTTGTGTGTAGTCCGAGTTCATGTGTCTGTGTTGCTGCAGCGAGCATATTTTTTATTGTACCTTTTCCCCCAGCGTACTGGTGCAAATGGCAAAAAATTCAATTTGACTTAAATGAAGTGACCTCCGATAAAGTATTCCTAAAATCATCAGTGCAATACAATTTTTTCCAATTTTATCATTCTTTCACATCAAATAGTGAATAATGACGCATTACAACATCATATAAGCTATATTAATCCAAATGCAGAAGAATTTCATTGGTAATGTTTAACATGGTCAAAGAATAATGCAAGCATGATTGTACTTCATGTCACTTCTCTCAACAAGGCAACCAATTTATGATATTTTATATTCAGCTCTTTACTTCCCTCTGGTGGATAAGATAATTTCCATATTTACCCTGACCCACTGACCAAGACATTGTAATTCAAACAGAATGACTGTAACATTTTGCTAATTACTTCAGAAATACATGGTGATCGGTGGGGAAATGTTACAGCCAAATCAGTTAAATTGCTCATAGGAAAGAAATGCCTTTATTACCAGTGTGGATAGGTGATGGAAGGTTGGCATAGGCTAGGTGAACCGAGGGCCTGTTTCCATGCAGTTCTTTCAATCAATCGAAACAGTGAGATACTCAACAGATTTCCAGACGACCGCCCCAAAAAAAGCTCTCTGTAGTCAATATTAATAGATAAACATGCTGCATTGTTTGTAGTTGTACTGACAACATAGAATTAAAATGATTTTGTAGCGCAGTAGTACAGAAGCAGCCCATCCAGCCCAAATGCACCATGTCAGTGCTTGTGTTCCCCAAGGGCCTCCTCCAGCCTTCCAGCATCATAGTGGCCTAATGCAAGGCGGGAGAGAAATGTCTCTGGATCTTAGGCTTTGGTTTAATCTTCAGCCAGCACAAATTCTCTGCTCAGAGTGCTTCTTCAGAGTCTGAAGAAAGGTACTGACCCAAAAGGTCACCTATTCGTGTTCTCCAGAGATGTTGTCTGACCCGCTGAGTTACTCCAGCAGTTTGTGTCCTCTTTTTTGTAAACCAGCATCTGCAGTTCCTTGTTTCCACAGATTCTCTGTTTATTTTGTTACAAGGGTATGCACAGTTTGCACATAATTAAAAATTATGAAT
The DNA here is from genome assembly GCA_963514005.1 of Raja brachyura. Next base: position 70,913,854 of record OY740783.1, on the reverse strand, counting down.
ATGAGCTTAATTATCCCAGTCTCATCTATTTGCTCATTTATTTGGTCATTTATGTTCTGTACTTTTATTAAAGCATTCCCATCTTTACATGACCACTAGATAACAAATCTCACTTAGATTTAAAGGTGAAGATTAGATGCATTTCTATCTGTGAAAATTATTACTCTGACAACCAAAATAGAACTAATGATTACTGATTATAATATAGAACTAATGATAACTGAAGACAAATTATTGCAATCATAGTTCACTGTGACCACTTATAATGGCCAGAGAATAATATATATCTCATGGAACAATATAAATGAAATGGTGCTACGATTGGTTATTGTCTGAATGACTGGGTCTGGAATGGATAATAACCAATTAAAATTCTGGCGAATACCTCTCCCATCTTGGCTCAAACTCAAACAAAGCATATGTCCATAGTGATGTTGGTGTGGTAAAGTTAAATATATGTCTTTCCCATTCATTGTCAATTCAATATGGTCCTGAAAGGGCCACATTTCACAGCCAGTGTTTCAGTCACTGCAATTATACCGTCACCATGGTATCTTGAACAGTGAATTGCCATGCTGACGTTTCTATTCTTGATTAATCAACAAATTCTTTTTCGTTTTCATACCTCTTCAAATGATGGAATCATGAATAGCGCAAAAAGGAAGAAACCTTGCCTCTACATCTAGACCTTGCCTCTACATTTCTTCTTTCAAATGATAACCTAGATTATCTAACTTTTTGCCCTGCTCCCAGTTCCCTGTAATTGTTGTTCTTCCAAGTTTTTTTTTAATCTATTTCCCTTTTGATAGCTATTGTTGACCACTTCCCTCTGCTGTATCACGCATTGTATTCCAAATTGTAACTATGGTACCAAAAACATTCTCACTGTATCTCTGGATCTTCTGATAATACACAGACCCTTCAGCCTTTGGATACTTTCTTCCCTTTATTGAAACATATCACGATTTAAAATTCCTCTCATCAAATGTTCTTTTAGCTTTGAAATGAATAATCTGAATCGCAGAATATTTGATTCTTGAACAGTAATAGTACAGCAAAAGTAAATGAAATAGTGCAGAGTAGATTGGAAACCATAGGAAGGAAAGGAAGAAAGAGAGAGGGAATGAAATACATATACAAACATTATGCATAAAGTTGATTAAGTCTATGAGTATGAAGGTTGTATGTCAAATGTCGATCACCCAGTACAAATCATCTATACATGTTCCATTCAGTCGAACTAGGCATTGATTAACATAAATGGGATTCACAAAGACTAATCTGAAAACGACCCAGGCCATTTTTGGTTTTCTTTCGGGATCAGGTTGTACCTCTGACCCTCCATTAGCTCCGTTAAAACCTCTCCCTGGTATAGGTTTTATCGTCCCCTGGGCTCAAGAGAGCATGAAGCTGCAGTTATCTCATGCTGCTATCTCATAGCTCCTGCGAAATGGCTTTGATCCTAAAGATGGATACTGTTCGTGTGCAGTATTCCAGTTCTCCCAATGGCTGTGTGGGTTTTCCCTGGGTGGTCTGGTTTCCTCCAACATCACCAAAGAAATACTGATGAGTTAATTAGCTATATAGAATTGCCCTTGTGCATGTAAGGAGCAAAAGTAGCAAAGGGTTGGATACATGAGGGGTAAAAATATGAAGAGGGAAATGGGATTACTCTGCAGGGAACAGGCATGGACTTGATGGGCTGGATGGACTCTTTCCATTTTGTAATGACTAGGTAAGCTGACGGCTATCTGTCATCAATAACTAAAGAGACGTAAGTTGGGGTCTGAGCTCAGATTGTCGTCTGAGAATGGGCAGGGAGAGCAATTGTTTTGCCAGCTTCTGACACATTTCAAATGACCTTGCTTAGCCATGGTCTTTCAAAGAAGATCTAAAACCACTGGTAGACACAAAATGCTGGAGTAACTCAGCGAGACAGGCAGCATCTCTGGAGAGAAAGAATGGGTGATGTTTCAGGTCTAAAACCACTGTATAGATTCCATATCAGATATTGTGCTATGTCCTGAAAATGAAATAATGCAAAATTTGAAAAAATGTTAACGTTACGAAGTAGAAAAATCTTGGACAAATATATTGTTGTTTTTGCATCAGACATTCCAATTACATTTCAATTATAGACAAAATTGTAATCCATGTAAAAGAGGTGGCTAATGTTTGTACAGATCAACAAACATTGGTGAGGTGGGTGATCAATTAATCTGCTTCTTAATGCTATTAGTTGAGCGATAAAATCAACAGAAAGTACAGATTGTTAAAATGTGCTCTGAGTTGTTTTTCACCTCCAATTTACACGAGTAAAAGACTTTGACTTGAAATACGGCACTTCCAATAATGTAGCATTAAAAACTAATAGCTACAAGATGGCACTGGAATACATAGAAAATAGGTGCAGGAGTAGGCCATTCGGCCCTTCGAGCCTGCACCGCCATTCAATATGATCATGGCTGATCATCCAACTCAGTATCCCGTACCCGCCTTCTCTCCATACCCCCTAATCCCTTTAGCCACAAGTGCCACATCTAACTCCCTCTTAAATATAGCCAATGAACTGGCCTCAACTACCTTCTGTGGCAGAGAATTCCAGAGACTCACCACTCTCCGTGTGAAAAATGTTTTCCTCATCTCGGTCCTAAAGGAATTTGTCCTTATCCTTAGACTGTGACCCCTTGTTCTGGACCTCCCCAACATCGGGAACAATCTTCCTGCATCTAGCCTATCCAACCCCTTAAGAATTTTGTAAGTTTCTATAAGATCCCCCCTCAGTCTTCTAAATTCTAGCACATACAAGCCAAGTCTATCCAGTCTTTCCTCAAATGAAAGTCCTGACATCCCAGGAATCAGTCTGGTGAACCTTCTCTGTACTCCCTCTATGGCAAGAATGTATTTTCTCAGAATAGTGGCGACTCATTGTGTAGTGACTCAGAAGAAATCTACTCAATTGTTAATCTCTTTTACTTACGTATGATTACGTTTATATATAGTATAATTTTACTGGATGGTATGCAAATCAAAGCATTTCATATATCTATGAAGATGTGACAATAAAATAACTACTATTATTATTTTGCAGTAAAACATGGAGATGACAATCTAGGCATGACTTCAAGTCCTGCAGTGGGCTGCTACCTTTCCAACTGAGCAAAAAGTGGGATAGAAATGACGCTCTGCACAGTAAATGAGGCTGATGGCTTTATATGGCTGTTAAATTTTATTTCAACATAGGTACATCAATCCCACCATTTAACTTCAGTGCTTCTGTTGCTTCCAGCATATAAAATTCTATTAAAACAATGATTTGTGCATTCATAAAAAAGGTTGAAGGAAGACTGATTTATTTTATTACTGACATGTGGCACAGAACTATTTCTATAATACGTATCTCTCTGTGGTTACACCTGGTCAGATTTGAAAAACCAAAGGGGCTTCCGTTGCATGCCGCAACCACTACTTTTTGTACTGAGATAGTCAAATATCTAATTTCATTTCTACATTGGCTTTCTGTTTCATATGTTATTATTATTACCCTGTTTTGCTTGGCTTTTTTTTTACAAACAGTGGTGATTGTCCCTACCAATTTACTTGATGCCTTGAGGGTTATTCAGGATAGCAAACCTATCCAAAGGTACAGCTTTTGAAGACCTTGATGTTTGAAGTACCTGGAAACAAATTGCGTAACATTGTAACATTAGTTACAAACATCTGTTCATTCTATTGTAAACACTACTGTAAACACTATTGTAATCAATGTTCCTAATTACATCAAGAAGTAAATTTTACAACAGCATTCTGTAATTAATGATATCACATTCTGAACCTAGTCTTCTTTAAAAAAAATAATATTTCCCACACTACATTTGTGGGCTCTGATACAGATGTCCTGATGCCCAATATATTCCCTCTGACAACTAATAGAAAGCATTTGGGATATCCGATGATAGACATTAAGTGCTGGAGTAATTCAGTGGGTCAGGCAGCATCTCTGGAGAATGTTCATTCTCAACAAGATAAGTCTTATCCTGGCAGGATCAGACAGATTCTGTACTTCCATGTTTGTTGATGATACCAATTAATGATGCTCAAGTGTTGCGTTGCGTTGACGGTATTATCAAAAATGTAAAATAAGTGTTTGTCATAATCCTACATCAGTTATCAAACCATTACATTGCTATTAGAATCCATGAAAAACGAAATAGTATCAGATTGTATCTCTAAATGAAACTAAGCTAAACTAAACTAAACTAAAGAACGTGTTATAACCCCAACATAATACTGTCACAACCGTAAACTCATAATACTTCAGGAAGAAATTCAATTCAAGAAGTTCAATTATAAAGTACCAGCAATAAGAGTTATCAAATCATTATTATTTAAAATAAACATTAAGGTTAGTCTGTTTAAATGCCAAATGCTCAAGATTCATCCAGGCAACGGTTGAATATCAGCAGTCTTCCTCCTGAGATCCTGCAAAAAAATCACTGTGAAACCATGGGCAATGGAACATATTATCATCGAGTTCATGTATAGAATGGCATGCTAAGATAACAAACCTGTGTCACTGTTACACTACCTTGATATGAACCAATCATTTTCACAAACCTTTATAATCCCGAGCCAATTTCAGAAACCGCAGGAAATGGCTACGTTTTCTGTGTTGAACCAACTTTGTCCACTGGCTGTAGGATTTTGTTTTAAATATAGACTGTTTTTTGGTACCTTTTCTATTCCAGGCATAATGGACAACTTTAATCTCTTTCAAATTTATTTTTATTGTTTTTATGTATTCCTAATCTATTTGCACAGGCTTTGCTTATGTTTTTCTCGTTGCAATTAATGTTTCCAGGAGCTAAGAACGTAATGTGCGAAGCAATATATCGTTGCAGCCGCACTAACTATTTATCCAATATGATGACCTGGAAATTAACTTTCAATAGAGAACGATTTTGACTGGACAATTGTAAATATGTTTGATACAAATATTTAGTGACATTAACGTTTTCCTACAAATGCCATCTTTGTGCAATATGAAAACTTTTATTTAATGCTGAGGAAACTGATCAAGTTGAGGTTGGTTTCTTTAGGAAAGAGGCTAAGATGAGATTTATTTAAGGTGCATTCAGTTTATAAGAGGCCTTCAGGCTGCCCTCTTATACAAAGATTTCCCAACAGACAGACAGTTAAATTGAGGGATTAGGTTAACAGATAAATAAAAGAGTGGCGGAGACGGAAGCCCTCATCACTCACCCTTCTTCCAACTGTTCCCTCTTTTACTGCATATTAAGTACACAATTTTTCATAGACACTGCAAATTGATTGCTGGCAAACCCTTCCAATAGTTCCCAAGAAGATCTGAACAATGAGAAATAAATCATTCCCCAATTCATGCACGCCACAAACCTAAGCTTTAATTTGATGGTCTTATTGAGAATGGAGATATTTTTCCTTATTAATATAATCCCAATTCATGTCATAAATTCATGGGGTCATAGGAGCAGAAGTAGGCTATTTGGCCCATCAAGTATACTCCACCATTCAATCGTGGCTGATCCGTCTTGAATATGTGATGTTAAATACTTTTTTCTGCCAATCTCTCTCAGCATGGGCCATATATCAATTTTTTGGGGAAAGGTGATTTGTATAAAATAAGTGGTATTCATTCCATTAATGGTGTTCCTTGGTAATTGCCCAATAGTTTGGAAAAGGTTGTGAATGTTAGTGTACCTTCAACAAGTGGGAAGAGGAAGTGTGATCAAAGTATCAAAGAATCAAAGACAAAGACAATTTACTGTTTTGCTACTTGGTGTTCACTGAGAGCTCTCATGCTCTAAATACATCGCAAAAAAGTAACTTTTATTACGCTATGTTCTGGACAAAATGGCATTCAGTTGTGAGCATTATCTGTACAGAACCTCCTCTCACCACCCAAATTTTAAGTGGAACCTCTTGGATAATGATTCTTTCCTTCTCTTTCTAGATCCAATGTGAAATTCCAGTGATGAAGATTGAATGGTCTGAAAAAGCAGCCAATCTTTATAATTTTTGATGAAGAATGGTGAATGTTGATGTAAGAATGTTGGGGGTTATGGGGAGAAGGCAGAAGGTTGGGGTTGAGAAGGACATAGATCAGCCATGATTGAATGGCAAATTACACTTGATGGGCCAAATGGCCTAATTCTGCTCCTAGAACTTATGAAATTTATCACTGGAATTCCACATTGGATCCACAAAGAGATGGAAACGATTGAAATGGACTCTAAGAGAAGTTCCACTTAAAATTACTCCCCTTTTAGACTGCATGATTACTGGTTCAAGGTTGGATATTGATAAGAAGAATAGGTCCAAAGAGGAGAGACAAGAGGCTGTAGGTGCTGGGATTTAAAGGAGTGTTTTTGGCATAAACTTATAATTCTGTATGATAATCACATCAGTTATGAGGAACCATTAACCAACACATTTTAGCCTCTTGATCTTTCAGTTTTAATATCACATACCTTCATAGCCTGCACTTATCTTCTTTTTTAAAATTTTATTCATCCATTTGTTTTCTTTTGACCTACTTTAGACTTTAGAGATACAGCACAGAAACAGGCCCTTCGGCCCACCGAGCCCGTGCCAACCAGTTATCACCCCACGCACTAACCTACACGCACTAGGGACAACTTTACCACTTACTGAAGCCAATTAACCTACAAACCTGTATGCCTTTGGAGTGTGGGAGGAAACTGGAGCACCCGGAGGAAACCCACGTGGTCACAGGGATAACCTACAAACTCCGTACAGATAACACCCACGAACCCGGGTCTCTGGTGCTGTAAGACAGCAACTCTACCACTGTGCTACTGTGCTGCCCTAATTTTATTTTGTTAATACAATTAGTAAATACTCATTTTACTAACTCTCAGGTATAACAGGAAATCTTAGAATTGGCTGATCGTATTATTCTCGGTTAAAGCATGCCAGATGGCATGGAAGCTGGCAAGATATTTTTACAGTGGGCAGCATTCCACATGTTTTAATGGTATGTGGGCAAACATATATTTTAGTCCACATACAGTTTTGTGGAAGAAAAGTCCATTCAGACATTCATTCATTTATTTATGCAGACTGAAGTACTGCCTGTGTGATTCTGATTGCTGTGTACTGGGCTATAAGTTCACAGACCCACTAACAGATGGATTTCAGTGAAGTTATAATTACATCATTACGGATCTTTTAGTAGTCATAATTTGGCAGGGTTAGGGTGCTGTTTTGTGCAATCATCTTCTGGCCTCGTGCAATAGGTTTTGCACAGTGCCAGTACTTGTGTATTTAGATTCTGGGTACAGTCTGATAAATACAATGGGAGTACTGTTTCCATTCTGCATACTATGGACACTTGTACTGCTTATGTACTTCTTTTCCACTTAGCACAAATGAAATGCTATATATGTATGATGTTAAATTATATTAGCACATGAACTGAACTGACATTTATCCCATCTTTTGTACTTTGCAGTTGTGTGGGGTTGGAGACACATCCAAAAGCTTCAGTGACATCCTCTGAGAAAGAAATATTCCGGTTCCAAGATGAAATGTTTGACAGCATCTTATTGGAAATAAAGAGCTGTGGACTGATCTCTGTGAGGTGTTTAAAATAATGAAGAAAATTGCTGTCATTAATGGGAAGTAAGCTTTCAAGTAAAAGGAGGCATTGCAGAAAAAGTGATAATGTTACACTTTGAATTAAGGCAGATGTCATTCTTTCTGGTTCAGGGAAAGGAGTGGAAGAGGAAAATAAAAGTCCCGGAAATTGAAGTAGATAGCATAATATATATCTTATAATTCAAACGCACTTTCTGACCCACAAAGCATGTACTGTTTTCACCAGTACAGTTAGACTGGTTCTGCAAACATCAGTGGGGTTGTTACAAAGCCTACTATAGAGTCATAGAGTTATACAGCAAGGAAATGGGCCCTTCGTCCCAACTCATCTATGCTAACCAACGTTTATTCCTGTGCTTCTATCACTTGCTGATATCACTGTAAACCCTTCCTATCCATGTATCCGTCCAAGTGTCTTTTGAATTTTGAAATGTACCCACCTCTGCCACTTCTGGCAACTCTTTCCATATACTCATCAGTCTCTGTGTGAAATGCTTGCTTCACAGTTCTACTTTAAATATTTCCCCTCTCACCTTAAACTGATGTCTTCTGGATTTGTACTTCCCTACACTGGAACAAACTGTGACAATCCATCATTCCCCTCATGACCTTATTAACCTCTGAAGTCCCCACTCAGCCTCCTTTGTTCCATTGAACAGTGCCTCCTGTACACTTTCTCCATGTAACTGTCGATGAAGCCAGCAACATATTTCCATGACTTTTCATGCTGAAATCTTCCCATAATTATTTTGTCAGCTCACTCTATCAGTTTGTCTGCACAGCTCAGATAGACTCTTTCAACCAAGTATCAGCCTTGCAAGGTGTCCCTGCACCGATGATACAAAAATAGGTGGAGGGTCAGGTAGTGCAGAGAAAGCAGGGACTCGGCAGAAGGGCTTTGACAGATTGGGAGAGTGGGCAGAGACATGGCAGAAGGAATATACTGTAGCAAAGTGTGGGTTCATGCATTTTGGTCATAGGACTAAAGGCATAGACTATTTCCTAAATTAGGAGGAAATAAAGAAATTGGAGGTGCAAAGGGATTTGGGAGTGCTGGTGCAGGATTCCCAAAAGGTTAATCTGCAAGTCGTATCAGTAGAAAAGAAGGCAAACTCAATCCTAGCATTTATTTCAAGAGGGCTAGAATACAAAAACAGGGATGTAATGCTGAGGCTCTATAAGGTGCTGGTCAGGCCGCATTTGGAATATTGTGACCACTTTTGGGCACCATATCTGAGGAAGGGTGTGCTGGCCCTGGAGAGGGTCCAGAGGAGGTTGAAAAGAATAATCCCAGGAATGAGTGGGTTAAGTAATGACGAGCATTTGACGGCACTGAGCATGTACTCACAGGAGTTTAGAAAAATGAGGGGGGACCTCATTGAAACATACAGAATAGTGAAAGGCTTGGGTAGAGTGGATGTTGAGAGGATGTTTCCACTAGTGGGAGAGTCCAGGACTAGAGGTCATAGCCTCAGAGTTAAAGGTCGTTCCTTCAAGAAGGAGATGAGAAGGAATTTCTTTAGTCAGAGGGTGGTGAATCTGTGGAATTCTTTGCCACAGAAGGCTGTGGAGGCCAAGTCAATGGATATTTTTAAAGCAGAGATCGTTTCTTGATTAGTATGAGTGTCAGGGGTTATGGGGAGAAGGCAGGAGAATTGGGTTAGAAGGGAGAGATAGATCAGCCATGATTGAATGGCGGAGTAGACTTGATGGGCCGAATGACCTAATTCTGCTCCTATCGCTCATGACCTTATGATCTTATGACTTCCTCAACATTTTATGCAATGGGATGTGATACTTTCTGAATTAACTTAAAGGAAACTCCAAGGAAAAATATATTATGAGAAAGCTTTACACCAGCTTCAATACACTTTACAACAGCTATTTCAAAATACAAATGATGTATTATGTTGGCTCTACGATTTATTTTACCCTCCCTTACTGCCCGATAGTTGTCTCTTCCTACCCCAAGTGATTTACACCAAAATCTAGTCTTCATTTAGCAGTATCTTTCCTGGTTCGGCTCAAGACTATTACAGGTTGGTGGATGCTATTAATGTCTATAGCGTCATGCTCATGCAAGCAGGTCACCTGCACAACACAGACAACTGGAAGATCAGGGAAGAAGCAATGACTGTCTCCAGGAATTTACATACTTTGAAAGAGGTTTGGTGAGATGTGTCATCATAGCCAAAATATACTCTTCCAAAAATCTTTTATATAGCATTTGGTCTCTTGAGGGAAATGTGTATACAATAATATAAATTTACATTTTACACCCTTTTTAGATCAGTGAATGTACTGGTGTGATCATTTGTGCTAAACATAAATGAAATACTGGGGTTAAAAATAATGTAAGGACTAAAGAATAAGCCTTCTTTATTTTGCATTATAATTTTTTGGAGTAAAAGCTTTATTAAATCTGCACAAAAACAACTTCATTGGACAGGAAACAGCATTTATATATCTAATTAATCATGCTCTGTCAAATAACCTTCCTCAGAATGGCTTTTCTATATCTGGCCATTCACTTATGAGAGCAGATACTACTGGAGTGCAGAGAGTTAGATGATGTTCAGCCACCACAGATCAGACTGATAAGCTTCCTGCAGCTGGTAAGAAGTTACTAGGATTAATGTTGGGCCTGGATCTTGTGAATGATCCTTCAAATGTAAATAACTATGAGAAAACATACAAAAATGCTTCTTCCCGGAATATTTGACAGGACATAGAGGGTAACTGCTCATCTGTCTTAACTCCTGGAACAAAATTTTACCAGCTGCTTGTTCTGAAGAGTTCCCTGGAGCCCATCTCCAGGTTAATTCCATCTGTTGCAAACCATCTGGATCATCTCAAAATGGAAGATCTGCTTATAAGGTTGCCCTTTGTTGGCTACTTAAAGCATCTGGTCTTATGTCTTAAACTCAAGCAAGGTTTTGAACAAGAAGTAAGGTTCTGGTGAAATTGACAACACATCTACATCATGTCCAGTTATATTAATTGAAAGATCTCTTCACTGCATACCAAAAAAGCTTGTTTTACTACATAGCATCATTGGATCAGACTGGGCTATAACTTGATTAGTTATTTAAAAATAACAATTAAAAAAAAATTTAAATCCCCAGTATCCTCTTGAGAATATATTGCTCCTTTTGAAGTAACTGGAAGTCTTCATGTGTTCAAAACACATGTTGAAGTCTACATGTGTTCAAAACACATGTATTGTCAGGCAGGAATGCTGTTACAGATGTAAAACATTCATGTCTATTAAACCTTTTTTGCAATGCATTGATACATTTTGGCCACCTTTCCTGATGCAGTGGACTCTCCACATCACAGCACCTTCCATTATTGAAATAAGTGGGACTTTGTATTATTCAGCACATCAGAAGTGTGATCAAGCGGTAGGATTATTATCCCTACTTTCTCGAGGTTCAAGCAATAAATTTCTTAAATCACCCAGCAAAGATTCCTACCAGTGACTTATTTAAATTTAGCTGAGATTTTACATTATTTAATTGTTGATCCGTGTTATTTTGCAGTCAGAGTACACTGGCGTGATGTACACTGTAGGTCTAAGTAAGATACAGTACATAATCAACACTTAAGATAGACACAAAGTGCTGGAGTAACTCAACGGGAAAGGCAGCATCTCTGGAACGAAGGAATGGGTGACATTTTGAGTAGACCCTTCTTCAGTCTGACAGTCAGGGGAGAGGGAGATAGAGATATGGAAGGGTAAGGTGTCACAGATCAAAGGGGACGATGATCAATGAAATGTAGAATGGTACATTGTTAGCTAAGGGGAAGGTGACAACGAGGCATAATATCAGTAATATTGAATAATCAACACATATTTGACATCATTTGTAGTGTACATGCACTGCAATGTTGAGGCAGGTTTACGAGATGCTCATGGTTTCTGTTGAACCCATCCACACTTTACCTAAATGTTTCAGCTGGGGAAAAGTCTCTGTTGCTGCAGTTTAAGGTAGCCACTCCTCAAACCAGTGAAATGTCTTTGCTCCAGGATGTGGTGAATATTCTGTAACAAAGGAGAGCTCTTATCTTACATTATATGGGAAGATTTTTTGTAAAAGACCGAGATAGGACATACATGAATTAAAAGTTGATCTCAGATGCCTCAAACTCGAATGTTTTCTTTCTTTATTGATGGGAAACTTCCCTATCAAAGAAGTATTAAAAAAATGGATTCGATAAAGAGCAAATTATTTGTCTAAAGAAAGGTCTGACCCCAAACGTCATCCATCCTTTTACTCCAGGGATGCTGCCTGACCCACTGAGTTACTCCAGAACTTTTTGCTTATCTTCAGTATATACCAGCAATTGCTGTTTCTTTCTCCACAAGTTATTTGCTCTGTCAGATTACCCCAACTACAGCGACAATGAAAACATATCCTCTTGTGTCTCATTAAAATTATTAGTATAAATCAAATCACTGATGTAAGGCAGGCAGAGTGATTAATATGGGGAAGTGGGGAAGCAGAGGCTTTGGTTTAGGCTATGAATGAGTTTGATATCTTTGACAAGCAATGGGTAGTTGATTTTGATATTCCAGTGGTTTCCAACTGAATATTTGACATAGGATTTAATGGTGGAGAGTGAAAAATGAATGAATTTTCATCCAGGGTACAACAGAATTCAGGTGTATCTTCAACATCACAGTACCTCCAGTTACAAAGTATTTTGACCAGAAATGTGAATAACTACTCCCGCCTCCAACAGAAGCTGCCCAACCCTTGAATTCCTGCAGTACATTAAAGACACAAGTGGTGGAGTAACTCAGTGGGTCAGGCAGCAGCAGGGACGGATTGGCACCTTCATTAGACTGCTAAATCTTCGTTCCCTATAATTCCTTAAATAGGTTGTTTGCTGCACCAGATTCCAGCAGTTCCCACTACAAAAGTCTACTTCTAAACCAATGAAAGTTTCTACACGTTAAGAGTGGACATTTGAAACGTTATCTTCAGCCATCCTCTACATTGCTTGCAAAAGGATCAAAATAGTCATTTTCACTTTAGCCTGTTGGTGTTTAGGAAGCTGCATAAGTTCCAGCTGAGTAGATAATTCTTAGACCAATTAAATTGTTAATATAATCCCTACCTGCACACTCCAATTGGCAGCTAATACTGCAAAGACACAAATTTGGAGTAGAACTCATGGTCAACATGTTTTAACATCTTTTTGATCTTATTGAAAGTCCTTGATTTTATGGGTTTCAACAAATGGGTGTAATTACATAACATTTCTCTTATTCAACATTATTAAAAATAAAATTATGATAATTATCGCAATGACATTTGTGCTGTGCACAGGCTGGCTATTGTGTTTCCTGCATGACATCCTGAAACTTCATCCTGAAGGCTACAATGGCCTTTAGGATGAAGAAAACTTCCTAAAGTTTATCTTCTTCTTAGGACAATCACTCAGGATTGACAATGAGTTACCAGTGGGAGTGCATTTACCAAAAAGATAACTTCATACCTCAATACCAATTAGGGAGGGAGAATAAATATTGGGTTTACCAACGTCGCCCATGTGCTTTGATTGTAAATAAAACTATAACTTTAAAGTAGACAAAAATGCTGGAGAAACTCAGCAGGAGAAGCAGCATCTATGGAGCTCCATATAATGCTGCCTCACCCGCTGAGTTTCTCCAGCACTTTTGTCTACCTTCAATTTTCCAGCATCTGCAGTACCTTCTTAAACAACTTTAAAGTACATTGTGGGTAGTAAAGCACTTTGAAAGGCATTAATCTGCCTTTTATCATTTAAATTAAAGTTTCTCAGACCTATGGAAAGTGGGGTCAGAAGGGGGAGGAGTTTAAAAACTCAAGGGCCAATGTCAAGAAACCAACTGCTTCTTTGACGTTGCCAAAACAAGCTAAGGAACATAAAAGGATGCTTTCAACATTTGTGTCCTTGTTCTTAGAGCTCTCTGCAGCTGTCATATGAAATTCCCTCCCACAAAGATAGGCACTACCAGATGTACTTAAAATGGAACAGGCGATGAACAGTTTATTTAAAATAGCATCAATGCAGGTTTTCTAACAGAGTTAATTATATCAAAAGTAGGCAGAGGGAATGTTTCAATACACAATAGGTGCAGAAGTAGGCCATTCGGCCCTTCGAGCCAGCACCCCCATTCAATGTGATCATGGCTGATTATCCCCAATCAGTACCCCGTTCCTGCCTTCTCCCCATATCCCCAAACTCCTCTATTTTTAAGAGCCCTATCTAGCTCTCTCTTGAAAGCATCCAGAGAACCTGCCTCCACCGCCCTCTGAGGCAGAGAATTCCACAGACTCACAACTCTCTGTGAGAAAAAGTGTTTCCTCATCTCCGTTCTAAATGGCTTACTCCTTATTCTTAAACTGTGGCCCCTGGTTCTGGACTCCCCAAACATCGGGAACATGTTTCCTGCCTCTAGGGTGTCCAAACCCTTAACAATCTTATATGTTTCAATAAGATCCCCTCTCATCCTTCTAAACTCCAAAGTGTACAAGCCCAGCTGCTCCATTCTCTCAACATATGACAGTCCCGCCATCCCGGGAATTAACCTTGTAAACCTACGCCGTACTCCCTGAATAACAAGAATGTCCTTCCTCAAATTAGGGGATCAAAACTGCACACAATACTCCAGGTGTGGTCTCACTAGGGCTCTGTACAACTGCAGAAGGACCTCTTTTCTCCTATATTTGATTCCACTTGTTATAAAGGCCAACATGCCATTTGCTTTCTTCACTGCCTGCTGTACCTGCATGCTTACTTTCATAGACTGATGAACAAGGAGCCCAGATCCCGTTGTACTTCCCCTTTTCCCAACTTGACGCCATTTAGATAGTAATCTGCCTTCCTGTTTTTGCTACCAAAATGGATAACCTCACATTTATCCACATTAAACTTCATCTGCCATGCATCTGCCCACTCCCCCAACCTGTCCAAGTCACTGTGCATTCTCATAGCTCATGTCCTTATATCTCATGTTCTGTCCTCAGTCATTGAATATCTGTGCTAATGCACGTGAATAGAATAAGAATAGTTTTAGAGAATTATGTTTGTAACATGTTCAGTGCTATCCTCTGGGAAACTAATTCTCAGGACTTGATTCAATGGGCAAAATTGCCTAATTCTGCTCTTATTTCTTATGAACTGGAATGGAAAATTCCTCATATGTATTCCAAGCTATAGGACTCTGCATTAAGAACATAATTTCCTCCAAATATATTATCATAGCGTACAAGAGCCATATTTTTTTTAAATTTAGTCTTTACACCTGGGAAAACCAAAATGAACCTACAAGGATCTGAGACCAGATGCTGTGTACTGGCAAAAAGATCAATATAGATATTTTTTTAATCTAATTATTTTATTATTGTCAAAAATCTTAGAAATTCAGGTAAAAGACTGAACGTAAAAATATGTTGGAGAATTTTGATTAAGTGCGTTTAATAAGATAATGAATAGGCTGCCCATTGTGAGCTCAACATAACACTCTCTTCAATTGACTTTGGGTGTTGTCTGAAAATGGCTGGCTAAGTCAATATCTCCTCTTTTACACCACTGCTCAAAGTTAGACACCCTCATTCAGCCCCTATTTGGGTAATTTTAACCTGATTCACAAGCCGTGTTGAGCCAGCATATTTTTATACACCCATCAAGTTAAATCACATTGGAAGACAGAACTGTGTGGGATATAAAATGAATGGCTAACCCAAACATGCCAGTTACTTACCAAGGGGTTATGTTAAAATTGCAGCCCATAAATCAGTAGCCTTAATTATAGGATTTGGCACATACATCTTGCTTCTATGGCAAAACAGCAATCTCAAAAATGCATGGGCTTCCATAGTGTGTGTGCTCAGCACAGTAGAGCACTTTCTAGATTTATTTTCTTTACCTTACCTATAAAATGAAAACAAAACCTGACATGCCTCTTAATCTGTTGCAGTTTCTGCATCTATCCACATTTCACTTCAGCACACAGCAATCCAATGCATTTTCCCTTGTGTTTCTTTTTTATCTTGTTTTTGCATGTTGTGATAACATCAAAAAATAGCCTAAAGTTGAAATTCAACCTCATTTTTGATCCACTGTGAACAAACTTATGCCTTTGGCATTGGCGCACTGCATTTCATTGTTTAATAATGCACCAAAAAACAACCCCTCTGCCTTGATATTTATATTTTTCCATCATAAATTTAAATGTTACATTTTATATAAATCATAAGCTTTGTTTGTCCACACGCACATACGGAGCTCTGTGGGTTACTGTGACCAATCAGGGCTGGATTGCAGTTCGGTGGAAGCCCTCGGTGTGTGTGTGTGGTGAGGGCTCAGCTCCGCGGGACTCGAATTCATTCATTCGGAAACTCAAACCATGTGAGACCGAGCGAGCGAGTGAGTGAGTGACTGAGAGAGAGAGAGAGACAGGCAGGCAGGCAGGCACAGAGAGCAGCCGCAGCTCTCTGGCTAGTACATTATACTACTATATGAGCAGCCTTCCTCATGCTTTAAAAATACAGGGAACCTAGAAACAGCCAACGCCTCACCCTTCTCATTCTCAACCCAAAGAGGGGTCCTGTTTTGCTTTGCCGATTATTACAAGAATTAACTTTTACGTTTAAATACAGGGTACTGTGGGAATACAAGAATGCTGCAGAGTCTCATTTCCTCTATTTTGTATCTACTGTATTTCACGGATGCAATAGTTTCAGGTACGGTAACTTTTTATTGAAGCATGCTTTGCATTAAGGCACGATTTTTTTCTAAATTAAACACCAATTTCAGCGTTTTATCCTGCACATTTTGGGGGATAAAATACGTTTCTAACCCAGGTATATTTGACATTGAAACACAGTAGAATGTTCACAGGGCTCAAACAGTCTTTCGAAATGAAATTTCATGAGCACTTATAACAGTATTTTTGCACTAATTGTGATTTTTTTTCCCTCTTCCCTCTGCACAGGTCTCGAGAATTTCCGAGAGGAATCTGAGATCGTGTTCCCGTCCGTGCTGCAGGATGGAAGAGCGTACCCTGTGCGGGGCAAGTCGGCAGCCGGCCCCACGTCCCGGGAAGTGCGCTCCATCTCCAACGGCGACGAGTACGAGTCGCAGGAGTTTTACCCGCGGGAGCTGCGAGCTCCTGCCCCGCCCGGCCACCGCGACGCCGCCGCCACCTCCCCCTCCTCCTCCTCGCCCGCTTCCTCATCTTCTCCCCGGGGGCTGCAGCTGAAGATCCCGGCGTTCGGCAGAGAGCTCTACCTGAGCCTGACCAGGGACAGCCGCTTCCTATCCGGTAGCTTCGCCGTGCACAGTCGCCGGAGCCGGCACCACACGTCGGTGCGCTCCTACCGCGCCGAACACGCCTGCTACTACAGCGGATTCGTGCACAACTCCAGGGGCTCGCTCGCCTCTTTCAGCACCTGCGGGGGACTGGTAAGTGCACAGCTGTCAAATACCACTGACACTCACTCGCCCGCTGCCGTTTCCACCTGCAATTCCGATGCATTTGGCGCAATATTTCAGTTCAGAAATAATGCAATCTGAATAATTTCCAGCAACACATCTGCTTCGCCTTGGCGAGGATGCAACCCAGGTCAATCTTATTATTTCCTGGGATAAGTTTATTTAGTACCCCCCCCAATCCCATCCAACCTTTGAATTTGATAGATACGTTTTTATTTTATCAAATAATTTTCCTTCATCAATTGTTATCAAAATAGAAATTGACAGTCGTCCTGATTCTGACATATAAAACCATGTCCGTTTTTAAATTCCTTGCAAGACTCCTATTTATTACAACTGTGCGGGAATGCAGCCTTCCTGAATAACTTCAATCTGGTTTGAACAAGGCAATTTCACACCCCTCCGCTTGGCGCTTCGGTACAAAATTGGACCGGCAGGAGGCGCATCTGCACAGGGCTGAAGTGGACCAATTGTTGGTGTTTTAGAGTCGGGGCGTGATGCTCCCGTTGTGCAGCCGTGGGTTTTGCAGTTCATCTCCAATGTTGCTTCAAGAATTCTATTGTTCAACGCTCAACCTCATACAGAAAGGTACCGGAATGACCGTTAAATTCGTGAGATCTGGATGCATTGCCCACAGTCATACATTCGGAATCAGTGCGTCTCATATCGGACAGAATATTACACTTGAATTACGGCATTGTGGCTTGAAAACATTTTGGCGTTTCGATAACGTTCAGCAGAAAAATGTTACACTACTTCGAAGCAGCATATTACGCCGTACACTTGTATGCATAGAGGTGTGGAGGATGTTGTGAATACGCCTTCAGCATTGCTGAAGTGGACATTTGGTCAGAGGCATATGTTTTAGAGACTCTAAAAAACAAAACAGTGAAGATATATTTAATTATCTTACACATTATTTCTATAATTTATTTTCTCTGGGGATTCTGTGTATTCCCTTAAAAAATCTTTGAAGTGTTTGTAACTTCCAAAAATTCTTGCTCTTCTTTGACCTTTTACTAGCCAGGATTTGGTCACATTTAAAATCACAGTGGTAGGGACCATAATGCACTTTGTCACCTTGCCCCCTCTACATCTTTTGAGGTGGTTTAGGTTGTCTTCCAATTCGGTTTCACATTTGGCAATATATTGTGCCACACTTTATTGCATTTTTTTAGATCTGAGCGTTTCAGAGTATTTTTGACCACCGCATTACGGGTTCTGGTCACCTCTTTACAGCAAGGATGTGGAGACTGGAGAGGGAGCAGAAGAGCTTCACCCGAATGCTGCACCCGAATCGATTAGAAGGTATTGGCTATAAGGAGAGAGATAGAAAACAAGCTAGAAGTAGAGGTTGGACACATTTGTTTTCTCTGTGGTGTTGGAGGCTGAGAGAGACCTAGTACGACCTATGTATACAATTGTGAGAGGCATAGGTAGGGTAAACAGTCAAACCATTTTCCCAGGGTGGAGATGCCAAAGACTAGAGAGTATAGCTTTAAGGTGAGAGGAGCAAAGTTTAAAGAAATGTGTGGGACGTTTCCTTACACAGAGAGTGGTGGGTGCCTGGAATGTTCTGCCAGAGGAGGTGGTGGAGGCAGATATGATAGTAGCATTTAAGAGGCTTTTGGATAGGCACATGGATATGCAGCGAATGGAGGGATATGGATCACAAGCAGGAAGAGATTAGTTTAATTTGACATCATGTTCAGCGCAGACATAGTGGGCCAAAGGGCATGCTCCTGTGCTGCTCTGTTCCATATTCTATGTTTCCAATATTTTCCGGGTTTTGAACCAAAGTTTGAAAACATTGCTGTAGAAACTTCTCTGAGTGATGTGAATACGCGTGTCAAATTCTTGCGGCATAACTTTGTCGTGAGAGGGGGACAGTTTAAAGGAGATGTGTGGGTCCATTTTTTTTTTACACGGAGAGTAGTAGTTGCCTGGAGCTTGCAATCAGGGGAGGTGGTGGCAGCAGATATGATAGTGTTTTTTTAAGTTTTTAGATAGGCACATAGATATGCAGACAATGGCATATGGCCCATAGCATCATGTTTGACACAAACATTATGGGCTGACGGGCTTGTTCCTGTGCTACACTGTTCTATGTACTTGTCTAAATGTCTTTTAAACATTGTGATTATACCTGCTTCTACTGCTTCCTCTGGCGGCTATATATAGGAATCTTCATTATATGGCAGTGATCTGCTGCCTAGAACTCTTACGAAATTGTGTTGTAAGCCCACATCTTCTTATCTCTCTGTACCCAGAGGTGAACTCTTCATGTTTTCGAAATGGAAACCAGTGTTAAAACAAACAAGCATCAGGACAGACTGAAGAATGCACGCTTTGAAGACGCTTTTCAATGCCATCTCAGTTTTGATGATTGTGCATATTTTTTAATGCACAATCATAGCATATTATTTGCCATTCTCTGCATGAAGAGGATGCCACTCAGGACAATTTGAAATATTTCTCCTCTCTCTTTAAAGTCTGTAGTTTTAGACTCTCTTTTAACCTGAGAAAATACTGTGACTTAGTTTTGCCACTCATGATTATATATAACTCCACAAGGTCATCATTCAATCTTCTATGCTCCAGAGAACAAAACCACAGCTCTTTATATCTCAATTCCAGTCCTGGTAACATCCTCATGAATCTTTCTAGCTTAATGATTTAATTACTGCAGTACTGTTCCCTCATCATTTTTTTTAGAGAGCAAACTGCAGCAGACTTGTGACCTAATTGAAGCTAACCCCATCAGACTTGGAAACATAGAAATTAGGTGCAGGAGTAGGCCATTTGGCCCTTCGAGCCTGCACCGCCATTCAATATGATCATGGCTGATCATCTTACTCAGTATCCCGTACCTGCCTTCTCTCCATACCCTCCGATCCCCTTAGCCACAAGGGCCATATCTAACTCCCTCTTAAATATAGCCAATGAACTGGCCTCAACTACCCTCTGTGGCAGAGAGTTCCAGAGACTCACCACTCTCTGTGTGAAAGAAGTCTTTCTCATCTCGGTCTTAAAGGATTTCGCCCTTATCCTTAAGCTGTGACCCCTTGTCCTGGACTTACCCAACATCGGGAACAATATTCCTGCATCTAGCTTGTCCAACCCCTTAAGAATTTTGTAAGTTTCTATAAGATCCCCTCTCAATCTCCTAAATGCTAGAGAGTATAAACCGAGTATAAACTTTACTTGACTTTATCTTGCACTAAAGGTTATATCCACTATCCTGTATCTGTGGACGGCTCGTTTGTAATCATGTATAGTCTTTCCACTGACTGCTTAGCATGCAGCAAAAAGGTTTTACTGTACCTCGGTAGATGTGTCAATAAATTAGACAAAACTATTCATGAAGTCTGTCCATTTTGGGGAGTTTTGCTTGCTTGAGGAGATGGTGGAGGGCAAGCCCTCTTGCCACATCTTGACCTTTGTTTGACGTGGCCATTGCTGCTGTCAAACAGGGCCTTGCATTACAGACTCCAGTGCATTTTCCACATACATCATGAGAATTGTAGACCATTGTACTTGCTGGAAGGCTTGAAGCACAACTATTTATTTGTTGGTGCACTTCCAGGACTTTTCTTTGCAAAGGCTGAATTTCTGAAGTTAGACACACAATGCTGGAGTAACTCAGAGGGTCAGCATCTCTGGAGAAAAGGAATAGGCGATCTTCAGACCGTTTGAAGAAGGTGTTCTGGCCCAAAACATCACCTGTTCCTTTTTGGCAGAGATGCTGACCCTCTTTCCTTAAATTACCATCTGTCCCTTTGTGCTGGCACTGTTTGGAAATGAAACGGGTGAGAGACAGGTTGGTGGGGCTGGGCTGGTTTGGCTTGTGCTTCACAGGGTGCTGATGCTGCAGTGTGATCTACAGATGTAAACAAGGAACAATGAATATGGTAAACCCTCGTGCACAGGGTGGGGGTGTGGTGGGGGGGGGGTGTGGTGACCGTTATTGCCTATTGTTGACTATGACCGAGTAAGGAATTACCAATTAATACAATATCATTGTATAAGTAGTTGAAACAAAGAACTGCAGATGCTGATTAATACACAAAAGGTCACCATGTGCTGGAGTAACTCATTGGGTCAGGCGGCATCCCCCGAGAACATGACTAGGTGACGTTTAGGGTCAAGACCCTTGTTCAGACTCTAGGTCTGGAACTGCGCCTGGAATCCAGGTGAGTTGAGGTGAGGACCAGCGGAGTTATCGGTCGTGGCCCACGGGCGGCCAGAGTGCAGATAAGGTTCAGCAGTGGCAGCGGCAGGCACAGCCTGGAAACGGCAGAGGAAGCTTAGATAAGGCCACATTTAGAATATGTTGTGCAATTCTGGTTGTCGCATTACATGATGTAGAGGGTTTGGAGAGGGTGCAGAAGAGGTTCACCAGTATGTTGCCTGTGTTCGAATGTATAAGCTTAAAGGAGAGAACTGCTGTTTTTTTTCTATTACAAATCTCAAATTGTGGAGTACAGAGGCAAATAAATAAATGATGGGTCTTTATCCCAAACATTATGAAGGGCACTGTATACATCTTCAACATAGCCTCCTGACTTTTATAGTCAATGCCCCGAGCTATGAAGGCATGGATGCTGTATGCTGCCGTTATTACTCTGTCTACTTATGCTGACACTTTGAAGGAGCTATGGACTTTCACAACAAGATCGTCCTGTACAACAGTGGTCTCAAAGGTCCTGTTGGATACTTTGTCCTGATTTCTTTCCTCTTATAGTTGACCTTCCGAAATGCAAAACCTCGCAGCTGTCTGGAACTCCATCTATTTTCTAGCCCCATTACCAATTGGTCTCTAACCTGCTGATTGCTTTGACAACCTTCTTCAGTATCCACAACTCTGCAATCTTTGCACTGTCTTCAAACCTACTAATCAGCCCACCTACATTTTTGTCCAAACCATTTGTATATATCACAAACAACAGAGGTCACAATGCTGATCCTTATAAAACACCACTGATCACAAACCTCCAGCCAGAATAACTACCCTCCACCACTGCCTTGTGTGACAAGACCAATTTTGACTCCAATCTACCGTCTCGATGGATCCCTGGGTGCCTTAAACATCAGGATTAGACTACCGTGTGGACCTTTTCAAAAGCTTTACTGAAGCCCATTGTTGGCGATTATCCATAAATTTCCTTTTGTACATCAGCGCTTCAGCCAAATTGCCACATTGCCTCTTCCAGGAACGCCTTTGCATTTGACTGCTTGGTTTTACTTTCAGCCCAAGGTTTACACTCGGACAGAGGTAGACAAAAGTGCTGGAGAAACTCAACGGGTGCAGCGCATCTACGGAGCGAAGGAAATAGGCAACGTTTCTGGCCGAAACCTTACACTCGGAAACACTGTTGTGAAATTCCATCTGCAATAGTGTTAGTACCTAGGTCGCCATGTTGCCGATGTGCTCACAGCCAACTCTATTCACTAAATCCTTCTTGTATTTCCTCGCATTATTCAAGGTAGTTATGTAGTAAGCAATGAAACAGAGTGTTCCACAATAAATTATTTGGAGCTGCAGCCTGTAACTCTGATTTGCCACTGCCTGCCAGCTGGAGGCTGCTTGGTGCCTTGCAAACCCATCTCTTTGGTGTTCTGATGGGATATTGTTAGTTCACCCTGAAGCTATTCTGCCTGATGGGTTATAGTCCGTCCCCCCAATAACCCAGAAGGTCGCTAGAGCACTTATACCCAACACGTATTTGATCTGCTTTATTGAAACATGCTTGAGATATTTCAGATAGATATTCTGGGCTATGACAGATATGGTGGCACAGTGGAGCAGATGGCTGAGCTGCTGCCTCACAGTGCCAGAGACCTGGGTTGGATCCTGTCCTTGGGTGCTGTCTGTGTGGAATTTGTACATTCTCCATGTTCGTTTGCTCATGTGTCAGACAATGTACAGCTCACTGTTGGCTTCTGTCGTCGTCCAACATGTTGACAGAATTGGTCGCTCGTCGTGTCACAGAGTGTATCGTGTCGTCATTTCCGGGGATCACCATGAGGAGGCTTCTGTCATGATCCCCTGTGGCCATGTGTGTTTCTTCCATGTGCCCCGGTTTCGTCACATATTCCACAGATGTGTAGGTTAATTGGCCTCTTTAAAATGGTTGCTCTTGTGTACGGAGTGGATGCATAAGTGAGAAATCGTAGAACTAGTGTGAACAGACAATCAATGATCAGCATTGACTTGGTTGGCCAAAGAGCTTGTTTCCATACCGTATCTCTAAACTAACCTAAACTGAACTAAACACTCTGCATTTTCATTTTTATGGTTGCTTCCTATACAGCAAAAGGACTTCAAATGTACTGTTCATATTGCACTCCATGGGTGGACAATAAATATCATTCAGCATTTAATTTTTGCCTCGTCTTTGTCTAATTCACCTGTGTGTATGGTACCTCAGCAGGACTGTTCAATATCTCATCACTCCTTTCTGATGTAAATAGAAACTATCATCTTTACAGGTAGTCACCATCAAGGATTTTCCCCATCAAGGCAGGCGAGGCACTTTTGAATGAGCATTTTGAGGCTGGGTAATGGGGATAATATCTTTTTGTAAGAACACTTATATCTTGCATCACACAATAATTATTTTGTAGCCTTCCTGTAATTTTAACTTGTATGGTTACTTGCTGAACTGTCTACGGACCGCTAAAGTATCTGCATGATTTGGTCATGTAGAAGACAGGCTGCCATTACCATTTCTGTGGGCTTATTCCCTAGTTGCACCTTGGATCTGAGCCCTGAGGAAGAACGTCCTCATGTTTTTTAAGCACCATCTCCATGATAATAGTTATTCAATATATAAATGTTAAATGCCCCACGTTAAATAATTTTACTTGAGTTTCCCAGTGCCTGCCTTAGCAATCCTGCAATGCCCAAACCTGTGCCTTTCTCCTGATTATGTATGCTGCAGGCTTTGCTTCTGGTCCCTGGTTTTGCATGACACTTGATAATCACTGATAGTGCCAAATTAAAATCTTTCAAGGTCTCCATGATCTCATCCTGTGCAACCTCACTACTAGTTCATTGTCTTAGTAGACTCACCAATCTTTGGTATTCCTCTGTCCCTATCACCGGCAACCATTATTCTCTTCTTCAATATCTGTTTTTGTACTTTTCCAGAACTCAGGGATATCTGTTGAAACAGAGGCATATCCACTTTTTCTATAAGCTGGGTAAAAGCTGAAAACTCAATTCCATATCTGCCACGTCCACTATCCACAATCTTTACTGTTCATCATGGGAAGTCTCCTACTCTATTTTCTTGCACTGGATCATTCTCCATCAGCTCCCTCGATTAGTAATATCTCGAACTTGGTACCCATGTGGTGTTTGTAGGCTGTTTGCTAAGGCAAGTTGTAGAGGGAAATCTACCAGGAGAACATTATTTAAGACAGTAACTGCCAACCGACAGCAGTCTCTGGTACAACAATGTGTCAAGAATCACTTCACATGGTACGCATGTATCTTGAAGGCATGCTTCACTGCGGTGATGATAAAGAATGGTCTCGTACACAGGTCCATTCATAAATTGTTCTGCCATTCATTCCAACACGCGTTACTGTTTCAGGTTACAGTTTGATAGACTGACCACTAATTAGCACGACACCTGTTCCAATTTAATGTGTCAAATTTAGAAATGTAGAAGGTTGAGCCACTTTAATCCAATGTCGATAGTAATTTCAATATTTTGCTTTACAATGCAATATATTTCCAATGCAATATATCCTGAAATTCAGTATTACGAAAATTAATGGCTAAACATCGTTTCAACTGCAATAGAAATAATCTATAGCGTGGTAGAGAAAATCTAATCTTCAATGTTCCCCAATGAATTTAAACATTCCACTCCTAAACAAGTTTTACTTGTTAACTGGCTTGTAATTCACGGAACGAAGATTATGTTTTTTTTACTAAAGCTTTGAATTTGAGACTGGGACTTGTTTGATGTTGTAAAACTGACAGAATTGAGCTATTCCATCAGTTCTGTGTAATTTTTGAACGGAGCCAAACAAGCTCTGAGAATATATTGGTCCGTAAAGCCCTGTTTTATTTACTTTACAGTGAAAATGAAATAATGTAATATCAACACATTGTTCTTTAAAAACAATCCTTTTATGATATTTTGTATTTTCAGCCTTTGTTTACGAAATAGTAACTGTTGCAATAAGCAAATGATTATGGGCAAGGCAGTGGGCTGATATTAATCTAATTAAGATGGACTGGTTTATTGTGCCTGTGTTCCATTCCAGTCATGAGGCTTACTATTGGATCAGCCATGATTAATAATGGAAGTCTACTTGTTATATGGTCGAACTCGTATTATCACCTTGGGGAACTGTCCCAGCGTCTTCACCATTCATAAGTGTGATCCTTAATTCCCACACCCAACCCCTCAGGCTAAAACTAACCCTGTTGATTGCTGAAGCAGCCCAGTCTTGTGCCTCTATCCAGGAAACTGGGATGCCTGTGGTAAGATTGAATGTGCAGTGCAGAAGGCAAGTGGTTTGTTGGTCTCCATTACAAATGTAAGTATTGAAGCGAAGATGTCACGCTATTGTTGGAGTTTAGTGTGCATTTTTAGTTGCCTTAACTGAAGGCATTTGTTCTTGCCACAGTGGGAATACAACAGAAATTTGCCGGAGTGATTTGTGGAACAGCAGGTCTGATGTACAGGGAGAAATTGGGTCAGTAGGTCCTTCATTCGAAGGCGCATTGAAAAGAAGAGAGGGCCTGATAGAATGCAATAGAATTCTAACTGGCCAGACAGGTGAGATACTGAGAGCTTACACCAGGTTATTGGGGAGTGCAGCCTTAAGATATGGGTCATGACTTTTACAACTGACTGACATCAGGTGAAGTTTTTTCACAGAGTGGGTAGTGTACCTGCAGAATTCTCTTCCTCTAATGGCGATGAGACCAAGTCCATTGTATAAACTCGAGAAGAAGTTCGATATATTTCCACTTGCTGACGTGAACGACGGATATGGGGATAGGGATGAACAGGCTCCTGCAGTGGAAGTCATCAGCCACAATAGCTTTGAATGGAGGAACCAACTCCTGCTCTTTGTGTGACTTTTGGGGCGGCACAGTGGAGTAACTCTGCGGGTCAGGTAGCATTTCTGGAGAGCATGCATAGGTGACGTTTGGGGTCAGATCCCTTCTACAGACTGAGGGGGGTGGGGAAGGAGCAAAGAAAGCTGGAAGAGAGGAGGGGCAAGAGGAAGCTTGGCAAGTAATATGTGGATAACGTTGAGGGGAAGTTTTGATAGGCAGATGGTTGGGCAAAGGCCAGAGAAAGACAAAGATGGAAGATGTGAGACAAAAGGATTGAATAATTGCAAATTGTGAAGTTAGTGAAAGAAATGTAGATGGAAAGGGAGGGGGACAGGATAAATAAACGTGGGTTCAGAGGAGAATAGGAGAGAGATAGGGAAAGAAAGGGGAGGGTGGTGGAAGACTGGGGAAGGGGGCACTTGTTACCTAAAATTGGATAATTCAATGTTCAATTCAATTAAATTCAATGTTTAATCCATTGTGTTGTAAGCTGCCCTAGTGGAATATGAGGTGCTATTCCTCCAGTTTACAGGTGGTCTCACTCTGGCAATGAAGGAGGCCCAGGACAGCACGGTCAGTATGGGAATAGGATGAGAAGTTAAATTGGTTAGCAACTGTGAGCTCTGGTAGGTGTTGGTGAACCAAGCGTAAGTGTTCAGCGAAACAGTCGCCAAATCTATGCCTGGTATCGCCAATGTACCGGAGGCCATGTCGGAAATACCGGATGCAGTAGATCAGATGAGGTGCATGTGAACCGGGGGGGGGGGGGGGGGGGGGTGGAAAGGGATGAGTGAACCAAGAAGTTGTGGAGGGGGGCAGTCACTGCGGAAGGTGGAAAGGGATGGAGTTGAGATTTTGAGGATGGCAGAAAGGAACGGGGATGGGTCTCTGCTGAAGATAGAAAGGGGTTGGAATGGGTCTCTGTGGAACATAGAAATGGATGAAGAACTGCTAAGTGGATTGCTTGGGGGAGATGATGGATGTGGGTTTAGTGGGTAGAGGTCTGGGCAATGCATCTATTCCTTTTCTTTCTCTGATCTTTTGACTTTGGGATGGAGAACCGGTTGTCAAGCCTCTCACTCTGGAGGTCTCTGCTGTGTTTAAACCATGACCTTTTTATTCTGCTGGGTAAATGAGCATTGTTAAACAGATGTGTGTGAGTGGTTTATTGGATTAATTACCCCAGCACTGGACTGCCTCTAAAACAACATGGTTAGTTTTATCCTGAGTGGTTGGGGGTTCGAATTGAAGGTCAGGATCGTGGAAAGTGAGGGTGCCGTCAACAATGTCCAGATTAATTCTGGCCACCAACATAGCAACAAAAATGTAACCAAGATGGACTTCTTCGTTTCCTTTGCTGTTCATCCCTCTTCCGGAGATCCGGGTTCGATCCTGATTATGCGTGCTGTCTGCTTGGAGTTTGTATGTTCTCCTCGTGACCTGCATGTGTTTTTTTCCGGGTGCTCCAGTTTCCTCCCATATTCCAAAGACATGCAGGTTTGTAGGCTAATTGGCTTGATAACATTCTAAATTGTCCCTAGTGTGTGCAGGATAGTGTTAGTGTGAGGGGAGTGGCGGTCGGCATGGACTCAATGGGCCGAAAGGACTGTTTCCACGCTGTATCTCTAAAGTAAACTAAATTAAACTCTGACCTAAGATACCAATAGACATCTTGTTCAGGTCATAGGGTCCTGATGTCCATTCTAATAATAAGCTTTTGATAAGAGACACCATTCCGTTTAGTTCACTTTGAACATGGTCCCGCATAGCATGTAGAATATTGTGTGCTGGACAGACAACTGGGATTATCTCGGGGTTAATGGTAATTGTGTACTTAACAGGCAACCTGCCCAGCTTGTCGTTAAACAATGTTTTGTAATGTGTCAGGATTTGTTGGCTAAAGTCACAGGTTGTAGTCAGATGACAAACAGAAGGGCTGAAAGAGAGAAGTCCCAGGTCTTGACAAGCGTTGTCACCCAGCAGAGACGGAACATCCTAACGAACAACATAGAAATTAAGGTGGTAGACACGTGAGGTAAGACAGCAGCGCAACTTGACTTGACTGATAGGGTGCATTGGACCTCCTACAAATGTGAGAAGGGAGGTAGCCGTAGGAGCGACAGTCTCTGTTTTTCGTAACTTTTTCAACACAGCTAGACAGATCACATTACATCTGGCTCCTGTGTCAACCTTCAGATCAAAGTTCTTGCCATTAACGGGCAATTGGACCTTAGGGTCCAGTTGTTTGGGTATTGAATCAGACAGGGAATTCACGTCCAAGTCAAAACCTTCGCTAGCAGTCTGCAAGTCCATGGGAGCTGGTTGAGAGCATTCCGAGAGCAAGGCCAAGTGGCCAAGTGAATTAACAGATTGCCTTGTTTGTTACTATGCAAGTGGCAGCATTTGAAGAAATTATTCCTTTTGTTACAAAATCGACACAATTTTCCACATGCACGGCAATGGTCATGAGCAGCAGCATGCGAACCCCCACAGTTAAAACAATAGTCTATTAGTCTCACGATAGAGTTGTTGGGCACTTGAGGAGAACGGCGAGAGATTTGATAAGACATGCCGGCAACATTAATTTCACGATCATTGATCTCCAGCTGAGTGCCCTAAAACCTTTGTATGAGCGTCAGCCACTTCAGTGTGACAGCGGTTTTAAGCAGTCTCTAGAGTAAGCTCAGCATCCCACAGTAACTCATCACGTAATTTATCATTGCGGACACCATAGACCAACGGTCATGGACTAGGCTATCACATATATCCCTGAAATCATATTGACTGGCAATGTGCTTCAGGGCACTGACATACATCTCCACTGGTTCACCCTGTCTCTGGCTTCGGGAAAAGAACAAATGCCTCTCCATGACCAAGTTAGTGCGTAACTCACATAACTGTCGGAATTCGCGTAGTAGGCAGTCAAGGTCTTGGATAGATTCAGCAGGAGTGATCTGGACACCAGCTGGGTCAAACTTAGCCAGTCCATCATGAAATCTTCTGGCACGTCCGGCAGCTTCTGCGCCTGCTAGATTTAAGAAGAATTGATGCTCGAACACTGGGAGCAACAGTCGGGTGAGCTGCTTCAATGTAAATTGAGAAATCTATTTTAAATATGCGCCACCGTTCTGCGAGGTCTTTGTCAAACACCAGGATCTCTGTTTTTTTTAGAGCAGAAGCCATAGTAATATATACCGGAGAAAACAACAAATAAAATAAAAGCAATATAATTAAGAGTGTCTGTACACTCTGACACCATGTTGAGCTTCTGCTACATGGCCTAAAAAGTGATCCGGCGAAAACCAGTGCCATCAACGAGCTCCCAGCACCCACAGACGTGTTCGGTCTACAAAGATTCCTTGGCATGGTCAACTACTTGAGCAAATTTATTCCGGACTTCAGTGAAATATCAGCCCCGTTGCGCTAGCTTACACACAAAGACGCTGCTTGGACTTGGCAAGAGCAACAGCATAGGGCGTTCGACAACCTTAAGCAGCAGATGTCTTGTGCTCCTACTCTTGCTTATTTTGATCCTAAACGACAGGTCACACTGACTTGTGATGCTTCACAACACGGACTCGGCGCAGCATGTCTTCAAAATGACGGTAGCGGCAATAAGCATGTTGCCTATGCCTCGCGCACTATGACTGTCACAGAACAACGCTGTGCCCAAATTGAGAAAGAACTACTGGCGGTTGTTTTCGCCTGCAAGAAATTTGACGACTTTATCTTTGGCCATACAGTCACGATTGAAGTCGACCACCAAACTCTGATCAGCATCTTTAACAAACTGATTCATGCCTCTCCAGCACGCTTACAGTGGATGCTGCTACAACTTCAAAAATATGACATCGTTCTGACCTACAAACGCGGTAAGGATATGCACCTGGCTGACCATCTCTCGCCTGCACCCCTGAAGACCTGTGCAGGCCCGTTCTCGTGGGATGATGACTTTATCGTAATGACTGTGTCCTTTATTCCCTCCTCCTGTGTGGATGATTTGGTTGCCCACACTGCTGCTGACAGTACCTTACGGTTGCTTGCCTCCGTCATTAAGCGCAGCTGGCCAGACAAACACTACAATGTTCCGCTGCCAGTTTGGCCTTTCTTTGCCGTCCGCGATGAGCTAGTGCTGCAGGATGGCATTATTGTAAAAGGACATAAGGCTGTGGTACCTGCTTTGCTGCACAGTGTAGCGGGTGCGTGAGAGAGCCCGGAATGAAGGTGAGAAGCCAGGCAAATTCTGTAGAGGCTTTAATGAGCACAGCACACTACTCTCCGTTTCAGTGAGAGACTGAAGACTGGTCTCGCACAAAAAATTCCTGCTCCTATCTTCGTAACTGGGAGCCACCCCAGGACCTGTCCATCAAGTGCCGAGGGGGATGAACCAGGGAGTGGCTTACTCCCCAGGAACCGTCACAACAGTAAGTATTTTGATGCTGTCCATGCAGGGCACCCAGGAGCTGAAGCCACCGTCCTACGGGCAGGAAACATGTTTTACTGGCCTGGCATGGCCGAATACATTACCGAGAATGTGGCGTCCTGTGCAGTGCGTAACAGCTTGGCACCTCATCAACAAAAGCAACCACTTCTTTCACATCCCGCTCCTGCACTTCTGTGGTCTATAGTGGCAGCTGACATATTTGAATGGCATGGCAAGCAGTAACTGGTACTTGTCGATTCGTATTCTGGATGGTTTGGCATTGATTTTCTTAGCAGTCCCACTTCTCGTGGGGTAGTTTTGAAGCTTGCTCGCCGTTTTGCAGACCACGGAGCTCCGTGCATATTGTTATCTGATAACGGCAGTCAATTCACCAGCAAACACTTCAAGGAGTTTGCTGCACACTGGGGTTTTCGCCACATCACCAGCAGCCCTGAATATCCACAGTCGAATGGGCTAGCTGAGCGGGCTGTCAAGAGTGCCAAACAGCTCATAGAACAGCTCATAGATTGTACAGAGCTAATTCCGACGTGTACCTGGATCTGCTCAACCTACGCAACATCTCCCGCGACCCCATTTTGGGGTCACCCGCTCAACGTTTATTGTCAAGGCAGACCCGAGCCACGGTGCCTGTGGTGGATCAGGCATTGATCCCACAGGTGGTTCCACCATCGGAAGTCCAGTCCAGTTTACAACAAAAGCGTGACATTCAAAAACAGTGGTATGACAAGACAAGCAGGCCACTGCCACCATTAACCAAGGGGCAGGTGGTTCGTTTGCAAACTGACAAAGGCCATGACTGTATCGGTGTAATTTCTGGAACTGCTTCATATCTGGTCAGTTCCGATGGCGGCACCTTCAGGCGTAACAGCCAACATATTCTGCCTGTGAATGAGCAGATTCCACCACCGTATTATTCAGACCGTACAAGTGTCCTGCTGTCCGTGCCCTGCAGCATTAATCCGCCTACACCAGCACAACAACCCACTTCGGGAGCGGCTACTTTGCCAGCGGCGACGCCCCCTCCGCCTGCGCTGCAGTCTCCTGTTTCATCACCGGGAATGCTGGTTCAATCTCCGTCACCCGTGAAGCAACCGGCTCTGTCCCCGGTAGGGAAAAACTAGGATGGTTTTTATCGCACACATGCTGGTCGAGTTTGCAAACCCACTGTGAAGTACCCAGGCTATGTTTGACTTTCCTCCAGCTTATTATCAATTGATATGCATGCCTTATTTAGTTAATGGTTTTGTACTGACATTTAATTCTTTAAGAGGGAGGATATAGATCAGTGTCACTCGTGTTAGGAGTCATACTTTGTAGCTACTACGCCCACTAGTTTAACAGAAATTTCTCAGCCCTTTCTCCTTCAGTCTTGAGTTGCATATTAAGATGACGTTCCCTATGCTGTAACGCTAATAAAGTCTTTGGATCTTAATCACTGTGTGTGACCTAAGTTATTCCAACAGCAGAAGCCCAACAGAGGAGTACCCTAATGGGTTGATCACTGCAATGCTTCATTTTAATGCCCTTATCACTGTCAATTAGAATGATAGGATAAGTACTTTTGGGGAGGCAATCAAATTTGCTCTAAATTCAATATATTTTGCTGTTTAGTACAAAAACGAAAAAGGATATTGATTGTGCTTTTCCCAATTTAGGGGAGGGAAAGACGTTTTGATCCACTTTTGCCCATAGAAGGCACCAGCCAGTAGTTAACATTGGTATCTGTTCTTAAAAGTCATATTGCTCCAAAGACCGTCGCGTTTCTGTAGCTTTTTCCAAATAATGCATCACGGTAATTTTACTTCACGAGGGAGCAAATTCATCATGCATTGTAATCTTTAGATATAACCAACCCTGCCCTCATTAGTTGTATTTTACTACTATAGCCCACAGAAGTAGAAAAAAATTCCATCTAAGCAGTGGCTCATTGGGTGGAAGGAATGCAGATTTGAGTGTTTAACTATTTCTAAGAGGTAAATTTCAACAGTTGTTGGTTATGCCACCGGAGGGAGATGAGGCTTTATAAATTGTCTTTTGTTGCTTGCGTTAAACTTGGATTTGTGTTGACTATGGGTTGCAGTAGCGCCATTGATTCAAATTCCATTTACATCAGTAGGACTGAATGGACGGGGCAAGATTACAACTAGTAGGCAGTGGTCTTGCTTATACATAATGCTAGTGGACAAAGATTAATTGTATATTTGGAAGGTTTAATGAAAGGAGAAGGGCATCAGGAAAAAAGCAGATCCCAGCAACTCATAAATGGATACCAGTGTTAAATGTCATATGAATTCAAACACTCATAACTAGAATAGGATAGCAAGGAGTTAAAAAGTAGAAATAGAACTTAATTAGAATATATATTAACAATAATTAGGTTTTTGAATAAATGCCGATATTTAAAATAAGGGTATCGATTAGTTTTTTTCCAAACTGATAAATAAATCTATTCCCATTGTGTTATAATAAACTTCAAAGACATCTATGGGTTTGAACTGAAAGAACAAAGTGCTGGAGAAGCTCAGTGGGTCAGGCAGCATCTGTGGCAGGGAATTAATTGATGATGGTTCGGGCTGGGATCCTTCTTCAGAACGATGGAGGGGAGAAAGCTGGAAAAGAGATGTAGGCATGCCTCAAAGCCTGGCAAGTGATAGGTGGATGCAGGTGAGTTGGGGGAGGGGGGGTGATTCATAGATCGGTAGAGGCCAGAGGCGAAATGGCGACCATAGGGCGTCTGGTATAGAAAGAAGATGAGGAATAAAATACAAAGCCAGAGAGGGATATGGGTGGGAATGGACGGGGGGAGGTAAAAGGGGGACAAAAGGGAATAGGGGGGACTTGGCATTGGGAGGTGAATGGAAGGAGGTGAAAAGTAAAAGGTGATGGGGTCAGTGGGAGAAAGGTATGCGTGTTGTCGGGTGCCAGGGGAAACTCTCACTCCTCCCGCGCCACCCCAGGGGTGCACACCTTTCTCCAACCACCCCCGTCACCATGTTCTTTTCCCCTCTCCTCCAATTCATCTCCCCATTTATTTTTTGTCTCTTTTTCCTCTTCCCATGTCCACTTGCACATATATCCATCTCTCCGACGTTGCATTTTTTTCCCCCATTGTCTTCTTTCCTGATCTGACAGCCTTGTGTCTCCATTTCACCTTCAGCCTTTGTTACTCTCCGCACCCATCTAATAGCACCCTCCCTTCACATGTATTTGCCTATCTCATGCCAGGCTTTGGCCCACCCCTCCCTTTGTTTGCCAACTTTGTACCCTCTGCACTACCAGTCTGAAGAAGGATGGTGACTGAAAACATCACCTGTCCATTTCCTTCCACGGATGCTACCTGACCTGCAGAGTTCTTTCAACACTTTGCTCAAGATTCCAGCATCTGCAGCCTATGGTGTCTCCATCCATCTTTGAATGTCTTGCCACTAGAAGTGTGATCAGTATATCAGTGACTTGTTTTAATTTGCTTATCATCTATTTGTATCTGAGACAAGTTTTTTTTTAATAGTAATGTATATTTTTATTGACTGCAATGGATTTGTAGGTCAGTTAGCCAAAGGAGATACTGTAATTGGCTGGGTTTTTATTTAGTGTTTTTGATATTGTCCTGCTGCTGCATCAATCCTTTGGTGCGTTCCCAGACCCAGGGCGACATTCCGAAGGGTTGCCGTGTGGGGGGTTTGAGGTTTGTGATCAGTCTGGGAAATGAAGTGGAGAATGTGAGTTCATCCATCAAAGTGAGGAATTAACAACTGGAGAATGCAAAGTTTTCCGCCTGTCACTCCCTGACTAAATCAAGGAGATGCAGGTCAGGTGTAACATAGGGCAAATGCAAGGAAGGATTCCCTTTCTTATGGCTAAACTCCAGAACATCTCCCGCTGTTCCAGCGCGACCTTTCCATTTGAATTTTGTGCCATGGCCTTGGTTTGCTTTGAGACGCAAATTTAGACCGTGCAAACATATTTAACTTTTGATCTTATCAGCTGCCAAGAGAAGAAGGAGACCTTTATCCTGTTTGACTGTGCTGGATCCAAGCCTAAGTCTTAGTGTTGAAATGACAGAAATCTAATACACTTTGCCATCAAGTCACACAGTGATGCTGTGTGTCTAAAATGAGCACATGCAGTAGATTCACCGATATGTAAATGACAGACCTCTTATATGTTCTTTCCTACTTTTTTTTAGATGGGATTTATTCAAATTAATGAAGAGTTTATATTTATTGAACCGCTGAATCACACCATGGCTGTAACGGGATATGCGCATCGTGTATACAGAAGGAAACGATCGATGGATGAAAAATCTGCTGAAAAGCAGGCATCGCAAACTTTATGTGGCATTTCTGCAGGTACACTTCCCACATAATCTTTGGGCTCTACTTGAATGCTGTGCAGATGTCTGAAGGCTAACTCACTTTTCCGTATGGACTTGCTAATTTATAGCCAAGAAAGCACAGTTTGCAATATGATACTTAAAGTGTTTAACTGACATACTATTTTCTTGCTCTTTTAATATAGGTGCCAAATGTTTTATTTTAAAAGGATTAACACATAAAACAATAGGTAGAATACTATCATTTGTATGTGCTAAGAGTTCATTTACTAGTATTGCCAAAGGTAATTTCTTGTTATGCAAATATGGGATTTTCACCTTTTCTCTTTTTTCACTGAGTGATGTTCTCTTTTTGTTTTCAATATTAACTTGGTTCAAACGCCAAACAGCATAGATATAAAAATAATGCTTGGTCTCTGGATTTAAAAAAAATCAGCAGTAGCTGTGAAAATAGACACAAAGTGCTGGAGTAATGCAACATCCTTAGTTTTAGTTTAGTTTATTATTGTTGTGTGTACCGAGATACTGTGGAGAGGTTTTGGTTGTGTCCAGTCCAGTCAAAGAAAAGACTATACATGAATGCAATCAATCTGTCCACAGTGCACCGATAAAGGATAAAGGGTGCATTTAGTACAGGATGTACCATTGAAGTTTGATTAAACATAGAAACATGGAAAATAGGTGCAGAAGGAGGCCATTCGGCCCTTCGAGCCAGCATCGCCATTCATTGTGATCATGGCTGATCGTTCCCTATCAATAACCCGTGCCTGCCTTCTCCCCATATCCCTTGACTCCACTAGCCCCTAGAGCTCTATCTAACTCTCTCTTAAATCCAGACTCTCTCTAAAGATAGTTCAAAATGTCTCCAATTAGGTAAATGGGAGGCCAGGAGCTCCAGCTGATGAGAGGACTGTTCAGTTGCCTGATAATATGGATAGGTTATCCAATGATGCTGCCTGACCTGCTAAATTACTCCAGCATTTTGTCTTTTTTTTTAATAAATCAGCATTTGCAGATCCTTGTGTCATTTAGTAGTCATAATAATTTTATCATGCTGTATCTAATAAATTATCATTGCATGGCATACAAAGATGTTTCTGTCTTGAATGTAAACCTCATGATGTTAGTGATTTATGGTGAGGAAGCATCACAGTAGGGTAGGGTGGCAAATGTGCCTCCCTAAAAAAGCATTAACAACCCAAATACACATTAGCTCCCATTACCACTGCTAGTTTTATTAATTTCAGATTAATTTAAAAAGTGGGATTTAAATTGGTAGCGATGAGTCTGAAGAGGGTCGTGACCCAAAATGTCACCTATCCATTTTCTTCACAGAGATGTTACTAACCCGTTGCGTTACTCCAGTATTTTCAATCTATCTATGGTATTTCAATTCCCCAGCTGCCCACCCCTCCCTTTCTTTTTCTCCCAGCCCCTATCTCCCCTGTGCCCTACCTGGACCCGCACCTATTTCTCCCCTCCCCTTCCCTTCCACCTACTTTCCTTTCTCTAGCAAAACAAATTGAATTAGATTGCACAGCTTTTGCATCCTGGTATGTAGTGGTCGATTCCCTGCTTACTCACTTCTGCAGTGGACCTGCACTGGCATTGTAACAGGACCGTTGCTATACTGGGGTACAGTGAAAAGCTTTTGGTGCATGCTACCCAGTCATCGGAAAGACAATACATGATACAATCAAGCTATTTACAGTGTATAGGTACATGATAAGGGAATACCGTTTAGTGCAAGGTAAATCCAGCAAAGTCCAATCAAGGATGGTCTGAGGGTCACCAATGAGGTAGATAGTAGTTCTATCAATACTAAATCAGATGTTATGCTGAGTTCTGCCAGCTGTGTGGATCCCCATGCACGGCTGACATTGCTCCTGTGACCTTTCCTGAGGTGCAGTGGGCTACGAGAGTCATGCAGGGTATGTGAACTGAAAAACTTTGTAGAGCTAACCTTGGCTGGTTGGAAAATTGGCACGGTCAGATTGCCTGACAACTTTTATTTTGGTGGGAACTTCAGTGGAAAACAAAACTGGGTCAGATGCCCCAAAATCTTTTTTTTTATGGCAGAGATAGATAGATTCTTGATTAGTACAGGTGTCAGAGGTTATGGGGAGAAGGCAGGAGAATGGGTTTAGGTGGGAGAGATAGATCAGCCATGATTGAATGGTGGAATAGACCTAATGGGCCGAATGGCCCAATTCTACTCCTATCACATGATCTTATGAAAAGTGGTGTTCTGATTATAATTTCTTATAAATGGAATCAAGGAAATGCAGATACACATTTACAAAAAGCTGAGGGGAAATGGAATTTGATTTTTTTTTTTAAAGTCCCGGCAGCAAGTGCTCGCAAATAATATATATACATATATATGTGTGTGTGCGCATATATGCATATGTGTTTTTGTGTGTGTGTGTGTATATATACAGTGGCTTGCAAAAGTTTTCATACCCCTTGAACTTTTCCACATTTTGTCACATTACAGCCACAAACGTAAATGTATTTTATTGGGATTTTATGTGATAGACCAACACAAAGTGGCGCATAATTGTGAAGTGGAAGGAAAATTATACATGGTTTCCAAATTTTATTACAAATAAAAAAAACTGAAAA
This sequence comes from Raja brachyura, assembly GCA_963514005.1. Next base: position 70,876,216 of record OY740783.1, on the reverse strand, counting down.
GTGTGGCGTGCAAAAGTATTCAAAGTCATCAGTGCATAATAGCATAATTTTAAATGATGATGAGACCAATTATTGACCCATTAATCTTATCTAACTATCTTAGATGTCATTATCTAACATCTTTAATCTAACCAATTCATTATCTAACTCATCCATCCAAAGATTCCAATATTATCTAAAAGGAAATCCATTAAATAAAGATGAATTATCCTTTTAGTTTAGTTTAGACAGAAAGTATGAAACGGGCCCTGCTGCCCATCAAGTCCATGCTGACCATTGATCACCTATTAACACTAGATCTATGTTATCCCATTTTAACATCCATTCTTCACACAAAGGTCAATTGACAGAAGCCAATTAACCACATGTCTTTGCGATGTGGGGGGAAACCAGAGTAAAGCTGCGTAGTCACAGGAAGAACTCCCAAACTCCACACGGGCATCACTTGAAGTTAAGATTGATACTGTGTCTCTGGTGCAGAGGCAGGAGCTCTACCAGCTGTGCCACTGTGCCACCCCTTTGATCCAAACCATTTTAGTCTTGCACAATAATCCTTTGTACATTCTGTAGACATGTCTTGAACTCTATTTTTAAGAAACTAGCCACCTTTTTGGCCATAATGGTCATAATTTATAGGAGCATTTTGCCCATCAAGTCTACTCTGCCATTCAATCATGGTTCATCTTTCTTTCCCTCTCAACCTCATTCTCCTGCCTTCTCTCCATAACCCTTGTCACTCTTACTAATCAAGAATCAGGTAATCTCTTCCTTAAAAATATCCATTGATTTGGCCTCCACAGCCGTCTGTGACAATCTGCCACAGATTCCCCATCCTCTGTCAAAATCAAAGAAGTGTGTTTAATATCAAAGGATTCATAAATTTTAATAAACATACATGAAAACTGGTGGTGAAATCAATGAATAGGTAAAAAAAAATCTCTCTTTAAATCCCCTGCTATCACAAACTCCAATTTATCTGTAGAATTCCCACTGTTTTTCTTCTGCTGTGACGCTTAAAAAACTGAAGAAAAGCAGTTTTTTTCTGAACCTTATCTATTTTGTTGCAAATAGATGTCAAAAGTTCCCTTCACCAGACATCTTTGTCATTCGTTTAGTTTAGTGTAGAAATTAGTGTAGGACATTCGGCCCACCGAGTCTGCGCCAGCCAGTAATCCCTGTACATAAGCACTATCCTACACACTAGGGACAATTTACAATTTTTACCGTGGCCAATTAACCTACAAACTAGTACATCTTTGGAGTGTGGGAGGAAAACGGAGTTTCTGGAGAATATCCAAGTGGTCATGGGGAGAACGTACAAACTCTGTCCATCCTGTAGTCAGGATCAAACGTGCGTCTCTGGCACTGTAAGGCAACATCTCTACTGCTGCGCCACTGTGCCGCCCTTTATCCATATATTCCACAAGGTACCTCTTCAGCCTTTCCCTGAGAGATCTACCTGAAGAAGTTAATTCCTGCATTTCCATAAGAGAACTGCTTGCATTTCTATTGCATAGGTGGCTAGACTGATATGCTGTAACGGCATGTTTTGGGTTCACTGGTCACAAAGTGATGAGGGAAAATAAAACAATCACTGAATTATATTCCTCAGCATTTTTGACTGCTTTTATGGATCTGGCACTAATCTCTCTGATGTCCCTTTTGTGCTGTTTTTATCTTCTCTGTCAGGTCCTAAAGGTAGAAATAATTGTAGCAAATTGCAAGTGCTCTTTCAATGAGGGTATGTTCTGGGTTACATTCATTGGAGCGATTTAAGGGCAAAAATCTAGGCAGATAGGGCAGGGTTCTCAGGGTGCTACACTCTCAGAACTGCTGCCTTTCAGATGGGACATTAAGCTGAGGTGAGGCTCTCGGTGCTCGTTTAAGTTGACATAAAAGACGGCCTATCACTATTTTCAAAGATACATTTGTTCAACTGACAGCTTTACTTTCAGCTCCAGGGTAAATCAATCATTTCTTTTTAACCTCCAGGAAGGATAGCAAAAAGAAGTAGGCCACAAATTATCTCACTGCAGCTGTTAACATTCATTTGTTATCAGCTGGTTTCATTCAAAGGTAGTATTTTAGCTGTCAATCGTGGCAATGCGTACTGGAAGTCCTGCTGGGATGGTGAATGAGCTGCAGCCTTTTGGTGGAAGGTGGCGTTACAGTAATGCTCATCAAATTGTTTAGTTTAGAGATACAGCAGGGACACCGCCCCTTCAGCCCACTGAGTCTGTGCAGACCAGCGACCCCTGAACACTAACACTATCAGGGCTGCCAACATTGGTGGTGGTGGGGGGGGGGGGGGGGAGGGGTGTTCCCCCTCCCATGGTAAGGAGCTTTTACATTTTTCAGCTTGAAATTGTGCAATCTGGTGCATACTGTAGCGAGTCTTTTAACTTGCACTTGGATGCAACATTTATGCTTTAAATTGGATTGGGTATGAATAGGTTAGGCTAAATTACATTCCTAATTACATTCCACAATAGAGCCAGGCTCTGCTCAAAGAAAGAGAAAAACTCAGAGAAACAAAGCAAAAGTCAGACTTCCATCACTGTTCTGCACAAATAAATCAATCAACCTTGTTCAAGAAGGAACTGCAGATGTTGGAGAATCGAAGGTAGACAAAATTGCTGGAGAAACTCAGTGGGTGTGGCTGCATCTATGGAGCGAAGGAAATAGGCAACATTTCGGGCCGAAACCCTTCTTCAGACGGTTTCAACCTTACCCTTTGAATATAGAAACAAGATGAAAATAATGCCACATATTCAATCATGTATGGTTCAATGAAATTAAGATATATATGTAAAAATATATATAGAAACGGGCCCTTCCGCCCACCAGGTCCACACCGACCAGCAATCTATCATACACCAATTCCATCCATCACGCCTGGGACAATTTACAGAAGCCAATTAACCTACAAACCTGCACTTCTTTCGGATATGGGAGAAACCGGAATATCCAGAGAAAACCCATGTGGTAGTAAGGCTGCAACTCTACCGCTGCACCACCATGCCACCCCATTAAATTTTTTTTTCCTGTTATATATTTATTATGGTGTCACGTGAATAAAGACGAACACATGATTCTGATTTCTGCCCTTAGTTGGATTACAAACATGTCCAGTCATTGTGTTTTATGGCTGGTTGTCAACGTCTTCAGGCTGAAGGTATCGACTCAAAACATCACCCATTCTTTCTCTCCAGAGATGCTGCCTGTCCTGAGTTTTTCTAGTTTTTAGTGTCAATCTTCAGTTTAAACCAGCATCTGCAATTCCTTCCTACACTATTTGTTAAGCAAAACAGGTCCTATTCTCATTATACAATTTTGTGATCAGCGTGAGAGCATGAGAATTTTGTGAAATGCGCGAGCCTCACGCTCAATGCGTGAGAGTTGGCAGCCTTGCTAATAATTCAAACATTTTATGCAAGTTCCAATTGTTTGGACAAAAATCACTCATTACTGCTTTATAATGGTTAAGTTACTTTAAGACTATTTCAGAAATTATGGCAGACAACAAAAAAATCGACTAACAAATTAAAGCAAACTAAAAAAAAATAACATGTTCCCTTTCCTGACTCTACCTCATAAGTACTTTAACACTGTTAACAGAGCAAAGGGATATTAATCTCAAGAATCAAAATGGGGAAAGTGAGGGCAATTTTGCTTAAATGGTACTTCTAAGCCCATTCAGATCTGCATAGAGTCAGTTATACAACATGTACATGGCTGGTCCAATTTGTCCATACTGATCAAGTTGGCATCCTGCGTGCCCAGGGATTGGCTGCTGTAACCCAGGTCAGCTCGCGTCCCAGGGACTGGCCACAGTTCCCAGGTCGGCTCGCCTGCCCCAACCCCGTGAAAACGAATTGGGGAAAAAAACCCACGTGGTTTTTTGGGTTACGGGCCATATGGCCGTAGTCCGAACTCTGTGCTAGATGTTTGGCCTCATTGTGGTCACCGTGCCCCCCCCCCCCCCCCCCACATGTTTGACAACTGTTTCACCTGGTGGTTGTTGTCAGCAGCTGCACGAAGAGAAGAGATGCAACGTTATTCACCCAGACCGCACAGATCGCTGGCATGCGGTGGAAAGGGACAAACTGGCGCAGGGATTGAACTCGTCGTGAGAACTCGGTCATGGGCATGAGAATTTGCTCCAAGGCGTGATTCTCACGCTGAAAGCGTGAGAGTTGGCAGCCCTGCACTATCGAACACATACTAGTAGCAATGTTACAAAATTTTGAGATTTTAAAAATCAAGTCTGCAATTTATCCCATCAGATAAAGCATAAAAAGAAGTTTAATTTGACATCTAATTCACTTTCATATCTTCAGTATTAAGAAAGTTATGACCATTTTTATACTCGGAAATTAGCATCTTGTTCCCCATTGCCTTTCAATTGACTTAACTCAAAAGCTGTGATCTAGAATCGTTAAAAGCCCATAACTTTGTTAAAAATTAAGAGAACTCAATGAAATTTCCAGTTATTATAGATTGAAGCATTCTGAAACAAATATGAAACAATCTTACTTGGATGAACTGAAATTAAAGCATATAATTAGTTAGTTATCTAATTGTAGCTAATTACAAAATTCAATGAGTAGATCTAAACATCTATCCATTTCTGAAGAAAAGATAAACTTTTTTAAAATTGCCTAAGTGTCCAAATAACATTCACACAATAATCCACAACATAACATAATTTTAAAATCTAATTTTCATGAATTTCTGGGCCAAATGGAAGGAATTTAGTGTTTAATGCCTGTAAATTAATGGCCATTTAAATCAACTAGCGTTAAAGAAGGAACTGCAGATGCTGGAGAATCAACTAGCGAGTGGGTTTTAGTGGAATGCGGTGGATTGGAACGTTGTGGTTTGCTATGAAGTCGGTATAACAAATACAGCCGGTTCATACATTTTTTTTGGACCCCATTTCGCAATATGAAAATATTATTAAAGCCTCCATAAAAACCAACTTTTAATATAAAAATAAACTATTTACCTTTTTTTCTCCCCTACGCAAAATCCTTCCCGTTGTCGGCTCTCACGGCTTTTGAAGGTGATTTTTAAATTACTCTAGATAATAAATAATCTAGGGTAATTTAAAAATACCTTAATTCATGAAATGTCGGAGCGATTTTTCTTCCGCAACGAAATCGCCCGACATGGATCGATTTGCCCGGTCTGAAGAAAATCGGCACTTTAAGCCCACCCCCCCTCTGAAAGGCTCCAAAGTCGCGCACACGGGGAGCGGCAGAACTGTAGCGCTGCTTAAGGTAAGTTTTGTAACATACCTAATACTAGGGACTATTTCCAATTTTACCAAGCTAATTAGCCTACAAACCTGTACGTCTTGGGAGTGTGGGAGGAAACCGGAGCTACCAGGAGAAAACCCACGCAGGTTGTGAGGAGAATAGAATGTACAAACTCCATACAGGCAGCATCCATAGTCAGGATCGATCCTGGGTCTCTGGCGCTGTAAGACAGTGACTCTACCGCTTTGCCAATCTTCTGCTGCCCTAATTGCTTCAGAATTTAATCTCGAGGTCAAAGAAACAAGACATTGCTTTTTCTGCTTGTTATGACCTTTGACGTTTCACCAAGAACTTTTCTTTACAGATAAGAGGAGACCCAAAAGCAAAAGACAATTGGATAGAGGAAGAGGCCGGAGATACACATATAAATTATCTCCTGACTATAACGTGGAAACTCTTGTTGTTGCGGACACAGCAATGGTCAACTATCATGGAGCTGATGCTGTCAGGAGATTTATCCTGACTGTGATGAATATGGTGAGAATGAATTACAGTTAATTTTTTGGAATTATATTATAGAAACATAGAAACATAGAAAATAGGTGCAGGAGTAGGCCATTCGGCCCTTCGAGCCTGCACCGCCATTCAATGTGATCATGGCTGATCATCCAACTCAGTATCCCGTACCTGCCTTCTCTCCATACCCCCTGATCCCTTTAGCCACAAGTGCCACATCTAACGCCCTCTTAAATATAGCCAATGAACTGGCCTCAACTACCTTCTGTGGCAGAGAATTCCAGAGACTCACCACTCTCTGTGTAAAGAATGTTTTCCTCATTTCGGTCCTAAAGGAATTCCCCCTTATCCTTAGACTGTGACCCCTTGTTCTGGACTCCCCCAACATCGGGAACAATCTCCCAGCATCTAGCTTGTCCAACCCCTTAAGAATTTTGTAGGTTTCTATAAGATCCCCCCTCAATCTTCTAAATTCCATCGAGTACAAACCGAGTCTATCCAATCTTTCCTCATATGAAAGTCCTGACATCCCAGGAATCAGTCTGGTATGCATGGCATTGTTTAAAGAAAAAAGACCTTCAAAGCTAACTGCAAAATTAAGTGTTTATAATAGTGGTGGAAGCTGAAACCATAATCACATTTAAAAATGTACCTAGATAAATACCACATGGCAGTGGACTGAGATCTGTGAAATGGAGTTTAGCGGGACTGTCATATGAGGAAAGATTGAAAAAACTAGGCTTGTATTCACTGGAGTTTAGAAGGATGATGGGGGATCTTATTGACACATATACAATTATAAGAGGACTGGACAACCTAGATGCAGGAAAAATGTTCCCAATGTTGGGCGAGTCCAGAACCAGAGGCCACAGTCTTAGAATAAAGGGGAGATAATTTAAGACTGAGGTGAGAAAAAACTTTTTTACCCAGAAAGTTGTGAAGTAATGGAATTCCCTGCCACAGAGGGCAGTGGAGGCCAAATCACCGGATGGATTTAAGAGAGAGTTGGATAGAGCTCTAGGGGCTAGTGGAATGAAGGGATATGGGGAGAAGGCAGGCACGCGTTATTGATAGCGGACGATCAGCCATGATCACAATGAATGGCGGTGCTGGCTCGAAGGGCTGAATGGCCTCCTCCTGCACCTATTTTCTCTGTTTCTATGCGCAGGTAGATAAGAGATGATCTTGGCATCATGTTCAGCATAGACATTGTGTGCCAAAGGGCCTGTTCTTGTGCTGCATTGCTCTATGTTCTATGATGCAGGAACACTTCATAAATGCAGTTTGGAAAAGCTTTATGAGGTTAATTAGGGAAAAGCATCAATTATGGTTCTTGTCAGTCACGACCAAGTCTCACAAAGGATTAAAAATAAGCATGAAGGAGCACTACTGTGTTCTTTATGTGCATATGTGGTTATTTCTGGCATGCTTGTTGTAATTCTGTTCAGAATCAGTACTTAACAGCATTTAATTATACACAGATCTATTTATTCTTCTTGAAATCCAAACTATTTATACTGTCCATTTGTACGAAAGATGCAGAACTCTTTGTCCTTGATTACCTGGGAGTATGGTAACTTTCCCAACCTGCCTCTCCATCATTTTTGTGTTGGTTGATTCATGTTCTTTAAAAACTTCAACTCCTTATTCCTCAGCCCACATTATATTTCCATTGTGAAGAAAAGAAAGTGTCCAACAAACCATTAGTTCCTGATGGAAGTAAAGGTTAACATTATTATTGTGAACTTCCATTAAGAAAGAATTTGAACTTTTCAAGGAACTGCTCAAATGCTTAAAGATGAATACAGACCAGAAACACTCATAGATGAATGTAAATTCACCGCATTTAGAATATTGTGTTCAGTTCTGGGCACTATGTTATAGGAAAGATATTGTCAAGCTTGAAAGGGTTCAGAAAGGATTTATGAGGATGTTGCCAGGACGAGAAGGTGTGAGCTATAGGAAGAGGTTGAGTACGCTGGGTCTCTATTCCTTGGAGGGCAGGAGGATGAGGGGTGATCTTATAGAGGTGCATAAAATCATGAGACGAATTGATTGGGCAGATGCACAGTGTCTCTTGCCTAGAGTAGGAGAATCGAGGACCAGAGCACACGGGTTCAAGGTGAAGGGGAAAAGATTTAATAGGAATCTGAGGGGTAACTTTTTCACACAAAGGGTGGTGGGTGTATGGAACACACAGATTAGGTAGTTGTGGCTGGGACTATCCCAACATTTAAGAAACAGTTAGACTGGCACATGGATAGGACAGGTTTGGAGGGATATGGACCAAGCGCAGGTAGGTGGGACTAGTGTTGTTGGGACATGTTGGCTGGTGTGGGTAGTTGGGTTGAAGGGCCTGTTTCTGCACTGTATCACTCTATGACTGCATGTATGGAAGGTAATATGTCCGAATAAATTTAAAATATTGAAATTCCTTGTCGCTTTGGTATTGTTATTGCTACCAGGACATTTTCACTAATATCCTATTTGTTCAGTTGTAAATTTGACCTGTAATAGTGATTAATGTTTTTAAAGATCCATGCATCAGCTTTAAGTGCAAATTCCTTTTTTAGGTTTTCAATCTTTTCCAGCATAAGAGTCTTGGCATTCAAATGAATCTTCGAGTGACAAAACTTGTTCTGCTTCATGAGAGTCCGGTAAGAAAAATACTGATTATTACTGGAGTTAAAGAAACAAAGTGTCACTTTGTGTAGGACCATATTTTACAGTGAAATATGGATGAGTGCATTGCAGCTGCCTTATTATTTAAACCTGCTGTTATCCTTGCGTGTCTCTTAAACTGCTTGTCCATGCATGTCTGTTTATGTAGTATTTTTCTCAGAATAGGAGAACAGTGTACCTGTCCATTAGTCAGCAAAGTTGTAAGAATCCCTTGACTCATTAATCTGTTCAGCATTGTAAGGTGCATTCTAATATATTCTTATACATGCTGCTTCCAATATTCTCACAAAGTATGATTTTCCTCCTGATCTACGCTAGCAATAAATTAATTTTCTGTGGTGGGGGAACTACTTAACATTTGGAGTGAGTTGCATTGTTTTACTTTATCTTTTTCCTTGGTTTAAGTTCTCAGCTGATCGGGGTAAGAATAATATCATAAATTAGCACTGGGTTTGTAAAGGCTTTGTTTCTTGTTACTCCAGTCATTTGCTTCATGCCACTGATAAAACACCCAGTCACTGGTGTTTAAATTAGCAATGTTACAAAATTTTGAGATTTAAAAAATCAAGTCTGCAATTTATCCCATCAGATAAAGCATAAAAATAAGTTTAATTTGACACCTAATTTATTTTCATATCTTCAGTATTAAGAAACTTATGGCCATTTTCATACTCGGAAATTAGCATCTTGTTCCCCATTGCCTTTCAATTGACTTAACTCAAAAGCTGTGATCTGGAAAAGTTAACATAGAAACATAGAAACGTAGAAATTAGGTGCAGGAGTAGGTCATTCGGCCCTTCGAGCCTGCACCGCCATTCAATATGATCATGGCTGATCATCCAACTCAGTATCCCGTACCTGCCTTCTCTCCATACCCTCTGATCCCCTTAGCCACAAGGGCCACATCTAACTCCCTCTTAAATATAGCCAATGAACTGGCGTCAACTACCCTCTGTGGCAGAGAGTTCCAGAGACCCACCACTCTCTGTGTGAAAAAATTCCTTCTCATCTCGGTCCTAAAGGATTTCCCCCTTATCCTTAAGCTGTGACCCCTTGTCCTGGACCTTCCCAACATCGGGAACAATCTTCCTGCATCTAGCCTGTCCAACCCCTTAAGAATCTTGTAAGTTTCTATAAGATCCCCTCTCAATCTCCTAAATTCTAGAGAGTATAAACCGAGTCTATGCAGTCTTTGTTGATAAGACAGTCCTGACATCCCAGGAATCAGTCTGGTGAACCTTCGCTGCACTCCCTCTATGGCAATAATGTCCTTCCTCAGATTTGGAGACCAGAACTGTACGCAATACTCCAGGTGTGGCCTCACCAAGACGCTATACAACTGAAGTAGAACCTCCCTGCTTCTATACTCAAATCCTTTTGCTATGAAAGCTAACATACCATTGGCTTTCTTCACTGCCTGCTGTACCTGCATGCCTACTTTCAATGACTGGTGTACCATGACACCCAGGTCGCGCTGCATCTCCCCTTTTCCTAATCGGCCACCATTTAGATAGTAGTCGGTTTTCCTATTTTTGCCACCAAAGTGGATAACCTCACATTTATCCACATTATACTGCATCTGCCAAACATTTGCCCACTCACCCAGCCTATCCAAGTCCCCTTGCAACCTCCTAGCATCCTCCTAGCATCCTCCTCACAGCTAACACTGCCCCCCAGCTTAGTGTCATCCGCAAACTTGGAGATATTGCCTTCAATTCCCTCATCCAGATCATTTATGTATATTGTAAATAGCTGGGGTCCCAGCACTGAGCCTTGTGGAACCCCACTAGTCACTGCCTGCCATTGTGAAAACGACCCGTTTACTCCTACTCTTTGCTTCCTGTTTGCCAGCCAGTTCTCTATCCACATCAATACTGAACCCCCAATGACTTATGCTTTAAGTTTATATACTAATCGCTTATGTGGGACCTTGTCGAAAGCCTTCTGGAAGTCCAGATACACCACATCCACTGGTTCTCCCCCATCCACGCTACTAGTTACATCCTCGAAAAATTCCACAAGATTCGTCAGACATGATTTACCTTTCGTAAATCCATGCTGACTTTGTCCAATGATTTCACCACTTTCCAAATGTGCTGCTATCCCATCTTTAATAACTGACTCTAGCAGTTTCCCCACTACCGATGTTAGACTAACTGGTCTGTAATTCCCCGTTTTCTCTCTCCCCCCCTTCTTAAAAAGAGGGGTTACGTTTGCTACCCGCCAATCCTCAGGAACTACTCCAGAATCTAAAGAGTTTTGAAAGATTATCACTAATGCATCCACTATTTCCGGAGCTACTTCCTTAAGTGCTCTGGGATGCAGCCTATCTGGCCCTGGGGATTTATCGGCCTTTAATCCATTCAATTTACCCAACACCACTTCCCGACTAACCTGGATTTCACTCAAGTACTCCTTTGACCTGCGGTCCCCTGCTATTTCCGGCAGATTATTTATGTCTTCCTTCGTGAAGACGGAACCAAAGTAGTTATTCAATTGGTCCGCCATATCCTTGTTCCTCATGATCAACTCACCTGTTTCTGACTGCAAGGGACCTACATTTGTTTTAACTAATCTATTTCTCTTCACATATCTATATTAAAAGCCCACATATCACATTAAAAGCCCATAACTTTCTTAAAAATTAAGAAACTCAATGAAATTTTCAGTTATTATAGATTGAAGCATTCTGAAACAAATATGAAACAATCTTACTTGGATGACCTGAAATTAAAGCATATAATTAGTTAGTTATTTAATTGTAGCTAATTACAAAATTCAATGAGTAGATCTAAACATCTATCCATTTCTTAAGAAAAGATAAACTTTTTTTTAATTGCCTAAGTGTCCAAATAACATTCACACAATAATCCACAATATAACATAATTTTTAAATCTCATTTTCATGAATTTCTGGGCCAAATGGAAGGAATTTAGTGTTTAATGCCTGTAAATTAATAGCCATTTAAATCAACTAGCGAGTGGGTTTTAGTGGAATGCAGTGGATTAGAACGTTGCGGTTAGCGGTGAAGTCGGGAGGAAAAATATTGTTTGTTCATACAGTTTTTGGGACCCCATTTCGCAACATAAAAATATTATTAAAGCCTCCCGAAAAACCAACTTTTAATATAAAAATAAACTATTTACCTTTTCTTCTCTCCTACGCAAAATCCTTCCGGTTGTCGGTGCTCACGGCTTTTGAAGGTGATTTTTAAATGACTCTAGTTAATAAATAATTTAGAGTAATTTAAAAATACCTTTATTCATGAAATGTCGGAGCGATTTTTCTTCCGCAACGAAATCGCCCGACATTCATCGATTTTCCAGGTCTGTTGTAAAACGGCACTTTAAGCCCGCCCCCCCCCCCCCCCCCCTCTGAAAGGCGCCAAAGTCGCGCACACGGGGAGCGGCAGAACTGCAGCGCTGTTCAAGGTAAGTTTTGCAACATACCTATTTAAATAGCCTATTTGTGCACTTTCCAACAACACCACGTGCACATGTAAAGCGATCACCATTTCTGAGTTCAATAGTAGTTGTCAATTAGTTGTGCTCATTTTGATATTCAATTTCTCTGCTTTTTTTTATTCAATTGATTTTTTATTTTTTTTCCCTTTAACTTGCATTTTGCTGGCACTTGGTGGGAACTGCCTAATTGAAAATGGCTCGGGCCCCATGAGGAGACCTTCCTCAGCATTGGAGCCATCTAACCAGCATCATTACTGAACTGCTTTGACAGCCCGGGAAGGTTCTGCTTCCCCCAAGTTCAAAGTCAAATCTATCAAACGTCTTTAATTTAGTTTATTATCGTCACATGTCTGTGAAAAGGTACAGTGAAAAGCTTGAATGTGGCCTTCACTAAGATTCAAAATCCATCGACAATTAATTAAACATTTTTTAAATTGAAAACTTAAAAAAATAAATAAATGTTAAAATATCTAAAGAGTTTTTGTTACATTAGTTAATCAATTCAAAACTGAAGTATCTGAAACCATACAACTATATCCAGTGCCTTTCATTGAAACATACTTTGTCATTGAATGTGATTGAGATCTGATGAACGGGAAGTTTAGTTGGTTGATCAAAATAAGTGGTGGGAATCCATCAGATATTTGCACTCCACCATGGACATCCAATATTGGAGAGTGTGGACTAGCCATTGTAGATCAGTTGTGTGTTTGTGCACAAGTGATGACATTTCACATAGTTTTTGAGGTAAATGCTAACAGTCCCAAGTGGTGACATGCCCATTCACGCTCAGCACTCCTGAAACAATAAACAGCATCAAGTCACCCCAAGTATACGGGAAATATATTTTTAAAGATTTTGATCCAATAATGTTTCAGTCTCTTTATTGACAATATAATTGTTTTTTAAATCAGCAAGCCTTGATGTACAAATAGAAACATAGAAAATAGGTGCAGGAGTAGGTCATTCGACCCTTCAAGCCACCACTGCCATTCAATATGATCATCGCTGATCATCCAAAATCAGTACCCTGTTCCTGCTCTCTCCCCATATCCCTTAATTTTGTTCGCCCTAAGAGCTATATCTAACTCTCTCTTGAAATAGCATCTTGACTGCAGCAGCAAACTTAATTTAAAATATTTTACATATTTTGACTGTGTTAAAACATATCAAAAGTGCCTGACAAGTTAAATGTGAACCGAAATATAACTCCATAAACATTAATTCACAAATAATTCAACAAACTAGTTGAAATCATTATGTGTAGGAAAGAACTATGGATGTTGGTTTATACCAAAGATAGACACAAAATGCTGGAGTATCTCAGTAGGTCAGCCAGAATATCTGGAGAGATTCTTCCTCTCCAGAGTTCCTGCCTGACCCATTGAGTTACCCCAGCATTTTGCGTCTATCTTTTCTTTTGAGATCATTTGAAGTCACTTCTTTCCCTGCTGATTAATGAAGAGTTCAAAATGTTCAAAATAAAACAGCTGAATTTAGTGTTAATCCATTAAAAAAAATTAAGGATCGTTATTACCCTTTGCTGATACAATAGTGGGAAGTGCTTTTGAGGTTGAAATGGAGCCATACATGTTGTGGAGCTGAATGTAATTTGATCTAATCGTTAAATATCACCAGTTGCACATGTTTCAATTATCTATCTCGGGGTCTTATTTCTAAACATAGACTAGAGGAAGAAAAATGTGTTTAAGCTAAATTAACAACTGTTCTTTCTTTACAGGAAGACCTTTATATTGGTCACCATGGGGAGAAGATGTTGGAAAGCTTCTGCAAATGGCAGCATGAAGAATTTGGCAAGAAGAATTATTTTAATAGCGATATGTCCAGCAGTTGGAGAGAAGATTTACCTGCCATTGATTCAGCCATCCTGATAACAAGGTAACACTGGCAAACAGCAGTTACTTTGACTACTGCATTAACAATCATTTTGACAAGTGTAGATTGATTAAAGAAAGCCAGCATGGATCAGTTAAAGGACAATAGAATTTTTGCAATAGAGCAGAAAGGGTATACTTTAAACCTTTACTTTAGACTTTAGCAGTTGTTGAGTAAAATAATGTTGATCTGGTGTTTTCAAAATATATTTCTTAGAGTGTTGCATACTAGACTTAATATAAGGATTGAATTAAAGAGCACAACTCGAAGTGCTGGAGTAACTCGGCAGGTCAGGCAATCTCTTTGGAGAACAGGGATAGGTGACATTTTGGGTCGCGACCCTTCTTCAGTTAGAGAGCCAATCAGTTCACCTGTAACAACACTCTCCTCCGCCTTGTGGAATGTCAAAAATACTCAAGCTCTCGGGATTCCAGCATCCGCAGTTCCTTGTGTCTGTCTTGAATAAAAGAACAGTAGCAGCATAAAGTGAAAATTGACTGCCTGACAGGAAATGGAGAGGAGTAGAAGTCGGTTGTTTTTCAGACCACAGAATGTTCCTCCGGAGTCATTTTTGGCAATACTCAATGTAAATTAATAAGTTGTACATGGGTATGCAAGACATAGTTTTCAAATTTGTTCACGGCATAACATTTGGCGTGTATTTTACTGAGAGGAGAAATTAATAAATCAAGAGGATTTGGACATTAGTGTAAAGGGAATATTAATTTAAACCAGAAACTTGGCAAGCGTTACATTTTACTGTGAAGACCAAGTAGAGGCAATGTGAACTAGAGGGCACAATTGTAAAAAGATTATAGGAACTGAGATCTGGGTGTATGAATAAGAGTAAATTGTTGAAAGTAGTGGGGTAGAAGGCCTTAGAAGGAGTAAAGAGATGTAAGTAATGGTCCCATGGTTGAGAGACCTAGTTAGACTGAAGAAGTAGAGATTGATCTTGTTGGAATAGATTAATTTGAACAAAAACCCAGCGGTGAATGTTAAATTCACGAAGGAGCCACACATTACACAATAGTGAGAAGCTTCTGTTTGGCAGAATAGTTAAGAATCAAAGGACATGGAAACATCTCAAAAGCACGTGGAGATAGAAGTTGAAATTTATCATGCTCATTTTATGGACTTTGGACAGGTGTAAGATTTCACTGTTTGGCTGCCCAAGGCTTTCTTTAAATTTAGAGGTTGCAGCAAGCGGTGATGTTAAGATAAAATTCCAAGTTTCAGGAAAGCGATGTTATGGAACCATTAGCTAATGGTATTTAGTTTTGATTGGCTTGTTATAGGTGGTGCAGTAAAACTATAGAATGATACTGTGCTACATGAAAATAGCTCTGAACTTTGGTGCAATAGAAGTGATTTGATAAACTATTGGGAGAACTATAAGGAACTGGGAAGATATAGATAAGCTAAATAGATGGCAGGTGAAAGATGCAATTTGCACATGAAAATAAATTGCATTTGAAGAATAAATGAAGAATGGGCGGCACGGTGGTGCAGCAGTACAGTTGCTGCCTTTACAGTGCTTGTAGCGCCGGATACCCAGCTTCCATCCCGACTATGGGTGCTGTCTGTACGGAGTTTATACATTCTCCCCGTGACTGCATAGGTTTTCTCCCAGATCTTCTGTTTCCTCCTACGCTTCAAAGACGTATAGGTATGTAAGTAAATTGGCTTGGTAAATGTAAAAATTGCTGGTCTGCGCGGACTCGGTGGGCCGAAGGGCTCGTTTCCACGCTGTTGCTCTAAACTCAAACTAAATAAATAAAGAATATCCATTAAGAGTTTTAACTTTTTTTTTGTTTTTGTTTAGGATCAGCTACCCTAAGGCATAGTTAGAGAGATTTAGAGGTTAAAATAGAAATCTTTGGATGTTTTAATGTGGATGTCTGATAACTGGCTAGGACCTGCAAGTTTGCATTAACCATTTGTAGTGTAGCTGGTAAACAAGTGTTAGTTTGCGGGACACTACAAACAAATGGAATAATACTTCTGAGTTAGTCTTGTTCAAGGAAAACGAACCAGGTCAGTCTGAGAATGTTATGTCCAGCGGAGGTTGCAAAGGAGATTGGCCCTAGGATGAAAATTGGAAGGGTGCCGGTCAATGTTGATCAATAATCAGGATGGATGAAAGGGTGGTTCACTAGTAGACTGGCTGGGTTGGAGATGGGGGTAATAGTCAGAAGTATGCTCGTAGTTGAGGAGTGGAATGGTAACACATGGCTATGGGTTGGGGTTCAATAGTTAGGTGGGTGTGATCAGCAGTTAGAGATTCTATATTCTATTATATTACTTTCATTTTCAATATCTTTTCAGAAAGGATTTCTGTGTACAAAAGGATGAGCCTTGTGACACTGTTGGTAAGTGTAAATATGTCGATGCATAAAAATTCGTTTTTGTTTCATGCGGTGGATGCCTATGTTCATTATAACCCTAAAATGCTACCCCACTGCTAAAAGAAGGGTTCCATTTACGTGAATGGAACTGAATTTCGGAAGTGATGTTATATGTGAAATCACTACTAGGCCATGGATTTATTGCATGTAGTTTGACAAATGTCCATGGTCCAGTTTAAGCTTTGAACTTTGTGTTTATAAAATTTCTGTTGTTAATATTGCAATGGACAGGTACACAGGAAGATGAATTCTGCTGTATGTGAGGGATAGCCAAATTGTAACTCTGTTTCAAAAGCACAAGTCAGCCACATCTGGTGCATAGAGGAAATCTTTTCCCATAATTGCGTGGCACTTTGCCATATGTAACATTATTCAGATTTAGAATTATTGTTGGAAAAATACGCACGTCCTAAATTTACATGTTAGCATTTGACAGGTAACGGGACATTTATTATGCCCTTGAACAAACAAAATCTACTTGGACAGAATTATCTATAAAAGCTGGGTGATTTAATTGGCAATGTCATTTTAATTGATTCAATGGACATCTTATACATATTATCCATGTGCTTTACATGTGTGCATTCTCAATTCTTTTTGATGAACAATGCTGTTCTAATTTGTACAACGCAGAGAAATACACGTTGTATTTCTCAAAAAATACTGCCAAGCTGCCATGTGCTTGGTTGAAAGGTCAACTTACACTTCAACAGTACAAGAGGTCTAAAACGCAAAGGTCAGAGTCGGAGAATTAAATTTACAAAGAACAAAATCTTTGAAGAGAGTCCAATTTGCATTTGGTTGTTGCAATATAGAGAAGGCCACGTTGCTAGGAGCAAATATCATAGTCTGCACCGTAGATTTGTTTTCTAATTAGTAATATGAATTGTTGTGTTAGAGCTTGGAGGAAAGAATGTCTATTTTGTCCCACAAATTGGAAATATCTCAGCAAATGTAAGTTGTTGGCTCTTATCTCAATTGTTAATTTGTGACATAAGCATCCATGTGCATTTGACTTGCATTGCTTTGTGGAACAGGTGTAATAAATGATATATACATATTGGTCGTCCTTTATGTAGCTTTGAATGCAGTTTAGAAGATGCATTGGGTAGCATATTATGCACTTTATAAATAGAATTGTGGCTTGATGCTTTATTTTATAGTGCAGTGAAAAAAAAATTGGATTACTGTGATAAATTTTGGCTTTACATGATGGTGTTAAGCAGATGTTGACATTTTGCAGGCCACTCAATATCAACTGATTTTTTATTTCCTTTGACTTCATAATGGGGAACGGTGTAAAATGGGCTGCAAATGTGCATTCACCTTTTTGACGTTAGGCTACATCTAATTATTAGGTAAATTGAAGATGATAGGTTAATTCTCCCTGCCGTAAACTCGTGTTTGATATAAAAACAGAAAATGCTGGGAATATGCAGCCGGTCAGGGAGCATCTGTGGGTAGAGAAACAGAATTAATGTTTCATGTAAATGTCCTTCAGAATGTCATCAGAACTGGGAAAAGATAGAAAACCTGTGTGTTTTAAGTTGCAGAGAAAAAGGAGGGGTGGAGATAAAATAAAATGCAATGTGTGTGATAGAGGGGTAGAGAAGAATCCAACTACTCTGCAACTTTTTTGATCATATCCCTTGATTCCTTTAATATTTAAAAATCTGCCAATCTACTTGTGTTCTCAGAGCAGAGAATTGCTGTGAATGTACTCAAATGTGGAAGTTGCCAAAAGAGGAGATGTTTTCTTTATTTTCTTTATACATTCATGGCAAGATCAACATTTGTGGCACATTAGTAGTTTCTCAATATTAGCTAATTTCTTATTTACAGACTTGAGGACCATTTCAGTGTTGTTGGTCTAAAGTTATTATGGCCAAAATGCAGATTGGTTGCAAATTTATCTCCCTGCATGGCATTATTGAATCAGATAATTTTCTAACAATCTGGTAGTTGAATAGGCCCTAATTGTCCAGCTGCCTTGGTTCGATGTGAGTGCATAACCTTATAAGGTCATGGATTGTCAAATGGTTTTATGTAATTCACTGCCAATTCCAGTGGGATTGACAGAGTCAGAACCCAGTTTTCCTGAGGGTGGAGATGAGCTCCAATGGAACGTCTCCAGCACTCAAATGTTGCACGGTGGCTGAAAATGTTCCAAACCTCCTGTCCAAATGTCTTTAAACTCTGTAATTCTACCTGTAATTCTAAATGTTCTTTAGCCGGGGTATCTAAATCGATTATCCAGTTTAAAAACTCCTATTACTGAGCAAGTTTTCAAGACAATTGTCTTATATCTGCTCTCTGATAGTATTGGACTACAAAATCTGATACCCTCATGCAGTAGTTATCGTGAAACAAAGCTCTGCTGATGTCATCCAATTCAAAGTAAATCGGGTAGTTCATTTTTTTAAATGTGACATTTGGTGAGAGAAATGTGTGCTCTCTGCTGACAATAGTTAAAATGTTGAACTTCTCGGAGGTGCTTGAGGAAGCTTGAATCTTTCCCTATGTACCCTTAAATATTGAAACTTTAAAATCGTGTTTTAAGCTGCTGACAGGCTTGTTAAAGACTATAAATTTCAGATTCCACCAGACTGAATAGACTTCACCAAATTACAACACTTTCACCAGGTCATTTTGTTATTTAATCAGAAGTTTGCAGCATTTGGCATTGTTGTTGGCACAAAATACTTGGATTTGGAGAATACCTGCAGAGAACAATGAGGTGCGGAGTTACTTACTTTGAACCCTTCAGTATTTTGGCACCGGGCTGCCTTTCATTAAATGGATTGTGATGGTTTATAATGAGCCTTTGGCAGTCTTCTTTACGAATGATGTAATTTTCCATCACGTTAGACTGTATTGAGGAAGCAAGTAAGTTTGCTCATAGGTGTAGCTCGTGTTTTTGGCACAGCAGAGGATGATGACCACAATCGCAGGATAACATTATGTTTGTGTACTCTTAAATCATCTGTTCATGTGCTGCTGCAATTGGTGGGACACCACCTGCCCCTTGTCAGACCAGCATCAGTTGAAGTAGTGTGTAACGTATGTCCAGAATCACAGATCAGCCACTTAGAACTTGGAGTCAGCTATCATCATTTTACAACTTCATTCATAGCGCAGCTAGGAGAGCCATTGACTTGCAGGTTTATTGATATGGGGTCAATTCTACCCTTGGGTGCTGCCTGCATGGAGCTTGCGTGTTCTTCCTGTGGTCACGTAGACTTCCTCGAGTATTCCAATGTTCCTCCACATCGCGGGTTAGTTGGCCATGTGGTATGTAGGTAAGTGGCAAGGGTTGGTGGAGAATGTGAGGAGACCAAAATGGGGTTAGTGTAGGATTAGTTTAAAAGTGCTCGATTGTCACCACAGACTCTGGGCGGATGCGCCTGTTTCCATGCTGAATAACTCTATGACTATAAATACATACTAGACTAAGTGGGACCCGCTGGGTTCCAGCTTCACATGGGAGGACTGATCCCCCAATCCAATATACCACCTCTTCACCAATTCCAATATTGCTGGCCAGTGGGGTGGGGGCTTTCTGGAGTGCTAGTATGTGTGTTGTGGGTCAAAGGAACTGGTTTCGAGAGGGCTAGTATGGACATTGTGGGAAAAATGGATTCTTGGGCTGGCAGCTAAGTCACTCTTGCCAGGCAGCTCCGTCATTCTGGCCAGGCAGCATTTTAGAACCAATAGAGACACTTTTTGCAAGCATTTTAGAACCAATAGACACCTTCTGCAAGCATTTTAGAACCAATAGACACTCTTTCAGCAAGCATTTTACAACCATTAGGCACCTTCTGCAAGCATTTTAGAACCATTAGGCACCTTCTGCAAGCATTTTAGAACCAATAGACACTCTTTCAGCAAGCATTTTAGAACCAATAGAAACCTTCTGCAAGCATTTTAGAACCAATAGACACTCTTTCAGCAAGCATTTTAGAACCATTAGGCACCTTCTGCAAGCATTTTAGAACCAATAGACACTCTTTCAGCAAGCATTTTAGAACCAATAGACACTTTTTGCAAGCATTTTAGAACCAATGGAGACACTTTCTGCAACCATTTAGACCCAAGAGACACGTTCTGCAACCTTTTAGACCCAAGATACATATTTTGCAAGCATTTTAGAACCAAGAGACACTTTTTGCAAGCATTTTAGAACCAAGAGAAACATTTTCCACTGGCTTCCTCCATCTTGCAGAGACTGAGTGAGGCACACCACTTCCTGGTTTTATAGTCCCTCCCCCTCCCTCCAGCAGGGGCAGCAGAGAGAATGGGGAATATTAAAAAAACAGTAATATCTCTTTGATTTTTCATCGATGGGAAAAATCCTCTGGCCCTGGAAGGCGGAGGAGGGCTCTGAGCGAAATGGCCAGAAATGACGGCCGTAGGTGGCGGCGTTCTCTCAGAAATCACAACACAGCGAGCCAAAAGCGGTCAATATCAGACTTTTAGTAATATAGATAAAATTAAAGCAAGTATTCATAATACTTTCAAGGGCTCAAAGGGAAAAAAAAACATTATCATGGGGGAAGAACATATGTTCAGGCACTGAGCAACCTCTGAATGCTGAAGGGTGACACAGTGGTAGAGCTGCCCACTTAAAGTGCCAGAGACCTGGGTTTTATCCTGACCACAGGTGCACCCTGTAATGAGTGTGCATGCTCTCCCTGTGACCGTGAGGGTTTTCTCTGGTTACTGCCCCTATTCCAAAGACGTGCTGGTTATTAACAAAGTTAATTGGCTTTGTAAATTGTCCTAATAGTCTTAGGATAAGACTAGTGTCTGGGTGATTGTGGTCCACGCATACACAGTGGGCCGAAGAGCCTGTTTCCATGCTCTATCTCTGAAGTCTAAAGAAAATAGATGCATGTGGGTTCATCTGCTCGAAAAGTCGGTGTGCATCAATAGACTCTGGCAACTCCAGTGGAATTGGCAATGAAGGACACAAAATTATTGCAATCTTGATGTACCAGGTGTTAGTTTAAATATGGTGTTCATATGCATTAATGTTTAAGGGTACTTTGTTGATTTAACAGTTGAATAACAGAACATTACTTTTTTTGCTCACAATGCGTAAAGAAAATGACTGTAAGGTTGTAAAGTGTAAGAGAGTATGCTCGGGTATGGAGAGTTACGATAGTATTTTTACACCTTTTTACTGACCCAGGAGACTTGGTTGGTGTGGAGGCTTGACAGCAGAATTTCTGTGTACTTTTTTTGGCAACTTTTAATAGCTGGCTCTGCATTAACTATCCCCAACTTCAGATCAATTTCAAAGTCATAAAGGATAGGTATTAAAATAGGCAAATATTTCCCAAGTTATTACAGTTTCAAGAGTTTCTGACGTAGTCTGTGATCTTGTAGCATGGATGCCCAATAAATATTTGATCTTTTAACCATATAGTAAAATGATTTAAATTGAAGAAAATGATTTCTAAATTACATTTGCGGTGGACACATTTGCGTTTTGAATGATACTGACGAAAGAATAACGTTGCATTTCTTTAGTTTTAGTTTATAGATATAGCATAGAAACAGGCCCTTTGCCGATTGAAGCCATGAAAACCAATGATCCCCCCAGACAGTGGTTGTATCCTATATACTAGAGACAATTTCCTGAAATCAATTAGCCTACCAACCTGCATATCTTTGGAATGTGGGAGGAAACCAGAGCACCCAGAGAAAACACATGAGGTCACAGGGTGAACGTACAAACTCTGTACAGACAGCACCCATAGTTAGGATTGAACCCAGGTCTCTGGCGGTGTAAGGTATCAACTCTACCACTGTGACATCCTTCTAAAGCATCTTGATTTATAAAGTATGTTCCAAAGCTCTTCAAAGACGCCTGGATACTTCTGAAACACTTAGGACATGGACGTTCATAAGTTCCAGGAGCAGAATTAGGCCATTCGGCCCATTGAGTATTTCTCCGCTAGACAATCGTGGCTAATTTCCCTCTCAACCACGTTCTCCTGCCTTCACCCTATAACCCTTGGCACTCTTTCATTTTGGCTGAAGAAAAATCCCAGTCAGTTAGCACTTAGCAAGATTCCACAATGAGATACATGACAAATTCTTCTTCTTAGTTATATTGGTCAAAGGATGAAGATTAGGGATGTCATAAAGAGAACACCATAATTTAAAACCCACATTTTTATTGCTGTCAATGTTTTGAAATTGTTAACTGAAACATAACAAAATATGTCATACTGTCATATCATTCCTTGTAAATATTGTAGGAAATGTAATGTACAGCTGACATTATTTAAAATTTAAATTCTGAGTTTTTCTTTTAATTACAGACATAAAATGAGGGAGAATTTATGATTTAGAAAATTATGACACCAAATTTATGCTTGTCCTGACGTGTCTTTCATGCGGGATTATACCCAGTTAATTGCTTTCAGAGGCTTAATTTAGAGGGGCTGAAGCATTGATCCAGTAGCCGTTCTTAATAAAAACCCAGCTAAGAAGCAGTATTGATAGAAGGCATGTATCATAAGCCTACCTCTTTAGTTTTAGAGATACAGCATGGAAACATGCCCATCTGCCCATCCGCACCGACCAGCAATCACAAAACTCAAAAACCAGTACATTAGTTCTAACCTACACACTAGGGACAATTTACAGAAGCCTAGAAACCTGCACGTCTTTGGAATATGGGATGAAACTGAACACCCCATGCGGTCACAAGTAGAATGTGCAAACTTTGTACGGACATAGTTGGTATCGAACCAGGGTCTCCTGCGCTATAAGGCAGCAACTCTACCGCTGCTCACTGAGCCGCCTTGCTCAATGAAGCTGAAGAATAAATGAAAGGAAAGATAATTTTAAATATAAGGGGAGGGAGCAAGCAGAAGGGTCTTGACTCGAAACATCGCCTATTCCTTCACTCCATAGATGCTGCCTCACCCGCTGAGTTTCTCCAGCACTTTAGTCTACCAATGAAAAGTCGATTTTTTTTTCATCAACAAATAATCCAATTATACCACCTTTTTTATTTCCTTCACTAACCAACTCAAGTGCTTGTCTCACTAATTCAAAACATGCTGATTTATTCAAGCCTGTGCTCGAGATGCAAAGTAAGTTGATATTTTGTGGATGTGGGTCTTGAATGCCAGTAAACTTGGATAGTGAGAGAGCATTTATGGTTTTACCTCTCTTTTCTCCATTGCCCATTCTTTCCTTTCTCTACCTCTTGCAACTTGTTGCATCTCTAATTGTCTTCAGTTCTGACAAATGGTCACTGATCTGAAACCTGGCACCTTCCCCCAAAGATGCTGTCTGATGTGCTGAGTAATTACAGCAATTTCTGGTTTTATTCAATAATGGTTTTCTTCAGAGAGTATTTGACGTTTGAATAAGAAGGGACAAAGGGCCTCCTTATTTCCTACTGTGCTTGTGCGGGACTTGTACTGCTATACTCATTGCCAAGTGAAAAATGTTCTGGCTTCTACCTTCCCCTGAGTCCCAATTTTTTGTGATTAATATTATTCTCCCCATTGTTCTGCGAAGCATATTAACTGATATCATGAGGACATTCAAAAATCATCGCATTTCCCAGGACGGAAATGTTAAACATTATAGCCGAATAGATTTATGAGAGGGGCAAAGTTCGTAGGAGATGTGCGGGCACGTTTTTTATGCAATGGGTAGTGAGAGCCTGGAATGTGCTGCAGTGTGTGGTAGTGGAGGAAGATACAAGCTTGGTGTTTCAGAAACGTTTTGATAGAGTAGTTTAGTTTAGCTTGGCGTCATGTTTGGTGCATACATTGGGGGCTAGAGGTCGTGTTCCTGTGCAGTACTGTTCTATTTAAAAAAAATACACAAAGTGTAATTCAATGGGTCAAGCAGCATCAAGCAACATCTGACACTTTGGGTCAGAACCTCCTTCTGACTGATTGTAGTAAGGGAGAGAAAGCTGGAAGATAGGTGCCACCTCTCTTCAGGTTTCTCCCCCCCCCCCCCCCCCCCCCCCCCACCTACTACAATCACTATGAAGAAGGGTTCCAACCCAAAATGTCGCCTATTCATATTCTCCGGAGTTGCAATTTGACCTGCTGAATAACTACAACACTTTGTGTCTTTATTTGTAAACCAGCATCTGCAGTTCCTTGTGACTACACTGTGCTGTTCTATGTTCTATAATCCCTAATGCCCCTGTCCCACTTGCATGTCCTTGGCACGCCAATTACGTGACCCTCGTGGTCGCGTTGAGGTGCGACAGTCCTTCGAAGGTCGCGCGCGATTTCATGCGTCTGCACAGCCGCCTGGAGTGCGTAACTACATTTGTAGACGGACACAAAATGCAGGAGTAACTCAGCGGGATCGGCGGCATCTCTGGAGAGAAGGAATGGGTGATGTTTCGGGTCGAGATTCTTCTTCAGTCTGAAAGAAGGGTCTTGACCTGAAACGTCACCCATTCCTTCTCTCCAGAGATGCTGCCGGTCCCGCTGAGTTACTCCTGCATTTTGGTTTTATCTTCAATTTTCTTGGCCCTGCTATGGGAGTAGGTGGGGGCGGATCCGGACCACAACGACCGTGAGCCCCAGGCCGAGCTCGGCAATCGTTTGCCTGCTTCTGCTGCTGTTGGAGGTGAGACGTCGCGTCGCGCCAGGGTCTTGGGCCTGTCCCACTTTGGCCGTCTGTTACGCGACAGGCCATTGGCGTGCGAAGGTTATGTAACTTCTACAATGAAGGTAGAAAGTTTACATTTTGCTTACATTTATCCATGAAAATGGCCCCTCTTGTGTAAACTTGATTTGGAATCAAGATTAATGATACCAATAGAAGCTAACATCTCACCACAGACTTTGGCGCCAAGTTTCCTCTGGACATTATACATTAATATGGAATTGAGAGGATGTCTTAAATGCTGTGTTTCTTGTGAAAATTAATTTAGAAGTATAAGCTTATAATGTATTTATAAATTGGAAAATAAGTCGATCCACGATGATGCTCAAAAACGACAATTGAAATAAAATTCCAATGTTTCATCGGCACTGAGTGTCCACTGTGAAATGTTGGTAGTAAATGGACAAGATTCGATCAACAGAGCATCAATATTGGCATAGAGGTTGATGAGACAAATTGTTTTTCTGGATATTCAAGACCAAGTCATGCATTTGCACCGACTGCTTTGCTTCCAAGAAGGAGGTGCGGGGAATTGGACCTGGATTAGCAAGTGCAGGCACTCCAGCCAAATCGTGGAATAACGGAATCACAGAATTTGATTGAAATGATTGTATTACAGAGTAGGCCAATGTGAACTAAGAAGGCCAGTTGTTCACTGAGGGGATAATTCATTTAGTGTAGTATTAGAGTCTGTAAATTATTTAATGCAGGCAACAGTAAAATAATGGTTAATTCGGCAATCAATAATTCAACAAGCAAGCTGCCATGCTGTGAGAAAAATGGACCAGGGATCTGCCCCATAAGTTCTATTTAATCACGATCCTGTAGTATTGGTTTGTAAAGCTTCTTCACTGGGAGTGCAGTTAAATTTATCTGGTACTATTTATTGTATTGGTGTCAGTGCAATCAGGATGCACATAAAAAGCAAGCAATCAGGGCAATTTAAGGAACTAATGGACAATATTCGCTCAGCATTTTGGGTGTCCCTGCAGGCTACACAATGCATACATTTGAAGCTTTACATATTCAAGCATGAGGGTAGGGTTAGGTGTGACACCAGTTTTAGGACACCCTTACCACACTGAAGACATGTTACAGGACACATTGTGGAGCAGAGTTGGGGCTGGACCTACCAGCCTCAAAATCTGCAACTAGAGTCAAGAGGGTTTTATTGTTATGTGTCCCAGATTGAACAATGAAATTCTTACTTGCTGCAATACAACAGAATATGATAAACATAGTACACTGTAAACAATATGATAAAGGAGAGAGAACATAAAAAGATCTCACACACACACACACATACACACACACACACACACACACACACACACACACACACACACACACACACACACACACACACACACACACACACACACACACACACACACACACACACACACACACACACACACACACACACGTTGTGTAACAATAGTCTATTGTAGTTCAGAGCATATTTGAGGTTGTAGTGTGGTGTTCTGTGAGTAACTCCATGAGGACGTGGAAATGGCGCGAAGGGATCAATTTCCGTTTGGGTTCGCCTGGGCCCAGAAAACGGCCCTGAAATAATTTTTACTCAATGTTTCTCAAGATCAGAAAGTGAAATAATATTTATCTTCGCCCTGTTTGGAGTCGCAGATTTTTTCAATCTGATACAAACATATGCATTTACAGAAATAAAAATGCTGTAAATCAGAAAAGAAAATTGAAAATGTGACAAAGGCAATCTGTGAAGTAAGCATTTAATAATTCAGATTAGTTTTTAGTTGTGGAGAAACAGCGTGGAAAATGGCCCTTCGGCCCACCAAGTCCACGCTGACCACTGATCACCTGTACACTAGTTCTATCCTACACATTGGGGACAATATACAGAGGCCGATTACTCACATCTTTGGAATGTGGGTGGAAACCGGAGCACCCAGGGAAAACCGATGCAGTTATAGGGAAATGTGCAAACTCCATACTGACAGCACCCATAGTCAGGATCGAAACTGGCTCTCTGGCACTGTAAGACAACAACTTTACTGCTATGCACTGATGCATGATAATGATACATTTTCTATTCATTATTTCACACCTAAATTTGTTATGTTTAATTTTCTTTCATTTCAAATAGACACAAATGTGTCTTTCATTCCCATTTCTAACAAAGTGTGCTATGGAGATTGGTAGAAATTTTGATTTTTGTGTGAGTTACAATAATACCCAATCCATCGGATGAAAGAAATAAACAATTTATTTTGCTATGAAAGTATTTATATTGTGAGATAAGGTTTGCTCTGAGCAGTCAGCAGAATGAGACGGCACAACATGCCAAGCTTTGTCCTATAGGCATCCAAACACTAATTACAGAACCAGTTGATTGAATTGGACATGATGGAGATTTTATTGCAATATTACAGATATAGTCTTCTCAGAACAGGTTTTAAGGACAGTATAATGATGTCTAAAAGGCAATTTGTACATACAGTGGCAACAAGACAACTAATGTCGTTAAGACGCTGTCCCACTGTACGAGCTAATTCAAGAGTTCTCCCGAGTTTCCCGTGATTCAAACTCTGAGAGTTAAGGGCCTGTCCCATTTGCATGCGTTTGCATGCGTCTGGCGCGACCAAACGTGGTCGCTTGAGGCGTACGGGCACCATATGGCCGCGCAGGGCCGGTCCCACTTAGAAGCGCGGAGGCGTATGGAGTTGTGCAGGGCTGGTCCTGACATCGCGCGGGGCTCTGAAAATCCTGCATTTCTGAAGATTTTGCGCACCAACGGCCTGCCGGCCCGCAGGCACATCGCGGGCATATGCAGCGTTTTGATGGCGAATGCAGCATTTGACATCGTACGCAGCATCTTGATGGCGTACGCCTAGCGCGTGACGTTGCGTGATGATGTCACCGCCCGGCGTGGCATTGCGTGTTGACGTCAGCGCCTGACGCCGTGCAACGCCAAATAAGTATATAATACATTACTCTGTAACAGCCTTGAAAATCTTGGATTGTACCAGCGGCTTATAATATAAGAAACTAAATCCAGATCTTTTAACAGGGAATGTATTAACTTGTAATGTTTAATGAAGTGTATTAGTACATAAAGGGCCTGTCCCACCAGCATGCAACTCTATGCAATTAGCGCGACCTAACGTGGTCGCTTGAGCCGTCAGGTGTCGCGGGGCCGGTCCCACTTCGATCGCTGGAGCCGTGCGGAATTGTTCAGAGTTCGTCCCGACACCGCGCGGGGCTCCGAAAAACCGACTGTCCAAAAATTCCGCGCGGCAACGGCTTGTCGGCTCGCAGTCGCCTCAACATTTACACACCGCCCGGACATCGTGCCTCCGTGAACCTATTTGTAAGTGCCTCCGTGACCCTCTATGTGTGTGGCTCCGTGGCCCTGTATGTGTGTGTGCCTCGGTGCCCCTCTAAGTCCTGGCGAACTTACCTTGGACTTGCTCCAAGTTTGCCTCGCTTTGCGCCGCGTTGCGCCACTCACCCAACCTCCGTGCGGCCCCTGCTGCCGGTTTAGTTGCGCTTGCCCCATGCAGGCGCATGCTGGTGGGAACGGCCCTGTACAGGGGACCACCCGACCTCCGCGTGGCTCCCGCTGCCGGTTTGATCGCGTTCATCGCATAGAGTTGCATGCTGGTGGGACAGGCCCTTAAATCTTTATCAGCACCAAAATATAACCAGAAAGCTGAAATATGTCCAATCCCTTTTCAGCTCCTTCTCTCCTTTAACTTTTTTAAATAGTGTAATCCTAACAGAGTGGAGAATCTCTTTTAAACTATTACTGTGATAACATATGTGGCCAGTTATGTAAGGGCCCAATTTCTGGGGTAGAGTGATGGTTTCCAATACTGGTGTAAAATACAAGTCAATCATCTGGTGACCTTACGTACAAGTTGCACGTAAGGTCACTGGGTCATAGGGCTTGACGCACGGAGCCGCTCAATCCATCTGGAGGACATCCGTAACTTCCGGTATATGTTATTAATGCAAGAAACGCGTACTTTCCTACCTGTTAAAAACCGCCAAAATGTTGAATTTCTGCGCTGTAAAAAATTGTGGAAATCGGGGTAAGCGTGAGAGACAAGTACCCAACTTCAGAATTCCAAAAGTGAAGCGAAATGAAGGTAAAGAGAAGCGAAAGCCGAAGGGACAACAACGGCTAAAGTGCTTGGCGAGCATTGGCCGTGCAGATATCGGAATTGAAAATATTGGGAATTATCGCGTTTGCTCATTGCATTTCATCAACAGTAAGGCATTATTTGTGGTTTTTCTTGATTCCTTTGGTATCTTAAAAAGTCTCAGAAGTGATAAATCTGGCTGTAAATTTTGCTTCAGTGGCATTTACTTTTGTATGTAAAAAGTAAACGCTTGAGAACCATGGGCGATTTTAAAATTTTACAGCCAGATTTATCACTTCTGAAACTTTTTAGATTACAAAGGAACCGGCCCGCCTCCTGCCCAGCTGATTGGTAGGTATGACACAAATGACGTCATGCGCAAACTTTGCGCGAACTTGGCGTGATCTCCACTTCCGTTTGGTCGCGCCAAACGCATGCAATCGCATGCAAGTGGGACAGGCTCTTTACGGTAATAGCCGCTCGTAGGTACTCGTGGACATTTTTCAACATGTTGAAAAATCTTCACGAGTCTTCCTGAGCTTACCGCGTTTCCCGAGTACCTGCCATTAGCGTTACGAACCGCTAAGAGGCGTCCCGAGCTCCGACGTACCAGCTACGTACATTCTACGTGCTTACCATGAGTTTGATTTTTTTTTAAACTCGGGAGAGCTCTAAAATTAGCTCGTACAGTGGGACATGCCCTTCCGCTGTGAAACTATCTGACAATCTTTGTCAGTTTTATATTCTTAACAATCCTTGATATAAATCTACTGGCAGAATTAAAAATCTTTTAGATCCAATTTAGTTTATTGTGATATACTCCAGGGTGCAATGAAGTTCCTTGTTCGCATGAAGTTCATAGCATAACCAATACACATGGTAATGACAGATGTAACAATAAATAGAATGACAAATACAAAACCGCAGAATAGTGTAAAGATTGTTGTGCAATCCTTAGGCATCCTTTACAATATTTTGTGTGTTCCTGATACAATGCACTGTGGAGCTGGTCTGGATGCAAGGTAGTTATGCACCTATGATGGACTGGACTGTGTTGACAACTCTTTGCTGGTTCAGCCAGAGCAGTTGCCACAGTAGGCTGAGAACATCCCATCAGAATACTTTTTATAATGAATCTGGAGTAGTTTAAGGAAACCGGGTGCCAATTCTCAACCGGCTGAAACTTCTCAGACACCAAAGAGAGAAAATATGCTGATACACTTTTTTGATCAGTGCATTAGTCTGAAAGGATTCAGGTCAGTTTGATGCCAAGGAACTTGAAGCCTTCGACCATCTCTACAGCAGCACTGTTGATGAAGATAGGAGTGAGCATATTCCTCCTCCTCCTCCCCCCCCCCCCCCCCCCCCAGATCAACAACAAACTCTTTCATCTTCCTGTCCACTCATGCCCAGGGTTAAGGTCCACCCATCACATCAACCTGATCATTACTAACAGTATCACTATACCCTATTGTTGCACAATTCTAAATGCAGTTTCAAAACGAGCTGAAAGGATGAAGTAAATGAGCAGTACTGGACCTTTTCCCAAGTAGAATCAGCATGGACATTCTGTGAACCCGCAGAAGTGGCAGCACTGTGAACCTATCACCTTCAACATTTGTTATGTTTTCTGTAATGATGTAGCTGTTGTATGTCAGTTTCAGGAAGCTGCTTCATGGTTTTGAACTTTCAGTGTAGAAGTTGCATATGAAAGTCCTCAGAAAATCCATTAGGACCTTCACAGAGAACCTACTCCCCACATCTGTTCAGCAGTTGCGGAATGCAGGTTTGACAAATGCAAGCAAAACAAACGCACTCCAGTCAATGTGAAGGCGAGTAATTTGTCACACGTAGATTGAGGGAATGGACCGTACTCTCCTAACAAAGATACAGATCAGAGCCAAGGGAGAAAGGGAATGCATCTAGAAGGCTTTGTCTCTGTCTAGGTGATGATCCAGGTGTGCATGAAAAACAGCCATGATAAAAAGGAGTGAATAATAGACTGCTGGAGGAACTTAGTGGGTCAAGAGGCATTTGTGGTGGGAGAAAGGAATTGTTGATTTTTCAGATTGAGACCATGCATCTGCAATTGCAGTCTCTTGTGTCTCCACAATAAAAATGGAGGAAGGGCCACAGCCTGTTTCATCCTCTTCCAGACATACCAGACAACGTATAAAGCATCTCTGAAAGAGCTAGCACCAACAGTTCAATGGTGCTATTATTGTCACATACAAAGTGCAACCTGAGATTAAAATTCATTTACAAATGGTCCAGCACAGCATTGCCATATCGAAACACATCCCTGATTTGCAAACTATACGGAAATAGTCTACTGATCCCGAATGCAAGAGGTGCCATGTTTTGGTATCATTTTCAAAGATGATTGAAAGTTGATCTAGTGGTTATGAGTGGCGAGCCGTACCAGGCATGCCCCAGGCTTTTGTGGGCCTCCAGCTATTGCATTTCCTTGGACATGTGGACCAAACGACGAACCGATGTCCTCGACTTGCCCATCCACATTTGTTCCCCGGGGGCGTTTACCGCAGCCGACCTGGAGGGTGCGGCATGTCAGACCCGGTTCCCTCTCCTCTCCTACTGGCCGCGTCTGTCATTGTCGCCAGTTCCATCCTCCTGGTCTCTGGTCTTCGGGGGGACCGGCAGGGGCAGGCTCGGCGGGCTCTCCCTTCCAGGCCTCGGTCTGCTGGGTCATATGAACTGCGGACTGGCTCTGCGACCTATCCCTGCAGGCTGCGGCCCGCTGGGCCTTGCGCTCGGCTGAGTAGGACCGACTCGGCAGATTCCCCTGCAGGTCGTGACCCTCTGCGAGCTTCTGCTCGTCACATTAACAATAAAAACACAGAGTGAAGAGGGAAGAGTTTTGCTTACAGCCTCTGAACAGCAGTTAGGAAGATGTGCGATTTCCTTTGACACCAACCTAAGTTTCTCAAACCTATCTGTGGTACTATTTTCACCTCCAGTGTAGGTTGCAGATCAGCACCAAAGTATAGAACTTCATTTTGTGGCTAATAATGCACTGATTTTTTAGAACATTTGTACAGCACACTCAAGGTGTACTCTGTCTGACCTGTCCAGATTGGGAGGGATGAATGGAAATTGGCATCAGTCCATGAATATTCGCAGTATTCAGTCTGGATTTTGTAGTCAGAAAAGCAGAAGTATTGTTTTATATTAAGTGAGCGTTCCTTAAATTGCAACCTTGGATTAAACTTGGAAAAACCAATTGGCTCCCAAGTGGTGGTGGTGTGTACTGCCAGACTTACTGGCAAGAATCCCTCATCAAATAAGAAACTAACACACACACACACACACAGAAGTATTTTTAAAGATATTTAATTTTCTTCCGTAATTTTAAACATTGTAATCATTTTGAGACATTGTTGATTGTTTTATTGTTTTAACAGTGTTGTATGCTTTTAAATCTTAGGGGGCTTTGCCATTTGACAAAGGTTCTGCAGCTATTTAGTGGGTGGGACTTGTTCTGGACCTACTCATCTGGCAGTGGCAGCAGTAAGTCCTTGTCACCAAAGAATGACCTGTTATTCATCATTCAGAATTACCTTGCAATAAGTTTAGCTTTGAAGATACAATGCAACTCGGCTGTCAACCAATGCACACCTTACTGCTGAGTACAAGTGATGAGTCACACTGAGCAAAATGTACGTCTGTGGAGTAATGCTGGTGCATGGTTGAGTGCAATACTTTTCTCTTGTGAGCTTTGTAAGTAGACCGCATCATCTAAACCTTAAGATTTTGATTACAAATAGAAGTACATGATAAAATTACAGTCAGACTAGAGAGCAGTCCTGAACTACTATCTACCTCATCGGAGACCCTTGGAATATCTTTGATTGCACTTTATTTTGCACTCAACTTTATTCATGTTATTGCCTTTATCATGTATCTGTACACTATGGATGGCTCGATTGTAATCATGTATTGTCTTTCCGCTGACTGGTTAGCATGCAACTAACCTTTTCACTGTACCTCAATACACATGACAATAAACTAAACTCAAACTCGTATATGGAAGGAATGGGCAGACAACATTCCAGGTCGGGACCCTACTTCACGTTGAAGACCAAAACGTCACCTGTCCATTCCCTCCACAGATGCTGCTTGACCCACTGAGTTCCTCCAGCACTTTCGTATTTTACACAATATTCCAGCATTTGCAGTTCATTGGGTCCCCAGAGTACATGATAGTTAACTTGATTTCACTTTATGGAAGATGGTGTAAGGTGGGAGATGTTGACAACCGCAGGGGAGAAGGAGGAGGGGGAGTGGTGGAGTGGACAAAACGACGGGAGGAGAAGGCGGTGGAAGGGGGAGTGGACAACGTGATGGCCAGCAGGAAGAAGCAGCATCTGGTGAGAGGGGAGAGAGCCCCACGGTGACTGAGCGCGTCCTGTCGGTGGTGGCAACCTGACGATAGCTCTGTCAGCTAGGGGCTACAACGTGACCCGCAACAACAGCCATGTCAACCATGTGATAAAGAGCTCACTGGTGCAAATCAGCACCAAGTTTTAAGGCGATTCCGACTTGCATAAGGGATTACAGAACGTAACCCTTACATAAGTTGGGGAGTGTCTGTATACTGTACAACTCAAACCTTCCCAAATGATGCTGAACTTTAATTGCACTTAAACAGACTGTTGACAATATATAGGTTTGTCAGATAAAGATCAAAGAGGCAAAAGGCTTGGGCTTCAGGGCAGTTCATTATAATTGTTGAATTATAATTAGTGAATTACTGCATTTTTGAGTTGTAGGAAAACTGCCTGCAAGCCTGTGGTTTGTGGTTTCCTACATGATGGTCTCTTAGGATTTTTTTTTTTTGTAATGTGCTTTAGTAATACATTTGAAAACCCTATAATTTAAATCTCTAAGTCTTATTAAGGAAGCTTGTAACCTGTCATGAATTATCATCAAAATGTCAGATGAATGTGCACCAACATTTGTCAAATCAGGCTCTGGAACGATTATAAATGCCTTAACCTGCTTTGCGTTCAAGTCTGGATTAACTCAGCTACTGGTTTCTTTATCCTATGAGACTAATTAACAGAAAATATTGGAAATATATAACCAGTCGGTCAGGGCTAGAAAAAATTAATAGAGTCACAGTGTCATACAGATTGGAAACAGGCCCTTTGGCTCACCTCGTCCTAGCTGAGCAAGATGCCCCATTAAGCCAGACCCATTTGCCCAAGTTTGGCCCATATCCCTCAAAACCTTTCCTGTCCATGGACTTGCTCAAATGTCTTTTAAATGCTGTTATGGCATGTGCCTCAACTACCCATCTGGCAACTCATTTCATATACCCTCCATCCTCTGAGTGAAAAATTGGCCCCTCATGTTCCTATTGAACCTTGCCCCCTCACCTTAAACATATGCCCTCGTGTTTTTGATTTCACTACCATTCGTAAAAGACGCAACGTTAAAGTGTTTTCCTATTTAGAATCATTAAGTATACTCGAGGTTGAGATATTTTGACTGCAGAGGAATCGAGGGTGAAGGGGAACATCAAGAAAGTGAATTGAAACCAATAATCAGAGCAGGCAAGATCTTATTTAACGGCAGATCACGCTTGATGGGCTGCAAGGCAAAATATATTTTTTAAAGATAATAAAACTTTTAAATAAAACAAATAAGTGAAAATTAACCTCTTGTTCATATCACATTTTGAGAATAATTGCAAATGTTGTTTAGTTTATATTAAATTAATATGAAATTCAAAGCATTTATTATGCTTTACACCTATCTGAGATGCCCCGTAGAAAAGCAGATATCAAAGACAAAATATTGATTCAGTATTAATAACAAAGTACAAATACGAAATACGCATGCATGTGTGATTTAATACACAAGCTGAGCGAGCCCAGTCAGAGCACCAAATAACATTAACACAATGAAAGGGACAAGCTAATTTTACAGGGAGCTGCAAATTCTAATCTGAATCACTTAATTCCCCCCCATTGGACTGAATCTTCCTGTGACAAATGATGAGCTGAAACCAATATTAAATTGGAGCAAAAGTCATCCTACAACAGGTGCACAGAATGGGCAATAGTGAATTCCCATTTGATCTTAGAGTAAGAATCTTTTTCCTGCTGATCCCATGCTGGGATACTGAGTGATTCAGAAGGAAGTTTGGAGGTGATGATGTCCTCAAGCTGCTGGTTTTGTCATGGGTATGGGAGGTGGAAGTAGTTTAGTGACCTGCTGCGGTGCATTCACAAAGCCTGAAAGGGATTGAATGTGTAAGGAGGTTGACAGTGTGACTGTCTTGTAGTTGACTGCATTTGATTCTTGAGTGTTATAGTACCCACATATATCCTGGCGATTGTACCATTATATTTTTCAAGTATACCTTGTTGGTAATGGAGAGACTTTGGAAAATGGGAGAAAAGTTCCCACCTTTAGATTTTTGTAATGGTACAGCTCCCACTCCCCTACTGTTGTGGGGTAGACTGAGACTGACTCCCCAATCTTTGCACATCCCCAAACCTTTCCACACTTCACTTTTATTTCATGTATCCTCAGAAGCCTAATGGAATTTGGCATGACTCTTGCCAGTTTCTGCAGATTCACTGTAGAAAGCATCCTGTTATGATGTGTCACTGTTTGGCACAGCAAGTGCAGTGCCCAAGACCATTTCAGGGAGTGGTGAATGCAGCCCAGTCCATAACGCAACCAGCCTCCACCCGTTGACTGCATCTACACTTCCTGCTGCCTTGAAATGCAGCCAATCAAAGACCAGTCGTACTCTGGCCATTCCCTCTGCTCCTCTCTCCCTTTGGCAGCAGATACAAAAGATCGAAGCCACGTATGCCGGATTCAAGGACAGCTTCTTCTGCATTGCTATCAAACTCTTGAAAGAATTGCCCATATGCTTAGGATGTATCCCGAGCTTCCTGGTTTTAACGCACACCCCTCCACCCTGCAGCAATTCAATCTAAATGTCATTCTGCGTCAGGAAAGCAGCCAACATAATCAAGGACCGCTCACACCGTGGTAAATATCTCCTTCCTTCTCCAGTCAAGCTGAAGATGCAAAATCTTGAAATCATGTATCACCAGATGCAAGATCAGCTTCTCAGCTGTTATCAGGCTCATGAATGGACTGATATGTTTAGGATGAATTCTGATCTTCCAATTTTCTCTCGCTGTAGCACTATATTCTGCACTCTGTTCATTTTCCGTTTTGCTCTACCTGATATATATTCATTACATGATTTGCCTGGATAGTATGCAAACAATTTTTTAAAATAATAAACCAATATACAATTTACAAATATGAGTAGCAAAATATCAATGATCCTGGCTTTGGTCAAAGGCTAGTAGCATGTGGCTAGGAATTACTTGAATCTCTGGGGAATTACAAATGCATCCTAGGAAGCAGTCAGTGATAATTATCATACTATTCCAATTTGACTTTGTATTCAATTGCTCCCCAGAAATTATGTTGTGCTCAAACTGTTATTGGATATTTTTATGTGCAAGCAGAAAGCAGAGCAGTGAAAATGAAGAAGGATTTTGCATTCAACATAATCTTCTAGGAAGTACAATTGGTTTCTAAGGGAGCTGCAAATACAATAGGAGTTAATACTAACTTTAAAATGAAATCCAGATGTTAACTTTAAAAGAATCTAGGTCTAGCCTTGTAGCCAACATTGGTTCAACATCAAAAATAGAAACTCCTGGCATTTTTCACTTCATAGTTTAGTATTAGCCACTTTAACTTCATTTGTTTGTTTACCAGCAAACCATTAAAAAAAAATGTAAGCAGTATTTTACCTGTTTTTGAAATGAGCAGTGGGCCTTTGCGGGGCCATTACCTGTGAAATGTGCCAAACTCTGAAGCTGCATGCTTTGCCGGCGCAGATTCTGATGGAACTTGGCACACAAAAAGGTCAGAACTATGATGTAAAAATGCAAATCCCTTTCTATTCTGCAACTGATTTGTGAGCTAAGTTCAGCTGCTTTGTGTGCAAAAGTATGATAATTTGATCTTGTCATAATTGCTCGATCGTTGATTACTCCTGGATTGGAATGTATTCATAAAGCGGCTGCAAGTATTTTTGATTTGCGAACAAACCCAAGGAAACTAATACGGCACTTATAATATCAGAGGGGATTCCACTATCCATTACTGCAACAGGGCGGAGTGCTTCCAGGAAAACATCTTAGGAAATTACAGAGCCACGGCTCACGATTTTCTCTGTATTCAATTTCATAGAATCATAGGAACGTGTGGCAAGGAGCTCAGATGCACAACCCTGTCTGTGTCAGCCAGGAAAGAACTGTCCACTCTCCAGCTCTAGGTTTATGTCTCACAGGCAATGATGCTTCAAGGTCTTGATGAGTATTTTTGTAAATGCAATATTGACCTCCACCGCCCTCTCGGGCAATGGATTGAATTGTTTGGAAATGAAATAATTTTCCTTAACTTCCATTTTTTTAAATCTTAATTAAATCTTTACTCCATCGTTATTGATTTCTTTGCTAAGTGAAACACAGAATCCTACTTTATTTAGTTTAGTTTGGTGTAGTTTAGAGATACAGTGTGCAAACAGGCCCTTCAGCCCACCAAGTCTGTGCTGCCCAATGATCACCCATTACACTAGGTCTATCTTACACACTAGGGATAATTTACAGATGCCAAATCTGCATGTCTTTGGAATGTGGGAAGAAACCGGAGCACCGGGAGAACACACAAACTCCATATAGACAGCACCTGTAGTCAGAATAAAACCCGGGTCTCTAGCGTTGTAGGTGGCAACTCTACCGCTGCACCACTGTGCCGTCCACAATGATTACTTAGATTAAATGAAAGTGTATACAATTCTATCTTCAGACTTTGTAGAAATCAATCCAATCTTTCCTCGCATCCAAGACATCATAGCCCTGGCAACATCATCATAAGTCTCATCTTTGTTTTATCTGGTGTTATCATGTGCCTCACCTGGTGGTGACCAAAATGCCTCACTTTATTCTAGCTGTGGATGAGGAAGTGTTTTATAGTTGCAGCACAATAGTTCTGCTCCTGTGTACCATACCATGACTTCCTTATCTATCTGACCTACTATCTTCGGGGATCCACTGACAACCATCTGAATATACTTCTATTTATTTATTTATTTCCTGCATTTAATTTATTGGTTGTTTGTCCTCCCTACATTTGTTGCCTCACGTATTTTTCAGATTGATTTCCATTTACCTTTCCACACCAAAACACAGACGCTGGAGTAACTCTGAGTCAGGCAATATCTATGGAGAGAGACACAAATTATGGAGTAACTCAACAGGTCGGGTAGTATCTCTGGAGAAAAGGAATAGGTGAGGAATAGATTTTTTTTTGTCCCTTCTTCAGTCTCACCGGCATTTTGAACCTGTAACAAGATACCCCAGCATTACCCTGGCATTTTTTGTCTATCTTCGGTATTGAGTCTGAAGAAGGGTCTCAACCCGAAATGTCACCCTTTTCTCCAGAAATGCAGCCTGACCCGCTGAGTTACTCCAGCATTTTGTGTCTATCTTCAGTCTAAACCAGCATCTGCAGTTCCTTTCTTTATACAGTACCTATGGAGAGACGTTTTGGGTCGGGACCCTTATCCAATTATATTAGTATGAATAATCAATTTGTGATGGCTTGCTTTGCCAATGTATTTTGTAGCAGTGATTCCATTACAGGCAGATGGAGTTGTACTTTAGATGTAGTGTCGAGTCAGCTGCACTCTTCAGGTGCAGAGCACAAGCACCCAATGATGAACAAGGGTTCCGAACCGAAACATCACCTATTCCTTTTCTCCAGAGATGCTGCCTGACCCGTTGCGTTACTCCAGCATTTTGTTTCTATCTGCTATAAACCAGCACCTGCAGTTTCTTCCTATCCAAGGAAGAATGTCTACCCTCAGCCATGGCTCATTTGGAGTGTGGCCTAAGATAAAAACTCTTTCTTCAAGTTCCACTCCAGAAATTTAGGTGACACTGCAACTTAGTACTGAGGTAATATGACAGATTTGAAAGATGTAGATTTTTGGATGTGATGTGAAATTTTGAATGAGATGGATGTGATAAAACTTGGATCTCTGCTTCAATAGTCATCCCTGGCATCCTGGTCATTAATTGTAATTCATTCAGTATTTCTAAAAGCTTATTTTTGATAGCATTCACACGGCTGATTTGGGGAGGTTGCAGTATGCAAATTGGCTTCAGTGAATCTGATAACGGCCGAGCTTCAAACGTGCATCGCTGGCAGGCACATGCCTTGGGACTTTATGACATAAATGAAAGTTTTTTTTATGTATGGCTGTTCATATCCTACCCCTGTGTCAGCAGGGGAGTTTCTGCTCCTGCGTTTCCTAGGAGAATGAATACAAGAGAGAGTTACTGAAATGTTCTCTTGATTTCCCATTATCTGAAGCAGGAACAGCACATGAGCAGTTTTCTTGATCTGCTACCTACAGTTAGTTGTGAACATGGCAAAGGGGAGGCACTAGAACAGAACATTTACCATTTGACAAGCAAGCTTTTGTTGGGGTTGAATGGATTCATAAATGATTGAAGAATTGTAAACTGAATTTTCATTTTTATCAATTTACATTTTTATCCTTAGCTTGACTTGCATTTAATTCATCCAGTCACAGATAGAGATCATTCAGCTCACAGTCTGCATTCAACTCTTTAGCAGAGGAATGCCGATAGATCTATTTCCTACTCTATTGTCAGGCAATTTTCTATTCTCAAAGTGTTTATCCATTTCACTTTTGTAAGTTGAAGGTTTTGTGCCAGAAGAAGGGTCCAGACCTGAAATGCTGCCTATCCATGTTCTCCAGAAATGCCCACTGACCCGCTGAGTTATTCAATCACTTTGTGTTTATAGCTTGCGTCTTAAAGTTACTGTTGAGTTTCTTCAGGTCATCTGGACACCATTACTGATCATACCTCATCGTGTAAATTAATTCTGCTCCTGTCAGCTCTGTCTCTTTTTACCAAAGGCTTTAAATCTAGATCCGCTGGTTAAAAGACTCTTCTGCTGTAGGCAATAACTTCTCCTCTTCCAAGGAGAGTCCCTCGGGTGGAGCATGACTGGCTTATGTTTTGGTACGAAGTTCTTCAAGGTGGTTGAGGAATCCTGGGTGGGATCCACTGGGTCTCCCACATCAGGCAGCTGTTGGGACAAGAAGGTAGTTTGTATTGTGTAGGAAGGAGCTGCAGATGCTGATTTACACAAAAGATTGACACAAAGTACTGGAGTAACTT
The DNA here is from genome assembly GCA_963514005.1 of Raja brachyura. Next base: position 70,835,924 of record OY740783.1, on the reverse strand, counting down.
AGCGAGCCGAGCAGTATTAATTTGTACGTGGACCCCATGTGCTCCTGTAAAAGACCTGAGGCACAAGTGACATTCCTGGGTGTTACTTTTTCACATTAAGTAACAATTAATAATGGATTTCCATGAATCAGTGAGGATATTACATTTTTCACCGAGAATTTCCTTGAAGTGCTTTCCCTGTCCTCCTGAAAATCTCTTGCTGTGATGGAGTTTGGGGCTGAGTGCAGCTTTTGGGAGTCTGAATTCAGGCATGCGAATGATGTGATCCACAAAATGGAACTGGTTGAGTGTGATCGAAGCCTTGGTGCTGTAGATATTGGCCTGAAAGGGAATGCTGACATTGGTTTGCTGACCTGCCAATGGATTTGGAGTATTTAATGGAGAGTGTGTTGGTTTGTATTCCTCCAGCACTTTTACATGACTGCCATAAGTCTCATTATATCTAATGCTTATGGATGGTTGAAGTTCCTTTAGTTTAGTTTAGTTTATTGGCATGTGTACCGAGGTACAGTGAAGGACTATTGTTGAGTGCTAACTTGTCAGCGGAATGACAATCAATGTGACATTTCCTGGTAAGCAGTTTACAATTAATATTTGCATTTTTAAACAACCCACTCCCTCAATGAGGCCTCAGAATACATCAAAGATAGACACTCCCTCAATTTTTCAGCTGATTCCTGATTAGCATTGACAATTAAAATGTCATCAAGATAAGCTATGACAATAGCTAAGGGTGTTTTTGTGCCCTTAGCAGTGCAAGTACTGGTTTCAACAATTTTGTGAACAGCCTAGAAGCTGAGCTTACCCATTAGGTAATGCCTTATATTGCCACAGCTGACCCATCCAATTAAACTTCAAATACCTGCGAAAATGATGATGAATTGGTTCTGAATAATACGCATCTTTCAATTCTATAGTAGCCATGTAACAACCTGTTGATAACAACTGCCTTGCAGTGTTGAAAGTATCCATTTTGAAATGCTTATACTGGACAAATGTATTAAAGTGTGTGAGGTCCAGAATGACTCTACCACCCCCATCTTCCTTTGCCTGGGGAAAATATTTGACACATTGTTGTGGATTATTAACCGTATTTTCAATTACTCCTTTTTCAAATAAAGTTTTTACCTCTTTTATCTGAGATTTTTCAGGAGCAGAAAACACCAAAATACGATTAGGTTTATTCTGTACAGGTGGATCAATTTCTTCTACAAATTCTATTGTAGATCCTGACGCAGTATCTAATATAAACCGCTCAGATGTTATGCAGCACCATTCATCATAAAACAATTGTAATCTACCACCAATCGGAGGTTCACCAAAAGATTCCTCTGTGATAGAATGAAGTTTGTGTACCTCCAAATGCACGTGAAGGTCTCCTTTTTCCAACATATGGGTTTACATTATGCTGTGATGGGTAATAATACCTCCTCACCATACTCCTGCCTCTGCTTCATAGTCAAATCCCCTTCTCATTGAACCAGACCTTTTTTGACCAAATATAAAAGGTTTCATAAGGCTGATAGTCTTTGCCTCTTCATCAATTTCTTTGATTTGTTTAGGCAAGTTTTCTTCGAATAAATACCCAGGAGTTTGAATATTGCTTGGTCTGCACAGACCTGCAAATCTAGGGTGCAGTATGGGCCAAATGGCGATTATTCTCATACAATTGACTCAAAGTATGAGTTACAAAACAATGCCAACATATCTTTTTGAATTTTGGTCATTGCACATCCTTCCACTTGCTCCCCAAAAGCAATGATGCCACCCGCAATAAGCTTGAAATTCTTTGGAATCGTATTTCCTGCATTATTGAAGACATGGGTGCCCAAATAGTCGGATTCACCATTGGCACCCTTAGTGAAGCACAATTCACAGGTGTTTCATATAATTCTGCTGTTTCAACCATAACAGCCTCCTGAAGCTGGTGAGAAACCAATTAATGTTGGCCGCAAGGTTACCTTCCATGGCCTCACTGCTTCCTTCAGGTAGAGCACTTTGTGCCACATCAAGTATACCTGGATTTATATTCTTGTGCTGTGGTGGGTACTCATGACCAAAATCACCACTTTCAGGGTCAGTCTCCTGCTGCCCTGGTACTCCTGAGACTTGCTCAAGGAGACTACCTCCAGCCCAATCCGAGACTCTGGAGGTTCATATTCCCACATTGGTAAGGCACCATATTCTTGATATGGAAACCCCTCAGGGCCTGCCTGGCAATATTCTGGGTTCTTTAGACCCTTAGTTGATGCTTGTTTGGAGCATCTTCTCCATCTGATCCATTCTTAGCCATAAGGCTTTTCTATCTGGAGGACTTTCACTATCAGTCATCAGGAACCACGGGCCTCTCAGATTGCCTTTTACTTTTCTTTGTCACTGGAATTTCCTCCGTGGCTTCTGCTTGTGGAGCAACCAAAGGCTCACTATCGGGCATATCAACGGCATCAGAGCCGGCTCCGCACTAATCTGCTGTCCCGACTGTTTTTCTTCACCCCGGGACACCTGTTTTACCCGTGTTGATTTATTTATTTATTTATTTTTTCTGGAACTTTCTCCATTTTTATTTTTAACTCCTCCTGGCTTGCACGCCAGCATTATGGAGTTTAATTTGCCCTGGAAGTAAAATAAATTCACTTACCTGCGGGCCTGTTCCTTACCGCTGGTGGAGCTGTGCTCTGCAGCTCTTTCCCTACCGACAGTGTCGACGTAATGCCGATCATGCGGCAGGCGGGGCTTCTTCACGTAGTCACTCACGTGACTCCGAAGTAAAATTGCTTAAAATGTATGTTTAAGAGAGCTCAGCACCTAGTCTTTCCTCCAGTTTTTCCATCACTTTTGAAAACTTTTATTGCTGTTTATCGACATGAGGACCAAAGTGGTGTTGATGAATGTCAAAGAAGCCATTATGAGATTGAGAAACAAGAATAAAACTTAGAGACATCAGCTTACCAAAATCAACTGTTTGGAACATCATTAAGATGAAAGAGAGCACTGGTAAGCTTACTAATCACAAAGGGACTGGCAGGCCAAAGCTGATGACAGAGGAATTCTCTCGATAATAAAGCAAAATCCCCAAACACCTGTCCGACAGATCAGAAACACTCTTCAAGAGACAGGTGTGGATTTGTCAATGACAACTGTCCGCAGGAGACTTCATGAACAGAAATACAGAGGCTATACTGCAAGATGCAAACCACTGGTTAGCCCCAAAAATAGGATGGCCAGGTTACAGTTTGCCAAGAAGCACTTAAATGAGCAACCACAGTTCTTGAAAAAGGTCTTGTGGACAGATGAGACCAAGATTAACTTGTATCAGAGTGATGGCAAGAGCAAAGTATGGAGGAGAGAAGGAACTGCCCAAGATCCAAAGCATACCACCTCATCTGTGAAACATGGTGGTGGCAGTGTTATGGTCTGGGCATGTATGGCTGCTGAAGGTACTGGCCTACTTTTCATTGATGATACAACTGCTGATGGTAGTAGCATAATAAATTCTGAAGGGTATAAACACATCCTGTCTGCTCATGCTCAAACAAATGCCTCAAAATTCATTGTCCGGCAGTTCATTCTACAGCATGATAATGATCCCAAACTTACTGCTAAAGCAACAAAGGAACTTTTCAAAGCTAAGAAATGGTCAATTCTTGAGTGGCCAAGTCAATCACCTATTCTGAACCCAATTGAGCATGCCTTTTAAAAGCTGAAGAGAAAACTGAAGGGACTAGCCCCCAAAACAAGCATAAGCTAAAGATGGCTGCAATACAGGCCTGGCAGGCCATGACCAGAGAAGACACCCAGCAACTGGTGATGTCCGTGAATCGCAGACTTCAAGCAGTTATTGCATGCAAAGGATATGCAACAAAATACTAAACATGACAACTTTCATTTACATGACATTGCTGTGTCCCAAACAATATGGTGCCCTGAAATGGGGGGACTACGTATAAACACTGCTGTAATTTCTACATGGTGAAACCAAAATGGCTTTTATTGAAATCTGACAATGTGCACTTTAACTACATGTGGTCTTTTCTATTACAAATCTCACATTGTGAAGTACAGAGGCAAATAAATAAATGATGGGTCTTTGTCCCAAACATTATGGAGAGCACTGCACATCTCAGCCATGATTTCACAGCTGGCCATGGAGAATTCTGTGAAATGATTAACAGTAATCTGTCTTTCTTCAGTTGCACAGATCAGGCATGACATGGAAATTACTTATTGTGGTATCTTGGTTTATTATTGTCATGTACTGAAATACAGTGAAGAAAAAATAATGTTTTGTGCATTATCCAGGCAAATTGTTACCATACATGAGTAAATCAGGTAGTGCAAAAGAGAAAATAAACCAGAGAACAGAATACAGCATGACAGCTATAGATTTAAAAAAAGTGATTGGAAATTCATCCTTAGCTGGCAAATGTGAGATTCGTTCAAGAGTCTAATAACAGTAGGGAAGAATCCTCCCCTGACTCTCAGTCTGAAGAAGGGTCTCAACCTGCAACGTCACCCATTCCTTTTCCAATTTGTCCAAAGGAGATGTGCGGGACAAGTGCTTTTACACAGTGGGTGGTGGGTTCCTAGAATAAGCTGCCAGGAGAGTGGCTACAGGAAAATACACTAGTGGCATTTAAGAGGCATTTAGATAGACTAATGGATATGATGGGAATGAAGAGGAATATGATGGGAATGAAGAGGAATATGGATCATGTGAAGGCACATGAGATTAGTTTATTTTAGTATTATGTTTGGCACAGACATTGTGTTCTGAAGGGCCTGTTGCTGTGTTGTACCTTTCTTTGTTTGAAATCATTATTTGAGATCTAGCTCGCTACGGTGGTATCATCTGCAAACCTTCTTGGAGTTCAGAGAGAATTTGGCTGCACAATCCTGAGTGTATAGAGAGTATAGTAAAGATTTGAGATTTCAGGGCACTGGTGTTGCGATGTTGAGGATGTTTTGTTGCCTATCCTTTATTGCTAATGGTGTATGGAAGTCAATGATCCAGTTGTAGAAGGATTTGCATCTTACCTAGATTGAAAGCTTTTGTGCTGAAAATGCTTGAACGATGTTTGTTTTTCAGTTTATGCTAAAGATAATGACTGTAAATTTTAGAACATAATGCAAGCCTCTATAGATTTAATAATTCAAATAAATTCACCATTTCTCAATAGACCTTCCATTCCTGTCAGCTGAGTCAATAAGCTCAGCCTAGCATGGTATTTATTGTTCCTCTTTCAGCCGCATGATGTTGAGTCAAAGAGCAAAACTACAATAATAATGTTATTAAATGCTGCCGATTCTACTGAGCAAGGAGCCTGCAGTAAAGTGAACCAAAGCTGCATGCTTTATGAAAACAATCCATGTTAGCTCAAAGCTCTTGAGATTCAGTTGATGCGTATACCATTCAATATTAGAATTCACAACATTTCATTCTTACAACTGACGTGATGTTTAAAATCAAATTTTCCCTGATGTAATATTATTTACTACTTCAAAAAAGCGAGCATTGTTAAGTTTAGCGGCAAAAGTCGTCACTACCCTTCTAACACTCGGAAGAAACTGTGAACAAAGAGCTCATCAGTCCAGAAATTGCAAGATTGATTGAGTATTGGTTGGAAAATAAGCAGAATTCTTTTGACTGTTGTTTAAGATCCCAGCTCACCCGTATTAGATATGTAACACAAGAAAAAGAAAAACAATGTTAGTGTTGCTTTAATTTCAAAATGCAGCATGGAAACAGGCCCTTTGGCCCACCGAGTCCGCGCCAACCATGATCCCCACACCCTAATGCTATCCTACACATACAAGGGCCAATTTACAATTTTTACCAAAGCCAATCAACCAACAAACCTGTACGAAATCCCAAAGAAAACCCATGCAGGTCACTGGGAGAACGTACAAACTCCATACAGACAGCACACGTAGCCAGGAATGACCCTGGGTCCCTGGCACTGTAAGGCAGCAACTCTGGGTTGGAAAAATTTGACTTAATTTCCTGGTATAAAATTTTTGTTCTGAGGTAAGTAGGTAAAATAATATAATAGGGAGCATTTCATTAATGTTGCAATGATTGTCGAGGGACTGGACAATGTGGTTTGTAAATACAGCATCGTTGGGGAAAAGATTCCCAAGCCTCAGGTCCAGGTTTTGCTGTGGAAACAGGAGAGCGTCCCCTATTCCTTCGCTCCATAGATGCTGCCTCACCTGCTGAGCTTCTCCAGCTTTTTTGTCTACCTTCATTATCACCATTGGTTTTATGAAAGGTGTATTTGATCTCAGCTAAATTAATAGATTAAATGTCAGAACTGCACTGATGAATGAATGATATAAAGTAAGCAGTGCAGAGTCAAGAATGGAGTCAAGAGTGTTTTATTGTTTTATGTACTGAAACGGAACAATTCTCCCACCTGAGTCGTCCTACAAGATTCACTGTTCGTATCCCTTTGTTATCACCACTTCCACTGCCAACAATGGATCATTGTGGGCTCCTGGGTCATCAGCGCCAACTGTGATTTGCTCTGTACCTTTTCATACCTCTAGTTTCCCTTTCCCTCGACTCTGTCTGAAGTCTTAATCATGGTTATGAATTTACAAATTTAATTACCCTTCAGTGGCATGATGTGTATTAGTAAAGGCCATACACTCTTTTTCTCAGCATAAATCAGACATTATGTGGATTCAATATTTAAGTTTCTAACACTTAAACAATATTGGAAATGGCAGATTTTAAAAATGTTGAATTATATATTTTATTTTGTTACCTTCCTTTTATATTAATTTAGCTCCCATATTTCAGTCTTTTGTCCCCAATCCATAGTTCAATTTTACAAGTGATTTGGCACAGAATTCACAAATTTAATGTGGCCTCCATCTCAGCCCAGCCCTTTATTATCCAATCCCTCAATCTTCGTTGGTTTTCTCCCACATTGCAAAGACGTACAGGTTTGGTGGATAATTGGCCACTAGTGTGTATGTAGGACAGTGTTAGTGTGTGGGGATTGCTGGTCGGCGCGGACTCGTTGGGCCAAAGGGCCTGTTTCCGTGCTGTATCTGTAAACTAAAATAAAAACCAAACCAATACGCAAATGAAAAAATGGCTTTTAGATTCATGCATTTATGTCATTGCTTTCGACTGTTGTTTTAACTGCCTAATTTAAAAAGAAAAATAACTACAAAGCAGTGCTTCGACATGAACTGCAGGGCATGATGCCTACAGGTTTGAGATATTTTATTTTCAGTAGACTTGATCACTTTTGTTCTGGTAATAGGGTAGCCCAGTGCTTAAAGCATTGGGGCATGGTTTGCAGGGTGGTACCATTTTAGAATTGTCTTTACAGTTTAATGAGAAATAATGGGCAAAGAAAACCACGGCTTGTCCATGAAAAGGAACCCCTTAATTATCCAATCCATTGAAAGGGCTGCCCTGTCTGTCAATTCAGATGCCAATTTTTTAAAATAATGACAAGAAACAAGGGTGAGACCTTTAAATTAGTTCCTCTTTGCTCTAACACCCGTCCCCCAAAATCAGTACTTTGAACTCGGGGGAAGGAGTACTAATTCAACAAATTTGAATTCTGATTGTTGATTTTCTAGTGGGATTGAAATTGGAATAATTATATGTGCAAGTTGTCTACATGAATTTTAGTAAGGCATTTGATAAAGTCTTTCATGGTAGGCCCATCCGAAGATTAAAGGGCCTGTCCCACTTCGGCGTCAGTTCCTCGTCATTTACACAACAGGCCGGTAGTGACTGACGCGTGACTGTCGTGCGAAAATCGTCTAGCAGTATGACAGTCGCACTCCAAGTACTCTTGAGGGCCTGGCTTCTTTTGGGAGCCATTTGCAATATCATTCGTACTTAGTCCGATCTCCGTGTCAAGGATTTTACCAGTGAAAATCAAAGATACTCTGGTGAAAAATTTTCAAAACTACGCGCCCTTTATACCCGGGTGGTCATGTGGTGCGGCGTGCAAATGGTGCGCCGACGGCGTACGGGCAGGCATCGCTACGGACGTTGATGCAAGGTGACGCATAATAAATTAGCATCAGCACGTTCGTGCGTCACCGTGCGTAACCTTGCGTCACCACGTGCTACTGGTTGCCGTCAGTATGTCAGCGTACGCCAACAGTACGTCAGCGTGCGCAAGGGATATGTCACGCAGGTGGCTCACGAGGATTTTGAGCAACACAAAATCCTGCGGTGCCGCACGTTACCATGCCTCACCATGCGCCATGCATGCATCACAATGCACCAAACAATTTTTAGGATGACGCGTAATGACGCCCATGTGGGACAGGCCCTTTAGATACATGGGATCCGCGGACTCTTGGTTGTTTGGATTGAGACTGGCTGGCTCACAGGAGACAGGATAGCTCCAGGCATACACTGGTCCTATCCCACAACTGCCTTTTTGCTGGCAACGTCGAACAGCCCCTGATCAAGGTGGATACTGGCGCTTACCCCAACTCTCGGCTTGTAGTCGCTGGAATTTAGAAGATTGAGTGGGGATCTTATAGAAACTTACAAAATTCTTAAGGGGTTGGACAAGCTAGATGCTAGAAGATTGTTCCCGATGTTGGGGGAGTCCAGAACAAGGGGTCACAGTCTAAGGATAAGGGGGAATTCCTTTAGCACCGAGATGAGGAAAACATTCTTTACACAGAGAGTGGTGAGTCTCTGGAATTCTCTGCCACAGAAGGTAGTTGAGGCCAGTTCATTGACTATATTTAAGAGGGCGTTAGATATGGCCCTTGTGGCTAAAGGGATCAGGGGGTATGGAGAGAAGGCAGGTACAGGATACTGAGTTGGATGATCAGCCATGATCACATTGAATGGCGGTGCAGGCTCAAAGGGCCGAATGGCCTACTCCTGCACCTATTTTTCTATGTTTCTATCCCTGCTACATCGATGACTGCATCAGGGTTACATCCTGCACCCATGCAGAACTCATGGACTTTACAGAAGAAAGAGTTGTGGTGGATGGGTGTTATTCAGGTTGGAGGTCTGTGACCAGTGGAGTTCCACATGATCGGTACTGGGACTCCGTTGTTTGTGATGTACATTAAAAAACGTACATAAATATTGATGGGTTATTTAGTAATTTTGCAGACGATGCCAAAATTGGTGGAGTTGCGGACAGTGTGGAATGTTGAAAAAGTATACAGCGGGATATAAATCGGGCTATAGAAATGGGCAGAGAAATAAGTTCATAAGTTCTAAGAGCAGAATTTGGTCATTTGGTCCATCAGGTCTACTCAGCCATTCTATCATTACTGATCTATCTTTCCGTCCACTCCATTCTTCTGCCTTCGCCCCATAACTCCTGACCCGCTTACTAATTAAGAATCTCTTGAGCTCTGCCTTAAATGGAGAAACAAAGAATTGCAGATGCTGGTTAATACACAAAAAGACACAAAGTGCTGGAGCAACTGAACAGGTCAGGCAGCATCTCTGGAGAAATACACAAAAGGACATAATGTGCTGGAGTAATTCAACAGGTCAGGCAGCATCTCTGGAGAAATAGATGGAGTTTAATGCGAGTAAGTGTGAGCTGTTGCAGTTTGGGAGGTACAATGCAAGGGGAAAGTATACAATTAGTGCCATGACCCTCTACACCACTTGGTGCGGATGCATAAGATTTTGGTTAGGCTGCATTTGGAGTATTGCATTCATTTCTGAGGCTAGTGCAGGAAAGTGGCTCTGAGGTTGAAGATAAGCATATGTCATTGAATGATGGAGCAGGCACATGGGGGCTGAATACCCTACTTCTGCCTTTGTTTCTTATACATGACAGCTGAGGGTCAAATGCATCAAACTTTTTCCTATCCAAGTAATACCTACAGATGTGTTTTTTTTGTCTCTTTTCGGTTATTGCTTCCATAAAATGTATTCAAATTACAGATGTGCGGACAGAGAGGCAATTGTAATCTCTGCTATTGCACACGTGTAAGACGTTTGCTAAAATTGCTTATACAATTTTAGGAAATTTGAAATAAGAGCAGAAGATTGTGGAACTGCCAGTGAGCAATTGTAATGAGAGAAAAAAACTATTTGCCAAAACTTGTTCAGTTGTGGAAAAGGATAGAGCTTGAAACATTAACCTGTCTTTTCCCTTTACAGCTACTGACTACACAGTGTAAAATACATTCTTCTTGTGCAAATCGGCTATCACTTTATCTTTCAGATCCAGAAAAAACAAATTCCACTCACTGAGTTAGTTTTGAAACTTTCCTCATGTGCAGATCAATCTGATCTCATGTTTCCATTTTATTCACATTTTGAATCTTTAGCAAAATTAATTTGTGGGGTGTGGGTGTCACTGACAATGCTGCCGCATTTGTCGATCGCTCCCCCCGCCCAATTACCCCTGAACTGAATGTCTTGCAATGGCGTAACATAAAATAAAGCTGAGAGTTAAACAGATCAGTGGAACTGGAGTCGCAAAGGAACCAGAACCATGATGCTGGAATTCCTTCCCTCCTGGACATTATTGAATCAAATGGATTTTTAATGGCAATCCTCTAAATTTGTGGTCATTATTACTGATTCTGGCTTTTCTTTAAAAGCATAAATTGATGCAATTACCTGAATATTTCCCTCTGCTGTGGTGGGGTTTGTGCACCTGGAAAAATTGTCCAATTCTCAGCAATACTAGTCTAGTAACAAACTTTGGTCTTTAGGGCAACACGGTGGCGTAGCAGTAGAGTTGTTGCTTAACAGCGCCAGAGACCCGGGTTCGATGCTGCCTACGGGTGCAGTCTGTACGGAGTTTGTACGTTCTCCCCATGACGTGTGTGGATTTTCTCCAGGAGCTCTGGTTTCGTCCCACATTGCAAAGACATAAAGGTTTGAGGGCTAATTGGCTTGGTATAATTGTTAATTAGCCTTAATGTGTGTAGGACAGGCACATGCTATCAGCGTAGGCAAGGTAGGCAGTGCCTGCTCAGATTAAAATTATAAAAAAGTAATTATTAAACATAGATAGTAAAGATTTCCAATCCATTTACTAAATTCAGTGTTTATTATTAAATTGTTATTATTTTAATAATCGATCTTAGGTGGGCATAATACTCCCGTGCCTTTCATCCACAGTACGCGTATTACACGTAACTATGTTCAACCCGCGTGCCGTGGACGCTGCTTCAAGCCTTCACTTACAACGGGCAATAAAGGCAGCTGAAATTCTGCCTTTGCACCGTGGACTGCGCGCAAGGTGCTGCGCATGCCCACAGGAGAGGAGACCAATCTGCGTATGCGTGGTTTTTACGATTTTCTGCGCATGCACGGATTTTTACGATTTTTAAAAGTCGACTGACTGGCTAGTGCCTATCCTGAGTAATTACTCACGGCACGTGCCTGGTGTAGGATAGTGTTAGTGTGCGGGGATTGTTGGTCTGCACACACCCAGTGGGCTGTAGAGCCTGTGGGGCTGTAGGGCTGTGTTTCCGCACTGTATCTCTAAACTAAACACCAAACCTATACACAAAGGGAAAATTGGCTTTTAGATTCATGCATGTTATTACTTTTGACGGTTGTTTTAACCACCAAACTTAAAAATAAATATAACTATAAAGCAGTGGTTAGACATGAACAGGCACGTGCCGTCAGGGTAGGCAAGGTAGGCACTGCCTACCCTGACTAAAATTATGAAATGGGAATTATTAAATATAAATAATAAAGGCATGAGAGAATTATGCCTATGTAAGAGACTGATCTCTTAGGTAGGCATAATTCCCCGTGCCTTTCACTCGCAGCGCTTGTGACACGGGAAGCTCTGTGCAGCCCCCGTGCCGTCAGCGCTGCCTGAAGCCGTCAATTTTAATCGGGGCTGAAGGCAGCAGAAATCCTGCCTTTGTAGCACTGCGCATGCGCATCAGTCTACCGCGCATGCGCAGCGCAAGTTTATTGGCGGGGTTTTCAACCATGGTTTGTCGTGTCCCAATGATATGGTAAGTACATTTTGTGATTTATTTTTTTTAATACCGTATTTGCCGGGGTGTGGGGGGGTGTGGGAGTCGGAGTGGGGAGAGAGCTCCTTTCACAGCGTTTGGGGAGTCTGGCCCGGGGTAACGTTGCGGGGAGGGCACAAATGTTATGAATGAGGGGCCGGGGGCATTCACTTGCGACGCTCCTTGCAAGGGGGCATGAAATGACACTGCTCTGAGGCCGGGGGGGGGGGGAGAGAGAGAGGGAGAGAGAAGTAGCTCGAGCGGCCGCCGGGCCGGACACCAGAACCAGCCGCCACCTTAGCTCCAGAACCAACCGCCCACCTCTGGCAGCTCTCCATCTAAAAACCTCTCTCCTGCCGCTCGCTGGCCTCACTCATGTCCTTAAATTCCGACAGCGCGATTGAGGTTACTCGGCTGTGGGAATTTAAGGATTTGCAGGAAGTCGCTGACATGAGTGAAGTCGGCGAACGGCAAGTGACAGGTGTTCCGACGGAGAGCACTGCCAAAGGTGAGCGGGCCGGCAGAAGGCGCTGAAGCGGCGGCCAGTTCAGCTCTCGGGTCCGGTGGCCGCTCCCCGAGCTGCTTCTATCCCCAGCTACAGTGCGTGGCTTCGCACCCGGAGAGCTGCGGCAGCGGTGAGGGAGTGAAGATTCCAGCACTTTGTGATAAGTCACTGTTTTTATTTATTTATTTATTTAACGGGGAGAACAATCTGCGCATGCGCGGTTTACATTTTTTTTTAAAGCGGACTGAGTGCCTACCCAGAGTAATTACTCACGGCACGTGCCTGGACATGAACCACAGGGCACGATGCATACTGTTGTGGGATATTTCATTTTCAATAGACTTGATCACTTTTGTTTTGGTGGTAGGGTGGCCCAGTGCTTATGGCAGAGTTTGCAGGGTGGTGCCATTTTAGAATTGTGTTTACAGTTTCATGAGAAATAATGGGCAAAGGAAATCACGGCTTGTCCATGAAAAAGAACCCCTGGGCAGAGGCCAGGTGCTGCCCAACGGAGAAGAAAGAGAAAAGGGAAGATCAAAGCTGGCTCCCTGCACCCTGTTTCAGATAGCCATCAGTAAACATTAAGGTGCAGGCTGACCGCACAATATCAACCAGCAAATTACACACAGCAAATGGAAACAAGAAAATGAAAGACTGGGGCAAAAGATTGAATATCAATCATGTAGGCAGTACAGTAACAGGTCAATCTGCCACACCGCAAAGCAGCGGGAGTCTGCTTCAGACTGACATTCCCAAACCAGCAAGTGCAAGTGATTCTTGGGGAGACAACAGGAGGAGGGAGGGGGGGGGGAGGGAGAAAAAGAAACAGAAGAGGAAGCAAATCCTCATCAGTCATTTCCACAGCTCACTGAGCAATTACAGAACAGCATTGCTGGCCTCTGCACCAGGTTATTTGGGCAGGTTTGATGAATGAGGAGAGTTCCCCGAATGAGGAAAATGTTCCTGGGAAAAGTTCCTGCACAAAAAAAAAGGAAAATTAGAAGAGAAAATGCAAATAACAGAATGTTAAAAGAAAATTAATGAGGTGAGCAATGGCAGAACACTACAGATGCCGAGGTCTCATGCAGAGAACTGAAGCATATTTTGTGCTTAGTGAACACAGTGCAAGTGTTGGGGGGAAGGACCAAATGGACCAGCACACCAGACTGCTCAAAGTACAGAGGCCCAATGCATTTCTCCTCACTGCGCGGACAATCACCTGAGTCAAGAAATTAGTTCTGATGTGATGATTGAAGTTTTTTTTTCCCCCAGGTAACTCTTCCTGAGGCAGGGTCACACAGGGTTTATGTCCCTTTGGTCACTTGGCTCAAGTAGAACATAATTGTTCAAAGGTGTAAAAATAAACACTTTAAAGGCAACAGCCAATCTTTTTATTGCTGCTCACACCCACTGCTCTGGCTATTAATCCATGCTGGCAGCACTACAAACATATCCAAACGAGCTGACCTCCCAGTGTGAGAAGGGGCCTACTGAAGAGGCCACTGCCCTGATAACTGCATGACCCAGGTCGAGGCTGGAATGGGAGGATGTGGAATTCAAAGTAACATTATTCACGTTCATCCGTTCACTAAAAAGATTCTCCCGTGTTGCTATGATAGAAATTTGGGATCGGGGGAGGATGCTGTTGGGGGGGTTGGGGCAGGTTGTCGACCCTGGCACTTTCATCATGGATCCAGCATGGAAACAAGCTCTCTGGCCCCCTGAGTCCACACTTACCATCGTACACATCCCCTTATCTAACCCGTTTCTTCTCCCTACATTCTCATCAACTCCCAGGCGGCAGAGTGGCCCAGCAGTAGAGTTGCTGTCTTAGAGTTGGTGCCAGAGATCCGGGTTTGATTGGCGATGATCAGCCATGATCACATTGAATGGTGGTGCTGGCTCGAAGGGCCGAATGGCCTACTCCTGCTCCTATTGTTTATTGTCTATTGATCCTGACTACGGGTGTTGTCTGTTTGGAGTTTGTACGTTCCCCCTGTGATCGTATGACGTTCTCCCTGTGATCGTATGGCTTTCTCCAGGTGATCAGTTTCCTCCCACACACCAAAGATGTACAGCTTTGTAGGTTAATTATCTTCAGTAAAATTGTAAATTGTCCCTATTGTGGAGTAATTCAATGGCTCCTACTAACTCTCAGTTGCATTTCAAAAGAGAGAGCTATGTGATCAAACGGCATGATGTGTGGGAGCATTGGATAAAGATAAGCAAGGCAGATGTCGAACCCCAAACCTTCATTCCCTCCTGCTTCCATGGAAATAACAGACCCAAAATTTAATCTCTGCCTCAAAGCTGTATTCATTTGCCATGTCACAGTCATTGAAGCAGATGTTAGAAGATCCTTCATGAGGGTGAATCCTTGGAAAGCATCCATCCCTGATGGTGTACCTGACCGCATTCTTAACATCAGCACGGACCGACTAGTTGGAGTATCTCCACTGGCTCCCAGTGCAGTTCAGAATCAATTTCAAGCTCCTCCTTTATGTATACAAAGCCCTTAATGGGCTTGCCCCCACCTACATCAGAAATTTGCTAACCAACCATACTACCTCCAGGTCCCTCAGGTCAGCCGACTTGGGATTACTGACCATCCCACGCTTTTGCAGTTGCAGCACCTAAACTTTGGAACAGCATCCCTCTTCCCATTAGAACTGCCTCCTCCATCAACTTTGAAGTCTAGACTTTTATTTTTACTCACAAGCGTTTCTTGAGGTCCTCTGAGGGAGCGCTGTATGTATGTATTTACGTATGTATTGTTAGATCTATGTACCACTGTTTGTAGAATGTTAGTACCTGCACTGATGTAAAGCACTTAGGTCAACGAGAGTTGTTTTTAAATGTGCTATAGAAATAAAATTGACTTGACTTGACTTTCTCAATATCTCACTACTAGTCTGAGGTCTCCACATCTTTTGAAAGGACTTCCATAAGACCAGTGCCCAAGAAGAACAAGGCGACATGCATCAATGACTGGCAATAGTGGCAATGACGTCCATAGTGATTAAGTCTTTTGAGAGAATGGTTATGATGCACACCAACTCTTATCATAGCAAGGTCGTGGACCTATTACAAACCAGACAGTGATTAAGTCTATAGTAGATCATAGTACACTGCACCACATACTTTGGTTTTGCATTTTTATGGTCTAATTACTTTGTAATACTGACTATTAATTTATTGTTTCATAATTATTATATTTACTTGTATGTCATTGTATTAATGGGCACGTAATGCCCCTGTCCCACTTAGGTAATTTTTCTTTAGGCGACTACAGGCAACTAGGCTGTCGACACATGGTCGCAGGACGACGCCTGTATGGTCGTGAGTAGTCGCCTCAAGTTGCCCAAAGAGTCTTGGCGTTTTTCTGGTCACCGCTGGATATTGAAATGTTCAAAACTTTTCGGCAACAATCAGCGACAGTGGGCTTGATGCCAATGATCTTAGCTTGACTTCTCCTGAAGTAGGCGTTGTCGCCAGGATGATGCAAGTTGTTGCCAGGTGACATAGGTTGTCGCCAGTGCTGACTTTGGTGAATTCCATTGGCGACTAGCTACATCAACCGGAGACTAGGTATTGGCGACTGAATTGTCTTACTTTGTCTCACAGCTTGCAGCAGGTGGACATAGGTTGGCGTAGGTGTGGTCGTAGGTGGACGACCTAATGGGTCGCTGGTTGTCGGTAGTTTGCTGTAGCTTGATGTCGACTAGGTGGTAGGTTGTTGCGGACATTGTCGTAGACATTGCCATAGGGGGGTCCAGTCGCCGGTTTTTCGGAGACCTGCTATGACTATGACAGTCCCCGGCAGTCGCTGAACAAAATCGCCAAAGTGGGACAGGCCCATAAAGCTGCAGCAAGGAAGAACTTCATTGTTCCATTGCCGGCACGGACTAGAAGGGCCAAGATTGCCTGTATCCGTACTGTAATTGTTATATGGTATGACAATTAAACATTCTTGATTTGTGACTTCATGTTCCTTGAACTTGCATCACAACATGTATGACACCATCTAGTAATCTCTCTGCAGGTTGACTTCACACAAGTCTGGTTTGCAGTAAAAAGTCATCCTAAAAAGGTGAAACCCTTACTTACAACATAGTTTAATTTTGCAGCCCTGTTCTCTGTCTAATTTATTCCACCTGGAAGTATTTTTGCTGGGAAACCTGTCCATAATAAAGTCTGCCTTGAAGCAGAAAGAAAGCAAATGTCATTGCATGTATTGAGAAAAAGAATGCAGGCTTTCAGCTGGATTTCCACATCTGAGTCACACGTTTCAAACTGCTGGGCAGGGGATTCTGTTTGTGGGGAAGCTGCAGAGTACACAGCCTGCAAATAGCACAAACATTGTGGCAGCAAAAAGATTGTTCAGAAAAGTGATATGTGCTGCGTTTCATGGGCACGTTTGTCAGCTCTGTGGAGCACTGCTGGCTGCATGTAGAGCCCGGATCAATTTACTCCAACTTGGATATCAGCAATAAGCTGAAGGTCAGATGAGCCAGCTGATGCCCGAAGATACTAGTGACTTTGCTGATGCCCCTCTCTCCTCAAGTTCAAGTTTATTGTCACATGCACGAGAATGACGAGGCATAGGTTAAAAATTGAAAAGTCTTGCTTGCAGCATCATCACTGGCACAGACTCAGACAAACACACACCAAAAGAAACAAATTATACATAAATTACACTTAATTACACA
The DNA here is from genome assembly GCA_963514005.1 of Raja brachyura. Next base: position 70,818,755 of record OY740783.1, on the reverse strand, counting down.
CTTGTAAAGGGAGGCAGTGCTGAACTACTATCTACCTCTTTGGTGATCCTCAGACTATCCTAGATTGGATTTAGCTGGCTTTACCTTGCACTAAACGTTAATCCCTTAGAATGTATCTATACACTGTAAATCGATCGATTGTAATTATGTCTTTCTGCTGACTAGTTAACACGCAACAAAAGCTTTTCACTGTACCTCGGTACATGGGACAATAAACTAAACTGAACTGAGAGACAGAGGACCGGGTCGGAGCCTGGTGATGAGTTTGGAGGGGGTGAATATGTTGAATGCTGTGTTGTGGGAAACTGAACAATAGCCTGTCATGTGCTTCTGTTATCCAGATGCTACACAGCACAGTGAAGCACCTGCTGGACGCAACACCGTGAAAGGGCTGAGGTCAGGCATGTTGTGCTGAAGAGCCAGATGCACTTCACATATGGCCCCTCAGCTATTTGTCATAGATGGCTAACATGAGTAGCACACCCTAATTCATTGAATGAGTTGCGAACCTGGATCAAACATTTTTACTGCTTTTAATTGAGTCTATCACTATGTCATTATGTCAAAGGCCCTTTGACAGTAGTGAGCTGAGAGAAGGTCCCTGGGGCTGGGCCTCACAAGCTGAAGTAAAAACAGAATGCAATTCAGCAGCTTCCCAAAGCTGCCATGAGCTTTAATCACTGGAAATTATGCCGTGGCAGAGTTGGAAGTGTGCTGGAAACCGGTGCAGTTGTTGTGACTCACGAGGTGATTTAGATTACACCATTTCTTTGGTGCTGTTTATATAATTGCAGGATGATTGGCACAGTGATTCAGAGGTTATTATCAAATTTACTGCTGCCAGCACAATGGGCCAGATAGATTTCTTTCCAGGTAGCAAGGATAAAAACTTAACTTTCACTACTCGCTCTCTCAAATCATTCATGATGTTGAAAAATACATATGCACATTGGAATTTTTCTTCTCCAACAAAGAAGATGATATTTTGTCTAACTATTCCAACAAATCTCTGCATTCTAATATCATTTAAGTGAAACTTTTATCATTCTTCCATTTCTCTCACTCTGTTAAATTGAGCTATGCCGTGTCAAAGAGTCATAAAGCACAGAACCAGGCTCTTCAGTCTATTGAATCCATGCCAACTATGAAGCTTATCATGTTTTCTATTTACGTTCATCCTATTTAAAAAAAAAAAAAAATTCTTCCCTCATTCCCATCAACCCTACAACAGTTCTACCACTGACCTCTTTAATAGGGGTAACTTACAATGGCCACATTTTACCAATCCACAGGCCTTTGGGATGTGGGAGGAAAACCGGAACCCCTCTGGTGGAAACCCATGCAATCTCAGAGAGGATTATGGGATAAGACCGGGATCACTCGTGCCGTGAGGCAGCGGCTCCATTCCTTTCACCACTGTGACCTCGCCACTGTGCAAACTCAGGATCACTTTCTTTTGTATTGAGGCCTGCAATTTAGGTCGAGCATCTAATTTAACCATTTGTGGCTTTTGTTTGATTTATTCTTCAAAATCTATTGTGAGGTTAATTGAGCTCAGGATTTGTGATTAATCTATGCCATTTGACCATGTATGTGCAACATGAGGGCTTCTTGCAGTTGCTCAGCTAACACACCAGCTCCCCAAATAATAAGATTGCACAAGAACTCTGCTGCAGAAGAATTACTTGAGGACTTTGGGACTGGCTGTAGAATGTGGCTTATACACATTTAGCATTAGCTGGTCAAATTATAGTACCGAGAACACCAGGATAGACAAACAGAATGCAGGAGATGGGCATTGAACGATGCACAAAGGTGACGAGTTGGCATTGAATCTATGTAACATTGGTTTGGAATGTTTCTTTTCTTGAGCATTTTTGTATTCTGATTGGCCAAGAACAGCGATAGTCATTAAATCAGTGAAGAGAACTTGGGGATTATTGAAGGAGGACATGAGATTGGTGGCCCAGGTGAATAGGTCGGCTGCAAACAGGATGAAATCAGTATCCTCCTCCACCTACTCATCTAGTTCTGCAGCTGCATAGATCTAAAAACAAGGACCCACCCCCCATTTCTTTCAATATTGTTGCATTTAAAATTACAAATGTTGACATTTGCAGAAGAGACTTCCAATCCTCTTTCAGGCAGAAATGTTTCCTAGCTTTTGTCCCAAAGGTGCTGGTTCTAATGTTTTATTTTACTTTGTTTCCCCGTGCAGATCACTGTTCTCATTGAACTCCCTGTGAGTCTCCAACTGGACACTGGTCAGTAGACCTGGTCAGTACCTGGTTGCTGACCTGCTGGGAATGCTGGAGATGTTGGGCTTGCTGTTTGGGGAAATGAATGATCCAGCAAGCAGACTGAATTCAACAAGGACTCCAACTCTAATTACACCTATTAAACTAACAGACCTTGACTCTTCAATCAGAGTCATAGAGTGATACAGTATGGAAACAAGCCCTTCGGCCCAACTTCCCCCACCCCGGCCAACATGTCCCCACTACACTAGTCCCACCTGCCCTCATTTGGTTCATATCCCTCCAACTTATGTCCACTGTCTAACTGTTTCTTAAACATTGGGATAGTCTGTGCTTCAACTGCCTCCTCGGGCAGTGTGTTACATATACTCACCACTTGATATTTATCTGATCAGTTCCTTATAATATCTGAAAAACATAATTCAAATCACAGCTTTCCAAATTTGAGGGATTCGAAATGTGCAAATTCTTAATGTAGTTTTAACTGTGAAGACTAGTATCATTTTTGTACCTTGTGATAAGTATGAATCTATATGTTGTCGAGCACATAGCAGGCTGTGATGTACCTTGATACCCTCTTTTGTGAATACAGCAGTGCTGCTCTAGTTGGAACTAGGCAGCAGAAAGGGAGAGCCTGTGCTTTGTCCTGTGACATTCCATTTGGTAGCTGTGGCTTTTGTTGTGAACATGCTGCTAATTTGTGTAATTTGTACACTATGCATTTAAATGAAAGCTCTTGACTCCCAGAATCTTTCTTTGGGTTGCCAGGGAAGCTCAAATATCGATAGAACAGCAGACAAAATAAATACATTGTAATTGTGTCCAAGATTCAGTGCTTCAGCCAACATTGTGCATTGCTTGTCACACTCTAACAAGATGTACAGGGAGTGGAATTCCTTCTGATTGCATGTAGTACGTCCAAGAGTTGATACGCAGAGCCTTTTGCAAAGCCGGCAATTCTTCCAAAGCTGTCTGTTTGCGCTGCGACCTTCTTTGAAAGTTTTAGATACTGAATTCAGTGCTCAGAATGGAGCGTACCTTACGCAGAGATAGATGACAAACTGAGAAATTTTTGCAAATACGTTTACCTCTATCCCCGAGGGGACCTTAACAACAATTGGCAAAACTGTTCTGACAAGGCTTTGCAGCTGTAGTGCTGTTAGGAGCATGAGGCATGTCTCAATAAGGACCTTAAAGAACCACCGGCACCTCCTCTATTGTTTCTCGCTGAAGTGATGGTAGAATCATTTCTCCCAGAATACTCTTGCTGGATAGAGTCTCATACTGAAAGCTTTTCCTCTCCCGCCCTCCTCCTCCAAGTAGTTTGTCTTGCTATGCGCTCTCTCTGATTATTTTCCCTGTTATCATGAACTCCAAGAGGAATGACCATGAAAGCAGCTAAATCTGGGAGCAACCACAGAAGCCTTAAAGTTGGTGCAAACTCCAAAGTCTTGGCACGCCACTCCCTGTCAACATAACCATTTCCAAAAGGCTCTGGAAGTGTCAAGCACTAATTTATTCAGACCAACTCTCAGTAGAAATCAATCAACAACTAATTTGTAAGTAATTGACAATCTCCTTAAATAGCCCTGGAGAGAGAGAGTTCCTTCCAGCTGTGGAATGTCTGCTCAGCTGTGTGAGGTTAAGAATGGATGTCAGCTGCACTGTTGAGATCCAATTTGGCAGCACTGGCATAAAATCAGTGTTGCTGAAAGATCGACATAACAGTCTGCCTACTCCTGATACTTGGCATTCATTAGCTTTGCACACACTTGCGCACCATCCAATAATTGGCCAATTTATACTGGCAATGTGCGTTATTGGAATAGACTGGGAAAATCGGATATGCTGCTTTTATATTTGCTCCACTGCACCTCCCTGGTTACGTTTCTTCCCTTTCAGTGCATACGGTGCTGAACCTTAAAAATAAAATGTACTCTGTCATATTTATTTGCTCCTGCAACTTCTCAGCCCTTCTGTCAACTTGTCTGTGATTTGGAGCAACAAGCAATCTACTGGAGGAACTCGGCAGTTCGAGCAGCACCTGTGGAAGGAAATGGATCGACACCTCAGGTCAACCCTTGTTCTGGGCTGAGAAAGTAGATGTGAGATAGCTGGCATAGAGAGGTGAGGGGAAGGGGTGTGGTGAGAGCAGGTGAGTGATGGGTGCATCTTGGTGAAGGGGTTGACTGGCAGATGGAATTGGGTAGGGGAAGTAAGGGTGGAACTAACAACAGAGGATGGGGGATGATGGGTGGAAGCTATGAAGGTTGCAGGTGATGGATTCTGATGGGAAAGGAAAGTGAAACGTGGAACCAAATTAGGGAGGTGGGATGGGAAGAGATGGGAGTGAAGACCCAATGGGAGGAGTTGGTGGATGATGGATGAATGATGTGTCTGGCGAAAGGAAAACTGGATAATTGCAGAATGGGGTTAAAAAAGAAACGAGAGAGGACCTGGGTAGATCGGGGTGAGAGAAAGGGAGAATTGGAAAATTCAATGTACATGCCATTGTAGACTATCCAGAAGGAATATGAGCTGCTGTTCCTCTGGTTTGAGTTTGGTTTCACCCAGGCTATGGAGGATGCCTACGACAGACAGGATGATGTAAAAATAGTAAGAGGAATGGAGGAGGCTTGCAACTAGGAGCAGCTGATGATTTTGGCAAACAGTGTGCAGGTGCTCAGCCAAGTGATTACCTAGTTTACACACTGTGTCTCACCGATGTAGAGGGGGCAACATAGAGACATTGATTATAATAGACTTTGTTTTGGGTAATTTCTTTCATTGTTTCTCTCAGTTTACTGTGCCGTATTACACATTTCAACCTGGCTCCTCTGGGTGATGGTGTAAATCATTTGAACATATTCTCTGGTGCTAAATACTTGGCCTGGCAACATGCGCACCCTCTCAGGATGGCAGAGATGGGTTCAAAGTTCCGTTACAGCATAGGAAGCAGAGAGGAGTAACTGCAGTTTGAATATGCTTGTGGCTTTCTACGTGAAGTCTGAGCGATTTCCTCATGCTGCGCCCACTTCAAATTGCATTCCTTGAAATTTATAGCCCAAAGCACAAATTTATTTTTATATCAGCTTGCAAAATCAGCACCTTCTGCCGGTGATCAGGGATAGCACTGTGACAAAGGAAGCTTTGTGTGTCTTGCGGCTGACACCTCGTTGAGTTGAAACCAGTGGCACCGGAGTTAATTCTGGATTTGCACATCTTTCAGCATCTTTAAGTAGAATAGATAGGCTGATGAGGTGATGAAACATAAGATCAACACTTACCGGAGTCAATTTCCATTCCACTTATTCCCTCTTATGAGCACCAATTCTGGGGGCAAAATGGATAAAGTTAAAGGCAGAAATTCAACTCTGAGCCAGTTTTCATTTGATGAAGATATCCACTGGGTTTTGGTTGGTGTGTTTAGGCAGGGTATTGTCTAGCCTTGCTGTTGAATGCTGGAGGCAGCCAGGTTGCCATCCACTGGTTGACTGGCTGAAATTGCAAAGTGCCTCTGCCTCTAACTGTGCTTGTGTGTAGAGGTTTGCCCTTTTAAATTATTCTCCTTTCCACCTGTTTTCTGCCTGTGAACGTATGATGCAAGCTCCAATTTCACCCCCGTTGTGTGCATAATGTTAAAATCTGTCATAGTGTAATTAATACTTGAAATAGTCTCCGGGGCAAGGTCGTTCAAACAAATACTCACAGACGTGCGCTGGATTTGCTGTTCCCATTTTAGATTTATATCATTTGTAATCTTTTTATCTTTATCTTTTATATCTTGAGACAATAACATTCATGGTTATTCTCAAGTCTTCCAGTTAATGTGCTGTACATATGTTTTACGAAGGGTTCAAATATCAGGGGATACAAGTTAAAAATGAGGAAGTGAGCAAGGAGAGTCGAGCCAACATTTTTCACATGAAGGGTAAGAGACCTGTGGAATAAATTGCCAGGGAAAGTCATTGAAGCGGGCAATTTAAATGGCTCAAGAAGCAATAATAAATGTTTCTGAAATGGTATTCAAGGGCAAATTCAGAAGTACCCAGGTGGGCAAAATATGATTGGAAAAGGATAAAACCGTTTAACATTCATTGATATTTCCTGCTCTCAAAAAAAATACAATGCACTCGCTTTTTTCTTTCACTTCTGATAAAGGTTGGATATCCTCCTTCGTCATGGCACTGGGAAAAAATCTATCTTTCTCGTGTCTTTTAGAGTTGGATCACCGGCCCTCCATTTCACTGCATTCAATTGAAAATGAGGGAGTGCTGGATTTTTTTTCACTGCATTACCTAAACTGAGGAGCAATCTGGAAGAGATCATGTCCAAAACTGGGAATGTGGCCCATTTGTGACAAGGAAATGATGTGTTGTACTCCTAGAATCCAAAGAAACTGAAAATATGATATAGGGAAACCAAAATGGGAATACTGAAAATTGGAATACCTGAACAGTGCGGATGGTTATCCCATTTTAAGTTCTATATTTAGCCCAAGAACAAATACTATATTAAAAAATATATTTTTCTATCTTCATCTACCATCAACACTTTTCTATTTCTTCTGTTTTTTGGAACTGTTGGAATGACTTAAATTTAAGAAGAATGTGTCATCTGCAGATTGTGAGCTATGGAAAAATTGAAATGCCTTGAGGGCAGCAGGATAAATATTAAGCTACATTCATTCTTCTTAAAAAAAACAATGAATGCAGAACGTCTTTGCACTGTGTTACATCTCCTGAAAAAAATTGCAATTCATACTTAGATTTTGGGTTGCTCTACTTGTATTTGGTGTCTTTAACATAGAAAAATGTCTCCAAGCACTTTGCAGATTGCAATTAGCCAAAACAAAATCAATAATGAATGAGAGCAAGGAATATTGGATTGGCAAATAAAACATTAGTGAAAGAGCTAGGTATTAAACAGTTAGAGACTTTTGAGAGATACAGTGTGGAAACAGGCCCTTCAGCCCATTGAGACCATGCTGACCAGTGATCACCCCATACACAATCACTATCCCACACTAGGGACAGATTACAGAAGAAAAATGAACCTACAAACCTTTACGTCTTTGAAGTGTGGGAGGAAACTGGAGCCCCCAGAGAAAACCCACGTGGTCACATGGAGACGTACAAACTCCGTTAGGACAGCACCCGTAGTCAGGATCCAACGCTAAGTTCTCTGAGGAAAGGAAATTAGTGTGGAAAGGTTAAACAGGGATTAAAGCAACAGAGAGAGACATCATGGAGACAAATCTTTGAGCCATTATATCTGTGCTGACCACCAACCACCCATTTACATGAATCCTAAATTAATCACATTTTTTATTCTTCCTACATTCCCAATAACGTCTCTCCCCAAGCACCCCCTGCATCTCCCCACTCCCCCCTTCAGATTTAAGCACTGACATACACCTATAGACAATTTACAGTAGGCAACTAATCTATTAACCTCCACAGCATTGGTATCTTGGAGGAAATGGAGCGCCAAAAGGAAACCCATGCAGTCAAAGGGGGAGCATGCAAATTCCACACTGACAGCATTGGAGGGCAGCATTGAACCCAGATCTCTGGGGCTGTGAGGCAGCAGCTTAACCAACTGCGGCACCCTACTGGAGGTTGGACAATTGCACAATTAAAATATGATCATCAGTTGTGATGAGAAGAAGTGGATGAGGAAATATACACAAAAGGTCTGAAGAAGGGTCTCGACCCGAAACGTCGCCTATCTCCTTTGCTCCTTAGATGCTGCTGCATCCGCTGAGTTTCTCCAGCCTTTTGTGTACCCTCGATTCTCCAGCTTCTGCAGTTCCTTCTTTTACACAAAAGGATTCATGGGTTTTGGTGCCTTTTAGAAATTGAATGATTTGAACACAAGATTAAATACTTCAAATCAGTGGATCACAACCAATGAAGGTTAGTCAGCAGGGTACACAAAAGGCTGGAGAAACTCAGCGGGTGCAGCAGCATCTAAGGAGCGAAGGAGATAGGCAACGTTTCATGCCGAAACCCTTCTTCTGACTGGTTAGGTATCAGCGAAACGAGAGATATAGATGGTGATGTGGAGAGATAATGAACTATGAATGAAAGATATGCAAAAAAGTATCGATGATAAAGGAAACGGGTGAAGTAGTGTGAAAATGAGAAGCTAGTGCGACTTGGGTGGGGGAGAGATAGAGAGAGAGGGAATGCCAGGGCCTGAGGGCTGAGGGAGAGGTGGGAAGGGGAGGAGGCAGCAAGGGTTAAAAGAATTGAGAAAATTCAATGTTTAAGCCCAGAAGATGCAGACTCCCCAAGCGGAATATGAGGTGCTGTTCCTCCAACTTGCGGTGTTGCTCACTCTGGCCGTGGAGGAGGCCCAGGACCAAGAGGTCGGATACGGAATGGGAGGGGGAGTTGAAGTGCTGAGCCACCGGGAGGTCGGGTTGGTTATTGCGGACCGAGCGGAGGTGTTCGGCGAAACGATCGTCAAGCCTCCGCTTGGTCTCACCGATATAGATCAGCTGGAATTTTGGAGCAACGGATGCAGTAGATGAGGTTGGAGGAGGTGCAGGTGAACCTCTGTCAGACCTGGAAGGACTGCTTGGGTCCCTGAAAGGAGTGGAGGGGGGAGGTGAAGGGATAAGTGTAGCATCTCTTGCGGTTGCAAGGGAAAGTGCCTGGGGAAGGGGTGGAGCGGGAGGGAAGGGAAGAATTGACAAGGGAGCTGTGGAGGGAGCGGTCTTTGTGGAAGGCAGACGGGGGGGGGAGATGGGAAGATGTGGCGAGTGGTGGGGTCACGTTGGAGGTGGCCAAACTGGCGGAGGACTATGTGTGGTATGTGCTGGCTGGTGGGGTGAAAGGTGAGGACCATGGGCGCTGTGCCCTTGTTGCGAGTGGGGGAATGGGGAGAGAGGGCAGTGTTGTGGGGTATGGAATAGACCCTGGTGCGAGCGTCATCTATAGTGAGGGAGGGGAATCCCCATTCTCTGAAGAATAAGGACATTTGTGATGACCTGGTGTGGAACACCTCATCCTGGGAGCAGATGCGGCGTACACGGAGGAATTGGGAATAGGGGATGGAGTCCTTACAGGAAGCAGGGTGGGAGGAAGAGTTGTCCAGATAGCTGTGGGAGTCAGTTGGTTTGTAGTGGATGTCGGTCAGGAGTGTATCACCTGCAATACAGATGGTGAGGTCAAGGAATGGTAGGGAAATGTCAGAAATGGTCCAAGTGTATTTGAGTACCGGATGGAAGTAGGTGGTGAAATGGATGAAGTCAGTCAGTTGTGTGTGGATGCAGGAGGTGACACCAAAGCAGTCATCGATGTAACGGAGGTAAAGGTCGGGGGTTGGGCCCTGGTACACCGAGAACAGCATATGGGTCTTGTTACAAATAAGGATGAGACAAATAAGGCGGCAGAATTTTCAATTTTGTGAAGAATATATATAATCTTACATCTGTACTCAAAACAACTTTAATTTAAATGGTTATCTTCATATGGAAAAAAATATTTGAAGGGCCACCAAAAAGTATAGAAAGATGAAAGTCAGACGTCTTTTGCACTAATATCATGTCTCTTAATTTTCATTGTCTTGTAGAATTCATGTGCAATTTATCTTTAGTATAAATGTTTTTACATATTGTTTGAGTCTGTGCCTGTGATGTTGCTGCATCCAAGATTTTCATTATGCCTGCACCTCATTTACTTGCAGATATGACAATAAACTTAACTCAACATGACTTGATTGAATGGAAGAATGTGTTATTGGAATGTGGGATGAGACTGCAAAAGCTAGATTTTTAAGCAAATAACAATCTGCTGGAAGAACTCAGCATCTGTGGATGGAAATGGATAGACGATGTTTCCAGGATCCTGATCCAAAATGTTGATTGTCCTTTTCTTTCCATAGATGCAGTTTTGTCTGACCATTTGGTTTGGCCAGCAGTGATATTGGAAGAGATCTCCAAACGTTTGGAGGTTTGTTTTAGAGGGTCTTAAAAAAAGGAGACCTTAGAGAGTTGGACAGAGAGAATGTGTTCAGCTGATCAAGCAACATTTGAGGCAAAAGATCAGGAGCAAAATTGGGGAAGGCGATGGGAATAAATGAGAAGAACTACAGGGCTGGTGAGGAAATCAATGGGGTTTTGGGGAATATGATCATTGGACCATTTGGGTGAGACCAGAGGCAGGTGATTCAGTGACAGGAGGAAACTGATGCGACAATGTGGCTTACTTGTGACTGACTCCACAGCTTCAAACCTACTCTTCTAGTCATGTTTAAGTTGGGATGGAATGGAGCGTCTGCCACTGTATCATTGATTTGTATTAATCATGGGATGACTGAACTGTGGAAGCAGAGTTGAACTGTACAATTCATTTCAAGACCCTCGTTTTCATGATGGAAAAGACACGTAGTTGGAAACTTCTCGGGTCCGGTAACACGCAACAGTCTGATTTAGGCAGTGTATGGTTAAGTTGGAAGACTTCATATTTTCAATTAAACACGTGTTCACCGCTCTCATTAGTGCATCTAACACCATCTATAGATTACCAGTCAGGGGCGGTTGAGGAGCAATGGACAATGGAGGAGCAAAGACAGAGAGATGGTAAAATTTCATCCTCAGCAAATTCAATGTCCACACCTTTAGCATGAATGTTTCCCATTATAGCTAACAGCATCTTCTCTGTGAGGTTTAAAAACACTCACAAATGCCTGAGTTCCTCCCATTAATTCTTGTGGCCTCCATCTTATATTGTCACTTCTTCATGTGCGGATAGGATTTGAAATGAAATCCTATGCAATCATCATATAGAACATTTGGTTCAGATTACTATTATCATTGAGTGGATGCTTTTGTTGTTAAGTAAGTGCATGGTATTGAAAAGTGTTCGAGGTCAGTGGTGCAGTTGACAGGTATGACATTTATTTGTGTAACATCCTGTTAAGATGAGCAAGAAGCAAGATGATTGGGTAATGTTTAAAGAGCAACAGAAGGTAACTAAAAAGGCAATACGGGTAGAAAAGATGAGGTACGAAGATAAGCTAGCCAAGAATATAAAGGAGGATAGTAAAAGCCTCTTTAGGTGTGTGAAAAGGAAAAAAAAATAGTTATGACCAAAGTTGGACCCTTGAAGACTGAAAAAGGTGAATTTATTATGGGGAACAATGAAATGGCAGATGAGTTGAACAGGCACTTTGGATCTGTCTTCACTAAGAAGGACACAAACAATCTTCCTGATGTACTAGTGGCCAGAGGATCTGGGGTGATGGGGAAACTGAAGGAAATCCACATTAGGCAGAAAGTGGTGTTGGGTAGACCGTTGGGACTGAAGGCTGATAAATCCCCAGGGCCTGATGGTCTGCATCCCAGGTTACTTAAGGAAGTGGCTCTAGAAATCGTGGACACATTGGTGATCATTTTCCAATGTTCTATAGATTCAGGGTCAGTTTCTGTGTATTGGAGGGTAGCTAATGTTTTTTTTTAAAGTTAAATTTTATTAGAGGCATGTACATATCATAGTCTGAACCACTACAAACTTTGTTAAACGGTTACATATTAAATATCCAGGATTCCAGGGACTCCGCTACCAATGTAGCTGGGGTCTTCATTTACCGGTTACATATTAACATTGACTCTAATTATTATTTTTTTAATAGATAGAAAAAATAAAGAAAAATAAAAGAAAATTAGAAAAATAGAATAAACTATCCATAATACAACTTATGAGATAGTTCCGTAGGTAAGAAAACATAACTATTCATCTAGTCCTGGGTTCAAGCTTCCGTCAGGCATCAGCGCCGGCCCATTCTACAGAGGGTAGCTAATGTTATCCCGCTTTTTCAGAAAGGCGGAAGAGAGAAAACAGGGAATTATAGACCAGTTTGCCTGACATCGGTGGTGGGGAAGATGCTGGAGTCTATCATAAAAGATGAAATAGTGGCACATTTGGATAGCAGTAACAGGATTGGTCCGAGTTAGCATGGATTTACGAAGGGGAAATCATGCTTGACTAATTTTCTGCGATTTTTTTGAGGATGTAATAGGAAAATGGATATGGGAGAACCAGTGGATGTAGTGTACCTGGACTTTCAGAAAGCATTTGATAAGGTCCCACATAGGAGATTAGTGGGCAAAATTAGGGCACATGGTATTGGGGATAGAGTGCTAACGGATAGAAAATTATTTGTCAGACAGGAAACAAAGAGTAGGGATTAACAAGTCCCTTTCCGAGTGGCAGGCAGTGACTAGTGGGGTACTGTAAGGCTTGGTGCTGGGACCGCAGCTATTTCCAATATACACTAAAGATTTTGATGAAGCGATTCAAAGTAACATTAGCAAATTTGGAGATGACACAAAGCTGGTTGGCAGTGTGAACTGTGAGGAGGATGCTATGAGAATGCAGCTTTAGTTGGACAGGTTGGGTGAGTTTGCAGATGCTTGGCAGATGCAGTTCAATGTGGATAAATGTGAGGTTATCCACTTTGGTTGAAAAAACAGGAAGGCTGATTATTATCTAAATGGTGTCATGTTGGGAAAAGGGGAAGTACAATGGGATTTGGGGTCCTTGTTTATCAGTCAATGAAAATAAGCATGCAGGTACAGCAGGCAATGAAGAAAGTAAATGGCATGTTGGCCTTCATAACAAGAGGAGTTGAGTATAGGAGCAAAGAGGTCCTTCTGATGTTTACAGGGCCCTGGTGAGACCACACCTGGAGTATTGTGTGCAGTTTTGTTCCCCTAATTTCAGGAAGAACATTCTTGCTATTGAGGGAGTGCAGCATAGGTTTACTAGGTTAATTCCGTGGGACTGTTGTATGCTGAGAGAATGGAGTGGCTGGGCTTGTATACTCTGGAATTTAGAAGGATGAGAGGGGATCTTATTGAAACATATAAGATTGTTAAGGGTTTGGACACACTAGAGGCAGGAAACATGTTCCCGATGTTGGGGGAGTCCAGAACCAGGAGCCACAGTTTAAGAATACGGGGTAAGCCATTTACAATGGAGATGAGGAAACTTTTTCACACAGTTGTGAGTCTGTGGAATTCTCTGCCTCAGAGTGGTGGAGGCCGGTTCTCTGGATACTTTCAAGAGAGTGCTCGATAGGGCTCTTAAAGATGGCAGAATCAGGGGATATGGGGACAAGGCAGGAACGGGGTGCTGATTGGGGATGATCAGCCATTATCACATTGAATGGCTGGAAGGGCCGAATGGCCTACTCCTGCACCTATTGTCTATCTTTAAACCATGTCCTGCACTGTCCAGGTTTCTTAGCTTATATATTTGCTCCTATGTCTTGCACTTGTATTCAGGCCATGTCTCCAGATAGCACCTGGACTGCGGGATATGCACAACATCTCCACTATTGAGGCCTTCAGTACCATGCATTAACACCTTAATGCTGATCCTTCCCACGGTCAGCCATTGTTGATATTTCTGCAGTACAATGTTCAGAACAATCTTAGCACAGCAATAACCAATTTCCACCTTAGCTTTTAGAGGTGTAGGCTGCCTTTAAGTAATGCCAGGCATTATTGATATTTGGGGTCCTTGCTAATGTGTACAATGTGGGGAACCAGAAGTTAACATAATGTATACTGATCCATGCATCCATTGTAGCATCCTCTGGCTTAATATAAATGACATCCTGTGTTAAAATAAAATTATTAGTTTTGAAAAGTATGGAAAAAGAACAGCAGGAGATGAAGAATAAATGTCAGAGACCAACACCGACAAGTATCTGAAGTTTTTGGTGGGAATAATGACGGTGCTCCACAAAATACTTCACTTACTGTTTTGAAGGAAGGAAGTTGTTAATCTTGTGTTTCATTGAGGTAGATCAATTTCATGACTGCTTCCCTTATTTTGCGATTGATGTGCAAATTAAATAGTTTTCTTCTTTACTTTGATCAGTCTTTCAGAAATGTGGATACGGATAAGAAAATGTGTTCCAGGTTGAGACCCGTCTGGGGAAAGGGGCCCAAAATGTTGTATGTCCGTTTCCCTCTACAGATGCTCCTGACCTGCAGAGTTCCTCCAGCACTTTTTGCTCACTGTTGCACATTTCTTTATTCATGATGTAAATCACAAGTGGAAAATGGAACAAGTGAAAAAAAATATGACCAGTTCAGAGATATGGAACATGTGGTTGAGTGAAGTTGCAACAACACCGTCTCCCTCAATTAACAAAACTAGTCATTGACTTCAGCAAGGAGAGGTTGGAAGACTACACATCAGTTTACATTGGTGTTTCAGTGGCGGAGAGAGTTAGTAGCCTCAAATTCCTGGATATTAACCTCTTGGATGACCTGTCCTGGGCCCAGTGTTTCGATATAATCCTGTAAAAGGTGCAGAAGCGCCTCTACTTAGAGGGTTAAAGAGATTAGATGTGTCTCCAAATGCTCTGGAGATGTATCCTGACGGTTGGTGTGTCATGGCCTGGTACACAATTATAATACATGGACTGCAAGAGGCTGAAGAGAATGGTCAACTCAGCCCAAAACATAATGGGCATGGCCGTTTCCATTATTAGAAGCATCTATATGAGGTACTGCCTCTAGAAGGTGGCATCTATCAAATACTTTGATAGAGGATCCCCACCATCCAGACCATGTCTTCTCACTGCTACATCAGGTCGGAGCGACAAAAGCTTGAAGCCACACATCACCATGTTCAATAAATTTCCAACAACTATCAGGTTCTTGCATAGACCTGCACAACCCTAATTCTACTTTGATGATAGTCCACTTCTGGCACTACCATGGAGTTGTTTTTTTTTAAATTTTAGCAGAATTTAGTTCATTCGGCCCATCAAGTCTGTCATTCAATCATGGCTGATCAATTTCCTAATCCCATTCTCCTGCCTTCTCCTCATAACCTCTGACACCCATATTAATCAATAATTTATCTATGCCTTAAATATACCCATTGACGGCTTCCACAGCCTTTTGTAGAAAATACTTCTACAGATTTACCCACTAACAAAATTCCTCCTCATCTCCTTCCTAAAGGAATGTCCTTTAATTCTGAGGATATGACCTCTAATCCTAGACTCTCCCACTAGTAGAAACATCCTCTCCACATCCACTCGATCCAGGCCTTTCGCTATTTAAAATGCAGTTTCAATGAGGTCTCCCCTCATTCTTCTAAACTCCAGCGAGTTCAGGCTCAGTGCCGACAAATGTTTGATTTTACATGATTGTCTTGATAAAACCCACGCAGTTTCAGGTAGAATGTACAATCTCCGTACAGACAGTGTTCACAGTCAGGTAATTTAGTGAAATTTTGACAAACCAGATCATTCTTTTTCGTTCTTTGGGAACAAGAATGTTCGTAAAATAAGTCCTGAGACAGGGTGAATCTGTCTCTTGCTTTATTGTCTGGAAGCATTTGACCAATTAATGACATTTGTCATAACTTAATGGCTATTTCTTGGGCTAACATCGACAACCTGAATAAAGCAAGAGCTGAGACCAGTATGCATGCTTTCAATAAAGTAATACCACTGTGATTTAAAAGCAAAGGGCAATAAACTCTATTGAAAGAATGGGTTCTTAACAACGCACCACATCCAGCATTTTCCATCGTCATTCATTTTTGCCTTCGATCACTTTTTTTAAAAATCATGAACCACATGGAATATACATTCGTCACTTCTTTTAAAATTGAAAATTAAACAAAACTCATAAAGAGAAACAATATAGAAGGGAATTATAACTGAAATCTGATATTTAAAAAAAAAACCAAAATGCTGGAGACACCTAGCAAGTTTCAAGCCAAAGACTTTAGATCTCTTTTCACAGGTGCAGCCTGATCTGCTGAGTGTCTTGGTTTTATTTCTTAACCCTAGTTTTCTAAATAGGTAATATACCACAGGTATTAGAACTGCTACTTCACAGCTCCACAAGCCCAGGTTCAATCCTGCCTCCGGCGTTGTGTTCTGTCATGTTCTCCCTGCGATCAACTTGCCCACGCCAACCAAGATGCTTCATCTACGCTGGTCCCACTTGCCTGCATTTGGCCCCTATCCCTCTAAACCAACAACCACCACACTCTAATTGAAAAGGTTGCCCCTGATATCCCGATTGATTCTTTCCCTTCTCACCCTCAACCTGTATCCTCTAGATCTTGATTTCCCCTACCCTGTGTAAAATACTTAGCCTATCTATCCTCCTCATCATTTTATGCGTGCAGGTTGTTTGGTTAATTGACCACTGTCAATTGTTCCTAGTGGGTGGATGAGTGCTGTAATCTGATGGGAATGTGGTAAATAGGTTAGGTTAAGATTTAATCGGTTGGTGTAAATGGGCGCTTGATGGTCAGCACAGCCGCAGGGTCTTTTTCTATATTGTTTCTCTTTATGAGGTATTGTTTCTCTACTCGAGGAGGTAGCCACAGAAATAGTGGACGCATTAGTGATAATTTTTCAAAATTCCTTAGATTCTGGAGTAGTTCCTGAGGATTGGAGGGTAGCTAATGTAACCCCACTTTTTAAAAAAGGAGGGAGAGAGAAAGCGGGGAATTACAGACCAGTTAGTCTAACATCGGTAGTGGGGAAACTGCTAGAGTCAGTTATTAAAGATGGGATAGCAGCGCATTTGGAAAGTAGTGAAATCATTGGACAAAGTCAGCATGGATTTACGAAAGGTAAATCATGTCTGACAAATCTGATAGAATTTTTCGAGGATGTAACTAGTAGAGTGGATAAGGGAGAACCAGTGGATGTGTTATATCTAGACTTTCAGAAGGCTTTCGACAAGGTCCCGCATAAGAGATTAGCATACAAACTTAAAGCACACGGTATTGGGGGTTCAGTATTGATGTGGATAGAGAACTGGCTGGCAGACAGGAGGCAAAGGGTAGGAGTAAACAGGTCCTTTTCAGAATGGCAGGCAGTGACTAGTGTGGTGCCGCAAGGCTCAGTGCTGGGACCCCAGCTATTTACAATATATATTAATGATTTGGACGAGGGAATTCAATGCAACATCTCCAAATTTGCAGATGATACCAAGCTGGGGGGTATAGTTAGGTGTGAGTAGGATGCTTCGAGGTTGCAGGGTGATTTGGATAGGCTGAGTGAATGGGCAGATGCATGGCAGATGCAGTATAATGTGGATAAATGTGAGGTTATCCACTTTGGTGGCAAAAACATGAGGGTAGACTATTATCTGAATGGTGGCAGATTAGGAAAGGGGGAGATGCAACGAGACCTGGGTGTCATGGTACACCAGTCAATGAAAGTAGGCATGCAGGTGCAGCAGGCAGTGAAGAAAGCAAATGGTATGTTAGCATTCATAGCGAAAGGATTTGAGCATAGGAGCAGGGAGGTCCTACTGCAGTTGTACAGGGTTTTGGTGAGGCCACACCTGGAGTATTGCGTACAGTTTTGGTCTCCAAATCTGAGGAAAGACATCCTTGCCATAGAGGGGGTACAGAGAAGATTCACCAGACTGATTCCTGGGATGTCAGGACTTTCATCTGAGGAAAGATTGGATAGACTTGGCTTGTACTCGCTGGAATTTAGAAGATTGAGGGGGGATCTTATAGAAACTTACAAAATTCTTAAGGGGTTGGACAAGCTAGATGCTGGAAGATTGTTCCTGATGTTGGGGGAGTCCAGAACAAGAGGTCACAGTCTAAGGATAAGGGGGAATTCCTTTAGGATCGAAATGAGGAAAACATTCTTTACACAGAGAGTGGTGAGTCTCTGGAATTCTCTGCCACAGAAGGTAGTTGAGGCCAGTTCATTGGCTATATTTAAGAGGGCTTTAGATGTGGCACTTGTGGCTAAAGGGACCAGGGGGTATGGAGAGAAGGCAGGTACGGGATACTGAGTTGGATGATCAGCCATGATCACATTGAATGGCGGTGCAGGCTCGAAGGGCCGAATGGCCTACTCCTGCACCTATTTTCTATGTTTCTATGAGTCAATACTTCCTTGTTGATTGCTGAAAATATCACTGCTTTTTGTTACTGGCTGGATTCCACCCTCTGAGCTGAGTCTGGACCTAGCAGAATATAAAGGTGGAATCTACCTATTTTCATTGTAGGTTTCCAGCATCCGAAGGGTTTTAAATTTCTATTAAGTACTTGGTCTGTGTCAATGCCTCTCCTGCCAATTGAGAACTAGCAGGAGAATCGTAATTCGGGAATTGGATGCCTAATTTAAGATAGTCAGTCTTTGAGGACTAGCTCTTTCTTCCCAAAAACCCTTTCTGGCTTAAGTCCTCCCTCCACCACCTCCCGCTAAATTCCATTAGGAATATTTTGGAGGACCAAGAACCAAGAAGAGGAATTGATGGCCTGTAGTTGTCTTTGGAGTTGCAGTTGATCGTTAATCTTGGGAGGTTTGAGGGGTACCTGAAATGGACAAACAGTCTGTTCAAAGGGCCTGGGATTACAGACACTATTGAAGCATTTGATAATGATCATACAAATATTTCTCAAGGTTGTCACAGAGTTATAGGGAGACACAGCACTGCAAATTATGGCCCACTGACTCTGCGGCAGCCATCAACCACACATTTGCACTAATTCTATTAATTCCACTGTAACTAGATTTAACACCAGAAATTTTAATCTGCCAAATATTTGCAGGTATTTTGCTGGAATTTCTGTTCCAAAATGTTTTGTTCACAGTTTATGTCCTTTTTAGTTTAGAGATACAGCGCAGAAACAGGCCCACCGGGTCCGCGCCGACCAGCGATCCCCCCACATTAACACTATCCTACACCCACTAGGGCCAATTTTTACATTTACCAAGCCAATCGTGTATGTCTTTGGAGTGTGAGAGGAAAAAGATCTCGGAGAAAATCCACGTAGGTCACGGGAGAACGTACAAAATCCATACAGACAGCACCCGTAGTTGGGATCGTACCCGGGTCTCCGACGCTGCATTCACTGTAAGGCAGCAACTCTACCACCGCGCCACAGCGACCGCCCTAATGAATATGGATAGGTGCCTTTTCATTCCCCTCTATGCTGTATTTCTCAATGTACCAAGAGTTGGTCTCTTTTGAGAATAAAACTGTTTACAAAATGGCTTTTCCAAATGCTTACAGGAGAAGTGGCTCCATTTTGTCTGGAACTGTCTGAAAGCTGGTCAGATCAAAGCAGTTGATTACTAACATACATGCATGTCTGGGCAAAAGGTTACCAAAGTCGTCCAACGCTTCAACCATTTAACCTTCAGCGCTAGATTGTTAATAGGTAACTTAGTCTCATCACGGTTGCACAAACACAAAAAGTACTTGTTAGACTGCAGGTGGTTTCTCGCCTTCTTTGTTTGTGACTTTAAAATCTAATGCGATTTTCATTATTTCTGGTGTTTGAAAACAGGAATATTTGCTTGGCAGACCAGAGAACTGATAACAAGCAGTTTCTTTCACGTTCCTTCCAAAATTCTAACTTCTGAAATTTTATTTTTCACGTGCAATTTTGATGATCCCTGCTGCTTACTTTGAGGCTTTATTTTATTTACTATTGTCTGGAATTACCCCTTAGTTTCTCCCAATATCTTCCCATGTTGATGTTTGTGAGAACCATCAATGAAATGCTAATGTGGTTTAGAGAAACCTTGCCTAAAGGATTCCAACAACATTTTGCAGATATTCCAATGGAATTTCTTCATGCAATTGATCCACTGCCCCATATTGTTTTTGCATTGATGGTCATAACACTTTGTTAATTCTTCAAAATTGAAAATGTAAGAATTAGCTGAGACTGGCAAGAAATAAAGATTCTTTGAATCTAAGGATTGTTGAAAGTTTATGTCAGTATAAACATGCATTTATATAGAAGCAGTTGGACCGGTACATGGATAGGACAAGTTTGAATGTATATGGACCAAACGCAGGCAGGTGGGACTACTGCAGTTGGGACATTTTGGCTGGTATGGACAAGTTGGGCCGAAGGCCCTTTTTCCACACTGTATCACACTATGACTCTGAAAAGACACAAAGTGCTGGAGTAACTCAGCGGGATGCACAGCATCTATGGAGAAAAGGAATAGGTGATGTTTCAGGTCGAGACCCTTCTTCAGACAAGACTTGTGTTTAAATACTCAATGCACTTTTCACTGCCAAGAAAGCACTTTTGAGTGGGGGTCGGGTGTGATGGGGGATAGTTGGCACCTAGTTTGTACCCAGCTAGTTCCCACAAAGAATCTACACATTTGTATAAAGTGTGGCCCATCTCTAAATCTGGGTCATTTGTACAGCCCTGGTGTGGAGTGGAAGTGGAATGTTGCATGCTAAAGGGCCTGTCCTACTTGCGTGATCTGATTCACGACCTCTGCCGAGTTTGCCCTTGACACATACTTGCAGGATTGTCGTCACGAGGTCGTAGGTAGGTCGTGATGCTAGTTGTAGGTACTCGTGGCATCAAGTAGGTCGGGGCGTTTTTCTAGCTTGATGAAAAATGTCCACGAGTAAAAAAAGGTTGTGAATTAGGTCGTGAAAGTGGGATAGGCCCCCATTGTTGATTATTGTTGCCCCCATTTTATCGAACAGTAAGATGCTTCTGAAGACATGTTTAGGGATTTTTTTTTTTAAACTCTCATAATGCCCCAATACTCTGAATGTGAATCCATCCATCAGTGGATATCTGAAGGCTCAGTAATTGCAGTGGGTGATGGAAAATGGTTCAACAATTTGGAGTTTTCAAACGATTAAAAAATGTTGCTGTGTAAATCAAAAGGAGTAATGTGAAATGCAAACACAAACTCCAAAGAAATATAAACCCAATGTACCTGATTCTTGGGAAGTTGTAAGACTCGTAATTACTTACAGGGTAAAGAAGTTGAATTCAGTGAAGTTGGAAATTATATCTCAATTTAAGATTTGTTACACTATGTTTCTTTCATTTTTTAAATTGTTTCATGGCCTTGCCAAATCTTATTTCCAATTCTTCCAGCCAAATCTCAACTACCTCTTAGAAACAAATGGTAACATTAATATAGAGTAAGATGATAACTCTGACTGGGAATTAGTCTTGGATGGTTCGTCTGTAAAATATTAAAATTATGTGAATAAATGCAGGAGAAGCTGTTCATATGGGCCACATATCAATCCATATATCTATAATTCTCCAATTTATCATAAGATCATTAGAGAGAGGAGGACAATTAGGCCATTCGGCCCATCTACACCATTCATTCATGGCTGATCTATCTCTCCCTCCTAACCCCATTCTCCTGCCTTCTCCCCATAACCTCTGACATCCTCAACTAATCAAGAATCTATCTCTGCCTTAAAAAATCCACTGACCTGGCCTCTACAGCCTTCAGTGGCAAATAATTCCAGATTCACCACCCTCTGACTAAAAATGTATTGAAATTACCTGTCTGTATCTCAGGCTTTTATTCCTTAGCAGTATCATGTTAGAAAATTATGAAGAAAATATTAACTTGTTGTATAATTGGAGACATTAGCGGATGTTCAGGGAATATTGAGAGCTCGTCAACCGGATTGACACTGAAAGGTTTTCAATTAAATAGCAATATCGTTAATAATTTGGACTTGTAATTTTAATTTCTTGACTATAGTTATAAATGATGTCTAATTTCAGGTGCCACCAAAATTTTATGTCTTGATTTTTGCGTGATGAAGTGGAATCATTGTTCTTATTTATCAATCAGCCTCGGTCTTGAAAGTGCAACAAGATCCAGGTGACCTAACTGCAAAATTGTTCCGGACTCTTTGGAATTGAACCTTCACCTGCAAAGTCGCACACTGAAATGATTTGTTAGCATATAAAGAAAGAGTAACTATGTATTTCATCTGACAATGTCCTGTGGTCATCACATTGTGCGGATTTATTTAAATTCTTATCTGACATCTTGCGTCTGGTATTTACAACTCTGAGGAGCAAATGTTTATATAGCGAAGGTTTCATAACTTATTGCCCATGGCATTCAACATATTGATAACTAGCAGGATTAAGCATGGCTATTAGAACAGCTAAAGTGTTTGGCCTACAACTTTTAACTAAACAACCGTAGAAGAGCTGTCGTGGAGAGGAGCACACAAAGTCAGTCAGTGTTTTCTTTGAGGATTAGGGTAAGCAAGCAGGCTTGGTTGAAGCAGTCTTCATGTTAACAAAAACACTATTGTGTAACTTTCTTTAGACTTTAAATTTGGATAAATTCCACAGTGTTATTAAGCAGCAGGAAGTTGTGGTGCACTTGCATGCAGGGACGAAAAGGCCCTTCTGCTGTCTTTGACGATGTAGGGTGTAAGCAACAACAGCTGGGTGCGTACACCACTTCTATTCTTTACATGTGAAATAAATAATCCTAAAGTAGAATGAAAACCAGCTTGCTTGTAGTAGCAGTTGATTTATGTCCAGTAACCAGTGTTTGATGTGTCTTTCATGTTGCATAAGGGGTAGGCCACTTAGGTCTGAGATGAGGAAAAACCTTTTCACCTAGAGAGTTGTGACTCCGTGGAATTCTCTGCCACAGAAGGCAGTGGAGCCCAATTCACTGGATGTTTTCAAGAGAAGAGTTAGATATAGCTCTAAGGGCTAACGGAATCAAGGGATATGGAGAGAAAGCAGGAACGGGGGTCATGATTTCGGATGGTCAGACATGATCATATTGAATGGCAATGCTGGCTCGAAGAGCCAAATGGCCTACTCCACCTATTTTCTATCTTTCTATGGATCTCAACTATATTCAGCAAGAGTAAAGCAATTAAGCTTTGACTTTAGCCTTATTTTGAGGAAAGCTATTCCTTTTCTTAAATAAAGAGTCAAACTCTTAAGTAAAAGAGAATCTGAGAAATGGTAATAGTTAGTTTCATACATTAATATCTCAGTAGCAAAACTGGAAAATTAGATTATAGTGTTCTGGTCGGACAGTAATAAAGGCAATTGGAGAGAATAAACACGCAAGTAATATTCTGAACCACAGCAGTGTGGATGGAGGCCAATCTTAAGTGGCCTGAATTTTGGTCCATTGGAAAACCTGAATATGAGCCAACATGAACGGTTGGGCACAGGTTTGCTTTCAGAAGATGCCATTGCCTGCACACACGAGAAGCAGCTCTGGGAATATCGTCACATCATTAGTTTTCTGCTGAGAAGGCAGGTGGCAAGTCGACAAAGATTCATAGCAACAAAGGGTAGCCTGAAATTGGATTGTCTGTGTTTTGGCTGCCAATTTTGACTTTATTCACAATATTACATGCTGGAAATTGTTTCCATGTGAAATTGTGGCAGTATTGTAATTGGACTGGGCTCTTTTGCGATCTGTTCATCTTAGCGCATTTGACACTTTCCCTGTATCTGGCATTCTACAGGATGATGTTTTTCATTGTGTGACGCAGTTTCACAGATAATCCTTATTATAACTATAAAATTCAGATCTTGCATGTGGATGTGTGTGTGTTAGTATTTATTTGTTTGTGTGCGATCACATCTACCCGAAGAAACGACGCGCTAATGGTAACATTTTTACATATTCTGATAGAGATTTATCCCGTGAAATCAAAAATTGCCTTATCTGAAAATTTCATGCCTTATTTCTCAAGTTATTTATGAAAATGTTCAAAAATTTCAAATAACTTAGAAAATAACTAGATGGTCTTGCTGATGACATCACAATGGATCTGCCTGCCTACCTCTGCTTGTGCTATGAGTGACGTCACCCCGTTCTTTCTTCTGTACTTCTTGGCTTCTTAACTTTTACCTCTTTAAATTTGCCACTTAGAGTTTTTAAACTGCTGCTCAGGTCATGCTGCACGCTCTGCTTGAAGTTGTAGAACATGGCGGTCATTATCATAGAAACATAGAAACAAAGAAAATAGGTGCAGGAGTAGGCCATTCGGCCCTTTGAGCCTGCACCGCCATTCAATGTGATCATGGCTGATCATCCAACTCAGTATCCCGTACCTGCCTTCTCTCCATACCCCCTGATCCCTTTAGCCACAAGTGCCACATCTAACGCCCTCTTAAATATAGCCAATGAACTGGCCTCAACTACCTTCTGTGGCAGAGAATTCCAGAGACTCACGACTCTCTGTGTAAAGAATGTTTTCCTCATTTCGGTCCTAAAGGAATTCCCCCTATCCTTAGACTGTGACCCCTTGTTCTGGACTCCCCCAACATCGGGAACAATCTTCCAGCATCTAGCTTGTCCAACCCCTTAAGAATTTTGTAAGTTTCTATAAGATCCCCCCTCAATCTTCTAAATTCCAGCGAGTACAAGCCGAGTCTATCCAATCTTTCCTCATATGAAAGTCCTGACATCCCAGGAATCAGTCTGGTGAATCTTCTCTGTACCCCCTCTATGGCAAGGATGTCTTTCCTCAGATTTGGAGACCAAAACTGTACGCAATACTCCAGGTGTGGCCTCACCAAAACCCTGTACAACTGCAGTAGAACCTCCCTGCTCCTATACTCAATTCCTTTCGCTATGAATGCTAACATACCATTTGCTTTCTTCACTGCCTGCTGCACCTGCATGCCTACTTTCAATGACTGGTGTACCATGACACCCAGGTCTCGTTGCATCTCCCCCTTTCCTAATCTGCCACCATTCAGATAATAGTCTACCCTCATGTTTTTGCCACCAAAGTGGATAACCTCACATTTATCCACATTATACTGCATCTGCCATGCATCTGCCCATTCACTCAGCCTATCCAAATCACCCTGCAGCCTCCAAGCATCCTCCTCACACCTAAGTATACCCCCCAGCTTGGTATCATCTGCAAATTTGGAGATGTTGCATTGAATTCCCTCGTCCAAATCATTAATATATATTGTAAATAGCTGGGGTCCCAGCACTGAGCCTTGCGGCACCCCACTAGTCACTGCCTGCCATTCTGAAAAGGACCCGTTTACTCCTACCCTTTGCCTCCTGTCTGCTAGCCAGTTCTCTATCCACATCAATACTGAACCCCCAATACCGTGAGCTTTAAGTTTGTATGCTAATCTCTTATGCGGGACCTTGTCGAAAGCCTTCTGAAAGTCTAGATATAACACATCCACTGGTTCTCCCTTATCCACTCTACTAGTTACATCCTCAAAAAATTCTATCAGATTTGTCAGACATGATTTACCTTTCGTAAATCCATGCTGACTTTGTCCAATGATTTCACCACTTTCCAAATGCGCTGCTATCCCATCTTTAATAACTGACTCTAGCAGTTTCCCCACTACCGATGTTAGACTAACTGGTCTGTAATTCCCCGCTCTCTCTGCCTCCTTTTTTAAAAAGTGGGGTTACATTAGCTACCCTCCAATCCTCAGGAACTACTCCAGAATCTAAGGAATTTTGAAAAATTATCACTAATGCATCCACTATTTCTGTGGCTACCTCCTTGAGTACTCTGGGATGCAGACTATCTGGCCCTGGGGATTTATCGGCCTTCAATCCGATCAATTTACCCAACACCACCTCCCGGCTAACCTGGATTTCACTCAGTTCCTCCATCTTATTTGACCCCCGTTCCACTGCTATTTCCGGCAGATTATTTATGTCTTCCTTAGTGAAGACAGAACCAAAGTAGTTATTCAATTGGTCTGCCATGTCCTTGTTCCCCATGATCAATTCACCGGTTTCTGACTGCAAGGGACCAACATTTGTTTTAACTAGTCTCTTTCTCTTCACATATCTATAAAAACTTTTGCAGTCAGTTTTTATGTTCCCTGCCAGTTTCCTTTCATAATCTATTTTCCCTTTCCTAATTAAGCCCTTTGTCCTCCTCTGCTGCATTCTGAATTTCTCCCAGTCCTCCGGTAGGCTGCTTTTTCTGGCAAATTTGTATGCCTCATCTTTTGTTTTTATACTATCCCTGATTTCCCTTGTTATCCATGGATGCACTACCTTCCCCGATTTATTCTTTTGCCAAACTGGTATGAACAACTTTTGTACTTCATCCATGCAGTCTTTAAATACCTTGAAGAACTCAACCATATTATGGTCACTCTTGCCCAAGGGGCCACGCACAACAAGACTGCTAACTAACCCTTCCTCATTACTCAATACCCAGTCTAGAATAGCCTGCTCTCTCGTTGGTTCCTCCACATGTTGGTTGAGAAAACTATCCCGCATACATTCCAGGAAATCCTCTTCCTCAGCACCCCTGCCAATTTGATTCACCCAATCTACATGCAGATTGAAGTCACCCATTATAACCGTGTTACCCTTGTTGCACGCATTTCTAAATTCCTGTTTGATGCCATCCCCAACTCCAATACTACTGTTAGGTGGCCTGTACACAGCTCCCACTAGCGCTTTCTGCCCCTTAGAGTTTCGCAGCTCTACCCATATCGATTCCACATCCTCCACGCTAATGTTCTTCCTTTCTATTGCATTAATTTCCTCTCTCACCAGCAACGCTACCCCACCTCCTTTTCCTTTTCGTCTATCCCTCCTGATCCGTGTGAACGCGGGTGAGGGTGCGGGACAGCGCGATGGGAAGACGACCTTAGCAGCCATTACTCCTGGGAGAGGCCGTCTATGGAGACCAGCGATTCCTCCATCGATCGCAGGGACTCGGGGGAATCGTGACGCCTTTTCCTCACTGGTGATCCCGATCCCACCTGGCGATCTCTGGCCCTCATGGGGGACAGCCTCCTCTCGGTCTACCCCACCCGATCATCTGTCACGCGGATGGGTGGGCTTCGATCGGCCGGTCCTCCGCTGCTTTTGACCGTCCGCTCACTCGCAGCATCAGGGCCGCCCGCTCAAAAGACGCCGCAAATCGGAAACCCCAGCTCCAAAAGGCAGCGGACATCCGGAAACGACAGCTCCAAAAGGCACCAAGCTCCCATGCCTCTGTATCCCTCTCTGTGCCTCTGTGTCCCTCTCTGTGTTACTCTCTGTGCTGCTGTATCCCTCTCTGTGTCTCTGTGTCCCTCTCTCTCTATCCCCCTTCCTCTGTAGCTGCGCCTGCGAGTTGGGGGCTATGTGTGAGTAGATGGGACGGGGCATGGGGTAAAAGGAGTGAATGAATAATATTAATATAATATCAATGGGATGGTTAGTGTGTGTATGTGTGAGAGGTTTGTTAGTGTGTGTAATGTCGCAGGCTGCACCCTCCCCATGCAACCCAACGGTTAAACTTAGCACTTAAATTGGAGCCTCCGGCTCTTCACTAACCCCCCCCCCCACAACTCCTACTTTTAGTCTAAAGAAGGGTCCTAACCTGAAATGTCACTCATCCCTTTTCTCCAGATGAGTTACTCCACAGTCTATCTTTAGTCCATCATACAAGTTTTTGTCTGGTTTAGACAGTCAGTCACTATTGACTGTGACTGAGCATTTTCAGGCATGACCACTAGCTGTTGAGATACCTCTCACAGTCTGCAGAGTGTACAACAGTGACGGATCCCTCCCACACTTGGCAGTTGAGATAATAATTCAGCAATGACACCACTGGCAGCACTCCATTATAGGAAGTGTCAGATGCTGCCTGGCCCACTGAGTTACTCCAGCATTTTGTGTCTATCTTTGCTGTAAACCAGCATCTGCAGTTCATTCTTACTAATCATGGCCAGGGCTGGGATGAGAGACAAGACATGCCTTGGTGTGGAGATGCTTCCCACAGGGGCTCTTCAGAGGCACCACGTTCTGTCCAGCCCTTCCGCCGATCCATGCATTTGCAGGCTTAAGGGCCTGTCCCACTGTACAAGGTAATTCATGAATTCTCTCGAGTTTTCCCCTGATTCGAACTCGGAGAATGTCCGTAGAGGGTCCGTAGGAGTTCGTGGATGTCTCGTAGTGGCTCGTACGAGTAACGGTAGGTACTCGGGAAATCCGGTAAACTCGTGACGTTTTTTTAACACTGAAAAATGTCCACGAGTATAAAAAATACTCACAATGAAAAAAATTGTTACTTTTTACTCGTACGAGCCGCTACAAGACATCCACGAACACCTACGGACCATTCTCCGAGTTCGAATCAGGGGAGAACTCTTGAATTACCTCGTACAATGGGACGGGCCCTTTAGGGTTTCCAAGGTAGTCATCATTAGGATGTGCAGTGAAAATCAATAAATGCAGATGTATGAAATCTGAAACAAAAACAAGAAATGCTGGAAAAACTCGGCAGGTTAGGCAGCATCTGTGGAAATATAAAGAGTTAACATTTCATTGGGTCGTGGGGCTTAAATGTTTACTGTTTCTATTCCCACAGATGCTGCCTGACTTGCTGAGTTCTACCAACAGTTTTTTTTGTTTAATTTAGTGTGTGGTGTAATGTTGGAATGCATGTGGTTATGTTTTCATGCCTGGAGTTCTATCCCAGCATGGTGTTTATGAAGAAATTATTTAATCTTCTCTCAATCGAATGAGGACCAGGTAGAGACTCCAGCAATGGGATTTGACAGCCTCCTGCATGTTAAGGCAGCATTGACTGCATTCATATACACATAAGGCCTCCCTTTAATGGATCACAAGGGCTACAACCACAACCAATGTATTTTTGCTTTATTTTGTGAATCCAAATGCTCCTTTTCTTGTACAGCAAACATAATCAGAACTTCACCGTGGATGGACCACATTCCAATTTGTTCCATCTTAAAATGGCAACTAGAATGTTATCACATTACAGGACTCTGATTTGCCTGTTCGAGATCCAAAGCCTTGGATGTTTCAATAACACAGGCCTATTTTGGAAGAGTAACATTCCTAAGACTAACATTTTCATTTGATTAAAAGATGTTAGTTTTCAAGTTATTTTTTGCTATGATGTCAACATTTAAATGAAATATTAAGTGAAGCAGTCTTTAAAAAAATAGTTCCATATTGGGTTTAATTTAGATTAGAGATACTGCATGTGGACAGTTAGGAAGAAGGCTGAAAAGCAGGTCTTCTAGGATGGTTATCTCTGGTTTGCTTCCAGTACCTCGTGCTGGTGAGGGCAGGAACAGGGAGATAGGGGATCTGAATGTATGGCTGAGGGGCTGGTGCAGGGAGAAGGGGTTTAGATTTATAGACCACTGGGATCTCTTCTGGGGTAGGGGTGACCTGTACAAAAGGGACCCATTTCACCTTAACTGGAAGGGAACCAACATTCTGGCAGGCAGGTTTGCCAGTGCTACACGGGTGGGTTTAAACTAAATAGCGGGGGACAGGGGTTGATAAATTGGGAGCATAAGGATGGAGTTAAAGGGGAAGAATACAGGAGAAGTTACGAAAGACACCTGAATTAATGGGACGGAAAGTTCAAGAATGGATAAGAGTGTAAGGTCAGGTGAAATGGGAACCGGTGTGAGAGGAGAGGTTTCAAAGATCTTTATGGTCACATGTACCAATTAAGGTACAGTGATATAAGAATTACCATACAGCCATACGAAAAATAAAAGACACACAACTACATATAAGTTAACATAACCATCCACCACAGCGGATTCCCCACATTCCTCACTGTGATGGAAGGCAAAAAAGTCCAATATTCTTCCTCTTTATTCTCCCGTGGTGGGGGCAGCCGCACCATCCGTCGGGGCGATTGAAGCCCCCGCAACCGGCAGTCTAAGCTCCCGCGTCGGGGCGGTCAAAGCTCCTGCGTCAGTGCGGTTGAAGCTCCAACTGCTTGGGGTTCCCTAAGTCAGTCTCTGACCAGAGACCACGAGCTCCATGATGTTAAGTCTGTAAGCACCCATGGCTAGAGCGCCGAGGTCGATACTTGGCAAAGGGATCGAGGGTTGCATGATGTTAAAGTCCCGCGGTGGAGCTCTCAAAATTCGGTCTCCGGCAATGGTCAGCAACTCCTCGATGTTAGGCCGCGGTGCGGACGGAAATACGATACAGAAAAAATTGCATCTCCGTCTAGGTAAGAGATTAGAAAAAGTTTCCCCCAACCCCCCCTCCTCCACCCCCCAAATAAAACAATCTAAAGAACACTAAAAACATACATTTAACACATACTATTTAAACACAAAGAAGGAAAGGACAGACGGACTCTTGGCGAGGCAATAGACAATAGGTGCAGGAGTAGGCCATTTGGCCCTTTCGAGCCAGCACTGTCATTCAATGCGATCATGGCTGATCATCCCCAATCAGTACCCCGTTCTTGCCTTCAGCCCATAACCCCTGACTCCGCTATCTTTAAGAGCCCTATCTAGCTCTCTCTTGAAAGTATCCAGAGAACTGGCCTCCACCGCCCTCTGAGGCAGAGAATTCCACAGAATCAATAAGATTCCCTCTCATCCTTCTAAATTCCAGCTGCTCCATTCTCTCAGCATATGACAGTCCCGCCATCCCGGGAATTAACCTTGTTGCACTATGCTGCACTCCCTCAATAGCAAGAACGTCCTTCCTCAAATTAGGGAACCAAAACTGCACACAATACTCCAGGTGTGGTCTCACTGGGGCAGTGTGCAACTGCAGAAGGACCTCTTTGCTCCTATACTCGACTCCTTTATTGCCTTCCCTCAGAGCGGGAAACGTTGGGGATGTTTTATGTTAAATTCCATAGTGTTGTGTTTATCTTATTTGTGTGCTGCATGATAACTCAAATTTCACTGCACAATTGGTGTATGTGACAATGAATGTCCTTTGTCCTTTTTTGTCCTTTGTCTTGTTATGAAGGCATGCAATGCTGGCGCCACCCGATGAATACCGAATTAAACGTTTTATATGAATGCGCGTTGAATAAGAAATAAAGTGGCTTGAGGTTCAGTTAGAAATTGTTAAGAGACATGGCTGCAAAAGGATCAGAGCTGGGGACTGAATATTCAGGGGTATACATCCTATCGAAAAGACAGACAGGTCAGCAGAGGGGGTGGGGTGGCTCTGTTGGTAAGGAAAGAAATTCAGTCCCTTGCGAGGGGTGACATAGAACCAGAAGATGTGGAGTCATTGTGGATAGAACTGAGAAATTGTACGTTAAAAAGACCCTAATGGGAGTTATCTGCAGGCCATCAAACATAGCCTGGAGATAGGTGCAAGTTGCATCAGGAGTTAGGTAAACTGGGAAAATCAGGTTGGTACTGGACCCCAAGAAAAGGAGTTTGTAGAGTTTCCTCCAAGATGTTATAGCGGCACATTTGGATAGCAGTAACGTGATCAGTCCAAGTCGGCATGGATTTACTAAGGGGAAATCATGCTTGACAAATCTTCTGGAATTTTTTGAGGATGTAATGTAAAATGGACAAGGGAGAGCCAGTGGATGTAGTGTATCTGGGTTTTCAGAAAGCATTTGATAAGGTCCAACACGGGAGATTAGTGGACAAAATTAGATCACATAGTATTGGGGGTAGTGATGTTATCCCACTTTTCAAGAAAGGTTTCATACCAAGAGGAGTTGAGTATAGGAGCAAAGAGGAGCAATTGTACAGGGTCCTGGTGAGACCACATCTGGAGTATTGTGTGCAGTTTTGGTCTCCTAATTTGAGGAAGGACATACTTGCTATTGAGGGAGTGCAGCATCAGCTCACAAGGTTAATTCCTGGGATGGCGGGACTGTCATATGATGAAAGAATTGAGCGACTGGGCTTGTATTTACTGCAATTTAGAAGGATGAGAGGGGACCTTATAGAAACATTTAAATTATTAAGGGATCGGACACGCTAGATGCAGTTGGTAAACATGTTACCAATGTTGGGGGAGTCCAGAACCAGGGGCCACAGTTTAAGAATAAGGGTGTAGGCCATTTAGTACTGAGATGATGAAAAACTTTTGCACACAGAGAATTGTGAATATGTGGAATTCTCTGCCACACAAGGCAGTAGAGGCCGATTCACTGGATGCATTCAAAAGTGAATTAGATTTTAGGACTTGCAGTATCAAGGGATATGGGGAGAAGGCAGGAACGGGGTACTGATTATGGTTGATCGGCCATGATCACATTGATTGGCGGTGCTGGCTCGAAAGGCCGAATGGCCTACTCTTGAACCTATTGTCTATGTATCTATGTAAAAGAGCCCTTCAACCCACTGAGTTCATGGTGACCATTAATCACCTGATCACACTAGCTCTATGTCATCCCACTTTCTCATCCACTCCCTGCACACAATGGGCAATTGCACAAAGCCAATTCATCATAGGGACGCCATCGAGTATGGCAGCCCAGCCTGCAGCTGTCTGTCCTTTCACTCTTTATTTTGTAGTATGTTAAAAGTTTGTTTGGAGGTCTAATCTTTTTTATGTAGGGTGGGTGGGGGGGGGGGAACTAATTTTCTCAGTCCCTACCTGGTCGGAGATGCAGCTTTTCTCCGGGTCGTATCTTCGCCCCTTCCTCGCGGCCTACCACCGGGACTGGAGCGGCGTTTCCTGCCAGGACCGGCCAGAACTTCGGCTTTGGCGGCGGCGGTGCTGTGCTGGGGCGCCATTGCGGAGCGGGCGATGCCTTGTCCGGGTCGCCCTGCAGTGGGCTCCGGAGTGCTAAGACCGCCGA
Organism: Raja brachyura; assembly: GCA_963514005.1. The sequence continues at coordinate 70,786,166 of OY740783.1, read as the reverse complement.
CTCTCAACATCGCGGAGCTGTCATTGCGGAACTTCCAGTCGCGGCGGCGCTGACTCTGAACACCGCGGAGCCTGGGACCCCTCGCCGAGATCGCCTGTGGACTTTGGGAGCCGCAGTCTCCGGGGAGGAAGCGAACGTTTGAGATGCTCCAGGCCACTGAAGAGGGTTCTCCTGACGCCGAGGCCCCTTCATCTGGCGAGAGGGCCTGAACATCGGGCTGCCGTTGCGGTGACTGCGGAGGCCTCAATAGGCCCGACCATGGGGTGAACAAGAGGAAGAGGACCGGACTTTGTGCCTTCCCTCACAGTGGGAGCCATTGCGAGGGGATTTTATGTTTAATGTTCAATTCTATTTTTTAATATGGTGTCTTTTATTGGTGTGCTGCAAATGGTAAAACTCTGAATTTCCCTGAGGGGATTAATAAAGTATTTATCTATCTCTCTATCTACCTATCCTGTGAGAGGAAACTGGAGCACCTGGAGGAAATCCACAGTCTCAGGAAGAACGTGCAAACTCCACATAGACGGTATCCAACGTCAGGTTTGCACCCGGGGTGAGGCAGTAGCTTTACCAGTTGTGTTACTGTGCCACCCTGGTGGTCTTCAATTGATCTTCAGTTTGTTCTGAGTGCTTAACGTTCTGAGTTCTGTACTTCTGGCTGGCTTTATGCTTGCACAACACATTAGTCCAGCTAGAAATTCATTGATTTGAACACAAGTGATTAGAACTTTGCACAACAATCTGACATTCTCTGTATGATTTTGCTGCTCAGACATTATTAAAAAGAAATACAATATTACACCTGCAGAAGGAATGACATGAGATGTTCATGATCAGGACAACACCTCAGATTGTTGGACAATAAAAGGGGCATTTGAATTCACAAAAATAAATAAATTAATTAATATCTAGGTTGGAGCCTCTATGAACTATTGCATCACACCGCATGGGGCACATTCCAAATTTGTTCTATGCTAAAGTGGCAATCAGGAGTTTGTCATGTTACAGGGTTTTTTTTACTTTGCATATTCAAGACCCAAAACTTTGGGTTCTGTGTAGTTTAGTGATACAGCACAGAAACAGGCCCTTTGGCCCACTGAGTCTGCATCGACCAGCAATCCCCGCACATTAACACTATCACACACACACACACACACACACACACACACACACACACACACACACACACACACACACACACACACACACACACACACACACACACACACACACACACGACAATTTACAGTACATTTAAACCAAGCCAATTAACCTACAAACCTGTACGTCTTTGGTGTGTGGGATGAAACCAAAAATCTAGGAGAAAACCCACTCAACCACAGGGAGAATGTACAAACTCCGTACAGACAGCACCAGTAGTTGGGATCAAACCCGGGTCTCTGGTGCTGCAAGCGCTGTAAGGCAGCAACTCTACCGCTGTGTCACCGTGCTACCCTTCAGCATCTTCAACATCCCTGCCATTGATCTCTGTAAACAAGAGATCATTTCAAAGTCAATGATAAGTCTGGCTCTGGCGTTAAAATATTGAAAGTCGAGACATGATTAGTCGTGGCTTTGACGATATCTGAAATCAGATAACACTTCATTGTCAATACCTGCACATGGACTTGGATTGTATACTGTAGGATACCCATCATGATTGGAACAGATTGCTTGTGAATGTGCCAGGGCGTTCAGGACGGGAGAGGTGAACACTGGAAGATGAAAAGGAAAATGCTACCCAAATTTGAACAGGATATTACATATATAGCGAAAGCGCTCTAGGATCTTTGTTCTTGACCACCCTATCTACTTACCATACCATTTTCAGGGAACATGCACTCCTAGATTCTTCTACAACATTCCCCATGGACCTGCCATTCACTGTCAGGGACATAGGATCATGAATAGAAATTCCCTGCTAAGCATTACCATGCAAACTCATTCAGGGCATGGTGAATGTTACACTGAAATGTAACACACTATCCTGCAAATCGTTGGCATGGTGGCATAGTGATAGAGTTACTGCCTTGCAGCGCCAGAGACCCGGGTACGATCATGAATACGGGTGCTGTCTTTATGGAATTTGAACATTCTTGTGACCACGTGGACTTTCTTTGGATGATCCAGTGTCCTCCCACATTCCAAAGACAAAGTCCAGTAAAGTCCGTTCAAAGATAGTCCGAAGGTCTCCATTAAAGTAGATATTAGCAGTTCTCAGCTGCTGTCTACCTCATTGGAGATCCTCGGACCAACTTTGATCAAACCTTCTGGACTTTATCTTGCACTAAACATTGTTCATATTATTCCCATTATCATGTATTTGTACACAGTGGATGGCTCGGTTCTAATAATGTATTGTCTTTCCGCTGACTGTTTAGCGCGCAATGATAGTTTTTCTCTGTAGTTAACCTAAAGTAAACTGAACTCAAGACAAGCAGGTTTGTCGGTCAATTGGCTTCTGTACATTTCCCCTAGTGTGCAGGATACAAAACTGGATAACATAGAACTAATGTACGAGTGATCGATGGTCGGCGAGAACTCAGTGGGCGGAAGGGCCTGTTTCCATGCTGTATCTCTAAACTAAACTAAACTCTCTGCCACTTACACACCACCATCCCTGATTCCACAAATTCCCTCCTCATCACACTCTCAACCTTCCAAAACCCATCGAAATGTGATCCATCCCACATCAAATCACACCACCCAAGGACACTGCTCGTTGAACTGCACTAGTAGTCTATCTGCTCTCATCGTCAAATTTAAAAATCACACCATCTTGCCACCCAGACCCCATGCTCTTAAATTACTGAGCTGAGCCATTCCACCTCGGCGGTCTGCCTCATGCCATTTAATCTTTTTATCCTCTGGATGCTAAATTCTTATATTTCAGGAAATGTCACTCAGCTGCTGAGTAACGGAGTCCAACATTTCCCACCAGGTGCAAGGGTTTTGATGGAGTGCGTCTCCCTACCAAACATCATTAGTCCTGATCAGGGTCTTTTTCTTCAGATTTTATTTGATATTTGAGTGTTACATTCATGCAATGTTTCCACTTTTGCTCAACAAGACTCTTTATTTTTGAAGCAGGGTGAGAGCAGTGCACCACTTTATAACCATTTCCCCAGGAATTTCTGAAGTTCAGGGGCTCCGTTCGGTGTTGTTGTGATTAGCCTGTGATAATTGTATGCTGTATGGTCGTTAGTAGTCTCCTCAGTCGCTCAAAGAGTCATAGCGTCTTTCTGATCGCCGCTAGATTTTTAACGTTGAACATTTTTCTGAGACAGTCGGCGACAGTGGGTTTGAAGCCAATGATCGTAGCTTGACTTCTCCTGACATAGGTGCTGTCGTAGTTGTCGCCAGGTAAACATAGGTTGTCACCAGTGCTGACTTTGTTTTTTGTTGTTAAAGTAATAATTCTATTTCAAATTTTATGTCGAAGGGGGGGTCCTGTCGCCGGTTTTTCGGCGACCTGCTACGACTATGACAGTCGTTGGCAGTCGCATAAAAATAGCCTAAGTAGGATAGGCCCATAACCCCTGTTTTGTTACCATTAGTATTTGAGGTGGTCTATATATAATTCCTGTCAATGTGTTTTGCCCTTTCCTGTTTCTCAGCAGTCCAATTGATTTTACTTGATTTTAACGTCCTTTTTCACCATAACATTTATTCCATTATTTAGAATCAGGCTATTCTGCCATTTTTTTTCCACTTTTGCTTCAAACTGACAACTATCTTGAAATATTCACAATCTTGTTCACTGCTACCACATATCTTTAATAGCTATTAGATCAAACCGTTTTATCTCAATTCCATCTCAATTCCCCCCCCCCCCCCCAATTCCTTTCTACCTGCATCCCTCCTTCTGGGTTTACACTTCACTCTTCCCCTTTTGTCACCTTTATACTTCTCGTCTTTGTCACTTGCTTCACCCATCTGCCAATCACACCTTTACTGTCACCTGTCTCCGCCTGTCACTAGCCAGGCTTTGCCCACCCCCACTGCTCTTTTTCAGAATTCTCCCACCTATTCCATCAGCCCGAAGAAGGGTTCCTACGCAAACGTTGTCTGTCCATTACCTCCACAGATGCTGCCCGAGTTCCTCCAGCACTTTGGTTTTTGCTCAAGATTCTCGCATCTGCCGTTTCTTGTGTCAACATTCTGCTTGACAGTACATGAGGATTTGATATTTCACCCAGTTATGTCATCTGAAACGAGGGTGATAATCTCAACCATTCAGGATTAAAATAAAGAGACATTTTTTCACCCAGAGTAGTGAACATTTGGAATGCACTTTCCAAAAGGGCATTGGAGGCTGAATCACTGACCATATTCAAGAGAGAGGTCAATAAACTTTTAAATGTGAAGGGAATCAAGGGAATAGGGTTCGAATGAAAAAGTCATACTGAAATAAAACATCAATAATAATCTCACTGAGTATGGTGCTGAGGAAACGCCAACAATTTGAATAGCTCACTCTGATTTCCTTCCTCAACCTACTAATTGTTTCTCAAATTATTTCTCTATTATCTGAATGGTGGCAAATTAGGAAAAAGGGAGATGCAACGAGACCTGGGTGTCATGGTACACCAATCATTGAAAGTAGGCATGCAGGTGCAGCAGGCAGTGAGGAAAGCAAATGGTATGTTAGCATTCATAACGAAAGGATTTGAGTATAGGAGCAGGGAGGTTCTACTGCAGTTGTACAGGGTTTTGGTGAGACCACACCTGGAGTATTGCGTATAGTTTTGGTCTCCAAATCTGAGAAAATACATTCTTGCCATAGAGGGGGTTCAGAGAAGGTTCACCAGACCTGGGATTCCTGGGATGTCAGGGCTTTCATATGAGGAAAGACTGGATAGACTTGACTATAGACTTGATAGTACTCGTTAGAATGTAGAAGACTGAGGGGGGATCTTATAGAAACTAACAAAATTCTTAAGGGGTTGGATAGGCTACATGCAGGAAGATTGTTCCCGATGTTGGGGAGGTCTAGAACAAAGGGGTCACAGTCTAAGGATAAGGGGGAATTCCTTTAGGACCGAGATGAGGAAAACATTTTTCACACAGAGAGTGGTGAGTGTCTGGAATTCTCTACCACAGAAGGTAGTTGAGGCCAGTTCATTGGCTATATTTAAGAGGGAGTTAGATGTGGCCCTTGTGTCTAAAGGGATCAGGGGGTATGGAGAGAAGGCAGGTACAGGATACTGAGTTGGATGATCAGCCATGATCATATTGAATGGCGGTGCAGGCTCGAAGGGCCGAATGGCCTTCTCCTGCACCTATTTTCTATGTCCATGTCTATGTCTAAATGTTTTTGATTGCATTTACTACATTTATGTTGATTTTGATTTACAACTGTGATTGTTTATCAGTAGAATTGGATGAACTTTAAGGAGTTGTGTTCAATGTGGCTCAAAATTTTTAAAAGTGGTTTGATAATTATTTAATTCTGAATATGATTATGTCATATATTGAAATTCTGTTAACTAAATATCATAGAAGGAAAATTGAAACTGCTTGGTCACCAGTTTTTCTGTCATGTAATGTCATGTCATATAGTCATAAAGCTGTGTAACACTGAAACAGGCCCTTCTGCCCACCTTCTCCATGCTGACCAAGTTGATATACTGGGCTCGTCCTGTCCATACATTTAGCCCATAGCCCTCTAAACCCTTTTCTCCGTATATCTGTCTAAATATACTTTAATTGTATCCACTACTGTGGGCTTGTTCCAGATACGTACTGTGAAAAAGCTGCCCCTGAAGTCTCTTAAACCCCCCCTCCCCCCCTCTCACTTAAAGCCTATGGTTTCTATTTTTGGAATCCTCTGCTCTGGGGAAAAAATATTCTGAATGTTCACTTTATGCATGCTCCTCGTGATCTTGTACACCTCAATAAGGTCACTCTTCATCCTTCTATGCTCCAAAGAAAAGAGGCCCAGCCTATCCCAACTCTCTTTATAACTCAAGCCCACAAATCGAAGTAACATCCTGGTGAGTCTCTTCTGCACCCTTTTCAATCCAGTGTTTTTATTAAAGAAAGTAACAAAGTATTTTTACTCCAATTAAAATTAGAGGTTTGTTGACTTGTGTCTTTATTGCACTTTAAGATTTTATTCAATATTTATTGCTTGGGCAGTAATAATATTAAACTTAATTAGCTAAACAAATTTCCAGGTGAGGAACCTTGAAAAGACTTGTCCTTAAGAATACATTTTTTTTATTTGTCAAAGTGAGTTACTACATCATGATTTTACATTTTCTCTTTACATATATTTTCTTTTGGCAGGAATAGCATATCTAAGTGGGATGTGCAGTGAAAAAAGGAAGTGTGTTCTTGCCGAGGATAATGGACTGAATCTGGCCTTTACAATTGCGCACGAGATGGGTCACAAGTAAGTAAGAATCTATAATCATGGGAATGTATATGATGTATGTGTTCTCATTGATGAGATGTAGATGGTTGTCTGTTGTATAACATTATTAAAATAACACATGGATTAGAAAATATGGTAAGCTTCAAATGAGCAGTTCATCCACTGCCTTGTGTTACATCGACCACCCTCCCACCCCCTCCCTTCACCAATGTCCAGTGTGAACAAATAAAAATCACCCCCTTTTCTATTGAGAATTCTACTTCTTACTTATATGGAGTGCATACCATTTCAAACTAGGTTGTTGAAGTACAGAGAATTCATGTACATCTCAATAAAGTGTTATTTCAGAAGAAATGATCAGATTGAGGTAGACGACTGACTGGTTATCATGAGCAGCAGATGAAATGGTGGACCTGTTAGAATCAAATAGTAAATCACATTAATTTCCTAACTGCAGATTTGTTTATCCCTGTACAGTTTCAAAGTGGATTCAATTTTACTTAGTTGTGTTCACTCACAGATAGACACAATGATTCTTGTGGTCTCGACCCTGAAACTTGCCAAAAATAAGTTATAATGGGCTCAATTTGAAATCCTTTTCAGTGTTCAATGTTAATGGTTCAATGGTACTGTATTGTCACCTGTACCTAGGTGCAGTGAAGTTCCTTTTAGTTCATAAAAATCTTACTACACATTGGCACAATCATATTTAAGTACAAGAGTGTAAGAATAGTAGATTACACTGAGGTAGTACACAAGAGTCGCCACATTGCCAGGGCCATCTTGTATCCTTCAGGTTTTAAAGTAGTTATAAGTGTAGACTCTTAACTTGGCCATAAAGGCCATTGTCTTGGCGTAACACTGGGTCGGATTTGCAGGGGTCGGCCTGGCCTGGCGATGTTGATGCTCTGTGATGCTGCGTGCGTGTCCGCTCATGCATTCAGCCTTTTGGAGCACACCCGATCCAGTTGAGCCCCACGCTTTGGATGGTTGCTCAAGGAATTCTATCAGGTGCCTTTAGCTTACTGCTCTCATCTTATTAAAGCCTTTCATGAAATAACTGGTCCTTCAGCTGACTCAATTACCTGATGTGAGCTGTGCCCAGAACACATCATAGTTATAAAATTAGATCTTACACAGATCGCATTTGGTCCATTGTGCTGATGCCAGTCCTTTGAGAAAGCCATCACATTAATTCCATTCCTTTCACTTTTATTCCAGAATCCGACAATGTTTCTGTTTGTCATCTTAACAATTTTTTTCTATAAACTTCTCAGTGGAATTTTTAAGACCATTAATTTCATGTAGTACATTCCAGACATTCACTGGTCAGCGGTATCTGACTTTACGAAGGAAAGTTTCTTCACATGTCACTTGAGAGGAATAGATTGGGTAGATGCACAGTCTCTTGCCCAGAGTAGGTGAATCGAGAACATAGGTTTAAGGTGAAGGGGAAAAGATTTAATAGGAATCTGAGGGGTAATTTTATTCACACAAAGCGTGGTGGGTGTATGAAGCAAACTGCCAGAGGAGGTAATTGATTCTGGGACTATCTCAATGTTTCTTCTTCTTGCGTATGGCGTGCACAGCCTAAAGTTGTAGGACAACTTGTTCTATTTGATTGCGCACGCCGGCTTGATTGCATTAGTCGAAACAGGGCGGACCACGTGAAGGTTGTAATTTTCCACCCCATCCCAATGTTTAAGAAACAGTTAGACAGGTACATGGATAGGACAGGTTTGGATGGATATGGACCAAATGCAGGCATGTGGGACCAGTGTAGCTTGGACATGTTGGCCGGTGTGGGAAAGTTGGGCCGTGGGGCCTGTTTCCACACTGTATCATCACTCTATGACTCTGTCACAGCTTCATGGTTGTTCACATCTCTGTCAAATTACACCTTAACCATTCCAATCTAATCACTCTTTGCTTGTAATATTCCAATAAACCTGTTCTGCATTCTCCCTAAAGCTGCAACATCAATGAAGAAAAGTGGCCCTGAGAATTGAAAACACTACCCAACCTGAGACCTAGCTAATGTTTTATAAAGATGTACAATAATGTCCTTATTTTTGTTTACTCTGCCTCCTGTACTCGTCATTTTTAACCACCTTTTCAACTTATGCTGTCATCTTAAAAGATTTGTATACATAATCCAATCTCCCGTCTCTTTTAATGCATTCCTCTTTAAAATGACATGATATAATTTATATTGTCTGTTTTCGATCCTCCACCTGGAGTATATTGCTGTGATTTTGTCAGTATGAAATATCATGAAGAGGAATTTATTTTGTCAAAGTGTGGTGAATCTATGCATCCATTGCCACAGGTGGCTGTGGAGGCCGTCAATGGATATTTTTAAGGCAGATATTCACAGATTCTTGAATAGTACGGGTGTCAGGGGTTATGGGGAGAAGACAGGAGAATGGGATTGAGAGGTCAGCCATGATTGAGTGGCGGAGTAGACTTGATGGGCTGAATGGCCTAATTCTGCTCCTCTAACTTATGCACTTATCACCTATCATATGTGCCCATTTCACCTACTCATTAACGTCTTCACAAAGCCCAATGTTTCCTCATCGCTAGAGATTGGGTCCAGCAATGCAAAATATTTGAGCAGAAAATTGTGCATAAATTGTTTATAAAAGTGTATGTTAGACCGCATGAATCATCATTTCTGGGTCGGCTCGGGACCAACGGTAAATTGCCCTGAGCAACTTACACATGTGGTTGATCTTGTCATGCTTGGCAGCATCGTTTGCGCAACTAATAATGTCACAGGTCACACGTTGTATGTTTCTTCAACTTCTGACATAAATCTACAACCTTCTCAGATCGCTAACACAAAAATAAAGTTCCAAGGTATAGATTGTAGAGGGGTAGAGAGTGAGATGGCAGCATCAGATTTCTGTCACTGCACAAGGCATTTGCTTCCCCTCTGAGATTTCTGTTTCTACATTCTGGCATTTTTTCAGGCTCTCTTTTCAGTGGACAGCAATATGTTAAAAATAACTCACTGCAGCTTTCTTCACTAAACACTTGCATTTCACTTTCAGTCACTGGTGATTTGCACGTACTGATCACTGGTCCACAGTTTGCATTGACCAGAAGGCATTGTGACATATAGTTGATCAGGCCAGTTGGCGAGGATTGCCCAGAGAGACTGAAGGGCTCTGCGTTACCCATTGCCTGCACTTTCCTTCACCTCCATGGCATCTTTTTATGCAGCTGCACTGTGGCGGCCATGGGGAGTGTTCTTCCAGTGCTGCTTTGCTTCCAAATGATCAGCATGGCATTGACGCAAGATCTGCGAGCTTTGCAGATAGCTCACAATGGGAACCACACAGATCCTGTAAAAGCATATGAACTCATCCACTAAATCCCACAGTGATACCTTTTGGTGTATTTTGGCCTGAATTTGTGAATTTTCCCTGAGATCATCTGGATGTTAGCACTTTGCTTTACGTGTGCTGTCAAGCAAAAGAGAATGAGCTCCAGTTTCTAGGCATCAACATTTATTTTAGAGTCATGGAGTCACAGAGCGTGGAAACAGACCCATCAGTCCAACACACCGATCAACATGTCCCATCTACACTAGACCTACCTGCCTGCATTCGGCCCTTATCCCTCTGAACCTGTCCAAACCATAATTATTTTGTTGCTGAATTTTGGGTTAGATATATGTTTAGTAAAATAGGCATACGTACCGAATTCTCGATTATTAATTACATCTAAAAGAGCTGTAGTTTCTTACTCTCCTCTGGAGAATACCACTGAATACTTGCCTTCTGATTGAAAATCAAATGTATGCTCTCTCTCCAAGCCAGTTTTATGTTTCATCACTGCCTCTGGCACAGCAGTCCCGCTAACTTTAATTCTTTCTTTTAGATCAGCCTGCAGGAGGCACACAAAATTAAAATTAATTTTTTATCCAAAATGTTACTACAGTAATTACTTTAAAATAATGGAATTTATTGATGTTGACCATGCATAAGAGGCCATAAAATATTCAGTGATGCAACCTGGGTTTCAGTGGCCCTCCTGTGGGCCCCTTACCAATCAATGATCAATTCAATGAATCAATGATACTTTATTGTCACATGCACCTAGGTACAGTGAAATTTTGCACACAATACACAAAATACGCAAAGAGTCGCTACGTATCTGATGCCGACAAAGTTACAGAAGTAATTAGTTTCTCGATGGTCCCTCCTTGTTCTGAGCATCCCGTGCAATCTGCTGGGTCCATCCTTGTTCTCAGCATACTCCCTCCCCTTCCATGCGAGTCCCTTTTTGTTCTCGTTGACACACTTTTCCCCTACCCCTTCCCTCATCGGGTCTCTCCTTGTCCTAGACTCTGCTGAACGCTTTTCAATGCAATCCAATTTTTATTCCTGGGATTTTAATCCTGTCCAATGATGGGATACATGATATGCAGTGAATAATTATAGCAACACAGAAAAGGTTACATCACAGAAAGAGGCCATTCAAGTCATTGAGTCTCCATGCCAGCTCAGTGGAAGAGAAGTCCAGATGTTCCTATTTAATTGCCCTCCTCTCCCTACAGTTCTGCAAAATATTTTCCCTTCAAGTACTTACCCAGTTCTCATTTGAATGTAACCGTTGAATCTGTCTCTATTCTGTATCTGGCAGTGTGTTCCAGATTGTAGCAATTCTCTTGCTAAAATATTATTCCTCATTTCACTTTTGTTCCTTTTGCCAATCGCCTCCATTGTACATCCTCTGGTTTCTGACACTTACCCTAGTTGGAATGGATTCTCTTTACCAAATCTGTCGAGACTCTCCATGATCCTGCTCGGAAATGGAACACAGATAGTCATGCAGCATGTGAAACAGGCGCTTCGACCCAACACCCATGCTAAACAAAATGGCCGAACTGCATTAGTCCCTCCTGTCTGCCCTTAGCACATATCTGTCTAAACCCTTCCTGTGCATGTACCTGTCTAAATGTCTTTTAAATGTTGTCCTTGTACCTGCCTTATCTACCTCTCTGGCAGATTGTTCCTACCACCTTATCTGTGAAAAAAATGCCCCTCCATTTAAAGATATCTTTAAATAGAGGGGCAACTCTATTTAAAGATAGAAACATAGAAAATAGGTGCAGGAGGAGGCCATTTGGCCCTTCGAGCCAGCACCGCCCTTCATTGTAATCATGGCTGATCATCCACAATCAGTAACACGTACCTGCCTGCTCCCCATACCCCTTGATTCCGCTAGCTCCAAGAGCTCTATCTAGCTCTCTTTTAAATTCATCCAGTGAATTGCCTTCTGTGGCAGAGAATTCCACAAATTCACAACTCTCTGCATGAAAAAGTTTTTTCTTATCTCAGTTTTAAATGGCCCCTTTATTCTTAGACTGTGGTCCCTGGTTCTGGACTCCCCCGACATTGGGAACATTTTTCCTGCATCTAGCTTGTCCAGTCCTTTTATAATTCTATATGTTTCTATAAGATTCCCTCTCATCCTTCTAAATTCCAGTGAATACAAGCCCAGTCTTTCCAATCTTTCCTCATATAAAATAAAATAAATAAAAATATATTTTAGCACGGAAACAGGCCTTCTCGGCCCTTCCAGTCCGTGCCGACCATTTATTTTCCCCTAGTCCCATCTACCTGCACTCAGACCATACCCCTCCATTCCCTTCTCGTCCGTATACCTATCCACTTTACTTTTAAATGTTAAAATCGATCCTGTCTCCACCACTTCTGCAAGAAGATCATTCCACACAGCCACCACTCTCTGAGTAAAGAAGTTCCCCTCATGTTACCCCTAAACTTCTGGCCCTTAATTCTCATGTCATGCCCTCTTGTTTGAATCTTTCCTACCTCAATGGGAAAAGCTTATAAAAGTCCCTCCATTCCGGGGAATAACCTCGTGAACCTATGCTGCACTCCCTCAATAGCAAGTATGTCTTTCCTTAAATTAGGAGACCCAAACTGCACACAATACTCCAGATGTGGTCTCACCAGGGCCCTGTACAACTGCAGAAGCACTCTTTAATCCTATACTCAAATCCTCTTGTTATGAAGGCAACATGCCATTAGTTTTCTTCACTGTCTGCTGTACCTGCATGTTTATTTTCAGTGACTGGTGTACAAGGACATCCAGGTCTCGTTGCACTTCCCTTTTTCCTAATCTGACACCATTGAGATAATTACCTGCCTCCTTGTTCTTGCCACCAAAGTGGATAACCTCACATTTATCTACATTACACTGCCATGCACTCAACCTGCCCATTCACTCAACCCGTCCAAGTCACCCTGCAACCTCCTAGCATCCTCTTCGCAGTTCACACTGCCACCCAGCTTTGTGACATCTGCCAATTTGCTAGTGTTACTTTTATTTCCATAATCTAAATCATTAATATATATTGTAAATAGGTGTGGCCCCAGAACCGAGCTTTGCGGCACTTCACTCGCCACTGCCTGCCATTCTGACAGGGACCCGTTTATTCCTTCTCTTTGTTTCCTATCTGCCAACCAATTCTCTATCCATTTCAATACACTACCCCCAATACCATGTGCTCTAATTTTGCCCAGTAATCTCCTGTGTGGGATCTTATCAAAAGCTTTATGAAAGTCCAGATAAACTACATACACTGGCTCTCCTTCACCCATTTTACATCCTCAAAAAATTCCAGATGATTAGTCAAGCAGGATTTCCCCTTCATAAATCCATGCTGACTTGGACCAATCCTTTTACTGCTATCCAAATGCACCATTATTACTTCTTTAATAATTGACTCCAGCATCTTCCCCACCACCGAAGTCAGGCTAACTGGTCTATAATTCCCCGTTTTCTCTCTCGCTTCTTTCTTGAAAAGTGGGATAACATTAGCTGCCATCCAATCCGCAGGAACTGATCCTGAATCTATAGAACATTTGAAAATGATCACCAAAAAGTCCACGATTTCTAGAACCACCTCCTTGAGTACCTTGAGTACCCTGGGGTGCAGACCATCAGGCTTTGGGGATTTATCAGCCTTCAATCCCATCAGTCTACCAAACACTATTTTTCGCCAAAGCAAATTTCTTTCAGTTCCTATGTTTCCCTAGACCCTCTGTCCTCTAGTACACCTGGGAGATTGTTTGTGTCTTCCTTAGTGAAGACAGAACCAAAGTACCTGTTCAACTCTTCTGCCATTTCCTTGTTCCCCAAAATAATTTCACCTGTTTCTGCTTTCAAGGGACCCACTTTTGTCTTTACTAATCTTTTTCTCATAACATACGTAAAGAAGCTTTTACTATCCTTCTTTATATTCTTGGCGAGTTTATCTTTGTATTGCATCTTTTCACCCCATATTGCCCTTTTTGTTACCTTCTGATGTCCTTTGAAAGTTTCCCAATCCTCTGGCTTCCCGCTACCCGTTGCTGTGTTATACACCTTTTCTTTTAGTTTTATACCGCCCCTAACTTCCCTTGTCAGCCACGGTTGCCTTTTATTCCCCTTAGAATCTTTCTTCCTCTTTGGAATGAAATGACCCTGTATCTTCTGGATTATGCCCACAAATTCCTGCCATTGCTGTGCCATCGTCATTCCTGCTAGGATCCTTTTCCAGTCGACCTTGGCCAGCCACTCTCTTATGCCTCCATAGTCTCCTTTGTACAACTGCAAATCTGACACTTCTGATTTAACCTTCTTCCTCTCAAATTGCATATTAAAATTTATCATATTATGGTTACTACCTCCTAGCGGTTCCTTTACCTTGAGTTCCCTTTATTAAATCTGGTTCATTGGACAACACTAAATCCAGAATTGTCTTCCCTCTGGTAGGCTTCAATACAAGCTGGTTTAAGAATCTATCTCAGAGGCAATCTACAAACTCCTTTCTTTGGGTACAGAACAACCTGAGTTCCCCAGTCTACCTGCATATTGAAATCTCCCATAACCACAGTGGCATTGCCTTTGTTACATGCCAATTTTAACTCCTGCTGCAACTTACACTCTATCTCCAGGCTACTGTTTGGGGGCCTGTAGATAACTCCCATTAGTGTCTTCTTACCTTTACAATTCTTCAGTTGTATCCACAGCGACTCTACATCATCAGTCCCTATGTCACCCCTTGGAAGGGACTGAATTTCATCCCTCACCAACAGAGCTACCCCACATCCGCTGCCCACCTTCCTGTCCTTTCTATAGGATGTATAACCCTGAATATTCAGTTCCCATCTCCGATCCTCCAGCAGCCATGTCTCTGTAATCCCCACAATGTTATATCTACCAATCTCTATCTGAGCATCTAGCTCATCCACTTTATTTCTTATACTTTCATTCATATATAATAGTTTTAATCCATTACTCACATGTTCCTTTCACATCGATTCCTATTTCACTTGGCCATACTCGCCTATCCCTTCGTAAGCTTTCTGTCCCGTTAATTCTGGAGTCTTCTGAACTTTTTCTATTCTCTTTTTCCCTATAACTCCATCCTTGTGTTTCCAATTTAACTATTTAATTTAAACCCACCCGTGTAGCAGTGGCAAACCTGCCTACCAGAATGCTGGACCCCCGCCTGTTAAGGGACAACCCGTCCCTTTTGTACAATTCACCCTTACCCCAAAACAGATCCCAGTGGTCTAAGAATCTAAATCCATGCCCCCAGCACCAGCTCATCAGCTGCGTATTTAGATCTCCTATCTCCTGTTCCTGCCCTCACCAGCATGAGGAACTGGAAGCAAACTGGAGATAACCACCCTGAATGTCCTGTTTTTCAGCCTTCTTCCAAGCTCTGTAAAGTCACGCTGCAGAATCTCTTTCTACTTTTTCCTCTTTTTCCCGACGTCATTTGTGCCGACATGCACTGCCACTTCCGGCTGCCCCCATTCCCCCTTGAGGATGCCCGTGACATCCTGAACCCTGGCATCAGGGAAGCAACACACCATCCTTGAATCCCGCTTGTTGCCGCAGAAACCCCTGTCTGTACCTCTCACTATGGAGTCCTGTACAACCACGGCTCAGCCTGATGTCTGTCTCTTCGGCTTTGCTTCAGTGCCACGTTTTGGCTCGCAGACCTGCCCGCCGCTCAGACTAGCAGTGTCTTCTGTCCTGACAGCTTCCAAGAGATACCCTATCTATTCCCCTCATGGTCTTGTAGACCTCTGTAAGATTACCCTTCATCCTGCGCCCCAAGGAATAAAGGCCAAGCCCGCCCAACCTCTCTCTATAGGTGCAGTGCTAGTGGGTTGCCAGGAGGTCGAAGGTTGTCGTAGGTTCTCGTAGGTTGTAGCTGGTGCTGACCGGAGAATTTCATTGGCTCATTGGGAAAAAAGTATATAAGCAGTAGTTTTCAGAACCAAGGATAACCGACCAGCAATGTTAATGTCCGCCGAGCTTCACAGCCGTGTATCTCTGGCTTTTAAAAAGTTGTCTCCATGCTTCTCCCCCCTGTCCCCCCCTCCCCCCTCTTTTAAATGACTTACGTGAGTGACCCACTATGCTTTCACCGTCTTAATTCCAGCACCAACCTTCCTGTTCATCACGGTGCGTGTCTGTATCACATTGGCTTTGCACTGTGTGAATCTCACTCAGACAGCGCTCCCCCTGCTTGCCCTGTCCACCGCCTGCATAACGGGCTGGTGAAGGAAGCGATGTGTGTGTGTTCCTCTCTGATAGTCGCCGTTCCAGTCGCCGTTTTTTCAGTTGTTAGAAAAATCGCCTAAGTGGGACAGGCCCGTCAGGCCCATCAGTCTCTTCTGTTCCGAGAGGAACATTCCCACTTTCTCCATTCTATATAGTAAAGTCTCTCATGTTCAAGAGAGAGCTAGATTTAGCTCTTCGGGCTAAGGGAATCAAGGGATATGAAGAAAAAGCCAGAACGGGGTACTGATTTTGGATGATCATCCATGATCATATTGAATGGCGGTGTTGGCTCAACGGGGCCGAATGGCCTACTCCTGCAAATATTTTCTATGTTTCTATGTTTTCTCCAACCTCTCTTTGTCGTTTATATCTTCCCAAAGCAGACTGCCCTGAATTGGAAGTTGTCCTTCAGTTATAGCTAAACCAAGATTTTATAAAGCTGCATAGTGATTTATTGTATTTTATGCCTGGGGTATTATTATAAACCCCAGGATCTTGTACCTTTTTTTCATAGTGCTTGTAGTTGCCACTGTTCCCCTTTGGGAATTGTGCCTTCTAGTATATATTTTCTCCCCTTATTCATGCTGTCAAAATGGTACACTTTGTATTTTTATGCATTGAATTTCATCTGTTACATGTCTACAAATGCAAGCAACCTCTTAAAAGCCACAAGTATCCTCATTGTTCATTCCACTTCCACGCTTTGTGACATCTGGAAATACTGCATGAGGTGCTTAACTAAATAAAATGGATTGATAAATAGCAATGAAACAAATGTGGTGTTAATGCTTTATGGAGAAAGATATAATGGGGTGAAATTGATTTTCAGTAATAGAGGCTGGTTTGTTCAAGTCTTTAAATTTGCAAGCTTTTGAAGGGGTTGGTGCACCAGTTCTTGATGTTGTGGAAATCGTTTATAGGATATAGTTTATTGGATGATTTTTTGAATATGTGGTTATTTCCCGTCTTGCTGCCTTCCTCTCTGACACACATGTGCATGTGTGCATACTTATACGCACACTTACGCACACATTCACACTCACATGCGCCCGCACACAAACACACCATATGTAGTGTGCAAATGATGTCTTGGCAATCAGTTTTAGAGAATGCCTAAAGTTGCTGTCCCATGGTGATTCTTTCAGCGACTGTCGGCATCATTGACTGACGTATCAGGTCGCCGAAAAAGTTGCGGCGTGATGCGGCGTGATGACGTATTGACGGTGACGCAACATCTTTTTTGTCGCCGCTGGATTTTGAAAGTTCAAAATCTTTTGGCGACCCTGATACGTCAGTCAATGACGCTGGCAGTCGCCGAAAACATCGCCAAGTGGGACACGCCCTTAATTTTCCTCTGCTGATATAAATGCAGGAAAGTTCTGATGAGACGTGAAATTAAGTCCATTTAATGCAACAATTTTAACCCTGTGTGTGCAGCAAAACTTTAACCCTGTGTGTGAGAGCAGAGGTCGACAGATGCAGATTATACTGTGGTAACACAAGATACTATAATCAACTGTAGTTGACTGACTGTGAGAAAAAATAGACAAAGTGCTGGAGTAACTCAGTATGTCAGACATCCCTGGAGAACATGGATAGGTGTGGCTGTGAGGTTTGGATTCAATTGTAATTTGATGATCAGTATCATGAACATTGTCAGATAACGCATGCCTCTTAATTATTGCCTGGTAAATTAAAAAGTGCACATTTGGCTGATGTGTTTTATTGAATCTGTTTCCACTGTGTTTACCAGATTCCATAACATAACTAAGAAGGGAGCTGATTTGTAGTGAAGCTATCAAATATCAAAGACAAATATTTTACCTGACTGGATCAATTGGTCTCATATGTGGCCCATTGTGGATAAGTGTGTATTATTAATATGGTTTGAACTAATTGTGCTAAACACACTAGAATGAGAAAGGGAGGTAACGATTATACAATAATGAAGCCAATAGCTCAGAGAACATCTGGAGTATAATGAGAAAAACGACGTAACATTTTATTAGCAATGGAACAGAAGCAAATTTTCAGCACAAATGTTCTTTTGTGTGCCACTCCATTTTCCTAGATTGGGACTTTAAAGCAATAGGCTACCACAACAAACAGAACATCTAGGGATGTGTGTCAGATTCCTCCTCAGCTGTTTTGCTATGAAGAATACAGCTCATTGTAAAACCTCCTCTTCCTCTGACTGCACCCTCAGGGCTGATCCATTTTGTTGAGCTTATGGTGGGTGTAATGAAAGCTGTGGCCAAACAAATAATGAAACCTGCATTTTGAAACCTAAGAAGATGGACGTTATAAATAATATTCTGCAACACTTACCTTGAAAACTTGGAAGCCTCTTAAAGGTTATCTTGCCTCAGATTTGTCCGAAAATTCTCTTGCTGGTAGCCAAGGGATGAGTGTCTAATATTGGGTCTCCAAGCGATGAGTGTCGAACATAGTCCGAGCTTCAAAGGATCCACTCAATTCACTTCTACTATCAGAAAGTCTTGCCTACTCAAGATAATGCGGTTGTTACTGTGCTGTGATGAATCTCTAATATTAGCAATGCCAGAAAAAAAGTATTCTATCTTAGCATGGAATGGAGATGTTCTGAGCTAGTTGTCCGTGTGGTGGCGCCATCGAGTGTGACAGCCTCTCCAGCAGCTGTCTGTCCTTTCATCCTTTTTTTTTTAATCTAAAAGTTTGCTTTTGGTGGTCTTTTAGTCTTTTTTATGTGGGAGGTGGGAGGGGGAAGGTGGAAACCGTATGTCTCAGTCACTACCTGGTTAAGAATGCGTCTTTCCTCCGAGCCGCATCTTCGCCCCCTCCTCGCGGCCTACCATCTGGATTGGCGCGGCCTTTCCTGCCGGAGACCGGCCAGAGCATCAGCAGCAGCGCAGCACTGGATTCCATCGCGGAATGGGCGATTCCTTACCTGGATCGCCGTGTTAGAGCTTCAGAGTGTTGGGACTGGCATTTAACACCGTGGAGTGTTGGTCTGCAGAGCCTCCAGCCGCGGGCGGTGCTGACTTTAACATCGCGGAGCCTGGGATCCTTGCCGGGGTTGCTTGCGTGAATCTACGCCCAGCTCGGCCTGTGGACTTCAGGAGCCGCGGATTTTGGTAGGAAGCGGCCGATTCGGAAACTCCAAGCCGCTGAGCATGTTCTCCTTTCCGACGCCGGAACTCCATCATCCCGGCGAGAGGGCCTGAAACATCGGGCCGCCATTAAGGCGACTGCGGAGGGCTCAATAGGCCCTCCGCTGTTTTTTGTTAGAACGAAAATGAACTAGGCCAGCCAATAATGAAAGATATTTGGGATGAAAGCTTACCACATATACATCAATGCTCGTTAAATGGCAGACACGCTTTAATACCATTTAAAGTATTACATAGATTACGTTACTCAAAAACGAAATTAAATAGAATCTTCCCAAATATATCTTCTATCTACCAAAAATGTCAGCATTTAGAGGCTAACTTAACGCATACATTTGTAAATTGTATAAAAATTAATAATTTTTGGATGGAAATGTTGAAGATAATTTCGGAAGTTGTCAACACCCAATTGGACCCCGACTCAAAACTAATAATATTAGGAATATTAGAACAAAGTCAAACACTTACTACAAGCCAAAGGAACTTTATCAATTACAGTATAATAATTGGGAAAAAATTAATATTAATATTTTGGAAAGGCCCTATAACCCCCACAATCAAAATGTGGATTATGGAAATGTCAGAGACCCTACATTTGGAAAGAGTCAGACTTGTCTTAATGGACAAACAAGAACTTTTTATCAGAATATGGTCTCCATTTATTGATTATCTGAAGGGGCAAACTGGTTCGGCACGTGAACCTGACTGAAACTAGAATTAAGGATTAAATGAAGAGTTATATTTTATAATTTACGAACATATTTGATTTTATTTTATTTTATTTTATTACTTGTCATTCGAACCTCAGAGAGGCTCGAATGAAACTCCGTTTCTACAAGCCATACAACAGAACAATTCATATCCCCTCTGCTGAATTACTCCAGCACTTTGTCTTTTACTTTGTAATGGTGTAAATGTAGGTACAGAATCGTAGTTTTCCAGCCATGCAATTTAGTGATATCAAACACAATTCGCACCCTATGTTGTTTATTTATATGGTTCGTGGATTGATATTTCAACATGATCTAATCTTTATTTGGAAAATTGCTTCAGACATTAGAATACATTTTGAAGGCATTGATGCAAAACGCAGATCAAATCTGTGGAAAATTCTGGACAGAATCAGTTTGTTTGATATCTTGAACTAATTAGCTGTAACAAAAATCAAACTTGTCTTCATTGAAATGTATGAATAGTATAGTCCAATTGCATTGTATAATTAACGATCTTTCAGAATGCCAAATACAATTTAGATCTTCATTTAAATCTGCCCAGATGACTTAATGAACCGACAGGCGAACTGGATGACTCCTTGTCTATTTCTCAGCTTGCCAAATAAACTAGAAAGGGATTTGTCATGTCTTGGCATCATTTGTGTACATAACTACAATGTTCAGCTGTGACAAAGTTTCTGGATCCCATGCTGCAGGTTATTGTTGAGGTCAACTAATCCTAAGGAGAAAAAAGCTGTCATGGAAAAATGAGATCACCAACGCTGGTGAATTGAGAATGGTTTAATTGGATTGAGTGCCTAATTTTCATCCCAAACAAAGCTCAGTAAGATAATGTAAACCCATGCAGCGTTGTGTCTGATTAAAAAGCAAAGGACATTGCATTCTCTGGAGTTGACCCCATGATCTTTGGCAAGATAAAATGCTTAGTAGTATCAGCCAGCTAGAATTTTACAGCAATGCGTAATTTAAGATTAAAGTGTTTCTGTTTTTGGAACCTAAGTAGGAGTTAAAAGATAAATTCCAGACATTAAAATTCAAGCCATTTTCTACATCATTTTAAATAGTGCCACGTAATTAATTTGCTTGAACCTTGAAACAAATTTTAACTGAAACAATGATTTATCTGAATTCTAAAAATTATTCACTAGCTACATAGGGATATGTGTCAGAAAATCATTAAAATGCATTAAGGAATAAATGTTGGACAAAAAGAAAAAAACCCCAGCAAATATCCTGAATTGCATAGAATTAATACAATGAATTCTAGAGAAGCAAATTACCATTTCATAGTGACTTGTATGATCTTTCATAGTAACTATTTAATGATCCGCAGAATTCAAGAAGCAGAATAGATTTACCCCCACCGCTTCTATTGACAGCATTTATATCAGTGATGAAATGCAGTAGATTTTATGGTGGTTATGAACCAAAGGTAATAGTTTTGTTTGTGTGTTAACATAAATAGAGAATTGGACGGCACAGTAGTGCAGCAGTAGAGTCACTGACTTGCTGCACCCAGGTGAGAACCAGGTTCAATCTTGAGTATGAGTGCTGTCTGTATGGAGTTGCCCGTTCTTGAGAGAGATGAGATGAGATGAGATGAGATGAGATGAGATGCATTTATTTGTCACTGTGCCAATTGGCACAGCGAAATTAAATCGCCATACAGCCATACATTAAAAAAAATAAAGAACACAACATGAAGTAGATAGAATTCAACATAAAACATCCCCCCACAGCAGGGTCAAAATGTCCTACTGTGTGGGAAGGCACCAAAGTCAGTCTTCCTGTGACCATGTGGGCTTTCTCCAAGTCCTCCAGTTTTCTCCCATATCCCAAAGGTACATACATGTTTGTAGGTTAAGTGGCTTCAGTAAAATTATAAATTGCCCCTAGTGTGGAGGTTAGTGCAAGTGTACAGGGTGATTGCTGGTCAGCGCAGACTAGGTGGGCCAAAGGGCCTGTTTCCACGCTGTATCTCTAAAGTCAAAAGTCTAAGGAAATAAATATGCAAAATATGTAAATAATTTTATTCTATTCATTGTGTGTGTGTGTAGAGATAAATGCTCATTGAAGAACAGTTTAGTACTGCGACATAATAAAATATTTATTGTAATGATTGGTAATATTAAGTTTATTAACCACCTACATGTTGTCGGTAACATATGCTCTTTGTTTCTGTCCAAGTACCAGAAGGAAGTGATCTGCACAACTGCAGACAATTTCATTTCACACTTACCCAGTGAGTACCAATTAATGTTGGTGAGAGGGATGGGTGCCTTTCTAGTTTGTTCCTGAAATAGAACTTCCTTTTATCTGGCACACTCTATTCATTGATCTCGCCAAAAATAGGTCAAACACAAGTGGGTCAAACATAAGGGGTTTGAGTGACAAATAACCCCTGAAAATGAAATGTATAATCTGACTGAAATCATTATTTGCATAGTCAGTTGCCAGGTCACTTGTCAGAACATCAAATGCTATGATCAATCATCAGAATAAATGGCTTTGTTTGAACATTTGGTCTGAGATTTAGTCCAAGTATTTCATTAAAAGTACTAAAATACAGAATCCAAATAAAGTGAAGGTAGCTCATTGGTATGGTCTCAATACTTTAAAGTCCGGTTTTATCAATTCTCCCTTGATATCCTGAGAAAAGAGATAAAATGTATTCTACTGGTTTGATGATACTTTATTCAATATTCATATAAGTAATTATTTTTCAGCGAAAAATGGGTAGGTTAGCCATACTGTACATGTATTACTCTGTGAAAGGCTACTAAGTGATCAGCCTTTGGGAATAGTTCATTTTTAATGATTCCAGTTGTCTGTCTCTAACTCTCCTAGTTTTCCTCCACCATGGACGAGACAAGGAACACACTATCTTAGGAAAGCTAAATATAACTGCCTTACCAATTAATTGTAATAACATTGTGACACTGAAGTTAAGAAGTTCCAATTAGCTTAATCTTAATAAAAGCATTAACCTTTTTTTAGAAAGGAGATAATGTCATCAAAGCCTTTTATTCAGAGCGAATTGGGCAAGGTAGATGCTGAAAGACTCTTTTCTGTGCTGGAACGTGGTGGAGCAGTTTCAAGATAAAGAGTCCGCCATTTAGAACTGAGGATCCGTTTGTTCACACAAGGCATTGTGAATCTTTGGAATTATACATTGCGGAGAGCTGCGAATCCCTGGTTCAATTCAATTCAATTAAATTCAAGTTTAATGTCATTGCACAAATACAAGTATAGGTACAACGAAATGCAGTTTAGCGTCATTCGTAGTGATAGCGATATAGAAAAACAAATACAGAGTGCAATGGTAGCAGTATGGAAAATAAATAAATACAGGGTACAGACAAATCTATCAGCTGGGCTCCGAGTTCAGCAGTCGGATGGTGTAGTTGAAGAAGCTGTTCTTCGTCCTACTGGTGCGGGACCTGAGGCTCCTGTACCGCCTCCCTGATGGGAGGAGGGCAAACAGTCCATGATTAGGGTGTGAGGGGTCCTTGATGATCTTCCCGGCCCGCTTCAAGCACCGTTTTCGGTGGAGGGCATCCAAGGCAGGGAGCGGGGCACCGATGATGTACTGGGCGGTTTTCACCACCCGTTGTAGTGCCTTCCTGTCCGCCACGGTGCAACTGCTGTACCATACCGTAAAGCAGGTGGTCAGGGTGCTTTCGATGGTGCAGCGGTAGAAGTTCGTCAGGATCTGGGGGGACAGGTGGGCTTTTTTGAGCCTCCTCAGAAAGTAAAGGCGCTGCTGTGCCTTTTTGGTTAGCATTGAGGTGTTGAGGGACCAGGACAGATCCTCCGAGATGTGTACCCCGAGGAATTTGCTAAGTACATTAATGGGTACAAAATATTAATGTATTAACCAATACTAAATATTAGTAATAAAAAGTATTCAATAGTTACTAAGATTGACAGTCACCAAGTGAATCAAAATGCATGGATTAGTTAGGAACCTGGATTTGATTTTAATGAAAATTGGAGCAGGATCAATAAACATTAAGGCATTCTAGTGCTCCTGTTCGGAAGACATCACTGTTTAACATCACGTGTCTAGGCAGCTCTCGCTGATTCACAAGTATCCCAATGAATGAAATCTATTTTTTTGTCTGACCAGTGAGTGAGGCCATGCTCAGAGCAATGTGCAGGCTCATAGCAGCTTGTGACATGCCTCAATCAGCTCCTCAGATCAATGACTGCCACATACCAGCCTCACAACTCTCTAGTGCCATGTCCTGATGCCATATCATCACCGTGAAGATTCAAGACAAGAATGCAATGGAATGCTCTCTGATTGCCTCGATGAATGCTGCAGAAGCGACAATCAGGAAGTCCACACCATCCCAACCCATCCATCACCTTAACTATTCATGCACTCTAGCTCCACCATATTATGCACGCAATGTTTAATTTCTGAAGATGTACGTTGGTACCTCAGCAACTTTATTCAGCTCCACTGCCCACATCCATGATCTCTATAACTTAGATGAACAAAGGTCGATGATGCAGTTCCCATTCATCTTCATCCCATGGCTGGTAATCTGGTGGAGCTGAACAGTCCAACAATTCTCAGTCTCCCATTGTATTGCCTATGCAATGAAGACAAAAAAATACCCTTACACTAACAATTCTAATTCTTCCACCATATTACCTTGCAATGAAAACAAACATTTACCCTTGCGCCTAAGCCTATGAGCGACCGATTTTGTAGTTAAGTTCCTAGATAAGGATATGATTTCACAACCACATCTGGTCTCTAAAATTCATTAAAGGGGGAAAAGGTGTTATGTAGGATCTGCTCTTATTTCTTTACTCGTTAAAATACTTATAGCTACTACTTGGCAGATCAAAAAGCCAGCAGTCTTCATAATATATACAACATAACTTCAACGCATAAATTTCTGCCAAAAATAACTGAACAACCATATCTTCAAAAAGTCCCCACGTACTCTAAAGCCAAGCCAAAACTATGCATTTCTATACTGTGAAAAAACAAATTGAAGCAAAAGCCATTCACAGGCCTTTATTCCATATTACTGTCAGATTCAGGGGCGGCACTCATAGGCAGGTTGCCTATGCACCACCAGGACTCCAATGATCATCAACAAAGCTAATGTTTTCACATTCAAGTTTTAAAAGTAGATGGAAATCAATTTTAAAATCCAAAGAAAATGAATCGAGAGGATTATTCAATCACAGGAATTAAGCATTGCAAAATGTTGCTGCACTGAAGTGGAGTGTCACAATCAATTCCAACATTAATTGTCCATTCTTACTGCCCTCTGAAAGTGATGATAGTGAAATGTCTTCTTGAATCGAATCATTGGAATTTGCCCAGCATAGTCAGTCCAGAGGGTTGTTGAATAGTTTGTTCCTCCCAGTTAAGGTGTTGGTATGGCAATATATTTTACAGACAATGTTGTGTATAACATGCAACTGCACCATCTGTCGTCCTCCTTCATTCCAAAAAGGAAGAAAGATTCCAAGGGGAGAAAGGGGCGTCCGTGGCTGAAAAGGGAAGTCAAGGACAGTATAAAAATAATAGAGAACAAGTATAACATAGCAAAGATGCGCAGGAAGCCAGAGAATTGGGAGCAACAGAAGATGACTAAAAAGGCAATACGGGGAGAAAAGATGAGGTACGAAGGTAAGCTAGCCAAGAATATAAAAGAGGATAGTAAAAGCTTCTTTAAGTATGTGAAGAGGAAAAAAATAGTTAAGACCAAAGTTGGACCTTTGAAGACTGAAACAGGTGAATTTATTATGGGGAACAAGGAAATGGCAGATGAGTTGAACAGGTACTTTGGATCCATCTTCACTAAGGAAGACACAATCTCCCTGAAGTACTAGTGGCCAGAGGATCTAGGGTGACGGAGGAACTGAAGGAAATTCACATTAGGCAGGAAATGGTGTTGAGTAGACTGATGGGACTGAAGGCTGATAAATCCCCAGGGTCTGATGGTCTGCATCCCAAGGTACTTCAGGAAGTGGCTCTAGAACTTGTGGACGCATTGTTGATCATTTTCCAATATTCTATAGATTCAGGATCAGTTCCAGTGGATTGGAGGGTAGCTAATGTTATCAGACTTTTTAAGAAACGCGGGAGAGAGAAAACAGGGTATTATAGACCAGTTAGCCTGCATCAGTGGTGGGGAACATGCTGGAGTGAATTATAAAAGATGGTTGCGGCACATTTGGATAGCAGTAATAGGATTGGTCCGAGTCAGCATGGATTTACGAAGGGGAAATCATGCTTGAGTAATCTTCAGGATTTTTTGAGGATGTAACTAGGAAAATTGACAAGGGAGAGCCAGTGAATATAGTGTACCTGGACTTTCAGAAAGCATTTGATTAGGTCCCACATAGCAGATTAGTGGGCAAAATTAGAGTACATGGTATTGGGGGTAAGGTGCTGACATGGATAGAAAATTGTTTGGCAGACAGGAAACAAAGAGTAGGGATAAACTTTCAGAATGGCAGGCAGTGACCAGTGGGGTACCACAAGGCTCTGTGCTAGGACCGCAGCTATTTACAATATACAATAATTATTTAGATGAATGGATGAAAAGTAACATTAACAAATTTGCAGATGACACAAAGCTGGGTGGCAGTGTGAACTGTGAGGATGCAGGGTGACTTGGACAGGTTGGGTGAGTGGGCAGATGCAGGGCAAATGCAGTTTAATGTGGATAAATAGGAGGTTATCCACTTTGATGGCAAAAACAGGAAAGCAGATTTTTATCTGAATGGTGTCAAGTTGGGAAAAGAAGTACAACACGATCCTGGGGGGCACAGAATCTTAAAACACTGAAGTGAAGCTGGGCTAGACTGCATTAGAACTAAATTATAGCCAAAATTATATAAACATTCAAATGAGCTGATAAACACAAATTTAAAAAAACGTCAGTCTCGAATTAGGACTAATTCTTTCACTGCAAGTATATTCATGCATTCAGTAACATAGCTCCACATCCTGCGAGTTCATATTATTCAGCACATGGATCACATTGACCAACTTAGATTGACAAAGGTTGATTAGGGATAGTCTTCATGGTTTTGTACGTGGGAGGTCGTGTCTCACGAATCTGATTGAGTTTTTTGAAGAAGTGACCAAAAGGGTTGATGAAGGCAGAGCTGGAGATGTTGGATACATCAATCAATCAATCAGAACTGACGTGGATGTCAGTAAGACATTTGACAAGGTTTCAATAGCAGGCTGCTCTGAAAAGTTAGACCACATGGGATCCAAGAAGAGGTAACTGAATGGATAGAACATTGGCTTCACAGAAGGAAGGAGAAGGTGTTGGTGGTAAGTTGTTTTTTGGACTGGAGACCTGTGACTACTGGTGTGCCTCAGGTGTTGGGCCCATTGTTGTTTGTCATCTATATCAATAATTTGGATGAGAACGTACATGGCATGGTTAGCATTTTTGCAGATTACACAAGAGTGGACGGTACTGTAGATAATGAAGATGGTTGTCAACAATTGCAGCAGGATCTTGATCGATTGGGCAGGTGGGCTGAGGAATGGTTGGTGGAAATGTGAGGTGTTGCATTTTGGGAGCACTAACATGGGCAGAATCTACACAGTGAAAGGTAGGGCCCTGGGGAGTGTTGTAGAGCAGAGGGATCTAGGAGTGCAGGTGCATGGTTCTTTGGAGATGGTGTCACAGGGTGGTCATAAAGGCTTTTGGCACATTGACCTTCATCAGCCAGAGCATTGAGTGTAGAAGTGGGGCAGTCATGTTGTATAAGACTTTGGTGAGGACACATTTAGAGTATTGTGTTCAGTTCTGGGCACCATGTTATAGGAAATATGTTGTTGAGCTGGAAAGTGTGCAGAGAAGATTTACAAAGATGTTGCCAGGACTCTGGGGCCTGACTATAGTGAAAGGGTAAGCAGATCTAGGACTCTATTCGTTGAAGCGCAGGAGAATGAGGGGTGATCATAGCGAGGTGTATAAAATCATAAGAGGAATAGGTCGGGTAGATGCACAGTCTCTCTTCCCAAAGTAGGAGAAACAAGAACCATAGGTTAAAGGTGAGGGGGTGATCGATTACATAGGAATTAGAGGGGTAACTTTTATATGCAAAGGGTGGTAGGTGTATGGAACAAGCTGCCAGAGGAGGTAGTTGAAGCAGGTACAATTGCAATGTTTAAGAAACATTAGACAGGTACAAGGATAGGACAGGTTTAGAGGGATTTGGGCCAAAAGCAGGCAAGGTGGGACAAGTGTGGATGGGACTCGTTGGCCGGTGTGGGCAAGGTTGGCAGAAGGGCCTGTTTCCATGCTGTATGACTCAATGAGTTTGCTTGCTCCATTCTGCTGTTTTTATTTCCATATTGTTTGGAACAAAAGTGTGGTTGCAACGTACCTTGCAGTGCAACTCAGTAGCACAGCTTGTAGAACTGTAGCCTCACAGCACCAGAGACCCAAGTTTTATTGTCATATGTCCCAAAACTGAACAATGAAATGAAATTCTTACTCCCTGTGATGCTGGGAAGGTCAATACCCGTGTTGGACTGGGCAGTGTTCACCACTTTTTGCAATCCTTGTCCTTCCTGGGCATTCGAGTTGCCAAACCAGGCCAATCCTTTATGAGGGTGAACCATTGAAAAGCTGACTTTGGGTGCTTTCTGTGTGGAGTTTGCACGTTCTCTCTGTGAGAATCCCCAGGGCACACAGCATAAGCGGAGACCCCCAGCCTTCACATCAATGTCCGGGCCACAGACACACTCCTTCCTTTGTGGGTTTCCTCTGGGTGCTCTGGTTTCCGCCCACATCCCAGACATATGCAGGTTTGTAGGTCTCTATAAATTGCCCCCAGTGTGTGTAAATGAGAAAATGGGATAACATAAAACTAGAATGAACGGGTGATCGAAGGTCGGCGTGGACTCAGTTTTTCCATGCTGTTTCTCTGAACTGGACAAACAATATGGAAGTAAGAGCAGAATGGAGTTTGAAACAAGTAACCGGTATATTAGAGATTAATGATACATACAATATGTGTTCATCTGTTTCATCAGTATGCAGCAATTGAGGTATTATTCGTGTGCAGAAATGTTGGCATGTATCATTAACAGATTGTAACTTGTTACCTAAATCTTCATCAATGTACACCTCTCTACTTTAGGTGAATATCTTGTTGACCTTTACTCAACATCTTCTATTTTTGATAAAGAGTGTTTCATAAAATATAGCTCTATCTTATACATTTAATAGAAAAATTAAATGCTGAGGTTTTTTATGGAAAAAGAAGACATTATTGTACAGATTTGCCTTTTCATCTGAAATTTCCGTGGAGAGTTCCTCAATCATCTCGTGCAAATGCAGTTTATGTATCCAACAAAATAGTATATATTTAATAGTTCCAAAAGGTGGATAAAGAGATCCGTAATTGGCACGATCATCCCATGCGGAGATTTGTAAGAAATAAGGAATTATTTGGGCTGATGTTAGGTGCTTTCTAAATTCCAAGCTGTTTAACTTGGATTTGCCCCAGTGTGTGTGGATGACAAAATGGGATAACATAGAACTACTGTAATTATAATAACTATAGTACAAGGTAAACTTAAAAACAAAAATGCAACAACAAGAATATTTTCATATGCTTAATCAAAATCAGTATATCACTAAGCAGAATAAATTCCTCAAGATAGCAATAAAAACTGTTATCACTGTTGCATGTGTCTTCATATCTTTGTTAGGGAGATTGTACAATTTGTTCTCTCAGCTCTCTTTTTGGCAGAATAGATCCCTACATTCTGCAGATGGAAACCAGCTGTAACAGCTAAGAATTGAGAATGTCCTGACCTTCCTGCAGTCTGTTTGCAGTTCTTTGATGGGCCAGTTTTGAATAGTCCGTTGATACAGTGTCAAAGATTGTTGACCTGAAATGTTAGCTCTAATTCTCTTCCTACAGATGCAGCCTGAGAATTTCTAGCATTTTCTGATTTTACATTAGATTTCCAACATGTGCAATTTTGTTTTGGAATTTCCCTTATTTTTCAGACTAGCTTAGTCCCTTTCCATAACTAACTTTGCATTTGATAAGTGTTTGCATGATACCCCGCTCTGATCGCATGGGATCCACGGAGAGTTAACTTATTGGATAGAGAATTGGCTTAATGGAAGGAAGCAGACGGTGATGGTGGAAGGCTGTTTTTTGGACTGGATGCTTGCGACTAATGATGTGCCTCAGGGATCAGTGCTTGAACCATTGCTGATTCTGGTTCATATCAACGATTTGGATAAGAATGTACAAGGCATGATTAGTAAGTTTGCAGATTACACAAAAGTGGGTGGGATCATAGATAGTGAAGATAGTTATCAAAAATTGCAGCAGGATCTTGAATAGCTGGGCAAGTGGGCAGAGGAATGGATAAAGGAGTTTAATGCAGATAACTGCGAGATATTGCATTTTGGCAAGTCAAAACATCGAAAATAGATGTAGGGGTAGGCAATGTGGCACCGAGCCAAAATCAGTACCCCTTTCTGGCTTTTTCCCCATATCCCTTGATTCCTTTAGCACTAAATTTAGAGCTAAATCTAACTCTCTTTTGAACACATCCAGTAAATTGGCCTCCACTGTCTTCTGTGGCAGAGAATTCCACAGATTCACAACTCTGTGTACAAACCAGGGCACGACTTTAATTCTGAAATGCAGGGCCCTAGGAGTGATGTAGAGCAGAGGGATCTAGGAGTGCAGGTACATAGTTCCCTGAAAGTTTCAACACAGGTAGGTAGGGTGGTCAAGAAGACTTTTGATACATTGTCCTTTATCAGTCAGGGTACTGAGTGTGGAAGTTAGGATGACATTTTAGTTAGGATGTCACAAGACGTTGGTGAGACTGCATTTGATGTAGTGTGTTCAGTTTTGGTCACCCTGCTATTGGAAGTATGTCATTAAGCTGGAAACAATGCAGGGAAGTGGCCTGAGCTGTAGGGAGAGGTTAGGCAGACTAGGACTTTATTTCTTGGAGCACTGGAGGCTGAGGGATGATCTTATAAAGGTGTGTAAGACCATGAGGGGAATAGATGGGGTAAATACACAATCTTTTAACCAGAGTTAGGGAATTCAGATCCGGAGAACATAGGATTAAAGCGAGATTTAATATGAATGTGAGGGTCAACCTTTCCATGCAGTGGATATATGGAATGAGCTGCAGAGGAGGTAGCTGAGGCATGCACTATATCAACAGTTAAAACACATTTTGACAGGTACGTGGATGCAAAAGGCTTAGAAAGAAATGGGCCAAACGCAGACAGGTGGGACTAGTGTAGATGAGGCATCTTGGTCGGCATGAGGAGGTTAGGCAGTAGAGCTTTTTTCCGTACTCTATATCACTATACCACTCCAAAACCAGCAACCCTATCCTTATGCACAGCACTGCTCTAGAGGATGTAGAAACATTCACATACCTAGGCAGTGTTGTGGACATCACTGGAGGGGCAGAGGCAGACATAAAAAGTAGAATCAATAAGGCTAGGGTGGTGTTTAACATGCTCAGGAATATGTTGAGCTCAAAACACATCTCAATCAACACCAAAATATGCATCTTTAACTCAAACCTGAAACAGGTGATGCAGTATGGATCAGAGACATGGAAAACAACAAAACACACTGCAAACAGGCTGCAAACATTCATTAACACCTGCCTTAGGAGAATACTTAACATCTGGTGGAGAGACAAAGTAAGCAATGTGGACCTGTGGAAAAGAACAAGCCAGGAGCCCATTGACTTGCAAATTTGAAGGAGAAAATGGAATTGGATTGGACACACCTTCAGGAGACCTGCCACAAACATTACCAGGCAAGACCTGAAATGGAACCCCCAAGGAAAAAGGAAAAGAGGTCGCCCGAGGAACAGCTGCAGAAGAGGTGTCCAGACAGAAATGGCTGAGAGTGGGCTCAACTTGGGAGATCCCGAAAGAACTGCCAACAACCGAGTGAGATGGAGGACATTTGTCCCTAGAGGAGCAAAGGGCTTAAGAAGAAGAAGAAGAAGAAGAAGATATCACTATCTCCAGTATCCATCTTCTCACTGTGCAGCAAGCACCATTTCAGGTCATTGGGATAATCCTTTGGTGCCCACCAGCACCCTTCAAGCTTTCTACACAGAATGAGAAAAAAAGACAATCAGTGCATTATTGCAGACCTTGGTCGCAGTTTAACCTCATTATATGTTCCTGTTACAACGATGATAGGCATTAATCATCAAATCAAAATTACTGTCAAGTCAATGTATAGACAGGCAATCCTTACCCAATTTGTACTTTGGAACTGAATGTATATTTATAATAGCAGAATTATCTCAACATGTCAGATATAAACAAGGTAACTGAAATCTTCCATGGATGAGTTAGAATCCAGGTTTAGATTTGTAACAGTTGTATGAAAATATGTTGGATCATAAGATGTAATAAGAAATAACTTTTAATTATCTCAATGGCATGTTTTATACCATACACTATTATTGTATCAGCTAAACTAGAATAAAAAGGTCAGGAAATGCATGTTGCTTCTAGGACCATATATGAGCAATTAAAGTAATTAATTCAGAGAAGTGGGCTAAATCTTCATGCAACAGGATCATGCCTCCTGTGTATCAGTTTTTTTTTTACTGTTGGCTGGCCCTCACTGCTATATAGTTGGAATATATTGAAAACATGTTTCACCTTCCCACCCACAATTATGTGTCGTGAACACCATATTCTGTCTTCAATATATCTAAAAGGGAACTCATGGGCTTTAATACTGCTTTTATTTCCCACCAGTATTCCTTCACTGTGTGGCTAATATGGAAGCTAAAAGCATAAAGTAGCATTGAAACGAGTCCTTCGGTCTAAGCCCGCCACTCAGCTACACAATAAGGGCTATTTACGATGGGGATGTGGAGGAAACCTGAGAGCTTGGAAGAAATCCACTTGATCAGAGGAATAAAGTGCAAAATTTATGTAGACTGCACCAGAGATTAATATTGGACAAGATCATTGCAACTATGAGGCCGTAGCTCTGTCTGCTGAGCGACTGTGCTGTCCGCTTGTGCTGCCACATTTACCACACCAGTAATAGAATCCCTTTAAAGAAGAATTACTGCTGCCAAGGTATAAAAATAGAGCATAATTCTTTGGTAGTTTACCTACATTGAAGAGGCAAATACCTCAATGGATTCAATTTGTTGTTCTTGAAAGAGAGAATATCCTGCATATCCTGTGGCTAAGGAGAAGGAAGAGTTTATATGCTGCAAATATGTTGCAACTTCTTGCAAAAGTATCCTAGCTGCCTGCTAAACTTGCAGAGTTTTTGCTTCATCTCATTCCCCCATCGTTTTTGAAGTGACGAGTAATGAAACGTATACCACACCACGTATACCACATCTGGGCAAGGGCATCAAAATAAAGTGCCTCGCCACCTGAGGCAGCTGAAGTATGGATAGTTACAGAAGCCGAGGAAAATCTTAGAGGAATATAGATTGGCATGAATTTGGTAACAGTCCCCACATTCACATTTCCATCACTGTCAGAATACTCTACAACAAAACAATGAGAAGTCAGAACTCACTCATGTAAATGAAATATATTATTTAGTCATGAAGAATTCTGCGTATCTAAAACTTGACTTAAGCTGTTTTCGTGAACAACAGATGTTTATCTTAACCTTGTTAAACAGCTGTTTATGTTCATAGTTAATAGTCCAGTGCTAAAATCCAGCACACAACACAATTTCATTTTGAATTAAACATGCCAGTGTGTCAGATAAATGAGTTTACATTCTATTTATGAAAGATATAAACATAAATCATTCAAAGCTCATGTCCAGGCAATGGACATATACAAGTAATTGTTTGCTTATTGCACCCCTGCTAGGGTTCAGAACTCTTAAAGAAATTAATTTGCAAATTTGTACTAGAGCAGCTTAGTATAAGCTGTCATATTTCAGGGCTGTGATTGAGTAGACCAATTAGGCAGACATTCTCAATAGTCTTCAATTGTGATGCTAAGTCCAATTTCTTGATATTCTGGTTGCAAAACTTATGTTTCCCACCACGTTGTCTCAGTTGTAAGAGTGAATTTGTACCTAAACTGTCAATAGCTTTTAATTTTTTTTCAAATTAAATATTTCCCATGACATTTTAAAAGTGAATTGACTCATTGCTCCATTGTTGAATGGCTGGCCAGACTACTTCCAAAATGTTGCCAAATATTCCCACGAACAGCTGCTTTGGGTTTTGAGGCATTACTGGAGGATGATATTCTGTGTCAGGTTTCTTCCTGCCACACCCGGGGCATAACCACTTGGTGCCTGGAATTGGCAATTGAGCATTAATATTGGCACTGAGGACATTACAGAGGATGAGGTGTTGGGGAGGAAATTTTACAACAGCCCAAAGGCCATCAATGGCAGCAGAAAGTACTGCCCTTACAAAGCTAAGAGTTTCCAGGTTATTTCAGGGATTGGGAAGGATAACCCCATTAACAGGTTCGACTATAAGAAGGGGAAGTTTAACCTTGAAGGCTGCTTAGTACTCATCAACTAGGACAGGAGGATTTCTTGGAAGTGAGAGGATGGAGTCCATGGAGAATTAGGAGTTGTGAGGCCAACCAGGAAAGTATTGGAATAAGCATTTGGAAGGAACAGCGCCTTGCCATGAACATACAAATCCAGAACAGAAGCAGGAACAGAATGTAGCAATGTTACAACATTTTGAGATTAAAAAAATCAAATCTGCAATTTATCCTATCAGATAAAGCATAAACATAAGTTTAATTTGACACCTAATTCACTTTCATATCTTCAG
This sequence comes from Raja brachyura, assembly GCA_963514005.1. Next base: position 70,751,489 of record OY740783.1, on the reverse strand, counting down.
CATTAAAAAAGTCATGGCCATTTTCATACTCGGAAATTAGCATCTTGTTCCCTATTGCTTTTCCATTGACTTAACACAAAAACTGTGATTGAGGACAGTCAAAAGTCCATAACTTTTAAAAAAAATAAGAGAACGGAATGAAAATTTCATTTGTTATAGATTGAAGCATTCTGAAACATCTTACTTGAATGACCTGAAATTAAAGCATATAATTAGTTAATTACCTAATTGTAGCTAATTACAAAATTGACCGTTGTGACGGAAATAGTAATAAACACCCAGGCGTCCTTGAAAATTCAAAAATGTGATATTCTCAAGATCAGAACTTTAATATTATATTATATGCTGTAAGTCTGTAACAGATGGGTAAATAAATTAAAATTTCTAGCAATAGACCAAGTCTTTATGGAGAAGACCAGTTGCTAGCAGTTATATTGGCATATGATAATCAGTAGCATCATCATACTCCTCAGATTGTAACCAAAAAGCAACTCTGTACACCTTGTTTTTCCTCAACTTTTCAATTTTGGCATTGTAAACTACAAGTTTTTTCTCTTCATACCACACATGACATGCCTTTGTGTCCACTACTTTCCAATGAAGAAAGTCATGTAGATTCCATTTCTTAAGAAAATTATATATATTTAAAAATAGCCTGGGTATCCAAATAACAAACTAATCCCATTCACACAAGAATTCGCAATATAACATGATTTTTAAATCTCACTGTCATGAATTTATATGCCAGATGGAAAGAATTTAGTGTTTAATTCCTATAAAGTAATCCAGAAACATCCACTCAAAATATAATCAAAATTACTGTTTTTTGCACAATACATGTGACTCAAACTGTTGTGAATATTTAGTTTAAAAATAATGACCATGGAGAGAGAATAACACAAAATATAGACAATTTAGATGGTTTATGACATGATTGTCCAAACGATATGGGCATTTTAATCATCTTGCTTCTGGAACGCGATTGATTGGAACTTTGCATTTGCGGAGAATTTGAAGCCCATATCGGCAGGAAAGACACTGCCGGTTTGTATGGGCCCAATTAAAAATTTGCAACGTAAAATTAGATTAAAGCCATCCCAAGAAGCAAGATTATATGCAAAATAAACGACTTACCCTTTGTTTTGTCCCGTTCTTGCGATCCGTTACGTTGTAGACGTTGAGGGCATTAGAAGTTGCTTTTTATTTGCTTCTAATTATTAAATTGGCTAGCGGTTAAAAGAAAATCAAGAACAGAAGTCCAATCGACTTTTCTTCAGCAGCTAGCAGCCCGAGGAAATTCGCCTCCGACAGTCAGTACAAAACCTGAATTTTAATCCCACCCCCCCCCCCCCCCAAAGGCGCCAAAGTCGTGCACGGCCAGTGGCAAAACTGCAGCGCCGCTGAAGGTAGGTTTTGTAACATCGCTACAGAATGCACTCCACCTGTGAAGACTACAAGCTGTTTAACAGTATCTTGGTTGACTGGCTATGACCACAGCTCTGCATTTCTGCTTGTCCGTAGGAACCTTTCACTACCTTGCTTATCAAGTATCTCACTATCACAAATTTTCAAAGACTTTACTTCCATTCACTTTGGGAAAGGAAGTTTGAAAACAACTTATTGTCTGAGGGAGAAAAAAAGTCACCTTCTGTCTTCCTTACTAAATTTATTTTTAAACAGTGACTTCTAGTTCTAGATACTTCCACTAGAGAAAGCAGCCTCTCCACATCCATCGTGTCAAGATCTCACAAGATGTGTGATTGATCAACTCTCTTTTCGCACTTCTCAACTCCTGTGGGTCCAATGCTAGTTTGTCCAACCTTACCTTGTTAGGTAACCAGTCAATCTTCAGGTATTTGGCTGAATTATTTTCTAAATTATTTGCCATGTGATAACATCCTTAAAAATTAGACAAATAACATACTTTTTTACCAAAGCAGACAACTTCATCTCTTTCCACATTTTGCTCCATTTACCTGATCATTGGTGCATAACCAACATATATCCATTTTGTAAAAAAACAATATGAAGTGCTGGAGTAACTTAGTGAGTCAGGCAGCATCTCTGGAGAACATGGATAGGTGGCGTTTCGGGTTGGAACGTTTCTTCAGACTTCTGAAGACCAGCTGAGTTACTCCAGCACTTTATGGTATTTTGTGTAAACCAACATCTGCAGTTCCTTGTTTCTATATCCTTTTTATTGCATGCTTCTGTCCTCTCAGGCTCACTTTCCTGTCTTTGTGTCATCAGCAAACTCAGAAAGGGAAGGAGACAGGAATGCAAGAAACTAAGGGTAGGTATCATCTGTCACAGGGGAACATGTTAGAAGCTATTGTTATAGCAGTGCACTCAAGAAAAAAAATCTAGCACAAGAAGCAGAATCATCATGGAATTGTGATAGGGAAATAGTTTAACTGATTTATTGGAATTTTCGAGGAGCTTTAATGCCTTCATACAAATTATTATGTAATTATAAAAAGTGGATGCAGCAGCACCAATTCCAATGGCATATTATTCATTACATTCCACCAGTAAATTATCCCATTTATACTACTTTCTGGACCTGATAGCTAGCCAATCCTCGATAGACATCAATATTTTAAAGCTTTTATTTGCTTTATGTGTTTTGATTCATTAACTTATAAAATGACTAGAAATTTAAGTATAGTACATCTACCAGTTTCCCTTTATTCATGTAGTTCAAAAAACTCTACTAAATTGGTTTCTATTAAATATGAATTCCCTTCACAAAATCACATGAACGATATTGTTACTTTATATTTTTCTCAGTTCTTTTGAAAATAGCTAACATTTTCCCTATGGTGGATATTAAACCAACTGGCAGGCATGCAGTTTTTGGCTTTCTTGTCTATTTTTGATTCCGGTAGATTGAGGGACGTTAATTATTTAGAAAGTGTGCGTTTGGGTGTTTTTTAACAGTGGATGAAATATAAGGACTGAGACACCTCTGAGTCAGAGAGAATGTCAGGTTTAGGAAGAGTCCACCTCAGTTATGGCATAGGCAGAAAAGAGGATGGAGTCAACAGAAAGTAACGTGAATGAATTCTGTGATTTTTCATATAGTGCCCTCCATAATGTGTGGGACAAAGACCCATTATTTACTTATTTGCCTCTGTACTCCACAATTTAAGATTTGTAATAGATAAATTACATGTGGTTGAAGTGCACATTGTTTCACCATGTAGGAATTACAGCTGTGTTTATAAATAGTCCCCCCATTTCAGGGCACCATAATGTTTGAGACAGAGCAATGTCATGTAAATGAATGTAGTCATGTTTAGTATTTTGTTGCATATTCTTTGCATGCAATGACTGCTTGAAGTCTGCGATTCATGGACATCACCAGTTGCTGGGTGTCTTCTCTGGTGATGCTCTGCCAGGCCAGTATTGCAGCCATCTTTAGCTTATGCTTGTTTTGGGGGCTAGTCCCCTTCAGTTTTCTCGTCAGCATACAAAAGGCATGCTCAATTGGGTTCAGATCGGGCGATTGACTTGGCCACTCAAGAATTGACCATTTTTTAGCTTTAAAAAACTCGTTTGTTGCTTTAGCAGTATGTTTGGGATCATTGTCTTACTGTAGAATGAACCGCTGGCCAATGAGTTTTGAGGCATTTGTTTGAACTTAAGCAGGTGTATCATCAATGTAGATAAGTGAGCCAGTACCTTCAGCAGCCTTACATGCCCCGGCCATAACACCGCCACCACTGTGTTTCACAGATTAAATGGTATGCTTTGGATCTTGGGCAGTTCCTTCTCTCTTCCATACTTTGCTCTTGCCAGCACTCTGATATAAGTTAATCTTTGTCTCATCTATCCGCAAGACCCTTTTCCAGAACTGTGGTTGCTCTTTTAAGTTCTTCTTGGCAAACTGTAACCTGGCCATCCTATTTTTGCGGCTAACCAGTCGTTTGCATCTTGCAGTGTAACCTCTGTATTTCTGTTCATGAAGTCTTCTGCGAACAGTGGTCATTGACAAATCCACACCTGACTCCTGATGAGTGTTTCTGATCTGTCGGACAGGTGTTTGGAGATTTTTCTCTATTATAGATCTGACAATGTACACTTTGATTACATGTGATTTTTTTCTATTACAAATCTCAAATTGTGGAGTACAGAGGCAAATAAATAAATGATGGGTCTCTCTCCCAAACATTATGGAGGGTACTGTATGTATGTGTGTTTGTTTGACATACTCCCCTGTTGACTTCTAAATTGAATGGATCAGCGAATATATTTTAATTTAAAAATCCTGCTTCAAGACTTCAAATGTTATTGTAAATGCTTGGTAATGATGAATTTAAAAGAATTAGTGATACTTCTTATGAATGCCCATTGCATTTTAATCCACTTGGACATAACATCGGTTTTATGTTACAATGTAAATGAGAGGGCTCAATCAGACAGTTTTGGCCATACTACTCAAATCTGTGATATTCCTTTTCACAAAATCATTATATTTTTCCAGCTTTACCATAGTGGCCTTTTGTTTCAGTCGCCTATGTTTAAAGGCCAGGCCTTTATATAAACGAATGGGATTTTGGCCCAGCTTTCAACCAGTGCAGCTGTGAACCATCTATTGCTTAAAGATCGGGCTCTCTTAAACCTAGTTCTCATCAAATAATGTGAAAGGTTTGGCTTGCAGATTGATGTATGGAGTCTGCGGTGTTTTCACTATGTTCTAAATACAATGGGAAGTCTTGGCACTGAATTTTAATGTGGCCATTTGGATTGAGGCACACACCAACTGCAATTGTATTTTGGATCAGCCACCAAATGCTAATCTGTAATGTAGTGAAGGGTTACCTATTTCGCAGAGATAAAATCATTGAAACATAGAAAATAGGTACAGGAGTAGGCCATTCGGCCCTTCGAGCCAGCACTGCCATTCAATATGGTGATGGCTGATCATCCAAAATCAGTACCCTGTTCCTGCTTTCTCCCCATACCCTTTGATTCTGTTAGCCCTTAGAGCTATATTTAACTCTCTTGAAAACATCCAGTGAAAAAGCGAGTTTGGTTTTATGAGAAATGCAAGGAATCATGAGATTTGTCAAAGGTCATTCATGATAAAGAAAATGCAAACAAAGCGCTGGCTGTATAAAATTTGTATAAATTGTTAAGTATTAACATCAATGAATCCAGAATTCTGTCAATTCAATAGCGAACATTTATGAACATTAATTTGATCTTATTTCTATCTCACGTCACAAACCCACCCTCTGGAATTCAGCAGAACCTCTCCTGGCAGCGTTAGAGGACATTCTCATTCTCTCTCTCCCTCTCCGTCTCTCTCTCGGTCTCTGTTTCTCTCTTTCTCTCTCTCTTCTCAGCGCTGGCTGTAAGCCTGGGGCCACCACTGCTCCGGGCCGGTGTCCGATCACCCCAGTCATCTCCGGCCGTCCCCATTCAGGGATGGGACACTCGGGAAGGGACGGAGACAGTCGTGAGACTCCTCTCATAAATCTGCGTCCTGGGGTTATGCAGGAGAGGGGTGCATCGCTCTGTAGGAAGGAACTGCAGATGCCGGTTTACACAAGGTAGACACAACGTGCTGGAGTAACTCAGCGGGACAGGCAGCATCTTTGGAGAAAAGGAATAGGTGACGTTTTGGGTCAAGACCCTCTTCCAGATATGTTGCCCGTCCCGCTGAGTTACTGCAGCATTTTGTGTATATGCCCGTTGATGATTGGTGCTCTGCTTTCGCTGGCACCGAGGGGGTTAACCAACAGCCACTGGATAAGGCAAGAGGTGCAGCTGACGATCCCCAGCCCGTCAGGGAACGGGTTCCTCTGGATTTGGAGCAGAGTTGAGCTGGAGTTAGCGCTTCATCCCCGCGCTCACTGTAAGCCTGGGGCTGCATCTGCTCCGGGCCGGTGTAGCGTCACCCCGGACATCTCCGGCCGTCCCTGGACAGGGATGAAACACTCGGGAATGAACGGGGATCAGCCTCCTGGGGTTATGCAGGAGAGGGGAGCGTGGTTCGCCCTGGGAAATAACCCTGTATAACCCGGGAGGGCAGCTCGAGTGAGAATGGAACCCATACACCTAGGCTTACCTTTACCTAGTTAGATTAATTTGGTTTAGGGACACAGCACAGAAACAGGCCCACCAAGTTCAAGCCTATCACCCGTTTGCTCTTGTTCTACATTATCTAACTCCGGTAGTAATCCAACAATGCTTGCAGCGCCCGAGACACGGGTTCGAACCTGACTACGGATGAAACACATGTCTGTATACACGCAGCAGTTCAGCTGCCGAGAATCTTTAGCTCAAGTGACCTATGACCTAAGCATGCGCAGTTGAAATACTGAACTCGCGCATTGGCCTCTACTGCCTTCTGTGGCAGAGAATTCCACAGATTCACAAGTCTCTGGGTGAAAACGTTTTTCCACATCTCGATCCTAAATGGCCTACCCCTTATTCTTAAACTGTGACCCCTGGTTCTGGAGTCCCCGAAAATCGAATCAGTAATTCATTATGATCAATTCTTTAATGGATATTCAATAAATTAAATAAACATGTAAAATTAACCATACCTTATGTTGCACCCAGTGTGCAATAAAAATCCAACTCAACTCTAACCTACCAATAATTTAAAAATGTTTAAGAAAGAACTGCAGATGCTGGTAAAATCGAAGGTAGACAAAGATGCTGGAGAAACTCAGCGGGTGAGGCAGGAATTAAAAAATGATGACTAGTACTCTTGAACGCCTAAAAAATCTGAAGAATGATATTGACCTGAAACATCACCCATTCCTTCTCTCAGGAGATGCTGCCTGTCTCGCTGAGTTACTCCAGCTTTTTGTGTCTATCCTGAAGGGCTTGTGCCACATGGGCGACCTTATCCACGAGTCCAGAAGATTGTCGAAATTCTACTCCTATCCCATGACCTTATGGCAATAAAGTATCATTGAATTCAACATGGAATGGTAATACATACATTTCAGAGGACAGCTAAATTTGAGAAAGTTTCCCCATTGCCCCTTTTGGTTGGCAGAGTCCAAGGCTTTATGACTTTGACAAAGGACAGGTATAGTGTTGGTCTCTACATTTTTCTTGAATTTGATCATTGAACCTCTTGGTGAAAGAAATCAACATTGCGACTTAGGTAGGAACTCTTTGGTCACAGGGAAAATACTTTTGAGAGGGAACCTTGCAACAACGTGTGTGGCAGAGGGCAGTGGGACTCCTCTGTAGTTACTCCATTGGATGTATATTTACATGACTATGGTCAAGATTACAACTTCTCTGAGATAAACTGGCATGCACTTCTGTTCCCAGATGAAGTCATGGAGCCAGTAATATTTCCTTGCCATGTTTTAGACCTTCAGCAGGGATTTCAGCTGCTGAAGAAGGCTCCAGAAACCTTGTTATATGTCAGCTGTTGGGTGACCTTTTAAATCATGTGTTAGGCTACGTTACTGCTGAAATTGTGCAGATATTACACAGTGGAATGGAGACAGTCAGTGTTAAAGTAACAGAATTTCAAAGGCAAAATGATCGTTAGGGATTTGTTGTCAGTGAAAATTGGCTCTCTTAAGATTTATGTCAGGTCAGAATTCTATTTAGTATGAATACTCTCATTTGTCAAGAAACATTGTTTCAAGCTGTCAAATTTGAGTGCAGACTTCTTGTAAATTAGCACGGAGCCACAGAAACACATCGAGGCAAACAAGCATCTGCTTGCAAATATTAATATGAATAATTGTCTTTGATAATGTTACAGCTCCAGAAGTAAAATAATGTCATCATAAGTACAGTTTCTTCAGAGTATTGATGAGGGTTATTATATGCTGAGCAAGATATCTCTTCATAAAAATTATTTATTTCTGCAAAGGCCTTTACTGTGAAATAAGCAGAATTTTATTGTGCTTCATTGAGGCATCCAATGATACCTGCCACAAAGCAAGTCTCAGACACAACCATGATATTTGAAGATCGTACAATGCACCAGTAAAAATGCTTATACTATAGTGTCATTTTACTATATTTACTTTAGTTAGATTGTTGACGCTAAAGAGTGATGAAGAATATTTGAGAAGAATATAGATTACAACGACCAAATTGATTTTTTGATTTGGTTTACATGTGCATTCACTGACGGCCTTTGTTTTAGATATATATTGAATATCAACATGACAGTCAGTAAATTATATTCAAATTTAAAGCTGTGTCTGAGTAATCGAGTTGTAGTACACAGAAGTGCACCAGGTTCAAGCCAACCTTTTTGTCCTTCACCAATGAGGAGGATGACTGAACTTTATTGCCTTCCCTCACAGTGGGAAACGTTGATGTGTGGGGATGTTTATGCTAACCTCTATCGTGTATTGTGTTCTTTTTTATTCGTATGGCTGTATGGTAACTCAAATCTCACTGTACCAATTGGTGCATGTGACAATAATTATAACTTGTAACTTGTAAGCAATCCTATGTGCCCTCATTCAATCTGTGTTCTTCTGTGCCTTGCCTATTGATGTGCCTGTCTACACAAACCCAGTAATACAATTTCAATACAGTTCAAAATTTCAATGCAAATAAAAACTTTCTCCTCAAATCATCTTTGAAACTTCTTCCTCGCATCTTAAAACCATGCCCCCTTGTTTTTGATATTCTGTTAACCCTGTAATTCCCAAAGGATTAATATTCTGGGATATTTGTATTCAAAAAGGAATTTCTTCCTCACTCACCAGATGCACTATGGATTTTAGTAGTTTCTACGATATAGGTTTACGTTGGAATACTGCATGGAAACAGGCCGTTCAGCCTGCTGAGTCCATGCCGACCAACGATCACCCATACTCTAGTTCTATCCACACAAGAGACAATTTTACGGAAGCCAATTAACCTACCAACCTGCACATCTTTGGAATGTGGGAGGAATCGGAGCACCCCAGAGAAAACTCACACAGTCCACAGGGAGAATGTAAAAACTCCTGACAGACAGTACCCATAATCAGGATTGAATCTGGGTCTCTGGTGCTGTAAGGCAGCAACTCTACCTCTGTGCCGCCTATGCAGTTATGTTATTCTGCGGGAAATAACCATTAGATTAGAATGACAATTTTGCACAGGTAGCCACTTCATCTGATCTTAACTGTCTTAAATGCAATTTTGCAGGTAATTTATTTAGAAACTTTACTGGTTCAATGGTCTGTGATACTTTTCCAGCTTGTTTATTTGCTGACATGACAAGTGCAAATGTGGAGCAAACATACCATATTCTAAAAAGAGGTCATTTTTGTTACATATATGGCTCCATCATGTATTTTGTTTCCTTTGTCCTCAATAACCTACCATTTATTTTATCTGCCTTCTTACTATACATAAGAAATGATGCATGCTCTTTGAGAAACATACCCTTCTCCAATAGGAATAATTATTTACGAGCATGATACAAACAATAATTCAAATCAAATCAAGCTGAAAAATTAAATTGTTAAAAGAACATCGGCTAACTCTTAAGTTCCTTTGTAAGTCCTCATCTAGCATATTTGAAGTGATTAACAGATTCATAACATATGTATAACAAATGTTCTGCTACTGACATACTTCAGATGTACTTTTAATTTGTTTTTATCTGTCAGTAAAACAAATGCATTTTTTTTAAACTTTCCTTCAAATTCAGTATGGGAATGAATCATGACAATGATCATCCATCCTGTGCAGATGGCCTCCATATCATGTCTGGGGAATGGATCAAAGGACAAAATTTGGGTGACGTGTCCTGGTCGCAATGCAGCAGGGATGATCTGGAAAGATTTCTCAGGTATGTACATGCCAGACTCACATACTATCTAAAGCTGTTATCGTGCTGCACCAATTTAATATAATAGACAATAGATGCTGTGTAGATGTCAGATCATATTTACTTCTTGACCAAATATTTTTGTTTGTTTCCATTCTTAGATATAAAAAGGGAAAAGATCTATGTAAATGGATGTTGTGAGGTTTAATTTCACTCTGCTGGTTTGTTCAATATCAGATTTATTTTTGCTATTTTGGAGCAACCATTAAGTCGTTTAATGTAATTGGATGAAAACAAAAGTGCAAATATATTAACTGGTATGCCCAGAGGAAATTAAACCATTAAATGGATTTGAAAAAGTCTGTGCATTTAATAATTTTAAGTTAATAACTTATTGGCACAATTGTATTCTCTTAGGGGGAACATTCCACAATAAAAGTCTTATCATTGTTAACATAGTTCTGTTGTAGCAGAATTCCCATGTAGTATTTTACTGTGATTGAGGTGATCTTTAATGTTTTCTGTATGTATATATTGCATTTGTACCAATGCATGTTTGCCAGTTGTTTTATAGTTTATATGGAACCTGATAAGGTTGTGATTTAATAATACTGTTTATGTTAAGGTTTAGACATCTCAAGACATGATTCCCGTTTTACACATTTAAAATTAACATCAATGCTGCAGGCAGCTCTGAAACATGCACCCCACCAGATTGATAAAGCAATTAAACTTTGATTGCTTGAGAAAACACAGGCAAATGTATTGGGCAATGGTTGAATTCCCTTTCTGCTGTTTCACTATCAATTTGCAGGTCAACAATTTGCCACAGTTTCCTTAAGATTATAATTTAATTATGCTAATTTTTTGTAAAGTTTCTCAGTGGTAGTGTATAGATCATACAGTTAGCCATTTTCTTCTCAGGGTCCGAAGGGTAAAACAGAGGTATCTGATTGTGAGTTCTAAATGTCTTGCGTCTCTGTATTCAACAATAATTTGGTAATTTCTGAAAGAGACAATGGAAAGCAAAATACCTCAGAGTTTGGAGGACATGACATCCTTTAAGTTCACAAAATTTGCAAATTTATTGCTCTGACATTATTGACAGTTACCAAGGCCTTAAGCCAAGTGTGAGCTTTACTGCTACAGCTCAGAAATAATGCATTAGAGCATTAGTCAAATTATTTTAACATTCATGCGATTATGATTCATTGTGGTACTGATGGTGTGCATAATTGCTCAAAGAATGAGATGATTTTATCTCCAAGGGTGGAGATTGCTTGTTTTGCCTCTATAGTTGTACAGTGTGGGAACAGGCCCCTTGGCCCAACTTGCCCACGCCGACCAACATGCCCCATCCACTCTAGTCACAGCTGCCTGCACTTGGCCCATAACTCTCAAAACCTATCCTACCAAAGGACAAAGGACATTTATTGTCACATACACCAATTGGTGTAGTGAAATTTGTCTTGCCATGCAGCACACAGATAAAGATAAGACACAACATTAAAGAATTTAACAATAAACATTCAAAAAAATCCCCCCACAATGGTTCCCATTATGAGGGAAGGCACAAAGTCCAGTCCCCATCCCCTTGTCCACCCATAGTCGGGCCTATTGAGGCCTCCGCAGTCACCGCTATGGGGGCCGATGGTACAGGCCCTTCTTTGCCGGGTGATGGTGCTCCGGCGCGGGAGAACCCTCTCAGCGACTCAGGGTGTCTGTAACGGCCGCTTCCTTGCTGGAGACCGCGGTCTCCGCTGCCAACAAGCCGCGCTGAATGGAGCTCCACAACTGGCGATCTCACCGAGAGATCCCAGGCCCCTGACGTTAAAGTTGAAGTTCAGTGCCGCCGCCCACGGCCGGCCACCCCACAGTCCCGCAGCTCTGCGATGTTCACCTGTGGTCTTCAGCTCACCGGGATTCCAGCGTGGCAACCCGGGATAGCGCAATCCGTGATAGCGCTCCAGTTCTGTGCCGCCGCCAAAGCCGTGGTTCTGGGCGGTCCCCCCAGGAAACACCGCTCCACGCTCGCTGGTAGGCCACGAGGACGGGTCGACGGTGCAGCCCAGAGAAAGCTGTCTCTCCGACCAGGTAGGGACCGTAGAAAGCAGTTTCCCCCTCCCCCCCCCCCACCCCCACCCCCACATAATAAAGGCTAGGACTCCGAAAACAGAATAACTAACTAACTAAAAATTAAAAAAAGAGAGAAAAAACGGACAGCTGCCTGCTGGGCAACCATACCCGTACAGGACGGCGCCCCTACCAATGTACCTGTCCAAATGTCCCTTAAATGTTATGATAGTACCTGGCTCAACCACCTCCTCTGGCAGCTCATTCTATATGCCCACTGCCCTTTGTGTAAAAAAAAAGTTTAATGGGAACCATTAGGTTCCCATTAAACCTATGTCCTCTGGTTCTCGATTCGCCAATTCTGGGCAAAAGACTGTGCATTTACCTGATCTATTTCTCTCATGATTTTGTGCATCTCTTTAAGGTGACCCCTCATCCTCCTGCACTCCAACTTCTTGATATAGCTCATGCCCTTGAGTGCAGGCAGCATCCTAGTAAATTATCTCTGTACCCTTTCCAGCTTGACAACATCTTTCTGATAACATGGTGATCAATACTAAATTCAATACTCTAAATGTGGCCTCACCAATATCTTATACAACTGTAAGTTAACTTCCCAACGTCTCTACTCAATACTCTGAATGATGAAGGCCACTGTGCTGAAAGCCTTTTTGACCACTATGTACCTGCATTCCTAGATCCCTCTGCTCTACAAGACTCCCCAGAGCCCTACCATTCACGGTGTAGGTTCTGCCTGTGTTAGACTTCCCAAAATGCAACCCCTCACATTATCTCTGCATTAAATTCCATTAGCCATTCCTCAGCCCACCTACCCAACTGATCAAGATCCAGCTGCTATTTTCAACAACCGTCTTCACTATCTAGAATACCTCCCACTTTAGTGGCATCTGCAAACTTGCTAATCATGCCTTGTATTCCTTGTATGTTTGTTCAAGATGGACAAAACCAGCCAGGAGTATGAAATTATGTAAACGGGAAATAAATACCTGCTCTTCCAGAATAACCATTACTGGAGGGATTTTGTGCAAACGTTATGCTGGTTTGCATCCAGCAACAAAGTATGTAAGGCAGACTATAAATCAATGCAGAAACAAGGTACTGCGGATGCTGGTTTACAAAAAAACACACACACAAAAAGAGTTAGAGTGACTCAGTGGGTCAGGCATCATCCCCAGATAACATGGATAGATAATGTTTCAGGTCGGGATCCTTCTTTGGACAGAATCATTCAGAATCAATACCACCAGCTTCCCATGATGAAGTGTTGGTATGTCCCAGTGCAAAGAAATTAAACGTGAAAAACGTCACACATATTTAGTAGCCAGTACTCCATTAACAACTCAATTATATGAAAACAGCAGAAAACAAAAACTACTTTAATCAAGTTATTCCAACGCGATCCCAATTTGTTCAAAGCAACAGGTGTCATTCTGGCCAGGAGCATCAAAGACCCTGGAATGATTACAAGTCTCACCCTGTCAACATTGTAATGACTTGAGGATTATTATGTCTTCAGATAGCACAGAAAGAACAGTGTCCTCCTCCATTCATTTATCTATATAATGTTATATCCATAACAATTTCAAATAACTTTAAACTAGAATGGTGGCGGGGAGGGACTCAGATAGAGAAAGCTAGTAGACAAGGTCTGAGGCAGGGAAGGGAAGCACTCAGACCCAACGTGTAGGGGAGAAAGAAGAAAAAAATAATAAACAGAGAATAAGAGGTGGTGGGTTTCTTAAATGTGTGAGCAGAGAGAAAGAGGGGTATAAAATGAAGGTAGAAGCAATTGGTAGCAAGGTGAAAATTAATAGTGGCAGGCAGACAAATCCAGGGCAAAAATCAAAAGGGGCCACTTGTCAACATAATTGTATAAGGAGTAAGAGTGTTGTAAAAACAAGCCTGAAGGCTTTGTGTCTCAATGCGAGGAGCATTCGTAATAAGGTGGATGAGTTGAATGTGCAGATAGCTATTAATGACTATGCTATAGTTGGGATCACGGAGACATGGCTCCAGGGTGACCAAGGCTGGGAGCTGAGCATCCAGGGATATTCAATATTCAGGAGGGATAGACAGAAAGGAAAAGGAGGTGGGGAAACGTTGCTGGTGAGAGAGGAGATTAATGCAATAGAAAGGAAAGACATTAGCTTGGAGGATGTGGAATCAATATGGGTAGAGCTGCGAAACTCTAAGGGGCAGAAAATGTTAGTGGGAATTGTGTACAGGCCACCTAACAGTAGTAGTGGAGTTGGGGATGGTATCAAACAGGAAATTAGAAATGCGTGCAACAAGGGTAAAACAGTTATAATGGGTGAACTCAATCTACATATAGATTGGGTGGATCAAATTGGCAGGGGTGCTGAGGAAGAGGATTTCTTGGATTGTATGCGGGATAGGTTTCTAAACCAACATGTAGAGGAACCAACGAGAGAGCATGCTATTCTAGACTGGGTATTGAGTAATGTGGAAGGGTTAGTTAGCAGTCTTGTTGTGCGTGGCTCCTTGGGCAAGAGTGACCATAATATGGTTGAGTTCTTCATTAGGATGGAGAGTGACATAATTAACTCAGAAACAAGGGTTCTGAACTTAAACAAAGGTAACTTTGAAGTTATGAGACGTAAATTGGCCAAGATAGACTGGCAAGTGATTCTTAAAGGGTTGACAGTGGATGTGCAATGGAAGGTATTTAAAGACTGCATGGATGAACTACAACAATTGTCCATCCCAGTTGGGCAAAAGAATAAATCAGGGAAGGTAGTGCATCCATGGATAACAAGGGAAATCAGGGATAGTATAAAAACAAAAGATGAAGCATACAAATTAGCCAGAAAAAGCAGCCTACCAGAGGACTGGGAGAAATTCAGAGTCCAGCAAAGGAGGACAATGGGCTTAATTAGGAAAGGGAAAATAGATTATGAAAGAAAACTGGCAGGGAACATAAAAACTGACTGCAAAAGGTTTTATAGATATGTGAAGAGAAAGAGATTAGTTAATACAAATGTAGGTTCCTTGCAGTCAGAAACAGGTGAATTGATCATGGGGATCAAGGACATTGGCAGACCAATTGAATAACTACTTTGGTTCTGTCTTCACTAAGGAAGACATAAATAATCTGCCAGAAATAGCAGGGGACCGGGGGTCAAATAAGATGGAGGAACTGAGTGAAATCCAGGTTAGCCGGGAAGTTGTGTTGGGTAAATTGAACGGATTAAAGGCCGATAACTCCCCAGGGCCAGATAGTCTGCATCCCAGAGTACTCAAGGAAGTAGCCACAGAAATAGTGGATGCATTAGTGATAATTTTTCAAACTCCTTAGATTCTGGAGTAGTTCCTGAGGATTGGAGGGTAGCTAATGTAACCCCACTTTAAAAAAAAGGAGGGAGAGAGAAAACAGGGAATTATAGACCAGTTAGTCTAACATCGGTAGTGGGGAAACTGCTAGTCAGTTATTAAAGATGGGATAGCTGGGACTATTAAAGATGGGACTGGGTATTGAGTAATGAGGAAGGGTTAGTTAGCAGTCTTGTTAAAGATAGGATACCAGCACATTTGGAAAGTGGTGAAATCATTGGACAAAGTCAGCATGGATTTGGAAAGGTAAATCATGTCTGACGAATTTTATAGAATGTTTCGAGGATGTAACTAGTACAGTGGATAAGGGAGAACCAGTGGATGTGTTATATCTAGACTTTCAGAAGGCTTTCGACAAGGCCTGTCAAACTTAAAGCACACGGTATTTGGGGTTCAGTATTGATGTGTATAGAGAACTGCCTGGCAGACAGGAAGCAAAGGGTAGGAGTAAACGGGTCCTTTTCAGAATGGCAGGCAGTGACTAGTGGGGTACCGCAATGCTCAGTGCAGGGACTCCAGCTATTTACAATATATATTAATGATCTGGACGAGGAAATTGAATGCAACATCTCCAAGTTTGCGGATGACTCTAAGCTGGGGGGTAGTGTTAGGTGTGAGGAGGATGTTAGGAGGCTGCAAGGTGACTTGGATAGGCTGGGTGAGTGGGCAGATGTAGTATAATGTGGATAAGTGTGAGGTTATCCACTTTGGTGGCAAGAATAGGAACGTAGACTATTATCTGAATGGTGGCCGATTAGGAAAAGGGGAGATGCAATGAGACCTGGGTGTCATGGTACACCAGTCATTGAAAGTAGGCATGCAGGAGCAGCTGGCAGTGAAGAAAGCAAATGGTATGTTAGCATTCATAGCGAAAGGATTTGAGTATAGGAGAAGGGAGGTTCTACTGCAGTTGTACAGGGTTTTGGTGAGACCACACCTGGACTATTGCGTACAGTTCTGGTTTCCAAATCTGAGGAAAGACATTCTTGCCATAGAGGGGGTGCAGAGAAGGTTCTCCAGACTGATTCCTGGGATGTCAGGACTTTCATATGAGGAAAGACTGGATCGACTCGGCTTGTACTCGCTAGAATTTAGAAGATTAAGGGGGGATCTTATAGAAACTTACAAAATTCTTATGGGGTTGGACAGGCTAGATGCAGGAAGATTGTTCCCGATGTTGGGGAGGTCCAGAACAAGGGAAGGGGGAATTCCTTTAGGACCGAGATGAGGAAGACATTTTTCACACAGAGAGTGGTGAGTCTCTGGAATTCTCTGCCACAGAAGGTAGTTGAGGCCAGTTCATAGGCTATATTTAAGAGGGAGTTAGATGTGGCCCTTGTGGCTAAAGGGATCAGGGGGTATGGAGAGAAGGCAGGTACAGGATACTGAGTTGGATGATCAGCCATGATCATATTGAGTGACGGTGCAGGCTCGAAGGGGCGAATGGCCTATTTCTGCACCTATTTTCTATGTTTCTATATGTTGAGTGCAAAATTGGCTCAAACACAACAGATAATATAAAATAACATTGACTCTTGATTTTGGCAGCTTTCAGTTAATTTTAGTTACTTCGACTTTAGACATATAGTATAGAATCAGGCCCTTCGGCCCACCAAGTCTGTGCCGTCCAGCAATCACCCTGTACACAAGCACCACACAGTTTACAGTTTAAAAATTTTACAGAAGCCAATTAACCTACAAACCTATACGTCTTTGGAGTGTGGGAGGAAACCGGAGCACCCGGAGAAAACCCACGCGGTCACATGGAGAAAGTACAAACTCCATAAGATAGCACCCATAGTCTGGATCGAACCCGGGTCTCCAGCGCTGTAACTAAAGAGTAAGGGGGGATGGTGTGGAGGTGAACCTGGAAAGGAGAGGTGAGGCTGGGGCTAAGCCTGGCAAGTGATAGGTGGATACAGGTGAGGTGGGGTGATTGGCAGATGGATAGAGTAAGAGACAAATTATCCAATTTCAAGTTACTATTGCCCCACATTTCCCCCACCATCTTTCACCACCCTAGTCACCCTACTTCTTTCCCATCCTCTGTCCCCAAGCCCCTTATTTTCCATTTATAACCCTTCTTTTCTCCTTCCACCCATACCCCTCCCTCCAGTTTCACAGTTCACTCCACCTCTTTCCTTGACTGACAATCCTTTGTCTCCTTTTCACCTCTAACCTTTGACATACTCCACCCATCTGTCAATGCCCCCCCCCCCCTCAGAATCATCCTATCACTTGTCAGGCATTGCCCCACCCCAACCTCATCTCCCTTTTCCAGCTTTCTCCGCACAATCCATCAGTCCGATGAAGGGTCTCAACCATAAATGTCGTCTGTCCATTCCTTCCATCATTGTTGCCTAATTCACTGAGTTCCACCAGCTTTTTGCATTTTGCTCTTATTTTATAACATTGTGGTTAATAATTACAAATTCTGCCAAGCTTAACACAATGTTTCTCAGAAATATTTCTGATTGCTTTCTTCTGCACTTGACTTTAGAATTTTGGCATCATAGTTTAGATCTTAAACATAAATAACTAATAATCCACAAAGCTTTCCTTCTGTAATATAATACATTATGGGTTTTCACTGCACTCAATGTATAAACGGCCTGAAGAGGTTCCTAGAGGTTCATTGCATGGGATGAGGCCATTCAACCTATCATATCTATGCCAGCCCATGCCTTTTTGGTGTTAAGGCAACAGTGCCTAGAATATGTCTTCTCTCTTTTCCCTTTCCATTTCCATTCCCATTCCCTGCTATTGACCTTGCTTCATAGAAAAAAAACATTATTCAGGAGTTCAGGTTGGCTCTTCAATTTTCGGGGGGGAAAAGATGCAGGTTCTGAAAATGTATTCTAATGTAAACAAGGACAGCAGAACAAAACACTTGCAAAGTGTTTTTCAGTGTAATTAATATCCTTAGTGTCACACAAGTTTATTATTAAAACAGTTTACATTGAATCAAGTATGCAAATATTAGAGTAGATGACCAGCCAGAGTGTTAAGGACATTCTCAAGTGAGGGAAGAAGCAGAGAGTGTTATGATGAACAATTACGGGACATAGGAATTTGGCAGGACAGCTGACACCATGGCATCTAACAGGAGAATTACTTTATTAAGGAATGTTCAAGAGGTTTGAATTAGGGGATTGATAATAACTGGCTGCAGTGCTGATTGTACTTACAGGAGATGTGGACTAGGTGGGGAGGCATAGTCATGGGTGGAGTGGAAAAGAGGATTAGAATTTAAAAAATAAGCCTTTAGGTTAGCCATGTTGATGGGTGAATCTGACGGTGTATCCATGTCTGGAGTAAAAAGAGGAAGAAAGACCAAGTTTAACTTAGGATTGTTCTGAAAATTGTCATCTCCACTGCCAGGAAAGAGCACTTTGGCAGTCATGTCCTGACCGGTCAACATTCTGCCCTCGATTGGTGAACCATTGAACCTGACCTTGCCCTCTGCTGGTTAAGTAACCCTGCCGGCAACCTTTTTAGAAGTGAGAGAAAAATTGTGATATATGTGTGGCAATTGTTTTGTAAGCCCATGGGGAGAGCACCTCCACATTTCATCTTGTTGGTCAGTGCCTTGAGAACAGATATGTAAATCAAAGTGCCTGCTCTCTCAACTGCGATCAGGTGCAGCACCCAGCAAGGTCCCATAACACATGGAATGACTTCTGTCACCAGCTGCAGGCACAGAGTACTCGGCCTCTTTAAATTACCCCAGTTTGTTTTACACTCCAATTAAACCTTGACTCTGCACCTGCTCACTGCCATTCCCTGTCCTCCTGGAGCAAACTTTCAAGAACCTTAGTGTCCAGTTCAGGAATAATGTAATTAGTCAATCCCGAGATTTTGGAGTCAGTGACAAGAAGCCTTACATTGCTGATGATCTGCTGCTGCAGTGAGGACTTGGTTATTTCACTGCATTTTCTTTGTCTTCTGTATGGAGTTACCCTGTCTTTCATCCCGGCTGTGGGTTACTTTCAGACATATTTCATATCACTCGCTTCACTCCCACCCTAATGTTGTCTTTCCTGGTGAAGATAATTATGTTGGGTAGTCTTCTAGTGTCAGAGGGCCGCCCGGGTTAGTGGCACGATAAACACAAAGCGCTCTACCTTTGTAATGAGATCAAAGGTGAAATTTGAACTCTACAGTGGCAGGCGTCATGCTGTTCTTGTCTATGTTAAGGTCAGACCTGGATTAACATGATTTACTTCAGGTTCAGTTGAAGAACATGGAAGTTTTAACCAAAAACCTCTGTCATTCAAGTTCTTTGTGAGTTTCTGATTTGGAAAATCTAACAATTTGCTGTGCGTAAAAAAAATCAGAATGCGTTTTTCTTTTTTTAATCCATCGACGTACTAATTTTTTTCAGAGTTGATCATTTATATACAATTTCTTCTCGTAGTGCTTGTCCTTACTGGAATAATTATTGTGTAAAGATTATGCAAATATATTGATGCAGAAATAGTAATTAATTTCTTTGCAATGCGATTGAGATGAGGATAAAGATGTTAAATTCCTTTACACCAGGAATATGTGTAAATAATGTCCTGATAAACCAGTGACAGGCAGTAATGTGCTTTTTTAATTTATCTACGGGATAATGTTTCAATGAAACTTATTAAAGATGTACTTACCAGCATATCATTCAGATTTTATCTGTTTCCCCTAGTAGCTTGATGTGTGGGCAAATTCAAAATCATGGTGCCAGCAGCTGACAAATGTGTAACTGAAACCAGAAATCTTGACTTTATTTTTCCTCACTCGGTCACATTTTTTTCAGACAGCTGCACACTAAGCATGGCTTCTAGTGCCATCCTATGCCTGTCTCAATGAATGTTAATGTAATGGGAGGTCAGCAAAGTTTCTTCAACATAATTCACTTTTGCGGAAACATTTGCTGTACACCACTGATTGTTGATAGATTGAATAAATTCATCAATCTTACTCTGTTATATATATTTTTGGCAACTTCTATGCTGTCATGAAAATGTTCTGCTGGATCTCATCACAAAGTGGTCCGTAATGTGCTGTAACATCCCATGTAAAACAGAAGAGCAACAATCCAAGTTAATTTAACGTTTCATCTTATTGGGAAAATCGAATTAGGTTTTGCAAATCATTACTTCTGGGGCATTGGTATCCCAGATGGAAAGTGTGCAGATGTTTAGATGAGGACACATCTAGGTTTGGCGGTAATGATCAGTAATTCATCAAAGTCCATCATCCAAGGATAGACTTGATAAATGACTCTTTGCTGATGGAAATTAGCCAGTACTTGTGAAGCTTTGTTTCTGTGTGAATTGGCAGCTTCGGAATTCACAAACCAAAATAGCTCCAAAAAATAATTGATTTAGATAGAATAAACCACTGAATAAGAATTAGCATCACATCTTCCTGCACAAAAGCTCTTTTTATGTTGATCGAACTTCTTCAGAAATCAGCATCTTAATTAGTTTAGTCCTCAATGGGTATTTTTCAATTAAGAAAGTACAACATTGTAAGTTACCATGTACAACTTGGCACAATAACTGCTACAGGCTGACAATAGGACCGTTCAGAACATGGATGCACACAGTTGTTTGATCAGTTGATCCTGTTAGTACACTCATTCAAATGAATAACCACGGTATTGCTACTTTTGACTTCATGCAAGGTTTAGTTGCTGTTTAATGTTATGGTTTTGCTGGTGTTCAATGCACGAATGTTCACAAAGTTAGAACACATTTCAACCGATGAGACTTTTAAGTATGACCACTAAGCACCGAGGAGCTTTGTGGGAGCAACATATGTGCTTAATAGTGGCCAAACAAGGCTGTGTGCTATTTGTACTTGGCCTTAACACCTTGCAGTGATAGGTATCAATCATCATGGGTTTTGGACAGAAATCAAATAGTGGTAATCTCCACTTCCTGAAATTGTAATCAGCTTTTGATAGGAGATAAAACAATGATTAGTGTTGTACCTTCTGCATTTGTGAGAAGGGCATTGAATGTGAGCATTAACAACAACTACTGATCAAACAACTGTGTGTGTCCATGTTTCTGAACATTCTTAGTGTCAGCCTAAAGCACTTATTGTGCCAAGGTATCGTCAAATCAGAAAGATTAAACAGTGGTATCAATTCAATTTTTACAGACATTGAATTACATTTAAAATGTTGTCTTGATTGTAATATAGAAAAACAGCAGGTAGCCTGTGTGGAACGTTCCCACAAGGAGCCACCTTATTATATCCACATCACCTTGATGTTGACTGGGGTATAAATATTGATTGGGACGCCAAGGAAGACTTTTTTTGATTTTCTTCAATGCTGTAGGATTTTTACATCTGCCTGTGAGAGCTGTTATTGCTGAAAGATATCACCCCTGATAGGGCAGTTCTTTCTCAGTATGGCAATGGTGTTCTAGCTTTGATTTTTCTGCATTCACCCGGAGTGGAACTGAAGCTGCAACCTTCCGTCTCCGAGCCATGGTTGCCACCAATGCAGTCACTGGTTTTCAACATCGCTTCCACAGGATGAATCAATACAGAATCACAATTTCAAACAGACACATTGTTTTCTAGAAGGCTTCATGGGAATATTCCTAATAGTACTTTTCCTCCTTTGCGAAAAGTTTCTGAAAGAGAACTTTAACATTAATAAAGAGACCCATGACTACCTTTAATCAGACTTTACTGGACTTTATCTCGCAGTAAATGGTATTCCTTTTATCTTGTATCTGTGCACTGTGGACGGCTTGAATGTAATCCTGTGTAATCTTTCCGCTGACTGGATAGAACACAACAAAAAACATTTCACTGCACCTCGGTACACGTGACAATAATAAACCAAACTGTAGATTAACCCTGGGAACACAAAAGGCTGGAGAAACTCAGCGGGTGCAGCAGCATCTAAGGAGCGAAGGAGATAGGCGACGTTTCGGGTCGAGACCCTTCTTCAGACTAACCCTTATTAATTCATAGATTAATGTAGATTAACCCTTATTAATTCATGCCATTTATAATCTCCACTACACATATGTGCATGCCACCCTTTACATGGTATTACGGTACGACACAACTTTACACTAGCAAGGTCACTTAACTCGCTCTCTCTCTCTCACAAGCCAGCGGAGCTAGATGAGAATAGCTTGCTGTTTGAATGTTCCTGTTTGCCTATGGAATAAAGATTGATCTTCACTATGTGTGTGCTGCTGTGGATCATTCATAAACATGGTGTCAGTGTCTTGAACCATGTCTCCAACTCTTTTGCCTTAATTTATTTTAGTTTATTTTTTTAACATCGAACCATGGCAGGTTCTTTCAGTTAATCAGATCCTTTGGTGTTCGACAGTGAACTTGCCGAACGTTGGCGTATCTTTGAAGTGGAATTTGGAATTTTCATAGATGCTGCCCACCCTGGAGCTGCTCCCCACACCATTGCAGTAACACATGTTGTGAGGTCGGCAGAGTCCATCAGAGACTCCATTTGCCTTCTCCGAAATTTCAGAAACCTGTGCCAACTCCGCACTAACGTTATCACGGAGCACCACAAGTAGCCAACAAGAGGGCAAAACGGTTGAATCCTACATTGGCGCCCTCAAGAGCATTGCAGCCAGATGCCACTTCCAAGACGGCGACGTACACATCTGCGGCAGACTTGTGTATGGCATCCTGAATGACAAGGTGAGAAATGAATTACTCCAGGATGAGGAGCTTACACTAGATAAGGTTGAACGTGCCTGCTGGGTTGTAGAGTACACTGACACCCATCCAAAGCCTTGGGACTGGGACCACACTCTGCCTACGATGTCCATGCCTTCTATAGGTCCCCGCAACTAACAATCTCTCGACAACTGCCTCCAGCTCCAGGGGGGGTAACTGATCCTGTGGTCCATAACTGTGGTAATTGCGGTGGCTCACACCCTAAATTTCGTGAGCAATGCCTCGCATATGGCAAAACTTGTCACTATTGCAAAAAGAAAGGCCACTTTATCCGGTGCTGCGGCCCTCGTGCCAACAGGGCCCAGCCACAACAATCTCTCTATGCGCTTGAGCCCCCACTTTCCCACGAGGCACTGACAGAATCAACAGTTCCACCAGAACCACACCGCAGCACCTGCAAGAAGTCAGCCAAAACATACATTCTTGTATACCCAATTCACCGCCTACAGACAGTGATCCCATGACAATGCTCAGTATCAATAACACCAGAGTTGCTGCTAAGATAGATACCGAAGTGAGATGTAACGTGGTCTCTCCATCAGACTTCCAAAGAATTCACAACAACGAAACTGTCAAGAAAACAAACTCAAAGTTGCATCCATTTGGTGGGGGAGTTGCAACCAGTTGGTACGGGCACATTACAATGCCATCTAGCGTCTCATTTTTAGTTGCTGCGTGCCCGATCTGCAATAGCCTGACCCCGCACCAGCAGAAACAACCACTTCTCCTGCACCCCACACCGGACTTACCCTGGTCCACAGTAGCAGCCACATCTTTGAATGGCATGGCAAACAATACCTGGTATTAGGCGATTCCTACTCAGGATGGTTGGAAATCAACCCGAGCTCACCCATGGTCAGTCAGAAACGAACTCGCCACTTCTCTGTCCACGGAGCCCTCCGAAAGCTACTCTCAGACAATGGAACTCAATTCTCCAGTCATCTCTTCAGGAATTTCATGAAAAACTGGGACTTTCACCACATCACCAGCAGCCCCGAGTACCCGCAGTCCAACAGCCTGGCCGAGCGCGCGGTAAAAAGTGCAAAAGAACTAATGGAATGCTCACACAGGGCCAGCTCTGATGTTTATCTCGACTTACTCAACTTACGGAACATCGTCCACGACCCTCTCCTGGGATCTGCAGCCAAACGGCTCATGTCACGGCGAACCCGCTCCACCCTGCCTATGGCCAAGCAACTACTAGAACCACACGTTCGTGCGCCGTCAGTTATCCAATCCCAGCTCCAATGCCGCTGTGAAATACACGGAAAATACTACGATAAAGCCAGCTCTCTGCTTCAACCGCTCAACAAGGGACAGTGTCCGTTTGTGGTCACTCCGAGGTTACAACCGCCCTGGAGTCATTCTCGGGTCTACCGCAGAACCATGCATGAACATAGTCAGTATTGACAATGGCATCTATCAGCGAACTCGCCAACACCTCCTCCCGGTTAATGAACCGGCACCTCCACGTCTTTATCCGGACCAGCCCGCCAGTCTTCCCTCACGTTTCGCGAATGCTACTCCAACGATTCCTCTGCCGGTGCCAGCGCCATCTCTGCCTTCCCCGGTGCCCCCATCTCCACCGGTATCTTCTCCTCCGCGTTCGCCCGATAAGGGAGTTGCTCCCTCAGAGAAGGATGAGGTGTATGAGGGGTATTACCGTGCACGTCGTGTCAGCAAGCCAAACCCGCTGATTGGAAAATTTATTGGCTACACTTGAACTGTGCGTGACCCATTTTGTTTTATGTGCTCACATATGCAGTAAAATACTAAATGCCGCATCTTATACTGGTGTTTTACAATATGCCCCACTAACCACTCGATATATGCTTTGCTTCTTTAAGAGGAAAGATGTAGGTTAATCCTTATTTATTCATGCCATTTATAATCTCCATCACACATATGTAAATGCCACCCTTTACATGGTATTACGGTACTACACAGCTTTACACTCGCGAGGTCACCTAACTCGCTCTCTCTCTCACAAGCCTGCGGAGCTAGATGAGAAAAGCTGGCTGTTTGAATGTTCCTATTTGCCTATTAAATAAAGATTGATCTTCACTATGTGTGCATTGCTGTGGATTATTCATAAACACAAACTAATGTGGCAGGACCAGTGTTTAATGCAAAATGGATTTTAGAGTGCCAAGAATTAACAGGTATTTTATTTAACATATTGAACACCCAAAATGTAGAACAAATCTCAATGGTCAAGGTTAGATTCAACGACAAGGATCACTTGGGGAAATGGGGATGAGTCAGGAAAGCAGACTGAGGTACATGCTCAGTGAATGATGGAACAGACTTGGGGCAATGCATCACAGCCTAATCCTGCGATTGTAACTTATGTTATTGGGTTGCCGCAGGTGTTTGTAATTCCACTGCTAATTTCTTTGGTCAGTTTTTGAAATCCGAGTCCATTATTGGTGTATAATTACTATTACATCCGACTGCGCTGGCAAACATAGCTGTAAAGGCCTCTTGGTAATGGAAAAACTAAAACTAATGCTTTCATAGTCTACAATAACTAATCCCTTAATCGTCTTTCCTCATTATTGATCCTTCTAATCATGGAACTGTGGAACAGATGGTACAAGGGCCTTTGAAAGAATACAGTGGCATTTTTTTTAAAACATAAGTTGAAACCGTCTGGTTGCATCTCCTGTCTGCCCATTATTGCAAAGCCCATGAATCTATCTTTCACAGGCAATAAGCTGGTCGGCATATTTCTCAGCAACAAGCGGGATGCTCTAAAGGTTGGAAAGCAGAGCAGCAAATCTTGGACAGCTCTCTTGGCTGCAGGTGGTGGTAGCAAAATATGTCCTGCTCTTTCAAGAATGTAAAATATTAGATCAGTAATATCACTGCTTCGTGCACGCCAAGCTAGAAAAGTAATAAAGGCTAACCAGTAACTCAAAAAACCTGCTGACACATCTATACAAAACAGATAACATCTCGAAAACTGTCTCAAATACGGCCATTATCAGAAATAAAGACAATAAATTGGCTCAAAATGTAGGAGACACGTAAATAAAATGCACATAGCTTGAAGTATAGTCAGTGTAATTGGCCAGGATTCTCAGACATGATACATTAGTACAGTAGCACAGTTAAAAATCAACTATCAGACCCATTGGTGAAACTTCCAAGTTCCTTTTGCACCAGGACAAGCCGCATTTTCCTCCTAATCCCACATTTTCATCATGTCGGAACTGGTTGGACCAAATGTCCATCCCCATCCAGCGACAACTCAGGAAAGAATTGTGCAAGTGCTAACATAACCACCTCAAATAGGCAATTTGCCATTCCAACTCCGTGAGAGTACGTTGCCTGTCTTTGCTCACAATGTAATTGGCTCTCGCAACTCTCACTGGATAAACCTGTCTTCAAAACAATAATTCTCCATCCCTATAATATCCTCATAAATTTCCTCTGCACTCTCAGATGCCAGCATCTGCAGTTCCTTGTGGATCCTCTACATTCTCCATGGTGCCACAGCATACCCCTCATAAATGTCAGGTGTTCGAGCCAGATTCACTGCATACCAGTGTGCAGCATAGGTTCCCAATGCAGCAATTAAATATCCCCAAATGTGCTCAGACCTCAGTTTGGGGCCTAACCCATGTTTTATCCAATTCTAGCTCTGCTTATATTCTGAGTCATATGCAATTAAAGCATGTACACAAATCACACTAATAGCATTCTGAAGAAGGGTTCTGTCCAGAAACACCACCCATCCTTTTACACCAGAGATGCTGCCTGATTCACTGAGTTACTACAGCATTTTGTGTCTATACACACTAATTCTATGTTATTTAACTTTACACAACCACTCCTTAAACAGAAGGGGTAATTTACAGGGGCCAATTAACTCACAAACCCAATTGTTTTTGGGATGTGGGTGGAAACCGGAGTACCCAGAGGAAACTAAAGTGGTCACAGGGAGAATGTGCATACTCCGCACAGGCAGCACCCGAGGTCAGGATCAGACCCAGAATTCTGCCGCTGAGAGACAGCAGTTCTACCAGCTCCACCTTAAATGTTAACTTAACCATCTTATCGACCAGTTCTACTTTATTTGGATAAGTGATAGGATGTTAAGAAGTGTAAAGGAATGAGGGAACCTTGGAGAACATGTTCTCAAACCTCAGAAGGTGCTTTCCTATTTTTGTTGCAATTATGGCTTTTAGAAGGGTTTCAAGACATATTTCTGTCCAAAAAGTACCAAATTGTTTGTATACTAAAATCATTGTTTAAGAAGCCCAACAGCATCCTGGTGTTTCAAATAAAGGCATCGAATCTAAAAACAAGCAAGGTAGAGTGGATCTTTAAGAATCTGTAATTAAACCACAGCATGAATATTGCTTTCAATTTTGTGAATCTATTGAGGAATTTGAAGGTGCAGAAGACATTTGGTAGAACACCAGAGATGAGAAACCAAAGTTGCTTGGAGAGACAAAACAAAATGGGATTGTTGGAATAGAGAAGGTTAAAAGGAGTTTTAAAAAAATGACATGGTAGTCATTAGTCAAAGAGATAAAGGAATTTAAGGGATTGAGATAATGAGAACCACATACTTTCCATGCAGCCGGTTATTGTAGCCTGGATGGCCAGTATATGTGGAGGATGTACATAATCTCTTAAAGCAATTGGATTTAAATTTGAAGGGAAGAATGTTACAGATTGATGTGGAATAGGTAGCAAGAGACAAAATGGATCTTTTTTTTTTCAAAGAACTTTCATAGGACGTGTGGTATCACCTTTTTGTTCTATGATTTATATTTGTATGATTCTACAAATTAAAAATTGTTGTATTAGCAACACGTGCCATTTACAATAGGAAGATTAATAGTCGCATCTGTCTGCAATCATCACCAGCAGCAATTCCCAGTCTGTTTTGCTCTTTCAATGGTGTCAGGAAACTTCCTTTTAACAGGAAATAAAAACACACTTTTCTATCTGAATGCAGTGCTTCAAGTTAATTAATTATCTCTAGCCTGTTAGATTGATTAATGTTTTTTTGTTTCCAAAATTCTCATGGATTTTGCTGATTCCTCTATTGTCAGAGTGGGTGCTTTTTATGGATACCATACATTAGCAAATAAAGTAAATGCTTTATGTGCTTGAATGAACTGTTTTAAAAATGACCAAATATAACCAGATGCTGCAACTTAGCCACAAGAAGGCCAGATGTTTCCCTCGCACATCATTTGGATGAATGAGCGAGTCTCTGTGTATGTTTGTTTTGTATCAAACAAAGCCCCTCACTATTCTCGCAACACTTTCCATTATCTTTCAGAAGCTTGACATTTCCAGTGTAGCAATCAAAATGGTAAAGACAGAACATGAAATCATCTGCAACAGACTTTGCTTTGCTTTAGATAATGAGCAGGCAGGTTTCACAGAGTTTCTCTGAGGAAAATAAGAATTCTTTAACAGTGATATATTTGTAGATTGTTTATGCTGTTGGCAATTGTAACTGTTGGGGAAAATATTAGGTAAGTGCATCTGTGACTAAATTCTTGGTTATCGGCACATGGTAATGTTTTTCTGCAGTCTATGCTTACATAATCAACATTAGAGGAAAAGAGCATTGAGTTGATTATCATATTGTACGTTTCAATTAATATAATAAGTCAAATGGCATCCATTCCCAACTTTTAACTGATTGCATTGGTTCTTTACAAATCCATGTGAAAAAGCAGGACAATAAGTTGATACGGGGATTAAAACAGTCACCGACAGCTTGGCATTGATGATCATAAGAGCATAGTTATCACCCGTTTCTCAAGGACTGTCCCCTGGGTAGAAAAACAGCTGTGATTATGTATCAACAAAATATGTAATATAGATAGGTGCAGTAACTGGAGAATGAAGTTGATTTTAAACGAAATCTTTCCCAGTTTTGGAACCTGACTTAGTATCGTAATGGAGACAACAATAGCCAATGGAAAATGCATCACTGCATTCTTTGGCACATGTGAAGTTAGATACTAATGCGCTTCATATGCCCCTGTCCCACTTAGGAAACCTGAACGGAAACCTCTGGAGACTTTGCGTCCCACCCAAGGTTTCTGTGCGGTTCCCGGAGGTTTTTGTCCTCCGGCAACCACCTTCAACTAGCATCGCAACCGACTTCGACTAAAAAATTACCGATTTTTAAAACGGAAACCACTTTCGACCATTAGGGAGACTGACAAAAATCTCCGGGAACCTCCGGGAACCGCACGGAAACCTTGGGTGGGGTGCAAAGTCTCCAGAGGTTTCCGTTCAGGTTTTCTAAGTGGATCAGGGGTATTAGTTTGCTAACAGGTCTGCTGCTCCCTGCTTCAATATAAAGTGTTCAACTCAGATATTTCAATTATCATTTTGATAATAACCAATTATCATTACTACTTGATTGCAGAACTGCAAATGAATAATGACAAGATAATTTGTTTGAGGGATAAATAATGGACAGAAATCACCAGCTCTTCTTTAGTTATAGTCAAGGCATCTCTTACATCAACCGTAGAAAGTAATTTGGGTTTAAAAGCTCAACCAAAGATGCGATCCCAACATTTATCAGCATTACACCAGAATATTACTCTATGCCACAGAGAAAGGAGTGAGATATTGTGCTGAGATTCTCTGACCTATAGGTAGAAGTGTTACCATTGAACTAAAGTTGATTTCTAGAAGCAAGATGTATTGCAGTCAGTTGGCAGGAAGATTTTAAATTGGAACATCTCTTGGTTACAATTTTGTGGACTGGTAAACATATTAATGGTGAAAGTTCTGTATATCTAATCAATAGACGTCCATTATAGTGAGGATTTATGCTCTTTACTATTATTATTGCTGATTTAACAGAAGATGCTGTTGGCATATGACTTTGCATCTTCTCAGCATGGACATTGTGGGCTGATGGGCCTATTCCTGTGCTGTACTGTATATATCAGTGAGACCAAGCGCAGGCTTGGTGATCGTTTCGCCTAAACCTACCTGATATCCTGGCTGCTAAACACTTTAACGCCCCTGCCCATTTCCATGCTGACCTTTCTGTCCTGGGCCTCCTCCATTGTCAGAGTGAAGCTCAGCGCAAATTGGAGGAACAGCACCTCATATTTTGCTTGGGCAGCTTACACTCCAGCAGTATAAATATTGACCTCCAGTTTCCCTCTCTCTCCATCCCTTCCTCTTCCCAGTTCTCAGACCAGTCTAACTGTCCCTCTGATTACATTGTAGCTCAGTTTGCTTTGTTGTCACTTTCTCCTAGCTAACAATGGTCTATTCTACATTTTCCTTGATTGACATCTCTTTTGATCTCTTATACTTCCTTATCTCTGTATCTCCCTCTCCCCTGATGCTCAGTCTGAAGAAGGGTCTCAACCCTAAACGTCACCTGTTCCTTCTGTCCAGAGATGCTGCCTGCCCCACTGAGTTACTCCAGCATTTTGTGTTTATCTTCGGTGTAAACACGGCACCTGCAGTTCCTTCCTACATTGAACTGTTCTATGTTCTACTGAGGAAACCATTGCTGATGATCTCTAAACATGTGGCCAGAAGTTTGATTCTTAGATAAGAAAAGAGCCAACAATTAAAAAAATGAATTGGGCCATGTGTGGCAGATGTTTTTCTACAGTGCGTAAATATAGCATGACCCATTTCGATCAGGATGTTTCTGCAACACTGTTGAAACAATTTAGAGAAAGCCATTTCTGTCTGCAAGGAAACACAATTCTGCAGAGTAGATGGCACGTGTAGATTGCAGATGTACAGATGTAATAAATCCAGTTGAAAGGGGTGCAGTTCGAATTTTGTACCCAGAAATTGGCAATTTTGTTTGAATGGATACAGATGGAAATGGGGTACAGATCAGTCGCTTGTGGGCCTAATTTGGCATGGTTGAATGACCTTCCTGTGTTTTTGTGTTGTGAGATGGTAAATCCCTAACTAATTTATTGAGCTTCGTTCTTAGCTTTATTCAATAAATCCATCAATTACATCTGCATTTCATTACCGGCAAGGAGTTGAGTTGGATAATGAACTATCATTCCGAAATTATAAACACCAAATGCTGGAAAGCTAAACTAGATATACAAATTATGAATGCGAACTTGGTATTCGAGTCCTGTTTATTTCACTGCATCTTTGAAATGATAACCAAATAACATATAAGTTTTAGAGCGGAATCCAACATTTTGGTTATCTGGTCTCATGAATTAACGTATTGATGAGTTATGGTAAAATAATTTTGATAAGAACTGGGAACTTTTCATTTCCTTTATCATTAAAACAAAATCACAAAATTAAAATTGTTTTTTTCTGATTTCAATATAGTCCATCCCTGAAAATGTGTAATTGGTTCTACAGATAGAATTGATGGTCAATAGTCCCGCAGTTTTGTGAAGCAACAGTCAAGCCAAGTAAACTCTGCCAAAGGATTTGTCTATCATTGTTACTCTATAAGATTTACAAACCATCAATTGCATATTTAGCTTTGGCATTATCTTTGGATATGTGACAAGCAAACAAGGAGTAAAGTTGAAAGAAGAGTAAGGATCCATAGATTCTGCCCATTAACACCCTGAATATCAGAGAACAATCAGCATTAATTAGTATTGAAATTATGACAAATTAACTCATAAACCAATTTTCTGCATGATGAAATCAATACATTATAGTCATTGTGAGATACAACACAAAAGCATGCCCATTACCCACTGAGTTAGCACTGATCATTAACCACCCATTTACACTAATCGTACAATAATCCCACTTTTTACTCTCCCTATATTCTTATCAAATCCCCCCTAGGTTCTATCGCTCACCTATTCATTAGAGACAATTTACACTGGCTGATTAATGTAGCAATATACATGACCTTGGGATATGCGATGAAACCAGAGGACCCAGAATTGGGAATAGATATCCAGGTGGATATTGGGAACTCTGACTTCCCCTTTATAAAAGTGCTAGTAAGAAAATTTGTATCCTGTGAGTGCCAGGAAGATTTTAAATGGGAAAATCTCTTGGTTGCAATTTTGTAGACTAGTTGTCCCTGCAAATCCAATCATCAGTAGATATCCATTATAAATGTTCAGACTTTTGCTCTTTGCTATCATTATTGCTGATTTAACAGAAAACTCTGAAGGAAGCATTGCTGACGATCTCTAAAGATCACTTGTCAACATAATTGTATAAGGAGTAAGAGTGTTGTAAAAACAAGCCTGAAGGCTTTGTGTCTCAATGCAAGGAGCATTCGTAATAAGGTGGATGAGTTGAAGGTGCAGATAGCGATTAATGACTGTGCTATAGTTGGGATCACGGAGACATGGCTCCAGGGTGACCAAGGCTGGGAGCTGAACATCCAGGGATATTCAATATTCAGGAGGGATAGACGAAAAGGAAAAGGAGGTGGGGTAGCGTTGCTGGTGAGAGAGGAGATTAATGCAATAGAAAGGAAGGACATTAGCGTGGAGGATGTGGAATCGATATGGGTAGAGCTGCGAAACTCTAAGGGGCAGAAAACGCTAGTGGGAGCTGTGTACAGGCCACCTAAGAGTAGTATTGGAGTTGGGGATGGCATCAAACAGGAAATTAGAAATGCGTGCAACAAGGGTAACACGGTTATAATGCGTGACTTCAATCTGCATGTAGATTGGGTGAATCAAATTGGCAGGGGTGCTGAGGAAGAGGATTTCTTGGAATATATGCGGGATAGCTTTCTCAACCAACATGAGGAGGAACCAACGAGAGAGCAGGCTATTCTAGACTGGGTATTGAGTAATGAGGAAGGGTTAGTTAGCGGTCTTGTTGTGCGTGGCCCCTTGGGCAAGAGTGACCATAATATGGTTGAGTTATTCATTAGGATGGAGAGTGACAAAATTAAGTCAGAAACAAGGGTTCTGAACTTGAACAAAGGTAACTTTGATGGTATGAGATGTGAATTGGCCAAGATGGACTGGCAGGTGATTCTTAAAGGGTTGACAGTGGATGTGCAATGGAAGGTACTTAAAGACTGCATGGATGAAGTACAAAAATTGTTCATACCAGTTTGGCAAAATAATAAATCGGGGAAGGTGGTGCATCCATGGATAACAAGGGAAATCAGGGATAGTATAAAAACAAAAGATGAGGCATACAAATTGGCCAGAAAAAGCAGCCTACCAGAGGACTGGGAGAAATTCAGAATCCAGCAGAGGAGGACAAAGGGCTTAATTAGGAAAGGGAAAATAGATTATGAAAGGAAACTGGCAGGGAACATAAAAACTGACTGCAAAAGTTTTTATAGATTTGTGAAGAGAAAGAGACTAGTTAAAACAAATGTTGGTCCCTTGCAGTCAGAAACAGGTGAATTGATCATGGGGAACAAGGACATGGCAGACCAATTGAATAACTACTTTGGTTCTGTCTTCACTAAGGAAGACATAAATAATCTGCCGGAAATAGCAGTGGAACGGGGGTCAAATAAGATGGAGGAACTGAGTGAAATCCAGGTTAGCCGGGAGGTGGTGTTGGGTAAATTGAACGGATTGAAGGCCGATAAATCCCCAGGGCCAGAAAGTCTGCATCCCAGAGTACTCAAGGAGGTAGCCACAGAAATAGTGGATGCATTAGTGATAATTTTTCAAAATTCCTTAGATTCTGGAGTAGTTCCTGAGGATTGGAGGGTAGCTAATGTAATCCCACTTTTTAAAAAAGGAGGGAGAGAGAAAGCGGGGAATTACAGACCAGTTAGTCTAACATCGGTAGTGGGGAAACTGCTAGAGGCAGTTATAAAGATGGGATAGCAGCGCATTTGGAAAGTGGTGAAATCATTGGACAAAGTCAGCATGGATTTACGAAAGGTAAATCATGTCTGACAAATCTGATAGAATTTTTCGAGGATGTAACTAGTAGAGTGCATAAGGGAGAACCAGTGGATGTGTTATATCTAGACTTTCAGAAGGCTTTCGACAAGGTCCCGCATAAGAGATTAGCATACAAACTTAAAGCACACAGTATTGGGGGTTCAGTATTGATGTGGATAGAGAACTGGCTAGCAGACAGGAGGCAAAGGGTAGGAGTAAACGGGTCCTTTTCAGAATGGCCGGCAGTGACTAGTGGGGTACCGCAAGGCTCAGTGCTGGGACCCCAGCTATTTACAATATATATTAATAATTTGGATGAGGGAATTCAATGCAACATCTCCAAATTTGCAGTTGACACCAAGCTGGGGGGTATAGTTAGGTGTGAGGAGGATGCTTGGAGGCTGCAGGGTGATTTGGATAGGCTGAGTGAATGGGCATATGCATGGCAGATGCAGTATAATGTGGATAAATGTGAGGTTATCCACTTTGGTGGCAAAAACATGAGGGTAGACTATTATTCCTGCAGATTAGGAAAAGGGGAGATGCAACGAGACCTGGGTGTCATGGTACACCAGTCATTGAAAGTAGGCATGCAGGTGCAGCAGGCAGTGAAGAAAGCAAATGGTATGTTAGCATTCATAACGAAAGGATTTGAGTATAGGAGCAGGGAGGTTCTACTGCAGTTGTACAGTGTTTTGGTGAGGCCACACCTGGAGTATTGCGTACAGTTTTGGTCTCCAAATCTGAAGAAAGACATCCTTGCCATAGAGGGGGTACAGAGACGATTCACCAGACTGATTCCTGGGATGTCAGGACTTTCATATGAGGAAATATTGGATAGACTCGGCTTGTACTCGCTGGAATTTAGAAGATTGAGGGGGGATTTTATAGAAACTTACAAACTTCTTAAGGGGTTGGACAAGCTAGATGCTGGAAGATTGTTCCCGATGTTGGGCGAGTCCAGAACAAGGGGTCACAGTCTAAGGATAAGGGGGAATTCCTTTAGGACCGAGATGAGGAAAACATTCTTTACACAGAGAGTGGTGAGTCTCTGGAATTCTCTGCCACAGAAGGTAGTTGAGGCCAGTTCATTGGCTATATTTAAGAGGGCGTTAGATGCGGCACTTGTGGCTAAAGGGATTAGGGGGTATGGAGAGAAGGCAGGTACGGGATACTGAGTTGGATGATCAGCCATGATCACATTGAATGGCGGTGCAGGCTCGAAGGGCCGAATGGCCTACTCCTGCACCTATTTTTCTATGTTTCTATGAGTTTGATTCTTAGATAAGAAAAGAGGCCACCATATAAAAAACAATTGGGCCATGTGTGGCAGCTGTCCCATTTGCAGCATGACCCATTTGGATCATAATGTTTCTTTATCAACTAAGCAATTACTTGCTTGAGACTACATAGTTGAAGAAGATAGTCCATGACTCTGGAAAAATTGGTGCAATGGCATTTCATGAGCCTGCAGAGAAATGAAGTGGCTATTATGATGCTTAACAAGAACCTAAAATACCCACATTACAGAAGGCATTGTTGTAGCTGT
Source organism: Raja brachyura (assembly GCA_963514005.1). The sequence continues at coordinate 70,716,172 of OY740783.1, read as the reverse complement.
GCCCAATCACCATTCATTTTAGTGTAGATTTTTAGATCTAAAGTACTGGAGAAAAGACATAGAGATAATATGTACAGGGCTATAATTCCTGCTCGATAAGTTAAAAAGTTTCAGGAAAAGTATCATTTAAAATCAGTAAACAGCCCAATTACGGTCAACTGACTTATGCATAGTTTGTGGAGTATAAAGATGTAACATCTTCCTTCATCCACTGAAGCTGCTGATCAAATTTGGTAGACCATTAACATTAATTACAGCCCAATGCAGATGTTTCTATTCCTTGTTTTTTTTTTGTCCATGTTAAAACATTGTGTTTCTGCCAAATAACGATATGAGATGTGTGGATAAAATTGTCTTCACAATAAAAATTCTGTTCTGAAACCTTTGGCAAGTAAACTTTAATGATTTGATTAATGGTTGGCAGCTTGAAAAGTAGCTGCACTGTTGCAAGTGTCTGTCTTTAATTCAACTGATCAGTACCAATTTAGTCAAGTTGCAGACTGGGACAATATACAGATGGGGGAAAAAATGTGTGTGTGTAGAAAGGAACTGCTCATGCTGGTTTATACCGGAGTTAGACACAAAGGGCTGGAGTAACTCAGGGATCAGGTAGCACCTCTGGAGAAAAATAATGGTGATGTTTTGGTTCAGATCGGGTCTGAAGAAGGGTTCTGACCCAAAACATCACCCATCCTTTTTCTCTAGAAGTGCTGCCTGACCGCTGAGTTACTTCAGCGCTTTGTGTCTATCTCTTGAATAAATATATAGGTATATATAAATGTGTGTCCAATAATATGTTTGAAATACCTTCAGGTTGAATTAGAAGATTGAATTGTTACAAACCAAATTGTATTGAATAAAACTAAAATAAATATTTTGCATAATTCGATCTTTTATTGTTTTAAAGAGCTGATAATAGGAAAACATATGAGTCAGTGTTTGAGAACGTCACATTGATGACCCTACGAGATCTGCTGCCTCGTAGCAGCACTGATTTGGTTCCAGTGTTGTCTGTATGTAGGTTACATGTGACAGTGTGGGTTTCCCCTGGATGCTCTAGTTTCCTCCCACATCCAAAGATATGCAGGCTAGTAGGTTAATTAAGCCACTGCAAATTACTGTTAGTATATGGGTGAGTGATAGAGCCTGGGAGGATTTAATGGAAATGGGGGAAGAGTCGATACAGACAAAAGTATGGGGGAATGCGAGCCATAAAGTCAAAGTCAAAATGACCCCCTACCATGTTGTAAAGATATATGGGAAATAAGTTTGGGAGGATCCTCACAGTTAAATTTCACTTAAATGACATTTCAAACTTTTTTATTAGTCTAGGCTAGATCAACCATGAAGCTAGGCAGAAGACCCAATACTAATTAAAAGTGGTGTGTGGTCTAATTAAACTTTGCATTACATAAATAGCTCAATGGTCTGTAAAAAGTCAATTTTGTACCTTAGGCCATTCAGACTCGGAAGATAAGCATAAAAATAGCAGATGGCTAACTGACAGCCCATAACAATGTGGTTGTGGGTAGAGCATTAGTATGTGAAAAGAAACATTAGATTAATTGACTCATCCATCGTCTCAATGGGAGACTTCATCAGTCAATTCATTTGGAATTAAAAAGCGGCCCTAGTAATTTTTAAATGGTGAAGCTGATGTATTATGTCTTTACTATGTATTGATCCTTTTCTGTAACTACTTCTATAAATGTTCTTCTATCGAACAGGAACCAAAATATTGAATTTGGCTGTGATATTCGCATTCACAATGGTGTTCTAACAATGTTTAAAGGATTTTTTTAAATGTGATCTAAACTTCTGTCATGCTCAAGAGTTACAAGCTGAGTTAGAAGTTCACACACAAAGAGATAGAACTTACTGTTGAAATAATGGTGAGGCTAGTGGCATTCACAGTTACTACCGCTGGCAGCACAGTGGCACAGCGGTAGAGTTACTGCCTTGCAGTGCCAGAGGCACGGATTTGATCCTGACTCTGGGTGCTGTCTGTACGGAGTTTGTACATTCCCCCTGTGACCTGTATGGGTTTTCTCCAGGATCTCCGGTTTCCTCCCAAATGCCAAAGAAGTACAGGTTTGTAAGTGTAAGTGTAACACATAAAGCAAGAGGTAACGTATTTGGTTTAAGGAAGATGAATGGAATGAACCATTATAAGTGCTAAGTTTAGATACGATTATTACAGTTATGAGGATGTAATTAATGTAAGGACTGTAATAATATAATTTTGCAACAGTGTGTTAACCAATTATATTTAATGTAATCAAAATGGTGTTATTCGCCTCCAAGTTAAAGGGGGAGCAGTGTGATGTATGTAATATAATTAGCATATGTTATGTCTTGTGCGAGGGGACACATGCGCTGAGGGAGACTCAAAGTGGCGTCCTGGAATAAAGAAGCTTGTTAGTTTACTCCTGTATCTGAGTGTTCTTTTAAGTCAGTTCCAAGCACACAAATACACGACAATTGGCGACGAGGATGGGATGGAGTTTGTGAACTCACCCGCAGGACTGTTTTGCAACACGCAGGATTGTTTAACAGTTTAAACAGTAGATACGGTGTTGTGTCACAATTGTTTGCGAGCTGGACATGAGAGGCCTGCAGATCCTCTAAGCATGGGACTGTAGTTTAAAACATCAGTTGTACAAGCCGGCGAGTTTGTCAGGCTATCTCTATGTTGTGTCTATGTGGCAAGATGTCGTCCTTCGAATTGCTACACAATCCGAAGGGCCCACAGCCAGGCCAAGGAGCCGCCACCAATGCCGAGTGAGGGCTTAGTACCGTGTAGGCCACGGACAGGTCCGGAGAAACCACCGACCAAACGGAGTCAGCCCGGCTGGGAGCAGAGTCAGCCCGGTCGTGAGAGAAAGCCCAGTCGCAAGAGTCAGCCGTGAGTGGAAAGAGCCCGGTCGCAGGAGACGATCGCGAGCAGAGAAAGCTAGGTCAGGAGCAGAGTCAGCCCGACCGTGAGCAGAAAAGAGGGTCCGGCCGCGCAAGAGAAGCGGACCGGCCGAGTGGGAAAGCCGACCGCGAGAGAGAAGCGGACCAGGCCCCGCGAAAGAAGCGGGACACAGCGTTTACCCAGCCCCCAACGGCAGGGCACAGTCCCAACGAGCCGAGCAGTAGGGACGAGCTGGAGAGCCAGCGACAAGCCGAGCAGCGGGACCAGCAGCGGGAGCCAGCAGAGTGCCGCGGAGTCGACTTGGCAGGCAAGTCAGCGGTGAAACAGCGGAGGCAACAACAATGGATGAGCCAGCGGTAGAAGCTGAGATCCAGAGTGGCCAGCAGCAACAGTGTCCTTGGAAGAAACTCTGGAGAATCCGAGAGGTCGAGAAGGCATCGGAGTCCATAGGCCGAGAAGCTGGACCGGCAAGATCCTTCAAAATAAAAGCAGGACTGTTAAATGTAATGTATTGTTCACTATTCCTTCACAGTAAAAGCAGGACTGTTTGGATGTAATGCATTGGTCACTGTTATTAATAGTAAATCTGTGTGCATAGAAGGAATATGGTTTAAAATGTTCTAGTTGGCTATTAACATGAAATGTCGGTTAATAGTATAAATCTATTATTATAAGAATTAGTAATAGTCAGTGGGCTGGATCACTTCTTAGTGTGTCAAAGGATTAAGTCCAGTGCAGAAAACACAGTGAGAGAACAGAATATAGCAACAGGTAGCATGGCTTTTCAAATTGTAGGAAAGGTGCCTCAGTTAGATTCTGGGTGTAATTTTGAGAAATAGACCGAAGTATTGGAAGCTTGTTTCATTTCCAATGATATCGCTACAGAGGAGAAGGAGGGAGCATGGTTCATATTAGGCTTAGGAAGAGAGGGTTATCAGACCTTACGTATGTTACTGCAGCCAGCAAAGCCCACAGAAAAAATGGAGGCATTAATGGCTCATTTCTTGCCAAAACCTCCAAGGGCATCCAGAGGCAAGGAGCCTGAACTAAAGAGGGCAGGGAGTCCCTCAAAGGACGAAAGTCAAGGGCAAAGTGACAAAGGTCAAGTGTCAAGTGACAAACGTCAAGTGCAAAAGGTCAAAGGCAAAGGGACAAAAGTCAAATGCAGAGGGACATTGCCATCCAGAGGGCAACCCTAACTATTCAAGCTGCATTCAGGGGTATGAAGGTACGGAGAGAGATCCGGAACAAACAGAAGGCAGCAACGGTACTACAAACAGCAATTAGAAGGCACAGAGTATACCGTCCATACAGGGCAATGAGATTGGCAGCTATAATAGTACAAACCCATTATGGGGCACACCTTCAAATGGAAAGTGATCGCAAGATTTATATGATGGTACACAGCAGTGTTGTGCTGATTCAGGCTGCCTACCGAGGAATGCCTGTTCAAAAGCAATTGCGGGGCATGCACAAATCTGCCAAGGCCATACAGACTTATTATCAGATGCATAAACAGCGTCAGTATTTCAAGAAACTACGCAGGTCTGCCATTGCGGTACAGCAACGATACAGAGCTTGCCAGGTAAGGGATGTCCACGTGAGACATTATAATAGTTTGAAAAAAGCAGTGGTTTGTATTCAGGCCTTCCACCGCGGGATTAAAGCCAGAGAATTGGTTGAAAAAATCAAGGCAGCACGCCATATCAGTCTTAATGATGTGCATTACAAGAAAACATTTGATGCAAAAGGCGGCTGTAGTCACTCTGCAAGCTGCATACCATGGTTACCGATCAAGGGTACACTACAGAACTATACGACTAGCAGTCATTTCGATCCAGAGATGGTACAAAGCATGCAAAATAGAGCATTCCCAGTTTGTGCAATGTCAATGAGGTATGCAACCATTATTATTCAGGCAGCCTACAAGGATATGGTGGTTAGGCAGTGGATTAAGCAAAAGAGGGCTACTGTAAAAGTTCAGTCAGTACTTCATATGAGTTGGTATAGGAAAGACCTAAGGAGACAAATAGATGCACAACAGAAAAGGCTGAAACGATACAAAAGGCTTAAACGATATAGGAATGACTTCCTCAAACTGAAATATACAACAGTTGTAGTGCAGTCTCACTACCATGCTTATGTAATAAGAAAACTATACAGAGCACAAATCAAAGCCACTGTTGTATTCCAAAGACAATACAGATCCTACTTCTTGATCAATAACCAGAAAGGTGATTTAAAAAGACAAGTAGATGAACAATAGAAAAGGTTTAAACGATACAAAGAACGCTTATATAAATGTGTGACGATGAGCAAAAAGCCGTTAATAGAAAATACTAAAGAAGAGAGGCTTGTCGGTCGAGACAAAAGTATGCAGGACCGATTGCGATTAGGACACTTCACTATAGTCCAGCATGGAGCTTCCTTCACTGAGCAATGGACAAATGGTTATGCATTGCAGAATGTTATTATACAACTAGAGCAGATAAATAGGCAGCGCCAGGAAATTGAGCAACAGAGGAAGCTGCCAGAAACATAGAAACATAGAAACATAGAAATTAGGTGCAGGAGTAGGCCATTCGGCCCTTCGAGCCTGCACCACCATTCAATATGATCATGGCTGATCATCCAACTCAGTATCCCGTACCTGCCTTCTCTCCATACCCTCTGATCCCCTTAGCCACAAGGGCCACATCTAACTCCCTCTTAAATATAGCCAATGAACTGGCCTCAACTACCCTCTGTGGCAGAGAGTTCCAGAGACCCACCACTCTCTGTGTGAAAAAATTCCTTCTCATCTCAGTCCTAAAGGATTTCCCCCTTATCCTTAAGCTGTGACCCTTTGTCCTGGATACGAATAAGCAGAAAACGAATACCTGCAGTCATGTTTCAGATCCCACCTACAAATAAGGAACAGAAACAGAGGAAATGTTAGCTTTAGCAGAATATCAGGAACATGACGAAATCTGAAAATTCGATTAGGACATTTAAAAAAAGGGAAGAGGCTGAGATACAGGTAGAGCTAGAGTGATTAGAAAGAGTGTGCAATTTACACATAAGGGAACTGAAAAGGATAACACATAAAGCAAGAGGTAACGTATTTGGTTTAAGGAAGATGAATGGAATGAACCATTATAAGTGCTAAGTTTAGATACGATTATTACAGTTATGAGGATGTAATTAATGTAAGGACTGTAATAATATAATTTTGCAACAGTGTGTTAACCAATTATATTTAATGTAATCAAAATGGTGTTATTCGCCTCCAAGTTAAAGGGGGAGCAGTGTGATGTATGTAATATAATTAGCATATGTTATGTCTTGTGCGAGGGGACACATGCGCTGAGGGAGACTCAAGGTGGCGTGCTGGAATGAAGAAGCTTGTTAGTTTACTCCTGTATCTGAGTGTTCTTTTAAGTCAGTTCCAAGTACCCAAATACACTACAGTAAGGTAATTGGCTTGGTATAAATGTAAATTTCCCTGGTGTGTATAGGATAGTGTAAGTGTGTGGGAGTCTCTGGTCGGCATGGATTCGGTGGGCCGAAGGACCTGTTTCCACACTGTATCTCTAAAATTAAATTAACTCGTCATCTGGTGAGGTATACTGTAAATATCCAAATGCTATTGTCCAGTTTGTCCCTCTCTGCATAAACCTCACAGAAAAATATTTTTTGATGTCTGAATATTTGTACATTTACAATGTACTCAACTCCCAGTGATATTTAAGGCTAAAAAATATTTGATTAATGCTCTTTTAACAACTTGAAAATACTATTAATTTGCAATGAATTTCTCTGATATAAAAAGTATGAATTACATGGAGTCTCATTGCTTCAGGTTTTATTTTATAAGCCAGATTTTTTTAAGGCATTACATTTTAGATTTTTTGTTCTCACTTTTGTTCTCCCTTCTTTACCCTTCCAGACTTAATTTCCCTTCACTTATTTTTCTGTTTCTGCTTTAACATTGCAGTTAGGCACACTAATTTCCTCTTTCTCAATCCTATAGCTGTATATTTCTAACTCCCTAACAAACAGCAGATTGCTCGCTTTATTCATTTGGCACTGCTACTTGTAAATTCAAACGAATTTGTGAGAAAACACGTTTTGAGGTGAAGAGCACAGGAGACAAGTTATCTAATGGTAGATGCAATCAGATGTAACAATATTACAACCCCTGGTCCAATTTTTTCTTACATTCACATATTCCCAGTGAACGAGATATGAGCTGCTGCCTGAAACAACTGTGGGCCATGAGTTGAAGTTAAACAACGCAGTGGTGTTGGATAATGGAGTTCACTCAATATGGCAGTGAAAGATCTTTGTCAATGGTTTAAAACACTTGATAAGATGCGGTATTTCACTGCAATTTCACTGCAAAGTGTTTTTGTATTGAGCAACAACCTCTTGTGCCTTATTAGTGACGCAAGGAAAACTATAAATGCATGTTTCACTTCAAAGGTACAAAGGTAATAACAAATATATTTTAGGTGAAAACCAATTCTGTGAAGGAGAGCAAAATGTACGTAAAACTAACAGTGCTATCATGACAAAGCTATCTTTTTTTCATAAATACAATGGATTAAAAGTTTAATTAGTAACTATCATGATAAAAAACAATTAAAAAAATAAGAATTCCACCAAATAAAGCTTTATTAGTGTATTAATTTGACAATTGATAAGTTAATATTAATGAAAGATTCAGAATGAAAGTAAAAATCGTTTTCCATTATTGGAGCTCATATCTTTTTAGTGCATCATTTTTCCTGTAACTGGAATTCCCACTAGCTTTGTGTGTCTTATTGTCAATTATCTGAAATTGCTTTTGTAACTTATCTTTAGCTTGAAGGCCAGAATAGCTGAACTCAGATATGTCATTTTACCTCCCCTTCCAATTCCCAGGCAAGGACCTGACACCCCTTCTATAGTCTGGGGGGGGGTTATTAGATTGCCATTAGAGATCTAGTGAGTAATGTCAGTTGTGACAAGCTGCAAGAACTAGGTTGCAGAAATTATGTTTGTAAAGTCTTATTTTACTTAAAGACATGCTTTAATACCATGTTGAAGTGGCATTATATAAAGAGTTGCAGGTGAAATATACTGCATAAATTAGATTGCGGTTCATGGTGAGAATTGGTTGCTTCCAGTGCAATTGAGTATCAAAGTATGGTGAGAATATGTTCATATTCTCAATATGGCTGCACAGTGGCTCAAAAGCAGCACAGTGGTGCACCGAGAGAGCTGCTGCCCTACAGCGCCAGAGACTCCGGGTTCCATCCTGACTACAGGTGCTGTCTCTACGTTCTCCCTATGACCGCGTGGGTTTTCCCCGAGTGCTCCAGTTTACTCCCACATTCCAAAAATGTGCAGGGTTGTAGGTTATTTTACTTCAGTAAATTGTTGCTAGTGTGTAGGATAGAACTCGTGTGAATGTGTGATCCCGGTCAGCATGGACTAAATTGGCTGAGGGGCTTGTTTCCATGCTGTATATCTAAACTAAACTAAACTAAATATGATGAAAGGAATTGAGATAGCTTGGATATGCAAATTATTTACTTTGGCAAAAGATACAACATTCTGTTTAAAAAAAAAGGCAAACTAGGATTGAAAGACAAAAGAGATTAAGAGATGCATTGAATAAGTTACAAAAGTGCGATTAAAGGAGGTAGTTCAAAATACACCGAAGAAGGAATAAAATATGCGAGATGGAATTGAACAATGTGAAAAGGACAGGTCAGTAGGATTTAAGGTCGGGTGTATTAGAGTCATACAGCATGGAAACCCGCCCTTTGGCCAAACTTGCCTACACCGACCAACACGTCCCATCTACACTCATCCCACCTGCCTGCATTTGGCCCATATCCCTCTAAACCTATCCTATCCATATATCTGCCTTGTGATAATACCTGCTTAAACATTGCGCTAGTACCCGCAATTAAGTATAATGAAATGTTTTCTGTTCCCAAAACATTATGTCACATTATTCTCTGCCCTTTCCAAACTAAACATAGTATTCAAACGTTTGTTGTTCTTCTGAGTGGGCGACATGGTGGCACAGTGGTAGAGTTGCTGCCTGACAGTGCTTTCAGTGCCAGAGACCAGGGTTCGATCCTGGCCACGGGTGCTTGTCTGTACGGAGCTTATACATTCTCCCCATGACTTGCATGGGTTTTCTCAGAGAACTTTGATTTCCTCCCCCACTCCAAAGACGTACAGGTGTATGTGTTTATGTGCAGTGATCGTTGGTAGGTGTGGACTCAGTGGACCTGTTTCCGCAATGTATCTCTAAACTAAATCAAAAAACTAAACTAAAGATTAAATGATGTTCATTTAACTGTGTTCTGCAATTAATTCACTAATCTTGGCCGTCGGAAAGGGATCTGATCTTGGGGAATATTGATCTATGTAAAACCGTAATAGAGTCAGTTTTCCGAAACAAGCTCCCTTCATGTCAGCTGCCTAATAGGAGCCCAGGATAGGCTCCTATTATGGGCTATCCTGGGCTCATGAAAGGAACTTCCATATGTTACTTTCATATGTAAGATGCTGTTTAAGCCAAGAGTGATGAAATCATGCCATATCACTATTGCTGCAAATTTCCTTCTTATTTCAAAACAACTGAAACACAACAAAATGCACAGCATCTTTTTGTTATAACTTATGAATTTACGTGTATTGGCAGGTCAAAGGTCAGTAATTGTTTACTGCACACAGATCCTCAGAGCCTCAACTCAGTGATGCTGTCATCCAAGTTGCCAGGGATGATCTACACAGCGGATGAACAGTGTCAGATTCTGTTTGGTCCCACAGCTACTTTCTGTAAGGAGATGCAGGTAACCTTTCTTTTATATAACAAGTCCTGTTATATATTTGTCACATTCTTATATATTTATTGTTTCACATAATCGAGAATTCTTTAAGTTCCTGAGTGCATTAAAATAAGGTTTAGTTCAGTTCTGCGTTTTATGGGGATGGGTGTGATGTGGGCACCAAATGTCTTCCAACAAAGCAACTAATGAGTAACGCACATTTGTGCCAGAGTTCCTGCTGGACACATATTGGTTAAGGTGCTGCCATATATGCAGTAAAAAAGAGTTGGTAGCATTTTACAGAAATGCCTGATCATGATATTGCGTACAGTTTTGTGTACAGTTTTGGTCTCCTAATTTGAGGAAAGACATTCTTGCCATAGAGGGAGTACAGAGAAGGTTCACCAGAATGATTCCTGGGATGGCAGGACTTCCATATGAAGAAAGACTGGATATACTCGGTTTGTACTCGCTGGAATTTAGAAGATTGAGGGGGGATCTTATAGAGACTTACAAAATTCTTAAGGGGTTGGACAGGCTAGATGCAGGAAGATTGTTCCCGATGTTGGGGAAGTCCAGAACAAGGGGTCACAGTTTAAGGATAAGGGGGAAGTCTTTTAGGACCGAGGTGAGAAAATCATTTTTCACACAGAGAGTGGTGAATCTGTGGAATTCTCTGCCACAGAAGGTAGTTGAGGCCAGTTCATTGGCTATATTTAAGAGGGAGTTAGATGTGGCCCTTGTGGCTAAAGGGATGAGGGGTATGGAGAGAAGGCAGGTACAGGATACTGAGTTGGATGATCAGCCATGGTCATATTGAATGGTGGTGCAGGCTCAAAGGGCCGAATGGCCTACTCCTGCACCTATTTTCTATACTTCTATGTTTCTATATCAATCAGTTTGCAAGGCCGATTTCATGGCAGACCATGCAGTTATTAAAAAAAGAACAGCTGAGTGTAGTGGCACAGCGCCAGAGATCCATGCTCCATCCTGACTACGAGTGTTGTCTGTGCGGAGTTTGTGTGTTCTCCCTGTGACCGAGTGGGTTTTCTCCGGGTGCCTCGGTTCCTCCCACATTCTAAAAATGCACAGATTTGTATTAATTGGCCTCTGTAAATTGTCCCCAGTGTGCAGTATGGGAAAGTGGGATAACATAAAATAGTGTACAGATGATTAATGGTTGGCGTGGACCCAGTGGGCCACAGGCCCTGTTTCCATGCAGTATCTCTAAAACTAAAACTAAAAAAATGATGAGTTGAGCATGAGGGAAGACATGCAATTAGTGTTATTTATGCAACTATTAATTGCTTTCAGATTATTGGCTGATTGACCTACCGGTAAATTGGCCAGAAACCTTAAGTTGCTTGATCCTTGATTTTTTAAAAGATGCTGAATTCTATACTGATCCACTGCTTATTGACATCAGGACTTGCGTAGAAATTATTTTTCTCCCATATACACTTGTTGGTTTTCTGTTTGGAGTGTGCAGTGACAAGGAGCAGGTGCACCTGGTGGGATAGCAGTGAAAGGAGGAGGGGAGAAGGGCTCAGTAGGATGTTCATCCATCCAGAGTGTTCACAGCACCTTGGTGAGGAACAGAGTGCGCATTATGTCTTCATTAAAACCTGCCACAGTTCTAACCTCAGCAGAATAGGGACCTTATTGCTGGAATGGTCGCAGAGCTATGGACATTTATGCAGTTCCTTCAAGATGGGATCTAAGGATATTGGAACATTTCACAGTTTGTAGTCAACTATTTCAGAGTCATACAGCATGGAAACAGGCCCTTCAGCCCAATGCTCTCATAAGGGAGATAACTGACTAGTTCTGTTTAAAGAGAGTTGAATAACCTTAATTCTGTCTTGTTTTCAGCTTTGTGACAATTGCAACTTTCCATTTGGTGATAGGTGGCATTGATTGGTGAATATCTTTCTGGGGTTGCTGCATGCCAGTTATGAGATGTACTGCAGGCAAAACAAATCCTTTCACCATAGGCCGTGTATCACGTACAACTTAGTCCAAGTTCCCCCGCAGTGCTCTGGAAGGAACATCATATGGACAATTACATCATCCTTTGTGAGAGACTCATATCCAGAGGTGCCCAGATGAATTTCTGTTCAACACACAATGACCTAGAAATGGCCATTATAGTGTTTTACTCAAGGGAGAGAAAAAGTAATTATTTAGTGTAATCTTGTAATTCTGCATCGGAACCAAATGTTACAATGACAGCACAAACTGTAGAAAATGCATTGTTTTGAATAGACTTGTTCTCTGGGGATAAAGCTTTGAGATGAAGAATGAATGTTTATACAAGCTGTCTTGTTTTTACCCAGCGACACTGAAGTGTGAATTATTTTATTATTAGTAAAAAAAGAAATAGGCAACATGGCACTGAATGTGCAGGCACGATTGAGTGTGTTTGCAGATGCCACTAAAATAAGTGGTGTGGTAGATTCTGAAGATGGTTATCAAGAATTACAGTGGGATCTTGATCAGCTGGGCAAGCGGGCTGAGGAATGGAATATAATTCAGATAATTGTGAGGTTTTGTGTTTTGGGACGTCGAACCAGGCCGGGACCTTCACAGTGAATGGCTGGTGCCTGGGAAGTGTTGAAGAGCAGAAGGATTAGGAGTACAAGTACATAGTTCCCAGGGAGTGGCATCACAGGTAGACCAGGTGACGAAGAAGGCTTTTGGCAAGCTGCCCTTCATCAGTCAGGGAATTGAGTATAGACGTTGTGATGTTATGTTTCAGTTGTACAAGACGTTGATGAGGCTGCACTTGGAGTATTCTGTTAAATTGTGGTCTTCCTGCTATAGGAACAATGCCATAAATTGGAAAGGGTGCAGAGAAGATTTACGTGGATGTTACTAGGACTTGAGGGTCTGATCTATAGGGAGAGATTGGGCAGGCTAGAACTATTCCTTGGAGTTCAGGAGACTGCCGAGTGATCTAAAAGAGGGGAATAGATAGGTGAATACACAGTATTTTTTCCCATGATAGTGGGAATCAAGAACTAGAGGGTTTAGGGTTAAGGTGAGAGGGAAAAGATTGAAAAGGAACCAGAGGGGCAGTTTTTTTCCACACAGCAGGTGGTGGATAGATGAAAGGAACTGCCAGAGGAAGTTGTTGAGGTAGTTACAATAACAAAATGTAAAAGGCATTTGGACAGGAAAGGTTTAGAGGGATATGGGCCAATCACTTGAAAATGGGACTAGCTAAGATGGAGCATCGTGGATGATTGGAATGAAGGTACCATATCCATCTGTTTGACTATGACTATAGAATTAATTGTTTGTCTATTTCTGGTGACCTTCAGAAAGTGGACTTTGTTGAAATATTTATGAGGTCCAAATCTTTTTTTGTTGTTTTCATAAGATAATAAGTGAGGGGAACAGAATTGGGCCATTGGGCTGCTCTGCTATTCAATCGTGGCTGATCTATTTTTCCCTCTCAATCTCATTCTCATGCCTTCTCTCCGTAATATTTGATACTTACTAAGCCAAGAAGCCATCAATCTCTGCTTTAAAAATACCCAATGACTTGTCCTCCAGAGTCGTCTGTGGTAATAAATTTCACAAATTCACACCCGCTCGCTAAAGAAATTCCTCCTCATCTCCATCTAAAGGTACACCCTTTTATTCTGAGGCTGTGCCCTTTGGTTCTAGACTCTCCCATTACTGGAAACTTCCTCTGCAGGTTTCAATGAGATCCCCCTCATCCTTCTATACGCCAGTGAGTACAGTCACAGAACCTTCAAATATTCCTCATATGTTAACCCAATGATCTCAGAGAGCATTTTTGTAAACCTCTTCTGGACCCTCACCACTTGCTAAGGACTCAGTGATCCTGTCAAGCTCCCAGACTCCAACTAGTCCCACATCATTCTGGTTTCATTGGTATGTGGGAGGTCATGTCACTGGCCAACATCAAATCCACGTCCCCCAAAAACCTGGATTTCAACCTCACAGGCAATACCTTAATTCCATTTATTGTTAATGAAATTTGCAATATAATATACAGGATTAAAAAAAGACAAAAGTCTTACAAGGTAAATTAATTGAACTCTTCCAAACTAAATAATATTTATGATATCACATAATAGATTTAGGAATCAGAACTTTAGTCCAGTTATAAAAGATGACAACTGCCTCCTTCAAAATTATATAACATATTAAATATATTTTTTCTATACATTGTGACAGATTTAAAATCCCTCAAGGACATTTGTGAAAATTAATCCTAGAAACAATCTCAAAGTCAACTCAGTGGTACTGTTGGGCAGAGAGTGAACACATTATTTCTGCCAAAATTAATCGATTGGTATTCATGTGAAGGAAAGAACTGCTGATGCTGGTTTAAATCGAAGATAGACACAAAATGCTGGAGTAACGCAGTGGGACAGGCAGCATCTCTGGGGAGACGTAATGGGTCGAGACCCTTTCTCAGACTGCTGTCAAGGGAGTGGGCGCGACAGAGATAGAATGTAGTCTGAGACAGTAAGGAGGGAGAACCAGGAAGGGGAGGGGATGGAGAGAGAGGGAAAGCAAGGGCTATTTGATGTTAGATAAGTCAATGTTCATACCGTTGAGGTGTAAGATACCCAAGCAAAATACCCAAGCGGCGGTGTTCAGCGCAACGATTGCCGACCCTGCGCTTTGTCTCACCAGGCTCGGCGATCGTTTCGCTGAACACCTCCACTCAGTCTGCCTTAACCTACCTGATCACCTGGTTGCTCAGCACTTTAACTCTCCCTCCCATTTCCAGTCTGACCTTTCTGTCCTGGGCCTCCTCCATTGTCACAGTGAGGCCCAGCGCAAATTGGAGGAACAGCACTGCATATTTCGCTTGGGTAGCTTACACCCCAGCAGTATGAACATTGACTTCTCTAACTTCAAATATCCCTTGCTTTCCATCTCTCTCCATCCCCTCCCCCTTCCCAGTTCTCCCATCAGTTTTTCTGTCTCCAACTACATTCTATCTCTGTCCCACCCACTCCCCTGACATCAGTCAGAAGAAGGGTCTCGACCCGAAATGTCACCCATTCCTTTTCTCCAGAGATGCTGCCTGTCCCGCTGAGTTACTCTAGCATTTTGTGTCTAGCTTCGATTGATATTCATAGTTGGCCCCAGGGTCCCACTCAATCAGAAGCCTCCCACCATTCAGTGGCCCAGATAAGTTGGAAAATCTCAGTGGAGCTAGCTTGGTGGTAGCTGACTCAGAGACCAGGAGATTCCAGCTTCTGGGGATGTGACAAAGGAACAGCAAGCAGGTAGTCACAAAGCTAGTGTTTTCACAAAGGCTGCATGGCTCTGTTGAGCTAAAACACCTTCTAAATCTAAATCAAAATGCAGGGAGGAATGGCAGCCACAGCAGAGAAACAAGAGCTCCAGCCAAACTTACATCCCAACAAAAATGCCCCATCTAAGCTATTTCCATTTATCCACCTTTGGCCCATCTCTCTCTCAACCTTTCCTATCCATGTACCTGTCCAAATGACATTTATATGCTGTTATTGTGTCTTTCTCAATCACATCCTGTGATAATTCATTCCATACGCCCACCATGCTCTGTGTGAACAAGTTGTCCCTCAGCTTCTTATCAAATCTTTAGCCTCTGCCTTAAACTATGTCCTCTAATTCTTGACTACCCTACCACAGGCATTAACCCTGTCTCTTCACCTCATTATGTTATACACTTCTGTGAGATCTCCCCTCATCTGTCTGCATTCGGATGAATAAAATCCTAGCCTGTCTAAACTCTATCTAGGCACTCAGGCACTCAGGTTCCAAGTTATTGTAGTAATTCTCAATACTCAATCTCCATCCCAATCCTGCATGTGTGCATTGTGTATTCAGAGCCACTCAAAAACTTCTCATTTAGTTACTATTTTAACACTTTTTTAAAATAATTATGAGATTGAGCAATTCAATGATAATTACGTAATGGCAGTAGAGGTATATTAGTTATTTTATCTCAGTGGATTGCTTTCAGCATGTTTCAGCACCATTATATTTGGTCTATTACACTAAATTATATGTCAAATAGCTTAAAAAATGTTGCTAATCTTTTTTGATTTTACCAAACCATTAAGTACTTGATTTTGGTGAAAGTATCCTGTAATGCACACAAAAGGGCCTGTCCCACTTACGTGTCCTTGGCACGCAAATTACGCGATCTTGTGGTCGCGTTGAGCCGCAACGGTTCCGCGAGATTTCATGCATACGCATAGCCGCCTGGAGCGCGTGACGTTATTTGAAGATGGACGCAAAATGCTGGAGTAACTCAGCGGGACCGGAAGCAACTCTGGAGAGAAGCAATGGATGATGTTTCGTGTTGAGACACTTCTTCTGTCTGAAAGAAGCGTCTTGACCTGAAACGTCATCCATTCCTCCTTTCCAGAGATGCTTCCGGTCCCGCTGAGTTACTCCAGCATTTTGTGTCTAGCTTCAATTTTCTTGGCTCTGCTCAGGGAGTAGAAGTGGGGACGCATCCGGACCATGAGCAACGGCCGTGAGCCCCAGGCTGAGCTCAGCGTTCGTTTGCCTGCTTCTGCTGCTGTTGCGGGTGAGACATTGCGTCGCGCCAGGGTCTTGAGCCCATCCCACTTTGGCCATCAGTTTTACGTGACAGGCCGCTAGCGCGCATAGATTTCGTTCGCTACAAATATTTCGGAGCCCCATGCGACGTCGCGCACAACTACACACCCCTCTGCGCTCCTCAGTGGGACCGGTCCCACACGGCCATACGATGCCCGTGCGCCTCAACGCGACCACGAGGTCGCGTAATTTGCGTGCCAAGGACACGTAAGTGGGACAGGCCCTTAACTGTTGAAATTGTATTGCACTAATTCCTGGAGCTGCACATTTAAAAAATATATATATATTTGGCCACTAGGGGCACTGCATGATGGCAGCCTCTATCTACAGTCTGTCTTTTTCTATCTTTTTTAAAAATGTTTAGTTTGTTTAAAAGTACGTATTGGAGGATTTTTTTAGTATTTCTATGTGGGGTAGGGTAAGGAGGAAACAGTTTCCCAGTCACTTCCTGAGGAGGATGCGACGATTCTCCGAGTCGCGTCCTTGCCACCCCTCCTCGCGGCCTACCAACTGGATTGGCGCGGCCTTTCCCGCCAGGGACCAGCCAAAGCTTCAGCAGCGGTGCAGCGCTGGATTCATCGTGGAGCGGGCGATGCCTTACCTGGATTGCCTTTTGAAGCTCCGGAGTGTTGGGCCTGCTGCTTCAACATCGCGGAACTGTGGCTTGCAGAGTTTCCAGCGCGGGCGGCGCTGACTTCAACATCACGGAGTCCTGGGATCCCTTTGCCGAGGGCCGCCAGTGTGAATCTCCACCCAGCTCGTCCTGTGGACTTCGGGAGCCGCAGTCTACTGTAAGAAGTGGCCGATTCGGAAGTCCAAGCCTCTGAGAATGTTCTCCCGTTCCGACGTCGGAGGTCCATCATCCGGCGAGCGGGCCTGAACATCGGGCCACCTGTAGCAGCGACAGCAAGGGGTTCGGGAGCCCCCCGGCAACGGGTGAACAACAGAGGACAACAGAGGAGGATGACTGAACTTTGGTGCCTTCCCTCACAGTGGGAAACTTTGATTCCGCTGTGTGGGGATGTCTATGTGTTCTGTGCTCTTTTTTTATTCGTATGGCTGTATGGTGACCACAAATATCACTGTACCAATTGGTACATGTGACAATAAATCTCTCTTGTCTTTTGTCTTGAAGTACTCCTTCCTTTACTGGACAAAGGACAAAGGACATTTATTGTCACATACACCAATCGGTGTAGTGAATTTTGACTTGCCATGCAGCACACAGACAAAGATAAGACACAACACTAAAGAATTAACAAAGAACATAAAAACATCCCCCAACAATGGTTCCCACTGTGAGGGAAGGCACAAAGTCCAGTCCCCATCCCCATGTCCACCCATAGTCGGGCCTATTGAGGCCTCCGCAGTCAGCGCTACAGCGGACCAATGTTTCAGGCCTTGGCGCCAGGTGATGGTGCTCCGGCGCCGCTTCCTTACCGGAGTCCGTGGTTTCTGAAGCCAACAGGCCGCGCCGGATGCAGCTCCACCACTGGCAATCTCGGCCAGAGATCCCAGGCTTCCGATGTTAAAGTCAGCACCGCTGCCCGCGGCTGGCCACTCCGCAGTCCCGCAGCTCCGCAATGTTTTTCTCAGTCTCAGCTCACCGGAACTCCAGCGCGGCGACCCGGGCAAGGTATCGCCCGCTCCGATCCACGGTGGTGCTCCAGCACTGCACCACCTCCGAAGCCGAAGTTCTGGCCGGTCCCCTCAGGAAACGCCGCTCCAGGCCTGCTGGTAGGCCGCAAGGACGGGTCGAAGTTGCAGCCTGGAGAAAAGCTGCCTCTCCGACCAGGTAGGGACCAGGAAAAGCAGTTCCCCCCCCCCCCCCCCCACCACCCAGCACATAAAAAAGAATAGATTCCAAAACAAAACACTAAAACTCACTAAAAATAAAATAAATGTTAAAAGACAGACAGCTGCAGGCTGGGCAGCCATACCAACTGGATGCGCCCCCTATAAGAATATAGGGGGCGCTAAATGAAGTCAAGGGAGCTGAGCTAACTTTACAAATGCAGGAATTTTGTAATCCGGGTTTTACTAAGCTTGAACGCACGGAGTCTGAGTGGAATCGACAGACATTGCTACGCTTATTTCAGTGCGATCATTGTGGGGGCTTTTGTTTCTGATCATTCAACTGTGACTTGAATGTACTAACAGCCTTTGTAAGCCAGATGTATCAAACTTGTGCCATAAGCAAACCAAGAAATATGATGGTGGATGTTTCCATCCTTATCAAAAAAACATTTTGAAATATATTTTTTGTGTCTACGATTCTCTATTTTTTTCAGTGACTTAAAATCCATGACACGTCACCTCTGTAACTTGAACCAGCTTATGCTGGAAAAGCCTGATAAAAGGTCATGTCTAGTCAGGGGTCAAAATCCTCGTGGTGGTCTGTTGGCAGCAGGGCCTCTGCCTGCCCCAAATGTAGCTGTTCACACAGGAGGGGGGGTGAAGTTACAATAGGAATTCCATATATTACGAGATCTTGTGACTTTGCTACTGGAAAGTAACAAGGAAAACATTGATGCCCTAGCCCTGGCTCATTGGCCATTACAGTTTAGTTTAGAGACACCTTTGGCCCACCGAGTCCACACCGACCAGCAATCCCGCACATTAACACTATCCTACACACACAAGGGACAATTTTACATTTATACCAAGCCAAGCTACAAACCTGTATGTCTTTGGAATGTGGGAGGAAACCAGAGCAGCCGGAGAAAACCCAGGCGGGTCACAGGATGAGCGTACAAACTCCATACAGACAACACCTAGAGTCATAGATAGAGTCATAGTTTAATACAACGTGGAAACAGGCCTTTCGGCCCAACACGCCCACACCGGCCAACAATGTACCAACTACCCTAGTCCCACTTGCCTGCGCTTGGTCCATAACCCTTCAAACCTGTCCTATCCATGTACCTGTTCAACTGTTTCTTAAACGATGGGATAGTCCCAGCCTCAACTACCTCATCTGGCAGCTTGTTCCATACACCCACCACCCTCTGTGAAAAAAGTTACCTCTCGGATTCCTTTTAAATCTTTTACCCTTCACCTTGAACCCATGTCCTCTGGTCCACGATTTCCCTACTCTGGGTAAAATACTCTGTGCATCTACCCGATCTATTCCTCTCATGACTTTGTATATAAGATCTCCCCTCATCCTCCTACTCTCCATGGTATAGACCCAGCCTACTCAACCACTCCCTATAGCTCAGACCCTCTAGTCCTGCCAACATCCCCATAAATCTTTACTGAACCCTTTCAAGCTTGTCAATATCTTTCCTATAACATGGTGCCCAGAACGGAACACAATATTCTAAATGTGGTCTCACCAACGTCTTATACAACTGCGACATGACCTTCCAATTTCTATACTCAATACTCTGACTGATGAAGGCCAAAGTGCCAAAATACTTTTTGACCACCTTATCTACCTGTGACTCGACCTTAATGGAACCATGCACTTGTACTCCTAGATCCCTCTGCCCTATAACACTACCCAGAGGCCTACCATTTATTGTGTAGGTCCTGTCCTTGTTCGACGTCCCAAAATGCAACACCTCATACCTGTAGTCAGGATGGAACCCGGGTCTCTGATGCTGTAAGGCAGCAACTCTACTGCTGCACCACCCTGCAGCCCAATTATGGTTGTGACTCTTAATTCAGTCCAAGACTTGAACAGAATTTATTTCAAATTTTTTTAAGATGTCATTCCAACCCACGATCCATGCATCCACATATACCGTACAGTATTGGTGTCCAATATTTTACTGGGTTAAAAAATCTGACATAACTACGCCGATAACTCTGAAGAAAGCACTGCAGATGCTGGTTTAAATCAAAGGAAGGCACAAAATGCTGGAGTAGCTGGGCGGGACAAGCAGCATCTCTGGAGAGAAGGAATGGGGGACGTTTTGGGTCGAGACCGTTCTTCAGACTGAAGAAGGGTCTCGACCCTTCAGACCCTTCTTCAGTCTGAAGAAGGGTCTTGACCCGAAACGTCCCCCATTCCTTCTCTCCTGAGATGCTGCCAGTCCCGCTGCGTTACTCCAGCATTTTGTGTCTATCATCTATATTACCTTGCATTCAGTGCTCGATGACCTTGACAATAAGAACACCAATGTCCGGATGCTATTTGTAGACTACAGGTCAGACTTCAACACCACAGTACCAAACAGGCTCATCTTTTATCTTCTTGACCTTAGCCTTGGCGCCTCCATCTACAACTGCCTTCTAGACATTCTAGCTGGCAGGTCTCAGTAAGTTAAAGTTGGCCATAACATTTACTTTGCTTGACCCTCTACATTGGTGCTCATTCTCCTGCTCTACTCCCAATACAAGTACAGCGGCACAGTGGCGCAGTAGTACAGACACCTCTCGGAAGGCCGCGGTGTCCAGCGAGTTGACAGACCAGAGTCGACGGAGTCCGCAGCCAACAGTGCCTGGGTCGGCGGAGCTCATGGCAGACGGTGCCTGGGTCGATGGAGCCTGTGGCACCATAGAGGAACCACAGAGGCATCTGGAGAGGCCGACCGACAGACGAGGACTGACACGTGGGAGTGAGAACGCCGACGCCAGGGAAGGAACAAAGGAGGACCCAGCATGGGGGGGACCTGTGAGGGAGGGGGGGAGAGCAATGGAGGACCTTGTCTTTCCAAATACATGTGGATCCTGTCTCTTAGAATCCTCTCTGTTAACTCGCTTGCCATTCCCCTGATTGTCCTTTCAGCCCTTCTTAAAAAAGGCCCAACATTTTTTATCCAGAATGATAAAAAATAGAATAAAAAATGAGATTGGGACTAGAGATGGATTCAGCAGAAAGCAGAGGGTGAAGGATTCAGAAGAGTATTTGAAATCAAGAACTGGTGAAATATACGACCTTTGATGTACTCAAGGAAGGAATTTTTTGTTGTCATATTACTGAATCTGACAAAGGAGATGGTGGAATTGCAAACAAGGATAGCTTTGATATAGAACGAGTCGGTACTGTTAAAGGGAGAGGTCATGAACATGTGTATGTGCTGATGCATAGCAATTGAATGAATGTGGAAAATGTGGAGCTGGAGGCAGTTGTTAACTAAAGAAATGTGGCTGTACAAATGAGTTTTGATCAACACATTAATGAAGACAAGAAGGGAAACATAAACCATTGAGGTTGGAAAAGGGAGAAGTAGAATATCTTCAAAATAGGCTTTCCTGAAACAAAAATGGCATGGAATTGAATTGTACGGAGCAAAAGAAAGAGGTGCTGTATTAATTTGAATCTTCTGCATCTAAGGGGCAACTTGTAAGTCCCTAAATCCAGTCTTTTGGTTATTAATGTCAGAAAGTATGAGATGGTTTCCTTCTGAAACTGCAGATTGTTTCATTTTATACTTTTGGTACTTATTCAGAGTAAGATGAATCTAAGATGAATGATCATGTCGGTAACATATTTTAAAAAAAGACACTAATGCTGGAATAACTCAACGGGTCAGGCAGCATCTCTGGAGGACATGGATAGTTGATGTTTTGAATTATGGCTCTTCTTCAGACTGATTGTATTAATGGGGATTACATTGGGAGAGCGTTTGGGGCAGAGCAAAGCCTGGCAAGTGGTTTTTAAAGGTATACTTGAAATTGCTCTTGCTGATTATAGCAGTTATTTTTATCTTTTATTGTATTCCCTGTCTGCTATATTAACAGAGATGTTAACCTCATGAAATCATAGAATGGTAATACCACCCACAGCGGCTTTTCATCTCTTTGAGTTGATGCCAGTTCTTTGCAAGAATTAATACTCACATCCAAAATATGGACGGTGTAATGTCATGTAAAATTTTTGGCATGGTACGTTTAAGCCTGAAGTAAAATCTGTACTTGGAATGCCAATTTTTTTCAATATTCATAGGTCACAAATACAGATACGAATTGTTTTGATTTGTGCCATCTTTTGGATCAAGATGAAAAAAAATAGATAAAAACTGTTTTTCGCTTTGGGGCAGCTCAGTGGCATAGTGGTGGAGCATCAGAGACTCGGGTTCGATCCTGACTAAGGGTGCTTATCTGTACGGAGTTTGTACATTCTCCTCGTGACCTGCATGGGTTTTTGCCAAGATCTTCAGCTTCCCCCCACATTTCAAATACGTACATGTTTGCAGGTTAATTGGCTTGGTGTAAATATAAAATTGTCCTTAGTGTGTGTAGGTTAGTGTTAATGTACAGGGATCTCTGGGCTGTGCGCACTCAGTGGGCTGATGAGCCAGTTTCCACACTGTGTCACTAAACTAAACAAAAATTAAACACACTATGAACTTGGATTCTGAAACTTTGGGGAAATTCAAACATTTACAAAGGACAAAGAACATTTATTAATTGTCACATATACCAATTGGTGCAGTGAAATTTGAGTTACCATGCATCACACAAATAAGATAAACACAGCACAATTGAATTTAACATAAAACATAAAACATCCCCCACAGCGGAATCAACGTTTCCCACTGTGAGGGAAGGTAATAAAGTTCAGTCATCTTCCTCATGTTCGCCCGTGGTCGGGGCCTATTGAGACCTCCACAACGGCGGCCCGATGTTTCAGGGCCGTCTCGCCGGGAAGATGAAACTCTGACGTCGGAACGGAAGAACACTTTCAGCAGCTTGGAATTTCCCAATCGGCCGCTTCCTACCAGAGACCACGGCTTCCGAAGTCC
This sequence comes from Raja brachyura, assembly GCA_963514005.1. The sequence goes on along the minus strand of OY740783.1, from coordinate 70,693,145 downwards.
ATAGGCTGAGCAGGGCGGAGATTCAACACTGGTGATCCTTGATGAAAGATCCCAGGGCTCCGCGATGTTAGAGTCAGCGCCGCCCACGCTGTAAGCGCCGCAGACCACAGCTCCACGGTTAAAGTCGGCAGGCCCTCCGGAGCTCCACAAGGCGATCCCGGTAAGGCATCGCCCGCACCGCGATGGAATTCAATGCTGCCACCGCCGCTGAAGCTCTGGCCGGTCTCCGGCAGGTGGCGAAGATGCAACTCGGAGAAAAGACGCATCCTCTACCAGGAAGTGACTGAGAAAAAAGATTTCCCCCTTACCTTCCACCCCCCACATAAAAAAGAGTAAAAGACCTCAAAAAACTTTTAGGCAGACTAAAAATAACAAAAAGTATGAAAGGACAGACAGCTGCTGGCAAGGCTGCCACTCTCGATGGCGCCACCACTCAATTATACAGGACCAGCATTTAGTCCTAGAAATTTAAATGTGAAGAGCAAACCTTCAGCACTGGTGTTAATGGTATGGAATAAACAATGCAAGGTTTAGTGAGTCTGCAGTCATTATTCGGCCCTTGCATAAATCAAGGGGTGTATGTACTAAATACAGGGCTGCCAACATTGGGTGAGAGTTGGGAGTGAGAAATTGCGAGACCAAGCCTGAGGGAGCATTGCGACCGAGGGGGGGGGGGGGGTAGGGTGTAGGAAGTGGGTGTACCCCTCCCCTTGGTACGGAGCTTTTGCATTTTTCAGCTTGAAATTGTGCAATCTGGTGCACACTGAAGCGAGTCTTTTAACTTACACTTCAATGCAATATTTATGCTTTAAATTGGATTAGCTATGAATAAGGTTAGGCTAAATTACATTCCTAATTACATTCCACAGTAGAGCCAGGCTCTGATCAGCAGGTGCAGCGCATGAATGATCTTTGTGTATTCATGTATGGAAATCAGATTATAATCAAGCACTTGGCCCATGTTAACCAACCTAGATCTCACTGCACACCTGGTACTACTCCTGATCCTGACCCCAGTTGCATACCTTCTCTCATTCCTGATCCTGAGTCCAGCCTTTCACCTGCCCCCCTATTATACCCTGATCATAGCTGCTTGCCTGCTTAGGTTTCCAGTGCTGAACACTCCCATTGTCCCAACTTTGACTGCACACCTAGTACTTTTCCAGACCTTGACTCTGGATGCACATTTGGCATTGCTCCTAACCCCTCTGTACTGACAATAAATCTGGCCCACACATAAAGCCCCATATCTAACCCCCTGCACTTAACCTATTACGTTCAAGTCCACAGGTGCTAATCTAATGTGGTAATCTTTTATGGGGCACTTCACGGACGAAATTATGCAGAACAAAATTTGCTACATCCATTGGCTTCCTTGTTATCTAACATGCTAGTTACTTTGTCAAAGAAGTCATCAATTGGTTGAACACAATTTCTCATCTATAATATTATAGTCACTCAGCTGTATAAGTATTCTGTTACCATTTCCTTCATTTTCCTAACAAACTGTCCTGACGTCATTTTCACCCTCAATATTTTCAGTATTTTGCTGTCTTCCTCTCAGCTGGGACTTTTCCGAAATGCAAAGTCCAATAACTATATATTTAAGTAATAATATTCTATTTAATATGATCTTGAGAGTACATAATATTTTCTGTGGTATTCATAACACAACAATGATAAAAATATGTTTGTTTTGATTGCACCTACCAACATGCATACATTATTATATTACAGTTAATATGTACCGAGGGCAATTTTGTATTCCATTGCTCCCTCTTCCCAATTCATTTTACATTGAAGTGAATAAAATCCAAGTGAAGTTTAAATGGCATCAGAAAAATAAAAGCTCCGGAATCGATGATATTCATTACATGGTTGGTTAGAGTCAGTATCAGCACAATTACTATATTAATCTTCAGAAGTCCTGTTTCAAGCTAAAACTAAAGACAAATAATAACCTCCTCACACATTCCCCTGCAAGTATCTCTGTCACTCCTTTAAAATATGCCCCTTCTTTGAACAAGCTCTTAATCATCACATCTGAATCAGTTTCCATCTGATTACACGCCTTGAGTATGTTCATCTATGTGTTTAATTAATAAAAAAAACGAGATTAGGGACATTTCTATTCAACCTGTCAAAGGAATTTGGGGGGGGGGGGGTGTTTAGAAATAGTCAGTGAGGTAAACAAATATAGTAGTTGAGTGGCAAATGACAAAAGTGCTACCTTCCCAATATTTAACTGAAGGAAATAATGGGTTATCGGGGCTGTATGTTGTGACAGACAGCCTGACACCTTGCATGTCAATTTAATATTACACTTATGCCATCTCCCTGGATTTTCCGGATTAATAAATTAAGGTTTTGTCAACTAATTACAAATCAGGCTAATTACATTAACACATAATAACATTAGCCAACTCCAAAACACGAAGCGCTGAGCATTGGGATCAAGACATCACGGACAACTGGCCTCAGTTCCCCGCTCACATCTGGCAGTGCTCTTCGTGTGAACCAGAGGCTGCAGAGCATTTTTGAAAGTGGGGGGCTGAGTGATTGCTGATCACTGGCCTTGCGGGTACTCGGTGAGGGAGTGGAGCAACTGAGTGGGGGGAGGGTGCCCCCCTCCCATGGTTTTTGAAATTTGATGTATTAAAATTATGTTTTAGTGCATTGTAGAGGTATGATTTCAATGTTTTTTGTTTGAAGTGTTTTTAAGAGGTAACTTTTTAAGGGGTTACATTTTCCACACAAAGGGTGATGGGTGTATGGAACAAGCTGCCAGAGGAGGTAGTTGAGGTAGGGACTATCCCAACATTTAAGAAACAGTTAGACTGATACATGGATAGGACAAGTTTGGAGAGATATGGATCAAAAGCAGGCAGTGTAGCTGGGACATGTTGGCGGGTGTGGGCAAGTTGGGCCGAAGGGCCTGTTTTCACACTGTATCACTCTTGACTAGATTATGCCTCCACCATGCATGATCACCATATACTCAAGCATAGAAATATAGAAAATAGGTGCGGGAATAAGCCATTCGGTCCTTCGAGCCAGCATTGCCATTCAATATGATCATGGCTGTTCATCTAAAATCAGTACCTCTTTCCTGTTTTTTTCCCCATATCCCTTGATTTCGCTAGCCCCAAGAGCTAAATGTAACTCTCTCTTGAAAACATCCAGTGAATTGGCCTCTGCTGAACTCCCTGAAAACAGCCTGACATCAGGAACATTCTTCCTCCAATTACATGCCGGTCACCAGGATGAATTTGGCGCAGAGACTCTCACGCAGCGGCGCAATGCTTCCGACGGCCCAGGACATTGCACTGAGGCTGCTCCATGGTCGGAGCTGCAGCGAGCGAGTTGCCAGCCTGGCAAACACTCCCCAGCCCTGGCTCCCCATCTGCATCTGCTTCCATCCCTCCCACCGCCCCCAGCTCTCCAACACCCGCAGCCCATGCAGTTGATATTAGATTTGAAATTTGCATTGATCACAGAATCTCTCACGACAGAGCGTGAGAGATTCTGTGATCAGCGCGAGAGCGTGAGAATTGGGCAAAATGTGTGAGTCTCACGCTCAATGCGTGAGAGTTGGCAGCTCTGTAAATACTTGCTAAGAACATTACAGAACTAACAAAGTCATCAGTTATTAGATAGGTTTGTGCACAATTCCCCATACCTTAGTCTTGGTGGGAAAGCTTTTGTTTTTCTCATTGGGCCATTTTTGGGAAACAGGCCCTTCAGCTCTATCGAGTTCACACCGACCAGCCATACTGTACACTAACCTACACACACCCGGGGACAATTCTTTTCCACTTACCAAAGCAAATTAACCATATTGACCTGAAATATTGTGCCATTATTGTTCATTTGCCTTCCATTTTGTGAGATCATTTAGAAAGCCATTCCGATAATCACAATCCTTTTTGATACAGCAATAAATTGCTGTGAATTTGAGACATTAGCAGATTAATAGAGGAGCAATTTTGCAATGTATACATTATTACATACCACCTTCATGTGTTCTATTGATGCACAAAAATATGGTATTTAAATTCTCCAACAACACCAATCCAAAAATTAACAACCTAAGGAGAGACCATAAATTAATAAAGTTTATCCTGGCTTGATCAAAAATATAAGAGAAGTTAAGGACTTTTCATCACCTATGGTACTTTAACTCAAAATCCCTCGCTACCCTTTTTCCAAGGATTGACATTGTAGCAATAATTGAATGTACTTTCATGTTGCTACAAACTGGCAAGAACACTTTCTGCTCAATAACCATCAGCACAAGGGCACCTCAAGGCTGTGTACTCAGTCCCCTGGTCTACTCTATACCCAACACTGTAACCGGACACAGTTCCAACTCCATCTTTAAAGTCACTAACAACACCACCATGTTTGGACGAATTACAGGTAATGATGAGTCAGAGCATAGGAGGGAGATTGATCGTCAGATTGAATGGTGACAGAATACCATTCCTGTTCTCAATAACAGTAAAATGACAGTCAGTGGGTTGGTGGTGAAGAGAGCTGAGAACTTCAAATTCCTGGGTATAGAATCTCTGACGAGCTCTCCTGGACTCAGCACATTGATGCAATCATAAAGAAAGCCCATCAATGCCTCCACTTCCTTAGAAGATTGAGGAAATTTGGTATGTCGACGCATACTCTCTTGACTTTCTACAGGTATGTGGTAGAAAGCATATTGACTAATTGCATAATGGCCTGGTTCAGCAACTTAAACACCCATGAAAGGTCGTACAAAATGTGGTGAACACTGCACTATCCACCATGGGTACCAACCTCCCCACCATTGATGGGATATATAGGAGGTGCTGCCTCAAAAAGGCAGCCTGGCCACACTCTCATTACACTCCCACCATCGAGAAGAAGTATGAAAACTGGGATGTTCAGGAATAGCTGCTTCCCAACAACCATCAGCTATTGAAAACTACAAATTCCAACTAAACTTCGAACTATGAATTGTAGTTGCATGAGGGACTTTGGGCGTTGTTTTGTTTTGCACTGTATTAGGCTTTTTATTTATTAATTTTTTTTAATTTGTTTATTGTGATATCTGTTGAGTACTGTTAACATACCTGGTGCTGCTGCAAGTAAGAAATTAATTGTGCTATTTCAGTGTGTATGACATTTAAACAATCTTGACTTGACTATTGACCTTGGTGGAGCAGCACCTTTTGATTCTCATACCACTGGAAACAATTGATCTGCTGGCATTAACATGTGATATCTCTGACAACCACAGTGAGTGCACTGCCACCTAGCTTAAAATTTACAATTTTGAAATGGTTTTGAACGTGAAATTTGCAGTCACAAGGACCCATTACGGCAAGCAGTACAAATGCATTTAAGGTAGTTAGATACAGTAAACCTGTTGTTTTAATACGGACCTCTATATAACAGATTTTGTTTATTAACAAAATACGGAGTACGGAGAGTGTCCCCACAGTAATAAAACACCACTGTCCCTTTAAGAACACCAGCTGCTAGTTACACTGCGAAGGTCATTGAAATTGACAAGCAATTACTTCGATCGACACTTCTGTCATGATGCCCTATTGAACCATGTAATAAACAGCCTTTAGTATTTTTAGCTTGCAGTTACTAAAATAAGTATTTAGCCTTTAAAAAGAACTTCATACACTCAGCTGGTTAGACAGGGTTGTGTCATTGGAAGGAGAAATGGAGTTGACATTTAGGGTCCTTGAACTCCAGGCAGGCACTTGATCGTGGGAGTCTCGTTTAGCACGGGACAGGATTTCTCACCCCACCGCATTGCCACCCCCAATGCCCCAGACCTCCCATTTTGCTCTGAATCTCTGAATGCGGAAATCAGCAGTAGGGGCAGTGGTTATTGTCGTTCCCCAGCTGCACTGAACAAGGTGGTGCCAGGTGACCTTTTTGGCTTGGTGTGCTCCGTGTGGTGAGGGAGGTCCCACTGGGCTCCCAGTGACAGGGATCCAGGATTCTAACCCGGCGCCCGGGCAATGATATCAATGGGGGGAAAACCCTCACTCTGCAATGACGGCAATCAGCAATAACAAACACCATTACCTCACCTATGATCTGTTATAATGAGGGTTTACTGTACTAGCCATTTGGCCCAACTGGACAAAGCATGCATTTATGCTCCATGTGTCCCTTTGTGCCATATCAGTGTATTCTGTTTGTGTAAGAAAGAACTGCAGATGCTGGTTTAAATCGAAGGTGGACTCAAAATGTTGGAGTAACTTAGCGGGTGAGGCAGCATCTCTGGAGAGAAGGAATGGCTGATATTTCGGGTTGAGACCATTCTTCGGTCTGAAGAAGGGTCTCGACCGAAACTGTCGCTCATTCCTTCTCTCCAAAGATGCAACCTCACCCGCTGAGTTACTCCAGCATTTTGTGTCTACCTTCAGTGTATTCTGTCTAACAGATAAATGTGTACTCCCCTATTTTCACGGGCAGTGTGCTATACAGGACTGCTCATAGTAATCTAGGTGTGCTCGAATGGGATCTGCATAGACCTCTAGATTAAATTCCTCCCTCCCATTCTGATCAGCATTCGGTTATAATTTTTCATTATTTTCTGTGTCTACATACACAATATCATTGAACTTCTGCTGTTTTGAAAATATTCAGTTCCATTCCTTTGATGTCCATAGAACATGACTGACACAAGTCTATTTTGAAATTCATTTGCCAAAGATTTGTCAATTAACAATCATTTAATACCTTGTAATTTTGTATTTCCATCAAAACTATTTAAAGTGTTGCTCATCCTTGTGGCAGTGGCTTTGATGATAAGATGTTTAAACCATCATTTATGTCATTTATAAATACTTGTGGCCCCAACACAGGTTACTGGGGAATAATGTTCACTATATCCTGCTGGTTAAACTCAATTGAATCAAACCAAGAATGACAAACTAAAGAAAAACGTACGTTATTCAATCTATGGTTGGATCCAGAAGCTATTTGATTTAGGAGCAAACACCAGGCGATTGTTCAGGAGTTGATTGCTTCTTGCAGTATGTGCTAGTCATTAATACGTCTGCAGCACATTTTTGCATTTTACTTAATGATATCTCTTTATAATAATCATCTGAGTGATTGAGTATAAATACCTAATAAATTGAGGATTTTGGATGCAGTTTAAAGGTACATCATTTATCACTATTCGCTGCATGTTATTGTTTTTGGAAAAGACTTTCTGGGACCTCAGAATAGAACTTGACCAACAGCCCACCACTAACATGTGAAGGAACTGCAGATGCTGGATTAAGAAGGGTCTTGAACCAAAAGGTCACCCATTGCTTCTCTCCAGAGATGCTGCCTGTACATACTCCAGCTTTTTGTGTCTATCTTTGAGCCCATCACTAATGCCTAGTCCAAGAATCGGAGCATTCACATTTAGTCGCTGAACCATCCTATAAGCAATTTTATCCAGTACATGATCCACCCTCAGGGAAAGTAGCTGCAAGAAACTCTTGTAAACAGCTTCGTGAAATTTGCATCTAATCTAAACTTGAGTGATAAATCTGTGGGTATCTAGTTTAATAACACAAAACAAGTCTAATTCTGACGATCATCATTTAGAATTGACTATATTCTAAATCTGGACAATCAAAAAAGGATATCTTATTAGAATACAACCCGTTAACTGAAGTAACACGCATAATTTAAAATTGGTGGTATAAACATATTTAATTAAATGTAAAATAATGTACTGCATAATTGAAGAAAAAATGTGCTATTAAAAAAGAGAAAATAGAAAAAATGAAAAAGTTCCTAAAAATCACTTTATATAATTCCAGCAATAAATAAATTCTAAAGCAATAGGAGAGTGCCACAGTGGCACAACTGGTGGAGCTACTGCCTTATAGCGCCGAGACCTTGTTTCGAACCTGACCTCGGGCACTGTCTGTGTGGAGTTTACATGTTCTCTCTGTGACCGAGGGTTTCCTCCGTGAGATCCGGTTTACTCCTCCATCCCAAAGATGTGCAGGTGTGTAGGTTAGTTCACCTCTGCAGAGGTGATGTGTAGAGAGTGGATAAGAAAGTGGGATAACATAGAATTTGTGTTGGTGATCGGTGTGGACATGATGTGCTGTATCCGTATCTTTAAAATAAAATAAAAACAATTAAATCTTCAGCATCAGAAAGGTTATCCCTCTGCTAAAAGTCACTAAACACTTGTCTGTTCTATGATAATATTTATTGGTGAACATTTAGTGATTTTAGTAATTTCATGGAATATCTTAATGCTTAATTGCTGTGAGATACTATCATGGCAAAATCGATGGACAATCGGGAAAATTCAGATTACCATTACTGCACTTAATTGTGCATTTGCAATGTTTGCTGTAAATTGCTGTGTGATTTACTCCTTTGTACCTCAAAACTTGCATCCAAATTAATTTTAAAATACCAAAATTGTTGGAAATACTCAGCAGGTCAGCCTGCATCTGCGGAAAGGAAAACACTCAACATTTCAGTTCAGAGACCCCTTGTCAGAACTCAAAATGGAAATGTTCTGGCATAGGGTCGCTGGATTCAAACATTGACTCTGTTTTCCTTCCTACAGATGCAGCCTGGCCAGCTGAATACTTCCAACTATCTAAGTTCTTTTTTTAGATTTCCAACAGCTGCAGTTTTTCCGAATTTTGACCATATTAATTAGTTCTTCTCTAATAATTATATGTTTTTTAATGATTATCCCTCGTATCTCTCTTTTTTTTCTCTGTTGCAGCATGTTATATGTACTGGACTATGGTGTAAATTAGAAGGTGAACAAGAGTGTAAAACCAAACTGGACCCACCACTAGATGGAACTGAGTGTGAGCGAGAAAAGGTATGAATTCCAAACTCAGTATTTAAAGCTCATTTATGCTTTCATATCTTTCTTTGTGATGCTTGAAAAACTTGCTCATAGCAAATGTTCCAAGTTGTATCCCAAGATCCCCTTTTCTGAAGAATGATACAGAAGTTTTAAACCACAGATATCGGTGGGCTATAGGGAATCCAGATAATCCAGATAGCGGTAGGAATATCATGCAGGCCGTACAATTATTGACCCAGGATTGTTTTAAAAATGACTTTTTCAACAAAATCCCAGACAAGAAATGTAAATAGGAAATGTTGAAAACTCTTTGGAAGATCAAGCAACACCCGAGTAAAGGAGATTAGTTTAACTTGGTATCATTTTTGGCATTAGGGATTGGACATTGGACATTGCGAGCCAAAGGGCTTGTTCATAGAATCATAGAAAATAGGTGCAGGAGTAGGCCATTCGGCCCTTCAAGCCTGCACCGCCATTCAATATGATCATAGCTGATCATCCAACTCAGTATCCTGTACCTGCCTTCTCTCCATACCCCCTGATCCCATTAGCTGCAAGGGCCACATCTAACTCCCTCTTAAATATAGCCAATGAACTGGCCTCAACTACCTTCTGTGGCAGAGAATTCCACAGACTCACCACTCTCTGTGTGAAAAAGATCTTCTCGTCTCGGTCCTAAAAGACTTCCCCCTTATCCTTAAACTGTGACCCCTTGTTCTGGAGTTCTCCAACATCGGGAACAATCTTCCTGCATCTAGCCTGTCCAACCCCTTAAGAATTTTGTAAGCCTCTATAAGATCCCCCCTCAATCTCCTAAATTCTAGCGAGTACAAGCCGAGTCTATCCAGTCTTTCTTCATATGGAAGTCCTGCCATCCCAGGAATCAGTCTGGTGAACCTTCTCTGTACTCCCTCTATGGCAAGAATGTCTTTCCTCAGAATGCCAGTTCCTGTGCTGTACTGTCCTATATTCAACATTAATAATGCTAATATTTCAAATGGAAGACTCTTAGGTCGGGTTCTCTTTCTACAGACACTGCATTTCAGCACATTTTGTGAATTTGCAGTAGAAATACCTAATGTGCTGAAATGTACATTGTAAGAAATCAAATATTACCCTATCTCCATTGTACTTTAAGAAATAACTGCAGATGCTGGAAAAATCGAAGGTAGACAAAAATGCTGGTGAGGCAGCATTGTAGCTTAGTCTAGAGATATAGTGTGGAAACAGGTTTGTCGGCCCGCCGGGTCCGCGATGACCAGCGATCCCCTCACATTAAAATTATCCTACACACACTAGAGACAATTTACATTAATACCAAGCCAATTAACCTACAAACCCGTACGTCTTTGGAGTGTGGGAGGAAATTGAAGATCTCAGAGAAAACCCACACGGTCATGAGGAGAACGTACAAACTCCGTACAGACAGCATCCATAGTTAGGGTTGAACCCGCGTCTCTGCCGCTGAAAGCACTGTAAGGCAGCAACTCTACTGCTGTGCCACCGTGCCGCCCAGTCTTTTAGTGTCTTTTGCACTAGAGCATGATTAATTGGTATCCATTATCTGACTAATTAAAATTCATAAAATGCACAATGTCATTGATGTGCTGATTAAAGATGAAATGCTCTTGACTTTGGTGCTTTCACACTATAAACATTGAAATTTGTAGTTTTCTCAAAATTTCCTCTCCCTTCCAAACCAATATTGATTATACCTCGGTCCTATTTTGCTTTGGTTACATTCAGTGTGCATTTTAACAAATGTTATTGTAACATTTTGTGAACTCTGCTATTCATTTGTGATATCACTATTTCTGTAACTGTAAAGGTATATTCCACATTCTGGTTGTTTTTCTTCTTTGCACTACCGCTGTGCTTTTGTATTGCTTGATTGTACTCGTGTATGGCATTATTTGACTGGATAGCTTGCAAAACAAAACTTTTAGCGGTATTGCAGTACACTTGACAATAATAAAAGAGTATAAAGAGACAAGGGCGAGGGGCGGGGAAGGCAAGAAGTGGGTGGTGAAAGGTGGATCTAGGTGAAGAGAAGATGGGGCAGATGGGTCCGGTGGAGGAGAGGAAGGCAGAAAGAGTGAGAGAGGCTGGGAGGTGAAAGGTGGAGGTAACAAAGGGCTACAGATGGTGGAATCTGGTAGGAAAGGAAGGCGATGCACAAAACTAAATAATGGAGGTAGGCTGGATAGATGGGAACAGTGAGGGGGGTGGGGGGAGGTAGTGGGAAGAGCGTGGGGGAGTGGGTTGGTGAGTGAGTGAGTGGGTGGTTGGAAAGATACTGGGGTGATACAGGGCTCGAAATTAGCGGTTGCCCGGGTGCCAATGGCAACTTACAGTCCCGCCGTGCAACCTAAAAGCCATGCCATTTTGCCCGGCTTGGCAAGCAACCAGGACACCCGCCCGCCATCTGTGTCTGGGTCTCGGCTCTCGGCTCTCTGCTGTAGCTCTCGGCGCTAGCTCTCGGCGCTAGTTCTCGGCTCTCTGCTCTCGGCGCTAGTTCTTGGCTCTCTGCTCTCGGCGCTAGGCTCTCGGGTCTCCTCTCGGCTCTCGGGTCTCCACTCGGCATGGCCGGCCGCCGAGCCCATCATCGGCCGTGGTTGTGCACATGCGCACTGCCACGGCAACTGGCCGGCGTCGGCCACTTTCTACCTCTCTTTGCATTGTGGGAGTTCTGGCCGCCATTGCTGTCCGATTGCTGCCTCACCATGACCTCTGAAAAACAATGCAGAATCACTCCCTGGAGCTGGAGTATCTCCCTGGAATAACTCTTGCTTCTTGGTTTCCTGGTCCTCCAAAAATATTCGAAATGGAATTTAAACTGGTGGACCCACCATCACCAAACTCCAAACTCTGGAAAAATAACAACCTATTGCATTTTATCTGTTTATTTATTGTGAGTATATATGATGGTCTATAGTATATAGACACACTGAACTTTTATCTCCTGTCCTGTATTATGTTTACATATTCTGTTGTGCTGCAGCAAGCAAGAATTTCATTGCCCTATTTGGGACACATGACAATAAAACTCTCTTGACTCTTCAAGTCAAGAGTCAAGACTTAAGCAAAAAAGGGTTCTTGGGAAAAATAAAGCTACCTTAAATTTAGTAGCGTCTGGTTGGTACCTATGGTAGGGTGAAGACTATTCCATGCTTTAATTGTGCGGGGGAACTCCATGGAGCAGCCAGCAACTCTGGATAGAAAACATTGGGTGACGTTTCGGGTAGAAACCCTTCTTTAAATTTCCTCTGGTTTTAGTGTTTTTAGTTTAATTTAAAGATACAGCGTGGAAACAGGCCCTTCGGCCCACGCCGACCACCGATCACCCGTACTCTAGTTCTATCCCACACATCAGCGACGTAAGTCAAGAGTGTTTTATTCTCTCACGTCCCAGTTAGAACAATGAAATCCTTACTTGCAGCAGCACAACTGAATATGTAAACATAGTACTCTGTAAACAATGTTCCAAACGTGAAAACAAAACTCCATGCAGACAGCTCCCATATTCAGGATCAATTCCGGATCTCTGGCAGCAAAAAAATTTAGGCAGCAAATTTATGGCCAATGTACTGCCCCAATAGCCTTGAACTGAATTAAAACATACAGTAGCTGTAAAGGGGGACATAGCGTCACTTAGAGATTTAAGACAGAAAATGGATAGTTTCTTTTTTTTTAGTAACCAAAGTTATCAACGTATAATTTTTTTTGTGTTGGAAAATAAAATATAGTGGCACAGCTGGAGGACTTGCTGCCTCACATGCTAGAGATCTGTGTTTGATCCTGTTCTCGGGCACTGTCTGTGTTGAATTTGCACATTCTCCCTGCAAGCATGGGGGTTTTCTCCCACATCCCAAAGACTCATTGGCTTTGTAGGTTAACTTGTTCTGTAAAATTGCTCCTAATGTGCCGGGAGTGGGTGAGGAAAGAGGGATAACAGAACTTGTGTGAATGGGTAGACAAAAACTGCAGGAGAAACTCAGCAGGTGAGGCAGCATCTATGGAGCGAAGGAAATAGGCGACGTATCGGGTCGAGACCCTTCTTCAGACTGATGTCAGGAAGGGTGGGGGGCGGGAAAAAGAAAGGAAGAGGCGGAGACAGTAAGCTGTGGGAGAGCTGGGAATGGGAGGGGAAGGAGGGAGACAGCAAGGACTACCTGAAATTGGACAAGCCAATCTTCATACCGCTGTGGTGTAAACTACCCAAGCAAAATATGAGGTGCTGTTCCTCCAATTTGCTGTGGGCCTCACTCTGGCCATGGAGGAGGCCCAGGACAGAAAGATCGGATTCGGAATGGGAAGGTGAGTTTGTGATGAGCCATCGGGAGATCAGGTTGGTTATTGCGAACTGAGTGGAGATGTTGTGCGAAGCGATCGCCAAGCCTGCGCTTGGTCTCACCGAGGTTGATCATATGCTGAATAACCATATTTTTGTTTGGAAGTGGAAAGAGATAATAGAAAGTGCATTCATTGCAATGTGTAAAAAGAGATGAGATACTGTTTTGTAATTTTGCTGCATGTCATTGTGGTATATATCATGTCTTGATTGATGAATATGTTTAGTTTGTGACTTTATTTGAAGCAGCATAATATGTGAATGTTTCATTGACCATAATTCCGACTGGTAACTATGCACTTCGTCCGAGTACATTATCGCACGCGTCATGCAAGCCGTCTTAAATGACCACCTAAACTGTCATTTGGCAACCTAAAAAGCTGCCGAGGTTGCCCGGATGGCAACAGGGAAAATAAGTTAAGCGAGAGCCCTGGAATTAGGGGGGTGGGGTTGAAGAGTGTGCATGAGAGGAATGGGGTAGATTAGAAAGAGAGAGAAAAAGGACAAATGGGACATTGGTTTCCTAAAGTTTAAGAATTCAGGTTGTAGGCTACTCAGGTGGAATAGGCGCCATAAAAAAAAAATGTAGCTACTGCTTTTACTACTAAATTCATTTCAATCTACTGAAGTTATCTCATACATAAATTTTGCAGATTCTATGGTAAGCAGTATACATACATTTCTAACAATTTCATACATTATTTTTAATGGATTTTTGCACTTGAAGTTTTTCAGCAATTATCTAAAATGTATGGAAAAGTTGTGGTATATCTCCTTAGTCAATCAGAATGAAACACCTTTCATGACCAAATCAGGAACTAAACCACAACATATTGGATATTTAATTCAGTGTTAAATCAGGTTAAGACAGAAGAGAACTGAAATATATATATCAATTATATTTCATTTGCAAAAGATGAATTAAGAGCAGGTGAAATTATTTGGTAATACTTAACATTGATCATATCACAAGGAACTAAGAAATTTGAAATGGTAATTTCGCCATTTCATCATGTTAGACCATTCGCAGACATTGTGGCTGTGAGGCAACTTTGCACATCTACCTTTGCCCCTTATTAAGAATAAGGAGTAAGCCATTTAGAACGGAGACGAGGAAACACTTTTTCTCACAGAGAATGGTGAGTCTGTGAAATTCTCTGCCTCAGAGGACGGTGGAGGCAGGTTCTCTGGATGCTTTCAAGAGGGAGCCATATAGGGCTCTTCAAAATAGCAGAGTCAGGGGATATGGGGAGAAGGCAGGAACGGAGTACTGATTGGGGATGATCAGCCATGATCACATTGAATGGCGGTGCTGGCTCGAAGGGCCGAATGGCCAAGTCCTGCACCCATTGTCTATTGTCTATTGTCTATTATTCCTTAATACGTTTGGGGAACAAATATCATACAAAGTTCTCAATTGACATAGAATCAATTATGCGTAAGGAAGAGTGTTTCATTTCTATCACTATATATAGAAGTTTTTCCGAACTTCGTTCTGGAAAGGCTTCCTCCAATGTTAAGACTACTGCCCCTGTCCTTGCATCACCAACTGGTGGAAGCAGGATCCTAATAGGTGAAGAGGAGCAGTTTGGCTGATGGGGTCAGGTGGAGGAGAGAAGGGTGGAAAGAGTGACAGCAGCACTTACTTCCCATTGCCATAGACCCTTACCATTCACCTTGACATTTTAAAAACTTTAATCAAATCACCACTTTATTTTCGAATTCCAGAGAATATAACCGTACTTTGTGCAGTTTCAAATCTCGTTAAAAGGTTATTTAGGTTAAAGTTTAACATTTTGTGGTGTGTTTAATTTATATCTTTAACACAAGTGTCAGAACTCAAAATATTCCATGAATTGTATAAGACAGCCTAATTATGCAGTGTTTCTTAAGTTCTCATAGTGTTTTGAGTCAGCCTCGGTGGTATCTCTCCTCACTCTAGCCATAAAAGCCCTGTCTCACGGTGCGAGTCCACCCACGAGTGACCCCAAGTGAAAGAAAAAAAACAGACACGTGGTTATGCACGAGATTCAAAGTTTATGTTCAAGTGTTTAACCGAGTTCCCACGGGTATGTCATTTCTGCGATGTTCCAAGGTGCTCTCCCGAGTTACCAAGTTCCTCTCCCGTTACTCTTGAGCCAACCGTGAATGAAGGTAAGTGTGTGAGGGTGTGAGAAGTCCCTCCCAAGTCCAGTCCTGTCCCGACCCCCTGGGAAACCGAAGGGAGCAACAATCAGCTGCCACGGATACAAATAATGTCATACACAAGAAAGGGCAGCGCTGGTTGACAAAAAGTGAACACATTGGGCTGGAGAAATTTGGAAAAGTCATCCCGTCACCCATTCCTGCTCTCCAGAGATGCTGCCTGCCCGCTGAGTTAAAGAGTGCCCACGGTAGACTCACGAATCACTAAGGTAAACGCACGGGCCACTACGTTATTACAACGAGTTTAAATGTTTCAATTTTTAACTTGAACAGTAAATTTGACTCGTCGAAAATATCAAACATGTTTTATTTTTTTCATGAGTTAACAAGTTTCACGGGTACCTGCCGTTAGCGCCACGAGTCACTAAATTGCTCGCGCGAGTTCCGACGTTCCCGCTACGTTGATTGTGCGGGATTACCGCGAGTGAAAGCTCGGGGTCCCTCGTGGGACAGTCCTTTCAGACGTAAACCATGATTTTTATAGGACCAGGGTATTCTGACATCAACTTTTGGAATGCATTATGGAACACACTTTCACTAATGGGTAATCTTAATTGTAAATCTTAAATATGCAGTCATAGCATTTTGCTTCTTGCTTCAAATGAGTGGATAATTATGAACTGTCAGTTATTTTCAATATGCATTAGGACAAAACTCTTCACCAAGAGCATACAGTTATAATATCCTTGCAATATTTAGTAAAAGTAGAATTAGTTGAATACATGTCTCTGTATGCCATTTTATCAGGATTCTTCAGCTCCAACCCCGACTTAATGCGTTAGTGTGACATTCCCATTTTCTGTTGCCTCGTATTGTGAGATTGCCAATTCATGCAAAATCAGGAAAATGTTATCCTTTATGTCCCTGCCAAATGAAACTCTTTGCGACTGCTTAAAATCATTGTGCGTTGTAATAATTGAGCCAAGAAAGAAAGAAATGTTCAACCATCTATCTGGATTTGAACCCAGTAAAAGGTCATTTAGAAACCGCTGAACCACCCAACCTCTTGTGGTTTGGAGCTTTCTTTCTCTATTAATTTATTGAGTGATTTGATTTGCTTTACTTGGATTTCAGACTAGCAAACATTTGGAATTTCCATTTATTTCACTCATAAAACCCAGAAGTTCTGCATTTTAGTTAATTTATTCATGAGTATGATTTAACAGTGAACACTTTTAATGCAGAATTTAAGACCTTTGAGCAGGTATCTCGAGAATAAGTTTTATAGCCCTGACCTCAATTCAAAAATTACGGCCACCACAAAATTAAATTCTACCACAAAGCAACTCTGCCCAATAAACCATGCCACATACAACATAAAAGCTGAATGAGATGTCCTTGTGCATCCTTCATAGTTTGTCTTCTATGTACCTTTCACTGTACTGGTGCCTGCATACAGTTGTTATCAGATGCAGCATTCTGGCCAGAGGTTTCTAAGTTGAGACTTCAAAAGCCGTTAGAGAGACAGACTTCTTCAGCAGTTCTAGGGTACGTCAGCCCAGTTCCTTACCACATCATCGTATCTTGAGGGACTGACAGACAAATAGTATGATTGTATGATGGAGCAGCATATCTGACATCTCAAATCCTGCCATCCTGAGAAGGTGCAAGATATGTGCTCTGCACAGACACTACCACTACCCTCGGCAGCAACTCAACAATCACTATTCCCGTTTAGTAGTATGATTCTGGCTGTGGTGCCACTGTAACGCTACCGAGCGTTTAAACACTGGAGTCTTTTGTCTTCGCTATTTTAAAATCATACTGTCGAGAATAACAGCATTTGACTCACTGTACCAGGGCTTTGAACGTGCTCCTTAAATTGTTCCACTCCCTTGTTTTTCCTCCATATCCCTCCAAACTTTCTCCATACAAATGTTTCTCCAGATCCATTTTGATAATTATTATTAATGCTGTTTTTTTTGGAACAACAATAAACTTTTTGATTACTTAATCTTATCGCCCCCTGTAAAGGGCCTGTCGCACTTTCCCGAGTTATCCACGAATTCTCCCGAGTTATTCACGAATTCTCCCGAGTTTTCAAACTCGCAGAATGTTCATAACGAGTCCGTAGGAGGCCGTAGGAGTCCGTGGATATATCGTAGCGGCTCGTTATGCCAGCCGTAGGTACTATCGGCTATTTTTTTACTCGTGGACATTTTTCATCAGGCTGGAAAAAACGTCCCGACTTACCTGATGCCCCGAGTACCTACGGCTGGCATAACGAGCCGCTACAATATATCCATGGACTCCTACGGCCTCCTATGGACTCGTTACGGACATTCTGCGAGTTTGAAAACTCAGGTGAATTTGTGAATAAGTCGGGAAAGTGGGACAGGCCCTTAAATTAGAACATGATCAATTCACAATCTATTTTCATCTAAATAATTTTGCCCCATTTCAGTAGTTTTTATTTAAATTATCACTTGCCCAACACAATTGGGGGCGTGCTAATTGGGTGGGTGTCAGAGGTTTTGGGGAGAAGGGAGGAGAATGGGGTTAGGAGGGCGCGATAGATCAGCCATGATTGAATGGCAGAGTATTGATGGACCAAATGCCCAAATTCTACTCATATTACTTATATCCATATGACAATAGACAATAGGTGCAAAATTATCACCAATGCATCCACGATTTCTAGAGCCACTTCCTTAAGTACCCTGGGATGCAGACCATCAGGCCCTGGGGATTTATCAGCCTTCATTCCCATCAGTCTATCCAACACCATTTCCTGCCAAATGTGGATTTCCTTTAGTTCCTCTGACCCAGATCCTCTGGCCACTACTTTATCAGGAAGATTTAAGTTTGTGAGTTTATTGTCATGTGTCCCTGATCCTTGCTTTGCTTCAGCACACAGAACATAGAAGGTATTTACTACAAAACAGATAAGTGTGTCCATACACAATATATAAACATGTACACACATGAACAAATAAACTAATAAAGTGCAAATAACTGATAATGGGTTATTAATGATCAGAGTTTTGTCCGAGCCAGGTTTAATAGCCTGATGGCTGTGGGGAAGTACCTATTCCTGCACCTGGTCGTTGCAGCCTTCAGGCTCCTGTACCTTCTACCTGAAGGTAGCATGGTGATGAGTGTGTGTTCAGGATGGTGTGGATCTTTGATGACACTGCCAGCGTTTTTGAGGCAGCGACTGCGGTAAATCCCCTCGATGGAAGGAAGGTCAGAGCCAATGATGGACTGGGCGTGCTTACTACTTTTTGTAGTCTTTTCCTCTCCAGGGCGCTCAAGTTGCCGAACCAAGCCACGATGCAACCGGTCAGCAAGCTCTCTACTGTGCACCTGTAGAAGTTAGAGAGAGTCCTCCTTGACAAACCAACTTTCCGTAATCTTCTCAGGAAGTAGAGGCACTGATGAGCTTTCTTGATAATGGCATCTGTGTTCTCGGACCAGGAGAGATCTTCAGAGATGTGCACGCCCAGGAATTTGAAGCTCTTGACCTTTTCAACCATCGATCCGTTGATATAAACGGGACTGTGGTTCCCCATCCTACTCCTTCCAAAGTCAACAATCAGTTCCTTGGTTTTGCTGGTGTTGAGGGCCAGGTTATTTTGCTGGCACCATATGGACAGTTGCTTGATTTCTCTTCTGTACTCCGACTCATCCCCATCAGTGATACGTCCCACAACAGTGGTGTCGTCAGCAAACTTGATGATGGAGTTCGCACTGTGACCGGCTACGCAGTCAAGAGTATAGAGAGAGTACAGCAGGGGGCTGAGCACGCAGCCTTGAGGTGCTCCCGTGCTGATTGTTATCGAGTCTGACACATTTCTACCAATACGAAGAGACTGTGGTCTGTGAATGAGGAAGTGGAGGATCAATTGCAGAGGGATGCGCAGAGACCCAGTTGTGCGAGTTTGGTAACCAGCTTGGAGGGGATGATAGTATTAAATGCCGAGCTGTAATCGATGAATAACAGCCTGACATATCAGTTTTTGTTGTCCAAGTGGTCTAGAGTGGAGTGGAGAACCAGCGAGATCGCATCCACCGTTGATCTGTTGTGGCGGTAAGCATACTGCAGTGGGTCCAGGTTTTTGTCGAGGTAGGAGTTGATTTGCGCCATGATCAACCTCTCGAAGCACTTCATCACCACAGGCGTTAGTGCCATAGGTTGATAGTCATTGAGGCACATCACCTCTTCTTGGACACTGGTATAATTGATGCGCTTTTGAAGCAGGTGGCAACCTCAGACCTCAGAAATGAGAGGTTGACAATGTCCGTAAAAACTCCAGCCAGTTGGTCCGCACAGGTTTTTACAACACAACCAGTTATACCATCAGGTCCAGGCGCTTTTCAAGGGTTCACCCCTCTGAAGGATTTCCTGATGTCGGCCTGTGTGACTGAGGCTGAAATACCATCAAAGTGAATGGGGGCTCGGGAAGGCACATCGGTGTTCTCCCTATCAAAGCGTGCATAAAACGCATTGTGCTCATCAGGGAGTGATGTTTCGCCAACATTCGAGCTGCCTCCTGATTTTGCCTTGTAGGACGTGATTGCATTCAGGCCCCGCACAGCTGCCGAACTTCTGTCTCATCTTCCAGCTTGCAGCAGAAGTCCCTTTTGGCCTTTTTATTGGTCTTACTAAGGTCGTATGTGGACTTCTTATAGACCACTGTATCATCAGACATGAATGCCCAGTGTCTGGCCTTCAGAAGAGTGCAGATCTCAAAGTTGATCCAAGGTTTCTGATTGGGAAACACTCGGAAGGTTTTTGTAGGGATGCAGTCCTCCACACATTTCTTAATGAAGTCTGTAACGACTGTGGCGTATTCGTTCAAGTCCATTGCCGAGTCCTTGAACATTGCCCAGTCTACAGACTCCAAACAGTCCTGTAGTTGTTCCTCTGGGCCCCGACCAACTCTGTATTGTCCTCACCACTGGGGGTGCGCTCTTTAATTGCTGACTGTAGGCAGGAAGAAGCAGCACCGCGGTATGGTCGGATTTACCGAAGTGAGGGCGAGGGAAAGAGCGATAGGCATTCTTGATGGTGGTGTAGCAGTGGTCGAGGGTGTTTGGTCCTCTGGTGCAGCAGGAGACATGTTGGTGGAAGTTGGGGTGTGACTTCTTGAAGTTTGCCTTATTGAAGTCCCCAGCAATGGTGGTAAAAGCCTCGGGTTAGGACGTCTGGTGTTTGTAAGACGTCTGGTGCTTGTCTAAGGAGGATTGTTTGTGTCCTCCTTAATGAAGACAGATCCAAAGTGCCCGTTCAACTCATCTGTCATTTCCTTGTTCCCCATAATAAATTCACCTTTTTCGGTCTTCAAGTGTCCAACTTTGGTCTTAACTAATTTTTTCCTCTTCACATACCTAAAGAAGCTTTTACTATCCTCCTTTATATTCTTGGCTAGCTTACCTTCATACCTCATCTTTTCTCCCCATATTGTCTTTTTAGTTATCTTCTGTTGGTCTTTAAACATTACCCAATCCTCTTGCTTCCCGCTCATCTTTGCTACGTTGTACCTCTTTGCTTTAATTTTTATACTGTCCCTGACGTCCCTTGTCAGTCATGGTCGCCCCTTACTCCCCTTGGAATCCTTCTTCCTCCTAGGGATGAACTGATCCTGCACCTTCCTAGAAGTACCTGCCATTTTTGTTCCACTGTCATCCCTGCTAGTGTATCTTTCCAGTCAACTTTGACCAGCTCCTCCCTCATGGCTCCATAATATGAATTACTATTTGCAGAAGAGAGGAAATCAAAAGTACAACATAGATATAAATTGCTTTGGGGCATCCTGATAGGGACCAACTTGCAATAACATCAGGCAATAAATATGGAACAGTATAGAAATTTGATTATTGACAGGCAGAAATCTGATTTGACCTTTACGCAGAATATATCAATATTTGATGATGCAATCACCATATAAAATGATTTGAAAATATTTCCGGGTTTGTCCTACCATGAGCTCTGTGTATGGACACAAAACTGGTGGATGCTTTGAAAGAAGGTAGGTTGATCACCATGGAAGTCAACTGAATTCAGAACGAGAGAGTGTCTTGGCCTCAATGATTAAGCTGGATGATGAGTCCTCCCAAAACTTGTAACTTAATCCAAAATATACCTTTGGATAAATAAATTATTTAATCTATATTTTTCTCCACGTGGCAAAGGTGTATAGATTACCCTAATTGTTCCAGTTCCCATACATAGACAAATTAGAGAAGAAATTCTAATTTACTAGGTTACTGTGTCAGAAGTGTATGAGATTCATCAAGAAAAAAGGAAAAAAAACCTAGATTCATCTACCGCATGCAAAGATCCTTTGCAACTCCTTGGTGGAAACCCTCAAAATCTTAGAATCAAGTAAAGGGTTAAGAAACAATGTGGAATGTTATCCTCGGTCAAGAAAACTACTTTTGGGAGCCAATATGTGCTTTCAGGAAATTCTCCAAGGAAAATACTGTAAACATTTTAATTGAGCAGTATGGGAAACTATATCCATTAACAATAATTTTCAGCAGACAGTCTTCCATGTTAACAGTTTTAGATCCACCATGTGTAAGGTAAAGACAGGCATTCATCTTGCGGTCACTCCAGATTGTTGAAATTGACAAAGGTGGAAATAAATCTTGTGGCAGACGGTAGCTATGAGCAGGACGTTCTTTATCATCAGTCCACAGAAATGTCACTTCCACATGTACCAACAAGCTGAGGTTGAGTGCATTCCACCAAGGTAAGTGATTGATGTAGTCCTAATGGTAGATAAGTTATGGACTTGTTATTGCTTTGTCAAGCCTGTTGTGAACGTGACCTGCTGCATTACTTCGCAGGCTTGAAATGTCGGCGCTCATGCTTGGAGTAAAATCTCACAGAATGGTCTTTCATATCTCAAATCTCCTCAACTCTTTCCACAGTGCAAATCACTATGTGCTTCTATCTTGAATTTGTCATTTTTCATTAAGATTCCTTGTTATCCACACTAAGATTTGAAATCTTGTTATCAATACAATGGGACCAACTGAATATGAAGCATCTATTAACTCTGATGTGATGTAAAAGCAATGATTCAGGCAGGGCAGAACTCTGCAGTCAGGATCATGACAGGAAGTATTATGAAATGTTTCTGAGCCATAGACTCATACTGCAGGGAAACAGGCACTTCGATGCACCATCTACACCGACCAGCAAGCACTCATTTACACTGATCCTATTATATTCTCCCCTCATTCCTATCAATTTACCTCAGGTTCTGCCATTCATTAATGCACTGCTCACAATTTCAGTGGCCAATGAAACTACTATCCTGCATGCCTTTGGCATGTGGATATAAACTGGAGGACCAGAGGAAACGAGCACAGTCACAAGCAGAATATACAAACTCCACACGGATAGTACCAGAGGTCAGGATTGAACCCGTGACTACAGTTTTTAGGCAAAGGCTGTGTCATGTGCACAGTAGTTGCAATTACAAAATTATATTAAACTTGACCAAGGTAGAAATAACGATACAAGGAACTGCGGATGCTGGTTTACAAAAAAGGACAGAAAGTGCTGGAATAACTGAGCGGGTCAGGCAGCATCTCTGGAGAATGGATAGGTGATATTTTGGGTTGAGACCTTTCTTCAGACTTCTGAAGAAGGATCCCAATTCAAAATGCCGGTAAGCCATGTTCTGACCCATTTAGTTACTTCAACACTTTGTGTCTTTTTTAATAATGCAAATTGTACCTTTCCTGTGATGTTTAATGGGGTTGAAAAATGGAAGTTAGACACCTTCACAGAGTCATGCCTCATAGAAAATGATTGTTTGCATTGTGGTCGTCTGGTACTTAGAGTCCAGAAAGGGCAACTGGTCGCTGTGTAAGATGCCTTTAATTCTAAATGACTTGGATAGTTGGAGCGGAGAGGCGTGACTCCAAGATAGACATTATCAGCATGTGCAATGACTTATCATGTGGTCTTCCACATGTTGATGAAGCCAGCTTTATTCAGAATTCAGCATTGAAGAGTACTGTTGAATGGCATTGAGTGTTCAGCTTGGAGTTCAAATTCTTTATTTTACCTTTGTTTGCATGCCAGCAATCAGTCAGTCATGTTATTAAAATGTTCAAGTCTTCCCAGGGGACTGTAAAATTATAGTGGAACTGCCTTTAGGCTGTGTAGCTAAACATATTCCATGTTTCTGTTTTCTGAAAAAGGCTGTTACAGACTAGTTTTATGTTCAGCGATAATAAATAATTTATTTTTCAAACTGTGGCTGGAAGTGATACTTTTATCATTGCCACTATAAGCCTTTTGAACCAATACTGGAAGAGAAACAGAAAATTGAAGTAAATCCTCACCAGAGATAATTTGTGTGGGGGAGGGGGGTGTGGAGGCGGATGTGTGTGGGAGGGGGTGTGTGGGGAAGGGGTGGGGAGGGGGGGGTTTGGGGAAGGGGGGGTGGGGAGGGGGGTGGGGAAGTGGGGGGGGGGGGTGGGGAAGGGGGTGTGTGTGGGGAAGGGGGGTTGTGGGGGAGGGGGGTTGTGGGGGAGGGGGGGTGTGGGGAAGGGAGAGGAGGGGTGTGGGGGAGGGGGATGTGAGGAAGGTGAGGGGAGTGTGGGAGAGGGGTAAGGGGGTGTGTGGGGAAAGGGGGTGGGGGAAGAGGTGTGGGGAATGGGGGGGGGGGTGTGGTCGCAGCAGATGCAGCTCGCACCCTACTCTCGCTTCACTCAGAGGCTTCCGGTTCAACTCAAAAACTTCCGGCTGGTCGTGCTGGTCTCCGCAGAAGCAGCCCCCACGCTGTTCACTCTCCGCAGGCTGCTCACTCTCTGCAAGCTGTTCAACACACTGCGCTCCTTCAGCTTTTTATTCTCCTCGCCGCCGTTATTGACGGCGGGTTCCGGAAGGGGTTGTTTTTACGATTTTTAAACCTTCATAACTTTTGTACTCTTTCACCGATTGGAACAAAACTTATTTGACTTGCAGCAAAGGAGAATGGTGAGTAAGGTGGCGAAAAATCGCAGTGCTATGGGGGATCATTTTTGCGCAAATTTAAAAACAACGCTGACCGGAAGTGGTCAAGATTAGAGTTTTAGTAATAGTATAGATATAGATGTACCATATTAATATATTTTTTAATTTTTGTAAGAAATCTATTGAACCTATCGTCTGTGCCAAGCAACTAAATGCGCATCAAACAAAAATAGAGATACACAGAAGGTTATAGATTCATAGAGCTCTACAGCATGGAAACAGGCCCTTCGGCCCAACCTGTCCATGCCGACCAGGTTGCCTAACTGAGTGAGTCCCACTTGCCTGTGCCTCGCCCACATTCCTCCAAACCTTTCCAATCCATGCATCCATCCAAATGCCTTTGTAATGTCATAATTGTACCTGCCTCTACCATTTTCTCTGCCAACCCACCACCCTCTGTGAAAAGTTCTTCCTCTGGTACCTTTTGAATACTTTTCTACTCATCTTTATCCTATGCCCTCATGTTTTAGATTCCCCTGCCCTTGAGAAAAGACTATGGCTATTCACATTATCTCTGCCCCCATAATTTTATACGGTAATCCCGGCACTTCAGGAGACCAGCGTATCCAGTAATTCATTATAACTTACCAGTCCCAGTTCAGACCCAGTAACATCTTGTAAATCATATTTGCAGCCTTTTAAGGTTAAAGTTAACCTTCCAATCGCAGGGAGACCAGATTTGTAGACAGTGCTTCAAATGTGGCTTTATCAATACCTCGGAGAGCTGTAAAATGACATTTCAATCCATGTTCTCAATACTGTGACGGATAAAGGCAGGCATTTCAACTTTCTTATTCACCAACCTGTTTAGTCGTGTCACCTCCTTCATGAAACTATGTATCTGCATCCCTCATTCTGCCTATTCCTCAGCACTCCCACAGCTCTTTCATTTACTGTGTAGTTCTTGCCCTGGTTAGTCTTTCCAAAATGCTACACTTCACATTTATCTGAATTAAACTCCATCTGCCATTCCTTGGCCCCGTTGACCCATTTGATTAATATCCCATTGTAATGTTAATTATCCATCTTTATTGTCCACTATGCCACCAATTTTAGGGCAATTGCAAATTTACTAATCATTCCAACTACATTCGCATCCAAATCATAAATGCAGAAAAAACAACCGTGTACCCAACAACGAAACCTGTGACACCTCATTTGTTAAAGACCTCCAGTTTGAAAAAAATAGCCTCTGCTCTCATGCTGTGCCACCTACCTTCAAGACAATTTTGCATTCATTTTGGTAGCTCACCCTTGATCGCCAACCAGCGTTCCCCATACACTAGTTCTAACCTACACACTTGGGACAATTTACAAACCCATATGTCTTTGGAATATGGAAGGAAACCGGAGTGCCCAGTAGAAACCCACGTGTTCATAGCGAGAATGTACAAACGTTGTACAGACATCATCCAAAGTCAGGATCGAACCTGGGTCCCTGGCGCTCTAAAGCAGCAACTCTACCACTATTCCGCCCTCAGGGTTTTATTTATCTTTATGCATTTTAAAACCTCCAGCACCTCCTCTGTTGTAATGTGGACATTGTTCAAGGCATCATTATTTATTACCGCAAGTTCCTGAGCATCCACATCTTTCTCCATAGTAAATACAGATGAGAAATATTTGTTTAGGAAGCCACCCGTCACCCCTGATCCACACCTGGACAACGTTGTTGGTCTTCAAGGTGCCCTATTAATTCCCTAGTTTCCCTTTTGCCCCTAGGATATCTTTAGATTAACCCTAATTGTATCTGCCAACGCTACCTGATGTAACTTTTTTGCCCTCCTTGCAAAAGATCTCTTGCGCTCCTCCAGGGGCTAATTTAATTGTGATGCTACTTGCATGGAACTAGGTGCTTGTACTCCAATATCCCTCTGCTCCACAACATTCTCCAGGGCCCTACCATCACTGTGAAGGTCCTGTCCTCATATGACTTCCCAAAATGCAATGCCTCACACTTATCTGAATTAAACTCCATTAGCCACTTGCTTAACTGAACTGATGTAATTCATGATAACCATATTCACAGTCTAAGTTACCACCTATTTTAGCATCATCTGCAAATTCCTAGTGTAATCTGGTTGCTTTAATGTAGGACAGAAAATAAATCTCCTTCTTTCTCCATGTGACTTTATTTCTCCCAAACATTATCTTTCCAGTGTAAGAATCCCATAAGAAAGTCAAGAGTGTTTAATTGTCATTTGTCTCAGATTGAAAAATTAAATTCTTACTAGCAGCAGCACGACAGAGCATGTAAACACAGTACGCTGTAAACAATATGATATCCGAGAGAGAAAAAAAAAGTTCTGTGTGTGTGTATATATATATATATATATATATATATATATAGTAATGCTACTTTCAAAGTTAATCCACCGCAAGGTTTTCAGCGACCCTTCCCAATCAACAAGTTTGAACAAGGCATTTCTTATTCACACTCCCTGTCCTTGTGGAGTCTGCATATTCACACCATGACCACACCAGTTTCATCATGGTGCTCCTGTTCCCTCCCACATGCCAAAACCATATGTTAATTGTTCACCGTAAATTGCCTCTAGTGTGTAATTCTGGGAGGTGTTCTGTGTCTTTCTGTGATGACAGGCACAAAATATTTGTTTAATTTACCCTTTCCTGGTCATATCCCTAATGTAACTTTTCTGGTCTCAGTCTGTAAGATATCCATGTTTACTTTAGCTTTGTTTTCATTTTTTATGTACCCATTTAAGCTCTGACAATCAAGTTGGCATGTTTCACACTTACCTACTACAGTATTCTGTTTCCATTTTCTTATTAATACATTCATTTTAGTAACTTAATGTTGATTTTTTTTTTGTTACTCCAATCCACAGGCTTACTGCTTTTTGGCAACATTATAAAACTTTATTTGATCTAATACAGTCTCAAACTTCTCTTAATAGGTACAGCTAAACAATTTTCCTGCTTTTGTTTTTACCTTAAATGGATATATTTAACGTAAACTTTGTATTAATTCTTTTTAAATTTGCCATTTCTTATTCATTGTCATACCTTTTATTGTCGTTTAGTTTAGTTTAGAAATACATCGTGGAAACAGGCCCTTCGGCCCATTGAGTCTGCACCGATCAGCAATCCCTGCACATTAACACTCTCCTACACACAGTAGGGACAATTCACACAATTCATACCTGTACGTCTTTGAATGAATGAATAAGTTTATTGGCCAAATATTCACATACAAGGAATTTGCCTTGGTGCTCCACCGCAAGTAACAACATGACATACAGTGACAGTTACGAATGATACATAAAACATTAACAATAAAACATTATTGATTAAACATGTGAATTAAAATAAAATACCAGAAGAAAAGGAGGCTACAGATTTTTGGTTATTGAGTAGAGCTACTACTTGTGGAAAAAAGCTGTTTTTATGTCTGGCTGTGGCAGCTTTGACAGTCCGGAGTCGCCTTCCAGAGGGAAGTGATTCAAAGAGTTTGTGGCCAAGGTGAGAGGGGTCAGAGATGATCTTACCTGCTCACTTCCTGGCCCTTGCAGTGTACAAAAGGTTGCAGTCAATAACCTTCTCAGCTGATCGGACGATTCGCTGCAGCCTCCGGATGTCGTGCTTGGTGGCTGAGCCAAACCAAACCATAATGGAGAAGGTGAGGACAGACTCTACGATGGCTGTATAGAATTGGACAATCATTACATGTGGCAGATTGTGCTTCCTCAGCTGCCGCAGGAAGTACATCCTCTGTTGTGAATGGGTGATGTTTTGGGTCGAGATACTTCTTCAGACCAGAAACATCACCCATCCTTCTCTCCCGCTAAGTTGCTCCAGCATTTTGTCTATCTTCGGTGGAAACCAGCATCTGCAGTTCCTTCCTACACTGAGTTATTACGCGAGTTTAGGTGTCAGGTTGAACTGAAGCACTTCAGATCGAGAAATCTAAAATTAAAAATTTTTTTAAATTACTGGAAATACTTATCATGTTAGGCAGTATCTGTAGAAAGAGGAACAGTTATATTTCAGGTTAAAGTCCTTTCACCTGTTTTCTATAGCTGATTAATTTTAGTTTTAAAGGGAATTTGACTGTTCCCTTTTTTTCCGATCCCTATAGGAGATACATTTCTTAAATGATTAATTGAGTGATATTTTCTACGAACAAACTCATGTTCATATTTACAAGTAATGGTGATGTGTTACTTACAAATGAATTCCTGTGGTGAATTTTCATGTAACTTGATAGCTATGCTTGCTGGATGTAAAGACAATTAAGGTGATTTTTTTCCCTTTGCAGTGGTGTAAGGCTGGTGAATGTGTTAGTAAAACACCTCTTCCTGACTACATAGATGGAGAGTGGAGCACCTGGAGTACGTGGAGCACTTGTAGTCGAACATGTGATGCCGGGGTACATTTCCGGCAGCGGACATGTGATAATCCCAGGTATGTCAGCTGCGTTATCTTAATCATTTTATTTGTTTGTATGGCTTAACATATTCATGCTTGAAACACTTGAATAAGTCAGAGAGCTGTTTTACGTGATATACATATTCCATCTGAAGAAGTGTCTCGACCCGAAACGTCACTCATTCCTTCTCTCCTGAGATGCTGCCTGTCCCGCTGAGTTACTCCAGCATCTTGTATCTACCTTCAGTTTAACATGCTCTTTGAAGCAATTATGTAAACCAAGAATGTTTCCTGTTAGAAATCCAGCATCTGCTTATGTTCTCTTCAGTCTGCCTTTCATTTTATCTCAATCATGCTTCAGGCAGAGCAGATTAAATTGACTTAACAGGCACAGTGGGTAGAGGGTCTGTACCTGTGCTGATCTGTTATATGTTCTATGTATGTTCTAAATTCTCGCATGAGGGGGAGTAATAAGAAACATAGAATATCCGGAAGAGCTTTTACCTGTTTACTCCTGATGGGTCATTTGGATAAATGTTATATTTTGCAAACAAACAAAAAAAGGATTACCAAAAATGTTTGTGAAGATGATGCCATGTTGTGTTGTTTTTTGTTTTCGGTGTTATATCTTCTATTAACATTAGAAGATGTATCTCGGCACAAAGCTTCTTAAAGCTGTTGCACAAGCTGAACAATAATGCAAAGGTGGAATTTTAACCTCACCATTTTTTTAATCGAGTGTGCGATTTTACAATTCCCCATAGCAACTTTGTGTCAAGCACTACATTAGCAGATATAGTTTGGATGGTCAATGAGATAATCCACATGGAGAAAACAATTGGGATCTGATTCTTTTTCAACAGATCTCAATGTATTTTTACATGTTCTGCTCAACCAGTGGCAATAAGTAAAGAAGGCATCATTGCCTTGCTGAGAATAAAACATTTTCATTTCTTTCTGATGTTAAAACTGGTGGCACCAGCAGAAGGAGTTACTTTTGTCTTAATGTCATAGTGTGATACAGTGTGCAAACAAGCCCTTCACCCCAACATGCCCACACCGGCCAACATGTCCCAGCTACACGAGTCCCACCTGCCCGCGTTTGTTCCATATCCCTCCAAACCTATCCTATCCATGTACCTGTCTAACTGTTTCTTAAATGTTGGGATAGTCCCTGCCTCAACTTCCTCCTCTGGCAGCTTGTTCCATACACCCACCACCATGGGGGAAAAAGTTACCCCTCAGTTTCCTATTAAATCTATTCCCCTTCACCTTAAAGGGGTGAACGTGTGAATATGTTGTGGAGAATGCAAATGCAGCTCAAAGTAAATTACTTTCTTAAAGTGCAACATGCAATTTGTGTTCAAATTGATAGCAATAGAAGTGGTGAGGACAATGGAAAATTATTTGGGGCAAAAATCACATGCCAGTGAAAGTGACTTGGTCTGTGAAGAGCCTTTTAAGGAACATAGAAGCTCCACCAATTGCAGAGAAAAATTGCATTAACACCTGAGTTGATATTGGCCTTCCAGATTCTGAGGAAGTTTAGGAGATTGTTTACAAGCGGAGCTGAAGGATCTATCCCAGTTGAATTGTGCTTTCTCAACAGATGTTCAAATTATTATGCCCTTTAGTCTGTATCTGTACACTGTGGATGGCTCGATTGTAATCATGTATTGTCTTTCTGCTGACTGGATAGCAAGCAACAAGAAGCTTTTCACTGTACCTTGGTGTACATGACAATAAACTGAACTCAAGACAAAAATTCAAATTATTTTCTTTCCATCACAGGCCTGGTCCTGAAGGCAAAAATTGTCGGGGTTCCCGTGTACAGTACAGGATATGCAAGAATCCCCCCTGTCCAACAGGAGTGCCAAACTTTCGAAACTTACAATGCCAGTCATTCAAAAGGCCATCATACCAAAAGCATTCCTTGCAGTGGTATGCTGTCACCGATGAAGGTAAATATGTTTCCTTTAAGAACTTAAAATTATGTTTGCATTCTACAGGATTTCCAGCTATCAATTTTGCGAATTGACAAAGATTGCAGTTCTGATGTGTGTTATGATTGTGTATAACAGTTGAAAAAATGATACGCAGTCTAACATGGTTATAAGTGACTTGATAGATCCATCTCCTAGAAGTCATGACAGAATGTTACCCTCATTCTTTGTGGCATTGAATTTGAATCTCTTTGGTATGCTGCTCCTGGTATTAAGATTCAATACACCAGCCAAATTTGACCGACAAACAGCTTTGATGCCTATCAAGATGTTCATTACATTTCCTCATTTCAGCTTGTGCAATAAACTGACTTCAGTGCTTTCAAGCTGTCCAAAACTGCCAAGCATGAAGGACTGAGAACGCCTGTTCTTTGCATGGTAGATTTTGAACAATCCCGGCACATAAGAAGTGTCATTGTATTTTTTCCATTGAAACTTTTCTAGAGTTCTTGGCCAAGCGATTTTGAGGAGCTACAATATTCCGTCTTGTTCCCAATACTGGTTTCATGGTCTTAGCCAGATATCTGATACTGCCTGAGCTCACAGAGAATATGCTAATCGATTATATTCGAGAAGATAATGTATTGCCATTTAATAAGTACATAGGGAAGCAGAAACCAGAGAGAAAGTTACGGGAGTTGGACTAGTTTACATAAAAAGCAAAAGAATCAAAATAAAATGGAGAGAGGGAATGGTCTAAAAGAAAATGACAAGGAACGGGAAACAAGAGGTAGGGTGAGTGAAATGAAAATTATTTAAAAAAAATTGAAAAGAGAAAAGCAAAATAACCATGTTTTGAATATGGATATTAATGTGAGAGCGAGGAAGTTGAATGAAAATAATGGTGGTTTTTGATGAAGAACATGCTATTTGTAGGAGGCATTCTTTCATGCATTTTGTGACATTGGGAAGGAATTTATGATATTCAGTTCGGGCCATTAGAATGGAATTAACTTAATTCAACACAATATATTTCATTGACAAGAACTCACATTTGATGGTACTCTAAATCATGATCAAATGCAGTAAAGCATTTATGATTTTTCCAGGCCAGCATTAAAATTGCCTTACATAGGGCATTCTTCTTGCCTCACTGCAATATATCTATACTGAATTTTAATAACCTTCAATATTAATAAAAACTATATCGTAAAGGTTGAAGTTGAAATGTACAAATAAGTAAACGTGATTGTACAGCATAGACAGATTGAGCATTTGAAACCAATGTTAAGTCAGAACCAATTATAATCCATGTTTTGGAAAAGACCATTTAAGAAATTCTCAATAAATTTTCAGCGAGGTTAGTTAAATTGCTTGCGAGAAAGTGATGTGACAATTTGCACCTCATAGTAATTCAGTATAGCATCACCGAGGGTCATAGAGCATGGAAATGGACTCTTCAGTCTATTGATCCCACACAGATCATCAACCACCCATTTATACAAATCCTGCTCTAATCCCATTTTATTCACCACACATTCTTCCTTGATGTTATAAAGATTAATTTGGCATAAAATTCACCCAAATCAAACATTTTGTTTGTCAGATTCTGATATTTACATGCAAAAGATTTCAGAAATACTAAATGGAACATCAAAATTCCACTGCAATGAATAGAACACACAGATTATTGAAGAAAGTAGAGAAAACACTGAAACCAAAAATTGGAGTTTTCCAAGATTGTACAGCGGTACAATCAAAAGAAATAAAGAGGACATATAAACCTATCATCATGAACAAAAAGCTTTGTATCAGAATCATAAAGATGAAACCTGCTAGTTGTGTTTGTGTCGCAGTTTTGAGGAATTCTGAGACACCAGGACAAACCTGAGACCACCAGCTCCATTATGTAGTCAAGACTGAGCTGCTGGGCAGAAGCCCTAAACGGCCAGTGCTTTTACTGAGGCTAAGACTGAGTAGCTGAGGAAAGCCTGAGACTCCAGTGCCTCTTCTTGCCCATGGACAACGAGGGACAGTGCTCACACACAGAGGCACAAACTGAGCCTCCAGGATAAACCAGAGATCACCAGCAATTGCTCTTCAAGCCCAAAGCTGAGCCACCAGGATAAAGCTGAGAATGCCAGTGCCTTTACTCAAGCCAAGGGTGAACTGCAGGGAGAAGCCTGAATCCTTCGAGACCAGGACAGAACAGTCAGGACCACCACTTGAGATCACCAGAGCCACTGCATTTGCATCCTGAAATAGTTTTTTTGGTTTAGTCTAGAGATATAACATGTAAACATGCCCCTCGGCCCAGCAAATCCACACCGACCAATATGCTAGTTCTATGTTATCCCATCCTGCACCTCACTAGGGGCAATTTATAGAAGCCAACTAAGCTACAAACCTGTGCTTTTTGGAATGTGGGAGGAAACCAGAGCACCCAGAGAAAACCCATGTGGTCACAGAGAGAATGTACAAACTCCATACAGAGAGCACCCATAGTCCAGATCCAACCCAGGTCCCTGGCACTATAAGGCAGCAACGTTACTGCTGCACAACCGTGATTACTGTACTAGAAGTTTTATTGGAGAAAGTGGGAGATGGGCTGTATGCATAGAGTATCAAAAGCCCACCAATGCACATATTCTGAAGGTGATTGGTGCAGGTACATGGGGAGCAGTGTCAGTGGTCAAGCTCCGAGGACCTGGATGCAGTGCCTCAAGACATTCAATGATATCAAATGGCCAAGATCAGTGAATGCATCTTCAACTGCCTTACCACATCAGCTGCTTTACTAAGCTACAGGAACTATACACATCTCCTCATCTCCAACTCTCACCTACAAACAATATTGATCAATCTGTACATGTACTTAACATGCGTTGCTTCACTCTGCTTTCAGACATACAATAGAGCTGCCAAGCCTCACACCATCACTACACAGCCGCCATATGCTGCCAGCATTTGATTTTGACAAAAGCTAGACAAGTTGCTGAAGAAAACAAAAGATGAAGCATACAAATTAGCCAGAAAAAGCAGCCTACCAGAGGACTGGGAGAAATTCAGAGTCCAGCAGAGGAGGACAAAGGGCTTAATTAGGAAAGGGAAAATAGATTATGAAAGAAAACTGGCAGGGAACATAAAATTCAAAGAACAGGGTTTATAGATATGTGAAGATGAAAAGATTAGTTAAAACAAATGTAGGTCCCTTGCAGTCAGAAACAGGTGAATTGATCATGAGGAACAAGGACATGGCAAACCAATTGAATAACTACTTTGGTTCTGTCTTCACTAAGGATGACATAAATAATCTGCCGGAAATAGCGGGGGACCGGGGGTCAAATGAGATGGAGGAACTGAGTGAAATCCAGGTTAGTCGGGAAGTGGTGTTAGGTAAATTGAATGGATTAAAGGCCGATAAATCCCCAGGGCCAGATAGGCTGCATCCCAGAGTACTTAAGGAAGTAGCCCCAGAAATAATGGATGCATTAGTCATAATTTTTCAAACTCTTTAGATTCTGGAGTAGTTCCTGAGGATTGGAGGGTAGCTAATGTAACCCCACTTTTTAAAAAGGGACGGAGAGAGAAAACAGGGAATTACAGACCAGTTAGTCTGTGGGGAATCGGTAGTGGGGAAAATGCTAGAGTCAGTTATTAAAGGTGGGATAGTAGAACATTTGGAAAGTGGTGAAATCATTGGACAAAGTCAGCACGGATTTTTGAAAGATAAATCATGTCTGACGAATCTTATAGAATTTTTCGAGGATGTAACTAGTAGAGTGGATAAGGGAGAACCAGTGGATGTGTTACATCTGGATTCTCAGAAGGCTTTCGACAAGGTCCCACATGAGAGATTAGTATGCAAACTTAAAGCACATGGTATTGAGGTTCAGTATTGATGTGGATAGAGAACTATCTAGCAGTATAATGTGGATAAATGAGAGGTTATCCACTATGGTGGCAAGAACGTGAAAGTAGACTATTATCTGAATGGTGGCCGATTAGGAAAAGGGGAGATGCAACGAGACCTGGGTGTCATGGTACACCAGTCATTGTTAGTAGGCATGCAGGTGCAGCAGGCAGTGAAGAAAGCGAATGGTATGTTAGCATTCACAGCAAAAGGATTTGAGTATAGGAGCAGGGAGGTTCTACTGCAGTTGTGCAAGGCATTGGTGAGACCACACCTGGAGTATTGGTCTCCTAATCTAAGGAAAGACATTCTTGCCATAGAAGGAGTACAGAGAAGGTTTACCAGACTGATTCCTGGGATGTCGGGACTTTCATATGAAGAAAGACTGGATAGACTCGGCTTGTACTCGCTAGAATTTAGAAGATTGAGGGGAGATCTTATAGGAACTTACAAAATTCTTAAGGGGTTGGACAAGCTAGATGCTGGAAGATTGTTCCCGATGTTGGGGGAGTCCAGAACAAGGGGTCACAGTCTAAGGATAAGGGGGAATTCCTTTAGGACCGAAATGAGGAAAACATTCTTTACACAGAGAGTGGTGAGTCTCTGGAATTCTCTGCCACAGAAGGTAGTTGAGGCCAGTTCATTGGCTATATTTAAGAGGGCGTTGGATGTGGCACTTGTGGCTAAAGGGATCAGGGGGTATGGAGAGAAGGCAGGTACGGGATACTGAGTTGGATGATCAGCCATGATCACATTGAATGGCGGTGCAGGCTCGAAGGACCGAATGACCTACTCCTGCACCTATTTTCTATGTTTCTATGTTTCTATGTTTCTTAAGGGGTTGGACAGGCTAGATGCAGGAAAATTGTTCCCGATGTTGGGGAAGTCCAGAACAAGGGGTCACAGTTTAAGGATAAGGGGGAAGTCTTTTAGGACCAAAATGAGAAAAACATATTTCATACAGAGAGTGGTGAACCTGTTGAATTCTCTGCCACAGAAGGTAGTTGAGGCCAGTTCATTGGCTATATTTAAGAGGGAGTTAGATGTGGCCCTTTTGGCTAAAGGGATCAGGGGGTATGGAGAGAAGGCAGGTACAGGATACTGAGTTGGATGATCAGCCATGATCATATTGATTGGCGGTGCAGGCTGAAAGGGCCAAATGGCCTACTCCTGCACCTATTTTCTATGTTTCTATGTTTCTAAGTAACTCAGTGGCTCCGGAGAGCATGGATATGTGACGTTTCGGATCAGGACCTTTCTTCAAAGTGATTGTATGGCATTCTTTCACTGGCTCTTCATCACTCGTTTTCTCTTACTTCATTTGTAGGATAATTAGCACACAATCAGACACAGTAGAATCTAACTAGCATGCCTGCAGACCCTGTTCATGTGGAGGCAGGCACGGAAATCGCTATCAGTATGTGGGGGGACACACAATTTCTTGGCGGCCATGCGCGCATGCACACACACGCGAGGCTTCGGCCGTGGGCCTTGTGGACGGTCACATCGGCAGCTGACCTGGTTGGTGACCGACTCCGAACTCCAGCAACAGCGACTTCGTCCGCCCCAAATCGTGGGGCTAGAATCGGCCCGTCAACAGGGCCTTTCATCGGTCGGCGGGGGCTTCAAGATGGGGAGCCTCGATCGCCTCGATACAGCAGTTTGAATTTAAGCCGCGCTGGGCACTGAAAGGCTTCGCGAATGGGCCGATTCTGCCCTTAGAAAGCTTCAGATAAAGTCCAGATTACAAAACATGGGGGGGGATTGGCCCCCTCCTCTCAGAGCCGGGGGGGGGGGGGGGGGGGGGGTTGAAGACATGTCCCGTTTCCCCAGGATTTCTGCCCATGTGTCATGTGTCCCATGTGCCCAATTACCAAGTGTTGCCAGTGCCAGGGTTGAAACAGTCAAAGATGACATCTAATCCTCCTCCAAACATATTGCTTTCTGTTCTTCAGTTAAAAACCACAATTAGTGTATTAGGTTTTCTTTCATTTTGCCTCAATTCAGTTATCACAACATAGCATTTATGCCTTTTGCACTGCAATCAGGGAAAAAAACACTGAACTGCAGGAAGAAGATGAAGATTTAAAAAATCATTGATGCTTGACTTCACACTGACAGCCCGCAGTTCACATACTGACACTGTTTTTCAGTAGAGCATGGAGCCAGGATTTGCATTTGATGAATTACCAGGCAGACAATGGCCAAGGCAGGTAGCCAGGACACCACAACCCTGATAGCTAGAGAGTGAGGTCATATTCAAGTTCTGGTGCAGGAAACATTGCTGGGAATTTGAGGCTGACAACTTAAGAAGGCTGTGGATTATGTACAATGAAGTACTTAATATACATGAAGGAGTTCAATACCACTTAGCACATGACTTTCAGAATGACTTGATGCCAATGCTTTCATGAATGGAAGTTAGCTTCACTCACACAATTGTGGACCCAGCTAAAGACAACGTGTGGTAGTTGTCATTGTACCCTCCACTGCAACATAATGGGGCATCCAATAATGGAAATCGAGGCAACCATCATGTATCGTCACCCACATGCCTTGCAGGTTTTGGCAATTATCATCATCAGTTACACAGCTTACACAGTGTACCAGAATTCTACAATTTCCATGCTCAAGGATTTCTGAACACCACCCTGGAAAACTGCTGGAGCAGTTAAAGTAGGACCCCACTGTCCTCTTACCTGCCTTCCCTCTCACTCTGCTCGTGGCCTTGATGTGAATTGTCTGTCAGCAAACCAGGTCTACACTGGCTTTCCTGACACTATAGATGGGCAGCACCTTGGCGCAGTGGTAGTGGCTGCTTTACCTGCCAGGGACCCGGGTTCAATCCTGACTGCAGGTGCTGTCTGTATGTAGTTTGTACCTCCTCCCCGTGACCGAGTGGGTTTTCCCCGGGTGCTCCAATTTCCTCCCACACACTAAAGACATACAGGTTTGTAGGTTAATTGGCTTCGGTAAAAATGTTAAAATTATCCATAATGTGTTGGAGAGTGCTAGTGTACGGAGATTGTTGGTCAGCGCGGATCCCGTGGGCCGAAAGGCCTGTTTCCACGCTCTACCTCTAAACTAAACTATTACTTGACAGCCATTACTTTCTCTGGTGAAAGTTAGCAGCCAAGCACTAGCTCTGCTGCAGCCACTAAGGACACTGCTTAGAAACAGCAAAAAGGCATACAAAAAATAAGCACTTATGAAATCAAGAAAGGATGAGTTGGTGACTTTGCATGAATTATGTTGTAAATTAATTAAAAATCAGTTTAGATGTGTGGATATCAGGGAAAGGGATGGTATTCAAGAATCGAGGGTTCATGGGAGAAAGGTGGCATAGAAGGATGGAAATTATCAACACTAGAGGGCATAGCTATAAGGTCAGAGGGGGGAAGTTTAATTGAGATGTGTGGGGCAAATGTTTTACACACGGTATGGGTCTGCAGGGCTGCCAACAGACCCTTCGGCGAAATTGCCCACACTCGCCAACATGTCCCAGCTACGCTACCTGCTTTTGGTCCATACCTCCAAACCTGTCCTATTCATGTATCAGTCTAACTGTTTCTTAAATGTTGGGCTAGTCCCTGCCTCAACTACCTCCTCTGGCAGCTTGTTCCATACACCCACCACCCTTTGTGTGGAAAAAGTTACCCCTTAAAAAGTTACGTCTTAAAAATACTTCATACAAAAAAACATTGAAATTATACTTCTACAATGCACTAAAACATGATTTTAATACATCAAATTTCAAAAAGTCCTTCCCCTGGGAGGCGGGACCCCCCTTCCACACCCTCTCTCCACTCGGTTGCTCCACTCCCTCATCGGGTACCCCCAAGGCCAGTGATCAGTGATCGCGCAGCCCCCCCACTTTCAAAAACGCTCCGCAGCCCCTGGTTCAGATGGAGAACTGGCAGATGTGAGCGGGGAACTGAGGCCAGTTGTCCGTGATGTCTGGATCCCAATGCTCAGCGCTTCATGTTTCGGAGTTGGCTAATGTTATTGATTTATAATTAGCCTGATTTGTAATTAGTTGACAAAACCTTAATTTATTAATCCAGAATATCCAGGGGGATGGGATAAGTGTAATATTAAAATGACATGCAAGGTATCAGGCTGTCTGTCACAATATACAACCCCGATAACCCATTATTTCCTTCTGTTAAATATTGGTAAGGTAGACTATTTCTAAACACCCCCTTCCCCCCCCCCCCCCAAATTCCTTTGACAGGTTGAATAGAAATGTCCCCAATCTCATTGTTTTATTTATTCAACACATAGATGAACATCCTCAAGGAGTGTAATCAGATGGAAACTGATTCAGACGCGATGTTTAAGAGCTTGTTCAAAGAAGGGGCATATTTTAAAGGAGTGACAGATATACCTGCAGGGGAATTTGTGAGGGGGTTATTATTTGTCTTTAATTTTAGCTTGAACCAGGACATCTGAAGATTCAAAGTTTAATATAGTAATTGTGCTGATACTGACTCTAACCAACCATGTAATGAACATCATCCATTCCGGAGGTTTTATTTATCTGATGCCATTAAAACTTCACTTGGATTTCAATCACTTCAATGTAAAAATAATTGGGAAAGGGGAGCATTGGAACAAAAATGTGCCCTTGCTACATATTAACTGTAAAATAATAATGTATGCATGTTGATCCAGAGTCAAGGTCTGGAATAGTACTAGGTGTGCAGTCAAAGCTGGGACAATGGGAGTGTTCATCACTGGGAACTTAAGTTGGTAAGCAGCTATGATCAGGGTAGAATAGGGGGCCAGGTGTAAGGCTGGACTCAGGGTCAGGAATGAGAGAAGGTATGCAACTGGAGTCAGGGTCAGGAGTAGTACCAGGTGTGCAGTGAGACCCAGGTTGGTCAACATGCACCAAGTGTTTGATTATAATCTGATTTCCATACATGAATATACTGGGATCATTCATGTGCTGCACGCGTTGAGCAGAGCCTGGGCTCTACTGTGGAATGTAATTAGGAATATAATTTAGTCTAACCTTATTCACAGCTAATCCAATTTAAAGCATATATATTGCATTCAAATGTAATTTAAATGATTCGCTACAGTGTGCACCGTATTGCACAATTTCAAGCTGAAAAATGCAAACGCTCCGTACCAATGGGAAGGGGGACACCCTCCTCCCACACCCTTCCCGCCCCGGTCGCTACGCTCCCTCGGGCTTGGTCTCTCACAATTTCTCACTCCCAACTCTCACCCAATGTTGGAAGCCCTGCATCTGGTATGTGCATGGGATGGTGGTGCAGGCAGATACAATAGCATTGAAGAGGCTTTTACAATGGCATTTAGAAGCTTTCAGATAGGCTTATTGGAGTGCAGGGAATAGAGGGATATGTATCATATGTAGACAGATGAGATCAGTTTAACCAGGCATCCTGTTTCGCACAAACATTAAGGGCTAAAGGTCCTATTTCTGTGCAAGACTGTCCTCAGTCTATGTCTAGGAGCTCGGGGGAAGTGGAGAAAAGGCCGAGGGATTACTTGAAGGAGCCACGGTTACTGCAGCTCCCCACAATGTAACACTGCACTGGGACCTTGGACTGGAGAGGGCCTAGCAAGGGAGAGACTCCACTGTGACTGTAAACCATGTCGGCACGGTTGCATTAGATCCAAATCTATCTGCACACAATATTGAGTGACTAAAAATAAAAAGTGAACAAATTTGCTGTTTCTTTCACATTTTGGATTTATTTTGACATCGCATAAATTCTGTAAGAGTAAATTTTATTCCGCATCTCAAATTGTTGGTGATTTGTGAATTCCATAAGGGCAAATTGCCATAACCCAAATGGCTATAAGATGGGGTTTGCCTGTACTTCTATCTCTGTATTGCCCATGTGAATGGGCTGCGTTTGAGTCATTGTCCACTTTAGCAGTGGCACAGTAATTATCACAATGATTTGCTGTTTGCACTCAGATCCAGCTAGCATCAGGAGGAAACTGCTATCACTTGTAGTCTAGACATCCAGTATCAATCTTCATATGATCATACAACAACTAACTGTTGCAGAAGTGTGATTAATCATGGAAACACAACTATATTTCAAGAGAAGAATGACGAGTGCAGCTTCCAAAATATTAGTACCAAAGGTCATATAGTACCAAGGGTATGGACAGAATTAACCAACGGTGTTGGCAGGATTTACAGATTTTAATAACATGCAGGTACATTTTCCAGGCTTTTGTTCATTTGGGCCACGGTTGGTTGAAGTGTCCATTAATATGGACATGTCATTGTAAAACTATTTATGCAGAATTAACTGAAGAAAGGCAGAGATTTTGCAGTTGGACAGGCAGAAACTACAAGGAACTCAGTGGAACAAAGCACAATGATACATCAGGGCAGGGGGGCAGAGGCAGGAGCAAGTATGGGGAGGTGCAAACACTGCAGCATGAAAGGTGAGAGGCTCCAGGGAGCCCTATCTCAGAGGTCATGACAGAAAGGTAAATTAGAACACGGCAGGAGCCACTTCAATCGTCAACAGACTTTGAAAAGTTGTGACGGCAGTGCCTATTTTTAAAGAATTGCAGCAGAAACCCAGACTGGAGCCTGAGCTGAGAGGCTGTATGTTCCTGGCCACTGAGCATTTAAGGAATTTCGTCTGTTAAAGCAATTTGTAGCTTGGAGACATGAAATTGGTACCCGAGATCCAATGGCGTTTCTAAACAGGATAGTTGATGAGAAGATCTTCCAGTGTGTTCAACGATGAAGATAGAGTACCAGCTTGAAGAAGTCTTGAGAATAAATATAATAAAAAATGAACTGCAGATGCTGGTTTATACCAAAGATAGACACAAAATGCTGGAGTAACAAAATGCTGCTCAGCATGTCTGGCAGCTTCACAGGAGAAAAGGGATAGGTGACGTTTTGGGTCGGGGAGAATTATTCCTGCCCTTTGTGTCTATCTTAAGAATAAATGATAACTTGAGTGTTGAGGCTGATGCAACAGGCAATTAGAAAAGCAAAGTTCAATTAATACCTCATGAGAAGTAGAGGGGGCAGGAACAGTGGCTGAAGACTCATAGTCTGCCGAGAGTCAGTTGCTTAAATGAGAAATTCTATGATCTATAAATGACAATTATAAATAATTACACAACAAGCTCTATGCATGTAATGTTCTCAGACATGAATGAGACACAATAAGCAAGCTATTTTAATTATATGACTATATACATAAGGTTTGTGTATTCATATATGACATTGTTAATCAACCCTATAACATGTAACAAATTAATGATCATTTCGGAGACACTTTCCCTTTTAAACTCTCAGTTATAACACAATATCACTTGCAGTTAATAGCAGCAAATTATTCAGCCTGCCACCTCACCACCATGAGAATCTTGAGTTAAGGGAAGGAGATCCGCCAGAGAGATATCCTGGCAAAAAGAGCAGGTTGGAAACGGGG
The DNA here is from genome assembly GCA_963514005.1 of Raja brachyura. Next base: position 70,651,068 of record OY740783.1, on the reverse strand, counting down.
TAACCTGCAGCAAGCAGTTCACATACTTTCTCCCCAAAGAATTCCCATCAAGAATCTTTCAGAGATGAGTGCAGCTCCTATAACCCTCATGAACCTGGATGTCATTTGGCCCCAAACAGTCTATCTGATTGGCATTCCATCCACCACCCTGAAAGGTTATTTCACCATGGCTGCACGGTTTTGAAAACTATTCACTTCAGTTACTACCAAGACAAATTGATAGCACCTGCCAAATCTACGACAGCTACCCACTTGGGAACAACCACCATTTGTTGGAACTCCTCCATGTTGCCCAATATACTAAGTTAGAAACAGCTTGGTGTTCCTTCATTATTAAACCTTGGAAATTGTCATGCCACAACCCTGTTGTAGTAGCTTAACTAGATGAATTGCTGATGTTCAAGAAGGCGGCTTAAGGGCAGTGGGGTGTGAATAACTGATGGTGGCAATGTCGGCAATGCTCCCCTTCCATAAAACTAATTTTAAAATGGAGATTTTGATCATTATGAACTAATGGAAGCATTATTCCAGCAAGAACAGGAATATTGATATGCGTTCATGGCAAGGTTCTTGAGATTGGTGTGTCTGACCTTTGCCGTAAAATAAAAAAGAATTAGAAAACCAATCATTGAAAGAAATCTAAGGTAGACAAAAATGCAGGGGAAACTCAGCGGGTGAGGCAGCATCTATGGAGCGAATGAATAGGTGACGTTTCGGGTTAAGACCCTTCTTCAGACTAATGTGAGGGTGGGGGGGGGGTGGGAGTCGGAAAGAAGAAAAAAGGAAGTGGCGGAGACAGTAGGCTGTGGGAGAGCTGGGAAGGGGAGGGGAAGGAGGGAGAAAGCAAGGAAAATTTGTAGCAGTTATTGGCATAAAACATTTGGATGAAGTAACTTTTAAAGAGAAAGATTTTAAGAATGTTATCCCATTTTTTCATCACATTTATTGAAGCTATAAATATTTCAAAAATAATCAAGAGGAATAACTTTCAATGTTCAAAACCATATAAATGTGCTGCAGCCCAATTGAAAGTGCCTGTATTGCTTTGATAGAAACCTTGATGAAACAACATTCTCCTTTACATCATTGTCTCTGGAATGTATTCCTCTGGTAGATGCGAAGAGCATTGCATATCATGGCACACAACCATTACCTTGAGCACTACATCACCGGCTCATAGTACTCTCTTTTATAATAAAAACTTTTTTTCACTTGGCTCTTATTCAAGCAGCCAGGCTTGTAAAGTCATTAACCACATATTGTGTTTGATGTGTGACAGAGCATAGCCATAGTACTATTCTTACAATCTCTATTACAAACATAAATGTTCTTCTATAGAACAGGTCTCATATCATAAATACTTTAACAACATTTTTAAGGAAGGTTGACTTTGAGAGTGGTAGTTTTCTTCCCTGAATGTTTGTGCGTTAAGGAAAAGCTAGACACAAAAATATATTTTCATTATCCAAGAGACAAAATGTATTGCCTTAATGTATTTTGAAGCAATAACTAGTATGTGCAACAGCATAAAAGCTTTTTTTTTTGCAGTCGGTAGTGAAGGAATCACACTAATGTTCACCTTACTGAAAGTTGCCTTAGGCTTTTCTGAGGTTTTGCCCACAAATCAGGTATCATCCGACATTGTAACCAGTGCATCAGCGTATAGAGATTATCTGTAGCATGTGGGAGCAGGAAGGCAACAGAAACGTTCCTCACTGTATCAGATTGAAGAATTTTAACTGCAGCACTGCTTTCATGTTAAAACAAAATCTCTACACAAAAATAAATGAAGATTGGTAGTGAGACCTGGAACAAAAATAAAATATGTTAAAAAAAGTTTATTATTGAAACTTTCTAGTACAGATTGAATCATCAAACTTGTAGATTAAATCTTTAGGGCCAAAGAGGTTATATGCCGGTCATGCCATTAAAAGTTTATCCACACCTGAATGCACCAACCTGTTTTTAATTTGGTCGTGTATCATGGATAATTAATGGGCACCCTTAACTTTGATTTCAATGCCCAGTGCATCTGTGAGTTACAACTGTTGCACATTCTGTGGAGGAGCTGGATCGATTCCATGCTTAACTGTGCATATGTATGCTCCAGAAAATGCTCTCCAATTTATTTTTTAATGGTGATGACTATTGTTGGCCTTGACATTTTATATTTAGGGAATAATCCAGGCTTTTCTTTGCACTTCAGTATTATGAGATGTCAGATTTACTGACGAGTGAGATATAATGGCAGAAAATTAACTTAGCAGTAATTTACAGCACATGTAATCATTTCTGGGAATATGTAGTTTAAACCACATAAAAACATTTAACTTTAAACAGTAGTTATTCCCAATCCAAGCTGTTCCCCCTGGTGCACTCTCACCTTACATACTGCCATCTCTTCCTCAGCACCATCTCTCTCACTTTCTCACTCTTTCTCTCACTCTCTCTGTTTCTCTCTCCTGCCATGCTGCATCAAAGGGGAAAGGACACGAGGAAGTGAATCACAATGTATTCTGTGCCTTCTATACTATCTTAATGGCAGTTTTCAACAACAATATTGAATCTTTTTTATTGATTTGCAACCACTCCTCTGGAATTTGTGAACATCTGATACGTTTGGTTAAAAAAAACTAGCATCACAATTAGTGAATTTAACTGCTGAAAGACAGTGTAGAGATTTATAGGCTGCTGGCAATCAGTCAGAAGGCAAAAGGACAGTCGAGTTCCTCAAAAGTATTTTAATGGTATTCTCTCCATGCTGCACATTCCAAAATAAGTTAAACACATTATTTTCAAGAATTCAGTCATATTATTGCCACAGCACATTGTGACTATTTAAAACTGTAAAGATTATTTGTAATTACATTATTAGTTTTGAAAATATCTATTAGCTCCATGGAAAAATGATTTGTGACAAATGCTTTTCTTGCTCCATTTATTCTAACTGCAGTGATATCATTTTTCACAGTATCAGGGTTCAGATTTATTTTCATTTATAAAATTGGTTACATTAAGTGTCAAATCTCAAACTGCATTTTAAATGGCCCACCCGGCATTTTGCCGTATTGTGGAATCTTGCTCCCTGCACAATGCACGCACTGTCACTCTAAATGTAGATGTTACACTTCACCGGGACAAGTTGCGACATTGACCTGTGAAATAAATCTGTGCTATAAAATAGCATTCAGCCCGAGAAAAACTCGGGGACGTTCAACCAGGAGGAATTTCATCCACTCTCAAAACAATCATCCTTGTGTCTGTAAAACTTTGGGGCTGATCTTCTGCTCCGCTCCCCAGAACTGTATTTGCTGCTTGCAGCAAAAACTTGATTTGATTGGGAATTTTTTTTTAATGTTCAAAATAACTATACTTGACTTAGATTGACCTAGGCTATCCTGTCACCTACTCAAAAAAACCTAGCCAATTTGAACTTTTCTACCAACTGGAAGTGATGGTGGCATCTTATGAAGATGTAACACAGTATTTTTGCTGCCTTACTAAGGATATCTTGCTTTTTGCTTGACTAAACTCATCCTGCAACTGCATGAATTGCACTCAATCAGCATGTATTGGAGCGCCCAGGGAAGCCCTCTCTTAAGTGTCAGAAGCATCAAACAAAATGTGATTTCATCAACAATTAACCCAGCAATGGAATTTCAGTTCATGGTGCCAGATGAAGTGATTATATCCATGAGTGCCCCAAAAAAGGTCAGGAGAGACTTGACAAGCAAGGGATCTTTGATGTTCGCCGATGACACCACTGCTGTTGTACGAATCACAAATGGGAATGTGTCAGAGTATAGAAGTGAGATCGACCGATTGACCAAAAGCTTCCAGCACAAAAACCTGGCTCTCAACATCAGTAAGACCAAGGAATTGATTGTGGACTTTGGTAGGGGAAGGATGGGGACCCACAATCGTGTTCACATCAATGGGACGATGGTGGAGAGGGTTACAAACTTCAAATTCCTGGGCGTGCATATTTCCGAAGATCTTTCCTGGACCCAGCACACTGATGCAATTATAAACAAGGCACATCAGCGACTCTACTTCCTGAGAAGATTACAGAGATTCGGCATGTCGAAGAGGATTCTCCTAAGCTTCTACAGGTGCACGGTAAAGAGCATTCTGACTGGTTGCATCATGGCCAGGTTCGGCAACTTGAACGTCCAGGAGCAAAAAAGACTACAAAAAGTTGTGACCACTGCCCAGACCATCACCAGCTTTGACCTCCCCACCTTCGAAGGCATCTATCTTAGTCGCTGCCTCAAAATGGCAGCCAAAATCATCAAAGACCCACACCATCCTGGCCACACACTGATTTCACCATTGCCATCGGGAAGAAGGTACAGTAGCAATGTTACAAAATTTTGAGATTTTAAAAATCAAGTCTTCAATTTATCCCATCAGATAAAGCATAAAAAGAAGTTTAATTTGACACCTAATTTACTTTCATATCTTCAGTATTAAGAAAGTTATGGCCATTTTCAAACTCGGAAATGAGCATCTTGTTTCCCATTGCCTTTCAATTGACTTAACTCAAAAGCTGTGATCTGGAAAAGTTAAAAGTCCATAACATTCTTAAAAATTAAGAGAACTCAATGAAATTTTCAGTTATTATAGATTGAAGCATTCTGAAACAAATATTAAACAATCTTACTTGGATTACCTGAAATTAAAGCATATAATTAGATAGTTATCTAATTGTAGCTAATTACAAAATTCAATGAGTAGATCTAAACATCTATCACTTTCTTAAGAAAAGATAAGCTTTTTTAAAATTGCCTAAGTGCCCAAATAACATTCACACAATAATCCACAATATAACATAATTTTTTTATTTCATTTTCATGAATTTCTGGGCCAAATGGAAGGAATTTAGTGTTTTATGCCTGTAAATTAATGGCCATGTAAATCAACCAGCGAGTGGGTTTTAGTGGAATGCGGTGGATTGGAACGTTGCGGTTAGCAGTGAAGTCGGGGGGAAAAATACTGGGGGTTCATACATTTTTTGGGGACCCCATTTCGCAACATAAAAATATTATTAATGCCTCCCGAAAAACCAACTTTTAATATAAAATTAAAGTATTTACCTTTTTTTCTCCCCTACGCAAAATGCTTCCGGTTGTCTGCGGTCACGGCTTTTGAAGGTGATTTTTAAATTACTCTAGTTAATAAATAATCTAGAGTAATTTAAAAATACCACCATTGATGAAATGTCGGAGCGATTTTTCTTCAGCAACCAAATCGCCCGACATTCATCGATTATCCAGGCCTGTGGAAAAACGGCACTTTAAGCCCGCCCCCCTCTGCAAGGCGCGAAAGTCGCGCACACGGGGAGCGGCAGAAGTGCAGCACCGCTAAAGGTAAGTTTTGTAACATACCTAGGTACAGGACCTGAAAACTGTAACGTCCAGGTTCAGGAACAGCTTCTTCCCTACAGCCATCAGGTTATTAAACACAACAACAAATAAGCTCTGAGCTCAGAACTGAAAAAGACTATTATTACTGCAATATATTTGTATTTTTATTGAACTTTTTTCTCTTCCCCGTAATGTACTATGTTTACATATTCACATATTCTGTTGTGCTGCAGCAAGTAAGCATTTCATTGTCCCATCCGGGACATATGACAATAAAACACTCTTGACTCTTAACACTTGAAATGGCCATCTGTCTCCTGCTTTATTGTAGTCTCATTAAATTGACAGATGGCCTCACCTTGCTCCTGGGATGTCAGGACTTTCATATGAGGAAAGATTGGATAGACTCGGCTTGTACTCGCTGGAATTTAGAAGATTGAGGGGGGATCTTATAGAAACTTACAAAATTCTTAAGGGGTTGGACAAGCTAGATGCTGGAAGATTGTTCCCGATGTTGGTGGAGTCCAGAACAAGGGGTCACAGTCTAAGGATAAGGGGGAATTCCTTTAGGACCGAGATGAGGAAAACATTCTTTACACAGAGAGTGGTGAGTCTCTGGAATTCTCTGCCACAGAAGGTAGTTGAGGCCAGTTCATTGGCTATATTTAAGAGGGCGTTAGATGTGGCACTTGTGGCTAAAGGGATCAGGGGGTATGGAGAGAAGGCAGGTACGGGATACTGAGTTGGATGATCAGCCATGATCACATTGAATGGCGGTGCAGGGCCGAATGGCCTACTCCTGCACCTATTTTTCTATGTTTCTATGATATATATTTTACTTCGGAGTTACGTGAGTGACTACGTGAAGACCCCGCCAGCACGCATGCGCGACATATCGTCGTACGCATGCGGAAGCGACGGTCGGGAGGAGCGGGGCTCCTCCAGCGCAAGTTTAAATAGCTTACGCCAGGTAAGTCTCACCGGAGGTAGTGAGTCGACGACTAGCGAAATGGAAAGAAAATCGAAGAGAACAGCGGCCAAAGCAGCTGCCAAGGAGAGCAGCCAGCAGAGAGCCGCCTCTCCAGAGTTACAGGTTTTACCTGCAGCTCCCGACTTTTCGCCCTTTGGGACCGTTGGTACGCCACGGTCGGGCGGGAAAACCACCCGGAAGTCGGCCGGGGCCGACTCAGCGGAGTCCGGTCCCGAGGACACCCCGTTCGCAGATGGCGACGGAGGTCGTCTAAACCGCATAGAGCGGATGATGGAGCAAATGCTCCAACGTGACCTGCTAATGCAGGGGCAGGGTCACAGTGGGACTCCTAGCAGGCCCACGGCAAGTTCCTATCGAGGACTGCCCAATGTCTCCCCCTCTATACAGGGGAGCGCTGAGGGTCAGAACTGGGCTGACCCAGAAGAAGGGGAGCTGGTTGAACTGCCGAAGGTGTCAGGGGTGTGTGAAGACTACATGGATATGGTAAGCAAGCATGCTATGCCTAACAAAAAAGGCTTACCTATCCACTCTAAGCTGGCTGCCAGCATCAACTATATGGCAACAAACCAGTTGCAGGAACAGGCCATTAATGCTACAGCAGACAAATATATGGCACCTGAGAACTGCAACTCATTGAATGTACCTGCAGTAAATAACCCTATTTGGGGAAACATGAGCCCCTCTAGTAGAGGCCAGGAGATTAAACTTCAGAGGATTCTGAAGCTCCTAACCGCAGGGATTACGGCAGTAGCAAGAACTGCAGTGGGTGTGGATATGCCGGAAGAATTACAGGATGCTTTGGCTCTACTCTGTAATACTCAATTTGAGATTAACAGTTTTAGAAAGAACATCATAAAGCCGGCGCTTAACCCCAAGTTTGCGGGGTTGTGTAAGCCTGGGAAGACTCAGCCTCCTAGCCTGCTGTTCGGGGAAGATCTCCCAAAGCAGGTTAAAGACATTGACGAGGAGGCCAAGGCTTTGGGCCTTATAAAACCTGGCTACACTAAGCCGCAACACCCACACAGACAGCACCCCTACACATCCACCGGGCAGAGTTACCATAACAGGTCTGCCGGTGGTGAAAGCTCGAAGGCCGGCATTCCTGCACAGCGGTCTTTTTTAGGCCAAGGCCCAGGCCGGCCTTCTTGGAAGATGCGCCACTCCCAGAACACCCACAACCAACCAAGGAAGCAAGGACAGAAACCTCCACACCGGCAGTAACCATGGAGGTAGGTGGGTCTGGGGTCCCCAGGAACACATCTGGTCTAAATTCACTTTGTGTAGGGGGCAGGTTGCACATGTTCTTCGAGAATTGGCTCACTTTTACCTCTGATCCTTATATACTCAGAAGTATCCAGGGCTATAAAATTGAATTTGTTCATGAACTCCCTACCCCGGTACAGCATGCACCTAGCCGGAAATTTGTCCTTTCCCTAAAAGAAAGGGCAGCAGGGCATTCTGAACTACAAAGATTAATAGAAAAAGGGGTAGTTGAGAAAGCCATGGCCTATCTTGATGACATCCTCATAGTGGGGGAGAATTTGGAAATGGCTACTTTGGCAGTTACAGCCACGAAACGTCTTTTTTAGAAACTGGGGTTTATGATACATCCAGACAAATCAATATTGGAACCTTCTACCACCATGAGATATCTGGGGTTCATTATTGACTCAGTGCAAATGTCTGTCACGTTGCCACCAATCAAGGTGGAAGACCTGATAGAGGCTTGCAGGAGCCTCATTGGCATTAAGGTCCCATCCATTCGGCAGGTGGCCAGAGTGATTGGGAAGATAGTAGCTGCATTTCCTGCAGCACAATTTGGGCCCTTACATTACCAAAACTTACAAAGAGCCAAAAATACAGCGCTCAAAAATCATGCTGGCCATTTCGACAGGCCCATGAAAATTTCGGGAAAGGCAAAAGCCGAATTATATTGGTGGATGGGTAATGCCCAAAATTGTTCTCAACCTATCAATATCATCAATCCCTCGATCATCTTACAAACGGATGCCAGTGCCAAAGGGTGGGGAGCTACTAACACTACCTCTAGTTGTGGAGGTAGATGGAGTGCACCAGAGTTAACCCTATTCAAAAACTTGGGGATTAACTATTCAGAAATGCTGGCAGCATTTCACGGCCTTAAAGCATACTGCACTAATATGCACAAAGTTCATATAAGAATACAAATTGACAACACCACGGTGGTAGCATATATTAACCATATGGGCGGTATAAAGTCGATATCGTGTGATGAATTGGCTAACAATATCTGGCACTGGTGTCTGCAAAGAGAAATTTGGATTTCAGCTACTTACCTTCCAGGTAAGCTAAATACAGTGGCAGACACCAGATCACGTAAATTCAACGACAACATAGAATGGATGTTGGATCGGAATGTGTTTTCAGATATTGTAGAACGTTATGGAACACCAGATATCGACCTTTTCGCGTCCAGGCTAAATCACCAACTACCAACATATGTTGCTTGGGAGCCAGACCCGGGGGCAGTAGCGATGGATGCCTTCTCGCTACATTGGGGGGATCTATTTTGCTACGCATTTCCTCCTTTCTGCCTCATCAGTCGGGTCTTGCAGAAAATAAAGCAAGACTCAGCATCGGGTATTTTGGTGGTGCCCGACTGGCCTACCCAACCATGGTTCCCTATGGTACAGAAGATGGCCACAGAACCCTGTATCAGGGTGAACAAAAGACCAAGCCTGCTCGTTCATCCTGTTACAGTAGAATGTCATCCATGTCATGACCGCATGGACTTGTTAATTTGCAGATTTTAAAACGGCCACTTCACGGATTCGGGCTCTCCAACAGGACCATTGATACCATCACAGCAGCCTGCAGAGAGTCCACAAGAAAGCAGTACCTGACCTACATCAGGAAATGGGAAGGATACTGCGTCACAGCCAACACGACATATGAAACCGCCACCATAACGGAAGTGCTGGAATTTTTGGCTACCCTTCATTTCGATGAGGGTTTGAGTTACAGTGCCATTAACTGTGCCAGGAGTGCCCTATCGTCCTACTTGGGCAAGGGGAGTGACCAATTGGGAATTGGGTCACATCCTCTAGTATCCAAATTTATGAGGGGAATATTCAATTCTAATCCCCCCAGGGCTAGATATAGCCATATTTGGGATATCAGCACAGTCTTGACTATGCTGCGAGGATGGACACCTAACACGGGACTCCCTTTGGCGAAACTCACCTATAAGATGGTCATGATTATGGCACTTATCACGGCACAACGGGTCCAGTCCCTGCACAAACTTAACCTGGATGATATGGCAATCACCAGTGACAAAATCACTTTCTATGTGCAGGGACTGCTGAAACAAGATCAACCCGGAGTGTCTGGACATACTTTGGAGTTTCTGGCTTACCCAGCAGATCCTCGTCTTTGTATCGTCTCTATGATATCACGATACATTACAGTCACTAAAAATCTTAGGGGCTCGGAAACAGCTTTGCTTGTTAGTCACAAGAAGCCCCATCACAGAGTCACGGTGCAAACCATTTCCAGATGGTTAAGGGTGGTACTGGATGCAGCGGGGGTGGATACTAACAAATTTAAATCTCACTCCACCAGGGCAGCATCCACCTCGGCGGCTAGAAGGATGGAGGTACCATTGGATCACATCCTGGCTACAGCGGGTTGGAGTAACGAAAAGACCTTCCACCGCTTTTACTATAAACCCGTGACCTCCCCTGACACTTATGCAGGGAGGATTTTAAGTGCTGCCAGATAGTTACCCTTAGGGAACACTATTTTTGTTTGGTATGAATAAATACCTGATTTTGTTTTTCAGCCAGTGTCTTGTCTGAATTGCGTTCATCCTCTTATCCCAACTTTAGCGGTGTGTGAGCATGGAGCTTCCAGGGCATGAAATCACAGAGCTTTGAAATCTTCACGTAGTCACTCACGTGACTCCGAAGTAAAATAGTAAGATTAAATGAGAACTTACCAGTTTGAAGTTTGATCTTTATTTTATGAGGAGTTACGATGAGGGATTACGTGCCCTCCGCTCCCAACCCTCTATTATAAAGATCACCTGGTATGGAAGTTCTCTTGTTTATCTTACTATATTAGTCATTGTGACTGTATTTCTGTGATTTCACACCACTGCTTTGAAGAAATGTTGCGCATGCGTGCTGGGGGGGTCTTCACGTAATCCCTCATCGTAACTCCTCATAAAATAAAGATCAAACTTCAAACTGGTAAGTTCTCGTTTAATCTTACTATTTTATTTGACTAATGCTATTTAAGGAATATGCAAGTTGGGATATAATATTCAATAATTATATTATTATTTGTGACATACCAGACCATTGGGCTCCAGAAAGACTAATATCCTTGTCCCACTCTGGTCATTCCTTCTTGTCCCTGGTCCCACCTGGCAGAACGTACAGAAGCTTGAAACCGTGCACCACCAGACTCACAAACAACTTCTTCACCTTTGTTTGAACAGTTCTTCTATAAACTAGGGTACTGTCCAATTCACCTCCACCCCATTGAGAACATTGTACTTTGTCTATGGAACTGATGTGCTGACAATGCAGGGAACTATATTCTGCACTCTGTATCTTCCCCTTTGGCCAATCTATTTTACTTGCGTTTCACTTGATTGTATTTATGTATAAACCAAATTTAGAAATTATGCTGAGTTTTTATACCCTTCTGTAATCAAGTCAAGTTTATTTGTCACATATAAGATGTGCAGTGAAATGAAAGTGGCAATGCCTGCGGATTCTGCAAAAACAGCAGAACAACAGAACAGAAAAGAACAGAACCAGTATTTACATTTTAGAAAAAAAAATGTTTTAATACACAGCACAACAGTAAATTAGTCCCTGGTGAGATAACTGTTTGCAGTTAATAGACAATAGGTGCAGGAGTAGGCCATTTGGCCCTTCGAGCCAGCACCGCCATGTGATCATGGCTGATCATCCCCAATCGGTACCCCATTCCTGCCTTCTCCCCATATCCCCTGACTCCGTTATTTTAAGAGCCCTATCTAGCTCTCCCTTGAAAGCCAGAGAACCTGCCTCCCATCGCCCTCTGAGGCAGAGAATTCCAGAAATTCACCACTCTCTGTGCGAAAAAGTGTTTCCTCGTCTCCGTTCTAAATGATTTACTCCTCATTCTTAAATTGTGGCCCCTGGTTCTGGACTCCCCCAACATCGGGAACATGTTTCCTGCCTCTAGCGTGTCCAAGCCCTTAACAATCTTATATGTTTCAATGAGATATCCTCTCATCCTTCTAAACTCCAGAGTGTACAAGCCCAGCTGCTCCATTCTCTCAGCATATGCCATCCCGGGAATTAACCTTGTAAACCTACACTGCACTCCCTCAATAGCAAGAATGTCCTTCCTCAAATTAGGGGACCAAAACACAATACAATACTCCAGGTGTGGTCTCACTGGGGCTCTGTACAACTGCAGAAGGACCTCTTTGCTCCTATAATCAATTCCTCTTGTTATAAAGGCCAACATGTCATTTGTTTTCTTCACTGCCTGCTGCACCTGCATGCTTACTTTCATAGACTGATGTATAAGGACCCCCAGATCCCGTTGTACTTCCCCTTTTCCCAACTTGACACCATTTAGATAGTAATCTGCCTTCCTGTTTTTGCTACCAAAGTGGTTAACCTCACATTTATCCGCATTAAACTTAATCTGCCATGCATCTGACCACTCCCCCAACCTGTCCAAATCACCCTGCATTCTCATAGTATCCTCCTCACAGTTCACACTGCCACCCAGCTTTGTGTCATCTGTAAATTTGCTAATGTTACTTTGAATCCCTTCATCCAAATCATTGATGCATATTGTAAATAGCTGCAGTCCCAGCACCGAGCCTTGCGGTAACCCACTAGTCATTGCTTGCCATTCTGAAAGGGACCCGTTAATCCCTACTCTTTGTTTCCTGTCTGCCAACCATTTCTCTATCCATGTCAGCACTCTACTCCCAATATCATGTGCCCTAATTTTGCCCACTAATCTCCTATGTGGGACCTTATCAAATGTTTTCTGAAAGTCTAAGTACACTACATCCACTGGCTCTCCCTTGTCCATTTTCCTAGTTACATCTTCAAAAAATTCCAGAAGATTAGTCAAGCATGATTTCTCCTTTGTAAATCCATGCTGACTCGTACCGATCCTGTTACTGCTATACAAATGTCCGGCTATCTCATATTTTATAATTGACTCCAGCATCTTCCCCACCACCGATGTCAGGCTAACTGGTGTATAATTCACCGTTTTCTCTCTCCCGCCTTTCGTAAAAAGTGGCTACCCTCCAATCCACAGGAACTGATCCTGAGTCTATAGAACATTGGAAAATGCATCCACGATTTCTAGAGCCACTTCCTTAAGTATCCTGGGATGCAGACCATCAGGCCCTGGGGATTTATCAGCCTTCAGTCCCATCAGTCTATCCAACACCATTTCCTGCCTAATGTGGATTTCCTTCAGTTCCTCTGTCACCCCAGATCCTCTGGCCACTACTATATCAGGATGGCCCGTGGGAAGAAAATCTGTCTCATCCTCTCTGTTTGCACAGCATGACAGCGGAGGCGTTTCCCTGACCATAGCAGCTGGAACAGTCCGTTGCTGGGGTGGTTGGGGTCCCTCATTATGTTGCTGGCTCTGGATCTGCACCTCCTGGTGTATAGGTCCTGCAGGGGGATGAATGTTGTTCCCATAGTGCATTCGGCCAAACGCACTACTCTTTGCAGAGCCTTCCTGTCCTGGGCAGAGCTGTTCCCAAACCAGATTGAGATGCTGCCGGACAAGATGCTTTCTACAGCCCCAGAGTAGAAGCACTGAAGGATCCTCAGAGAGACTCTGAATTTCCTCAGCTGCCTGAGGTGGTAAAGGTGCTGCCTTGCCTTACTCACCAGTGCAGCAGTGTGTGTTGTCCTAGTCAGACCATCTGAGATGTGGACTCCCAGGCATTTGAAGCTGCTCACCCTATCCACAGTAGTCCCGTTTATCTCCAGTGGGGTGTACGTCCTCGGATGTTGAGCCCTTCTAAAGTCCACAATCAGCTCCTTAGTTTTTGTGACATTCAAGAGGAGGCTGTTGTCCTGACACCAGAGTGCCAGATCAGCCACCTCCTCCCGGTAGGCCTTCTCATCGTTATCAGAGATCAGGCCCACCACCACAGTGTCATCAGCAAACTTGATGGTGGAGTTGGAGCTGAACCTGGCCACACAGTCATGTGTGTACAGGGAGTACAGTAGGGGGCTAAGGACGCAACCCTGGGGGAACCTGTGTTCAGGGTGAGGGGGTTGGAGGTATGTCTCCCCATCTTGACCACCTGGGGCGTGGCGGTGAGAAAGTCCAGGACCCAGGCACACAGGGGAGTGTTCAGCCCCAGTTCCAGCAGCTTCTCAGCAAGTCTGGTGGGGACTATGCTATTGAAAGTTGAAATCAATGAACAGCATCCTCACATCCTTCTGGCTGTCAAGGTGTGAGAGAGTGGTGTGCAGAACCTGGGAGACCGCATCATCCGTGGATCTGTTCGGACGGTATACGAACTACAGCGGGTCCATGTACCATGCTTTTCAATACTAACAGAGTGAACTGGAGAGAGTGAGCAGGAAATTGCATTGACCTCAGTATCTTGAGACAGTAAGGAGAAAAATTAGCCACCTACATTCTACATTAGTATGATTCACTCTTGCTGAAAGATAAGATCAGCCTTAGCTGTCAATATTCTGGAGCCATGTGGCAGCATGAGTCAGTGCCTTCAGGAAATGAAGAGAACAAAATTGGCACAGATAAAAAGAACAATATTGCATAAAAGAGATGTCGGATGTTTGAGAGATACATCACCCTTTTAATAGCTCTGTTGTACAGTATGGAACAAGTTGAATATGACTTCATTGTTGATTCAGCAACAGTGTCTTCAGTATTATTATAACACTACCTGTCAGAATTATATTTTTACTATCTTTTCACATCTGTATGTCCCATAGGGCAGATACCATTAACTTCTCTGGAAATATTTGGTAAATGTTCTTTTGAGACAAAACTGATTCATAGATTTAGATTAGGGTCATTTTGTGAGGATTTTTAAGTGGGTAATTTATAGTTCAATAATTGGTCTAAACACATGAATATGTTCAGGTTGAATTATTTTACATTCTATTTTAATAAATCATAACTATTAAAGATAATTATGAAGCAATGACCTATCTTTTGAACTGGTTACTACCTCTCTTTAAATAATACTTGTTACAGCATTTCTTACATTTTGAGGAGGTAATTTCACCAATATTGTATTATGTTTGATGTGTAGTGGGGCACATAGATTTAGATGGTAGAATTCATCTTTTGATTGTTCACTGTTTTAAAGGTTTTTTGACTGTTTTTAGAGAAATACATTAATAGGAATTCAATCAAATGTTGGAATATTGTGAATTCAATCAAAATCAGCATGCGAACTGACAAGTTAAATGATCAGGAAATATTTTTACACAAGGCTTGGTTGTAAAGTATAAACTAGACTAATGTATGATGTGTTTCATATTGTTTGATTTCCTGTCCAGAGGAACCTTGCGCACTCTTTTGTTCTCCCCTGGGGAAAGATCAGCCTATGCTGATCTCAGAGAAAGTGCTCGATGGAACGCCATGTGGTCTACATGAAGCAGACATCTGTGCTAATGGCACATGCCAGGTATGTACAATAAAGACCAGTTAATATTTAATGCTGCAAATAATCCATTGTTATTCCTCTTTGAAACTTCCATGCAATCTTTCAACATCTAACATTACTCCAAGGCCGTGTGTTTATTTTAAAGCAATTATAAAATATAATTGCAATTACAGCTGTTTAATACTAAAACAAATAATTATACATTCTTCTGAACCTCAGAAATAGCATCAACTTAATGGCAATAAAACACTCAAATAAATATGTAGGAAGGAACTGCAGATGCTGGTTTACACAAAATAGACACAAACTGCTGGAGTAACTCAGTGGGTCAGATAGCATCTCTGGAGCAATGGAATAGTTAAATAGTATGTTCATGGACATAGTGCTGCAGAAATTAATCTCAAAGCATTCACCAGCATATGAATGCTAGATTATCATTTCTCAAAGGAATTCACTTCTCAAAACTGGCATTGAATTCAGTGGAATTATAGGTCAAATGGCCCATGCTCACAACTGAGTTTTGTACTAGCAATTAAAGATGAACTTGCACTTCATTGTTTTGGCATTGTCCATCTAATACTAAGATTGTTCAAGTTTTAATTTAAAATCACATTTAAAACAATAAACTTTTATTCATGAGCCATCCACTCTTTCTTTGCTGACAGTTAGTTAAAAAGCACAAAAAAAATGACAAGGCCACATTTTCAATGTTATACAGTTATGGAGTCATTCAGTATTGAAGCAGGTCCTTTAGCCCATCAACTCTACATCAACCATGAAGCAGCCAGTTGTACTAATCCCACACTTATTCTATTTATTTGACATTCACTCACTTACAAGGACAATTTACAGTGCCAATTATGCTGAATTTTCCATGTGTTAAGTGGTCACAAACCATTTTTGCATCAATGTCATTGATATACATTCAAGAGAAAAAAAAATTGAGCAGGAACACAAGATCATAAAATCACTTATTTTGTGTAATACATCAGTTAGATTTTAGCCCACTTTGGCTTTTAAATCAAATTTAATAACATAAGTCAAATAACTCTTCCCTCATATAAAAGTTTGTGACCCAAAATCTAAACAGAAGACTCAAAGACAAATAACAAATCAGTTACACTACGCTTACTGAAGTGTGAGATTTTCTTTTTAAATGATCATATATCATGGGTGGGTTTAAATCCAGTTCATACTATTTATTGCTGTGGATTGTCAAGTGTTACAAACTGAACACCTTTGAAGAGAAATGACTGCATTGAATATTTTTGCACTGTGTGGCAGCTGTGAAAGACGAGTTCAGCCGCGCTCAAAAGAATGACAACCCAGAGAACCCACTATAATCTCAGTCATAATGATGTTGCAAAAAAATGTTACCAAATAAATGTATGAGGAATTCCGTAGGAAGTTGCTAAACAGCCATGCGTTGGATATATGTAAAATTGGCCTCATTTATTGCAAATGCTTTTTCACGATGAACCAACCACAAAAGTTTACTTTGTTAAAAGGGTATAATGCCTGCATTTACCACCAGGAATTCTCCATGCAGATAACCATGATGACAATCTTATAGTATAGTAATTGATCCAAGCATGTTTTCAGATGAATTAGACAGCTGCTGAAATTGGGTTAAAAGCAAAAAAAAAACTGTAGATTGTATTAATAGCTTTTACAACACAAATTAATTATATGGGGCTGAATCTTTCTGGCTGTGGCCAGTTAATCCAAAGGAAGTGCTGGCTAAAATGTGCCAGGTTCCCACAAACCTGCACTGAATGGCATCTCTCACACTGCTGCTAGGCTCCTTCAGTTTAGTTTATTGTCACGTGTATCGGGTTACAGTGAAAAGCTTTTGTTGCGTGCTATCCAGTCAGCAGGAAGACAATGCATGATTACAATCGAGCCATTGTATATACATGATAAGGGAATATCGATCATTGCAAGGTTAAGGCAGCAAAGTCCAAACAAGGATAGTCCTCGTACATCCAGCTTGGCTTTACAGCAAGTCAAACTTGGTGAGAGACCAAATTCTTTTCATTTCAATGCATGCTCTCACCCTGCATTTTGAAAATTATTTGATCTTTATTTGATTTAGTTTAGTTCAGTTTAGAGATACAGCGCAGAAAGAGGTCCTTTGGCCCACTGAGTCCACGCCGACCAGCGATCTCCACACACGTACACTATCCTACACACACCATGGGCAGCTTACAACTATACCAAGCCAATTAGCCTACATGCCTGTGCATATTTTGAGTTGATGTTTTTAATGAGATGTAAGTAAATTTGTGTTTCAGTACACTTTTTTACTTTGTAATTTTATTTACATTGACATTAAATGTAATAGTTTTAATGTATTCAAAATGATTTTAAAGATACCTCACTGTAGATATTAGCCCAATATGATTGCCCAGCTTTGCTTACTGTCAAAGCCTACACTGTGCTACTTAGGTCTGTTCTCTGGATCTTTGCTGACCTGTTCCAGGACACATGTGTTTAAGTATAAGGAGAGATTGGACAAACTTGGATTGTTTTCTCAGCCATGTCAGAGGCTTAGGAGAGACTTGATAAAAATATATAAAATTATGAGAGGCAAATATATAGGGTAGACAGTCAGAATCATTTCCCCAGAGTGGAAATATCAATGACCAGAGTGCATAAGTTTAAGGTGAGAGGGGCAGAGTTTGAAAGCAAAGTGGGACGTTTTATATGCAGATAGTGGTAGGTGCCTAGAATGTGCTGCTAGGGGTGGTGGAGGAGGCAGATACGACAGTGACATTTGAGAAGCTTCTAGAGATGTAGGGAATAGAAGGGCATTGATTGTGTGTAAGCAGATAGTATCACTCTTGTCACAGTCTATTCTGTTTATAGGAAGTATGCAGCAGGCAACTCATGAAACAAATTGTTAGAAATGAGACTTGTACCGTTGTAACTTTTTAACACATATTTTTATTTGTAGCCAATTCCTATAGTGAACATATGAGCCCTGTGTTGTATGATAGATGATGTTAGTAAGGTAGACAAGTTTAAATGTTAAAGCGAATTGCCATAGGGCAGACTATTGAGCAGCTGCTAGACCTCCATCATTGCCTTTCTCTAAACTGTACCCGTAAACCTTTCCCTCTGTCCATCTAAGTGAACATCAAACATTTACTTATCCTTTAATTATGTGTCTTTTGCATTGTAGATGATCCGTCGAAAATTTCTGTGATGCAACTGCTACATTAGATTTAGTGCCTTAAACATAATTATAATATATCTTTTAGACTTTAAATGAATTAAACAACCAATTTTAGAGACTTTTTTCCCGTGATTTAGAAAAAACTGTGGAAAAATGAGATGCATCATCCACTTAACAATACATTTGATAATATTTGTAACTGTTAACAGATTGCGTTAGACATATACGGATGGAACTAAGAGAAAGGTCAGTGGGGACAATTGGATTTCAATGAAGCAGATAGCATTACTTTAACAATGCATTCATTGCATGATTTGGGATAAATATTCAAGATTAACAAAATAGACATGAGCATGAGTGTTACTATAAAGAACATTTTGTTCATTGCTCTAATCACCGACATACATAGCAAGATTCAGTAAGATGATAGGTTAGGATTTTATAGATAACAACATTGAGTTGTGTAATACTACCTCCTGACTTATTTAGGTATGTAAACCAAGCAGGTTGTATGGTTGTAATCAGTAAAACTTGGTTTCAACAATCGCAACAAAAGTTTCGGAACATTTGACAATGAGTGCAGGCTAAAAGAAGCAAGATTGTGTGATAGACATTTGTCATGTTTTTCTCTATGTACCCATAAAGGCTCAGAGATTCCACCGGAAAAAAGCTGCAATTTTCCCATTGCAGCCAAAGCAGTGCAAAAGATGAATTATCAGAAGAAAATTCATTGCAGTTAAAGTGCATGTGGTCATTAATGTTGTCTGATAAATGTTACTCCAGAAGCCAACCCTGCTCAGAAAAATGCCCTCAGTCCAAGACTGGATGAATCATCGTTGCAAATTTCCACTGATTAAGCTCATTTTCAAGGAAGCTCTGAAAATAGCATTATTTTTTGGTGCAGAGCACTACTAGTTACCTACTAAATATTGTAAAATATGAATATGTATTTTAGTTACTAAGAAACTGACATCAGTGAGGCAAAGAGATGATCTCATAAAGCATTTTGAAATCACATTATTCACAGGAGATGTTTTCAAAACATCTCATGTTTTATGATAAATTAATGTTGAGCTGCATTCATTAAAGTCCACCTGGTAACTGGTTTTAAATATATGAAGGTTTTTTAATCAAAAGCTAGTGGAATGAGCTGGTAGAGGAGGAGGTACTATCGCAATGTTTAAGAAACACTTAGACAGACACATGGATAGGACAGATTTAGAGGGAGGTGGGCCAAACACAGGCATGTGGGACTAGTGTAAATGGGCCATGTTTGTCTGCATGGGCAAGTTGAGCCGAAGAGCCTGTTTTCACATTGTATGACTCATGAACCAAACACAAAAACTGCCATAAATTCTCAGGGAGTCGGGTAGTACCATTGGTTATTGGTAGGGTGGCACAATGGTACAGTGGTAGACTTGCTATGATACAGCAACAGAGACACGGCATCAATCCTGACTATGGACTATGCTGCCTGTATGGAGTTTGTATGTTCTCCCTTTGACCACATAGATTTTCTTCGGGTGGTCTGGTTTCATCCCACATTCCAAAGACGTGCAGGTTTGTAAGTTAATTGGCTTCTGTAAATTGTCCCTAATATGTAGGTTAGAACTAACGTATGGGTTAATGTTCCACGTTGGAAATTAAACTTAACTAAAAATCCATTTTGCATTCTCATGAAAGATTAGTGGCCTGGAATATGGGCCAGGACTTACTGAACTTGTTCCCTGTATGAAATTGCTGCTAGCTGCCTATGTTTAGCTTGTGCAGACACCCAGGCTAATCTCACAGAACTTTCAGCAGTGTGATCTCAGCTGGGCCTGAGAGAGAGCAATGGGAAAACTCTGCAGAAACCAAACCGCCACTGACAGCCTTTGACAGCCAACAGAGCTTTGCCAGCTGTAACTGAGCTTTGTAATGTTTGGCCTTCACAGACCCCTTGCCACTGGTTCAGGACCTCTCTCAGTTGAATGCATGTGGCAGTTGTGTACAGGCCCTCTCTGGGTTACAAACGCCTGACTGATGGACACCTGGAACATACAAGCGAGCTTCAACGATCAGTGGCTGGTTTGAGCCAAGCAGAGCTGGGAGGGCTGGGCAGACTCACCCACCCACTCACTGTGTTGGTGAGCTGGTTCGAGCCACGCCTGCTCACTCTCCCATCACAGCTATTTCCGGTATCCTCTCCCACGCGCTGTTTTTTCATCATTCCTGACAGATGGAAAATTTGGATAATGAGCAATTCTCAGCAATAAAATGCTTTTGTATCCAGGGCTTTACCTAGCAACATCCCATCATCAATTGGGAGCTGGAATGCCTGAACTCTTATGGACAGTCCCAACAACAGCGATCCTGGATATTGCCCCACAATCCGATTGAAGGGAGAGCAAGCAAGCCCTCCCCGACCCCATAGAACAGCTGGGGAAGAAACTTTGTTCCTTCATATATCACTAACATTTAGACTACTTTAGTTTGTTATTTTCATTGGGTTTAGTTTATCTTTGTCGCAGGTACAGGGAAAAGCTTTTAAAGACCATTAAAACTGAAGTGAATAAAAATGGTCATTATTAATGATACGATACGACAGAACTTTAATCATCCCCGGAGAGAAATTGGTCATCCCCGGATATTAAACATTTTTATAACAATTAAAAAGTATCTTTAACCATATCCACAGTTTAAAAACATTTTTTTTAAAACACTAAAATGAATAAAAGAGTTAACCTACCCTGCAGTTGTGTCTCTAACTCTATGCCTTGTAATCACCTGTGAAACCAAGGGAGCCATGGGTGTTGGTCAGGATACGCGAGGTGAATCAATTCATTAGGGCTACTCTGCCAGACAATGAGGGAATCAGTGGCAGTAAGTCCTGGATTTGCTCGGTTTTTTAGCATGTGCATCAAATTACCGGAACCGGTGCATGTTCAGCGGCTGGTTCTGGCCAATGACCAGCTCATGGTCTATTAACACTATTTGCATACCTCCTTCTTCTGCCTAAACTGCTGAGTTTCCCCAGCATTTTTTATTTTTATTTTGGTTTAGTTTTTACAGGAAAAAAAAACAAATTATATTGTAAAAGACTATCTATTGTGCTTGTTCACAATAGATTTAATGTTTATAACTGTGCAATCAATTTGAGCCAATACTTGAACCATTTGGAAAAGTACTACATTATTGTTTGTCAGTGTATTTTGAGGACAAACCCTCCCAGTGCCCAAAGCTAAAACCGCTTACCATGTGTAAAGTTCCCATTTCTTTCCTTATAAAGAACATCGACATTTTATTCTAAATAAATGCCAGTCAATTTGTGACTGCTGGCCATAAGTACCCTGATTGTCTCGATAAAAGTTTTATTTCATAAATTCCTTGTGGTGCATGTAAATCTTGTTTAAGTTTGCACAAATTCCGCCTTGCCCTTGATGATCACTACCAGGAGAAAGGTAGTTAAAGAACACAACTGCACATAGTTTGGAGTTTTGTCTAGAACTATGTTCTAAATGGTACAGGAGCCATATCTGTACACCAGTACTTTGCTCGCTCAGCGCACTTGCCAAGGGAACAAGACCTCCCACAGCTTGCAAGTTTGAATAGTTCTAGTTTTAAGCCGCACTAAGTGTGCAGTGCAGCAGTTACCATTAATAAACCTGGTAGAGCCCCCTAGAACTTGTGCCAGTCTAACCACACATTGTGTGTCTTACTGGGAAATGAGGGATTCCTTTCCACTGGTGTTTAGTTTAGTTTATCTTTGTCACATGTACCGAGGTACAGGGAAAAGCTATTAGAGGCACCTAAAGACCATTAAAGCTGAAGTAAATGAAAATGGTCATTATTTACGATACGATACAATAGATCTTTATTCATCCCCGGAGGGAAATTAAACATTTTAATAACAATTAAAAAGTAACTTTTACCATTGAATAGTGTGAATAGTTCTAGTTTTAAGCCGCATTAAGTGTGCAGAGAGCCCTAAAGAACTTGTGCCAGTCTAACCACACATTGTATGTCTTACTGGGAAATGAGGGATCCCTTTCCCCATGCTTCCCCATAATCCCCAGGGCCCTTTGGTTTTCACAGCAAAAAACCTCCATGGGGTTTTGTGTATACTTGAAGTTTGTATGAATCAGATAGACCAAAGAATAATCCTGCCTCTTCTACAACTGGACTGATCACTCGGGCATATCCTGTTCAACTAAAGCCTTATGTTTGGGAATGATTAACCCTGGTGGTACCTGGTACCGATAGTTATAAAGCTCACTTTTAACCAGGAATGGGCAATAGCAGGCAGAGGCAGCACCAGAATCAAACCTAGGCAAGATGCAGGTGGTTGCCGGTAGGAGTGTGATTCCAGATGTTAGAAGGAATATTCGTGGCTTTCAGATACTCCTAATGGATTAATTTCTCTCTGGTGCTCAGAGTGTTATCTTTGGTCCTCCTGGTACCACAAAATAAATGAAATAACATTTAGGAGTAGTATCCAGTTGGCTTTGCTCTTCATGATGTCCTACACATTGTAATTGGAATCCAGATCAGATATTTAAAGAGGAAGTTACTGTTCCAGCAAATGTCCTCCCCGCCAATTCAGAAAATTGTTGTAAAAAGAAAAAGGATGAGGTAAAGGATTGGAACCTCATTGGGTTGGTATCCAGGACTATTTTAGCCACTAGTTTGATTCATTCCTACTCGGTGGGCAAGGTTGCATTCATTCCATCAATTTCATATATCTGCAAGTGTCATATAAATTGCTGTGTTACAAGGAAGCAGTCATCTATAATTGAACAAGAGTATGCTATATTTTTTTCACAGAAAATTGGTTGTGATGATGTATTAGGATCGTCAGCCAGAGAAGATCATTGTGGTGTTTGTAATGGGAATGGAAGATCATGTAAAGTCATCAAAGGAGACTTTAACCATACCAGAGGAGCAGGTATGTTGGCTCATTCTGTGAACTTTCAATGTTTCTGGTCTGGTGAGCCTTTCCTACTATGAAATATCATCATGATGATCTCTCTGCGATGGGCGTCTAAGTTGCAAAATGTTCCCCTTATTCTCAAACTAGGCCTACTCCTTAGATTTGTTTGTATGTTAATTGGCTTCTATAAATTGCCTTAGTGTGTAGGGAGGAGCGCGAAAGTGGGATAACATAGAACCAGTGTGAATGGGTGATCGATGGTCAGTGTGGACTCAGTGAGCCGAAGGGCCTGTTTCCACACTATCTTTCAATCAGTCAATCCTTACTTCGGGGAAACACCCTCCTTGCATCTAGCCTTGCAAGCACTTTAAGAATAAAAGACACAAAGTGCTGGAGTAACTCAGTGGGTCAGCAGGCCTGGATAAAGTGAACGTGGAGAGAATGTTTCCACTAGTGGGAGAATCTAGCCCCAGAGGACATACAGTGCCCTCTATAATGTTTGGGACAAAGACCCATCATTTTTTATTGGCCTCTGTACTCCATGATTTGAGATATGTAATAGAAAAACCACATGTGGTTAAAGTGCACATTGTCAGATTTAATAAAGGCCATTTTTGTACATTTTTGTGTCACCATGTAGAAATGACACCAGTGTTTATACATAATCACACCCATTTCAGGGCACATGGTTTCACGGGTGTTTGTAATTGCTCAGGTGTGTTTAATTGCCTCCTTAATGCAGGTATAATGGGCCTGTCCCACTTAGGTGACTTTTTAGGTGACTGCAGGAGACTCTGCGGTCGCCACATGTTCGCGGGTTGTTGCCGGGGAGTCGCCTTCATGGTCGTGAGGAGGTCCCGTATTCTCTGAACTAGTCGCGGCCTCATTATGGTTGCCGCAAATTTTTCAATGTTGAAAAAATTGTCACGACCAGAATGAAGCCGCGATGGAGAGTAGCAACAACTCTCGTGCCATAGATGGGTCGCCAGGTGGTCCTAGTGTGTTGCCAGGAGGTCAAAGGTTCTCAGAGGTTCTCGTAGGTTGTAGCTGGTGCTGACCGGTGAATTTCATTGGCTCATTGAGGAAAAATGAGCAGAACCAAGGATAACTGACCGGTGATGTTAAATGTAGGGAGGGATACAACAGATAGTCCTCTGCCAGTTTCGCCACCTCCAACGTGACCCCTCCACTCGCCACATCTTCCCATCTCCCCCCCTGTCTGCCTTCCGCAAAGACTGCTCCCTCCGCAACTCCCTTGTCAATTCTTCCCTTCCCTCCCGCTCCACTCCTTCCCCGGGCACTTTCCCTTGGAACCGCAAGAGATGCTACACTTGTCCCTTCACCTCCCCCATCCACTCCTTTCAAGGACCCAAGCAGTCATTCCAAGTCCGACAGAGGTTCACCTGCACCTCCTCCAACCTCATCTACTGCATCCGTTGCTCCAGATGCCAGCTGATCTACATCGGTGAGACCAAGCGGAGGCTGGGCGATCGTTTTGCCGAACACCTCCGCTCGGTCCGCAATAACCAACCCGACCTGGCTCAGCACTTCAACTCCCCCTCCCATTCCGTATCCGACCTCTCGGTCCTGGGCCTCCTCCACGGCCAGAGTGAGCAACACCGCAAGTTGGAAGAACAGCAACTCATATTCCGCTTGGGGAGTCTGCATCCTCTGGGCTTAAACATTGAATTTTCTCAATTCTGTTAACCCAGACTGCCCCCTCCCCTCCCCACCTCTCCCTCAGCCCTCGGGCCCTGACATTCCTTCTCCATCTCCCCCCCCCCCACCCCAGTCGCACTAGCTTCTCATTTTCACACCACAAACAGCTTACAATGGCCTGTTTCCCTTATCATCAATACTTTTTTGCATATCTTTCATTCATTGTTCTTTATCTCTCCACATCACTGTTTATATCTCTCGTTTCCCTGATCCCTGACCAGTCTGAAGAAGGGTCTCGACCCGAAACGTCGCCTATCTCCTTCGCTCCTTAGATGCTGCTGCACCCGCTGAGTTTCTCCAGCTTTTTGTGTAACCCGGTGATGTTAAATGTCGCCGAGCTTCACAGCCGTCTATCTCTGGCTTCTTAAAAGTTGTCTCCACTACTTTTCCCCCCTCTGTTAAAAGGCTTGCTGTGCTTTAGTCATCTTAATTACAGCACCAACCTTCCTGTTCAGCATGGTGTGTGTCTGTATCACCTTGGCTTTGCACCGTGTGAATTTCACTCAGACAGCGCTCCCCCCGCTTGCACTGTCCCCCGCTTGCATAACGGTGAAGGAAATTGTGTGTGTGTCTTGCACTCTGACAGTTGGAGGTTTTTCAGGCAACTGCCCGCAATGTGACAGACGCCTGAAAAAAAAGTGGAACAGGCTCTCAGAGAGCTCTCAGCACCTAGTCTTTCCATCGCCTTTGGAAACTTTTATTGCTGTTTATCAACATGAGGACCAAAGTTGTGCCAATGAAAGTCAAAGAAGCCATTATGAGACTGAGAAACACGAATAAAACTGTTAGAGACATCAGCCAAACCTTAGGCTTACCAAAATCAACTGTTTGGAACATTATTAAGAAGAAAGAGAGCACTGATGAGCTTACTAATCGCAAAGGGACTGGCAGGTCAAGGAAGACCTCCACAGCTGATGACAGAAGAATTCTCTCTGTAATAAAAAAAAATCCCCAAACACCTCTCCGGCAGATCAGAAACACTCTTCAGCAGTCAGGTGTGGATTTGTCAATGACCACTGTCCACAGAAGACTTCATAAACATAAATAGAGAGGCTACACTGCAAGATGCAAGCCACTGGTTAGCCACAAAAATAGGATAGCCAGGTTAAAGTTTGTCAAGAAGTACTTAAAAGAGCAACCACAGTCTGGAAAAGGGTCTAGTGGACAGATGACACAAAGATTAACATATCAGGGTGATGGCAGAGCAAAGTATGGAGGAGTGAAGGTACTGCCCAAGATCCAAGCATACCACCTCATCTGTGAAACATGGTGAAGGAGTGTTATGGCCTGGGCATGTGTGACTGCTGAAGGTACTGGCTCATTTTTTTTTATTAATGATACAACTGCTGATGGTAGAAGCATAATGAATTCTGAAGTGTATAGACAGATCCTATCTGCTCCATTTCAAACAAATGCCTCAAAACTCATTGGTTGGCGGTTCATTCTACAGCAAGACAATGATCCCAAACATACTGCTGAAGCAACAAAGGAGTTTTTCAAAGCTAAAAAAATTGTCAATTCTTGAGTGGCCAAGTCAATCACCCGATCTGAATCCAATTGAGCATGCCTTTTATATGCTGAAGAGAAAACTGAAGGGGACTAGCCCCCAAAACAAGCATAAGCTAAAGATGGCTGCATACAGGCCTGGCAGAGCATCACCAGAGAACACACCCAGCAACTGGTCCATGAATCACAGACTTCAAGCAGTCATTGCACGCAAAGAATATGCAACAAAATACCAAACATCATTACTTTCATTTACATGACATTGCAGTGTTCCAAACTTTATGGTGCCGTGAAATGGGACGACTATGTATAAACACTGTTGTAATTTCTACATGGTGAAACTAAAATGTATAAAAATTGCCTTTATTAAAATCTGACAATGTGCACTTTAACCACGTGTGATTTTTTCTATTACAAATCTCAAATTGTGGAGTACAGAAGCAAATAAATAAATGATGGGTCTTTGTCCAAACATTATGGAGGGCACGGTATTTTTAGAAAGAGTAGAAAGAATGTCTTTATTCTGAGAGTGGTGAATGTGGAATTAATTGCCACAGACATCTGTGGAGGCCAAGTCAATGGATATTTTAATGGCGGAGATTGACAGATTCTTGATTAGCAGGGGTTATGGCGATAAGGCAGGAGAATGGGCTTGACAGGGAAACTTAGATCAGCCATGATTGAATGGCTTAGTAGACTTGATGGGCCGAATTGCCTAATTCTGCTCCTAGAACTTATGAACATGTCAGGCAGCATCTCAGGGGAACATGGATAGGTGATATTTCAGGTTGTGGCCATTGTTCAGACTTTTCTTAGTTGTGATGTATCTCCTTTTGAACCCTTTAAAATAAAATCCAGTCTCAGTCAGGTCAATCTCTTCTAATAAGGCATCCCCCAAAACAAATGTGCACTCCAAAGTGGCAAATGCATCTTTTCTTAGCGAAGAAAACTGTGTACAATACTCCAGGTGGCAAAAGCAGTAGCTAAACTGAGGCAAAGTAAAAGACCATTCGATGTTATCTTAGTCAAACAGTGGAGAGCAGTTAAAGGCTCAACCTGAGGTCTGTTTCAGCTGGAGATGGTCATCGTCAGTGGTCATGGATTGTGGTGGGAGTAGACAATGGTTCTGGGCTTTTCAATGTTTAACCAGGAGGATATTTTTAATCTGTGGCATGTAAAATGTACATTCTATTAATAAGAATATTAAGTTACATTGTATAGGAGTTCTGATAAGAGTTGTCATTGAGTTACTAATTTGCCACCTTAGAGCTGACTGAATTGCAAAAAGCCCTTAAAGCCAGCCAAATTATTTGACATACATAATTGTGAATGTTTTCTACTGAATCCTCACATTTAATAGAAATACATTACTGGAGGCATAACTACTCTTTAAATGACACACATTCATAAAAGTAACTATGTTATCTAAATGGAATCACACAATAGATTGTAGACTTTAGTAGTGGAATAGCCGTTTGACAATGAAGTAAGTATAGCAACACTTCATTGTCAGTGTAATATTTTCAAGTAACCTTATTCTTTCTGCTTTCGGTATTAAATTATCTGAGGCTGATACAACTAGAACGTATACAAACCTGTGAACAAACATTTGAAAATAAGCCTAAGGAACTAAATACCAGCTATTTAGCCAAGACCAGAAAGTACAAATTTGACCAGCCTGCTCTTCTGGGTTTCCAATGTAATCAGTTCAGATCACCATAAAAGACTTGACATAAATATTCAATACTATACTTAATACTCCAAACATCTTTAGCTTTATGTTTTATTCAATGGTAAATCAATTTTGATTTATGTTTGTACACCATCGAGTTAAAATCAGGTACCCTAAGGTCACCTTATTTAATGATTAACTGTAAATCATTACTTCTTGCCTCACTTTCTAATTATCTTGCTCTGTCAAAATGAGAACCTCATGATTTTTTACATGAAACACTGAGCTATTGTATTATTATAAACTTTTAGATTAAATTTGCAAATTATTTATATTTGATATTTTAAAGGTTGTGGCATTATTTGCTAACGTATACTGCTGCATTTCTCAAAGTGCACATACATTTACTGTAAAGATCATGTTTTCAAAATTAAAAAGTTATAAGACATGTGGAAGGATTTTGTGGTAGATTTTGCTACTCCTGGATTAAGCAAGTGCCGGCAACTTGGTTAATTAATGATTCATAGGGCCAAGTACAGAAACTAGTCAGTTTGTTTCTTAAATTTTTGAAGTACATAATTAAAACATGAACACCTCTAATTTGTTTCTACAACATTGTTGCTAAAAAATGTAATAAATAATCTTTGCTGCCAGCAATGGGTGTTTGCATATAGATAGATCAATGCAAAATTTATAGTATAATTCAGGATGGGAATGGCAATTGACTTCCAGGTGCAATATATGTTAAAGTGTTGAGGTAGACTATCTCTGGCAAATAATCTTGCATAATTTCCAGTTCAATGCAAAGCCAAATTCAAAAGGTCTTAAACTTATGGTGTGCAAATATGACATCATTTTATCATGTGATCATTTTCCACGTAGCTAGTAGTAGTTGGTCTTAGGTGTGGTAGACTGAGGTTGAGGGGGGTCGTAGGAGGTCATAGACATAGTCGTAGGAGGTCGTAGACATAGTCGTAGGAGATCTTTTACTTCAGCGAGTCAACACGACCATGACATTTTTTTCAACTCGTCTCGGGTCTTCTAAACTCGTGGATTAGGTCGTCCAAGTGAGACAGGCCCTTTAATCAGGCTAATGTTTAGACAGGGATTTTGTTCTGTAAAAAAACATTTAAAAGTCCTGGCCTTCTAGGTATGCCATTTGAAACTACCAACCTGTCTATGTAAGTCACCCAGGTTAAACTGGTTCTTCTAGAAGTGTGGGGTCAAGTTGTCCACCTTATTAGTAGTTTTAATGGAAGATATTTCATTAAGGTTTATTTGTATAATGTTGATTTACATCTCCAGGTAACAGTCTCCATTTGAAAACACCTCCGATGTTGTTTACAACAAGAAACCATTTTTTGATGGACATTAACTTTTATCTCAATGCAATTTACATAAACTAATTAATATTATTGTGACAGCTTGTTATAGTGTCATGGAGTTACACAGCATGGAAACAGACCCTTTCGCCCACCTCATCCACACTGACCAAGCGACCTTTCTGAGCCAGACCCATTTAGCTGCATTTGACTGATATCCCTCTAAATGTTTCATAATTTTATAATCATTAACCTGTTCAAATGTCTTTTAAATGTAATTGCACCTACCTTTACCACTTTTCTCTGGCAGCTGGTTCTATGTACCCACCATTCTTGGTGTGAAACGCTTCCCTCTCAGCTGCTCTTTAATCTTTCTCCTCTCACCTTAAACCTATGCCCTCTAGTTTTAGACTCTCCTTCTGTGGAGACAGAATGACATCTTCTCTCTGCCCATCATGATTTTATAAACTTAGAAACATAGAAACATAGAAATTAGGTGCAGGAGTAGGCCATTCGGCCCTTTGAGCCTGCACCGCCATTCAATATGATCAAGGCTGATCATCCAACTCGGTATCCTGTACCTGCCTTCTCTCCATACCCCCTGATCCCTTTAGCCACAAGGACCACATCTAACTCCCTCTTAAATATAGCCAATGAACTGGCATCAACTGCCTTCTGTGGCAGAGAACTTCTACAAAGTCAATCCCCTGCATCCTTTACTTCAAGGTAAACAATCACACTCTCCTTATATCTCAAATCTTCCAGTTATAGCAACATCCTTGTGAATCTTCTCTGCACCTATTCTAACTTTATTACATTCTTCCTTTCAAATGGCAACCAGAATTTCACCCAATATTCCAGATGTGGTCTCAACAAAATCTTGTTCAGCTGTAACATGATGTTCCACCTCTTGTACTAGATTGTCATCCTGGGAAAAAGCCCCCTTTGGCCTTCTAATTGCCCACTTCAACACTTTCCCACTTGCATTATAGATTTCAAAGGAATGTCATCATCTTCAAACTTGCTTACCTTGTTTCTTTTTGACCAAATTTCCAATCTCTATAGTCATTCAAGTTTCCCTTACTTTGTTATCCTTATCCCACCTACTTCTTGGAACATGCCGGTCCTCAACTTTGATCAGCGGGAATCTGGTCTGATATGAGTACTGTTTTTGGTGGGATTCAACTATTGGATGTGCAGTGACTACTCTTAAAGACATGCTGGAGTTTTCCATCTGCACACTTGCATTTACCATCTCATACCTGCTTGTTCTATCTGTTTTCCATCTGCACACTTGCATTTACCATCTCATACTGCTTATTCTATCTGTATCCAGAAATCTCATCTCCACTCCTACTCACCAATTTAGAAAGCTTCCAATGCCATGTCAGAAAGTTCTAGAACTCACTCTCCTGTATCTCATGCCATATCTTGTAGGAAACTGTTCTGATCATTGAAATAATTCCCACCACCTGCCTCAACACACCTTCCCTTTAAGAAATATAGGCTGGTTTTAACTGATAGGCAAGCTAACATAAACTGATGCTAATTACTCATGATATTGGGCCTCAGAAAGATATACAAAACGACTAAGTGGATGTGTATGGTTAGTCACTTTTAAACATTGATCTTTTGATCTTAAGTTCCCTTGAGCCCTATGTGTCAACGAGTATTGATATCCGTTTCGGCATCACAATCCTTAATGTTTGTGAGAGAATAATATTATGTAATAATTGGGTCAAATTCTCGGATCCTTTTTTTCAGAAAACAGTCAAAAAATTAATGTTACCGATCAAAAATGTTTATTAAAAGGCATTTAAAAAGACAAAAATATTAGTGAAATGATTGCTGTTTAAACTCCTTTGAGGACCCAGATTGTTTTGCCTGTGCTGCTTACTCTGATGATTGCATTTGAAAGTACACTGTTACTTGCAAAATGCTGCTTCCATTCCAGTTGTGTGTTGTATTACAGACATTTGCAAACTGCCCAAATGAAACTTGTGGAGCATTAAATCCTTGACGTAACTGGAACGTCGGGAAAGTCAGATGCTTTTAAAATAGTGATAATGAGAGCTCAATGTATGCATATCCCCGTTAGAGTGAAATAATGTAGACGAGTGAAAGGGCTGTCCCACTTGGGGGACCTAATCCGCGAGTTCTGCCGAGTTTGCCCTCGACTCATACTCGCAGCATGGTCAACACCAGGTCGTAGGAGGTCTTCGGAACTCTTCTTCATGCTCGGGAGTGGTCTCCGCGTACTCGAGGCGTCAGCTAGGTTGCGGCGCATTTTACAATATGTTAAAAAATGCCCGCGAGTAAAAAAAGGTCGCCATGGAAAAAATCGATACTTTTTTTACTCGTAGGTTTAGTCGTAGTCGGTCGTAGTAGGTCGAGGGTAATTAAAGGTAGTCGTAGATAGTCTTTATCATAGTCGAAGGGAGGTCGAAGGAGGTCGTTTTCACTCTCCACTATTCGGTGGCCAATTTTCCCGAAGTTGGGCATAGCTAGTGGTAGCTAGTTGAAGCGGGTCTTCAACATAGTCCAAGGAGGTCTTCAACATGTCATTTTTTCAAACTTTTCTAAACTCGCCAATTAGGTTGCCCAAGTGGGACAGGCCCTTAACTGCAGATGCTGATTTACAACACAATAATCAAAATGTTGGAGTAACTCTGTGGATCAGGCAGCTTCTCTGGAAGTCCTCTGGAAGACTGAAGAACGGTCCCAAGCTGAAATGTCACAGGGCCATATCGACTGGAGATGCTGCCTGATTACACTCAGTTACTCCGGCGCAGTTTTTAAAGATTGCAGGGCAAGACAGCTAGGAGTAAGGAAGCTTTTTATGATGAGAGAAATTTAGACTCTGGTCAGGAAACAGAAGGGGGAATGTTATAGGCAGCTAGAATCAAGTGCATCCATAGAAAAATATAGGGGACTGAAGATCATAAGAAGGAAGTCAGGAGGGCAAAATGAGGACATGAGATTGCTCTGACTGATAAGATGAAGGATAATCCCAAGAGATTGTATGTTTATTGAGGAAAAGAGGATACTAGAGGGAGAATTGATCCCTGCAGAAACCAAAATGGTCATCTATGTATGGAACTGTGGGAGGTTGGCTAGATTCTCAAATAATATTTCTCCTCTGCTTTCATCGTGTAGAAAGACATGAAAACTGGAGAACCTGGGGCATTTAATGTAGATGTCTTGCAGTCTGTATTGCAGTCAAGGAGGTGCTGGATCCCCTAAAATGTATGAAGTTAGACATATGTCCCAAAGACATTGTGAGAAGCTAGAAAATAAATTACAGGAGTTCGGGATGAGAAATATGAATCATTGTTAGACAATAGACAATAGGTGCAGGAGTAGGCCATTCGGCCCTTCGAGCCAGCACCGCCATTCAATGTGATCATGGTTGATTATCTCCAATCTGTACCGCATTCCTGCCTTCTCCCCATAACCCCTTACTCCGCTATCTTTAAGAACCCTATCTAGCTCTCTCTTGAAAGTCTTCATCAGCCAGGGCCTATCATCTTGGTCGACATGGATGAGCTGAGTTGGACCTGTTTCTGTACTGTCTAACTCTGTGACTCAATCTGAACTGTCATAACTTTCATAACCTGTAATTCCCCTCCTTTTTCTCCCTACGTTTGCTTTCATTATGCCACACCCCATGCTTTTCTGAAGTCCAGTGGTCTCATAACTGGCCTCCTATTATCTAAACAAAAATTAGTATTACTTTAGATAAGTCTTACTTACAGGTAACGTTTCAGGTTGGGACCCTTGGTCAGGAGTCAATGATGTTGTCTCTCCATGCCCTCCCAAGATGCTTCCTGACCTATTGAGTTCCTCCAGCACTTTGGAGATTTAGGAGATTGAGAGGGGATCTTATAGAAACTTACAAGATTCTTAATGGGTTGGACAGGCTAGATGCAGGAAGATTGTTCCCGATGTTGGGGACGTCCAGGACAAGGGGTCACAGCTTAAGGATAAGGGGGAAATCCTTTAGGACCGAGATGAGAAGGAATTTTTTCACACAGAGAGTGGTGGGTCTCTGGAATTCTCTGCCACAGAGGGTAGTTGAGGCCAGTTCATTGGATATATTTAAGAGGGAGTTAGATGTGGCCCTTGTGGCTAAGGGGATCAGAGGGTATGGAGAGAAGGCAGGTACGGGATACTGAGTTGGATGATCAGCCATGATCATATTGAATGGCGGTGCAGGCTCGAAGGGCCGAATGGCCTATTCCTGCACCTAATTTCTATGTTTCTATGTTTCTATGTTTGTGCATCTGCAGTCTCTTGTGTCTGTGTGAATATAGTTTGTTGCCTTCATCCTTACTCATGACCAAACTACTACCCCAATATTCACTGATCTACATTAGCGTCCAATCTACATAAACTTAATTTAAAAATTCTCACCTTCCTGCAGAATCCAACTCATCCCGGTGCCTCGGTAACCTCCAAAGCTTTCTGAGAACATGGATATCCTGCAAAGCAGGCATCCGATGCAGCCCTCCAATTCCGGGACCCATCATTCTATCAGTTAAGCCCAGAGCTGGGGAATTTTCTCCTTAGATTTCTCCACCTATTCCCTCGTCTTAAAGATATTTGCAGGACAACTTCCTTCCTTCCTTCGCCTTGGTTCATTTTTTACCTTTTCACTGTACCTCGGTACGTGCGACCATAGACTAAACTCAACTGTAAAGCACTTTGGATCATTTAAGTAGATAAAGAAACAAGCTGTTAGACATCAAAAACTAAGTGGAACAAGGAGACTGACAATGCATCTTAGCACCACACATGTTGGCGGCAACACAGTTTAGTCGTCAACGTGTAGTGGGAACGGACAGACATTCAATAGATATTTTACAATCAACTGGTTAGAATTTTAAATATATGCTAATCAATTGAAAATTTGAATGAAATTTTACAGCAGCCTGGTCAAAGTTTGATGAAGTAGAACATGTGCAATGTAACCTTCAGGGTTCAGAGTGAGAAATTAATCTTCAGGGTAAATGCTTCTTAATGCGATACAGATGGGGATGTACCATTCGTGCTGTCTGGCTTATTTTAAATGCAGTGACCAGATTCCCAGCGGAATAATTTCTACCTCAATGCATAATACAAGCATGAGTGATATGAAAAGTGACCGGTATCAATAATGGAAACATTGTTAGGCTTGAAATGACCTTGAAGCTAAAAAAAAATTGTTCCCCGGTGTAGTAAGAATGCACTTTAAAAGCTGTGCTTAAAGAGAAGAAATTCTGGAGAGACAAAGCAGTTACTATTTGAAGTTAGAAAACTAAGATAGAGTGTATTGGTGAATAATATGATTTATAAACAGAAATGAGCTTAAACTAAACAAAGATATTGTTTGAGGGAAGAAGACACAAAGTGATAGATTAATGAGTGAGTCAGGCAGCATCCCTGGAGAACATGGATAGGTGATAATTCGGGTCAGGACTGGATATTTTTTGTGGAGGATTGGTGTTGGTAATTTTTGCAATGTAAATAAAACAAACAAGTTCTTGCACCTATATCAATTTTAATATAGAAAAACGTGGGAAGATTTTGACAAGAATATCTTCAAGAAATATTGGGACAGATGATGAAAACATTGGATGTCATAGAAGTTGAGGTGGAGAAACCTAGAGTGACAAATATGGAATTTGGTGCCCAGACAACTGAAAGCATCATCACCAATGATGGAATAGTGTAAAACAAATGAACAAGAGATAAAACTGGTGTGTAGAAGGGAACCTGGTGGGTAGTACAGTTGCAGAAGATTACAGAAATTGGAGGAGGTAAAGATATTTCTGATTTGAAACCAAGGCTGAGAATTTTAAAAGGAAATGGATGAAAAATCTTAAGAAGAGAGAAAGGAAGTTTAGTTTAGAGATACAGCACGGAAACAGGCCCTTCGGTTCACCGAGTCTGTGCCGACCAGCGATCCCCGCACATTAGCACTATCCTACACACATTAGGAACAGTTTACATTTATACCAAGTATACAAACCCAAGCCAATTAACCTACAAACCTGTACGTCTTTGGAGTGTGGAAGGGAACCAAAGATCTCAGAGAAATCCCACGCGGTCACGGGGAGAATGTACAAACTCCATACAGACAGCACCCGTAGTCAGGGTCGAACCCGCGCACCTGGCACTGCAAACTCTGTAAAGCAGCAGCTCTACCGCTGCACCACCATGCCGTTATCTGCCAAGTTGTCTGACCAAAATCAAAATATTTGATCAATGTTTCAGCCACAGATGAATTGATTCAGAGCCAACCAATATTTCACAGATAATAGCAGGTATTCCAAGTGAGGTCGTTCATGTATTATCAGAAGCTCATTGTGTTGTAAACAATGTGATTCAACCTCAGGCAGTTGCCAGGAAGATGGAAGTGATTGGGGTGTTGGAGCTAATTGTTTGTGGTGTTGGCGTAATGGAATCAATGAAAGATGTAGCATGGAAGCAGGGCCTTCGGCCCACTAAGCTCACAATAGTTTCATGTCACCCCACTTTCTCATCCGCTCCCTACACACTGGGGACAATTTTACAGAGTCCAATCAACCTACAAATCCTTGGGATTGGGAGAAAACCGGAGCATCCAGAGGTACCCACTCGGCCACAGGGAGCATGTGCAAACTCCACACGTACAACTCTCACGGCCGGGATCGAACCCGGGTATCCAGCGCTGTGAGGCAGCAACTCTACCTGTTGCACTACTGTGCTGTGCTGTGCTGTGAATTAGATTAGTGGAGAGGTTAAGAGATTTAGAAAATTACTTACAGACAAGGAGCACCAAAATGACTAAAGGCCGCGCCTCCGATAGTGCAGTGCTGTAAGTGACATAAGGATAAGGTAACCGTACTGGATGACTTTGCTCTTCACAATGTTAGTTGGAAGAATAGTTCGAGTGGTGTCAATTTGAAGAGGTCCAAGAACAGATGCTTAGCAGCAGCACATTGTGGCAGCACCTACCACAGGTGCATCATTGTCTGCTTTCACTTAAACAAAGAACATAAAAGCACGGGAAGTGATTTGGGGAAGATTGGCACAGATTATTTTCTGTCTTTGAAATGCAATGGACTTGCTCATTGCCAAGTACTTACACAAAATCAGCCAAGACAATCAAATCTCACTGAATGAATATTCATTTGTTCTTATAACCTGTTGAGGCACTACCTTTTGCATAACGTTTCCTCTGACAAATAATTAAATTTTAACTCCCATTATCATTATCATTCCTGAATATACAAGGCTCTAATTGTGCGTCGGAACCTGTCCATCAAAGTTAATAAATGGCAGTTAAAGTACAAAGAAACAGACTCTTAGCAGAGCTGCTCGATTAACTCCCTGAGAAACTATGATTGTGTTCCTGCTTTATTTTAATAGTGTTTCCTTTGAAAATTTCAATGGCATTATTTACTTATGGCAGGCACTTAAAATTGGCAAGTAATTTTCCCAAGGCACAAACTGAGGTAAGCATGTATCTGTCAAGGTACACTATATTAAAAGGGCAGTAAATTTTCAAGCACTCTAGTACACTTTTTTATGACAGTCTATATTTAGAATCGCAGCGTATACTTTTGAAAAATAATTGCTTGGTAATTCAATCCTAGTCGGTAGTACTGAACGGGCTATTTAGCACCATTACCATGTTGTGGCCCAACCAGGTGGTAGATCATAATTCATACTAGGTACTGTATATAGTGATACACTCATGGGATTTATTTCTGGATGAGGATTTTTAACATGATTATATGTAAACACTTTAGCTCCAAATCTTTCACAAACAAATAAGAATAAAAGGAAAATACTTATCTGTTTTCGTAGCCCTGCTGCAAACCATTGCCTCTGCCTGCACACTGCACAAAGCAAATGTGAAAAAAGGTTTTCCCTTTTGTTACTGGAATTTTGGAATGGGTCAATTGATTCACTTACAAAATGTGGGGAGCCATCACCAGAGTGGGTGTATAAAGTCAAAAATGACAACTGCGTTTTCAAGCTAAACATCTTGAAAGATTAAAGGGGCTGTACAAGTTAATTCAAGAGCTCTCCCGAGTTTTAAAAAAAATCAAACTCGTGGTAAGCACATAGAATGTACGGAGCGGGACGTCTCTTAGCAGCTCGTAACACTAACGGCAGGTACTCGGGAAGACTCGTGAAGATTTTTCAACATGTTGAAAATTGTCCACGAGAGCCCGAGTACCTACGAGCAACTATTACCGTAATTTTCCAAGTTCGAATCAGGGGAAACTCGGGAGAACTCTTGAATTAGCTCGTACAGTGGGACAGCCCCATTAGGTTTTGAGAAATTCAAATGCGTTCTTTGAACAACACGCAAGGTTTTAAAAAAAGTACTTACTGACATGATAAAGCTGGTGACAAGAAATCATTTCTGTGAGAACTGTGAAACTCCTGTTATAAGGCTTCCAACTGCAAGTAGCTCAGAATGAAGACAAGAGGCATTTGCTCCCACTTGCTGTGGCAATACTTTCCCACTGGATTATATTGCAACAAGTCTAAAGGGACTAAGGGGTGAGGAATATGACTGAATATCTCTGCAATGGGGAGTATCACCCCAAACCTGAGCATTTTAAGGAGAGGTGTCCTTGTGGTAGATGGCATAACACTGCATTTACAGCAGGTCAGGCAGTATCTGTGGAGAACTTGGATAGGTGACATTTCAGATCAAGACCCTTCTTCAGACTAATCCGAAACAACATTTATCCATGGTCTCCAGACATGCTGCTGATCTGCTGAGTTACTCCAGCATGTTGTGCCTTTTTGTGCAGTTCCTTGTTTCTACTGCATTTACAGTGCAGGTTGCACTCAATTTCAAGAGAGAATTAGATTTAATTCTTAGGGCTAAGGGAATCAAGGGATATGCGGAAAAAGATGGAACGGGGTACTGATTTTGGATGATCAGTCATGATCATATTGAATGGCGGTGCTGGCTCGAAGGGCGGAATGGCCTACTACTGCACCTATTTTCTATGTAATTTCTGCTGAATTTGGCATAATGATCCTAAGCCAGGCTACAATGAGTTCCGAATAAACATACCCACACATTCTGGGTCAGCGGGGATCGAGCTATGACGTTAGCATCGTCCCGAAACTAATCTTCCAAACTGTTCATATAAAAACCAGTGTGTCTGAGACCACTTTCCTTATTTGGTATCTTCATCAATTATCTAACCTGGACATAAACTGCCGATATCACCACTCTGTAAACTTGGTTGATTTCCTCTCTCTCTACTCATTCTTCACACAGGACGTCGACACATAATGTCATCAGTTCCTTTCCCCTCACAGACGCTGCTCGATCCTCCAAGTTCCTCCAGCTCTTTGTTACAGGTTGTTGTATAATAGAACCCTTCTCATGTTTCCAGTAGTAATGCCTATTGGTGTAACTACGGATAATTTTCCTTAGGATGGTTGAAAATATACGTTAAAAAATGCAGAAGTGACTAAAGATAGTAACTATGAAAGTATTGTCTATTTTTGTTATATTGTGTGCTGTACATAAAGATTAATGGTCATTATAAATAAACAAGCAGTTATCAGTTTGGAACAACTAAAAAAATATTGCAAAGAGGAGGGAGAAATCTCACTGAGGAATTTGTTACAATGAACTAACATATTTTAGAGATGCTGAATGGAATAAGAGATGAAAGTCATTGACCTTTTCCCACACACTAGATTTTTTGGGTCCCTGATACACTCAGCAATGGTAGTTCAGCAGTGATATTTAGCTCTGCATGTGCTGCTTGTTTGTCAACTATCATCATTTTCTTAATGTTGTCTATCTTTACATTCTTCCAAAAAGCTTATGCAATCAACCAACTGAGTATAACTAGTATCTCCAGATCATCCCAATCTTCAACTCAAACTTTGTCCATTCCTAGAATTATATTGCTTTGTACAGGAATGGATATTCAAAATAATACCACGACAAACTGAATCACTAGAAATATCTACACAATAACATTTGTGTATATTTATCCATAATTGTTATTTGATCATTTCCTTAATTGCATTTATGTAGATCATAGGGAATCTTGACTATATTTGTATTTACATCAAAAAATACGTGGGCGGTATGGTGGTGCAGCGGTAGAGTTGCACCCTTACACACCAGAGATCCAGATTCGATTCTGCCTACAGGTGCTGTCTGTATGGAGTTTGTACATTCTCCCTGTGCCCGTGTGAGTTTTCCCCACGTGCTCTGGTTTCCTCACACACTCCAACGACATAGGTTGATTGACTTCGGTAAAAATTGTAAATTGTCCTGAGGGTTTAGGATAGTGCTACTATATGGGTTGATCGATGGTTGGTGCTGATCGGTGCGCCACAGGGCCTGTTTCCGCGCTGTATCTCTAAACTAAACTAATCAGAAATTTTGATTAATTTTGAACTAATAATTAATTTTGAATCAATATATTTATTTATTTCATATCAGTACATATGTTTGGATGCATTTCTAATGACAGAGTGACAATAGGTGCAGGAGTAGGCCATTCGGCCCTTCGAGCCAGCACCACCATTCAATGTGATCATGGCTGATCATCCACAATCAGTACCCCGTTCCTGCCTTCTCGTCATCTCCTCTGACTCTGCTGTCTTTAAGAGCCCTATCTAGCTCTCTCTTAAAAGTATCTAGAGAACTGGTTCTCTACAGGTAGAGAATTCCACAGACTCACAACTCTATGTGTGAAAAAGTGTTTCCTCATCTCCGTTCTAAATGGCTTACCCCTTATTTTTAAAATGTGGCCCCTGGATCTGGACTCCCCCAACATCGGGAACATGTTTCTTGCCTCTAGCGTGTCGAAACGCATAATAATCTTATATGTTTCAATAAGATCCTCTCTCATCCTCCTAAATTCCAGAGTATACAAGCCCAGTCGCTCCATTCTCTCAGCATATGACAGTCCCGCCATCCTGGGAATTAACCATGTGAACCTACTCTGCATTCCCTCAATAGCAAGAATGTCCTTCCTTAAATTTGGAGACCAAAATTGCACACAATACTCCAGGTGTGGTCTCACTAGAGCCCTGCACAACTGCAAAAGGACCTATTTGCTCCTCTTTTGCAGCTATTTTACCTCTGAGATAAGAATTTGTGGGTTTGTGTCCCACTGCAGTTGCCTGAATATGTGATCCAGAATAATTCTTCAAGGTAACAGTCTGGGAGCCCAGCACTGTTCGAAATATCACCTTTAAAAGAGACATGGGACATATATACCACCTAACCAACTTACCAATGCACCAGAATTCTTGCATATGTTTCAACCTAGCTGTCAAATTGCTCCTCTATCTTCTTCTCATTGTTCCATGACCAACATTGTGATGGTGTAATGTGTTAATTTATTTCGTATCTGTCATATTTTCCTGTATCATTAGTGTCCACTTGAACTCTGCTGCAATCCACCGAATTGTGTATTATATTTGGTTCATCTTTAAAATTTGAAATTAAGGATCCCATGCCAAATCGGTCCTACAAACCTGCACATCTTTGGCATGAGAAAATGGAGGACCCGGAGAAAACCCATGCATCACAGCCACTTTCCTTCTATCCAGAGATGCTTCCTGTCCCTCTGAGTTATTCCAGCATTTGTGTCTATCTTCGGTGTAAATCGGCATCTGCAATTCCTCCCGACACACGGGAACATAGTCTTCTTTACCCAACAGTTCTCTAATGCTTGTATTTTGTTTGCAGGCTATGTGGAAGCTCTAGTTATACCTGCTGGAGCAAGAAGGATTCGAGTTGTTGAAGAAAAACCAGCGCACAGTTATCTTGGTAATTTACGGTTGCTTATGTCTAACTGGCCAATGTCTTCTTCTTTAAAGAGAAAATCGCAGGGAAGTACTTCATTCCATGGTATTCCCTCAATCCTTTTTTATGTGCCAACGTCCTTTTCTCATCCTTCCGCCCCTAAGTTGCTAACTTATGACAGGACAAATTTCTAATTTTGAAGAAGTGCCATGAAATACTGTTTCTTGACCAAATTTTATTTTTCAGTAAATCAAAATTAATATAATGATTGCATATTCTGTTGAATGTTTTCCATTACTGTGACTTTACAAAGGATAATATGATTTTAATTATTCCAGAATAGTCAACATAAAAGATTAAAAATATGGGGAAACTATATATCAGATTTAAGATAGTTAAACATTTATGTTATTTTTGATAATAATGCTGATATCTGCAACTTCCACAAAAATTGTATTTATACCACTTATTGTGCTGGGATAAGCTATTCTCTTCAAGCCATTTGTTCTTACTTAGCAGTTACATATAGACAATTTAATTAAGAAGCAAATAACAGAATGATGGAGGGCCATCGATTTACTTGTCTCCAGAATAGGAAATGATACAAAGATGAATTGTCCACATTTCTTTTGAAGTATGTAACACCAAAGGGAGTTTGCAAAGTGGATCATTTCACAATGGATTCATATATACTCAAATGAACATAAACAAAAGACACTTTCACAGTTAGGCAGTCTTGTTCATATTACAGTAATGGCTCCACATAATGTTTTTGAAATTAGAGGCAGGTATTTAGAACTTCTTAACTTTCCTGACAGGTAACAGAGGTTATGATTTAGTCAACTGCTGTGTATAGATCTTTATCCATCAGAATTTGTTTTCCATTTATATCATTTAATCTGGGATTTCAACCCTAAATTCTAATTACACAAACTGACTGTAAACCTATCATAGAATATAGAACAGAACTGCACAGGAGCAGGCTCTTCGGCCCTCAGTGTCCTCACTGAACATGATGCCAAGTTTTTCAACTAATATTTTCTGCCTGCAGACGATCCATATCCCTCCATAAATATCCATGTACCTATCCAAAAGTCTCTTAAACACCACTATTGTATCTGCCTCCACCACCACCTCCACCAGTGCACATTCCAGGCAGCCACTACTCTCTGTCTCACAAATCTTACCACAAATGGGCTGCACGGTGACATAGCTATAGTTACTGCTTCACAACGCCAGAGACCCGTGTTCAATCCTGACTATGGGTGCTTGTCTGTAGGGAGTTTGTACATTCTTCTCCTGACCTGAGTGGGTTTACTCCGAAATCTTCGAGTTCCTCCCACACTCGAAAGACGTACAGGTTTGTAGATTGATTGGCTTGGTAGAAATGTAAAATTGTTCCTAGTGGGTGTAGGATAGTGTGCGGGGATTGCTGGTCGGTGCGGACTCGATAGGCCGAAGGGCATGTCTCCATGCTGTATCTCTAAAACTAAAACAAAACTAAACTAAAACAAACCTCTTTTTAATTACAACATGGGCTTCACTTTGTGTAAGACTATAAAGTGAGGCATTAATCAACTAAGATGTCATTAAAAGAGTATGGTACATTTGGAAAGGTTTACATGGCACAGTACTTGATTAGAGCTGTCACAAAATAAAACATAAGTTCATATTTATAGAATCATTAATTTAAAACCTCAAGTCTGACAAAAGTAGAAATGTTATAGTTCTATGGTAGGTTATGCTGTTCTAATGTCAGCATGAAATAGTTACTGGGTAATAGTCTATGGGCATCCTAAAGGTATACATCCAGGAATCTTCTATTAACTAAATGAACTGAATGAAACAGACATTATCTACGGTGTCCATTAATCATTTGGCAAAATCATAAAGGTCCTGTGTTAGATTTTCTATTTATATAACTATAAATCTAGCCAGATGTTTGCCATATGCTGTGTTCATAATGTCCTCAAGTTGTGGCTGCATTTATTAGGTTACCCTCCAAATAATGGGCTTTCCAAAAACGATTTACAAGAGAAAGAATAGTGGTGGTCTAAGAGCTCACTCCTCCCTTAACTGAGCAAACGGTTTGCTCAGAGTTATATCATTCATTGATTGCCAAGTATAACCACAGAGCTCACATGCACAGGCCCTTTTCCAAGGCAGCGCAGGAAACTAAAATGTTTGCAGCAAACTTCCATTGGAATCTGTTAGATTTACTGCACATGAAATTAGAAATAATCACATTGCCACTCTTTGGTGCTCTATATGATTCATATTCTTTTTTTTTAATTGGCAAGCGAAGATTGTGGTCTTTACCACAAGTTGTGGAAAGTCTGGGATTTTGCTTTTGAGCCCTCCTTGCTGGAATAGCAGCCCACAGAGGATTCTGGGCATGTGCAATGGTGTGTGGTGTAATTTTGATTGATGCATTGTGGTCCACAGCTGGCATATTTTTCTCATGCAGAAGGAAGCTTTAATAACACTTACGAGCCTCCTTTGCCGTGTTTAATGTTCCTGCTTCTGCAGGTCCAGGCTGTGGAATCAAGCCAGGTCCTCTTTAGTAGTCTACTTCCACGTCGTGACAGCTCTCTCTCAACCATTACAATCTAGCTCTTTGCACATTCCCATCAACAGATTGCACTCCCAGCCCTCCTGCCAGTCGTCTGTCAAGCCATGAAAGGAAAAAGGAAAGTTATTCCAATTAATATGTGTACTTATATCAGAGCTTGCTCACTTTACCATTTCTCTTGGGATCTGTGCATTTTCAATATCAAGTCAAGAGTGTCTTATTGTCATATGTCCTGAAACAGAACGATAAAACTCTTACTTGCAGCACCACATATATATGTAAACATGGTACTCAGTGAACGCCATAACAACATAAAAAGATCAGTATATTTGAAAACCCCAACCATGCAACAAGATACACTGCAATTTATTTCCCTACTACTGTTTCAATCCATCATTAAAAGATAATCTTCTAAAATGTAATGTTTCTTGTAGCTCTGCGAGATACCAGTAAACACTCCATCAACAGTGATTGGAAGATCGAACATCCAGGAACCTTTAACATTGCTGGAACGATCGTGCATTATGTTAGAAGAGGATTTTGGGAGAAGATTTCTGCAAAAGGTCCGACGACATCTCCTCTGCACCTCATGGTATGCCCTTTAGAGTGTCATGTCTTTTTCCACTCTGTTTATTCTCAAGGTAGCTCTCAATCGTATTTGTAAGGAGATACTTATCATTTTTACAAACATTTGGGGTATGATTTTAGCGAATCATTTGTGACTGACCAGGAACGTGGCATATTTTTCTACATGGTTCAAGAGCTGTTAGAGCTGCTGCTTCACAATGCCAGAGACCCGGTTTTAATGCTGACCTCAGGTATTGGCTGTTCAGGGTCCACATGTTCTCCCTGTGACTGTATGGGTTTGCTCCACGTGCTCCGGTTTCCTCCCATATATCAAAGACATGTGTTGTTTGTAAGTTAATTGGCCTCTAAAATTGTCCTTAGTGTGTGCGCAGTGAATGAGAAAGTGGGATAGCATAAAACTATTGTGATTGGATGATCGATGGTTAACTTGGACATGGTGGGCCGAATGGCCTGGTTCAATGCTGTATCTTTCAGTCAGATGATGTGTGGGATGTTGTCGTAGTGGACATGTAATTTGTTCAGTGGTTCAAATAATACTGTTCCCCAGATAACTCTATGGAAGGGGCCAACAGTTTGATCAGCCTTTTTCCATGACAGCATATCTAGCTTTGGATATATGAGGATGTAAACTTTTGATTTGCTTGGGAATTATATCACTAATACAAGATATTATAGGGTTGCTGTAGGAAACGTCCAATGGTTACCTTTGATCCTAAACTCCA
This sequence comes from Raja brachyura, assembly GCA_963514005.1. The sequence goes on along the minus strand of OY740783.1, from coordinate 70,606,070 downwards.
CCTCAAAATATGGCAGTAGTTTCAATTTACACTGCCTCCCCCCACCCCCACCCCTCACAACCACTCCCAGTTTCACTCCTGGCTTTGTTCCCACCACAATCCCACAACAACGCCAACCTCCCCTCCATGATCTTGCTCCAGACATCATGTCACTCCCAACTCGGCCATTCCTGACACCCATCCCAAAGGCCTTGGTCCCCCATTGACACCCATTGAACCATGAGCTTCAAACCCCCTGGTTATGCTCATCCTGCAGATTAGTCCTATGACTCAGTCATCTGATCTTGACCAACATGGCCATTCAACCGAACAACTCCCAACTCCACAATCCCTGACCTAACTTCTTACGCAGTCTCCACCATCATCCGCTCAGCCACACAGGATTGTGTTTCTCCTTCTCCAACCCCCTCCGCCATGACTTCCCTTGTTAAACCCCAACACCACTCCTGTAACCAACCTTGATCCTATATGACCTAAAACCAGTGGACATGTGAATGAAGCCTAATGGTATGCACTATATATTTTGACATCTCTTGTCTGTCCTCATACACAAGACCTGAAGGCAAAATGGACATTGCACATGCTTTAGCCTACTTCAGCCGAAGGGTTAAAGACTTACATTGACATTAGTTACATGAAGCCTGACATTAACTGGTAGATCCTACAGGTCAACAAATAATCTGCTGGTCATGCAGCATCTATGCACACAAGGCTATGGAGGCCAAGTCATTGTGTTTTTTTTAAGATGCAGATTGCCAAAATCTTGATTAGTACAGGCATCAGGGGTTACAGGAGAAGGCGGGAGAATGGGGTTGAGAAGAAAAGATAGATCAGCCATGATTGAATGGCGATGTAGACTTGATGGGACAAATGACCTAATTCTGCTCCTATAACTTATGAACTACCTTATCTGTCGAGGGAAATTGACAGTTGAGGTATTGGATCGGGACTCTTCAACCATTCGGAAAGATTAGAGGGGAGATAGCCAGTTTAAAGAGATGAGGAAGCAAGCAATAGGTGGATCCAGGTGAGGAGGGGATGACTGAAAGATGGAGTCAGCTGGGGGAGAGAAGGGTGGAGACAGAGACAGAGGAAGTGATAGGTGGAAGCAGTGGCAACAAAGGGCTGTAGATGATGGAATCTGATAGGAAAGAAGGTGTAGGATGGAACTAAATAACAGGTAGGATGGCTAGATGGGAACAGCGGGAGGGGATGCTGTGGGAGGAGTGCTTGGGTAATGGTCAGCTGGATTAGGTGAAGGAGGGGAAAGAGTGCAAGGGGGAGAAAGAAGAGTGTATGAGAGAACATCAGAAACAGAGACAAAGGACCAAATGGGGAACAGGTTACCTGATACTAGGGAATTCAATCTTCATGGGGCAAGTTTAAACTACCCTGGCAGAATTAGGTGCAGTTCCTCCTGGTCCCTTTTCAGTGCTTTGGTCATATTGCACACATCAGAGCTAATGTCCTGGATCCTCTACCAATCTCCAGCATGAAAAATGATTGAAATCCACAGCCATCTTACACTTATCATGAGATGATCTCAGCCTAATGGCAGATCAGATGCTTTCCCAAATTCCTGCACACAAGATCTGCACTAAGCAACCATTGATGCCTAAATCTGGTACAAAACATTCAATTTGCACATCTGGAGTAACAAGATAACCTGCGCATGGCAGGATATCCTCTAGGGGTCTACACCACAATCTCTCATAAAGCTGATGATGAAGCTGTGGAATCTGCAATGTCTGCAGTCTGGAGAAGGTATGCAGACTTCCACATCGATCAACATTGGTTTGAAAGTAGACAGGAGTTACTGTGAAAGCTTTCTTCCTGATTGGGTGAAGTAGCTTTTCAGTGACATATTTTGACCAGAGATACAGGGAGGTTGGTATATGCTTTGAGGTCCCAAAAGCTCAGTTTGTACTTGCCTCCATCTTTGCTCTAGATACAGTGCCCTACATAATTTTTGGGACAAAGACCTATCATTTATTTATTTGCCTCTGTACTCCACAATTTGAGATTTGTAATTTTTTTTTAAATCACATGCGGTTAAAGTGCACGTTGTCAGATTTTATGAAAGGGTATTCTTATACATTTTGGTTTCACCATGGAGAAATTACAGCTGTGTTTAGGCATAGTCCCCGCATTTCAGGGCACCATAATGTTTGGGACACATGGCTTCACAGGTGTTTGTAATTGCTCAGGTGTGTTTAATTGCCTCCTTAATGCAGGTATAAGAGAGCTCTCAGCACCTAGTCTTTCCTCCAGTCTTTCCATCACCTTTGGAAACTTGTATTGCTGTTTATCAACATGAGGACCAACGTTGTGCCAATGAAAGTCAAAGAAGCCATTATGAGATGAGAAACAAGAATAAAACTGTTAGAGACATCAATCAAACCTTACGCTTACCAAAATCAACTATTTGGAACATCATTAAGAAGAAAGAGAGCACTGGTGATCTTACTAATCGCAAAGGGTCTGGCAGGCTAAGGAAGACCTCTACAGCTGATGACAGAAGAATTCTCTCTATAATAAAGAACACCCCCCCCCCCAAACACCCGTCAGACAGATCAGAAACACTCTTCAGGAGTCAGGTGTGGATTTGTCAATTACCATTGTCCATAGAAGACTTCATGAACAGAAATACAGAGGTTACACTGCAAGATGCAAACCACTGGTTAGTCGCAAAAATAGGATGGCCGGGTTACAGTTTGCCAAGAAGTACTTAAAAGAGCAATCACAGTTCTGGAAAAAGGTCTTGTGGCCAGATGAGACGAAGATTAACTTATATCAGAGTGATGGCAAAAGCAAAGTATGAAGGACAGAAGGAATAACCTAAGATCCAAAGCATACCACCTCATCTGTGAAACATGGTGGTGGGGGTCTTATGGCCTGGGCATGTATGGCTGCTGAAGGTACTGGCTCACTTATCTTCATTGATGATACAACTGCTGATGGTAGTAGCATAATGAATTCCGAAGTGCAAATGCCTCAAAAGTCATTAGCTGGCGGTTCATTCTACAGCAAGACAATATTCCAAACATACTGCTAAAGCAACAAAGGAGTTTTTCAAAACTAAAAAATGGTCAATTCTTGAGTGGCCAAGTCCATCACCCGATCTGAACCCAATTGAACATGCCTTTCAAATGCGGAAGAGAAACCTGAAGGGGACTAGCCCCAAAAACAAGCATAAGCTAAAGATGGCTGCAATACAGGCCTGGCAGAGCATCACCAGAGAAGACACCCAGCAACTGGTGATGCCCATGAATTGTAGATTTCCAGCAGTCATTGCATGCAAAGGATATGCCACAAAATACTAAACATGACTACTTTCATTTACATGACATTGTTGTGTCACAAACATGGTGCCCTGAAATGGGGGGGACTATGTATAAACGCTGCTGTAATTTCTACATGGTGAAATAAAAATGTATAAAAATGGCCTTTAATAAAATCTGACAATGTGCACTTTAACCATGTGATTTTTTCTATTAGAAATCTCAAATTGTGGAGTACAAAGGCAAATAAATAAATGATAGGTCTTTGTCCCAAACATTATGGCTGGCACTGTATATGTAATTTCAAAGAAAAAAAGTGTATAATTATAAAACCAACTCTGTCTTTGAGATTTCTCATATCTCACTTGGTTACCTGAATTTAGTTTAGTTTCGAGATACGGCTTGAAAACCGGCCCTTTGGCTCATTGAGTTCGTGTTGACCAGAGATCACCCTGTACACTAATACTATCCTACACACTAAGAACAATTCACACTTCTTACCAAAGCCAATTAACCTACAAACCTGTATTTCTCTGGAGTGTTGGAGGAAACCAGAGCAATTGGAGAAACCCCACACGTGGTCACGGGGAGAGCATACACATTTTGTACAGACAGCACCCACAGACAGAATCGAACCCGGGTCTCTGGTGCTGTAAGGCAGCAACTCTACTGCTGTGCCACCGTGCCGCCTCTTGAATGAATGAACAAACAAATAAAGGATTGTCAGAGAGTGATATCGCAATGCCAAGTGATTCATTGTGTCTATGTCATCTCTGTGATTTAGACCCAGGTCCCCGTCCTACTCCTGCTGCCCAGCATATTTCCATAATCAAATGTTTATCTAATTTCCTTTTGAGGAATATTAATTCTGTTTCCGCCAACTGTTCCCAATGTCCGTCACTCATAAAATTTGGGGGAAGTAATCTTAACTTGCCTTTTTTCACCAATTATCTTTCCCAATATTGTTGCTGGTAGAAATGGTTTATTCCTGCTTGGAGTCCTTCATGATTTTGGGCATCTTCGGTAAATCTTTCCCTTAATGTTCTCAGCTTCATTGAAAGCTTTCCATCTTCCCTAACCACTTGGCTGAAGTCTGCATCCCTGGTGCCATTAGTGATACATTTATATCCTTATTTATAAAGGATGTCAGGTTAACTGGTCTATAATTCCCTGTTTTCTCTCTCCCGCCTTTCTTAAAAAGTGGGATAACATTTGCTACCCTCCAATCCACAGGAACTGATCCTGAATGTTTAGAACATTGGAAAATGATCACCAATCATCCACAATTTCCAGAGCCATCTCCTTAAGTACCCTGGGATGTACCATCAGGCCCTGGGGATTTATCAGTCTTCTGTCCCATCAGTCTACCCAACACCATTTCCTACCTAATGTGCATTTCCTTCAGTTCCTCCATCACCTTAGACCCTCTGGCCACAAGTATATCAGGGAGATTGTTTGTGTCCTCCTTAGTGAAGACGGATCCAAAGTACCTGTTCAACTCGTCTGCCATTTCCTTGTTCTCCATAATAAATTCACCTTTTTCAGTCTTCAATGGTCCAACGTTGGTCGTAACAAAATTTCCCCTCTTCACATACCTAAAGAAGCTTTTACTATCCTCCTTTATATTCTTGGTTAGTTTACCTTCGTACTTCATATTTTCTCCCCGTATTGCCTTTTTAGATATCTTCTGTTGCTCTTTACAAGTTACCCAATCCTCTTGCCTCCCTCTCATCTTTGCTACGTTGTACTTCTTCTCTTTTATTTTCATACTGTCCCTGAATTCCCTTGTCAGCCACGGTCACCCCTTACTCCCTTTGGAATCTTTCTTCCTCTTTGGAATTACTGATCCTGCACCTTCTGTATTATTCCCAGAAATACCTGCCATTGTTGACATCCCTGCTCGGGTATCTTTCCAGTCAACTTTGGCCAGCTCCTCCCTCATGGCTTCATAGTCCCCTTTGATCCTGTAATACTGACACCTCCGATTTACCCTTCTCCCTCGCAAATTGTAGATTAAAACATCATATTATGGTCACTACCTCCTAATGGCTCCTTTATCTCGAGTTCCCTTTATCAAATCCGGTTCATTAAATCCAAAATACGGTTCATTGAATACAGTAGCGAGCTTGCTGACTGGTTGCATCGTGGCTTGGTTCGGCAACTTGAGCGCCCTGGAGAGGAAAAGACTACAAAAAGTAGTAAACACTGCACAGTCCATCATCGGCTCTGACCTTCCTTAAATCAAGGGGATTTATCACAGTCGCTGCCTCAAAAAGGCTGGCAGCATCATCAAGGACCCACCACCTTGGCCACACACTCATCTCCCTGCTACCTTCGGGTAGAAGGTACAGGAGCCTGAAGACTGCAACAACCCGGTTTAGGAATAGCTACTTCCCCACAGCCATCAGGCTATTAAACCTGGCTCGGAACTCTGAACATTAATATCCCTCCATCTGTTATTTGCACTTTATTAATTTATTAATTCATGGGTGTATTTATGTATAGAATTGTAGTCAATGCCTTCTATGTTCTGTTGTGCTATGCAAAGAAAGATTTTCATTGTCCTGTCAGGGACACATGACAACAAACTCTTTTGACTTTTGACCTTGACTTTGAATTGCCTTCTCCCTGGTAGGCTCCAGTACAAGCTGCTCAACACTTTGGCTTTGGTATTCACCTCCCCTCTCACACTGGCCACTATTGGCCCTGACCTTACTCTCTTATCCATTCTCGAACATTTCATCCCATTAATTCGGGAGTCTTTTGTAACATTTCCTGTACTCACTTCCCTTTTAACTCCATCTTTATACTCCCAATTTGTCAATCCCTCCCCCCCCCCCCCCCCCCCAACCTAGCGTCTATTGTCTCTCGACTGGTCATCTTCCTTGAAGGATAGTACCAGAACTGTTATTAACCATACATTTATAAAGGTTTAGCACAATGTTCTTACTTAACTAGTGGACATAGCTTTAAGGCGAGGGAGTTAAAGGAGATGTGCAGGCAAGTTTTTTACACAGAGACTGGTGGGTACCAGGAGGTGGTGATGGTAGAGGCAGATATGATACTGTCATATCTGCCTCACAGTACAAATGTCAGGGGTTATGGGGAAAAGGCAGGAGAATGGGGCTTTGAGGGAAAGATAACTCTTCCATGATTGAATGGCTGAGTAGACTAGATGAGCCAAATGACCTAATTCTGCTCCAATGACTTATGAACATGAACAATTAAGAGGCTTTTAGATAGGTGTCTCAGAATGGAGTGATGAAGGCAGAGGAGATTAGTTGATCATACTTGACACAGATATTGAGGGCCGAAGGACCTGTTCGTAATATTCTACCATCTGATGAAGCAAAGATCTTGCATGCTTTTTAACAACTTTTTTAGGTGATCCTTCCACCTTCTCACTAGGCCTGTATCCCCTCAATATTATTTATCTTATGGCTTCCTAATAAACCACATATTTTTACATTTCTCTGTCAAACTACCTGTCACATGCTTGTACCTTTCATTAATCTTGCTATGTCCCTTATGCGTCTACTGTAACGTCTCATGATGCAAGTGATTTCTGACTTTTTTTTTGTTTTATGGTAGAAGCCTTGTCGGGTCTGCAGTCTGCAAACTGTGAAGGAAGAGAATTTATTAGAAATAAATGTATTTGCCAGCATTGGTTATCCAAGTAGTTTTATTGTCTTCACAATGGTTTTACATCTTTATTTCATTTGAAAATCGGGTCAGCCAACAAAATTAAATGTTTTGGGATAAATTAAAGAGGACTAGAAAAATGCTACAATTTTCCAAATGGCGACTTCTTGATCAGGGCTGTTCTATATGAACGTATATGTAGTCTTAGGGCCACTCTTGTCTATGGGATGGGTATAGAAGACTATTTGCTTTCACAAATGAAGATGGATAAAGGTATATCTAATTTATCATGGATATTGCATCAACATGATGCAAGTTGACCTTGGCAGATCAACTAACCACACAAATCATAACATTTTAATAGAGCATTATGCCAAATTACACTGATCAAAATCCAGGTGCACGTGACCTATTTACATGCAGAATTATTATCATCAATACACAGATTAGTTTGGAAAATACAAGCGTTTTATACTATGATGATAGTGTTGCAATAAAATTATAGTAAATCATTGAAACGACAAATTAACAGAAGTATAATTTTACAATCCAACTACTTGGGTTAAATGAAGTTTGAAAGTGATTCAAAAAAATCACTTCTATGGTGATGTAAAATTTAAGTGCCTGGAAAATCATTAATGTCTGTGCACTGTGGATTAGTTCATTTCTTTGATTAATGAATTGTGAAGGTAGAGTAAATCATACTGTCATGACTACAGGGCTAATCAGGCGCAACAAGTCAAGGATGGATTTCCAGGCAAAATTTCCAAATGTATTTGGGGAGTTAAAGCGTCAGAGTTATTTTCTTGCTGTTTACTTAGGCTATTGAGTGCAGAGTCAATACATCTAAGGTAACATCAAAGGTAATAAGGTAATAATGGATCTTGGCTTCAAGGAACTGAAGGAGTGAGAGCAGGATTCTTCCCTTTCTGCCCAGGCCAAAGCTGCCCATGATCTGCCATGGTTTCATCCGTGGCAAAGAGCTCCCACCATTTATCTCTGAAAATAGTCATCATTTTTAACAAGTGCTTTTATAGAATACGAGGTGAAGCTGTTCCAGCTGCAATACCCATTATTTAAAAATATATACTGAAGCAGCCTATCTCCTTGGTAATTGGATAGTTGCACTATTTGTTATAATTATTCTTTTCAGTGTAAATTAGTTATAATACTGAAAGAAATATTTAAGATTAAAATACTTGGGATAATAATCCTTAACATATTTATGATCTTGCGTGCTGTAAGGAAGAATTGGGTTGGCTCCCAACAGCCTTGTAGTGCGCTAACATTTTGAATTTGTCATTGGGCAAGCAGCCACTGAACTGATGTCAGCGACAATTCCTTTAGTGAGCTACTTCATGAGGTCAGCAGGGACCAGTCTAAATGCCATTTCTAAACAGTACAATTTATTTTTAAATTCAGTACCTGCTGGTAAATATTGGGTAAGTTAAGCAGGTAACTAGAAAATATTTTTTTTAATTTAGTTTAGTTTAGAGATGCAGCGCAGAAAGAGGCCCTTCTGCCCACTGAGTCCACACCGACCAGCGATCCCCGTACACTAGCACTATCCTACACACTGGGGACAATTTGCAATTTTAGCAATTAGAGAGGGGGAGCAGAGTAAATAAATTTCAGCACAGAGGACATGAGCATTTGAGTGCCTTACTGCCAATGGTAGAATAGTTAAGTTCCTGGGTGATAAATATGGTAGAACTGGATGTGTGCAGTTATCTCAGAGGTTTGTGGGATTGGGAGAGATTACAGCATAAAAGAAGAATAAGCATACAAGTTCCAATGAAATTTGAATAATCATTAATTTTATCTTAAAGTTTATGTATTAGCCAGATTATTATTAAGATCTTGGTGATCAGTCTTCCACTGGTCATAAATGAACTGCTCAGCTGGGTAAATCCACGCTGTGAGTAGATGTGAGTTTGTTTGGGCATTTAATGTATTGGCTTTATTGCCAGGTTTAGTTTTGAACATGCAATTTGATTAATTCCCAGTAATGTCTTTTATTTTGGGGGTTTATGTGACTGGTCTATTTTTTGTCTACAGGTATTGCTCTTCAATGATCAGAATTATGGCATTCACTATGAATACACAATTCCAATTGAGCCAAGGCCAGGAAATCACAGTGCTAAGACCAGTGTGCCTCACTTTATGTGGACTCACTCTGGTTGGGAAGATTGCGCTGCCATGTGTGGTGGAGGTTGGGAAATGTACTTTTTTTAATATTCTATTTGAATGTGACATATGCAAAATATATTTTGTGAGAGATTAATCTTGAGAATTATTTTGTTTTATTTTACAGGATGTTAATGTTGTTGGCATGGCCAGTTTTCTATTACCCTTCCACTATTTACATTGAAAATGTGGTGGAGAGCTGTGAACTTCAACTATTATAGTCCTCCCAGTGAAGATATCCCACAATGTGTTGGATGGGGATTTCCAGTAATCAGTCCCAGTAACAATGACAGGCTGGCAATATATTTCCAGTTCACTACATTGTGTGACTTGGAGCAAAGCCTGTTGGTGGAGGATTTCCCTTTCACTCGCAGTCTTTGTCTCAATGGAGTTGGAATTTGCAGGTTTAGGAGATGATAACAGAGAGGGCTAGTGAATCACTATGGTAGAGTTTGTCAATTACACAGTTGTCATGTTGAACTAGTGAACGTTATGGGTAGGCATCAATATAATGGGATGCTTTACATGAAGTTAAATCTCTTGAGCGTTGGAGGATCAGCAATCATCCTGACGACTGAAGAATGTTCCATCGTGTAATTGATTTGTACATGGTGAAAATGTTCTCAATTAGGAAGATGTTGCTGTGGAGTATTTATGTGTCACTGGTTAATAGTTAATGGTTAATAGCCGCAGTATTTACGTGTCACTGGTCGCAGCTCTCCACCTCACAACATTAATAATGCAGGATTCAGCAATGGTATTGCAATTGAATGTAAATGGTCGATGGTTGTCATGTCAGAGATGCTCATTGCCAGATACTTCTGTGACGTTGATGTTACTTCTAACTTTTCAGTCCATGAAAGAATATCATCGTTCTGAGCACATGCAAGTGTGGATACTTTGTTTTCTGAAAAGTTGTGAATAGAATTGAATATACTGCAACCATCAGTAATGTTATTAACTCAAGACTATTTTTATAATTAAAACTATTTAAGGCTTCAACCTGTTGCAAATGTAAAATATGCAAACAATATAAATAAGAAATAGACAGCATAATTGAATCCAAATTCATACTACAAAAGTACTGCTCATCTGCTTTTTTGCTGTCTGCTCTTTAAAGTCGGTGGACCACGGGCAAATTGATGAGGAGAACCCAAACTGCCATTTTTCATTATTTTGTTAAAACATTACAAACTAACATACCAATTACAAATAAATCTAAAAGGACAATATTATGCTCAACACGGTCTCTTCATTACTTTAAGTTGTAATATTCAAAGGAGCATAGATAAGATCAGCAGTAACAATTGAATGCAAGGCTCCTATAATTTCTGGTGACATGTGATAATTTATCCACCCATGGCCCAGTGATACCACTCCTTTAAAATAGCCTGTAACTACTGTATACTAATTAAAGTTAATTTTGGCTTTCCTTAAATTGGTTGTTATCTGATAGCAAGAATCACTTTCCCTGTATAGAAATCAATGGCACGCAGAAAAGATAAGATCTACAATGACCACACGATATGATTTGTCAACTGGTGAAATGAAGCAGTAAAGGGAACTGAACAGTTGATTTAAATTTGCTTCATTAAATCACGGTCTAGTTAGTCATACCTGACTGTATTGTAGGGTTCCTGATGTTATTCTCTGCTTTCCTTTTCCTCCTCTTCCATTTACACATTCTCCACCTTTTACCGTTAAGGCTGTGTTATTGCCATATTGTGGAAGATCTATATTTAATTACAAAGTCGGAGACTGTCACGGTGGTATACATCAGGCCGCCTCTCCCAGTGTCCAGGCAGCAGGAGAGCTGTTGTTATATCAACATTCTCCATTGGAGTGGTGCCAGAAGCCAAGCATCAGAGGGATAACCCGTGTCTGGAAGTAACCACCAACGGGCATTAAACGTAATCATCTGCAATTAGCCACAAATGAGTTGATGACTCAAGCAATTAAATCCTTTGTGGTTCTTGCAAAGCTCTGGATTCTCATGTGTTACTCTCGAGGACATTTGCATGCAATCATTATTTTCCAGTGCTTTTGGGAAGCCCACGACCCACATTAATCCCTTACCAAGAAGAAAGAAAGGCCGTGTTTAATGCTTCTGTTGCTACCTGTGGCATGTTGGCATAATGGAATTCCATTCAGGAATAATCATGCTGTATCTTGAAGTCGTTTCCCACAGAGCAAAACCACAGCTGAAATACGTTAGCAAATTAAATACAAAACAAGAGTTGCAGTGATACAGTGTGTAAATAATGCCCACAGTATTCATGCCTCAATAAATGAGGGGCGAGCTCAATAAACCAAGATATTACATATCTAAGAGTCGTAGAAGGTGGTACAACTAGTAAATCAAATTTATTTTCAGGCAAATTAGTAGTTTCTGCCAACATCAATACCTCATTCCTGGTTATAAATAAGCTCTATATAAATCTCATGAATGAAAGGCCATTTTTCTTACACTGTTGACCGTCATAGATCACAGGAAAGCACAGCATCGGAACAGGTCCATCACTTCTTCATTTTTAGTTTCATTTTTGCAATACATTTTTACAGCCAATTTATGACTTCCATGGTACTCAGAGGAAGCATAAAAATATGAATAGTGGTGGAAGAAATGAATCCAACATCAGCTTTGACGTTACCTTTTCTATTTGCTTCTTGGAAGCCTGAAGAACAAAAATGGAAGCTTCATCCTTAGTCACCTGACAACGCTGTATAATAAAACCCTGTATAATAAGTGCCGGAGGAACTCAGTGGGTCAGGCAGCATCTGTGGAGGACCTCTGTGATGCCTGTTGTTAACATATTCACGGAATTCTCTTGAGGATAGAATTGCATAGATGATGAAGGAATAGCAAGGAATAGCAATATATTTCAGTCAGGATGGTGTACTTGAAAGGAAACTTGCAGATTGTAGTGGTCCCATGCACCTAAACACCTTGTCCTTCTTCGTAATTAGAAGTTTCATGTTTGTGGGGTGCTGCTGAAGTAGCCCGAGCAAGAAACTGCAGTAGCTTTTGTGCATGGTACAAAGTACAAAGTACAAACAGTGTGGACTGGCGGTGAGGTATAATGATGTTTAGAGTGGTTGATAGCAGTGCTATTCAAGCAGACTATTTCATACTAGGTCATACTGAGTGAGAATCACAACCATTGTGCTGATCCAGTCGAGAGATTTCCATCACAGTGCTAGTTTGCAACTTATAGATGGTGGAAAGGCTTTATGATCAGAAGATGAATCAATGACCACAGGATATCCAGCCTCTGACTTGTTCTTGTAGCTACAGCATTTATGCAGCCAGTCCAATTGGGTTTCTAATTAAAGGTGACGTTGCTTGTCAGGTCCTTGTGACGTTACTGGTCAGGGACAAGGTGATTGTACTGCTACTGAATGTTAAGGATTGGTGGTTAGAGTCCTCCTTGCTGAAGATAGTTGTGGACATTTGTGGCATTAATGTCACTTACCATTTATCAGCCAATGCCTCAATGTTGTCTTGGTCTTGACAGATTGCTTCACTCGCTCATGTGTTGCAAACAGAATTCAACATTGTGCATTCTTCAGTAAATATCTCAAATTTTGACGTTATCGTAAAAATAAGTTTATTGTTAGAGCAGCTGAAGATGTTGGGCCTAGGACACTGCCTTGAGGAGCTCCTGTAGTTATGATTAACTTCAAACAACTACAACTATCTTCCTTTGTAAAAGCTATGACTCCAACTATTTTACCCCTTGATACGTTAAACACAATGGCCTTCTTGCCCATTTTTGTATTTTAGCTTATTCAATTCCTGATGCATTATAGCAGTCAGGTGGAAACATGTTGAATGCAGTGCCAAATTGTAACAATTGAATTTCAATTGTAGAAAATGAGAATTAATACAAAATGAATCAAAGCAATTGTCATAAGTATGGGCATGGCCATTTAATTGGGTGATTTGCCTTGATCGGAACAAAGTTTTCAGGAAATATTTGCATCACTATAAGTTAGTTAAATACCTAAGCCAATAAGCTAGCCCTTGCTTTCTCCCTCCTTCCCCTCCCCCATCCCAGTTCTCCGACCAGTCCTACTGTCTCCGCCTACTTTCTATCTCCCCTCCCCCCAACATCATCTGAAGAAGGGACTCGACCCGAAACGTCACCCATTTCTTCTCTCCATAGCTGCTGCCTCACCCGCTGAGTTACTCCAGCATTTTGTGTCTACAAGCTAAACCTTCTTCATTGAAGACCCAAAAAAAGATTGTTTTATATATATAAATATATATATATTTGGGGGCGGTGCAGTGGCGCAACGATAGAGTTGCTGCCTTACAGACCCGGGTTCGATCCTGACTATGGGTGTTGTCTGCATGGAGTTTGTACGTTCTCCCTGTGACCGCTTGGGATTTCTCCGGATGCTCCGGTTTACTCCCACACTCTAAAGAAGTACAATTGTATAGGTTAATTGACTTTGGTAAGTTGTGAAATTGTCTGCAGTGTGTGTAGGTTAGTGTATAGGGTGATTATTAATTGGCGTGGACTCGGTGGGCCGGAGGGCCTGTTTCTGTGCTGTATCTCTAAAGTCTCAAGTCATATTCATGTAAAATTAGCAATCCCAGTCACACAAGTCACAGAGGAGCAAGGAAAGGTTTCACTGTCAGAGTGGTGGCGGAGAGCAACTATCGGTGTTACATATAGTGCCAATTATCTGTAGTTTCTTGGATAACGATCTTGAAATATTGTGCCAAGTGCCTTTGCTGATAAATCACTTTTTTTTAAAGTACAGCCAAAGCAGATGCCAGTGCTGTGACTGTTCTCACATAATAAATACCATGACCCACTGCTGAGACCAGATCCATTCGTCAAGTCAGTATCCAAGAAGTGAGTCCTAGTCCTACAAATGAGTGATTGGGAAGGTTTTTAATTTTTACTTTGAATTATGAAATTACTTTGTTATACCAAAATCATTACAATAACAAATGAATGCGAGGACATTGGACGCAATCAAGAATTCCCAATGTAATTCTGAAAGGCAACAGCGAAGCATTTAAATCCTAATCTTTTAGAGAAATGATCATGCTTACAGCTGGCTGTCGGAGAGTATTACCTGATGTTGACACAAGAGACTGCAGATGCTGGCATTTTGAGCAGAAGAGAAACCGCTGGAGGAACTCGTTGGGTCAGGCAGCATCTAAGGAGGGAAGAGGATAGGCAATGTTCATCTTTCGTCTTCTGTCCAGTCTCTTCCACAGTTGCTGACTGACCCACTGAGTTCTTCCAGAAATGTGTTTACCAGCTGATACTTTTTTAGCTCAACGCAAAACGCAACTCATTACTGAATGAGACTGTGTTCAAAGCTCCTTCATTTCAATCGGTGAATGCTAAAAAACCAAGATAACTAGGTCACTTTTCTCACAATCGTGTTTAAGCCATCTTCTTTGCTTTTCATCTTTGGCAGTTTCACAAGGTAGAGGATGACTTGTGGTTCTGTGGATTCTGAGATGACTAATGAGACCAATCTGAGTCCTGTAGATTCAGCCAAACTTGGAGGATGTATTGTTTGATAGTGGAAGTGGATGAGTGGTTTGGGTGGTGATGGAAGCATCCTTCACCCATATACACAGAGGTTCAGTATGCTTCTGATAATTGGGCTCACTTGTCTCAATACCATCCTGAATATCATTCCTCCACTTCAAGATGTTATGGGGCAGAGATTCCTACCTGTCATTGAGAGTGCTTTGGGAACATAGGATTTGTCGTGCTAAGACAGAGAGCTCAATGTACAATGTCTGCTTCAGGAATCATGTATTGGGCATGCTAACAAATCTTATCTGCCCATCGGGCCTGTCTAAATGTAATTAGGGCCTTAATGCTTTAAATGTTGGCCTGGGAGATGATACTGATGTTGATTTGTTTATACTGTCCGTGGATTTATCAGATGTTGCATAGTTCTCTCTGTTAAATTTTAATACTTGAACAGGGATACTGCCTGTTCCCAATACTTTTTTTTTCAGCCTGGCATACAGCCTTTCCAACTTCAGTCACATGTGGCTATGGTTAGACCAAACCGTTTTTTTGTAAATTCTCAAAAACAGAACAGTATTATGAAAGGTTGTTTAAGAAAGAACTGCAGATGCTGAAAAAATTGAAGGTAGACAAAAAAAGCTGGAGAAACTCAGCAGGTGAGGCAGCATCTATGGAGCGAAGGAATAGGCGACATTTCGGGTCGAGACCCTTCTTCAGACCGATGTTGGGGGTGGCCGGAAAAATAAAGGAAGAGGCGGAGACAGTAGGCTCTTGGAGAGCTGGGAAGGGGAGGGGAAGGAAGGAGAAAGCAAGGACTACCTGAAATTGGAGAAGTCAATGTTATGGTTGAGAACTTACTCAAAATGTTTCCTCCATTGGGTGCTGACTGTCTCTCAGTCCCCGTCTGTCCTTGGTTTTTGTTATGGTTGTTTGGACCAGAGGCAGCCGTGCCCTAGTTCCCATATGCCATGGTTATAAGCATGTCACTGGACCCTCTGCACTATTTCTACCCAGCATCTATTCATTAGATCACAGGTTTTTTGGTGGATCTCGACCTTAAGGTGTTGGTGGAGCTGTTTCTTTTCCCTTGATTAGTGGTAGATTTTCCAAACTGAGGAAAAGTTCATTAGCTCTTAAATCTCATGTTCATTTCTTTCAAACAGTCCTGCTATTTTCTGATATGAGGCAAAGAGTCTCATCATAATCAGTAATTATGGTTTACTGTTAAGTCGGATTGAAGATTTAAGTTGAAAAGACCATATGGCAAAATACTGTTCATTACAGAATAAAAGATTGCCTTAATCATCGGATCAAATTAAATATTCAGAATATTGTAGGAAAGGTTTTTACCTCAGCCACTGCCAGCCTCTGGGATAGACTGCAGTGATTTATTCTTACATGTCTCTTTCTGTCAGTATGCCACCTGCCAGTCATTCCCCACCATCCCTGACTCCATCTTAGCACCCTATGTCTCATAAGGACCCCATCGCAATACTATTGTAAATGGGTGTGGTGCCCATTCTATGTGTATGGACTACTTTGCTCTTATAAAATAAATCAACTGTTGTGTCCGCATCAAGAAGTGGGTGTTGGGGTGAGGAAGGTCTTTTCAAGCTTTTGATCTTCTTAAAGGGGCTGTCCCACTTGGGTGGCCTAATCTGCGAGTTAAGAAGAGTGTCTTCGACCTTCAAGCTCGAGGGCATTCACCTGGAAAGCCTCGAGCTGGATCGACCGACCGCGCTCACACACACACACACAAACACATCGCGAAGGTGGGGACCAGGGAAAGCGGTGGAGTGCTGTCTGCACGATGATGAGGAAGGTAAATGGCTGCCACAGTGTATGGTTAGAGAGCGCAGGGCGGGGGAGAAGGGGAGAGAAGGTGGGGGAGAAGGAGTGGAGACACTTTTAAGAAGTTTAATAATGGTTTAGCAGGCATTTTACCTACTGGTAGGTTTTCCTTGGTCCTGAAAACTCCAATGAGCCAATCAAAATGCCCAGTCAGCGAGGAGATTGCCTACGACTGCCTGTAAGTAAATAGCGACCCCACTCCACTGCACTACGAATCAAGAACCATGCCGACCCAATTATAATTGCGGAAAAATTTTCAACATGCTGAAAAAATTTCCACGACCTAGCTGAGGCCACGAGTATTTGGGAGCTTCCCTCGAGCATGAAGGAGAGTTCCAGCGACCTGATAGGACCTCCAAGGACCACGTGTCGACCATGCTGCAAGTTTGAAGGTCGAAGACACTCTTCTAAACTCGCAGATTAGGTCGCCCAAGTGGGACGTGTGATTAAATGTGATTAAAAACACAACAACATTAGAGATTTATAGGAATTGACCCATACAGGAACAGTTAGCCAAAGTATGAGTAATGTCCAGCATATTAGTTCCATCACTGGATTCACAATGCATGATATTTGTAGCACATAATATCAATAAATTGCAGATCCCCCATCACATAATGTAGTGCAGTTGCTCAAGATGTGAAGGA
Organism: Raja brachyura; assembly: GCA_963514005.1. The sequence continues at coordinate 70,588,952 of OY740783.1, read as the reverse complement.
GATGTCAAATAGTTGTTACCATGCAAATGTAATTTAAGTTGTATTTTTAAATGATGGGTTGTCCTTAAATGAGGGCTCGCCCATTTAACATCAAATGAATAGGCAAGATTGAGGTGAAAATGAAATCTGAATACCATATTTATTTGAAAAGACTGGCAAAAAGTGTGTACAAGGCAATGGAAACCATCCCTTTATTGCATCTTGAATTGTAGCTTGTAAGTGTTTTAAGTTCCCATCAATAGAGTTAGAAGATTCCCTAGTTAATGAATAGTAACTATTTTATGCAACTCAATATAATTAGCTGCACCAAATGAAAAGATTGCTGGAAAGTTAATTGAAATTTGAACTTTAGATAATACCTAGTCTCTGATTCTGGACTCTAGTTATTTTGAAACGTTTATTTGAAATTATGTAATTCAAATTTAACATATACATAAAAAAACAAGCAAAAAGTGAATGCATAAGAGAGAACATATCTTAAAAAAAATGCAGCCATCTCCAAGCATAGCTCCAGGTCTAAACAAAAAATATGAAATTGTCCCTTTTGCATTTTTCCACAAAATTGAAAATAAATGAATTTCAGTAAATGAATAGCAGTAAGAAATGTCTTTGTATGTTAGTTCACCTTCACTTTGATGAAGCAATGGGTGATTAAACTGTCTTTATGGTGCTTTTCAATCGCATTTCTTTTCTATTAAGTAACTTTTGTTGTAGATAGTTAAAAGCACTTGTTTCTATGGAAACAAGTACAAGGTCTGTTGCTGCAGAAAAAATGGGTAATGCATATTGATTGATGGTGGATTGGCTGTGTAATTACTACAGCAGTCCAAAACGTTTGTGTTTCTTTAACAGTAATCAAATTCTGTCTAGACTTAAATAACAGCAGATTATTTTCAAATCATCTCCTCCTGGGAACAATAGCTTTTGAAGGACTGTGCAGGCATATTTCATTTTCTTTTTGGTATTGTACGTGACATCTTAGTAAAATATTCAAGTTAAGTGTTTTTATGCCAATACTGATGTATTATTGCAACTGGCTTTTCTCCACAGGCAGGATGCTTGTGCGAGGTGTCATAAGTCTTCATACACCATATTATTTTGCAGATTTGCAACATTGTTTGGGAACTACTTTTTTTTCAGCATTCTTGCCTAGTTCTGACTTATTAGAAACGGAGACAACCGTAAAGGCTAAATTGAACTTTAATTCTAATTTATGGCAGCTCTCAACAATAAAGGGAAAATCAGAGGCAAAGTCATCCCTCGGGTCGTGTACGCCTTCCAGTAACAGCCCCAAGACACAAATATGATTATCCAAGTGGCTTCCAACCTAACAAGTGCTGTTTGATACTATGGAGATGCAAGGAACTATAGATGCCTGTTTACAAAAATGAAGATGCTCTTATTTCAATTAAATTTCATGATTCTGTTCTACGATGCTGACTTTGATGACAGACTTGCTATAAAAATGACTAGGGACAAGAAAATCAATGATGAAAACTGGAAATGCAGCCAAACACATACTGAAACGGATGCTGCCTGACCTGCTGGGCTTTTCCAATATTTTCCGCTTTATTTCAGATTTCCAACAACAGCAGTTTTTGGCGGTCTAAGAGAAGTTCAATCCCATTTCAGATATTTAGCTTGGTTAGTGGAACTCCATCAAAGCCATTGAATTCTGCAGGAAGGAACTGCAGATGTTGGTTTACATTGAAGATAGAAACAAAATACCGGAGTATTTCAGCGCGTCAGGCAACATCCCTGGCTATTAAATTGTATAGTCGAGACTGACCTGTGAAATGCAGTCGGAGTCATAAGTAAGAGTTAATACTTGGTTCAGGTCAGCAGACATATGCCAAGTTTGCATTTGAAGTGGAATTCCCTACCTAGTTTCTCCAATGTGATACTGAAATGAACAAAGCCGCTTTTACCCAATGGACAAGCTGATCTTTTCTGGCATGTATTCTCATATCCCAAGGCAGCCACACACTTTTGTCACATTTATGTGTATAAATAGGAACGTTGTGATTATTCATCATTGTTTTATTATTCTAGCCAAGCTTCCAAATCTTAATCTGTCAGATCTCTTTGTATTTTGCCAGATCAAATTTGTCAGCTCGCAATGTTTTGCCAATTAAGTATCATGAACACGAGCACCTCTGTCTTTGGTCTCCATCACAAGTGCTGTTTCCTCCTCACCAACTGTATACCTCCCTCTGGCAACTGTCTGAGGAGGAACAGTGTTTGATTCTGAGCTGAGCTACAGCCCATCACTTCCCACTTGTGAAATATCCTTAATTGTCTTCACTGGTGCTGACACACGCATCCCAGACTCTGTTCCACTCCTCGTGTAGGAAGGAACAACAGATGCTGGTTTAAAGCGAATATAGACACAAAAAGCTGGAGTAACTCAGCGGGACAGGCAGCATCTCTGGTGAGAAGGGATGGGTGACATTTCGGGTTGAGACCCTTCTTCAGACTGACGGAAGGTCTCGACCCGATCGCTTCTCCAGTTTTTTGTCTGTCTTCTTGTTCCACTCCTCAATGGCTTCCCTCATTGTAAACTAATGTTGATTAAAATATCTACTGACTGGGTCTCATCTCCCACTAACTCCATGTAATAAATTATCCCTGGACTTGTGGTCCTGGTTTAAGTTATGCCTTCATTCTAAAGTTCTCATTCTGGTTTTCAAATCTCTCCATGGTCTTTTCCTTCTTCAGTGCGATTTTCTCAAGTCATACAAGCCTTTGCTTTATCCGCTGTCATCCATTTCAGACCATCTCAGAACCCCAACATTTCACAGTTACATGATTGCCTCTTCAGCATCAGTTGTCAAGGCCCTAAGCTCTGGAATTCCCCTCATAAATCTCCTCGTTTCGACATAGAAACAAAACATATTAACAGCACACAAGGAAACTACTCAACCCATCAAGTTGATGTTGGCATTTGAAACACCAATTCATTCAGGAAGGAACTGCAGATGTTGGTTTACATTGAAGATAGAAACAAAATACCGGAGTATTTCAGCGCGTCAGGCAACATCCCTGGCTATTAAATTGTATAGTCGAGACTGACCTGTGAAATGCAGTCGGAGTCATAAGTAAGAGTTAATACTTGGTTCAGGTCAGCAGACATATGCCAAGTTTGCATTTGAAGTGGAATTCCCTACCTAGTTTCTCCAATGTGATACTGAAATGAACAAAGCCGCTTTTACCCAATGGACAAGCTGATATTTTCTGGCATGTATTCTCATATCCCAAGACAGCCACACACTCCCCAAAGCATGCATAAATTATTTTCCTTTCCTTGCCTTTCTAATGCCCTTCAAACGATGTTTCTTCCACTTTTGCAAGCAATGGGTTCAAAATCATGACTAGTCCCTCCGTATGAAGGCTTATCCCCACATCTGCTTTAACTGTCTTTTGAGGATATATCTGAAGGCCCTCATGGTTTCTTGCTCAAGTCAGATATCTTCCATGCTTTCCATTTCCCCTGCCAAAGCCTCCTGTAGTGCATCCAAAACCTTGGAGCTCCCGTATCCTGCCAGTCTTCACTGCTTCCTATGTTTGTGGAATGATCACCAAGGTTCTTCCCCTTTAAGAGGTGCAGGCTGGCTCTGGGCAGTGCAGGCTCATTTTAACTGGTGCTATCCATTTACCACACCCATCCCCCTGCCTGTGCATCCAGCCAATGAACAGTATAATTAATGCTGAGAGCACACTGTAATGATTGTGAGTAGGCAGTACAAAGCTGGCACTCTGCCTCTGTTGCAGTCAACAGGCACGGATTAACCACACACAGCTAGTCCCATGCCCGTTTTCGGGGAGTGTCCAAATTAGCAATGGCTCACTCTTGGTGAGACACAGTTACCCCAGTGTCTGCATTGATTGTGCCTGATAAATACCCATTGAGGCCATTGTAACTAACTTATCCCATGGCAAGATCTGGACTCTTGTGTGATGAGGTAAACATCAATCAGAGCCAGGAGACCAAAGCCTATTTTTTCCACCAAGAATGCTGTCATGGTTGAAGTTCTTTTGGACATTTCTCCATTGGACCTATTTGACAAAAGGTTGTGTTTTAAAAGTTGTGACAAGTTTAAGAATCCGACTGTACCCATGATGAAGTACTCAAGTGGTACAAATGAAGAGCATAACCAAGCCATTCAGTTGTTGCTTCATCTTTGACAACACTGCACGATTTCAGTTGCCCCTGAGGCCTGTGGCATGTACAGATTGTTTAGGTAGGGGTATGGGGTGGGGAGGAGGGTGGGATGGTGGAGAGCCATACAGCATGGAAACAGACTCTTTGGCCCAACTTGCCCACACCTGCCAATATGTCCCATCTACACTAGTCCCACCTGCCTACATTTGGCCCATATCCCTCCAAACATTTTCCGTCCATGCACCCGTCCAAATGTTTCTTAAACATTGGGATAGTACCTGCCTCAGCTACCCTCCTCCAGCAGCTCGTTCCATACATCTACCACCCTTATGTGAAAAGGTTACTCTCATGTTCCTATTAAATCCTTCCCCCCTCAGCTTAAATAGACCAGCAGCTTATTGTTGAAGAGGGGTAGGAGTGGGTCCAACAGGTTGTGTGTGTGACTGAATTTTGAGCTGCCTGACAGATTGTATTTATGGGATACTGGAAATAGCCAGTAAATTATGTATCTGACTAATCAATGGTATGTTGCTTGTTCTATGGGTGTTGGGGCTTGCAGATTGATTAGGGGGGGGATCTAATTACAGACCGAAAAACTCTGATGGCCAGTCCCCAATAACATGAGTGTATGTATGTATGGTGGGTGGGAAACAGTGGCAGCTTGTTACTTGTTAGCAGGATAGGAGAGGTCAGCTGGGAAATTCATTGGAAAGAATGAGATAAAACAAGTGGCAGCAAGTGGTGCTATCTGGTGCACCAGCCAAACCATAGGTCTCTGATCTGAAAATAACATGGGGTTGCAGAATGATTAACAACAGAAAAATCCCAATCAAACTCTGCTAGTGTAGAAATCTGCGCATGGTTGTTACCATTTTTTGATTTAAAAAAAATAATTGTAACGCAAAATGGGGAAAAACACAATTGAAATTTCTGATCTCAATTTGTTACTGCAAATAAGGAGTTTGCTTGACATAGAATATAATTTTGAATGCTCATGAGGTGGCTTCTCACAGCCTATATGAGAAAATGTTGATCTTTTTCTGAGTTAAGCATATTTCCAAGTCTCTAACTTTTGTTTCAGTTTATTCAAAGTCTTTTTTTTTCTCTCCTACTTAACTCCTGTCATTTTCACTTCCTGTTTGGCATCCAATTTGTCAACCTTAACGTAAAATGCTTTGAAATATGTTTCAGTATGTGAGAAGTGCTATTAAAAGGAACATTAGCTGCTTTTGTTCACTAAACACAAAATGTTTCAATGCATCACTCCTGGAACACAAGTGCCAAAATTAAACCAAATTTAGTGCAACCAAAATGAAAGAAATTTCAAACAATTCACCCAAGAGCATTTGTTTACCATTTGTTCTTGTTTGCACACCTGGCAAGTTATTGGAGCTCCTTGCAATGCCAGTAACTTATGAAACATATGGAATTGATGGCATGTGTGCAATATATATATAAAAGACTTGGGTGTAAAAGTCGACGGGTTAGTTGGTGAGTTCACTGACACCGAAATTGATGGTGTTGCGGATAATGAGGATGGCAGTCAAAGGATGCAGCTGGATATAGATCATTTACAAATATGGGCAGAAGAATGGCAGAGTTTAATCTGACCAAGTGTGAGGTGTTGCACTTTGGGAGGTCGAATATAAAGGGTAATCTTAGCAGCATTGATGTACAGAGGGATCTTGAGGTCAAAGTCCATAGTTCCCTGAAAGTGGCAACACAAGTAAATAGAGTGGTAAAGAAGGCGAACGGTATACTTGCCTTCATCGGTCAGGGCATTCAGAATAAGAGTCAGGAAGTTATGTTGCATCTTTATTAAAAATTCATAGGCCACTTTGGGAATATTGTGTGCATTTCTGGTCACCCATTATAGGAAGAATATGGAGGTTTTGGAGAGGGTGCAGAAGAGGTTGACCAGAATGCTGCCTGGATTAGAGGGTATTGATATTGGTTTATTATTGTTGAGTGCACTGGGATATAGTGAAATAATTTATCGGCGTGCTATCCTGTCAAATCATACTATACATGCGTACAAATAAGCCATACACAAATTCAACTGTTGGTGCAAAAGAACAAACACTAGAGTGCAGTATACAATGTTACAGCATTTGAACATTTCAGTTATTACAATGTTGGCTAACACAGGTATTAGCTTTAAGGAGAGGTTGGACAAACTCAATTGTTTTCTCTGTAACTGGAGGTTGAGGGGAAACATGATAGAAGTATATAAAAATATGAGTTATATAGATTGGGTAGACAGTCAGAACCTTTTCCAGGGTAGGAATGTCAAAGACTAGAGTTTTACAATCGCAGGGGAAAAGTTTAAAGATGTGTGGGGAATTTTATTTACACACAGTGGGAGCATTCCCACTCTGTGTGAATGCACTGCCACCCACTCTGTGTGAATGCACTGCCAGAGGTGGTGGTGGAGCAGATACAATAGTGGTGTTTAAGAGGCTTTCAGGTAGGTATGGGGAGGGATATGATATAGTACAAGGAGGGATATGGTACAGGTAGGTACATGGAGGGATATGAATCCTGTACAGGCTGAGAATATTAATTTGACAGCATCATGGCTGTGCAGACCTTATGGGCTGAATGGCCTGTTCCTCTGCTGTACCGTTCTATGTTAAGCTACTCGCACTCTCGAGATGGCAAAATTTGCAGGGTGACCTTATGTCAATGATCCTGAAACCAGGATTTGGGGATTACCCAGGGGACTGTGAAGGAAACTGTCATGATCTTATTGAATTATGGAGCAGGCTCATGTGACTGACCACTCAGTCTGCCTGGACCTACCTGATCTCCCGGTTGCTAAACATTTTAATTCCACCTCCCATTCCCACACGGGCCATTCTGTGCCAGGTCTCCTCCATTGTCAGAGTGAGGCTAAACGCTAATTGGAGGAACAGCATCTCATATGTTGCTTGGGCAGCTTATAAACTAGGGTTATGAATATTGATTTCTCTAACTTCAATTAACCCCGGTATTCCCTCGCTCCCTCACACCAGTTTTTCATTCTCACCTAGCTACAGCTAACAATTACCGGTTTCGTTTATCATTGTTACTTTTTTTGCATATCTTTCGTTCATATATCTCTATGTCTCTCTACATCATCATCTATATCTCTCGTTTCCTTTCCTGCGAATTTCAGTCTGAAGAAGGGTCTCGAACTGAAACGTCACCCATTCCTTCTCTCCAGTGATGCTGCCTGTCCCGCTGAGTTACTCCAGCATTTTGTGTCTATCTTTGATCCAATCCTGCTCTTTCTTTGCACATATTCTGTCATATTAAACGCAATGACAGGGCCCCTTAAGCCGGTTTTGGTATTTGTGTTCATGTACCAGTTCTGATTAATGCTGTGGTTGTCAATGTGCACAAATACACAGGTTTACTTGTCCTTATTGAATTCATAATTTGCCTCTTCTACTAATAACATGTTTTCTCCTGAAAGAAAGAAGGCTTCCCTGCCTTATCTTCTGAAACAAGATAGAGAGAGAAGCGGCATGAATAATACATATTTCTGAGTAGCTTGGATCAGGAACCCGAGAGCCAGAGCTTTGTGAACAACCAGCCTTTTGTTTACTCTCTCCAGGAGAAAGAAAGACACTTGTGACTTGTACAAAAATCATGAGCAAAACTACAACTATTGTGGATAATCGGAAATGCAAACAGCTGAGAAAGCCTGAACCACTTGTCCGCAAATGCAATCAGCAACCTTGTCAGACCAGGTAAGGTACATAAATTGGTAAGCAGCATCCAGTAAATGTTCCATTGTCTGATGTGCGGGACATTACCGATGCCAGTTGATTACATTTACTGGTAAATTAAGTGTTGTGTTATCCAATAATATTGCGTGATATTGTAAGCACGGTAGAATATGTGGACATAAGGAAACGCAGGGGTGAAACTGGTAGTGCCACTCTACCACCGACCAGCTCCTTTGATTCTATTCTTGGTAAACTTTCTGGGGAAGCTACTGTAATATGCTAACTAGCTCTTTTAGTAGCTAATGCAGAAATGTGTTGAGAGATTTAAAAAATGCAGGTTACTGAAATGCACCAAAATGTACAAACAGTGTTTTGGTATTACAAAGATAGCATAACAAAGCCAGATTCTAGTCATGTTGCTTGCTAAGTCCAAGATCCGACAGGATCTGTATGTGGGCAGAGAACTGGTTGATGGCGTTTAATACAAATAAGTGTGAGGTATTGCATTTTGCAAGTCAAACCAGGGCAGGAGCTGCACAGTGAACGACAGGGCCTTAAGGATTGATGTAAAGCAGAGGGTTGTAGGAGTGCAGGTACATAGTTCCCTGAAAGTGGCGTCACAGGTAGATAGGGTGGACAAGAAGCATTTTGCTACATTGGTCGACATGTTCGACAATGGTTGACATTGGTGGGCATGTTTAGCTGAAGTGTCTGTGACTCTCTCCAAAGCAGGGATGGTGAATATACTGTAAGTTGGATGTTGGCATTTCCAACATTTCATTGGAAATTCAAGACGTTTGTTTTAATCTAAAAGCGGACTCGAGGGGGCGAATGGCCTATTTATGCTCCTATTCTCTTCCTAAGTAATATTTTTATTAAAAACAGGGAATTACAATAAAATATCTTTCTCAATAGATGGATGATGACAGAATGGACGCCATGCTCACGTACTTGTGGTAAAGGAAGTCAAAGCAGACAAGTGGCATGTACCCAACAGCTGCGGAATGGAACACTGATTAGAGCTCGTGAGCGAGACTGCCCCGGTTCAAAACCTGCATCACTACAACGCTGTGAGGGTCAGGACTGCCTGACAGTGTGGGAGGCTGGAATATGGTCAGAGGTATAAAGCTTTCTCAACTTATTTTAGCTTTACATCCTGTAAACAGAAATGAACCCTCTTATGTACAGAATAGACCCGGCTTTGATAATGACGTCAGGTGCTGCCTGGGTGGAGTTTGCACGTTCTCCTTGCAACCGTGTGGGTTTCACCCAGGTGCTCCGGTTTCCTCCCACATCCCAAAGAAGTGCAGGTTTGTAGATTGCCCCAAGCTGTAGGGAGTTGATAGGAAAGTGGGATTACATGGAACAAGTGCGAATGGGTGAGCGATGGGTGTACTCGGTGGGTCCAAGGGCCTGTTTCCATGCTGTATCTCTATACTAAAGTAAACTCAATTAAACAATGTCTCTTGCTATAACAATAGGAACAACCTTAGCACTGCAATGGGTAGTTGCCATGCAAGGCCCAGCTGCCTTGTTCAACAAAACATAAAGCGGAGGCAGATGTGGCAAGTTGTAATGCTAATGGTTAGTTTAGAGATACAGCGCGGAAACAGGCCCTTTCGTCCACCGCGTCTGCACCGAGCAGCGATCCGCGCACATTAACATTATCCTATACCTACTAGGGACTAGTTTTACATTTACCAAGCCAATTAAGCAACAAACCTGAGCATCTTTGGAGGCCAGAGGAGCAGGACTTCACATTGAAGTTTGTCTTTTGTTGTCATGGGCTCCCTTGTCTCTCACATAGGACTTTCCACCCCAGCCACTCATGGCTACATCAAATGAGCTGCCCATCATTGACTAATCACAACTTTTCTTTACAATCCATGTGGGCACCCTCAGACAGCATTTTTTAAAATACTCTTAGGGTCAATGGGGAGGTTGATCTTAGATTCACACACCACCAACTCACATCTGCATCCTGGCATCTGACATACCTTTCATTCATTTGTTCTGCGTTCCTTTTCATATTATTAGTTTCCCTCTCCCCCGACTCTCAGTCTGAAGAAGGATCTCGACCCGTAACGTCACCTATTCCTTTTCTCCAGAGCTGCTGCCCAAGCCGCTGAGTTACTCCAGCATTTTGTGCCCGTCTGAGAACAACAGCATCGTTCTTTCCCATGTAAACATAGCACACACCCACTCCTGCAATACTCTGTGCATCATTGTCCAGGGTGGGGGCAGGGAAAGTCTTCAGTGGCCTACGGCATCTTCACGTTCAGGCACACCTGGGTGATATGTATAAAGCTACGTTTCATATAATCTAAAGAAAGTCCATTCTCAAGCCAGTTGAAGCCAGCACTCTCCATGTTTTTTGCCAGATATTTCAGGGCATAGTTTCCTCAGTGAAAAATGTGATGAAGCTGGGAGTCTCACCATTTTGATTGTCAGATGCATTAGCACAGCTGAAAGCCCGCTCAACACAAAAGCCACATATAAATGGAGGAACATAGAAACATAGAAGCATAGAAATTAGGTGCAGGAGTAGGCCATTCGGCCCTTCGAGCCTGCACCGCCATTCAATATGATCATGGCTGATCATCCAACTCAGTATCCCATACCTGCCTTCTCTCCATACCCTCTGATCCCCTTAGCCACAAGGGCCACATCTAACACCCTCTTAAATATAGCCAATGAACTGGCCTCAACTACCCTCTGTGGCAGAGAGTTCCAGAGACCCACCACTCTCTGTGTGAAAAAAGTCCTTCTCATCTCGGTCCTAAAGGATTTCCCCCTTATCCTTAAGCTGTGACCCCTTGTCCTGGACCTCCCCAACATCGGGAACAATCTTCCTGCATCTAGCCTGTCCAACCCCTTAAGAATTTTGTAAGTTTCTATAAGATCCCCTCTCAATCTCCAAAATTCTAGATTGTATAAACCGAGTCTATGCAGTCTTTGTTCATAAGAAAGTCCTGACCTCCCAGGAATCAGTCTGGTGAACCTTCTCTGCACTCCCTCTATGGCAATAATGTCCTTCCTCAGATTTGGAGACCAGAACTGTACGCAATACTCCATGTGTGGTCTCACCAAGACCATATACAACTGAAGTAGAACCTCCCTGCTCCTATAGTCAAATCCTTTTGCTATGAAAGCTAACATACCATTCGCTTTCTTCACTGCCTGCTGCACCTGCATGCCTACTTTCAATGACTGGTGTACCATGACACCCAGGTCGCGCTGCATCTCCCCTTTTCCTAATCGGCCACCATTTAGATAATAGTCTGCTTTCCTATTTTTGCCACCAAAGTGGATAACTTCACATTTATCCACATTATACTGCATCTGCCAAACATTTGCCCACTCACCCAGCCTATCCAAGTCACCTTGCAGTCTCCTAGCATCCTCCTCACAGCTAACACTGCCCCCCAGCTTAGTGTCATCCGCAAACTTGGAGATATTGCCTTCAATTCCCTCATCCAGATCATTAATGGATATTGTAAATAGCTGTGGTCCCAGCACTGAGCCTTGCGGTACCCCACTAGTCACTGCCTGCCATTGTGAAAACGACCCATTTACTCCTACTCTTTGCTTCCTGTTTGCCAGCCAGTTCTCTATCCACATCAATACTGAACCCCCAATGCCGTATGCTTTAAGTTTATATACTAATCTCTTATGTGGGACCTTGTCGAAAGCCTTCTGGAAGTCCAGATACACCACATCCACTGGTTCTCCCCTATCCACGCTACTAGTTACATCCTCGAAAAATTCCACAAGATTCGTCAGACATGATTTACCTTTCGTAAATCCATGCTGACTTTGTCCAATGATTTCACCACTTTCCAAATGTGCTGCTATCCCATCTTTAATAACTGACTCTAGCAGTTTCCCCACTACCGATGTTAGACTAGCTGGTCTGTAATTCCCCGTTTTCTCTCTCCCCCCCTTCTTAAATAGAGGGGTTATGTTTGCTACCTGCCAATCCTCAGGAACTACTCCAGAATCTAACGAGTTTTGAAAGATTATCACTAATGCACCCACTATTTCTGGAGCTACTTCCTTAAGTACTCTGGGATGCAGCCTATCTGGCCCTGGGGATTTATCGGCCTTTAATCCATTCAATTTACCCAACACCACATCCCGACTAACCTGGATTTAACTCAAGTCCTCCTTTGACCCGCGGTCCCCTGCTATTTCCAGCAGATTATTTATGTCTTCCTTAGTGAAGACGGAACCAAAGTAGTTATTCAATTGGTCCGCCATATTCTTGTTCCCCATGATCAACTTACCTGTTTCTGACTGCAAGGGACCTACATTTGTTTTAACTAATCTCTTTCTCTTCACATATCTATAAAAACCTTTGCAGTCAGTTTTTATGTTCCCTGCCAGTTTTCTTTCATAATCTATTTTTCCTTTCCTAATCAAGCCCTTTGTCCTCCTCTGCTGGTCTCTGAATTTCGCCCAGTCCTCTGGTATGCTGCTTTTTCTGGCTACTTTGTACGCATCATCCTTTGCTTTGATACTATGCCTGATTTCCCTTGTTATCCACGGATGCACTATCTTCCCTGATTTATTCTTTTGCCAAACTGGGATGAACAATTTTTGTAGTTCATCCATACAGTCTTTAAATGTCTTCCATTGCATATCCACCGTCAACTCTTTTAGAATTGATTGCCAGTCAATCTTGGCCAATTCACATCTCATACCCTCAAAGTTACCTTTCTTTAAGTTCAGAACCCTTGTTTCTGAATTAACAATGTCACTCTCCGTCCTAATGAAGAACTCAACCATATTATGGTCACTCTTGCCCAAGGGGGCACGCACAATAAGACTGCTAACTAACCCTTCCTCATTACTCAATACCCAGTCTAAAATAGCCTGCTCTCTCGTTGGTTCCTTTACATGGTGATTTAGATAACTATCCCGCATACTTTCCAAAAAATCCTCTTCCTCAGCGCCCCTGCCAATTTGATTCACCCAATCTATATGTAGATTGAAGTCACCCATTATAACTGTTTTGCCTTTGTCGCACACATTTCTAATTTCCTGTTCGATACCATCCCCAACTTCACTACTACTGTTAGGTGGCCTGTACACAACTCCCACTAGCGTTTTCTGCCCCTTAGTGTTTTGCAGCTCTACCCATACCGATTCCACATGCTCCAAGCTAATGTCCTTCTTTTTTATTGCATTAATCTCATATTCTGCTTGGGTAGCTTACAACCACCCAAGAACCCATGAACATTGAATTCTCCAATTTTAACTAACACCCGCATCCCTTCTTTATTCCTCCCTCTCTTCCGTGTGCCCCATCCTGATGCGCACTCATTTTTCCCACTATCATGCCCCCTTTCCTCTCCTCCAATCCACATATATCTCTCCCCTCGGCTTAGCATTTAATTCCTCTCTCCGTACTCATAACCTTTTATCTCTCTCATCGCTAATCTTTGTCCACCCGTCTACCAATCAAACCCCCCTCACCTGTGTCACTTGCCAGGCTCTGTCCTGCTCTCTCCTCTTTACCAGCTTTCCCCTCCCCCCTACTTCAATCAGTCTGATGAGGGTCCCAACCTGAAACATTACCTATCCCATGTCCTCCAGAAATGCTGCCCATCCCATTGAATTACCCCAGCACTTTGTTTTTTATCTCTGTCAGCCTATATCTACAGTACCTTGTATCTACACAACAGTTTTAAACTCCAAAAGCATTGGTTGATCCTGAGCAAAACACAAAGTCCTGAATAAACCTAGTGGGTCACACAACATCTACAGAGGGAATGGACAGGTGACATTTTGGGCATCGAGTCATACAACGTGGAAACAGGCTCTTCGGCCCAACCTGCCCATGCTGACCAACATGCCCCATCTGCACCTGTCCCACCTGCATTTCGCCCATATTCCTCTCAACCTATCCTATCCATGTACCTGTCTAAATATTTTTGAAATGTTGCAATAGTATCTACCTCAACTACCTCTTCAGGCAGCTCGTTCCATATACCCACGACCCTTTGTGTAAAAAAGTCGCCCCTCAGTTTCCTATTAAATCTTTCTCTCCTCACCTTAATGTCCTCTGGTCCTCAATTTCCCTACTCTGGGCAAAAGACTCCATTCATTTACTCAATCTATTCCTCTCCGGATTTTGTACGCATTTATAAGATCACCTCTCATCCTTTTGTGCTGCAAGAAATGATCCAAGCCTGCTCAACCTCACCCTATAGCTCAGACCCTCGAGTCCTGGCAACAAACTCGAAAGTCTCTTGTGAGTCCAATTGGGTGATTCTGTTGGTTTAGAAGTCTGGTCTAACAATAGCCCAGCATTTGCAAAGGCCAAACATTAAATAGCACCTTTTTTTTCAGTATCAGGATTCATGAAAACACTGCACGCTCTCTGTGGTAATATGGGCCAGAAAAGTAAGCAAGCTGAGATTTCCTCTGGCCTTTTTTAACATTAACTAATGTCAGTGACAATAACCTCATGAGAGTCATGACTGATAAATCCCTGGCTTCAGTTACTCAGTCAAAACCAAAGTGTCCTGTCAGTGCATTTCCACATAATGGTATACATCGCCCATATCTCAAAATTAGTGTGATTCCTGCTCTACAACATTCCTCTGTGAAGCACAATTGTCAGCACTGACTTTTTAACATCAGTGTGGACTCAAATAAAAATAGTACCTCCGCGTTAATTGTTGTTCCAGCTGTGCCCGAAGAGCATGTTCAGAGGTTTACTGGTATGTTTTGTACGGGTGAGGTGCACAAAGCCTATAATTAGGTACTACATGTTCTGACACTTTTAAATTCTGAGTTGCACAGATACATTAAGCAAGTCAGTTAATTAAATAAATAACTATTCCCTCGGTTTCACGGTCAAGAACCCTATCTCATTTTCAGCATCTAGATGTACAGCATCTCATTTGTCACCCTCATCCACAACATTCAAAGCCTTTTCATATTTTTCTGCAAAAAAAAATGTTTTCCCCCCCTCCCCCCCAACATCATCCACTTCTAGTATATTTGGCTTTCTTTTCATGGAAATGAATTGGAAATAACTTTGAGTTAAGTGCTTGTATTGGTTTGATCAAACACTGAGACAGAAGGTAGTTATAATACATGTCATGATATTTTCCCTGAAGTCTCTTTGCAATTTCTTTCATGTGTTTTTTTTTTTAACATTTGCCTTGGGAAGTCCTTTGACCTCGGCATGGCAGGTGTTTGGGGCAGAGTGGGGTTGGGGGGGAGGGGGGGGGGGGTGGAAAGCAGGGCTAACCGCTTTAAATCTCCTCATATATTAACAGATGGAGATAACATCTGAGACGCCAACATTCAAGGACAGTCTTTTAAACATTAGCCTGCAAGACCAAGTATTGGTCGCCCGAGAAAATTGTAATACCACCAGGCTGTTAAACATGGGTTACACAAAAAGCTGGAGAAACTCAGCGGGTGCAGCAGCATCTAAGGAACGAAGGAGATAGGCGACGTTTCGGGTCGAGACGTCGCCTATCTCCTTCGCTCCTTAGATGCTGCTGCACCCGCTGAGTTTCTCCAGCTTTTTGTGTAACCCTCGATTCTACAGCATCTGCAGTTCCTTCTTTAACAGGCTGTTAAACATTATTGGTTGAAAAATTGTATAATTTGACCTGCACTCTGGATGTAAATGGTTACTAATTTACCGGTTTCTGTGTACGCCAATGCAGTATAGATTCCGCACCACTTTATTCTATCTTCAGGGATTAGGCCTAATTCAAATATGTAAGGGAGGATCTTGAGTGTGTCCTGGAGCCTTACTGCAAACATTGTGTCAAACTATTAATGGTTCACACTAAGCAATCTCTTCCTAACCAGCCTAAAGAGTCAAAAAAGGGCAGGAAAAATATATTTACCATTTGTCTATTTATGGCACATGATTCAATAGTACCTTTTAAATTGCTCGCTAGTAAATGCAGGAATTCTTGGCCCTCCTTACACGACCTTGAAAAGTTGTTGTTAAGATGACTTCTTAATTTACAACAAATTCATTTGGTTATAGTACATCGACAGTGCTGTTAGTGGCGGGACTCAGACCATCGATTCTGAAGGAACACTGTTCAGCCACAAGGGGCATGCTGCAAGCTGTTACCAGCCCATGCTTGACAACCTGTGCTTTTGTCTATTCCCACCCCAGCACTTAACAGATGTGCTGCCAACAGGACATGTGCCCGATGCAATCTCCAGTATTAGTTAAACTGCCTGTGGAAGCCTCAGGACTAATTTTGGTTGAGCCTTGGGCACCTGCATTATGAGTGTTACCTTTCTGGCCACATGTTTTGGAATTAAATCTAGTTTCTATCCACCTCACTGCCCTTCAAGTATACAGGGTAACACTGGTAGGGTCAAGTATCTAGTATTCATTCAATTTTTGCACAAAGACAAAGTAGATTTGGTATTTTTCAGTTTATTCATTTATTGTGAAATAAAACAGTCTAGGATTTCACCACCTAAATTAAATTATAAGTACATGTTCCTCAGAATTTGGGCTTAAGCATTGTAAAGGTTCAAAATTGGTATGATTGCAAGGTATAATCTAATCCTGCAGCGCGAAACATATTTAATTGTGCTACTGTTTACTGTAGCCATGCACACAGCCATCATTTGCTAGGCCTTTTTATTTTTTTCCTCAATGCATCAGCAACGATACTGCAGGAATAGGAATAAAACAATATTGCAAGTCCTCCTCCACTCTCACTGGGTTGCTCGATGTACTACACTGATCTCACTTGGTCGTGAGTCTGGCAAAGCCAGAATATTCTCTATTGTAACCACGGTGTTTCACTACAAAAAGCCACAGGCAACAACCATTGCCCACCGACCACTAAGAGCCGTTGTGGAATAATGCACACAACCACTGCCATCTTGTTAACCAGTCAATGATTCATCCTTAAGTAATAGTGTGAAATGGGAATATTATTTTTTTTGTGAAGAAACCAAAACAAATCCCCTAAAGCTTTGGTACACTTCAGGCTCCCACTTTCAATTAAAAAGCTCATTGTTAATACCCACATAAAAGATCTGAATGGAAAATGAAATTAGTATCCTAAGCACCAGAGATATTCAGCTACTCTAAAAGATTACAAAAAGAATGACACTGTAAGAAACAAAATCAGAAAGTATTACCTTTCGTAATAACTATATCGTTCATTCATATGGGTTGTTCATATTCATGTAGTGTGATTCAAGATTTCAAGGTCCGTTTATTGTCACATGTACCAATTAAGGTACAGTGAAATTTGAGTTACCATACAGCCATACTAAGTGAAAAGCAACAAGACACACCACCACATAAAAGTTGACATAAACATCCATCACAGTGGATTCCACATTCCTCTCTGTGATGGAAGGCAATAAAGTTCAATCTTCTTCCTCTTGTACTCCCACGGTCAGAGCAGTCAAACCATCCACAGTCGGGGCGCTCAAAGCCCCTGCAGCCGACGAACTAAGCCCCCATCGGGGTAATCGAAACTCCCACGACAGGGCGGTTGAAACTCTTTCCGCGGCATGGAGCTCTCGAATCACCCCAGAGACCACGGGCTTCATGATGTTAAAGTCCACAGGCCCCACGGTTGGAGCTTCGATCCCCGACAAAGGGATCGCAAGTTCTGCAATGTTAAAGTCCCGCAGACCCCTGTGGTTTGGAGCACCCATCGGTCTCCAGGAAAGGCTGCGCCACTCCACAATAGGTTAGGTTGGGATGGAGATACGATATGGAAAAAAAATTGCATCTCCGTCGAGGTAAGAGATTGAAAAACAGTTTCCCTATAACCTGAGGCCAATATGTGCAACTAAATTTAAATCATTTGTATATTTTCTCATTTTTAAGGCTGATTGACTTTAGTCAAGTAGAAATTAATCTGATCAACAAAATTAGATGTGGGAACGACTTTAAAAAATTATTTTTTCTCCCAATAAATCATAATAGTTGAAGATATAAAATAAAACAACGTTAAAATGTGTACAATCCATGATTAATAAGCAAGTTCAGGAGAGGAACAGGGGAACCAAACACAGTACTTGGCATTGTGCACTGTTATGTTGACCAAAGCAAAAAACAATTGCAGTTTCTAAAGATGCAATAAATTGGCATGTCAAATCTTCTGGGGAAGATAAATTGAGACAAGATACCTATTGCTAGAACCAACATAGGTTTCATCCAGAGTAGTTAAGCCATATGATTTACTGTCAACTCAGTTTAGGAATGCAGACAACGTAATTCACCTGTGGATATAAATGAACAGATTTGAACAGAAACAGCTGTCACAAACTCCTGACATTTGCTGGATGATTTATCACGTTCTTCTGATCGCTCTGTCGTGTGTTTTCAGAGTTTTAGTTTCCTTTAGAGATTTTTAAGAACAGATGAGTTGAGCACTGTGTCAACATCTGTAGTCGTGTTGGATAGGGTGTGATGTTACTGTAAATTATATCCTTATGTTGGTGTACATTACAGTGTTCTGTGAAATGTGGCAAAGGGGCTCGACACCGAACCATAAAGTGCACTAATCCACGCAAGAAATGCGATTTATCAACACGCCCGAAGGAGGCGGAAGACTGCGAGGATTATTCGAAATGCTACGTCTGGAGAACAGGAGACTGGTCTAAGGTGGTACACAGTCAGTAAAACTGCTTTTTTCATTTAATCTTCCTGTCAGATTATTAAGGGTGGGCACAAAAAGCTGGAGTAACTCAGCGGGACAGGAAGGATCTCTGGAGAGAAGGAATGGGTGACGTTTCTGGTCAAGATGTCACCCATTCGTCAAGACACATCAAGACGTCACCTAAAATAAAACTAGTGAATGGGTCGGCGTGGACACAGTGGGCTGAAGGGCCTGCTTCCATGTGACAACTCCTCAAAATATACTATTAGATAGCCAAAAAACACATCAGGCTCAGCCAGAAATGATTGTCCTTTATCTTTGAAAGAATCAAAGTATTAACATATGTTCATTAATGTGGTTCTACATGAAGAGTTTTTATCAAGTAACCTGCCTGTTGTTATTTAGTGTAAATCTCTCTTTTTCCTTAAACTCCTTCCTGTTACTTTCAAATGCTCATTTGTCATTAAGCATCAAAATAGCTGCAAAGATGTTGCCCGGACCCGAGGCCCTGAGCTATATGGAGGGGTAGGGCAGGCTCGGACTGTATTCCTCGGAGTGCAGGAAGCTGAGGAGTGCACTTACAGAGGTGTGAAGATTTATGAAGGGAATAGATAAGGCAAATGCACAAAATATTTTACCCAGGGAAGGAGTATCAAGAACTAGAGGACATAGGTTTAAGTTAAGAGGTGAAAGATTTCACTGCCACAGAAGGCAGTGGAGGCCAATTCACTGGATGATTTCATGAGACAGTTAAATTTCGCTTGTAGGCCTAAAGGAATCAAGGGATATGGGGAAAAAGCAGGAACGGGGTACTGATTTGGATGATCAGCCATGATCATATTGAATGGCGGTGCTGGCTCAAAGGTCCGAATGGCCTACTCCTGCACCTATTTTCTATGTTTCAATGTTTCTATTGAATGGGTGATAACAGAAAACTTAGAGACTTTACATTAACAGAACATTTGTTAGACTTTACAGAATATGTACATAATGTTAAATATAGTAGATAAAAATCACAGAAGAACACCTCCACCTCCAATGCCGCATGGACCATCAGCATGGAATAAGTTCCATTTGTAATCTGCAATGAATGAAAGATATTTTATTATGACATGTCACAAAGTTAGAAAGTATTCTATTTAGTCCCCAATGGTCCCCCTTTGTTCTCGGTGGCACGTTCAACCACCGGGACCCATTAGTCACTGAGTGACTTACTCTTAACCATGGAGTATAAGTAAAGCTAGAAATAACCTTGTCCCAGGTTAGAGAGGATAACATTGGAGAGGCATGAATATTGGAGAGGGATGAATATCCAGGAAACTCTGCTGGCGGTATACCAATTGCATATTGCTCAACAACCAGATCAGGTTCAGGCATGATGCTGACAATCACCCAATCTACCAATACTTGACCGGCAAGACTCACACATGATGTAAAGCTGTTTGAACAGGGCACCGAGGGATGCCAAACTTCATGGAACCATTCTTGCAAAGAATCGGTGCTTTCTGTAAGGAAACTGAAAAATGCACAGAAACCACTGTGAACGCTTGAACTCAATCCCAACAATAGTCAAAGTGTTCACTGGCAAATGTGACGACCATCTGGAATGTTCTGTGCAGACTTGCACCCTTTTCTTGGTAAATCTACATTTTTCCTCCAAGGCTAATTATTGTGCTGTGCCTTTCCTTTCAATTACAGCACTGTTTTCTTATGCCTCTCCCTCCAGAAAAAAAAAAAACTTACTCCAGCAATCTCATTGCTTCCATCTAAACCTTGTGCCAACCCTCTGTGCCACTCTTAAATAAGGAAAGTGTAAGAGGTCTGCTTTCGGTATGGTGCGTAATCGTCCCAGCAAGGAGGTGTCAAAAATGGAAACTGTTGCTTCTTGGCAATTTTATTTCTTAAATTTCCTTTTTCTTCCCAGACTGACCCACCTCATCAGGTCTCCTAACACATAAGGGAGCCAGTCAGCTGGCGTCAGTAATGAGATCTATTGGCAAATGGGTTCATTAGAATTCCCATAGATTCACATCTGGGCCTGCCTTAGATGCCAACTGGGAGATGTACAAACTGGTAAAAATTCAATACGTCCAAATATAAACTGTTTGTGCTACTTTTTAACTTTACACAGCTCCAGGGAGTGCTTTATGGTGAAATGGATCTATCCAAGACTGGCTTGCATCACTCACTCCTGGGTGAAATTTTAACTTAATCTACCTTTGCCCCCAAAATAAAGGTATACATTAGGATGCTCCAGGTGGTGGGAATTCAATTGGCAAAAATGTAAAACCTAAATCTGACCTGTTGCAAATATGCCTGCTTCCTGTTTAATTGTAACACACATAGAGGGAGGGAGGTTATTGATTGGGATCTTTAAATCGTAGTGCTTTAGTGTAATTTACACCTGGGTTTAAAGGTTAACCTCTTCTGCAGTAGATTTCCAGAACTTGTCTTTAAGTGGAGGCAGGATTAATGGCTTTCACGGAGAGGGCAACAGGTCAGGTGTCTTGAGATTCATAATAATTCTGTGCTCACAGCTCCATTCTCAGATGTCTCGGGAAATGGTTTGGCAAAAGTACTTGCTGCTAGTATGTTGTTTGTATTTGGAGTTCTTCACACACAAAATGGATCATGCCAAGAGTGCTTTGGATTGGGCTTCGGGTGAGAAAGAGCTGGCAATGTCATACTGTGCGGTGAGCCAAGGAGTACAACAGAGAGTGGGGTGGGGGAGGGGAGGTTAGAGAAGGGGCATCGAAGGGGAAAGCAACAAAGGCATTAACTTTGCAGGAGCTGTCACCCATGCGAAATACAATGGTTTAGTTCTTGTAGCGGCAGAAATCAGCACCCTAGCCACTAAATGGATGAGAATGGTTGAAGGGGGTGTCTTCGAAATGCGTGGGAGCTCACTCACAGAGACCTTCAGTGAGGAAACGTCTTTGAAATATCTCCAAACTAATCTAAAAACAAAACTTCTGCACAAGCATCTAAGCTCCAAACACGCCCAAAAAAAATCATAAATCCCATCCACGGAGGTTTAATCCTCAAATCCTAAATGATCCACAAGGTGGTATATATTTAAAACAACAGATGGAACTTTTTTTTGAGACCAACGATATTCCAGATATTTCACCCGCTTTACTATGGGAATCTTTTAAGGGCATTTATCAGAGGATCAATAACTTCATACCAAGCTTTTCAAAATAAAAAGAACAAGAATGAACAAATGCAGTTAGAAGAACGAACCAGACAACTGGATCTAGATAATGCTAAAGAGCCAACTGTCGATAAACATAATAAAATAACAATTTTGAAATTGAAATTAAACAGAATATTATCTGCAAAAGTTATGATTATTTCAAATAACAAAACAGGAAAATTTTGAATTCGGTGATAAACCACATAAACTTTTGGCACGTCAACTGAAAAAACGGGAAAAAGATCATACGATTTTAAAGATTAAATCAGATAAAGGAGAATTGCTAACATTGCCTAATGATATCAATAAAAGATTTGCTCAATTTATCAAAATTTATATACATCTAAAACATCAGCAGATGGTACTAAAGTTATAAAGTTTTTGGATAACTAATCTCCCAAAATTTAATCTGCTTGAACAAGAGGAATTAGGAGCGCAGGTCCTAATTAAGGAAATAGAAGAAACAACAAACTCACTGAGGAATGGCAAAACACCAGGACCGGATGAATTTAGTAATGAATTTTATAAAAGATTTTATGAGATAATTTCACGGCGTCTACATAAAATATACACATATGCTTTCAAAGAAAAAACATTACCAGAAACATTAGCGGAATCAACGATTACACTTATACCTAAAAAAGATAAAGATTTAGAAGACCCTGGCTCATACAGAGCCATCGCACTGTTACATACAGATAAAAAAATATTAGCGAAAATATTAGCAAGAAGATTAAGTAAATATGTTAGCAAATTAATAAACGCGGATCAAACAGGGTTTATACCCAAGAGATACTCATGCAATAATTTGAGATGTCTGTTTAATATAATGCATTCATATAAAACTGAAGAACAAGACTTATCAATTATTTCATTGAACGCAGAAAAAACATTCGATTGGGATTACCTCGTTAAAGTATTGCAAAAATTTCAAATGGGAGAGAATTTTATCTCATGGGTAAAACTATTATATGACAGACCTGCTAGAATATTGACTAATAACATTTGTCTCCAAAATTTCAACTATCCAGGGGCAATAGACAGGGATGCTCACTATCATCTCTGCTATTTGTCCTTTTGACAAGTTAGGTCTTTATTCTTTAGAGCGCAGAAGGTTAAGGGGGGACTTGATTGAGGTCTTTAAAATGATGAAAGGGATAGACAGAGTTGACGTGGATAAGCTTTTCCCATTGAGGGTAGAAAAGATTCAAACAAGAGGGCATGACATGAGAATTAAGGGACAGAAGTTTAGGGGTAACATGAGGGGGAACTTCTTTACTCAGAGAGTGGTGGCTGTGTGGAATGATCTTCCTGCAGAAGTGGTGGAGGCAGGATCGATTTTAACATTTAAAAGTAAAGTGGATAGGTATATGGACGGGAAGGGAATGGAGGGGTATGGTCTGAGTGCAGTTAGGTGGGACCAGAGGAAAATAAATGGTCGGCACGGACTGGAAGGGCCGAGAAGGCCTGTTTCCGTGCTGTAATTGTTAAATGGTTATATGGTTATAATTCAAAGAAGACATTTGTGCAAACCTAAAGAATTTAGTGGATTAACACTCCCTCATTTTTTGTATTACTATTGGGCAGCAAATGTCAAAAATGTGATTCACCTGTTGGACAATTCAGCCCAACGGGTGGATTGGATAGTAATGGAGAGAGGAGGATTGTTCCCCTTTTAATATAGGAGCGACCCTTCTCTCACCAATAAAATTGAATAATACAATATACAGTAAAAATCCAATTATTCATAGTACTATTAGAATTTGGAAACAAATAAAATTAACCCTTAAATTAAGAAATCTATCGCTTCTCTCTCCCATAGTTAATAACCCGTCGTTTAAACCATCCACTATCGATAAATCGTTTACACATTGGGAAAGAATAGGAATTAAAACGTTTGGAGATATGTATGAAAAAGGAACTTTTTTATCATTCCAACAACTACAACTTTAATACAATCTGAGAAGTAATCAACATTTTAAATATTTTCAAATTCGTGATTATTTGAAAAAATATACACAAGAATACCAGACCTATTAGACAAAGCTATGAATAGAAAGGCGGACTCAATTAATTTAATATCATACTTGTATAATATCATCCTAAATATAGAAATACCATCATCCGATAGAATTAGAAGAGATTGGGAATAAGAACTAGACATAAAAATCTCGAAAGAGAGTTGAGATAAACACTTGCTATATGTGCATAAATGCTCGATTAATGTAAGACATATTCTAATCCAATTTAAAATCCTACACAGATTATACTATTTGAAAACTAAAATAAGTAAAATCTTTCCAAATGTTTCCCACATTTGTGATAAATGTCTATCTCAAGAAGCAACTTTAGCACATTCCTTTGTTTTTTGCATAAAAATCCAAAAATCTTGGAATTAAATCTTTGAACTTTTTACAAAATTATTTAAAATTAAATTGAAACAGAACGCAGAATTGATTATTTTTGGAACAATGGAAGTCGGTTCTGAGCTGACTTCGTTCCAAAAGAGTTTCCTCAATTAGGGCTTAATAATGGCAAATAACCTCATTCTTAAATTCTGGAAAAACGTTCCCACACTAACGGTAAAAATGTGGGTTTCAAATATATCCAAAATATTACACCTCAAAGATATGAGATTCGTCCTAGCAGGCAAATCAGAACCATTTCCAAAAGATTTGGTCTCCATTTATCGACTTATTACAAGCATAGGGTGCAACATAACCATATAACCATATAACAATTACAGCACGGAAACAGGCCATCTCGGCCCTTCAAGTCCGTGCCGAACAACTTTTTTCCCTTAGTCCCACCTGCCTGCACTCATACCATAACCCTCCATACCCTTCTCATCCATATGCCTATCCAATTTATTTTTAAATGATACCAACGAACCTGCCGCCACCACTTCCACTGGAAGCTCATTCCACACCGCTACCACTCTGTGAGTAAAGAAGTTCCCCGTCATGTTACCCCTAAACCTCTGTCCCTTAATTCTAAAGTCATGTCCTCTTGTTCGAATCTTCCCTATTCTCAAAGGGAAAAGCTTGTCCACATTAACTCTGTCTATCCCTCTCATCATTTTAAAGACCTCTATCAAGTCCCCCCTTAACCTTCTGCGCTCCAGAGAATAAAGACCTAACTTATTCAACCTATCTCTGTAATTTAGCTGTTGAAACCCAGGCAACATTCTAGTAAATCTCCTCTGTACCCTCTCTATTTTGTTGACATCCTTCCTATAATTGGGCGACCAAAATTGTACACCATACTCCAGATTTGGTCTCACCAATGCCTTGTACAATTTTAACATTACATCCCAGCTTCTATACTCAATGCTCTGATTTATAAAGGCTAGCATACCAAAAGCTTTCTTTACCACCCTATCTATATGAGATTCTACCTTCAAGGAACTATGCACGGTTATTCCCAGATCCCTCTGTTCAACTGTATTCTTCAATTCCCTACCATTTACCATGTACGTCCTATTTTGATTTGTCCTGCCAAGGTGTAGCACCTCACATTTATCAGCATTAAACTCCATCTGCCATCTTTCAGCCCATTTTTCCAACTGGCCTAAATCACTCTGTAGACTTTGGAAATCCTCTTCATTATCCACAACACCCCCTATCTTGGTATCATCTGCATACTTACTAATCCAATTTACCACCCCTTCATCCAGATCATTGATGTACATGACAAACAACAAAGGACCCAACACAGATCCCTGAGGCACCCCACTAGTCACCTGCCTCCAACCCGACAAACAGCCATCCACCATTACCCTCTGGCTTCTCCCATTCAACCACTGTTGAATCCATCTTGCTATTCCTGCATTTATACCCAACATAACTGAAAATAAATGGTTTCAGGACCTGGCGAGGGGTGTGTAAAGATAAGAAGTAGATACATTCCCTTTATCTTATCTTATTTTGGTATATTTTCTTTTTTCATTTTTCTCTTTCCCTTTTTTGTCTTCTACGCCTCTACGGGTTCTTTCTTTTCACTCTCACACGCACTTACTATCTTATCTAACTTTCTCTACTTTTCCTTTTCTTAAAGTTTAAAACAAGAAGTGATACATGAAATGTATTATGTTATTTTTGGCTTATACTACTGTAATATACATTACTTCTAATAAAAAGAAATTTAAAAAAAAATTCCCACCCACAATATAACGGGCAGTCTAAAAGGGACGGATTGCATCTTAACAGGTGGGGGACCAGCATTCTGGCCGGCAGGTTTGCCACTGCTACACGGATGGTTTTAAACTGAATAAGGGGGGTGGGGTATCAAATGGGATAGTCGAGGACGGAGTTAGAGGGAAAGAGAGTAAAGCGATGGTTAATGACCCCAGAATTAACGGGGAAGAAAGCTCACAAAGGGATAGGAGAGTATGGCCAAGTGTAATAGGGATCGATGTGAAAGGGGCCACTTGTCAACATAATTGTATAAGGAGTAAGAGTGTTGTAAAAACAAGCCTGAAGACTTTGTGTCTCAATGCGAGGAGCATTCGTAATAAGGTGGATGAGTTGAAGGTGCAGATAGCGATTAATGACTATGCTATAGTTGGAATCACGGAGACTTGGCTCCAGGATGACCAAGGCTGGGAGCTGAACATCCAGGGATATTCAATATTCAGGAGGGATAGACGAAAAGGAAAAGGAGGTGGGGTAGCGTTGCTGGTGAGAGAGGAGATTAATGCAATAGAAAGGAAGGACATTAGCGTGGAGGATGTGGAATCGATATGGGTAGAGCTGCGAAACTCTAAGGGGCAGAAAACGCTAGTGGGAACTTTGTACAGGCCACCTAACAGTAGTATTGGAGTTGGGGATGGCATCAAACAGGAAATTAGAAATGCGTGCAACAAGGGTAACACGGTTATAATGGGTGACTTCAATCTGCATGTAGATTGGGTGAATCAAATTGGCAGGGGTGCTGAGGAAGAGGATTTCCTGGAATGTATGCGGGATAGTTTTCTCAACCAACATGTGGAGGAACCAACGAGAGAGCAGGCTATTCTAGACTGGGTATTGAGTAATGAGGAAGGCTTAGTTAGCAGTCTTGTTGTGCGTGGCCCCTTGGGCAAGAGTGACCATAATATGGTTGAGTTCTTCATTAGGATGGAGAGTGACAAAATTAAGTCAGAAACAAGGGTTCTGAACTTGAACAAAGGTAACTTTGAAGGTATGAGATGTGAATTGGCCAAGATAGACTGGCAGGTGATTCTTAAAGGGTTGACAGTGGATGTGCAATGGAAGGTATTTAAAGACTGCATGGATGAAGTACAAAAGTTGTTCATACCAGTTTGGCAAAAGAATAAATCGGGGAAGGTGGTGCATCCATGGATAACAAGGGAAATCAGGGATAGTATAAAAACAAAAGATGAGGCATACAAATTTGCCAGAAAAAGCAGCCTACCGGAGGACTGTGAGAAATTCAGAATCCAGCAGAGGAGGACAAAGGGCTTAATTAGGAAAGGGAAAATAGATTATGAAAGGAAACTGGCAGGGAACATAAAAACTGACTGCAAAAGTTTTTATAGATATGTAAAGAGAAAGAGACTAGTTAAAACAAATGTTGGTCCCTTGCAGTCAGAAACAGGTGAATTGATCATGGGGAACAAGGACATGGCAGACCAATTGAATAACTACTTTGGTTCTGTCTTCACTAAGGAAGACATAAATAATCTGCCGGAAATAGCAGTGGAACGGGGGTCAAATAAGATGGAGGAACTGAGTGAAATCCAGGTTAGCCGGGAGGTGGTGTTGGGTAAATTGAACGGATTGAAGGCCGATAAATCCCCAGGGCCAGATAGTCTGCATCCCAGAGTATTCAAGGAGGTAGCCTCAGAAATAGTGGATGCATTAGTGATAATTTTTCAAAATTCCTTAGATTCTGGAGTAGTTCCTGAGGATTGGAGGGTAGCTAATGTAACCCCACTTTTTAAAAAAGGAGGGAGAGAGAAAGCGGGGAATTACAGACCAGTTAGTCTAACATCGGTAGTGGGGAAACTGCTAGAGTCAGTTATTAAAGATGGGATAGCAGCGCATTTGGAAAGTGGTGAAATCATTGGACAAAGTCAGCATGGATTTACGAAAGGTAAATCATGTCTGACAAATCTGATAGAATTTTTCGAGGATGTAACTAGTAGAGTGGATAAGGGAGAACCAGTGGATGTGTTATATCTAGACTTTCAGAAGGCTTTCGACAAGGTCCCGCATAAGAGATTAGCATACAAACTTAAAGCACACGGTATTGGGGGTTCAGTATTGATGTGGATAGAGAACTGGCTAGCAGACAGGAGGCAAAGGGTAGGAGTAAACGGGTCCTTTTCAGAATGGCAGGCAGTGACTAGTGGGGTGCCGCAAGGCTCAGTGCTGGGACCCCAGCTATTTACAATATATATTAATGATTTGGACGAGGGAATTCAATACAACATCTCAAAATTTGCAGATGATACCAAGCTGGGGGGTATAGTTAGGTGTGAGGAGGATGCTTGGAGGCTGTAGGGTGATTTGGATAGGCTGAGTGAATGGGCAGATGCATGGCAGATGCAGTACAATGTGGATAAATGTGAGGTTATCCACTTTGGTGGCAAAAACATGAGGGTAGACTATTATCTGAATGGTGGCAGATTAGGTAAGGGGGAGATGCAACGAGACCTGGGTGTCATGGTACACCAGTCATTGAAAGTAGGCATGCAGGTGCAGCAGGCAGTGAAGAAAGCAAATGGTATGTTAGCATTCATAGCGAAAGGATTTGAGTATAGGAGCAGAGAGGTTCTACTGCAGTTGTACAGGGTTTTGGTGAGGCCACACCTGGAGTACTGCGTACAGTTTTGGTCTCCAAATCTGAGGAAAGACATCCTTGCCATAGAGGGGGTACAGAGAAGATTCACCAGACTGATTCCTGGGATGTCAGGACTTTCATATGAGGAAAGATTGGATAGACTCGGTTTGTACTCGATGGAATTTAGAAGATTGAGGGGGGATCTTATAGAAACCTACAAAATTCTTAAGGGGTTGGACAAGCTAGATGCTGGAAGATTGTTCCCGATGTTGGGGGAGTCCAGAACAAGGGGTCACAGTCTAAGGATAAGGGGGAATTCCTTTAGGACCGAAATGAGGAAAACATTCTTTACACAGAGAGTGGTGAGTCTCTGGAATTCTCTGCCACAGAAGGTAGTTGAGGCCAGTTCATTGGCTATATTTAAGAGGGCGTTAGATGTGGCACTTGTGGCTAAAGGGATCAGGGGGTATGGAGAGAAGGCAGGTACGTGATACTGAGTTGGATGATCAGCCATGATCACATTGAATGGCGGTGCAGGCTCGAAGGGCCGAATGGCCTACTCCTGCACCTATTTTCTATGTTTCTATGTTTCTATGAACCTACACTGCACTCCTTCAATAGCAATATTGTCCTTCCTCAAATTAGGAGACCAAAATTGCACACAATACTCCTGGTACGGTCTCACCAGGGCCCTGTACAACGGCAGTAGGACCTCCTTGTTCCTAAACTCAAATCCTCTCACAATGAAGGCCAACATCCCATTAGCTTTCTTCACTGCCTGCTGTACCTGCATGCGTACTTTCAGTGAATGATGTACAAGCACACCAGGCCTTGGTGCACCTCCCCTTTTCCTAATCTGACACCATTCAGATAATAATCTGCCTTCCTGTTCTTGCCACTAAAGTTGATAACCTCACATGTATCCACATTATACTGCATCTACCATGCATCTGCCCACTCACCCAACCTATCCAAGTCACCCTGCAGCCTCATAGTAGCATCCTCATCGCATCACACACTGCCACCCAGCTTTGTGCCAACCGCAAACTTGGAGATGTCACGTTTAATTCCCTTGTCTAAATTGTTCATATATATTGTAAATAACTGGGGTCCCAGCACAGAGCCTTGCGGCACCCCACTAGCCACTGTCTGCCATTCTGAAAAGGACCTGTTAATTCCTACTCTTTGCTTCCTGTCTGCCAACCAGTTCTCTATCCATGCCAATACCCTAACCCCCAATACCATGTGCTCTAATTTTGCACACTAATCTCTTGTGTGGGACTTTGTCAAAGGCTTTTTGAAAGTCCAGATGCAACACATCCACTGGCTCTCCCTTATCCATTCTACTTGTTACGTCCTCAAAAAATTCCAGAAGATTAGTCAAGAATGATTTCCCCTTTATAAATCCATGCTGACTTTGACCAATCCTGTCGCTGCTTTATAAATGCGCTGCTATTATATCTTTAATGTAGCAATGAGTTGCTGCCTTACAGCGAATGCAGCGCCAGAGACCCGGGTTCAATCCCGATTATGGGTGCTGTTTGTATGGAGTTTGTACGTTCTCTTCGTGACTTGCACGGGTTTTCTCCAAGATCTTCGGTTTTCCCCACATTCCAAACACGTGCAGGTTTGTAGGTTAATTGGCTTGATAAATGTAAAAATTGTCACTAGTACGGGGATCGCTGGTCGGCGCAGACCCGGTGGGCCGAAGGGCCTTTTTCCGTGCTGTATCTCTAAATTAAATAAACTAAGACTCAAACATCTTCCCCACTACCGATGTAAGGCTAACGCGTCCATATTTCCCCGTTTTCCCTCCCTCCTTTTTTAAAAAGTGGAGTTACATTAGCTACCCTCCAGAGTCGAGGGAACATTGGAAAATGATCACCAATTCATCCACGATTTCTAGGGCCACTTCGAGAACTCTCGGATGCAGACTATCAGGCGCTGGGGATTTATCCGCCTTCAGTCCCAACGGTTTACCGAACACCATTTCCTGACCAATGTGGATTCCCTTCAATTCCTCCCTTCCACTAGATCCTAGGTCCCCGAATATTTCTGGGAGACTGTGAAATGCAATGCAAAATTATTTTATTTATCTGCTCTCTGTTGAATCAAATTGAATCAGCTGGACTGCAAAACAATCCTGGAAACTGCAAAATAACTTTGGATGGGTAAAATAAAACAACCTAGCTGTTATAAAAAGAGTATAAGAAATGTATTCAAAGAGGAGACTTAAGTCTAATGGGCTAAATCGCCTACTCCGCCATATGATAGTATAATTCTTTTTCTTCCAACATTGGCAGACTTGCTTTCAACTGCTTAAATACTAAGCTTCAGAAATCCTTCCTAAATATTTTCATTTCTCTACCTCCCTTTCCTCCCTTAAGATGCTCTTTAAAGCCTGCCTCTGACCAGACTTTTAGCCATCTGTCCAAATATCACATTATGTGGCTTGATGTTAGAATTTATTTCTTAATGCTTCCATAAATTACCTGGGGGCATTTTACTATATCAGGGGCACTGTACTGGCAAGCTGCAATGCCAAATTACCTTCAATTGGACAATTTAGAAATTCAAACTTCTTTTTAGACAACTTCACTTCCCAAAGTGCAAGACTTCAGCTGGTGGAATAATTGTTTTCCAGTGTTTTGACCTTTCAGGTGACCTTCAACAGATCAGGTGCAGGTAATTTCTTGTACAGAAAAAGGCCTAACAGCATACATTTCATATTTCCCAATCTCTAGCAGGCGCAGAAGTACTTTTTTTTAAAACGTGTGCTTTGGCAGGTACTGTAAATCAAATGGCTAGGTTGTGTTCAGCAACAGCTTAACCACATGTTTAATCAATTACAGCGCTCATGCTTGAAAGCTGCTGCATGTAAATATTAGCTGGCATTGATGTTTCCAGCATTTTAGATGCACATTTATCCCTAGGGTACAACAAATATTGATTTGCTCACACATTACATAAAAACTACTTTGTACCATTTGGAGTTTGTAAAATAGCAAATGATTTAGTTAATTTTATATTTTTGCATTGCGGTTACATAAATTTGAATGAATAACCTGCTGTTATTCATCATTTATCAAGCTCTAGTTTAGTTTAGAGATATAGTGCAGAAGCAGGCCATTCGGCCCGCCTAGTCCGCGCCGACTGGCGATCCCCGTACATTAGCACTATCCTTCACAGTAGGGACAATTTACAATTTTACCGAAGCCAATTAACCAACAGGCATGTACGTCTTTGGGAACTGGAGCATCCGGAATAAACCCTCACTGGTCACGGGTAGAACGTACTGTACAAACTCCAAACAGAGAGCACCCGTAGTCAGGATCAAACCCGGGTCTCTGGTGCTGTAAAGCAGCAACTCTACCGCTGTTCCACTGTGCTGCCTCTAGTTTCCACCCAAAGCAGGGGTGAAAAGTGAATGAGATTATTGTAAAATTTATGTTCTCATTCAGAAATTATGGCTTTGCTTGGAACATTTGACACTATAACTTCATTATATTAGACGAGTAAGGTAAACAAATGGACCTTATTGGTTCAACAGTCCAACGTATTTACAAAAATCAGACACTGTTGATCCTGACAGGGCATTACAATTTTACATTGACATAAGACTTGAACATACAGGAATTAAGCTGCAAAAAACTAGCAGAGATTTGCAAAGTTTAAGTATTATCAGTTTTTTTTGTTTGAGGAGCTACCTATGGATAACATTAATGTGGATAACACCAGGCATTCATTAATAGTACACGTATTAAGTGGAGGTCATCTTGTGACAGTGATATGAAATTAATTAGGAGATGGGGCAGGGTTTGACTTGTCATCACGAATCGATACAGAACCATTATGTTTATAAATGGTTTAAATGAAAGAAATCCAAAACATTCTGACAATTAAAGTTTCCAAAGGTGATGGAAAGACTGGAGGAAAGATTAGGCACTCAGAGCTCTCTTATACCTGCATTAAGGAGGCAATTAAACACACCTGAGGCAAATAAATAAACGATGGATCTTTGTCCCAAACATTACGGAGGGCACTGTATGTATAGTGATACTTACACTGGACAATATACAAAAATGAATTTCAAGAGACAAGAGGTTGAAGTTTACTGTGACAAAGGGGGAGTTTAAATTCAATTAATTATATAAATCTAGAATATATACAATAGTAATCGTGACCATTAAACCCACCTAGTTCATAGAAGGAAATCTACCAACTGGTATAACACATTATATCTGGCTCAAATGTGACCCACAGCCTCTGAAATCTCCCTGCAATCCACTCAATGTGAGGGCAATTAGGTATGGATAAAAAAAACCATCAGTCTTCTCAGTAATGCTGATACCTGTGACTGAATTAAAAAGTTAAATTCAGGAACATTGAAATCTCCATAGAAATACATTTACCACAGGCAAAAATGTTCCAAGGCACTTTGGAAGAGGGCTGCCTAACAAATGTTGATGCCAAGTTACCTACAGAGATATTAAAATAGCAAGGATACTCTGGTAAACGTTCTATTACCCAAATCTCTGTGAGGAATAGTATGTGAGTTGTTTGGGTTTCAGGAAGGAAGTGGACAACACACTTTACAAACTGCAAGATATCTATATGCTGAAGAAAGCAAGCTTGCTGCTTTGTAAGTACCGGATGTCAACTCTAGGATTCTATTCACTAGACCCCAGTTGCTCGGTGACCATATACCGTGCATCACAAAGCAGTCATCACTTCCTCTGTCTGCCGCAGTTCATTTTCCCATCCACTAGTAGGTTAAGCCACAGGGTGGTTACTAGGCAACAGTGGTTATCTGTTCATCGCACAA
This sequence comes from Raja brachyura, assembly GCA_963514005.1. The sequence goes on along the minus strand of OY740783.1, from coordinate 70,555,645 downwards.
TGATTATAACACTCAAGGAAGCCATTCACCCCATTAAGCCCATGTCAGCCAAAAGTCAGAACAAACCTGCTGAACCCATTCCCCGTGACCCTGCAAATTCTTTCCTTTCAGATACTTACCCAGCTCTCATTTGAAATCTGCACTTGAATTTGTAGTCACTACTACCCCTGAGAGCGCATCCCGTTTGCAAATACCAAATGCACTAAACGGCTTTTCTTCACGTCAGTTTTGGTTCTTTTGCCAATCAACTAATTCCAAGTTCTGTTGCTTTTTTGTCCCTCCACAGATGGCAACAGTTTCATTCCGTCTACTCCCATTCACCTCATGAGCTTAAATACGGCTTAAATGAGGTCAGATCCTCTCACAATCTCAACTGTTCCAAATAAATAGCTTCTGCAGTCAATCTGTGTAATTAAGTTCCATCATCCCTGGAATTATTTGCCAAATCTCTTCTGCACCCTCTCTAAAGTCTGTCTGAATTCGCCTCTCAGACTGAGTGCAATGCTCCCATTATGCCCAAACCAGTGTTTCATTCATAGCTTTCTTGCTCCTTAGCTCTATCCCTCTACTTGGTGGCGCAGCGGTAGAATTGCTGCCTTACACCAGAAAACCAGGTTCAATCCTGACTACAGGTACTGTCGGTATGGAGTTTGTAGGTTCTCCCCATGACCGTGTGGGTTTCCTCCCACACATCAAAGACATACAGGTTTGTAGGTTAATTGACTTTGGTAAATTGTCCCTAGTATGTAGGATAGTGTTAGTGTGTGCCGATCACTCGACTCAGTGGGCGAAGGGCCTGATTCCGTGCTGTTCCTTTAAACTAAAATACTTACAGTAACAAACACAGGATCCCATGTGGCTTTTATGCAACATTCAAAAACCCTCCTGCCGCTTTCCAATGCATTTGTCCAATAATAAAATAAAAGACTAGTAAATGCTGAAGATACATATCTGCGGCATCTGCAGAAAGAAAAATGAAGCTTTTTCAAGAATACCCTTCATCAGAAATGAGTGATATGTGTGTAATACTATTGTGCATCCAAATCATTCAATATTGAACTCTGTATTTGTCCTCTGCTCAGTCTCCCTTCTAAAATGTGACACTACAATTTTCAGCATGAAAATATCACGTGCCACAAATCCGCCCATCCTACCAATATAACTATATTTCCTTGAAGCCTGTTGCCATTCTCGTCATTTTGCCTCCAAAGTTTTGTGGCAGCTGCAAATTTGGGAAATGTATCCTGTGCATCCAAGTATGTCTTTAGCATATATTAAACCCATTAGGTTGGTCCCTGCCAGTTTGCAAGGAACAATCCCATTAGTTACTTTCGCCTTTCTTATTTCCCTCTGCACCCCTGCAAATTATTCTATCTCTCATTTGCCTTTCAATTTCCCTTTGATTGTTTTTTTTAAACTAGCAACGTTCACATAGGGGTAGTTTAAAGTAGCTGTTCAACCCACTGGCACATCTTTGGAAATGGGAGGAAACAGGAGCACTCAGAGGAAGAATAGTAAGATTGAACGAGAACTTACCAAGTTTGAAGGTTGATCTTTATTTCATGAGGAGTTGCGGTGAGGGATTTCGTGAAGAGCCCGCCGGCACGCATGCGCGACATTTTTCAAAGCAGCGGTGTGGAATCACAGAAACAACAACAGAAATGACTTGGCATAGTAAGATTTAAAGAGACTCTGATTACCAGCTGAAGATGATCGAGGGTTGGGAGCGGAGGGCACGAAATCCCTCACCGCAACTCCTCATGAAATAAAGATCAACCTTCAAACTTGGTAAGTTCTCGTTCAATCTTACTATTTCATTTCGGAGTCACGTGAGTGACTTCGTGAAGACTTCAAAGCTTCTGTGATTACACGCCCTGGACAACGTCCATGCAGACACACCACTAGCAAGGATGGATTGGAGTAAACAAGTTGATGAAACGAGGTTATACTGAAACAAAAAGAAGATTTATTAATAACACAACAAATAACGCCCTTTTAATCAGGGACATCCCCACGTTCACACCCGGCGTTCAGCACGGCCTCTGCGAATTGAAGGGGAGCAGCAACAGGCTTATTATAGAACCGCTGGAACACCGATTCATTCGCCCATCCTGCTGTGGCGAGGATATGGTCCATGGGTACCTCCATGACCCTCGCCGCCGACGTAGATGCAGCCCTGGTGGAGTGGGATTTAAACACATTAGTGTCAATACCTGCCTTATCCAGGACGATCCGGAGCCACCTGGATATCGTCTGGACTGTCACTCGATGGTGAGGTCTTTTGTGAGTGACAAGCAGGTACAACTCCATTCCTCTGATGCTCCTCGTCACCTTGATGTAGTAACGGATGTGAGTGGCTAAACATAGCCGAGCATCTGCAGGGTATGCCGGGAACTTCAGCTGCAGCCCTGTGCACCCAGGTCTATGCTGCTTGAGTAGCTCATCGATGAAAAAGACTACTTCTCCAGGGGTCGACGCCATCCTATCAATACGAAGTTTGTGGAGCGTCTGAACCCGCTGTGCTGAAGTCAGCGCTAGTAACATCACCAATTTCATAGTGAGTCGGTCCAGCTGTAACCCTTCCATGGGTGACCACGACCTGAGCAGGGTAAGCACATCCCTGACATCCCAGGTGATGTTGTAGCGTGGTGTCGGCGGATTTAGATTGAATATTCCCCGCATCAGTCTGGACACTAGCCTGTTCGATCCTACCTCGATGTTGAGGTAGAATGATAGCGCACTCCTTGCGCTGTTGATGGCACTATAACTCAAGTGCTCATCGTGGTGCAACCCCGCGAGGAATTCCAGGACGTCGGCTATGGAGACATCATCATAGGCGATGTGAGAGCGACTGCAGTAGGCTTCCCACTTGGTGATGTGGGAGAGATATCTCCGCCTGGTTGACTCTCGACATGATGCTCCAATGGTGTTCATGGTCCGGGTGGTGAGGCCATACTGCATCCATGGCCTGGTCAGAACCTGCAAGCCAGTAATTTTAGATAGGCATGGCAGGGGTGTAATTCCCCTGAAACAGGGTGAGAAACCAAATGTGGGCAACCCGCTAGAGGGACCCAAGGTTGACTAATCATGTCAGAGACCACCGGATACCAAGGCTGCGTAGGCCAGTCGGGTATGACAAGAATGCCTCTGGCAGAATCCATCTTGATTTTTTGTAATACCCGACTGATGAGGCAAAACGGGGGGAATGCATAGAAAAACCAATTCCCCCAGTCTAGCGAGAATGCATCAATCGCTAATGCCCCAGGGTCTGGTTCCCATGAAACATATGTTGGTACCTGATGGTTCAACCGGGACGCAAAAAGATCTATATCCGGTTGGCCAAATTTGGCTGTAATTTGGGCAAATATTTGAGGATGCAGCATCCACTCAATACTATCATTGAATTTGCGTGACCTGGTGTCTGCCACAGTATTAAGCCTGCCTGGCAAATAGGTGGCTGAAATCCAAATATCACGATCAATACACCAGCACCAAATAGTATTAGCCAATTTGTCACAAGAGACTGACCTGGTACCGCCCATATGGTTTAAATATGCCACCGCTGTGGTGTTGTCTATTTGGAGACGGACATGAGTTCCACTAAGATTAGCACAATATGCCCGTAGTCCGTGAAATGCTGCAAGCAGCTCCAAATAGTTAATCCCTTGTCTTAGCAACATGCTAGCTTCAAGGGGATCCCACCTGCCACCACAACTAGAAGAGCTGTCCGCAGCTCCCCAGCCTAGAGAGCTTGCGTCAGTTTGCAAATATACCACCGGATTGGGCACAACAATGGGTTTGAATGCCCTGCCAATATTGGACACCCACCATTGCAGCTCAACCTTAGCATCAGAAGGCAGCCCCATAGGTCTGTCAAAATGACCAGCATTCTTTTTTAACGCAGCAATCTTGGCCCTTTGCAAATTTTGATAATGCAAAGGCCCAAACCGGGCTGCCGGAAATAAAGCTACGATTTTCCCAATCACCTTAGCTGTATGCCGAATAGATGGTATACTGGCGGATGCGAGATCCTGACATGCAAGGGAGACATCCTCAACCTTGTGAAATGGAATGGTGGCCCTCATTTGAATAGAGTCCACCGTGAAACCCAAATAATCCATAACCTGGGATGGGTGAAACTTTGATTTTTCTGGATGGACTATAAACCCTAGCTGCTGAAATATAGTGACAGTAGCCAAAACAGCCCTTTCAGCTGCTTCCAGAGTGTTGCCAATAATCAGAATATCATCTAAATAAGCCATTACAATATGATGTTGTATGCGTAATTTGGCCATAACAGGTTTGAGTAATTTAGTAAAGAGCCTAGGGGCGGTGGTAAGCCCATTTGGTAAGGCCCGATATTGCCAGAGCTGATCCATCCAGACAAATTTCAAAAATTTCCGGTGATGTTTCCGGATGGACACTGAATAGTATGCATCTTTCAAATCAATACATGCCATAAAGCAACCATGCGAAATCAGTGATTTGGATGTCTCAAAGGTGTCCATTTTGAAATGTGTATATGTTACAAAGGTATTCAACTGGGTCAAGTCAATAATCACCCGACAACCTCCATCCTTTTTTGGCCTAGTAAATATATTGGAGACGAATTCAATGGGCTCGTGAATAGTTTTTTCTATCACGCCTTTTTGTTCCAAACGAAAAATTTCAGCCGTGCCTGCTGCCTGCTCAACGGCAGACAGCGTAAACTTCCGTTTAGGCATATGCTGGGATGGAGGAATGTTGCCGTGAATAAATTCAATAGAATGACCTCAAATATTTTGTAACACAAATTTGTCTGAAGTAACTGCTCCCCAAGCTTTAGCAAAGAACCGGAGTCGCCCTCCAACATGTGAGATTAAAGGGGCAGAAGAAAGAAAACCAGACCACCTTACCTCCATGGTCACCGGCGGTCCCTGACATACTTGAGTGGCCGAGGAGGTGCTGGGTTGGGCTGACGATGAGATGGCTTCATCTTCCACTGGGGTCGCTGTGTGCCTGACCCCAAAAAAGACCGCTGCTGCTGGCCCTGTTGATAGTAGTGCTGAGTAGCAGCATATGGTCTTGATGCTGGTGCGACCGGACCTCGCGGTCGAGCAGGAGGAGCTTTTGGCACCGTCGGTCTGGGGGCGATCTGAGATCGCATAAGTCCCACCGTTTTGGCTACCTCATCAAGCTCCTTGACCCTCTTCGGCAGGTCTTCTCCGAAGAGTTGTCGGGGCGGCGGTGGCGGTGGAGGTTTACACAACCCAGCAAATTTTGGGTTGATAGACGGACGGATGCTATTCTTCCGAAAATCGTTGATTTCGTGCTGGGTGGCACATAACAGCACCAACGCATCCTCCTGGTCCAATGACAGGTCAGTTCCATCGACCGACCGCGCAAAGGCGGTAATACCGGCCGTGAGGAGTTTGAGGATCCGCTGGAGTTTAACCTCCTGATGGCGGACAGCCACGCCGATGTTGCCCCATATGGGCGTATTGACCAGGGGCACGTTGAGGGCATTACAGTTGGACGGGGCCTTGTGGCGCTGAGTGGCCTGTGAAAGTACTTCCTCCTGTAACCGCTGATCTGTGAGAAAGTCTATTGTTGCTGCCAGTTTTGGCTGAAGCGGAAGTCCAGTTGTGATTGGTGCAGCAAATTTGGCCGCCACGTCCAGTAGCTCAGGTGTCGGTGCCTCCGACGGTGTTGGTGTAGGGTCAAACCCCTCTTCCCCTTGTGGCTCGCTGACGATAGAAACTGGCGAGGTGGCCCTGTGCCTGTCGATATCTGTAGGTGCGTACTGCTGTTGATTATGGAGCAACAGCTCCAGCAGCCGCTCGATGCGGTCAATACGCCCACCATCCTGAACACTCGGATGGTCGGAGTCCTCCGGCTCAGAAACCATGCCGGGGCTCCTATCATCGGCCCGCACCTCAGAGAAGTGATCTCGGTGCCGGAATGGATCGCTTTCGGCCGCCGCAGCGAAACCGTGCGAGTTCCGTGCGGGCAGGGTGTCCAACCGCCTCTTCTTGGCGGGAGCAGAAACCGTTGCCACAAAGGGCCCTGACGGCTTGGGGTCGACTCCAGCAGAAGCATGGAGCGACGCCCGCACAGGCTTGCCGGCTGTCCGCATTTCGGACGGTGCCGACGCATGGTCTCGTCCTCCCATCCATGGGGGACTCGGCGACCGAGGCGGGACCGTACCCAAGCCCCCCGTCCCGGCGGCGGGGGTTGGGAGTTGGATAGCAGACCTTAACGACCCAGGTCCCGCCGTTGCACCAGACCGCTCCATGGCGGCTGGTGGAGCCTTGGCCCGAACCGGGTTAGGCTTACGGGCGCCTCTGCTGCCTTTTAATGAAGGGCTAGCGGAGGGGGGTCGGGCCGCAGCACGAGACCCCTTCCCCGTTGTCGCCAAAGGCGAACTTGTGGCAGGGTCCACCCTTTCAGGAGGCACCCCGACGTCCTCCTCCACGCACTCCTCCTCGGAGCTGTGGCGACTCAGCGGGTCCCGACCTGCAGCAGCAGACGGCAATGACTTCCCCGCCTTCTTCCCGGCCCCAGGTGTAAACGATGAGGGCGCCGGGCCACGACTTCTTCGTCCAGACATTCTGAACACTCCAATCCGCACCCTTGCTGAAAGACAAAACCGACAGCAAGGGCCAACCAACTTAAGGTGAGTTTAACTTACCTAAGCGGCTCCTTTTGAAGGGCTGGCGAGGAGCGCGCCCCACCGCCAGCTGTCGGCAGCAATGCGTTGCGACGATATGTCGCGCATGCGTGCCGGCGGGCTCTTCACGAAGTCACTCACGTGACTCCGAAATGAAATTTGCAAACTCTTTGCACAGACAGCACCTGAGGTCAAGATTGAACCCAGGTCACTAAAGTTGTGAGGCAGCAGCACTAACCATTGTGCCACAGCCCTACCTCTCTCATCTGCATCACCATACCATCTACCCTCCTCCGCCCTACTGTGCCAAACCTCCCCCACCCTGCTGTATCATAGTACGACCCAATCTCCACCGCCACACTCACTGTGCCATCCCTGCCCCATCCTGCTGCATCACTGTGCCACCCCTCCCATCCCTGCTATATGCTGTCCACTTGCTACAGACTGATGTTAAATATTTATTATCTGAACCAACAATTGAAAACATTTCACCTTTGGGCTCCAATCAGGTCTCTCTCACAACCCTTTTCAACTTCACATGCCTATAAAATGTTTTCAGTTTCTCATTTACATGTTCTCCCAAACTTTTCTCATTCTGTCTCTTTGTCTCTCTCATCTCCATTTTCACTTCACCTCTGAAGTTACGAGGACCAGTTTTTTTAACGCTGTTTTACTCCTTCTGCTCATCTGACTCATGAAATAATAAAGCATATATTTCTATTCATTTTCATGAGGCCAAGACATTGGGTATTTTTAAAGTGGAGACAGATAAGTTCTTGATCAGGAAATGCGTCAAAGGTTATGGGAAGAAGCAGGAGAGTGGGGTTGAGAGGGAAAAATTGATTGGCCATGATTGAATGGTTGAGTAGACCCGATGGGCCGAATCGCCTGATTCTGCTCCAATGTCATATGGGTACAGAAAAGGTTCACTAGGATATTCCTTGGACTTATGGGTTACAGTTATTGGGAGCAGATGGATACTTTTGGACTTTTTTTCTTTGGAGCATGGGAGGCTGAGGGATGACCTTATTGAAGTGTACAACATCACAAGAGGCATAGATAAGAACAAGAGGGCATATGCTTAAGGTTAGAGGGGAGAGCTTTAAGAGGGACCTCGTGGGCAACTGTTTTATTCAAAGAGTGTTTCATATAAGGTATGAAAATCCAGGGGAAGCTTTTGAAGTGGATATAATTATGACTTTCAAAAAACATTTGGACAGGTATATAGATAGGAAGGTTTTGGAGGAATATGGGTCAAATGCAAGCAAATGGGACTATCCCAGGATGCCAATTTGTTCAGCATGGCCAAGTTGGGTGAAAGGACTAGTTTCCATGCTGTATAGCTCTATGATTTAGGCATTACTGACTTTGCAAGTAGCAGGCTCACAACCATGCCCATTGGTGACCAATTAACACCTCTGTGGAATCAATTATTTTCTTGAACTACATCTTCCTGATTTTGCACCTTCTCCTCAAAAACCTCAGGTGCTGGCTCGAAGTGCCGAATGGCCTACTGCACCTATTTTCTATGTTTCTATGACTGGCATTTATGGGTAGCTTCATGGGCTGATCAACACCAACAAAATTGGACCTTCCACAGCGGTGATGAGATAATGAATAACATAGTTAATGGAGGCAGCACGCAGTAAATATGTAAATAAACAGGCTATTCAAAAGATGCTGCCTGAATTGGGTTGGATTAATTAGACATCACAAGCCTATTATAGACACAAAGTGCTGTAGTAACTCAGCGGGTCGGGCAGCATCTCTGGAGAAAAAGGATGGATGACATTTTGGGTCGGGACCCTTCTTCGGTCTGAAGAAGTGTTCCGACCCAAAACGTCACCCATCCTTTTTCTCCAGAGATGCTGCTTGACCCGCTAAGTTACTACAGCACTTTGTGTCCATCTTCGATATACACCTGCATCCGCAGTTCCTTTCTGCACATCACAATCCTATTCGTGGACACGATCCAAGGACAGAAAATTGTGGGTTCCCTCCTGTGCAAGAGTTTAAGAAGAGCAGTCAGACAGTGTGGGACTTTGCTTGTTAAAGATGGTATTTCTCAGATAAGGTGTTAGACCAAGATTCTGTCTGCCTGTTTGGGTGCTAAACATGTCAACGCACTCCGAGGAACAGGGAGCTCCAGCAGGTTCTGCAGCCAACATTCCTCCCTCAGCTAATATTACAAACTGATCAACCCATTCTTCATAACATTGCACTTCTGTGACATTGTTGGTGCAGACTGGTTGCCATATTTGTCTTGATAAATCACTTAATTCCAAAGCTATTTTTTATTTATAAAGAATTGAAATGCCTGCATACGATAAATTGTGAAACAGCTGCAAGGTATGTCAGTAATAGAATGAAAATCATCCGTAAATGTCCATTCCCTGTGAACAATTTCAATTATATATCTTGGAGTAGAATTTCCATCAAGACTTTGGCAGAGGATTAGTGTAAACAAGAAGCATGACAGCTGTTTAAAAATGTTCTGAAATGTCCAAGTTATTGCTGTGGAAGATCAGGACACCTTAACATAAATTACTACCACGTACTTCCAAATTTAGTTTGGAGATTGCCTGCATAAATCTGTCAAACTGCTGCAGTGTCCTTCCTCCTAAGGAGGCATGGTGCTAACTGTTGGCAGGAAGATATAATTTACAGTTTAACAAGTTCACTTTTGCCATTTCCATTGTAAATGTGGATGTCAGATGGTGGAATTAGAAAAGGGAGATGGAATTTATGGCTCTAAAGTGAAGACTAAATTCTGCTGTTGTGCCTGTTGAATTTACTCTCCACTTTCTAATCTAACTTCACCTGAAGGCTATACTTGATCACGCATACAATACCGAGAGAAATCAGCAAGCATATAATAAATATCATTACTTCAGCACCATCTGTGAGCCATGGTTACCTGGAGGCAGTTATCAACCACTGCCTTCCTATCCATAATTATCTCTTTGTTTGAAATATTGCACAGGAATGGAACATCCTGCCATATCCTTCATGAGAATGACCTTCAGTGTTTCTTCTGAAGAAGGGTCTCCACCCGAAACGTCACCCATTCCTTCTTTCCAGAGAAGCTGCCTGTCCAGCTGAGTTCCTCAGGCTTTTTGTATCTATCTTCAGTTTTTGAATGTTGCTGAGAAGCAGTACAAGCTTTTTGTAACTAAATCGGTTTATTCGGGTCAGAACATTATCTCACTCTTTGGGGAAGATATTGGCATCTCATTACACTTTGGCCGAGCAGTCCAGTGGGCTGCACATTTTCCATTATTGCGTGCTTTGCAGCCCTGAGGACATTCTGATGACAATTCATAGTTGTCAGTTAGGTCTGTGCAGGCACGCGGGCCAGCTGGAGCAAAGCACTCTGCTCAGTACCCTTCCTTCCACAGCTGCTGCCTTATGGATAATGTGTTATGTCCAGAGTTGTGCTTCTGCCAAAAGAATTACATGTAGCATTTACTTATGTCTGGATGATTTTTGTCATCAGAATCATGCCACTTTTAAGACTATCTATTGGGTAGCACTATTTACTCCAAATCTTCAAGGGTAATTTTAACTTAAAGCAAAAAACAGAGCAGGCTGTTTCCCATCTCACCAAATTTCCGTTCCTCTTGACTTTAATGTTAAGCGTGCCTCCCTTGCCTTTATCTTTTGGTGTCATGTTACTTTAAGAAATGCAGCTGAGTAAGTGCACATGAGTGGACTCTGACGAGGATAGCATCACGGCAGATTGATGTACCGTTTCCCCTATTCTGCGGAAAGATGTTGTCTTGAATGATGAGAGCCATTTGCATGAGTTACAAGAGAGATACCATCACTGGGACGGTTTCCCAGCAAAAGGTCTGTGGGTTTACGCAGAGAGTTACTCTGTTGGAGGTGATATCATTGAAATGACTAATTGAATTGAGACCCCATCTGGACATTAACAATCCCACGGCAGTATCTGACAAAAAGTGATGAGTTCTCATGAAGGAATCCTGGCAACATTATCTCTCAATCTGGCACAGAAGCAAATGGTATCCTTGTTCATGTCTTCGCTGTCTTTTGGACCTTACTACAGTGCCCTCCATAATGTTTGGAACAAAGACCCATCATTTATTTAATTGCCTCTGTACTCCACAATTTGAGATTTGTAATAGAAAAAAATCACATGTGGTTAAAGTGCATATTGTCAGATTTTATTAAAGGCCATTTTTATACATTTTGCTTTCACCATGTAGAAATTACAGCTGTGTTTATATATAGTCCCCCGTCCCCCCCCCCCCTCCCCATTTCAGGGCACCATAATGTTTGGGACACATGGCTCCACAGGTGTTTGTAATTGCTCAGGTGTGTTTAATTGCCTCCTTATTGCAGGTATAAGAGAGCTCTCAGCACCTAGTCTTCCAATCACCTTTGGAGGTTCTATTGCTGTTTATCAACATGAGGACCAAAGTTATGCTAATAGTCAACAAAGCCATTATGAAACTGAAGCCCCTGTCCCACTTTTGGTGACTACACATGACTGGTCTGGACTGTATGGTCGTGAGTAGTCTCCTCAAGCTGCCTAAAGACTCGTAATGTTTTTGTGGTCGTCGCTGGATTTCGAAATGTTCAATACTTTTTGGCGACTGTGGGCTTGACGTAGCTTGTCTTCTCCTGTCATGGGTGTTGTCGTAGGTTGTCACCAGGTGACGTCGGTTGTCGCAGGTGCTGACTTCAGAAAATTCCATTGGCGACTACCTGTGACAACAGGCGACAGGTACCGGCAACTGAATTGTCTTCAGTTGTCGCCAACAGAGTCGTAGCTTGTCGTAGCTTGTCGCGAGTGGAAGTAGGTTGTCGCCTGTGGTCGTATCTTGTCACCTGTGTCGTCATAGGTGTGGTTGCAGGTGGACGTCCTCAGTTGTGACAGTTGGGTCACCAGTTGTCGGTAGCTTGCCGTAGCTTGACGTCGACTAGGTGGTAGGTTGTTGCAGATATTAACGTAGGGGGGTCCAGTCCGCGCTTTTTTTGGTGACCTGGTACGACTGTGACAGTCGCCGGCAGTCGCTGAAAAAATCGCCTAAGTGGGACAGGCCCATGAGAAACAAAAATACAACTGTTAGAGACATCAACCAAACCTCAGGCTTATCACAGTCAACTGTTTGGGACATCATTAAGAAGAAAGATAACTTACTAATCGCAAAGGGACTGGCAGGCCAAGGAAGACCTCCGCAGCTGATGACAAAATAATTCTCTCTATAATAAAGAAAAACCCAAACACCTGTCTGACGGATTAGAAACACTCTTCAGGAGTCTGGTGTGGATTTGTCAATGACCACTGTCCGCAGAAAATTTAAGTAACAGAAACACAGAGGCTACACTGCAAGGTACAAACCACTGGTTAGCTGCAAAAATAGGATGGCCGGGTTACAGTTTACAAAGAAGTACTTAAAAGAGCAACCACAGTTCTGAAAAAAGGTCTTGTGGAAAGATTAGACAAAGATTAAGTTATATCAGAGTGATGGCAAGAGCAAAGTACGGAGAAGAGAAGGAACTGCCCAAGATCCAAAACATACCACCTCATCTGTAAAACACAGTGGTGGGGGTGTTATGGCTTGGGCATGCATGGCTGCTGAAGGTACTGGCTCACTTATCTTCATTGATGATACAACTGCTGATGGTAGTAGCATAATGAATTCTGAGGTGTATAGACACATCCTATCTGCTCGTTCAAACAAATGTTTCAAAACTCATTGGCCGACAGTTCATTCTACAGCAAGACAATGGTCCCAAAAATACTGCTAAAGCAACAAAGGAGTTTTCCATAGCTAAAAAATGGTCAATTCTTGAGTGGTCAAGTCAATCACCTGATCTAAACCCAATTGAGCATAGCATTTATATGCTGAATATAAAACTGAAGGGAACTAGCTCCCCCAAACCAAGATTAAGCTAAAGATGGCTACAGTACAGGCCTGGCAGGACATCGCCAGAGAAGACACCCAGCAACTGGTGATGTCCATGAATCACAGACTTCAAGCAGTCATTGCATGCAAAGGAAATGCCACAAAATACTAAACATGACTACCTTAATTTACATGGCATTGCTGTGTCCCAAACATTATGGTGCCCTGAAATGAGGGGACTATGTATAAACACTGCTGTAATTTCTACATGGTGAAACCAAAACGTATAAGAATGGCCTTTATTAAAATCTGACAACGTGCACTTTAACCACATGTGCTTTTTTCGATTACAAATTTCAAATTGTGGAGTACAGAGGCAAATAAATAAATGATGGGTTTTTGTCCCAAACATTATGGAGTGCACTGTATGTGCAAATTTGCTTTTCCTGCATTATGGGAAAATCCACTTTAAAAAGATTTGATTAACTTTTATTATTTGTGCTTTCCAAGGATATTAAAAGAAATAAAATCATAAAAAGCCAGATCACATTTGACCTTGTCTGTGCCTCACATTCACCTCTCGAGCATGCCCAAACCTTCCACAGCCAATGTCTTGCTGCTGCAGTCTCTCCATGGAAAAGTAGCAACTCATCAGGCAGTGGACACTAAGGGTCAATGATCCTAAACATTTAGAAATTGTTGAAAAACGTTTAAATATTTTACTTTCAAAATGTTAATGAAAAATTATAGAAAACACGTTTATTCAACATCACATAAAACATTAACTAAAAGAGTTAAAAACCAAACCACCTCTCTCACTTAATGAAAGTTGACAAGCCCATTCAAAGGAACGGAGCCCCATGCATAAGGGCAAATACAAACTCGATACAGAGCCGTGGCTCGGTACCTCATAGAACAGGTGTGCTCATATCAGGCCATCCATACTTTATCGCGACAGTGCATCTGATGGTGTGTCCAAGCACCTGTGATCTTTCTCTTCATAATGTTGAAGGGTGCAGACTTGTGAGGAAAGGACTTTCTTGTAAAGAAATATCGCCCTTTCTCATTATAAAGAACAACTCAGTAATAACAGCATTGAACAAGCTTAAGACCTAACAGCATTTCTGTCTTTACCTACAGTGTTCCATCACCTGTGGAAAAGGAATGCAATCGCGAGTGATCCAATGTATGCACAAAGTGACTGGAAGACATGGAAATGATTGCTTCCCATCTGAAAAGCCTGCAGCCTACAGACCCTGCCACTTAAAGCCATGCAATGAAAAAGTCAATGTGAATACTATAACCTCACCCAGGCTAGGTAAGTAGCAACATCCCACAGGCTTTTCAGTTGAATTTCCATCTCTGAACTTGCTAATAATTATTAATTCATTATGAATTAATTAAAATAGGTGCAGGAGTAGGCCATTTGGCCCTTCGAGCCTGCGCTGCCATTCAATATGATCATGGCTGATCATCCAACTCAGTATCCTGTACCTGCCTTCTCTCCATACCCCCTGATCCCATTAGCAACAAGGGCCACATCTAACTCCCTCTTAAATATAGCCAACGAACTGGCCTCAACCACCTTCTGTGGCAGAGAATTCCACAGATTCACCACTCTCTGTGTGAAAAATGATTTTCTCATCTTGGTCCTAAAAGACTTCCCTCTTATTCTTAAACAGTGACCCCTTGTCCTGGACTTCCCCAACATCGGGAACAATCTTCCTGCATCTTGCCTGTCCAACCCCTTAAGAATTTTGTAAGTCTCTATGAGATCCTCCCTCAATCTTCTAAATTCCAGCGAGTACAAGCCGAGTCTATCCAGTCTTTCTTCATATGGAAGTCCTGCCCTCCCAGGAATCAGTCTGGTGAACCTTCTCTATACTCCCTCTATGGCAAGAATGTCCTTCCTCAGATTAGGAGACCAAAACTGTACGCAATACTCCAGGTGTGGCCTCGCCAAGATGCTGTACAACTGCAGTAGAACCTCCCTGCTCTTGTACTCAAATCCTTTTGCTATGAATGCCAACATACCATTCGCTTTCTTCACAGCCGCTGCATCTGCATACCAACTTTCAATGACTGGTGTACCATGACACCATTCAAATAATAGTCTACTTTCCTGTTTTTGCCACCAAAGTGGATAACCTCACATTTATCCATATTATACTGCATCTGCCATGCATTTTCCCACTCACCCAGCCTATCCAAGTCACCTTGCAGTCTCCTAGCATCCTCGTCACAGCCCCAGCTTCGTGTCATCCGCAAACTTCGAGATGTTGTATTTAATTCCCTCTTCCAAATCATTAATATATATCGTAAATAGCTGGGGTCCCAGCACTGAGCCTTGCGGCACCCCACTAGTCACTACCTGCCATCCTGAAAAGGGCCCGTTCACTCCTACTCTTTGCTTCTTGTCTGCCAGCCAGTTCTCTATCCACATCAATACTGAACCGCCAATACCATGTGCTTTAGGTTTGTATACTAATCTCTTGTGTGGGACCTTGTCGAAAGCCTTCTGAAAGTCCAGATATAACACATCCACTGCTTCTCCCTTATCCACTCAACTAGTTACATCCTCAAAATATTCAATAATATTCGTCAGACATGATTTACCTTTCGTAAATCCATGCTGACTTCATCCAATGATTTCACCACTTTCCAAATGCACTATTATCCCATCTTTAATAACTGACTCTAGCAGTTTCCCCACTACCGATGTTAGACTAACTGATCTGTAATTCCCCGTTTTCTCTCTCCCTCCTTTTTTAAAAAGTGGGGTTACATTAGCTGCCCTCCAATCCTCAGGAACTACTCCAGAATCTAAAGCGTTTTGAAAAATTATCACTAAGGCATCCACTATTTCTGGGGCTACTTCCTTAAGTACCCTGGGATGCAGCCTATCTGGCCCTGGGGATTTATCGGCCTTTATCCATTCAATTTACCTAACAACACTTTCCGGATAACCTGGATTTCACTCAGTTCCTCCATCTCATTTGACCCGCGATCCCCTGCTATTTCTGGCAAAGGAGGTGGATGCCACATCATCCATCTCAGCATATTTAGTTTAGTTTAGAGATACAGCGCAGAAACAGGCCGTTTGGCCCACCAGGATACCAAGCCAATTAACCGACAAACCTGTACGTGGGACGAAACTGAAGATCTCGGAGAAAACCCATGCACGTCAGGACGAGTACTCTGGGCACGATTTCCAAATCTGCAAATGACACAATTACTGGAGGGGCTGTGAGGAGGATATGAATAGATTTTAAGGAGAGGGTGACAACTTGTAAAATGGGCAGGAAGGTGGTCGATGAAATTTAATGCTGAGAATTGCAATGTGTTCCATTTTGTTTGGAAGAATGAGAAGATACCATATAAACTAGACAGAACCATTCTCAATGGAGTGCAAAACAAATGATCTGGAGGGGTGTATGCGCATGGCTCATTGAAAGAGGCTGGGCAGATTGAAAAAGCATGTGGGATCCTAAACTTGATAAATAGCGATGTGGAGTACGAGGGCAAGGAGACAATGAAGAATTTTCATAAATCTCTCTACATCATCGTCTATATCTCTCATTTTCCTTATCCCTAACCAGTCTGAAGAAGGATCTCGACCCGAAACATCACCCATTCCTTCTCTCCAGAGAGGCTGCCTGTCCCGCTGAGTTACTCCAGCATTTTGTGTCTCTTCCGTTTAAACCAGCATCTGCAGTCCGTACCTACACTTTATAAATCAATCTAGCTATCACAGCTAGAGTATTGTGCCTGAGCACCTTTGTTAGGAAAGAAGTGAAGGGCGTTGAAAGAACAGCAACATATTTTCTGTTCAGGATGGCATATCATAAAAGATTTATCAAAATAATTTAACCAATAAGAGACTTTCATGACATGGATGAAATGCAGAAAGTGGGTCTAATCTCCTTGTAAAAGGGGAGGTTGTGAGCAGATATATAGGAACTTAAAGTCAAGAAATCATATTCATCTCTGATATATCAGCAGAGTACATCCTGTGCACAATAAATTGGCAATTGAAGTTCTTAATCGAACAATGACTATAGTATTTATCTACTGATGATTGATATGGATCATCAGTAGATAGTGGAAAATTGGATTCAATATTAGTGTTCAAAACAGAGCGAGAAAGAATTTGTTGTACCAAGGAGAGATGATGAGGATTATGACCATCTAGCTCATTTTGTTTCTTTGTGTGGCCTTCCATTACCTTCATCTTGCCCTTTCACACCCACTGCCATTTACTCTCCTCAATTTCCCATCCTATCACTGGCTTTGCCTTCCGTTCTCCATTCTCTCCTACTTCCTCTGCCTCGTAAAATTAGTTTTACCTCTAATCTTTCCAAATCCTCAAGAGAGTATATTGATCAGACATTAATTCTGCTTTTCTCTCCACAGAGACTGCTTGACAGTGTCTCCTACACGTTCTGTTTTTCATATTAGTATGGTTCTAGTTGCTAATGTGTATCTATAGCAATCAATCTTTAAAGAAGTGTATGTGGCAGTCAGATGACTACTAAAGGACAGGATTTGATTTATCTGCATTTGAGCTGCAATTAATAATGGGAAGTTGTTTAGAACTGCTCCCAATTTGGCAGCAAATACTGAACCCAGAGCATCTCCAAGAAATTCCAGTCCTCCGTCAGGTCATTTAAGACATAAAAGGTTGATTCATGACCCTTGTTATTTTTCCACCGGCATTGGCATAGGTTTATTGTCTCTATTTTACGCTGATATCTTGTGGTCCCCAGAATGATCTCCTTAAAACCATCCAAAGCACTGATGCCTGGACAGGTGGATGGCAGCACATCAGATTATTTTTTTGAGGTTTGAAGGTGGAACGCCAGATCGAGCAGAATATGTCCTGTGCTCCATCTCCCAAATAGGCAATTGAGATTCTTTAGTTTTAGAGACACAGCATGGAATCTGGCCCCTTTGCCCACCATGTTTATGCCAACCAACAATCACCCATACACTAGTTCTATCACACACACTAGTTCTACCCTACACGCTAGAACAATTTACAAAAGCCAATTAATGTACAAACCTTCACGTCTTTGGGTTGTGGTAGGAAACTAGATCACCCAGAGAAAACCCAACTGGTCACAGGGAGAACGTACAAACTCCATACAGACAGCGCTCGTAGTCAGGATCAAACCCGGGTCTCTGTTGCTGTAAGGCTCTACCGCCGCGCCACCGTGCCGCACTTGAACTCACCCACCCTAGTCAAACAATGGAAGCGAATTTCAGGCAAACACACTAACCTGGTGTTGGAAACTCACCTACAGGACAACATCAGCCAGAGAAGAAGCCCGAATAAGATGATGATTTTTTCTACATTCTTTTTAAGGCACTACTGCCACCTTTCTACCCAGTGGAGTCAGTGACAATTTTCACAAGCTCTTCATTAGTTATGTTTATCTGACCTGGTTCTGAAGTTAATCAGAATTAGCTGTTCTACAAAAAATACTTTTAGACTACATCATACTAAAGGCTAACAGAAAAACAGCCAGCACCCTCGGCATGGAACTATAGTTTGACAAGACTCAAATGTTACTGTATGTGGCATTTTGAAAAAACCTGATCATTGATTTCATAAGATGGATTTATTTAAGCAATTACATATTGTTTGTGTTTTCTGTTCTGTGTTCTACTTTTGAAAGGAAGGGTATCAAATATGCACAAGAAATATAAATATGTTAGATATTTGCATACATATCATACTGCAAAGAACCAAATAATTCAGAACTCTCAAAGGCTATAAATCTCCACTCATAAAGTTTACATAAATTCCCTCTAGTTAAAATATTTCTCTCTCCTATCCAGCCCTTCTGGAACATAGAAGCAAGAGCAGACTCTTTGCTGCTTAAGCCTATAATGACACTCAAAATACAAAATGGCTGCACTTTAACTTCGCTCCATATAGTCACCTTTGTTTCATGATCCTTAGACCCTCACCTAACAAAATATATCAGCCTCAGAAATGGAAATGTTCATTTGATTTTGCCTCCTGAGCCTGCAGAGGACAAGAAGACCAGATTTGTATCACATTCCATGTAAAGAAAAATAATGTTCCTTTACTCCAGAGAGGCTGTATGACCCACTGAGTTACTCCTGCTTTTTGTGTCTATCTTCGGTTTAAACCAGTATCTGCAGTTCTGTCCTACACAATAATGTAGGTATCCCAGGATAGAGGCAGTTAGGTTTGAGGTGATGGAAACATGTGAACTCTGAGCTGCTTGGATTTGCTGTCCTAAACTCAACACTGACTCAAATGTGAGCGCAAGATTACAAGCAGACTGACTCAGTTTCAGACGGTTGCCTAGAGGAGGATGGAGTCACTGGTGTGGACTGGCATTTGCAACAAGGGCTGACGACTTAAACTGGGAGGAGACTTCTGCCAAGCCAATCCTTTTATAAGGCGGCGGTGGACAGGTGGCGGTGAATTAAAGTTTTAGTTTATTGTTACATGTACCAAGATACAGTGAAAAGCCTTTGTTACGTACTAACAAGTCAGTGGAAAGACTATACATGATTACAACTGAGCCATCCACAGTGTACGGATACATGATAAAGGGTATAACATTTAGTGCAAGATAAAGTCCGAATAAAGATAGTCCGAGAACCTTCTGTGATGTAAATAGTGGTTCAGCACCTCCCTCTAGATGTTGGTAGCTGTTGGTGTTACCTGAACAGCTGGCAAGAAACTGTCCCTGAATCTGGAGGTGTACGTTGCCATAATTATGTACCTCTTGCGTGATGGGAGAGGGGAGAAGAGGGAAAAGCTGCTGCCAATAGCACAAATATGGGAACTGAACTTATGGGTAACTGTTGCTCAAGATTCCAGCTTCTGCAGTTCCTTGTGTGCTGGTACATTCATTCCTTGTTGGTACAGGTATAACAGTAGCCTCATACTGTTATCACTCCAGTTATTCCAAGTGTTTGTGCTTCCAACTGGCCGAAACTCTGTAGGATGAAACTCTGTCAGTTAATCTTCCCCTGCCTTCTACCTTATCACACACTTCCCTTTCTTCATTCTTGGGGTCTTAAAGTTATACCTTTTATCCTGTAGTTGTACACAGCAGACAGCTCGATTGTAATCATTTATAGTATTTTTACTGACTGGATTTCATGCAACAAAAAAGCTTCTCACTGTACCTCGATACACATGACAATAATAGTAAGCTAAGCTGAGCTTTTCCATTTTAATTCTTCCCAGTTCTGGTGAAAGATCATCAACTGGAAATTGTAACTTTTGTTTCCCATCTTGATACTGATATGAATAACAAGGATATGTTTTATCCATCACATCTGTTTACATCCTCATAAAACAAAGTACAACTGTGCACGACTTGTACTTTATCAATCCAAGCTGGCTCTCCCTGAACCAATGTCCAGTCACACTGACAGATAAGAGACTGGTCGTAACTTTCCTATCACTGACATTAGATTGATAAACCCGGACAATTTAACATTGCCTCTCCTACATTTCGTAAATAGTAGCGGTTTTCTATTCCATGAGAACCTCTCCTAAATTGAAGGTAGACAAAAATGCTGGAGAAACTCGGCGGGTGAGGCAGCATCAATGGAGCGAAGAAATAGGTGTTGTTTCGGGTCGTGACCCTTCTTCAGACTGATGTCAGGGGTGGGGGAGGGAGGGGCGGGACGAAGAAAGGAAGAGACGGAGACAGTAGGCTGTGGGAGAGCTGGGAAGGGGAGGGAAAGGTGGGAGAAAGCAAGGACTACCTGAAATTGGAGAAGTCAATGTTCATACCGCTGGGGTGTAAACTACCCAAGCAAAATATGAGGTGCTGCTCCTCCAATTTGCGGTGGGACTCACTCTGGCCATGGAGGAGGCCCAGGACAGAAAGGTCGGATTCGGAATGGGAGGGGGAGTTAAAGTGCTGAACCACCAGGACATCAGATTGGTTAATGCGAACTGAGCGGAGGTGTTGGGCAATGCGATCGCCAAGCCTGCGCTTGGTCTCACTGATGTAGAGCAGTTGACACCAAGACCAGTGGATGCAATAGATGAGGTTGGAGGAGGTGCAGGTGCCTCACCTGGAAAGTCTGCTTGAGTCCTTGGATGGAGTCGCGGGGGGAGGTAAAGCGACAAGTGTAGCATTTCCTGCGGTTGCAAGGAAAGGTACCAGGGGAGGGGGTGGTTTGGAGTTATGGAGGGAGCGGTCTCTGCGGAAAGCCGAAAGGGGAGGAGATGGGAAGATGTGGCCGGTGGTGGGATTCCGTTGCAGGTGGCGAAAATGTCGGAGGATTATCTGTTGTATGTGACGGCTGGTAGGGTGGAAGGTGAGGACAAGGTGGACTCTGTCCTTGTTACGAGTCAAGATTATTGCAAAAAATATTTGGACTGGTACATGGATAGGAAAGGTTTAGAGGGATATGTGCCAAACATGGGCAGGTGGGACCAGTTTGGATGGGGCACGCTGGGCCGAAGGGACTCCCGTGCTGTATGATTCTGTGACTCTATTGGTAATCCTGTAAGTTTCTATATCACAATCTTATTACTCAAACTGACTAACCAAATCGGAAAATGATGTTTCAGCTTTCTTTAATATTTTATCTTCATCATCTGCAGTTAAGATGGACACAAAAGAGCATTTGGCAAGTTCCTGACGTCATTTTACGCTATCACTTGCATCTGTCATTAAAAGGCCTATATAACTCTTTCCCTAAATGATTTTATAAAAACTCTTAGTACTGATCTTGATATCATTCATGCGTTTTATGGCATTCACGTTTTGCAAATCTTACTTCTTCCTGATCCTTCCTTTGTTGTCCTTTCCATCTTGTCTGGCTGGGGGGTTCTTTAGTCCTCTTCATTTTCATTTCAGTTATTTTTTTTAACTCTACAATTTCTCCTTTATTAGCCAAGGTTGCTCAATTATATACTTGGCGTTCTATCTTCTCAAGCTCTCAGAATTATTTTTAATAAACAGAGAATATGGGAGGATTTTGAAAATTGATTCAAGACTGACAGAAAAGGAATATTTAATGCTGTTATTTGTTTACCCAAAACTAATCCAAGGCTTTAGTATTACACTGCCAGCAACGGACCTTGCACACATACAAGTTAAACATCTACAGAGTATTTCCATTTTAAACAGTGTAATTAAGCCTTAGATGTATGCTTATTAAACAGGTCAGTAAAATATTGACTGGGCTCACATTCAAGTTGGAACATACAGCCTTATAAAATAAACTGTTTTCAATTCAGTAACAGACGTGGGACAATGTTTATAGTAACTCCATAAATTTTCCTATAGTGTTTTGTAGCGATAGGAAGCAAGCGAGTCCCTTATTCAGTCTTTTTTTAATAAAAAAGAAAGCATTCGGGAAGCAGCTCACTCCTGGAATGTGGATGTCAAGCGAGAAAAGATGAGGCTTGGTTAAAGTCAAACTCAATTTTATTCGTCACATGCGCCCAAAGGTGCAGTGAAATGATTTTCCACTGAATTAATTATCTTGAAATTCAAAATCATTTTTTTAATTTCAAAAATAAACTTTGTTCAGAATAAAATATGTACCAAAGTAAAACCGTGCATAAACCTCATACATGCTCTATAAACGCTTCAGACAATCTCAGTGTCCATACATTCATTGATGTCATATTCAGTAGTGTTCACACCTGTAATCAAGAACAAATCATCTATCTACAATGCCCCAAAACTTTTGCATTCTGCCCACAGATGAGAAATTTGGGTGAATAGCCATAGTTCGTCACACAGTACGCCAGCATGAGTTAACTCTTTCAGGGGAGAAACAAAGGAAACGGCAGAACAAGCCCGAGTAAGAATTAATGATTCAAAGGGAAGCATGACAGTAAACTGAATGTTTGTGAAATAATTGATTTCTCTATTTTTCTCTCTTATCTAAACAGCTGCCTTGACGTTCAAATGTTTGAAGGACCAGTGGCAAGTGTATTGCAAAATAATACGCGAAACAAACCTCTGTCAGGACATGAGGTGGTATCAACGTTGCTGTGAAACTTGTAGAGACTTCTATGCACAAAAGCTACAGCATAAAAGTTGACACCTTCTTTTGCTCCTGCAATCAGCACCAAACTTATTTTTTATAAGTACAATCTAATTTATGAAAATACAGAACTACAACTTGTTTAGACCAAGGTACTGATGTATTAGGTATAATTTATTCATTTTAATTTATTTTTTGTTTACCAAGATTTTTTTTGGAGTGCTGTTCAGTGGTTTTCAAAATTCAGATAATTTAGCTTTTTATATCTAAGATGGGCTCATACCTTGCAACTTGCTCATACTTGACAACTGTCAGAATGTAGTTTAACCCATAGTGGGCCTTAAGTTCATGGGTCGCGTTAAGCCAGCTGGCGTTAACGCTTACTGTAACATTTCAAAAACTGTACAGAAAGCATGTAGCAAAATATTGAAGTTCTCATCATGCAATCAATACTGACAATAACAATTGCTTGAAAAAACAGTGACTTGAGAGTAAAACACTGTGGAGCGAAACACTGAATTACTTTGCATCATTCAGGTACTGTCTAACGTTTTACAGTCAATAATAGATGTCAACCACATTATGGTAAAAAGATTCACTATTTGCAGTTTACACTTAGAGATTTGTGAAGCAGTGCTGAATGGAACATTGTGATTAATCGCAAACATCCGCTAAACTTTTCAGGTGCTAAATTCTGAGAATAAAATATTATGGATTTCAACTCTGAGAATTAAATTTATAATGCACATGCAATGTGGGCATATTTACTCTCGTCTAATATTTTCTGCTTAAGATTACACATCTGTGCATTGCCAAATACAGGGGTTCCCCGGGTTATGGAAGACCTGACTTACAGAAATCTGACTATTCAGATTCTCCCATTCATTTTTTTTAAAGAGATGTTCAAGATAATAATAATAATAATAATAATAATAATAATAAAATGTTTTGTGGTATTCATGAACAACTGGATATAGTTATGGCAAGTGTGGGTTGAGTGATATAATAGGAATAGCCATAGAGAACAGACATTTCTGATTCACGGAAAAATCAGCTTAAGATAGTTCTCACGATCATAACGCACAACATAACCCTGTACCAGACGTTATACAAGATAACAGCAAGCAAAAAAAACTGCATTGGCTGAAGTATATACAGAAATATGCAGCAAATCTCAAAGGGGTGTAGAGAAATAACTCCACCCTAGACATTATTTGTGATTTAAAAAAAACACATTTTCGGATATTTTTGGACAAGTTATACATTTCCAGAAACATTTTAAAAATTAAGTAATACATTGGATGGTTTTATTAAAAACTTGGATAAAGAAAAAAAAATCAAAATAAAACCCATGATGCCATTATTCAGAATATGCATTGACAACAAAATAAATAAAAACAAAAAAATTATCTTGTCACCAGAAATTGAGCAGGGTGATCCATATCTGCCACCTTAATTTCATCCTGACTTGATTTCAAACTCCTGGGACTTAAATATAAGGGCTGGGTCCCAATATCAGTGCCCTTGTAATAGAGGCATGTGTCCCAGTGAGATATTCCACAAGCAGAACTGCAATGAAGTGAAGGGTCAACAATTTTTTTAAACATTTTAATTTCTCTTGAGTGCATTGTGATTCCTAATCCAACTCGGAGCAATCTTTCTGCGATTGTTTCCTCTTTGTCTTTCTGATTTGACACCTATACTGGGATGATTGCCTGTTTTCTGTAGAAGCAGGTACTTATAAACCTTTTAGGACACCTTCATTGAATCATACAGAGTCAGAGTCATATTATGATACAGTATGGAAACAGGCCCTACATGTCCCAGCTACACTAGTCCCACCTGCCCGCATTTGTTCCATATCCCTCCAAACCTGTCTGAATCAGTCTGGGAATGCTCCCTGCTGCCATGCAGCAAAACCACATGGGAAGGCCCATCTGCTCTGACCTACCTACCCTTGTCCACTAACCAGGGACCTTGCAAGCAACTACTTAGGGATAGCAAACATATCCGGCCTAGGCGAACTCCCTTGCTAGAATTTAACTCCCTTTATAACATTTCTGTTTTTTATGTTATACGAGTCATGTGATTTCCGATAAAACAAACACAAATAAGTTGAAAGACAGATTAATATTAAAATTATCTTTGTCTGTTTTTTTTTAATGGAGGTATTAATTCATTTAAAGTAAAATGTCTCTATTAAATTAAGTGGAAATTCATAGCATAATTTCAAGGTTTTGCTACACAATGCTGATTATAACTGTCAACATCATTTAGCATGTTTTTTACCTCCATTACATGCCACTGAGGTATATAGTAGTACCCACATTACTTTTAAAAGTTCTGCTTAGTGATAGGTTTGTGAGCACATTATTATCACCACAATATACATTTTAAGTTCCTATGTTTTCAGTTGGGAGGTTTATAAAGAACTAGTAGCTGATTTTTATTCCTCTATTACTCACTGCATCAGAGCTCTACACCGAGCTGTACCGTGTATAACACTAAAATCTATATTTTTATAAACTTTTCAGCTTAAGTGCCATTATTATTAACACATTTTGAAAGACTAAAGATGGGCTGATTGAGTTTCAGGCTTCAAAAGTTAAGGGCTTGCTTTATTGGGAATTAATTATTTTAAATTTGACCTCAGCTGACTTCAAACACAAGCATCAGTTCTGTACATTCAGCTCTCATTATTAACATATTTGATTACCACAATTTTCTCTACAGACTGTAAGTAAAGGTGAGCTTTTTATGAGTATGTTTTATTTCAGAAATGTTGACTGTCTGTCTCTCTTGGAACCTTAGCTAACTTAAATAGTGTTCATCAGAAAATGAACTATGTCAAATTGACAAGGTGCTCTATTTCTAAGAGGGACAATTATTGTTAATAAGTACGCAAACATGTTTGTGTCCGTGTAAATTGTAGTAACTAGACAGGAGTGGAAAAATACCTGACCATGTAAATTTAGTTTGAGGATATCTGTTCCATGTGTCTACATGCTGGCAAAGCTGAAACACTGTAACTCAAAAGAGCAAGCTGTACTGAAACTCTTTCTTTCTCTTTGTATGCCCAGATCTGGTGCACTTCAATAGCCAAATTCATTCATATACAGTAACTAATACAAGAATAGCCAGTCTCCTCTATAGCCAATTTATAAACTGCGGAACAAAATGGTAATTGGTATGTGAAACAAAACAAGAAGCATGCAATGATGGATAAGCAGGGTATTTCTTATCCATTAGTCGCCTCTTTTGGTTTTATTTTTTTGCTTTATTTGAAGAGTAAATTGCAAATAATTTTATTCTAGGAAGAAATTTCATCTTAACTTGTCCGGAATCATTTAAATAGTAGAAGATATTATTTGGCAGCTTTCTGAATTGATTTTTATTTTTACTTCAGGTGCAGTTACTGGAAATTATCTTTATAGAATGGTAGATCTTAGAAGTGTATCATTTGAAATATTGTTGTCTTGCATTCTTTGCTTTTAATAAAATGTTGAAGAAATGCTGAGTCTAATGGGATTTGCAAACTTGGGAAAATGTATCTATTGATCAACTATCTTGTACATGTACTGCCTCAGCACCAGACATTTCTTTAAACTGTAAATTGTAAAATAAACAATATTTTAAAATCATTTTTGCCACTGTGATTTTGTTGATAACACATTTGATCTGTGAATCGACTTGACACCACAGGTATCAAGGGTTATAGGGAGAAGACAGGAGAATGGGTTAGGAGAGAGAGATAGATCAGTCATGATCAAATGGTAGAGTGGACTTGATGGGCCGAATGGCTTAATTCTGCTCCTACCACTTATGATCCCGTCTTCTCCCAGAAATAGTGGATGCATTAGTGATAATTTTTCAAAACTCTTTAGATTCTGGAGTAGTTCCTGAGGATTGGAGGGTAGCTAATGTAACCCCACTTTTTAAAAAGGGATGGAGAGAGAAAACGGGGAATTACAGACCAGTTAGTCTAACATCGGTAGTGGGGAAAATGCTAGAGTCAGTTATTAAAGATGGGATAGCAGCACATTTGGAAAGCGGTGAAATCATTGGACAAAGTCAGCATGGATTTATGAAAGGTAAATTATGTCTGACGAATCTTATAGAATTTTTTGAGGATGTAACTAGTAGAGTGGATAACGCAGAACCTGTGGATGTGTTATATCTGGACTTTCAGAAGGCTTTCGACAAGGTCCCACATAAGAGATTAGCATACAAACTTAAAGCATACGGTATTGGGGGTTCAGTATTGATGTGGATAGAGAACTGGCTGGCAGACAGGAAGCAAAAAGTAGGAGTAAACGGGTCATTTTCAGAATGGCAGGCAGTGACTAGTGGGGTACCGCAAGGCTCAGTGCTGGGACCCCAGCTATTTACAATATATATTAATGATCTGGATGAGGTAATTGAATGCAACATCTCCAAGTTTGCGGATGACACGAAGCTGGGGGGCAGTGTTAGCTGTGAGGAGGATGCTAGGAGGCTGC
Organism: Raja brachyura; assembly: GCA_963514005.1. Next base: position 70,528,613 of record OY740783.1, on the reverse strand, counting down.
AAGGTGACTTGGATAGGTTGGGTGAGTGGACAAATGCATGGCAGATGCAGTATAATGTGGATAAATGTTAGGTTATCCACTTTGGTGGCAAAAACAGGAGGCTAGATTATTATCTGAATGGTGGCCGATTAGGAAAAGGGGAGATTCAACGAGACCTGGGTGTCATGGTACACCAGTCATTGAAAGTAGGCATGCAGGAGCAGCAGGCTGTGAAGAAAGCGAATGGTATGTTGGCATTCATAGCAATAGGATTTGAGTATCGGAGCAGGGAGGTTCTACTGCAGTTGTACAGGGTCTTGGTGAGGCCACACCTGGAGTATAGCGTACAGTTTTGGTCTTCTAATCAGAGGAAAGACATTCTTGCCAAAGAGAGAGTACAGAGAAGGTTCACCAGACTGATTCCTGGGATGGCAGGACTTCCATATGAAGAAAGACTGGATAGACTCGGCTTGTACTCACTGGAATTTAGGAGATTGAGGGGGGATATTATAGAGACTTACAAAATTCTTAAGGGGTTGGGCAGGCTAGATGCAGGAAGATTGTTCCCGATGTTGGAGAACTCCAGAACAAGGGGTCACAATTTAAGGATACGGGGGAAGTCTTTTAGGACCGAGATGAGAAGATCTTTTTTTCACACAGAGAGTGGTGAGTCTGTGGAATTCTCTGCCACAGAAGGTAGTTCATTGGCCATATTTAAGAGGGAGTTAGATGTGGCCCTTGTGGCTAAAGGGATCAGGGGGTATGGAGAGAAGGCAGGTACAGGATACTGAGTTGGATGATCAGCCATGATCATATTGAATGGCGGTGCAGGCTCGAAGGGCCGAATGGCCTACCCCTGCACCTATTTTCTATGATTCTATGATCTTGATTGTGCTGATTTCCCAAATATCAATAAAATCAAATTCTGCATTCTTCACTTTTATGAGCATAATAATCAAAATAATCAAATCAGAAGAGTTTAGCATTAAGATTTGTAAGGAGATTTTATGAAGGAAGCTAACCTAGGTTAATTCCACAGGATAAAAATGTTATGCGCCCAATCATCTGGACTTCCACTCTTCAGCTCAAAGTCCAAAGCGAGCAAGGTCCTGCCCTGATTGATATAGTACTACCAAGTTGCTAAACTTGGACTAGGAATCAGCAACCCCCTCTGCCACTGGATCCTCGAGTTTCTAACCCTGAGACCACAATTAATGAGAATAGGTGACAACATCTCCTTCATAGTAATTCTCAACACCATTGCCCTGCAAGTGTAAGTTCTCAGCCCCCTACCAAACTCCCTTTACACTCACAACTGCATGGCCAACTTTGGTCTGCACAGAGTACAAGACCAGCTACAAATAATAGATAGTTGTGTAGGATGGAACTGCAGATGCTGGTTTACACCAAAGATAGACACAAAATGCTGGAGTAACTCAGCGGTACAGGCAGCATCTCTGGATAGAAGGAATTGGTGACATTTCGGGTTGAGACCCTACTTCAGACTGAGAGTCAGGAGAGAGGGAAACGAGAGATATGAAAGGGTAAGGTGTGAAAATGAGAGATCAGAGGGGACAAGGTTCAAGGAAAATGTAGAATAGATCATTGTTAGCGAGGGGAAGTGACAACAAGGCATACAATGTCAAAGTTAATCAAGAAGACATAGCTAGTTGTTCCCCACAGGAACATTCCTAGTATGAATTAGCCTTTTAAGTGAATTATTGGACTAGATCATATCCTTTGCAGAGGTTGCTAACAAGAACTGCTGGTAATGTGCTTCTCACTGGTTAGCTTCACTTGGAAGTTGGGCATGAGCTAAAGGTCAGAAACTGATGTCCACCACTCAACTTGGCACTGAATCTCTCAGTTATAGAACAAATATTGTGCGTTGAGGGTCTGGACGCACTTCACATCCAGCCCCTCACCTTTAGGTTGGAGATGTAATCTGAGCCCATTCATTCGAATGGTGTCCACAATCTTCATCGAAAAAAATAAGTGATTCATTTATTTTACTTTCTTTGTGTGTTTTTTTTAAAATTAATTTCTAGTATTTAAAGCCATTTGAAGTAAACTTATTGTTTTATTTTACTTCATACTTTTTTTGTTCTTTAAATTATTCACATTTGTTTCAACTGTTCTGAAACATCTCTGACCTGAGTAATCCAACATTCCCCAGTATCCCCCAGTTTTCCCAGAGGTTTTGCTGGAAAATCTTTCTGCCGGGATAGACCTCCTGTAGCATCAAGTTTGGTTCAGTCCAATGAGGCGGAATGACCCTAAGGGCAAACTTTCAGGTAATTTAATTGTTTTTAATTATTCCATTTATATGAATCCAACAGTTGGCTTTTATGTACTTAAATATATTTAGTGGTTTCACTCTTTTCAATGTTTTAATTAAATTAAAGTTTTAATGGTTGTTATTTAATAGTATGACTTTTTTTTAAAGGATTTGTATATGTACGTGACATTCATAGATATTCAAAGTCTTATGGCAATTTTGAGAAACGGAAAGTGGACTTGGTTGTGCCATGGTCCAGTTATTTGACTATCGATCAAGAGACTTGAGCTGAAATAAAATGGCACTTTTTAAAACCGAGCCTCAGTAATACAACTATAAAAGTTTCAAATTGTTATAAAATCCACATGGTCCATTAATGTGCTTTTGAAAAAGTAGTCTGCATCCTTGTCTTCTCTGGATTCTATATGACTTCAAACTGCCCATGTTTGGCCCATATCCCTCTAAACCTTGTTTTAAAGAAGGAACTGCAGATGCTGGAGAATCGAAGGTTACACAAAAAGCTGGAGAAACTCAGCGGGTGCAGCAGCATCCTCTAAACCTTTCCTGTCCATGTAATTGTCCAAATGTCTTTTAAGTGCTGCTGTCGTATCTGCCTCAACTACCTCCTCTGGCAGGTACCAATTACGCTTCACCCCCTGTTTGAAAAAGTTGCCCCTCAGATTCCTATTAAATCTTTCACCTGTCACCTTAACCCTATGTCCTCTGGTTCTTGATTCCCCTACACTGGGCAAAAGACCCTGTGCATTTAATTGATTAATTTCCCTCATGATCTTATACACCTCTATAAGATCCCACATCGCTACAAGGAATAAAGTCCCAGCCTGCCCAAGTTCAGGCCCCCAGGTCCTGGCAACATCTTTGTAAATCTTCACTGCTCTCTTTCATAGCAACATCTTTACTACAGCAGGGTAACCAAAACAGTATACAATGCTCCAAATGTGGCCTCACAAACATCTTGTACAACTGTAACGTAAAGTCCCAATTTCTATACTCAATACCCTGACTGATGAAGGCCAACTTGCCTGAAGCCTCTTGACCACCTTATCTACCTGTGATGCCACTTTCAAGGAATGGATTAAGAAATGCAAGTTTCACCCATATCCAATGAATTAATAAATTAACAAAAATGCTGCTTAGATTTCAGATTTCAGGTTTTGTAAAGCTCCCAAAATTGTGCCCATTTGAGGTAGAATTCCTTGTTTAATCTCTGCAATCTGATCATTTAGAGAAAATAAAGAATCTCGGGGTAGTGATGTAGTAAAGTTGGACCTTGCGTGTGGAGATTATCTTTAGGCTGACATTCCCAAGGGCCAGTTTACAGGTGAGAAATACAAAGGGACTTCCGGGAATAGTGTAGGGGCAGGAAATCAGAACTGGTGATTGTAGAAACAAAGAACTGCAAATGCTGGTTTGTACCAAAGATAGACACAAAGTGCTGGAATAACTCAATGAGTCAGGCAGCATTTCTGGACAAAAAGGAGAGGTGACGTTTCGGATCGGGATCCTTATTCAGACATCAGACCAATCTGACAAAGGATCCCGACCTGAAACATCACCTATCCATTTCCTCCAGAGATGCTGACCTGGTAAGTTACTCCAGCACTTTGTATTTATCAGTGTTGGTGATTTTCTGGCTCTGTGTGAATAGATATGAATGGCACTAAACAAGATCAGTCCCACTCAGTTCCACTAGATGGCGGTAGAGAGGCTGGTCAGGGATGGTCTGCTCTACATTGCCAATGGGTGCAGAGATTGGAAAGGATGAGGAGGAATAGCTTAATGCCCCAACTCTCACAGGGGATTGTTAATTGTTACCCACATGTAGTTCATGTGCGACTGATGGCACCCGACTCACCACCATCTACACCAAACTTCCTCAGTTCTTGAGCCTGATAGCCCAGTTGTATGTTTCCTCCCAGTTTAAATATTGGAACACACATAGAGCATAGGGCAAAGCACAGGAACAGGCCTTTTATCCCACAATATCCATGCTAAACATAATGTAAGGTTAAACGGATCTCACCTCCCTTCACGTGATCATTTCCTTCCATTCACTGCATATACATGTGCTTATCTAAAAGCTTCTTAAACGTCACTGTTGTATCTGCCTCCACCACTAACCCTGGCAGTTCTTTTCAGGCACACACTATTCTTTGTATTAAAAACCACTTCTCATACAGTAGACACAAAATTTTTAAGCAATGTGGACTAAGCATGATATTCCCCTCCAGAAAAAAAGTAGGAAGTATTGGCCGGGGTTCCAAAAGGCCCCCGGCGGGGTCCAGAGGCAGTTCACTGGTAGGAGTTCAGGGGGAAATTGAAAATGATTCTTAACCTTTCTGCTGGTAGTTTACATAACAGAAGCTTAGAATTTTTCTAACACATAAGCAGTAAAATAACCCCCAAAAGATATTTATTTCATGAAATAGACAATAGGTGCAGGCGTATGCCATTCGGCTCTTCGAGCCTGCACTGCCATACACTGTGATCATGGCTGTTCATCCACAATCAGTACCCCATTCCTGCCTTCACCCCATATCCCTTGACTCTGCTATCTTTAAGAGCTCTATCTATCTCTCTCTTGAAAGCCTGCAGAGAATTGGCCTCCAGTGCCTTCTGTGGAAGATAATTCCACAGATTCACAATTCTCTGTGTGAAAAAGTATTTCCTCATCTTCGTTCTAAATGGCTTACCCCTTAATCTTAAACTATGGCCCCTGGTTCTGGACTCTCCCAGCATTGGAAACATGTTTCCTGCCTCTAGCGTGTCCAAATCCTTAATAGTTATACATGTTTCAATAAACGGCCTCATTCAACTAAAATTTACAAAAAATGTTACCTGAAATGTCTCTGCACTAGCACTGAGATGAGAAAAACTTTTTCACCAAGAGTTGTGAATTTGTGGAATTCTCTGCCACAGACGACAGTGGTCTTGTCTCCTTCAGCAGCACCTCGGTCTCCCTTCCTGAGCTTAGACACCCACTTCTCCTCACCTCACCTGCACTCACTTCTTCTCACCTACACACCTACACCTTGACTAAACCCCTCGCCTCACTAAACCCCCCCGGCTCGACGATACCTCACTACCAAATTTCTCCTCACACCTAAACCTCGTCTCGACTAAACTGTACCTCACCCCTCAAATAAACCTTACACCTCACCTCACACCTTAACCCCCACCTCAATTTAACTAAACCTCCCACCTCACGACTAAACCACCACAAACCTATTCCTCATGTGAGCGGAACGACTCCAACCAAGGGGGCAGGGCCGAGAGCGGTGCAGGCGCACAGCTCGAGAGAGAGCCGGTGGGAGGGGAGGTGCGCACATGCGCTGACATTGACGTTGAGCCTGAGCCCCGCCACCCCGCCCATCAGCGGCCGCAGCCCCTCCCCACAAAAGCTGGAGAGAGGCGGCGATGAGTCAGGGATTATGTGTGAGGTGGGTGGTTTAGTCGAGGCAAGGTTTAATGAGTTGAAATTTAAGTGTGAAGTGAAGTTTAGTCGAGGCGAGGGGTTTAGTCAAGCCAATTAGGTTCATTTCAAGGAAAACCAAAAAATTGAATTCCGATTTAAATCGGAAGAATATCTGGACTAAAGTCGCTTCTGGGGCCCCTCCGGGATTAGGGGCCCTGAAGCTTAAGCTTCATTAGTTTCACAGTAGATCTGCCCCTTGCTATGCCCTCTAGTCATATAACCATATAACCATATAACAATTACAGCACGGAAACAGGCCTTCTCAGCCCTTCCAGTCCGTGCCGACCATTTAATTTCCCCTAGTCCCATCTACCTGCACTCAGACCATACCCCTCCATTCCCTTCCCGTCCATATACCTATCCACTTTACTTTTAAATGTTAAAATCGATCCTGCCACCACCACTTCTGCTGAAAGATCATTCCACACAGCCACCACTTTCTGAGTAAAGAAGATCCCCCTCATGTTACCCCTAAACTTCTGTCCCTTAATATTTAGTCCTTGATATTTCCACCCTGGGGAAAAATGTTCTGGCTGTCCACTCTATCTATGCCTCTCATAATTTTCTATCCTTCTATCAGGTCTCCCCTCAACCTCCAATGTTCCACAGAAAACACTCCAAGTTTGTCCAACCTCTCCTTATAGGCAACACCTTCTAATCCAGGCAGTCTGAACGATGGGGGGGGGGGGGGGGGGGGGGGGGGTGGCGCGCTTATCTTAATTGTTTGGTGAAGCAATGCCCACTTTAAAATAGTCATCTTTGTCTTCAAACCATTCATGGCCAACTCTTTTCTGTCTCTATGATCATCTCCTGCTCTTTACCTTTCCAAGAAATTAGAACTGTTCTGATTCTGACCTCTGGAGTAATTTCTGAGTTTACATATGCCACCATTTTGTATGCTGCTAGAGACCTTAGCTATGGGAATCTGCAAAACCTTCCCAACTCTCTATCCCCATTCTGCATAAGACTTACCTCTTCATCCGAGTTTATGGTCATCCTGCCAAACCTCTCCTCCTGTAGCTTAGCTTCAAGTCTGTTGTTTGATAAAGTTCCTATGAAGTGGCGTGAGAGGCTTTAGCATAGGACAAACATAATATAAACAGAAGCTATTGTTTTAGAATCTGAAAATGCCTTAGTGGCCTTGCAATGTTTTGGGGCAGCCTGAGGAGGTGCAAGGGGTTATATCAATAAAGGAAGGGTGTGGTGGTTCTTTTCATCATGTATGCTTTCCCACAGGGTCTGCTGAAAGTAATCAAGAGTGAATAGTCTCAGTAATTGTTCAGTGCAAACCCAGCAACACAGAGGCCCCTAGCTTTTTGACAGAAATCGGGTTTATACAACTCTCCAGAGGTCAGGGATTCAGCATGATACAGTATAACCAAGCATTTTGCTCACTAGGCATTGGGGAACACTTAAAAAAAAGAATAATAATAACCTACTATTCCCTACTATATAAAATAACCTACTATAACCCCAGCTCATGCTTCATGAACTGGGACAAAGTTTCCACCTCCAATTTCCTTTGCCATTTTTAACTGTGAGCAAATCAAGATATATTTACGTGGTCCCATGGCATATTAATAAGCACATGACCTCATTTGTCAGCATACAAATTTTGATTAAATTAAAAGACGATTAGAATAATACAAGAATGTTTTAGTAGCAGTATTTTCATTCAAAAATTTTGGTTTGGGGCTTAAGGCTCATTTCTATTCATTGCTGGAGATATTCAGCAAAACAGTCAAGAGTGTTTTATTGTCATATGTTCCAAATAGAACAATGAAAATCTTAATTGCTGCAGCGGAACAGAATATGCAAACATAGTATGATATAACAAACGCGAGAGAGAAATGAAAAGCTCAGTGTGTATATATCTACATACTCACAACATACCCATATATATATATGCACACATATGTACATATACACACATACTCTATATACAAGCAAACAGTGCAAAATAATAATAATAATAGTCTATGGTAGTTCAGAGTCTATATGAGATTTTAGTGTTTAATAGCCTGATGGCTGTAGGGAAGAAGCTGTTCCTGAACCTGAACATTACAGTTTTCAGTCTCCTGTACCTTCTTGCCGATGGCAGTGGTGAAATGAGTGTGAGGCCAGGATGGTGTGGGTCTCTGATGATGTTGGCCGCCTTTTTGAGGCAGCGACTCCGATAAATCCCTTCGATGGTGGGGAGGTCAGAGCCAGTGATGGACTGGGCAGTGGTCACAACTTTTTGCAGTCTTTTCCGCTCCCGGACGTTCAAGTTTCCAAACCAGGCAATGATGCAACCAGTCAATATGCTCTCTACTGTGCACCTGTAGAAATTGACGATAATCCTCTTTGACATACCGAATCTCCATAAAACTCAGAAAGTAGAGGCGCTGATGTGCTTTCCTTATAATTGCATCAGTGTGCTGGGTCTAGGAAAGATCTTTGGAAATATGCACGCCCAGGAATTTGAACTTTTTTACTCTCTCCACCATCGTCCCATTGATATAAACAGGATTGTGGGTAGCATGTATGGGGAGAGAAACAGCATTAACATCCTGGGTTAAAGACCCACTATCATCAGACACACTACCTCAGGCAGATGATCTGGACCTTATTCATAGGATTTAGATATATTATTGCTGTGCTTGTAAAACTGATGCTTTGAGATGCCACTAATGTAAAGATTTAGACACTATCCTTGAAAAAACCTGATTGATTTCATTATTGATGGTCATATAATGTGCAAAAATACAAATATCAAATTAAATATTTGAAACATGCATTGTGCTGACCTTGACCTTATGCCCATTATCAATATATATAGACTTTTTATGTATAAAGACCTTGCTGAATGTGGTTTATTTGAAATTGTAATCAAACAGCAGAGCAGCAAGAACCCCATACTTTACAATGGCAAAGTAAGCCATTGTGTGGCTCATACATTCTCCACAAAAACAATTGCAGGCTGTCTATTGACAATACTGTCAAAAACAGGATATGAGGATGCCTGCACAGCAAATAAAGCCAATTTAATCCTTTAAACAATCTGTTTAAACTATCCTTGAAAAAACCTTATTCATAGGATCTGTTAAACAATCTGTTTATAGTGAGGAAGAAACTGAATTTACAAGGGAATCCATGGCAACTTATCCAAATAAATGCAAGTTGTCGTGTTAATGCAAAATAGTCAAAACAAAATAACTTGCATTAAATTAATTTAAGTCATTTATACCAATGCAACAAAAAAAGTTGAATGGCCTCAATCGTCCCCAGCCTTTCTTTGAATAGTGTTTGCTGTAGGCAGAGAATAACTAAAGGCCTTGTCCCACTTTCCCGAGTTACTCACGGACTCTCCCAAGTTTTCCCCTTGATTCGAACTCGGAAAATTACGGTAATAGCCGTTCGTAGGTACTCAGGGCTATTTTTTTAACTCGTGGACATTTTTCAACATGTTGAAAAAACGTCCCGACTTACCTGATGCCCGAGTTCCTACGGCTGGCATTACGAGCCGCTACGAAACACTACAAACATTCCCCGACATATCTCAAGTTCGAATCAAGGGGAAAACTCGGGAGAGCTTGTGAGTAACCCGGGAAAGTGGGACAGGGCCTTTACTTGGAGGGTCTTTGGCTCATTCAATCTGTGTGGCTGTTCAGAGAATTTATGATATTCTACCTATTTCAATAATTAAAGGGAGGATTTTGGATTTTTATAAACATTTTAAAACCTATATTTTCATATTTTTAAGAACTAGCCCGTCCAAGCATTTTTACTAATTTTTGATAACCCCTTTAATATGGCAGAGTTAACTGACCAATAAATACATTTACCAACCATATTAAAGTTCATTAGAATTATTTTGCTTAGGTAAGCTAAAATAGTACCTGTTCTTTTAATAATAAAATGAATAAAGTGCAAAAAATGCTGTCATCAAATAAAGATACCTTGAGTCAAGGATGGAATGCTGAGGCTTTCTCAGATGCTGGAGAGGCCACATTGGGAATATTGTGAGCAGTTTTGAGCCCCATATCAAAGGAAGGATGTGTTGGCTTTGGAGAAGGTTGAAAGAACGATCCCAACGATGATTGAATTAATGTATGAGGAGTGTTTGACGTCTCTGGGTACTGACTTGAGTTTAGAAGGATGAGGGGGAGGATCTTATCTTAAAGGGCCTGTCCCACCAGCATGCGACTCCATGCGGTGAGCGCGACCAAACTGGAAGCAGGGGCCATCGCGGAGGTCGGGTGACCCTCGTACAGGGCCGGTCCCACCAGCATGCGCCTGCATGCGGCGAGTGCGACCAAAATGGCAGCGGGGGCCGCGCGGAGGCCGGGTGAGTGGCGCGACGTGGCGCGAAGTTGGAGCAAAGTTGGAGCGAAGTCCGCGGTAAGTTCGCAAGGACAGAGAGGGACACACTGAGACGAACATGGAGGCACACAGAGAGGGTTACGGAGGCACACAGAGAGAGGGCCACGGAGGCACATAAAGAGCGGGTCACGGAGGCACAGAGAGAGGGTCACGGAGGCACAGAGAGAGGGTCACGGAGGCACATATAGAGAGGGTCACGGAGGCACATATAGAGAGGGTCACGGAGGCACAAATAGAGAGGACCACGGAGGCACAAATAGAGAGGGTCACGGAGGCACGACGTCGAGGTGCGTAATGCGTCGAGGCGGCTGTGGGCCGAGAGGCCGTTGCCACGTGGAATTTTTGAACATGGTCAGTTTTTCGGAGCCCCGCGCGATGTCGGGACCAGCCCCGCACAACTCTATACGACTCCGGCTATCGAAGTGGGACCAGCCCCGCGAGGCCAGACGGCTCAAGCGATCACGTTAGGTCGCACTCACCGCATGGAGTCGCATGCTGGTGGGACAGGCCCTTAATGAAACAATGGATAATGAAAGGCTTTGCTAGAATGGACGTAGAAAGGATGTTTCCAATAAAGGGAGAGTCTAGGACCAAAGGGCACAGTCTCAGAATAAAAGGACAATCTTCAGAATGGAGATGAGGAGGCATTTCTTTAGCAAGAGTGTGATGAATTTGTGGAACTCATTGTCACAGACAGCTGTTGAGGCTATCATTTTTTTTTAAAGCAGAGATTAATATTTTTTTAATTAGTAAAGGTGCCAAAGGATAGTGGGAGAAGTGCAGGAGAATGGGGATAAGAGGGAAAAATAAATCAGCCACGATTGAATGGTGGAGTAGACTTGATAGGCTGAATGGCCTAGTCTTGCTCCTATGTCTTATGGTTTTATGGTCTAATCTCCAACCGCACAATTCACTGGGACTTCCACACTTTTCCAACTCTCGGATTTTGCACACCTCTAATTTTCAATACTCAATCAATGGCACCCGCATCTTCAGGTCTGTAATTCCATTCAAATTCCTTGTGCCTAGCTACAGTTCCCTTCTTTAAAACAATAAAATGTTGAGGCTGAACTGGCGCAGAAGCACCGTTATCGTAGTGCAGCCTACCCACCTTCTGATCAAGGCTTCAAGGTATGCTCACATGCCTCCTGGAGGTATTGTGTCACTTACCACCTTTTCAGTGGAGTGTTCTCACTCAGGCACTGATGCACATGAACGTGCGCACACATACACACACACATGTGCACACACACGTATATGCACAGGCACAGGCACATATGCACATGCACACACGTACATGAGCATACACAAACATGGTCGCTGGGGCAACACAAAAGTAAATCATAACACCAAGTACTTTGCAATCCTTGATTTGATGTCTGCTCTCCTGCCAACAATTGTCTTCACTTCACACAGCTGAACCTGGCATTTCATAGCCTAACAGGGAACCCATTCTGTTTTCTCAACCAGCACAATTTAACGGGACCAGAATGTGCTGGGTTGTTATTTCTGGTGTTACTTATTCGAGATGTTCGTGCGATTGTGTGCATTTTTGGAACGCTATATAGTTGGCTGATGTATTATGGATCTACAGGGAGTGATATGTATTCTTCTGTGGATTGAAAATCTTTTGCTAATTGGAGTTAAGCAAATTTGAAAGAATAAAAGGAAGCAAACCAAGCAAAACAGCTGAGGAGACAATGAAGAGAGGAAGGAGAAAGGGCAAAATTTGATTTAGGAAGCAATTCTCTAACAGCAATTTAATTAAGGAACAATACATAGGATTTTTGTTTCAGAAAAGAGGTCAGTTATAAAATCAGCAGCAGCCACAACTGTGACAACAAATCCAAATTACAGGTAGCAATGTCAATGATAGTCAAGGTGAGCAAAGATAGCACAACACCACATAGGAATAGGCCCTTTGGCCCATAATGACTGTGCCCACAATGGTGCCAAATTAAACCAACCCCATCTGCCTGCACATAATCCATATCCTTCTATTCCCTCTCTGTTTATGTGTCTGTCTAAATGCCTCTGTGGTTCGTAAGTGATAGGAGCAGAATTAGGCCATTTGGCCCATCGAGTCTACTCTGCCATTCAATCATGGCTGATCTATCGCTTCCTCCTAACCCCATTCTCCTGCCTTCACCCCATAACTCCTGACACCTGCACTAATCAAGAAACTATTTCTGCCTTAACAATATCCACTGACATATCCTCCATACCTTCTGTGGCAAAAAAAATCCACAGATTCACCACCCTCTGACTAACAAATTCCTCCTCATCTCCTTCCTAAAAGAACATCCTTTAATTATGAGCCTATGACCTCTAGTCCTAGACTCTCCCACTAGTGGAAACAGCCTCTCCACATCCACTCTATCCAAGCCTTTCACTATTCTCGGGCCAGCAGCAGCCAGAACAGCTTCACATGTCTGGCTCCGCTGAAAAGCAGGATAGAGCTAAGTCTTGGTGAATAATTAAAATAGGGGGCACTCTATTCAAGGGTTCATGCATCCGAATTGGAGGGGAATCAATATCATTACAGGGACGTTCACTAGTTATCCTCAGGAAAGGTGGAACTAGAATGGCAGAGGGCTGGTAACCAGAGCAGCAGGTCAGCAAGTGAAGGAACTGCTGGTAGGTACAGGATATGTCATGTAAATCTGAAAGGAATGATAGGTAGGGACAGGTTAATGAATATGGTGAAACTGATAGGCTGAGGCACCTTCATCTTAACGTAAGATGCACTATGGATAAAACAGATGAATCTACAGTCTGAATCTGTGCTAGGAACAATGATGTTGTGACCATTATGGAGATTTAGCTGCAAGAATGTGAGGACTGGAGCTCCATGTTTCAGTGTTTTGATGTTTCACACATGATAGAGAGGAAGGTAAACAGGTGGAGGTTGCCACCTACTAATCAGGGAGAATGTCACTGTTGCACTCAGAGAAAACACACAGGGGAGATCATCCAGTGAGGCAAGATGGCTAGAGGTCAAAAATTAAAAACACACAATCATTCTGAAGGGATTATACTATAGGTGTCCCAATAGCCAGTGAGTGAAAGAGGAACAGATATGTAGACAGATTATTATGGAAAGATCTAAAGGCAACAGGGTTGTAATAGTGGGTGACTTTAACTTCCCCAATATTGATTGGGACATCCTTAGTACAAGAGGCTTTGACGGGGCAGAATGTATTAAGTGTATCCAAGAAGGTTTCTTACATCAGTGTGTGATTAAGCCAACCAGAGATCTGGACACACTGGACCTTTATTGGAAAATGAGCCTGGCCAAGTGATTGGTGTTTGAGTGGGAGAGCAATTTGGGAACAGTGATCAAAACTCCTTATGTGTTAAAATAGATTATGAATAACGAGAGGTTTGGACCTTGGAGGAAGTACTGAATTGGGAGAGGGCAAATTACAACATTGTTAGGAAGGGGCTAGGGCAGATAAATTGGGAGCAACTGCTATTGTGTAACTCCACATCATTTAAAGATCAGCCTTTCAGAGTTCAGGACCAGCTTGTTTCAGTAAGGGGGAGGGGCAAGGGGCAAAGAGCAAAGATGACAAGGGGCAAGGATGACAAGGGGCAAGGATGACAAGGTAATGGGAGTCTTAGATGAAAAGAGAGGTAAGTTTGGTCAAAAAGAAAAAATGAAGTGTATATAAGGTTTAGAAAAATGAAATCAGACAGGGTATTTGAGGAATATAAAGAAAACAGAAAATAATTAAAGTGGCGAGTTGGGAGGACCAGAAAGAGCAGAAAATATCAGATTAAACCCCAAGGTATTCTATGCCTAATTAAAAAATAAGAGGGTAATTAGCGAGAAGGGAAAACCACTCAACGATAAAAGAAGGATCTTCTGCTTGGAGTAAGAGAATACGGGAGAGGTACTAAATGATTAATTTGCATTGGTATTCACCAAGGAGAAGTACATAGAGATCAATGTGGGTTACACTAATATGAAGGAAGAGTGCCATGTTGGCTGGAGGTCTGTGACCAGTGGTGTTCTCTAGTGATCTGTGTTTGGACGCTGTTGTTTGTGATAATATAAATCACTTAGATAAACATGTAAATAGGTTGGTCAATAAGCATGCAGATCACCAACATTTGGTGGAGTTGTGCACAGTGAAGTAGGCCGCCAAAGTATACAGCAGGATATAAATCAATTACAGATATGGGCAGAGAAAAGGCAGATGGTACGTACTTTGGATAAATATGAAATGATGCATTGGGAGGTAAAATGTAAGGGGAAAATATGCAGTAACTGGCATGACCCTTAACAGTATTGATGCACAGAGGTGTCTTGGAGATCAAGTCCATAACTCCCTGTCAGTGGCAACACAGCCAGATAGAGTGGTGAAAAGGACATATGCTATGCTTGCCTTTATTTGTAAGTGCATTGAGTATAAGTGTCAGAACTTTACAGGACTTTGGTAAAGCTGCATTTCAAGTACTGTGTGCAGTTCTGGTTGCCACATTGCAGGAAGAATGTGGAGGCATTGGAAAGGCCGCGGAGGAGGTTTACCAGAATGATGCCTGGATTAGAGAGTAAACGCTACAGGGAGAGGTTGGACAGACTTGAATTGTTTTCTCTGGAATGCAGGAAATTGCTTGGAGACCTGATAGGGATATAAAATTATGAGAGGCATAGATAAGGTAGACAGTCAGGACCTATTTCCCAGAATGCAAATATCAATTGCAATTGAATTTATGTAGCATATAACCTGACCTGATTCGTTAGCATGCAACACAGTTTTTAACTCAATACAAGTGACAATATTAAATCTAAACCTATATCTCTCCTTTCCCCTGACTCTCAATCTGAAGAAGGTTCTTGACCTGTCCTTTCCTTGCAACTGTAACACTGCATTCAGCACTCATTTAGTCTCTATTATTTTCTCATTTATTATCTTTTTTGCACTATTAGATGTACTCGTGTATTGTGAACAGTGAATAAGGTTGTCAAATATACAGCAAGATATAGACCAGTTGGAGAGATAGGTAGAGAAATGGTAAATGGAGTTTCACTTGACAAGTGTGAGGTGTGTGTATAAATTGTGTAGAATCTTGGTTGGTAGACTGAACATGGTGGGGGAAAGAAAGCTGGAAAAGAAATTGGCAGTGAGACAAAGCCTGGCAATGACAAAGTGTGTAGGAAGGAACTGCAGATGCTGGTTTACACCGAAGATAGACACAAAATGTTGGAGTAACTCAATGGGTCAGGCAGCATTGCGGTAGAAAAGGAATAGGTAAAGTGATAATAAGGTATAGGTGATTGGCAGATGGGTGGATAAAAGCTAGAAATGAAAAGGAGACAAAAGGGTGACAAAAGAGGACTAAAGGTGACAACAAGGAGACAAGACAAAAGGTTATTGATAAGGTGAGGTTTGAAAGGGCAATGAAATGTAAAGTCAGAGGGAGGGATATGGGTGGAAGGGGGAAAGGAGGTGGAATAGTGGGACATTGGATGTGCACCAGGTCAAGCAACCTCTCTAGAGGAAATGGATAGATGACATTTCAGAATGGTACCATTCAGACTGATCACAGTGGGGGAGAGAAAGAGGGAGAACGGGGAGAAGAAAAAAAGGTAGATACAAAATTCTGGAGTAACTCAGCGGGACAGGCAGCATCTCTGGAGAGAAAGAATGGGCAACGTTTTGGGTCGAGACCTTTCTTTGGAAAGAAAAAGAGATTGTGATCACAACTCCATAAATTTTAAATTGGAGCATTCAATGTTTATTGAATTTAATGCAGCCTGGAATAATTAGATAAGCATCAGTAACCAAGTTGAGGATTTTGGACTTTATAGAGTGTTGCTGAGATTTTCGTTTGTAAAAGCATTCTGGAACCAATCAAGTGGCAGTTTATATGAGACTCGATATGGTGGAAAGAGACAGGATTAATTAATGTTTATTGTGAAGGCACCCTGAGGTATCAGCAATCATTGAACTTGAAAGAGGAATCAATCCAGGACTAGTATTTTAATTTAACTAAGGACAATTATGAGCACTCTGCTCTGAGATGCAAAGGGATCTGTATATCCAAGGGCATGAATTACATCAGGCTGGTATTCAGCTACAAGTAATTAACAAAGCTAACACATGTTATCACTTATCTCTAGAGAATTAAATACAAAGGTAGGGAGGCAATGAGGTATTGACTGAGCAGTATTGTGCTCTTCCAATTGAGGAATTGTACATTTCATTGATCACCATCTGATTTAGTCTGTTCTTTTCACACCTTACATGTTCTTTGTATCCTTCCGTATCTCATTTCTCTGTCCTCTGACTGTCGGTCTGAAGAAGGGTCTCGACCTGAAACGTCACCCATTTCTTCTGTTCGGAGATGCTGACAGTCCTGCCGAGTTACCCCAGCATTTTGTGTTTTCCTTGGAAAGGATACGTTGTTTTATGAAGAAAGATGGGACAAACTAGATTTATATCTGCTGGAGTTCGGAATATTGAAGCGAGATTGGATTGAAACAAAATAGATTTCTGAGGGGTATTTACAGGGAGGATATGGATAGAATATCTCCTCTAGCAAGAGAATCTAGAGCCCGGAGTTACTGTTGGATCGTAAGGGGATGCCCATATAAGACAGAGATGAGGCAAAAACAATCAATTAAATGTTAGACGGGGCAACATTTGTTAGGTATATCCAAGAAGGTTTCCTTAAACAATATGTGGATAGTCTGATTCAACGAAAGATTATATTGTACTAGGAAATGAGCCTGGCCGAGTGACTGTTCCGGTGGAAGATGAATTTGGAGATATTGATCACAATTCCGTAAATTTTAAGATTATTTTGAATTGGGACAGGTCTGGATGTTTGGACAAATTGGGAGCAGTTGTTATTGGGTAAATCCACAGATGAGATGTGGAAGTCCTGTGAAGAACAGTTGATCAAAATGCAGGATCAGCATGTTCCAGTAAGGAGGAGGGCTAAGGGTGGCAAGCTAAAGGAACCGTGGATGATGAAGGAGCTTGTAAACTTGGTCCGGAAGAAAAGGAAGCATATGTCAGGTTTAAGAAGATGGCACCAGACATATGAGGAATATGAAGCGAGTAAAAATGAAATCAAGCAGGTGATTGGAAGGGCCAAAAGGGCCCATGAAATGTAATTGGTGAGACAGATTAATGAAAATCCCAAGACATTTTATACATATGTTAAAAATAAAAGGGAATCCAGGGAGAAGGTAGGACCGCTTAAAGATAAAGGAGGGAATCTATGCATGGAATCGCAGGATGTAGGTGAGGTACTAAATGAGTACTTTGCATATGTATTCACAAAGGAAAAGGTCTTGGAAGGCAGCAAGATCAGTGTGGAGAATACAAATATGCAAAGGCAGTTTGAGATTAAGAAGGAGGCTCTTGAAAAACATTAAGGTAGATAAGTTCCCAGGACCTGATGGGATCTATCCCAGGTTATTGAGGGAGGCAACAGAGGAGATTATGGGGGTCTTGACGAGGATCTTTGTTATTTCACTAGCCACAGGCGAGGTCCCGAAGGACTGGAGATTGGTCCATGATGTTTCGTTGTTTTAGAAAGAAAGTAGAGAGAATCGAGGGAATGATAGGCAAGTGAGCATCACGTCAGAAGTAAGGAAATTATTGAAGAGATATGATTTACTCCCATTTGAAAGAGAATGGCCTAATTAGGGATAGACAGCATAGCTTTGTAACTGGCAGGCCATGTATCACTAACTTGATTGAGTTTTTTGATGAGGTGACAAAGGACGTAGGGTCATAAGTGATAGGATTAGAATTAGGCCATTCGGCCCATCAAGTCTACTCCACCATTCAATCATGGATGATCTATCTCTCCCTCCTAACCCCATTCTCCTGCCTTTTCCCCATAATCTCTGACACCTGTACTAATCAAAAATCTATTTATCTATCTGACTTGGCCTCTACAGCCTTCTGTGGCAAAGAATTCCACAGATTCACGACCCTCTGACTAAAAACATTTCTCTTTGTCTCCTTCCTAAATGAATGTCCTTTAATTCTGAGGCTATGACCTGTAGTCCTATATTCTCCCACTAGTGGAAACATCCTCCCCACATCCACTCAATCCAACCTTTCACTACTCTGTATGTTTCAATGAGGTCCCCCCCCTCATTCTTCTAAACTCCATCGAGTACAGGCCCAATGCCAACAAACACTCATCATAGATTAATCTACTAATTCCTGGGATAATTCTTGTCAACCTCCTTTGGAACCTCTCCAGAGCCAGCACATCCTTCCTCATATATGGTGCCCAAAATTGCTCACAATATTCTAAATTCGGCCTTACCAGCACTTCAGCATTACATCCCTGTTTTTGTATACAAGCCGTCTTGAAATAAATGCCAGCATTGTTTTTGCAAGGAGATTGATGAAGGTAAAGCGAAGGTAGGATGTTGTATACATGGATTTTAGTAAGTTTTGATAAGGTCCCCTCATAATAGGTTGATCCAGAAGATTAAAAGGTATGGGATTCGCGATGACCTTGTTGTATGGATTCAGAATTGGTTTATTCAAAGAAGACAGAGGGTTGTGGTGAAATGTAGATATTCTGGCTGGAGGTCTGTGTCCAGTCAAGTGCCGTAGGGATCCATGTTGGGACCTCTGCTATTTGTGTGATATATAGATAAAGATCACCTATTCTCCCTCTTCTCCCCTCTCCCATCAGGCAAGAGGTATAGAAGTGTGAAAACGCACACCTCCAGATTCGGGGACAGCCACTGCCCAGCTGTTATCAGGCATCTGAACTGTCCTACTAACAACTGGAAAGCAGTCTTGAGCTACTATCTACCTCATTGGAGACCCACAGACTATCTTTGAGTGGATTTTACTGGACTTTATCGTGCACTAAACATTATTCATGTTTTTCCATTTATTATGTATGTGGACGGCTCGAGTGTAATCATGTATTGTCTTTCCGCTGACTGGTTCACATGCAACAAAATCTTTTCACTGTACGTCAGTACACGTGACAATAAACTAAACTCTAACTCGACATTTGAGGCAAACAGTTTATTGTAAGTGACGATTTCCTTACCCATGTTTGGCCTGACACAGTGAGGCCATGGGATTCAGAGACAATATAGAGGACTCCCAGGGTTCACAATCACCCACCTGTATATCACTCTCGGGTAGTCAGTCACACCTGCTAACTGTTTAATTGCACACTCCCCCATCTTTCCAATTAGATGTAGCACTTCCTCTGTGCTTTTATCTGATACTTTTATTGCGGAAAGGCTTACCCGGGTGGTCAGTCTCACCTGTTGGACAGGGCATACCCAACAACTGTAAAGGGGGAATCTGTCAATGTTATCTGTAATCATAATATCTCTAATAATAGGTTGTCAATTGGTTACCCTGTTGGTCAGCTCTCCCAATTTAGACACTGGTCCATGAGAAATTAATGCGAGGAGTTTGGAAGGTCCATTGGGTTGGGAATAACTGTGCCGCATGTAAATTGGTGTCGAGATTGATGCCAGATGATCCATCCTGATTAATACTTTTTTCTGCTTTAATATAGCAATAGTACAACTGAGTGGAACAGTGCAAAGAACAGTAAATTGGGTAGCACCTAAAAACAGGCGCAGCCATCATGGTATGCTCCTCTTTGATCCAGTTCAGGCAGCTCACCAACTTGTAATGATTGCAGTTTCCAGCTATCGATGGTCACAAAGTTGTGTGCCTTAGCTCATGGTTAGGGAGCTCACATTCATCAGACTAATATTCAATGGGACTGGTCAGTGCCCATGAAACGGAGAGTACATTGAGATGCAACAAATAATGGAAGTTATTATGTAGACAATTGTAGCTTTCTAAACAATGGTATAATATAGGAGAAATTGAGCTCCATGATATTTTAATGTTATTCTGGTGGCCTTGATGGAAAAGACCACAAAGAGATGTCAATTATCCGTAGAAGATTTGGAGGTCCTCAGCGCACCCACTGTTAAAGCAGTGGGGGGAGAGACAAGGGCGGACATCTCCGCTTCTACTGTATCACAAGCAGAAGGCACTTTATTTCTGGCAGCAAGCGTGCTCAGACTTCTCAAACACATGCATAGTTTGGCTCCCATGATGTTCAGACTGTTGCTGTTATCATCCCCTGGATATCATGGATTAAATGGGCTTGCAGCATGTTACAGCTTGGGTGGCATGTTACAGGGGTGGTACGGTGGCGCAGCGGTAGAGTTGCTGCCTTACAGTGCCAGAGACCCGGGTTTGATCCTGACTACAGGTGCTGTCCGTACGGAGTTTGCACGTTCTCCCCATGACCACGTGGGTCTTCTCTGGGAAGCTTTGGTTTCCTCCCACATTCCAAAGATGAACAGGTTTGTAGTTTAATTGGCTTGGTATAAATGTAAATTGTTCCAAGTTTGTGTAGGATAGTACTAGTGTGCGGGGATTGCTGGTCAGCGCAGACTCGGTGGGCCAAAGGCCCTATTTCTGTGCTGTATCTCTAAACTAAAGCTGTTCAACCCTCACTATTTAACAGATCACAGGGATCACTGATGCCTGACAACAGGGATGTGGCTCTGACCCCTTGATATATAAATCTTCTACCCTCTCTCAGGGTGACAAGCATCTTGATCCCATCACTGCTACTCAGTCAGTGCCATTGTCTGAACCTTTTAGTCAGCCTGCCTAGATTCCATCATCCATGGTATAAATGTGCAGTGCAACACCAGGCTTTTTAATCAGCACAGCCTGAGGTCATCTTGCATGACCTTCCTGCAACATCTCCCCTGCAAGTTCACAACCTTCCACATATCATGCTGCAGTCACTGGAGTAGCATTGCAAGGGATCACTGAAACAGGCTCAAGAACATGGAAGACAAGTATAATATGAGACATTAATAACTCCATCTCCTGACTGGAATATTTTGATCCAGTTTCTTTCCACCATTTGACATCAGGTCCTGGATGAAGCACAAATAGACATCATACTTTTCAACCCAGAGTTCTGGCACGTTCTTGTTACTTAATATTACTGATTATTAAGTTATTGTACTGCCGATTGTTGTATACTTATTTATGTTTAATTGTATTAATGGGGCTATAAGGCTGCATTCATTGTTCCATTGCCGGTACGTATGACAATTAAATTCTCTTGACTCTTGACCAACATGCATCTAGCTAATATTGGCTGAAAGTTACATAGAACAGACCCTACAATGCACAATGTCTATTCTGAACATGATGTAAGGTTAAACTAATCCTTTCGGCATGAACATGATCCATATTCCTTCATTTTGTGCATATTTGACAGATCTAAAAAACATTGTTTCTGCTTCCACCACGACCTTAGTAGTGCATTCCAGGCACCTTAGTACTCTGTGTAAAACAATCTACCCCACACATCTCCTTTAAACTTTCCTCCTCTCACCATAATTATATGCTCTCTAGTCTTTGACGTTTCCACCTTGGAAAAAGATTCTGACACTATCCAAACTATGCCTCTCCTGATTTATAAACTTCTATGAAGCACACATTCAATTGTCCAACTCGCTTTTGTAAATGTAAAATGATATGTACACTGTGCACTGAAATTAAAACTATTTTGACATCCATAGAACCTAGTCTGTTAAACATGATTCCAAACATGAACTCACTAATGCAATCCAGTTCCTCCACAAACAAACTGAGGAAATTAGGCCCCCTCCTGTTCAATTACTGTAAAAGCTTTGTTGACTCTCACTGAATAAGAGAGAGCAGCAACATGACTGATGGCATAAAATCGGCACTATTTTCATAATGGAAAAATGTATATTTGTTGCAGCCCTAGATTTCAGTTAACCGTGCACTATAATGGATAACAGTTGGCACTGAGAGACAATAGAGAATAGGTGCAGGAGTAGGCCATGCGGCCTTTCGAGCCAGCACCATCATTCAATGTGATCATGGCTGATTGTCCACAATCAGTACCCCTCATATCCCTTGACTCCGCTATCTTTAAGAGCTCTATCTAACTGCGGCAGTAATTTGGGTGATGGGTCCAGTTTGAAATCATGCTCATCAATCTCAAATTAATTCCTATTCAGTGGAATTGAATTTTGAAAGAAGAGTAGATCCTGCAGCTAGTATAATATGCTGGGTTGTGTGTTACCAACCAGAAAACATTTCTCAACAAATGGCAGCAGGGTCGGTGTGGGCAAGTTGAGCCGGAGGGCCTGTTTCCATGCTGTATGACTCTATGACTCCAAATAGTACATTTTCTATTTAGGTAACCTGGTAGCTATTTTAACATGGGGGGGAGGGGAGGAGGAGGATTAAAATGTAGGTTTGTATTGCTTGTCGGAGAGGAATTTCCTCAGGCTGCTAGTCGATCGATCATGCTAGAAAAATCGATCGGACTTATGTTCCCATTTTGTTTTTTTAATCGCTGGACAATTTAATCGCTGGATTAAAGTAAAAAGACTTCTAACGCCTTCAACGCCTTCAATGTGATGGATCGCAATATCAGAACAAACCAAAAGGTAAATCATGTATTTCACATATAATCTTGCTTCTTGGGGTGGCTTTAGTCTAATTTTACGATACGAAAATGTTATTTTGTCCCCATACGGATTGGCCATGTCTTGCCTGCCTTTATGGGCTTAAGATTCACAGCAACGTTCCAATCAATCGCATTCCTGAAACACCCATGCGCAAGATGATTAAAATTCACCGTTTTTTTGGACAATCATGTCATAAGAGCATCTAAATCGTCTATATTTTGTGTTATTGTCTGTCCATAATCAATATTTTTATACTAAATATCCACAGTTTTAGTCAGATGCTACTGATTGGTTATTGTGCAAAAAATAATAATTTTGATTATATTGAGAGTGGATGTTTCTAGATTAATTTATGGGAATTAAACATTAAATTCCTTCCATATTTGCATATAAGTTCATGACAGTGAGATTTTAAAATCATGTTGTATTGTGAATTCTTGTGTGAATGGAATTAGTTTGTTATTTGGATACTTAGGCTATTTAAAAATGTTAGCCTTTTCTAAAGAAATGGATAGATGTTTAGATCTAGTAATTGAATTCAGATTAATTTAATTGATTAGATGAATTTAATTGATTTGATGAAACTGATGAATATGAAATTTTTGTTGGGTATTTACTATTGTTTTAGCGTTTAACTTTATCATTTCTACCTTTTTTCTAAAACTGCAAATAATAACTTGTTTCTGTTAATGCTGTTCTGTGTTTTTTTTCCTTTACATTTTAAACAGATGTCTCCAAAGAAGAAATGCAAAATTGTCCATCCAAATGCCCAGCAAAAGAGACTGATTTAGACAGCATTCACAGAGATTATCTGAATTTGGACTACTCCAAATGTGATGATCTACAGGACATTCTTAATGGGAAAGTAGTGGACAGAAAGGCATGTCATGCATGGTTTGAATAGCAAAAACATGTAGTTTACAATGCCAAAATGTGTACAGGCGTTGCTTATTGGTTACAACCTGAGGAGTATGATGATGCTACTGATTATGATATGCCAATGGACCAACTAGCAGCTGATCTTCTCCATAAAGACTTGGTCTTTTGCTAGAAATTATTATTTCTTTACCTGTCTGTTATGGACTTATAGCATATAATACAATAGTATTAAAGTTTACAATAGTATTAAAGCCAACCTCCTTTTCACTCTGCTGCCCTCTGGGAGACCATACGGGTCTTTGAAAGCCCGCACTTGCAGACTAACTAACAGTTTCTACCCATGTGCCATTAGAAAACTTAACTCAAACAGATAACACAACGGGCAACAATACACAATTCGGGGTGCATTATAAAACTTGTCTGCTAGAATGTTCAATATAATGTGCATTTTTTAAAAATAAAATAAATAATAATAATTTCTTTTTTATTATCTATTACTTATTTTATGCATTGATCTTGTAGTAAATGTAAATGTGAGAGTAAATGGTTGTTTGTGTTTCGTTCTTTTTTAATCTTTTTATCCTGTGTCTTTTATTGTTTACCATTGAAGGGGATGCACATGAAATTTTGTGTGCAGTTGATGTGCAATGACAAATAAACGTATTTGATTTGATTTGGTTCTGATCTTAAAAATATCACATTTATGAATTTTCAAGGCAGTCTGGGTGTTTATTACTATTTCCGTCAAAACGGTCAATTTTGTAATTAGCTAAAATTAGGTAACCAACTAATTATATGCTTTAATTTCAGGTCATCCAAGTAATATTTGTTTCAGAATGCTTCAATCTATAATAACTGAAAAAATCATTCACTTCTCTTAATTTTTAAGAAAGTTATGGGCTTTTGACTGTCCTCTATCACAGCTTTTGTGTTAAGTCAATGGATAAGCAATAGGGAACAAGATGCTAATTTCCAAGTATGCAAATTGATATAACTTTTTTAATACTGAAGATATGAAAGTGAATTAGATATCAAAGTTCTTTTTATGCTTTATCTGATGGGATAAATTACAGGCTTGATTTTTAAAATCTCAAAATTTTGTAACATTTCTGTTAGAAAGGGAAGAAAACTCGTCCCCATAGCATTCTCTCACCAAATGTCCCCTGCCAACTGAGCTTTTAACTAATTCCAGTGCAATGAAAATTCTGAAGGACCTGAGACCTGAAACCTAAAAATACAATCCAGGTGTACAATAGTCAAAGTGAGCGTTGAAGCTTCATAAAGTGATCTCTACATTCTCAATGTTACCTCAATTTACTCCTTAATTAAAACTGTCAATTATTACATTGTGATCGAAAGTAACTGGTGATTTGTTCTAATAGCATAAACCTGAGGATCTTTTGTTTTCTATAACATGTTACATTTAACTTGCTTCATATTTTCCAAGAAAGTCTTCCAGTAAAACACAGTATACGGTAAACTGTGGTTCTTAAGTTTAAGAACATTCTGAGTTTTGGTCCAAAGAAATGTTGATGAAAACTAAGGAATAGGTGAGAAAAATGTTGATATTTACATCTGCCTTGATAAATGGCCATTGTGAGGGCTGGGTGTAGATTAATGCATGTTGAGAGTTACTACAGAAGACAGGTTAATCTTGAAACACACAAGCAGTAATATAGCAGGTATTATAGATTGTGTTTGAGTTTAGTTTCTTGTCACGTGTACCGAGGTACAGTGAAAAGCTTTTTTGTTGTGTGCTAACCAGTATTCCTTCTTCATCCACTGAATGTACCAGGTACAAGCACAAAGTGTTTAATTTTAGTTTTAGTTTCGTTTAGAGAACAATGTGGAAACGGGCCCTTCTACCCACCGAATCCACCCGACCATTAATCAGCCACAACTCGTTCCATATTATCCAACTTTCACATCCTACATACTAGGAGAAATTTACAGAAACCAATTACCCTACAAACCTGCACGCCTTTGGAATGTGGGAGGAAATCAGTGCACCTAAAGAAACCCACAGAGCCACAGGGAGAATGTAGAAGCTCCACACAGACAGCATGCATAATCCGGATCAACCCCTGGTCTCTGGCGCTCTGAGGCAGCAACAGTGCCACTGTGCCACCCAGCATTTATTTACAAATGTACGGTAGGCTTAAAGTTGCTTTTATCAGGGATTTTTTTTACAAGGACTAGCCTGGTTTAGTTATCAGAAAACATGGATTTCATAATCATAATAGTACTTTATAAGACAAGTATGTTTTGCAACATATGTTGTGGTGATGGGAAATAGTTCAGATTTAGACAGAATTGTTAATGCAGGGTGCACATTTTTATAAGTACAATTCCATCAGGCTTTCACAGTGATAAAAAAGCACAAATGTTTTTCACAGATGACCATGGGTTTTCTCCCACATCTTTCAGGCTGCTGCTTGTTCTCAAATGGATGCACATGTGTGCATTCCTCCTTCAAAGACTCCATAAGTTATACTTATGTATGAATAGGTTTGCATCTTATAATAGACTCTGATGTATAGTTGTATTGGGCTGCTGCTGTTCAGTTGAAGCTAATATCTCTGGTATCTGTTGTCCTGATGTAGGGTCTCGAGCAGAAACGGTGGCAATGCCCTTTGTCTCCACAGATGTTGCTGGATCCAATACTCTAGACGTTAGTGAGGCCGCATTTAGAGTGTCATATTCAGTTCTGTGCACCATGTTATAGGAAAGATGTTGTCAAGCTGGAAAGTTTACCAATTACGAGGATGTTTGCCAAGACTCAACAGCCTGAGGTATAAAGGAGAGATCATACAGGCTAGGTCTCTATTCCTCAGAGTGCAGGAGGATGAGAATTGATCTTATAGAGGTGTAAAACAATCATGAGGAATAGATCAGGTAGATGCACGGATTATTTTCCCCAGAGTAGGGGAATCGAGAACCAGAGGACATAGGCTGAGATGAGGAGGGAAAGATTCAATAGGAACTGAGGAGTAATTTTTTTCACACAAAGGGTGGTGGATGTATGGAACTAGCTGCCAGAGGAGGTGGTTGAGGCAGGCACTATCGCAACATTTAAGAAACATTGACTAGTGTGACTAGTGTAGATGGGACATGTTGGTTGGTGTGGGTAAGTTGTGCCAAAGGGCCTGTTTCCATGCTATATGACTCCATGACCCACTGAGTTCTTTGTTGTTTTCTAGCAGTGTGCGGTCTCAGAAAAGGAAAAGGGAATCATGGGAAGATTGGCTAAGTTGGCCTTAGACAAGTGGAAGATGTATATCCACAAATCAAACTGTGCCAGTTTGAGCTCACGTTGGTATTGGTTTATTATTGTCACCTACACTGTGAAAAGTTTTTGTTCGTGTGCTATCCAGTCAAATCTATGCATAACTAAAGCTCTAATCTTGTTATCTTCCGGTTTTACACGGTCTTTCTATGTGCGCAAAAATGGCATGCGATAGCGCTACTATTTTTCACCAGTTTACTCATCATTTTCTTGTGTTGCGATTGCACCAAGTTTTGTTCCAATTGATGGTCTAATGTAAAAGTTAGCAAGGTTTAAAAAAATCTTTAAAACCGCGCGTGCGCAGATCGATCTGGTCTCCTGCTAGTCAGCGGCACGTGGATTGGTCTTTTCTCCTGTCACTCCGCGGGTCGGTCCGCCCCTTTCTGCGCCATCGTGTCTTTACTAGAGCTGAGGATGGCCGGTGGGGGTTTCCAACTGGACACATTTTTTCGAGGGCCCTGTAAGAGGCCCTGCCCCGGCAGATGTCCCCAAACGGAAAGCGGAGAATCTGATCCCGGCGGAGGAGAACGTCCAGCGACCAGCGCCCTCTGTCATTCCCATCGCACCATCAGCTCCTCGTTGGCTCCTGCCCCCTCCCCGTGATACCCCTCTCCCCCCCACAACCCTCATCTTTTCTCCGAGCTCTCTCCCCAAAGCCCCGCCCACAAACCCCTCCTCCACCCCCCCCCCCCCACCCACAACGGTGTGGGAGATGTCATCAAATGGAAAGCAGCAACTCTGATCCCACTGGAGGAGAACGTCCAGTGACCAGTGCCCGCTGTGATTCCATCGCACCATCAGCTCCAGCCCCTTCCCCTCTGGTCCCCATCTCTGACTCCTGCCCCCCTCCCCTGTGGTACACCGCAACCCCGTCTTTTTCTCTGAGCTCTCTCCCCCCAGCCCCCACAACCCGCCCCCACAAACCCAACCCCAACACCCCACCCCCTGCCCACACTACCTCTCTCCCCCCCACAACCCCATCCCGTCCACAGCCCACACCACCCTGCCCACACCACCCCTGCCCACACCACCCGTTACGCTTAGTCTGCCTTGGCCTACGTGATCTCCCGGTTGCCAAATATTTTAATTCCCTAGGAGCAAAATTAGGCCCTTCAGCCCGTCAAGTCTACTTTGCCATTCAATCATGGCTGATCTAATTCAAGTTTACATTTATTGTCACTGTACCAATTGGTACAGCAAGATTTGGGTTGCCATACAGCCATACAAATAAATAAGAAGAGCACAACACGCGATAGAATTTAACATGATCATCCCCACACAGTGGAATTAACGTTTTCCACTGTGAGGAAAGGCAACAAAGTTCAGTGCTCTTCCTCTTTGTTCCTATCGAGGCCTCCGCAGTCGCCACGAAAGCGGCCCGATGTTTCAGCTCCTCTTGCTGGGATGATGGAATTCCGGCATTGGAAGAACACTCTCAGCAGCTTGGAGTTCCGAATCGGCCGCTTCCTACCAGAGACCGTGGCTCCCGAAGTCCACAGGCCGAGCTGGGCGGAGCTCCAACACGGCAATCCTCGGCGAGAGATCCCAGGGCCCCCCGATGTTAAAGTCAGCGCCGCCCGCGGCTGGAAGCTCCGCAGACCACAGTTCCGCGATGTTAGAGTCGGTGGTCCCAGCACACCGGAGCTTCCAACACGGCGATCCTCGGTAAGGCATCGCCCGCTCCGCGATGGTACGTCAGTGCTGCACCGCGGCTGAAGCCAAAGCTCTGGCCGGTCTCCGGCAGGAATGACCATGCCAATCCAGATGGTAGGCCGCAAGGAGGGGGCGAAGATGTGACTCGGAGAACCCCCCCCCCCCCAATCCCCCATATAAAAAGACTAAAAGACCTCCAAATCAAAACTTTTTTACGGACTTAAAAATTAATAAAGATGAACAGCTGCAGGTGGGGCAGCCATACTCAATGGCGCCACCCTCCAAACTTTCTATCTTTCCCTCTCAACCCCATTCATGTGCATTCTCCCCATAACCCCTAACACCCATACTAATCAAGAATCTGTTAATCTCTGCCTTAAGAATATCCATTGTGTTGGTTTCCATAGCTGTCTGTGGTAATGAATTCCACAGATTCACCACCCTCTGACCCTCTATTGT
This sequence comes from Raja brachyura, assembly GCA_963514005.1. The sequence goes on along the minus strand of OY740783.1, from coordinate 70,499,713 downwards.
GTCTATCTTTGGTAAAAACCAGCATCTGCAGTTCCTTCCTGCACATTTGGTCTGACTGTGATGACCCTAGAGAGGTCTCCTGCACTCAATTATAGGAAGGTCAACCACCTCTTCATAGTAATTGAAGCACTATTCCCTGAATCACATTAGCCCTACTTCAAGCCACCTGACTCACTATCATCACAGAAGGATCAAATTTACTTTGCTCCTATCACCCCCTCACTCCATCCTCAAAAAAGTATTTTCATACAACTCCGTCAGAGGCAGGTGGCAATCTCTTCTGCTGAGACAGGAAAATCATCAACAACCTGGTGCTGAAAAATGGAAAACAAATGGAAAACAAATAAAACTTCAGAAACTGCAACAAAGCCTTGGAATTAATGTAGAGTTTTCCAGCTTCAGATAAACTGCTCTCTTATGACGGAGACACAAGGGACTGTAGATGCCAGAATCTGGAGCAAAAAAAAAAACTTAGACCAACTCAACAGGTGACGGGGGGGGAACAGATAAGGAAAAAAAGGAAGAAAGATCCATGTGGAAGAAGGGAGAGTGTATAGGAGTGGCGAGGAGGTGGTAACAAAAATGAGAAGAACAAGTGTGCCAGGAGATTGCAGACAGCTGCAGGTCAAATAAGGTTGTTGTAGTAGGGGATTTTAACTTCCCAATATAAACTGGGAAAATCATAGTGTGCAGGGTTTCAATGGGGTGCAATTCCTCAAAAGTGTTCAGGAGAGTTTTTTTAAGCAGTATGTGGAGGCCCCTCACACATGAGATGGCAACACTGGATCTAGTATTGGGAAGTTGGGAAGGGCAAGTTAATGAAGTGTGTGTGGAGGAGCCTTTTGGGACCAATGACCACAGTTTGATTAGTTTAAGATAGTTATGGATAGGGACGGAGATGGTCCATGTGTTAAAATGCTCTACTGGGTAAGGCCAACTTTGAGGGTATGAGGGAAGATCTCCCCCAAGTTGACTGGAGCCAGTTATTTGAGGAGAGAAGAACATTGGCCAAGTGGGATGATTTTAAAAGTATGCTGATGAAAGCTCAGGATATGTACATCCTTGTTAGAGTGAAGGGCAAAGCAGGCAAACGTAAGGATGTTTGGCTGACGAGGGAAATTGAGACGTTAGTCAAAAACAAGAAGGATGCATGGGACAGGTTTTTGGCAGCTGGGTTCAAGTGCATCTCTGGAGGACTTTCGGGGGGCTAAGAAGTAAACTGAAAAAGGAGATCAGAAGGACAAAAAAGGGCCAGGAGATAGCTTGGGTGGGTGGCATTAAAAACAATCCCAAAAGATTTTATAAATACATAAGGGGGAAAAGGGTAACTAGAGAGAGAATGGGACCTCTCAGGAATCAAAGCGGTCACCTCTGTGGAGCCACAAGAGACGGGCAAGGGCTCAATGAGTATTTCTCCTCTGTATTTACTGAAGAGAAAGACAGTAGGATGGAGGAACTTGGGGCAGTCAATGGAAGTGTCTTGAGAGCAGTCAGTGTTACCTTACCTTTGAAGAACTACTGAAGGTATTGTCGTGTATGAAGGTAGACAAATCTCCAGGGCCTGATCAGATATATCTGAGGACATTGCGGGAAACTAGAGTGGAAATTGCGGGAGCCCTGGTTGAAATTTATGAGTCGTCCTTAAATACAGGAGAGGCACCGGAAGACTGGACAGTAGCAAATATTGTGCCTCTTTTCAAGAAGGGCTGCAGGGAAAATGCTGGGAACAATAGGCCGGTGCTTAACATCTGTAGTTGGAAAGTTACTAGAGAGTATTCTGAGGGATAGGATATACAGGCATTTGGATGGGCAAGGGCTGATTAGGGATAGTCAGCATGGTTTTGTATGTGAAAGGTCGTGTCTCACAAATCTGATTGATTTTTTTGAAGACGTGACCAAAAAGGTCGCTGCAGATGTTGTGTACATGGATTTCAGTAAGGCATTCGACAAGGTTCTGAATGGTAGGCTGCTCTGGAGGGTTAGATCGCATTAGATCCTAGGAGAGATATCTGTAGCTGAATGGATAGCAAATTGGCTCCAGGGAAGGAAGCAGAGGGTGATATTGGAAGATTGCTTCCCGGACTGGAGGCCTGTGACTAATGGGTGGACCTCAGGGTTTGGTGCTGGGCCTGTTATTGTTTGTCAGCTACATCAATGATTTGGATGAGAATATACAGGGCAAGTTTAGCAAGTTTGCTGATGATACAAAAGTGAGTGGTTTTGCAGATAATAAATATGGTTGGGAAAGATGGCAGCAGGATCTGGATCGATTGGCCAGGTGGGCAGAGGAATGTTGGGTGGAATTTAATACAGAGAAGTGTGAGGTGTTGCATTTTGGAACGTTGAACAAGGGCAGGACCTACACAGTAAATTGTAGGCCTTTGGGTGGTGTGGTAGAGCAGAGGGATCTAAGAGTACAGGTGTATGGTTCCTTGAAGGTTGAGTCACAGGTGGATAAGGTGGTCAAAAAGGCTTTTGGCACTTTGGTCTTCATTGTGTATTGAGTATAGAAGTTGGGAAGTCATGTTGCTGTTGTATAAGACGTTGGTGAGACTGCATTTAGAATATTGTGTTCAGTTCTCGGCACCATGTTATAGGAAAGATATTGTCAAGCTTGAAAGGGTTCAGAAAAGATTAATGAGGATGTTGCCAGGACTAGAGGGTGTGAACTTTATGGAGAGGTTGAGTAGGCTGGGTCTCTATTCCATGGTGTGCAGGAGGATGAGGGGTGATCTTATAGAGCTGTACAAAATCATGAGAGGAATAGATCGGGTAGATGCACAGAGTGGCTTGCCCAGAGTAGGAGAATCGAGGACCAGAGGACATAGGTTCAAGGTGAAGGGGAAAAGATTTTTGATAGGAATCCGAGGGATACACACACACAAAGGGTGGTGGGTGTATGGAACAAGCTGCCAGAGGAGATAGTTGAGACAGCGGCTACCCCAACATTTACAAAGCAGTTAGACAGGTACATGGATATGACAGGTTTGGGGGGATATGGACCAAATGCTGGCATGTGGGACTAATTGGCCAGTCTGGGCAAGTTGGGCTGAAGGGTCTGTTTCCACATTGTATAATTCTATGACACTATTACTCTCTGTAGATTTTTTTCACCGATGAGTGTGAAAGAAACAATGAGAATTAATAACTCGTGCTATAATTCTGTAATGTGGGCGGTGAATGCACCCACATTATAGCTGGAGAGATCACATGACATCTCTGATAGTTTCCTCAAGTCAAAATGGACCAGCAGTAGAGTTGCTGCCCAACAGCACAAGAGACCCGGGTTTGATCCTTAACTATGCGTACTTGTCTGTATGAACTTTGTACGTTCTCCCTGTGACCTGTGTGGGTTTTCTCCAGGTCTCTTCTACAGGCCTACAGTTTAGTAGGCTAATTAGTGTGGTAAAATTGTAAGTTGTCCCTCGTGTGTAGGATAGTGTTAGTGTGTGGGGGGGATCATTGGTCAGCACTGACTTGGTGGGCCAAAGGGCCTGTTTCCATGCTGTATCTATAAAACTAATACTAAAAAACAGGAAAGATTCACTGCTGAGTTTATATCCTCTTCATAGGGCTCCCTTTGTGCAATAATTATGAAGGTGTATGAAATAACTCAAGATGCTGGTTTAAATCAAAGGTAGACACAAAATGCTGGAGTAACTCAGCAGAACAGGCAGCATCTCCGGAGAGAAGGAATGGGTGACGTTTCGGATCGAGACCCTTCTTCAGACTGATTAGTTCAATATGCTGGTCAGGCTCAGTAATGATTTCAAGTCAACTTGCAGCACTGCAAGATAAGAGCAAATGTCAGTTACATTAGTTGGCTCAAATTACATTAATATCAGTTACATAAGCATCCAACAGAAAGAGAACTGGACATGTTCTGGAAAACTTCAGGCTTTAAAAATAACTGAACATTGTCAACTACCTAATACCTTTAAGTGCTCCTGTTCAAACTCTGTGGCCATAAGGATATCATCTTTTTTGCAACAATGCCTTATGTATTTTTTTTAATCCATTAAGGACTGAATGATTTAACCCCTACAACAACTCGGAGTTACATTACAATTAGATTTTTTATTATTTGTCATTTGAACCTCAGAGAGGCTCAAACGAAACTCTGTTTCTACAGCCATACAAACAAAACAATTGCTATAAAACATACAAACAATTCAATTTACACAAACATCCATCCACTGCGACACGAGCGGGAGATGTTGCGTTGCGGGAACAACCCTTTTTATGAATTAATGCTCAGGAATCTCTGCCTTTCTGAACCCAAAATCATCTTTCTGTAAGCACAGGACAAGTTCATCTTACTTAAATATCATGAACCCAGCTACTCCACAAATAAATATGCCGACGTAGATACTGTTGGTATAATGTGAAATTACTGAACTAAATCAAGAGTTCTGGCCATTGATCCAGAGACTTGAGTTGGAATCCCACCAGGGCAAATGGGGAAAGTAAATTCAATTACTTAAATGAACCTGGAGTTAAAGCTTGTCTTAGTAACAATAATCACAAAATACTGAATTAAGATAATCACCCCCTCACCACTAAATGAACACTGATCTGATAATTAAGTATGTAAAAGTTTCTTCTTCACAGGGATCCTTACGAAGGGAACCTATGAATTGTTTTGGCTGCACTACAGACTGAGTTTTATTGCACTAATATTATGGTTATTAAATTATTGAATACCATTTATTGTATTTATCTGTGTATGCATTTACAGGCCTGTTATGCTGTTGCAAGTAAGAATTTCATTATTCAGTTTTTGGTACATATGACAATTCAACACCATTGAACTCTTAGCTCTTGACGCAGCTTTGGAGAGTTGAAAAAGGTTTCTGGATCCCCCCCACAAAGTTGTCAACAGCCATGGGTCACAGTATCAAAATTAGGGGTCGGGTCATTTAGCACTGAGATAAGAAGAATATATTTCAGGGTCAATTTAGAGAGTAGAACATAGAGAATCTTTTGAATTCTCCACACAAGGGTGCTCTGAAACAAAGATAGACATAAAATGCTGGAGTAACTCAGCAGGACAGGCAGCATTCGGGAGAGAAAGAATGGGTGACATTTGGGGTTGAGACCCTTCTTCATTCCTTCTCTCGAGAGATGCTGCCTGTCCCGCTGTTACTCCAGCATTTTGTGTCTATCTTCGGTTTAAACCAGCATCTGCAGTTCCTTCCTACACATTTTGTCTGCTATGAAACAATATTGTTCACTTGAAATATTATTTCTACTCATACTGGAATTTTGATTTAACATCTTCTGCAAGAGGTTGGTGCGTTTTATTCCCATCAGAGGTGTCTCTGAATTCTAAAATGTTAGACAATAGAGTAGACGTGGTAGATAGTCAGAATATTCTTCCCAAGGTGGAAATGTCAAAGATTAGAGGGCACAGGTTTAAGGTGAAGTGGGCTAGGTTTAAAGGAGATGTGTGAGGCATGTTTTTTTTACACAGAGGTTGGTGGGTGCCTGGAATGCACTGCCAGGGGTGATGGTGACAGTAGATTTGATAGTGGTTTTTAAGAGGCCTTTGGATAGGCATATGTATATGCTGGGTATAGATCACGTGCAGGCAGATGATTAGTTTAGTATGGCATCATTCTCAGCACAGACAATGTGGGCAGAAGGGCCCATTTCTGTGCTATACTTTTCTAATGATTGAATCATTAGAATTCCTGTCAACCCTCTCTGTAGATTCAGAGCATACGTGTGCCATCCAATATGGTGTTTAGCCAAACATACCTCAAAATGTTCATACCTCGTGATGAACATCCATAGACAGTAGGAGTTATCACCATTGAGTTTTGCTGTCCTATCCACCATTGTTATGTAATCTGCCAACACTCATTGCCCAAGTTAATGCGTGAAGGAAACTCTCAAGGACATATTGAGTCAAATCACAGCGGGCTGTGAGGAAAGTAATTTTCTAAGAAACAAAAAAAATCGTAATGCTTTGATTATTTTTGCATAATTTATAAATGATTAAGTCCCTTTATGTTTTGGCCAGATTAATCTAAAACCATTTATAAATACATAAACCACTTTCTTAAGTACACTCATGCAAGTTGGCACTGGTCGCTAGTTGTCCACACAATTTATATACAATTTCACACAAGCACACAACTCTCCAGATGGTTTCTTTTTATGAGTACAAAGACCCTTATGAAGCTGATTGGTTGTCAAACTGCCACGATTCCTATTTAACATGTAAACTTTTCTTTCTGTTCTCGTCATCCCCTCAACAAGGACAATTTCTCAAGGTCTTTTTGGTTTTTGTGAGACATCTGTTTTCATTATAGTTAATTCATACTGCAGAATTATGCCACTTGATCTGCAAATAGAGATCTTGAACTAATGCTGTAATTTATAATTAGGCAACCATTGATTATAATGATGTCATGTCAATAGAGCGACTGGGGGAATTCACATCTGGTTTCAACCACTTGAGCTAAAAATGACCTAAAATAAAAACACTCAATTTATTTATTTTAGGTACTTTGTTTCTGCAGCAAATGTCACCAGGCGTCCATGTAATTAATGATTTTGAACAAACACAATTAATCATCCAGATTAAATAAACTGGAAGATTTCCTTGTGAATAGTTTGCTTAGCATTCAATGGGTTTGACATCTCCTTACACCAGATGGTTACAAAACATTCTGGAAAAACTGTGAGATACAAGGAACTGCATATGCTGGAATCTTGAAAACTGTACCCTGTTCCCGAATTTTAACAGAAAAATATAACTGGTTCCAATTGAACCAAAAGACATTACCTTCTGCCATATATCACAATTCAGAACTATCCTCTACTTTTATCTGCAGAGTACAGATTAATGTGGAGGAATTCCTTGCAAATATGTCCAAAAAAAACTATCTTACAAGCATTGGGACTGCCAGGCAGATTTAAGGCACCGTATGTGTTGGGTACCTAAGATTAGTTTTGAGCCATTTCTTAAATGAAAAACAATGGGACAAGAAACTCCTTTAGTGAAACGCTCAGTGAAAATGGGTACATAAAGCCCAGACTGTGAGGAGATGTGTGCATCTATCTGACAAATGTGCTACATCTTTTCTAATAACATGCACCAGTACTTTTATTAACATAAAAATATGCCTGCTATGTGATTGTTTTGTGATTGATGAAATACATTTCATGTGCAACACTTAAGGCATAAATAGTCATGAAATAGATTGTATCATTTTAGGATTTTCAAACTGTTTACTGGTTTATCCACTAAGACTTGGTTTGTTTCTGGGCCATTTTACTACATCCCACTAGTCATTTCTAACCACTGCAAACAACACTGTGCTGGCACTAGCTTGCTCTTTTTTCTTTTGCTCCTTCCAGCAACTGGGGTCTATCTTTGACACTGGAGGATATGAAGCAGCAGCCAAGAAGATAGAAAAAAAACAATTGAGAGAAGGAGAAAGAGGGTGTTGTGCAGGAGATAAACTCACGGACGGTCTTTTTCCAGTAACTCCCTCACCTCAACATTCAGTATGGTTCAATGTATGAGGTCCCTGCATTTTATAAGGAGGTTGTCAGCCCTTTTGCCATCCCAAACCTAATCATAACGTAGTTCCAGGCTTGGTGACTTTGGCAGCACAAGTAATTGAAGCGTTAGTTTAGTTTAGTCTAGAGATACTGCGTGGAATTTTGCTCTTATACCAAGCCAATTAACCTACAAACCTGTACGTATTTGGAGCGTGGGAGGAAACCGAAGATCACAGAGAAAATCCACTCAGTCATGGGGAGCATCCTAGGATGCATCACCCATGGTCAGTCAGGGGGGGCCTACGAACATGGGGAGAATGTACAAACTCTGTACAGACAGCACTAGTAGTCAAGATTGAACGCCGGTCTTCGGCGCTGCAAGCGCTGTTAGGCACAACTCTACCGCTGAGCCACCGTGCCGCCCTAGCAAGAAGTACTGGGGTTTCACTATAGTATCCTTCATGTCAGAATATAAAGGTCAATTTCTTCAGGCAGCCCAGTTAAACTGAACTTGTGTCACACAACATATTTCCCAATTCATGCAAACTCATGCAATTCATGCAAACTTACCGGATCAAAATTTTAACTAATGGGCCTGTACCACTTAGGCGATTTTTCAACGGACAGCCGGCTGGCAGTCGCCTGAAAAATTGGGAACTGGAACGGCGACTGTCAAAGTGAAACACACACACACACACACACACACACACACACACACACACACACACACACACACACACACACACACACACACACACACACACACACACACACACACACACACACACACACACACACCGCAAAGGCGGGGGGGGCCAGGGCAAGTGGGGGAACGCTGTCTGAAATTCACATGGTGCAAAGCCAAGGTGATACAGACACACACTGCAATAAACAGGAAGGTTGGCGCTGTAATTAAGACGGCTAGCACAGTGTATGGTAAGTCCTTTAAAAGAGGGGGGGAGAAGGAGTGGAGACAACTAAGAAGCCAGACAACTTTTAATAAGCCAGAGATACACAGCTGTGAAGTTCGGCAGACATTTAACATTACTGGTCGGGTATCCTTGGTTTTGAAAACTCCTGCTTATGTTTTTTTTTCCTAAATGAGCTAATGAAAAGGACCGGTCACCAAAACTACCTACAACTACCTCAACTACCCACAACTACATGGCGACCTCACTACAATCGCACCTACGACTACAGGATTATCAATTTTCTCCATGACGACCAATTTGTGGTCATAGAAAATGTTTCAACATGTTGAAAAATTTGCGGCGACCATACTGAGGCTGTGACTAGTTCCCAGAATGCGGGAACTCCTCGCGACCATGAAGGAGACTCACCAGAGACCATGTGGCGACCATGTGGCGAGCGCAGAGTCTCCTGCACTCGTGTAAAAAAGTCATCTAAGTGGGACAGGCCCATAAGGGAAAGGTGACTATTTTGCTCCACTGATCAACTTTCAAAAGTCCAATGAAATGCTGTGTGTTTGTCCATTGCAATTAAATTTCTGTTCTGCAATGTTTCTTTACATTAAGTGCCATACACTTAGCTCCAGATCATTCAAACTATAGGCTTAGACAACAGCATAACAGCAGAAGCATGTAGACATTTTTCACAAAAATTATGTAGAATTTGTTTGGATATTCCCTGGATCACTCTTGCCATGTTTGGAATGTTAATAGAAATGCCATTAATATGTCCTTGTAAAATACAGTACTTGAATTTGTTATAAAATTTTGGAAAAGGTACAAAGTCTTAATTATTTCCCAGATCAAATATATAATTTGTAAATTAAATACTTCATTATGGATGCTTATTACTGCTTAGTGTAATTAATTATGCAGCTGCTCTTCCAAACAGCAGAATTAGAGTTGGTGGCATTGAGGTGTATAGTGTGGGAAATTAGGTTGGGACAATACACTAAGTAATGCAACATGACCAGCTGTTTAAAGTGATACAAAATATATGTGAATCCGATTAAACATTAATTTTCTTATTAATGCAATGCTAGCGAAGGTCAGCAGCATTTTCTTAATCATTGAAAACTACCTCTGGTCACCAATGCATTATTTGAAGATTCCTGTCTCAGTGAGAGAGAGGTGCTATTGAGACATATCTCCAGTCACTGTTACATGTAACATCCAGATACTCAAGAAGGGTCTCGACACAAATCGTCACTGATCCTTTTTCTCCTGTGAACAACCAGAAACAGTTTGCTTTGATCAACTCTGTCTGTCCTTACATAATGATAAATAATTCTGTGACTTTGCCATGTAATCTACGACATGTGAACTATCAACAAAGCGTGTGCATTATTCATTAGCGACAGCATGAGCTCTTCAGACAGATACTGTTTCAGCTATCTACTTAAACATTCAACAGTTATTGTGTAATTCAGTCGTGAGTTTACTGCTCATCAGAGTCAATGTGTGCCAGGAGTGTAATACAGGAGTAAAACATGGATCTATCTGTCTTGCCAAATAACAATCATCCTGACAAATTTCTGCAGTTAGATGTAAAAGCTCTAACTATAAGACCTGGTTTAGGCCCAGTTGGTTTCACGGGTCTCTCCGGGGCAGCTTTGAGTGGTCAACAGTGGCACAACCGAGTCTATTCCCAGGTAAGAGTGTTGATCAGCTTTCGATCAGTGTTTGAACTCTCGTGATGAGAAACAATAATGAGTCATCCTCGAATTTGTTCTAATATTCTTTAACAATATAGTTAAAAGAATTGAATTAAATTATAAGGACAGGCCCAGTCGAAATGAGTGGGTAAATGGCCTAATCAGTACAATATGGCCTAATCAGTAGAGCAGCGCAGTAGAGTTGCTGCCTTACTGTGGCAGAGACCCGGGTTCAATCCTGATTATGTGTGCTTGTCTGTACAGAGTTTGTATGTTCTCCCAGTGACCTTTGTGGGTTTTATCTGAGATCTTCGGTTTCCTCCTACACTGCAAAGATGTACAGGTCTGTAGGTTAATTGGCTTGGTATAAATATAACTTGTCCCTAGTGTGTATAGGATAGTGTTAATGTGTGGTGATTGCTGGTCGATGTCGACTCGGTGGGCAGAAGGGCCTGTTTCCGTGTTGTATCTCTAAACTTAAACTAAACTAAATATTGAGTTGGTTGGACAAATAAATTGAGTGATTTGTAATTGATCCATGTATCTACTAAGAATTAGCTGGCGTGAGTGTTAAATTTCCAATATCATTTCCTATACGTTTCTGACTGTTATTGAAAGAGAATCATTAATTGCACCAAATTGATGACATAATCGATGGGTATTTTACTTCGGAGTCACGTGAGTGACGATATGAAGAAGTCCCGCCAGAGCGCCTGCGCGTCATTACGTCCGATGTGTTTGGCGCACCGACAGGCTGGAGAGCGCAGCTCCACCAGCGGTAAGTAAAACACCCGCAGGTAAGTGTTTTAAACTTGCTGCAGTTTACTAGGTCCCGTAAGGCTGGTTACAGGAGCCAGCAGGGACACTTTCCTAAAGGGAAAATGTTAAAATAATGAAAATAAGGCGAGTATGTCTCCTATAAAGTAAACCTACCTGCGGCCAGTCCCCATGGGAAGGTGGATAGGGGTCCGTTCTGCTGTTACACCGCCTGCGTGTGATGCTAGGATGGGAAGAAGTAGCCAGCTTGCCCCGACAGCAAGCTGACGGAGCAAGGGTTCACTGTGTCCCCTCAACAACGGGTGAGAGATATCCCCGCTAGCCATCTGCTCCACTCCTGATCCACAACCACTGAGCATTATTCTATGCTCACCAAGGGTTTTTATTTCACTTAGACTGCTGTAAAAATGCAAGAAAATGATACACATTCTATGCAAAATTATTTCCAATCTCCCGAGCTATAACTGGAGGCCTGGTTCAATAAAAAAAACTGGAGGTGGCGCTGGAGTAATTGAGAGTGTTGTGTGGATGGTGCAAGGAGCCCAGTCCAGACATCGAAAGACAAAGTCCCCTCTTGAAAAAATTTGCTTGGGGACGTGACTGACCACCGAAGAAGTTTGCCCGTCGTCCCACCGATGAACATGTCGTCGCTGGACAGGTCCAGCATCCAGTAATTACCATTGCCAGGGTCATCGTAATGGCGAGGCACTTTGAAGAAACAACTTATTAAGGATGAGGTTGTGGCGGGTGAAGTTCTGCCAGCCTTGCTTGTTCTCAATAGTAGGGGAAATTCCTCATGATGAACTCGTAGCTGCGGTCAGGGAATGACGACGGCTTTTGAGACGCCGACTTTAGAGCCACCAGCAGTTCAGCCAGCAGCAGCAACTCTGGTGCTTTAAAGCACTGTGGCCACTCCTGTCGGGAGGCAGGCCAAGAGTAAATTGTCCAGGCCTGTCAACTCTGATGAGTGCGGCCAGAAAGACTTTTCCCTTCCAGAAAATGAACATTGGGGACGTCTGGACAACGTGGAACACCTCATAGCCAAAATGATAACAACCAGGAGGTGTTCCAGCTGGGGTTTATACCCCAGGGTACCCATCAGCTTTCAGCAGCAACCTCTAGCAGAGGTCCGTGTAGCAAACGAGCTGTACACATATGAAGGATAATATGCCTACAAGTCTGCATGGGGACCCATAACAGCAGCACCTTGTTTAGGGCTGCATGTTACCTCCCGTGGGCAGGAGCCGGGAGAAGCCAGGGTAGTATGAATCTGACGTGAAGTTTGGTGTCACTGCTTATGTGCATACACCAAAGCACATGAGCAATGCTCCGGATGTGGCCAGCAATTTGCCATACCGGCGGGAACTGGTGAAGCCATGGATGACAATCTGGCCAGCAATTTAATTATATGTCCTCTCAACAGCTCCAGGATTCCATAATGGAGGAAACTTCGCAAGACATATCAAACACCTATTAACTGTGCATCGCTCAAAAGGAGCGCATCATGAGGGCACATGAGTTAAGGCTGCAGAAGTCCTAAAAAAGTGGTTGGAGCAGGAATAATGGCATTGGGCAAATGGGTCAAAGGCACCACTATCTAAACACAGCAGGATATGGACCCTGCTGTGTAATGCCCATTTTTACAATTAATTATTCACGAATAACCATCCAGCCTACTCAACCCACGTTCACAGCCTTGCGCAGATCCTCTAATATACAGGAAAAGACCTGGACGATGAGGCAAAAACAATCGGCCTCATCAAAACTCATCCTGAGACCAGGATGCCACCTCAAAAACCAAACCCTTTCAGAACAGGAAGGGGTAATTGAAAATCCAGGATATATTCTCTAGAGATCAGTCACCGGTCGGGGGTAGGTAGCAATTGTTCTATGATACATGGTGCTGCATAAACATCAGATCTATTCATACTGGACTGTATCCGGGCTGTATACCAAGCCAAGAACGATGGTGGGTATCAAGGCATTCTGGTCCTAATCAGACTTTACTCTTAAGGTCCAGTATAAACGGTTTAAAATAAAAAAAAGATCTGTATTACAACTGGTATCAAAAGGGTGTTATATGGCAACCATAGATCTGAAAGATGCATAATATTCAGCTACCAAACACCTGTTGAGAGGTTAGGTTCCTCACCCATCTAATTAAATCCAAATTAGTACCATTTAGAATGATTGGCTATTTGGGGTTCATCATTGATTTAATTAACATGTGAGTACTTTGCCTACGGCAAAGTAACTAATGTAACTAATGTCTCACGATGTAATAGAGACATTCTGACTCAATAACCTTTCGTTTACAAACTGATGTGAGTGCTTCGGGTTGGGGAGCGACTGATATCGAGTCTAGCTGTGGCGGCAGATGGAATGTGAAAGAGGAATTAATCCTGCAGAGACATGGGATAAACTACGTAGAATTGCTGGGTGCATTCTATGGCCTAAAGCATTCTGCTCAACAATGCATGATTTGCATGTGCAGCTTCAGATTGATAATACCACAGCTGTTGCATATCAATCACATGGGTGGAATTAGGTCATTATTCTGTGACAATCTGGCTAACCTCATCTGACACTGGTGCATTATGAGAAATATCTGTGTCTCAGATATCTACCTACCAGGTAGAGATAATGTGAAAGTGGCAGACACCAGGTCACGTAAATTCAATGACAACACAGAATGGATGATGTATCCAAAAGTTTCAAAATGATTGTCAGCCGGTATGGATTGCCAGACATAGATCTGTTGCATCCGGGTTAAATCACCTGTTACCTAAATACGTCTCATGGGAACCAGATCCAGGGGCAGTAGCGGAGGATACATTCTCGCTACGTTGAGGACGTACGTTCTTACGCTTTTTCCCCATTCTGCCTCATTAGTCAATGTCTCACCAAAATAGAGCACAACTACGCTTAAGTGTTTGGTAGTTCGTAACTGGTCCACACGGCCATGGTTCCCATTGGTTCTGAGACTGATTACACAGCCATTCATGACTATCCCGAATTACAGCAACTGGGATAGGAGGAGAGTTCCCCTTTACATGATCGTATTAATCTGTTAATTTGTATCTTCTGACCAGACTGTTCCCGAGACTCGAACTATCGAGTAGGACTGTCGGTGTGATTGCGATGGCCTGGAGAGATAGTACTAAAAACAATATGTATCTCATATTAAGAAATGGGAGATGTTCTGTTTACAGTCAAATATATCTTATCATGTTGCAGGCATACCGGATGTATTGGAGTTCCTTGCTACATTGCTTTTTGACGTGCAGTTTACGTGCCATTGATAGTGCTCTAAGTGCTTTGTCCTCCTATTTAGGGCAAAGGTCGGGACAACACTCTGTCAGACATCTAGATATTCGGAAGTCTAGGATATAGGTATACTTCTCACACTGCTTTGGCAATGGGCTCCAATTACATTTCAAAGTGGTCATGTTCATGGCGCTAGTGGCAGCACAATGGGTCCAGATATTGCAAAAAGTTACGACTGGACAGCATGCATTCTTCTGTAGATAATATTACATTTTATGTATATGATCTAATTAAACAGAGCAGGTCAGGGATGGCTGGAACCAAAATAAGTTTAAAATATACCCATTGACCTAAGACTATGTGTAGTTACGCACCTGAGCCAATATATCAAGGTCATCAAGAGTCTCAGAGGCTCTGAAACAGCGATGCTCATCAGCCACATAAAACCTCATACAAAGGTGTCAGTACAAACTATTTCTAGATGACCGGTTTGCATTATGCTGGAGTAGACACTGATGTGTTTGAATCACTCCACCAGGGCGGCGTCAACATACGCAGCAAAGGCGCAGGTAGTGCCGTTAGACCAAATCCTCACTGCAGGATGGTCCAGTGAAGGCATCTTTTCACGATTTATGATAAACCTGTTCCTCGCAATGCAAAGATTTGGGCATGCTGTTTTGGGTTCTGAGCTCCTTTGTAATTTCCCCTGCGAAAGAAGGGTTATTACTGTTCTTTTATTGTTTAATACGTTCATTGTATAATTTAACCAATGTTCAACACATTATTTGTTTATCCTGTGTCAACCAAGGCAGTGTGTCGTATGGAACTGTATCTACGGCATGAAATCGCAGAGCTTTGAAATCTTCACATAGTCACTCACGTGACTCCAAAGTAAAATAGTAAGATTAAATGAGAAGTTTGAAGTTTGTTCTTTATTTTATGAGGAGTTACGATGAGGGATTACGTGCCCTCCGCTCCCGACCCTCATAATCGCAAAGATCATCTGGTAGTTCTAGTCTTCTGAGTCTTACTATATCACTTTGAATCTATTTACTGTGATTTCACGCCGCTGCTTTGAACTATGACACGCAGGCGCTCTGGCGGGGCCTCTTCACGTAATCCCTCATCATAACTCCCCATAAAATAAAGATCAAACTTCAAACTGGTAAGTTCTCATTTAATCTTACTATTAATGATCACAAATTGATAATGTTGTTAATATCACTGTTACTGCACATGTCTTCCAGAATAAGAACCAAAAGCCCACGGGGAAGATAAGCATGCAGCGGACTGATGATTTCCCTGTACTCATTGATGAAGTAATCAGCCAACATATCACTCCCCTCAACCTGAAGTCCACTATTAAGACGAATCCGCTGTACTCAGACCGTAGAGCGGTTGAAGGCTGGCAACAGAGCAAGACTCATCCCTCATGGACAATTCAGGACTACGACAGACAGTCAATGCAAACAAATTTAGCAATTCATCTTAGCAAGGTGATATGTCGCAGAGGCCAGCATGATGAATAGACACTAATATTTTAACTTATTGCACTTATCTCAAATGTCACAATGTAATTTAGACACGAAAGATGATTGAGAATTCTTAGAGCAGTGGAAGTTTGTAATTATTGCATGATCAAAAACAAACCCTTCAAACTAAAAAAAGGATAGCAAAATGGTAAAACATTCAGAAAAAAAAATTTCAGAGCATGTGAATAAAGAGTGATAACAATACAGGTGAGGGGAACGCAAGAGATAGACAGAGAAGTGAATGCATGGAGGAATCCAGAACTGAATGAGCACGATGCCATGTGGAGAAGGAAAGTGAAAGATGGACTTGAAAGAGGGAGGAAACTGCCTTGAAGATAACAAGATAAGAGTATTGGAATCATGGAGCAGGATTATAACACATGAACGTAATATTTGAGATAGAGCAGGAGCTGGCTATTTGCACCTGCCCTCCCATCTAATCATGCATGCTCATCCTTAAATGCAACCACAACTAATCTGATATTAGTCTCAGGCTGACTTTCCTGCCTGGTTACTCATAATCATGAACTCTCACAATTTTCCCTGCTTTAACTTTGAATACTCTGACTGCATTTCTACAGCTTTTTGGGATAGAGAAATCCAAAAGTCAACTTCCGTTGAGATGAAGAAATTCCCCCCTCATCTCCATTTTAAAATTGAATCCCTGTTTATTCTGAAACTGTAATTAAGTTTGTGGATTACACTAAAATATGTGTTATCATTGATAGTGAGGATGGTTGTCAAGGATTTCAGTGGAATTTTGATCAACAGGGCAAGTTGGAAGTATATGTATTACTTGTTTATTCGTAAGTTCACCCTTCAGAGATACCAACTGCATTTCGTTGTCTCTGTATTGTACACTGCACAATGACAATTAAAGATTGAGTTGAATTGATTGAATTGAATTGAAGTGGGCTGGAGAATGGCTGATGGAGTTTAATTCACATAAGTGTGAGGTGTTGCATTGTGGGAAGTCTAATCAGGTGTGGACCTCCACAGTGAATGGTAGTGTCCTGGGGAATGTTGTGGAGCTATTTGGATCTAGGAGTACAAATATATAGTTCCCTGAAAGTGGTGTCACAAGCAGATAGGATGGTGTAAAGGCTTTTGGCATGCTTGCCTTCATCAGCTAGGGAATTAAGTGTAGAAAAAGAGACACAGAGTGCTGTAGTAACTCAGCGGGTCAGGCAGCATCACAGGAGAACATAGGTAGGTGACATTTCAGATCAGGGGCCTTCTTCATACTGATCAGACTTCTCTGCCTGAATCTGTTGAGTTACTGCCTGAGATGCTGTTGAGTTACTCCAGCACTTTGTGTTTTTCTTTGTAACCAGCATCTGCTGTTCCCTGTTTCTATAATTGTGTATATAAGTTGGAACATTATATTGCAAAGAACAAGATGTTGATGAGACAGAATTTAACATTCTGTATTCCTTCTGGTCACTTGCTATAGGAAAGATGCCACTAAGTTGGAAAAATTGCAGAAAAGATCGATGAGGACGTTGCCAGGATTTGAGGGCCTAAACAAGAGGGAGAGGTTGGACAGGCTAAGAATTTATTCCTTGCAGCATAAGAGGATGAGGGATGATTTTATAGAGGCATATATAATCATGAGGTGTGAATGCAGTCTTTTATCCAGAGTAGGGGAATCAAGAACTAGAGGGCATAGGTTTAAGGAGAGAAAGGGGGGAATTCCTTTAGGACCGAAATGAGGAAAACATTCTTTACACAGAGAGTGGTGAGTCTCTGGAATTCTCTGCCACAGAAGGTAGTTGAGGCCAGTTCATTGGCTATATTTAAGAGGGCGTTAGATGTGGCACTTGTGGCTAAAGGGATCAGGGGGTATGGAGAGAAGGCAGGTACGGGATACTGAGTTGGATGATCAGCCATGATCACATTGAATGGCGGTGCAGGCTCGAACGGCCGAATGGCCTACTCCTTCACCTATTTTCTATGTTTCTATGTTTCTAAAGGAAAGATTTAATAGGAACCCTAGCGCAGCATTTTCACACTGAAGATGGTGGGTAAATGGAATGAGCTGCTGAGGAGTTAGTTGACAAAATGTATAGGAAAGAACTGCAGGTGCTGGTTTGAATCAAAGATAGACACAAAATGCTGAAGTAACTTAACGGGACAGGCAACATCTCTGGAGAGAAGGAACAGGTGACGTTTCAGGCCGGGACCCTTCTTCAGACTAAGGTAGGTACAAGAACAATATTTTAAAGACAATTGGGTAAGTGCATGAATGGGAAAGGTTTTGAGTGATATGGGCCAAACGTGAGTAAAGGAGATTTTCTTAAATGGGACATCTTGGTCGGAATGGACAAGTTGGGCCAAAGGGCCTGTTTCCATGCTGTAGGACTCTATGACTGACACTGTGGAAACATTTTTTCAACATCTACTCTACTGAGCCCAATCAGTAACTTTGATGTTTCAATAAGATTGTCTCTCCTTATAAACTCCATTGAGTATAAGCCCAAACTGTTCAATCTTTCTTCAAGAGTATATCTACACCTCAGAAAGCAATCGTGTGAAGGTTCTGTGAATTGTTTACAATGCTAATATGGGTGGCACAGAGGCACAGCGGTAGCGTTGATCCCTTACAGAGCTCAAGACCCGGGTTCGATCCTGACTACGGATGTTGTCTGTCTGGAGTTTATATGTTCTCCCCATGACAGTGTAATTATTCTCCGGGTGCTCCATTGGTATGGTACAGCTATCACTACAGCTGTAACAAACTTGGATGCCTGAAGGTTTCCTTCCCCATGCTATCTTCATTCTCCATTCTTTACACCTACTACCTTTCGGATGATCAGCCATGATCATATTGCATGGTGGTGCAAGCTTGAAGGGCCGAATGGCCTACTCCTGCACCTATTTTCTATGATTCCAAGGAGACCAGGAGGCAGACTGCTGCTAGGATGGAGTTGGATTTTCCCTAAGATGAAAGGGGTGGCATGGTTGCGCAGCAGTAAAGTTGCTGCCGTATTGCACCAGAAATCCGAGTTCGATCCTGAGTACGGGTAGTGTCTGTACAGAGATTGAGTGTTCTCCCTGTGACAGCGTGGGTTTTCTCTGGGTGCTCTGGTTTCCTCCCACACTCCTTTGGTAAAAACTGCAAATTATAAATTGTAAATAAGGTCATAAGTGATGGGAGCAGAATTAGGCCATTCGGCCCATCCTGTATACTCCGCCATTCAATCATGGCTGATCTATCTTTCCCTCCTAACCCCATTTTCCTGCCTTCTCCCCATAACCCCTGAACCCCCGTCGCCAGTCTACAGGATAGTGCGAGTGCACGGGGGGTGAATGCTGGTCAGTGTACACTTGGTTGGTGGAAGAGCCTGTTTCCACGCTATAGTAATCTTTGTATTTAATCTATGAACCACTGTTGTATAACGTTAGTACCTCCACCAATGTAAAGCACTTTGGCCAACGAGAGTTGTTTTTTTAAATGTGCTATATAAATAAAAGTGACTTGACTATATCTCTAAAGTCATAAAATAATTTCCCTCCCCTTCCCTCTCCCACACGTCCTCCTTTGTATGGGCATTTCTTTCAAATACATTTCAAATAATAGCCTCCTATATTCTGGGATCCAGACCATTATCTCGCTGTGTATATCTGAACTGATTAAACACTAGAAGTTGAAAAAGTGGAAGCTATGGACAAGGAGAGCGTCACATCTTATTCTAACCATTTGTTTGTAAGGATATAAAATTAAGGGAAGCATTGATGTGTTAGGTAGTCAGAAGCTTTTCTCAGGGTAGAAAAGTCAAATACTGTAGGTTGAAGGTGAGAAGATAAAAAGTTAAAAGGATATGTGCAATGCAAGTACTTTACACAGAGAGTGATGGTATGTGCTGCCAGGAGAGGTGGTTGAAACAGTTACTGTATGATAACAACATTTAAGAGACATCGAGAAAGATATATGAACAGGCAGGGAATAGAGGAGTATGGACCTTGGGCAGGCAGAGTGGTTACATCAACATCATTGTTGCCACAGTTACGGTTGGTGATGGGCCTGTGTCTATCGTGTACTGTTCTCTGTTTCACAGTCTAAAGGATAGTCTGGAATCCTTACAGCGAGTGTTTGCCATAGCATGTCCAGTTCTTGTCCTAATTACTGTTCTTCTGGCATTCTTTAATAGAAATAAACTGTCAGAATTTGCCAGAATTTGTTCAATCTTGTGTCAGTTTTCCCACGCATAATTACTGGATCTGAGTATTATATCTAGACATTAGTAGAAGCAGCGCAGCTCAGACAAGTTTAAGAAAAAAATGAGTTTATGAACCAACATTTTTCATTATACATGACTTTTGTACTGTGCGCAACCTTTGCAGATGTGTATTCTCCGGAAAACAAATGGTTGACGTTACATTGTGTGTTTAAGAGAAATGTTGCATGTATCTAATCTGCTAATGCAACAAACTATCTTTGTGCCTTTAACCCTGACACTGTGGGATGATGTGACAATTATTTCAGAAGGCCCTTAGCCTACCAACAAAGGTTATCCATCACTTCATGCCCAAACAGATTTTGGACTTCCTTGCCCTGATGCATTTTTTCATGAACATCAGAAAAGATTTATGTGTGAAGTAAATTAGGTTTAGAGGTATCAGGATAAATACTACATTTCCGTTCTGAGGAAATTTCACTGCGGCCACTGCGATAGACTCGCGCTGAATCTCAGTGAGGCTCATTAGTAATTGTTTCAATTTATTTTTCATTTAGGAGGATCCAAATGACCTGAAGTTTTGGTTGGATGACATTTACACACCAGGATATGATTCTTTACTGAGAAAAAAAGAATCTGAGCTCAAAAGAGCCAAATGTTGTAAATTAATATCTGTGGTAGTTTTGGTAACTTGCACTTTAGTCACTGTAATTACTGTATTAATAGTTGTTGTTTGATACTAAATTAGTTAGTTAATGTATATTTATATAAACTATTGTCATAATCATGTTCATGTACTTCAGATTCACAAAATAATACAGCACTGGGCCCATTTGATCTGGGCCACTTCAATGAGAGTCCAATTCATCGCAATCCTCTGCTCTTTCCCACTAGCCCTGAAACCTCACTCCTTTTTCCACCATCATTTCAGATGGTTCATTCAGATTGCAATGCATGCCAGTTTGTGAGGATTGCAGGTTACTTTAAATTTGTTTTCTATTGTCACTAACTTCCCTTTCACATTTTCACCCTCTGTACCATTCTCACAAATATAAAATATTTTCTGATGGCTTTACATCATTCTTATCATATCTTAAACAGAAATTGTATTATTTCATACATTTTAAGGGATTGATATGTATGTATTGGGTATACACATATGCACAGTTTGTTTGGAGACTGGAATAAAAAAAGATGGACATATTTTAGCAGTTTTTTATGCCATTTAGTATATATCATTTTCCTGGCACTGCATAACCGGAAAAAGAGCACACAAATTAAAGACAAAACCGTGAAGAATGGCTCTAGTGTGAATTAAATCAAACAGACTCCAGTCATGTCAGAGGGCCACTGTGGGGGTTGGCAGATGCACTTGCATGTTGAGGAACCAGGTGCTTAGTTCTGCATGACAACTATCAGCCGAGAGTGAGTACTGGCGATTGTGGACCAGGGAACAACCACAGGTCAAACCCTGCACCAAAAGGAGAAAAAGTATGACTTGAGAGACTCCGTAGTGTGTAGCAACATAGCAACATAGAAAATAGGTGCAGGAGTAGGCCATTCAGCCCTTCGAGCCTGCACTGCCATTAAATATGATCATGGCTGATCATCCAACTCAGTATCCCGTATCTGCCTTCTCCCCATACCCCGTGATCCCGCTAGCCACAAGGGCCATATCTAACTCCCTCTTAAATATAACCAATGAACTGGCCTCAACTACCTTCTGTGGCAGAGAATTCCAGAGACTCACCACTCTCTGTGTGAAAAATGTTTTTCTCATCTTAGTCCTAAAAATGTCCCCCTTATCCTTAAACTGTGACCCCTTGTTCTGGATTTCCCCAACATCGGGAATAATCTTCCTGCATCTAGCCTGTCCAACCCCTTAAGAATTTATAAGTACTATGAACAAGGCAGACACAATTCGTGCAGTGAAGATGTGTAGGATGGAACTGCAGATGCTGGTTTACACCGAAGATAGACACAACATGCTGGAGTAACTCAGTGGGCCAGGCAGCATTTCTGGAAAAAAGCAATAATTGACGTTTTCGGCCCACCGAGTCCGCATCGACCGCACGCACGCACGCACACACACGCACACGCACACGCACCTAGCAAAAGTGCCGAGCGCTGCTAGTGTGAATCTCCACCCAGCGCAGACTCCGGAAGGAAGTGGCCGATTCGGAAGTCCAAGCCGTTGAGGTGGTTCTCCTGCGAGAGGGCCTGAACATCGGGCCGCCCGTAGTGGAGACTGCGAGGGGTTCAGGAACCCCCCGACCACGGGTGAACAACGGAGGAGGATGACTGAATTTTGGAGCCCTCCCTCACAGTGGGAAACCTTGATTCCGCTGTGTGGGGATGTCTATGTTAAAGACTGTCGTGTTCTGTGCTCTTTATTATTCGTGTGGCTGTATGGTGACCACACATTTCACTGTACCAATTGGTACATGTGACAAATAAATGTATCTTGTAAAACCCACGCAGGTGATGGGGAGAACGTACAAACTCCGTAAAGACAGCACCCATGGTCAGGATTGAACCAGGGTCCATGTCACTGGTTAGGCATCAACTCTACTGCTGTGCCATTGTACCGCTATTATTACAGATTATATTGTCCATATTAATATCATGACTAATGCAGAATCATATGGTTTTTACAGTAAGTTCTATATTTTTGATAAATCAAGTTGTGGAAAAGTTAAATAAATTAAGACAAAGTGGAATTCTTCTGAAAACCTACCTAAACCAATTAAAATATCCAACCACATGATGAGTAACACCAATTTACCGATATCACAGGATCCATATGCAGCATTTCACCATGCACGTGGTCAAGGAATGTGGATTAAGAGAATCAACAATACTTGATAATGAATAAACATATGGTCCATATTCTTAAACAAACATTATGGTGTTAAAATACGGTTAAATTAACGTGTTAAAATACAACTGCAAAACATTCAAGCTACATATAACATTTCTGCATGCTGCAGAAGATACCACCTTCCAAACAGGATTATATAAGGTTCAGCAAATCTCATGGAGAAACTGGAACAGGAGGAATTGAACCAGATTCAAGCCATTCGCAGAAATATTTCAAACAAAACAACAGAGTTTGCACGGTAACCTTATCCAGCAAACCTGACATGTGACATTAGATTGTGTATTGATAGTAGAAGGATGAAGTACCAAAAGATATCTTGTGAAATAGTAAGTAAGTTTAAATTTATTGGCCAAGTATTCACACTCCCTCTATGGCAAGACATTCTTGCCATAGAGGGATTACAGAGAAGGTTCACCAGACTGATTCCTGGGATGGTAGGATTTCCATATGAAGAAAGACTGGATAGACTAGGCTTGTACTCGCTGGAATTTAGGGGATTGAGGGGGGATCTTATAGAGGCTTGCAAAATTCTTAAGGGGTTGGACAGGCTAGGTGTAGGAAGATTGTTCCTGATGTTGGGGAACTCCAGAACAAGGGGTCACAGTTTAAGGATAAGGGGGAAGACTTTTAGGACAGAGATGAGAAGATCTTTTTTCACACAGAGAGTGGTGAGTCTGTGGAATTCTCTGCCACAGAAGGTAGTTGAGGCCAGTTCATTGGCTATATTTAAGAGGGAGCAAATTGTGGCCCTTGTGGCTAAAGTATGGAGAGAAGGCAGATACAGGATACTGAGTTGGATGATCAGCCATGATCATATTGAATGGCGGTGCAGGCTCGAAGGGCCGAATGACCTACTCCTGCACCTATTTTCTATGATTCTATGATACAAGGAATTTGCCTTGGTGCTCCGCCCACAAGATTGACTCAGAAAACACTAAACATTAATAATACTAAAACATTAATGATAAAACACCATTGATCAAACATGTGAACCAACAAAATACCAGATCAAAGGGAGGCTACAGATTTTTGGCTGTTGAGTAGAGCAACTACTCGTGGATACAAACTGTTTTTATGTCTGGCTGTGGCAGCTTTGACAGTGCGGAGTCGCCTTCCAGAGGGAAGTGATTCAAAGAGTTTGTGACCAGGGTGAGAGGGGTCAGAGATGATCTTGCTCGCTCGCTTTCTGGCCCTTGCAGTGTGCATTTCATCAATGGAGGGAAGGTTGCAGCCAATAATCTTCTCTGCTGTTCGGACGATTCGCTGCAGCCTCCAGGTGTCGTGCTTGGTGGCTGAGCCAAACCAGACCATGATGGAGAAGGTGAGAACAGACTACATTATGGCTGTGTAGAATTGGACCATTATTGCCTGTGGTAGATTGTGCCACAGCTGCCGTAGGAAGTATATCCTCTGTTGTGCCTTTTTGACTGTGGAGTCGATGGTAGCCCCCCACTTAAGGTCCTTTGAGATGATGGTTCCAAGTAACTTAAAAGACTCCACAGATGTGACTGTGGTGTTATTGATGGTGAGTGGGGTGTGAGGAGGGGGAGCTCTCCTAAAGTCTACAATCAATTCCACTGTCTTAAGAGCATTGAGCTCTAGGTTGTTGCGATGGCACCAGGACGCCAGCTGGGACACTTCCTGTCTGTTGGCAGATTCCTCCCCATCCTGGACCAGTCCAATCAGGGTTGTGTCGTCCGCAAACTTGAGAAGCTTGACAGAGGTGTCTGTGGAGGTGCAGCCGTTGGTGTAGAGAGAGTAGAGGAGAGAAGAGAGTACACAGCCTTGCAGTGCTCCTATGTTGAGTGTTTGCGGGTCCGAGATGTGCTTTCCCAGTCTCACATGCTGCTTCCTGTCTGTTAGGAAGCTGGTGATCCACTGACAGAGTGGTTCAGGCACAGTCAACTGGAAAAGTTTGGAGTGTAGTAGCTCTGGCACAATGGTGTTGAATGCAGAGCTAAAATCAACAAACAGGATCCTCGCATAGGTCTAGGTGCTGTTGGATGAAGTGCAGGCCCAGGTTGACTGCATGATCCACAGATCTATTGGCCCTATATGGAACTGCATAGGATCCAGCAGGGGGATTATGATATTTTTCAGCTTGGCCAGCACAAGCCTTTTGAGTGCCTTCATGACTACAGAGGTCAGTGCGACAGGCCTGTAGTCATTAAGACAAGTAATCCTTGCCTTTTTGGGTACAGGGACAATAGTGGAGACTTTGAAGCAGGCAGGGACAGTACATGTTTGCAGGGACTGGTTGAAAATGTCTTTATAGACCGGTGCCAGCTGTTTGGCACAGAGCTTAAGTTGAGAGGGGGAAACATTGTCAGGTCCTGGAGATTTCCAGCTTTTTTGTCTTCTGAATAGCCTCTCCACCTCCTCTAAAGGGGACAGAATTTGGAGTGCACATTATATCACCTAATACCTGAAATAGATGTAAAAGACAATATTGAAGAGCGATATGGTTATGAGTGCATTCCAGAGTTCGATCCAGAATGGACTGTGGAATAAACAGAACACAGTTTTACTGAATTGAGTCACAAAGTTTCCTCATGGCAAAAAGTACTTGGAATATCAACACAAGTTCCTCTGACCCAATCAAAGACACTCAGAAAACCTGGAGAGAGGTTGAGTATCAAGTAAGGAAATTGTCTGTCTTGTTAAAAAGAGAATTAAAGTATTGTGTATGTCAACATGCTACATGTCTGCATAATATATATCGTACATTGACGAGTGGTGCAATTAAAATGACATAAACATGATGCGAATGTTCTAGCAATTTTCCACCTCTTTTAGTGATTCATTGCACAACTGGCACTAGTTAGAACATAATGAATAGATTATAGATATATTCTTCAGTGGATTTACATAATATAAACACGTCAAATAAGGTACTTTTCCATAAAAAGCCCATTATAATCCTCAGTATGTACGATGCATTAACTCTGCAATCATCGTTAGAATAATCCTGAGATATAAGATGTATCAATACAAAAGGCATATTTTGCTCTTTTTTTAAATGAGGACAAACTTCTCTTGTCAACATTGTGAGGTATTTCTTGGACGTATGTTTACAAACTAAGATTTGCACTAATTTTGATGCGATCATTGGGAGGCTTTGCTCTCTCCATATATATTGTGTTACAAGCCCATCATTTTTCCATATATTAGGGGAGTTCAATTGATATTTCCCGCTCCGTTGAAATAAACCAACGTTTCCTCAGAATGCATTTATGCTCCTCTGGAGATCTGGTGCTGCTAAAATTTAGGGAGCTCCATCTAATGGTAGAATGATGTAGCTGCAGGGCCCACTGTGTGACAAGCAATTTTATGATTGAGAGAATCCGACTGAGCTACAGATATACAGATAATAACAGTGATGCCCAGAATAAGAACAATGGGCTCACATAGAAAGTAAATTTAAAATACTAATCAGCTTTCCTTTGGCTTTTCACACTGGCAACTAAGATTATACACATATTTCAAATGAAAAAGATTAAACGCCAGGGGGATAATCAGACTAGAATGGTTCATTATAAATTCAGAGATCCATGTTTTTATGGAACCTGCCTTGGGTAAACTTTCCATGCTGTAATTTCCTTTAGCCGAAGGTGATTCTATGCCCGTGCTGTGAGACGGAGTATTTGCAAAATAACAAATGGTATTAGCAAGGATGCAAGGGGAAAATAAATGGTCGGCGTGGACTGGAAGGGCCGAGAAGGCCTGTTTCCGTGCTGTAATTGTTATATGGTTATATGGTTAAACATAGGAATTCATAATGGGAATTATTCCTGGATGATTGCATAATTAAACAAATGTTTTGATGTACAAAGACTATAGACTGTTGATGTACGTGAGCTAGACATTGAATAGCACACCATTTTGTTGGCCTATGCTTTTCCATGGTGAGTGAATGGAAAAGTAGATATTATGCACATCAGTTGTGCAAGCCCAATTCTATCATGCACAATGTCATTGACTGTCACATTGTACAGAATGTTTACAGGAGAACCCAGACACAAAATATGTGTTGTCACACGTCATCTGTTTTCCATATATTTCACAGCTCAAAAAAAAAGTGCCTAATCAATAGAATCCTAATTATATAAGAAGACAGTGCATGAAATAAAAGCAGCAGTCCTCAAGATTTTTGCTGAAACGTTTGTAATGGTACTATTCCCTGGGATTTTGCCTTTTTCACTAGCATTGTGTGTTTGAAAATGCCATCCATGATACTCCATTGATTAAAGGATAGACAAAAGATGCAGGTCTTCCCCAGTTTACTGTAGGGCCCAATTCCTCAGGACTGTGTGTTACCCCAGGCGTTATATAGTCAGCCATATAGTATATGGTAAGCTGGGGAGGACCTGTAATGGGAAGAACACCTGGAATTTTAAATTACACACTACTGAAAGGAAAAATCCCCAACCCAACTGATCAAATCACAAATTAACTTGCAGAGTACAAAGAAAGTGCCACATGTTTGCAGTTTTCTGAAACCCCGAAGCCTTCCCACCATCTGCAATGCACGTCAGGACTGTGATGAGCTAATGTCCATTTGTCTGGATAAGAGCTGTTCCAACACTCAGTATACTTGAAAACATCTGGCCCAAAGTAGCCCAATTGATCAGCAGCCAATCCATCACCCTAAAACTTTTGTTTCTTTCACCATTGAGGCGGCATCTACAAAATGCACTCTAATTAGTGTTATAGCCAGCAGCTCTGAGTCAAGAGGAGTTAATGTGCTAGACTTTGTTAACCTGCGCATAGTGAATAGTATTAATTATTGGCTCTCATGAACTTTACTTTTTTGTGAGGCGCATATTTTATAAGACATTATTTCCTGACTAAAAATTTAAAGTTGAATTGGAAAAAACATAATTTCTCTCAGGAAAAGAAAATAATAATATTCTCAAAGATGACGCATGAGCAATAAGAGACGTAAAGACAGCCGTTGTATATTAGGGGAGAGCAAATAAGGCAAGGAAATTCAGAATACAGAATAAATAGTAGGGAACTGAAAAATGTGGAGGAGCAGAAGTATTTAAGAAAGCATTTCTCTAGATAAGAAGGTGGCAGAATGTGGTTAAGAAGTATTAGAGGTTACCTGCTGTAATTGGTAGAATTAAATTTAAACTAAATCATTAGTTAACGCTCAGCTAAAGTGCTGTATAGTGCAGTTTTAGTCACCACACGAGAGGAAGAATGTGATAGTACTAGAGATAGTGCAGAGGAGATTAATACAGTGGTGCTAGAGATGGAAAGGTTTAAACATGAGGATTGGATTTTACTGGAACAAACGAAGGTGAGAAAAGATTTAAATAAATAATATTAAATAGGTAAGGGGTAGAAAGAGGGAAAATTGTTTATTTCCTGATCTATCTATCTATTTATCTATTTTTATGTATTGATGGATTTGTCCTTCCTTCCTTCCTTCCTTCCTTCCTTCCTTCCTTCCTTCCTTCCTTCCTTCCTTCCTTCCTTCCTTCCTTCCTTCCTTCCTTCCTTCCTTCCTTCCTTCCTTCCTTCCTTCCTTCCTTCCTTCCTTCCTTCCTTCCTTCCTTCCTTCCTTCCTTCCTTCCTTCCTTCCTTCCTTCCTTCCTTCCTTCCTTCCTTCCTTCCTTCCTTCCTTCCTTCCTTCCTTCCTGTTTGTGTAAGAAAGAACTGCAGATGCTGGTTTAAATTAAAGGTAGATCACAAAATGCTGGAGTAACTCAGCGGGACAGGCATCATCTCTAGAGAAGGATGGGTGGCATTTCAGGTTGAGACCCTTCTTCAGACTATCTATCTAGTTTGTCTGTTTGTTTGTTTGTTTATTTATTTATTTATTTATTTCAGTAGAGATGTCCACAACGAGGCGACATGGATTTCTGGTAAATTTCTGGTAGTCGGATTATTAGAGACTTAGGAACATTATTTTATTAAAGAGGGGGACTGGAATTCACTGCCTGTAATGGAGATAGAGTTAGCGATCCTCAGAGACTTTCAGTACAGTTACCTCCAAGCCAAAACTATAATTTCAAGTCAACTCGAAAATAATTGAACTGGAAAAGTGAGAAAAAAAAAGTTTTAATTTGCAGAGGGAACAGGACGGGAATGGATTGGATAAAATTAATGTTTCTGAGAGGGTGAGGCCAGAATTGCCTGGTGTTAACTTGTTGATGAAGTCATTTGGTTAATAAATCAATGAGAATAAGTAGCAACAAAACAAAAGAACATGGAAGCTATGAAATATAGGTTCAGAACTATAGGAATTGTCCAACAGATAAACTAATGTTAGTGGAGAGACAAACAAAGCTAATATTACAGAAAGATAACCTACAGCAGAATTGGTCAGATTTGATTTAAAAAGGGCAAGTCTGTTATCTGATGCCATTGAATCCAATGTTGAGTCTAGAGGATTAACACATTCTTAGATGTACAGCGAGATCTGGGGGTCCTTGTTCATTGGTCACTGAAAGTAAGCATGCAGGTACAGCAGGCATCGAATGGCATGTTGGCCTTCATAACAAGAGGAGTTGAGTATAGGAACAAAGAGATCCTTCTGCAGTTGTTCAGGGCCCTAGTGCAATCACACCTGGAGTATTGTGTGCAGTTTCTGTCTCCAAATTTTGAGGAAAGCCATTGAGGGAGTGCAGCGTAGGTTCACGAGGTTAATTCCCAGGATGGCGGGACTGTCATATGTTGATAAAATTGAGCGGTTGGGCTTGTATACTCTGGAATTTAGAAGGATGAGATAGAATCTTATTGAAACATTTAAGATTATTAAGGGTTTGGACACGTTAGAGGCAGGAAACATGTTCCCGATGTTGGGAGAGTCCAGAACCAGGGGTCACAGTTTAAGAATAAGGGGTAAGCCATTTAGAACAGAGATGAGGAAAAACTTTTTCACACAGAAAGTTGTGGAATTCTCTGCTTCAGGAGGCAGTGGAGGCCAATTCTTTCGAGGCTTTCAAGGGAGAGTTAGATAGATCTCTTAAAGATAGCAGAGTGAAGGGATATGGGGAAAAGGCAGGAACGGGGTACTGATTGTGGATGATCAGTCATGATCACAGTGAATGGCGGTGCTGGCTTGAAAGGCCGAACGGCCTACTCCTGCACCTATTGTCTATTGTCTAGATGGACAAAGTTCCCTAATCTCATATGGGCATCATCAGAACAATGCAGAACCCATAGACAGAGAGGTCAGAAGTTAAGGGAACCAAGAATGAAACTGATGGGCAATGGAAAGTCCAGAGTCATCACTGCTAACTGATTAATGTTGTTCCCAAATCTGTGTTTGGAATTTTTAACGTGGAGAAGACCGCAAATCAGGTCCACTGAATGCAGTGCGCTAGACTGGAAAAAGTGCAAGTGAGTTGCTGCTTCATTTGGAAAGTTTGTTTGGGTCGCTGGATGGTGTGAAGAAAAGAAGTGAAAGGCGAGTGCTGCAGTAGTTATGGCAGCAGGGCAAAGTACTATCTAATAGGAAGTGCTTGGTGAAGATAGAAGCGTGGGCCCGGCAGTTGCAAAGGAAACAATCCCTTTGAAGTATTGCAAGGGGAGGAATGGGGGATGCATATCTAGTTTTGGAATCTTGTTGAAGGGGACAGAATTTACAAAAGGTAATCCATTGAATGTGTAGGCTGGTGAGGATATTCTAACTTTTCTCTTTCCAGGAACGCTGGTGAGAGCTAAGCTCTGAGATTTGATCAAGGGCTTTGTCAGCTTGAGAAACCTCAACAACCTTCCAGACTCAGCACTGAATTCAACAGTTTCAGGTAACATGCTATCTCCATTAATATCAGAACCGACCAATTCCACTGTAGGTTATCCTTCTGAAACTTTGACTCCGTTTCTCTCTCCACTAATGCTGGCTGATATGCTGGACATTTCCCACAAGGCTGAACTACACTTCACATATATTACATGTACCATAACTGTCCTCATCAATCAGATAGCTTCATCAACAACTTAACACTATAGCATCTCTGGGCCCACACAGTCAGATATTTTGCTTTTGTCCTGCCCATTTCTCCCCAAATCCTTTTACAATTGAAATTTATTGATCTTTAGTTTATCTTTCTCTGGTAAAAATTGTAAATTATCCCTAGTGCATGGGGATCGCTGGTCGGCACGGACGCAGTGGGCCAAAGGAACTGTTCCTGCATTGTATCTCTGAACTATACTAAACTAAGCATTTAAGAAAAGCCTGTCCTAACTATTTGCTTGACAGGTCTATTTCCATTTTTGGAATATGTATATATTGGAGATCTGAAATATTTCCCTAAAATAATCTCATGGATGTTTCAGATTGGAATCTAAATGCACAAAGTAGGCATCTGTGACATTGAATGTTCATGTCTCTGCAGAAGCTCAGCATGCCTATGCCAAGATTCGAATCCAAGTTATGACAACAGGTTTTTGATCTAGAACAGTAAATCAGTTCCTCATTTCACCTAACGTTGAGTTTTTTCTAGCTTTCTGTTTCTTTATTGCAATCTCTAGCATTTACAGGTTTTTTTTGTTGTATTTTCTTTTGGCCAATGTAAACATGATTGGCCAAATGTTTTTTACTCTATGCCACGATGTTCAACAATTCTATGAATAAACCTTTGATTGCAATTTCACGTATTTTAGGATGGGAATTCCAACAGGAAATGCATCAGAACTTCACGGGCTAGAGAGTTTGGGGAAATCCTGACATTTTGAAACCCAGCAAACCTGTGGGTGTGATGTGACCAACAGTCATAGTGTCATCAGTCATTTTGTGGGAGGGGTCTGTTCTGCTCCTTCCTCCTCATTGCTCGCTGTGATTACACTCTGCATGTTCTTGGGGCTGCATGGGGCCTTGCCATTTTCAATTCAGAATTTGACTTTCCTTCTAATGAACAACAGAGGAATTGCAAAAGGTAATTTCAGAGATTTTACTTTTTTCAAGTTCCAGTCTTTGTATACTTTCAGTAGTTTTGAAGGCAAAAAGATAGAAAAATAAATAATTAAGTACTGGTTGACCCCACACACTAAAGCCTGGCAATGTGAACAAAGGTCAGGCCTGCTAAGTGTTTAGAATATTTTCCTGTAAGGTTATGTCATAAGTGATAGGAGTAGAATTAGGCCATTCAGCCCATCACGTCTACTCCACTATTCAATCATGGCTGATCTATCTCTCCCTCCTAACCCCATTCTCCTGCCTTCGCCCCATAATGTCTTACACCTGTGCTAATCAAGAAATGTTTTCTGTTGCTACATCGTTCCATCTGAAACGATAATGATGGAAAGTAGAATCTACGATGTAACATGGTGGTTTATATATGTTTTTCCTGTTTAGAATGGCCATGAAGCTTGTGTCTTAGCTACTGTGAGAACTTATAAAATGTAACGAGGGGAAGCATGTATTACTGCCTAGAAAACAGCTGGCACTTTGCTTCCACTTCTGGTCTGCACACCACAGGAAAAATGTGGGAGGCTTTAAAAAAAAGTGCTGAAAAGATTTATAAAAATGTCAGAAATGTCAGCATCAGGGTTATACTGGGGTTGTCTTCCTTGAAATATGGAAGGTTAAAAGATTTGTAGAGGGTGCACAAGATCATGACAGATTAGGATAGTTAAACAGACTGAAGTCACTCCTTCTGGTTCAAGAGTAGAAATTCAAAATTGTGAGTATTAGATATAGAAGGGAAATAAGGGAAATGTTTATTTCATGTAGAGATTTTTTATGAATTGGAATTAATTGCCCTTTAAGGGAAGTAGAAATAGAACTTTCAAAAGTTAATTGAATAAGCATTGAAAGGGATTGAAGGAATGCTCTGCAAAAAGCTAACACAGATGCAATGGAGTGCAATGCCGTCTTTCTGTGTCATTAGGATTCACTACACTCAAGCAGTCTCTAATGGCTAAAGAATCTTGACATTTTGCTCTTTTAATACAATCACTTTTACTTATTATATTTAGGGTAGAGAATTTGTGCACACATAGGCTACAGTCCAAAGTTTAGAACAATTGCTCCAAATATTATTTTTTTTCTTGTTAACTTGTGAAAACCAGGAAAATAAATTGCCCAAACACATGGGGCTGCACGATGGCGCAGTGGTAGTGTTGCCAACTTACATCGCCAGAGATCCGGGTTTGATCCTGACTATGGGTGCTGCCTGTACGGAGTTTGTACGTTCTCCCCGTGACCGCTTGGGTTTTCGCCAGGTGCTCCGGTTTCCTTCCACACTCCAAAGACTTAAAGGATTGTAGATTAATTGGCTCTGGTAAAAATTGTAAATTATCCCTAGTGTACGGGGATCGCTGGTCGGCACAGACGCAGTGGGCCGAAGGAACTGTTTCTGCATTGCATCTCTGAACTAAACTAAACATTTAAGAAGAACCTGTTCTAACTACCTGCTCGACAGATCTATTTAACATTTATGGAATAATGTTATATATTGGAGATCTGTAATATTTCTCTAAAATAATCTCATGGATCCTTCTGATTGGAATCTAAATGCACAAAGTAGGCAACTGTGACATTGAATGTTCATGTCTCTGCAGGAGCTCAGCATGCCTGTGCCAAGATTAGATTTAAATCTAATTAGATTAAGATTAGATTTAGTCTGAAGAAGTGTTCTGACCTGAAACTTCACCTAATCCTTTCCTCCAGAGATGCTGCCTGGCCCGCTGAGTTACTCCAGCACTTGATGTCTATCCAAGATTTGACAGAATTGATTTATGGGTTGTTTTACCACCCGCTTATTTTTTGTCTGTCTGGTTTACTAATGATTTGCCAAAATTTCAGATTCCAGCAATGGGTAAAGATTCAATCATTCTGTATATCCTCCAGATTGTTCCCTGTCTTTTCCTAAACAGCCAATGTGTGCTGTGCATTTTTTTTCAGCTCACCTTTTTCATCCTTCTGACATTGAACATTCGGTCAAGGAACATTATGAATGAAGACATTTAATTCCTTGTAAGTTTACAATGGCTTCAGTATATTACAGGAAGGATTTCCTTCCTGGGAAATTCACTACAGACTGTCTAAGACAGCCTAAAATAAGAAATACGACCCTCTCATTTTTTTTCAAGTGTTAAATATTATTAAAAGAATGATTCTCTACATTTAGGATTGAATTTTGCAAAATGCTACATGTGTTAGTGAATGATGGTGGATGGGTTATGTAGAGCTACTTTTCATAAGAGATTCCCTCTCATGGATGGCAAGTCAATGAAAAATGTTTCCAGTGAACAACACGATGGCAAAGTGGTAGAATTGTTGCCTTACAGCGCCAGAGACACGGGTTGGATCCTGACTACAGGTGCAGACTGTACGTTCTCCCCTTGAACTGCGTGGGTTTTCGCCAGATGCTCCGGTTTCCACCCACACTCCAAAGACGTATAGGTTTGTAGACTAATTGGGCTGGTAAAATTATAAATTGTCCCTAGTGTGTGTAGGATAGTGTTAATGTGTGGGGATCACTGGTCGGCTTGGGGCAAAGGGCCTGTTTCCGCGCTGTATCTCTAAACTAAAAAACAAAAAAGTCGGCTGGGTCACAAACTCTATTAAAGCCGAGGCCTTTAATGAAATGGAGTGTGGTAGAAGTGTAGGAGGAAATGGGTGCATTAAAAGTAGATTGCCCTATTTTGGTCAAATGGCCAATGAAAGCACTGGTTTTGGCTTCATGGTAGAACATCTGCAACTGAAGCAATGAAGATTGCCTGGGCTGGATGGTCTGCATCCCAAGGTACTCAGGGAGGTGGCTCTAAAAATAGTGGACGCATTGGTGATCATTCTGGAGTCAATTATTAAAGAGGTAATAATGGGGCATTTGGATAGCAGTAAAAGGATTAGTCCAAGTCAACATGGATTTATGAAAGGGAAATCATGCTTGACTCATCTTCTGGTATCTTTTGAGGATGTGACGAGTAAAATGGATGAAGGGGAGCCAGTGGATGTAGTGTTTCTAGACTTTCAGTAAGCCTCTGTTAAGGTCCCGCACGGGAGACTGGTGACTAAAATTAGAGCACATGGTATTGGGGGCAGGGTGTTGACATGAATAGAACATTGGTTGGGAGACAGGAAGCAAAGAGTAGGAGTGAACGGGTCCTTTTCAGAATGGCAGGCAGTGGCGAGTGGAGTGCCGCAAGATTCGGTGTTGGGGCCGCAACTGTTTACCGTATATATTAATGATTTGGAAGAGGGAATTAGGAGCAACACTAGCAAGTTTGCCGATGACACAAAGCTGGGTGGCAGTGTGAACAGTGAAGAGGATGTTAGGAGGTTGCAGGGTGACCTGGACAGGTTGAGTGAGTGGGCAGATGCATGGCAGATGCAGTATAATATACAAAAATTTGAGGTTATCCACTTTGGCGGCAAAAACAAGGGGGCAGATTATTATCTCAATGGGGTTAGGTTAGGTAAGGGGGAGGTGCATCGATACCTGGGTGTCCTTGTACACCGGTCACTGAAAGGTGGCGTGCAGGTACAGCAGGCAATGAAGAAAGCTAATGGAATGTTGGCCTTCATCACAAGAGGATCTCAGTATAGGAGTAGAGAGGTTCTTCTGCAGTTGTATAGGGCTCTGGTGAGACCACATCTGGAGTATTGTGTACAGTTTTGTTCTCCTAATTTGAGGGAGGACATCCTTGTGATTGAGGCAGTGCAGGGTAGGTTCACGAGATTGATCCCTGGGATGGTGGGACTGTCATATGAGGAAAGATTGAAAAGACTAGGCTTGTATTCACTGGGGTTTAGAAGAATGAGGGGGGATCTTATAGAAACATATAAAATTATAGAAAGACTGGACAGACTGGATGCAGGAAAAATGTTCCCAATGTTGGGCGAGTCTAGAACCAGGGGCCACAGTCTTAGAATAAAGGGGAGACCATTTAGGACTGAGGTGAGAAAAAACTTTTTCACCCAGAGAGTTGTGAATTTGTGGAATTCCCTGCCACAGAGGGCAGTGGAGGCCAAATCACTGGATGGATTTAAGAGGGAGTTACATAGAGCTGTAGGGGCTGGTGGAATCAAGGGATATGGGGAGAAGGCAGGCACGGGTTATTGATTCGGGACATCAGCCATGATCACAATGAATGGCGTTGCTGGCTCAAAGGGATGAATGGCCTCCTCCTGCACCTATCTTTTATGTTTCTATGTTTCTAAGATCAATGTTCAAAATCATGGTTTTGAATAGAATACTTCAGTGGCTTTTGTTCACCTAGGGCACCTTTTCAATGGATAGTAACCATGGATATTTTTATATGAGTCCTGAAGAGAACTATCTCCAGCTGAAATCAATGGATCTGACTGCATTGGACAAAGCCAGCACCTTGCTCTTGAAACACAACCCTTGCCTCACCCTGCCACTCTCCCCAGTTGCACTGAACATTTGGGCTGTACAACTCCAAACCACCATAGCTGTTCCTGGAGGCTGAACCATCCACAGTCAATGACTAGACTGCAATCAGCAGAAAATTGAGGTCTTATGATGTCTTCACTCACCTTTTTAATGGTCAAATGAATGAGGTTGCACCAAGGGTCAGAAATTCGTGAACGTGGCCTCTTATCTCGTATTGTTATGGACACATTCATGGATTCATCTGTGAGCCCATGGGCAGGGTGGGAGATTGGATTTACCCACATCTGACCTGCACTCTTGTGCTGCAGCACATAGACTAAATAGTCTGGACCCATCTTAATATTGCTAAACCATACTAAACCATTGCTAATTAGAAACTCTTTCTGGAACTATTGGTTAACCACCAGTGTGATCCAACCAAATTTATTTTTGTTGAGAAAATAAATCAAAAGAAATAAATCAAAGGTGGGAAAATGGATTTTAGGCAAGAAGTAATTACCATCTTTGAGAAACCACCATCAACATTGACCAAAATCTCAGCGTCATAAATATGGTGACTGTAAGAGTTGGTCAGAGGCCAGCATCCTCCAGGTAATGATTTACCTCCTGATGCCCAAAGCCATTCCACATTCTACATGCTGCAAGCCATGAGAGTGATGGAGTACTCTCCACTTACTCGATGAGACTACTTATCCAACAATAGGTAAGAAGCTTGATAAAATCCAGCAGAAAGCAGCCCACTCAAGTGGCACTTCATCCGTCACCCTAAATATTCACCCCCTCTGCCTTCAATATACAGTGACTACAGTGTGTATCATCCACAAAATTCACTGCAGTTGGGCTCGTCCGCAGCACTTCCTAAACCCACAACCTTTTCATTCAAGGTCAAAAACAGCTTTTATTTTTCACTGCTAATGGCACCCTTGCAAAGCGATGAAAGAATGAAAAATGTTATGTTGGCACAGATCTGCATTTCTAATTGGCATTCTCTTTCTCTGAAGTGCAGGCACAGAGGGCTTTGATTGTATACTGAATGTATCTCACTGGAGGGAAATGTTGGAAAACCTCAGTATGTTTTTCTCTCTAAAGAAGCACAAGTGCTTGGCATTTCGGAGCCTGTCCTCTTGATGATGAAAGGTAACAGCTGCACAGAGGTAACTCTTCAATTTGTGTACGATTAAATGATCTCTTCAAGAGAGACGTATTACTTATTTTGCAATGAATTTCCACCTTTTCCTATTGGCTGCTGAGATAATGCATTGCAGACAATCTATATTAGTCTTCCAATTTACAACAGTTGTGACATTCAATTAGACCTTTGAAATATTGATAACAGAGTTCAGGCTGACATTTGAATATGAGTAATATGTAAATGAAACACCCTTGGGCAAAACAAAAATAATACAAATATAATGGGGATGTGTTGTGTAGCTATCTTTGTAAAATTACTGGGTTTTCATATTTTGACATTTCTGGAAAAATCTTCAATGAATTATAAATTGTTCCAATGTTGTTCGATTTTCTGCCTTGTGTTAATGTGTATGACTCATGTATTTTTGATAGTGCAACTTTATATTTGTATTAGTTATAGGAAATATATTTGGTGATGTTTGAGGTTTTCGATTGTATTAATGCAGGAGGAAGGAGCAGGCGGGGGAAGAGAGAAGGATGCCGTGGGCATGGGTGGCTGTGCCTGATACCCCTCATGTGTGAGTGAGAGAGGTTTTAGTGAGGTGCAGAACAACATTAGTTTTGAACCTTGCGGCATTGTTTCTCTTAACACTAACACAGATAACTATGTTTTCGGAGTTAGTGAAACGGATGAGGCAGAGATCAGTACAATACTCATTGGTGCCAGCAATAGCTTGGGTAATACAGACATCTTTGCAGTCCCTCTCTTGGGCAATTATATAATCTAGCTGGGTCCAAAAATGGTTCTAAAGATGTTGCCACGATGTCTCATGACAAAACGAGGCATTTGCTACAATGAGGCCAGCTTCAAGCATTTTGTCAAGAAAACAACCCCATTCGAATTAGCCTTGCCTGCTCCCTTCTTTGCCAATCATATTTTGCCAGATGTTGTGACCTGTCCCACCTATTTTCCTGAGCAATGAAAGGATTTCAATGCCCAGGAAATTAGTTGGGAATAGACACACCCTCTAGCAAATGCTTCAGGTGGATCAGGTTGTCTCCTTTTGGAATGCAGTCCAGAGTTATTTTAAAGGCAAAGGAATGACCTCCTTGGCTTTGTCTGAAGCTTCAATGTTTGGGGTGTGTTTAGGTCTGATGATCAAAACTGGTTCTACGGTATGTTGGAGTGAGTCAATAGTTTCTAATTATAGGAAGCTCTTGAAGTCCTTTATCATGGGTACCCATGAAAATACTCTGAGAAAAACCCATTTGCAAGCCATTTTAACCCCCCCTCCCCCCCCCCCCCCCTTCCCCCCCACCTCCCCATTCCTACATTGACCTATCTGTCCACCTCCTCTGCCAAGCACATCCCAGAGGAGCAGAACTTCACATTCTGCCCAGATACTCTATGAGTATTTCACGTATCCTCTACACTGTTCCTTTCTCTCCTCCTCCTCCTTATCCACCTAGGTCCTCTCGCACACACCCATTTTTTCACTGACCCTCTCCCCCTCGATCCCCAAGTTACCCAGTTTTTTTCTCAGAATGATTTACCAGAATAATACCTTTATCATATAATGTCTAGATTAGGAGGTAATACCTACAGGGAGCAGCTGGACACATGTGGATTGTTTTCTCTGGAATGCTAAAGACTGTGGTGAGACCTCATAGAAGTATATAAAATGATGCGAAGCATAGATAGGATAGACAGTTAGGACATTTTTCCCAGCATGGAAAAATCAATTAGTAGAGGGCATAGCTTTGAGGAGAAAAGGAGCAAAGTGTAAAGATGTGGGGGGCAGCTTTTTTACACAGAGGGTGATGAGTGCTTGGGACGGGCTGCCGGGGATGGTGGTTGAGGCAGATATGATAGTGGCAATTAAGAGACTTTTGGATAAGCATAAGAATATATGCAGCGAATGGATGGATATGGATTGTGTGCAGGCAGATAAGAGTTGGTCTTGACATCATTTTTGGCACAGAAATTGTGGGCCGAAGGGCCTGTTCTTGTTCTGTACTGTTCTATGTTCTAAGCTCCAACCCTCACTGGTGCAATCTGCCTATCACCCATACACTAACCGACTTGGTCCCCTATTCCCTCCCCACCTCCCACTGTTCCTATCTGCTCACCATCCTCCATTATCTGGTTCCACTCATCGCCTTCTTTCTTATGATTTCATCATTGCACCCCATTTATTTTAGTCTCCACTAAACACTTCCCAGCCTTTGTCACAAACTCCATGCTTTCCTCCCACAGCTGACTCCATCTGCCAATCACCCCCTCCACACTTGGATCCAGCTATGGCTTTCACCTATTGCCTTCCCTTCCCCTCTTACTAAATTATACTGGCAAAGTCCGCTTTTCATAATAGGTCCTGATGCTGGGTCTCAGCCCAGAATGCCGACTGCCCCCATTTCTCCATTCATGCTGCCTGACCCGCAGAGTCCATCCAATAGCTTATGTTTTGCTTCAGGACCAATTTGATAAGAATGACCACTATACATTTTAATGGGATCATTATATGCAGATGTAACATTTCCATTTCGAGATCGGGAGGGGGGGGGGGAGGCAAATATGCATCAAGCCGATAGCCTAATCCTTAAAGAGTTAAAAGATAGTCTAATTGATAAAGAGCTGAGAAGAGGAATCAGAGCGGCCAAGGAAAGGTACTCTGAGACGTTGAGGAGCACGTTCTCAGTTAGTGATTCTTCTTCATTTTGGAAGAGCATGCAAGAAATCACCAGCTATAAGTAGGTATGTTACAAAACTTATCTTGAGCGGCTCTGCAGTTCTGTCACTGGCCGTGTGCGCGACTTTGGCGCCTTTGAGGGGGGTGGCGGGGTTAAAATGTGGTTTTCCCCTGCCTTCCGGAGTTATATTTTCTCGGGGTGCGAGCTTTTGCTGGAGATTCTTTCCGACTGCCCGTAAGTGAATTTTTTTTTTTTAATCGCCCGACAATTTCAGTGCTGGAGTAAAATAAAAATTAGCTCCTAATGCCGTGAACGCTGACAACTGGGTAGGATTTCACGTAGGGGACAGGTAAAGGAAATCCGTTTATTTTTACATATAAACTTGCTTGTTTAGATGACCTTAATCAAAATTTCATGTTGTAAAACGGTGATTTATTCCGCATACGAACCGGCAGCATTTGTCCTCCCAATATGCGGTTTAAATTCACTGCAACTGCAACGTTCCAATCCATCACGTTCCGCAAAATCCGACTCGCAAGCTGATTTAAATGGCCATTAATTTACAGGCATTAAACACTAAATTCCTTCAATTTGGCCTATAAATTCATGACAATGAGATTTAAAAATCATGTTATATTGTGAATTCGTGTGTGAATGTTATTTGGACACAGGCTTTTTAAAAAATGTTAATATTTTCTTAAGAAATGGATAGATGTTTAGATCTAGTAATTGGATTGTGTAATTAGCTACAATTGGGTAACCAACTAATTATATGCTTTAATTTCAGGTCATCCAAGTAAGATTGTTACATATTTGTTTCAGAATGCTTCAATCTATAATAACTGAATAACTTCAGTTCTCTTAATTTTTAAGAAAGTTATGGGCTTTTTACTGTCCTTGATCACACCTCGAAAAGCAATAGGGAACGAGATGCTAATCTCCGAGTATGAAAATGGCCATAACTTTTTTGACACTGAAGATATGAAAGTGAATTAGGTGTCAAATTAAACTTCTTTTTGTGCTTTATCTGATGGGATAAATTGCAGACTTGATTTTTAAAATCTCAAAATTTTGTAACTTTGCTACTATAAGAGGATAGCCCCCCGCTATTTGGACAATCATCAGCTGACGAACAACATGAATGAGTTTTGCAAAAACTCTCACTTCTGCATCATCAGCAAACTTGGTAATCTTGCCCTGTTCTGTGACGTTTGACAGAGTGCTGGAGTAACTCAGCGGGTCAGGCTGAGTATAGAGGTTGGGAGGTTATGTTGCAGTTGCATAAGAAGGTGGTGAGGCCGCATTCAGAGTATTGTATTCAGTTCTGGGCACCATGTTATAGGAAAGATGTCATCAAACTGGAAAGGGTACAGTGAAGATTTACGAGGATGTTGCCAGGACTAGAGGGCCAAAGCTATAGGGAGAGGTTGAGTAGGCTGGGACTGTATTTCATGGAGCACAGGAGGATGAGGGATGATCTAATAGAGGTGTATCAAATCATGATTTGAATAGATATGGTTGAGTCTTTTGCGCAGAGTAGGTGAATCAAGGAGCAGAGGACATAAGTTTAAGGTGAAGGGCAAAAGATTTAATAGGATAGGGTTAGCGTTAGGGTTAGGGTTATGAGGGGTATGTTTTTCACACAAGGGTGGTAGGTGTATGGAACAAGCTGCCAGAGGAGGTAGTTGAGGCTGGGACTATCGCAACATTTAAGCTTGGAAATAGGCCCTTTGGCTCAATTTGCCCATGCTGACGCAGATGTCCATCCACATTAGTTCCACCCGCCCGTGTTTGGCCCATATCCTTCTAAACCTTTCTTATCCATGTACCTGTCCAAGTGTCTTTTAACTGTTATTTAAGAAACAGTTAGACAGGTACATGGAAAGGACAGGTTCGGAGGGACATGGATCAAACGTGGGCAGGTGGGACTAGTGCAAATGGGATATGCTGGGCCGAAGGGCCTGTTTCCACACTGTATCACTGTATGACTCTATCTATCTTTCCCTCTCAAACCCATTCTCCTGCCTTCTCCCCATTACCTCTGACACCCGTATCAATCAAGAATCTATCAATTTCCTCCTGAAAAATGTCCATTGACTTCACCTCCACAGCTGTCTGTGGCAATGAATTCCACAGTTCACCACCCTCTGACTTAAGAAATTCCTGCTCATCTCCTTCCTACAGGAATGTCTTTTAATTCCGAGGCTGTGGCCACTGGTCCTAGACTCTCCCACTAGTGGAAACATTCTCTCCACATCCACTCCATCCAGGTTTTTACCAGGCTGGGACAGATGGCAACAGCTTCACACCGTGTCCCAAAGCTTGTGTCCTGTCCTGCATCACCCAAGGCAGCAGAGACGTTATAGGAGAGGGCAAGCACCGTAACAAAGTAGCTCACGATGGTTTGGGTAACATTCAGGAATGTCTATGCATGTCACATCATGATTACTGAAGAACGGTCTTGACCGAAATATAATCTATACCTTTTCTCCAGAGATGCTGCCTGACTCACTGAGTTACTCCAGCACTCTGTGAAATGTCGCCTATTCATATTCTCTGCAGATGCTGACTGACCCACTGAGTTACTCTAGCACTTTGTGTCTATTTTCCTTTCACCCATCTGCCCAAGCCCACTCTCCCCCCTCCTCTCCTATGTTCCTTTCCACCCATAAACCTCTCTCTGCCTTTACATTTCACTCCTCTTTCAAATCTGCACTACTTATCTACATGCATTTTTCTTCTTAACTTTTTAATCATAGAATGATGCAGTGTGGAAACAGGCCCTTCAGCCCAACTTGCCCACACCAACCAACATGTCGCATCTAAACTAATCCCACTTGCACGCGTTTGGCCCATATCCATCTAAATCTGTCCTATCCATGTACGTGTCCAAATGTCTCTTAAACATTAGGATAGTCCCAGCCTTAACTACCT
This sequence comes from Raja brachyura, assembly GCA_963514005.1. Next base: position 70,456,865 of record OY740783.1, on the reverse strand, counting down.
CCTCTGGCAGCTCGTTCCATACACCCAGCACCCTTTGTGTGAAAAAGCTACCTCTCAGATTCCTGTTAATTTCTGAAATATTGGTCATAAATTTGGTGCAAAAATGCTCCAAAATAAGGCTCAGAATGCATCAGAGAGCATCTAAAACCCCAGAGCTTCCAGAGCCCTTAAGCGGGCCCTGAACCCTGGCATCGAGGGACTTCACGCTTCGCGCTCGTGTTGTGCGCAGCGCGCACATTATTTCACATTAAATTTTTTGTAATCCTGTCATGCCACCCCCCTTTTTGGAAAGCTTCGTACGGCCTGTGAGTAAATGACATTCAAGCTTAAATACTGGGGTCAAGGAAAGAGCGTACATGCTGCGGCCCTGTTTCCACCAATCTTTCCACCACCACGCACAGGAAGCGCAAGAAGTACAAGACAGACACCATTGTATGCAGATGCCGAGAAATGTGTTCAGCTCTGGCTGAATAACTTCTAATCTTGTGTGTGGACTCGATAAGAAGAAGAAGCTTAAATCCTAATGGGTGTCTGTCACCTCCACAGCCTCATCACCTGCAAGAGAAGGGAAGATATTCCAGGAGATGCCATAGTCATGACCAACTTCAAAAGAGTAGACATGTCCAACTTTGGTAATCACTGAGGGATCTCCCTGCTGCCTGCCCAAGTTCTCCTCCACCACCTCACAATGGTTGAAACGTTGCTCATTCAATAATGGCATTGTTGTGGACCATCAAAAAGCACAGTAGATATGATCTTCACCCATCAACTCCTGCAAGAAAAACATAGGGAGCAGCACCAATTATTACACATGCTTTCTTTGAACTCTCAAAAGCCTACCTCAATTGTAAGGGATTGTGGAAAAGCCTCCACAAATTTGTCTGCTCACAGAATTTTGTTCCCCATCTTGTGTTTGCTTGATGATGGCTTGCAGGCTGTGGGAGCAGAATTGACCTACACAGAATCATCATTCACAAAGACTGATCTCAAATAAGGCTTCCGCAATGCTTTGTCCAGTCATCCTTGCTGTAATGTTCCAACAATTTCTTTCTGTGGGGGAAAAGCAATATGTTCTGGGAAGTTGTTCAACCTTTGGTTTCCTGAGGTCCTCTGAGGGAGCGCTGTATGTATGTATTTATGTATGTATTGTTGATCTATGTACCACTGTTTGTAGCACATTAGCACCTGCACTGATGGAAAGCACTTTGGTGAACGAGAGTTGTTTTTAAATGTGCTATGGAAATAAAATTGACTTGACTTGACTTTGGTGACTGCACTCCAGACCAAGCTCACCCAAATGTCAGGTGGCGAGTTGCTGTACACATTGAACAATTGCATTTGTGCATGCTCGGAGGTTGCACTCGAAGTCATTGCCAGCACAATCACAGAATTAGATGAATGGATGTTATTTGAACTCAACACTGATGTGTCAAATGTACTCTACCAACCAACTCCCGTCACACCACACTGCCCTCCAACTATGAAGGTTCACACCCAGTCCCTAAAAAACAGGTGGCTGTTCCAAAATCTCAGTGGTGACCTGTCGGCAAATGGAAGCATCGATGCTGAAATTCACCTACACCTTCAAAACACCAGCACAGCTTTTGGACAATTGAAGAAAAGGTGTTTTGAACATTAATACCTCTGTTACTGGGATCTGGCACAGAGGAGAGGGTTAGATCAGCATGATCATACTGAATGGTGGGACAGGCTTGAGGGAGTAGTGGTCCAAGTTCACAAGTTATAGAAGTAGAATTAGGCTATTCGGCCCATCAAGTCTACTCCGCCGTTCAATCATGGCTGATCTCTGCCTCAGAGGGTGGTGGCGGCAGGTTCTCTGGATTTTTTCAAGAGAGAGCTAGATATGGCTCTTAAAAATAGCGGAGTCAGGGGATATGGGGAGAAGGCAGGAATGGGGTACTGAGTGGGGATGATCAGCCATGATCACATTGAATGGCGGTACTGGCTCGAAGGGCCGAATGGCCTACTCCTGCACCTATTGTCTATCTCTGCCACCTAATCCCTTCCTTACTACTGGTCATAAAGGGATACAGCTTGGAAATAGGCCCTTTGGCTCAATTTGCCCATGCTGACGCAGATGTCCATCCACATTAGTTCCACCCGCCCGTGTTTGGCCCATATCCTTCTAAACCTTTCTTATCCATGTACCTGTCCAAGTGTCTTTTAACTGTTATTATAGTACCTACCTCAACTACTTCCTCTGGCAGCTCGTTCCATATACCCACCACCCTGTAGTGGCCATCTGCTGCTATATTCTGATGTTCCTGTGTTGTACAAGCAATGCACACTGAATAGTGAATGAAGTGCTTCACCTACAGAACTTACCCCCACCCCTACTCCTATGATACACCTCCTGCTCCATTTGTGCTTGAGAATGCGTGTCACACTTTGACCCCATCAATTACCTCACAGCACACCAGGCACGTGCCGTCAGGGTAGGCAAGGTAGGCACTGCCTACCCTGACTAAAATTATGAAATGGAAATTATTAAATAGAAATAGTAAAGGCATGGGAGAATTATGCCTATCTAAGAGATCGATCTCCTAGGTAGGCATAATTCTCCGTGCCTTCCGCAGCGCTTGTGACACAGGAAGGTCTGTGCAGCCCACGTGCCGTCAGCGCTGCCTGAAGCTGTCACTTTCAAGCAGGGCTGAAGGCAGCAGAAATTCTGCCTTTGCAGCACTGCGCATGCGCATCAGCGTACTGCGCATGCGCATCAGCCTACTGCGCATTCGCAGCGCAAGTTTCTTGGCGGGGTTTTTTTAATCGCATATTTCCCGGGGGGGGGGGGGGGAGAGCTCCTTTCACAGCGTTTGGGGAGTCTGGCCCGGGGTAAAGTTGCGGGGAGGGCACGAATGTTATGAATGAGGGGTCGGGGGCATCCACTTGCGACGCTCCTTGCATGGAGGCCGGGGGGGGGGGGGGGGGGGGGGTATAGAGAGAAGTAGCTCCGGTGGCTGAGCGGCCGCCGGGCCGGACAGCGGAACCAGCCGCCACCTTAGCTCCTTCTGCCGGTCCCCACTCCCCTCTGGCAGCTCTCCATCTAAAAATCTCTCTCCTGCCGCTCGCTGGCCTCACTCATGTCCTTAAATTCCGACAGCGCGATTGAGGTTACTCGGCTGTGGGAATTTAAGGATTTGCAGGAAGTCGCTGACATGAGCGAAGTCGGCGAACGGCAGGTGACAGGTGTTCCGACAGAGAGCACTGCCAAAGGTGAGCGGGCCGGCAGAAGGCGCTGAAGTGGCAGCCAGTTCTGCTGTAGGGTCCCGGTGGCCGCTCGTAGCTCCCCGAGCTGCTTCTATCCTCAGCTACAGTGCGTGGCTTCATGCCCGGAGAGCTGCGGCAGCGGTGAGTGAGTGAAGATTCCAGTACTTTGTGATAAGTACTTTCTTGCGATTTTCACCATTGCTCCTCACATGTCAAGCCTACAACCTCTATATATCGCTCAGACCCTCTAGTCCTGGCACCTTCCTCGTAAATGTTCTCTGTGTCCTTTCCAGCGCTGGCAGTATCCACGACACCCTCCTTCCCAACACCCGTGCCCTCCCCACAACTTTACCCCTGGCACACACTCTCCACACGCTGTGAAAGGAACTGTCCCCCCAATTGGTCTAGGACTAGGAAGCCTTGGGCAAATTGAAATGTCACTGTTTTTATTTATTTATTTATTTAACGGGGAGAACAATCTGCGCATGCGCTGTTTTAATTTATTTTTAAAGCGGACTGAGTACCTACCCTGAGTCATTACTCACGGCACGTGCCTGCAGCACACTGTATGTTGTCCTTAATATTGAGGCATTACTGAAAGCAAAAATAGGTGCTGAATGGAATACGTTTATAGCATTGTTGCCGTTGTAGTCACCAAATCAGACATGAGCCATGTTGTGTACATTTGTGAGTTAAGAACAGGATTGAGTTTTTATTTTGGTTAAAGAGCGGCAGAGAGGCACAGCGGTAAGTGCACGGGATTGCTGGTTGGTGTGGTCTCGGTAGGCCGAGGGTCCTGTTTCCGCAGCGTATCACTAAAACTAAAGAAACTAAAACTAAATATTTATTTTTCATCATGCAGTGGATCTATATGCCCTCTATGTGGTGCTATTGAGTCGCCCTTTGTACAGTTGAACTGCTGTTTTTGACCTTGACCTAGGAAATGAACAAAATATTTTCCTAGCTAGTTTTCAGAAAACATCTAAAGGTCTTGCATTTGAATTTATCCTTGAAAAGCCATAAATGAAGAAATCACAATTAAATAATGCACTTGAGGAAATAAGTATAGGTGTTTGTGCAGAAATTGTTTTATATATACATGTCAAGAGTTTTCCTAGTTTCTTCCAATTGTCTTTTATTGTCTTGATGTGTTATGGTCAGCAAAATTAGGAAACTTCCTCTTAAATTATGATCTGTTTAACTGGGCGGATTTGGGAAGATGCATTCATGTTTACTACTATGTCACTTCGCTCTTCAGTTAGTTTGTAATTAATCATGATTGTCAGAAGCATTAATGTATTTATGAATCAAATTTATCGAGTGTTCAATTCTGCTCTCTGACCTTGATTATAATTTATATCATTTGCGTCCTTATCTCAATGTAACAAGTTTGTTTTAATTGTAAGATTCCATTTGTCAATAATTCTGGCTTTGCCATTATACAACTCCTGGTTTGTTTTTAATCTTCATGGTTTAATTTTCTTTATTCTAACTTTTGTTATGACTACTTTACAAATATTTGTCTTGAATCATGAAAATATTGATATTGATGGGACTGGCCTGCTGCCATGTGTGTTAATAGCAATATTTATGATTAGTTCCCTTAATCTCTAGAAATCCCAGTCATTGAATGAATTAATAATAAACGTACAAAACTACCAAGGTTGCAGCCTTTAGCCACAGAAAGCCTCCATTCTTATCGACAAATTAATTATTCTGAAGTTTATATCTTCCATCAATTATAAAATGCCATCTGGAAACTGCAAATATTTACCCAGGAATGTAGTTTGTTGTCAAACTGTAGAATAATACATATTTAACTAGCTATTCCATTGATTAACACAGAGCCTGTGTTAATTCAACAATAGGATATGGAGCAACTCCTTGAAGTTAACAAGAATTAGATGAATACCTTGAACAAAGAGCTAATAAATGAAAGGAAGGCAATCCTCCATACATTAGGATGGAAAGTTGATGTTATGAAAGTAAGCATGCAGGTACAGCAGGCAGTGAAGAAAGTGAATGGCATGTTGGTCTTTATAACAAGAGGAATCGAATATAGGAGCAAAGAGGTCCTTCTGCAGTTGTACAGAGCCCTAGTGAAACCACACCTGGAGTATTGTGTGCAGTTTTGGTCCCCTAATTTGAGGAAGGACATTCTTGCTATTGAGGGAGTGCAGCGTAAATTTACAACGTTAATTCCCGGGATGGCGGGACTGTCATATGCTGAGAGAATGGAACAGCATACTCTGGTACAGCTTGTACACTCTGGAGTTTAGAAGGATGAGGGGTTATCTCATAGAAACATAAAAGATTGTTAAGGGCTTGGACACACTAGAGGCAGGAAACATGTTCCTGATGTTGGGGAAGTCCAGAACCAGGGGCCACAGTTTAAGAATAAGGAGTAAGCCATTTAGAACAGAGACAAGGAAACGCTTTTTCTCACGGAGAGTGGTGAGTCTGTGGAATTCTCTGCCTTCAGTGGAGGCAGAGAGGGCAGAGGAGGCAGGTTCTCTGGATGCTTTGAAGAGAGAGCTAGATAGGGCTCTTAAAAATAGCGGAGTCAGGGGATATGGGGAGAAGGCAGGAATGGGGTACTGCTTGTGGATGGTCAGCCATGATCACATTGAATGGTGGTGCTGGTTCGAAGGGCCAAATTGCCTGCTCCTGCACCTATTGTCTATTGTCTATTGTCTATTGACGTATGTTAGTTTATGATGAATCAATCCATCGCCCTGAAACATCCCGGAGGAAAAAATAATGTGCAAGTTAATGCCAGAGTTAATGTCCTTCGATCAGATCTTAACCTTAACTCCAACTTCTCACCTCTGTTCTATACCATTTATTACCCCTGCCGAATAAAAATCTGAATTTTAGTCTTTAAAATTCAGATTCTGTAAATTGCCCCTGGTGTGTAGGATGCAAAAATGGGATAACATGGACCAATGTGCAGGTGATCAATGGTCGATGTGAATGGTGGGCCGAAGAACCTATTTCCGCGCTGTATCTCTAAACCAAACTAAAGTGCCTTGTTATAGCTTTAAGGCTATGTTCTCTGATTCTATATTCTCTCCACCTTCCTGACAAAATCCCTTAATCATCTTAAGCAACTGTTCCATTCTCGAGCTGCTACAGCTGAAGGGAATGCAAACCAGCCTGTTCTTTTCATCCTCTTACTTAATATTATTCACTGCATTCAAGTGAAGAAACACAGCAGGGTTACTTGACACAATAGAGAGCAGGATAAAGGAGAAGTTAGAATTCCCACATGAGAAGTCTATTAAAGTATTCAGAAAGGGGAAGATACCTTCTGAATAAGTGAGGATATTCAGGCTACATATTAAAGGTCCCCAATTCATCCCAATTACTCTACATTGTTTTAGATCTCTTCTTTCATTTGCAGAAATTTAAGTTGTTCATGAGTTTTCTTTTGAGTCCTGGAGATGTGCTTACTTGAACTGGCCATGATCTTTACGAATCTCAAGTAAGTAAATGTTCTTGTTTACGTTTTTTAATGCAATCCACGTCCTCCATGTATGTAATGCACATACACATAGAGGTGGCCAGATACACACAGCAGCCTTAGAATAGTATAGTCCATGTGAACCAAAGCAGGCTTGAACTGGAACTAACACATGCTGGTGTTAGTAAACTGGTCTCTGATTGGGTGTGAGAATTTTTTTATCCTGAAGATGATAGATGGCACGGTGGGTGGAGTTGGTTGAGCTGCTGCCTCAAAATGCCAGAGACTTGGTTTTGAACCTGACTTGGGTGCTTCCTGAGTGGAGTTTGTACATTTTCCCTGTGACTGTTCCTCGGTGTGCCCTGGTTTCTTCCCACATTCCAAAGACGTGTGGGTTTGAAGATCTATGAACCGCTGTAAATTGCCCCTAGTGCATAGAGACTGGATGTAAAAGTACGATAACATCGAACTAGTGTGAATGGGTGATGGATGGTCAGCATGGACTCAGTGGGCTGAAGGGCCTGTTTCCATGCCGTATCTTTAAACTGAAAATAGGTTCTCCCGTGAGTTTTTCTTCATTTTTCCACTTTTCATCTTTCTCTTTTCTCACAAGCATTTAGCCTTATTGCCTCTCATCCTGCCTGCTGCCTGACCCGCTGAGTTGCTCAGGCACTTTGTGTCTATCTTTGGTATAAACCAGCATCTGCAATTCCTTCCTACACTGTCATCCATCAGGCTGTCTTTCCTCAACCACCATTGCACATCTGCCCTCACCTACTCCCTACACTCCCTTCCTCTGTTATCTTTGACTTGGACAACAATGGTGTAATACATTTTGGAAGTTGTAGTACAAGTCCACCTCCAAATGCAAAGTGCTTTACAGATATTTGTCATTTGAAATAGAATAAAGAGCAATGGGAAGCATGTTGGCTGTTTGGACAATGGATTTTGAAAGAATTTGGGATGTAGAAAAAAGTCCACTCTCTCACTAAAGTCATCTATAAACCAAAAAAAAGTATACATATTAATAATGCAATAGCAAGCTTTTTCATCTGTCTGAGCAAATAAACATTTATTTGAGACATCTCTGAAGAGAATAGATTCAATATTTTCAACTGCTGAGCTGCATGGGATGTGCTTTAACACTAGGTGGCGCAATTGTCCCTCTAGAAAGTTTCTAACTCAAAATGAGGTGGAAACTATAAAAAGCTGCAAGAGGCTTCCCTCTTCCCTCTTCACTCTCAACTCTAAAGTGGGGGCTCAACCCAAAACCTCAACAGTTTTTTTTCACTTTAGACTCGCTGAGTTCCTGCAGCAAATTGTTTGTTGCTTGAGTTTCCAGTATCTGCAGCTTCCTGTGTCAACACTACAAAAACCTATTGCCACGTTCAATATCACTTTAAATATTGTCCTATTTTACAACACAATATTTCACACCAAGGAGTACAAGTGGCATGCATAATGAAACGGTAAGATGCATCATAGTACAATTTACCTTGGAGCTTGGCAACCTTTGTTGTTAGTTTAGAATTATAGGACATTCTCAGTTATACAGCTTGGCCTTTAAAAAAATAAATAAATAAAATATTCCATTTGTAATCCATCTAATTCTACAGTACTCGGGAAGATTTGGGACCATCTTTATTGCATTGGTAAAGGCTGAATCAAGCAACAGAAAGCAGTAAAAATGTTACATCAAAATGATAAAAAAATTCAACAGCCAGTTCTTCCCATATGGATTAATGACAGAATATAAATAATACCCTTAATCACAAGATTACAGATGCCATTTAACATGTTGCATGCCAATTCATACCATCTTAGCTCCATTTGCAGCATGTGCTTTGTGTACTCTCTTTACCGCACTTATTCTCTGTGCGGTAAAATTAAGGAAATAATTTCTTGAGGAACACTTGCAGACCATGTGAATTAAATATTTGCTAATGTCAGTGATGATATAGCTGGATCTGAGCTTCATCATTCTTCAGATAAGCTGTATGTATTACCTTAAATTAGTAAAATCTGTATGACAGAATAAAGTTTAATAAATGAATCAGAGAAAAAAAATCTCCCCTTCAACAAGGCATAAAATTGATTTTTTTTGCTGTTCATTCAACTGGATATTAGAATAGTTTATCTATTCATTGTAGGATTAGGTTTGCAGTGTGAATCATGGAATAAGTGCAACTGATATTGTTTTTTTTGTGCGAACCAGAGTTCTGCCCACAAGCTATAATGAGCCACAAGCCCGATTGTTGTACATGTCATTCTCACCACCGCCTCCATTAACAGTGACATTTGTTTATGCCATGGCACAGGGGGAGGTGACGGTGAAGTGGGTATTTTGTGGAAATTAGCTGATGTACCAGTGAGGTGCATTGCACCACTTCAAAGCAATTTGTGGTGACAGATTTCCTTAAATGGTTATTTAATTTAAATAAATTTGCACTTACAAATCCTTAAGCCTTGCCTACAGCCCCAATATTTACAGGAAGGCAGGGTAAGACAGGATGAGTAGTTTGGGTGTGGGGGATGGGGTTTGTTCAAGTACTAGTGAATTCAGCACGGTGAGCTGATTATCATTTCTGACGTGCGCTTTCTAAGCTGCCGACAGACGGGTTGAAAAACCAGCTGACTGTTGAATGGTTGATGCTGAGGCATGAGGCCACAGTAGGGGAACGCAGAGAGGGAAAGATTGTGGTGGGGACCACCACCTAAGAGGTCAGGGTAGGTGGGGATCCAGAGAGGCATAAGTACCGAAATGAGCATTGCGGCAACTCAGAGAGAACTGGAGACAAGGGGAAAGGATTATGAAAACCGTGGAGAACAGTGAATTGTGAGGGGTGGATGGAGATCACTGAAGAGGTTTTGTTGAGGAGTGGTGGGGTACACACTTGCATCTCCTGGCTTAAGAGTGGTGTTCTGGGGAATAATTAGTGCATTCTATGTTGCAGACCTTGCTTTTCTTTCATAGCTCAGTTTCCCAGGGCCCAGTAAACTTTATTGTATAGTCTGGAATAGCGAAGGAAAACCCAAGGTAAAGAGCAGTACAAAAACAATTAAATGAGTGGATCAGCTCCTGGGAGCACGAGACTCAATGCAAACATGTTGGAGGCAGGAAATTGCTCAGTTCTGAGATGGCTTATGCTTTTATTGCTCTCTGGACTCAAACCCACCTCTTTTCGGATGTCAAAATGCTCCTCTTTGTATTAGAAGCTCATAACTCCGGTTTCCCCCAACACTCCAAAGACTAGAGTTGTAGGCTAATTGGCTTGATAAAATTGTAAAATGTCCCTAGTGTATGTAGGATAGTGTTGGTGTGCAGGGATCGGTGGTTGGCACGGACTCGGTGGGCCAAGGGCCCGTTTCCACGTTGTATCTCTAAATTAAACTAAACTGCTGTGATATGGTTTTGGTTCATGCATTCTCCAATTCTCCTACTTCTTTCACTTTCACATAAATTTAAAAGCAATTTAATACTTATAAATTACATTAACTAATATATTGCTACATCAATGGTGATTTGGCTGAAAATAACATGGATTATTAGCATATGATGATGGCACTAATGGAAAAGCAGTTAAAGCTGATCACATGAATGTCAGTGAGTTGTTTATTACCATGTATTGAAGGGAACTGGGTAGTTTGGTAGACATAGGTCTGTTTTGCATGTAGGCAAGCAATATTAATCTAAGATTCAGTTGCTGGATCAAAATAAAATTATCAAATGCTTGCCTGTGTAGAACAAGGCCAAACCTTTGTTACTTTGCATTCTAAATATGAACCAAGATTTTGAGACTTGTGTCATACATGGATTAATTTTCAAAACTTAACTCCATGGTAATTGTATATTTATTATTAGAGATAAAATGTTATAAATGATAAATGTTATTTATATTATAAGCTTGCAATAATGTAATAATAATTTGTGCAAAAATATAACAGCTATGGATTTCATCTAGATCTGTTTTATCTCTTCCACCGAGTCAAACATTGTTCTGATATAAAACTCATCTGACAACACTTCATAGCCAGAGTACAAGTTTAATAGATGATGGATTTCAAATCAATTTTCCGGTGATACTGCCTTAGCCACCAATGAGATTGCATTAAACATGAGATAAAAATCACTGAATAGACATTGATCCAAAATAATTCTCACCTGGCACCATCCATTTCTTGTGACTACTTTTTTAATGTTCAGCCAGAATCTAAACTCATGGATGCATTGAGAATTTTTACACATTTCCAGTTATTTGGTTTGAAAGAATGTGTGTGACCAAATGTCACAGAATCGGAAAATGCAATGTTTACAATACTCCCCCTCCCATTCTGAATCCGACCTTTCTGTCCTGGGCCTCCTCCATGGCCAGAGTGAGTCCCATGGCAAATTGGAGGAGCAGCACCTCATATTTCACTTGGGCAGTTTACACCCCAGCGGTATGAACATTGCCTTCTCCAATTTCAGGTAGTCCTTGCTTTCTCCTTCCTTCCCCTCCCTTTCCCAGCTCTCCCACAACCTACTGTATCCGCCTCTTTCTTTCTTCTTCCTGCCCCCTCACCTCCACACCAGTCTGAAGAAGGGTCTCGACCCAAAACGTTACCTATTCCTTCGCTCCATAGATGTTGCCTCACCCACTGAGCTTCTCCAGCATTTTTGTCTTCTTTTGATTTTTCCTGCAACTGCAGTTCGTTCTTAAACATGTTTACAATATTTAATCAGTTTTTAATCTCAATTATTTGTAGATTGTATTGTAAGAGACATCATTAACTTATAATTGCAGGATATCAACTTTGCATTGAGTTTTTGTAAATGGAGCCTGCTGTACATCATAGACAATGTCTTCCTTTTCGGATTCAGATTATTAATCCTTTACATTTGTCTGGATGAAAATTTATTCTATGTGGTCACAAATTCTACTGTGGTTAAATTCCCACGCTTTCCTTCTGAATTCATTAGTCCATGCACACTATCACTTGGCAAGTCTGCATATGTTTGCATAGCAATGAACGTTTGTTATTAAGTGACTCATTATATTACTGTGGTTGTATTAAGATTGCTCATGTTAATCTTTTTTCTAGAATAAATATTGGCTGCATAACGGTATATTAATGAACATTTTAAATTACATTATATAATCTTAGCATATGTATTATAATCAAGCACAACTTTCCTGTTTCATCGTAAGACAAAGAGAATCCAGAGTTATGGGGATGGGGCAGGAAATATATTTATCTGAATTCCATATACCCATCACTTGAGCATTTAGACTCCTCTGGAGATGGAGAATTAAAAAGAAAATATAAAACTCATTGAATGAAGAAATGTATCCTAAATAGTTTCCCTATCCATCCTCTCCTCCTCTCCAAACCACCCCCTTTCCTACTTTACAAGCTAAACATAGCTCTTCTGCAACCCCTCTTGAAAGTTATGTTGTCAAAGTCTCTCGGAAACTTGAATATTTTACTGGAATCACTTCCCTTTCAGGCTCATCCTGTTTAATCTCCTCTCCAAAGATGATTTGTAAACCAGATGATAATCCTGGGAATTTTGCTCTACTACAACCAAAGCAAGTATGCTTCCATGGCCTTCCATGGATATGGAGGCCAAAACTCCACATATGGATCATCAAATCTAACTAATACACTAATACAACAACCAACAATGGGCCATTATGGGTTCCATTCTTCCTTGGTCATCTGTTGCCGCTCTGCTTTATTCTGACCTTTTCCTACCTCCAGTTCCCACCCCTCTGCTTTGAATCTGAAGAAGGGTCCCAACCCAAAACGTCATCCATGCTTGTTCTCCAGAAATGCTGCCCTGGCCCGCTGAGTTACTCCAGCACTGTGTTTATTTTTGGTATAAACAAGCATCTGCAGTTCTTTTCTACACAAGAAATCTAGTATTTTACTCCTCACAACTTTCTACTTGCCTTTCCAACTGCTTACAATATGTGTTCACTTTTTATTTTTCATGACATGGCACACTGCTTATAACAACATCTACCAGCTTTTCACCATTTACAAAGATTCTGTTCTATCACAATGAATAATTTCTCCCACATATTGTTCTTTCTCACCTGTCCTCTTTTTGCAGATTGTTGGACTTTAGCATCTAGCTTTGTATTGACAACTTTGAAAACATTGATCCCTATCCCTTTTGACTGTTATTGATATAGATTATAAATAATCTAATGGCCAATACTGATCCCTACAGGTATAAAATGCAAAACTCTGTGTAGTTCTTCTGTTTCTACCACTTAGAGTCCCCTATTCATTCCTTAAACTCCTTGTAATAATCTTTTCGTATGCTACCATGTCAAATTCCTTTAAAAACTCCTGAGCTACTGGTGGCCTGATATCTACCATGCTATCTCCATCCCAAAATAACTCTTGGGTTTATGCACATTATTTACCTTGTCTCAGTTACTAAGTGCCTCAACTCCAGCACTTTCCTGTCAATTATTCCAATCTAACAATCCTCTGGTTTCTTATGCTATTTTTTCTTGAAAGTCTTATGCCATTTGCTACAGGAATTATTCCAGAATCAATGAGTGTGTGATGATCACTACAACACATACAGTATAGTCATACAGCAAAGAAACGGGCCCTTTTGCTCACCACATCCATACCAACCATCGAAATTAATCTCATTACCAATATTTGGATGTCTTGGCCATTCCTAATCTGTGAATCACCTTCTGTCACGCTCTTTGGAGCAAGGACATTTGTCAATGTTTTGTCCTCTTGTGGGCCCAAATGTTTTGACTTCAGCTATGAAATCTGTTAGATTAATGTTAAGGAAATATGTATTTTTTTATCCTAGACCACTGTGTAACCTCTTTCAGCTTTGGTGAAATTGCTTTGTAGAATTATAGGGTGAGGAAATTTGAACTGTAGAAACTGCATTGTGTTTGTATTTGTGATTCCAGTGAGTCAGTGTAGGCCAATTCTCTGTTCAATTGTGTCTCCTCCAAGAGGGTTTTCACTTTATCCTACTGCAATAAATGTACAAACACCAAGGACAAAGAGATTATTCCCAAATTTACTAAAACTCAGTTTTAGAACTGAAAGCTTTTGCTTAGAACATAAATATCACCACATAAAACCTAAAGTTCATTATGAAAGAAAGGGGTTCCAAATATTTTATATCTAGTATTTCAAACACTCTGCAGCCTTTCCAGAGTGTTTGGTGTAATTTCGCTTCTTTTATCACTAATTTTTTTGTTTAAACTTGCCCCCACTTCATTCCATAATCAGCAGCATCCATTGTGGACCTATGAGCCCATTAAAGAGTTTAAATGCAAAATATTTTAATGTATCGCATTAGGGCGAAAATATTCTTAATTCTTGACTTTATTTCTGGGTGGTTGGTATTTAAATAACGGAATCACACCCGCACTTTGCTGCAAGGTCTGATTTTTCACAATTGTTGTTTGATCATTCATTTGTTTTTATGTTTGTGAGTGTGTGTGTATTTGTTTATATAGACAATAAGTTAAGGAGTAGGCCATTCGGCCCTTCGAGCCAGCACTGCCATTCAATGTGATCATGGCTGATCATCCCCAATCAGTAACCCGTTCCGGCCTTCTCCCCATATCCTCTGACTCCGCTATCTTTAAGAGCCCTATCTAGCTCTCCCTTGAAAGTATCCAGAGAACCGCCCTCTGAGGCAGAGAATTCCAGACTCACAACTCATGTTTCCTCATCTCTGTCCTAAATGGCTTACCCCTTATTCTTAAACTGTGGCCCCTGGTTCTGGACTCCCCCAACATCGGGAACATGTTTCCTGCCTCTTGTGTGTCCAAACTCTTAACAATCTTATATGTTTCAATAAGATCTCCTGTCATCCTTCCAAACTCCAGAGTGTACAAGCCCAGCCGCTCCATTCTCTCAGCATATGACAGTCCCGCCATCCCGGGAATTAACCTTGTAAACCTACGCTACACTCCCTCAATAGGAAGAATGTCCTTCCTCAAATTAGGGGACCAAAACTGCACACAATACCCCAGGTGTGGTCTCACTTGGGCCCTATACAACTGCAGAAGGACCTCTTTGCTCCTATACTCAACTCCTCTTGTTATGAAGGCTAACATGCCATTCACTTTCTTCACTACCTGCTGTACCTGCATGCTTACTTTCATAGACTGATGAACAAAGACCCACAGATCCCATTGTACTTCCCCTTTTCCCAACTTGACACCGTTTAGATAGTAATCTGCCTTCCTGTTTTTGATACCAAAGTGGATAACCTCACATTTATCCACATTAAATTTCATCTGCCATGCATCTGCCCACTCCCCCAACCTGTCCAAGTCACCCTGCATTCTCATAGCATCCTCCTCACAGTTCACACTGCCACCCAGCTTTGTGTCATCTGCAAATTTGCTACTTTGAGTCCCTTCATCCAAATCATTGATGTATATTGTAAATAGCTGCCCACTAGTCACTGCCTGCCATTCTGAAAGGGACCCGTTAATCCCTACTCTTTGTTTTCTGTTTGCCAACCAATTTTCTATCCATGTCAGCATTCTACCCCCAATACCATGTGCCCTAATTTTGCCAACTAATCTCCTATGTGGGACCTTATCAAATATATATACACACACTGAACTTTTTTTTCTCGTTTATTATATTGTTTATAGGATACTATGATCACATTGAAGACAGACACAAAAAGCTGGAGTAACACAGTTTGAAGAAGGATCTCGACCCGAAACGTCACCAATTCCTTTTCTCCAGAGATGCTGCCTGACCCGCTGAGTTACTCCAGCATTTGGTGTCTATCTTCGGTTTAAACCAGCATCTGCAGTTCCTTCCTACACTGTGTTTATATGTTCTGTTTTGCTGCTGCAAGTGCGAATTTAATTGTTCTATCTGGGACATATGACAGTAAAACACTCTTGACTCTTGTTGCAAGGAATTCTGCGGGTTGGTGTCTGGCGTGGCGGCAGCCGCAAGCGATCAGTGTCAAAGCAAAGCACCTCCTCCGCCCCCACCTCGCCGAGCAGTGGAGCTTGAGAGCTGGTTCAAGGGGAGGGGAGGGGGGGGGGGGGGGGTGGCGGATGTGCTGTCCCTCCTCCTCCGCTCATGGGCCGGCTACGAGCTACGAGCGGCGGGCCGGCCAACCAGCCCAGGCGTGGGCAGCGGCGGTGTGACTGGTCGGCGGGGACTGCCACTCAACGCCGTCTGCCCGGGCTGGCGTTCTCCAGCCTCTCAGCTGCTGAGCTGCGCTGCGCTTTGTGAGAGGCGGTGTTCATGTTAATGAAGGCGAGCCGGAGCCGTAGAAAGGCTGGGAAATAGAGAGAGAGAGAGAGAGAGAGGAAGAAGAGAAAAAAAGGAAGAAAAAGTTATTTGCCCTGACGTCAAATGTAAACAAGATGGCGAACCGGGGAGAGTGGAGAAGAGGAGGGGAGAGAGGGGAGAGAGTGGGAGTGCCACATACACTTGAAATGTGCTCTTGCACTCCAGGAGTTAGAGGCTTGCTGAGAAGCCAGCCCTGACAACGTTTGCAATTCTTACCGTCAACTCCCCCACCCCCCTCCTCCTCCCCCCCCTGTGTTGTTTGTTTAACTGTACTCTTTTTACAAAAAAAGGGGAAAAATGCACAAAAAGAAAAGTCAAACAAAATGCGTGAATCTCTCCAAGAAACGGAAAAGGAACCGCCTGCAATGAAACGCAAGAACTTCCTTCAGGTTGTGACAACTTGGAAGAAAAGGAGCCAGACTTGAGTTGGTGTCCCCGAGCAAAGGAACGGACCTTTCTCTTTACAAGGAACAACATGAATTTTGCTCTCTTTATTTAAATATTTTTGCTTTGAATGGACATTTAAACAAAGACTCCTCACTTTGCTATGGTGGAGTAGATTGCTGGCCATCCTGTGTGTGAGAGTGGGAGAGAGGGAGGGTGAGGACAGGTGGGGAAGACCCCGGTCCTGCAGGGATATGGCTGTGAGGTCTCGCCGACCGTGGATGAGCGTGGTGCTGGGGTTGGTGCTGGGATTCACTGCCGCTTCGTGGCTCATCGTGCCCAGGGTGGCGGAGATCAACGGCAAGAACAAAAGGATCTCTAATATCTGCCATTCCTTGCTGAGCAGATCGGGGCTGGGGAGGGAGGCAGAGGCGGGCGGCAGCAACAGTAACAGCAGGAGCCTGGACTGGCACAAGGACACGGCGCTGTACAACAAGCTGCGGCAGCGAGAGGAGGCAGAGGAAGAGGTCGAGGAAGAGGACGAGGAGGCAGAGGCAGGGCGAGGGGCGAGCAGCAAGCGCTTCCTCTACGTCGGGGTGATGACAGCCAAGAAGTACCTGGACTCTCGGGCGGTGGCAGCTTACCGGACCTGGGTGCCATCCATCCCCGGCAAGGTGGAGTTCTTCTCCAGCGAGGGCTCCGATCAGATGCCGCTGCCCGCGCCCATCCCGCTGGTGTCGCTGGCCGGGGTGGACGACTCGTACCCGCCGCAGAAGAAGTCTTTCATGATGATCAAGTACATGCACGACCTTTACCTGGAGCGCTACGAGTGGTTCATGCGAGCGGACGACGACGTTTACATCAAGGGCGAGCGGCTGGAGGAGTTGCTGCGAACTCTCAACAGCAGCCAGCCGCTGTACCTGGGTCAGACCGGCCTGGGCACCAGCCAGGAGTTGGGCAAGTTGGCCCTGGAGCCGGGCGAGAACTTCTGCATGGGAGGTCCCGGCATGATCTTCAGCCGGGAGGTGTTGCGCCGCATGGTACCGCACCTGGCCGAGTGCTTGGGCCAGATGTACACCACCCATGAGGACGTGGAGCTCGGCAGGTGCGTGCGGAGGTTCGGCGGCACCCAGTGCGTCTGGTCGTATGAGGTGAGAGGAGCGCGGTGATGCCTGCTGACCCAGCCGCCCATAACGCCAGCCCATGACCTCCAACGCCAACCCTCATCCCCCAACACAACTCTCACCCCCAACGCCAGTCATCATCCCCAGCTCCAACCCTCCACCCCAACGCCAGCCCTCATCCCCCCAGCTCCAACCCTCCACCCCAACGCCAACCCTCACCCCCCAGCTCCAGCCCTCACCCCCAACGCCAGCCCTCACCCCCAACGCCAGCCCTCACCCCCCAGCTCCAACCCTTGACCCCAACGCCAGCCCTAGAACCCAAATGCAACCCTCACCCCCAGCGCCTACCATTGACCCGCAACACAGCCCTTGTCCAAGACAAGCCCTCGCCCCATCTCAGCCCTCGATCCAAATGCCAACCCTCGCCCCCCCCCCGCAAGACCAGACTTGATCCCCAAGACCAGCCCTCATCCCCCAATGCCAATTCTCAACCCCCATAACCAACTATTGCCTCCCAACCCCAGCCCTCGCCCCCACATCAACAATCGCCTCCCAATATCACCCATTGCCCTTCGTCACCAGGACTCATCCCAAGACCATCTCTCCCCACTATTCCTATCACCACCTGCTCTTCCCCCCCGCACACACTCTCCCCCACACACCCCCTTCCCCACCCCCCGCACACCCCCTTCCCCCATACCCCACTGTTCCCCCTTCCCCCACACCCCCACTGTTCCCCCCTTCCCCCACAACCCCACTCTTCCCCCCCTTCCCCCACACCCCCACTTTTCCCCCCTTCCCCCTTCCCCCACACCCCCACTCTTCCCCCCCTTCCCCCACACCCCCACTCTTCCCCCCCTTCCCCCCACTATTCACCCCTCCCCCCCCACTGTTCACCCCCTTCTCCCCACTGTTCACCCCTTCCCCCCCACCCCCCACTCTTCATCCCCTCACCGACTCTCCCCCCACTCTTCATCCCCTCACCCACTCTTCCCCCCCCCCCCCACTCTTCATCCCCTCTCCTAACCTTCCAAGCCCGTATTAACCGCCCACCGCTCCTCCTGAAACTCTTCACCCCCTCTCCCACTCCTTATCCCTTCCCACACCTCAACCGCCCAGGCTTCAACCCCCCCATGATCATCACCACTCTACTACACCCCCCACTGTTCATTCCCCTAGTCTTCACCCCACCCGCGCTAATCCATCCATCCCGGTCCTCCTCTCCGTCCCTCCCCCGGCCTATGCTCTCCACCCACACTCTTCCCCCATCTGCTCTCTCCCTACTTCTCTTGCTGCTCCTCCCTTTCCTCTCTCCTCCTCCCTTCGTTTTTCCTCCTCATGCCCTTGCTCCCATTCGCCAATGACTCTTAGCTGATCTTCCCTGGCCCCCTCCCACTCAGCCTCCCTCTCCCACCCACACTGTCCCAGACCCCTTCCTACGCTCATCCCACTCCCCCTGTCCCGCCCTTCTCTTGTTATGTGCCTCGGGGTGGGCTGTGGGTGGGGTCAGTGTCCTGGTGGTGTGTGTGTGACTGTTCTCGTCTGTTGTTCAAATTATTCCTTCCTTTGTAAATTGCAATGCACTTTAGTTTGTAGCTGTGCCAACGTTAATCAAAGGATAATAGAACTACAGTGATATTGTAAGAACATCAACATGGTGTTAAATGTGGATTTTGATTATATTGGGTTTAATAATAGTGAAGTTGGTGTTTATTTTCGTGTGGGCCTGATTTTAGTTATGAGTGCTTTATTATATCCATTCATCTGCATTAGAGCCACAGGGTATTGTTTTAACCTGTTGTTTAAGTGTACTGTTCATTCAATATACTGTTTCCTCTCTTTCTTTAAATTACAGTTTTACTGACCAAAAAGATACAAGAATATTCTATAAGATCCTAAGACAAATCAAACATGTGGGAAAGTAAAGACAGACAATGTTATAGTCATTCCAGGTCAATTAATTGAGTTTTATCGCTGTGATTGCAGAATAGTTCTGAAGATCACCACAGATCAAAACAATAATGGTGGTTATATCAGAAAAAAAGTTTATTTTATTGTAATCAATCACTAGAATTTGGAATTGATAACTAACATTCATAGAAAGTGAATTGAATTCTACAATGGTAGTAAATAATGGATTTAGCATTTCAAGAGAAGATAACAATGAGAGGGATGCTAAAGTTGGAGATACAAACTAAAATATGTGGTTAAAAATATTTTGAAATGGCTTTATTACATAAAGCAAACCCATCCATAAAGTAAAGGTTTGGGGGAAATAAACAATTGAATATCAGAGCTATAATATTTTGTGAACCCCCCCATAGTCTATCCTTTCAAAGTAAGACCAAGTAAGTTGGCAGAGGATTTTAAATGTAGAGCAGTATTCACTAACTTTTGACTCTTGGCCGAATGAACCCCACTGGAGCTACTATCTTTAAAAACTAATGAATTATTATTCAGTGGGCAACCTCAACTTTGATTACTGACAGAATCTGGGAGTTAATAAACAAAAGTTTCAGAAGTGGGAAGGCCTATTTGGCACATCCACCAGGGTAATTCCCATTAGGGTTTTGGATGGGCTCATTGATCTGCAAGTAATGGATCACATGCAAGCGGAGGGGTTAGTTTAACTTGGCATCATGTTCAGCATGGACGTTGTGGGCCAAATGGTCTGTTCCTGTTCTGTACTGTTCTCTGTCCTTATATGACTGAACCCTTTTTATTTTCTTCTACAAACTAGTTGGAGTTACTTAACTGATGATGATGATCTATGTGATCTATGTGGTTATCACACTTTTAGTTAAAAAAAAACACAAATGGCACTTCATTTATTTTATTATTACAAATAAATAATTCCCCATGTTAGTGAGTATATGGCAGAAAATTGTAGTCTGCTCCAATTTGCTTAATTGCTTATAATTTCAGATGGTCCTTATGTCTGCACAATGCATGTTAAAAACAGGCAAGCAATGCCTTAGACTTGATACTTTAGAACCTTTTGGATTTCATTGGCATTGTAATGCCCACATCAGGAGGTAAAATAGTAAGAAGTGCAACAGTCAACTTCTTGTCTTAATGTTGACCATCTTTCCGAATTAGCTTTATGGCACATTCTTGTAAAATGTTGACCATGGTAATCTAAAAGGTTTGTTTAATGCATTTATCTGATGAAATTTTATCTTAAGTAGTGTAGTTTTAAAATATTTACACTCAAGCAGATTGAATGAATAAACAATGTTGGTTCCACGATGGGGACAATGCCGTTCTCGGGGAGAGACATTTCTCCAAACAGGCACCTCAGTGGTTTAAGGCATTACTGCAGTTTAAAGTTCTCCCACCTTTTACACTGGTTTAGTTGATTTTAGTTCAATCACTAGTTCGATCATTAATGGAAGCGGGAAGTAACACGTTCCTTGCTCAAAATATATAGTAGCAATGTTTTATTATCACCATCGGTTTCTTTTGGGAAATATCTGAAACACAATTTAATCTCCATTACATTTGTGCATGGTTGATGAAATAGAGGTTAATTCTGCAGGGAGCCTTTGTTTCCTTTTGACAAGTTATGAATATTGGTTCTGAAACTTGAAACTTTAGATTTTAATGTAATATTGATTTATTTTGTGGTAAGTTTAATCGGTTTCAATTAATTGCATTCTTCAATGGAGGAGAAAGCAGTCTTAAAGGCAGATGAGGTCTCCGAAACTATTGGCTCAGAATTTCTTTCCACTATAAGAAACCATGATGATGTTAAACCTCTCCTGTATATTTTTATTTGGGATGAGCCATAGACGATGCATGAGGTTTTACTGTGGTACTTTGTGAACTGCAAATCTTGATAATTTGTGATGCTTTTAAGTTACATCTTGCAGAACACACGTTTAGCTCATCTTCATGGTTTATCCTGTCCTTCAAGAAGCCAGAGACTGCAAGTCTTTCCTCCTTTTACACTGACATCGAGCTGCTGCTAAACTTTTAAATACAGGACTGTGTATGACCCTTTAGTAATTTTTTACATGCATTGTGCTTGGGGGAATAAACTGAAATCAGTATCTGTGAACAATGAAAACTATATTTAACATGGTTAATGATGTTACCATAATGAGCCTAAAATGATGGTTGGATTGTTTCAGATGTCATGATAAATTAGGCAAACCAAAGGACTTAAAAATGAACAATATATGTTATCTTTGGATGTCTGTATTTTTCTGAGATTTGTGTGTTTTGTGCTGTTCCTTGCACTAAATACTATGCTAATGTGATTCTCTTCCCCCTCCCCCCTCCATTTTTGTGTATGTTCTTCACAGCAAGTTTAGTAAGCCAGATCAATACTATTCCAATGTTGTTTAAAAGTAATTGTTACAATTATGTCAATATTCCGTTAATTTAAAAAATATATAATTATTGTGGTGAAATTGGGGCATACCTTTCAATTTTCCATTCATGAATGGTGATAAGATGAGCTCCTCCTTTGTCTTGGCAATGGCAGCAACAAATGTAATGAATTTCAAGAAAGATGCACTGATGCTGAATTTTTGATGGTGAATAATGTGTGGCATGGATGTAAGGAGAGTGTTAATACATGTAAAATAAAATTGGTTTAGATTAGGAAGGAGAAGGGGCAGCGTAGAAAAGAACTGAGTAGGTTCACAAGTTATAGGAGTGGAATTTGACCATTCGGCCCATCGAGTACTCCACCATTCAATCATGGCTGAATCCTATTCCTATTTTCCTGCCTTCTCCCCATACCCCTTGACACCTGTTCTACAGGCATTCGGTCTGGGATAATTGGAATGCCCACGTAAAAGGGATATGGAATAAAGTGCGGCCTTTAAAGAGGAAATAGTTCAGTACAGTCGAGGTACAAATTGAGGAACCAAAATGTTGATCAATGCATGGAGGCTGAGGGCAAAATTGAAATATTTCATCGGTATTAATGAGGCACATTGTGTGTGATTAGCTTAATTTTATGGATATGATGTGCATGAATTTTCACAAGATGTTTGATAAGCACCCACATAAAAGGATAATTAGTAAATTAGCAAAACTGAAGTCTCTTAAATTGAGTATAAGAGTCAGGAAGTCG
Source organism: Raja brachyura (assembly GCA_963514005.1). The sequence goes on along the minus strand of OY740783.1, from coordinate 70,434,274 downwards.
TGGTGCAGCTTTATAGGAGTTTGGTTAGGCCGCATTTGGAGTACTGCAGTTTTGGTCACCTCATTGCAGGAAGGGTGTAAAGATTTGGGAAGGGTCAGAGGTTATCTACAGGGAGACGTTGGATAGACTTTGATTTTCTCTGTCATGGGAAAACTTGATAGAAGTATATAGACTTGATAGTAGTATATACAATATTATTAGAGGCAGAGACAAGATAGGCAATCATAATCTTTTTTTCCAAGGATGGAAAAATCAAACACTAGAGGGCAGAACTTTAAGATGTGTGAGCTAAAGATTAAAGGACATGTGTGGGAAAGGTTTTTTATGCAGAGGGTGGTGAGTACATGAAATACACTGTAAGGAGTTGCGGTTGAAGCAAATACGTTATTGGCACTTAAAACACTTTTGCATAGGCGTATGCATATGCAGGGAATGGAGGGATATGGGTTATGTGTAGGTAGATAAATCATGACATCATGTTCAGCACAGATATTGTGGGCCGAATTGCCTGTTCTTGTGCTGTACTGTTCTACGTTCTAAGAGGAAAAAAAGTTTTTTTTAGGAACAGAAAGCAGATAATCATAGTAGACGCATGTTTAAACTGGAGGGAGGTAAATGGTGATGTTCCCCGAGGCCTGATTTTGGGGCACTGCTGTTTTGAGTTGACTCTGGGAGTGCAAAGTAATATTTTAAAATGTACTCATGGTACTAAAGTTGGAATTGTGGTAAACTGTGAGTAGCAGTGGCCTTGAGAGGAATGGGCAGCTGTGGCAGATGAATTGAACACAGAAACATATGAACTAATAAATTAGGCAGAAAAATGTGGGGAGAGGGAATGTAGACTAGGTAGTTCATTTCTAATGGGGGGGTGCCAAGACAAAGTCTTGGCGCTTGTGCTCATAAATGTTAAAGGTAGGAGCACAAGTTGAGATCATGTTTAAACACTTGAGAGTGTAAGAGCAAAGAGGTTACATTGAACCCTTAAGGCACCATTTGGCCACATCTTTAGTACTCTGGACAATTCACTTTAGAAAGGTTTCAAACGTCTTTTATTGTCACGAGTAGCAATTAATGTTCAGTGATATTCGTATTACCATATAGCCATACTAGAAAATGCAACAAGACACACAACTACATAAAAGTTAACATAGATATCCACCACAATGGATTCCACATTCTTCACTGTGATGGGAGGCAATAAAGCCTAATCTTCTTCCCTCATTTTTCTCCCGCGGTTGGGGCAGTCGAACCATCCGTTGGGGCGATTGAAGCTCCCGCGTTGGGGCGGTTGAAGCTCCTGCAGCCTGGAGCTCCAGAAGTCGGCTTCTAACCAGGGACTGCCAGCTCACGATGTTAAAGTCCCGTATGCTACTGCGGTTGGAGCACCCGAAGTCGGTCTCCAGCAAAGGCCTCCAGCTCCTCGATGTTAGGCCGCAGTGCAGACGGAGATACGATACGTAAAAAACAGCAACTCCGTCGAGGTAAGAGATTAAAAAAAAGTCGCCCCAACCCCGCCACTGACCCCACATAACACGCTAATGAACACTAAAAACATGCCTTTAACACATACTAAAGAAACAACAGAGAAGAAAGGGACAGACAGACTGTTGGCGAGGCAGCTATTGCAAATGATTGTGCCAGAAATAATTTGAGAATGGTTCTGGTTGATTACGGCGCAAACACCTCATCAGTGGTTAACTCGCGCAGGTTTTATGAGCAGGTTTTGGTTGAGGGAGGGAAACCAGAGAATCATGAACTAGAGTCACACAGTGTGGAAACGGGTCCTTCAACCAACTAACATGCCCCATATAAATTAGTCCCACCTGTGTGAGTTTGGCCCATATCCCTCCAAACCTAGCCTATCCATGTACCATGTCTAAATGTTTCTTAAATGTTGTGATAGTGCCTGCCTTATCTGTTCCTCCACAGGGCGCTTGATTAAGTTTTTCCCAAAGTGTTTTCTTTTAATTTGTAAATTTTGGAAGTAATCCTTCCAAAATGCTAATAATGCAAATGCATATACATTTCTAATGTTCACTTTAAGTGTGCACAACAGCACTAATTGGAGGGAATACAGTTCTTCCTTTGAGTAGTTCTTCAAACAAAATCACAAATTAACTAAACGGCAATGAACTAGGGTAAATTATTCAGCGATAGCCAAACAATACCGTAATTCAATTTGCATGTTTAAATTAGTTGCATGGCATAAATCAAATAATATTTTTATTACTCTTCACATAATTACAATTTTGATTACCATGAGAAAGCAGTATCTTAACGTATAAATACTTGTGGCAGTGATACTGGAGAGAGGTCCGATGTTGGAAAGAAATAAATGTTACCATGTAACCTTTGCATCAGATACTATTTAACTGAAAGTAATACCTGAATCTTTCCTTGGATGAATTCCTTACCCCATCTCGACAATAGCTCAGGATCTTCTTCTTCTTGCGTATGGCGTGCACAGCCTAATGTTGTGGGACAACTTGTTCTATTTGATCTTCGTTGATTGTGCACACCAGTATGACTGCATTCGTCGAAACAGGGCGGACCACGTGAAGCTTGCAATCTCCCACCCCATAGCTCAGGATGAATTATCGGAAAGAATTATACTTTTCACATTGTGGGTTAACAAACAGAATTGTTACAAATACCTTTAGCTAATCAATGGGAATGCCGTAATTTCAGATTTGGACATCCATTGTCCAGCGTATGCATTCCCAGGATGTGTCGAGCCTAGTTGAATGTTTCTGCTATCATTTTCTGCGAGGCATTGAAAGAATTTGATTTGTTTCGGTGTATTTTTCTTTTGAATTGGCTGTTCAAATGACTTTGGTCTGCCGTAGGGTTTTTGTAGTTTAAGAGTGAATTTCTCAGATATAGTATCAAAAAGCCTTGATTATAATCTGTTGCTTGAGATACACCCCAATCCACCCCAGCATTGTGCTTTGATTCCATTGTACAAAGAATCCACCCCCGATTTTTTCCATGGCAGTTTTTTTTCCATGGTAATTTTTTCTGACATTATTGTTCCATACAACCCTTGAAGATCACTACCTAATTCTTAATTATTTCTCCCCTCAAAGCAGACGTCCAACTAAAATGTTAATGTGGTATTAGCCATCCTAAAGACATTTTATTTTTTCATTTTTCGCAGATTTGGTTGAGTGCTCATCCAACCAATTATTGAATTTAATATTGATTATAATCTTAAATCATGGAGATGAAGGGGACACTAAAAGCCCACTCGGACTGAGCTATTTTCAGGGGAAAGCTGTTAAATATCCAAGTTTTGTGGGCTCATTTATTCTGCTTTTGTGATGGAGATGTGTCTCCCCTGGTATCAATCTTAAGAAATCTTTTAGCCTGTAAATAGAGATAACTGAAAATTGCATGATTCAAATTATGTTTGCCATTTATAGTATTTTCCTCTGAGTCGCTTCATTTTCACACTCTTTAGAGGTTTTGCGCTCTGTATGTTTCCGATGTGACAGCACAAGAAGTGAATTGGGTTTAGAGAGAGAATACAAATCTATAGTGAACAGATTACAATGTCTGTGCTGTTTCATGGATTACTTGGGTGAATACAAATTATTGCAAAATTGTCTGAAGTGAAGCTGGATTTTAGAACAGTATGCCTTTACAAACAACTGTATGGCTTTGGTCTGCTGTCCTGTGCTCCCTTGCTAAGCAATTTTAGTTTGATTGCAGCATAAATTTGAACTTTCAGAAGTGTCAGAACAAGATTCTCTTTGTTTCCAGCAGCTGTTTGTTCTTACGAGAGCAATTTGAAATGTGCCTCTGCCAATTCAGAAATTCTCAGCCAAAAAGCAGGAAACCGGCAGTAGATAAGGTCATTGTCCATACGAGCATTTAATGTACACTATCTAATGGTTGTCTGGGAAAATTACAACATGATAGATCAGGCCTACCCTAGTATTTCAGAGCTGGAGCATTTCTTCTTTCCTTCAATGGATTCTCAAAAGTATCATCTTAAGATGTGTTTAAGGCTAAACATGGGTATATAATAAACTTTTGGTTCATGGATTTGGGGGTCTCCATCTGCAACTGGCTTCTGGACTTGCATACCAGTAGACATTGGTTAAAGTTGGTCATAGCATTTCTTCCATCATGACCCTTAACACTCGGGCTCATCAGGGTTGCCTGCTCGGTTCCCCTTGGTCTACCTCCTGTACACCCATGACTGTAGCCTAGTAGAAGAGCAACTTTATCTTCAAGTTAGCAGATGATACCAGCGTTGTCAGCCAGATCTACAACAACTGTGAGGTGACGCACAATGAGTTATGGTGTCAGGACATTAAACAAGCCTTTATTGTCAACAAGATGATAGACACAAAGTGCTGGAGTAACTCAGCGGGTCAGGCAGCATCTCTGGAGAAAAGGAATAGGTGACATGTTGGGTGGAGAGCCTTCATCTGATGAAGGGTTTCAACCAAAAACCTCACCTATTCCTTCTCTCCAGAGATGCTGCCTGAACCACTGAGTTGCTCCAGCATTTTGTGTCCGATCCGATCAGCAGAGAAGGTTATTGGCTGCAACCTTCTCTCCATTGATGAACTGTACACTGCAAGGGCCAGGAAGTGAGCAGGCAAGATCATCTCTGACCCCTCTCACCCTGGCCACAAACTCTTTGAATAATTTCCCTCTGGAAGGTGACTCCGGACTGTCAAAGCTGCCACAGCCAGACATAAAAACAGTTTTTATCCACGAGTAGTTGCTCTACTCAACAGCCAAAAGTCTGTAGCCTCCCTTTGATCTGGTATTTTGTTGGTTCACATGCTTGATCAATGGTGTTTTATCATTATTGTTTTATTATTATTAATGTTTAGTGTTTTCTGAGTCATTCGTAACTGTCACTGTATGTCATGTTGTTACTTGTGGGCGGAGCACCAAGGCAAATTCCTTGTATGTGAATACTTGGCCAGTAAACCTACTGACTTACTTGTGTCTATCTTCGGTGTAAATCAGCGGCTGCAGCTCCTTCTTACACAAACAAGTTGGTTGTTGACCAAATGAAGCACTTGGGTGAACACAACGTTGTCCTCATAAATAGAGATAGTCGACAGCCTTGGGTTCCATGGCATCCATGTTGCTAGCATCCTAATCTGGTCTCTTCACACTGATGCGTTGATCAAGAAAACACATCAGTGTATTTACTCTCTTGCGCATCTGAGAAGAGTCGGTATGTCCATGAAGAATTTCTTCAACCTCTACAGATGTACTATGGAAAATATTCTGACATGATACATGATACCCTGCTTTTGACCATCTAAACCTGCAGAGTAGCTCATCGGGTCCTTGTTGGTTGGTGCGAAGGGCCTGTGTCCATCCATGCTGTCTCTCTAAATAAACTTCTATCCAGTTCATCTTCCATCCAGTGTGTTGACACAGGGAGGGTGGAAGTATTGTCAAGGATGTCTGCCACCCTGGCCATTCCCTTTTTTTCTTTTCTACCTTCTGGGTGGAAATACTGGAGTTTGAAAACTCCGATGACGAGACTTAAAAACAGCTTTTCCCCCACTGCTGTCAGCCTCCTTAACCAGCCCCCTTTTTTACAACCATTGCTAAAGGTGTTGCCACATATTCTTATACTTAACTCTACCTCATTGGTTATTCTGTTATTGTACTTTAGTATTCTTTTGCACTGTAGGCAGAGGTTGAGTAGGCTGGGACTCCATTACTTGGAGCGCAGGTGGATGAGGGGGTGATCTTATAGAGGTGTATAAGATCATGAGAGGAATAGATCGTGTCAATGCACAGAGTCTTTTACCCAGTGTAGGTGAATCGTAGAGGACATGGGTTTAAGGTGAAGGGGGCAAAGATTTAACAGGAATCTGAAGGGTAACCTTTTTGCACAAAGGGTGGTGGATGTATGGAACAAGTTGCCAGATGAGGTAGTTAAGACAGGAACTATCACAATATTTAAGAAGCAGTTGGACAGGTACATGGATAGGTCAGGTTCGGAAGGATATAGACCAAATGCTGGCAGGTGGGACTAGTGTAGCTGGGACATGTTGGCGCATGTCGATAAGTTGGGCCGAATGGCCTGTTTCCACACTATGATTCTATGACACTATTAATTTTTGCACTCCAATCTTGCAGTATTTTGCTGTTTTGCGCGCATTGTTTTATTTATTTATTCTATTTATCATTACTGCATGTGTACTATTTATTCTTTATGTGAACAATGAATTTCATTGCACCCTGCAGTATAGTGCAATACATTAATCTGTAAACTGCTTTCAAATCCTATCTTCTACTGTTCCTGTTTCTTCCATGTTTTACTTTGCAAGGTATTCCATGACCATATGGCACTCTTTAAGATTCAAGATTCAAGAGAGTTTATTGTCATGTGTCCCAGATATATATAAGACAAAGTGCAATGGGCTATTAATGTGCAGAGTTTTGTTTGAGTTGACTTTAATAGCCTGATGGCTGTGGGGAAGTAACTATTCCTGAAACTGAATGTTTCAGATTTCAGTCTCCTGTACCTTCTACCTGAAGGCAGCGGAGAGATGAGTGAGTGGCCAGGATGGTGTGGATCCTTGATGATGCTGGCAGAATGAACAAAGCAATAAAGATAACAGTTATTTACAAAACAGTGTCCAGGGACACTCCATTCTTCAGATTTCTGGGTAAAATGTACTGTGCAAATCGCATCTAAGAAGAATATGTACAAAGTACTTGAACAAGCACAACTTGGACCTCAGCATTGTAAGAACATACTATACGCACTTACTACAACAGGATTTTGAGCATTTGACTAGCTGTGCATACTTTGTTCATTCTGGACAGGCAAGACATTGAAATATGAATTGCCTTTTTTTTGTAACTGGTTCTGAACTTTTATTAAGGATGTTTTTCGTTTACTTTTCCCTGGTGCTAATCTAGGTGCCTTCATGTCTCCCTCAAACATTTGGTCAGTTTTGTTGTGCTATGCAAGCCAATGGATTCATTGACGCCTACTGTTCTATTTATTACACTAACAAAAGAATGCAGCACACATCAAGGACAAAAGAAAGATGTTCAACAGAGTGACATTGATCCATTTGTTACCAATTTTAGTAATTCATCAATATTTTGAACCAACTTGTAGTTTTATATTTGCTGGTGGATCATTTCAAACATTTTTAACATTTATGCAGTACAGCTATGGTTTATAACTTATTTGAAGTTTTCTCTCTGTTAACCATTTATAAATTTGTAATTTCCATAGCTATTGCTTTTAATTCCAAATCAAACATTATCTAGTGAATGTAATTGAGTTGCTGTGATAAAATAAGCCAAAAAGCAAAATGTTACTTGAACTGAATTGATGAAAGTTATGACACCATGTGGCTTCGTGCCATTTAAATCACTAAAAGAAAGCAGAAAATATGAGAAACCTGTAATATAGTAGGTGTAATATAAAATATTTTCAATATGACAAGTGTAAACAAGCAAGGAGTTGGTTTCATGTTATGGTATGATTATCACAAATTTTCTGTGTAAATAAAGTGACAAGCAAGTAAAATGTGTTATTTGAAGGTACAATAAAAAGAAAAACAGTATCAATTAAGGGTAAACAAGCAAGAAAATTGTGTCATTTCAAGGTACAATTATCAGAAAATTCTGCTAAGAGGGGGCGCTGCTCCCTTTTATCCTCTGGATCCCCTGGATTCTCTTCCTCTTTTTTCAGTTTGTTCCTGTCTCATGCCTGATTTACAGAAGTCACATGGCCCTGTCCCACTTACGCGACCTTTTAGTCTCCTCAGTTGCCCAAAGAGTCGTAGCGTCTTTCTGCTTGCCGCTGGATTTTCAACGTGTTGAAATTTTTCAGCGACCTGCAAAGACCTATGATGGGTACCGGCAGTCGCCGAAAAAGTCGTGTAGTGGGACAGGCCCATTAATCTACAAACCCGCATGTCTTTGGGATGTGGGAAGAACCAGATCACCCAGAGAAAACCCACGTGGTCACAGGGAGAATGTACAAACTCCGCACAGACAGCACCCTGTAGTCAGCCGTGAACCTGCGTCTCTGGTACTGTGAGTCATCAACTCTGCGTCACTGTGCTGTCCAAAATTTGCTGAATCAAACATACTGGAAGGCAACTTCTGAGTCATCAGACCTGCTGTGACTTGTTCAGCCTGTCTTTCTCTGAGTGCAAGAAAAAGTTAATTCAGTTGCAATGTATTTCAAACCTTAAAGGAAATGTGCAGTTTTGTTTTACAATCTCTAAATTGTGTTTTAATTTAGCTCTGAAGTGATGATCCAGCTGCCTGATTTTATGGCAAGAGGTCAGAAAATCAGGGAACTTTGTTCAAAGATACTCTTGCAGTATTCCAATATTTATAGAAGTATGAAAGATAACAGATTCCTGCGCATTTAGACACCATTTATGCTAATTGGCCTCCTTTTTGTGCACTTGATTATTTCATTGCGGGAAGGAAATAATTGCACTTCATGTCATTTTCTCTTGCTTTGTTTTTGTTCATTAAACTCGTGGATGTTGGATAGGGAAGGAGCACATGGGTGGTTTTGGACACTGCAGTTTGTGGTCTTAAACAAACATCTCTGCAGCTTTGGATAAAGTAAAGGGCCTGTACTTTTCCGAGTTATTCACGATTTCTCCCGAGTTTCCCCCTCGATTCAATCTCGCAGAATGTTCGTAACTAGTTCGTAGGAGGCCGTAGGAGTCTGGATATATCGTAGTGGCTTGTTATGCCAGCTGTAGGTACTAGGGACTTTTTTTACTCGTGGACATTTTTTATTAGAAAAATAAAGACTGGAAAAAAAGTCCCGACTTACCTGATGCCCTGAGTACCTTCGGCTGGCATAACGAGCCGCTACGATATATCTACAGACTCCTACGGCCTCCTATGGACTCGTTACGAACATTCTGCGAGTTTGAATCAAGGGGAAAACTCGGGAGAATTCGTGAATGACTTGGGAAAGTGGGACAGGCCCTTATAGATCAGTCCACTCCATTATCAGTAACACCTTTACTGCACCAATGGAACTTTTCCTACTTGGTGTAGTTTCCCTGAGACTGCCAATTTTAAGAACTACTGCATGAAACGAGGCCATTATGCACTTCAGATGCTTATTTAATTTTTCCCTCCATTTTATGGAAAAGCATCCCAATTAGGAAATTGTTAAAGAAGGAACTGCACATGCTGGAGAATCGAGGGTACACAAAAGGCTGGAGAAACTCAAGGGTCGAGACCCTTCTTCAGTCTCGACCCGAAACGTCGCCTATCTCCTTCGCTCCTTAGATGCTGCTGCACCCGCTGAGTTTCTCCAGCCTTTTGTGCACCCCCAATTAGGAAATTGTTTGGTGTTAATTAGCCAGTTTATGGCAAGTCCACCAAGATCTTGTTCACAGTCTCACCACTAGGGAAATTCGGGGCTGGAGACTCCACATCTGCACTAAACGGGTATTGGGAACTGGCATATCCCACATAAAGATCTTTCCTCCACTGGGACTGCCATACAGTGGCTCAGGATGGAGGAATGTGAGGAATAGGAAGCAGTGGGCCAGGGCTAATTGTTGTACAGCAGAGGCAAAGTGAACGCTTGCTCTCAGAGGTTATGCCCTTCTGCATTAAAATATTTTATAATGTATCCAAATTAAATTAATATCTTTATTGACTTTATCAAAATTATCTGCCATGTTTGGTGCCCTTTTCATGTTTGGTGCCCTTTTTAATTTTGACAAATGCTGAGCAGGATCTGAGGTGAGCTCACCAAAACAAATTTAATGCATATGTCGACAACATTTTCAATGCATTCTTTTTCTAGGTGGATTTATAGCGAAGCTGAAAAGGCTGGCTTACAAAATCTCTCCACTGTCCACATGCATCTTATTGTGATCTTAAACTTTAGCCTTATCTGACAGCTCATCTGCAGCCACATTAACCTAGGAACACAGGTTCTGGCTAAAATCCACATCATGGATGGTGCATCCTTGGGGTTGAGAACTTCAGATCAACGACTGTGTCATGTGAAATACCAACTCATACTGAAGTTGGCAGGCATCATTTGGGACCAGAAATCGCAGATACATTTTTCTCCCCCTAGGCTTTGTTTCCACTTTAAAACATTCAGAATATTTCTGAATTTACTTTTATGTTATGACTTGAACCCCATGTGATTTTAGTTCGAAGACACTTAATCCTCTTTAATCTAATGCTTCTGGGCATTTAGCAGAAAGGAGAAAGTAGTTGATGGCTCTTGCAAATACTTCAGATGACAGTTTCAAAAATGTATTATTTGGAAACTTCTTACATGTGTGATTACATGGTTCAGCCAGTTAGATGGATGATCACCAAGAGGAACAGTCAGGTAGTGCAGCAGTCCACTGTGACTATTCCGTTCTCTAGTGGGTACAGGTGACCGCTTGTCTTACAGTTATCTGGGTTACAGAAATTCTTACCTTCCAAAATTCACAATTTGCTCCCCCCAAAATTTGAGATACAGTATGAAATTCACTCTCACAGATTTACGAACATCCAATTTATGGACACCTCTGTGACATGACATTTAGTAATTATCCTTTCTTATCAGTTTTAAGTGCCTTTAATGCCATTTATAAGGCAAAACCTGAGGACAGCCTGGATGTGTAAAGTAAATAAATCAACATAATTGATTTTTTCAACTCCTGTTTCTAGGCACAAGCACAGATGGGGCGGAAATCTGGTGTGCATTTTCTAGGAACAATCCTCCCCCATTCGTTCCCTTTGATGTCTCGCTTTCACATCTTTCCATATATCTATGTCTCCCTCTCCCCTGACTCTCAGTCTGAAGAAGGATCTCAACCTGAAACGTCGTCCATTCCTTCTATCCAGAGATGTTGCCTGTCCTGCTGAGTTACTTCAGCATTTTGGGTCTATCTTCAGTGATGTGGACCTTTGTTATATAACAGAGTTCCTAGCACTGATTCATTTATATAACAGAGGTCCTGGCACTGATTAATCACAGAGCATTACTGGTCACAGACCTCCTAAAATTGTTATCAACTGGGACTTCAGCAGATTGTGGCGCTTTGTTTGGCGAAACAGTCTCTCCAATGTACAAGAGGCTCTGTTGGGAGCGCCAAATGCAGCAGACAAGGTTTGAAGAGGTGCAGTGAACCTCTGTCTTACCATATAAGGCTACTGGGGTCTCTGGATTGAGGAGAGGGAGAGGTGTAGGAACAGGTGTTACATCTCCTGTGGTTGCAGGGGAAAGTACCTGCAGAGGGGGTGGTTAGAATGATAAGGGAACCAAGGAGTTGTGATGGGAATGGTCTCTGCGGAAAGGGGTGGGGATGGAAAGATATTGACTGGTAGATCATGTTGAAGATGGAAGAGATGTCGGAGAATGATGTATTGGATGTTAAGCTGGTGGGGTGAAAGATGAGGACTAGGGCAACACCATGCTTAAAAGGACACACACTGCTGGAGTAACTCAGTAGGTCGGTCACAATCTCTGGAGAATATGGATATGTGACATTCTGGGTTAGGGATCCTTCTACAGACTGGTAACTATCCGTGGTCCATCTCCGCGAGGGGAAGCGAGAGCAGAACTGTGGAACATAGAGGAAACTTGGGTGATGGATCTATCCATAACACACAGATTTATTCTTGGTGGCTGAGTGAATTAAGGGCAAAAATTGCAGTGAATCTGGCTTTCTTTCAGATATGTACACATTCCGGAGAGGGGCCTTGGGACTGGAAATACATGAAAGTTGCATCACTTGTTCCAAAGAGGACATAGGAATGAATTATAGACCAGTTAATTTATGCTGGTCGCGGTGGAAATTCCTAAAAATAATAAGCACGTTCAGACGTTTCAGTCAGCTGGTTAAAGGTGGATTCATTAGAGAAATCTAGCGTGGATTTTTGGAAGGGAAATTTAATTTGATAGATTTTTTTGATGATGTAACAGTTGGTCAATGAGGGAATTGCAATTGATGAGGTGCCTGGCATGTAATGGATTTGTTATGAAGATTGATGATCATGGGCATAAAGGAGGCTGCAGCAACATGTATAGAAAACTGACTCATAACAAGAAACGGTAGCAAAGGAGACCTGACCAGAATCGTCCCGTATCCCTGTTTTTCAGAGATTCTGTTGACCTGCTGAGTTACTCTGCACTTTTATTTGTAAACTAGCATCTGCAGTTCCATGTTTCTACATTTTACTGCTCCATTGCAAAATCCCCTCATGGTTCGCCTACTTTGATTAAGCTCTCTTCTCTCTGATGGGAGTTCTGTGTGACTCTCTCTCATTGCACCCCCTTTGATACTTTTCAAGAGTCCTCACACAATGTCACCTATCTTTGTTCTCCAGCAATGCTACCTGCCTGCTGATTTACTCCCGCACTTGTGTCTTTTTTGTCGGCAGCACAGTTGTTTTGTAGATTGGTAAGAAGGTACAATAGAGTTCCACAGAGGCCTACTGTGATCGTACTTTAATGACTCATTAACATTACTTTTACATTAATGACTCTCGCTAGGGTATACAGGACATAATTGAATACCTGGAGATACAGTTAACTGTGATAAGCATAGGAATGGACTTCAAGGAAAGACGACAGCTGGTGGAATGGGTGGATAGGTGGCAGATGAAATTTAACACAGTGGGCAGTGTCAGAATTTGGTAGCAAACATGAGCAAAGGCTATGTATGTTGGAGGATACATTTCTGAAAGGAATACAGAACTGAGATCTATGTGCCCAGTTCATTAAAACAGCAAAAAGTAGTTTTCAAAGCAGATGCTATCCTGTAATTTATGATATTGGCAAAAATCGTTATCACAGTGTTTCATTTGTTACTTCACAACTGTGCACCCACTACAGTTTAAAACATAGGAAACCTAAGACTTATTTTTGAAACACTGTTGGAAATGAGAATAAGTTTTTTTTTCAAATGGTTCAAACATGAGAAATAAACATATTCTGGTTTCTGAAACTCCCTTCCTGATGTGTTATACAATGTGATTGAGAATTGAACATTAGTTGTGCCATTATTCTCAACAGAATTTTGGGTAAATTGCCTGTGAGATAATTCTAACACGATGCAAGTGCAATGAACCAAGATGCTATAATAGTAAAGAAACTGGTTGTTGTTACTTGTGGAAACCACTTTAATATTGAAATGGTTGATTGGAAATAATCCACAAGTGGGTGTACTACAAAATGACAGCAAGAAATGCACTGTACGCCAATATAGCAAATTGTGCTAAGATTAGGAATAATCTCATTAATTTGCAGCAAAGATGGAGAGCAGTGATGAAAGGTATTTACTCTGCTCTGTAATCCTGCGATGGGCCTGTATATTTAAACATCATGGCCTGGGTGAGGATGAACTCTCTCTGATTTTTCTGTGGCTTTGATTTAACCCTTTCAAGATTGGTGCAATTAAAACTGCAAATTGAAGTTTGCTTTTAAGTAACTTGTTCATATAGGCTGTAGAATTTAAGTTCAATTTATCCCTATTTATACTATGATTTTTATTTCTTTTTTGATTTCCCCACTGCATCCACAAGCTTCAGTGCAAAACTGGGTTACCAACCTCGGTACAAATCACAGAACTGTACATTTGTCTTCTAGGAACTACATGAAAGGTTAATCATTTTTCTCACTTTTTTCCCCTACTTCTGCAATGCAGGTTCTAGTTTTGGTTGGCTAAGCTTAAGCAGGTTACTCTCTAATTATACATAACATGGCAGTTGCTTTTTCATAGTAGATTTTCCAGTGCACTCAAATATCTCAAGGGGTTGCTGACAATTAGTTTGGTCATAAGCTCATAACTATAAACCTGGGCCTCTCGAGCCACTGAAAACATGTTGTGATATTCTGGTTCAATTAGGCTTTATTGTAATGGAGAATTTAACAAGCCTGCCACATGTATAATTAGAGAGCACCTAGTTCAGAGGCGAGGTCCAATGGGTGTAGATAGTCAAGGGTCGGCTTTCCAGGTTCAGGCTGTTAAATGGCTTGGATGCGTGGTGGGAGTTACATGAAGATTTATGGTAATCTTCGATGATGATTGGTGTCTGAGAACAAAGGCAATGATCATGTAAGTGAACATATTAGGGGAATTAGGGGTTGAATCACTGTTGGGATCACTGATATTGGGGCTTATTCCAGTTGGATAGACAAAGGATGGAGGGAAGCAGTGGGTTGGGGATTAGAGGAATGGGGTTTGAAACTTAGGGAAACAAGTTACCTTGGGGATTAGAGGCAAGATACTAGCATGGATAGAATATTGGCTGACTAGCAGAAGGCAAAGAGTGGGAATAAAGGGGGGCTTTTCTGGTTGGCTGTATGACGACATAGAGATTTAATCTCTTTCCCAATCATGATCGAGGGTTTCAGATCCAAGTCCCTTTCCACAAGTGTTGAATGTTTCCAGCATTTTCGGTTTTCAAAAAAAGTTTCTGTAAACATTGTTATTTTAGTATTTAAATATAGTAAAATAAAGTATGGTTTACCTATTGCAGAGCCATGTCTGATTCTCAAAAAATTGTAGCCGTTGCCATGAGATGAGTTGATTCCTTTGTCTGCGTGTAAAATAAATAGCTTTCATTTGCAAATTGAGTCTGAATTATTAGACCATCCCTTAGAGCTTGACAGCAAGTTAATACCTTTTGAAGAAGTCATTTAATTATTGGCAAATACATCATGATTTGTGCAGATCAGGGACCATATTGGCAAGGAGAAAACAACAAGTTTAATTTAGAAATACAACGCAGAAACAGGCTCCTTGGCCCACCAAGTCTGGGCCAACCAGCGATCCCTGTACACCAGGACTATCATACACACCAGGCACAATTTTGTTTTAACAATTTTTACCAAAGCCAATTAATCTACAAACCTGGACATGGGAGGAAAACAGAGCACCTGGAGAAAACCCATACAGGGCGCGGGGGAGAACGTACAAACTTCGTACAGACAGCACCTGTAGTCAGGATCGAAACTCTGGCGCTGTAAGGCAGCAACTCTGCTGGCAAATTCATTTCACTGCACTTATATTTGTATGTAATGAATAAAACTGATTGATTGATTAATTTACAATCATGTACTCTGCTTAAAATTAGAGCAGAGAGAAAATATACTCCTACTTGATACTTAAAATGTGCTGTGCATGGAGAATATTAAAATCTTTTGGGTCTGATCTCAGATTTCATTAAAGATTCGAGCACAAAAGTCATGACTGAATAACAGCCTTGCTCATTTCTATTTCTGCTCCCGCTATTATGTCCACTTCCAGAGGCGATTCCATTGGATCCCAAAAATGTTTCTAGCTCGGTAAGAAATGTAACAATTTGCCCAATTTCTATATTCCCTTCGACCGGTTTCGCTTGTTCTGTGGCATCCCATAGGAGGGGTGAGGAGCGGAGTTAAATTTTTACTCTGTTTAGCAGCTCATTTCTGCTACTCATTGTCACGATTCCTTTGCATACCTTGTTTGTCAACCAACAGAATAACTAATGAATATAATGAATAGAAGTGGGGCAATGCCGAAATCATGGTGCTAAAATCGAATTAAGTGAGGATGGCCTGCAACTATGATGGTGTGCAGAGTACTTTCAGTATATAAGTATATGACTAAGGAATACAATGGAGCCGTGACATTGAGAAGCAGAAATGTGCTGCTCAACAAAGGGAAATTGGGTCATACACCATGGAAACAGACCCTTTGGTTCATTGAATCAGTGCTGACATCAACCACTCATTTGCACCAGTCCTACACAAATCCTATTTTATTCTCACCTTCCCATCAATTAGTTCAAAATGCCACTGCTCTTCTTACACAATCCATATGTCTTTGGTGTGTTGGGGGAGACTGGAGCACCCTGGTGAAATCCACACAGCCAAGAGTGAAGAGTGTTAATTGGCATATGTACCAATGAAACTCTTTTTGCAGCAGCATAACAGGCCTGCAAAGATGGATAGAATATGAGAACTCCATACAGACAGTGGCAGATGTCAAGATTGAATCCAGATTGGCAGAGCTGTGAGGCAATGATTCTACTAGTGGGTAAGAAACTTTTTCATGCTCAATTTAATAATTTTAATTAAATTTAAGCTTTTCCTACTTAACTACAGTAGCTTCAGTAGTGAGTTTGCTATTGCACAATGTAAAAGATGAATTTAAATTGGTCAATCATAGACTTAACCTTTTCTTGGGTAGCTTACTAAATACCATTATGAACTGTTAGATATGCAGCACCGTACACCTGCCCAATGACTGCTGACCTATTAATGCTATAGAGTTTGGAAAGGATTCAGGTAACCATCAAGGGATGGAGATAACTTTTGATTCTGATTTGCTCAGTGAAAAGTTTTAGAGAATAACTGAAGGTCTAAAATGTCAGCTGGTGATTTGGCACTGTTATAAATGGAGATAGATTAATGGGGGGCATGGAGAACATGGGTAAAGAGCAAAGTGAAAAATAAAACAAGTACAAAACATTTACTACCACTGCCATTTTCCCTGTGTTCCTTTTTTGACTGATAGTTTTCTGTAATACATTTTGGATGCATTTTCTGTCACACTTGCCATATTCAAATTCATTTGATTAGTCTTGGGGGTCATTTTGGCAAATGGACAATGTCAAGTGATGAGTGGGTACTATGTTGATAAAACAGGTCTGATTGAAAGACAAGGTTTGGCCCATACTTGGGCGAATTGTGAAAATAACCTTGAGTTGAACTTGCCTGGCGGCAAAAAAGCAGACTCCTGCAGGTTTCACACTCAAGCGATGATTAGAAGCAGTTTTCCTGGAGTGGTACAGGCAGCCTCCATACAGCTTCTTCCACGAGCACTTGAAGTTTGTGAGAAGTTACCTGGAGCCAATGGGGAGGGCACATATGTTTTTCGGCACGACATTGATGTCACCTTGATCAGCATTTTCCCCACTTTAATTTCTTCTCCAGCCCACAAAGTCTCACTAACAAGATTATCAGGACAAACCCTTCCTTTTCCATCCTATAAGATGGAGCACCAGCAGACTATTTCAACGTACTATACTCCTGCTACCCTGTCATGGCATATCCGTAAACTAATAATGATAAAGATTGGTTGAATTGGCATTGCAACTGAAAATCTTCGTCACCTCAGTAACTTTTCTACACCTCATGGAGTTAAAGAGTTATACAACATGCAAACAAGTTCTTTGGCGCAACTTGTCCATGCCGAACAAGTGGTCCAACCAAGTTAGTTCCACTTAAGCAATTGCATCTGGTTCCTCCAAACTTTTCATATCCATGTAGAATCATCTTGATCAAGAGACCCTTAAATGTCGTAATCCACATCCATCATTTCCACTGGTATCTGATTCCATATATGCATCATGTTCTGAGTGGAACGGTTTCCCCTTGGGTCCGTCTTAAATGTTCCCCTCTGACCTTAAACGCATGCCCTCTGTTTTAGACTCCCCTACCTGGGGGAAGAGAAAATCATGGTCCCATTGTTAAATGGCCTGCAGATTACTGAATTAGTTTGGTAAAGTTTCAGCAAGATTTGAAAACATTAATCAGGATTTTGTTTATTTTGTGAAAACAAGTTTTATTCAAATAAAGATATTTATGCATAATACAGTGCCCTCCATAATGTTTGGTACAAAGACCCACTCTGTACTCCACAATTTGAGATTTGTAATAGAAAGAAATCACATGTGGTTAAAGTGCACATTGTCAGATTTTAATAAAGGCCATTTTAATACATTTTGGTTTCACAAAGTAGAAATTACAGCAGTGTTTATACATCACCCCCCCCCCCCCCCCCCTCATTTCAAGGCTCCATAATATTTGGGACACAGCAATGTCATATAAATGAAAGTAGTCATGTTTAGTATTTTGTTGCATATCCTTTGCATGCAATGACTGTTTGAAGTCTGTGATTCATTGACATCACCAGTTGCTGGGTGTCTTCTCTGGTGGTGCTCTGCCAGGCCTGTGTTGCAGCCATCTTTAGCTTTTGCTTGTTTTGGGGGCTAGTTCCATTCAGTTTTCTCTTCAGCATATTAAAGCCATGCTCAGTTGGGTTCAGATCGGATGATTTACTCGCCACTCAAGAATTTACTATTTTTTAGCTTTGAAAAACTTCTTTGTTGCTTTAGCAGTATCATTTGGAATCATTGTCTTGCTGTTGAATAAACCGCCGGCCAATGTGCTTTGAGGCATTTGTTTGAGCTTGAGCAGATACGATGTGTTTATACACTTCAGAATTCATTATATACTCTGTAATAGATGAGCGGGGATCTTATTGAAACGTATAACATTATTAAGGGTTTGGACACGCTAGAGGCAGGAAACACGTTCCCGATGTTGGGGGACTCCAGAACCAGGGGCCACAGTTTAAGAATAAGGGGTAAGCATTTAGAACGGAGACGAGGAAACACTTTTTCTCACAGGGAGTTGTGAGTCTGTGGTATTCTCTGCCTCAGAGGGTGGTGGAGGCCAGTTCCCTGGATACTTTCAAGAGAGAACTAGATAGGGATCTTAAAGATAGCAGAGCCAGGGGATATGGGGAGAAGGCAGGAACGGGGTACTGGTTGGGGATGATCAGCCATGATCACATTGAATGGCTCGAAGGGCCAAATGGCCTACTCCTGCACCTATTGTCTATTATGCTACTACAATCAGCAATTGTATCATCAATGAAGACAAGTGAGCCAGTACCTTTAGCAGCCATACATGACCAGACCATAACACCTCCACCACCGTGTTTCACAGATGAGTTGGTATGCTTTGGATCTTGGGCAGTTCCTTCTCTCCTCCATACTTGACATCACTCTGATATAAGTTAATCTTTGTCACATCTGTCCACAAGACCCTTTTCCAGAACTATGGTTGCTCTTTTAAGTGTTTTTGCAAACTCTGTCCCAGCCATCCTACTTTAGTGGCTAACCAGTGGTTTACATCTTGCAGTGTAGCCTCTGTATTTCTGTTCATGAAGTCTTCTGCGGACAGTGGTCATTGACAAATCCACACCTGACTCCTGAAGAGTGTTTCTGACCTTTCAGACATGTGTTTGGTGTTCTTTCTTTATTATAGAGAGAATTCTTCTGTTATCAGCTGTGGAGGTCTTTATTGGCCTGCCAGTCCCTTGGCGATTAGTAAGATCACCAGTACTGTCTTTCTTCTTAATGATGTTCCAAACTGATGATTTTGGTAAGCCTAAGGCTTGGCTGATGTTTCTAACAGTTTTTTTTTATTGTTTCTCAGTTTCATAATGGCTTCTTTAACTTTCATTGGCACAACTTCGGCCCTCGTGCAGATAAACAGTAATAAAGGTTTCCAAAGGTGATGGAAAGACTGGAGGAAAGACTGGGTGCTGAGAGCTCTCTTATACCTGCACGAAGGAGGCATTTAAACACACCTGAGCAATTACAAACACATGTGAAGCAATGTGTCCAAACATTATGGTGCCCTGAAATGTCTGTGTGTGTGTGTGGGGGGGGGGGGGGGGGGGGGAAGACTATGAATAAATGCAGCTGTTATTTCTGTGAAACTGAAATGTATAAAAATACCCATTAATACAACGTGACAATGTGCACTTTAACCACATGTGATTTTTTTTTCTTTTATGAATCTCAAAATTGTGGGGCACAGAGGCAAATTAATAAATAAATAACTGACGGGTCTTTGTCCCAAACATTATGGAGGGCACTGTATGCCTTGACAGTATATCGATCTAGGATTCCAACGGCCAGAAAAATAAGCAGGGGGAAGTAACAGAGACGTATCTTCCTTTTAATTTAAAAACTTAATGACTTGGGTTATTATGACTGATTTACTGGAGTTACTCATCTGCTAACGGACTGGAGATTCTTATGCATCACCTTTAATGCAGTGTATGATTAATTGAAGTTTCATTTAATACAATGATAGATTTGGATTCAATCCCATAGCTTTATTATTACAACATAAGAAGATACTTAGGATTATCCTGTAAAGTTTAATGTTCAATTTACTGAAAGAATCTACTGAAAGTGCACAGAACTAAGTACAGTAAATCTCTAATAATCCACTCTGATCATTTGCAAATCTCAATGTCTTGGCACCTGACTCACCAAGTGATGTTTACCCTGTTCACTTGCCGGGGGGACCCCAGTTCCCAAGCTTCCATTAAACCTATCTGGTTTTGTTGAAAGAAGTTGGTGTTCAATGGGACTGGATGTTCTTGTACAGAAGTCAATTAAAATTAATACACATGTTCAGCAAATAACTGTTGGCCCTTATTGCAAGAGGATTTGAGCAAAAGAGTAGAAACAATGTGGTGTCGCAGCGGCATGGTGGCGTAGTGGTAGAGTTGCTGCCTTACAGCGCCAGATGTCCGGGTTCAATCCTTACTACAGGGGCTGTCTGTATGGAGTTTGTACGCCTCCCCATGAGCGCGAGGGTTTTCCACGGGTTCCAAAGATGTACAGATTTGTAGGTTAATTGGCATCAATAAAAATTGTAAAATTATCCCTGGTGTAATGGAGATTGCTGGTTGGCCCAGACTTGGTGCACTGGAGGGCCTCTTTCTGCATTGTATCTTTAAACTAAATGAAACCTTCAGTTATAGTGCCCTCCATAATGTTTGGGACAAAGACCCATCATTTATTTATTTGCATCTGTATTCCACAATTTGGGATTTGTAATAGAAAAAAATCACATGTTGTTAAAGTGCACATTGTCAGGTTTTATTAAAGGGTATTTTTATACATTTGGGACACATGGCTTCACAGGTGCTTGTAATTGCTCAGGTATGTTTAATTGCCTCCTTAAAGCAGGTATAAGAGAGCTCTCAGCACCTAGTCATTCCTCCAGTCTTTCCATCACCTTTGGAAACTTATTATTGTTTATCAACATGAGGACCAAAGTTGTTGCAATGAAAGTCAAAGAAGCCATTATGAGACTGAGAAATAAGAATAAAACTGTTAGAGACATCAGCCAAACCTTAAGCTTACAAAAATCAACTGTTTGGAACATCATTAAGAAGAAAGAGCGTACTGGTGACCTTACCAGGTACAAAGGGACTGGCAGGCCAAGGAAGACATCCACAGCTGATGACAGAAGAATTCGCTCTAAAATAAAGAAAAATCCCCAAACACCTGTCCGACAGATCAGAAACACTCTTCAGGAGTCGGGTGTGATTTTACATTGACCACTCTCCACAGAAGACTTCATGAACAGAAATACAGAGGCTACACTGCAAGGTAAAAACCGCTGGTTAGCTGCAAAAATAGGATGGCCAGGTTACAGTTTGCCAAAAAGTATTTAAAAGAGCAACCACAGTTCTGGAAAAAGGTCATGGGGACAGATGAGATGAAGATTAATTTATATCAGAATGATGGCAAGAGCAGATGGTATGGTAGAGAGAAGGAACTTCCCAAGATCCAAAGCATACCTCCCCCTCTGTGAAACACGATGGTGGGGGTGTTATGGCCTGGGCATGTATGGCTGCTGAAGGTACTGGCTCACTTATCTTCATTGATGATACAACTGCTGGTGGTAGTAGCATAATGAATTCTGAAGTGTATAGACACATCGTATTTGCTCAAGTACAAACAAATACCTCAAAACTCACTGGCTGGTGGTTTATTCTACAGCAAGACAATGATCCCAAACATACTGCTAAAGCAACAAATGTGTTTTTCAAAGCTAAAAAATGGTCAATTCCTCAGTGGCCAAGTCAATCACCTGATCTGAACCCATTTGAGCATGCCTTTTATATGCTGAAGAGAAAACCTCAAAACAAGCATAAGGCAAAAGATGGCTGCAATACAGGCCTTGCAGAGCATCACCAGAGAAAAAACCCAGCAACGGGTGATGTCCATGAATCACAGACTTCAAGTAGTCATTGCATGCAAAGGACATGCCACAAAGTACTAAACATGACTACCTTCATTTACATGACATTGCTGTGTCCCAAACATTATGGTGCCCTGAAATGGGGCGATGATGTATAAACAGGGCGGTAATTTCTACATGGTGAAACCAAAATGTATAAAAATTGCCTTTATTAAAATCTGACAATGTGCACTTTAACCACATGTGATTTTTTGTGCCTATTATTCTCAAATTGTGGAGTACAGAGGCAAATAAATAAATGATGGGTCTTTGTTCCAAACATTATGGAGGGCAATGTACATAGAGATCTGTGAAATTGCATCTGAAATATTGTGTACAAGTCTGTACATCATGAAGGATGTACCCGCACTAAAGGGAGTGCAAGAAAGGTTCACCAGATGGATTCCTGGGTTGATGGGTTTGTTGCATGACGATCTAAGCCGACTAAACATGTAGTCTTGAGTTGAAAAGAATAATTTCATTGGAGCATGCAACATTTTTCCAGAGCCTGATAGTGCATTTGCAATGTAGATATTTCTTCTTTAGCGCAAGGGGTTACAGCCTGAAAGTAAAGAGGTCAGTCTCAAAATAAAGTTTCTGCCATTCAAGATGGCAATGAGAAAATAATTATTCGTCCAAAAGGTAGTGAATGTACGGAATTTCTGACCCAAGAAAGCGGTGGCTATTCTGTTATAGTATATTCAAAACAAAGTTTGATGGAACTTAGGATGATAAGGGAATTGAAAAATAAGGGAGTAGCGTAGGAAAACAGCAAAATAGGTACACATGTCCAAATAGTTTACTCCTTCCATTTCATATATTCTTTTGTAAAACTAATACATTAAGTTACCAAGGATTTTAAGCCTGCCAAAGTGCAACTTGATAACTTAAGACTGTGCAAGTTTTGCCATATCAAATATGAGTTTATGAAGCACCAGAAAAGCTTTTCTTTATTGTTTACCCCAGATGTTTTAGATAGAATGCATCAAAACAAAAAGAAATGAAGTTGAACGAAATCCAAAACACCAAATTTTCACTCGGTTGTCATAGCTTCCAGTAAAATTAAAAGGATCTTTGAAAATGAATGAATAATTTGGGAGTGCATAATCAATAATTCTGTTATCTGTTAAAAGTAGTTAAAAGTTGCATATTGTAAAAGGCCAATCCAACAGCACAGTACTTTCCTATGAAGCTTTCTGCTATCCCTCAGGGTCCTGTGACTGGATCATGCTGGTTATTGGAAAGCTGCAGAAGGAATGCCTGCAGGCTTGAATGAAATGCTTTATAATGCTTATTTTTTTTATTGTTTTTAATTTTGGCTAAAGTGATTGACTTCAACATGAAATTTGAGGATGCCTTACGGCTATTCTTCCACCCATCTGTTCCTAATTGTGTTCATCCAGCATTGCCAATCATTTCCTGTAAAGAGCCGGTCCTGTGAAGAGCAGGTCTTCTTTGTTGTTTAGTTTACTCATGTCAGCATTTCAGTACAGATGTTGTAACTGCTAGTTCTGACGTGCATAGATCGGGTTATTGAAAACCCTACCATTTCTGTTTGGATTTTCCAGTCACTGTTGATTTGGTTTGTGTATTTTTCTTAAGGGTGTAGTTTGCATGAATCAGTTTCAATGCCCCTCTTTCAGTATACCGTAGAGTTTGCAATCCTAAAAATGGACTCGTAAAGTTCAAGTCGTAACCAGTACATGAGATGAAGAGAAAATATTTTTTGAGTAAAATATGATCTATTCAGTTGCCTTTCAGAAATGGTAAAGAATTTTGTTAAGTTTGATACAAGCCATATCAATGTTACTACTGAATGATGCCAGTTGTACTATTCATGGGGAACACACAATGAAACAGACAAGTACATAAGATGTGGCAGTCCTGGGTTCAGAAACAACAAGCCATTTGTTTACTGGAAATAATACTTTTCCAGCGACTTAATAAAAGTAAAATAATAGGATTCCTTTTGCACTATAATTTCCTGAAAATACAGTCTGTGAACAGTGTAGACCATTGAGGTGTCAGTGGACAGTAGAATCAAGCTTAGCCAAATATCTAAATATTTAGAAAGCAATTTAGAAAGGGATTGGATCAGGAAGACAAGTGAATTAGAGCAGGTGAATTTAATGTCAAATTAAGTTAGGAGCAGTAAAAAAAAAGCAAGAAAGACTCCAATTCAATAAAATGAAAAATCTCAAGGGAAATAAATTTAACATATCAAACTTCAGTGGCTATTTACAATCTGAAAGAATGAAGCGTCAGTTTAAATTCATTAATTTGTTAGTTCAAAGATCTGATTAGCATTCCATAGACAATTCTGTCATTAAAAAGTCACTTATGTTATTAATTACCTGCCTGGTGCCTTTTGAGTGATGAAATCAACCCTGGGATTCACGGCACAAACATCTCTAAATTCACTGAATCTGCTGTCCAGTTCTCATATTAATTACACCGTGCATCCTTATAAATGCTATTATTGTGGCTTAGATAACATATCAATGAAAAATAGTTATTTTTGAATGGGTGAACACATGCTTGTAAAGGCCAAACCTTGCTGATGAAATAACAATGTGCTCGCTGTTATTTTAATCAATTTGAATAGTGTAACAAATTAATTTGAGAATGATATGCACGTTGGATGTAATTTTTTTTACTGCTGTCAGAGTCACAGCACTCAGTCACTTCTCAAAAACAGCATCTCACCGCAGGAACGGGATGCTTCTGTTGATACAAACATTAGATCCAAGATGGCGGCGCTGGGTTAACAGCTGCGGCCCACCTGCAGTCTGTCTGTTATTTTATTTTTTATGTCCTGTTTTTTGGTTGGGTTCGTTCGTTTTGTTGGATTGTGTATGTGGGTGGGGGGGGAGTAACATGTCCGGGTCTCTTCCTTCTGGGGGGGGGGGTGCGACTTTATGTCGTATTCCCCGTCTCTGTCTGCGCCGAGGCCTAATGGCGGAGCTGGCGGCCTAGGGCCCGGAGCGGTTCCAGCAGCAGCGGCGGCGGCGGCAGCAGCGGCCCGACTCCCGGAGCGGTTTCAGCAGCGACGGCGGCGGCAGCAGCGGCCTGACTCCCGGAGCGATTTCAGCAGCGGCCCGACTCCCGGAGCGGTTTCAGCAGCGGCGGCGGCGGCAGCAGCGGTCTGACTCCCGGAGCAGTTTCAGCAGCGGCGGCGGCGGCAGCAGCCGCCCGACTCCCGGAGCGGTTTCAGCAGCGGCGGCGGCGGCAGCAGCGACCCGACTCCCGGAGCGGTTTCAGCAGCGGCGACGGCGGCAGCAGTGTCCCGACTCCCGGAGCGGTTTCGGCAGCGGCGACCGCGGCAGCAGCGGCGGCCCGACTACCGGAGCGGTTCCAGCAGCGGCGGCGGCAGCAGCGGCCCGACTACCGGAGCGGTTCCAGCAGCGGCGGCGACGACAGCGGTGGCGGAAACCCGACTCGGTCCCGGGGCGGCGACCCGACTTGGTCCCGGAGCGGTTGCAGCGGCCCGACCACGGGCTCGATGGACCCCCCAGGCCGCGGAGTTGAACCGACCCATTCGTGGAGCTCGGTTGCACCGCGGGACTGACTTACCATCGCTCAGTACGGTCGCGGCATCTGAGGCCTGGATCACCTCGGCGCAGAGGGAAACAAAGAGGGAAGAGACACAGACTTTAAGATTTTGCCTTCCACCACAGTGAGGAGGTGTTTGGTGAACTCACTGTGGTGGATGTTAAATTTGTGTTTATTGTGTGTTCTGTCATTTTTTATTTATTTATTTTTGATTATATGTATGACTGCAGGGAAACAGAGTTTCGTTCGGACCGAAAGGTCTGAATGACAAATAAAGAATCTAATCTAATCTAATCTAATCTAGTGCCCTTTTAATTATGGGATAATTGTTCATTGTTGTTTATCAACTGCTCAATTTATGTGGGGTCTTGTTCTTTTTAGTTTCACATTGTTTGCACAGATTTTAAAAATACTGATTTAGATTTTTATTCTTGTTCTTCTTTCTTAATACAATTCTTTATTTGAAACTGAATAAATTATTTGTCCTCCGTTTAAATCCCATTATTTAATTCCCTATTCTTATTTCTCATTACTTAAGGAGACACCTTGCTGATTCCCTCACTGAGTGGGTCCCTGGTGTCCTGTTTGTCTCTGTGTGCTGGCTTCGGCAATTTACCGGAATAATATTTCCAAGGTGTAAGGCCCTTCTGACGCTTTAATAGCTCATAGTTGCTAGTGTAAATCTTGCACAGTTTGAAGTTATCAAGTTGCACTTCTGCAGAGTTAAAATCCTTGGTAACTTAAAAGTATTAGTTCTACAAAAGAACATAACAAATAGAAGGAGTAAACCACTTGGATGTATGCACCTGCTCTATTGTTTTCCTGCTCCATCCCCATAGCTTTCATTTTCTTAATCATCCAAAGTTCTATCAAACTCTGTCTTGAATATATTACAACAGAATATCCACAGCTTTCTTGGGTCGAATATTCCTAAAGTTCACTGCACTTTGGACGAAGAAATATTTTCTCATTTCCGTTCAGAATGGCAGAAACTTTTTTTTCCATTCATTAATGGGCTTTGGATGTTGCTAGCAAAGCCAGCATTCATTGTCAATCCCCAATTACCGCTGAGTTAAGGAGGTAAATAAAAGTCAACCAAAGAGGTGGGCTCGGAATCCCCAATGGGCCACACTAGTTATGGATGGCAAATTTGCTTCCCCAAATGCTGCGGGGAAAGTCTAAATAATAGTGTACGTTGCAGCAAATGCTGATTAATTTTGAATGAACTTCTCAGGTACAGATGCTGGTTTACAGATAGATTCTCAATCCTCCAATTAAGAAAGAAAAATTGGGAAGGATCCATAACAGACGACTCGTTGTGGAAAAATTGCTCCTTGTCAAATCAGAAACTATTGACAAAGATAAAATTGGAAAAAGAATATATGACGTGTGCGTTCCACTGCAAATTTTAAATGGTTGTGCATTAATCTGATTTGAAATAATATTAAATATTTAACTGAAAGAGCACACTGAGACAACAGGACATCAGGGACCCTCTCAGTGAGGAAATCAGTAAGGTGTCTCCTTAAGTAATGAGAAATAAGAATTGGGAATTAAATAAAGGAGGACAAATAATTTATCCAATTTCAAATATAAAATTGTATTAAGAAAGAGAAGAACAAGAATAAAAATCTCAATCAGTAATTTTATAATCTGTGTAAAATATTTGAAACTTAAAAGAACATGACCCCACACATAAATTGAGCAGTTGATAGACAAGAATGAATAATTATCACATAATTAAAAGGACACTAATCTTTGTATCAAAAGTCTTGATTAAACTTGCTAGAGCACAATCCAATCCCTTTCTAAATTGCTTTTTAAATATCTAGATATTTGGCTAAGCTTGATTCTACTGTCCACTGACACCTCAATAGTCCACACTGTTCACAGACTGTATTTTCAGGAAATTATAGTGCAAAAGGAATCCTATTATTTTACTTTTATTAAGTCGCTGGAAAAGTGTAATTTCCAGTAAACAAATGGCTTGTTGTTTCTGAACCCAGGACTGCCACATCTGGCCACTTGTCTGTTTCATTGTGCATTCCCCATGAATAGTACAACTGGCATCATTCAGTAGTAACATTGATATGGCTTGTAACAAAATTAACAACAATTTTTACCATTTCTGAAAGGCAACAGAATAGATCATATATTTCACTCGACAAATATTTTCTCTTCCATCTCATGTACTGGTTACGACTTGAACTTGACAAGTCCATTTTTAGGATTGCAACCCCAAGTTATACTGAAGGCCAAGCTAGTCCGACATGTTAACTGTGAGGAGGACACACCATTATGATGTTAAAAAACTAGTATATTTAAACATTTCCATGCATTTCTTCCAAATTAGAAAATCAATGTTGGATTGCAGTTTCATAGTTCTTCCAGTAGCACATTTTTTGCATTGGCAAAGAGTAATTAATTATTGTTGTGAGATATTGTAAAACTATTGATTGACACTAAAGGCCTGCGTAACTCAACGAGTCAGACAGCATCTCTGGAGAAAAGGAATAGGTGATGTTTCAGGTCGAGAACCTTCTTCAACTAGTGGTTTGGTGCCTTGTACAAGGTTATTTTCAAGGTTATTATGAGAACCATCTGCATTTAATAGTAAGATTAAACGAGAACTTACCAGTTTGAAGTTTGATCTTTATTTTATGAGGAGTTACGATGAGGGATTACGTGAAGAAGCCCGCCAGCCTACATGTGCATCAACCTTCAAAGCTGCGGTGTGATATCACAGATAACGGTTGTTCAACTGAATATAGGAAGATTCGAGAAACTAGAACTACCAGCTGACCTTTATGAGAGAGGTTTGGGAGCGGAGGGTACGTAGTCCCTCATCGTAACTCCTCATAAAATAAAGATCAAACTTCAAACTGGTAAGTTCTCATTTAATCTTACTATTTTACTTCGGAGTCACGTGAGTGACTACGTGAAGATTTCAAAGCTCTGTGATTTCATGCCGTGAACACAAGTCTATGCCTCACACTGCATCAGTTGACCAAGGATGAGTGAAAATTAAATAATGCATTCAGACATGACATAGATTTAAAACATGCTGATGCTTTTTAATGAAGAAATGAAAGCAATAGTGACCCCTCCCATCCAGGAGGAAACTATAAAATAAAACTTAAAATAGAGTTGACAAATACCCCCGGTCTGGCAATGGGTTTGTTATAAGACGTTTGGAAAGTTTGTTCGTTTGACCATCCTGCAGCTGCTAGGATTGGGCCAGCGGAACGTCCATAACCCTCGCTGCTGACGTTGTTGCAGCCCTGGTGGAGTGAGATTTGAAATCGTCAGTGTCCACTCCTGCACAAGCCAGAACCCGTTTTAACCACCTGGAGATGGTCTGTACTGATACCCTCTTATGAGGTTTTTTGTAACTAACAAACATTGCTAGTTCAGAGCCTCTAAGGCACTTGGTTACCTTAATGTACTGTTGTAGATGAGTGACCACACACAACCGAAGGTCCATGGGGTATGCCATGAAAACTAGTTTAAGACCGGACACCCCTGGTCTGCTCTGCTTGACTAAGTCATTAACATAACATTTTATATTATTTGCGGATGTAACCGTCCTGTCCAGTCGCAGCTTATGCAACGACTGGACCCGTTGCGCTGAAACCAGTGCCATGAACATAACCACTTTGTAAGTGAGTTTGAACAAGGACAGAGATGTAGCTGGAGCCCACCGGCGAAGCAGCGTCAGCACCACGTTAGCATCCCATATCTCTGAGAACCTGGGCCTGGGGGGATTTGAGTTGAAGATACCCTTCATAAACCTGGATATCAATGAGTGAAACCCGACAGTATGGTGTCCCGATCCCAGCAACAAGTATGACGATAAGGCACAATTTATGGCACTATAACTCAGTATCTCATCAAAATATAGTTTTGAGAGGAATTCCAACACATCTGTTATACGTGCCATGTCATACAATATGTTGGACTATAAACAGAACACTTCCAATTTCTTGATATAGGAGATGTACTGTTTCTTGGTACTATCTCTCCAGGCTGCAGTGATCACGTCCACCGTATGATCTGACAGTCCGAGCCCCAGGAAAGGTGTTCTCAGAGACTGCAAACCAACAAATTGATTAGATCATGCAGTGGATACTTCTCCCCAGTCATGGGGTAAACCAGCAGATTTCTGCATTTGGGAACTGCCATAAAAGGCTATGTTATCATTCCTAGTATGAGTGGGAACCAAGGCTGTGTAGGCCAGTCAAGCACTACCAAAATGCCTGAGGCAGAGTCTTTCTGGCACCGAATGATGAGCACGAATGATGAGGCAAAATGGGGGGAATGCATAGAAGAACATTCCACCCCAGTGTAGCGAGAATGCAATTACCGCCACTGCCCCTAGGTCTGGTTCCCATGCAACATACTTTGGTAACTGGTGATTGAGTCTGGATGCAAACAAATCAATATCCGGTATTCCATACTGAGCGACAATATCGTTAAGCACTTTATGATTCAACATCCATTCTGTGTTGTCATTGAATTTCCTTGACCTGGTGTCCGCGACCATGTTGAATCTATCTGGTAAGTAGGTAGCTGAAATCCAAATGTTTCTTGTAATACACCAGTGTCAAATAAGGTTAGCCAATTTATCACAGGATACTGACTTGATTCCACCCATGTGATTAATGTATGCCACCACTGTAGGGTTGTCAATCTGAAGTTGAACATGCAAATGATGCATATTCACACAATAAGCCTTCAACCCATAGAGTGCTCCCAGCAACGCTAAGTAGTTAATACCATGTAACTGAAGAATTGATGTCTCATGCACATTGCATCTGCCACCGCAGCTAGAGATGGTATTAGTAGCTCCCCATCCTAGAGCACTAGCAACAGTTTGTAATATAACTGAATGTTTGTTATCCAAAATGTTACTGGAGCAATGCCGAATATTAGTCATCCACCATTGTAACTCAGAAATAGCTTCAGCTGGCAATCGCATAGGTCTGCTGAAGTGACCTGCATGGAATTTGAGTGCCTGCTCCTTTGCACGTTGTAAATTTTGATAATGCAAAGGCCCAAACTGTGCAGCTGGAAAGGCAGCCACTAATTTGCCAATTATACTGGCTACTTGGCAAATAGAAGGTTGCTCCATAACAATAAGATTGTTACAGGCTTCTATTAATTCTAATCTCTTGCCTCAAGGCAGAGTCACAAAAATGTGAATAGAGTTAATGGTAAATCCCAAATAATCAATAACTCTAGATGGTATCAACTTGGATTTAACTGGATGGATGAGAAACCCCAATCTCCCAAACATGAGTTTAGTGGCTGAAACAGCTAATTTCAGAGTTTTCCCTGTGATTAGTATATCATCCAAGTATGCCATGACAATATGATTTTGAGCTCTAAGTAGCCCCAGTACTGGTTTCAATAATTTTGTAAATAATCTGGGGGCTGAAGTTAACCCTTTTGGGCAATGCTTTAAACTGTCATAGTTGCGCCATCCAGTTAAACTTCAAATATCTCCGGTGATCCCAGTGAATGGGTACCGAATAGTATGCATCTTTGAGATCGATGCATGCCATATAACATCCTTTGGAAAACAGTTGTTTGGCAGTAACAAAGTTTTCCATTTTTAGATGTTTATAGTGCACAAAGGAGTTAAGTCGAGTCAAATGAAGGATGATTCGGCATCCTCCATCCTTCTTTTGCCTTGTAAATATATTAGAAACAAATTGATGAGGTTCATGACACGACTTCTCGATTACCCCTTTTGTGTATAATGCTTGAATTTCAGCCTGTACATCCAAACCTTCCTGTTGTGAATGACCAAATGTCAGGTTTGGTGTATGCTGTGTGGGTGGAAATGAATTGGGAAGGAATTCGATTTGGAACCCTTGTATACCGTGCAGTATAAACAGATCTGATGTTATCCAACGTCATTCATTCAAAAACAAGTGTAATCTCCCGCCAACTTGTAACTGATCCACATACCCTATGTTCCGGAAAGAACCAGACCCACCTACCTCCATGGTTACCGATGGA
Source organism: Raja brachyura (assembly GCA_963514005.1). Next base: position 70,402,866 of record OY740783.1, on the reverse strand, counting down.
TAAATTGTTTTTATTTCCGCCCCCGAGGTTTGGGGGGTAGGGCTGATTGGAGTGCGCGAGCTGCGCATCTTTGACGAGGACCGGCTTGGGCCTTGGCCTAAAAAAGACCTCTGCCCAGAGTGTTCGGCCTTCGAGCTGCCACCAGCTTTAGTGAACCGCTTGCTGTTGGAGGGAGCGTAAGGGTGCTGCCGCCGGAATGATGAAGCTTTGCTTGTCGATGGGACCTTCATTAACCCGACAGCTTTTGCATCTTCATCCAGATCCTTGACCTGCTTAGGCAGATCTTCTCTGAACAAAAAATGTGGTGGCTGTACATTGCTGGCCCTACACAGTCCCGCAAACTTGGGGTTCAGGGCAGGTCGGATGGTATTTTTACGGAAACAGTTAATTTCAAAATGTGCATTGCACATTAATGCCAGGGCATCCTGTTGCACATCAGACAAGGGACCTCCATCCACAGACCTGGCAAAGGCCGTGATTCCTGAAGCCAGCAATTTTAGGATTCTCGGGAGCTTCACCTCCTGGGCTTTGATGCCCCCTCCGATGTAATCCCAGATGGAGCTGTTAACAGCCGGCACGTTTAGTGAAGCACAGTTAGCAGGTGTGTGATACTTCATAGATGTTTCCACCATTACCTGTTCCTGGAGCTGGTGTGATGCAAGGTAATTGATGCTCGTAGCCAATTCCTCATCCAGCCGCTCCCCTGTTTGCGATGGTATCGCAAACTATGATGCCATAGCAGGCAAATCTGCTTCACGCACCTCGTGCATCGTGGTATGCTCTCTGGCCGTACCTCCGAACTCCGAAATCAGTCCAAAACTGACCCTGTATGCTCCCCTCCTCATAGAGGGAGACATTGTGCAGCCCTGAACCAGGCGCCGCCGCGGGCCCCCGAGGAGACCCGCGCTGATATAACTCCGTTCCCTGGAGCATGATGGAGCATCCTATCCATCAGGTGCTCCATCCGGGATAAATGCCCAAAGACGCTATCCATTGTAGGAGGCGAACCCTCCTGGCCTGACTCGTCCGAGTCAACAGGTCATACAGACTTTCTCTTGGCTTTCCCTCCTAGCGGGGTTGCCAAGGTGCTTTCGACAGGCACCAAGTCTGAAGCCGCTGGCTGCACCGCCAGCGACTCGGATGGCGAAATCGACAGCCGCCCGCTACCCGCACTCCCGCGGTCTTCCGTAGTTGGTTTCCCCGCGTCCGTCTGGACGTCACCCTGGATTTCTCCATAATAGTTCACACATGAAGCTCTGCAATCAAGAATTACCGAACAAAAACGACCTCAGAATAAGTTTTAACACTTACCTGTAGGGTTTTTAAACTTACCGCTGGAGGAGAGATGCGCCTGCCAGCCAGTCGTGCGCAATGCGTTAGACGTAATTGACGCGCATGTGGGCTGGAGGGCTTCTTCACGTAGTCACTCATGTGACTCAGAAGTAAAATTGTCTTTCATTCCCACACCAATGTAACTTGTATATTTATTAAGAGAATATTACATGGAAATTCGAGCTGATGTCTCTTTGGTGCACTAAATATGCACTGCATGTAGTACTATTGCCCAGTCAGATTGCTTGCAAATAGTCACAGAAAAAGCCGATAGTAAAACAGTGGTGTGGAGGCTTTCTCACAGAATCATGTGGTTCTTGTTGGCTTGCAATTGCTGCATCATTGCCACACTGAAAATGGGGAAATGCATCAGACCTTAAAGACATTCGTCATGGCAGCCATGGCTCAGCTGCATAAAAGAGTGCCATTGGCGTAACAATGTGGAGGAGAATGTATGTTGCAATCTCTAGTGTGTAATGACGTGCCCCCATCGAGTCCCTTTCTGTGACTGTCCGCATACCAACAGGAGGCATGGGCTAATCATGGAAATGGTGGGCGGGTGAGGGCAGCATCTGGATCATGTGAACTGTTTACAGAGATGGCAATCATTGACGGAGCAAATGAGGTTTCTATTATGTTGACCACCGAAAAGTGAGGCTGGCAGATGTCTATGTCACAGTACACACTCTATAATTTTAATTTGCATCTCATTGTGGAACACTGCACACTGTGCTCCAACATCTCACTGAGCGTTCAACGAAGATCACAAGTTAGAGGCTAAAGCTTGGATTTACAAACATAATGGAGGTCGTGCGCAGTGTACGGAGTTTGACGTTATTACGCATGCAACTGATGCCAGCTGCTGGAAGCTGAATTACATATGGAAGTAATAAAAGCAGAAAATGCTGGAAACACTCAGCTCAATTGTGCACAAGTGCCCAGGTCACTTTCCTGGTGGATGCAATTTCACTTGGAAGTGATTGGTAATGCAATTGGGCCAGGGTGACATTGTTTTTATGTGTGACGTGCGTAAAAAGCAGGCTTTAATGTATCTGATTTTAAGACATGCTCCATAAGCTTTCCATGTAATCAGCGTAAGTTATTTATTAGCCACATAAACTACCGGATTTTGATGATGATTTGGCATGAAAAAGAAATGCATGAAACCTGCTGCACAATGACCAAGTGGACATTATCTGATTGTTTCCTAATTAGAAAATAATGGTTTGTGACCACTTTGAGCTATAATTTTGGAGATCCAGAGTTCAAATTTCCCTGTGGAAAGCTGGGAAGTTAAATTACATGGTAATTGAATCAAATTTGGTTATGACTGAAAAGGGTTTGAATCTTTTGAAAACCAAATGATTGATCAGTCATGAAGGGAGTGACGATTTCCCACCCCTCCTTAGTCTGTCCAGGTCGAGTCTTGTTAAAATGCAATCAACACTTGAAGCTCTCAAGGCAAGCCAGACTGAACGGTAAATAAATAAGGCCCATATCCCAATAACAAATTTAAAAAAGTTCAGAGAACTAGAAATCTGATATAATATAAAAAGCCTGCTTCAAGTAGGATTGAAAAATAGTTTCCTCTCCCCCCCCCCCCCCCCCACCATAGCAGATGTTGTAAAACAAACCAATGTTTTGTATGCATATCCTGTAACTGCTGATTATTAAAAGGAGCTGGATGAATAATTGACAAATATGGATCAAAAACCTTCTATGTGTGTGCCAAATAGTTAGTTTGTGTCATCAAATGCTACATTTCATATTTTTCATAAATTTAAGAATAAGTAGAGACCGACAGCTGGGGGAATGAAAATAAAACAAGACTAGGTTTGGTTGGTGCGTTAGCCTGAACCAAGCTTTATGGATTAAATGTGTAAATAGGAACTACAGATGCTGGTTTAAACTGAAGATATACACAAAATGCTGGAGTAACTCAGTGGGACAGGCAGCAACTCTGGAGAGAAAGAATGGGTGACGTTTTGGGTTGAGACCCTTCTTCAGACTAGTCAAGTCAAACAAGTCAAACAAACTTTATTGTCATTTAGAAATACATTGATATATGCAGTTCCAAACGAAATTACGTTGCATTTGGCTCCCTGTGCAACACAATAAATTAACCGAAGGATAGGTATGTATGAAAAGGATAAATAGACAATAGTGGCAGCCCATTTACATGGCATTCAGGAGTCTGATGGCTCATGGGAAGAAGCTGTTGCGGAACCTTGATGTTCTGCTCCTCATGCTGCGGTATCTTTTTCCCGAGGGCAGCAGAGTGAACAGTCCGTGATGGAGATGTGTGGGGTCCTTTATGATACTGCTGGCCTTAGACACACAGCATTTGGTCGCAATATCCCCGATTGAGGGGAGATAGGTCCCGATGATTTTTTCCGCTGTCCTCACCACTCTCTGCACAGACTTCCAGTCGGAGGCTCTACAGTCCCCAAACCAGACAGAGATACAGCTGGTCAGAATACTCTCTATGGTGCCCCTGTAGAAAGTAGTGAGGATGGGATGGGGGAGATGAGCTCTTCTCATCCGGCGCAGAAAGTGCAACCGCTGCTGCGCTCTCTTAACAGTTGATGAGATGTTAGTCGACCAGGTCAGACTGTTAGTGACCTGCACCCCCAGGAACTTTGTGCTACTGACCACCTCCACATCGCTGTCATTGATGTGAAGTGGTGTGGGACTGTGCCGGGTTTTCCTGAAGTCGACGATAATCTCCTTTGTTTTCTCGACATTCAGGATCAGGTTGTTCGTATTGCACCAGTCCACCAGTTGTTTCACCTCCTCCCTGTAAGCCAGCTCATTGTCGTCCCTGATGAGGCCCACCACTGTTGTGTCATCTGCGTACTTCATGATGTGGTTTGTACTAAACCTGGCACAACAGTCGTGAGTCATCAGGGTGAACAGCAGTAGACTCAGGACACAGCCCTGAGGGGAGCCGGTGCTTAGAGAGATGGTATTGGAGGTGTTATTTCCAACCCTCACAGACTGAGGTCTGTCAGTGAGGAAGTCCAGTAGCCAGTTACACATGGGGGTGCCGAGGCCCAATGGAACCAGTTTGCTTATCAGGTGCTGGGGGATAATGGTGTTGAATGCTGAACTGAAATCCACGAACAGCATTCGCACATAGGTGTTTTTCTCCTCTAAATGTTCCAGGCTCAGATGGAGCACGGAGGATATAGCGTCCTCTGTGGAGCGGTTTGGCCTGTAAGCAAACTGGTATGGGTCGAGTGTGGGGGGGAGTCTGGAGGTGATGTGGTCCCTGACCAGCCTCTCGAAGCACTTCATCATTATGGGGGTAGGTGCTACAGGGCGGTAGTCATTGAGACATTGTATGTTGGATTTTTTTGGCACAGGTATGATGGTGGCAGTCTTGAAACATAATGGGACGACCGCCTGGTTCAGCGAGGTGTTAAATATGTCCGTAAGGACATGTGCCAGCTGATCAGCACATTCCCTGAGCACCCGCCCTGGTATGTTATCACTAGTCAGGGGACTAGTCATAATATGACTAGTCAGGGGAAAGGGAAATGAGAGATATAGACATTATAGAGAGATGTAAAACAAATCAATGAAAGATATGCCAAAAAGTAATGATGATAAATTAAATGTTTTGCTTCTGTGATGTAAAATGTATGTCCCCACTTCCCCAACACTCTGAGAATTCCAAAGTTTCAGCTTCAGTTGCCAAAGTGCACCAGCAGGATCTGATCATTTGCACATGGAAATTTAAGTGGACACAACCCATAGCGTAATCATTTCCACTGCTGGGCATGGTAGTTAGTGCGGGCATGTTGGTGCTGAATCTTGAAGGGGCACTGAAGAGGAGGGAGGCAAGGAAACACCAGTCTGCAGGCAGATGATTTTCTGCAGAGAGACTGGGAAAATAAAGAACTTGACCTGAAATGTGAGCTTACTTTCACTCTCTCTCCACAGATGTGGCCTGACATGACTACTTCCACCACTTTGTTTTTATTCCAATTTTCTTGACTTAGTCACTCAAGGTTCATTGCATTTAATTTTTATCTCATCTCTGTGTTACAGGTGGAGCATAACGTTCAGAGTTTTACAATTGATTAATTAAAATATAGATTAGTATGGAACCTTGGTTAGATAACACTGACTACCATGCCCTGTGCAAGCTACTGATTTTACATCACAGAAGCAAGCTAATTGAGTTACTAACAAAGTTATCGAATAGTTTCCAGATCTCTAGAACTGAGAAAGATTGAATCGGCTCTAGAAAAATTCAATTTTCTTTGTTTTCGAAGGGATCAGGTGTTTATCTTTTAAAATATAACCAAGGGATAAGCTCCTGATTTCCTGTGAAATCTTAGGACTTTTGTAAGACCCCAATATGGAGACATGCCAGCTTGCAGCTGAAACATCGTCCCATATGTATGGAAAGTTAGGAATTCCTCTTGATGTTCTCCAAAATGTTTGTGGCTGGTGGAAGGAACGACCTGCATTCTCATCCTCAACTGGAAGCAGGATGATATGACGCTTGGAGCTGGTCGGGTTGTGACTTGCGTTCCAATCCTTACTACATGTCTGAAGAAGAATTTTGACCCAAAACGTTGCCGATTTCCTTCGCTCCATAAATGCTGCCTCAATCGCTGAGTTTCTCCAGCATTTTTGTCTACCTTCGATTTTCCTGCATCTGCAGTTCCTTCTTAAACCTACTATTTTATTAGCAGCTTATCACAGAGTTTGAAGCAATGTCTCCATCTTCAAGGTTGTCTCTTGCTGCCTAAAAAATATACACTCATTACTTAATTAATAATTCAATTTTGAGCTGGTTATAATTTTATTCACCTATAATTCAATTTGAGCAATCCAAAGGAAGAATTTTGATTGCTAAAGCATTATTACAGTTTGTGCTCAACATCAGAATTCACAACATGTTGCGAGGTCATGTCGAAAATGAACAGAAATAGATTGTGGGAGAGGATCACAGCAACCGTTGTGACAGGAGAGTGAGCAGGCATTGGAAGAGCAGCAGCCAGCCGGCCTCTGGCTCAGTGAGTCTCCTCAGTGGCTCAGCTCCTGATTATTGCGGTTCGGAGCTGCGGGGGTAAGGGTTATGGAGAGAGAAAGTACGTGGAAATACCACAAACTTGGGGGCATTACAGTGGCGCAGTGGTAGAGTTGCTGCCTTTCAGTGACAGAGACCCGGGCTCAATCCTGGCTCTCTATATGGAGTTTGTACGTTCTTCCCGTGACCACGTGGGTTTTCTCCGTGTGCTCCTATTTCCACCCACACTCCAAAGACTTACAAGTTTGTAGGTTAATTGGCTTCGGTAAAGATTATAAGTTGGCTCTAGTGTGTAGGACAGTGCTAATGTATGGGGATCGCTCGTCGGCGTGGACTTGGTAGGCTGAAGGATTTGTTTCCGCACTGTATCTAAACTACATTAAACCACCCCCTTCCCACGTAGCAGAAGATGACTCAATCCCCACAGCAGCCAGAATATCCAGCTTCTTCCATCCTGTCAGTCTCCCAAATGCTTACTTGTATGAATGGGTTGTCCATAAGTCAGGTAGAGTCATACAAACTGGAAACATGCCGACCAAGATGTCCCTCTACACATGTCTATTGCAGTGAGAATGCTCATGTACTGTCTGATTTCCATTGTCTTTTTAAGGAAATGGTTGGACGTTGTGAACAATTATTAATGTGTGAAATGAGTTGAGTACACAATGATGAAAATTGGTGGTATATTGGCCATGGTGGTGCAAGGTCATAGTTCCAGGCTGCATGATCAGGGGACTAAAAATATTGGGCTACCTATTAACTGCCAAGAAACGACTGGGCTGGGATGGTGCAGGATTAAAAATCAAAAGAACCTGAAATGAGAACCTGGCCTGCAAGAGATTGCTCATGTGAGAAAAGTTTGATTGGATAATTAATTATCACATCAACTATGCCATCCTTCAATTTAATAATTATTCAATGTTTAAATCAGTACCCCGTTCCTGCTTTCTCCCCATATCCCGTGATTCCGTTAGCCCTTAGAGCTATATCTAACACTCTTTTTAATACATCTACCTTGTGTGGCAGAGAATTCCTAAATGCACAGCTCTCTGGGTGAAAACGTTTTTCCTCACCTCAGTCCTAAATGGCATACCCCTTATTCTTAAACTGTGACCCCTGGTTCTGGACCCCCCCCCTCCCAAACAGCTGTATAGGATGTTGGCATACCAAACATGGAATATTGTCCGAAATTTTGGTCACCATACTATAAGGATGTGATTCAGTTTGGGAGATGTAGAAATATTCACCAGGATTGGAAGGCTTGAATTATAAGAGACTGTTTTCCTTGGAGCACAGGAAGCTGAGATGTGATCCCATTGAGTTTTATAAAATTCTGAGGTACTTGTGTAAGATGGATAGTCGCTGTCTTTTTTCAAGGGTAATGGAGTCTAAAATTAGAGTGATTTAAAAAGTGAGTGGGGAAAGATGTAAAATTGACTTGAGAAGCCAGTTTTTTCAGAGGGGAGGTTGGGGACATGGTGAGATGTCAAAGGAAGTGATGGAGGCAGGTATAATTACAACATTTAAAAGACATTTGGACAGGTTTGTCGATAGGAAAGGTTTAGAGAAATATGTCCAAGTTCTGGGAGATGGGAATAGCTCACGAAGGCATCTTGGTCAGCATGGACAAGTTGGGTCGAAGGACTTGTTTTTATGTTGTATACCTCTGTGACTCAACCTTGTATATTGTTAATCTTACAGCAGCCTGTCCCACTTGGTGATTTTTTTAGGCAACTGCCGGCAACTGTCATAGTCGTAGCAGGTCGCCGAAAAAACAGCGATAACCTACACCATCCTGGCGAAAACCTATGACAGCACCTTCGTCAGGAGAAGTCAAGCTACGCTCATTGGGGTCAAACTCACTGTCGCCGAAATGTTTTCAACATGTTGAAAATTTAGCAGTGACCAGAAAGATGCTACGACATTTTGCGCGATTGAGGAGAGCACTCCAAGCGCCCACTTGCGAACATGTGGCGACAAACTAGTCGCCTGTAGTTCCCTAAAAAATCGCCTAAGTGGGGCAGGCCCTTTGGGCGGGTGTCTTGCATCTGGAAATTCTAGGGCATTGGGATCAGTCGCTCTTCATTTTTGTGATCCGAATGCGGCACAGAATGAACCTCTGGTGTGAAATAAAGACATTATCTTTGGCTTTGGTATCTTTCTGATGGAACATAAGGGGAAAAAAAACAAACAGGTGGGTGGTTAATAGAGTTGGTATTCTACTTGTGAAATAGAATGGATAATGAGGAGCTGATGCAGATAATGGAGAGTGAAAACCTGATAACTGAGTGAAGTTAATGGTATATACAATTAAATGGAAGTGAGAGATTTTAAAGTGCCTTTTATTAAGTCTTTAAAATATTTTGTGTGCACACCTGCATTGTGATATTCAGACTCGAGCCTACCCTGGACGTTCATTTAGAAATTCTACAATGAAGTTGAAGACCAATATATCCAGGATGGCAGGATCTTTGGCATTATCGAAACGTGTATTTCAGTAACACTGTCATAGAGAGTCATACAGCATGGAAACAGGTAGAGGTTAGAACAGTCAGAAGTAAGGACTTTAAGAAGTTAGTTGAGGAGACTGAGGAAATTTGGCATGTCTCCAATAATTCTTACAAACATATAGACGTGTCATAAAAAACATACTGTCAAATTTCCTAGGGTGGCACAGTGGTAGAGTTGCTGCCTTATAGTGCCAGAGACCCAGATTCAAACCTGACCATAGTACTCTGATTTCCTCCCACACTCCAAAGATGCAGAGTTTTGTAGGGTAATTAGGCTTCAGTAAAATTGTGAAATTTCCCTATTGTATAGTATAGTGTGAGTGTACACCAGATTTCCTTGTTCTTGCATTTTTGTTCTTTGTGGAGCTAGATAGTTTGGTGGATGGTAGCAGGGTAGCAAGATGGAAGCCAAGATGGTAAATCCATTGAAACCGTTGTGATGAACTGGAGATGTGAGTATACTCTCGGTGCACTAGAGAGGTGAATATACCCTTGGTGCACTAGAGATGTGAGTATACTCTCAGTGTGGGCCTGAATGCCAGGATTAATATCCTCATCAGAGTGGTAAGCTTAATGCATCCATCACGCTTTTATCTGAATTCTGCAATGTGTGTATACTCTCAGCTCATTGCCTGCAAACTTAAGAATTACAGAAGCTGTGTCTAGTGAGGCTATTTGGGTGGAACTGAGAAGTGGGAACGGTGTAGCAACACTTTTAGGGGTGTATTATAGACCGCCAAATGGGGAGCGAGAATTGGAAGAGCTAATTTGTAAGGTGATAGCAGATATTAGTAGTAAGCACAAGGTAGTGATTGTGGGAGATTTCAATTTTCCAAAAATAGACTGGGAAACACATTCTGTAAATGGCCTGGATGGTTTGGAGTTAGTTAAATGTGTGCAGGATAGTTTTTTGCACCAATACATAGAGGTATCGACCAGAGAAGGGGCAGTGCTGGACCTCCTGTTACGAAATGAGGCAGGTCAGGTGACGGAGGTATGCGTTGGCGAGCACTTCGGGACCAGTGATCACAATACCATTACTTTCAATATAATTATGGAGAGAGTCAGAACTGGACCTAGGGTTGAGATTTTTGATTGGAGAAAGGCTAACTTTGAGGGAATGCGTAATGATTTAAAAGGAGTGAATTGGGACATTTTGTTTTATGGGAAGGATGTAGAAGAGAAATGGAGGACATTTAAAGGGGAAATTGTAAGAGTACAGAATCTTTATGTCCCTGTTCCGTTGAAAGGAAATGGTAAAAATCGGAAAGAGCCATGGTTTTCAAGGGAAATTGAACACTTGGTTCGAAAAAAGAGAGATATCTACAATAATTATAGGAGGCATGGAGTAAATGAGGTGCTAGAGGAGTATAAAGAATGCAAAAAGAATCTTAAGAAAGAAATAAGAAAAGCTAAAAGAAGATATGAGGTTGCTTTGGCAAGAAAGGTGAAAGTAAATCCAAAGGGTTTCTACAGCTATATTAATAGCAAAAGGATAACGAGGGATAAAATTGGACCATTAGAGAGCCAGAATCGACAGCTATCTGCAGAACCAAAAGAGATGGGGGAGATATTGAACAATTTATTTTCTTCGGTATTCACCAAGGAGAAGGATATTGAACTCTGAGGTAAGGGAAACAAAGTAGAGTAGCTATGGAAACAATGAAATTCAAAGAGGAGGAAGTACTGACACTTTTGAAAAAGATAAAAGTGGATAAGTCTCCAGGTCCTGACAGGATATTCCCTAGGACATTGAGGGAAGTTAGTGTAGAAATAGCAGGGGCTATGACAGAAATATTTCAAATGTCATTAGAAACAGGACTAGTGCCGGAGGATTGGCGTACTGCGCATGTTGTTCCATTGTTTAAAAAGGGTTCAAAGAATAAACCTAGCAATTATAGACCTGTTAGTTTGACGTCAGTGGTGGGCAAATTAATGGAAAGGATACTTAGAGATAATATATATACGCATTTGGATAAACAGGATCTGATCAAGAACAGTTAACATGGATTTGTGCCTGGAAGGTCATGTTTGACAAACCTTCTTGAATTTTTTGAAGAGGTTACTAGGGAAATTGATGAGGGTAAAGCAGTGGATGTTGTCTATATGGATTTCAGTAAGGCCTTTGACAAGGTTCCCCATGGAAGGTTGGTTAAGAAGGTTCAATCTTTGGGTGTTAATGGCGGAGTAGCAAGATGGATTCAACAATGGCTGAATGGGAGATGCCAGAGAGTAATGGTGGATGGCTGTTTGTCAGGGTGGAAGCCGGTGACCAGTGGGGTGCCTCGGGGATCTGTGTTGGGTCCACTGTTGTTTGTCTTGTACATCAATGATCTAGATGATGGGGTGGAAAATTGGATAAGTAAGTATGCAGATGATACTAAGATAGGTGGTGCTGTGGATAATGAAGTAGATTTTTAAAGTCTACAGAGAGATTTGGGACATTTGGAAGAGTGTGATGAAAGATGGCAGATGGAGTTTAATGTTGATAAGTGTGAGGTGCTACATCTTGGCAGGACAAATCAAAATAGGACATACATGGTAAATGGTAGGGAATTGAGGAATGCTGTGGAACAGAGGGATCTAGGAATAACTGGGCATAGTTCCCTGAAGGTGGAATCGCATGTAGATAGGGTGGTAAATAAAGCTTTTGGTGTGCTAGCCTTTATAAATCAGAGCATTGAATATAGGAATAGGGAAGTAATGTTAAAATTGTACAGGGCATTGGTGAGACCAATTCTGGAGTATGATGTACAATTTTGGTCGCCTAATTATAGGAAGAATGTCAACAAAATAGAGAGAGTACAGAGGAGATTTACTAGAATGTTGCCTGGGTTCCAGCAACTAAGTTACAGAGAAAGGTTGAACACGTTAGGTCTTTATTCTTTGGAGCGCAGAAGGTTAAGTGGGGACTTGATTGAGGTCTTTAAAATGATGAAAGTGATAGACAGAGTTGACGTGGATAAGCTTTTCCCATTGAGGGTAGGGAAGATTCAAACAAGAGCGCATGACATGAGAATTAAGGGACAGAAGTTTAGGGGTAACATGAGGGGGAACTTCTTTACTCAGAGAGTGGTGGCTGTGTGGAATGATCTTCCAGCAGAAGTAGTGGAGGCAGGATCGATTTTAACATTTAAAAGTTAAGTCGATAGGTATATGGACGGGAAGGGAATGGAGGGGTATGGTCTGAGTGCAGCTAGATGGGAATAGGGGAAAATAAATGGTTGGCACGGACTGGCAGGCCCGAGAGGGCCTGTTTCTGTGCTGTAATTGTTATATGGTTATATGATCCATTACGCTTTTCCAGTTCCAGAGAAGAAATAGACATTAGGACGTACATCAACTTAATTTTTCCATTCCCGGGTTCCACATAAATTGGCTTTCACGCAACATTTTGTTTTCAAGCCACTGTTTCTGTAACGATTTATTTTGTTTTCAACCTTTTTCAGTTATTAAATCTTTGTGTCAAATTTGTAATTCTCAATCCAAATCTGACAAAAAAAACATGTGGAGCACAGAAGCAGGAACTTTCGATTCATAGTGGACAAATTAGTCATGCAACTGGATTTTGCCCAATTTCTATTTAATTTCTATTCAGCATTAGCATGTCATTTTTTTTCATGGAAAACTTGAATCATGTCACGACAACATTTGAACATGCCATCGGAATCCTTCCCAAATTATGTTGACAATCTGCTACAAAATTCAAAAGCTGCTGAATTTCAGGAATATTCCCCTTTATTTCAAGGTAGGCAAACCAGAATTGCATTTATTGTAAAATCTTGAACATTTATGTTTTGGAAGCTCTGTATAAATTTTGGCAAAGTGGTTCTTAAAGAAGAAATATATAAACAGCAGATCAACGTTCTGAGTGCAGTATCACTTAGACATGATCAAACTGGACATCCATATAATTATATTTCTTAGATTAAAAAATACTGTAACATTGGTCAACATTTTATTTCCCCCAGTTGTTGTTGCTGTCACTTTTAATTGCTTCAATACAATAGTCATAGAGTGATATAGCATAGAAACAGACCCTTTGGCCAAATCCAACAATGCCAACCAAGATGCCCCATCTATTAAATCATAACCCTCTCAGCTTAAATCTACATCCTCTGGTTCTTGATTCTCCTTCCGTGGGTAATTTTCTCTATGCATTTTCCCTATCTATTCCCATCATGATTTTATACACCTCTATATGATTACCCCTCAGCCTCCAAGAAATAAAGTCCTAGCCAGCCCAATCTCACTCTCGAATCCTGGCGACAACCTCATAAATCTTCTCAGCATACTTTCCAGCTTAATGTTTTCCTTCCTATATCAGTGAGATCAAAATTGAATACGCTACCCAAATGCGCCTCAGAAACATCTTGTAAAACTGGAACATAATGTCCTAACTTTTAAATTCAATAACTTGACTGATGAAGGCCAATGTATCAAAAGCTTTCTTTACCACCTGTGATGCCTCTTTCAGGGAATTATTTACCTTTACTCCTATTTCTCTCTGTTCCATAACACTCCCCAAGGCCCTACCATTCATTGGGACGGTCCCGTCCTGGTTTGGCTTTCCAAAATGCAACACCTTACACTATCTGCATTATACACTATTAGTCATTGCTCTGCTCACTTCCCCAGCTGATCAAGATCCTGCTGCAATTTTTTATAATACTCTTCACTATCTACGATACCACCCGTTTTAGTATCATCTACTCATACTTACTACTTACTATTCATACCTTGTACATTCTCAACCAAATCATTGAAATAAACCACAAACAGCAATGGGCCCAGCACTGATCCTGAAGGAACATCACTAGTCACATGCCTCCAGTCCAAAAAGCAACCTTCCACATCCACCCTGTGCTTCTTTCCATGAAGCCAATTCAGTATCCATTTAGCTAGCTCTCCCTGGATTTCACGTGATCTAACTTCTCAGAGTAGTCTACCATGGAGAATCTTATCACAGGGGTTGCTGAAGTCCATATGAATAATGTGCACAGCATTTCCCTCGTGATTGCCTTTGATGACCAAAAAGGTTACCAAAAAGTAACTTTTGGTGGGTTTTCTTTGAAAAAACAATACTCAAAGAACTCAAAACATCTTAAATAAGCGAGTTCGGTAATTCAACTGCACATGCCCAGGTCATAGGTCATTTGAGATAGACATTCTCGCCAGCTGAGCTACTGTGTGTGTACGGACCTGCGTACACACCTCTTTTCAATGAGATTTATAAATAAAATGTATCCGTCAAATATGTCAGCAGTAGGCCACAGCGTACTGCAGGCTGCTCAAATCCACAATTGTATCTATTTAAATTATTGACTCAATACAGCACCGGCCTTGAAAACGCAAGCATGCCTGGAACAAACCTGTCAATTATCGAATCCCTGGCATTAGCCTGTCACAGCCATTCAAATTTGATATTAATTTACATGAATTACAAGTTTTGTGGCCAACCAATTTGAGACAATTCTTACATTCCTATCTAAACAACCTTCTTGGTTTGAAGGAAACAAGGAGAATGTGCCATGTGGTGGGTAATTTGCAAAGTTCAGTTTGGATTTGAACATGCTGGTTAAATTTTCAAGGTGGGTTGTCTTAAATAAAGATGCTGTCACTTTAAACTCGTGTTGGTTCTAGTCGGTCAGGGCACACAGTTGTGAGTCGGGTCCTTGTGACCGGGCGGTGATAATTATAAGAATTTGCAGCCATTTTCAACCGCAGCCAAACTAGAGGCTTCACTCGGGAGTGGGTTGCAGCTCCCCAGCTGATGGGACCTGTTCTCGCTCTCTTTGGAGGAGGTGCCGCCCACCCCCGTGAGTGGACAAAGGCGGAGCCAACCCGTAATATGAGTGGGAGCATTTTCTCAGTCAGACTTTGGCAACAGTTGTGGTGGGGGATCTGGGGGAGAGAGAGCTGGCGACGCTGTACAGCTCACAGAAGGGTCAGTTTAATAACAACCCTTCGGCCCTCGTCAACCTGGGCTGACCTGACAGCCCGCTCACTGCGTGCCCAATCCGAACGCAGAACCTCCACAAAAACTTTGGGCTTCAGGCAACACCTGCACAAAGAGCCTCTGCTAACAAGGGCTGGCGAACTGTGCTGATCAATGTGTACTGGGCGAGATGGCTGGGGGAAACGCGCAGCAACCGCCGTAAACTTGGATCAGCACAGACGCTCCACTCAATCTATCCAATACTAAAGGGCAGGCATTTCGCAGTGCAATGTCTTATATTGTATTGGCAGCTCCTTCACAGGGCCTACCCTGTACTCGGTTTTCCTCGGAGATTAATCTTTGCCTTAACTGTACATTCACACTGCCTAAAGGTAAAGCATTAGCTCACATCATATTTTTACACATAAATTATGAATAAAGATAAGAAAATGTTTCAAACACACGTAATATTTTCTTATTCCAGTAGCAAACACATTAAGGATTAAATGAAAATAATAAATTCTTTAACTTTTTGAATATCTCATAATTGCAGATTAATGAACTGAACTAGAACTGGGACTGTGTAAGTAGTGTGTGAACAGCAGAACAAGAAAGGAAGCTATTGCGTTGACAGAATTCTAGATGAATTCCTTGGTAGAATAGTTAACAATTTATACACAGTTTGTACAGCGTTGCGTTCGCTTTTTTTAAAATCCTGAATGACCTTTGACAAATTCCATGATTCCTCGCGTTTATCGAAATACCAAACTCGTTTATGGAAACACAAGATTAGCCACCATTGTCATTTACTTCAATGGCACATGGAGCTGTAGTGAATGACTAAAGGCCCTGTCCCACTTACATGTCCTTGGCACGCAAATTACGCGACCTCGTCGTCGCATTGAGGCGCATGGGCATCGTGTGGCCGCACGGGTTCGGTCCCACTGAGAAGCGCGGAGGGGTATGGAGTTGTGTGCGGTATTGCGCGGCGCTCCGGGATTTTGTACCGAACAAAATCTTCGCGCGCCTCCGGCCTAACGGCCCGCGTACGCACGCAGGCGTATTGCACTTGCACGCAGGTGTCTAGACGTCGTACGCGTAGCGTTGCGTGATGATGTTACACCCAACGCCCAAAATAAGTCGGCCTGCCTTTTTCACGTCAGCAATAAAAGCGCGTGCGATTTGAAAATCCTCACCACACTCACCACGTTTCTTGCCACGGAGCGAGGGCCAGTTCAACAATGATAATTTCAGGACCTATCTCAACACAATTAAGTAGAGTTATGAACATCAATTTTAACATGTAGGATAGATCTTGCTAGCTAATACCAGTACTTCTGCAAGGAACTGCCAGTTTCAACCTTTTAAAATGCTGGAGGTCCAAGATGCTTGTATTCCCTTCACCGAAATCCTAAACTCAATGTCTGATTTGGAATGCTGAATGCAGAAACAAGGAAAAAAGAACAAAGAGCCAGACGGCTCATCTTTAGCATTGTTTCTCCCTAAACAAACATCATCAAAAAATGATTCGCTGTTCATCCATCTCATTGCTTTCTATGTGTAGTAAGGAACTGCAGATGCTGGTTTAAAATGAAGATAGACACAAAAAGCTGGAGTAACTCAGCGGGTCAGACAGCATCTCTGGAGAAAAGGAATAGGTGACATTTTGGGTCATGACCCTTTTGTTTCTTCTTGTTTTGTATCTGTATCTCTTCCATGATGATCATGGAGTAGCAGCTAGCAACTCCCTTTATATGCGTAAATGACGTCACCTGCTGTGGGACGCATGGAGATGCGCGAAGGTCGCGTGGTCGCCGCTTCCGGCCTGTTGCGCCAGTCGCATGCAAGTGGGACAGGCCCTTAACACAGCATGATCATGATGCTTTGATAGTTTCTGGGCGGTCTACATTTGTATGTCCTGAGGCTATAGAAAGTGATCGATCAATTTTGCATTCTCCAGTGCTTCATAAACGACTGATTACAAGGCGGTTTCTTCAACTTTTGAAAGATTTGCTCATGTCACCGTGGATAAATGTCAAATAGCCACATTATTTGTTTGTTGCCATTTACATTGATAGGACATGGAACCCCAGTGAATGAGTAATGCAGAACAATAATGATTTTATTGAGTGAAGAGCTGAATGGCCTTCTGATCCGTACCCGTTTTTTTTTTTTATTAAGAGTGGTATTTCTGTCAGGCAAACTGACATCATGAATGTATTTTAGAATTACATGGTGCAACACTCCAGCCAATTTGGAAAAATAATGTTTCAACTCTGATTATAATGAAATGGAATACTTTATTGTCACATGTGACTATGCACAATGAAATAATTTGCTTGCATACCCAATGTATACACATATATAATGCTATAATGTGTACAATGTATACAAATACATAAGACTATAATGCCACGTCATCAGCCCTCATGAGCTAATCTGTGAGGGAAAAAAGTAACTAATCTTGTATAGGGGTACGTGTTCTCAGTATTGTCACGTAACCATCTACTATTAGACGTTTAAACATGATTTCCTTTTCAAGTAATCTTCATTGCAGCATTCACTTAATCATGAATTTCTTTTCCATAACCACATCCCAATTGTATGCTGTAACAGAGTGCAATAAAACCACAGATTATCTGTTAAGGCTTGCCTAGTCACATTTCAGCAAATGGGTCTATATTTTTAAAATGTTGGCAAAAAGCTATGTCTGTAAGTCTGAACAAACTCCTAAAGCTTGTTTGTCTGGATTTTCTCCAGGAATATCATCAAAGGAAACTTTGTTAAAAGGAAAAAAATAGGTGTTGTTCACAGTGGCAGATAGAAAACTGTGAATGAAGAGATCACTAGCTTCGGGAAGAGCAAAATACTATGCATGTCGGAAATGTTAAATCATTCTGGCAATACTCAAATGGTCATTTGATGAGAGAAACAGTTAACATTTAAATTTGATCTTACATCAGAAAGGATGAAAAAAATATATTTAAAAGTAAATTCAGGGGAATGGAAAGGATGGAGAGGAGGCAGGAACAAAAAGAAAACGATGTGAAATGGTAGAGTCAGAAGTGAGTAAATAAAATCTACAGCCATGTATCCTTTCACTTAACTTTCCTATTGTTTTACTATTCTTTTTTCCAAAATCTGTAGAAATCTTTGTAGCCATTCACCTGTATCAACCAGGCCCGAAGCGTTACCTATTTTTCTCCAGAGGTGCTGCCTGATCCGCTGAGTTACTCCAGCACTTTGTGTCTATCTTCTTGTTTCAATTGATGTTGTTTTATTTCCACTTGAGACCTTTTACACTTTCTCTAATCTTGTTGCTGCCGACTGATATGTGTAGTTTATGCCTGAGCTCTGAAGTAACAATACACGTGTGAGAAAGCTAAGGGTAATCACAGGGCTCTCAAAAAAAAACTGTGAGTTGTTGACATGAGCATTCACCAGGGCTGAAGATATATAGCCATTTTAAGTGAAAGAGTGCATGAAAAGTTCCAAGAAGCATGGAACATAATTTATTGGGTCTTGGCTTTAATTAGGGATTCCAGAATACCGTTATTGGCTAGAGCCTTCATTCTAGTTGTTCAGGCAATGGTTGTTTAAACAGGTGGGACAATAGTGGGGATTTAATGCATTGGGAATTATTCTTTCCTTGACCTTTGATGCTCAGAGATTTGAGGGGTACAAATTGGGAACACAAGCCTACCACTGACATGGTAGGCCAGTGTGATAGTCTTGGCTGAGTCACAGTCATCAAAGACATGGTATGCAAAAATGAGAAAATTGCTTGAAATGTATCTAAAAAAAATGATTACTCAAAATCAAAGTTATATTCCAAGTGCCAAGAGGTCAGTTTTTCATCAGTTTCCGTTTTTCTACATTTTTTGTGTCGTGCTTCGTGGACTTCACTTCAAATTTTCACAAGACATAATCCTTATAATACACCATGGTTACAATACTTGAAAATTATTGTTTTTAAACTAAATGGGAGCCTCCACTTGGGTTGCTGTCAGTGCTACCACATCAGCAAGATACTGTTCATTTTTCAGCTGCTGCCACTCATATTCTCAATTTCTGAGGTAGACAAAAATGCTGGAGAAACTCAGCGGGTGAGTCAACATCTATGAAGAGAAGGAATAGGTGACGTTTCGGGTCGAGACCCTTCGTCAAACTGATTGGGGGAGGTGGAAAAAAGAAAGGAAGAGGCGGAGACAGTAGGCTGTGGGAGAGCTGGGGAGGGGAAGGAGGGAGAAAGCATGGACTACCTGAAATTGGAGAAGTCAATGTTCATACTGCTGGGGAGTAAACCATCCAAGCGAAATATGAGGTGCTGTTCCTCCAATATGTGGTAGGCCTCACTCTGGCCATGGAGGAGGCCCAGGACAGAAAGGTCAGATTTGGAATGGGAGGGGGAGTTGAAATGCTGAACCACCGGGAGATCAGGTTGGTTATTGCGAACTGAGTGTAGGTATTGGGCAAAGCGATCGCCAAGCCTGAGCTTGGTCTCACCGATGAAGAGCAGTTGTCACCTGGAACAGCGGATGGAGTAGATGAGGTTGGAGGAGGTGCAGGTGAACCTCTGCCTCATCTGGAAAGACTGCTTGGGTCCTTGGATGGAGTCAAGGGGGGAGGTAAAGCGATAAATGTAGTATTTCCTGCGGTTGCAAGAGAAAGTACCATGGGAGGGGGTGGTTTGGGTGGGAAGGGACAAATAGACCAGGGAGTTATGGAGGGAACGTCTCTGCGGAAAGCAGAAAGGGGAGGAGATGGAAGATGTGGTAAGTGTTGGGATCCCGTTAGAGGTGGCGAAAATGTCGGAGGATTATATGTTGTATGCGACGGCTGGTAGGGTGGAAGGTGAGGACAAGAGGGGCTCTTGTTACGAGTAGGGATATGGGGGGACCGGAGCTGCGGGATATAGAGGAGACCCTGGTGAGAGCCTCATCTATGATAGAAGAGGGGAACCCCCGTTCCCAATTTCTGAAGTCAGCAACTCTAATTGTCAATATTAAAAGTATGTAGATTTATTTATTTTAAGAGTCAGTACGCTTAACGGATTTTTTATTTTGCACACTACAGTTTTTATAACATTTATTTAAACTTAAGTGGCACTTTGCCCGTTTTATATTTGGGTTCAGTGACTGTTGTAAACGGCACTTGTGTCTTCATGGTTGTAATGTTGCAATTCCTCTGTGTCTATTTGTGGTTCCATCTGTTATTTGAAACAGCACTGCAAAGGTAAAACTCTGAAATTAGCATGGGAATTTCTAGAAATCTATGGCAGCATTTGTGATGGGGAGAAAAGAGGTTAATGCTTCATCTGAAGTGATTACATTAATTGGATTAAGCTGAGAGGGGAGATAAACGATAGATTTGTAATTGCAGAAGAAATGAATGGAGTTCAATGACCTGCTGCAGAATCTATGTGAAGGAAAGAACTGCAGATGCTGGTTTAAATCGAAGTGAGACACAAAATACTACAGTTCCGGGTCGAGACCCTATCCTGGTGACTAATTTGAAAAATAATTTCAGTGTACCAAAGAAAAATATATAAAGAGATATGAATGAATGTATGAATAAGTTAATTGGCAAAGTATGTACACATACAAGAAATTTGCCTTGGCGCACCGCATGCAAGTAACAACACGACATACAGTAAACAATTAAGAATAAAACATTAAGAATAAAACATTATAGTTTTAACATGTGAATGAAATAAAATACCAGAGCAAAAGGAGGCTACGTGCTTTTGGTTATTGAGTAGAGCTACTGATCGTGGAATAAAGATGTTTTTATGTCTGGCTGAAGCGGCTTTGACAGTCCGGAGTCGCCTTCCAGAGAGAAGTGCCAGGATGAGAAGGGTCAGAGATGATCTTACCCGCTCGCTTCCTGGCCCTTGCAGTGTACAGTTCATCAATGGGGGGAAGATTGCAGCCAGCAACTTTCTCAACTGATCGAATGATTCGCTGCATCTTCCGGATGTCGTGCTTGGTGGCTGAGCCAAACCAGACTATGATGGAGAAGGTGAGGACAGACTCTATGATGGCAGTATAGAATTGGACCATAATTGCCTGTGGCAGATTGTGCTTCCTCAGCTGCTGTAAGAAGTACAACCACTGTTGGGCCTTTTTGACTGTGGAATCGATGGTGGCCTCCCATTTAATGTCCTTGGAGATGATTGCTCCAAGAAACTTAAAAGGCTCCACAAATATGATGGTGTTGCTGATGGTAAATGGGGGGAGGGGAGGGGGAGCTCTCCCAATGTGTACAAACAATTCCACTGTCTTAAGAGCATTGAGCTCCAGGTTGTTGCAACGACACCAGGACGCCAGCTGTGTCACTTCCTGTCTGTAGGCAGATTTCTCCCCATCCGGGATCAGTCCAATCAGGGTTGTGTCATCTGCAAACTTGAGAAGCTTGACAGAGGAGTTTGTGGAGGTGCAGTCGTTGGTGTAGAGAGAGTAAAGGAGAGGGGAAAGTACGCAGCCTTGCGGGGCTCCTATGCTGAGGGTCTGTGGGTCCGAGATGTGCTTTCCCAGCCTCACATGCTGCTTCTGGTCTGTTAGGTAGCTGGTGATCCCATGACAGAGGGGTTCAGGCACGGTCAACTGGGAGAGTTTGGAGTGTAGTAGCTCTGGCACAATAGTGTTGAATGCAGAGCTAATATCCACAAACAAAATCCCAGGTCCCCAGGTGGTCTAGATGCTGGAGGATGAAGTGCAGCCCAATGTTGACTGTGTCATCCACTAATCTATTGGCCCAGTATGCAAATTGCAGAGGGTCCAGCAGGGGGTTTGTGATATTTTCCAGCTGGGCCAGCACAAGTCCTTCAAAGGTCTTCATGATTACAGAGGTCAGTGCGACAGGCCTGTAGTCATTAAGACCAGTAATCCTTGTCTTTTAGGGTTCAGGGACAATAGTGGAGACTTTGAAGCAGGCAGGGACAGTACAGGTTTGCAGGGACTAGTTGAAAATGTCTGTGTAGACTGGTGCCAGTTGTTCGGCACAGAGCGTTAGGGTAGAGGGGGAAACATTGTCCGGTCCTGGAGATTTCCGGCTATTCTGTCTTCTGAATAGCCTCATTACCTCCTCAATTTCTGTTGTTGGTGATGGAGAAGTGGCCAGTGATGTTCAGCTGCAAGGAGGGGGTGGGTAGTGGCCAAGGGCCCTTCTGCAGGTTCAAAACTCTTTGAACCTGCAGAAGATCAGAAATGGAAATCAGGGAAATACAAAGCACAATCATTTGTTTTGTTTTTTAAAAAAGGCCTATAATCAGGGATTGCAGAGGCAACCAGCGGAAAGCTCAGCAGCAGGACTTTGGTCCAATGAAAGATTCATATCCTAGGATCCTATGAAAGCAGAAATAGCAGCTTCTATTGTAAATTAATGCATGAAGTAAATAATCCAATTCTGGGCAATAGAGTAATCAGGACAATGTTAAGGTACTGTTGCTGAATCTGAATTTGAGCCTGGTTGGAAAAGAGACAGAGACTAGATGCTGATGAAAACCATAGTCCGAACCGCTGCATTTGTTAAAATACATTCAGCAAAATGATTATTCAATTCATCATTGACTCTCCTATTAAAGTGAACTGCATTAGGAGCAGAAAATACAGTGCGCCAGTTACAGAGCAAACATATATATTGTTGCCTAGATGGCAGTGTGAGAAGAGGTCTATCAGTAGCTGTTGCTGCACAATGGTGGAAACAGAAAATCATCTGGAAATTGAGGTGATGGAGAAGAAGTTGGGGGATAACCTGGAGGTGACTACATGGAGAGGAATGAGAATGGCAAGTTTAACACTGGGATCCAAATGTGGGACAGAGAAATACTGTATTTCCCGGCAATGAAGACGCCATTTTTTACCCTAAAATAAGGCCTGAAAATGTACCTGTGTCTTGGAGGCTGAAGGCTAGATTGTTAGGCAAGAAAGATAGGCTTGGGCCAAATCGCTTTTAAAACATGAGGGGGGGGGGGGGGGGGGGCAATGAGGCCTAACACAAAGGTCGGCAACCTATGGCCTGGATCCGTCCCGTAACCTAAACTCATCTGGCCCACAGGCTCTCTCTCTCTCTCACTATCTCTCTTTTTTCTTTTCCTCCCCTTCCTCTCCCCCTCTCCCTCCGTTATGTGATCTCCCTGAGCCAGGAAGTCTCCGTCCCCCAGGCCTGAAAGTGGGACAGACGAAGATGGAGGCTCCCCTGTCCATATTGCCTCCTTGAATGAATTTCCAATCTTCCTTTCTACTGACTAAACCCTTGATCCTGTCCCGCCAGGCATTTTTGAAAATTCAGCAACTCAAAATGGGGGTGTCTTCATTGCTGAGAAATTCGGTTCTTGGGGTGATCTGGTTAATCTGGATGCAGTACATTGTTCAATACCATTGGTGTTGGAAGGGTTGGAGCAGAAGGGTAGAAAGTGGCCAGGATGCATAAAATATCCTGTTATTGATGTCCTGGGAATATTTACCAGAAAATGCATTTTAGAAGTTCACATGTCAAAGGTGAATCATCATAAATAATGCACAATAGACTATTTGTGGGCAGAGAATGTATCTTTTTATAGTTCAAGAAATAGTGACTTTAAGGCTAGATAGACACAAAAAGCTGGCGTAACTCAGCAGGACAGGTCCCTTCTTCTCGACCAGAAATGTCACCCACTCCTTCTCTCCAGATATGCTGCCTGTCCCGCTGCGTTACTCCAGCTTTATGTGTCTATCTTCGGTTTAAACCAACGTGCAGTTCCTTCCCACAGTGACTTTAAGGCAATGTTTTGGGCTCTTCCATCCTTTTCTGCTTGTGGCTCACTGTTTGATGGTTTTCCCAGCCGTGCCCCAGCTTTTGGCTTCTGCTGCCCTTCACCATGTTGTGTTTAGATGGCTTTGTTTTTTCTTGCCTTCAAGTATCCCAATTTATGGACTTTCACTGGCACTTGAGTCGTATAAACTCTCTGTAACCCGGGCTAGATTTCCTGTTCAGCTTGGTTCTTTGTTTTAGTGCGGAGCAATTCAACCTTTCTTCCTGAGGCTTCCTTTCAACATTCGTCGCTGACAGTCGTATCAATCAGTGACTCCAGAAGGCCATCAGTCACGCCACAATTAACTTCACTGCTTCTTTACCCATTTTGCCTCAATTCCTCATACCAATCGCACATGGTTGAAAAGCAAAAAAGGCTGCAGACGTTGGAAATTTGAAATAAAAAAGAGAGTACTAGGGTCTGTCGGCATTTGCAGAGAGGGAAAACTGATTAAATGTTTCGGGTTAATGACCCTTCATCAAAACTGGAAACAAGTAAGCGTGAAGAGAGGGAGAGGAATGAGGAGAACAGAAGAAATACCTGTGACGAGGCAATGACGAATGTTGTCCAGGGGACACAGTTGTATTTGGTTCTGTCAAAGGAAAGGAAATGGATGCTTGTAATCAAGGCTAATTGTGGTTGAATCTGCCAGGGACAAAAGCTGCAGCCAGTGAACACTGTGGAATCATTAGAGCTCATATGTTACCCATTACAGCAAGGTTCAAACTATAGGGGACAGCCATAAATATGCTGAAACCTAATACAGATGGTTATAAATGCCTTTAAGATTTTAGTAGACACCTATTTAAATGGAGTATGGAGATGGGCAAATCTAGGAGAGGAAAAGTAACTGACTAAAATGTGTAGGAATTGAAAAATATTTGTGGAAATTCTAGCAGTTAGAATGAAAATGGGAAGCTTCACCAATGCTGTTGCTGTTATAAACAAAGGTGACTAGGAATAGCTTAGGTCATTGTTCCTTTACATATATTACAAAAAGACAAGTATCTGCGAAATGCTTAGGTTCCCAATGCACAAACCTTTGCCTGTAAGAATGCTGTGCAATCAAATAGTCATTCAAAGCGAGAACAAGGTATGCCATTTCAGAGATAATTATGGTGTACGTGGGTTGTCCAAGTGCAAAAAAGCATAGTCCTGGGTCATATCTACTAATGAATGAAGGCATACCTTGTCAAGGCCATGGATGGAGTTGCAATGAACAGATTAGATTTTTTTAAAAACATTGCATTACACTAAAGGGAGCAACTGCATGTCACCTTTTCCAGAGGTAATTGGAGAGTCAACAATGTGAATTAAGGGAAAACTTGGAGTGGCAGAGAAAAGTAAAGCCCCTTACGTGTCCTTGGCACGCTAATCACGCGACCTCATCTGGAGCGCGTGACGTCATTTGAAGATGGACACAAAATGCAGGAGTAACTCAGCGGGACCGGCAGCATCTCAGGAGAGAAGCAATGGGTGATGTTTCGGGTCGAGACCCTTCTTCAGTCTGAAAGAAGGGTCTTGACCCGAAATGTCATCCATTACTCCAGCATTTTGTGTCTCTATTCAATTTTATTGGCCCCGCTCTGGGAGTAGGAGTGGGGGCGGATCTGGACCGCAACGGCCGTGAGCCCCAGGCCGAGCTCGGCGATCATTTGCCTGCTTCTACTGCTGTTGGAGGTGAGACGTTGCGTCACGCCAGGGTCTTGGGCCTGTCCCGCTTTGGCCGTCAGTTCAGGCCGCTTCAGGCCAGTGGCGCGTGAAGATTTTGTTCGCTACAAAATTTCGGAGCGCTGCGCGATACCGCGCACAACTCCATACCCCTCCGTGCTTCTCAATGGGACTGGCCCCACGCGCCCACACGATGCCCGTGCGCCTCAACGCGACGACGAGGTCGCGTAATTTGCGTGCCAAGGACACGTAAGTGGGACAGGGTCTTAACTGTCTACGACTTGGATAAAATAGCAGTTTGGTTTGGAATAAATGAATTCATTTAGACAAGACAGCTGAGGAAAAAGTTAAATACGAAGTGCTAGAGTAACTCAGCGAGTCATGTTGTCTGACCCGCTGAATTAATCCAGCACTTCGTCTATCTATGGTATAAACAAGCATCTGCAGTTCCTTGTTTCGTCTGAAGAAGGGTCTCGACCCGAAACGTCGCCTATCTCCTTCGCTCCTTAGATGCTGCTGCACCCGCTGAGTTTCTCCAGCTTTTTGTGTAACCCTTGTTTCTACATGTTGGGGCGAAAGTTAGTATGTAAGATTATTTTGTTGATATTTTCTGATGAGAACCTGTACAGGACAAATAAGTGACCAGGTTGTAGGATGTCAGAAAAAATTGGATGTCAGAGTTAAGAAACAGTTTATGGACTGGTGGGTTTGATGTTCAATAGTGGTGTCATAGTCCAAAATGTGGTCAGAAAAGGAACTGCCTAACAAGTTACCGTTTTTTAATTAAGTAGTTTGCCAATCATCCAACCGTTAATGTTCTGTTTGTGGTGACGTTATCTGTTAACTCTACTCTCTTAACTGATTGTTACTAAAATACTTGCTCATTTTGCAGTTTTATTCCTGATGAAAGATTACATTTAAAACCTTTATCCATTTTACTATTTGGCCAAATGTTATTAGCTCTCTTCGGAATTTCCCATTTTCATTTGGTCAATTATACAGTGCGTTCTCCTCTAGCAACACACAGCAGACGCAAGTAGTCAGTATTTTATAAATGAATTGGGTGAAAACCATTGAAAATAGTATAAACGGTTGAAGCTGATTTTAGTTTTTAAGCTCAAGTGCTTATTTAACCTGGAAATTTTACTAGGAGTTCTGTTCTTCAGAATAATTTAGACAGGAAACCACTAGATTACTCATGGAAACTACATGAGATTTGAGTCCATTAAATTATTCTCCTAACCTACTGATTCAATCTTTTCAACTTTCTCCGACACAATCTAATTTTGTTTCTTTTGTGAAGCGGTTTAATTGTTGTCATGTGAATAACATGATTTTAGCATTAAGTGAAGTAGGAGATTTCATAAAGGTTTTCTTGGTCCAGGAATTCTGGTTCTTGGGTTGGAATCTTGGCTGTTTCTGCAGGAAATATGACATTAAGGATTTCACACACAATCAAAATGAACTCTCCACAAAGCCACCATTCGCCACCATGCGCAAACTGCTTGTGCGGTTGCGAAGTCGAGACGTTCCCCAAAAATATGCCTTTAATTATTCATCTTTACTTGTATGTTCTCTGTGCAGTGATTACTTCTTTTGTTCTGAACAATGGTGAGGGATTTAAGAATCTATCAATGTTCTCTGTCTGAACTCGCAGTTCAGTGTTACTTGAAATTATTATTGTTAGTAATATTCATTAAATTGATCAATTCTTCCAATATTTATTGAGCCTTCTTGATAGCTGTTTGAAATTTATTTTCTGTTTTGTAATCATTATGGACTATTACCGCCAGATATTTTATTTATTTTTCTTCCAGGACTTGATGGGATAGATGTAGGAATGATGTTACATCTATCCCTTGTGTATAAAAGCATGGATTCACAATCTCAAAGTAAGAGTGGGTCATTCAGAAAAGAGACAGTGATTGATTTCCTCATAGGTTATTGAATGTATGGAATTGTATTCAAGAAAGAGATAAATGGATATTAGATCAAATGATTGAAACATTCGGCATAGAATCAGTTCCTTCAGTCCACAAAATTCACACTGATGATCATCACCCATTCATATTAGTTCTATGTTATCCCTCTTTCTCATCCAGTCCCTACACACTAGGGGCAATTTACAGAGGCCACTTAACTTACAAACCCAAACATCTTTGGGACGTGGGAGGAAACCGGAGCACCCGGAGGCAACCCACGCGGCCTGGAGAATGTGCAAACTGCATGTAGACAGCACCCAAGGTCAGGAATGAACCTGAGTCTCTGGCACTGCGAGACATTAAGGGAATTGGGAGATTGAGGTTTAATGCCAGAATGTAGCATTGAGCTAAATGATCAGCCATGGTGGCTTATTCCCACTTCTATATAGTAATTACATTAAATTTAATTATTAGATGTTTTATGTATGATATGTAAATATTGGTCTGATAAAATCATAAAATAGCAGAACCAGTTGTGAACCAAAAATTGCCTTGTTGTAGTTGTATTTTTATGGTTAAGATGGTACTTTTAAACTAATGAAATGCAAATTGATGTGTACTGTAGTGAATGGGGCATCTGAGACCTCCTAAGCATTTTTGATTCAGTGAATGAATCTTCTATGTGTTCTTGGGTGGGTAGAGAAACATGTGGATTAAGAGGAGAAACTGAAAGATAGAAAATTGTCAGAAATTCTAAATTTCAGTAATTTATTTCCTGTCAATTGAATTGCATTTTATTGTTTATTTGATGTCCCAATTAAGTATGGTTAATGTAAATATCTTTAAAAATGTAATTGTTTGCTTTATTCCATTTATTTTCAAATTAGTTTACAATAAATGAGGGACATGTCAGAAAATCTATGAAGTTCCTGGGGCCTCTTCGTAAAATATAAAGGTGCTATGATTTACACTGAAACCTGTATTCTGAAAGGTTTCTTGTTGTCTGATTTTTTTATAAAAGGAAAGTATCTTTCGAGGGAAATACTGATTGGGGAAAGGACATGAATTTGAATCCGAATAAAAGTAGAATTGAGTGGCCTTCCATCAGTGAAGCTTCCTCCACCTCTGAAGTAGCTGAATTGCACATCATCAAATTGCACTTTCATAAAATTTATGGAGAAATGCTAAGTAGCTAAGACTGAACGTACATGCAAACTGGTTTTAGTTTTTCCTGGCAAGATTTGCAGACAATTAAAAGTTTAATTTTGTGCATTAGAAGCTTTTGCAAGTTAACTCCTTCATGAATGTACTCTAATAGAAGTGCAAAAAAATCTATGTTGTCTGTTCTGAATGAGATTTATAAAAAAGTGGTTCAAAGGCCATCAAAAACTCATTGCAGTGAGCTTCTTGTTGCATTTAACAGAAAAAAACAGTTAAGAATTGTATTGAAAAGCTAACTTCAATGAAAATAAGTTAGTTAGCAATTCAATATATTCTATTTTCCAAAGATAGACACAAAAAGCTGGAGGAACACAGCGGGACAGGCAGCAGCTCTGGAGAGAAGGAATGGGTGACGTTTCGGGCCGAGGCCCGTCTTCAGGCTGGTTTTCCTGTTCACACACCACTGCTTATTATTCCATATCAATGCATGCTCTTTTTTAAAATAGTTTCCTCTTACAGATTCTGATACTGTTCCACATTAGGGCGTTATTTAAAGGGTTCAGGCTCCTTTTTGGTAAGCTTCCATTTTGATCTGAAAGCTAATGTCTTGGAGGTCACAATCACACTTGATCGTGAACTACTGCATTGTCAGGTTGATCCTGTCCACATTTAACATCCACTCATCTCCATCAGGATTCATTGCCCAAGGACCGGGAATGAAAACTACGGCTTCTTGGAGAGTTATTAGATGACGTCAGTCAATGAGAGCTTTCTGGCCTTTTTAGCTCAATTTCACACTTAATTAACAAGAATGAAGATTTTAAAGTTTATTGTGAGAATTGTTGAAGGTGTTCAAAACATCAGGAGCATTGTTTCCTGTAAGAGTGAGAGTAATATTTCTGTTATCTACTGTCTGGATCCTAATTCTGATGGCCCACAATTGATTAGCAAGGAGAAGATTGATTGTTGAGTTAAGTTAGTGGAAGAGAAGAACGATATGCACAGGCTGTTGCTTAATGCATTTAGCACAGCAGACCAGGAGTAAATTTCTACCCTACTGTTAAAGCAGGTGAGAATTCTGAACTGCAGGAAAATAGATTGGAGTGCTGCACGGTGGCGCAGCAGTAGAGTTGCTGTCTTACAACGCCAGAGACTCGAGTTCGATCCTGACTACGGGTGCTGTCTGTGTGGAGTTTGCATGTTCTCCCCATGACCACGTGGGTTTTCCTCGGGTGCTCCGGTTTCCTCCCACATTCTTTGGTAACATTGTGCCTAGTGTGTAGGATAGTGTTAGTGTACGAGGGTCATTGGCTGAAGGGCCTGTTTCCGTGCTGCATCTCTAAACCAAACTAATAGCTAGTTGAAAATGTCATAAAATAGTCGAACTACTGCTTCTAATTGTGCAGCGGCAACAGTTCTACATGTAGCATCAGCAGGAGGAAAGCCATTTTCTGAAGCGACCACAATTTGAGTGAGGAGGGATTGTCACTTACTGCTTCAGATTCCTTAAATGTCTGACCAACTCATTCTGAGCATCTGGAATCAGCAGGCTGGAGATTAATGGCCACAGAATCCATATGAGGAATGATGCTGAGACCAGAAGCAAACATAAAAGGGGGTAAAGTCTGTCACTTTCCTGTGGATCAAGGTCAAAGTGAGTTTAGCTACAAAAGATGGTAGCTACATGTGAGATTTTGGGCATAATTAAGGGAAGCAAAGGATTTTTATAGCATTCTTAATGCCCAGAGGACATCACAACATGCCGTGCGGCTAGTGAGGTACCTTTTGAAGTGTTGCACTGCAGGAAATTGCAACTTCCAGTTGTATCAGTACAGTGTATATCACAAAACCGCAAAGAGGAACATGACCAAATAATGTTGTTTAACGTAATTTTGATTGACCGATTAAATCCAGGTAATTATCTCTTTCAGTTTACAGAATCATTGGCAGGGAAAGTGACCAGTGCATTTATTGAATAGTAACTTGATCAAAAGCACTAATTTTAGTTTAAAAAAACTCCAGATTGTTATTGCAAAAATAAAATTTGAGGTATGAATTTAAAATGCTATCTTTGATCAAAGAGCTTATCCCCTTTTACAGGGTCTTTAAAAAGATCCAGTAAAAATTTAAGTAATTGAGAAAACTCCTGTTCCCCCCACAAAGACGGGTAGTTATGATTGATTGTTGAGGCTAATTATTTCAGCCCAAGCCATTGTAACTTGAGTTTCTCAGCGCAATGTCCCAGACATGTCTTTTGTAAATGACTTCCATTGCAAGGTTAGAAGTGTGTTTTTTTGCTGGTGATTGTTTAACGTTTGATTCAAGGTAGGGAGATATTTGATAAGCAAGCGAGTGAAAGGTTATTGGGAGCCATAAGAAAGAATGTAGAATGAAGAATGTAGAATCAGTCTGAAGAAGGGTCTCGCCCCGAAACATCACCCATTCCTTCTCTCCAGAGATGCTGCCTGGCCCGCTGAGTTACTCCAGCATTTTGTGTCTACCTTCGATTTAAACCAGCATCTGCAGTTCTTTCCTACACAATGTAGAATGGAGGTTTGTAATCAAATTAGCTGTGATTTTATTTCATGCAGAACGGTTCAAGGGGCTGACTGGCCAATTTCCGCTCCTATTTTACATGTAATTTCTGAATCCTTGGGTGAGGACGTATTTCAAACCTGCATACCGCAACACTTGGAGAAAATTTGTGTTTATGCCAGTGGCATGGAATGCCCAGAAAGAGTTTAACCACCTCCCCCGATAATTCAATAGTGAATATCCCATCGGCTTCATTGTGGAACCACTTTGGTACAGAATAGTAAGATTAAACGAGAACTTACCAGCTTGAAGCTTGATCTTTATTTTATGAGGAGTTACGATGATGGATGACGTGAAGAAGCCCGCCAGCAAGCATGCGCGTCAACCTTCAAAGCAGCGGTGTGAAATCGCAGATAACAGTTGTTGAACTGAACATAGGAAGATTCGAGAAACTAGAACTACTAGCTGACCTTTATGAGAGAGGGTTGGGAGTGGAGGGCACCTAATCCCTCATCGTAACTCCTCATAAAATAATGATCAAACTTCAATCTGATAAGTTCTCGTTTAATCTTACTATTTTACTTCGGAGTCACGTGAGTGAAAAGTTTATACTTCACAAATGAGTCAAATCAAGGATTATTCGGATTCCTCCATCCTTTTGCCTTGTAAATATATTAGAAACTAATTGGTAAGGTTCATGACACGACTTCTCAATTACCCCATTTGTGTATAATACTTGAATTTCAGCTTGTACAACCAAACCTTTCTGTTGTGAGTGAACAAAAATCTGGTTTGGTGTATGCTGTGTGGGTAGAAATGAATTGGGAAGGAATTTGATTTGGAACCCTTGTATACTGTGCAGTATAAACGGATCTGATCTTATCCAACGCCATTCATTAAAAACAAGTGCAATCTCCCACCAACTTGTAACTGATCCACATACCCTATGTTCCGGAAAGAACCAGACCCACCTACCTCCATGGTTACCATTGGATGAATGGTTTTTATTTCCGCCCTTGAGGTTTGGGGGGTAGGACTGATGGAGTGCGCCAACTGCGCATCTTTGATGAGGGCCGGCTCGGGCCTTGGCCTAAAAAAGACCTCTGCCCAGAGTGTTCGGCCTTCGAGCTGCCACCAGCTTCAGTGAACCGTTTACTGTTGAAGGGAGCGTATGGGTGCTGCCGCCGGAATGATGAAGCTTTGCTTGTCGATGGGATCTTCATTAGCCTGACAGCTTTTCTTCTTCGTCCAGATCCTTGACCTGCTTAGGCAGATCTTCTCCAAACAAATAATTCGGCGGCTGTACGTTGCTGGCTCTGCACAGTTCCGCAAACTTGGGGTTCAGGGCAGGTCGGAAGGAAACAGTTCATTTCAAAATGTGCGTTGCACATTAATGCCAGGGCATCCTGTTGTACATCAGACAGGGGACCCCCATCCACAGACCTGGCAAAGGCCGTGATTCCTGAAACCAACAATTTTAGGATTCTCTGGAGCTTCACCTCCTGGGCTCTGATGGCCCATTCAATGTAATCCCAGATGGAGCTGTTAACAGCCGGCACGTTTAGCGAAGCATAATTAGCAGGTGTGTGGTACTTCATAGATGTTTCCTCCATTACCTGTTCCTGGAGCTGGTGTGATGCAAGGTAATTGATGCTCGTAGCCAATTCCTCATCCAGTGGCTCCCCTGGTGCGATGGTAATCGCAAACTTTGATGCCATAGCAGGTAAATCTGCTCCGAGTCAGACCAAAACTGACCCCGAATGCTCCCCTCCTCAGAGAGGGAGACATTGTGCAGCCCTGAACCAGGCGCCGCCGCGGGCCCCCGAGGAGACCCGCGCTGATATAACTCCGTTCCATGGAGCATATCATGATGGAGCATCCTTGCCATCAGGTGCTCCATCCGGGAAAAACGCCCGAACACGCTATCCATTGTAGGAGGCGAACCCTCCTGGCCTGACTCGTCCGAGTCAACAGACCTCACAGAATTTCTCTTAGTTTTCCCTCCTAGCGTGGTTTCCAAGGTACTTTCAACAGGCACCAAGTCTGAAGCCGCTGGCCGCACCGCCAGCGACTCGGATGGCAAAATCGACGGCCGCTTGCTACCCGCACTCCCGCGATCTTCCATAGCTGGTTTCCCCGCGGCCCGTCTGGACTTCACCCTGGATTTCTCCATAATAGTTCGCACTTGAAGCTCTGCAATCAAGAATTACCAAACCAAAAACGACCTCAGTATTAACACTTACCTGTAGGATTTTTAAACTTACCACTGGAGGAGTGACACGCTTGCCAGCCAGTCGTGTGCAATGCATTAGATGTAATTGACACGCATGCGGGCTGGTGGGCTTCTTCACTCACGTGGCTCCGAAGTAAAATCTTGAACGATCTGTTACATAAGTATTCGAGAGTAGGTACTCTGTACTGAGGACCCTCTGTCTAATTAAAAATCAAGTAAAGATAAATGTTGCCTTATACAGGAATGTGATAAGTGGTATCATTTGTTCTACTTGAAGAACATGATTATAACTGAAAACTAGGAGGGAGAAAAAGTGATTTTTTTTATAAAGAACTTTCCTCAGGAATAGATGGTTGTAAAGGTAAGTTTTGCCAAAGACTGAAGGCCAACTGAGCCTTAGTTTGTGAAAGGACAGAATGAGAGAAAGGAAAATTCTGCTCTATTTTTATTCCCGCATTGCACAGCCAAGAGCCTCTCCCCATCTTTTTATATGTCTCTAATCATAGTCGTTTTTAATATAGTTTTGTGTGTTAATCGTTGAATATTGATATTGGTTTATTATTGTCACGTGTACCGAGATGCAGTGAAAAACTTTGCTTTGTGTGTTATTCAGGAAAATCATACCATACATAGGTATATA
The DNA here is from genome assembly GCA_963514005.1 of Raja brachyura. Next base: position 70,369,086 of record OY740783.1, on the reverse strand, counting down.
GTAAGGCAAAAGAGAAAATAAACAGATTGCAGAATATAGTGTTCTACAAAAAGTGCAGATAATAAAAGGCTGCAAAGTGGTAGATTGGAAGTTCAGGAAATGGATCCCTAATGTAAGAGAAGACCATTCAAGAGGCTGACAACAATGGGGGAAGAAGGTGTTCATGAATCTGATGTTATGTGATTTCAACCTTTCATGTCGGCTGCAGACAGGAGAGTGCAAAAGAGGAATGACCAGCTTGTGAGTGGTCTTTTATGTTGAAAAAAAACATAAAGTGCTTCATTTTGGGTTGGGACCCTTCTTCAGACTAATTATAGTGAGAGGGGAGAAAGCTGGAAGAGAGGTGGGAACAGGACAAAGCCTGGCAAGTGATGGACAAAGGCCAGTGATGAGAAGAAAAGAGGCTGCCAGGTAAGGAATAAAGGAGAGCAGATTCATAAAACGTAAAGCCAGACCAGGGGATGTAGGTAGAAGGGGATAGGAGGAGGGGAAAGGATTTGAGATTCAGCCCACTCCTGTGGTGTTATCTGTAAACTTGGAAATGGAGCTGGGGCAGAATTTGGCTGCGTGTTTCGAGAGTATAATAAGGGGCTGAGAACTGAGCCTTGAAGGAGACGGGTATTGAGAATCCTCAGAGAGGATGTTTTGTTGTATGTCCTTACTAATTGCTGTCCGTGGATTAGGATGTCAAGCATGCAGTTACAGAGGAGGGAACTAAAACCTAGGTCCAGGAGTTTGGAGATGAGTTTGTCCCCAGTATGTGTAGGATAGTGTGCGGGGATCGCTGGTCAGTACAGAATCGGTGGGCCTTCAGGATCATTGAACAAATTTTGTCTCTCTTGGAGATCTGAGCGTGATCTCCAAGTTGTCACCCTTCCTACATCTGACTTCTTGGTAAACAGAATCAGATTCTGTGTACAAAGGAACTAGATAAATAAAGGGGTAACGACATGCATAGTGTGAATAATGCCAGTCTCCAGCCCTCCACCCTCTTCCAGTCCCTGCGTTGTGAGGTTTCTTGACCACCGTGTGTTCCTGATGTGCTGAGGTTTTGATCATTTAAACATTGCAAATGTTAAATCTGTCATCAGTTTTCGGCATGAACTCCATGACCTCACCATTTGAATCCTCCTTTCTGATCATGATTTTGAATGATTAGTTCAGTTTAAAGTTTAGGCATACAGCATGGAAACGGGCCCTTCGGCCCACCGGTTCTGAACTGACCAACGGTCCCCACAAGTGATCCTACACACACTGGAGACAATTTACAATTTTACCAAGCCAATTAGCCTACAAACCTGTACGTCGTTGGAGTGCGGGAAGAAACTAGAGCTCATGGAGAAGACCTGCACAAGTCACAGGGATAACATACAAACTCTGTACAGACAGCACCTGTAGTCAGTATTGAACATTGGTCTCTGGCACTGTAAGGAAGCAACTCTATCGCTGCACCACTGTGCCACACCTGTGCTGCAGCTTTGTTAATTTAAACATTGGGAATGCTAAATCCATCATCTTTCGTTTTTGTCATGAACTACATGAGCTCACCATTTGAATCCTCTGTCTGACCATGGTTTAGATGATCTGGACAGTTTGCAGCTTTACTATTCCATCTGATCACAACTGTGCATCTCCTCTCACACTCAGAGGGCCTGTGTAACATCCCCTGCCACATGTCTGCGCTCATCCATGCCTGAGCCGTTTCCCAGGCTCCGCTCCTCCTCAACTCCCCTGGCTACGCTTATCCTTCACATTTCATTAACCATAACTTGTTCAAAACTCGACTACTTGCATTGGGGCCCAGGGTCTCATATTTAGATATCTCATCCCATTTCCAAATCTCTTTAAGCCCTCTCTCCACCACAAAAACTCTCTGAAAAATTTGTGTTCTTCTGATTCTGGAGTATTGTGCATTTTGTCACGTATGACCCAGAATTTCTGGCCAATTTTTTTCACGTTTTCGGAATGAGAGGGCAGGGTCGACCAGTACTCCAAAACTTGCTTCATAAAATGTTGCCACTCTTTTTCCTCCTTGAAGGCTCACCTTAAAACACAGATCAAGCTTTCAATTAGTTGTGACATCGTCTTTATTTTATCTTCCGATTGGCTTCTCTGAAGCCCCTCGCGTCGTTGTCTTTGTTGAAAGTGTTTTATAATTGCAAGCTGTTGTAATTAAGCAAATGTTGGCTCACATTGATGCTGCATGACTCTGGATGAGCAGCTTGCATTGATAGCAGAAGCATTGTGTATTAAGGGCTAAGTTTTCTTCAATAAGAATTATTGCAAGAAAAAGAAGTCATTTGCAACCATAGAACACTTCAGTCAAGTATCCGGATGAAAAAAAAACTTTTATTTTTCACTTTACTCAGTCACAGGACTTCTCACAGCACAGAGTTACTTTGAAGATATAATCACTGTTTTATAAATAGGTAATTGCAAAATCCAAACTACATACAGGTTTCACAAGAGGCAAACAAATTAACTGCCAAATAATTGGCTGCATTAGCTGAAGGATTGCTAAGACAGAATAAGCATTTCTTCTCTTTAAACAGCCTCCTGAACAGGTAAACAGATGGTACTTCATCAAAACAGCTTTCCCCTCAGCGTGGGACTGGCATATGAGTATAGATTGCATTGCTGTGGGGATGTTTCATAGTACAATCTATGATTTACAGATAAGATCGTTGAAAATTCAGCAAGATGACATTGCAAATGCAAATCTCCAAGAATGTGAAAACCAACATCAATTGCTATTTTATACTGATGAAGCAGCGTGTAGCTTGCTTTGTGCTGGTAAATTATTTACACAATTTCACTCCTTCTGCCATTTCCTGTGGGACCAGGCTCTGATCTTAAAGATCCATATAACATCTTAATATGCGAGAATGGCAGAAACCCCAGGGAAATTGCTAAAACAGGTGTAAGTGTGCATTTACACATTTCCTCTGTGGTCTCTTTGGTTGAAGGCATTGACATCACTGTGTGGAATTTCTGAGCCAAGTTACGAATGGATAACGCAGTTTGAGTACAAATTTCTATAGGTCTCATTCTGACAGAAAGTTAACTGCATTTATAAGCCTTCTCTAAAAGAACATTAGCTTTAAATGTTGAAACTTCACTTTCATGTTCTGCAGAAGAACCAAATCCAAGGGGATGACGTTATTTTTAGAATCTGAGTGATTAGAACAAACATATGCTGGTTGTTCAACTATAAGCCTTTCACTGTGGCTTCAAGACAAGATAATGAATGGCTGTTCTGTAGCTGGATAACAAGATACATATAGAATCCCAAAGATCTGGCAGCCACACTATGTTGAATGAGGTCAATAAACCCAGTGTTTCAGCATATTTCTCCCATTTCGTCAAATATCAACTTGCAAAGTGCTCTAAATGACCGTTTTAAGACTTGGAAGATTTGCAGGCAAACTTCAGAGGCAAACCAAAAAGCAGTGTTTTTTTTTAATTGTGGTTTTGTTTTATTTAAGAGGTTTGGTTATCATTACTAATGGTGTCATAGTGGAATGCTTGCTTGGGAAAGTTGCAAATACAGATAATGTTCATTTGCCGTTCACCTAGCAGGCAATACAAAACCTGCAACTAAACTTTGTGGTGGCTGCAAAAGTTCTTTTTAATTTGAAGATCCCGTGAGGAACAAAATAATATGGTATGTGTAGGAAAGAACTGCAGATGCTGGTTTAAATCAAAGGTAGACACAAAATGCTGGACTAACTCAGATGGACAGGCAGCATCGACACAAAATGCTGGAGTAACTCAGCAGGACAGGCAGCATCATACAAAATGCTGGAGTAAAGGGCCTGTCCTACCAGCATCCGACTCCATGCGATTAGCGCAATCAAACTAGAAGCGGGGGCCGCACGGAGGTCGAGTGATCCCCTGTACAGGGCCGTTCCCACCAGCATGCGCCTGCATGCGGCAAGCGCAACCAAACCGGCAGCGAGGGCTGCGCAGAGGTCGGGTGAGTGGCGCAACGCGGCGCAAAGTGAGGCGAACTTAGAACAAAGTCTTAAGGTACGTTCGCCAGGACAGAGAGGGGCACACAGAGAGGGGCACAGAGGCACACACACAGAAGGCCACGGAGCCACACACATAGAGGGTCACGGAGGCACCTACAGATAGGTTCACGGAGGCACGATGTCGAGGCGGTGTGTCATGCGTCGAGGCGACTGCGAGCCGACAAGCCGTTGCCACGCGGAATTTTTGAACATAGTCATTTTTTTGGGGCCCCGATGTCGGGATGAACTCCGCACAGCTCCGGCGATCGAAGTGGGACCGGCCCTGTGACGCCAGACGGCTCAAGCGACCACGTTAGGTCGCGCTAATCGCATAGAGTTGCATGCTGGTAGGACAGGCCCTTAACTCAGCAGGACAGGCAGCATCACACAAAATGCTGGACTAACTCAGCAGGACAGGCAGCATCGATACAAAATGCTGGAGTAACTCAGCGGGACAGGCAGCATCACACACAATGCTGGAGTAACTCAGCAGACACAAAATGCTGGAGATGCTGCCTGTCCCGCAAATAATATAGCATATTCATTTACCTGTAGATTTCAAGGTGTATGGATTAAACCCTCGTTTTAATGGACCTCTTTATAACGGTTATCGACAGAGCCTCGACTCGCACCTTCTCTCGGCGGCTTAGAGCATAGTCTTCCGAGCGCCCTCACCCGACTCACAAGATGTAACTTCCATCCTTCGCTTTATCCACTCGACTGCCTCCTCCTCCAGTCACTATGTCCACTCGGCCTCCCCTACTCCATCCCCTCCACTTCCTCCTCCTCCCCGTGAGTCGCCGACATACTTTACCTTGGACGCGACAGCAGGTGAGAGTGGTAGGAGCCCTATGATGACCAAGCGTGTCTTGTCGTTGGCAGTGGCCTGAAGTATGTGCTGTCCCAGGGGCTACGGTGTGAGCCGCCACAACAGCCACATGAACTGGTGAAGAAGGGCTCGCTGGTGCAGACCAGCAGCATTGGTCCCTAGTTTTAATGTGAAATGACACAAAGTGCTGATGTAACGCAGCAGACTGAATCAGTCTGAACAAAGGTTGTGACAATACCGATCCATGTTCTCCAACGATGCTACCTGACCTGCTGAGTTACTCCAGCACTCTGTGTCCTTTGTGTCAAGATTCTTGATTAGTACAGGTGTCAGAGTTTATGGAGAGAAGGCAGGAGAATAGGGTTAGGAAGGAGAGATAGATCAGCCATGATTGAATAGCGGAGTAGACGATGGGCCGAATGGCCTGATTCTACTCCTATTCGTTATGACCTTTAGAGTAATAGCCAACATCTGCAGTTCTTTGTTTCAACTACATACAGTTGTATTACTCTGTTATAACGGACAATCAACAATAATGGACACCATTCCCCTTTCCTGTGACTTTCCCTCTGAAGAAGGGTGTCGCCCCCAAACATCACCCATTTCCTCTCTCCGGAGATGCTGCTGAGTTACTCCAGCTTTCAATGTCTATCTTCGGTTTAAATCAGCATCTGCAATTTCTTCATACCCAGGACAAGAACAACCGAGTAAAGGTGCCTGTACAATTAACTACACTTTCAACCCTCACTGCCAAAGTGCACACTTGTGGAATGGCCAGAGTGATGTGGCATATGAGCAAGTATTAGGTTGTGAAATTCTACGTTTAAACAAATGATTATCTTTGCAGTGAAGGAAAAGAGAAGCAAATTGTATCAGAGGGTTGGTGTGAGGTGGTGAAAGTGTCTATCTGAATAGTGTTAATAAACATTCAGTTCAAAGTATGAAAATGATGAAGGGTCCCACTATATGCCCATGTACACATAACACATAATACAAAGCATTTTTGCAGATTATTTGCTTCCTTTTCTGGCCCAGCGGTAGTCCAGTGCCCTTCTCCAATGGTTTATTATTCCAATACACTGTCTTTGTCTGAATATATATCATGGTAGTTGATTTTGAGGTGCTTTCTTTTAGTGGTGATTGCTTCCTTGAGAATTTAACCTTAACTCATAGGATGAATTCACAGACTTTGGACATTTTTCCCAATGGTTTTGTTTTGGAATTTTTATAACTGATGAGAATTTGAGTTGGCTTTCCACGCAGTTAGCCAAGTTATTAAATTGTAAGATTTTGGCTACAACCTTGATTTCATGGCGAATGCGCAACCTGCATCATTTCCCTGGATACTTAATGTTTTTAATTGAGCAGTTTTCCAATTTTGGAGTTACTAACTGTTGCCAGCAACATCAGCCTTCTAATATCTTAATTCTTAATGCACTTCCATTAACAGTGAGATATCCCATAGCCAAGCCAGACTTCATATTTGACTGCCTTTGACATGCCTTTAAGGTGATGTTGATCAAAAATGATCTTGCATTTTTGCCCACTTTCAACAAGACCCATATTAAAGCACGTCATAATGGCTGAGAACAATCCCAGGTGTTGATTTAAATCTGCCTTGGTCACCACGCATCATTATTTTATCTGAGCAAACATGATTATGTTTTAATTTAGTTGCCTTTGCATTCAAGGTTGATCAATTTGAATTTACTTTTTCATGTTTTGTAGTTATGTATAAAGAACTAAAGCTGTACATGCATATATCATGCTTATCTGTTTTTGCCTGCAGTTAGCCTATTCAGTGGTCATGATGACAGGATCTGCCATCAGTCCCAGGGTTGGTTGTAGCAGATCATGCAGCAAGAATGTGCTCCCAAGGTTTATGTTGATGCAAACATGAACCCTCATTTCTCAATGGTATCTTCTTCACTTGTGAGACCATTATGTACTGCAAACTGAAGAGATAGAAACATAGAATTAGGTGCAGGAGTAGGCCATTCGGCCATTCGAGCCTGCACCGCCATTCAATATGATCATGGCTGATCATCCAACTCAGTATCCCGTACCTGCCTTCTCTCCATACCCTCTGATCCCCTTAGCCACAAGGGCCACATCTAACTCCCTCATAAATATAGCCAATGAACTGGCCTCAACTACCCTCTGTGGCAGAGAGTTCCAGAGACCCATCACTCTCTGTGTGAAAAAAGTCCTTCTCATCTTGGTCCTAAAGGATTTCCCCCGTATCCTTAAGCTGTGACCCCTTGTCCTGGACCTCCCCAACATCGGGAACAATGTTCCTGCATCTAGCCTGTCCAACCCCTTAAGATTGCAGATGCTTGTTTCTGGAGCATGATACCAAACTACTGGAGGAATTCCATTGGTTGAGTAACATCTCGGCCCAAAAACATAAATGATTCCTCCCCAACCCCCAACTATGCTGCTTAATCCACTGAGTTCCTCCAGCAGTTTGTGTTTTGGTACATTTTCATTTCAAACTGCTTTCGGTCAAACTTACATGTAAATACTGCCAGTAAATATAGAAAGATTTAGACATTCATGTGGAATATTCTTGTAGGGAAGACTTGTTTGAAAATGAGAATGTTGACACCTGTGCCCTTTGAGATTTTTGGGAGGTTTGTCCTTCAGGTTTACTGGCTCGAAGAGCTTGTTGTCTGGAGAAGTGCTGAAGAAACAAATGATAAGATGATATTTGTCATGATATGATGCTCATGCTTATTACAGGGACTAGAGTCTGCTCTATGCCCATTTTGCAAAATGCAAGATGGAGTGGGAGGGAAGTACCTTTGATACTGAAGGCCTGCACACCAGATGTGCCTTGGCTTATTAAGACCTCAAACAATTGTTAATGAGACCTTTGTGCTGTAAGAAGGTCTCAAACCTTTGCTGCCCTGCTGTTCAGAGGCCATGGGCAATTGGTGCTGGATGATTTGGGCAAGGGTTGGTATTTACATCTACAGGCTATGTGTTGACTCAGCAGTTTATTTCACAGTGCATTTGGTCTCATTATTCACAGTTTCTTTCCATCTACCCTTTTTATGAAATGTAATTCTACCTGAACAGAAATGGATATTTCCTGACCCATCTGTTTATCTGCTACATAGAAAGCTATAAAACACATAGATATCAGCAACTTCATGCACGTCTATAACTATACATTAAGCAAATACTGTTTTGGAGGAGTGCTTTACACCCCAAATTCTTGGGTCACAAGTTTTTTTTAGCTAGAGTGAGGACATCACCGAGGATATATCAATAGGGTAAACGACAGGTGACTATTCACCATACCAAGGGTAGATGAAACTAGAGGAAATAAATTTAGGGGCAAAACATATGGAGAGGATCTGAGGGGAACCTTTGTCTACTGGATAGTGCTATGTACCTGGAATACACAGTCTGAGGGAGTAGTTGGAGGAAGAGTCGTGGGCAGCATTTATCAAGTGTCCTTTTTTAATTTAAAAAAAATAGCTTTATTATATATATATTAAAGTAATAATATATACCTAATATGACATAATAAAGTTTTATTTTTGAAATTAAAAATAGAGATATGTACACACACACACACACACACACACACACACACACACACACACACACACACACACACACACACGAGAGAAACAAATCAATGCATGGCTTGCTTTATATTTATAGGTCTATACATTTGTAGTAATAGTACATTCTATGTACAAGGCTCAATTGCCTCTAATGTGGCCTTCTTGGACAAGATACACTTTGAATATTTGAGGCTTTTACATTTGATCCAGTCTGTCAGTGTCTGTTGGCGGCGACCGTCCCCTTGAAATCTTGGCATTGGCTGCTGGAAGTTTCATGGCATTCATTAGCATGTATTCTTGCAGCCTGGAATATGTCAGTCAGCAGCATGGCCTTGCACACATTTTATTGCACTGGAAGACCAACGGGTTTTGAACAGTTCAAAGCATGTCTTTCACTGAGTTGATGATCTTCCAGCAGGACCTGATATTTGTATTGGTACATGTCCCTGGGAACAGATCCTCGATCAGAGAAACTCTGTTACATGATCCTTGGGACAAAGCTGACAACACCTCTTGCATCATTTTCCAGACCTTCTTTGAAAGCACAGTCCACAAAGAGGTAGACTTGTCTCGCCCTCATCAAAGCTGTCTCGAGAATAGTATGTGTTGCGGGTGAGACTGTGGCTGAGAAGTATGGTGGCTGATGGGCGAGAATGCCGCTCACTGCCAGACAAGCAGTGAAGCGAATGATTTTGACAGTCTGCTCATTAAACCAATCCGGGAATCCTTTGCATCCTTTTTCCAAGATGCCTTATGGTTACCTTTATGTGTTGCTGTATCGATGCGTACTGCATAGAGCATGAAGTGCACAAACACAAGTGCTGAGGTTCTACCTATCTCCAGATATTGCAAATGATGACCTGGCTTTATTGCCATGTGATGTTCCATTCAGCTGGACATTGTTGCACTACCTGTCCGTTGTGGAAAAGTTCATTCAGGAAAACATCTTCCATGGGCGGAAATCGCTTTTAAAACATGGGAGAGGACACAATAAGGCCTAACATCTAGGAGAGGGGTCGGCAACCTACGGACCACAGGCCAGATCCGGCCCGTAACCCGAAATCATCCGGCCCGCAGGCGTATTTTTTTTCAATTATTTTTCGCGACCTGGGAACTGCAGCCAGTCCCGGGGCACGCAGGCACCCTGGGCGCTACACCCACACGGTGCTACACCTATTCCCTGGGCAGGTGAGCCGACCTGGGTGCTACAGCCAGACGTGGGGCAAGCGAGCCGACCTGGGCACTACAGCCACACCTGCCAGCCAAACCTGCCAGCTGACCTCGGTGCTACAGCCAGTCTCTGGGCAGGCGAGCCGACCTGTGTGCGCAGGTGACCTGGGAACTGTAGGTTCTTTGGCTCACCGTGTCCGCGCTGGCCAGCAATCACCCCGTACACTAGCACCATCCGACACACGAAGGACAATTTACTGAAGCACTCAACCTGCAAACCTGCATGTCTTTGGAGTGTGGGGCAGGCAAGCCGACCTGGACGCTACAACCAGTCCCGGGGCAGGTGAGCCAACCTGTAGCGCCCAGGTCACAAAACATGGGGGGGGGATTGTCCCCCACCTCTCAAAACATGGGGATGACAGGTCCCCCCCCCCCCCGGACTTTGACCACGTCTATTGGGCAGTAGTCAGTATGGAAAGACCTGCAGACCTTGTGGTGTTTAAGACGTAGCGAGATGATCATTTGAATTGCCTAGTCACGGAAGGCTGTGGGCCAAGTGCTGGAAGATAGGATTAAAAGGCAGATGGGACACAATTGGTAGTAGGTATGCAGGTGGTGGACCGACTGTTTCTCTGATGTTCAATGGCATTTCAGTACAGTCTGGTACGTGTGCACTATTGTCAGAGGATGGACACAAAAAACTGTAGTAACCCAGAGGGACAGGCAGCATCTCTGGAGAGAAGGAATGGGTGACGTTTCTGGTCGAGACCCTTCTCCAGACCTGAGGCCCTCAGACCCTTCTTCAAACCTGTGTTTTCTTGGCTGGTAATATAGCATTCACTGATATATGAGTAGAGGTTATATTCCTGATTTGCTGACTAAGATTTGATCAAGGTCTATCTTTTAACAATTTTGTTGAAAAACTTGATTTTGTCCTCCTTGCATTGCTGCCTGTGTGTGCTTGAAGTGTGAAAGCTGACTGCTGTTTGCTATACTACTTCAAAGTAATGTCTTGCCTGTAAAGGGTCTGTGCACACCTGGAGAGTGCATGAAAGCTAATAGATAAATATGCATTTGTTTATCAAGAGCATGTCCCTTATCTAAAAGCATTCAGTGAAGTACGTGAATGGCATGTTGGCCTTCCTAACAACAGGAGTTGAGTATAGGAGCAAAGAGGTCCTTCTCCAATTGTACAGGGCCCTTGTGAGACCACACCTGGAGTATTGTGTGCAGTTTTGGTCTCCGAATTTAAGGAAGGACATTCTTGCTATTGAGGGAGTGCAGCGTAGGTTCACAAGGTTAATTCCTGCGATGGCCAGAGAATGGTGTGGCTGGGCTTGTATGCTCTGGAATTTAGAAGGATGAGAAGGGATCTTATTGAAACATACAAGATTATTAAGTGTTTGGACATGCTAGAGGCAGGAAACATGTTGGGGGAGTCCAGAACCAGGGGCCACAGTTAAAGAATAAGGGTAAGCCATTTAGAACGGAGATGAGGAAACACTTTTTCACACAGAGAGTTGTGAGTCTGTGGAATTCTCTGCCTCAGAGGGCAGTGGAGGCCGGTTCTCTGGATACTTTCAATAGAGCTAGATTGGGCTCTTAAAGATAACGGAGTTGCGGGATATAGGGAGAAGGCAGGAACGGGGTAGTGATTGTCGATGATCAGCCATGGTCATATTGAATGGCAGTGCTGGCTCGAAGGGCCGAATGGCCTACTCTTGCACCTATTGTCTATTGTCTAAAACCAATAAAGATATGTCACGCTAATATAAATTGCTATAAATAATTTGTTTAAAAATGTTGTTTTAGACAATAGACAATTTAAATTGAAGCAATCAATATTCTGCCCTTTGTTCTCTCCTGTTACATTTCTTTCACACGCAATGACAGTCTTATGTATACAAGTGAATCTTGTTTTCGCTTTGTTGGAGGAAGCATTCTCCAAGCGAAGTGAAGTTTCTGTTTCACTTCATGGCCATGTTGAATTTGGATTCCCATCCTGTGAGGAATTGTTAATCATTGCAGTGTACCAGAAAGGTGTGATATAACTTCATAAATACAGTCTGACAGGTTGATGCACCAGAAATGTTTAGTACCTAAGAACATACTGTAAGATAGAGAAGGCTGCTCCTCCTTTCAGTAAGATAATGGCTGATCTGATCTTGATATGTCGACACCACTTTCCAGCCTAATCCCCTAAAGTCGAGAATTCTTAACTTAATTGTACGTAATAACTCCGCCAACCATCTGCTTTTTGTTTTGAACGTATCATGTTCAATAATTTTGCATTGTCTGCTCATAAAAGTAATGAAAACCAATCTGCGATAATTTGGCTTTTATGCACCTCTGTATATTAAAATTTGTATTCATAGGAATTGGGAGCAGTAATTAGAATTCTGAATATTTTCAGTCTAGCTAAATGCAATTACTTTCCTTCGTATTCTGTTAAGCAGTCAGAACTTGCCCATCATGCTATTAAAGACTGTATTTATTATCGCTAACAACTAATAACTAGGCTGAAGACGAATCTCTGGCACCACCTCCACAACAATAAAACGGCAGGAAACCAAGTATTTTTAATAGAAACCATAGAGTACATGCAATTAGATCAAATTCCTTTTGAAGTTCAAAGTTGCTGGGCAAAACAAAACGACACAAATGCAAATTAACAGGAAGTTCAGTGGTGACCTGCTGAGAGTTATGTGGGATTTTAAGGATCCGTTTTTATTTTGAATGTGCTTTAAATCTGCTCAGTTTATAACTTTATAACAGTACAGGCATTTTCCCTTCTGAAATCTGACCTCTTATATATGATCCATATAGCAAGCTGGTATGATTTGGACATTAAAGTCTGGAGCAAAATAGAAAGTCCTGATGGCCTTTTGAAAGTTCAGCAATACATAGAAACATTAAGAAATCACTCTACTCTTTTTAAAAATGGCTTAAATTTAATAATGGATTAAAGTCATGTAATATTGAAAGTTTTTAAGAAGGAACTACAGATGCTGGAAAATCGAAGGTAGACAAAAATGCTGGAGAAACTCAGCGGATGAGGCAGCATCTATGGAGCGAAGGAAATAGGCAACGTTTTGGGTCGGGACCCTTCTTCAGGTTGGTTAACTTATTGAGAGCATCAGTCCTAGTGTTGTAGAACATTTGTCACTCTGGAGTCTGAGCAGGATATAAAAGTTGCTTGACCAATTCCTATTTTTCAACATTCGGTCCATAGCCCTGTAGGCTACAGCCACGGCTTTGGAATTTAGCGGTACAGCATGAAAATAGACCCTTCGGTCCACCAAGTTCACACCGACTTGATAATCAGTTTACACAGGTTCGATGTTATCCCACTTTCTCATCCACGCCCTATATATTTGGGTTAATTTGCAGTCCAATTAACCTACAAGCCCACATACCTTTGGGTTGTGGGAGGAAACTGGAGCACCCAAAGGAAATTCGCGTGGTCACAGGGAGAACGTGCAAACTCCATACTGACAGCATCCAAGGTGAGGATTGAACTCGAGTCTCTGGCGCGGAGAAGTGGTTCTTCCAGCTCTGTCACTGTGCCGCCCTGTATACACCCGAACATTGTTTAAATCTACAGAGAATTTCTGCCACTATGATCCTTTGGACATGAATTCTAGATCGTCCGGTTTAAATATTTTTTCATCATCAACTTTGAATCCTTAACCAGATTTATTTTAAATTAATGCCGCCTAGTTTTTGACTCCTCGGCTATGGCAGAGAAATTGCTTCTTTAACTTTATGTAGGCATAACTTTATTCACCTTCTCTGTCCATAAGAAATCTATTTCAGCATTCCCCAGAGGTATGTTTCCATTCCTGGCATCATCTCTATAAATGCCACCCTCTTCATTGGAGTCACAAATGTCCTGCAATGTTACCAGAACTGTATACATTGGCCTGCTTAGTGTTGTGTATAGCATAAGATAACCTCCCTCTCTTGTACACTTTTCCTCGGGTAATAAAGGAAAGCAACATGTGTTTCAATTAAACCGCTTTATTGCTTCTTTTAATGATCTCTGGGCATAGGATCCCTCGGTTTCCCCACTCAGTTCTCCTCCCACTTGCACTTCCCGGAATGAATTGCCTAACGCTTCTCTGGACTAAATTCCATTTGCTGTTTTTTCCCCACTGAATTGACCAGACCACCTGTGGGCGGCACGGTGGCGCAGCGGTAGAGTTCCTGCCTTACAGTGCTTGCAGCGCCAGAGACCCTGGTTCGATCCCGACTACGGGTGTTGTCTGTACGGAGTTTGTACGTTCTCCCCATGACCGCGTGGGTTTCATCCAAGACCTTCGGTTTCCTCCCGCACTCCAAAGACGTACAGGTATATAGGTTAATTGGCTTGGAGTATGTGTAAATTGTCCCTAGTGTGTGTATGATAATGTTAATGTGCGGGGATCATTGGTTGGCGCAGACTTGGGCCGAAGGGCCTATTTAAAATAAAATAAACTAAACCTAAACCTTCCAGCAATTAGGCAATTGTTTGTACCATTTGCAAACTAACCTTTATAATACCCTTACATTTGGCTCTAAATCATTAATATGTTAAAGAAAAACAAGGGACTGAACCCCAAGGGACTCATTGCTAAGATTAATTGATATGAATTTAATCAAAAGTACATCACTGAACGTTTCAGTGAAAGTTGAGAGCCCCATTCAAATGAAGGGGGTTGCAATGGATGTGCCAGTCATGGATGACATAAAGCTGAGGGGTCCAGTTATGAGGTGCAGCTGCTCCCTGGCTTGGTATGTTATATAATGTGCCCTGGACCTGGTGATGAGCCCACAGCAGAGTAGTAGGCCACCACACTCACGGACTGTACCACATCGAGCCGTTGTTGTACATGGAACTGCTGACTGAAACGTCGCCTATTTCCTTTGCTCCATAGATGCTGCCTCACCCGCTGAGTTTCCCCAGCATTTTTTTTCTACCTTCGATATTCCAGCATCTGCAGTTCCTTCTAAACAACTATAGAAACAGTATGTTCGGAAACTTGTCAGCCAATCCAATTATTCCTAATGGGCCCAAGGCTTTCAATGATGAGAAGATGGATCAAAGTAGTGCACTGCGCAGAAAATCAATAGTACAGTGACCAAGTGCAAAAGACATTCGACAAATACTGTTCTTATCTATTTGATTTTCTATGGGGAAACACAGAAACAGAACATAGAAAAAATAGATGCAGGAGTAGGCCATCTGGCCCTTCGAGCCAGCACCGCCATTCAATATGATCATAGCTGATCATCTAAAATCAGTACCACGTTCCTGTTTTTTCCCAATATTCCTTTAGCCCAAAGAGCTAAATCTAACTTTCACTTGAACTCGAGGGCCTGAGCTATAGGGAGAGGTTGTGCAGACTAGGACTCTATTCCTTGGAGTGCAGGGGATAAGGGGTGATTTTACAGAGGTGTACAAAATCATGAGAGGAATAGATTGGGAATAAGCACAGAATTTTTTTCGCAAATTAGGAGAATCGGGAATCCGAGGACATAGGTTTAAGGTGAAGGGGGAAAGATTTAATAGCAACCTGATGGGTATCTTTTTGACACAAAAAGTGGTGGGTGTATGGTATGAGCTGCCAGAGAAGGTTAAGAGGCGGGTACTATCGCAACATTTAAGAAACATTTGAACAGGTAGATGGATAGGACAGCTGACTGCATTTGGCCCATATGCAGTCAGCTGGGACAAATGCAGTCAGCTGGGATGAGTATAGATGGGACATGTTGGTTAGTGTGAGCAAGTTGAGTCGAAAGGCCTATTTCCATAACGTATGACTCTCTCACTGTGACTATCTGTAGTTAGCCTTAACCTTCTTGATAAATTTGTTTAGGTTTCTGCCAAGTGTTTGGGAATTGGTATCTATTATTCCACAGGTAGCTCCTACAACAATGTAAATGCGTTGAACCTGCTGGCTTATCACAAATTTATGGACTAACAAAGCACGCAAATCATATTCTGATATAATTGCATGGATCAAATGACCATAAATACAAACCTGATTTTTTCCCTTCCTCGCTCAGCTGAGATTAGGAGCTCCCTGCCCAAGGAATTTCTGCTTGTAAATCACATAATAGCTGGTATTCTTTTATGTGACTACGTGTGTACCACAATGCAACATCTGCATTTTATGTTCTTCTGCCTTTTGAACCCAGACACATTTACAATCCAAAGCATAACATTCACTTGGTTTAGTTCATCAAAAGAACCTCCATTTTGCAACCCATTTGATGTCCTAAGGGTGTCCCACTTCCTTTCACAACCCATGCAATATTTTCACATATAGCCATCATTATATAGGTAAGTATGATAATTAACTAGTGCGCATCATGCCTCATTGAACAGGATAATATAAGTAACCATGTTATCCACTTGGAAGGTGTGGGGCAATCATATATTAGTTTGGTCATGAGCTCTCCAATGCTTCCACAAAGTACAACAGCATCTTTAACATCTGCCTGGGGATGAATAGAGGCCTTGGTTTATATTTCACAGCCATTGAATTTCAACAGCAATGTTGAAAATGGGGTTTGAGCTCATGACCCTTTGATATTGTGGTCTGAGCATCAATACAGGTAGTTTTATTATAGCTGCATTCCAAAGCATCCTTGCATTAGAAAAAAACGCGTTTATAAACAATATAGTGTCAATGGCGAAAGGTACCTAGGAGCCAGAGACTTTCAGACTCGCAATAACAAAGTTATTTTTCCCACGGGATTTTCAAAAATAAAAAGCTTTTTTTCGTAGCAACAAGTTTATTTTTATGACTGCATGCTAAAAATACTGAAGACTCTTATGTTATGTTGCTTTGCAGTATTGTAAAAGTGTTGGTAAACGAGATTGCATGTCATTTTCAATGGCTACTTATGAAAGTTATGGCTGTGTTCTTGTGAGACATTGGCATCCGATTACTGTGGGGAAGTTACCCTGAAACTGTTTTTCCCCTAGATTATTTTTTTCTGCCAAGCCGATATGCTTTGTTTGTCAGTTTCTAAAGTAGCTTATAAATGATTCTCTAGTTCCCCATCAAAATTGTATTATAACCATTTGGCCTGCGTAATACAAATAGTGTTACCTAATTTATCACACGCATTATGTCCAACTCGTATTGTGGAAGCATGCGTTATGGCAGAACTATCTGTCCTGCAAAAATCATCTTTATACCACAGCAGAATTAAAATGATAATCATGTTTTACAATATTTCTGTGACCATGACATGCTATCCACTTGGAAGGTGTGGGGCAATCATATATTAGTTTGGTCATGAGCTCTCCAATGCTTCCACAAAGTACAACAGCATCTTTAACATCTGCCTGGGGATAAATAGAGGCCTTGTTTTATATTTCACAGCCATTGAATTTCAACAGCAATGTTGAAAATGGGGTTAAAATGTACTATATAACTGCAATATCCTTAATTAAGTCAGAAGGTGGAATCAGTCATAGTTTTTCCATGCAACTTTGCTGAAAAAACTTAGGATCAACAAATATAAATGTAGATGAATATAGATGAATGCTTAAATAAACACCCAAACACGGAAAAATTAATATCATACATTTATAATATTTTATTAGAAAATGATATACCCAATACGGAAAAGTACAGACAACTATGGGAAAATGAAATAGGTGAAACAATCGAATCTAATATCTGGGATGAAAGTTTACGATATATACATAATTGTTCATTAAATTCTAGACACTCTCTGATACAATTCAAAGTTTTACATAGATTGCATTTTTCAAAAGCTAAATTACATAGAATATTTTCTAATGTATCTCCTATATGTGACAAATGCCAATACCCAGAAGCTAATTTAACACATTCTTTTACAACTTGTATAAAAATTACGAATTTTTGGTTGGAAATATTTAAGGTAATCTCGAATGTTGTAAATAAGAATCTAGTTCCAGACCCAAAATTAATAATATTGGGAATATTAGAAAGGGATCAATTACTCACGACAGCACAAAGAACTTTCATAGATTATAGTTTAATAATTGGTAAAAAATTAATTTTACAATTTTGAAAAGGCCCCATACCCCCTACAATCAAATTGTGGATTTCAGGAATGGCGGAGACTTTACACTTGGAAAGAATAAGACTTGCCCTTTTAGGCAAGTTAGACCAATTTAATGTGATTTGGTCTCCATTCCTTGAATATCTTAAGGGATCAATATGACTCGGTTTGTAGACCTGATCGAGACCTGAACGAAGGATTAGACGAAGAATAATACATTATTGATCACGGATATATTATTATATAAATACTGTTTGTATAATATACCACTGTCATTTTATTTACTTTTTTCTTTTGGTTATTTTATAACTATCTTTATGTTAATCATTTTTCACACTTTCCTACTTTTCACTATATTAAAAAAACTACAATAAAATGTTTAGAAGTATATATAAGAAAACATGGTAATTATTACCTATCTCTTTATCAAGAACGTTGTTTTTATATGTACTTATACTTGTACTTATACCTGTACTTATACTTCTAATAAAAAATATTCAACAAAAAAAAACAAATATAAATGTGCTGATTTTTGCTGCTCTTGAATAGGTGTTACATTGTAAAATAATGATTATAGCTTTTCATTCTGAGCTATTTGCATTAAAATGACTATTTGCCATCCAGTGCCCTTCTGCAAACCTGCCTTAACTGAGCCAACACACCAGTGCTTCATCCAGATGGCAGGGCGCAATAGCCACTGCTAGCTAGTCTGTAAAATTTGTTCTGGATAGCTTGAGAGATCATATAAAGATGTTCTTTTATGAAAAACAATTTGCCAACTATTGGTTCCACTGGGCTTTCAAAGCTGAAGTGGTGTGAAGTCAGATCGCTGCACCATTGAGTAGTCTCACTAACATCTTTGTTGGTACCAAATGTGTGGATTGCCTCTGTGGTGTCAAACACTGTGGGTTTTGTTGTATCACCAGCATGTCATGTTGTGACCTTCCTGGCTGACAGGAATTCACTCCTAAAGTTGATTTTAATATTAACAATGCAAGGAGCTTAGTAATACTCTTCGTACCCCTGTCGGGTGTCTGACTTAAAAAATAATTACGTCATTGTCTGCTACTTTCCAACTTTATCCACAGCATTGTCAGAAATTGATTTTTAGGGAATAAACTCCTTAGAAGCAGAACATTTTCTATCTTCAATACTGCCATACTCATTTGCTTTTCTTTGACAGAGCCTTGAAATCTACACAAAATCTTTGGTTCATGCACCAGCTACCCAGTGTGATACTTATCTGCACAAAAGATATCAGAATTGTCGTTGTGCATTGTTCAAGCTTAGCTTTTTTTCTTTGATGAGCCCAGTATGGTATCTAAATTTGATTTTGAGTGTTTTTCGCAATTGTATAAACACAATTTGAATAGGATTGTAACTCCTAACATGATGGCAATTTTTAAGAAGCGAGAATCTGAATTTCCCTGATAATCCAACTGATAAATGAGTTGTTCAACTTTGAATGGCGTACGAGATCAAGCAAGTCAGAAGCATTAATCCGAGATTATACTGACTGAACTGTGATTGTAACAATCACAGTGTCACTATTCCTTGTAACAATTCAATGGTTCTAACTGGAAAGTGCAAAGCCCATATATTGTAGAAAGAATAGTAAGACATCGGTGCTCATTTACTAGTGTAAATCAACCAATAACTTGCATCTGCACCTTTTGTAATGAAACACAGAAATCAGCAAGTTGCTGTGATTTTTTTTTCTTTTGCTTTTCTAACATTGCTACTTTGATATTTTGCCGTGGAAATTCAGTAAAAACAAACATAAAGTTAATAGGCTGCAGTGATTATTCATTAAACATGCAATGAGATGTTGTGGCTCGTCCATTTGAGTATAGGCAAATTCAACATGATAAATTATATAATCTAGCAATGTTTCAGGTACTGAAGGTGTCCGGGTCTGAAGAAGGTCTCAACCCAAAATGTCACTCATTCCAAGACTCCAGAGATGCTGCCTCTCCTGCTGAGTTTCTCCAGCATTTTGAGTCTATTTTCAGGTACTGAATCTTTACTTCATGAGTATGCAGCTTCATTCTTTCAGACTTCAATTATTGATGGACACTTTCAAAAAATGTTATTTGTTTTAACATTTTAATAATTTCTCTGTATCTCTTGCATGTACACATGCCAAGGCACGCTGTCATCTTTTCCTCTCACTTTCATTACATTCAGTTATGCACTCACTTACTCTCCCTGGTTTAGACTGTGCACTGCAATGAGGATTCTTGGATTAGTTTGCACACTTAGAGTTGTCCCAGGACTATTCACGTCCCCAATATCCTGTGGAGGATGCTGCATTGACTCCTAAGGGCTGATTTTTGCTGTTCCTCTTACCCTAGGCAATTATAAGTGTGGTGGATGTCAGATGCCATTTGGTTGCTTCTAATTGTAGAATCCAGGGCCAAGTGTTTAGACTTTGATTTGAGACCGATTTGGGTGTTCAAATTACTGGTAACAGATGCAGAGGAGAACAAGAAACTGCAGATGCTGTAATCCTGAGCAAAAATAAAACACAAAGTGCTGGAGGAACTCAACAGATCAGGCAGCATCTGCAGCGAATGGATGGATGTTTCCAATTGGGACCCTTCTTGGGAGGAGAGATATTTTCCACTGCACTGAGGAAACTTATGAAGTCCAATGCATTACCTGAATGGGTGTCGGAAGCATTTTTTGGAAAGGATAGCTTCATTGAATTATACCTTCAAAAAAGGAGATGCAAAAATTGAGAGAGCAAGTGAGTTTCCAGTTACAAACTTCAATTGTCTCATCTCGCTGATGTCAATTTAATCTTAAAATTTTCTGTAATTCTTACTTATTTAAGTCTGCAAAAAAAAAAGAAAAATAGCAGGGTCTAGATGAAGTATAAACCCAGAACCTTTCTGCTTAAGACCAGACCCCGGGCATTCAGGTCTGGTGAAGAATAGGTCTATAAGAAGTCCAGATACGACCTTGACAAGGCCATCAAAAAGGCCAAAAGGGACTTCTGCTTTAAGATGGAGGATAGGGCGGATGTTCAGCAACTGTGGCAAGGCTTGAATGCCGTCACCTCCTACAAGGTGAAATCAGGAGGCAGCTCAAATGTCAGCAAAGCATCACTCCCAGATGAGCTCAATGTGTTCTACGTGCGTTTTGATAGGGGAACATTGATGTGCCTTCCCGAGCTCCCATTTGCCCTGATGGTATTACAGACACAGAAGTCGACATCATGAGATCCTTCAGGGGGGTGAACCCTCGGAAAGCGCCCGGACCTGATGGTATTCCCGGTCGAGTTCTCAAAACCTGTGCAGACTAACTGGCTGGAGTTTTGCAGACATTTTCAACCTCTCACTTCTGAGATCTGAGGTTCCCACCTGCTTTAAGAGGGCATCAATAATACCGGTGCCCAAGAAGAGTAAGGTGACGTGCCTCAATGACTATCGACCAGTGGCACTAACGTCTGTGGTGATGAAGTGCTTTGAAAGGTTGCTTATGGTACATATCATCTCCTACCTCGACAAGAACCTTGACCCTCTACAGTTCGCCTACAGCCACAACAGGTCAACGGAGGTTGCGATGTCACTGGCTTTCCACTCCGCATTGGACCACTTGGACAATATAAACACTTACGTCAGGCTGTTGTTTATACACTACAACTCGGCGTTCAATGCCATCATTCCCTCCAAGCTGGTTACCAAGCTCACGGAAATGGGTCTCTGCGCATCCCTCTGCAATTGGATCCTCGACTTCCTCAGCCACAGACCACAGAAATTAGCAGAAATACTTCATCCTCAGTAATAATCAGTATGGGAGCACCTCAAGGTGGCGTGCTCAGCCCCCAGCTTTACTCAATCTAGACCCATGACTGTGTAACCGAACATAGTGCAAACACCATCATTAAGTTCACCGATGACACCATGTTGTTGGACGAATTCCAGATGGTGATGAGTCAGAGTATAGAAGTGAGATTGACCGATTGACCAAATGGTTCCAGCACAACAACCTGGCTCTCAACACCAGTAAAACCAAGGAACTGATTATGGACTTTGGAAGGGGAAGGATGAGGACCCACAATCCTGTTTACATCAATGGGACGATGGTGGAGAGGGTCAATAACTTCAAATTCCTGGGCGTGCATATTTCCTAAGATCTTTCCTGAATCCAGCACACTGATGCAATTATAAAGAAGCCACATCTGCCCCTATACTTCCTGGGAAGATTACGGAGATTCGGTATGTCACAGAGGATTCTCTTGAACTTCTACAGGTGCATAGTAGAGAGCATACTGACTGGTTGCATTGTGGCCTAGTTCGACAACTTGAACGTCCAGGAGCGGAAAAGACTGCAAAAAGTTGTGACCACTGCCCAGTCCATTACCGGCTCTGACCTCCCCACCATCGAAGGGATCTATCGAAGTCGCTGCCTCAAAAAGGCAGCCAACATCATCAAAGACCCACACAATCCTGGCCACACGCTTGTTTCGCCATTGCCATCGGGAAAAAGGTCCAGGAGCCTGAAAACTGTAACGTCCAGGATCAGGAACAGCTTCTTCCCGACAGCCATCAGGCTATTAAACACGACAACGAATAAGCTCTCAACTACAACAGACTATTATAATTTTTGCACTATATTTGTTTATTTATTGAGTATCTATACACACTGAACAATACATACACACTGAACTTTTTTTCTCCCGTTATGTACTATGTTTACATATTCTGTTGTGCTGCTACAAGTAAGAATTTCATTGTCCTTTCTGTGACATCTGACAATAAAACATTCTTGACTCTTGATTAGCCTGAGGGTGAGCCCTCATAATTTCATCATTTCAGTTGCAAGAATTGATAGACAGGCACAATATATTGGGGATATTCTGGTATCCAAAATCATGTGTTTTTGAGCCATGATAATGTGCATCCCAGCACACAAAATCTCATGAAATTCCAACCATAAATTCTGATTTTTTAAAAAAAGGAAGGAATGTTGAAATTACTTCCAAAATAGCTTTGTTTTGAGCTCCAAATATTGCTTAAACTGGATAAATGTCGGAGATTGCTTGAACCGTGTCATTCATAGTTTCAAGTTCATGGAAACAACATTCTTTTCCATTATGCTATCAACTTTAACACTTTAGCTTTATCTATTACGAGCTACTTCACATTATTTGGCCATTGTAATTGGTTCCAGGTAATCATTACAGCAAGAGATGAACATGACCCTTGTTGTGTGAGATATGACCATGAGCTCAGAAAATCAATTGGAATCAATTTGGGTAGAGTGAAAAAAATAATAAAGAGCAGTAAACATTGGTGGGAATTCTTCATAGTCCCCCATAGAATAATGGTAGCTTAGGGCGTTGGATGAATCAAATATCAAAGTTGCATGTAACAAGTGTAGTACAATAAATTGTGGAAGACATGAAACTGAGTACATTTTACAGTGGGGAAACATAAAGAGTTTGTAACAGTGTGATGGATGAATTCATGACCTGTATGTGAGATGATTTTCATCTATATAAATGTTGAAGTGAACATGTTATTCACAATGAGTGAACAGGTTATTTTAGATGGAGTATTGTGTTCTGAGAGAAAGTTAAGATGAGAGCTGTCCACATATGATGGAATTGTATGTCAAGGCTGAAAGTGATTTAGTTCACTTTGAAACCAGAGTTTTTAATCTAAACTAAGCAAGCTATGGTAGAAATGGAGGCGATCCTAAAAAAAATATAGTAAACAAGCAATGACCAGCAATTGAAGAATTAGTAGATAGGTTACAATAATTGCAATGTGTCAAAAGGAACTGCAGATGCTGGTCTATACCGAAGATAGACACAAAATGCTGGAGTAACTCAGTGGGTCAGCATCTCTGAAGAAAATAAATTTGTGACATTTTGTGTCAGAACCCTTCTTCAGACTGCTGGGACTTCAGCCTGAGGGAAGGTTCGACCTGAAACGTCAGAGGTTCCTTTTCTCCAGAAATGCTGCCTGACCCACTAAGTTACTCAAACATTTTTGCGTCTATCTCACAATAAATTCATATCCCTTTAATATGCAAAAAATAATACTGCTGTGACTAATAAAATAAATTAAAAAATAGTGTTATATCAAAAGGCAAACTTGCTGCCAAAAAGAGCAGTAAGCCTGAAGACTGGGCAACTTTAATTCATCACAGGAGGAACAAGAAATTAATGGGGAAATGAAAAGCAGATCAATAGAACAAGAAACATGAAAGCAAACCATAAATTATCGTAAATATATGTAAAATGGAGACATTCGGCTTGCTTCACAAAATTATTTTAGGGAATAAGGAAATAGCAGATAAATCAAACATTTAATATCGACCACAAAAAAAAAATAGAAAGAAGATCTTGCAGTGGCAAATAAGTCAGAGTATCTCAGATGAGTGTCTTTCTGAAATGATGTTGATCCCTGGTGAAACGGCTGTTGGAATATTGAATGCCAGAATGGTCTCCCTACCAAACGAAGGATGTACTTGCGATAGTGGAAGTTCAACAAAGGATTCCCAGATTCATACCTGGGATGAGAGTGATTACTTTGTGTGGAATGATTAAGGCAACACGATCTGTACTCCCTTAGGTGTAGAAGAATGGGAGTCATTGAGTCATACAGCACAGAAACAGGCCCTTTTGTCCAACTTGTCTATGCTTGCCCCATTTGCCCACGTTTAGCCCATATCCCTCTAACCTTTCCTTTGATGCCAATGGTATCAAACACATTTTAAGTTATGGCAAACTTTCCAGTACAACCTTCTACTAGGCTCATGTTTAGTGCCATGCTTTGGGACACACAACATGAAATACCTAGTGTACCACAGCTAGATGAAAGTAATGTATGTTTCTGTATGGACCTTTCCAATCCATGTACCTGTCCAAATGTCCTTTACGGAGACGAAACGTACAACTATTTGAAATATTCTTAAGCGGTTTGACTGGGTTGAATAAGAACAAACATATGAGCTCAGCCAGATGGGGCAGGCATGAAACTTTCTTCACCCTGGGTATCATTGAATGTTAGAATTCCATACCCAAGGCAACTGTGAAGCTCAGCCTCTGAGTTTGTTCAAGTCAAAAAACAATAGATTTTTAGATATTATAGGAATCAAGGATTATGGCATTTGTGAAAGAAAGTGTAGCTGAGGTATAAAGGTAACCATGATCTCACTATAATGGGTGAGGTTTGAAGAACACAATGGCCTATTTCCGTTTCTGAGGGACAAGTGGATCAGAACTGCATAATGTAAACCCATTTCCAGTGCCCTTCCAACCACGTTGCTCCTCTTGGGAGTGTAGAATCATCCAATAAATTCTTATTGTAAAAAATCAATGGAAATGTACAAAAACACAAATGTGAAAATTCAGTTCAAATTAGATGTTCATGTTTGCAACTAAGGAACTGAAAATTTGAT
The DNA here is from genome assembly GCA_963514005.1 of Raja brachyura. The sequence continues at coordinate 70,344,034 of OY740783.1, read as the reverse complement.
TATTAGGTATCTTTAAAATTATATTTGCACTTTTCTGTAATGTGTTATTTTAAATATACATTTGCACTTTTGTGCACCCAGTATGATAATATATTGTCGTTCATTTTCTCAGACAATCCCTGGGGATCAAGGCTAATTTGCTTTCACCAGTTTTATCGTTTCTGCGGTGGTTAATGAGGTGAATGCAGGAACCATGGACTTTTCCTCTAGCTTTGACAAAATGGGGTTAATAGAACAGGAGGCTGGGTAGTTTGTGAGGTGTGATCCTCTGAAATTTGTATAGGGCTTAGATGTCTCCCAATTTTATGACTGTTGGCAGATCAATTTCCCTCCTGGGATAAATAAAGTTCTGTCGTATCGTATTGTGCGATGTGGAGATTCTCAATGACAACTTGAATTCTCTTGTCCCACCAAAGTTTTCACCGGAATCAAAAGAAAGCTTGCACTTCTTGGAAGCTTTGGGCACATACTTGATTCCTTATCTCTGCTCCTGAGGGCAGATCTCTCGCCCTAATGGAGCTTGGAATGTCGTATCGTTTTGGGAGTTATGTTGGCAGACAAATATAGTCTGTCCATCATAGTTGGTCGAGATAACTAAAGCCTCAATGCTGGGAATGTTGGCCTGGGGCATTGACATTGGTTTATTTATTCTTCTAGTGAATTTGAAGATTTGCGGAGACAGCATTGGCGGTATTTGCCAGTGCTGTGAGATGCCTAATGGATAACTTCAAGCAATTGCTAATGCGCTGTACAGGATGATTGATTGCTTGCCTTCTCCTTCATTTACTGGGGCGCATGCCAATGGTATCAAACACATTTTAAGTTGTGGCAAACTTTCCAGTACAACCTTCTACTAGGCTCATGTTTAGTGCCATGCTTTGGGACACACAACATGAAATACCTAATGTACCACAGCTAGATAATGTATGTTTCTGTATGTTGATCATGTGTGTGTTGGAGGATGGTGATGATGGTGGTTGGTAGTGACGATGAGGGAGTGGAATGCAGTTCCAGGACTAAATAAGAGTACTTGTGAGTGTGTTCACACATAATTGCAAGAGTCAACACTGGATGTTTTACATTCCAACTTTGGTTGGTTAGATATGCAATCAATTGGCTGAGTGTTACACAGACCAGAGATCATGAACTGGATTAACTGGTGAATTAACTGAAATGAATGCCATCTCTTAGGAGGTGAGGAGATGGAAGTTTGCAAGATTTGCACAATACTAGCAATACTAAAGAAAGACACAAAATCCTGGAGTAACTCAGCGGGTCAGGTAGCATCCCTGCAGAACATAGATAGGTGATGTTTCGTGCCAGGACCCTTCTTCAGACTGATGTGTTATTTGACTCACTAAGGTCAGCATTTTGAGTATTTCCTTTGAAATCAGCATCTGCAATTCCTTTTTTCTTCTAGTAGCACCAGTCCTGGCTTCTCGACTTTAAAAAAAAAGGAAGATATTACTTCATGCTCAATGGTCTCTTTCTCCAAAGAGGTCACAAGATAGTCCATGGCCAAATGCTTTATCTTCCATTATATGTCAAAGTGATTTGTTATATCCATTGAGTGATCTTGCAACAGGCAAAGATTATCTGATGAGACATTCACAAGCAGGAGCAGGAACTTTGCTAGTAATCTACTGTCAAACATCTGTGAAAACATTCATGCTTCGAATCTCAGTCTAGCTTCCGAAGAATTTATTAGAAAAACATTCTATTTGATAAAATACCTGCCAGTTGTTACTAGAAATGCAATCAGTTATTAAAGACTGGATTTCTAATGGGAAAGTGCATTAGTCATTGTTAAACTACCACCATATGCTATCAGCCCAGTTTAATGGCCCTTTTAATTACAGAATGCTTTCCGAAACTCATCAATCCATCAGTGATTGGTATATTCTCCTGGATTTAGAAATAAGAATGAAAAACTAATAATGGCAGGAAATTGAAAATCATTGAGATGGCATGTCTGATAATGGGGTAGAAGCCATATGAAGCATATTTAGCAGCAAGATGTGCAGCAGTTATGGTCCTCTTTTTTTAATGTTTTTTATTATTATTTTTCGTTTTTGTCTTATTCTTTTTTAGGTTTTTACCTATTTACTCTTGACTACACTATTTGACTATTTGGTAGTTTAGGGGTTTACACATTCACTATTTCTTTCACTTTCTCTCTTTCTTGCTCTTTCTCTCTTTTTCTATTTCTTTGTCAAATTTAAAATGGAAGATGTACAATAAATGTATTTTGTCATATGCCGCGGTTTATACTACTGTACACTGCTTCTAATAAAAATGTTAATAATTTTTTTTTTTAAAGATATGCAGCAGTAGTTCTGCTGTTGGTCTTGCTGTGGGATTTGCAGATGGTGCAAAGGGCCTGTCCCACTTACGCGATTTTTTTCAGCGACTGCCGGCACCCGTCATTAGTCGCAGCAGGTGGCCGAAAAATTTCAATATGTTGAAAATCCAGCGGCGACCATAAAGAGGTAGGACTCTTTGGGCCACTATTCACGACCATACAGGACTCTTTAGGCCACTACTCACAACATGTCGCGGGGTGACACCTGTATGGTCGTGAGTAGTGGCCTAAAGAGTTGAACCTTTTTCTGGTCGGCGCTGGGCTTTCAACATGTTGTGTAAGTGGGACAGGCCCTTAAGCAACCCCTCTCCTGATTTAGCATCTAGGAGATGGCCATAATGTATCATCCACTCAGTAACTCAGGCTGAAAGTGGATGCAAATTCTTTATCCCTTTTCCCTTCCCTTTGTACTCAACTGGTGGTCCTTGCTGTCACTGAGGATGGAGTGTCCTTGGAGCTTCCATTTCCTCCTCTTTCTTCCCCTCCAGTTAATTGTTTAATTCCACACTGCATTTCCACATCTGAGCATGGCAGGACTGGAGTTTTGTTAATGTGACCCTTTATCTGGCGATAGAAAGATTATTCATCACACATTTAGCCCTCTGTCATGATTTCATCTGATTAGTACCTTATTTTTAAATATGACAGACTGAAGATGCTGGAGTAACTCGGCAAGTGAGGCAGCATCTCTGGAGAAAAGGAATAGGTGACTCCAGTCTGAAGAAGGGTTCCAACACAAAATGTCATTTTTCATTTTCTCCAGAGATGCTGCCTGTTAAGTTACTCCAGTATTTTGTGTATATCTTCGGTATAAACCGGCATCTGCAGTTCCTCCCTACACATTTTTAAGGATGTCTAGTTCTGCTTTGGGACTTGGTTTCTAAGCTTGACGATAAAAAGAGGCTGTGCTTTGAAGTTGGGGAATGGAATACAATTCTACTATTAGCCCATAATGCTTTATATCATGTATATCATAATGCTTTTATATACTTTCCCTGTTTTACTGTTCTAAATGGGGTTGACTCCAAATCTGAACCAACCCATTTAACTCATGCATGTTGTCCCTCACAAAGATTTGTACCCTCTGTGTGATATGATAGGATCATATCGCTGCCAGAACTGTACCGTGGTCACTCTTGATAAGGTGGCCTTAAGGGCCAGTTTGGGAAGGATGAGTCTAAGTTTCTCACCTCGATTTTCTTACCATCTGCCACATGTCAAGTCTGGCATCTACTGTCCTTAAGCTTTCTGGCAAAGCTGGCATTACTGAGCTACACTGGGTGCTAGATATTGAAGCCTCAGCCAGAACACTTTCAGTGCCTTGTTTTCCCTCGGTGCCTTTGTCCAAATGAAGTTCCACATGGAAGAGTATTGATTCATCTGCAGTGATTTCCTACACATGTTTCACCTAATAGCGTGAGATTTTTGTGGAGTACAAACACCTCTTGATCCCCTTTCTCGTCCCCTTCCCCATTCTCAATCCGCTAAACTTGCAACATTTTTAGAAGCCGTTAAACAGGTACATTGATAGGACAGATTTAGAGGGATATGGGCCAAATACAGCCAAGTGGGTCTAGTGTAGATGGGACATGTTGGTCGGTGTGGCAAGTTGGGCTGAGGGGCCTATTTCCACACTGCATGACTGTGACTCTATGACCCTCATTCCCACATGTATTCCATGTCTTGCCACCTTTGGTCAGTCAGTTCCACCAGTAGGGAAAGATATAGACAGAAATCTTAACAATTCTTGAACATTGGTGATTTTGTAAAAAAGCCTGACTGTTGCTGAGCCACCAGGAACTTTAGCTCAGTGCAACATTTCACAGTTATTTGCAAAAAGAATTGTGCCGGTCCACTGGGCTAGGTGTGCTTTTATTTTGTCTGAATATATAGAGCTAATTGTCCAGTTCAATTTTCTCCGCTCCTACACTACAATTGTGTGACTCTTTAGTATTTATCAGAATGTAGTCAATAGCATGATTAAGCATCTGGAGTGGTCTTATAGGTCTGACCATTCAGATTCCTTTTTCCTGGAAACTTCAGTGAAGCAAATTATATTGTTCCTTTTATGGCATCCATTACTGCCTATGTCTCGTGTTGTGTTTGGGGAGATCAGTTGGATTTGTCATTATCCCAGCTGTCAACACTCTATTCCTGATAGGCCAAATGCAGACATGAGCTCGCAAAATACCTAGGCCTATTGCTTAGTGTTATGTCAGCTGTGTTAAATAGTAAATCAATGTGCAAAACTAGCTAATCTCCACTGGAAGTGTTTTTATCCCTGGTCCACGGAGTGGAAACATTAGAGAAATCCCTGTTCTTTTAACTAGTTATTCTGGTGTTTTCATTCATTCATTTTGCAGAATCTGGATATCACTGATAAGGCTGACATTTATTATTTATCCCTAATTGTCCTTGAGCAAGAGATAGCGAGAAACTTCCTTCTGGTGCAGGTACTCCCACAGTAGTATTGGTTCCAGGATTTAGAACGGGTGTCGATATAATTCCAGATTAAGATAGTATGCAATGTAGAAGGGGATTTGTACTTAGTAGGGTTTTCATGTTCCTTCTATCCTTGTCCCTTTTGGTGGCAGTGATCACTGAGTCTGATATGTGGTCTGCGTAGCATGCACACTAAGCACAATGCGTGTTGAAGGCTTCAGAATGCAGCCTCTGTACACCAGTGTTGGAGGAATTATTAAGTAGGGGTTAATGGGGTTCCATTGGAATGGATTGCCATGTCCTTAATTGTGTCATATTTCTTGAGTGCTGTTGGAGCTGCACTCATTCACTCAAATAGAATGCTCCATAGGTAGTTAGACACTATCGGTAGATGGTCTCGCAGAAATGTTATTCCCATGCCTGAATGTTGATTAGATCTTGCAGCATGCAGTGTGGGCTGCTTCTTTGCTGAGTAGTTGTAAAACAAATTGAACATTGTGCAATCATCCGCAAGCATCTGTAACCTGCGTAGAGGCTCATTGGGGATACACCTAGGACACACCTGAGGAACTGCTGCTGTGATGTCCTGGGACTACAATGTTAGACCTTCATGAACCATACCCCTTCTTCCTTTGTATGAGGTACAAATCCAACTACTGGGGTATTGATTTCAATGGTGCCCATTATTTCAGTCTTACTGGTGCTCCTTGATGCCTAGGTAAAGTGTTTGTGGGCATTCACTCTCACTCTACCTCTTACATTTCTGCTCTTGATCCTTATTTAGAGCCAGGTGTTCCTGACAAAACTGTAATCTCAGTGATTTTGGTAAGCTAGTGCTGCCTGATAGCCATGTCAATGACACCTGAGGAATGAATGGGCATCAATTTGCCAGATTAGATATGTCCTGTAGGATATAACTGGGAAAATACCAATATCGTAACTGTACTGGAACAAGCCAGTTTAGACTCAAACTAGTTTAGGCCAGAAAGCAAATCTGGTGATGTCCCCCATGGTTAGGTAGGAAATCAGTACTCATTGCCGAGGCTCATTGACAAAGCGTATAAAGCTGGACAAAGCATTGGAAGTCTGCCAACGCTTAATGAAACTGGAAACCAGCATGACTCACCACAGTCTGGAAGGAATGGGGGAAATTAAATCAAACAAATTTAATTCATTTTCTACTTTTATTTTCCAGTAACTATTGGATAACTGAATTTAGGACACAAACACTAAATAAAAGCAAATGCTGGAAATAGCAATCAATATCAATAGGGACAGAATATAATGTTAAATATTTCAAATTGATGAGCTTCCATCTAACTTATTTTGCAAAACTGCCTCTAAAATGCAGCCCTGGTGCAGAAACCATTCATTTGTTCATTTTAGTGCAGATAGTTTGTCAGTTTATGTTACTATTTAATCTTCTAGAGTACCTTTGAAGAAATTACCAAAATAATTTTACAGGCAGAAATGAAGATGTTAAAAATATTTTGATTTATAAAATATCCTTAATTTCCCTTCAAACTCTTTTTCAACTTTTCATCTGTTCATTTTTATGTTGTAATTTTCTTAAGATTATTATCTTTAATACTGCTCTGAAACAAATGGAAAACTGTTTATGCTAGTTTTTTTATTTCTTTCCCCTGGTTGCCCACTTTATTATAATTTTTTTAAGGATTATATTTTTCATAATTGCAATTTTTTTGGGTTACTAATTTGTGTGATGTCTCCTTATGTGCACATGCTGCTTTGTGTAACATGCAAAGTGCCACGTGCAGCATGGTTAACCCTAAAATGAATTGTGCAAATACATTGGTTTTTAATTCATTTTACAAACATACATAATGTTTGGGACAAAGACCCATCATTTATTTATTTGCCTCTGTACTCCACAATTTGAAACTTGTAATATTAAAAAATCACATGTGCTTAAAGTGCATTTTGTCAGATGTTATTAAAGGGTATTTTTATACATTTTGGTCTCACAACCAAGATATATCAGGAATACTAATAGAGAAAATGGCATGATCAAAAGAGATGTCAGAAGCAGAAGTGACGCAGTGGTGCAGCCGTAGAGTTGCTGCCTTGTGGGCCTGTCCCACTTAGACGACTGCAGGAGACTATGCAGTCGCCACATGGACGCTGCATTTTCGTGGGTGGTTGCCGGGGAGTCGCCTTCGTGGTCGTGAAGCGTTCCCGCATTCTGGGAACTAGCCGCGGCCTCATTATAGTCGCCGTGAATTTTTTGAAGCGCCTTTGTCTAACACTTCTGGTTATTTAGATATGGGTGGGAAATCTGATACTTTCTGTAGATGCTCACTATACCATACTTCAGCTAATATCTTTCTGATGTTGAGTATCACAAACTGATAGCTCAGCAGCGTCAGAGACCAACCATGTAGAATTCAAGATTTATATAACACGTTCAGTGCTCCTTGTCTCACCCCAAAGATGCATTAGGCTACTACAATAACCCCCGTTCAAGCTCCCCCCCCCCCCCCCCCCTTTTAAAAGACTTACCGTACACTGTGCTTTGGCCATCTTAATTACAGCGTCAACCTTACTGTTCATCCCGGTGTGTGTCTGTATCACCTTGGCTTTACACCATGTGAATTTTGCTCAGACAGCGCTCCCCCCGCTTGCCCTGTCCCCCGCCTGCATAACGGGCTGTTGAAGGAAGCGGCGTGTGTCTGTTCCAGTTGTCAGTTTTTCAGGTAACTGCCAGCAACTTGACAGTCGCCTGAAAAATCGCCTAAGTGGGACAGACCCATTACAGTGCCAGTTTGATCCGGACAATGGGTGCTGTCTGTTCGGAATTTGTATGCTGTGACAGTGTGGGTTTTCTCCAGGTGCTCCGGTTTCATTCCACACGTCAAAGATGTACAGGTTTGTATGTTAATTATTTTTGGTATCATTGTCCCTAGTCCGTAGCATAGTGCTAGTGAACGGGATGATCGTTGGTTGGCGTGGTCTTGGTGGGCTGAAGGGCCTGTTTCCGTGCTGTATCTCTAAAGTCTAAATGGAAGAATGGAGTGGTCCCTGACAGGAGGCACGTGGATCTTAGGGGGCACTAACGTTGCTCCTGACAAATATTTCTTAAGTAGTCATCTGGTTGAATGAAGTGGGAGAGATGACAAAATGAAGGAGATGGATCACATTGAAGCAAAATAAATTTGAAATTTAGAAGGAAGGTTGTGATATTTTCCAATCTAGTGTTAGGAGTGAATGTGGCAGAACTTGAACGGGGGTTATTGTAGTAGCCTAATGCATCTTTGGGGTGAGACAAGGAGCACTGAACGTGTTATATAAATCTTGAATTCTACATGGTTGGTCTCTGACGCTGCTGAGCTATCAGTTTGTGATACTCAACATCAGAAAGATATTAGCTGAAGTATGGTATAGTGAGCATCTACAGAAAGTATCAGATTTCCCACCCATATCTAAATAACCAGAAGTGTTAGACAAAGGCGCTTCAAAAAAAGTTTCAGATTTCCCTCCCATATCTAAATAACCAGAAGTGTTAGACAAAGGCGCTTCAAAAAATGCCAAGGCCAACCTGGTTTTGTGAAAGGGAAATCCTGTTGGCCCAATTCATTGGAGTTCTCTGTAAAGAATTAACCATGGATAACACAGGGGCGGGGTTGTACAGTATGTGGATGTTCATAAGGCATTTGATAAGGTGCTGCATCGAAGATTACTACTGAAAATTAAAACATATTGAGGAGGTGGTATCAAGATTTACCAGCTAACAAGGCATATTGTTTTGATGGGTGAACAGTGGGCGGAAATTGCTTTTAGAACAGTTTTAAAACATGGGAGGACATAATGAGGCCTGACATCTAGGGCAGGGGTCAGCATCCTACGGCCCACGGGCCGGATTCGTCCGGCCTGCAGACGTATTTTTTTCAATTAGTTTTTGCGACCTGGGAACTGCAGCTAGTCCCGGTGCACGCAGGCGACCTGGGCGCTACAGCCAGTCCCAGGACAGGCAAGCTGACCTGGGAGCTACAGCTAGTCCCGGGCTGTTAGATTCTAGGAGCTGGCGGCCTCCAACTGGAATAGACCTTGAGGGCTCCGGTCGCAGAACCTGTGGACTTACCATCACAGAGCTAGCTGACTTCAGAGGCTGTGGTGGCGGTTTTGCTGCAACATGTTTCACAAAACATGCGTGGAATTGTCCTCCACCTCTCGAAACATGGGGGGGACAGCCCCCACCCCGTCCCCTCCAGGAGTTCCGCCCATGGGGGAACTGTAATTTGATGCTGGAGCCTGAATATCCCTGTCAGGATTGATCCCGAGTTTCTGCAAGTGGCACTGCATTAATATTGATTGATTAAGTGAGCAGACAAAGATATGAGAAAAGGTAAAATTGTTCACTTTGGCAAGAAAGATGATGATGGATATTATCTAAATGGTGAGGGTTCTGGATGTCCAAGAGTATGATTTGCAAAAGACTAGTGTGCAGGAAGCACAAGTAATTATGAAATGTACGTTTTTTTATCATTTAATATAAGGGAATTGAATCAGTGCTTCAGTTGTATAGAGTACAAGTGTGACAACACTCGGCAAATTCTGATGAAGAATTTGGTGGGAGCGAATTATTTGAAAATTTACGACAGTTAGATATATTCTAGCTACCTCATGCAGAGGAGATTGCAGAATTTGTATGTTAGTCAGATCAGACATGATCTTAAGTGGTGGAGGAGGTAGGAGTGGAGAGTGAACAACCCTTGCTTCTGAGCATTAGGTTCATATTCTTACAGGATTCGAATTTGAGTTTTTGTTTGCTGTACTGATTATTAAAGATTAGGGAAAATCTCATAAAACCCATTAGAAAGGTGAAGATTTTGATTACTTCTTGAACGTCTGAGAAGCAACCTGATGTTAAAGGTAGTGCTTTAATGTAAGTTACTATGGAGCAGCCTATCCCATTTTCGTCATGTCATAAGTGGTAGGAGTAGAATTAGGCCATTCTGCCCATCAAGTCTATCCCACCATTCAATCATGGCTGATCTATCTCTCCCTCATAACCCCATTCTCCTGTCTTCTCCCCATAATCTCTGCCACCAGTACCAATCAAGAATCGTGAAGAAATTTGTGAAGAATTGGCTATAATTATTCATATTTATATTTAATTATTTGTTGTTCCTGGTGAAGTTGGTGATCAAGTTAATATCCAAAACAATAGGTACAGAAGAAACGGAACGTATAACATGTTGTTAAGGTGGTCTTTTTCATAGCAAAGCCTGAGACCGGTGGCGCGGAGAGAGCAGTGGAGGGAACAGGACTGCATCTGGGGGGAGAACAGGGCTGCATCTGGGGCAGGAACATGGCTAAGAATGTGGCCTGGTGTGTGGAGAGAGGAATGGGTAATGCCATTGAGTATAGAGAGAGCGCGGAGGGGAACTGGATCAGGCGTGGAGAGAGCATGTGGTGGTGAACAGGGCCAGGTCTTTAGGAGGATGGAATGTGACCAAGTGTGGGGATGGAGCATACTGAGGAATGGGATTAGCTATGGGGAGAGAGGAATGGGTAATGGGATTGGGAGTGGAGAAAGAACGTGGAGAGGGGGGAAGGGATATGGTATGGATAGAAAGCATGGTGGGGAACATGGATGGGTCTGGTGTGAGACAGGATTGAATCTGAGGGACTGATGAGGCATTGCTGACATGGTGGGTATCTGGACCCAGTGTGGGACCAGAATGAAAAGCCGGAGACTGGAGCATGTGAGGAAACATTGGCAGGTGTAGCAGTATGTGTATGGATGGAAGAGAGATGATCAGAGTGTTTGGATGGAATTCCTCAATCATAGAGTGGAGGGATACTCTTTTTCATTCCCTCTCATGAATACATATGTACAATCACAGGGAGAGATGGGGAAAGCGGGGCTGGATCAAGGAGTGCAGTAGATACAGAGGAAAGAGATAAGGAGGTAGAGTAGAAGGAACAAAATTATAGGGAGAGAACGGAAAGGGAAAAATACAGGGAAAAAGGAGTAATTAAGAGGGGAAGAAATGAGGAAGAAAAGCAATGGAAATGAGATTATCAATGAGGAGAGTGTGGGGAAAAGAAGGAGCATTATGTTAAGAGAAGGGCAGGTAGCAAATCATTTAAAGTAAAATTGAGTGCGAAATAGGAGAATGTACAAGAGAAGGAACTAGAACTCCATGAAGGAATAATAATGAACATAATATTCTAGTCATGGAGAGATATAGCATGGAAAAGGCCCTCAAGCCGACTGAGTCTGCTCAGCCTACAAGCACACAATTTGACGCTAATCCTACCAAAACCCATTTTTATTCTCCTCGCATCCCCATCAATTCCCCCTGATTTTACCGCTTATCCACACATTAACAACAATTTTTAATTGTCATATAATCAAACAATTGGAGAACCTGGAGGAAACCTATGTGGTCACATGGAGAAAGTGCAAATTTCACCTAGACAGGTCAAGAGGCCAGGGTTGAATACAGGTTGGATGCTATGAAGCAGCAGCTTTACAGGCTGTTAATAGAAGTTAATAGGACTCTCCTGTTGAAGGGGTTTTGCCATATAGGACATAGAATGTGGAACGTAGAAGTGTGCAGTGCAGGAGCAAGCCCTTTGGCCCAAAATGTCTGTGCCAAACATAATGTCAGGATAAACAAGTCTCTTCTGCCCGCAAATAATCTATACACCACCATTCCATGCGTATGCACCTATATTAAAGTCTCTGAAATGCGACTATCGTATCTGCCTTCACCACCACCCCTGAAAGCATGTTCCAGACACCTATCAACTTCTCTGTAAAACAAAATCCTTATATACGCATCTCCTTTAAATTTTGCCCCTCTCACCTTAAAGCTGTGACCCATATTGGCCCCTACTTTTAAAAAATGATGATTTCTGAGTTATTGGTTCAGTAATGTTTATAATATTTTAAACTGATTTAAAATAGCATAACTTTCAATTGACTGCAAATAGTACTGCAGAAGATATATGTGCAAGTGCATTTTCAAAAGTATTATGTTGAACAACGAAACTAATTTCATTGGGATTATTAAAGATCTGAAATGTTACCAGAAACAGCTGGAAATACTCAGCAGGCTGGGCAGCATTTTTGGAGAAAGAACAATGATCTTCTCTCAGAACTCATTTATGGTTCCACACGTATTACCCATCCTCCATTGTCATTATTTATGTTTCAGCCTCAGCAGAAAATATTTGCACCGTATCCACTGATTTTTTGTCAATCTAGACTGATGATGATGGCAAGAAAATCAATCTTGAGAAAAGGCCCCTCACTAGAGCCTGGTATTTTAGTTTATTTTCTTAAGTTGCACCAAGGAATTGCAAGTTTCTCAAAACCCCCATCAAAATTTGCTTTCATAAGAATAGTTTAGATGATGCATCTGATGAACTGTATGATTTGGCAGCCAGGCTAATTCTAGAATACGTTTTCCTCTGTCGTTCTCATTTACCTAAATTGTGTCATTGTGGCTTAGATTTCAGGCGTTCAGCTGTGTGTTGTACATTTAGCCCACAGACTTATGTGCGCAGCACAAAGCTTAACAAGCAGGAGATTGTTCAGCTGCGTAAATTTTGTCCAGAGGTGGCTGAATACTAAAGATGTTGTTTAAACACTCTGTACTTTGTGTCTAAATCCTTTTGGGATTTAGTGGTCAGACTTTATGGAGCTTGAGGTAGAAGGGCTGCAGTTAGCAACCCGAATACTTGGTAGCCATAATTAAGGTTAGTGTGTAGTTCCCGTTACTGCAGTCCCCCAATGAGTAAAGGACAATCCTAGCAACACCCCTCCCACAAGTACCTGTACATTTTCACGGAATTCTGCAGCTCTTGGCTTCAAAGACAGGGAGCAGAGAGAACAGCTGCTTTGGTAACTGCTTGTACAGTTTATTATTTTTCAGAAGATAACAAAAAAGTAGTCAACTGAGCCATCACCAGTGTGACAAAATGTTGAATTCTTGTAACATTTTATAGCCATTATTCAGACTGGTAAACTTGCAAACTATAACTATTATGAATTTTTCAAAAAATAAGTAAAGGTAGGGCTTAAAATTAGATTAGAGGGAAATATTGGTACTTTTTGAATTGCTTTTTTTCCCCCAGAAGAACTGCTCACAAGGTTGAAGGAGCAATTGAGATAACAGATATTTAATGAGGTGAGAGGCAAAGCTGTTTAACCACAGGAGTAAACTGAAGTCAGATGATTCAGGAAAGTATTGGTGCAGGCATGAGCGCATCCATCTCTTTGGTTTGATAATGTAAAAAGTGAAAGGGGAAAATTGAAAGCAGAAGGAGTTTAGAAGATGTTGGGTAACAGTAAGAAATAAATAATGAAGATAGAGCAACTGGAGATGGGAAACAGCTGAACCAAATTGAGATAAGAATTTATAAGAAATAGAAAAAATGTGAAAAATAGAGACAGAAAGCAAGTAAGGAAAAAAAAAATATCCATGGTTGCAAGTCTAGATTCAAGCCAGTTCCGGGGAAAAGACACTGTCTTCCTTGTTTTTGGTCAAGTGGAGACGATAGTTGGGAAAGGTACATTATTGCATTGATCCCGATGCCTGGCTGCATAGGTCCCATTTAGCATGTTATTTGATATATCAGTACAAATTCGTCTCTAACTCCATCAACAAACTTGCAGACACCATTGTGGCGGGCCGAATATCGAACAATGATACAGAAAAGCGATGAAATTGCACGGAGTTATAGATGTTGCCCAGTCCATCACAGAGACTAGACTTCCCATCATTGAGTCCACCTACACTCCATGCTGCCTCAGAAAGGCAGTCAACATAATCAGTCTTATCCCACTCTGATCATTACTACTTATCCCTGTTCCTGTCCGGTACAAGGTACAGGCGCTTGAAAGCACACACCACTGGACTCGGGAATAGCTTTTTCCCCCCCTCTGTTATCAGGTTTCTGAATGATCCTTCCATAAGCTATAACTCCCTGCAATTTATTGTGGTTTGGTGCAGAGCTGTTCTCAAACTGAACGATAATGCAACCTGACAGTTTGCTTTTGATGGTGCATCTGTTTAAGTTTGTAAGAATCACTGCAGAATTTTCTCAGTCTCCTCAGGAAGTTGAGGCATGTGTGTGCATTCTTGGCTGTTGCGTGAATGTGGTTGGTCCTCAATGGGTAATAGGTAATACTAATCTAATCTATTATGAGCATTGTTCTCACAGTACAGCAGGCCTGTAGGATGCAGGCCTTGATCATCAGTCATTTGTACTATGGAACCATTATCCCGTTGATCATTTTTCCCATTTGCATAAATCTGATCTGCCCACTTCATATAGACACAAAATTCTGGAGTAACTCAACGGGACAGGCAGCATCTCTGGATAGAAGGAATGGGTGACGTTTCAGGTCGAGAACCATCTTCAGTCTGAAGAAGGGTCTCGACCCGAAACATCCCCCATTTCTTCTATCCAGAGATGCTGCATGTCCCACTGTTACTCCAGCATTTTGTGTCTATCTTTGGTTTCAACCAGCATCTGCGGTTCCTTCCTACACATATTGTCTGCCCATATTTGGTCCACTTTTTGTTTTTTCCTTGCCTATATAAGAGGTTATCTCAATGTCTCCTGGCTGTAATGTAGACCAGAACTTAGGACCTTTTGGAATTGTATCATTTTTTTTGCTTAAACGGAATCATTCTTAGTTATTTTTATGTACCTTTTTCCTTCAAGCAATATCAATGCTTGCCTTGTATGATCACTCACTAGTTCTAGGAAAGGATAGCAAACATACTTGTGTACTACGTCAGGAATTATCAGAGCACAGAGTTACAACATAATGTATGAATCATTGACTTGTCTTTTCTGTGTATGAACGGTAACATCACAAGTTGTGTTAAGTGAAAAATACAGAAATGGTTAGACTTACTGGAAAAATGGCTATACAACATTTTGTTCTGTAAGATCATTGAGGATCCATTAATTAGTATTTAGTGGAACTGATACTGTGCCAGGTGAAGCATAGTGCCCCTTAGGAGTTTGGATTGGCAAATATGAATTATTTTAGCAGTCACCACATATTAAAAGTATATTTGCTATTGGAACTTTAATACTCGTTTAATTTTTTTGAAGTAATTTTTTAACAAGCTAATGCATTAGCTGTAAAAAAATTAAATATTTTTGAATATTTCAAAATCCTAACTTAGCAGGCTGTTTTTACTGTAAGAACCCTTTTCATAATATGTAAAGGTAAATGTAATGAATGGGGAGTCTCATACATCCTGTTCCTTTCAGTGAGGGCTGACATTTATATCTGCTTACTATTTGGAAGATGCAAATAGTTTTTAACTATCTTCTGCCATGTTGCATGATCATGTGTACGTATCTAAAATTATGAAGATATTCATTCATATTGTTAATGTAAGGGAAAGCATGGGCGGAAATGTATTACACATTTTGTCAATTTAGTCAACAATATGGTCGGATAGTCGGCGACTAAACAGTCTCCCCCACCTGGTTTGCCAGGTGAGGAGGGGGCTGTGGACCCCCAGCAGGACCAAATTCTAGACCTGTCAAAGGGCAGATGAGTTCCTAGCAAGCCAACGGCCATCCACACTTCAGTAGAAGTTGCGACCATTGTCGTATGTAGCATTGTAAGGCACCATGCCCGTTGATGTTTTCAATGATGATGATGATGATGATGATTACAAGGGCCTGAATGCTCATAAATCCCTTATAATGCTTTACATCCTCATGAGTGATTCTTTTAAATGAAGTTCCCTTGTGTTTCAAATATTACAGGCAATCTTCTTTTGGAATTAGTAATAAATCTCTTGATAATAAAATGGGGAAATATAATCAACAACTTAATCCACAACTGGGGTTTCCTGTTAGATACAAGAAACAGTGGATGCCGGTTTACTAAAAAAGACACCATTCTGGAGTAACTCATTGGGTCAGGCAGCATCGCTGGAGATTAGGGATAGGTGATGTTTTGGGTCGGGACTCGAAAGACTTATTCATGGTCTCCAGAGATGCTGCCAGATCCGCTGAGTTACTCCAGCAATTTGAGAGAATATCTGGTTGGTACAAAGTATGTTTCCCATCACCTGCTTATGATTGCAAATGACCATTCAGTTTTTCAAGACAACAGTTATTAGCAACATGTAACTTGTTCACATTTCTGTGGATCAATTCAGTTGGATCTTCAATAGGTTTGCTAAAATGAAATGTTGAAGTCGGGGTCATAAGAATGCAAGATTGTGAAGGCATCTGAGTGGTTAGTTTTCTGACTTCCCTTGTGGAATTATATCCTTTAGACTTCATCAAGCTAATTTTCATCTCCCCAACACAATATTTCATCTGCTCTGCAAGCTATGCACATCCATGAAAGACAAACTTAAGATGGTTACATTTCCACCCTTTCATCATTTTAGAATGCCGAGGGCTATAAACTTAAAATCAGTGATGCATGGTGCTGATCAAAGGCTGTTTTAACATACCTGGGTCTTCAAAACTGATCGTTACACTTGAGTAATGTTCACCTGCAACTCAATGAGTTGATCTTTCGGTGTTTATTCCAGCATTTGGAACCAGAATCTTTGGGTTTATTGTCGAATACATAAACACAATGAAGTACAGGGGTAATGAAAATCCTGCTTGCATCATATGTATATGGACTCAAACAGCACACAATAACAACATTGTATTTAAATTATATAAGATAGTGAAAAGAAAAACTGCAAAAACAAGGCAATGCAAAGCACCATTAACAAATAATTCCATGGCAGTGCAAGAGGCAGTGCAAGTGTTCCGCTATTGACGTAGGATTAAGTCAGGCAGGACGTATAGGAGGCACAAGAGACTGCAAATGCTAGCATCTTGATGAAAAAAGTAAACCGCTGGAGGAACTCAGCGCGTCATGCAACATCTGTGGACGGAAATGGGCAGGCGATGCTTCGGATCGGGACCCTTCTTCAGAATGATGAAGCAGAGGGGGGTTTGCTGGTGGAGAGAACGAGTGGGGCAAGTGGTTGTACAGGTTGGAGGAAAGTAGCTGTTCCTCAATCTGATGGTGTGGAACCTTAGTGTTCTATACCTCCTGCCTGACGGTAACAGCAAGAAGAGGGCATGACTGTTTTCTTATATATTTGATAAAATAATCAAACATTCAGTCCAGGGATGGCATATTGCCTGAGTGCACTCATATAACTAATTTGCATCATTGGATTGATTCGAATTGTGTCTACCTTCTTGAAGCGAAATACAAACTAAAATTGGCAATCAGTGTACCAGCCCTAATTATTTTTCTGGGTGTAATCATGCATCATTTGTGGAAAGTTAGATTACTGTGTATGTAAAGTGGAATGGGATCTATTGATGCAAGTCACTGAACCTGCAATTAGTAGCAGGGAATATTTGGGTTGGAGATGGAGTAAATTGAGTTGGAGATGGAGTAGCACAATCCAATGGAAAGGGCATTGCTCCTCGACCCTCGTTAAACCTTGCAAGTACAAGTCAGTGTCATAACAGTCAGCAGCAACAACTAATACCACTTATAATTGAACTGCCCGTATAACTAACCCAAAATGCATCCATCACATGTGGCCATGTCAGAAAAAAGATGGAGCTGAAATATGTACAGAGATAATAGGACATATATTCATAATTACTATGTATTAATGAGAGGCATCTTAAAGGAGCAAAAAGTCCCAGTAAGATTTGGGATGGGAATTTCAATGCTCAGGGTCTTGGAAGCCGAGAGAATGGGTTGAGTTATTTAAGTCAAGGGATGCTCAAGAGGCCCAGAATTGGAGGAGTGCAGATATTCTGGCAGTCTTATCAGGCATAATGTGATTCTATACACACAGAGGCACAAAGCCATGAAAGCATTTGGAAATGAGAATTTTAAAATTTCTTAATTGGGCACCAGTGATATTGGGGAGGGATACCTTGGAGTACTCCAGAACAAATAAATGTAACTCTCATTAACATCTTGTTTTTAATAGTATATTTCCAACTTGTCTCAGACTCTGACAACTGCTCTGATGTCAAGTAGTTAAAGTGGCTGAAATAGAGTTCCCAAATTTTTCATCTTACAGTAATGTCCCAAAGTGAATGCTTGTCCTCTTGCAGATATCCTAATCTATTTCTGCTTAACATGGTCAAGATCAGAGATATCTCGGCAGAATTCTTGCGTTACAATGGTTACACTGGCTGAGTGCAATTACAAGTATTGGGCTCTTTTGTCTTTACTTGCTGTCACAATAAACATTGCCTTCTTGAGTTTTGCACTTGAGCACTACGCCTTGTGGATGAATCAATTTAATGCAGTTAATTTCTCCCCATCTCTAGGGTACTGCCATTTCATCTACTTGGCGCCAGACATTGAGGGAATAATATATCATTGTAACTAGCTTGAAATTCCCACTGTAAAATAAAACCTTGCCTGCAACACAGTCTTGTCACATATTATTGCTTAGAAGTGTAATTACATATTTCTGCTTTGTTTCCAGCATCATGTGAATAACTTTTTTTCCAATGTAAAGTGTGAAACCAACCGTATGTGGACATTTTGCATTACTCAGGCAATTATCATTCATAAGATACTCTTGCACTTCAGATGTCATTTTATCATTAGGATGGCATCATACTCATTTTGGATCATTGGATAAAGACATCATGGAAGCAATTAACATTGGTAATTCCGAGGCACCCAAGTCTTCCCATCACACAGGTAGATGTAGAACTTAGGGCGGCAGAGTGGTGCAGTAGTAGAGTTGCTGCCTTACAGCACCAGAGACCCGGGTTTGATCCTGACTATGGGTGTGTCTGTATGGAGTTTGTATGTTCTCCCCGTGACCTGCTTGGGTATTATCCAGGAGTTCTGGTTTCTTCCCACATTCCAAAGACATACAGGTTTGTAGGCTAATTGGCTTGGTAACTGTAAATTGTCCCTAGCGTGTGTTGGATAGTATTAGAATGCGAGGATTGCTGGTCAGCATTTACTCGGTTGGCCAAAGGGCCTGTTTCCACGCTGCATCTCTAAACTAACTTAATTTGCACACTTCAAGCCTCAACACAGCACCAGTCTTTATCATAGCAGATTCCAGATCTCCATTCTGAAGCATTTGACTCCTGGGTCAGCCAGATCCCAATCTCTCAACCCCATTGAATATTTGAAATTCCTAATAGATAAGTAACAACACTCGCATCAACCTCAACCTCAGCATAAGCCCCTCTCTGTTCTTCCTGGCCATTCACAATACTGGCACTCTGTTCAGTTTCCCCCCCCCCCCCCCCACCCCCCCAACATTCTGACCATTACGCATGGATCGTGATACATCTCCCCACCCTCCCAGCCATCACAGCTTAGGACCCCTGACCTAATCCTGGCCCCCGCAGAGGCCCTGATTGGGTTCCGGACTACCAGCCACCCTGAGCTCCCCCCAGACCCTGCCTCAAATCAGTTTGCTAGGTGGCACATTTTCAATTAAGAAAAGGCATAATGATACGATACAATACAATACAATTTATTTCGTAATTTGAATCTCATTGAGGTTCAAACGAAATTTGGTTTCTGCAGTCATACAAACAAGAAAAAGAACCAAGACACAACACAATTTACACAAACATCCATCACAGTGAATCTCCTCCTCACTGTGATGGAAGGCAAAGTCTTATCTCTCCCCTGCACTCCCCATTCTCCTCTCGATGTCAAAGTCAAAGCCCCCGGCGGGCGATGGTAAATAAGTCCCGCGGCCATTAAGGCCGCGCCGGGCGATGCAAGGCCTCACTCCGGGTCTTGATGTTGGAGCCTCCGGCGGGCACCAGCAAGTCCCACGGCCATTAAAGCCTCGCCGGGCGATGTAAAGCCCCGCTCCAGGTCATTTTCAATCCCGCAACTCGGGCGGGCGAAGCTGCTGTTGCAGGAGCTCTGAAAAGTGGTCTCCCACCAGGGACCCGCGAGCACCCGATGTTACCGTCCACCGGCCTGCAGCTGGAGCCTCTGAATCTCCGGGGTCAGGCCGCAGCTGCGCGCCACCACAGCTCTCCACGCTCCGAAGCCGGCCCGCCCCACGATGATAAGTAGTCCGCAGCTCTGCGACTGGAGCCCCAGGTTGTTCCGGTTGGATGCCGCTCCACGGTGCTAGGCCCCAACGACAACGGAGAGCCGACAGAGAAAAGGTCGGGTCCTCCGTACAGGGAAAAGATTTAAAACATTTCCCCCACCCCCCACCCCCCCACACATACCCAGCTAAAAAAAAAAAAACACTATAACTACACTTAAACGACAAAAAAAAAAAAAAGACAGACGGACTGCAGTGGCCGCTGCGACGTGAGTCGCTCTGCCCACCCACAGATAACAGATATAAATAATATAAAGGACCCTGAAGAAGAGTCCTGACCTGAACCGTTGCCTGTACATTCCCTCCACAGATGCTGCCTGATGGCTCCTCCTCTGCATTGTGCTTTGTTCAAGGTATAATGATTGTTTACTTGATGTTTTAACTGAAGTTTGCAGTGGGGCTGGAGCCATTAGCCAAAGATTCAAATTCAGATATTTCTCCTGAGACTATGTTAAACTATTCTTTCAAGGCATATTGTGGCATTCCCACCAAATCTAGTACTAAAAGTATTGTACATCATTAACTAAAGAGGTGCCCAAAATATTGGGGGATAATATTTTGAGGATAAATTATTAGGCATTGCCATTTCATGACTATATTGTTGCTTTATCAATTTTAGTCTCAATTGGAGAATTCCATATTGTATTTTTTGATGTATTTGTCCAGATTATGGGAGTCAATTCTCAACCCAAAAAAAAATGCTGGACTGTGTACTCATATGTAAGCTATTATACACTTAATGTGTCACCTTAAAGACACTTTTAGCTTTAGCTGTAAGATTCTCAAGATTCCAGCCTAACCTTATGTGGGGTTACTGGATATTCCTACTGTACATCTGTTTAATTGCTGGATACTTGGCGGACTCCTGAACTGCACACTGATGTAGCTGGCTTCATTTTCAGTGGCATACTCAGTTCCTTTGTTTTCTTTCATCAGAAAATTGGGCCTATTTTCTAAACCATAAATAAGTAACCCATGGAGTTGTTAAATATTGCTGATGCCTTGTTGGGGTATAGCTTTTTGGCAAAATAACACACGTGTGAATGTTAATGCACGTGTCAGGAGCCAGTGTAACATTGGGATGCAACACTCTGGCTCCTTTCTTCTGTATTCTCTTGTCCATCTGAACCTCCCAAACTTCCTGCTCATTCAATAGTTTTTTTAATGGTTCGATGGTTTCTTTATTATCACATATACCAAGGTGCAGTGAAATACGTTTTTGCGGAGAACTCAGCAAGACTATCCTTTAAGGACCTCACTTCGTCAGTATATCGAATCTTGCACGATATTTTCCCTTGTATAAAGAGAGGCTTCACTAATTGTAATGTTCCTTACTCGGTGTAGCACAGACAGGACCTTACTGGCTTAAGAAGCTTACCTACTGAAAGTTTACTTAACTGAGTCATCAGGAGATCCCAATTCATATTATGTTGAATCCAAAAAAAATGATGGTAACTGTTGGAAGAAAATATACATGACTTTCAAAAAAATTCTTAACATCTCAAATTTAACATCAGATCAGGGGACAGCTATTCAGCCCATCTTGCCAGTACAGACACGTGTCCTTATTTCTGGCTTGAAATTGTGTGCAGTTTAATTGTTGATTTTCTTGGCAGGGACCCTCTGCTGTTGGCACATTATGTCAAATTCTGGGCAATTGCGCAAAGCACATGCACAAATTTCTCATCTGCATTTCCAGCATTCAAAGTAATTGGCAGTTCATGGAATAGAGAAATGACTCTAAATTAAGCTGGAGTCAGTCCTGAAAGAGTGCTGCATTAAATTCTGGATGAGATGTGGACTGAGTCACTCTTTAGTCCTTCTGTTAAGTGGTCATTCATCTGTCAGCCTTGACAAGTAATATTGGCAAGGAATTTAACCACAAAGGCAGGTCCCTGACTATAGCTCATAGCCAAGCATGGTGCTATTCTCACCTGATGTTCACGCAGAAAGTTATTGTGTATTTTGGCAGGTTTAATGGGTAAATCTGAACAAAGCAGTTTGCACAGCTGGAAATAACATTATATAAATTTGCAGAAGCTACTGTAACTCAATTAAGGAACTTCATTTTCTATTCCTTCAAGAAAAATGGTTTACGCTGGCAAGTCAGCAAAAAATGCCCATTCTTTATGCCCTTGAGAAATTGGGGGCACGACCTTGAACCATTGTGGCCATTCTGGTGAAGGTACTTCCAAGATTATGATGGATAGAGAGTTGCAGGGTTTATCCCAAGCAATGGTGAAAGAATACTGATACATTTATATTGTATGATGGCATTTAGGAGGGGAAACTGCAGCTGGTGGTGCTCCTCTATCTTTGTTCTTGGTAAAGATCATACGTTTGGGCAGCGCTGTTAGAATATCATAGATGAGTGATGGCAGCGCATTTTGAAGAAAGCCAAGGTGCACTGGCAATGGAGTGAATGAATGTTCAGAGTGTTGTAAAAGGATACTTGGTAATGGATGGAGGCATGCTTCCGTGAGTGTTGTTGGAGATGTAATTATCCAGACAAATGAAGAGTGTTTCATCACACTCTTGGCATGTGGCAGGCAAATAGTGGACAGCTTTGGATATCAGAAGGTGAGTCACTTGGGGCAGGATACCTTGTTCCTGATGTATTGTAGCCATGGTATTGGTGTATCTCGGCAGGTTGAGTTTCTGACCCCAAGATTGAGGAAGAAAATGGCCATGTTTGTACCATTGAGTGTCAAAGGTGCGGATTATAATGTCTGTTGTTGAAAATAGCCAGTACCTGACACTTGTACATCATGAACGTTTATTACCATTTATCAACCCATGTCTGAATCTTTACTAGACCTTACTATGCGGAGCCATGAATATTATATTACGTAAATATCTTCAAACGATCTCTCTTCTGCCTCTGATGCTAAAGCAGCTGAAAGTAGTTGATCCGAAGAAAGTGTCCTGAAGAATATTTGCAATGATGTCCTGGTGCTGGGGTAATTGATTCACCAAGATCAATTGCCTTCCTTTGATAATTTATGACTCATGACTCTAGATTCCTATCAGGATGAATTGGGTTCATTACCCAGATTCTGTAATGGTGGTCCTTGCTCACCCACTCAGAATTGAACAAGATGCAGGGCCCCAAACAAACTTACCTTTTGCACTTGGGAGGCATTCACCAAAATGTGGTAAGGGCTGGGATTGTGTTGTAGTGAGATCTTATCACCCAAATCATCTGACGCCATTTACACTTAACCTATCCTCATTTCAAAGCTTTATCTCCTGTCAGAGTTGGCATTCTAGACAATACTTTTTTTAAAAGGCACAAAATGCTAAATAAATTTTAGGAAGGTATTTACTTTGAATCATGTGAATTTCCTTCTTAAATGCCTTCCCATTGCTTTGAATTAATTGATCTTTCTTCAAGAAATGTATTATATTCATCCTGTAAATAATTTCTCAGTCAAATAAAGTTGCCTTTAGTCGAGTTTACATCTCTTTACTCCCACTTTCTCATTATCTTTGACCTTTTTCTGGTTATGCTCCATATTGCTGAATTATGATCATGATTACAAAAGTACTCTCCCCGTGATACAGTTAGGATTGCATGATATCGACTGAAGGCAGGATTTGGCTTCACTGGAATTACCAGCTACGCAAAAAGAAAATAATTTGTCATGCTCAAGTTGGCATGCTCTTCTAACCTTTAACAATACATAAACCTCCATTCTTATATAAATGTGGTGGGGGTGACACTATTCTGATACACTACTGTTTTGCACAGTTACCACAATCACATATGTTCTTCAGTGCTGGCTGCAGAGGTTGAGCTGCATTGACTGAGAGCTTCCAAAAGCCCACTGATTCTGGGAAGGTCCCAACAAAATTAAATAAGCTCAGGAGATTGGAAATAATTCTTAGAATGAATAAAGAGTCAGCTAAGCAACAGAAAACACAGGGTTGCGATAAGTGAGTACCTTTCAG
This sequence comes from Raja brachyura, assembly GCA_963514005.1. Next base: position 70,320,178 of record OY740783.1, on the reverse strand, counting down.
TTTTGCCAGCTAATATTAGGGGTTTGTAACAGCACTGGGACCTTAACTTGCTTCCAGTCTGCAATAAAGGCATGAAGTAAACACAGGTTTTGTAAACAAATTCGGTAATAATACAGATAGGTGTGGAAGCAAGATTTGAGGAGTGGACACAGTCTGCAAAAGGAATGGTTTTTGAGGCCGTGTAACATTAAAAAAACAATTATGGGGACGTCAAGCCTTATGGCAGGACAGTGGAACTGAGGCCAAGCACAGATCAGCCACAGGTCAGTACATTAATGCCCCTATTCCACTTAGGCGATTTTTTTAGGTCACTACAGGCGACTAGGCTATCGCCACATGATCGCTGGGGTGTTGCCTGTATGGTCTCCTCAGTCGCCCAGAGAATCATAGCGTTTTTCTGGTCACCGTTGGATTTTGAAATGTTCAAAACTTTTCGGTGACAGTCGGCGACCGTTGGCTTGTCGTAGCTTAACTTCTCCTGACATAGGTGCTGTCATAGGTTGTCGCCAGGTGTGGGACAGGCCCATAAAGCACATGAGTTACCCACTCCTGTTATTTTTTATTCAGAGAAAGGTAAATATAGCTAAATAAAACATTAGTGTATTACTTTTGGGCCATACTACTTAGTATCAGGATTCTAATTGTGTTTTTCCACTAATTGTTTTTTTGCGCAGACATTTTTCTTTTCACTGTTGAAGAATTCATGTAGTATTTTTATATAATTTGTTTTTTAAAGGACAAAGGACAAATTACATTTATTGCCACATACACCAATTGGTGCCGTGAAATTTGAGTTACCATGCAACACACAAATAAGATAAACACAACACTATAGAATTTAACATAAAACATAAAAACTTCCCCCCACGGAATCAACATTTCCCACTGTGAGGGAAGGCAACAAAGTTCAGTCCTCTTCCTCTTGTTCACCTGTGGTCCGGGCCTATTGAGGCCTCCCCAGTCACCGCAACGGTGGCCCGATGTTCAGGCCCTCTCACCGGGATGATGGGGCTCCGGTGTCGGAATGGAAGAACACTCTCAGCGTCTTGGAGTTTCCAAAATGGTGGCTTTCTACCGGAGACCGCGGCTTCCAAAGTCGACAGGCTGAGCTGGGCAGAGCTCCAACACTGGTGGCCCCGGCAAGGATCCCAGGCTTCGCGATGTTACAGTCAGCGCCAAAGCTCCAAACCACAGCTCCAAGATGTTAAACACTAGTCCTAACACTCCGGAGCTTCACACGGCGATCCCCGGTAAGGCATCGTCCGCTCCGCGATGGTAATCCAGTGCTGCGCCACCGCTAAAGCTCTGGCCGGTCTCCGGCAGGAAAGGCTGCACCAATCCAGATGGTAGGCCTCAAGGGTGGGGGGGCGAGAAGATGCGGCTCGGAGAAAAGACGCATCCTCGACCAGGTAGTGACTGAGAAGACGGTTTCCCCCTCCCCCCACCCCACACATAAAAGAAGACTAAAAGACCTCCAAAAACAAACTTTTAGACTGACTAAAAATAACAAAATGGATGAAAGGACATACAGCTGCTGGCGAGGCTGCCACACTCGATGGCGCCACCACTTTTTTGTGTTGTCTGTGACTGTGGCACAGCCTGTGATGTTGCTGCAAGCAAGATTTTCATTGTACTTCTTCTTCATCATACTTGTGCATGCAGCAAGAACCTTGACGAAGGAATACAGCAAATGGGAGGGTTCTATTGTACATTATCCATAATATTGGTCTTTCATTTGAATTATTTGCAAAATAATAACAAAGGTAGAAATGGGAGAAAACTGTTGGAAATACTAGAACAAGGAACTGCAGATACTGGTTTAGAAAACAAGACACAAAGTGCTGGAGTAACTCAGGAATGGGTCAGGCAGCATTTCTGGAGAATGTAGATATGTGGCGTTAGATAGTAAGAGTCCTGGCCCAAAACATCACCTTTCACCTATCCAGAAATGCTGCCTGACCTTCAGGGCAAGAATATATGGCCTTTGATTTGTGTTAAATGTGGATATATATTGGGGTTGCAAAGATAACTTGATTCCATGTACTGGGAAAGAACAAATTCCAATAGAATCAACTGCGTCTTTCTGGAAAATATACGAGACGATATCGGAAAAAGGTCCCAGAATTTCATTATTTACTAGTGATCAACATTCAAACATGAACAGTTGGCATCTGTGCCTGTGGGACTACCCCAACATCGGTTTGAGTTGTCAAGCAAATGGATTAGCTGCATTATTTTTAAGAGCGAAGGTAAATACATTGGTTCATGGCCCATAGAGTATTTATCTTTTGGAGAGCCAATGGTTGAAATCCCATGGTTATCTTTTGCTTTTCTGTAATACAGTGCAAGTAATTCTGTCAGTGAGGGACTTTTTAATCACAGGTGGAGAAACATGGGGAAAATATACTAAAGTCAATCCCAATGTGATTTTCCTTCCAATAAATCACTGAACTGCACCAGTGTCAATAACATTGAACAACATATATGTCAAGTCAAGTTTATTGTCACATGCACGTGAATGGTGAGGTCCAGATGCAGTGAAAAGCTTGCCTGTGACAGCATCGCGGGCATGTAGGCTCAGACCACACACGGAACATAAATTATACCTAATTATTGGGCAACAAATAGTACACACTCTAACGGATAAAGTCATAACTTGCACAAGAAAGATGTTGGTGATGTTGGAAGTCAATTATCACAGTCCTAGAACATCACTGTAATAATTCAAAAGGGCATTGGCTCAAGTCCATCCATCTTCAGTTGCTTCATGATTGACCTTCCTTCCATTATAAGGTCAGAACTAGTGATTTTCACTAATAATGGTACAGTGTTCAATTTCAGTTGCAACTCCTCAGCAAATGACCTGGACAACATTCGAAGGGGTGCCTGATAAGTTCTAGGCAATTGGATTGAATCCAGCCAAGCACCCTTAACATTTAATGTTACTACCATCATCAAGTTCCACAATAATATTCTGAGTCACCATTAACCAGAAACACAATCGGGCCGGCCACGTAAAGCAGGTCAGTGTTCAGTGACCTTGTTATCCTCTGGTCCTCATCCTGTGGCAAGTGCCTCAACTTGCAACCATCTACAAGGATGCCAGGAACATGATGGAATACGCTCCATCTGCAGGGATGATTTCAGTGCTAACAATTCTGGAGCACACAGATTCACAGAGTGATACAGCGTGTAAGCAGGTCTTCAGCCCACCGAGTCCATGCAGGCATCAACCATCCATTTACACTAATCCTACACTAATCCCAGGTTTCTCGGAATCGTGCACCATTAGGACATTGAAGTGTATTCCTGTCCCGTCATTGTTGCTGGATCTCATATCCCGGAACTTCCAACCCAACAGTGCTGCGGGAGAACCTTCAACCGTGGGAGTGCTGCAGCAATTCAAGAAGGCGTCCCATCACCATCTCCTTCAGGGCTATTAAGGATGAGCAATAAATGCTGGCCTTGTCAGTCATGACTATTTTTGCAAAAATATTATTTTTAATCAAAACTTTGAAAATCCGGGGACTCAATTGTGGATTAATCAGCACCACCATGTCCACAGGTGATTCCAAATCCTAGTCTGGTAATGTTCAGTGAGTTCAGGGGAATCATTTCTGTTATCATAGGCTAGCACAATCTTCAAAAGTAATATGCTGGCATCGGCCTTCTCCAAAAGGATGGAAAATCTTTTTGAGTGAATAAGGAAAATCCAAATTCTTGCCTCAAAGAAAAAATCATGAATCCTTTCTTTGAGTTTAGACACTTTCCTGGTTTGTAAATATTGCCAAGAAGGCCTATTTCTACTCATTTTGGGGTTGTGATCATCAGTTCTGTCTACTGCTGTCAATATCCAAATATAGCTTTATTTTGTTATTTTATTCATGCTACATAATAATATATGTTTTCAGTCAACACACTGAGTTAAAGAGAGCAGGAAATAGGCAAGCACCCTGGATCCAGTCACATCTTACCCACATTCCTGATCCCGAGTGTTCCGGACCCTGGCTCCAGCTGCACACATGACCCATAGTCCAGACTCTAATCCTAGCCGCACCCTGACCTCTTGGCTCTGGCCACATAAAGTTTATCGTATCGTATAACCCCTTGAATTCCGGACCCCTGCCTCATGTGCCAGACTAATGAGTGAGGCAGATGCTGTGCCATCAGATGTTCCAAACACTGTGATGCCAGAAGATCTGAGTTTGACTGTATGCAGAAACATTGCTCTCTGACCCCAGTCACCCCCTCTTCTCCCCTTTTCCATCAGGCAAGAGGTACAGAAGTGTGAAAATGCACACCTCCAGATTCAGGGACAGTTTCTTCCCAGTTGTTTGTTATCAGGCTACTGAACCATCCTATCACAACAAGAGAGTGGTCCTGAACTACTATGTACCTCGTGGGGAACTCTCGGACTATCTTTAATCGGACTTTACTGGACTTGCATTAAACATTAACTTCCTTCATCGTGTATCTGTACACTGTGGATGGCTTGATTATAATCGTTCCGCTGTCTTTCCGCTGACTGGTTAGTACGCAATAAAAAGCTGTTCACTGTACCTCAGTACACGTGACAATAAACTAAACTGAATACCAGAAGATAGCTAACAGCCCATATATGTTTTGAAATATAACTATATGTGAATTAGTAGAATATATTTTTAGAGATACAGTGCAGAAACAGGCCCTTTGGCCCACCGAGTCTGTACCGACCTGTGATTCCCGCACATTAACACTATCCTACACACACTGGAGTCAATTTAGACTTATACCAAGTCAATTAATCTACAAACCTGTACCTCTTTGGAGCGTGAGAGGAAACCAAAGATCTTGGGGGAAATCCACGCGGTCATGGGAAGAGCGTACAAACTCCGCACCCGTGGTTGTGATCAAACCCGGGTCTCAAGCTCCGTAAGGCAGCAACTTTACCGCTGCACCACCCTGCCGCCCTGATGTTACTGTTAATTTAATTTTACCTGATTTTCCGAGGAGGCATGAGTTTTGTTTTACAACAAAGTTTAATTATTTTACCATTCTTAAACTGACACCTTTCAGAATGAATATCCCTAACTAGAACTAACCTTACGCGTTATCTCTCTGTGCAATGAATGCATAGTACATCCAACATGTCATGGAATAAATTTAGATCTTGTTGAAATTGTTGGGCAACTGCACAGACCCCAACTGCATCGCCACTCGTGCACATAAATGAAAGCTCATAAATGGTTAAAGTTTATTATTACAGCTGTGCAGGGATTGCCAATTTTCCTCAATTCCCAGTAACCCAATCGTTTGCAAGATTTCAAAATCATGCACATCTCGATAGCAGTTGGCACGGTTGATGGAACAAAAATCTATTTCCTTACAATGTAAAAAAAGTTAGAGAAATTTGGCCTTTTGTTTATCAATGATAAATATAGAATATACAAAATGGGATATTACAGTGATGATTTCCAAAATTCCAATTCCCTAATATATACGCAAAATACTACAACCTTTTAAAATGAGTGTTTATAGATGTACTATCTAATGCTTCCGTTAATTCAAGAACATTTTGAAGAAAGCTCACTAAATGGATATTCCAGACGTATATGGTAACTAAGAATTATGAGCATGTGTCTTGTACTTACAGTTAAAGAAAGTTTCCTGTCTGACACTGATGCAGATGTGGTCGAGAAACTTTCTTTCCCAGAATAGGTCTCTGTTCTTTGCCTCGTCATTGCAAGCTCTCTGTGAACCACATATGAACCAGACTTTTCCCAGAGAGAATTATGCAATTTTGCTACAGTGGAAGAACTCATTGTCTAGCACTGTCTATTCAAAACAATGAACTGAAGATCATGGGGCACCTAAAGTGGTCGCAACTTAAATTAAAGTTTGCCATCAGAGTCCATTATGAACGTTTAACGTCAGTTCCAATAACATATACAGTTGATTCTGATTATCATATAAAGGAACATATATTTGAAATCACCCATAAAAATCATGATTGATAGAAATTATGCAAAAATTCTGAAATGGTAATACTTCCATGAATTAAAAAAAACCAACATTTGAAAATTGATTAATTTATTAAACCACTACAGGTATTGCCATCACACTCCAGAGAAGAGACATTTTGATGCCACTCATTGAAATTCAAAGTGCATAGGAAACAAATTCAACATTTGGAAAATATAAAGATAAATACCAGAAATACACAGGATATCAGAATTTTTATAATTTCTTTATTGTTCCGCTCCACAAAATGAAACCAGACACTGAGCTCCAATATGAATCATTTTCTGAACTTGCCTTAACCTCATTGCTCTTGCATCTGCAAACCAGAAAACACACAGAAGAGATTATCTAACGTTCCACATTGTGAGATATAGTTTGTGCTCACAATCACTGCTCAGAGACTAAATCATCGAAACAAGAAATGCTTTTTATTTGCGAATCTGCAGAATCGGGTGCCTCTCCAAATTGAGACACACCGAAATCAGAAAAGTAAAGCCCCTTTATACACACAATTCTGCTGACTTAACCTCCCCTTCTGGCTCTTCCCAATCAGAGCACTGAGGTGCACAGTCTATGGGTACATCCCCCAGTACCTCCCACATCATACATAGCAGAATCCTCTCCTGAATCCTTACAATAGTGGGGTTTAATCACTTTATCCCTCACAACATCATGTAAAATTATAAACCTCAAATTTATTATCAATGTGCTATCCTCGGTCCGGTAAAAAACTTGTACAATGCACACTGCCATTTCAGTGGTCAGACATCTTAATGACGATGGGAGTATAAATTGCATTATGATAAACACTCACTTTTTAATATTCAGGTGTCAGGTATTTCCAGCAAAGATTTGTTTAATGAAAGTAACCTCAAATGGTGAATTTTAATTCAAGTGTAAGTTTTTCACTGTATCTTGGTACTCATCACAATAATAAACCAATACCAATTTTTAATATCTGTATAAACGTAAATAAGGGCATTGTAATTGTAGGCTCCTTAGCAGCAGCATCCTCTATGAAGGTTCAGTATTTCTTGTCATGGTGAGTACAGCCATGCATTTGATTTATTTTTGGGATATTTTATTTGAACATCATCTAGCCTTAAGATGTTGAATTGCATTGTGTTAAACATTATGTTTGAAAAAAGTAAGATGACATATTTGACGATTTATTTAAAAGTTTTCAAAGCTTTTCACTGTATCTCGGTACACATGACAATATACTTAACTGAGGTGCATGTGTATGAGTCCATGTGTAGAATACTGGACTGATATATAATCATGTTTTGAGCAATTCTCATGTAACTAGTACATTCATGCAGCTGGCACCCACCAATTCTTGATGGGAGCCATGTGCTGACAGTATATTTTATCATATGCCTCTGTTTCCATTTGTAAAAAGCCTTCCAGCTGACCTATACTAACATTCCAGTCTCAAGATAGACTGAGAAGATAGCAATGGCTACACCATCATCAGGAATGTCAAACATTGTGGGACAGAGGGTATACTGGGACTAGTATTCTGGTAATTTCCTACCATATTTGGCATCCCACCATGCTGCTTCCGATAATCTACATAGTTTATGAGTGAAATTCTTGTTGATAGCCCCTCTTTTTTGGGACGTACCCTTTGATAACTTGGTTGAGTCTCAACTGTCAGCTAATTTTACTTGGTGTCTTTGAATCCACATTTCATGGCAACATACATCCACCGAGTCTGAGCTAAATCTAAACCTGGCTTACTCACAGATGATTTGGTGTTATTCTGGCTGGAGGTCTGTGACCAGAGGAGTTCCACAAGGATCTGCACTGGGACCTCTGTTGTTTGTGACAAATATATAAGCAAATTGGATATAAATGTATATGGGATAGTTAGTAAGTTTGCAGTTGACACCAAAATTGGTGGAGTTGGTTGCAGGCGATGCCAAAATTGGTTGGCCAGTGAGGAAGGCTGTTAAAGAATACAGCAGGATAAATAAAGTTCTATCGTATTATATATAGATCATCAACATGGCAAGACCCTTAACAGCATTGATGTACAGACTGATCATGGGGTCCAAGTTCCTATCAACGAGATTTCACTATTGGCCACATCTTCCCATCTCCATCTCTTTCTGCTTTCCGCAGAGTCCGTTCCCCCTGCAACTCCCTGGTCAGCTCGTCCCTTCCCACCCAAACCACCTCCTACTCAGGTACTTTCCCCAGCAACCGCAAGAGATGCAACACTTCTCCCTTTACCTCCCCCTTCGACTCCATCCAAAGACCCCGACAGTCTTTCCAGGTGAGGCAGAGGTTCATTTGCAACTCCCCCAATCTCATCTACTGTATCCGCTGTTCCAGGTGTCAACTCCTGTACATCGGTGAGACCAAGCGCAGGGTCGGCGATCGTTTCACACAACACCTCCGCTCAGTCCGCCTTAACCTACCCGATCTCCCGGTTGCTCAGCACTTTAACTCCCCCTCCCATTCCCAATCTGACCTTTCTGTCCTGGGTCTCCTCCATTGTCAGAGTGAGGCCCAGCGCAAATTGGAGGAACAGCACCTCATATTTCGCATGGGTAGCTTACTCCCCAGTGGTATGAACATTGACTTCTCCAAATAACCCTGGCTTTCCCTCTTTCTCCATCCCCCTCCCCCTTCCCAGATCTCCCACCAGTCTTACTGTCTCTGACTACATTCTATCTCTGTCCCGCCCACTCCCCTTGACATCAGTCTGAAGAAGGGTCTCCTTCTGAAAAGTCAGTCATTCCTTCTCTCTAGAGATGCTGCCTATCCCGTTGAGTTACTCCAGCATTTTGTGTCTACCTTTGATTTAAACCAACATCTGCAGATCTTTCCTACACATATCTCCTTGAACATGGCAACACAAGTAGATAAAGTGATTGATAGAACATGTTGTATGCTTGCTTTCATTGTTTGGGGCATTGAATATAGAGTCAGGACTTCATGATGCAGCTTTATGGGACTTTAGTTGGGTTATTTTTGGAGTATCGTGAGCAGTTCTGGTGGACCCATTCCAGGAATAATGTGGAGGATTTGGAGAGGGTGCAGAACAGGTTTACCAGAAGGGTGCCTGGATTAGAGAGTATTAATTATGAGATCGTGTTCGGCACATTGAGTGTGGGCTGAAAGGTCTGTTCCTATGCTGTACAGGTTTATGTTCTGAATACCAAAGATGCTGGCATAGTGTGCTAACACGGAGCATTGCTGCTTGCAACCTTGTTTTGCAGCCTGAGTAAAATATGCTCTGTGTCTTTTCTATTCAGAAAATGCCAAGCTGGGATTTCTCATCCAACCATTGACAGAAAGTGGTTTCCTGATTCCCTTTTGGTTTGTTCACCTCATTCACATCATCAGTTAGCGTTAAGGCCTGTCTAGCTATAGCTCCAGCTCCAGCTTCTCTGCAACAGGAGAGGAAATTGGGAACACAAGCTGACGGGTAAATTACACATAATGGATGCACAACACACAAGCAAAATACCATTTGAGAAATGGGAACTGGCAAAGTTGTCTAGTTTATGGAAAGAAGACAACCCAGGAGAGGGGAAGAAACAACTGAATCAGCATGCGTGAAACGATTTTTTTTTAAATCTCATGAGTTACGCCGTACGTAACTGGTTGTTTTTTCAGCTGGGGGAGAATTACTAATTTCCTCCCCTCTTTCCCTTGACAGCAGTGCCTCATATTGGGACACTATTGCATAAAATTGGCCCTGCTCCAACATCTTCCCTGTGGGGGCATTCTTTATGTATGAGCTCAGTGATTAAAGTGGAGTTTATTAATCAGTCAGAGTTGGGAGGGGGAGGGTTCATTTTCCCCATTAGCTTCATCGTGGCCCTCCATTTGTCAGTCTTTGACTTTTCTTGCAAATTGCCATTTATTTGCTGAAGTCGAGCCCATAATAAAAAAATAGGGAAAATCTTTGGAGTATTTTAATTGCATTAAGGATTCAATCACAAGAAGGCCTGTGCTGCAATCCTGGCGTCATTGTAGAGATTTTCACAAAGTAATCTTTGAATAACTTCAGTGACTCTGCATTCCCTTGTTTTATGGGAGCATAGATGAGGCACAGCTATTCACACCGTCTGTCTCCTGCCAAGACCACATGATTGATGAATTTGCTGCATAGAAAGTATTTTCTTCTATTTAAACATTTTCTCCTGTGCAAATACAAAATAAATACATCCAGTTATTGTAGGAGGAACAGGTTTGAGCAGTCAATACTGATTCTGTTTAATTTTTAGGTTGTTTCAAATCACGCTACTGCTATAATAGATGTCTGGATATTTCATTGCTGAGAACTGCAAGTACTAGAATGTGTTCCTGGGAACAATCAGCACTAAAAGGGGTAATTATAGCAACATATATAAATGTGTTATCAACAGCCTTGGTGTACCAGGATTCTGGCGTGGACCTGTGCTTTCACTGCCATTGTGCTGGGAATTGCTGGAGGGCACAGCCCTCTGCTGGTATTATTGTAGTATTGAAATGGTTAAGGTGGTCTCATTCAAACCACAAAGTGCCGGAGGAGCTCAGCAGGTCAATGGGCAGAATGGACAGGCCGAACCCTTCTTCAACCTCAGTCTGAAGAAGGCTCCAGACCCAAGAATGCTGCCTGTCTATTCCCTCCACAGATGCTGCCTGACCCACTGAGTTCCTCCGGCACTTTGTCTTTTGCTCGAGATTCCAGTACCTGCAGTTCCTTGTGTTTCCAAGGTGGTCTCGCTGCCACGCAGCTCAGAGTGGAGTGAATCTCGGAGACTGCTTGTGAAGGATGGCCACGGGTAGGTTGGGGCAAACAACGTGGCTGCTCACCGCCAAAATGCGGGACACTGGCCAGCAGGGTGAGTGCAGCCCATTGCTGGGGACCAGCAGAGTCTATGATGATCGACTGGCTGAAGCTCATGATCTTCCCTCCCGTCACCCGTTGGAGATAACAGGAGCCGTTCTCTCCCTCCCTCTCTCTGGCTGGTGGATGTCTCCATTCCAGAGATTTCCTTGTGGTGACAAGAGAGAGAATGGGTGCTGCCCAACAGGGGGTGCTGAAGGAGACTGCAGGATCCAGCCATCTGCAGGTACAGCTGCCACTGTCAGACCTCAGTAATGGCCAGCACTAACTGTGCCGGTCGTGGTGCAGCCTTGAACAGCAGGTCGCAGCGCTGAGTAGCTGTATTGCTTGCCCCGCCAACCCAACAGCAGCCCTCACATGCAGCCGCTACACATCACCTCAGTGGCCGCCTCACTTCAACCTTCCCTGAAGAGCTGAGCATTTTATTGATGCAATAGCAGCATCGGTGGGCAGAGGTTTGCCCCAAAGCCCCGCCACAAACACAGCCTGAACAAATGTATTTATTAATTGAAGGTATTATTGTACCATTTAACAACCATTTAGATAGTTCCATGGATAGGACAGGTTTATAGGGAGATTTCAGGCAGGTGGGACAAGTAGATTGTGCATGCTGGTTGGCGTGAGCAAGTTGGGCCAAAGGGCCTGTTTCCACACAGCATGACACTCTGAGTTTATAAATCTATCACCATTCATTATAACATGTTTGGACCAAGAATGCTGTACTGAATCTGTACTTGGCAGTATAGCAGAAAGCAGGGTATTAGTGTACTGCAAAATAGCTATTAACAGCCGCGTAGTACTTGAGAGATTATTGATGCACATTTTGTAGGGAAGATTATAATTTGTGAGCAGATGTTCATTATTTTAGCACATCTGTGTCACATTGCATCACTCTAATCAAGCGAGTAATCCAGGAAAATGGTGCTTAAAACTGTATACATATCTCTTCAATAAATGAGCTTGCAACATATTGTAAGCCCATTGAAATTTTTGATGTAATTGCACCAGAACAACGTTAAATTATGCTTTTGTTCTTATAGAAAGCCTCAAACGTTTAAAATAAATGTTTGATTACAGGCCCAGTGTTCGCACTTATTTCCCAAAGCAACTGCATAGCTATTATAAAAGACTTTTGTGCTCCAGCAACAACTGGGACTGGTAATTTGTCGGCAATTTCTGTAATTCTCTTATCCATGAGGAACTGGATTGCTGTTTCGTTCCTGTGTCAGAAGACTTCGAGTTGGCAGAACAGAACCTTCCAACCCATCAGATAAAAAGTTAAATCAGACCCAGATTCCAGTAGAAGGTCACTCGCCAGCCAATATTTATTTTGAGACCATAACCAATTTCTTTTCCAATTGTTCAATTTCTATAGCAAAGGGGAAATAGGTTGTATTTTTACAGCACAATACAGCATCTTTCACAGCGAGCCAAAGTGTCTTTTAACGACTTGTTGAAGTGTAACTGCTGTTGTATTGGCAAATATGATAATTAATACACACAAGCTGCAAAGAGTGCAGATAAGATGTGTGAGGATGATGCCAGGGCTTAAAGGCCTGAGCTGCAGGGAAAGATAGGGCAAGATAGGACTTTATTGCTTGGGGTGCAAGAGGCTAAGGGGTGATCTTGTAGAGGTGTACAAAATCATGAGGGGATTTGATAGGGTGAATGCGCAGTCTTTTACTTAGGGTAGGGGAAGCAAGAACCAGAGTACGTGGGTTGAAGGTGAGAAAGGAACGACTTAATAGGAACTTTGGGGCAGCTTGTTCACTAGGAAGATGGTGGGTATGTGGAATGTGCTGCCAGAGAAAATAGTTGAGACAGGTACAATTAACAACATTTAAAAGACACATCGATAGGAACGGATAGGAAAGATTTAGTGGGACATAGACCAAATGTGGACAAATGGAGCTGGCTTAGATTGGGCACCTTGGTAGGCATGGACGAGAGCCTGTTTTCCTGCTGTTTGACTCTAAGCTATTAGAAAAGTGAATGAACTTGCTTTTGTCATATCGATTTAGACCCCACGAAAAAATCTCTCAACAGCTAGTACCACGGAATTTCATAATGTTTACCAATTCTGACGGGGGAACCATTCAAAATGTGATGGGGCAGTGGTCCTTCAAAACAGTGCTACAGGTAGTGAAGCATTCTCTCTGTACTGCCCTTTCCCCCCAATAGTCCAGCACTAGCTCGGTACTGTCCTTCTGACGGTGCAGCTCGCTCTGGACTGTCCTCTCAACAATAATCCAGCGCTCATTCAGTACTGTCCTCTCCCACAATAGTCCAGCACTTGCTCGCCCCTCTGACAGTGCAGCTTTCAAACACTTACTCGGTACTGCTTTGCAGTTTTGACCTGAATTATGCGCACGGTTCTGAAATGCGGCTCAAACCACCACCTGTTGGCTTGGATTTGAATGGTTCCTTCCCTCCCACCCGCACAACCCCCTCCCCGAGCACTTTCCCTTCCAACCGCAAGAGGTGCTACACCTGTTGTTTCACTTCCCCCCTCGACTCCATTCAAGGACCCAAGCAGTCGTTCCAGGTGCGACAGAGGTTCACCTGCATCTCCTCCAACCTCATCTATTGCATCCGCTGCTCTAGAAGTCAGCTGATCTACATCGGTGAGACCAAGCGTAGGCTTGGCGATTGTTTCGTCGAACACCTCAGCTCGGTCCGCATTAACCAACCTGATCTCCCGGTGGCTCAGCACTTCAACTCCCCCTCCCATTCCGAATTCGACCTCTCTGTCCTGGGCCTCCTCCATGGCCAGAGTGAGCACCACCGGAAATTGGAGGAGCAGCACCTCATATTCTGCTTGGGCAGTCTGCACCCTAGCGGCATAAATATTGAATTCACCAATTTTCGGTAGCCCTTGCTGTCTGCTCCGCTTCTCAGCTCTCCTTCAGCCCTCGGGCGCCTCCTCTTCCTTTTTCCTTTCTTCTCCCCGTCCGCGCCCCCCCACCCTACATCAGTCTGAAGAATGGGTTCGGCCGGAAACGTTGCCTATTTCCTTCGCTCCAAAGATGCTGCTGCACCCGTTGAGTTTCTCCAGCACTTTTGTCTAACTTCGATTTTCCAGCATCTGCAGTTGATTCTTAAGTGGCTCAGATTTGAGAACTACTGTTGAGCCAAGGATGTTGCATCGCCTTGATTCTGACACGCAAGCAGCTTTTCTCACTCTCCATAGGCAGAATATATATGAAAATGACAGTGGTTTTCTGGTGACTCAGATAATTTATCCTACTCTTTGCATGTCTAATTTTAATGTTCTTGTGTTAGTACCTAATCACAAGGACAGTTTGACATTTCACTTGTTCTTGAGAGGCGTTCTTGTTACATGGACACTAGAACAGATTACAAAATGATCAGATAAAATTGAAAGCTGCACAAAAATAAGTTTTCTTTGTATAACAAATGTTTTGAATTTGTGTATGAAAGACATGTTTGCAGCTGTGAGAAATGTTATTCAGTTAGATTGAGAGACTGGGGAGAAAATCTATGTGCATTGATGGAAATCTAGTGAGCATGGATGCTTTGTGTTTGGCTGCCAATTTTCATGACCTTTGACCACAGTTCTTTGTCAGCATTTAATTAGACATTTCTCAGTATATACAGTGGCTTGCAAAAGTTTTCATACCCCTTGAACTTTTCCACATTTTGTCACGTTACAACCACAAACGTAAATGTATTTTATTGGGATTTTATGTGATAGACCAACACAAAGTGGTGCATAATTGTGAAGTGGAAGGAAAATGATACATGGTTTAAAAAAAATTTTAAGCCTCCAAGTCCTGGCAACATCCTCATAAATCTTCTCAACACTCTTTCCAGCTTAATGGAATATTTTCTATAGTAGAGGCCGCAAAAACTGAAAACAATACTGCAAATGCTGCCGCACCAGAGATAGACAGATTGTTGATTAGTCCAGGTGTCAGTGGTGATGGGGAGAAGGCAGGAGAATGGGGTTAGGAGGGAGAGATAGATCAGCCATCATTGAATGGCGGAGTAGACTTGGACCAAATGGCGTAATTCTACTCCTATTCCTTATGACCTTATGACCAATGCGTTGTCCAACTTTAACATAATGTCCCAACTGCTATACTCATAGCCCTAACTGATGAAGGTCAGTGTGCCAAAGAGTCGCCTTCACTTCCCTATATACCTATGACACCACTTTAAGGGAACTATGTACTTGTACTCTGAGATCCCTCTGTTTTGCAACACTCCCAGAGCCCTACTGTTCACTGAAGGTCATGCATGGTTTGACTTCCCAAAACGCAACAACTCACTCTCACAATTAAGCCATGAGGCCATTCCCTTGCCCAGCTGAGCACAACCCTGCATAATTATTGATAACCATCTTCACTATCTATGATACCTCCCACCTTTGTGTCTGCAAACGTACTGATCATGTCTTGTACATTCTCATCCAAATGGTTGATGTAAACCACAAACAACATTCGGCCCAGCACCGATCCCTGACGCACACAACTCCTCACAAAACTCCAGAGCGAAAACACACTTTGACCTCTGCTTCCTTCTATGAAGCCAACTTTGTTTCCAGTTAGAGCTAGTTAGCTAGCTCTACCGGGTTCCCATGCGATCTAACCTTCCAGAGCAATTTACCATATAGAACCTTATCGAAAGCTTTGCTGATGTCCATGTAGTCTATATCTGCAGGCCTGCCCTCTGTCTTCTTAATTATTTCTTTAAATACTCAATCAAATTCATGAGTTACTATCTCCCACGAAAAAAACCGTGCTGACTATCACTAATCAGTCTGAAGAAGGGTCGCGACCTGAAACGTCATCCATTTCTTCGCTCCAGAGATGCTGCCTGGCCCACTGAGTTACTCCAGCTTTTTGTGTCTTTATCACTAATCGACCCCTGTTTTGCCAAATGCATGATTATTTTATCCCTTCAGCTACTTCCTTACCTCAGGGAGTTAGGCTTACTTGATAATAGTTCCCAGGTTTTCCTTTGTAGCCCATAAACAGTTACTAAGTTAGACACCAGCCTACTAAATCCATTCTTCCAGCACTCACCCGTATCTATCGATGATTCATATCTCAGCCAGGACTCCTGCAATTTTGAAATTATATATTCCACTGAATTCATAAACAGTTTTCTTCTGATTCAGACTGGTAGTTCAGACAGCATTATCTGTGGTGTTAGCTTGTGGATGAAAAATTAAAAAGGCCTAAACTGTTACTTTAACATTGTGTAAATAACATGGATGTTCCACAGATTCCTGAGCAATATTTATTTTGCAGATAGCAGTGCTGCAGCTTATCTTTGGGTCATTCAACCCCAATCTGTTTCTGTGCAAATTATCCATTTCCTGCACATCAAAAGTACTTCATAGCTGTGAAAAACAAACTGTTTCTTTGCTTTAGAGGTACTGAAGACTGCTTTAATCTCAGAATATGTTTAGTTTAGATTAGTTTTGTTTAACGATACAGCACGGAATCAGGCTCTTTGGCTCACTGAGTCCACGCCAACCAGCGATCTCCTTACACTATCACTATCCTACACTCCAATGACAATTTACAGTCTTCACCAAAGCCAATTAATCTTCAAACCCGTACATCTTTGGAGTGTCGGAGGAAACCGGAGAACTCGGGGGTAGACCCACACGGTCACAGGTAGTTGTGTGTAAACTTTTGTAAATGTCACACTTAATCCAAGGAATCGTCATCAATATAAATGCTGCAAGGAATCATTGCGAGTTTGGGAGTTGGGAACGGCAAAGCTGCAAGGCATGTTTGTTCGCTCGGAATCTCTGTCACTTTAATATAGGGGAAAATGATGTCCACCAAGATCAACCATGAAATCAAATGCATTCCCAGCACGTGGTCCATTGGTAATCTGTTAAGTTTAAACCATTTATCCTTCCACTTCAAAAGTTTTGGTTGATCTTGAAAGACAGTGCAGCCGCCTGAGTACTTACTACAACTAATTTATCACTTAAAATAAACCACTCATTTTCAATTAGGTGCAGAGGCAATCAGACAACCTATTGAGCAGCCATTCTTTGTCAGTTTCCATTCTGAGCTCATGATGCAGCCTCTCAAGGCAAATAATTGACATTACTGTCTAATTTTATTTTTGTTCAACTTTTAAATGTTTGAGTGCACCATATTATGACTTAATTTGGATTAGACTTTTTTTAAAGTCACTAGCAGCTTATCTTGTTAAATTATAGGGAACAAAGATCAATTTGTCTGCAAATGACTGTACTGCCTTTTCCTCAATGCAGATATAGTCCAGCTTTGGAAGGCAAACCGTTTATTCATATGAGTTTACCTGCACGTTCCTATCCAAGAAAACTGTACTACCTCTTTAGCTGACTGGGTACAAGCCCATTTCTAGGTTTTCTTAAGGGACTTAAGCAGTTTAGATGGTGTGATGTTTACCTCAGTTTTTCTATCTGACTTTGGAGTGGAATGAGGCATGAATAGATGAATTCATTTTACGATCCAGGTTTGCACAAACACATAACTTATTTTTGCAGAGAAGTAACCTGAGCTACATAGGAAACTATACTTGTAGATTCAATAAATCCAATTGCATTACTTTTTCTGCCAGCCATTAACCTCGTCAGCTAAAATAAATACTCTTGAGAAATATTTGAGGCTGCATATGTATGTATACACAACAATGGGTGCCTTTTGATGACATATCTGCATACAATAAAGATGCATTATTGATTAAAACGGCACTTAATTATATTTCTATAAGTTTGTTTTTCTACAATGGTTTTCATAATATCAATATGTTTATCCGATTTAAAGCTCAATACAATATTTACTGTTAAAAACCACACTGCTGCAATCAGATGAATCTCAGATTCAGATCAGATTCAGATTCACATTTATTGTCACATGCACCAAGTAAGGTACAGTGATATTTGAGTAAAGGGCCTGTCCTACCAGCATCCGACTCCATGTGATGAGCGCGATCAAACTAGAAGCGGGGGCCGCACGGAGGTCGGGTGATCCCGTGTACAGGGCCGTTCCCTCTAGCATGCGCCTGCATGCGGCAAGCGCGACCAAACCGGCAGCGAGGGCCACATGGAGGTCGGGTGAGTGGCGCAACGCGGCGCAAAGTGAGGCGAACTTGGAGCGAAGTCTTAAGGTAAGTTCGCCAGGACAGAGAGGGGCATACAGAGAGGGGCACAGAGGCACACACACAGAGGGCCTCGGAGCCACACACATAGAGGGCCATGGAGGCACCTACAGATAGGTTCATGGAGGCATGATGTCGAGGCGGTGTATAATGCGTCGAGGCGACTGCGAGCCGACAAGCCGTTGCCGCGCGGAATTTTTGAACATAGTCAGTTTTTTGGAGCCCCGCGCGATGTTGGGACGAACTCAGCACAATTCCGCACGGCTCCGGCGATCGAAGTGGGACTGGCCCCGCGACGTCGGACGGCTCAAGCGACCACGTTAGGTCGCGCTCATCGCATGGAGTTGCATGCTTGTAGGACAGGCCCTTTACCATGCAGCCATACAATTAAAAGGACACAACACAATTAAAAGAACGATAGAACTTAACATAAACATCCACCACAGTGATCAGGGTGATTCTTCAGTAAGTAATATTTTATATTTAAGTAATATTTATTTAATGGGGGATCTGTCTGAAATGAAAATACTTTTAAATAGTAGGTATTCATAATTAAAATATTTATTGCCCTTAAAAAAATTCCTCTATTCTTAATAAAATTATAAATCTTACTGTTTTTTTCAAAAATGTCTTGTCCCGACGATTGGAGTCATTTATCGTCACTCACCTTTGTTGAGCAATACCACATGGATATAAATGGAATAGACATGCACTTCCGCCCTCAAAAGAATTCGAAAGCCCCCTACCTATCTCCAGATTCGCGGGACGAGAAGCGTGTGAAAACTCTGCTTTTTGCTGCATAATGAGTATGTACCTTTAATCAGCACCACCTCTGAACGGTGCTGAACTCTTAGACAATTTAAAAAAATTGTTCTTATTTGATTTGTTCTGGAGAACAAATCGTGCCATGTGCCATTCATCCAAACAATATGGCCAGGCATGGCCACCGGTGAGGCCATCCTGGGCTAAAGGCTTGGGCCACCATACCCGTCACGGCCACCCCCGATCCCCATCTAGCTCCAGCTCCAGCCGGACACAACAGCCTGTTGCGGCCGTTGCCTCTTCCTGTGACCCGATGTCCCTCTCCACGCCCGGCCCTCTTCAGCCCTTGTTCCCCGGTGTGGGGGGGGGGGGGGGGGGAGACACAAGGGCTGGAGATGGAGCTGGAGTCTGGGAGATCGGAGGTAAGTGATGAATTAATACCTCCTGTAGCCGGCCTCGATGGCATGGAGGATAAGGTCCCCGGGTTTTCTCACCGGGCCCTTGTGCAGCGTCTGGGGCATCGAACATCAGGAAGAAAAATTAAAAAAAAACACTATTCATTTAGGGTTTAATCTTTATTTATGAGGATTATGTTTACTAACAATATAGAAAAAGAAGAAATGAAATAGAATTACGGATTTTCCTTATATACAGCATCAAAGTAGCGGGACACCAAAGTCGACACTTACTGACGAATCACACTTTCGTCATCTCCGTCACGCGGCACTCCCAAACGTGACCATCTCCATCACGCTGTCATGTCCATCACATGAGTATTTTATGCTCATAATGTGTAAAATAATACAACAATAAAATAATACGACCATAATTATGAATTGTAAGTGAACATTATGCTTCTCCCTTTTCATTTGAAGTTAATATTGTTTTAGAGGAAGTTGGTGAAAAGTTATGTGATGCTTACCATTCTTGCTGAAAATCACCACTTTTTTCAGTAGTAAACTGTTACGAAGGTTTAAAATCTATGCATTTGACTGAAAAAGTTTTTTTTGTTATTTTATTTGAGGAAGATACCCTATAATCTGAAAGACTGATAAAAAATTGATTTTATATTCTTAAATCAGTTATATTTTAGTGTTGTTCATAATAAAAATGCAACGGATATGACTGAATACAATGGGCAGCCTGGAAAAAGTAGAGGAGAAAATGAATTAAATTCTCTAAAAGATTGCGCCAAACATATTTATTCCATAGTAGAGATTTTCATCAATGTGAAACAACATTCAAAGTTGCAAAAATTTTAGTTTTATAAATAAGTTTCCAGAAACTTCAAAGTAAACACTTACTGGAGAATCATCCATCACTGTGATGGAAGGCAATAGAGTTCAGTCAGTCTTCCTCCTTTTGTTATAAGGCGGAAGACTGCTCCTGTTGGAGAAAAGACTGTCATATTTTCTCCAATATCTAACTCACATTGCATCCCCTTTTAAGACTTAATGGCATACCACCAGCATTGGTTTTATAGAGTATATGCTTAGAATCGTAATGAAATGCTCACATTATTTTCTTAACACATTGCACGAAGCATCTTATGCCTATGGTCTGAGCATTGTATCATTTTGGTCTTTTCTTCATCAAACTTCCTCAGTTCATTTCTGCTGTGAGCCATGGTCTCCCCATCTCTGTGTGCAATGGACGAAGCAAGGATCCTTATTTATAAAGGACACATGTTTACCATTTCACCCATTATTTTAATACAGTTAGTTGACTGATCCAGTTACATCAATTCTGCTTCAAATTTGGTGCTAGGACTCCATAGATATGAAGTACCATTCCTATGTATGGTATGCAGCGTTTAGGAATAAAAAATACCAGAGTTAAAGACCCACTTAATTGTATCTCAAAATTACTGATTAAATCAATTTCACATGAAGATGGGAACTAGAAGTAGCAGTGAGTGACCCGGCCCCTCAAGCTTGCTCCACTATTTAATAAGATTGTAGCTCATCTGATTGTAGCTTCAATTCCACATTCCCATTTACCCACCATAACCTTTCACACCCTTGCTGCTCAAGTATCTGTCTACCTCTGCAGTAAAAGTATACAAACACGATTACATTTGTGACCTTTCCAAAGTAGTTGTCATATCTGTACACCAACATTGTAACATTATGCTTTAGGACATCCAGTAACACTGCATCTGAGCTCTGAAATCAACTGTCGCCATTTAAATAATGTGTTTTATTTCCTGCCAGAAAGGATACATTTCCATTTTTTCACTTTATATTCTATTTACCAGATTTTTTTTTCCTAGTCGTTTAACCAGTCTGTATGTGTAGGAAGGAACTGCAGATGCTGGTTTAAACCAAAGATAGACACAACAAGCTGTAGTAACTCAGTGGGACAGGCAGCATATCTGGAGAGAAGGAATAAGTAACGTGTAGGGTCAAGAACCTTCTTCAGAACTAGTCTGTATCCCGTTCTACCCTCCTTATGACTCCTTCATCTCTGACTTGCTTATCTGTGTGCCATCAGCTAAGTTATCAATAGAATTTTTCATTGCCTTCACGCAAATAATTTCTTTAAATTGTATAAAGTTAAGATCCCAACACTGATCCATGTGGCACACCACACATGATACCTTGCCAACAAGAGAGAGTAATTTAGTCTAATTGTGTTTCTTGTTAGTTAGCCAATCTTCCATATGTGCCCCTATGTTCCCTCTTACGCCGTGACCTTTTATTTTCCACAATAGCCATTAACATAGCACCTTATCAAATGCATTCTGGAAATCTTAACACCTTCACTGGTTTCCATTTGTGCGTGATACATGTTTTATGTTTCAAAGAACTCTCATAAATTGGTGAAACATAATTTCTCTTTCACAAAACCATGTTGACCATGCTGATTACCTTAAAGGTTCCAGTCTCCAACTATAAAGGTATTAATAATAACTTCTAACAAGTATTGAACTTTTTAAACAAAGGAATTAAATTTGCTTTTTTCCAGTAATTGGAGAATTCTGGGATTTTTTTCATGTCACTGGGCATTCAGTGGTATTTCAGGATTGCAAATAAATATTGATTCTCAAATTTTAGGTAACTGCATAAACTCTCCATATGCCCCCCCCCCCCCTTCTTCCCCCATATATTCCCCCCCCCCTTTCTTCCCCTCCCTCTTCCCCCTCCCCTGTGCCCCGCCTGGACTCGCACCTATTTCTCCCCCTCTTCCACCTAATATTTATTTCTCTAGCTTCACAATTCGCAACTCATTAATCTAGTTGCCTCGCCATTTCTGTCTTATCATCTCTGGTCTTTGTCCAACCATCTGCCTGTCAAATAACCTCCTCGTTGCTATCGGCCTATTACCTCCAGACTTTGTCCTGCCCCTCCTCTCATCCAGCTTTCTTCTCTCCCTCCACCCCGACAATCAGTCTGAAGAAGAGTCCCTACCCGAAACGTTGGCTATCCCTGTTCTCCTGAGATGCTCTCTGACCCATTGAGCAACTCCAGCATTCTGCGTCCTCTTTTGTAAATCAGCATTTGCAGTTCCTTGTTTCTAAATAAATCACTATAGGTTTTTGTACTAACTTTGCACCTCATAAATTGAGAATTTAATGGAATGTTAATAGAACCCTTTTCTAACACAAGCATATTCCTCTCATTCACCTTGTGTGAATGTCAAATCCTGTAATGAACTCTATATTCTGACGGAATAGTGATTACTAATGTTAGTTTTCATAATTATCTTTTTGCACTGATTCTTCCCAGGTCTCTACTTATGGATTGCGTCCCTTCCAAGAACAATTTTGCTGTATTGGGAGATTCTATCTATTGAACTTAAAGAGAGGTCAGCTGTGAACTCATTTTTAATCATAAGGGGAACTTGATTTTACTCTCCTTATGATGAAATGCGGAGGACATATTTCTCCCCCACCCGCCCTTCACACCCACCTGATTACTCTGGGAAATTAGAGATGCACCAGCAGCAGTTTTAGTCACTTTCTGATTGCAAGTTTGTCTGCCTCCTCAACAATTCCAGTCTGTGTTGACAGCAATTTGCAAACCACCAGAGTGTCTTGATTTTACTGCAGCCTATTTAAGAATATCATTTGAATTAGGCCTGAGTGGAAATATATCATTTAATAGTGAGATTAAACGAGAACTTACCTGTTCGAAGTTTGATCTTTATTTTATGAGGAGTTACGATGAGGGATTACGTGAAGAAGACCCCGCCTGGCGCTGGAACGGCATACTTCAAAGCAGCGGCATGAAAAACACAGAACCAAATAGCCGGAGTAAAATAGTAAGGCTCAAAATAGACTAGAACTACCAGATGATCATTTATATTATGAGGGTTGGGAGTGGAGGGCACGTAATCCCTCATCGTAACTCCTCATAAAATAAAGATCAAACTTCGAACAGGTAAGTTCTCGTTTAATCTCACTATTTTACTTCGGAGTCACGTGAGTGACTACGTGAAGATTTTAAAGCCCTGTGTTTTCCATGTCGTAAACTCATTTCATACGACTCTCTGTTTGGTCAAAACAGTAGTGAGTAAAAATATTTTAACACATTGTTATATTTTATGTAATAAGTCCTTTAATTATAAAAAAGAACAACTTTTTTTTTTTTTTTTTTTTTTTTTTTTAAAAATAAGAACCCCTCTATTGCAGGGGAAAATTACAACAATTGATAAATGATGTAAATGGTAACATAAATCGATAATATAAATCGATAATATAAACAAAGCAAGCATTCAAAGGGAACCCAGTACTGCGTGTCCAAATCCTGGCACCGTGACAACGGGTTTATTGTAGAACTTTGAAAAAGTTTCTTCTCTAGACCACCCTGCGGCCTCTAAAATTTGATCGAGTGGTACGTCCTGTACCTTCGCCGCGGACGTAGCTGCTGCCCTAGTGGAGTGAGATTTAAACACATCAGTGTCTATTCCTGCTAGACCCAAAACCTGTTTTAACCATCTAGAAATGGTTTGAACTGAAACTTTTGTATGTGGTTTTTTGTGTGTTATTAATAACGCTTTCTCAGAACCTCTGAGACTTTTGGTTACCTCCATGTATTGAGTTAAATGCTTAACTACACACAACGTTTCATCAATAGGATATGCTTTAAACATTACCTTCATTCCAGTTTTCCCTGGTCTGCTTTGTTTGATCAAGTCATAGACATAAAACACAATGTTATCTGAAGTCACATGCATGCAATCCAACCTTAACAATTGCAAAGTCTGTACTCTTTGAGCTGATACCAATGCCATTAACATAACCACCTTGAATGTTAAGTTCTGTAAAGACATTGAATTCATTGGAGTCCATTGTTTAAGCAAAGTGAGAACAATGCTAACATCCCAAATTTCTGTATATCTGGGCTTGGGAGGATTTTTATTAAAAATACCTTTCATGAATCGGGATACTAATGGGTGAGACCCAACTGAATCTCGATCCGAAATTTGTCCTAAATAGGATGACAATGCACTCCGAGCACAATTAATGGCACTATAACTCAAATGTTCATCAAAGTGCAACCCAGCAAGGAACTCCAATACATTTGAAATGTTAGCAGAATGATAAGATATCTTTGATTGTGTACAAAAGGCTTCCCATTTTCTTATATACGACATATATTGTTTTTTAGTGCTAGTCCTCCAAGCTGCATCTATAACATCCATGGTCCTGTCCGACAGTTCAAACTCTTGCAATGGTCTGGTCAGAACCTGCAGATTAACAAATTCATATGATCATGCAATGGATGAATTTCTTTTGTTACTGGTTGTGTCAACAGATTGTCGCAACTGGGAATAACCATACATGGTTCGATAATCATTTCTAGCATCAATGGGAACCATGACTGTGTGGGCCAATTTGGCACCACCAAAATGCCTTTGGCAGCGTCTTGCGCTATTTTCTTGAGACATTGCCCAATGAGACAGAATGGGGGAAAAGCATAGAAGAACGTATCCCCCCAGTGTAGCGAGAAAGCATCCACCGCTACTGCCCCCGGATCGTGTTCCCAAGACACGTATTTCGGCAATTGGTGATTCAATCTAGATGCAAACAGATCAATGTCCGGTACTCCATACCGACTGACAATATTTTTGAAAATTTGTGGATTTAACATCCATTCTGTATTGTCTTTAAATATCCGTGATCTTTTGTCTGCCACAACATTGTTTCTTCCTGGGAGATAAATAGCTGAAAGCCAAATATTTTTTGTAATACACCATTGCCATATCTGGTTTACCAGATGATCACATGGAATTGATCTGACACCACCCATGTGATTGATATATGCCACAGCTGTGGTATTATCTATTTGTACTTGGACATGTAAATCCTTTAATGAAGAGCAATAAGCTTTTAATCCATAGAATGCTCCCAGTAACTCCAAATAATTAATACCATATGTTTGGAGCAATAAATCCTCTTGGACAGCCCATCTGCCTCCACAGCTGGTCTCATTGTCCGTAGCCCCCCATCCGAGAGAACTTGCGTCAGTTTGTAATACCACGACTGGCTGATGAACTAAAATGTTTTTAGCAGCTTGTGGAACATTCTCAATCCACCATTGTAATTCCGATAAAGCTTCCTTAGGCAATTGCATTGGCCTATCAAAATGGCCTGCTCGCTGAATTAGTGCTTTAGTTTTTGCCCTTTGAAGATTCTGGTAATGTAACCGACCAAATTCTACTGCTGGAAATGCTGCTACCAATTTACCAATACCCTTGGCAACCTCTCGGATGGAGGGATAAGGTTTGTTAATCAATTTTTGACATACATCTGTCAAATCCAACTCCTTATTCATTGGTAAAGTTACCAACATGGTGACTGAGTTAATCAGAAACCCCAGATATTCAATGGTTTGGGACGGCTGTAACTTAGACTTTGTTGGATGGATCAGAAACCCCAACTTCTCCAACAAGCTAATAGTTGCTGAGACTGATTCCCCAGCTAATTCCTGATTAGCATTGACAATTAGAATGTCATCTAGATAAGCCATAACGATGTGTTTTTGTGCCCTTAACAGTGCAAGTGCTGGTTTTAACAATTTAGTGAACAATCTAGGTGCTGAACTTAATCCATTTGGCAAAGCTTTGTATTGCCACAGCTGTCCCATCCATTTAAACTTTAAATACCTGCGAAAATCATGACGAATTGAGACCGAATAATATGCATCCTTCAAGTCTATTGTAGCCATATAACAACCTGTTGATACCAACTGCATTGCAGTGTAGAAAGTGTCCATTTTAAAATGTTTATACTGGACAAATGTATTCAAAAAAGTGAGATCTAAAATGATCCTACAACCCCCATCTTTCTTCAGTCTGGGGAAAATGTTTGATATAATTTGTTGTGGATCCTCGTACAGTGTCTAATACCACACGATCAACTGTAATATTGTCCCATTCCTTATAAAACATTTGGAGTCTACCGCCAATCTGTGGCCCATCCCAGCATTCCTTTTTTATGGGATAATGTTTATGTACCTCTCCAGCTGGACGAGATGATCTCCTTTTCCCAAGGAATGGGTGTACATTCGGCTGTGTTGGCTGGAAATTCCTCCTTATCATACTCCTGCCTCGGCTTGTACCAGCTCCAAAATCAAATCTCTTCCTTGAATAGCCAGACCATCTCTGGCCAAAGTTGAAGGGTCTCATACGACCAAAAGTTTTTGCGTCTTCATCCATTTCTTTAATTTGTTTAGACAAATCCTCTCCGAACAAAAACCCAGGAGTTTGAACATTGCTTGGTTTACACAATCCTGCAAATCTTGGATGTAACAGAGGTCGAATGGCAATCTTCCTCATGCAATTAATCTCAAAAAATGAGTTGCAAAATAAGGCCAACATATGTTTCTGCACTTTGGTCATTCCACAACCTTCCACTTGTCTGCCAAATGCAGTAATGCCAGCTGAAATCAGCTTGAGGACTCTTTGAAATCGAATTTCCTGCGCCCGCATAATTGATGACATAGGCGCCCAAACAACTGAATTCACCGTAGGTACCTTCAATGAGGCACAATTGATCGGTGTTTTATATATTTCTGCTGTCTCAACCATAACAGCCTCTTGAAGCGGGTGAGAGACCATATAATTAATATTGGCCGCCAGGTTTTCTTCCATGGCCTCACCGCTTCCTCCAGGTATAGCAAAGTCTTGTGCCACATCAGGCACACCTGGATCCATATATTTGAATTGTGGTGTGTCCTCCGGACCACAAACACCACTTGCAGGGTCTGTCTCATACAGCCCTGGTACTCCTGAAACTTGTTCAAAGGAGACTTCCTCCAGTCCATACCCAGGCACTGGGGTTTCAAATTCCCAATTCGAATTGGCACCATATTCACGATATGGAACCCCCTCAGGGGCTGCCTGGGAATATTCTGGGTTCGTAGACCCTTGGTTGATTATAGTCTGGAGCATTTTCTCCATTTGGTCCATCCTAAGCCATAAGGCCTTCTTTTCTGGACCTTCAGAATCAGAGTCCTCTGAAATCCCAGGCCCTGCAGCTTTTCTTTTACTTTTTTGAGGCACTGGGATTTCCTCTACAGTTTCCATTTGTGGAGCAACCAAAGCCTCACTAACGGGTGTTTCAACGGCCGCCGGTATCGGAACCGGCTCCGCACTAAACTGCTGTCCCGACTCTTCTGCACCCCGGGACGCACGTTTTACCCGCTGTTTCTTGGCCTTCTCCATTTTATTTTTTCCTCTAACTCCTCCTGGTTTACCCACCAGGCTACGGAGTTCTGAAACCTCGCCCAAAATTTTGTAAAACTTTCTTACCTGCGGGCCGGTTCCTTACCGCTGTGTGGAGCTGCGCTCTGCAGCTCTTTCGTTGCCGACAGCGACGACGTAATGCCGTTCCAGCGCCAGGCGGGGTCTTCTTCACGTAGTCACTCACGTGACTCCGAAGTAAAATTCAACTTATGATTCCACAACACATTTTAAATTTCCTGCTGTTTTGATTTATCTAGATTTAACTGTGTATGTAATCCAGATTTAACTGTTTTAAAGTTTAGTTTAGTTTGCTTTAGTTTAGAGATACAGCATGGAATCAGGCCCTTCGACCCATCAAGTCCGTGTCGACCAATGATCCCCGTATACTAACACTATCCCACAAACACAAGGGACAATTTCCAAATTTACCAAGCCAATTAGCTCCACAAACCTGTACGCCTTTGGAGTGTGAAAGGAAACTCATGCAGGTCATGCTCATGGAGAAAACTCATACACGGGGAGAATGTACAAACTCCTCAGAAACAGCATCTCTACCACTGCACCACCATGCTGCCCATGGAAGAAACTAAATTGTATATTAGTGCATGGCATCATTGAATATGTAAGCAATATTGTAAGATTTTTTGTTAGTTGGTTATTTCTAGTTGCCCTTGAGAAGCTGTTGCCTTGAACAGCCCCTGTTCTACTGGTGAAGCTACATCCATAGTGCTGTTGGGTAAGGAGTTCTAGGATTAAAACCCAGCAATGATGCACCTGCGGCTGCCCTTGTCCTTCTCAATGCAGGAGTTCAAGAACATGGTGGCGCAGTGCCTTACAGCTCCGGAGATCTGGGTTCGATCCTGACCATGGATGCTGTCTATACAGAGTTTATACTTTCTCCCTGTGACCTATGTGGATTATCTCTGGGCACTCCAGTGTTCTCCCACACCCCAAGGACATACAATTTGTAGGTTCATTGGCTTTGGTAAGATTGTAAATTGTCCCCAGTATGTGTAAGATACAGTGTTAGTGTGTGCGGGGATCGCGGGTCAATGTGGACTCGGTGGGCCGAAGGGCCTGTATCCGCGCTGTATCTCTAAACAATACTAAATGTGGGTAGTGGAATATTACCCAGTGGCCCAAAGGCCACTTCTCACTGGTCTTGTTATTTTGCATTCATTGTTCCGTTTTAAAATATATATGATTTTAGTTTAGTTTAGTTTTGAGATACAGCGCAGAAACAGGTCTTTCGTCCCACTGAGTCCACACCGACCAACGATCCCCGC
This sequence comes from Raja brachyura, assembly GCA_963514005.1. The sequence goes on along the minus strand of OY740783.1, from coordinate 70,291,459 downwards.
ACATTAACGCTATCCTACACACACCAGGGGCAATTTACACTTATACCAAGCCAATTAACCTACATCTTTGGAAGTGTGGAAGGAAACTGAAGATCTCTGAGAAATCCCGTGCAGTCATGGGGCGAACGTACAAACTGCCTACAGACAGACAGCAAGCATAGTCGGGATCGAACCCGGATCTCCGGCATTGCAAGTGCTGCAAGGAGGCAACTCTACCGCTGTGCCACCGAGCCGCCCTGTTTGTTTAATGTTTGTAATTACAGACAGTATTAATATACCTGACTAGAGGATCAAGCTTTATCAACCATACTAAATTGTTCCTATCCAGAAGGAGTTACAAAAAAAAGAAAAAACTTATGAAGCAGGAAATATAAAATAGCAAAATAAAGTATTATTATTATATTATTAATTAAACTTGTATTCAAATTGAATTAAGTTTGAAAAGTATTAAAACAAGAAAAAAAAACAAATAAATAACTACTACACCAGTTGAGTTTATTTTAGAAACATAGAAAAATAGTTGCAGGAGTAGGCCATTCGGCCCTTCGAGCCTGCACCGCCATTCAATGTGATCATGGCTGATCATCCAACTCAGTATCCCGTACCTGCCTTCTCTCCATACCCCCTGATCCCTTTAGCCACAAGTGCCACATCTAACACCCTCTTAAATATAGCCAATAAACTGGCCTCAACTACCTTCTGTGGCAGAGAATTCCAGAGACTCACCACTCTCTGTGTAAAGAATGTTTTCCTCATCTCAGTCCTAAAGGAATTCCCCCTTATCCTTAGACTGTGACCCCTTGTTCTGGACTCCCCCAACATCGGGAACAATCTTCCAGCATCTAGCTTGTCCAACCCCTTAAGAATTTTGTAAGTTTCTATAAGATCCCCCCTCAATCTTCTAAATTCCAGCGAGTACAAGCCGAGTCTATCCAATCTTTCCTCATATGAAAGTCCTGACATCCCAGGAATCAGTCTGGTGAATCTTCTCTGTACCCCCTCTATGGCAAGGATGTCTTTCCTCAGATTTGGAGACCATACTGTACGCAATACTCCAGGTGTGGCCTCACCAAAACCCTGTACAACTGCAGTAGAACCTCCCTGTTCCTATACTCAAATCCTTTCGCTATGAAATTTTAATTCAGAGATACAGCATGTAAATAGGCCATTCGGTCCACCCGTCCATACTGATCATTGATCTCCCATTAACACTAGTTCTATGTTATCCCAATTTCCCATCCACTGCCTACGGACTTGGCACAATTTACAGAAGCTAATTAACCTACAAGCCTGTACGTCGGTGGGATGTGGGAGGAAACTGGAGAAAATCCAGGCGTTCACAAGGAGAACGTGCAAACACCACACAAACAACACCTGAGGTTAGGAGCAAATTCTTGCACTGTGAGGCAGCAGCTCTACCAGCTGTGGTGCCCATATTTTTTCTGAAAGTAGATTCTGTTAGTGAAAATTAGAAGCTTTCAAATTCTTCACTTGCCTTTCTCTTAAATACATTTTTTCACTTTTACCATGGCTTCACTCAGGCAAAACATGCTATGTTGTATCTATCCCTCGTACATTCAGAATACCCAGCACTGGCATTTTGTGATCCTCAATATGTTTTTGAGCCACTCTTTCCACGTTTTTCAGAAAAAAGCACATTTTTAGCTCCTCTGTGGCTGTGATCCATCAGAAAAAGTGACTGTGATTTGCCACATGCAATCCCTTAATCGGTCTCTTGAAGTTCAACTGGGCCTTTGCTTTGAAGATAGATTCAAAAAGCTGGAGTAACGCAGCAGGTATTTCTGGAGAAAAGGAATAAGTGATGTTTCGGGTCGGAACCCTTCTTCAGGCTCTTTCTTTTGCTTTTCCTGCCAGGAAGCAAATGTGGTGTGTTAGTCTGTAAGTAGTATCCAACATTCTATAGTTTGTTGTGATTATAGAAATTCAGTCCCAATGTCGAGGGGCTTTTTACTGAACAGCTTTTTGAAAACAATTTCATGTTATTTTGTATTTTATTAGGATAATAACTTACTAAGTTACTTATCATTCAATCCAAATCCCGAGACCTGGACTAACGATGCAAGCATGGCAGCTGTGTAACTTAAATTTGGTTAATGATTTGAAATTTGGAACAACAATAGCTTAGTAATGATAATCACAATTCCAGACAACTTTTTAAATAAAATCGACCTCATTCACTAATATCCCTCGGGGAGAAAACCTGCCATCCTTGGCTAGCGAGACCTTCATGTGACTGCAGACCGTTGATTGACTCTTAAGTAGCCCGGAAAGTCACATTTATGTCTCACCATTATATTCTCAATGAGAATGGGATGGGTAATAAAAGATAGTTTTGCCAGCAACCTCCTGTCCCACCTTTCCTCATACAATGGATTGGGAATTGAATTACCTCTCACCACCAGCTCAGATTAGATCTACATTATATCTACAAGCTCCAGATTTATCAATAGACAATATCCTCCCTGAACCAGCATGCCTACTTCCAGGCAGACAACCTGCCAAGTACAAATGGTGCCAATTGGAGCTAAAACTCATCAGCCTTTGGAAATTGTTTCCAGTTTTTCAGTCTGTAACTGTCCTTCCTCTTCCCATTTTCTATATTTTCCTGCTACAAGGATGAAACCCATTTCAGTTCATTGAGTCTACGTCAATTCACGAAGCAGACCCACTCTCCACTAATCTGCACAATCCTGTCAACTGCCCTGGAGTTTGACCATTCATCTACCTACAAGGCATAATTTAGATTGCCCAGTTAACAGAGCGCCCTGCATGTCTTGGAGATATGGGATTAAACCTGATCACCTGAGAGAAGAGCATTGAACTTGGGTGCAATGCTGCCTCTAGTTGAGTACTCTCTATACACACACTTTCTTTCTCACATATTAAGAAGGACCATTTAGCAGAGGAACAATCAATATCTTTGGATCAGTGCCACAGCATAATTCTACATTATAAAGAGGAAAAATACATTTGGAAGCAATGAAATTGTTCTTGTTTATTTGTATCCCATTTTACCAATTTCTTTATAACAGTTTTCTGATTAAAAAGATTTTCCATATTCAGAAAAAGAAAATGAACTATGGATTCTAATGGATAGGACACGTTTAGAGGGATATGGGCCAAATGCACACTGGTAGGTCAAGTGTAGATGGGACATGTGGGCAAGGTGTGCGAAAGGGCTTGTTTCCACACTGTATTACTCTCTATGACCGTGTTACTGTAATTCAGGTTCCTATAATGCCAAAAATATAGCCATCCTGGATATATTGACTTAATGATTGCTTTTGATTATCATTAATAAAAAATAATCCCCCCTTTTCAGTCACTGAATAATTTCAGTGATGCAGCCAAACTGATTCCACCAATTAAGGTAGTTTAATCTTTGCTGGTTACTTACCTTGTATTGTGAATAACCATAGTCAAAAGGAAAAGCGTTTTCATTCTGCATGCCAATGCCCAAAATCGTAACATCTTTAAAATATCAACTTCCTGACCTTTAATGGAATTTAAATATCAGCCCCTTCATAAAGTGGTTTTGAGTGGGTACATCTATTTTACCCATCATAGCCATTGTCGCACATTATTTTTGTTCTGCAGCATACTGCACAAATGAATGTATATCATTGGTATTTTGATCATTTGGATTTTTTTGCACTTTTAGTGTAAACGTTACTGCTGAGCCTGATGCATGTTCACTCCAATCAAGCACTTTAAATATACAAGAGATTGTTGATTATATTAGAGAAGTTGATTATATTTTTTGATTCTTGTGTTTTTCCTCACTTGTCGAACACCACCCACACCCTCTCTTCATCACCAGATAATTCCCGTGCAGGTTGACAGCAGTCAAAGTAGAGTATGTGCTAATCCACTGACCCTGAATGCGGGGGATTACGTCAGATGGTTAAAACATTAGCTGGGCCCGATTGTTTCAGAGGCTTCCCCAGAAAAATATCAAAAAACACAATAAATGAAGGATCACTGTTCAGAGACCAAATTATGCACAGCTTGTTTGTTTCTCCAGGTTTCATTTTAACATAAGTGATATCCCTTTCCCATAATTAAAGTTAATTTGGCTGTCTCATTTAATATGTACAGCCATGACTAATTAACTCAAGTGTAAATTATTAAGGCTGACTCAAAACTGAAATGATCTCCACTTAAATCTACAAACAAACTGCATACTGTGTTGCTCTCTAAATTTTTTAAAGAATACCTTACTTTTACTCTTTAAATTTACACTTCCCTGTTCATTCACTGGGACCCCGTTCCAAAGTTCCCTATCCACTCACTGGGACCCGGATCCGATGCTCCCTGACCATTTATTGGGACCAGTTGCTATGCTCCTTATCCATGTAACCATATAACTATTTAACAATTACAGCACGGAAACAGGCCTTCTCGGCCCTTCCAGTCCGTGCCGACCATTTATTTTCCCCTAGTCCCATTTACCTGCACTCAGACCATACCCCTCCATTCCCTTCCTGTCCATATACCTATTCACTATACTTTTAAATTTTAAAATCGATCCTGCCTCCACCACTTCTGCTGGAAGATCATTCCACACATTCACCACTCTCTGAGTAAAGAAGTTCCCCCTCATATTACCCCTAAACTTCTGTCCCTTAATTCTCAAGTCATGCCCTCTTGTTTGAATCTTCCCTACCCTCAATGGGAAAAGCTTATCCACGTCAACTCTGTCTATCCCTTTCATCATTTTAAAGACCTCAATCAAGTCCCCCCTTAACCTTCTGCGCTCCAAAGAATAAAGACCTAACTTGTTCAACCTTTCTCTATAACTTAGTTGCTGGAACCCAGGCAACATTCTAGTAAATCTCCTCTGTACTCTCTCTATTTTGTTGACATCCTTCCTATAATTAGGCGACCAAAATTGTACACCATACTCCAGAATTGGTCTCACCAATGCCTTATACAATTTTAACATTACTTCCCTACTCCTTTATTCAATGCTCTGATTTATAAAGGCCAGCACACCAAAAGCTTTCTTTACCACCCTATCTACATGCGATTTCACCTTCAGGGAGCTATGCACAGTTATTCCTAGATCCCTCTGTTCCACAGCATTCCTCTATTCCCTACAATTTACCATGTATGTCCTATTTTGATCCATTCACCAGTCGTCCCGTGAATCGTTGTCCCTCTCCTTGCCCGGCCAACTTCTCCTTGCCTCCCACACCGGCCTTGAGGGCGCAGGAGGTAAGACCCCTGGTTATTATTACTGGCCCTTTGTCCAGCGTCCGTCGCCGTCACCAACTCCCTCCACCTTCTCTGCAGTTTCCGGTCTGTGGGTGCGAGCAAAGGCTGGACTCGATGGCTTCCCTCTCCTGGTTCCCGGCTAGCAAGTCAGGCCTGCTGTCGGGTTTGGCCGCGATCTGCTGGAACCTTCTTGCTGCGTGCGGCTCACCGGGACCCAGATCCGATGCTTCTGATTTATTCCCAGGGACCTGTTCCCACGTTCCCTGTCCATACATTGGGACCCTGTTCCCACACTCCATTCTAATGCATCTGGTTATTATAACATTATAACCAAGGGCAATATCCCTTGAATTATTATATCTTGTACACAGCAAAGTTATCAACCAACATCATAAAAAAGAAAATGAGTTAAATATGTTGCCGTGTAAATGAAATAACATTAGATGTTCCAGAAATGTGCCATCTGGCACCACCAAAGCTCCGAGCATCAGGTTAACAGAATGTTACTGTATTTCCATTCTACCAACCTCCACTATTCTCCAGCTGGTGAGAGAGCAATTTAACCTACAATATTACAGGAAGTGTTTACATGCAGAATGCTTGCACATGATTAATTGGCATGTTTTCCTGATTCTTTTCATAGAATTTAGATCAAAACTGCATATTGTTCTCATCGTATTTTCACATGCAATTAATTGTGTGTTGTCACTGCACATGGAACTTTACTTTCTCAGTAGCTGCTGCTACTCATTCTTTAGGAAACGGGGGTTCCCGTCTTTTATGATAGATGAGGCTCTCACTAGGGTCTCCTCGATATCTTGCAGCTCCGCTCTTACTCCCCCTCCTCCCATTCGTAACAAGGACAGAGTCCCCTTTGTCCTCCCCTTCCACTCCGTCAGCCGTCACATACAGCACTAATTCTCCAACATTTTCACCTCTCTCCACCCCATCTCCACCCATTTCTGCTTTCCGCAGAGACCATTCCCACCGAAACTTCCTGGTCAACTCGTCCCATCCCACCCAAACCACCCCCTCCCCGGGTACTTTACCCTGCAACCGCAGGAGATGCACCACCTGTCCCTTTACCTCCCCCCTCGACTCCATCGAAGGACCCAAACCTCTTTCCAGGTGAGGCAGAGGTTCACTTGGACCTCCTCCAACTTCATCTACTGTATCCGCTGTTCCAGGTGTCAAGCTCTCTACATCGGCGAAACCAAGTGCAGGCTCTGGGATCGTTTCGCTGAACACCTTCGCTCAGTCCGTCTTAACCAACCCGATCTCCCGGTGACTCAGCACTTCAACTCCCCCTCCCTTTCCCAATCTGACATTTCTGTCCTGCGCCTCTTCAGAGTGAGCATTGTCAGAGTGAGGCCCAGCGCAAATTGGAGGAACAACACCTCAGATTTTGCTTGGGTACACTCCAGCGGCATGAACATTGACTTCTCTAACTGCAGATAGCCCTTGCTTTCTCTCTCCATCCCCTTCCCCTTCCCATGTCTCCCACTAATCTTACTGTCTCCGCCTACATTCTATATTTGTCCCGCTTTCTCCTTTGACATCAGTCTGAAGAAGGGTCTCGACCCGAAACGTCGCCCATTCCTTCTCTCCAGAGATGCTGCCTCACCTGCTGAGTTACTCCAGCATTTTGTGCCTACATTCCATTTTTTTTAGTTTGCTTTAAAAGAGCTTATAATGGATACATTTTGCATTGCTGGAGTTTATGCTTGGGTGTTCGGACTGTAGTTAGCTGATTGATATTGACCTTGCGTGTCTGACTACATCTCATTTTTTACTTGTGGGTGGGTGGCTTTTGATGTCAGAACCTGCCTTATAGGATGGAGAGAGGTGGGAGGGAGATTAATCTTGATATTAAACAGACTTATGAGGCTGACGTAGAGATAAATATTGGCACTTTGACTTCTGAGAAGATGAAAACACTTAGGGCAATGCAATCTTTGAAAAAGAGGCGTGATTAGATAATACTTTAGTGTCTACGATTAATGCATTTGTGAATCAATTTTTGAAAACTTGCTGAAACATTATTGTGAGAATATTGTAATAAACCTGAGAAAAGGAATGAAACAAAATTCTAGAAATGTTGCATGCCTCTTAATATAAATCATGTGTTAAGTTTATCTTAGTACATGGTGTTTGCTATATTAGCAAACAGCATCCTGTGTATTTATTGCCCTGTTGATTAGCTATAAAAGAGGTTTGAAAAAAATATGTAGTTATGCTCAAAAGGATAAATTTAACTTGCTTATAAAAGTATTATTTGCTTAGAAGAAGCACAGTTAATTTTTCACGATGATTTAATGTGATTAGCGATGCACAGAAATAACTAGTATCTCTCTGCTTCTGAACATTACTCTGAGTGGCCTTAATATAGCTGGTTAAATCCCACTTCATTGAAGACAGCTGGTGTTTGGGGAAATAAATCAAAGCCTCGTTGACATGTAGCAGTGAAAATGGCAGTTATTTTGCATTAGATTCGTTTTACACACATGGTCCCTCAAGTCGCTGTGGTAAATATGAATGGCCCCGTTTTTCTTGGCCCAAATAATTCACGTTTACAAGTTATAAGAGTAGAATCAGGCCATTCAGCCCATCGAGTCTACTCTGCCATTCAATAATGACTGATCTCTGCCTCCTAATCCCATTTTCCTGCCTTTTCCCCATAACCCTTGACACCTGTTCCAATCAAGAATTTGTCTATCTCCGCCTTAAAAATATCCGCTGACTTGGCCTCCACAGCCCTCTGTGGCAATGAGTTCCACAGATTAATTACCCTCTGACTAAAGTAGTTCCTCCTCACCTCTTCTCTAACACGAGTGCCCTTTTATTCTGAGGCTATGACCTCTGGTCCTAGATTCTCCCACCAGTGGAAACATCCTTTCTACATCCTTTCATTATTCTGTAATTCTGTTTTTTCAGATTGAACAATCTTCTGTTTTATTCCCGTGATGGCCTGTTAATATTTAAATATTAACAGGCCTCCTCAATATTTAAATGCAGGTTCCCCAGAAATGTTGCACTGCAGTCACTAGTCCCATCACCTGAAGAGTTCACAAGTGATAGGAGAAGAATTAGGCCATTCAGCCCATCAAGACTACTCCGCCATTCAATCATGCATGATCTATCTTTCCCTCAACCCCATTCTCCCACCTTCTCCCCATAACCCCTGACACCTGACAGAGGACTGTGGGTGGACACACTTACAGATATATGCTTAATGTGGGTGAGTTATGGCCATTCGCACATTGGTTCATCAAATGGAACCATTCAAGGAACGCAAATATTAATAGATGATGGTAGCACAAGGTTGATAGGCTAATCACATTAACAGCATCCTAGATTGTTTTATTGCCATATGTCCAGAAACTAAAAATGGAAAATTCTTACTTGCAGCAGCAGTGCAACATGTTTGTAAACACAATATTCAATAGATATGATAAACCAAAAAAATAGACTGAGACTGCCGCCCCCCCCCCCCCCCCCCCCACCTCCTCAATCTTTACACATCCCCAAAGCCTTACCACTCGTCACTTTATTTTCATGTTTCATGTATTTTGTGTGTTTTATGACTGTTGGCAAATTAATTTCCCTCCTGGGATAAATAAAGTTCTATCGTATCGTTAAAGTAGGTGGGAACCACAGACCTCAATAATAATATGTTGAAGAAGTCCACAATTTATAATTTTAATGGTATTAATGCAATACCATTGGGGGTTATGTGGGTCCAAGAAGGCACTTGATGTTCTCCTTATCGAAGCATGCGCAGAACGCATTGAGCTGCCCCCTGGTTCTGCCTTGTAGGAAGTGGCAGCATGCAAGCCCTGCCATAGCTGCCATCTAGTCCTCCAGTTTAGAATAACAAGCCCTTTTAGCCCTATTGAGGCCGTATCATATGGACCCCTTCCTTATATGATTGCATCGCCAAACAAATGTCCAAGATCTGGTCCTCAGAAGATTGCAGACCGCCTGGTTCATACAAGGCTTCTGTTTGGGGAGCATTCAGATGGTTTTCATGGGACCACACTCCTCCACATTTTTTTGGTATTACCAGAAACAGCTAAACAACATTTAAGCAATGATTTAATCATTGCAAGTTTTTTTTTCTTGTCTTATTTATCTGTCATGATTCTACTACCTCAAATTTGTGAAAAACACTAGGTTGAATTCTGAATGTAACCTATTTAACTAAATGATTTTAACGGCCTGAAAGCAATCTGGTTTCCACAGCTGGCCATTTATCTGGAAGGCTGAGGAGATAAGCTACACCCACCACTTTCTCACATCGCAGTACAGAACACTGTTCATTCTTTAAATCCTGAGCCACTTCACTTGATCTTCATTTGTTTTCTGGTAAAGTAAAAAGTTGGCAAAATGATTATACCAGCAAAAATATATTTTATTTAATTGCTGCATTAATTGCATTTCTTTGAGGCACCACGTTTTAAAACAAAAACAGACTTTCACATATTTTCATTCCTAACATTATAAATTTTGCGTGCAATGCAACATTATATTCAAAGTGACATGAATTAATTCTGGTCAGCAAATGCTTGTGGCAAGAACAAGATGGAAGTTGGTCAAATATGCTTTTCTTGTAGCTTTTCTAACTCCTGGCTGTGAGTTAGCCAATCAGCACCTCTTTGGGTCAAAGTATTGTTTCCCATTTGCTTCAAGGATTATGGTCTGCTTGTTACCATGTTAAACTGTGATAATTTCTCATCTGCTGTTTATTGATTCCATGATTTTAATGAAAACGTAGAAATTGTGGGTAACACAAATGTGGGACAGCACGATGGAGCTGCAGTAGAGTTGCTATCTTACAGCGCCAGAGACCCGGGTTCAATCCTGACTATGGGTGCGGAGTTTGTATGTTCTCCCCGTGACCACATGGGTTTTCTTCGGGAGCTCCCGTTTCCTTCCAGGTCTGTAGGTTATTTGGGGTCGGTAAAAAATATTAATTGTCCTTAGTGTGTATGATAGTGCTAATGTATGGGGTGATTACTGGTCGGCACGGACTCAGTGGGTCGAAGGGCCTATTTTTGCGCTGTATCTCTAAGTAAACTAAACATGGACCTTCGAGAGAAAATTTCATTTTTCCCATGTGCCTATGCATTCTTTGTTCTGTACGTAAGTAACTAACAGAGGCTCTCACATTTGAAATTTTAAAAACATATCCCATTGGTGTTTCAATTTACCACTTGCATGTTGAAATGTGCAACTTTCAATAGACAATAGACTATTGTCTATTGAAAGTCATTGTCACCTGCACATTGAAATGTGCAGCTTTCATGAGTAGACAGGACATATCCCTCAACTGCCTATGTAGCATTTAAGCAGAGACAATTAAAGAAGGATATTCTCTACAGTTCTGTGACTATGGTCTTGCACTACCTCGGGCTTGATGGTTGTTCTAATTGTGTTTTGCATGAACGTCTTTCTGTTTTGCAGTTTTTTGGAAACGTTATGTGTAATTTATAATTGATTGCTTTTTTTGTTGTTGTCTGAATTTATGTGCTTATGCTGCTGCAAACAAAACTTCCATTCTACCAATACCTCATCCTACTTGTACATATAACAAACTTCAGAAAAACTCAGCAGCTCTAGCTGCAACTGTGGAAGAAAAGGGATGCTCAACATTTTGGGTGGAGATTTTGCATCAGGTCTGAGATTGTAGAGGAAAGATAGAAGTGTATGGAATTGAAAAGAAGCAGTGAGACAGAGACTGATAGATGGCGATAGCTGGAACCAGATGATGGGCGGACGATGGCTAGGTAGAGCTATGTGTGGGAGAAAGGACATAGTTATAAAAAGGGACACAAAGTGCCGGAGTAACTCAGCAGGTCAGGCCACATCTCTGGAGAATATGGATAGTTGAAACCTTGGTTCAAACCTTGCTGGTGACAACCCGATGAGAATGATGAAGAAGAACTAACCAAACCAAGTTTATTCAAATGAGATGTGAAACCACCTGTAAAAAAAAGTGTAATTTCACAAAAGAGCAGGGATGTTCTCCCTTGTGTCCTTGCCAATTTATTTCCCTCATTCAATACTGTTGAAGATTATTACCTTGTCATCATTACTCTGTTGTTCGTGGTAACCTAGTGTGGTCAAGTTGGTTGTCACATTCCTCACGCTATGCGATTCATTTCTAAGTTATTCGATCGCTGTTCTGATCGTAAAATTGGTGTTGTTAAACACCAAGGGTGCAAGATGTATTGCTTCTCTGTCCAGGATTATTGTCAAAATCGTTACTCCTGCATTTTGTCAGACTTTGAAAGGCTGTGCATCTTTAACCATGTTTGGTAGTTGTGATCATAAGCATTTGGTCAGTCATTATTGTCTCTCAAAAGCTCTTGCAGGTTTGATAATGTCGTAGTTTTGAGAAAGAAAATACAATAAAATCCTAAACACCTTTTAGTACTATTGGCATGTTAGAATTCAAAATCTTCCAGTGTGAAACATTTAAATAGCAGTTTTTTTGCTGAAAGCTAGGGAAATTAAGCATATTTAGATTATTACTGAAATGGAGTCCTTATCATAACAGATTGAGTAGCAATAAAGTGGGACTATTGCTGGTGATTGACTGCCTTCTTTATTTCCCAGTAATTCTTGACCCAACCCAACTTTAAAGATTTTAAACTGCACAGCTTGTACACATTCAGCCCTTGCACTTAAATATATCCCCTGGAAAAGGGATTAATCACTGTCATTTCTTCGAACAAAAACAATTCTCCTGGATTGTTTCCTATACTGGTAATTGAGTCTTTTCCAAATTCGCATCAATCAGTTTTTGTAGAGGTGTCTAAAAATGAATCTCGCCCGTATTTCAAAATTTATTACATCTAGTAGATGTTATTTATAAAGACATTCAACAGATCAGTCTGTTCAGTACATCTTGTTCTTTATTAATTTATGTTTTAACTGGTTAAATCCATATGAAATGGGATGCCCTCAAATAGCTTCTATTGGCCAGAGTTGTTTCAAACTGCAGATTTTGCAGTGACTGCCAGACACATAACTGCAGCTTATGTGATCAGCGTGCAGGAGGCGTCCTTATTCAGGAAGAAGGAGATCAGTGTGATTTGTTTTTACTTCTCTTCCTTCTTCACAAATACTGCTGTAAATAGGTATTCTATGTATACAGCGAACCTGTTGATAAAATACACAACAATTACAGCCTGTATAATAAATGCCGGGTTAACCGAGGAACTTAAATTTAGAAGATGAGCTCTTTCTCTGCCATGTTTGCTTTTAAATTTCTATCCTTGGGCAGGTCCTGGTTTTGTTCTCCCTTCCCCTATCGGGAAAATAGTGGACGGACTGAGAAACATCAACCACATCCTATTTATGGCAATGGGATGAATCACCTTGGAAGTTCTCAATCATCAGTCTGTGCTGCATGAGTTCATCTCAAACAGGACTGAGGATTGAAGAATTTATCTTATTTTCCTCAGACCAGGAAGAAGGAAGTGAGAAAGTGATTCCTGCTCATGGTGGCGAATGAGCAGTCTCTCAAAGGATACAGTAAACCCTTGCGATAACAGACCACAGTAGGGGGAGGATGGCGTCCATTATTGCCAATTGCCCATTATACCTGAGTGAAGCGGGGGGGGGGGGGGTAAAGTTTAATCCAAGGTCAGGAGGGAAGAAACGCAGCATTGGTGAGGGTTAAACAAGTGAGAATTCACAGGACGGGGAACCGCAGAGCCCTCGGCCCCATACACGGTGCACTAGGGACTCAAACCGTCTACATGCTGTTCGCTCTCTCTGCTCCCGCAACCTAAAGCCACGTGGGGCCAGATCAGTGGGTAACTGGCAGAAGGAGGGTGGGGGGGCTGTGGGCGGTGCAGCAGGATCCTTGGTCCGCTATCACTGTAATCTGCTATATAGAGGTCCATTATTGCAAGGATTTACTGTATGTATCGGGGTGAGGGCAGATTCAGGCTGAGTTGTTTGTGGTCTGCCATGTCTGCATCTTGTTATCTCTAGCCTCTGTCACTTGCTCACCCGTCTACCGTTCAAGCACCCCACTCCCCCTCACCTGCATCCACTCATCACTTGTTGGGCTATGCTCTGCTCCAACCTCGCTTTTCCAGCTTTCTCCCCCCTACTACAATCAGTCTAAATAAGGGTCCTGCCCTGAAATGCCGCCTCTCCATTCCTTCCACAGATACTGCCTAACCTGTAATTTACTCCAGCACTTTGTGTCTTGCTCAAGATTTCAGCAGGTGCAGTTCCCTGTGTCTGAGAGTAATTGATTTCAGCTGGATTGCTGAACAGTACTGGTCTGTTATGCTGTGTTTCTCTGGAATGGATTGTTGATAAACTGGATCACATTGGCAGGAGAATCTAATAGTTGACATTTGGTTACTGAATTCTAATTGCATCCACCTCTTTGTACTTTGTACTCTCATAATGTTACATACTTCTATCAAGTCCCCCATCAACCTCTGACGTTACGGGGAAATGAGCTGAATCTTTTTGACCCAGTAGCATTTTCCACCTTAACCGACCCACGTACATATCTTCATCACCACCCACAGTGTCCTGACCCAAAAGATATATAATAATCTCTGTTGAAATGGAGTCCAAATGGGGCGGCACAGTGGTGCAGCGGTAGAGTTGCTGCCTTACAGCGCTTGCAGCGCCGGAGACCCGGGTTCGATCCCGACTACGGGTGCTGTTTGTACGGAGTTTGTACCTTCTCCCTGTGACCTGCGTGGGTTTTCTCCGAGATCTTCGGTTTCTTCCCACACTTTAAAGACGTACAGGTGTATAGGTTAATTGGCTTGATAAATGTAAAAAAAATTGTCCCTAGTGTGTGTAGGGTAGTGTTAATAATAGTGTGAATATGCGGGGATCACTGGTTGGCGCGGTCCCAGTGGGCCGAAGCACCTGTTTCCATGCTGTATCACTGAGGCAACAGAGAAACTTGACAGAGTGGTCAGAGCATTTTTGATCTCTTCCTTGTTTGAATATTCTGCATTCAAACAAGATACAATTTATATCAATGATTTAGATGAAGGGATTCAAAGTAACATTAGCAAATTTGCAGATGACACAAAGCTGGGTGGCAGTGTGAACTGTGATGAGAATGCTATGAGAATGCAGGGTGACTTGGACAGATTGGGTGAGTGGGCTGATGCATGACAGATGCAGTTTAATGTGGATAAATGTGAGGTTATCCACTTTGGTAACAAAAACAGGAAGGCAGATTACTATCTAAGTGGTGTCAAGTTGGGAAAAGGGGAAGTACAACGGGATCTGGGGGTCCTTGTTCATCAGTCAATGAAAGTAAGCATGCAGGTACAGCAGGCAGTGAAGAAAGCGAATGGCATGTTGGCCTTCAAAACAAGATGAGTTGAGTACAGAGCAAAGAGGTCCTTCTGCCAGTTTAATTCACGGGATGGCAGGATTGTCATATGCTGAGAGAATGGAGTGGCTGGGATTGTATACTCTGGAGTTTAGAAGGATGAGAGGTTATCTCATTGAAACATATAAGATTGGTCGGGGTTTGGACACGCTAGAGGCAGGAAACATGTTCCCGATGTTGGGGGAGTCCAGAACCAGGGACCACAGTTTAAGAATAAGGGGTAAGCCATTTAGAACAGAAATGAGGAAACAATTTTCTCACAGAGAATTGTGAGTCTGTGGAATTCTCTGCCTGAGAGGCGGTGGAGGCTGGTTCTCTGGATACTTTCAAGAGAGAGCTAGATAGGGCTCTTAAAGATAGCGGAGTCAGGGGATATAGGGAGAAGGCCGGAAGGGGGTACTGATTGAGGATTTTTCAGCCATGATCACATTGAATGGCGGTGCTGGCTCGAACGGCCGAATGGCCTACTCGTGCACCTATTGTCTATTGTATGCAGTCCTCCTACTGGTTACAAGTCTTTTGTAAATCATGAGAATTGTGTGATCTAATTTGCCTCGTTGGGTGGCACTACAGAGACACTGCTGCCTCATAACTCCAGGGACCCAGCTTTGATCCTGACCTCAATTTTTTTATCGTGGCTATGTGGGTTTCACCTGAGAGATCCATCTTACTCCCAAATCTCAAAAGATGTGCCGGTAGATTAATTGGTTCTTACAGATAACCTCTTCATGGTAAACTGAATCAAATTGATGGGCATGGGCAATTGCAGGTGTAGAAGGAAAGAATGAGCAGGGTAATGGGTCGTCTTCTTCTTCTTCTTCTTCTTCTTCTTCTTCTTCTTCTTCTTCTTCTTCTTCTTCTTCTTCTTCTTCTTCTTCTTCTTCTTCTTCTTCTTCTTTCGTGTGGCGTTGTTGGACAACTTGTTCTATTTGATCTTCCGTTTGTGCACGTCGAGTTGATTGCATTAGTCGAAACAGGGCGGACCACTTGAAGGTTGCAATCTTCCACCCCGGTAATGGGTCTGATGGGATTGATCTGCTGGAAGGAAGCATAGACTCAATGGGCCGAGTGGTCTTGTTTGATAGTGTAAGAAGTAATTATACCCCAGTTTTGCTTGATTTGAGGTGAACACCTTTGGGATTCATTCCTGTTAAGCATACATGTCTTTCATTTAGATTACTCTTATCTTTTCTAATATAGCACACTTTCTGGTGTGCCTGTGTGTAACTATTCCTCCATGTTTTAAACTTTAATTGCTTGTGTATGCACATATTATTTGTTTTTCCTACTTTTTCTAATTGCATGCCTTCTTCCAGATCTCTGGTCAGGCCCATCTAATTTGTTGGCAGACCCTTCCCACTGTTATTGTTTCACATAAACAACGCCTGAACATTCACAAAAATCTGCATTTTATTTCCTTCGTCAGCATTTACTGACTGATATGTGAAAGAAAACAATTAGTGATATTTTTAAAGTGCTGCTGCTCACAATGCTGAACCTCCTTTCAAGCACTTCAGACTTAATTACCTTTTGGTGTGTAGTGATTTCCCTTCAGAATATCTGTTCATTTGCATACAATGCCCTAGCAGTTATCTGGCCATTAATGTGCATATTTACATTGGCTTTCTAATTATCTGAAACCTGGTCCATGGGAGATGTCACCTTGCAACCTCCATACATGATATATTTTTTGCTGCCTTCCTCATCCTAATTGCTGTAGTAATGGTGTGGCTCTTATCACCAAGTGTTACCTTGGTATTTCCTCCAGTTTTCTTCCATGTTCTCATCCTATCTTTGAACAACCTAATCCAGTTTCAGACTTCCTGACTCTCCTTTAAAATCAGAATTGCTTATCCACCAACCAACCCAAATTAATTTGAGATAGTCAGCTTCAGTTCGCTTCTTTGCTGAACAAACAATTCCTTTGTGCATTATAACTCCACACTCTCTTTGTTGATTCTCTGCCCTCATTTGCACTGTTCCCTTTGTCTATACTCTCCCATCGGTATTTATTGACATTTCTCAATGTTCGTGCTTTTGGTTTCTAAATAATCCCTTTTAGGAATAATATACACCTTGATTGTTGTCATTTTCTTACTAACTCACCAACACTTTAATATTTGTCGAAGACTATTTATTGCACCATCCTTCCTCGATGCCTTTCTCCTTTGATTCATTTTGCCCTTATTTTCATTCTCACTTCTTCGACTTTCATACACAACCCCAAGCTCTTCGACTCATTTGTGTTTCTGATGTGTGCCAATTCCTGTCCATCCCTAGATAGAAAACTCCACAGTCATGTCTCGCTTGACTGTTGACTGTGTTGGTAAACTGTCTTCAGTGTACAATATCATCCAGCTAAACTTTGGAAAGAGTGAAGCCGATGTCTGCAGCTGCCAGTGCAAGTTCAGTTATTAGTCAACCGCTCCCTCCAGTAGTATGGTCTATAAGCATTTTAGCTTTAAATATTGCATGCTTGTGATTAAAACTATTCCTTTGTCTCAAACAAAAATACGTTGGTAACCTATTTTATTGTGTTTTTCCTTTGGCCAAGCATTCGTATTTCCTTAATGGTTCTCTGCAACGGTTAGAAAAAATGTCCTGTGATAAAAGTGCTGTAAAAAGACAGAATGTAACTGTTATGTGAGTTAAAGATCACTACTATCACAAGAACTTTATTGCCTTGGGCATTATTATAGTGGGTAGAAAGGGTATAGTGCAGATGTTGGTTTAAACTGAATAGACACAAAAAGGTGGAGTAACATAGTGGGACATGCAGCATCTCTGGAGCAAAGGAATGGGTGACGTTTTTCAATTGGTTCTGGCAGATTCACATTTCTGGTATGCTTCAACAAGTGTCAAAATGTGTTAGTCTTTCTATAGATAGTTCAAAAACTGTGGTTCTCCTCTTCTGAGAAAAAATCTAGGTCTGAATAATTTATCTTATGTGAATACACTTTTTAAAAAACATTTTAAATCATACTCTATACATCCAGAGTAATGCTTGTGCTGATTAATGGAATAGGCTACAGTTGCCAAGTGTACGTTAGAGTTGATGCGTGGATATATTCAGATTACAATGCAATTTCTTAAAATGTTCCCAACCAATCTAAATGGAGAGAACTACCTGTGAACCACCACCAAGAAAAAATCCTTTACTGTGATTTAAATAATTAAATAGCTTGAAAGAAGATGATTAACAAGTACAATTCAAACAGGTGAAATGCATTTAATTTGCTCTGCAGTCCATTCAGAAACGAGAACTGTTGCCTCACAGCGCCAGAAACCCGAGTTCAATCTTGACCTCAGCTGCTGAGTGTGAGGAGATTACACATTTTCCTTGTGACCACGTGGGATTCTTCCTGATGCTCCAGTTTCCTCCCACGTTTCAAGGATAAGCAGGATGGTATATTAATCGGCCACCGTAAATTGAGCTTGGAGTGAATAGATGAATGGTAGGAGTTGCTGAGAGTGGAAAGGGTATAAAATGTAATTAATGTAGCTTCAGTATAAATGTACAGTTGATGCCCAGTGCGGACTCATTGGGCCAAAGATCTCACTTCTGTGTAGTATCTCTCTAAGTCTTAAGTATTTTTGTAAATAGGAATTATATAAAATTTTTGTGTGCAGGTCTCACCAAAAAATATTGCAACATTGGGACGTCATTGTTTTAAAATATTATTTGACTGCTTCTTCCCTTCAAGAAGCATTAAGACGTGACCTGCATGAATAAGTGGCAGATGTTATGTCATACTTATGGAAAGTGGATCAGCGTTATTAATAGGGACACAAGAGACTGCAGATGCTGGAATATTAAGCAATATTGATCAGATGCTGCCTGACCCAATGAAATACTTCAGTTGCGACTTTAATAAGTTTTCTCCATTGATACTGGAAAACAAAAAAAAACTCTAGATGCTGGCAATCTGAAATAAAACAAAAAGAGTTGGATGTGCTCAATATTGTCATATGTCCTAGATAGGACAATGAAATTCTTACTTGCTGCAGCACAACAGAATATGTAAACATAGTACATAAACGAGAGAAAAGAAGTTCCATGCACACATACTCAAAAATCATAATGGGAGAAAAAAAGTTCAGTGTGTATACATTGTTCAGTGTGTATATATGCTCAATAAAAAAACAAATATAGTGCAAAAATAATAATAGTCTGTTGTAGTTCAGAGCTTATTTGTTGTTGTGTTTAATAGCCTGATGGCTGAAGGGAAGAAGCTGTTCCTGAACCTGGGCGTAACAGTTTTTAGGCTCCTGTACCTTCTTCCCGATGGCAGTGGTGAAGTGAGTGTGTGGCCAGGATGGTGTGGGTCTCTGATGATGTTAGCTGCCTTTTTGAGGCAGCATCTCCGATAAATCCCTTCGATGGTGGGGAGGTCAGAGCCGGTGATGAACTGGACAGTGGTCACAACTTTTTGCAGTCTTTTCCGCTCCTGGACATTCAAGTTGCCGAACCAGGCCATGATGCAACCAGTCAATATGCTCTCTACTGTGCACCTGTAGAAGTTCAGAGAGGTTGACATGTTAAAGCTGGGAAAGGTTAAAAAAAATTCAGCGACCATACTGAGGCTGCTATTAGTTCCCAGAATGCTGGAACTTCTCGCGACCATGGGGGAGACTCACCAGAGACCATCAGCGAACATGTGGCGACCACAGGGTCTCCTGCACTCGCCTAAAAAGACTCCTGTGGGACGGGCCTATTAATCCTACAGTAGAACTGGCCACTTCTGAACAAGCAGAGAAGGAAGGCGAGTCACCTGGACCTATTGAATATGATATTGGGAGTCAGGGATGCTGCACAGTACCCAGAGGGAGCAGACGTGCTGTTCGTTACATTGAGCCTCATTGGAAAAGTGTACGAGGCCATAGATAGAGGTGTCAAAGTGCTAGTGTAGTGAGATAAATAATTACGATATCAAGCAACTGGAAGCTCAGGGTCTCCCAATCTATGTTTGGTTCCTACAATGTCGAGGGACATTGTATACAGTACACTAGTTTTGAAAAATTGCAACACAATCACTACGTCATCTGAAAGAACATGCAAACTCGTATAGTGAGATGGGGCAAGATAAAATAACAGTTGCATCCCCTGTGCTTGTGCGTAAAAGTGCCATGAGAAAGGGCATCATGAATCTATAATAATTAAATTGTTCTCTCTCCACAGACACATTGATATGCTGGGCATTTCCAGCATTTTCCTTCTGGTTTCAGGTCTCAACAACAACTGTCCTGCATCTCACACTATGTTTCACCATTCAATACTGGTGGTGATAAAAATAAACTTTTTTTAGGACTCCTTTGAATTCATATATAGGGCAGTGGTATTAATTATTTAGATATGAGAATAAATTGAAATTCTGCTTAAACATGAACCAGATATTATTTTTATTTACTTCTGATTCCTGCCTATTCCTATCCACTAAGACATACTTTTAGCAAAATTTTATCCTTCCCAATAGGAACTAGAACAGTTTTCAATTCATTAAAAAATAACATGATTAGTTCATTGCTTCATGTTACTTGGTGGAGCACGTCATTTGAATCATCGATAATAATTCAGGTGAACTCCATGGGTTCAATCCTAAAGCAACCACTTTTGAAATCCTAACTCTACTCAGTATTGCTTTGCACAATCGGCAATGTTTATACAGGAAATTGTTAAGCATTCATGGCTTGTGTTGCTTTGGAATCTAATCTAACAAAAGTAAATAGCATCTAAATCTATATTTAAGAGGGAGTTAGATGTGGCCCTTGTGGCTAAGGGGATCAGGGGTTATGGAGAGAAGGCAGGTACAGGATACTGAGTTGGATGATCAGCCATGATCATATTGAATGGCGGTGCAGGCTTGAAGGGCCGAATGGCCTACTCCTGCACCTATTTTCTATGTTTCTAAATCAACATTCTTATGAGGTTCACACTTCCGGTACTCTGATCTTGGAAATAATGTGGTATATCCATTTTCTTCAGGGAAAATTGAAAAGTAAAAGTTGTCGAAGCCAGATAAATGTATCTGTGAACTGAAGTGATTTATATGAGAGGATTAAAATCTGTGTTCCATATATTTTCATTAATTTTAATATTTTTAAACAAGATACTTTTAAATTTACATATATTACAATTATAAATGTTGAAGCTAACCTGTTGTGCTTAATCTTAAAATTAAGAAATAAAAATGCATTGGAATACTAATGGAGAAACTTCTTTATTTGGACCCCTTTGAATTTATATATTTTTTAATTTATTTATTAGTTAGATGAAAATAAATACATTCTGGTTAACATGACCCAGATTTTCTTTTTCTTTACTTCCGATTCCTGCTTATTCCTTTCAACTAAGACATGCTTTAAGTGAAAGTTTGATTTAGAACTGCTTTCAGCTAGCTAAAAAATAGCATGTTTAGTTATAGTCAAGATACTTGGAGCTCTTCTACCATCGCCTCCGCCTCACAGCATTCTTCCACGGGAACAAGTCCTCGCCCTCCACTGATGATCCCTTTTCCTGTCTCCCACGAACCCCCTCCTCGTGGACCCCCCCTCGTGGCCCTCTGGCTTTAGAACTCTTTATCCAGAACTGCCGTCGGGAAATCAACCGCCTCGACTTCTCTACTCCCCTGTCTCACTCCAATCTCCTCCCCCCCCCCCCCCCCCCCCCCCCGAACGTACTGCCATCGACTCACTCCGTAACAACCCAGACTGAGTTATCAAACCCGCCGACAAAGGAGGTGCCGTGGTAGTCTGGCGCGTCGATCTCGACAAAGCGGAGGCCACGCGCCAACTCTCGGACACCGCCTCCTACTTACCCCTGGACCATGACCCCACTGACGAGCACCAGGCCACCATCTCGAGCACCATAACCGACTTCATCAACTCCGGCTCCCTGCACCCCCGATTTTACCTTCTCCCCAAAATCCACAAACCCAACTGCCCCGGCAGACCCATTGTCTCTGCCTGTGCGTGCCCCACCGAACACATTTCCACATACCTTGACTCCATCCTATCCCCCTTGGTTAAATCCCTCCCCACCTATGTTCAAACACCTCAGACACCCTCTGTCGGCTCCGTGCATTCCATTCTCCAGGCCCCCTATCCTCTCATCTTCACCATGGACGTCCAGTCACTCTACACCTCCATCCCCCACCAGGATGGTCTCAAAGCCCTCCGGTTCTTCCTCGACCAGAGGAGCAACCCATACCCGTCCACTGACACCCTCCTCCGCCTAGCGGAGCTGGTCCTTATCCTCAATAACTTCTCTTTTGACTCCTCCCATTTCCTCCAAACACAAGGCGTAGCTATGGGCACACGCATGGGCCCGAGCTACGCTTGCCTCTTTGTCGGGTACGTCGAACAATTCTTGTTCTTGGCATACCAGCGCCCCATCCCCGATCTCTACCTCCGTTACATCGACGACTGCTTTGTTGTCACCTCCTGCACCCACACACAACTGACTGACTTCATCCATTTCACCACCAACTTCCATCCGACACTCAAATACACTTGGACCATTTCCGACATTTCCCTACCATTCCTTGACCTCACCATCTCTATTGCAGGTGATACACTCCTGACCAACATCCACTACAAACCAACTGACTCCCACAGCTACCTGGACTGCCCTTCCTCACACCCTGCTTCCTGTAAGGGCTCCACCCCCTATTCCCAATTCCTCCGTCTACGCCTCATCTGCTCCCAGGATGACGTGTTCCACACCAGGGCATCGCAAATGTCCTCATTCTTCAGAGAATGGGGATTCCCCTCCCCCACTATAGATGAGGCTCGCACCAGGGTCTCCTCCATACCCCGCAACACTGTCCTCTCTCCCCATTCCCCCACTCGCAACAAGGGCAGAGTCCCCCTGGTTCTCACCTTTCACCCCACCAGCCGGCACATACAACACATAGTCCTCCGCCAGTTTTGCCACCTCCAACGTGACCCTACCACTCGCCACATCTTCCCATCTCCCCCCCTGTCTGCCTTCTGCAAAGACCGCTCCCTCCGCAACTCCCTTGTCAATTCTACCCCTCCCTCCGGCTCCACCCCTTCCCCAGGGTCTTTCCCTTGCAACCGCAAGAGATGCTACACTTGTCCCTTTACCTCCCCCCTCCACTCCTTCCAGGGACCCAAGCAGTCCTTCCAGGTCCAACAGAGGTTCACCTGCACCTCCTCCAACCTCATCTACTACATCCATTGCTCTAGATGCCAGCTGATCTATATCGGTGAGACCAAGCGGAGGCTTGGTGATCGTTTCGCCGAACACCTCCGCTCGGTCCGCAATAACCAACCCAACCTCCCAGTGGCTCAGCACTTCAATTCCCCCTCTCATTCCGTATCCGACCTCTCTGTCCTGGGCCTCCTCCACGGCCAGAGTGAGCAACACCGCAAATTGGAGGAACAGCACCTCATTGGGGAGTCTGCATACTCTGGGCTTGAACATTGAATTTTCTCAATTCTGTTAACCCTAGCCATTTCCTCCCCTTCCCACTTCTCCCCCAGCCCTCGGGATTCCTCCTCCTTTTTCCTTTCTTCTCCCCGCACCCCCCCCCCCCCCCACCTCCCATCAGTCTGAAGAAGGGTTTCGGCCCAAAACGTTGCCTCCTTCGCTCCTTAGATGCTGCTGCACCCGCTGAGTTTCTCCAGCCTTTTATGTACCCATGTCAGTTTGTTTGTGAAATGATAAAAGAATTATAACTCATATAAATTAATGACTCAAGTAGGAGGCCATCTGATCCAATAATCTATGCTGGCCAAAATCTGAACTGGTTAGGTCAGTTTCTATTTCCCAACTTTCATATCGTACTCTTTGGCTATCCAGGTACTTACCTACATAATTTTTCAACAGGGTGAGGTTTTCTGCATCTTCCACCCTTTCAAGCAATTAATTTTTTGACCTTAACTACTCTGTAGCTGGAAAAGATGTTCCTCAACTTCCCTTTGACCTTTTCACCAATTGACATAAATCTATTTTCCTGCATTATCACACTTTCTGCAAAGAGAAATAAGCCCTTCCTGTTCACCCTGTTTGGCCTCTCATAATTTTGTACATCTCAATTTTGTACATCTCTTTTCGGCCTCATCTATTCCAAAGAAAATAAATCAATCTCACCTCATAATCATAATTCTCCTGCCCTGGCATTTTCCACGTAGGTTCCCTCTTCGCCATTTTTAGTTTTATTGTGTTCTTCCTGTAGTGTGATGCATGAACACATATCTCCTTCATAAACAGCCCCTTGGAATTATTTGCTTCTACTGCAGTTCTGTGGGTTCTGAGGTGACACTTGAGGTCAGTGTGGGAACAACACACTAATTTGTTAATGGACAAGAATAGCTGAAGAGGTGAGTGTGGGTAGCTTGTGAGGTGTTACACTCCTCTTGTCACCTATACTAAACATGTGCATTCCCCATGCCTGGACTTAAGGATCTCAATTCGATCCTGAAAACTCTTGGGCTCTTACCTATGGGCACGCGCATGAGCCCCAGCTATGCCTGTCTCTTTGTAGGGTACACCAAACAATCCTTGTTCAAGGGTACACAAAAGGCTGGAGAAACTCAGCGGGTCGAGACCTTCTTCAAGGAGTACCATGGCCCCTATCTCTATCACTATTTCCATCGCAAGTAAACGACTCCTGACCGATATCTACTACAAACCCACTGACTCCCATGGCTATCTGGACTACACTTCTTCCCACCCTGCTTCCTGTAAGGACTCTATCCCCTACTCCCAATTCCTCCGTCTGCACCACATCTGCACCCAGGATGAGGTGTTCCAAACCAGAGCATCGGAGATGTCCTCATTCTTTAGGGAACGGGGGTTCCTCTCTTCGACTATAGATGAGGCTTTCACCAGGGCCACTTCTATATTTCGTAGCTCCGCTCTCACTCCCCATCCCCCCACTCGTAACAAGGACAGAGTCCACTTGTCATCGCCTTCCATCCTACTAGCCACATATAACAGATAATCCTCCAACATTTTCGCCACCTCCAACGGGATCCCACCACAGGCCACATCTTCCCATCTCCGCCCCTTTCAGCTCCCTCCGCACTCCCTGGTCAATTCGTCTCTTCCCACCCAAACCACCCCCTCCCCTGGTACTTTCCCTTGTAACGGCAGGAAATGTTACTCTTGTTGCTTTACCTCCCCCCTCGATTCTATCCAAGGACCTAAGCAGTCTTTCCAGGTGAGGCAGAGGTCCTGGCGATTGCTTCGCCCAACACCTCCGCACAGTTCACATTAACGAACCCGATCTCCCAGTGGCTCAGCACTTCATTTCCCCCTCCTATTCCGTATCCGACCTTTCTGTCCTGGGCCTCCTCCATGGGCAGAGTTCCACCGCAAATTGGAGGAGCAACACCTCATATTTTGCTTGGGCACTTTACACCCCAGCGGTATGAACATTGACTTGTCCAATTTCAAGTAGTCCTTGCTTTCTCCCTCCTTCCCCTCCCCTTCCCAGCTCTCCCACAATCTGGAGTTTAGAAGGATGAGAGGTTATCTCAATGAAACATATAAGATTGTTCAGGGCTTGGACGCTAGAGGCAGGAAACATGTTCCCGATGTTGGGGAAGTCCAGAACCAGGGGCCACAGTTTAAGAATAAGGAGTGAGCCATTTAGAACGGAGACGAGGAAACTCGTCTCACAGAGAGTGGTGAGTCTGTGGAATTCTCTGCCTCAGAGGGCGGTGGAGGCAGGTTCTCTGGATGCTTTCAAGAGAGAGCTAGATAGGGCTTTTAAAGATAGCGGAGTCTGGGGATATGTGGAGAAGGCAGGAACGGGGTACTGATTGGGGATGATCAGCCATGATCACATTGAATGGCGGTGCTGGCTCGAAGGGCCAAATTGCCTACTCCTGCACCTATTGTCTATTGTCACAGCCCACTGCCTCCGCCTCTTCCTTTCTTCATCTCGCCCCCCCCCACCCCCACATCAGTCTGAAGAAGGGTCTAGACCCGAAACATCACCTTCGCTCCATAAATGATGCCTCACCCACTGAGTTTCTCCAGCATTCTTGTCTACCTCTGAAAAATCATTTGTCATTTTGAGTGGTCATGAGTCAGTGAGAATGGTATATTTCCTCACGGAGGCTGTTGCACATTCTTGAATCTTCTCCTCTCTTCACCTTGAACTCAACCTTCAAACACACGTCAATGCAAGTGTCATCTGCATTTTACTGTTAGGTTACTGAGCTTCTGGTTCTTGAGCTTCGCAATGGCCTGTTTAGTGTTTCATGTAGTTCTTGCATTAACTCTTGTTCTGTTGTTCTATGCTCAAGAATGCAAGTTCCTTCCTACACATTTTGGCTGTTCCAATACGAAATCTCCTCAAGATACGCCTACTTTGAAGACGTTTTCTTCTCTCTGGGAGCTCTGCAAAACCTTCTCTCGGTGCTGTCCCTCTGCGTATACCACTGGTTTCCCTCAGTCTGAAGTAGGGTCTCGACCTGAAACATCACCTATTCCATTTCTCCAGAGATGCTGCCTGACCCGCTGATGTACTCCAGCATTTTGAGTTTATCTTTGGTGTAAACCAGCATCTGCAGTTCCTTCCTATGCATTCATCGCACTACCATATCTACGTGCCCTGCTCCACTTAGTAATCTGTAGGCATTAAAACCAAAATTTTCTGTTCCTCTGCATACTGGTATCCCACCATTTACAGTTTATTCCTTCAACTCATTTGCCCCCACTAAGTGCATTGCCACAAATTTCTCCTGATTGGTTTCCATTTTTGTCACTTCCATGCCCATCGAACCAATCCATTTCCAAACTGCAAGGAGATATCATTTTCTTCCACACAATCAACCATTCTGTGAATTTTGGTATCATTAGCAAACTCTTTAATCATGGTCCTTAGGTTTGTTCAAGTCATTTTATACATAACACAAACATGTGGAGCCTTGTACTGGGCCCTGTATGACCCCACTGCTCAGCCCTCAGGCCACTGAAACTCCAGTCAATTACTTGTTGTTTTCTTCCTCTGAGGCATTTAGTCAACATCAACGGTTCACTTGGGCTTATTTTGGTTCACTTGGGCTTTACGTTTCCAAACAGTCTGCCATGCAGGATTTTGTCAATTCTACCGTTGCTAGAAATCTCTTGCTACGGAATAAAGAACTTTTTCAAGATTTCATTTGCCTCAAATATTATTTTCTTTGGTTTTCCAAATGTGATTTGTCAAGCATTCATTTTATTTCTGTGTTGTCTACAATTTTACAAACCAAAATAAATCAAATGATTTCATTTGTTCACTGGCAGAGCATTTGGAAGGTTTTTTATTACAATACTTTTATTTGACATCAAGAAATAGAGCGATGTTTTGAAATCTACTTGCATTTTAATAACATCTGCTTGCATTGCTATAACAAAGACTGGGCAGGCTATTGAGTTCGATAGCAGTGCATATATTCTAAACTGAGAAATTGCCTGGGACAAATTGGCATTGACAGAAGATTCTTGGCTTTGTTTAGATTGAACTGTGAGAACTGTTAAGAATTTTTTGCTTGCAACTGAAGAAACTTCATAAGCCATAAAATGATTCTACTCATGAATACACATTTTAACCCGTCAAATCTGCACTTGTTTTCTCCACACAACAAAGTTAAATCCACAGACCTACCTTGATCTTTTTCTCAATTGACTTGCAAAATAAATAGGTTTACTCAGCAGTGTGAGATACCAGTGTGGGGCAGTTCACAAGTTATAGGAGCAGAATTCGGCTGTTCGGCCCATCAAGTCTACTTTGCCATTCAATCATGGCTAATCTCTGCCTCCTTATCCCATTTCCCTGCCTTCTCCCCATAACCCTTGACACCTACTCTAATCAAGAATTTGTCTATCCCTTAAAATTATCCACTGACTTGGCCTCCACAGCCCTTCGTGACAATGAGTTCCACAGATTAACTACCCTCTGATTAATGAAGTTTCTCCTCAACTCCTTTCTAAAAGAGCTCCTTTAATTTTATGCCTTTCATTATTCTGTAAGTTTCAATGAGGTCTCCCCTCAACCTTCTAAACTCCAGCAGGTAGAGACCCAGTGCTGTCCACTCATTCCTGGAACTCATTCCACGGACCCAAGCAACAGCAGAAGGTATGGAATTGAGGTTCTCAGTTCAATCCTGAAGGGACCTTTTTAACCCCGAGTCTTATTAACAAGCACAAGGCACAATCCCTTCCTGAGGCAAAGTGTGAAGAGCAGTTAGAATTGTTGATGGTAGTGGAGGGCGTGTGCACAACTAGAACAAGGGTAACTGACATTTGCAAAGCATCTAAAATACAGCAGAATGAGGCAGAAGGTAGGGAAGCTCAGGACAGTTTCAAGGAATTCAGAGATTCCCTGCAAGGCTCAGAGAAGCCTACAAATCAATGGCAAGAAATTGCTCTTCCTTGAGGGTAAAAGAAGGTCGGCTGACGAAGATTGGAATGTGATGAAGATTGGAATATTACAAGTCTGGACCACTTCCCAGGTTTTCATCCTGAAAAATAATATTCAGTTTAATTTATTTTGGATTCAGGATTTATGATTCCCTGGCTTAGGGCATCTAAAACCAGGTGTTACATTGTCAAGATAAAGGATTGGCCTCTCAGGATGAGATAGAATAGCACTGCACTCTGGGTGAAGATTTGAGGGTAATTCTCCCGCCCCCCCACTTTAAGCAGAATACCTGTCTCAAAACAGGAGCTGCAGTATGACATAGGAGCAGAATTAGGCCATTCAGCCCATCCCAAGTTCAAAGGTAAAGCAGCAGAATCAGAGCATTCTGCCATTGAGTGTACTCCACCATTCAGTCATGGCTGATCTGTGTTTCCCGCTCCTCCATTCTCTGTATTCTCACCCTAAACCTTGACACCCTTATTAATCAAGAACCTAGACACAAAATGCTGCAATAACTCAGTGGGCCAGGCAGCATCTCTGAAAAAAAAAAAGGTGATGTTTTGGGTTGGAACCCATCTTTAAACTCCGAATAGGAGGGGGGTGGGGGGGGGGGGGGGGGGGGGGCGGGGGCATCTGCAGTCCCTTCATACAGAGTAATCAACCTGTCAATCTCCACTTTAAAAATACCCAAAGACATGTTCCACAGCCATCCATGACAATGAGTTCCACAGATTCTCCACCCTGTGTCTAAAGAAATTCCTCCTCATGTCCTTTCTCAAGGTATGTACTTTTATTCTGAGGCTGTGCCCTCTGGTTCTATACTCTGCCACTAGTGGAAACATCCTGTGCACATCCACTCTATCTAGGCCTTTCATTATTCGGTAAGTTTCAATGAGATCACCCGCTTCCTTTTAAACCAGCGAGTACAGACACAGTGCCGTCAAACGCACAACATACCTAATCCAATCAACCCGAGATTATTCTCGGAAACCTCCACTCGACCTTTTCCAACGCTAGCACATCCCTCCTCAGATGTGGGGCCCAAAACTGCTCACAATACTTCAAATGTGGTCTGAACAGTGTCTTATAAAGTCTCAGCGTTACATCCCTGCTTTTATTTTCTAGTCCTCTCAAAATGAATGCTAATATTCCATTGGTCTTCCTTACAACCGATTCAACCTGGCAATCCTGCACCGGCACTCCCAAGTCCCTTTGCACCTCTGATTTTTCAATTATCTTCCCATTTAGAGCATAGTCTACCTTTTTATTGATTTGGAAGGGTGTCATGGGTTATGGGGGAAGGCAGGCGAATGGGGTTGAATGGCGGAGTAGACATCATGGGCCGAATAGACTAATTCTGCTCCTAGAATTTATGACCTATTCCACTACCAAAGTGCATGACTGCACACTTTACTATGCTGTATTCTATCTGCCACATTTTCCCACTCTCCCACTTGAACAAGTCCTTGTGCCGAGTCCCTGCCTTCTCTACACTACCTGCCCCTCCACCATGTTCATATCATTTGCAAACTTGGCCACAAAGTCATCCATTCCATAATGCAAATCATTAATGCACAGTGTGAAAAGTAGCAGCCCCAGCACCAACCCCTGCACAACACCTCTAGGCATGGCCGCCAACCAGAAAACCTCCCACTAATCCCACTCTTTGCCTTCTGCCAATTTTTTTATTCATGCCTTCCCTCTAATACCATAGCTTCTCATCTTGTTTAGAAGCCTCACATGCAGCACCTTATCAAAGGCTTTCTGAAGATCCAAGTAAACAACATTTATTGACTTTCCTTTGTCTATCTGCTATTTACTTCCTCAAATAATTCCAGCGTTGAATCTGCTATGCGATTTGATCATGGCTGATCTATTTTTCCCTCTCAGCCCCATTCTGCTGCCATCTCCCTGTTACCTTTGACACTAATATACATTGTTGTAATACTTAAATATTATCAAAAAGCTGTTCATTTATCATGTGCCTTTCTTGACCATGGGACATCATTTGGCCTTTTATAGCCAATTAAGTACTTTTGACATTGTCACGAATTGTTTTTTTGTAGGACTTGTTTATTTTGTACCTCTGCCAAGACACAAATAATTGCATTGAAATACTTAAGCAATTTCATAAGTTGATTATGTTTGTATTTATATGCATCTTTGGGAACGATGCAAGTCGAAGCGGCAAGCAATGAGATATATATTGATTTTAATGCTACAAAAATGTTTTAATCTTTGAAGAATTAAAAACTTACAGCACTCAAGAATCTCGTATCGCATTTAAAAAGTAATTAATTGTGTTACTTCTGGTCCCTTTAGAATAATGGAAGTTTGGATACATTTTTATTTATTACTTTTTAATAAGAAATAACTTGTTCTCAGAGGCATCCTGTACAAAGATTCTGGTATTTTAATTTAAAAATGAGATTGATATTATGCCTATGTATATGAAAACCATTCAATGGAGACTTTTAAAGTATTTTTCATCTTCTTACATAAAGCCATTATATAAAGTGCAATCAAAATATTATATCTTTATAATTTTTCATGCAGTTTCAAAAAAGAAACAAATTGTTCCATGTAGTTTTTATGGAGCATGGTTGCACAGGATTATGGGGATTGTCAACTTGTTATTGGTTATGATTTAATAGATTTTGTTTTGAACTGGTGTTAGGCTCTGGTGTTCGAATTCTGCCCATGTATTCTCTAACATGCTGTTAACTTAGATCCAGAGCGAGATGCTGCAAGCTAATTTCAGTCATGACTTGAAGAAGATGATTTCCCTAAGCTTCCAAGGTAGTAAAGAAGATGAGACTAAGATTAGTGAGTTAGAAGATGTTTTCTTACTACCCTTATGGCAGCAGAGTTGCAGGATGCATAAACCAGGGAAGGCCTTTGATCCAGACAGTATAACACAGATTTGGCAGTGCTCCCAGAATTATTTTCCTTTAATAATCCTTCCTTATACAGGAGGGATAAACTTAACCTAGCAGTGCACAGAAAATGGAACAGATTGATTCTCAAGAAGAGAGCATTGATTTGCACAAAACAATAAATATATTGGGCCTGTTTAAATGAATTAAAGGAGGGAGGCACAGAGGTGTAGCTGGTGGAGCTGCTGCTTCACAATACCAGAGACCCAGGTTTGATCCTGACCTCGGGTGCTGTCCATGTAGAGTTTGCATGTTTTTCCTATGTCTGCATGGATATCCTCTGAGTGCTCCGGTTTCTTCCCCTATTAATTGACCTCTGCAATTGTCCCTAATCTGATGGCTGTGGGTAAGAAAGTTGGATAACATAGAACTGGTGTGAATCGGTGATCGATGGTCGGCTTGGACTCAGTACCCAAAGTGTTCGGTTCCATGCTGTATCTCCAAAAAAACAATTATTGGTGGAGATCTCTTTGAAACATAAGATTAAATGAAACATAAGAAACATAAGATGACATACTAGTCAACCTGAGGAGCACCTTCAGCAACAGACTGGTTCCACCAAAATGCAGAAGAGAACACCACAGGAGATCCTTTTTCCTTGTGGCTATCAAACTGTACAACTCCTCCCCCTTCTGCCATGGTGTAGACTGACTCCCCCCTCCCCCCTCCCCAATCTTTGCGCATCCCCAACTCTGGACTTTTCACTTGTTCCTTTAATTTCATGTTTCATATATTTTGTGTTTTTATGACTGTTGGCAGACCAATGCTCCTCCTGGAATAAATAAAGTTCTATCGTATCGTATGGGATTATGTCATTAATTAGGGGGGTTTACAGAATAAGTGCTGTCAGGTTGTTTTTCTCGGTAAGGTGCAATCTGCAGTCTTGGAATAAGGAGAGGACCATTTAAGAGAGATGAGAAGAATTTTTTCTTCCCAAATGGTTCTCAGTGTTTGAATTTTCCATTCCAGACAACTGAAAATAGGAAATTGTTAGAGGCATTCGGTGATAGAGATGGGGAATGGTGAGTTATGGGGGCTAGGGAAATGTAGTTGAAAGATCAGCTGAGTCCAGTCTCCCTGAATGGTGGTGCAGGTGCGAGTGTAAGTATGGCCTGCCGACCTCCTCATGAAATGAGTGGATGTCCACACTTCCTTATTATAATTTGAGGTTGTGATTGAATCGAGGAATGTCACTGATCATTTAATAATCATCATTCAAGAGCCTTGTCCAGTGTAACTATTTTTAGACTTAGACTAGTGCTGACAAAATCTGGCACATGAGCTATTTAACGTGGATGGTTTGTTACGTCTCAGCAGCCAAAATAATCAGATTTACTTAATGCATTTGGGACTTTTTAATCATCAGTCCAATATTTCAGTTAGTTTCAAAGGCATTTCAAATCTGCCAATCTGTAATACTTAAGAATATAATCAGACTGTACAATGAGGAAGTACAAGTCTTCCCATAATGGATGAATTTTATTGAAGAAAAATTCTCCCAAGCTACAAGGTGTTTTCAGATTTCCTTAAAGATCTTTGCAGTTTAGTTACCTTGAACCAGCTAATGCTGAATGGAGCACCGTGAATGCATTTATTATTTTTAACTTGAACACTAATGATCCGGCATACTTTAGCTGCAGTTGCAGCTACTATGTGCCTGAGCTGTATTTGAAATTGACCCAAACTGCCAGTTCTTTTGTGAAATGTTTGAAATTAGGATGGCTGATGATTTTTTTTTTTTTGGTTCAGTTTGCTGGTGCTGCCTATGTAGCATTGGGTCTTCATGAATATTTAAAGTGGGAGAATACATTTTAATTTTGTTTTAACACTTTTTTTTTGCCTAGGAATATCTTTGCCACCGTGGTGTTATGCATTTATTACAGGCAAAATATATTTCATTGAGAACAATTTTTGTGAAGATGGGGTGGCTTTCCTTTTTCACTTCTGTATTATTATGCTGATTGATTGCTTCATGCTTCTCATTGGAAGTTTTTGCTGTTCCGATAAACAAAGTGGCTTTCCTTTAGCTTTCTGTAGGGTGGTGCAGCAGTAGGTTTGCTGCCTTACATCGCCAGAGACCCAGGTTCAATCCTGACTACGGGTGCTATCTGTATGGAGTTTATACGTTCTCCCTATGACTGCATGGGTTTCCTCCCACACTCCAAATATGTACAGGTTTGTAGGTTAATTGGTTTTGGTAAATTCTCCCTCGTGTATAGGATAGTGTCAGTGCACGGGGATTGCTGGTCGGCACGGACTGGGTGGGCTGAAGGGCCTGTTTCCACACTGTATCTCTAAACTAAACTAAAAACTGTACTCTTGGAGATTTACAGATCTGTAATAAATTTGTCTAATATATAGTAATTAATATTTTGCACTTAACATTCTTTAAAATAAATTCTTTAAAAGAAATTCACTCTTTCTTATCTTTAACATATTGATCAGAAAGTTGTTCAATGTGAGGAATCTTTAAATAGTTTTAAATAATTATAATTTGTATTTATAATTTATGTTATCCTTTCCTGTCCGTGATTCCTTCCACCCACTCACCCATCACAGACAATGTCTACGAAGGAGGAGACATTAGAGAAATTAGATAGGATAAAAATAGAGGTGACATATAAAAGGTCAGATGTGATAGAATCATGAATCACTGTGGGAAATAAGAGTGGAAATAATAGAGCATCCTGCAACAATCTCTGATCCTCATTCTCATCAGGAAATGTGTAGTGTATAAACAATTTTGAAAAAACGTCATATAATAGTCCTTCCACCAAAACTATACCCCACGGGATTACAATGTTAGTGCCTGTATGATGGGACAGAAAGCAGAGGAAATGGGAATGTTTTCTTCTGTCAGGAAACATTGAGTGAGGTGCCCTAAAATGTGGTATCAGGTCTACTCTTGCTTCTGATGTCTGTTGACGATTTTGATTTGGTGAATTAGGGTACAAGTTCAAACTCTGAATGAGACGTGAAACTCATAGAAGTAATAAATATTAATGAAGATAATAAAAGACATTGGGTGATGTGGCAAGGAATAGGCAGGGTGATTGTAGATGAAGTGGGAAGACGTGCATCACAGTCGAAAATGTTTGGGACAAAGGAACTTAGGTGTATGAGAAACTGAGGAAGCCATTTAAAAGATGGATCTTGAATTCAAAGGTCTGTGGGAGCTTTAAAGCAGTGTGGGTCAGTACTGGGCGACTGTTTCAAAAAGACAACATAAGCACAAAGAGAATTTTAACTTCAAATGTATGGACTCGGGTTCTGTGAGATGTGGAAATGCTTCAAGCATCCCATTGAACTCCAGCCCACCCACAGTTCAGAAAAAGTATTACTATACATGAGCACAATCTTAGATAAGAACAAGTGTGTAGGAATAGTACACATAGTATACAGGAGTCGCCATGTTTTGGCGGCATTTTAATAATATACCCACTTCCACTGCCTGCATTGCCCCATCCCAACTTGCTGTTCCCTTCCACCTTCTGGGTTAAAAGGGAAGATTCGACAATCCTTTTCCCATGATACAGCAAAAATGGGGAACTTCGGGTCCCAGCTGGAGTATTGTTCATTTCAGTAATGTTCAATTCTGAACATTGCTCTTGAAAAGGATATAAAGTTTGGGAAATTGTACAGAGTAAACCTATTAAATATTACCCGTGTGAGGGGCTTTAGCTGCATGGATAGACCAAGTAAACTGGAGTTATTCTCCTCGGGGAAGAAAGGGTAGAGGGAAGATTTAATAGAACATTTGAAAACGTTGTTGATGGAGGTGTAGTTTCCAAAGGAGGTATGGTTTCCAAAGGTAGAAGGCTTAGTAAGTAAATGACACAGATTTAAGGTCATCAGCTAAAGACCCAGACATGGCGTAGTGGGCAAAATAAATCTTCATCACGTTGATTTGACCTGGAATTCAGAACGTTGGAAACAAAGTCAAAAAAGGATATCTAAAGGGGATTGGATAAATAATTGAACAAGGCTAATCTGTAGGGGAAGAGCAATAGAGTGCATCAGTACTGGGTGGATGTTTCAAAGAGATAACAGGGACATGAAAGATAGACACAAAATGCTGGAGTAACTCAGCAGGCAGGCAGCATCTCTGGAGAGAAGGATTGGGTGATGTTTCGGGTCAAGACCCTTCTTCAGACACAGATTCCTTCATACTCAGAGACATGATCAACATTCCCCTGGGCTGCATTTTTCATTGATTCCTTTCCCTCAAATGGTTCCATTGGAAGCAGTCACAATTGAGAGTTTGGTCACTGATTCAGTCTCACTCAGCACAAGCCTTGTGCTCTGCATGTAGAACTTTATTGTTTCAATTTATTTTGAGAAGATGCGAGTTTTAAGGCTCAATAGAAAATCTTAAACTTCAACAAATATTGTGTATATAATGTTATCTATGAGAACTGGGTAAAAATCCCATAAAGCAGTGTCTCTGTATACTCTGTATTTTGTGCAGGAATTCAGGTCGGCAGGATATCAAACAATCATATTTTCATTATACAAGATATGGCAAGAAGTTGTTTAAGTAACCATTAGTAATTTAATGATTAACATCATACATTTGAAAAAAAAAGGCACTATGTTTTTGTTGCCAATTCAAGTATGTGGTTCATATTTATGAGTGAAAAAACATTTTATTGTGGTGAAATAACAGCTGCATGTGCAGTGGCTCTTAACCCCTTTAATTTTGTTTGATAATTAATTACCCAATACATTGGGTTTATTTCAGACAATTTCAAGCTGACAAGTATCAGTGACAAGGGCGAAACATTCAGAAGTATTCTAATATTTTTACAGTATTTTAATCTCAATTGCTGTTTTTTGCTGACATTTCATTGCAGCAGAAAAGATTACAGGAAATGCATTGCTGTAAAATAACCCTATGTTGGAGAGAACATACTATTAAGTTTTTGATTCCAACATCTTTTCCACATGCATCTATGTAATAAGACATAAATTAATAAAGAAACCATATGGGTGACATATATTTCTGGATGTGATTTAACTAATGTCCCAGTTGCATAAAGAATGCATACCAGAAATTGCATTGTAGATCGGTACTGCCGGGCTACCAGCCAAGGGATTCTTCATGTAAAATACACTCCACAGTTCACACTACTGTAATCAATTGGGAAATGTGGTTGAAAATTATACTTTGAAATCTATTGTAATTTCAAATTTCTCGTCTGACTACGTCTATTCAGCATTCCAGGAAGCTTTTTTTCTATCAATCTAGAATATAGAGAAGAGGAATATTCAGCAAGTCAGTGACATTAACTTACTAAGTAAAGATATTAATACTTTTCATGTGTAGGAAGGAACTGCAGATGCTCATTTACAACGAAGATAGACACAAAATGCTGGAGTAACGCAGTGTGAACTGCATTAAGAAAACCCTTCAAATCAAACAGCGTGTGAGCCATGAATATTGGCAACTCTGGGCCAAAACTGCTACAAGCAATAAGTGTACTCTTGTTGGTAAGGATATATGTAGCAGGACTGCCAACATTGGGTGAGAGTTGGGAGTGAGAAATTGCGAGAGATCAAGCCCAAGGGGAGGAGGGGGGTGTCGGAGGTACGGAGCTTTTGCATTTTTCAGCTTGAAATTGTGCAATCTTGTACATATTGTAGCGAGTCTTTTAACTTACACTTGAATGCAATATTTATGCTTTAAATTGGATTAACTATGAATAAGGTTAGGCTAAATTACATTCCTAATTACATTCCACAGTAGAGTCAGGCTCTGATCAACAGGTGCATCACAGGAATGACCTTAGTATATTCATATATGGAAATCAGATTATAATCAAACACTTGGCCCATGTTGACCAACCTGGGTCTCACTGCACACCTGGTACTACTCCTGACCCTTTCTCCAGTTGCATACCTTCTCTCATTCCTGACCCTGAGTCCAGCCTTACACTTGGCCCCCTATTCTACCCTGATCATAGCTGCTTACCTGCTTAGGTTCCCAGTGTTGAACACTCCCATTGTCCTAGCTTTGACTGCACACCTAGTACTAATCCACACTTTGCACAATTTGCCTTGCTCCTGGCCCCTCCGCACTGACAATAATCTGGCCCACACATAAAGCCACATATCTGACCCCCTGGACTTAACCTATTACTTTCAAGTCCACAGGTGCTTATTTAATGTGGTAATCTTTTATGGGGCACTTCACAGACCAAATTTTGTAGAACAAAATTGGCTATATCCATTGGCTTCCTTGTTATCTAACATGCTAGTTACTTTGTCAACGAAGTAATAATTGGTTGAACACAATTTCTCATCCATGAAAAAATACTCACTCAGCTGTATAAGTATTCTGTTACAATTTCCTTCATTTTCCTAACAAACTGTCCCAAAGTCATTTTCACCCCCAATATTTCAGTATTTTGCTGTCTTCCTCTCAGCTGGGACCTTTCTGAAATGCAAAGTCCAATAACTATATATTTAAGCAATATTATTCTATTAAATGTGATCTTGGGAGTACATAATATTATCTGTGTTATTCATAACACAACAATGATAAAAAATACCTTTGGTTTGATTGCACCTACCAACATGCATACATTATTATATTACAGTTAATATGTACCGTTGGCAAATTTTTGTTCCAATACTCCCCATTCCCAATTACTTTTACATCAAAATGATTGAAATCCAAGTGAAGTTTAAATGGCATCAGAAAAGTAAAACCTCCGGAATGGACGATATTCATTATGTTGGTTGGAGTCAGTATCAGCACAATTTCTATATTAAACTTTGAATCTTCAGATGTCCTGGTTTAAGCTAAAATTAAAGACAAATAATAATCTCCTCACACATTCTCGTGCAAATATCTCTGTCACTCCTTTAAAATATGCACCTTATTTGAACAAGCTCTTAAACATCACATCTGAATCAGCTCTCCATCCGCATCTGTTCCCGCCGCTGCTTCTGCTTCTATCACTCCCTCAGCCCTGGCTCTTCAACACCCGCGGCCCATACAGTTGATATGAGTTTTGAAATTTTCATTGATCACAGAATTTCTCACGACAGAGCGTGAGAAATTTGTGATCAGCGTGAAAGCGTGAGAATTTGGTGA
This sequence comes from Raja brachyura, assembly GCA_963514005.1. The sequence goes on along the minus strand of OY740783.1, from coordinate 70,253,419 downwards.
AATCCGTGATTCTCATGCTCAATGCGTGAGAGTTGGCAGCCCTGTATGTAGGTGTTGTGACTTGCTGGATAGAAAATGCTGAAGTAATTCAGCGGGGCAGGCAGCATCCCTGGAGTGAAGGAATGGGCCGAGACCCTTCTTCAGACAGATAATACTCAATACTCTTAATACACTTTTGCATGCATAAATCTCACTAAAAATGTCACATTCCTTTATTCATTTTTTTCTCCCAAAACTGCTACAAGCTATAAGTGTACTCTTGTTGGTAAGGATATATGTAGGTGCTGTGGCTTACTGTGACAGAGTTGCCAATATTCATGACTCACAAGCTGTTTGATTTGAAGGATTTTCTTAATGCAGTTCACACTGTTGGTTTCAAAATGTGGGGGGAAAGCTAAATTTAAATTTCCAGGCTGATGCGAAACACATTTTAAAAAGTATTCTCAAATATTGAACTTGCAGCTTGCTCATGAATGTTAGTGGTGAATGGCCACCGTTCTCCCTGAGAAGATTGGTAGAGGTGTAAAAGCCAGGGGAACAGATGGAGTAAGTATTCTCCTCTTCAGTATAGATTATGTTGAGGTAGTGTAGTGTGAACACATTGTTGATAGAGGGAACAAATATGAGCATTGAAATTACACAATCAGTGGAAATTTTGTACACTAGTGTAGCTGGGACATGTTGGCCGGTGTAGGCAAGTTGGGCCAAAGGGCCAGTTTCCACACTGTATCATTCTATGACACAAGAAATTGCAGATGTTGGAATCTTGAGCTAAAAGCAAAGAATTAGAGGAATTCAGTGGGTCAAGTAGCATATGTGGAGGGAATGGGGTAAGTTGGAACAGTCTGGGAAATGCTCATTGTTCAAGGAGTATTTTTGCCCAGCCTGGCCGGAAAAAACTATTTTCAGACACTAGAAAACATTGAACTCTCCATGTTGGCTGTGTTTTGGATGAGTAGTTAAATTATTAGCCCATCTTTCCTCCTGAGTGACTGTAAAACAAATCTCACACATTGATTTGATAAAGAGCAAATATTCATGTAGTGGAAACAGGACCTTTGGTCCAACTTACCCACACCGGCCAACATGTCCCAGCTACACTAGTCCCACCTGCCCGCTTTTGGTCCATATCCTTCCAAATCTGTCCTATCCATGTACCTGTCCAACTGCTTCTTAAACGTTGGGGTAGTTTCTGCTTCAACTACCTCCTCTGGTAGCTTGTTCCATACACCCATCACCATTTGTGTGAAAAAGTTACCCCTCAGATTCCTATTAAATCTTTTCCCCTTCACATTAAATCTACGTCCTCTGGTCCTCGATTCACCTACTCTGGGCAAGAGACCCTGTGTATGTACCCGATCTTATCCTCGCATGATTTTATACTCTATTAGATCACCCCTCATCCTCAGACCCTCGAGGCCTGGCAACATCTTTGTAAATCTTCTCTGTACCATCTCTTATAAATTTCATAAACAGTTGCATTTCTATCAATGTATTCAGTGCTATATTAACAATCTTTTTACTCATTTACTAGATGAGCAGTTTTATAAGGAATTATTCTTTAACACATGAAGGCTGAACTTTGGTTATCTTAGTTTCATCTAGCGAAATTATGTATTTCACAGATTGCTTGCTTGACCAACATCTATCTAAAAATAGATTTACCATAAAGGAACTGTTTGGAAGAAGGTGTTGTCCATATTCCTTTATGCAGTCATTATATTCATAATAAACCTGTTATTAACTATTCATCCTTTGAAGAATTCATATACTTAGGGCTCGTGAGGTTAACGTTTCCATATGAATAGGTTGTAATGTCATCTGTTGTTAATAGATGAATGCAATTTAACCTGACAGGCCACTGATAGGGGTCGGATGATTCAGGCTGGTATCCAGGGATGCTGGACTGAATCCTGAGGGCCTTTAAGACCATTGCCCATCTAAAACTTTTGCACATTGTGCAGTCAACTGTGGAAGTCGAGCTGGAGGTTAAATGCTTGCACTAGGAGCCTAGTGATGGTGCACCGACACGCTGAAGAGAAACTTGATCTTTGCATTCAGCCCTGCCATCCTTGTGGAAAAAGGTAATTAATTTTGCGCTGCTCTGAATTACCTCAAAATTATTTTTATCTCTGTGAAATGCATTAATGCTAGTGTGACCCATGCCATCACAATCAAATCTGGCAACTTGCTGTGCAGGATATAGTCACAGGCATAAGCCCTTGGCAAAGTTTGATGTGCTGAACCATATTTCCCATGTGAAGAAGATTTTGCTGATGTTTTCTACAGCAGCAGCTCCCGTCAATGTACAACACTAATAAGTAAGAGAGAAAAGGGATAATTAAGTGAACATCTTGCTTGCTGTAGTGTACATGAGCTGTTATATAACCTTGTCTGCTGCTACTAACTGATTAAACAGCAGCGACTTCAAATAGCAATAATTTTTATAAATAAAATACATTTTGCTTGCAAGTGTGGACAGCCTATAGTGTGAAGTCATCACTTCCTTGCCCATATTTAGTAATGAAATGTATCTGAGTTGAAGGTTTAATAACAGTTTTTTATTTATTTATTTGTGTTTAGTTAACCTTTCCCATTGATGATAGATCCCCAGAAAAACCTTATCATTGAATAATAAGTAACAAAATAGGTATACATATTAGCATGCATGCATTTTATAATTAAATTTCACCTTGAGCACCAGAATATAATTATGATTCAAATTGACAACCCTTCTACAAGTAGTAACCTGTTGAAGGGAAATAATTATGTACGTGTCCTAGTTGCTTGGTATCTTGAGCAAACACTATAAACTTGAAACAATCTCACCAAGAATTAAGGCTTCATTATTTTTCTCTTCTACAAGGATCTCAACATGAAATTGAAGAAACAAATAAAATCAGTAGGAAATTTTTTAGATAAATGTAATACTGAAACCTCATTGTAAACCTTGTTTTCAGCTTTAAACATGCTTGCAATTTCTGCAGATTGCAACAATGTTGACTGCTGTCAGATATAATTATAACCATATAACCATATAACAATTACAGCACGGAAACAGGCCTTCTCGGCCCTTCCAGTCCATGCCAACCATTTATTTTCCCCTAGTCCCATCTACCTGCACTCAAACCATACCCCTCCATTCCCTTCCCGTCCATATACCTATCCACTTTACTTTTAAATGTTAAAATCGATCCTGCCTCCACCACTTCTGCTGCAAGATCATTCCACACAGCCACCACTGTCCAAGTAAAGAAGTTCCCCCTCATGTAACCCCTTAACTTCTGTCCCTTAATTCTCATGCCATGCCCTCTTGTTTGAATCTTCCCTACCCTCAATGGGAAAAGCTTATCCACGTCAACTCTGTCTATCCCTTTCATCATTTTAAAGACCTCAATCAAGTCCCCCCTTAACCTTCTGCGCTCCAAAGAATAAAGACCTAACATGTAGAGGAACCAACGATAGAGCAGGCTATTTTAGACTGGGTATTGAGTAATGAGGAAGGGTTAGTTAGCAGCCTTGTTGTGCGTGCCCCCTTGGGCAAGAGTGACCATAATATGGTCGAGTTCTTCATTAGGATGGAGATTAATGCAAGTGTCTCTCATGTGAGTCTACTGATTCAGTATGCGGATATTTCTGGGGCATTATAGTAAAATGGTGGAACTTGGAGAAGATATCCCAATCCTGGCTGCTTTGCTGTATCCCAAAGTAATCCCTAATGAATTATACAGGCCCAATTCTACCGAAGTTAGTTACAGGAATGTCTGGTTAATGTGCTATTTTAACGGTGAATATTCCTGGCATTTGGGAAATAGGAGTTGTTTTTTTTTAAGGAGGAAGGAGTCAAATTGACTTGTGTCTATTTATATTGAAGTTTTTGTGAGGTCTGTAGGATGAAAAAAAGTAAGACATTTAGTATAAATGCTAACAAAAATCATTCAGACTCAGCTTAGTTTTTTTTCTTCTATTAGAATTCATACAGGTAACTGAAAACACTGCAAAGGTTCTCGGCGCCCTTTCTGATATTATCAAAGCAAGCTTGTTATCCATTCCACGCTGGCCAAGTGTTGGTGTTTAACCAACGCAACACACTCGTGCTGCTGTCTTGTGGTTTGCTGAATGGGTGATGGGAGGGAGGAGAAAGGACAAGGAGATAAAAGGCAGGAAGTTAAGTTGTGGACCTTTACATACAGTGTAAGATGTTAAAATTAAAATAATACCTGGTTGTGATTTATCTCTTGATCATATTAACATGGTTTTACTCAAAGTAAAGAAATTGTCATTACTCTGTTTCTATTTTCACTTACTACGATCTATTCAGAATTCGGATCTTATAGAGTAAATAAAATAATTGGGAGAATAGATAGGGTGAATGCACAGAGTCTTTTACCCAGAGTATGGGAATCAAGAACCAGAGGTTTAAGATAAGAGGGGAAATATTTAAGACCCTAAGACCATAAGTTATATGAGCAGAATTAGGCCATTTGCCTGCTCCGCCATTCAATCATGGCTGATCTATTTTTCCCTCACAATCCCATTCCCCTGCCTTCTTCCCATAACCTTTCACACCTTTACTAATCAAGAACCTATCAATCTCCGCTTTAAAAATCCAAAGAATAGGAATATGTGGGACAACTTTACAATAAAATAATTTTAAAGTCAGCTCTACTAGTGCTCCAGTATAACTGAAGGAGTCCACCTTTCAATTTGACATGAAGCGACTGCCCCTCGAGATCCAGTTGTATTTCAGCCCCACTATCCAGACCTTTGTGCATACTGGGGTTAGGGGCAAAGCATGGTCACTTTGAGGACCTCATGTTGGTGTGCTTCTGGGCTAGGTCAGACGTTCATTCACAAGTGCAGGTTGTGGATCCATTAGATGATCCAAGCCGACTGCCTGGTCCTTGGCCATGGGTAGCGAGCTTGTGGTGTCCGCTAGCCTGTTGGAGGCTGTTGGGGACCAGTGGGCACTGCAGGGGCCACAATGCAGCATGTAGATAGAGATCTGCATTTCAATCTAAAATTATTGTGAGCATTGTAAATATATAAATTAAGGTAATGTTTTTAAAAAAGAAAATGCAAGGACTCTGTGGGACAGGCAACAGTTCAGAGCCCTCCTGCCATTGCACATAAATTAGATGAAATTTCTGTTAAAAAGCCATGAATTATTTACTTTAAGTTTGTGAATGGATGTTGTGAATGATGTCCTCATATTAAGTAGTGGGAATAACATTACTTGTTACAAAAATGTTTCTTGAATGTTCTATAGTTTCTTACAGAGAGAGAGAGAGAGATAGGGATAGGAGTTTTTATGAACAGAATATATTTTACATTTAAAGTTTTATTGGAGTAGGATGCCCAAGGCAGGATGTAATGACTGAAAATATATAGTCAGAGTGCATCTTTGTCTCAGGGCTTGGTGTTGATGTATCAATTGATGAAAGTGGAAACTTTGTTAAAGGGCCATCTGACAATTAGCCATTGGCAGCTTTAGTATTGTTATAATATTCACTTTAAAAACACAATGTATATTTCCCTTTTAAAACACTGTAGTTGGGAGCATGTGCATCAGGATGCAAGGTTGCTAAGTAGCAGCCTGGTGGGCTCTATTTAATTGAGCTGCACGTTAGGGACTGAAGTCACTGGAGATTCCAGCTACACCTCATGCCTCTTTGCTCAGAAGAGATGATGTAGTGGTTACAGCAGTGGATCAGCAGTCAGGAAATTAGACCATTGATCCCGAGACACAAGGTCAAAGCCTCACTTAAATCTACAGGATTTAAGTTCAAATAATTAAATACATTTGGAATTTAAAACAAAAGCACTAATGTTAATCATAAACCTGTTGTACTGTTATAAGAGGCAGTGGTGCAGTGATAGAGTTGCTGCTTTAGAGCACCAGAGACCCAGGTTTGATCCTGACTTTGGGTGTTTCCATGCTCTCCACGTCACCTGCGTGGGCTTTCTCCAGGTGCTCCAGACTTCGTGGGCATGTTTCCGCACGGTATTTCTAAACTAAATACCATAAGACATAGGAGCAGAATTTAGGCCATTTGGCCCATTGAGTCTGCTCCACCATTCAAGCATTTTTCGCTATCAACCCCATTTCCCTGCCTTCTCCCTGTAACCTTTGACAGTCTTACTAATCAAGAACCTATCAATATCCGCATTAAAATACCCAATGACGCCCTCCACAGCTGTCTGTGGCAGTGAATTCCACTGATTCACCACCCTCTGATTCCTCCTCATCTCTGTTCTATTGATGTCCTTCCGGGAAGGAAATCCCATCCTTACTCAATCTGGCCTATGTATGGCTCTTAATGCACCAGTGCCTCCTTGACTCTAAACTGGCTCCTCAGTTCACTGTTAATTAGAAATGGATGAACAAAAAAAGTGACATTGCCAATGGTTGTACACATTTAATAAATCAATAAATTAAAAATAATAATAAGTCTACCAATTCATTCTAACTGCCCAGCAATTACGATTTTTGAATAAAGTTAAAATCAGTCAATAGGCACCAGTTTGCATAATTAAATTTAACATGTAAGTATTTTGATTGCCCACCAATAAGTTGGAATCCAGAGCTCTAGAAGCCACATGACTATAAGTTTGCAGCAACCATTTTAAGGCCATCGGCACCACATTAAACACAGATTTGGCCATTAGCACTAGACTAACATGTATCTGCGGAATATCATACACCTGCGGGTGAACTATTTACAGAGGTTGAATCTAGCAAATCTTGACCAGAATTTACAGTGGTTTTGGTTTAGGTTTATTATAGTCACCTCTACTGACGTACAGTGAAAAGCTTTCATTTTTGTGCATCCAATCAGACAACAATATGAATAAAATCAAACCAAATACAAGTAACAGGTAGAGCAAAGAGAAAAACAACTGAGTTCAGAATATATTTTCTTAGCATTGTAACTTAACAGTTCCAGAGAAAAAGTCCAATGTCCGCAATGAGGTAGGTTGGAAAATTGGGACTATACCCTCGCTGATGGAAGAACCATTCAAATGTCTGAAGCACTTTTTTCAGAGCCTGGTTGTGTGTGCTTTCAAGTTTGTATCTTTTGCCCGACATTAGGGAGGAGATGTAGGTATGACCGGGGTGGGAAAGGTGCTTGAATATATTGGGTACTTTCCCGAAGCAGTGTGAAGTGTAGATGGAGTCAATGGTGGGGAGTCTAGTCTGTGTGGTGGACTGAGCTACATCCACAACTCTCTCCAATTTGATGCAGTCTAGGGCAGAGCTGCTCTCAAATCAAACTGTGATGTAATCTGACAGTATGCTTTTTACAGTGCAGCTGTACAACTTTGAAAGAGTCGTTGGAGACATGCCAAATTTCCTAAGTCTCCTGACAAAGTAGAGGCATTGGTGTGCTTTTTTGGCTATAGCTTCAATATGGTTGGACTGGGACAAATTTTGTTGGTAATATTTACCCCTTAGAACTTGCAGCTCTCAACTAGCTGCTACATCTTGCTGACATAGCTCTCTAACTCTTTCTTGTACTCTATCTCATCATAGTTCAAGATCTCAACAGCTACAATGGTGTAATCTGCAAAGTTGTAGATGGAGTTGGAACAAAATCTAACTCTCTCTTGAAAACATCCAGTGAATTAGCCTCCACTACCTTCTGTGGCAGATAATTCCACAGATTCACAACTCTCTGACTTAAAAAGGGTTGCAGACTGCTCGGTTCAGGAGTTGACACAAGTTTGTATGTGATTATGGCAGTGAAGGCCCAGCTACAGTGCCCTCCATAATGTTTGGGACAAAGACCCATCATTTATTTATTTGCCACTGTACTCCACAATTTGAGATTTGTAATAGAAAAAAATCACATGTGGTTAAAGTGCACATTCTCAGATTTTAATAAAGGCCATTTTTATACATTTTGATTTCACCTTACAGAAATCACCGCAGTGTTTATACATAGAGCACCATAATGTTTGGGACACAGCAATGTCATGTACATGAAAGTAGTCATGTTTAGTATTTTGTTGCATATCCTTTGCATGCAATGGCTGCCTGAAGTCTGCAATTTATGGACATCACCAGTTGCTCTGGTGATGCTCCGCCAGGCCTGTATTGCAGCCATCTTTAGCTTATGCTTGTTTTGGGGGCTAGTCACCTTCAGTTTTCTCTTCAGCATATAAAATATATGCTCAATTGGGTTCAGATCGGGTGATTGACTTGGCCACTCAAGAATTGACTATTATTTAGCTTTGAAAAACTCCTTTGTTGCTTTAGCAGTATGTTTGGGATCATTGTCTTGCTGTAGAATGAGCCGCTGGCCAATGAGTTTTGATGTATTTGTTTGAATTTGAGCAGAAAGGATGTGTCTATTCACTTCAGAATTCATTATGCTACTACCATCAGCAGTTGTATCATCATTGAAGATAAGTGAGCCAGTACCTTCAGCAGCCATACCTGCCCAGGCCATAACACCCCCACCACCGTGTTTCACAGATGAGGTGGTATGCTTTGGATCTTAGGCAGTTGCTTCTCTCCTCCATACTTTGCTCTTGCCATCAATCTGATATGTTAATCTTCGTCTCATCTGTCCACAAGACCTTTTTTCCAGAACTGTGGTTGCTCTTTTAAGTACTTCTTGGCAAATTGTAACCTGGCCATCCTATTTTTGCGGCTAACCAGTGGTTTGCATCTTGCAGTGTAGCCTCTGTACTTCTGTTCATGAGGTCTTCTGCGGACAGTGGTCATTGACAAATCCACACCTGACTCCCGAAGAATGCTTCTGATCTGTCGGACAGGTGTGTGGGGATTTTTCTTTATTATAGAGAGAATTCTTCTGTCATCAGCTGTGGGGGTCTTCCTTGTCCTGTCAGTCCCTTTGCGATTAGTAAGTTCACCAGTGTTCTCTTTCGACTTAATGATGTTCCAAACAGATGATTTTGGTAAGCCTGAGGTTTGGCTGATGTCTCTAACAGTTTTATTCTGGTTTCTCCGTTTCACAATGGCTTCTTTGACTTTCATTGGCACAACTATAGGCCTCATATTGAGAAACAGCAATAAAAGTTTCCAAAGGTGATGGAAAGAATGGAGGAAGGACTAGGTGCTGAGATCCCTCTTGTACCTGCATTAAGGAGGCAATTAAACACCCCTGAGCAATTACAAACACCTGTGAAGCCAAACATTATGGTGCCCTGTTATGGGGGGGGGGGACTATGTATAAACACAGCTGTGATTTCTGCATGGTGAAATGTATGAAAATGGCCTTTATTAAAATCTGACAATGTGCACTTTGACCACATGTGATTTTTTTCTATTAAAAATCTCAAATTGTGGAGTACAGAGGCAAATAAATAAATGATGGGTCTTTGGCCCAAACATTATGGGCACTGTATAAGTTAATAAATAGGAGTCTGACGTAGGAGTCCTTGCTGTCTAGGTATTCCAGAGATGAATTTAGGCCTAGTGAGATGGCATCTGCTGTGGACCTGTTGCAATGGTAGGCAAACTGCAGCGAATCAAAACGCTCTGGGAGGTTGGAATTAATGTGTGCCCTCGCCATTCTGTCAAAGCATTTCATGATAGTCACCTGTCTGTACAATGACATTCCCATGTGCTCTTTTCTGATTGCAAACTTGAATGAAGACATCAGTAAGAATAGGTCAGGGTGCCCTCCTGAAAAGCATGTCAAATGTTTGAAGAAGGGGCTCGGCCCAAAACCTCACCTATTCCTCATCTCTAGTGATGTTGCCTGACCCGCTGAGTTACTCCAGCTTTTTGTGTCTACCTTCGGTCTAAAATGTTTCTACATTTGAATGTACAGCGAACAAGTTCATCCTTCCACAGTTTTGAAGTGGCGCAGATGACCCTGTGGCTGGTTTATTCAGAAAGCAGAAGGCACAGAGTGCTGGAGTAGCTCAGTGGGACAGGCAGCATCTCAGGAGATCATGGATAGATTTTGGGTCAGGATGATACGACCTATTGTCATGAGTTGAGATGACAGGACTGTGTCAAAAGTAATACATCAGTGACAGAGGTCATGCTGCCAGAGTAGCCCTTTCACAAGATGTACACAATGCAACAGGAGCCCTTTTAGCCACTGTAGAAATCCTGTCTTCAAATTTGTTATGAAATGAGGGAATTTCATTTCACAATGCTGCTAATTGTATCCCTCAAAATTAATCTACTAACGATTTTTTGCAACCACCTTCATCTCCCCAGGAAAAACAGCTACCAATTAATAACAAAGAAAAATGCCGGCAATGCATGGCACTGGAAATGTAATGACAAAGAGATCCCTGGAATAAACATTGTGGATATTCAAATAAACCTTTAAATTGGGTTAGGAAAAGGGACAAAAGAGACAAGTGGGATTATTTGCTCAGAATGCAGGCTAAGTGTATTCTTTGTCATTTTTTTTAAAGGAATTTGTAAATCTCCATTAGTGTTGTGAGATGGCCCCTAAAACACAATTGTATTTCTCGTACCACAGTGCAGCTTGTGATCTTTGGAGAAAATGCACTGTATGCCTTTTGATAAGAGTTAAAAAGGCAAGTTTTATTCTAGAAATACTGTCAACTTTATACATTTAGGTTTTTTCGAGGCACAAACAGATTTCACATTATATCTATTGTGGAAGAACATTAATACTGAAAGAAATATAAACCAATGAAGATTTCTGCTTTAAGTAAAAATTCAAAGGTGTTCCAGAAACATTCATTGCCCTAATATTATATTGCAGTGATGATTTAAAGAATGTTGTTGTGTCAGGTCTACAAGCAAACAGCTGGCGGTGTGCAGCAAAACAACCACCACCTCTGGCACAGATGACATTATAGACTCTTGTCTCAGTTAGCAAACGTTAAGGAAGCTTGAAGACCCTTTCTAAAAAAGTTAGCAGGCTGTTGCCAGAGATGAAGTGACGTTGATTGGGAATTGACAGGCAAACTTTGAAGTAAGGGAAAGCCCCCAAACGTAGGTAAGAGGCTCAGGTATTTGACAGTGCAGGACCGTTGTTTGCCGGCTGTAGCAACAGAAGTAATTATGAGGAGTTTTGATCTCTGTGAGGGCTTATGGTATGTTGCCATCGGTAACAACAAGTGTTGTAAATACTCAGCAGAGTAGGGAAATCGAGAACTAGAGGACATAGGTTTAAGGTGAAGGGAGACAGGTTTAATAAGAGTCTGAGGGATTGCTTTTTCACACAAAGGGTGGTTGGTGTATGGAATGAGCTGCCGGAGGAGGTGGTTGAAGCAGGGAGTATCGCAACGTTTTAAGAAGCAATTTGACAGGTACATGGATAGGATAGGTTTAGAGGGCCATGGGCCAAATGCAGGCAAGTGGAAGTAGTGTAGATGAGACATGTTGGTCAGTGTGGGCAAGTTGGACTGAAGGGCCTGTTTCCATGCTGTATGACTCTATGACAGCATCTGCATGGAGAGAAACAGGGATAATGTTTCAGATGAATGGACCTTTCATTGGAACTGTGACTTTTCAAGAAATGTCATTAACCCAAACATCATCACTATTTCTCATCCCACAGGTGGGGAATATTTCCAGCACTTTTTGTGTTTTTGTTTAAAATTTCTAGCATCTGCTGCGTATTGTTTGTGTATTTTCACAAAAGTGCAACCAAATTTCAGACCAAACCTACCACGAACATGTCCACGAGAATATTACACAACATTATTACATTGCCTACCTGTCGACCTCTATAGAGTAGTTTTACCCACACTACAGCTTGCAGCACCAATTAGTAGCATTTTAACAGGCAGACTTAATTGGACTACATTCACGCAGTGTTCCATCTTTACTCTGTCATTACCTGGATGTTCCCCCATTGTGAGACTCGTATAAATGCCAGGACGACAACAGCTTGGAGCAACCAGCAATTATCTGCTCCTGCCATCGTTAACCATATGCAACAAAAACTGTTTCAGTAGAACTGGCAAGATGAAGTACTACACCTGACAAGATGCAGAAGCAGTTACTAAGGCAGTTGCCTGTCAGGTTGTCTTCTCCCTTAATGTCGCTCTGTCATCTTAATCCTCTTGACACTTGTCAGTCTGTGATAGTGATAGTTCAGTCTGGGGCTAAAACAAAAATCAATTAATTAAAACCACATGCAAACTAGTTTCCCTTTCCCCTGGCCCGAGTCTGAAACTTCCCATTCCTTCTCTCCAGAGGCGCTGCCTGTCCCGCTGAGTTACTCTAGCATTTTGTGTCGATCTTCACAAACTTAGAGATACTTTTCCCCCCTAAACTGCTGTCAGAACTTTAAGGCATCTTCCATTTAAATGCCTATGCTTTGTAAATAACTTTGTTCTGAACATCTCCTGTTAGAAATTAAGGACAACTGATTTATTCCATATCTCAAACCCGGTGTTTAGTATACCCCCCAGCTGCCTAATTGCGTGGAGAACCGCGTTATCCCTTTTACATATTTCAATAAAATTCATAATGTATGAAATCATGAGAGGAATAGATCGGGTAGATGCACTACTTCGGGTAGAATCTTTTGTCCAGTGTAGGGGAATCAAGTACCAGAAGGAAGGAATCTGACATGTTTGTAGTTGGCTTGGCCTGAAATTTGGTTGAACTTTTGTAAACATATACAAGCAATACGCAGCAGATGCTTGACATTTAAAACAAAAATACAAAGTACTGAAAATATTCACCAGAAGGAATAGCTTTAAGGTGAAGAGGGAAGGATTTTAGAGGAATCTGAAGGGTAACTTTTTCACAGGGTGGTGGGTGTATGGAACAAGCTGCCAGAGGAGGTAGTTGAGGCAGGGACTATCGCAACATTTAAGAAGAAATTGCACAGGTACATGGATAGAACAGATTTAGAAGGATATGTGCCAAACGGAGTGGGCAAGATGGGCCGAAGAGCCTGTTTCCATACTGAATAACTCTATGACTCGTGTCTCTTTTAGATAGTTTCCATCTCCCATCCTGGACCTGAATCTGATCATGAACCAAAATAAAAATTGTGAAGCCAATCATTTTATCCTCATTTGTGGCTCATTGTAGAATTGTTGGCTGTTTGTAAGATTGAGGATGGCTTTTAGTGCAACTGGATAACTTCTGGGTAAGTTCAAACAATACTGGTCAAGGCCACTGGTTACAATTTTAGGCAGATTAGAGACTGCTAAAGCAAACAAGAAATCATCAGTGATTAAATGTATTTTATTACAATTTAACGTGCAAAATATAAAATGCCAAAGAAATATTGGATACCCCTGGTACACATGCAGATACTCCTTAGTTTAATTATGAAACATTTTATTGCAGCAAATATTCTGCTGAACTATTTATTATTCTTTATTTCCATAATGTCACACAGGCTTTTTGGTAATATTGACCTTTTTTGCAGTGCAATAATTTGTGAATTTGGAAATCTGATTGTTTGCTTCCTGAAAAAGGTAAATGTCAAAATTCACTTCTCACTGCTGCTTGATGTATAATTAAAATATCCAGTTTTAAAAGTTTGATTTGTCTGCGAAAACAAGGTCCGTGCAAATGTTTTATCCTGAATCTTGGAAAATAAAATGGAGAGAATTGAGGAGAATTGGGTTGACTCTGAGCAATTAATTCAGCTTATTCCGACATTATTACTGTAGCTGGATGACTCTGTAATGGATTGTGGTAAAGTCGACCCCATCATTGTTACAGGATAAGGGCTATATCTGGTGCACATTATGATGCAAATTTCCTTGTCCTTAATTAATCTATTTAAAATGAATGGCAGCACTTTCCTCTCTGGAAAGATGGAAAGGTGACTTGCAAAGTGATTTCATCAAGGTGATATCACCCTTTAACAAGAATGAAAAGCATGCTCCTGAAAATATTAATGTGAGTGCATACAGCTGGATAGTAAGATACATGCAGTTGCCGTCATTTTACACACCCTATGTGACCTCTTGCTTATTTTATTGGACAATTTTGTTCTAACTTGAATGAAGCTAATCCAAAATTGAAACCAACCTCGCCTTGCTGCTTGGTTTAGTTTGAAATAAGCAGAAACTACTGGCATAAGGAAACTTTCTCGACACAAACTTGCTATCTATTGAAGGAGACAAGTTCTAAATCTGATGAACATCTTTGTCACATCTATTGCATTATATTCACGATAAATTAATGTCAGCTTATTTGCAGAAATAATTGTCAAAGATGAACAAATTAATGATGTTCTCTTTGCACCATTTCCAGGCGAAACATTAACTGTTACATCTTCATTAATTGGTCATGTTACACTGACCTGACTGCTTTGTAAGGATATTTAGTTTTACCCCATTAATAGAGCTTCAATGCCTCAAGTTTCAGTGGGACCTCAGAAATAGGAAAAACATTAGAGTGAAGTAGGGTGCAGCAACAAGTTCAAAATCTCCATATAAGCATTCCCCCACCTCTTCTGGAGCCGGCAGATCCGTTCGCAAAGCCGGCTTCTGCATGCGATCGGCGGGTTGAATTTGCTGCCTGTGGCCAGGGCCCTGGAACTGTGGCCCGGCTGGAGCCGGCAGATCCATTCCCATAGCTGAATTCCACGGCCAACCTCGCAGACTAGTACCTCGACCCCCAATGCCATGACATAGAAACATAGAAACATAGAAAATAGGTGCAGGAGTAGGCCATTCGGCCCTTTGAGCCTGCACCGCCATTCAATGTGATCATGGCTGATCATCCAACTCAGTATCCCGTACCTGCCTTCTCTCCATACCCCCTGATCCCTTTAGCCACAAGTGCCACATCTAACGCCCTCTTAAATATAGCCAATGAACTGGCCTCAACTACCTTCTGTGGCAGAGAATTTCAGAGACTCACCACTCTCTGTGTAAAGACCTCTGTTGGTCCGGCAAAATGGATAATCCAGAAAGGCTTTGGAACCTAAAGGTGCCGGGAAATCGTTGGTGGATCTGTACTTTAGTTTATGTTTAGTTTAGAGATGCAGCAAGGAAAGGGAGATTTTCCCAGAGATCTCCGCTCTTAGGGAAAATGTGCAAACTCAACAAAGACAGCACCTGAGCTCAGCATCGAACCCGGGTCTCTGCCGCTGTGAGGTAGCAGCTCTACCACTGCGCCATGTCTGCCAATTGTTCAGCGCACATGCCTGGGAACTCCATCCGGGCTAGTTGCTTTTCACAGATTCACTCTCTGGAAGGTCTGTCTTGCATCTGCTACAGTAACCGTTAGTACAGCAGACCTACGACTCGTGACATCCTTCCACTGATCTTAGGCTTTAAACAAGCATAGAATACATTGAACTCACTGAGGTACAGTGAAAAGTTTTATTTTGCGTGGTATCCAAACATATCAGAATACTATACCTAAATACAATCAAGTCAGTCTTGGTGCTCTTTTAGAAAGGAGGTGAGGAGGAACTTCATTAGTCAGAGGGTAGTTAATCTGTGGAACTCATTACCACAGAGCGCTATATAGGACAAGTCAGTGGATATCTTTTAAGGCAGAGATACACAAATTCTTGATTAGAATGGGTGTCAAGGGTTATGGGGAGAAGGCAGGAAAATGGGATTAGGAGGCAGAGATCAGCCATAATTAAATGGCGGAGTAGACCGGATGGGTTAAATGGCCTAATTCTTCTCCTATAACTTGTGAACCAATGAGCATACCACTAGCTTTGTATTTGTTGGAAGACTTGCCTTTGGAGAGAGTGTGGCTTACTTAATGTCAAATCTGCATTCCTCTTTCCATCTTGCAAATGAATGGATTGGTGGAAAGGAGTGAATCTGCTGCTCTGTGGAATGCAAGAACTGATTTGGTTAACATTTAGCAATGGAGTCTCTGATAGGAAACAGTTAAGTAAGCATAATTTTCTCGATGATCTTCCTTTGTTTAATTTTATCGCCTCCAAGAAACAAAGCTCAAGGTTTCAAGCTCAGTTTATTGTCACATGTACCACAGGTGCAAAACAGTTGTGGAGGAATTCTGTAGTTGTCCAGAATATTTAACACTAAGTATTTATGTTAGTGAAGCGTAATTTCTGCCAAGGTATAAAACAAGCAGCTGTTCTGATTTGGGCAGGTTTAAAATTACTCCCACATTTACAAATTTAGGATAAGGATCTGTATTGTGCAAGTGAATTTTGGGGGATTTTTATGTGATTTTCACCATTATGCAACAGGTTTCCTTTTGAATTTAATTATGCAAAGGTAAATATACCAGAAAATTACAGTTAATAAAGACGTTTGCTGGAAATCTGAGATTTAAAAAACAGTAACTGCTGGAAACACACAACATTCAGGTTACATCAGTAGAAAGAAAAAAAACGAGTTATCGTTTCAAATCGAGGTTAAATGTCTATCTGTTTCACTTTCCTGAGCTGCTACATGACCTGTTGAGTTGTTCCATCATTTTTATTCTCCTGCAGTGAGAATCTGTTGAAATGCTGATACATTTTCACTAGCTAGCTAATTGCTGCCCAATCATCTTAAGGGCTTGTCCCACTTGGGCGACCTAATTCGCGAGTTCTGGCGAGTTTGCCCTCGACTCATACTCGCAGCATGGTCGACAAGAGGTCGTAGGAGGTTTTCGTAACTCTCCTTCATGCTCGAGAGTGGTCTCCGCGTACTGGAGGCCTCAGCTAGGTCGCGGCATTTTTTTCAATATGTTAAAAAATGCCCACGAGTAAAAAAAAGGTTGCCTTGGAAAAAATTGATTATATTGTTACTCGTAGGTTTAGTCGTAGTAGGTCGTCATGTTAGTCGCAGGTAATCGAGGGTAGTCGAAGGTAGTCGTAGATAGTCTTCATCATAGTCGAAGGGAGGTCAATAGACAATAAACAATAAGTGCAGCAGTAGACCATTCGGCACTTCGAGCCAGCACCGTCATTCAATGTGATCATGGCTGATTATCCCTAATCAGTACCCCGTTCCTGCCTTCTTCTCATATCGAAGGAGGTCGTCTTCACTCTCCACTATTCGGTGTCCAATTTTTCCGAAGTTAGTCGTAGCTAGTCATAGCTATTCGAAGCTGGTCTTCAACGTCATTTTTTCAAACTCTTTTAAACTCGCCAATTAAGTCGCCCAAGTGGGACAGCCCATTTAGTCTCACTTAGTAGGAAGAGGCAGAAGATTCTATTGACAATGCTATCAAGTGGCTTTTACTCACCAACAACCCACTCACCAATGCCCACTTTGGGTTTTGCCAGGGCCACTCAGTTCTGTACATTATCACAGCCTTGGTCAAAAGAGGTGCCAATGAGGGTGACACTAAGTATTTTAAGGTCAGTGAAGAATAATTTCTGCCAAGGTATAAAACGAGCAGCTGTTCTGATTTAGGAAGGTTTAGAATTACTCCCACATTTACAAATTTAGGATAAGGTTCTGTTTTGTGCAAGTGAAATTTTAGAAATTTTAATATGATTCACCATTATGCAACAGGTTTCGTTTTGAATTTAAGTATGCAAATGTAAAAATGGGAATGTATACAACAAACCATCAACTGAAGAATATAAATCTTAAGAGAAAATTGATAATTTCAAGTTCATTTATCAGTAGCTGTTCTAATTTTGTCATGCCCTTGACATCAAGGCTGCATTTGGCTCTGATTGCCTTGATGCGTACAGCTGCAGGAACCCTCAAGAACCTTAATATCATCAAGAACAAAGCAGCTTGCTTGATTTGTACCCAATACACCACCCTAAACATTCATTCCTTCTGGCTAGTGCTGACTGGCTGCAGAGGATGCGCACCATCCAATACGATCAGCCCCAACCTAAGTCAAGGATATTGGATCCAGACGCACCCTGAACCACAGGATTCCTTCCAAATGGTTCACATAGTGACATGGCATCATATCGATGTGCCTTCTTGGACTTCTAATTTCAAACCTGGTACTCACTCCTCAACAGCACTGGGACAGTAACTTTCACCAGGAACACTGCATTCATCGCCACCTTCACGAGGACAATAAATGTTGGCCTTACCAGCAACACACACATCACAACAATTAATGCATTGTTAGTGAATACACGGCCTGCATGCGCAGTAAGGATGGCACATGCTTGTAGTTGTGCAGTTTCTATGTTGACTTTGGTAGAATGGACACTTTTCAATGTTATCAGAAGACTGCTTATTGCTGTGGAACGCATTCCGACACTGTGTCAGAGCAAAAGAATAGACAATAGACAAAAGGTGCAGGAGGAGGCCATTTGGCCCTTTGAGCCAGCACCGTCATTCACTGTGATAATGGCTGATCATCCACATTCAGTACACCCTTCCTGCCTTCTCACCATATCCCCTGACATCTTTCAGAGCTCTACCTAACTCTCTCTTGAAAGCATCCAGAGAATTGGCCTCCACTGCCTTCTGAGGCGGCAAATTCCACTGATTCACAACTCTCTGGGTAAAAATATTTTTCCTAATTTCTTTTTTAAATGGCCTACTCCTGATTCTAGATTCCCAGAACATGTTTCCTGTCTCTAGCGTGCCCAATCCCTTAATAATCTTGTACGTTTCAATAAGATCCCCTCTCATGCTTCTAAATTCCAGAGTATACAAGCCCAGCCACTCCATTCTATCAACATATGACTGTCCCGCCATCCCGGGAATTAACCTCGTGAACCTACGCTGCACTCCCTCAATAGTAAGAATGTCCTTCCTCAAATTTGGTGACCAAAACTGCACACAATACTCCAGGTGTGGTCTCACTGGGCCTGTACAACAGCAGAAGGACCTCTTTGCTCCTATACTATACTCAGGGAGGGCAATGAAAATAATGCAGAAGTCCGCATTATATAATGGGGTCTGTAGCTAATGATACAATAGACTGCAGATGCTGGAACCTGAAGCAAATTACAAACTGTGTTGGTACTCAGTGGTCAGGAGCCTGAGGCATGAGAGAAATTGCCAATGATTCGGGTCAGAACTGGCATCAGGCCAACAATTCCTCAAGATGACGCGTATCTAAATATATTTTCCTGTTGTGTGCCTCCCGCACGCATATAACTTGAGTTGCAAATATCTTCAATCTAATAAGTTATCTGTCGACCAAATCTTGAACTTCCCCTCATCAATGTTGCAGCATTGGCTTTGGATTTTGTCAAATGGCAGTTGCAACGGTTTTATTGGTTTTGCCAATACCAACTTCCTCTGAAGTTAACAATCTGGGTGTACAAAACATTTCATGCATTTATGAAGATAGATAATTTTGCTACATATCTGTGATAAATATTCTTCTGGATTGCAGCGTAACAACTCAAACAATTAGATTACCTGATTCGTTATTTTGGCGAAAACCTGTATTAATAAAGCATAGATCATTGTAGAGAAAGCTCTCAGGGTGCCTCTCACAGACAAAAATCTATAGTAAGACAAAGGAATAAGGATATCCGAAACAGACAGTTAGATGGTTGTAAGTAAGATAATAAAAAGTAAGAAAGAGAGAATAGTGGAAGAGATTGTTGAGTCTTCCAACTGTGGTACAAAGTGAGGGGATATGTGACCATCATAAGAAACACAGGGGTCATAATCCTTTTCTTCTGCTGCTGCTCTTGTTTAGTAACTTTCTTGCATTTTTAAAAGAAAATCTGAATTCAGTTTCAACAATGGTCTGTGTGAGTGAATTTCACGGTAACCACCTATGTAACCTAAACATTCCTGACTAAACAATGGCATTTTTTAAATTGAAAATCAATTGACAAAAATTGTCTTGAAATATTGTAAAAAGTGAATAATGATATATGTCTTTAAATCCTAGATATTCAATTACAAGCACTCTTTATTTTAGTGTGGTACAATTAAAAATCGATTTTCTGGAGCCAGCTTTAATCAGCTTCTTAGAAACATAGAAAATAGGTGCAGGAGTTGGCCCATTTGGCCCTTTGAGCCAGCTCCACCATTCAATGTGTTCATGGCTGATCATCCAAAATCAGTACCCCGTTCCTGCTTTTCCCCATATCCGTTGATTCCTTTAGCCATTAGAGCTAAATCTAGAAAACATCCAATGAATTTTGCCTCCACTGCCTTCTGTGGCAGAGAATTACACAGTTTCACAACTCTCTGGGTGAAAAGGTTTTTTGGTCATCTCATCCTAAATGGCCTACCCTTTATTCTTAAACTGTAACCCTGGGCTTGGGCTGATCCGATGATCGATAGTGGGAAGGGATTGTACCCTTGTTGAATACAAGAATAAGAGATTAGGATAACAAAGGGGGCTGGAAAATGAAGAGATGGGGTATTAGAAAGTTGCGGGGCCTTGAATATCCAAAAAATTAAGCCTGGATCTTCCAGGGATGGAAATGGTAATCGGTAATGATGAGTCAAAGTATAGGAGGGCATTGACAAATCAGAGCACTAATCAAAGTCTCATAGTCAGCAAGACCAAAGAGCTGATTGTTGACTAAAGGAGGGGAGGCCAAGATCTATGAACCGGCCTTCCTCAACAGGATGGCAGTGGAGCAAGTCAACAACCTCAAGTTCCTTGGCATGCAATTCTCTGAAGATCTGTCCGTGCCCGAGCACAATGATGCAATCGCAAAGAAAGCTCAACAATGCATCTGTATACTTAGAAATTTGTGGAGATTCAATATTGAACTTTTACAGGTGTGTTGCAGTGAGCATTCGGACTGGTTGCATCGTGGACGGGTTCAGCAACTCAAACATACAGGGACAAAGAAGATTACAGAGTGGTAGACATTGTCCAGTCCAAAACAGGTATTCACCTCCCCACCATCGAAGGCATCAATAGGAGGCACTGCCACAGAAAGGCAACCAAATATTATCAAAGACCCACACCACCGCTGCTACACTCTCATTTTACTCCTACCATCTGTAAGAAGGTACACAAGCCTAAAAACCGTGACCACCAGGTACAAGAACAGCTTTGTCCCCAACAACTATTAGTCCCTTTAATACAACACAACATTAACATCAATAACTATGAACTTCAATGGGTTGGCTTGATTGCACAAAGTGCTCTGGTTTCTTTTACATGAGTATTAGTTATTAATTCATAATTGTTTTAAGAATTTTATATTGTGTATTGCATTTACATGTCCTCTAAGCTGCTGTAAGTAAGAATGTCATGTTTCATATACATATGACAAGTTCTTGCAAAGATTTTCAGTGTAGGAGGAAGGTTTTGCATGCAGGCAGGTGGTGCTTTATGACGGATCCAATGGATCAAAGATAAATATGGGGCTTGCCTTACATGGCACTAAATTAGTTAACAAAATGACTACTCTGTGAGTGTCCAATGATGGTTGCTGCCAGGATAACTTAATCTACCTCCCTACAATGCTCAAATGGGAGCAGTGCAAGGAGATTAAACTTGCACTCAACTGAGTTTCCAGTGAATTGCTGAGAATTAACTCAGAAATGGTCATTATCACATTTCAGTCGATGTTCAATCTCATAACCCTGGGAAATATGTGTGTTGTGATTAAATTACTTGGCAACGATTTCTTAAATGGAGGATAACGCATGACAGCACAAATTCTCTTCTATGCATCTTCTGGGCTTTTTCAATCTTTGAATGCAATAACTTGTGTTTCAGTGCTGCCCACAATATTATATTTTATTTTAAAACAATCATATTGGTGCATTATCATCATGGTAGAATTTATTCTGCTTTTCCAGAAGACCTTCTTTTGTCCAAACTGCAAATTAATATCTGTCACAGTCTGTCTGCATGAATGGACCGACTGTACAAAATGATACTATCTGATTTCAATCATCAGACTGACGGAAATCAGGGTCTAGCAGATGGAGCTGTGGATCATGTGCAAACTGGATAATGGGGATTCATTTCTTGAATACCGCCGGACAATTGTTTGTCTCAAAATTAAGTTCCTCATTCTGAAGGGGTTTCTCAGGGATGTTACCAAACTACACATTTTAATGACAAATAACCCAATGATATCCCCGGATGGATGACCAAAGGTTTAGTTAGAGATTGGTTTTTAGAAACATTTTAAAGAAAGGAAAGAAGGTTCAGTGGGAGGACCTTCAGAATGCAAAGCTAACAGCTGAAAGCAAGGCCATGGATAATTCAATTCACCAATGTTCAAGAATTACAAGAGCATAAATATTTTGGAAGATTAAGGGTCAGAGGAGATTAGGGGCGAGGATGAGAGCATGGAAGGATTTGAAAACAATGATGAGAATTTCAAAGCCAAGGCATTGCTTAACTAGCTGCCGGCATAAATCAGTGAGCATATTTGGCAGATTGAATGGAAAAGATGTCACCTCATGCCATATAGGAAGAGGGCAGCAGAATATTTAATAATGTGTAGGAAGGAATTGCAGACACTGGTTTACACCGAAGGTAGACACAAAAAGCTCTAGAGAGAAGGAATGGGTATCCTTTAGGGTCGAGACCCTTCTTCAGACTGAGAGTTTTGGGGAAAGTGAAACGAGAGATATGGTAGGTACATAAAACAAATGAATGAAAGAAGCAGGAATGACCAAGGAATTTTTAATAATCTCAGGTTTAGAGATGTAAGACTTTGGAGCACGCCAGGAGTGCTTTGGAATAGCCAAGTCCAGAAGTAACAAAGACTCGAATGAGGATTTATGTAGCAGGTGAGCTCAGGCACGAGCTAAATCAGGTAGTTGTGGGGGAAGAAGTTAAGGGGCTGTCCCACTTGGGCGACCAAATCCGCGCGTTCTGGCGAGTTTGCCCTCGACTCATACTCGCAGCATGGTCGACATGAGGTCATAGGAGGTCTTCGTAACTCTCCTTCATGCTCGAGAGTGATCTCCGCGTACTTGAGGCCTCAGCTAGGTCGCGGCATTTTTTTCAACATGTTAAAAAATGCCCGTGAGTAAAAAAAGGTCGCCATGGAAAAAATCATTACTATTTTTACTCGTAGGTTTAGTCGTAGTAGGTTGCAGTAGGTCGGCATGTTAGTCGTAGGTAATCGAGGGTAGTCGAAGGTAGTCGTAGATAGTCTTCATCATAGTCGAAGGGAGATCGAAGGAGGTCGTCTTCACTCTCCACTATTCGGTGTCCAATTTTCCCGAAGTTAGTCGTAGCTAGTCGATGCTGGTCTTCAACATAGTCGAAGGAGGTCTTCTACATAGTCGAAGGAGGTCTTCAACATGTTTTTCGAACTATTCTAAACTCGCCAATTAAGTCGCCCAAGTGGGATAGTCCCTTAAAGGTGTTTAATAATGACATGAAATTAAGGTCTGATTTGTAACTCTGGGCCCACGAAGTCAGTTGAATGAATTTCAGGGAGTGAGCACAACATGCTATCCATACAGTCTATTTGGCACGTGACCACGGATAAAGTTTTAGGCAATTGAGTTTTTTTTTAAATGTAGAGTTGCATAAACTATTGAACCTCGGATGTTGCTTGACCCGCTGGTTTCCTCCAGCACTTAGTGTTTTGCTCAAGATTCCAGCAGCTGCAGTTTTTTGTATCTTCATAATGTGTCATTCTTTTGCTCACCAAATATCTACTTCAGACATAAAAATATTCAAGTTCCACCATCCTTTAAGGAAATGTCTTTTCCATGTTGGCCTTGCAAAGATCCTTCTAGATCTTGTATGTTTCAGTTAAGTCCCCTCCAACCTTCAGCACAAACAACCTAATCTCTCAAACATTTCTTCATAAAACATCCTGTGCATTCCACGTTTTAGTCATAGTCATACAGCTTGGTAACGGGCCCTTCGGCCCAACTTATCCATGCCGATCAAGGTGCCCCATCTAAGCTAGTCCCATTGGCCTGCATTTGGCTCATACCCCTCTAAACCTTTCTTATCCATGTACCTGTCCAAGTGTCTTTCAGATGCTGTTAAAGTATCTGCCTCAACTACCTCCTCCAGCAGCTTATTCCATATGCCCTCTACCCACTGAAAAAGTAGCCCCTCGGGTTTCTATTAAATCTTGTCCCTCTCACATTAAACCTATGTCCTCTGGTTTTTGGTTCCCCCACCCTGGGTAAAAGACTGTGCATTCAACCCAGCTATTCCCCACATGATTTTATATACCTCCTAAACTCCAATGAATAAAGTCCTGGCCTGACGAACGTCTCCATTTAGCTCTGCACATCAAGTCCTGGCAATATCCTCATAAATCTTCCATGTACTTTTTACAGGTTAATGACTTCCTTTCTATAGCAGTGTGACCAAAACTGAATACAGTTTTCCAAATGTGGCCATAATGTAGCAACTTGTATACTCAGTACCCTGACTGATTGTATTGTATGAATTGTAATGAATGTACTAACCAAGTATGTAAAAACATACAAGGCCAATGTACCGAAAACCTTCTTTACCCCTTTCTACCTGTGATGCCACTTTCAGGGAACTATGTCCAGAGTATACACTATGCCCAGCTGATCAAGAGCCTGCTGCAATTTTGGATAACCATCTTCACTATCTACAATGCCTCCAACATTCTTGTCTGCAAATTACTGATCGTGCCTTGTACATTCTCATCCAAATTGTTGATACAAACCACAAACAGGAATGGGTGCAGCACCGATCCCTGAGACTCACCACTCGTCACAAGCCACAAGTCCTAAAAGCATTCTTCACCACCACCCTCTGCTTCCTTCCACGAAGCCAATTCTGTTTTCAGTTAGCTAGCTCTCCCTGGATTCCATGTGATCTAACCTTCCTGAGTAGCCTATCATACGGAACCTTAAAGGCTGAATAGTGGCGCAGCGGTAGAGCTGTTGCCTCACAGCGTCAGAGACACGAGTTCGATCCTGACTACGGGTCAGAATTTACTATATTCTCCCAGTGGCCGCATGGGTTTTCTCCAGATGCTCCTGTTTCCTCCCACATCCTATAGTTTGTAGCTTAATTGGCTTCTGCAAAATTACCCCTAGGATGTAGGATAGAACAAGTGTATGGACGGCGTGGACTTGGTGGGCCGAAGGGCCTGTTCCCACGCTGAATAACTAAACTAAACTTATTAAAGACGAGTAAACCTCCTCTGAACTACTACAACATTAGAATGAGGACGTCAATGCCAGAAATTGTTTCATCAATGTCCTGTATAAATGAAGCATAATCGTTCTTTTGTATTCAATTTGTCCATCAGTAAATGATAACATTCTCTACACTTTCTCAATCACATTCTGTGCTTGTGCAAATCTTGTACTAGGACACACGGATCCCTCTGCATGTTAGAGCTCTGCATTTTCCACGTTCTCCTCCTTTTCCTGGTTCTTTACCCACTGACTTGCCCTATCTGCAGGCCTTTGCAGCCTCCTCAGGGCTTCTTCATCATTTACCTTCCTACCTTTCTTTGTCAGTAACTACAGCAACTGTACGTTGTGTGACATCATCTAGGTCATTTATAGAAACTGTAAAAGCTGCGGTCCCGGCAACGATCCCTATGGCACACCACTTGTTGCATCTTGCCAACCAGAGAAAGACCTACTCATGCCAATGCAGTTTTCTATTAGCCGCCCAGTCTTGTTTCTGTGCCAATACTGTATGCTCTCTCCTAGACCGTGAGCTTGTATTTTCCCACATTATCAAATCCGATTGGCACCTTTTGCCTGATCCTCCAATCCATTCCAGAATGATTAATCATATCTCAGTGCCATTTTCCTGTGCTAATCCCATATCCCTTGTTTTCTTTAATTTCCACATAAAATCCTGTTGCCGTTTCTTTACTCTTTCCCCTCCACTCTTCTGGAGATGGCTTTCAACCTCAGCATTGCACCATTATCACTTGTCGCCGGGTGACTAGAGGTGAATGGTAGCGGGAGGAAAATAAAAGGTGAATACTTTTTCACTTTCTTCCTGCACCAACATCATCCATAAAGAGTGTCAGTCTGCGGCATCCTGTCCTGCCACACCCCAGTAGGACCCTGATACTTCCAGGATTGAAGTTGAACAGGCACAGGAAGACCTAGTGGAAGTGTCCACTGTGATGGTATTGTACGCAAGTGCTCAAAGTGTGCAACAATACACCAAGAATATTTTAGTAGTTTTATGTTCTAATTATCAATTACAGATTAGACAAATAAAAAGTATATCTTTCATACAGCAGTAATTGGTAAATCAGCTTATTGATAATATTTATCATGGTAGATATCTGTTCACCCACCAATAACAGCCCCCCATCTACCTCCCCTCCCCGACTCAGCCCAGTGCAGTCTTTTATTTAAGGCGGGACGGTGGCGCAGCAGTGGAGTTGCTGCCTTACAGTGACAGTGACCCAAGTTTGACCCTGACTACGGGTGCTGTCTGCACGGTGTTTGTACGTTCTCTCTGCGACCGCATGGGTTTTCTCTGGGTGCTTCGGTTTCCTCCCCCACTACAAGGACGTTACAGGTTTGTAGGTTAATTGACTTTGATAAAATTGTAGAATGTCCTTAGTGAGTAGGATAGTGCTAGTGTACGGGATGATCGCTGGTCAGCACGGACTCATTGGGCCGAAGGGCCTGTTTCCACACTGTATCTCTACTAAACTAAACTAAAAGCCCCGAGAGTAATGTAATTCAACTCTAGATGTCCCTGGGGCTGGAAAACTAGGTGTAGTATCACATTATTAGTGTTGCTGATTGCTTGGCTCAAACACTGATTGAATTTCTCTGCAACAGGAAACATTCATAAATCTTTAGTGTGCAACTGCAGTGATCTGCCTGTGGGCCTGCAGCAGAGTGCTCGACTCCTCCATTTCTGAACATTTTGTACTAGTCCCGCAGAGTGATATGCGTGTGATGAATTCCAGTAATTCTCAGTGGGCTGTGATAAGGAAGAAGGGGTCCTTGCATGCGGGAACAAGGGGAGGCAATTAAGTTGAAGACGAATGCTGACACTTGTGGAGGGAGCCTGTGCCATTTCTCTCCCTCCCACAGTGTGGTTTTCTCATCAACGATATGGAGGAGTTTGCAGCATCGTCTAGCTTCCTGACTCCAGACTCGCTGCAGCGGGGGCAGGAGTCTACCAACAGGCAGAAAGGCATATTTAAGGGGAAAAAAAGTGCTGGCCTATTTTTTTTCCAGACGATTTAGACTTTGTCTTGGCACGGTTTCATTCTTAGTTAAGTTGCCAAGACTGTGAGTTAATAGTGGGCATAGAATAAACATTGCAGAAGCTCAACATCAGTTGTACAGCAGCCTGGAAGGAGGACGCCCATCCAACTAGAGCTGCTCTGACATTCAGAATTGCATTTACAATTGTCTTAATAACATTATTAAGATATACACAAAGTTATATTCTATCCTTGTAAAATTTGATTAGATTAGAGTATTCTGAGGAGATCCTGAGAAGAGGATGAAGATAAATAGATATTTATATTTATACAAATATGTATGAGCAGCAGAGAGTAGTGCCAGTGAACTGAAAACAAAGTCTGGTACCAATTTAGCTGCTTGGTGCCCTGTACCAAAGAATGAAATCACCCTTTGTAAGTGGTCCCAGATCACTGAAGCTTCCCAGCAGATGCAGTATAGTTCTATCCTGCTGCATATTAAGAATAAACTTTTAAATATTGCATCGGACCAGGTCATAGTCATACAGCGTTGCAACAGGCCCTTCGGCCCAATTTGGCCATACTGACCAACATGCCCCACCTGCACTTGTCCCACCTGCCTGCCTGACTAAAGGGTCCATATCCCTTTAAACCTACCCTAACCATGTACCTGTCCAAATGTTTTTTTAAACGTTGTGATAACCTCAACTGCCTCAAGTGCCTCAACCAACAGCTCGTTCCATAGGCCTAACACCTCTTGTGGTAAAAAGCTGTCCCTCATGTTCTATTAAATCTCCCCCCCCCCCCCCACCTTAAATCTATGTCCTCTGGTTCTTGATTCCCTTACTCTGGGTAAACTATTCTATGCATTTACCCTATCTATTCATCTCATGATCTTATACATTTCTAAAAGATCACCTCTCAGGCCTTATGCCCCAACTTGTCCATGCCAACCAAGATGCAACAAAAGCAAGGGAATTTTTTTAATGGAAAACATAAAAAATATCTGGAAACATTTTGAAGTCGGATACACCATATCTACCCTGATACCCATAATTTAACAAATTCAGCTGCAGGTATTTCTGTAAGCTGATACGAAAGGATCAGCTGCGCCATTAAAATACAAATGTATCGTACATTGCATTAAAAATAGCAAAGCAGTGTGAAGTAAGTCAAACAGTACGGGTAAAGAAAAAAAAGACTCAATTGGGGACATGGAAACATTCTAATTTGCCCTCGCGCTTTCTTCTGTTGCATCTCGGTCGGTTTGGACAAATTGGGGCATAAGGCCTGTTTCCATGCTCGATGACTTTATGAGTAATTCTATAACAATGATGCAAGGATTGGTATTTTGGAACTGGATTCATGTTTAATAACACATGCACCATATATGCCACATCCCCTCTGTGTTTGTACATCCACCGTACACCGCGTCACCTACTTTACTGCTGTTAGTTTTTCATGCTATTTTTTGCTGTCCCTTGGTGGTAGCAGGAAATGGGACCAGATTCAATGTGTATCAGATGACTTCCACATCTTCCTCCCACTCAACCTTTCTGCTGCCTGCCCATAACTTGGTTTAACAGCTTATCCAAAAGCCAGTGTGGATGAGCTATAACTTCCTGTAAATAAATGGTGGGGAGATCAAACCCATTGTTTCTAGTCTCTGCCATAACCTACATTAATACCGCAACATTTCAAGCCAGTAGCAAGAGAGAGAAGAAACAGAGACTGCATTTGATTTCAATGTATGTAAATGCATAGCTTTCTGTCACTTGGCCTTTGCATGATTTATGTGCAAGCATGATCCAAATTAGGAATAATGACCAAAACCTTGCCTCCAGAAATACATGACGTGGCACTTCACCATCGCATGCTGTTGCACTTCTGTGTGGCTTTGATGCCTGGCAGTTGAGTCAGCATGAATGAATTGCCTTATCTTTACTTAAAGTGATTCTACTTTCATTGGCATTCACTGTTGGAATGTATCAGAATGGACATTTCTGAGAATCCCTTCTGAGATGTTAATCAGCCAAATATTCTCCTGAAGAATTTTATGTATGTGCCAGACATCTGATTGCAGAAGAGCAAGTTTGTGCGTGATGAAAGTGCCCTTGTGAAGGAGTTATCATCTCTGTTCTGCTTTCCTTTGAGAACGCATTGCTGAACTACCGACATTTCCACAGAGAGTGCACTCTTGGGGAAATCCTCCATAAAACCATAGAAAAGATCACTTGGCAATGAGATCGGACAGCATCACATTCTTGTGGATTACATTATCCAAGTTCTATGAAAAATATTTCCTGAATGAAAAGCAAGGGCTTAAAATATGGGTCACACAAATTATTTCTCCTGATATCTCCTGAGCACGATGCAAAGAGGATGCTGGAGATGTACATTGATGGACATCACACCCATGATTTTATAGTCATGTTGGAAAAGTTTGTGCTGCCTGCTCTCCTGTCAAGCAGAAGCTGAGGAGTCTCCCTGAGCAAGGACCTAACTAGCAACAAGTCCATGAGGCTTTTCTCTAGCCCACCTACAGCTCTTGGCCATGACCCCTAAGGTCCACCCATATCTGACGTGACTTTGTTCCTCGCTCACCAATCACCCAACACCTCTCCCCACATAGACATAAAATGTTGGATTAACTCAGCGGGTCAGGCAGCATTGCTGGAGAAAAGGGATAGGTAACATTCTGGGTCGAGACCCTCGGATTCTTAGGAAGGGTCTTGATCTGAAACGTCACCTTTTCATTTTCTCCAGAGATGTTACCTCTCCTGCTGAGTTACTCCAGAATTTTGTATCTATCTTTGGTGCAAACCAGCATCTGCAGTTCCTTCCTACACCTCTCCCCACATACCTATCTGCACCAAACCTCACTGGTGACCTCCTGCTTATCTCCTCAATCTCCCTCTCCACAATCTCCCACCAAAAGAATGAATCTTTTCATCCCTCTTCCTCTAAGTTGCAAAGTTGTAGATTGTCCCTAGTGTATGAAGTAGTGCCGGTGTCCAGAATGATCGCCGGTCCCTGCAGACTCAGTTAGCCGAAGGGCCTATTTCCACACTGTATCTGTAAAGCTTAAAGTCTACCACCATCAGCAACTGACATTTGTTCTTCTAGACTCATCCAATCGTTGATCCTTGCCCTCTCTCAAGTCGCTCTTCCTCGCAATGCTTGATGTGCTGACCAAATATGCACATGCACTGCATGGCGCAGTGCACTAAGTAATAGTCTTCCCTGGTGTGAGGCCACTACCTGGGATCTGCAGGAATGTGGAGATTCCAAGTGCGGGCACACTATCAAAGCAGTCATTGGTGTACAGTAAGCCTAACATGCCCCTTCCGCTATTAGGGGAAGCCTTGGATGATCTAACTTCCGTCTAATTATTTTTGGTGTGTGTGTGACACCACAGATTCCTCTCCATTCATATAAAATAGCAAGTTGGCTGAAAGTGTCCCGAAGATGGCAGAACTCCAAAGCATTGAACCATGACCACATCTGCTATGAAGAATGCAAACCAGGTGCCCTCTACAATAAACATCCTCCCTCCCCAATATCCTATTCAGCTGAAACAGCAGAGGACCATTCAGACCATCTCCTGAAGTATTGAGTGTGTTCTGTTTCTTTTAAATGGGAAGTGTATGAGTTAGAAAAGTATTTAGTCAGCTTTCTGCATGCTGAATTTTCACTGGCCTTAGTCTGATAGTTAGGCTGGAAGCACAAATCATGCATTAGCCCAGTGAAGCTTTTTCAAGTACCATTTTGTGAGGAAGTGTTTAATTCAAAATGTTTATTTTTTTTCCTAACCACTCAAATAAGAATGATTAATTCTCTAAATTTATAGTATACATGTCATAAATCAAGTAATGGAACGCAGTGGGGTTACAATCATCGATGTAAACAAATAAATTCCTGTAGACACAAGTAACTGTAGATACTGGAATCTTGAGCAAAAAATAAAAGGCTTGAGGTACTCAGCAAGTCAGGAATTCCCACCAGAGATGCTGCCTGACCAGAGATGCTTCTGTTCAAGGCTCTGATGACCACTTTCATCAGAGAATTTGGAATATATTGTAGGTCAGCTCAGTCCATAGGAGCTTTTATATTGTACAGGCACCCCGACTAACGTAGATTTCCTCAAACTCCCATTGCGTTAGCAATTCCTTAAGCCCACTGCCGTTCTCGTGGTCTCCGCGTTGAATAGTAAATTTATGTACCACCTTTTCTGACTCGCATAAAATTCAACTCATGCAAGGGTCCGCGTGGAGTAGCCCTTACCTAGGTCGGGCAGTACCTGTATATGCACATTAAACAAGGTCCCACGTAAAAAGAAAACAAAGTGCTGGAGGAACTCAGCAGGTCAGACAGCATCTGTGGAGGGAATGGACAGAAAATGCTTTGGGTCAGATCTCTTCTTCAAACTACATGGTGTAGGGGAGGGGGAGGGGGGGGGATGGGGTAAATCCTGGCAAATGGATAGGCCACATGGAACAAGATGGCATGAAGCGCAAGTGCTGAGGAAAGACATGTGGTTGTGGTAGCGAGTCTGGGTCAGAATATGGTCAAGAGCAAGAGATCGGCAAGAATCACGGAGGGGGATCAGTGAGAGAGGGTCTCAGAACATCCATCGCCGAGAGGAGGAGAACTGCTTCAAATGCAATACTTTGAAGACATTTCACGGTGGAGTAGTAAAACACAGTAGTGAAGTAGGAGCAGGAACATAATGGAAGAATTAAAGGAGCATGAGAGGCTCTGGATTTTCAAGTCTGCTCTGCTTTTCATTAAGATTTTGTACCCCAGATCAATTTTCCTGTACTATCTCTATATCTCCCATTCCCTGAATATAAAGAAATCTAATGATCACTTTTTAAAATTAACCCAATGGTAGAACTGCCATCCAATGATATGGTGAATAATTACAAATATTTTTTCTAAGCCTTGACCGTTAATGGGAGAACTTTTTATCCAAGTTGAACAATGTATCAATACATTAAATTTCATACTTTCCTATGAACAATCTTATGCCACTTGCATTCGTTGTTATCTATGCTGCAATAGATTTTGATAACCAAAACAATGTACATTATCTTTGCAGAGGGAGCGCCTTTTGTAACCTCAATGTCCCACTACACTTTTTAAACCCTGTTAATAAATATAACCAAGTGCAGTCACTGTTATAATGAGGGAACCAAATTATCACGGTTATTGTTTTGAGCAAGATGAATAATGAACACTAATAAGAAAATGTTATTGATGTACAACATACACGGATTTTAAGTATAGCGAGTTATCATTTCACATTTACAAGCTATTCAGCACAGGATCCTTCACTTCTCTATTCGACATTGTCTTTCTATGTGCCTCCAGCACCATCTAGCCAATAACTGAAAAGCTTCTATTTCACCCACCTGCTCATCAGAAGAAAAGCTGTTGGTTGAGTTGAGAAACAAGGAAATGCAGATGCTGGTTTATGCGGGGAAAAAAAGGCACAAAGTGCTGGAGTAACACAGTGCATCAGGCAGCATCTCTGGAGAACATGGATAGGTGACCTTTCGGGTTGTGGCCTTAAAGGGTCCCGGCCTGAAACATCACCTATCCATGTTCTCCAGAGATGCTGCCTGATCCACAGTTACTCCAGCACTGTCTCTCTCTTCTTTTGTTGATTAAATAGATTGGACCTTCTCACGGTATGTATTTTATAACCGTTTTCATGCACAGACATGAGTATAAATCTCTCCAAATCAAATGTGGAAAACAGCTTGGAAAATTGTACATGTAGGTATATTTCACAAGTCACTGCAGCGATGCATAAAAAGTTCCATGAGACCATTCCACACCTCGTTTCCAGTGTGTCTATAAATTACACATCCCTGTGGCTGAAGAACAAATCATGTGGAGCTTACTGTTCAAGAAGCAGTAAAAGTTACTACAAATAACTGGAACACTTTTACCAAGATTCAGAAGAAGTCTCAAGTTCTACGCACAAGAGATTTGTGGGAAATACAATAGCATGTAGGTCGGGTTTTATTTGTGTAAAAGAGGAAACTCTGCCAAAATATGGTCCAAATGATTTTGACAGAAATTCCAAGTCAAGAATAATATTGAGCTGGGATTTTGCAGGATGATCTAGTTCATTTAAAACAACGAGCAAAAAATAATAAAATAAACTGTAAACTAAACTGGAAAATGCAATAAGTATGTTGTGGAAATGCAGAGAGAGAGAAAGAGATGATAAAATTGTGCAAAACATTGTAATGATTATCTCTCCTCCCAGACTACAAATCTGACACAAGCAACCTTTAACTAACTTAGTTTTTGTTTGTGTTAAAGAAGGAACTGCAGATGCTGGAAAATCGAGGGTACAAAAAAGGCTGGAGAAACTCAGCGGGTGAGGCAGCATCTATGGAGCGAAGGAAATAGGCGACGTTTCGGGTCAGACTGAAGAAGGGTCTCGACCCGAAATGTCGCCTATCTCCTTCGCTCCTTTGATGCTGCTGCACCCGCTGAGTTTCTCCAGCCTTTTGTGTACCCTAGTTTTTGTTTGTGGCAGGTTCATAAATCCCTTCCTAAACTTTGGAAACTTGATTATTGGAGACTACAGAATACCCTCACTGATAAGTAATTTGATGTTATTTCTGAGTATCAATGCATCAGAGATTTTGAGGATATTGAATAAGGTCCCCTATTGATTGCCTGGATAACTTGGCAACACTGCAGAATATCCAACTTACACAGACTGGAGCTGTGGAGCCACAGTGTACTTTTGTTTCAGAATAGTAGTTGTGAAAACTAGGAACAAACTGACAGCAGATTGGATAAGGTAAATTAGCATTCACATAATGAACGCCAGAACTTGAAGGATTTTATGCAGGTATGCATTCTGCAGTTAAAAAAAGTCTTAGCAACTATTAGATGGTCACATGTAAATGCTCGAGTGGTATCTTATGACGAAATAGCCATCCATCTGAGAATAACATAACAATACATAATGCACACATCTGGGAATTTACTATATATGAATTAGGTTTGACAACCCTACAAAAGCCAATCACAGTATATGTTCATCCAGCAGTGATTTTGCTTAATGTTTTCAATGCTACTACCTTTTTTAGCGAAGTGTTTAATGCATAGCACCTTCTTTCCATTCGATAAACATAATTTTATTCCAATCTGACTTTATAGTGCCTCTAAAGCAGGTGATCAAAGTTTTTTCTGAACAGAGAGTGATTCTATAATAGACACAAAATGCTGGAGTAACTCAGCGGGTCAGGCAGCATCCCTGGAGAAAAGGAATAGGTGATGTTTCGGGTTGAGACCCTTCTTCAGTCTGCAGAAGGTTCTCAACCAAAATGTCACCTATTCATTTTCTCCAGAGTTGCTGCCTGACCCGCTGAGTTACTCCAGTATTTTGTGTCTATCTTCGGTGTAAACCAGCACCTGCAGTTCCTTCACACATACCGATTCTACGTCCAGGTATAAGGTCACATAATTGTGCTTTTACCAAGTTAATTTGGACCTGTGAAATTCTCTCAACCAGAACTGAGTGGACCGTGCAGTGGGAGACAAATTGAGACACATTTAAAGTGTTGTATATTGTCACAGGTCTCGGAGGGGAAATGTGTAGATGCATTGCAACACAGACACAACATATGCACATTCAGTTCCAGTGCCAGATGGTCTACACATTCAGCATTTCCCCAGATAATGCAATCAATCTTGCATCATCTGAAAGACAGGGAAATCAAAGGGCTTCACCTTGGAGTTGCATTTAAGAATCAAACTACCCCAGGACCTGCCACAGTACTCAGAAGCAGTAAAGGCAACAGCTGTCAGTCAAATTAATATGGAATCTAGGCAAGCTGCCAAATTTCAAGCAGAAATAATGTTTGCATCTAAAACCTTTGGATATAAACAGTGATCATGAGATATGAGAATTGATATTAAATATATTTTGGGCTGTCTGTTCAGCTTCAAATATGGTTTTGGGAACTTAATTTTAAGAAAACATTATTTGATTTAGTCAGGAAAAAAAAGGATGATTTTACCTCAGTGGTTATTTTGGTCAAGAACTTCACACCCCATCTCAATTGTAAAACCATCCCGAATTTCACAAAAACGTTTCCTAAGGTGAAAAATTTAAAGCGGATGCAGATTAGTTTGTTAGAAACTTAAACAGTTCCTTCATGAAGACTAATACTAGCTATAAAGGTTTTCTAGTTAAACCATTTAACTATTATTCTGCCATGTTGCAAAGAAATGGTTTGAGCTCCCATTGGACCTGTCGGTATTGCCAGCAATGAACAGTGGTGTGCAAATCGTATCAAGCCAAATAAATCACTCGGGGGTTAAAAACACGCTAAGCTATTAATTGTGGGGTGTGTTAGCTGAGAAATCTGAACCTTAAGTGAAGCCGCTGTAAAAGACTCCATGTACCTTGGCAAACATATTAGTCCCACAGTAGTGTTAATGCCAAAGTAGAAGAATGGCAAGAGTCGTACCTCATAAGTACGGTAATGAGATCTGAAATTTTACATAAAACAAAAGATTTTAATGATGCAACTTTGAAATAATATTGTACATGAGCTACTGAAGTAATTAAGGGACAAAACAATCCTTCAAATAAAGTGTTCCATAAGATGAAATCAGCATTAAATCCAGTTGCTAACAATGGCCCACTACCAGTCTCTAAAAGAAAATAGAACAACAGATATTGATTGTTGTAATTGTCGTATCTATATTATTACAGTAACCGTACAAAAGTGGGCCAGAGAGCAGCAGTAAAGTGAAAGGCAGGGAAGAAAATAATGTTTTGTTTTTTTTAAATTTCAAAATAGACTTTATTCGAGTAATAAATATATACAATACATCAACCGTGCGAAAAAAAATCCATCCAACATTTTCGGAGGCTATACAAATGTCTCCATACAGTCTATATACATTTTTCAAATTTTTCAAATTTCACGAATCGATCCCCCACCCGTGCCACTCATGTGGCCCCCCGGCATGGGATACCTTCCCTTATTTTGAGGGGCGTCTCCACCATACAGTGCCCCCCATGTCCAGCAGCGGAAGGACCTTAGACTGTGGCCCTCCCCCACCGAGCCTTGGCGTTGGCTGCACCGAGCTTCAGTGCGTCCCTCAGTACGTACTCCTGCAGTCTGCAGTGGGCCAGTCGGCAACATTCCCCGACGGACATCTCGCTCTGCTGGGTAGTGAACAACGCTCGGGCAGACCAGAGAACGTCTTTCACCGAGTTGATAACCCTCCAGCAGCACTTGATGTCAGTCTCTGAATGTGTCCCTGGGAACAGTCCGTAAATCACAGAGTCCTCTGTGACGGAGCTGTTTGGAATAAAGCGTACCAGGGACCCTTGCATTTTTCTCCAGACTCTCTGGGCAAATCCACACTCTGCAAAGAGGTGGGCAACTGTCTCCACTCCATAGCAGCTGTCCCGAGGGCAGCGTGCGCTGGTAGTGAGGTTCCGACGGTGCAGGAAGGATCTGACTGGGAGGGCTCCCCTCACCGCCAGCCAAGCCAGGTCTTGGTGCTTGTTGGTGAGTTCTGGCGATGAGGCATTTTGCCAGACAAGCTGGGCAGTCTGCTCAGGGAACCACGCCACCAGGTCCATCGAGTCCTTTCCCTGCAGTGCCTGCAGGACATTCTGTGCTGACCACTGCCCAATGGACATGTGGTCAAAGGTGTTGGTCCGGAAGAACCTTTCCACAGACGACAGATGGGGCGGCAGTGACCAGCTGACTGGCACATTGCGTGGCATCTGCGCCAGGCCCATCCTTTGCAACACCGGGGACAGGTAGAACCTCAGCAAGTAGTGACACTTGGTGCCCACGTGCCTTGGCTCTACACTCCGCCTGATGCAGCCACACACGAAGGTGGCCATCAGGATGAGGGCGACGTTGGGCACGCTTTTACCCCCGTTGTCTGCTGACTTGTACATTGTGGCCCGTCGCACCCGGTCCATCCTCGACCCCCAGATGAACTGGAAGATGGCCCGGGTGATCCCCGTGGCGTAGGAAGGGGGGACCGGCCACACCTGTGCCAAGTACAGCAGGCCCGAGAGCACCTCACACCTGATGACCAAATTCTTTCCCGTTATGGAGAGGGAGCGTTGCCTCCACAGCTCCAGCTTCTTCCCCACCCTGGCTATCCGCTCCAGCCAATTCTTGTTACACGCCTCAGCCCCCCCGAACCAGATCCCCATAATAATGTGACAGAGGACTGGCAGCAACTGGTTTGGATCTGACTTAACAAAGAGAGGCCTTGGTTGATAAAGGAATCTCTTATTTTTATTTAGCTTTTTACTCCCACATTAATTGGAGCTGTTGTAAGGAAATTATATGTTGCCCTGTTGTAACAATGTCTACTTTAACACTTCTGAGAGTCTTTAAAGCCACATGGTAGTTTTGTGTTAATTATGCATTGTTACTGATTGCAGGAAACATTACCGTCATCTTGAGAAAGCTCTACTGTACCTCTGGGAAGTTGATTACACATGGAGTATGGATGAGTTGTATTGTTGTCATTGTTGTCATTGTGCTGCCCTGTTAGTCCTGGGTTCTTTGATCTGGAGATTTCACTTTGAATAGGTTATTTCAGAAACTCTTTTCATGGAGAGGAATCTTTCAGAGGCAATTCATTACAACGCAATAGACTAAGCCCACCTGCGGAACTGCGGAAGTTATTAAACCTCTGCCTTACATGTTCATTGCCCAGACTGGAACAAAGCAACAGCCTTTTAGAAAAGGAATGTCCACAGAAATTTGTATTCATTCTTGTTATTTGGTTAAGTTTGTTTCTGCTCTTTATATTAGAACTTGTGACAGCTTTGTGCTGCAGCAAGCAAGAATTTCATTGTCCTATCTGGGAAATATGACAATAAAACTCTTGACTTACAAGTCCCAGACTCTGAGGGATTTTGAGCTGATGCTCTGAAACATTGTTCGATGGGCACTGCTTAACACGAGTGTTGTGCCAATACATATTTTCCAAGGAATGGAATCATAAAAGCAGTAGCCCCATTTGACAATAGTGTGTGGTGAAATGGTTTGCTTGGTGGCTTTCTCAGCGTAACAATACTTTCATTCAGATGTGGCATCTGGATGAAGAAAATAAGTATGTATTTAGCTATTTTTCTCAACTACAGTTTGTTTCAAAAGCCAGAGAATTGATGCTGACACTGCATGCTCTGCCTATATGTACTCCTTGTAATTAAAGGTGACGTGAGAGTTACACAAAACAGACATGTCGTGCTTCTTACAATGTTTTTAGTATCTCGTGGGATGTGGATGCCACAAGAAAAGCCAGCATTTAATGCCATTCTTGGGTGTTTGTTCTTAACTTATGCACTGATGATGCTCCCATGCTTTGTTGGAGAAGGAGTTGCAGGATTTTGGGGATCATGGAGCAACCATATCGTAGCTGTTAGTTATATCAATGTGTGTAATGCAGGCAAGAATTAGTTCATATTCCATCTGACTTCATCCATTCCTATATACAGGTATTGACTGATGGAATGTCAATAAAGGTTAGCAGCGCTTTGTTTATGACCAAATCTGATGATCCTTTTCTTGCCATTGACTGTATAATCACAGCTTGAACTACATCTAATCCATTTGTGCAGCCTGCTGATATACTGAGATCAATGGCCTTCCCAACGTGGAACTCATTCTTGTTTAGAATCTCAGCGTTACAAAATAATGCAGCACAACAGAAGCTATTTAGACTGAAGTGGCTGTGAAAGGACAACACACTCATCCTGCTCCCTCCCCCAGACCTTTCTTCAAAACACTCACATTTTGTTTTCTCTCTCCAAGCATTAATCTAATACTGTTTTGAAGGCCATACTTTAAGCCACACCAGTCGGTGGCGTAGCTGGGAGAGCCAATGCCTCACGTCGCCAGAGACCTGTGTTCAGTTCTGGCCTTGGATGCTGTCTCTGTGGAGTTTACATATTCTCCCTCTGACCGCACTGGTTTCCTCTGGGTTCTCCAGTTTCCCCCACATCCCAAAGACATGTGGGTTGCCAAGTTCATTGGTTGCTGTAAATTGCTCTTTACGTGTGCAGTTGAGTGGTAGAATTGGGGGGGGATTAGTGGGATTGGTGACAATGTGGAGAGAATAAACTTGGTTTAGTGTAAAAAGATGGTTGATTGTCAGTGCGGACGGTGGGCCAAAGGGCCTGTTTCCATGCTTTATCTGTCTTTCTTACCTCACTATTAGGTCGCACAATGCAAATCACATCCACGTTGCAGTAGAGGGTTTTTTTTTTGTCATTACATCCCTATTACTTTTGCAAATGATCTTGGAACTCTGTGGAGAAACAGGAGCTGTTATTGTTAAAGGCATGGTTTGCTTCTAAGGAAAACTCTTGTAATGGTACAATATGACAAGAAAAATGATCAGATGACCTAAAATCCCGAGGGGAACTTTCTTTTAGTATTTTGATTCTGCTTTTGAGCACTGAGATATCGACAGTGGCCAATCAACAGGGAAATAAGGAAGGGTCAATGTATTTTACACTGAGTTCACGGTTTATTATTTTAAAAGGCATCATTATACTATTTGTCGGAATTTACTGTTTAAGCAGAAAAATATAACAGTTATATTTTTCTGCTTAAACAGTAAATTCCGACAAATAGTATTTGTTAAATTATTGTGCTCATAATATGAAATTCATTGAAAAATAATTGCTGTGCTAGGAATGTGATGAAATCTTCGTGCTTTCAAGACAAGTCAGAATGATGAGATCAAGGTGTTTAGTCTTGGAGAGAATAGACACAAAATGCTGGAGTAACTCAGCGGGACAGGCAGCATCTGTGGATAGAACGAATGGGTGACATTTCAGGTCAAGACCATTCTTCTGAAGAAGGGTCTCGACCTGAAACGTCATCAATTCCTTCCATCCAGAAATGCTGCCTTTCCCGCTGAGTTACTCCAGCATAATGTATCTATCTTCGGTGTAAACCAGCATCTGCAGTTCCTTCCTACACTGTGCTAGTTTGTGAAACTTTCAGGGCAAATACTAATTTCTTGTTATTTAAAAGATTAGATGTGCCAAAAAAAAGTGATTGAATGAAAGTTTACTACTTGGAACTGCAAACCCCGGCTAAAGTTCTAGAAATAATATTAATTCCTCAGAACCAAAGCTTTAGATTGCCATAGTGCTTGTTAAATCTTTGTGTTTGGTTAAAATCAATTTTATTTTTCTTGGGGATTTTATTTTACAGTTAGTCTAAATTGGAAACATCATGTGATATATTAAGTTTATTCTTTCATTGTGGCTGGTTGCCCTGAAGATATATCACTGCACTGAAACCAGTCACTGTCCAAATGTGTCCGGCATCAACTGGCTCCAGGTTGATTTTTATCACATTCAGTAATAGAAAATATATTTGTCTGAACCCAGTGGTATGTACATACAGTATTTGGATTTGGATTTTGGATTCAATTTATTGTCATTGTCTTCAATTAAGAGACAACAAAATACTATTTTCCTTTCCAGTCATACAAATAAAAATACACAAAACACAGGATACAGTAGTCCACAACACAAACATCCCCACAACGGCACCAAAGTTCCCCACTGTGAGGGAAGGAACCAAAGACAAGAACCTCCTCGCTAATGTTCCCCAATGTTCACCCATGGTCGTGGCCTCCCGAGCCCCCCGCAGTCGTCGCTACGGGCGGCCCGAGGTTCAGGCCTTCTCGCCTGGAACAATGGAACCCCGACGTCGAAAGGTAAGACATCCTCAGCTGCCTGGACCTCTGAATCGGCCACCTCCCACCGGAGTCCGCGGCTCCCGAAGTCCATAGGCCGAGCTGGCGGAGATTCACGCTGGCGACCCCCAACAAAGGGTCCCAGGACTCCGCGATGTTAGTCAGCGCCGCCCGCGTTGGGAGCTCCATGGCCCAACACTCCGGAGCTCCAAACGGCGATCCCAAGTGAGGCATCGCCCGCTCCGCGATGTATCGAGCGCTGTGCCGCTGCTGCTGAACCTCCGGTCGGTCCCGGTAGGAAAGGCTGCGCCAATCCAGTTGATAGGCCGCGAGGAGGGGGGCGAGGGCGCGACTCGGATAATAGTCGCATCCTCGCCAGGAAGCGACTGAAGGACGGTTTCCCCCTTACCATACCCTCTTCCCCCCACATAAAACACCAAATAAAAACTAAAGAACATATTTTAAACATAACAAAAAATAAAAAAGATACCAGACTGAAGGCGGAGGCAGCCAGTAACAGCGCCTCCGGATTGCTTGCTTTCAAAGATTTCAAAGGTCTTTTATTGTCACGTGTATCACAAGGTACAGTGATATGTGAATTACCATACAACCATACTAAAAAAGAGCAACAAGACACACAACTACATAAAAGTCAACGTATACATCCACCACAGCGGATTCCCCACATTGCTCACTGTGTTGGAAGGCAATAAAGTCCAGTCTTCGTCCTCTTTATTCTCCCATGGGTGGGGTAGTCGAACCATCCGTCGGGATGATCGCAGCCAGCGATCAAAGCTCCCGCGTTGGGGCGGTCGAAGTTCCCGCGTCGGGCCGGTCTAAGCTCCTGTGGCTTGGAGTTCCCAAAGTCGGTCTCTAACCAGAGACCGCGAGCTCCACGATGTTAAAGTCCGCAGGCACCCGCGGTTGGAGCCCCAAAGTCGATCCCCAACAGAGATCGCGAGCTCTGTGATGTTTAATCCGCTAGCTCCCGCAGTGGAGCTCTCGAAGTCGGTCTCCAGCAAAGACCACCAACTCCCCGATGTTAGGCTGTAATGCGGACGGAGATACGATATAGAGAAA
This sequence comes from Raja brachyura, assembly GCA_963514005.1. The sequence continues at coordinate 70,211,717 of OY740783.1, read as the reverse complement.
AATCACATCTCCGTCGAGGTAAGATATTAGAAAAAGTTTCCCCCAACTACCCCCCCTCCCACGCCCACCCCCCACATAAAGCAAGCTAAAGAACACTAAAACATACATTTAACACACACAAACAAACAACAAAGAAGGAAGAGACAGACAGACTGTTGGCGAGGCAGCCATTGCTGGCGCCACCCTTTCCTTACTGGAAGTAGCTTAACATTTTTAGCCAATAGGCTAGATAATTTGCAAAGGAAAAATTACCTCAAGCCAGGTTTTTTCTAAAAGAATTGCAGACTACTCCCATTTTCCATGAAAGCTTTTCCGTTACTGTCACCCGATCTCTCATGTCCTTAGCTCTGCTGGATAACTGGAAAGAAACATGAACAGTGGTATTAAATAATATGATTTTTGTAAGGCAGTACAGTAGATTGGAACATTGATATATTTACTCAACAGTATTTTATGCTTTTTACCCCAAATTCAGCAGCATAGCCTGGAAACAGGAAACCTGATGTACAGATAACCATCGTTGAACGGATCTTAGGAGAGGGAATTACAATCGTTATTGCCAATTGTCCACTATAACTGAGTAAGGATTCGCCCCGTCCACCTAGCTCTCACTCCGTGAAACAATGAGTTGTTTTGAAATACAAAGTTTTCACCTGTTTTCCGTGGACACGGCTGGGCTATATTCTGCATTGTGGCATTGACACCACATTGTAGCATCCATGGAAGAACTATAGACAAAAGTTGAGACAGAAAACTATAGACAGAATTTGGTTGTGAATAGTAGCGAACGATGAATGAACTGAAACTCTATGACTATCCCCATCCTCAACAATGGAAAAGACAAGGCTGACATTGGCAGCTATCTTCAAAATGAAAGATATCACTGCCAAGCGAACAATCTAATTTTGCCACCACTCAAGGCCCAACTATGATAGAAAGACCTTCTCTGCCGATTTATTTCCCTTCATATGACTTCACAAAGTAGCACATTCATGAGGATGTAGGCCCCAACAATATTGTGGTTGTGGTGCTGAAAGCATGGTGTCCAATGTGAACACCATGGGGCTCTTGCCCTGCTGCTCCAGTATAGCTGCAGTGCTGGCAATGTCCTGGCAAAGTGGAAGGGACATCCTTCTGCAAAGCAAAGAATGAAGTCAATCCAGACACTTACAGCCTTATGAGCCAACATCCCATCAGTAAATTGATGGAATATGTCACTGATTGGCACTATCTTGTGATACTTAGACAATAAACTGTTCAGCGACGCTCAGTTGGCATTTTGCCATGTCCACTTAGCCACAGAACTCATTACAGCCATTAAATGGAGTAAAGAGCTGAATTCTAGAGATCAATTGTGGATGATTACCCCGGGCATAGAAGTAACATTTGACCGAGGCATCCTGGTAAAACGAGTAGGGATCAGGGAGCAATTCACCACTTCCCAAAGTCCTATCAATTGCAAATAAACATGTTTGTGGTTATTGGAAGTCAGCCATCTTCTCCTCAAAACATCACTGTAAGTGTTCCTCAAAGTAGTCTTTACCATCTTCATCTGCTTTATTATAAGCCTTTCCTCTCTCGTGGCAGAAACGAGAATGTAGCTGATTTATTGCACAAATTTCATCTACAGTTCATTCGAAAATGTTCCCAAAATACACCGAGACATGGACAACATTCAGCTAATAGGCTTTGTTCGACAATAATTCACACCACATGCATTCAAGACAATGACAACCTCTAATAAAGAACATAAAGACAATTTACTTGATATTTAGTGGTATTAACATTGCCAAATTCCCATTAAATATTCAGGAGGTTACTAGAAACTGCTGTATAAATAGTTCAGAGCTGAGATTAGAAACATAGAAAATAGGTGCAGGTGTTGGCCATTCGGCCCTTCAAGCATTCAATATGATCTAGGTTGATCATCCAAAATCAGTACCCCGTTCTGTCTTTTTCCCCATATCCCTTTATTACCTTTGCTCGAAGAGCAAAATCTACACTCTCTTGAAAGCATCCAGTGAATTGGCTTCCACTGCCTTCTGTGGCAGAGAATTCCACAGGTTCACAACTCTGGGTGAAAAGGTTTTTCTTCATCTCAGTCCTAAATGGCCTACCTCTTATTCTTAAACTGTGACCCCTGGTTTCGGACTCCCCCAACATCGGGACCATTTTTTCTGCATCTATTTTGTCCAATCCTCTAAGAATTTTACATCTTTCTATAAGATCTCCTCTCATTCTTCTAAATTCCAGCGAATACAAGCCCAGTCGACCCATTCATTCATCATATGACAGTATTGCCATCCCGGGAATTAACCTAGTGAACCTACGCTGCACTCCCTCAATAGCATTAATGTCCTTCCTCAAATTAGGAGATCAAAATTGCACACAATGCTCCAGGTGCAGTCTCACCAGGGCTCTGTCCAACTGCAGTAGGACCTCCTTGCTCCTAAACTCAAATCCTCTTGCAATGAAGGCCAACATGCCATTAGCTTCTTTCACTGCCAGGTCAGAAGCTGGATATCATGCAAGTGAGGGGTTCACATCCAGACTCCCCAAATCCAGGAATGTGCTGGGATCCCTCCATTTATGGTGATGAGTGCAGCTCCCATAGCCGTTAAGCACCATTGACATGTCCAGGGTCTTGATCAGCATCGTAAACATTCCCTACTGTTGGTTTACCTTACCATCCATTGGCAAGGTAACTCTGCAGGCACCTGCCCATCCCAGTTTTACCACCAGAAGGTCAAATGCATCAGGGTCATGAGAACTGCACCATTTTAGTGGGGAACTGTACATCACTCCCATAATCTGTTCACCAAAATACTGGAACTCATTAACAGTATAGGGTTCATACTCTACATCAACTGCACTGGTTCACCTGGTTGAGTCCCGGTACACTCACTGTACAGATTGAATCATGTTTAGTAGTGGATTGTTTGCCACTCGCAGAGTGGCTAAAATGCATGTAATGAAAAAGCAGTGCCTGGCATTTGCTGACAGAGCTACAGAAACAGACTAGAAATATATATATTTTTTTGACTGGAAGCGTCAGGTAGATAATGAAAGTGGCCCTGTTCCAACAATTTAAGAATTGTTAATTTCCATTTTAAGTAAAATGCTCAAATATATTTTGGCTTAAAAATGAACAGACACATTTTACAACATGTTCAGATTAAAATTACACCTACTTCAAGCGAACTAACCTGATGCAATTCTTTTTCCCCAGTAGGGTACTTAAAGAGTTACAATAGTTTAGTTATGTAGTAAATCTAGCTGAAATAATTTGTTGTTTCAGTAAATGCATGAATCTATAAAATTTGCATGAAAAAGCTAGAATCCCAATATCTGCAGATTCTTAAGTGAGAATTGAATCTGACAGTACCAAACATCTAAAGAAACGAGGATTTAATTTTCTAGTTTCAGGCTATATAAATTCAATAAGTTTTTAGTCAAATATAATTTTCAATAAAAATCCATCCTTTTCATAGAAAGATATTCAGAATTGTGGCCAGCTTTAAACATGACAATCCATTTATTTGATGCAGACAATAGCATGTTAGAATACTCTGCATTAATCTACAGCCTGAAGATAAAGAGTATAATATAGTTCAACAGTCTGTGACTGAGCTTTGGTCTATCTTGGGATCATTTGGGAGGTGTTTCATATCCCTTCACTTGAAAGTGGATTTATAATCTCACCTATGATCTTCTGCTTGGCGCTAAGCAGTTGCTACACATTTGCTAATATTGAACTAGCTCAGAAAGGCACACGTACTGTAATTATTTCCTTCCTAGTTCAAACAATTATGGTACAAGCTTGCGGGCAATATTTAAAAGGTACTGAAGCGCTAAAGATTCATAGATTTTTACAGCATGGAAGCACACCCTTCAGCCCATTGTGCCCATCCCAGCCAAGCTTATTTGCCTACATTTGACCAATGTACCTCTAAACCTTTCCAATCCTGTCAAAACTCAAATATTCACTCAGAACCTACATCTGATCTGAACACTCAACAGAAATACAGTATTATTGAGAATGTTTTAGCCCAATGACCAATGGTATATTTCTAGGAACTATTATGCTAGTTTTGAAACTTATTTATATTCATGATCCAACTTATATCCTTCCCAAAAAGTTAACAAATTGAAATAAATGTAAACAATGATAATTTAGTTACCACAACTAAATTGTCAGAATATATTGCAATCCCCAGAGAGATTGAACTCTGCATATTTGTCAGCTATTCAGGAGAAAATTCTAACTGGATAACATCTCTTATTACTGGTATTGAAGGGTAAAAATTACACTATAAACATAAGTATGGGCTGCTGTGAAGAATCAAATTGTTATACATCAAGTACAGTCCTACCTTTAAACTCAAGTAATGCTGCAACGGATTTTGCAAAATATCTCCTCCAGAGTTATAGGGTCTTAGAGTTGTATGATATAGAACCAGGCCTTTTGGCCCACTCCATCTATACTAACCATCGTGTATGTATGCTACTACCACTTGGCCTTAAATCCATATCCTTTTTCGCCCTCCTCATTAAAACACCTGCAAAGATGCCACTTAAATGTTGTTACTGTTCCTGCCTCCACCAACTCCTCCAGATACCAACTACTATATGCAAAGATTACCTCTCAGATCTTCTTTAAAGCTACATGTCCTCTACTTTTACACAGCCTACCACAGAAACAGACACTGGCTCTATACCCTATCTATGCCTCTCATATCAGGTCACCTCTCAGTCTCCTTTGCTCCAGGGAAGCCTACACAATCTCCCCAGATAATGCACAATCTTCCATCCAGACACCTCCTTGTGATTCTTTTCTGTGCCATCTCTAACTTTATCATATTCCACCTGTGGACCAGAAAACCACACAATGTTCCAAGTGCTCCAACAATCAATGTTTTGTACAACTATAATATGACGTCCCATATTCAGTGATTTAGCCAACGAAAGCTAGAACACCATATGCTTTCCTCACTACCCTGTCTACCCGCACTTCCAATTTTGGGGAACTGCGTACTTGAAACCCAAGGTGTCTCCAGGCCCCTCCAGAAGAGTTACTTAAGACAGGTACCATCACAATGTTAAAAAAAAAAATGGACAGGTACGTGGATAGGATAGGTTTAGAAGGATATGAACCAAATGTGGGCAGTGGGCACTAATGTAGATAGGGCATGTTAGTTGGTGTGGGTGAGTTGGGTCGAAAGGCCTGTTTCCACGCTGTATGACTATAACCAGCCCTATCTTATTCCATAAATATCTTGAAGCTAATAGAATTATAGCCACTAGTCTTAAAGTATCCCCCCTCTCCTCTTTGACAGATTAACCACTTGACCAGTGTCATTTTCTAAAGAAAGATTGAGTGTGGACCCCTTTTCCTGTGGGGCCATCTAGATATCCTTTCAGAAAGCTCTCTTGGCACACATCCCTTAGATCCAAGGTAGGCCCCATGATATTATGGACGTTAAAATCAGCTGCCATTACAACTCTGTTATTACTGCACACATCTTTGATTTCCTTACATATTTGTTCCTCTAGTTGCTGCTGACTATCAAGGGGCATATGGTATAATCCTGTCAAAGTGATCACCCCTTTCTTATTTCTAAATTCTACCCATATAACCTTGCTGGATGTTTGCCCCCCCTCCCAGGAATATCCTAAGTTAAGTACTGGCATAATGTTCCCCAAAATCAATTTTGCAACTTCACCTCCTCTCTTACTTCCACCTATGTCATGTTCTGTGGGATTCTAAGCTTTGATCTGATTACACAAAGTAGCTGCAACAGGGATGCAAGTCAATCTTTTCCATGGTGGGAAGGGTGTGTTATATGAGAATTTTGCCCGAACAGTCTGTGACCCATAGTGCTGTGGCCATAGCGCTATGTTTAAACCCCATAGCGCTGTGGCCGGTAGCACTATATTTAAACCCCATATTTAGAACCCATAGCGCTGCAGCCGACAGTTTTTGTTTAAATTCCCACACACTAAGCCGACAAATGCGGGCAGAGTTGTGAATTTATGGAATTCCCTGCCACAGAGGACAGTGGAGGCCAAATCACTGGATGGATTTAAGAGAGTGTTAGATAGAGCTCTAGGGGCTAGTGGAGTCGAGGGATGTGGGGAGAAGGCAGGCACGAGTTATTGATAGGGGACAATCAGCCATGATCACAATGAATGGCCTCCTGCACCTATTTTCTATGTTTCTATGACAACGCTCTGTTTAAACATTTGGGCGCCAAACTGGCAGTGCTGTGTGTATTGATTTGAGCATGTATAAAGGCAGGCGCCAGCAAGCCAGAAGTTAGTTCAAGTTCATATACGGGAGGGGTTCACCGACGGGCTGAGTCACGATCAGCTCCGCGGATGGAGGCAGAGAGAAAGAGGCGTGTACTGCTGTAAAACGGATCCTGCGCATACCGAGACAAGTTTTGTTTTTGTCCTCTCTTGTGAATAAAACTGATTTGTAACCGAACCGAACAGGTGAGTCTTTTTCTGTTCTACTAGTCATGTCCTTGAACCTGTTCCCTTGTAAAAGATGTCACCAGTTACACGGGACATTTGTTCCTCAGCACGAGAGGAAGAATATTTAAAGAAGTTGCAATTTTAGTTCGCCAACTTTTAAGACTTTGTGACTCCATTTTGTATTAGTACACAGTTTACCAACTGAGATGAATGCTAGAAAGAAATGGATGACCCTTATGCGGAGTCTCCAAATCCAACATTGAGGTAGAATGTCAGCACATCAAGTAGAACCTCAGTTATCCGAAGAATGTCCCTGCAAGCGCTACAGTAATTTACAAGCTTATATACAATATGAAGATATTGTCACTAATGGTCCACCTGGGTAGATCTGTAGTCCGAAGAAAGGTATCGATCCGAAATGAAATGTCACCTGTTCATTCCATCCACAAATGCTGCCTGGCCGATGAGTTACTTCAGCACCTTATGTGTTACAGATCCAGCAATCCGGGTTCAGTCCTGGCTTCCAGTGCTGCCTGAGAGTTTGCATATATTCCATTTGACTGTGGCAGCTCTTTCCGGGTTCTCCAGATCACTAGTTCAGTGGTACTTTATTGTCACATGTACACAAGTACAGCAAAATATTTGCATACAGTATTACTATACATACTTACAATCTTAGTTAAGTACAAGTGTGTACACTGAGACAGTTACAAGAGTCACCATGTTTTTGGAGCCTTTCTTCATGATTCAAGTTCAAGTTATTGTAAATGTAGAGTTCTTAACTTCAGGGCCGTTGTACTTTTCTTCCCTCACTTAAAAAATGTGTGGAATCTGAGTTAATTGGCCACCATAAATTGTCACCACTGGGTGGTTGAGTATTAACATCAGGGGGGGGGGGGGGGGGTTGAATAGAATTTGGGGAGAATAGGTTAAAGAAAAAAAATAATGTGTAATGGGATGTATTGTGAACTGGCAATAGACTCAACAGGCCAAAGTAGACCCCTATGACACAAGGAAATACAGTAAATTTATATCCAGTACAATGGCATGTGTGTAACCCAACTCCCTTTCTGTTCTGGTGCCAGGAAAACTATGATTCAAGCAAAAGACTTGTCTCACCTTCTCCACCATGCTTGCGCATACACACGCACACACATGCACGCGCGTGCACCCACACACACATGCACACACAGCGGAGCACTTCGTTAGCTCTCAATAACTCTGACCTCATCATGCATTGTCTCCGTTTATTTATTTCAGAAAGTCCACATGTTCACGGAGAATTGTTTAACGTGTTGAAATTCCCCCCTCGTTATAAATTATAGATAATCCCTTTTACCACACCCCCACCAACGACCATGAACAAATTACGCATGCAAGAGGCTAAACAACCAGCATTATGTAATTTATGCATTATTGTAAAATGTGCAAGACATCCAAAAATACATTAAATTAATAAACCCAAAACTCTGCAAACCAGAAATCTTTTTTAGAAGATTAGTTTTTATCTTTTTTTCTACCATTTCAACTTGCCTAAAGGTTAGAAGGTTTCTCTGTCGATCATTATGTTTCTTTATCCATTGGAGACTACAGTAAACAGTACCAGACTCCTAATTTCACATTTTGATTAGCTACAATCAGGCTGCCCATGTATAATTGAACCTCTTTTGCTGAATGCTTTGCATGCATAATTCATACGCTGGAAGTGAGCAGCCGGGCAAGGATGTGCTTTCCTTGATCAGATGTCACGACTCAAATTCCTGTCATCATCAATCACAGATGTGTTCAGGTACATTACACTTTACCTGCAAAGCAGCACTCCAGGTTGTGGCTGTGGATTATCAAGGTGCTTCGCGGAGCTTGGCTCATCAATTTCTGTGTGTTGGATGGAACTGCAGATGCTGGTTTAAACTGAAGATAGACACAAAAAGCTGGAGTAGCTCAGCGGGTCAGACAGCCTCTCTGGAGAGACCTGAAAAGTCACCTATTTCCTTTCTCCAGTGATGCTGTTGAAGAAGGGTCTCGACCCGAAGCGTCGCCTATCTCCTTCGCTCCTTAGATGCTGCTGCACCCGCTGAGTTTCTCCAGCTTTTTGTGTAACCCTGTCTGACCTGCTGAGTTACTCCAGCATTTTGTGTCTATCATCAATTTTTATATCAGGTCAAGCCTGATATATCAGGTATCTTAATAATGCATCCTGAAAATACTTTCTAATCTGTTTTGTTATTCGCGGGGATACCGTTAAATTTAGTAGCATCCTTTATTTTGCGCTTTAAGTGGTATTGAGGTTTTTTTTACAAAAATCTTGCTTTTTTTACATAAACTATAATAGAATCAGTTTATTAATTTCATGTACTTGTGGAGATCTTGCAACATTTTGCAATAGTCCATAAGTTACATAATGCAGGTTGTTTAGCAACAGCAATCATTGTTTTGAGAGCTCTTGACATTTCAAACATGAGTTAAAGAGTCAGTGGTTCTAATGACACAATTTACTGTAACTGTATGAATTTACTGCATTATGTTTTTATGAAATGCATTGAATTTCACCCAGTGCATCAAGGTATTCCATCAATGTTAGGATCCTCCTTTGTATCTGTCAGTTATATGTCCTCATGCTCCAAAGCAGTGATAGCTGGCCATTAATTTTTTTTTCCTTTGTCCCAAGTTAAGGGAAGGCATTTTTGCTCACAACAGATACTTAAAAATGGTAACAGAATAGAAGGAAAGCCGACCTTATGTTACCTTCTCATCCTTTCTCATTTATTTTTCCTCCTGAATAGGGAGGGTCAAACGCATGTTCACGAACAAGCTGTATGACAGATGTGTTACACCAGATGACGATTACCCTTGCCAACAAAACCCTAGTATTAAAAAAATATCTAATTGGGTGACAAAAATGTAACAACTTGTATTTGTTACCACTTCCTTCTTCCTAATAACTGCCTGTGGAAGGATGTCCAAAGCTAACAACTGCAATTTGAGAAGGAGAAGGTTTAAATCAGAAGTGTCAGTGTTGCAGTTGAACAAAGGGGACTATGGAGGCATGAGAGAGGCGCTGGCCAAGGTCGACTGGAAAAGGATCATAGCTGGAATGACGGTGGAACAGCAATAGCAGGAATTTTTGGGCATAATCCAGAAAATGCAGGATCATTTCATTCCAAAGAGGAAGAAAGATTCTAAGGGGAGTAAGCGGCAACCGTGGCTGACAAGGGAAGTCAGGGACGGTATAAAACTAAAAACAAAGTGTATAATATAGCAGAGAGTAACGGGAAGCCAGAGGATTGGGAAACTTTCAAAGGACAACAGAAGGTAACAAAAAGGGCAATAACGGGACGAAAAGATGAAGTACGAGGGTAGGTTGGCCAAGAATATATAGATGGATTGTAAACGCTTCTTTAGGTATGTTAAGATAAAAATATTAGTAAAGACAAATATGGGTCCCTTGAAGGCAGTAACAGGTGAAATTATTTTGGGGAACAAGGAAATGGCTGAAGAGTTGAACAGGCACTTGTTGGGTGAGATTGGGATAGGTTGTGATTGTTTGTGTCTTCACTAAGGAAGACACAAACAATCTCCCAGATGTACTATAGGACAGAGGATCTAGGGAGATGGAGGAACTGAAAGAAATTTGCATTAGGAGAGAAATAATATTGGGTAGACTGATGGGACTGAAGGCTGATAAATCCTCAGGGCCTGATGGTCTGCATCCCAGGGCACTCAAGGAGGTGGCTCTAGAAATCGCGGATGCATTGGTGATCATTTTCCAATGTTCTATAAATTCAGGATCAGTTCCTGTGGATAGGAGGGTAGCTAATGTTATCCCACATTTCAAGAAAGAAGTGAGAGGGAAATTGTAGAATTATAGACCAGTTAGCCTGACATCGGTGGTGGGGAAGTCAATTATTAAAGAAGAATAACGGCGCAGTTTGATAGCAATAAAAGGATCGGTCCGAGTTAGCATGGATTTATGAAGGGGAAATCCTGCTTGACTAATCTTCTGGAATTTTTTGAGCATGTGACAAGTGAAATGGATGAAGGGGAGTCAATGGCTGTAGCGTATCTGGTCTTTCAGAAAGCCTTTGATAAGGTTCCGCACAGGAGATTAGTGGGCAAAATTAGAACACATGGTATTGGGGATAGGGTATTGACATGGATAGATTTGTTGGCAGACAGGAAACAAAGAGTAGAAATAAACGGGTCCCTGTCAGAATGGTAGGCAGTGGCCACAAGACTCGGCATATATATTTTTACAATATATTAATGATTTAGATGATGGAAGTAAAAGTAACACTAGGAAATTTGCAGATGACACAAAGCTGGGTGGCAGCGTGAACTGCAAAGAGGATGCTAGGAGGCTGCATGGTGACTTGGACAGGTTGAGTGTGTGGGCAGATGCAGAACAAATGTAGATAAATGTGAGGTTATCCTCTTTGGCAGCAAGAGCAAGGAGGCAGATTGTTATCTCAATTGAGTCAATTAGGGAAAAAGGGAAGTGCCACGAGACCTGGGTGTCCTTGTACACCAGTCACTGAAAGTAAACATTCAGGTACAACAGGCAGTGAAGAAAGCTAATGGCATGTTGGCCTTCATAACGAGAGGATTTGAGTATAGGAATAAATAGGTCCTTCTGCAGTTGTACATGGCCCTGGTGAGACCATATCTGGAGTATTGTGTGCAGTTTTGGCATCCTAATTTGAGGAAGGACATCTCTTGCTATTGAGGCAGTGCAGCGTAGGTTCACGGGGTTAATCCCCGGAATGGTGGGACTGTCGTATGAGGAAAGATTTGAAAGACTGGGCTTGGATTCCCTGGAATTTAAAAAGATGAGAGGGGTTCTTGTAGAACATATAAAATTATAAAAGGACTGGACAAGCTAGATACAGGAAAAATGTTCCCAATGTAGGGGGAGTCCAGAACCAAGGGCCACAGTCTAAGAATAAAGGGAATGCCATTTGAAACTGTGATGAGAAAATACTTTTTCACCCAGGGAGTTGTGAATTTGTGGAATTCTCTGCCACAGAAGGCAGTAGAGGCCTTTTCACTGGACGCATTTAAAATAGAGTTAGATAGAGCTCTTGGAGTTAGCGGAATCAAGAAATATGGGGAGAAGGCAGGCACCGGTTACTGATTGTGGATGATCAGCCATGACTACCTTGAATGGGAGTGCTGGCTCGAAGGGCCAAATTCCTCCTCCTGCACCTATTTTCGATGTTTCTATGTCTATGTTTCTATGACATGACACATCATTAGACAGCTAAAAAAGTTATTGTGCCAATTGCAGTCTAACCAATGGAGGTCCAATTGGTAATTTAATGATGCACATGGGCAGGATATGTCACATGTGTATTGGCATTTGAGTATCAAGTTTATACTGGCACAACCTTGTCCTTATCTTCAGACTATCCTGCACCCACCCTTCAGTAACTCAGGTGTGGGTCAATTGACTGATCCACCAAGACCAAGATCATGATGGCCGTAGTTTTTCCTTGGTTGCAGATGCCTCTTTGACGCAAGCTGGCTGACCAATTATTTCTACTAATCAGCGACCTAGATTACACTATTGACTCTTGTACTTGGTTCCCTCTTGTTTAGCAAGCTTCCTACAGTTAATTCACATAGCTATTGTTTGCTCAGTCTGAAAAAAGATTTCAACCCAAAGCGTCACCTATTTATTTTCTCCAGAGGCGCTGCCTGCCCCGTTGTGTTACTCCAGCATGTTGTGTCTGTCTATTGTTTTTCTGTAACTGATTAATGATCAATTAACAGGGTCCTGGGTCAACAGTTTCCGCTGATTTACATTGTGGCACAGCTATTTCAGATACTTTTGGTTAATCAGCATTTTCTTACTTTAATGGTAAGAATAGTACCACGTAACCTTTATGTTGTCTTTTGCATTTCTGTTAAAAAATAAATACAATTGGATTGAGAAAGATTGCAAATAATTGAATAGATTTGAAAACTGACATGGTCGTGGCAGCATTAAAAAAAAGATTGCAATTGCAACCAATAAGTCCTTTTCTACTGTATATGAGGATTAGGTGCAGAAAAATGTTTTTTTTAAAAAGTACTGTGAAAATAGAGTGTTTCAACTTAAATGCATTTTTAGTTTTGGCTTTCCTTTGAGAGAAATTATGGAATGGCATCAGTAGTGAGATCTAATAAACACAGTCAGAGGGGGTTATGAAAGCCAGATTTTTGGTTAAAACAGCAGCGTTTAATGGCAGACCTTTCATATAGTTTGCACCACAGCTGCTCAGCCAACAGTTTATATTTATGACAGTTTAGGAATATTGCCTGGAAAATAATTTTATGGATATTGCTTGTTAAAACCTTTCTGTTACAATGCATTTGAAAACTGTATTTTATTGAAAGAGAAGTACATGCAGATCTGCACTTTGCAGTACCCTCTTCTAAATGTTATGTTTTTCTTTCACATCAACAGATGCAGCAGCTCTTCTATGAGAATTATGAGCACAACAAAAAGGGGTACATTCAGGATTTGCATAACAGCAAGATTCATAATGCTATCACACTCCATCCCAATAAAAGACCCTCCTATCAATATAGACTGCATAACTACTTGCTAACCCGAAAAGTTTCAGAGCTACGCCATCGCACCATCCAGTTGCATCGAGAAAGTGCTTCCATGAGCAAGCTCAGCAATACTGAAGTGCGCAAGGAGGATCAACAGCTTGGTATGATGCCTTCTTTTATGCGTTTCCAGCCTCAAGACAGAAACGAGGTCCTTGAGTGGGAATTTCTGACTGGGAAGCACCTTTATAGCATGGTGGAGACACAAATCCCTAGGCAAGGCATCAACAGTATGCTGCGTGCAGCCCTGGATGACTGTATAATGCAAGTTATGGAAATGATCAACTGGAATTCAAAGACAAGAGGACGTGTAATTGAATTTAAAGAAATTCAATATGGCTATCGCAGAGTTAATCCCATGTATGGTGCAGATTACATCCTGGATCTGTTGCTACTTTACAAGAAGCATAAAGGGAGAAAGGTAACGGTTCCTGTGAGACGCCATGCTTACATTCAACAATCGTTCAGTAAACCATTCATGAAGGAGGCTGAAGAACTTAATGCCAGAGAGCTTGCAGAAAGCATAAACAGTGAGGCTCAGTCATTCTCTTTCCTCTCAAACTCACTGAAGATCTTTTCACCATTCCAATTCACAGAGAGCACCAAAGAGCTGAAGCAGCGAAATGACCAGAAAGTTCACATCCTAGTCCCCCTCACTGGAAGGTACGACATATTTGTCCGGTTCATGGAGAACTTTGAGAAAACTTGCCTTATTCCAAAGCAGAATGTAAAATTATCCATATTGTTATTCAATTCTGATTCAGTCCCAGACGAAGGCAATCACATGCAATTAATGAATGAGCTCAGCCGAAAGTATCCTACAGCAGATATGACCATTCTCCCAATGAGGGGAGAGTTCTCCAGAGGCTTGGCCCTAGAAATGGGCTCCTCTTCGTTACATAATGACAGTTTGTTGCTCTTCTGCGACATCGACTTAATTTTTATTCCAGACTTTCTGCAGAGATGTAGGGACAATACAATTCAGGGAGAACAAGTTTATTTTCCTGTAATCTTTAGTCAGTATGACCCAAAAATAGTTTATGGTGGGAATCCTGTAAATGATAACAACTTTGTTTTCACGAAGAAGACCGGTTTCTGGAGGGATTATGGCTTTGGAATTGTTTGCATATACAAGAGCGATTTATTGCAAGTTGGCGGATTCGATACTTCCATTCAGGGTTGGGGGCTGGAGGATGTTGATCTTTTTACTAAGGTGATCTCTTCCGGCTTGACTGCATTTAGAAGCCAAGAAATTGGGGTTGTCCACATTTATCACCCTGTTCACTGTGATCCTAACATAGATCCTAAGCAATACAAGATGTGTCTAGGGTCCAAAGCAAGTACATTTGGATCGACAATGCAGCTAGCTGAACTCTGGCTTGAAAAACATCTAAATGGTGGATACAACAGAACTATATCCTGACATTCAAGCTCCTCATCTAACTCTTCAAAGGGTTTTACCTCAGATTTTTACATTGTTATGCTTTTGGTTCTCCAGTCACCTCTTCCAAAGAAGATTTTCAAAGCATTAAGACAAGGTGAATAACATTCATGAATATTTTAATGTCCTATGGAAAGTGCTTTGAAAATGGTTTTTTTTGATCATTGCCTAAAAGTGGGGAGATTCAAAACACTTGAGAGTACTGTTGGTCGTATTTCTCCTGCAGACTTTGTAAAAGTGCTTTGTGTGACAGAATCTGAACTCCAAGTCAAATCTGATACGTTGGAAATAATACCACAAAAGTGCTTTAAGCTTCAAGTGGGAAAGAACTATTGTAGACTTTTTAATTTATGTTCAGACTTTAAAATTGTTGACATTCACCATCTGCAGTATTTTTTAATAACTATGTGAACAAATGTATGATTGTATGTTTGCTTTTAAAAACTTTTATGTGGGAATATATTCTCGCAAGATTACAGGTACTGGTGACCAAGCTCGAAATGTCAGAAAATGTATGTATTCCGTATAATGTGTACAGCGAGTTTAGATGACTCCTGGTTTCTTCAATGGAAACATGCTGCAAGTAGGCATGTATCTTCATTCCTTTAGCTTTTTGTCTTTAAATGCCCCTACAGTTTGCCGCTTAGAAATCACCTGAGAACAATCCTATTTATAATAAAGTATCTGCATAACATTATTTCACTTCCTAAACATGGTTGGATTGTTTTTGTCGATTTTATGAATATCACTCATTCAAGGAACAACTCGCTGTTTTAATGAAGGTGTTTTATTATTTAATTAATAATTTTTACATTGGTCAAGTCGTCTTTGGAAATACCCAGATCTACTGCTGAAAATAGATTGGAAATTTTCTGAAAAGCCATTGTTACTATACACCTGAAATCCCTCTACTTTTCCATGGTTACTTTACCCAGTTGGGTGTCGTTGCTCTTTGTGCCAGATTTCAGTTTGCTGCCACTTGGGGTGGAATATTATTGTCCTTAGATCAACCAAAATGGTCAGAGTAGCTATGTTGGGTCTTTAAGAAGATGGAGTTGTGAAATCTCCTTGAGTCATGGCAGTGAGTCAGTGCAACATCTTGAGCTGAAATTAAAACAGATAGTGCTGGAAACATGCCCATCTGTGGAGAGGAAAGTAGGGCTGACACCAGAAATGGAAAAGAAAGATAAATGTGCTTTAAGTTGCAGAGAGAGGGAGAAGGGTAAAAAGATCTGAGGGAATATGAGAATATCTATGTTAGATACAGACCGAGGCTGTCCAGATGATTAATACCTTTGTTCCTTTGATGAATTAAAGTGAGACAAAGAATAGACCAGTTATGACACAAACATAAGTTGGAAGTGGCTATCAGGGTCACATTAGTAGACTGAATTTAGTAGTCATCACGCAACATGTGTTTGGTTTCTCCAGTGTAGCGGATACTATCAAATGCAGTGTACTAAATTCAAAGAAAGGCAAGTGATTTGCAGCTTCATCTTGAATGGTGGCTGGGTCCCTGGATAGTGCAAGGAAATAAGATGAAAGAACAAGTGTTCCTGAGAATATGCGGTGAGAAGGGGATTTGCTTTGAGGGAACACTCCCTCAGAAAGTCAAAAGAAGAGGGGAAGATGCATTGAGAGGTGGAATTTTAATACAGTTAGTCGGGATTTAAAGAGGAAGGTGGAGGCCGGCAGGGCAGAGGGCGTTTCACCACCAAGGGCGGGGAACACATGAACAGAGGTGGCATCTATAGCCAGCTTGTAAGTTTCCCCTCTGCCCTTTGCTCCAGCAGGACTTAATAAATTGAATAGATTTTTTTAATGCAATTTTCTCTTTTATCTTCAATGGCACAATTCCAAAGTTGCCAATAACTTGTGGGTTGATACCAACAGAGTGGCATAAAGTACTAGGTCAGTTTAGTCAGTCAACACAGGTTTGGGGATGTGAGTTATTGTGGATGTCACCAAATAGTTATCTGGGGAGGAGAGAGTTCAGACGGAGTTAAGAGTTTGGGGAAAGCTAGAGGATTATGATCACTATACAATACTTAAGCAACCTCAAAATGCTACAAAATCCTGCTTCTGTATGGAGGTCCCAGAACAGGATGAAGATTATCAATGCAAGAAAACTAATTCAATTTCTCTCTCTCCTGTTCCCTGACCTCAAAAGTTCCAGAGCATGGAAATAGACCCTTCCACTCATGCCGACCTATTTGTTCCAATTCCATTTACCAGCACTTGGTCTGTATTTAGGAGTGTGATGATAAAAAAAAAACTTCCTGTGGATAATTGCCAATCTATGGATCTCTCAATCCATGAAGCCTTTGAATACACACACCAAGATTCATAATTAATCTCCTGTTTAGCATCCCTCTATACTCACAATTTTGCACATCTCCACAGCCATTAATTTTTACTTCCAATCTGCTCCATCATACTCTTCTCCGATGATCCTGGTTTGCAAATAGGAGTTTGGGGAAGAAAGCCTTTGAAAAAAGTTTCAACGGCTGTGAGCCCAGGCCGATTTCGGCGATCATTTGCCTGCTTCTGCTGCTGTTGGAGGTGAGACGTTGCGCCGCGCCAGGGTCTTGGACCTGTCCCACTTTAGCCGTCAGTTACGCGGCAGGCCGGTGGCACGCGAAAATTTTGTTCAGGACGAAGTCCACACTCCTCCACACCACTCCATGCGCCCGTCCCGCACTACCCACGCGCTACCCACACGCTAGAAGGTCTCGTAAATGGCGCGGGAATGACAGCCAACTGGGACAGGCCCTTAAGACATTAAAAATGTGTACTAAAGCAGAAGGGTTCAGAAATTGCACTGAGCTGTTACGATTGAAAGGTGTGTGGTTTAAAACAAGCAGGAATAGTGCAATAGTGGGGAGAGGGCAGAGAGCTCTGGACAGACAGCTTTCAACTTGCAGTTGGAACTTCTTTTTCAGGTTAAAATGCAGGCGATTTCAGAACAAATAGATCTGAAGCAGTGGAAGGACACCAACGATGTTGCTGAAAATTAAGGGCCTGTCCTACAAGCATGCAACTCTATGCGATGAACGCGATCAAACTAGAAGCGGGGGCTGCGCGGAGGTCGGGTGATCCCCTGTACAGGGCCGTTCCCACCAGCATGCGCCTGCATGCGGCAAGCGCGACCAAACCGGCAGCAGGGGTCGTGCGGAGGTCGGGTGAGTGGCGCAACGCGGCGCAAAGTGAGGCAAACTTGGAGCGAAGTCTAAGGTAAGTTCGCTAGGACAGAGAGGGGCACACAGAGGCACACACACACAGAGGGCCACGGAGCCACACACATAGAGGGTCACGGAGGTACCTACAGATAAGTTCACGGAGGCACGATGTCGGGGCGGTGTGTCATGCGTCGAGGCGACTGCAAGCAGACAAGCCCTTGCCGCGCGGAATTTTTGAACATAGTCAGTTTTTCGTAGCCCCGCGCGATGTCGGGACGAACTCCGCACGGCTCCAGCGATTGAAGTGGGACTGGCCCAGCGACACCGGATGGCTCAAGCAACCACGTTAGGTCGCGCTAATCGCATAGAGTTGCATGCTTGTAGGACAGGCCCTTTAGTTAATGAGGGAGCACATTCACTAAATGAGTGACGGTGAAAAAAACACCACACCGTCTGTGTTTGTGTCACTTTCTCATAAAATAGGTTTTTCAATTAGCACTGCCCTTTAAATTATTCTGAACAAGCATGTCCCAGAAATGTTAAACTCTCTCCACAGAAGCTGACATGCTGAGCACATGAAGAATTTTTTTTTTATTTCAGATTTTTAGCATCTGCAGTATTTTACTTTTGCTTTACAGGTATTTCGCCTCTCAAGATGCACATAACAAAAGCATAAAACTAAGCTGCAACACAGAAGTCTGCTTGCCACTCAGTACCTCAAGCTGCATTGGGAACAATCCACAAAGGATTATAGTGCACCATTAAACCTCTTTCCTTACCACTTGCCTAATTATTTTTTAACATAGAGTACAAACAGCATACATAATGAAGACTCGCTCTGCTGTTGCTTGCAAGCTATCAGGTCAGCTCACTTGTGGGACACAAATCATGTCTTTGTTAATCTGTCCTCTGTTCTGGTAACAAAGTGCTACAACATGAAAATATATTCAATTATACAGTAATTAAGTAGCTTTGTCACACGTGCTCAATGTTCAGTGAAGAAACAATTGAGATAAATGGAGGATATCTACACCATCACAAAACGAATCATCCTTGTTAAAGTAGAAACATGGGGAATGAAAATGAAATTATTCTGTATCAAAATCAAACTAAAAAAATAATTGGAATGCAATTAGGCTCAAAGAAAAAAAAAAAAACACTTTTGTACCAGATGTAGAGAAAAAAGAGATTTATGAGTAGGAATTATGGAGTCAGATGAAATAAAAGTGGAAGAGAAGATGAAGAGCCCATCAAAGTCAGCACGAAGCACTGTATGGCACAGATCACCCTCCTACTGTCACTTACTTGGCAGAGTAGTCCCAAAGCTACTGGAATCAAACCACAGCCAGCCTGCTGTGTTCCTGAGGAATGCTCATCGGCTTAGTGTAGAGGAGCGTTTGCTAATCAGGGATTTCATGCCTACAGATACTGCACTGCGGCTTAAGCCACCTCAGCCAGAACTGCAGATATGTACATCATGGGGCAATGAGACTGGAAACTATATGTGATAGTTCCAGGAATCAACCCAAGACTAAAACAGCATACAGCAACGAAACAGACCCTCAATCAATCAATCAATCAAGTTTTATTCGTCATTTGTACATAAGTGCAAGTGAAATGAATTTGCCAGCAGCGCTACAATAAAAAAGAACACACAATAAACAATAGAAATCTACACAAACATCCACCACGGCATTCATCACTGTGATGTGGTGGCAGGTACACAATGTGGCCAGTCCTCCTCCATTATCCCCCGTGATCGGGACCTCAACCCTCCGCAGTCGCCGCTACAGGCGTCCAGATGTACAAACAAGGTAAAAAGTCCATGTAAGTCCTGAATCGGTGCCTCCCCACCGGAGACCGCAGCTTCAAGATGGTGTAGGCTGCAGGCCGGCGGTCAAAGATTTAAAGTCCCCACCGTGCCTCAGCCAGAAGCACCGCAGACTGCAGGGCCAGCGGTCAGAGCTCCTCTCCAGGGATCCTTGGCAAGGGACCCCGCTCCGGATGGTAAGTCCCCGCCAGCCGTTGGAGCTCTTCTCCTCCGGGGTCCCCAGCAAGGGATCCCAGGCTGCGGACGTTGCGCCAGCTGGAGATCCGCTGCTTCAGGCTGCCCCGGGCCAGCGAACGAAGCGTGACCCCCGGCGAAGGCTCGCCCGCTCCGCAATGAAGATTCATGCTGCACCGATGGCTGAAGCCCCGGTTGCAACTCCGGGAAAGGCCAGACCGATCCTTGCTGTTTGACCACAGGGGAGGTGACATGGAAAAAGTTGCCTCTCCGTGGAGGAGGCAACCGAACAGTTTACCCATTACCCCCCCACACAAGACACACAAAGAAACATTAAAAACATTCATTAAATCATACTAAAAAAACAAAAAAGTTGAAAAAAATAACACGCTGCTGGCAGGGCTGCCGGCTTGCAGCGCCCCCACCGCAGCCCAACTTGCCCATGCTTACCAAGATACCCTATCTATGCGAGTCCCACCACATTTGGCCATTATCCCTCTAAACCTCTCCTATCCATGTTGGCTGTGGAAGACCTCCATTATCATCTCTTCCATAGTCCAATAATGGACCATTGTGGGTTCCACCTCTCCTGAATCATTGGTGCTGGCTATGATTTGTTCAGTACCTTTTCATATCTCTAGTTTCCCTCTCCCCTGACTCTCAGTCTCAAGAAGGGTTTTGACATGAAATGTCACCTATCCCTTTCGACCCGCACAATTTCTCCAGCATTTTGTGTCAACCTCTCCCTGTAGCCCTCAGTAATGGGGCAACCAGAACCACATGCAATACTCCAAATGTGGCCGAACCAAACTCCTGTAAACCTGCATCATAACTTCCTCACCTTTGTACTCAATGTCCAGACCAATGAAGGCAAGCTTACCATATGCCTTCTTTACCACTCTATCTACTTGTGTTGCCACAATCAGGGAGTTATTGACTTGAACCCCAAGAACTCTGTACATAGGTGCTGTTAAGGGTCATGCCAATAATTGAATGATTTCTCTTTACATTCAATCCCCCAAAATGCAACGCCTCATTATTGCTCAAATAACTAAACTAAACTCCATCTGCCATTTCTTCACCCATTTCTGTAGCTGATCTATATTCCGCTGTATACCATTTGACAGCCTTCCTCACAGCCCACAACCCCAGCATTTTTGGTGTCATCTGCAAATTTACTAAAAAGTACATTTACTGTTTACATTCAACTAACTTCTATATATCACAAACAGCAGAGTTCCTGAAGAACTCCATTGGTCACAGATTTCTAGCTTGAATTATCCTTCCACCACAACACCCTGTCTTCCATTAGTAAGCCAGCTCTGAATCCAAACAACCAAGTCACTATTAATCCTGTGCATTTTAATGTTTTGGATCATTCTACCATGGGGGACTTTATCAAATGCTTTATTAAACTTCATGTGGGCAACCCTATCTTCATCGTTCACCATCATCTACTCAAAAAACTCAATCAAGTTAGTAAGACGAAACCTACCATGTACAAAGCCATGCTGATTGTCTCTAATTAACCCATTTTCCTACAAATGGAAGTAAATAATATGCCAAAGATTCCTTTGCAATAGGTTCCTTTCCACTAACATGAGGTACACAAACCAATAATTTCCTGGATTCTCTTGACGTTCCTTCTCAGACAAAGGAATAACATTAGCTATCTCCAGACTCCAGGACTTTGCCTGTGGCTAGAGAAGACACAAAGACACAAGACTCCCGCAATCTCTATTACTTCTCTCAATTACCTCTCACACCACCTGTTTGAAAAAGTTACCCCTCAGATTCCTATTCCATCTTTTCCCCTTCACCATAAACGTATGTCCTCTGGTCCTCGATTCACCTAATCTGGGCAAGAGACTCTGTGCATCTACCCGAACTATTCATCTCATGATTTTATATACCTCTATAAGATCACCCCTAATCCTCCTATCGCTTTCTATGGTTAAATACTGGAATTACAGTGCATTCAGAAAGTATTGAGACCCCTTCACTTTTTCCACATTTTGTTACATTACAGCCTTATTTTAAAATGAATTCAATTCTTTTTTTTTAATCATCAATCTACACACAATACTCCAGAATGAAGAAGCGAAAACAGGTGTTTAGAATTTTTTGCAAAGTAATTTAAAATAAATAACTGAAATATCACATTTACATAAGTATTCAGACACTCAAAACAATCAAAATTGAGCTAGGTTCATCCTATTTCTATTGACTATCCTTGAGATGTTTCTACAACTTGATTGGAGCCCACCAGTAGTAAATTCAATTGATTGGACATGATTTGGAAAGGCACACATCTGTCTATATAAGGCCCTGCAGTTGACAGTGCATGTCAGAGCAAAAACCAAGCCATGAAGATGAAGGAATTGTCCATAGACCTCCGAGACAGGATCGTGTCGAGACACAGATCTGGGGAAGGGTATAAAACAATTTATGCAGCATTGCAGGTCCCGAAGACCACAGTGGCCTCCGTCATTTCTAAATGGAAGAACTTTGGAACCACCAGGACTTCATAGGGCTGGCCACCCAGCCAAACTGAGCAATCGGGGGAGAAAGGCTTTGATCAGGGAGGTGACCAAGAACCCGATGGTCACTCTGACAGAGCTCCAGAGTTCCTCTGCGGAGATGGGAGAAACTTCCAGAAGGACAACTATATCTGCAGCACTCCACCAATTGGGCCTTCTTGGTAGAGTGGCCAGACGGAAGCCACTCCTCAGTAAAAGGCCCATGACATCCCGCTTGGAATTTGCCAAAAGGCATGAGAAACAAGATTCTCTGGTCTGATGAAACCAAGATTGAACTCTTTGGCCTGAATGGCAAGTGTCATGTCTGGAGGAAACCAGGCACCGCTCATCACCTGGCCAATACCATACCTACGGTGAAGCATATTGGTGGCAGCATCATGCTGTGGGGATATTTTCAGTGGCAGGGACTGGGAGATTAGTCAAGATCGAGGGAAAGATGAGCAGAGCAAAGTTGCTTAATGAAAACCTGCTCCATAGCGTTCTGGACCTCAGAATGGGGAGGAGGTTCACCTTCCAACAGGACAACAACCCTAAGCACACAGCCAAGACAATGCAGGAGTGGCTTCGTGACAAATCTGTGAATGTCCTTGAGTGGCTCAGCCAGAGCCATGACTTGAACCCGATCGAACATCTCTGGAGGGACCTGAAAATAACTGCGCATTGACGCTCCCCATCCAACCTGACAAAGTTTGAGAAGATCTGCAGAGAAGAATGGGATAAATTACCCAAATACAGGTGTGCCAAGCATGTAGCATCATACCCAAGAAGACTTGAGGCTGTAATCGCTGCCAAAGGTGCCTCAACAAAGTACTGAGTAGAGGGTCTGAATATTTATGTAAATGTCTATTTCAGTTATTTATTTTTAATTACTTTGCAAACATTTCTAAACATCTGTTTTTTTGTTTTTTTTTATTATGGGGTATTATGTGTAGATTGATGATTAAAAAAAGGATTTAATTAATTTTAGAATAAGGCTGTAACATGACAAAATGTAGAAAAAGTGAAGGGGTCTGTATACTTTCTGAAAGCACTGTATGTGATCCTGGAATGCAACACCAATTATTGTTTTAATTCACTAGAAGGTTTCATGAAGTTCACATCAGCATTAACCTTAGCTGATATATTTTTTATATATATATATATATATCCTACTTTAATACATTCTCCACATATACTCCCAGCAGTTCAAACACAAAATGTCATCACTTTAAATTCTCCATAAAATGGAAATTATAATGGAGAAAACAGTGGTATTAACATTGACCTCTAATTTTAGATAGTCCTTGCTTTCTCCCTCCTTCCCCTCCCCTTCCCAACTCTCCGACAAAGCCTACTGTCTCCGCCTCCTCCTTTCTTCCCCCCCCCATCATCAATCTGAAGAAGGGTCTCGACCCGAAACGTCACCTATTCCTTTTCTCCATAGATGCTGCCTCACCCACTGAGTTTCTCCAGCATATTTTGTCTACCAACACTTTATTTAAAGTAACTTTATCTTACACGGAAACTCAAATGGTAACTTTCCTCTAGCATTGCAGACATCTCCACCCTGATCAAACCAGTCCTCCTGATACACAGATCCTGTCTTGCTCCTGTTGTTATGTTGCAGATAGCAGACTCAACTAGTATCTGTTTACTGGTCAGGACTTGCAATGGCACAATCAAGATCAGAAGAATGTGGGATAAACGTCTCATGGTTGACAAGTTAAGTGGTTTATTTCTGTGCTGCAACTGAACTGCAACTTCAGTGTGACACAGCTGCCAGTTGAAATAGTTGACGTAGGCACAATAACAAAATTTAAAAGACATTTGACAGGTATGTGGATAGAACAGGTTTAAAGTGTTGTGGGCCAGGCACAGGCTGATGGGACTATCTTAGATGGGACATAAAGTGCTGGAGTAACTCTAAGAGCCAGGCAGCATCTCTGGAGAACATAGATTGGTGGCATTTTGGGTCGGGAAGCTGAGCATCTTGGCATCTTAGTTTGCTTGTACGAGTTGCACCAAAGAGCCTGTTTCTGTGTTCTTTGGCTCTTGGACTAGACTGATCAATTTCCCTCCAGGGATAAATAACATTCTATTTTATCATATCGTACTATTAAAGTTTCCTGATGAATCAAAGGGATGTCATTGCTGATCTGCTGAATCTGAGAACTGGACTGAAAGATTAACCACTCTCATTCAAGAACATAAACAGTGGCTAATTGTACATTCAACAAAAGTAATGATGAAATGGATTTGACACAGTTCAAAACTAATATGTTTACAATCGGCCAATTTCTTCACTCAGAGACAGGTACAATTGTGACGTTTAAAAAACAGGCACAGCATTTTGGAACGTTTTGAGTGGTCCAAACACAAGCAATTGTAACTAGATCTGTTATAAAACCTAGTCAGCTTGGACAAGTTGGGCCCAAGGGCCTGTTTCCATGCTGTATGGGTCTATGTCTATGACGAGTGTTTTGGAGGATTCTGCTTCAAATCACCTGTAAGCTAAGGGCTTTTGATCAGGCACTGCTCACTTCCAATGACATAAATCAGAATTATTCCAACTTTTTAAAATGTTGATAATGAAAAATAGACAAATAAAATGTGGTTTTGCGTAAATCCAGAATAATACTGCACTAAATATGATACTTTAGTTTAGTGTAGAGATACAGCATGGAAACAGGCCCTTTGGCCCACCGAGTTCACGCCAACCAGTAACACCCCGGGCATTAACACTTTTCTACACATTCTTGACAATTTACAATTTTTACCAAAGTGAAAATTAATCTTGTACTTCTTTGGAGTGTGGGAGGAAACTGGAGCAGAGAAAACCCATGCAGTCACAGGGAGAACATACAAACATCATACACACAGCACCTGTAGTCAGATTATCCCAAGTATATGGCACTGTAAGGCAGCAACTCTACCATTGCGCCACTGAGCCGCCCTTTAATGAAGTTGAAAAGCCCTTCCCTTAGGTGACTCCAAGTTGTACTTTCTCTTGCATGTTTTACAACATGTTTTACAAAATAGCATACATCAATTGAAAGTAACATGGAACAACAATCACCAAAGGAATTGATCAGTCAAATGTGACATGTGCAGTGACATTTTACCTTGGTACAAGTATATTAAAACATCAATGTGCAAAAATGGCAGTCAAAAACTAAAATCCATATAGGATGAAATTTTACCTATGTGTGATTGCATAGAACAAAGAGAGCACGTTAAATTAAAACAATGTAAATTAAGTGAAAGTCCACAACTCTTTGGTGTGATATGAGATCAGAGACAAAGGACCTTCAATTTACTCTAAGCAGTACGAAGCAGAAAATTAGCAGAATTTTCCTTCGCTTATGCAGAAAGTTGTTGAAGCATGAAATACTTTGCCAATGGCTGAGGCAGAAACTACTTAATCTATTAAAGGAGAAATTGGATAAATAATTGAAGCAAATGAATCTTCAGGGTTATGGAGAGCCTGAGTGCAAAGATATGGACACAATTGGCTTCAACAATCTGCTCTGTGCAGTAAACTTCCACGGTTCCATTATCCAACAGTTCAAAGACATTTCTTTGAAGTAGTAATGAATATGAATCGTCAATTTACATATGCTCCAAAAGATTTTCTCTACATCTTGCTGCAATGCAAATCATTCAATATGTAAGACGAATAGCTGTGGCTGTCAAACAATAATAAGGCAGCTTCATGAAATGGTTGCAAACTTAAGAAAAGTAGTGAAGCTGAATGATGGGATTGGTCCTCATTTCCTTCCAACAGCTCAGATAATGTATTCCCCTTTATCGTTGCAAATGAGTTTTTAAAGTTCTTAGACTCTTTCCGCCTTAGTCAGTGACTTTTTACACCCAGAGTGCATAAGGCTTTTTAGGCATCTTTAGTTACAGCTTGAGCTTTTGTGCCCAGATGTAAACTTTCAGCTTTGGAAACTGTCATGACTCTGAGCGTCAAAATCAAAGACCAGAGTTTATTCCATCTCTTCATGCATTATCCTATTGGGCATTCCGTGTTACCCATCTATACCTGGATGAGGAAGTCAGCCACATGTTTAAAATTAAATTTGACAAAAGACACTAGTGACATTAAAGAAGGATTCTCAAGGATAGATTGTTAACAGCAACAAGTTTATCTTCGTAGGATGTGTTGGAGGAATGTGCGTGCTAATAGAATCAGTGCTAACTGGGATCATTATCCATATCGAGATGTGCTGCTGTGTGGGGACTTGGTGTGAAGGTTTGCCTTACTTGCTGCTGCTGCTGTCTCCAGTGTGGGAAACCTGCTGCAAATTCTGCAAAGAATCTCTCACTCTTCCATGCAGAGAGGCATGAGCTGTGACCAGTGAGGGCCAGTGTTGGGTGAGCTGAGCCAAGTCGTGAGTCTGTTCAGCATTTGGATGTTGACTGGGGAGCTGCCAGATGGCCAACACAGTGAATGGGCACCATTGCTGGCACTGCTAACCTCTGCTCCATGCAACGACAGACCACATGGATCAATTCTCAATCTGCAAAAAGGTCTCGACCTGAAACGTCACTTATTCCTTTTTCTCCAGAGAAGCTAGCTGACTCGCCAAGCATTTTGTGTCTATCTTCGGTGCACACCAGCATCTGCAGTTCCTTCCTACACACATAGATTCTCCGTTCTCTCTCATCCCTTCCTGCGGATGTGATGGAAGCTGCTGCCTCCCTCACTTTTTGTTTGGCTGCACGGCCTTTTCTAGCAAAGATTTCCTTTTTATTTTACCAAGTGCAGAAATGATGGGTGAGAATGCTGCCAGGACGTGAGAGACTGAGCTAACGGGAAGAGCTTGGGCCTGCTGTGTCTTTATTCCTTGGAGTGTCGGAGATCTTATGGTGATGTATAAAGCATGAGGGCCATAGATAAGATGCATGGACTTTTTCCCATGGTTGGGGAATCAAGAGCCAGAGGTTTGAGCTGAGAGGGCAAACATTAAATAGGAACCTGAGGTGAAACTCTTTCACACAGAAAGTGGTACACATATGGAATGAGCTGCCAGATGGAGTGGCAGACAGGTACAATAACAACATTTAAAAGAAACTCGACAGGGACATGGATAGGAAAGGTTTGGAGGGTTATGGGATAAATGCAGGTACATAGGACTAGCTTAGATGGACACTTGGTAAGCATGGATGGCTTGGGACTAAAGTCCTGTTTTCATGTTGCTTCATTTAATTACTACAAAAATATCCTTTACAGAATATGCAGTTATTTAAACAGGGAAAAGTATATCTTTATTTATGGTAACTAACCTATCTTTAAACCAGTTTTCACTACATCAACATGTCATGAATGTTTCAATCCAGCAGGGAAATGTTTGTGAGGTTAATGCATAGGGCTCAGCCCTTCAATCTGCTGTGGTAAGACGGTTTAGTGCCGGACCCTTGGTTCAGATGGTAAAAAGAGACATGGGGTCATTTGATTAAGAAAGAAATGCAGATGCTGAAAAAAATCGAAGGTAGACAAAAATGCTGGAGAAACTCAACGGGTGAGGCAGCATCTATGGACCAAGGAATAGGTGACGTTTCGGGTTGAGACCTTTCTTCAGACTGATGTTGGGATGGGGGGGAGGGCATCGGGAAGAAGAAACGAAGAGACGGGTACAGTAGGCTGTGTGAGAGCTGGGAAGGGGAGGGGAACGAAGGAGAAAGCAAGGACTACCTGAAATTGGAAAAGTCAATGTTCATACCGTTGGAGTGTAAACTACCGAAGCAAATTATGAGGTGCTGCTCCTCCAATTTGTAGTGGGACTTGTGGAGGAGGCCCAGGACAGAAAGGTCGGATTCGGAATGGGAGGGGGAGTTGAAGTTAGAATGGTTCTTGCATTACTAATCAAGGAGAATGTCACAGCAGCTTTCAGAGAGGACATACTGGAGAATTCATCCACTGAGACAATATGGGTAGACCTCAAAAATAATAAAAGTCCAAACTCTTTAATGGGATCTTAAAACTGTATGTGGATAGTCCAACTCTACGAGTGTACATATTGGATCTTGTGGTTAGAAAGAAACATGTGATTGATGGGAGAGCAATTTGGGAACAGTGATCACAACTCCGTAATTTTTAAGCTAGTTAAGAATAACGATAAGTCTGAACCCAGCGTAATAATGCAATTATAAAGAAAGTCCTTAGAAGATTGAGGAGATTTGATATTTCGATGAATACTCTTTTGAACTTCTGCATCTGTACGTAGACAGCATATTGACTGGTTGCATCATGGCCTGGTTTGGCAACTCGAATGCCCAGGAATGAGGGAGATTACAAAAGGTGGTGAACGCTGCCCTGTCCATCACAGGTACAATAGACAAAAGACAATAGACAATAGACAACCGGTGCAGGAGTAGGCCATTTGGCCCTTCAAGCCAGCACCGCCATTCAATGTGATCATGGCTGATCATCCACAATCTGTACCCAGTTCCTGTCTTCTCCCCATATCCCCTGACTCCGCTATTTTTAAGAGCCCTATCTAGCTCTCTCTTGAAAGCATCCAGAGAACCTGCCTCCACCACCCTCTGAGGCAGAGAATTCCACACTCACCACACTCTGTGAGAAAAAGTGTTTCCTCTTCTCCGTTCTAAATGGCTTACTCCTTATTCTTAAACTGTGGCCCCTGGTTCTGGACTCCCCCAACATCGGGAACATGTTTCCTGCCTCTAGCGTGTCCAAGCCCTTAACAATCTTATATGTTTCAATGAGATCCCTTCAATGCATTATAATGTGGATAAATGTGAGGTTATCCACTTTGGTGGCAAAAACAGGAAAGCAGACTATTATCTAAAGGGTGGCCGATTAGGAAAAGGGGAAATGCAGCGCGACCTGGGTGTCATGGTACACCAGTCATTGAAAGTAGGCATGCAGGTGCAGCAGGCAGTGAAGAAAGCAAATGGTATGTTAGTTTTCATAGCAAAAGGATTTGAGTATAGGAGCAGGGAGGTTCTACTTCAGTTATATAGGGTCTTGGTGAGACCACACCTGGAGTATTGCGTACAGTTCTGGTCTCCAAATCTGAGGAAGGACATTATTGCCACAGAGGGAGTGCAGAGAAGGTTCACCAGACTGATTCATGGGATGTCAGGACTATCTTATGAAGAAAGACTGGATAGACTCGGTTTATACTCTCTAGAATTTAGGAGATTGAGAGGGGATCTCATAGAAACTTACAAAATTCTTAAGGGGTTGGACAGGCTAGATGCAGGAAGATTGTTTCCGATGTCGGGGAGGTCCAGGACAAGGGGTCACAGCTTAAGGATAAGAGGGAAATCCTTTAGGACCGATGAGAAGGATTTTTTTCACACACAGAGTGGTGGGTCTCTGGATCTCTCTGCCACAGAGGGTAGTTGTGGCCAGTTCATTGGCTATATTTAAGAGGGAGTTAGATGTGGCCCTTGTGGCTAAGGGGATCAGAGGGTATGGAGAGAAGGCAGGTACGGGATACCGAGTTGGATGATCAGTCATGATCATATTGAATGGCGGTGCATTCTCGAAGGGCCGAATGGCCTACTCCTGCACCTAATTTCTATGTTTCTATGTTTCTATCCCCTCTCATCCTTCTGAACTCCAGAGTGTATAAGCCCAGCTGCTCCATTCTCTCAGCATATGACAGTCCCGCCATCCCAGAAATTAAACTTGTAATTCTACGCTGCACTCCCTCAATAGCAAGAATGTCCTTCCTCAAATTCGGGGACCAAAACTGTACACAATACTCCAGGTGTGGTCTCACTAGGGCTCTGTACAACTGCAGAAGGACCTCTTTGCTCCTATATTCAATTCCTCCTGTTATAAAGGCCAACATGCCATTTTCTTTCTTCACTGCCTGCTTTCATAGACTGATGTACAGGGACCCCCAGATCCCATTGTACTTCCCCTTTTCGCAACTTGACGCCATTTAGATAGTAATCTGCCTTCCCGTTTTTGCTACCAAAGTGGATAACCTCACATTTATCCTCATTAAACTTCATCTGCCATGCATCTGCCCACTCCCCCAACGTGTCCAAGTCACCCTGCATTTCTAGAGCCACTTCCTTAAGTACCCTGGGATGCAGACCAGCAGGCCGTGGGAATTGATCAGCCTTCAGTCCCATCAGTCTATCCAACACCATTTCCTGCCTAATGTGGATTTCCTTCAAATCCTCTTTCACCCCAGATCCTCTGGCCACTACTATATCAGGAAGATTGTTTGTGTCCTCCTTAGTGAAGACAAATCCAAAGTACCTGTTCAACTCATCTGTCATTTCCTTGTTCCCCATAATAAATTCCCCATACTGACCTCCCCACCATCGAATGGATCTATAGGAGGCGCAGCTCAAAAAGGCAGCCAGCATTATCACCAACCCATATCATCCTGGACACACTCTCATTTCACTCTTGCCATTGGGAAGAAGCTATAGGAGTCAGAAAACCCGTGATCTCCAGGTTGAGGAACAACTTGTTCTGTACAACCACCAGGCTATTGAACACTATGCACTCCAACTAAACTCTGAACTACAAACAGCCTTGATTGCACTGGGGACTTGGGGCTTTGTTTTTGTTTTTGCACTATTTTGCTTATCTTTATTATTGAGTTTCCTTTTATTGTTTCTTATAGTGTCTACTGAGTACTATGTTTACATTTCTGTTGTTCTGCAAGTAAGAGTTTCATTGTTCTGTTTCTGGACATAGGACAATAAAACATTCTTGACTCTTGACTTTCAGGGAAAGTACTAAATTGGGGTAAGGCAGATATTAGACAAGAGCTAAGAAGAGTAAATTGGGAGCAGCTGTTAGTGGGTAAGTCTACGTCCGATATATGGATGTCATTTAAAGACAGGCTGATCAGAGTCCTGCATCAGCAAGTTCTTGTAAGGAGGCGGGATAAAGAAGGCAAGGTAAAGGAGTCTTGGATGACCAGAGATGTTCTAAAATTTCAAGAGGAAAAAGGAAGTTTGTGTAAGATTTTGGAAGATGAAATCAGACAAAGCCTTTGAGGAATGTAAAGCCAGCAGAACCTAATTTAAGAAGGGAAGTGGAGTTAATGCAGGAACCTATATGCTGGTGAATGGCATATCTTTAGCAGAGAAGCTAATGGAAAGGACTCTTCCGAATATAATTTAATTGTATTTGGAAGAGAATAGGATAATGAGAGGCAGTCAGCATGGTTTTGTCTGAGGAAAATCATTTCTCACTAGCCTGAATGAGTTTATTGAGGAAGTAATGAAGGTGGTCGATGAGAATTGGCCAGTGGAAGTTGTCTTTGTGGATTTTAGTAAGGCATTTGATAAAGTACCTTATGGTAGACTGATCCAAAGATTATAATGCATGTGATCCACAAAGAGTTGGTAGTTTGGATTCAGAACCATTTACTGATAGAAGACAATTGTGGTGGAAGGACAATAATCACGCTGGAGGGTTACACAAAAAGCTGGAGAAACTCAGCGGGTGCAGCAGCATCTAAGGAGCGAAGGAGATGGGCGACATTTCGGGTCGAGACCCTTCTTCAGACTGGAGGTCTCGCTGGAATCATGCTGGAGGTCTGTGACCTGTGTAGTTCTACATGGAGATGTACATGGACCTTTGTTGTTTGCTAGTACATAAATGTAAATTGGTTGGTTAGTAAGCTTGTAGACACAAAACGAAATTGGAAGGCTGTCTGAGGATACAGTGGGATTTACATTGGTAACAGGTATGGGCAGAGAAATGGCAGATTGAGTTTAATTCGAGCAAGTGTGAGATATTGCACTTTGAGAGGTCGAATGTAAGGGAAAATGTACAGTTAATGGAAAGACCCTTAGCGGCATTGACATACAGAAGGCTCTTGGGTTCCAAACACATAACTCCCTGAAAGTGGGAACATAAGTAGATGGGGATAAAGAAGGCTTATGGTATACTTCCCTTTATTAGTCAGGGGATTCAGTATAAGAATCAGAAAGACATGCTGCAGCTTTATAAAACTTTGCTTTACATGCATATGGAGTACAATGTGCAGTTTTGGTTGTCACATTACAGAAACATAGAAACATAGAAACATAGAAAATAGATGCAGGAGTTGGCCATTCGGCCCTTCGAGCCAACATCGCCATTCAATATGATCATGGCTGATCATCCAAAAGCAGTACCCCGTTCCGACTTTTTCCCCATATCCCTTGATCCCTTAGCCCCAAGAGCTAAGTCTAACTCTCTCTTGAAGGCATCCAGTGAATTGGCTTCCACTGTCTTCTGTGGCAGAGGTTTCCACAGATTCACAACTCTCTGGGTGAAAAGGTTTTTACTCATCTCAGTCCTAAATGGCCTACCCCTTATTCTTAAACTGTGATCCCTGGTTCTGGACTCCCCCACATCGGGAACATTTTTCCTGCATCTATCCTGTCCAATCCTCTAAGAATGTTAAAGAAGGAACTGCAGATGCTGGAGAATTGAGGGTACACAAAAGGCTGGAGAAACTCAGTGGGTGCAGCAGCATCTAAGAATGTTATATGTTTCTGTAAGATCCCATCTCATCCTTCTAAATTCCAGCAAATACAAGCCCAGTTGACCCATTCTTTCATCGTACATCAGTCCTGCCATCCGGGATTAACCTGATGACCCTACTCTGCACTCCCTCATTAGCAATAATGTCCTTCCTCAAGTTAGAAAACCAAAATTGTACACAATACTCCAGGTGTGGTCTCACTAGGGCCCTGTTCAACTGCAGTAGGACCTCCTTGCTCCTAAACTCAAAACCTCTCGCAATGAAGGCCAACATGCCATTCGCTTTATGAACTGCCTGCTGTACCTGCATGCTTACTTTCAGTGACTGATGTACACGCACTCCTAGGTCTCGTTGCACCTCCCCCTTTCTTAATCTGACACCATTCTGATAATAATCTGCCTTGCTGTCTTGCCACCAAAGTGGATAACCTCACATTTATCCACAATATACGGCATCAGCCATGCTTTTGCCCACTCACCCACCTATCCAAGTCACCCTGCAGCCTCATAGCATCCTCCTCACAGCTCACACTACCACACAGTTTTGTGTCATCTGCAAACTTAGGGATGTTACATTTAATTCCCTTGTCTAAATTGTTAATATATATTGTAAACAACTGGGGTCCCAGCACTGAGCCTTGCGTCACCCCCACTAGTCACTGCCTGCTGTGATGTTTGGTGGACTGTGTGGGGTGGGAGGACCCATTGCTCCTCCCATGCAGCAGGTGGCGCTGCACACGTCAAATGGTGACGTTTTGTATATAGTTTTTTCTGTCTGTAGACAGAGTGTGCAGCCATTTTGAGTTGTCTTGCTGCCAGCATTGAGTAATGTAATAAATAATTATGTTGTATCTTGAAGACTCTCAAGCTTTATGCAGACCTAGAAAACGAACACAAAAGTTGTGTCAGGAGTGGGATACTTTGGATTGCATCCAAAGACCCAGATAAGACCCTATTTTTCGATTTAGAGGGATAAATGATCAATCCGCTCCGACTTGCGAAGTGCCAAAAATCAATGCGAAAACCGCTCAGTGGTGCCAATTTCTGCACTCGCGATCGAAACAGCTCAACACCCTTAATCGCAAACTTGTGTTTGGGGGTCCGTTGAGATCCCGGAAGAGCCCCCAATGTAATTAGCTCGTTCTAAGCTTCCCCCAGTCTAGATCCAGTCAATAAAATACTGAGTCAAGCACTTGCGCATCTAAACTTTATTTTGGAAAAACACAATAACAGTTCCCCACTACTATACCTACCACCCTGGGCTCGATCCTTGTATCTGCTTGGCCAAACTCTTCTAGTCCCGTGCAAGCAGAGACACTCCAAAAGGTCACACAGTCCCAAGTGTCCTCCCAGAAGATCAACACAGGGCCTCGTGGGAGCTACCATTTATTGGTCCCCGAACCTTGAGGGGCCGAACCATATGGGGTTAATCTCTTTATAGTCCAATAACAGATATCCATTAACACAGTATATGATAGACATTTCCCGAACCCAATAATACAGTAACCAATACATTGTATTTGAAAGTTCTAGAAGGAAGAAAACAAGAATAAACATTGAAACATACGCCCTGAGATTCAAACAGTTTCTCGAAGGCTCAACAGTTCGACCAATCATCAATTAACAGGATTACCATCTCACAACATTATTTATGCTATTTACAATGCCCTTGCAGCGATCCAATCAAAATGATGCATTTAGGGTTTGTTTGCAAAACTGCAATACATTTTATCAATTTAGGAGAAACAAGGAGAACACCTGGACCCCTCACCATCCTGCATACAAGTCTGAGCCTATCCAACGCCTGCAAATGGTGCCATCCAAAACCTGTAAATTTTAGCTGCCAAGGGTTAAGCAATTTTGGCAAGTGCATTTTAAAGAATTCTTTTGGTAAATATATTGGTAATGATTGAAATAGGTACAGTATTTGTGGTAAGAAGATCATTTTTATAGCATTTATTCTGCCTATTAAGGACATCGGCAGTGTTTTCCAGAATTTAATCAACCCATTCAATTTAGTTAATAAAGGCACGTAGTTTGCATTAAATAATGATTTATGTTTTCTAGTAATTTGGATACCCAAATACTGGAATTTTTCTGTTGCAATTCCAAAATGGAATTTCAACAGATGTGTTGGCTCTTGAGGCTTTATCGACATAATTTCGCTTTTATTCCAGTTTTTTCTATATCCTGAAAAATAACTAAATTCCTCTATTAAATTTAATATATTTGGTATGCTAATTTGCTAATTTGTAATGTATAGTAATATGTTGTCTACATATAATGAAATTTTATTATTTGAGTGTTTGGTATTATATCCATGAATATTCGGATGACTTCTTATACTTTCTGCTAAAGACTATATTACAAGTGCAAATAGCAGGGGCGATAATGCACACCCCTGTCTATTGCCCCTTGATAATTGGAATTTCAGGGATAATATATTGTCAGTCAGTATTCTAGCCGTCGGCTTATTGTATAATAATTTTACCCATGAGATAAAATTAACTCCCATATTAAATTTTTGCAATATTTTGAATAAATATTGCCATTCTACTTGATCAGAAGCTTTTTCTGCATCCAGTGAAATAATTGTTAAGTCTTCCTCTTCAGTTTTATGTGAGTTCATTATATTAAAC
Organism: Raja brachyura; assembly: GCA_963514005.1. Next base: position 70,176,383 of record OY740783.1, on the reverse strand, counting down.
AGGCGTCTCAAATTGTTAAATGAGTATCTCTTAGGTCTAAACCCCATTTGATCCGGATTATTAGTTTGCTAACATATTTACTCAATCTTCTCGCTAGGGTCTTTGCTAATATTTTTTGATCGGTATTTAGGAGTGCTCTATATGAGCTCTATATGAGCCTGGGTCTTCTAGATCTTTATCCTTTTTAGGCATAAGTGTAATACTAGACTCGGTTAGTGTTTCTGGTAATATATTTTCTTTAAAAGCATGTATATATAAATTTCGTAAGCGTGGTGAAATTATCTTGTAAAATTTTTTATTTAGTTTTAAGGGTCTGGTTTACCCTTTCTACAAGTCCAGCAGCCTATGGTCAATAAGCACAGTGTAATTGCTGCTGGATCCCCAGCTGTTCACAAAATTCTTGATTGATTTGTCCATTAAAGTGTGGACCGTTATCTGAGCTAAGTCGAATAGGAATACCGAGTCTAGGGGCAATTTCTCTCATTAGCACCTTCACAACAGTAGCCGCTTTATTGTCAAGGGTTGGGTATGCATCGATCCACTGACTGAATACTTCGACTATGACAAGAACATATTTATATCCTTGGCATCTTTCCAGCTCAATATAGTCCATTAGCAATGTCTGAAAATGACCCATAGGCAATGGTGTTTTCCCTCTTTCACATCCTATTCCTTTCCCTGGATTGCATTTCTGGTAGACGAGACAATCACTGCTTACCTTCTGAGCAAAGGATTTTAATTTCGGATGCCACCAAGTAGCCAATAGAGTGTCCCCTACTGCCCTTGCACCACAATGGGTTGCATAGTGCATACACTCTATAACCCATACGGCTAATGAGTCTGTCATGCAGGTTTGCCCTGCTGGAGTTGTCCACAGCCCAGTCATACAATCCTGTACACATCCCAGTTGTCTCCACCTTTCCTTATCTCCTTCAGTAGCCTCTTCCTGTAATCGAACGATTTCTTGGGTGGTTGGCATCATTCTTTTCCATAGGGGACCTGTTAGTTACACTTTTAGTCAGCCCCATCATTTTACGTACCACCACCTTACGTTCCCATGATACTTTCTTAGCCAGTAAGACAGCATTACGATTTCCAATGTCTACTAGGGTCTGTCCTTTAGTATGGGCGCTATACTTCATTACAGAGATTTGTCTGGGTAGCATTAAGGCCTTCAATAGACCTGTCACCAATTGTTTGATTGATATTTGGGTTCCTGCAGAAGTTAGGAATCCCCTATTTATCCATAATTGGCCAAATAATGTGTTCTGCAGTTGTACAGAGCCCTAGTGAGACCACACATGGAGTATTGTGTGCAGTTTTGGTCCCCTAATTTGAGGAAAGACATTCTTGCTATTGAGGGAGTGCAGCGTAGGTTTACAAGGTTAATTCCCAGGATGGCGGGACTGTAATATGCTGAGAGAATGGAGCAGCTGGGCTTATACACTCTGGAGTTTAGAAGGATGAGAGGGGATCTCATTGAAACATACAAGATTGTTAAAGGCTAGGACACGCTAGAGGCAGGAAACATGTTCCTGATGCTGGGGGAGTCCAGAACCAGGGGCCACAGTTTAAGAATAAGGAGTAAGCCATTTAGAACGGAGACAAGGAAACACTTTTTCTCACAGAGAGTGGTGAGTCTGTGGAATTCTCTGCCTCTGCGGGCCGTGGAGGCAGGTTCTCTGGATACTTTCAAGAGAGAGCTAGATAGGGCTCTTAAAAATAGCGGCGGCAGGGGATATGGTGCAAAGGCAGGAACGGGGTACTGATTGGGGATGATCAGCCATGATCACATTGAATGGCGGTACTGGCTCGAAGGGCCGAATGGCCTATTCCTGCACCTAATGTCAATTGTCTATTGTCTATTATCAGTGTAAATATTTACTTTTAAATGTTCCCCATTAATACAAGCAAAAATTAAAGTGAATAATTCAGCTTGCTGTGCAGAATAGGGTGACTCAAAGGCAGCTGCTTCTACAATCACCGTCTTTTGATCAACAATTGCATACCCAGACAATCTCTCACCCCACGGTCCAATGGATGCACTCCCGTCCACATATAACGTGGTGTCAGAGTCCTCCAAGGGTGCATCCCTCAAGTCCTCTCTCACTGATGTTTCTTCCTCTACAACAAATAGACAGTCATGTCCTGCTTCTGATTGCTCTTCTGGGGGTGAAATAAGAAAAGAGGCTGGGTTAATCAATGTACAATGTTTGAAGTGCAATCTCAGATTGTTCAACAGATAGATCTCTTACTTATTTTGGCAGGCCATTGTTAAGTGCTGGGTTTGAAGCTGCCCCAACAATGCCGATACTGAATGTGAAATGTTCACTACAATTTCCTACTGGAGTGTCAAATTCGCAACTGATTGCAAACTATTGTAGATTGCAGTTAAGATTTGAGTGCAAAGAGGATGTCCCCTAGCTGCCGGATCTAATTTATAGGAGTAATATGCAACTGGTTCATGTCTATCCCCATGCTTTTGAGTTAGTACCAAAGTGACACAGTCAGATAGAATTGTACAATACAGCCTGAAAGGATGATCGTATAATGGTCTTCCCAATGCCGGGGCTCGCATCAATGATCTTTTTAAGTTTTCAAAGGCCTCCTGTGCTTTCTTTGTTAATTTAAATTCGCCCTCCTTGCTGGTATAGGGTGTTAGCTCCTTGGTTTCTAGAGCTATATTTGGAATCTAGGGTCTGCAATAATTAACCATACCCAGCCATTGACTCATTTGTTTGGCTTCATTTGGTATTGTAAATTTGCAGATAGGTTCGAGCCTGCTCTTTTCAAGACTCCTTTCAGTGGCCGAAGTTATAATTCCTAAAAAATTCACTTTCTTCTGAACTACCAGTACTTTTGATGGTGAGACCACATATCCTACATCAGCTAAATGGTTTAGTAGTTGTGCAGTATCTTTCAAATTACTGGATTCATTTTTTCTGGCCACTAATAGATCATCGACATACTGCACTAACGTTGAATTCATTTTGAACTTCAAGGTACTCCTGCAGACCTGGATACACCTGGAAAATAAAGTAGGCGAATTGATAAATCCTTGAGGCAATCTGGGCCAGGTGTATTGTTGGCCCCTATATGTGAAGGCAAACAAATATTGGCTGTCTTCATGAAGAGGAAGAGAAAGGAATGCATGTTGCAAGTCGACAAGTGAAAAAACTTTTGCTTCATCCGGTATTTGGGCTAGGAGATGGGCAGGGTTTGGCACTAGGGCATGAAGTAGTTCCACAACATAATTGATTTCTCTTAGGTCTTGCACGAGTCGATATTGGCCCTCCTTTCCCGGTTTTGGAACGGCAAGAATAGGAGTGTTACAGATTGATTGGCACTTCACAATATTCCTTGTTCTAGCAAACCCCAAATTAATTTGTCAATGCTGCTGATGGTCTGTAGTTATAATGGATATTGTTGGATTGAAAGAAGTGTTACTCCTTTCTGGAGAGCTACATGGATGGGATTGATGTTCACGCATCCTACCTGAGCTGTGTCCTCTGCCCACATACTCATATACCTCACTCCCCAGATTATGATGTAAGCGGGTAACAACTTTCCTTGATAAAGTTCAACAACATATTGATTAGACAAATTTTGTTTTTTATAATTATTCGGGTCTGCCAAGGTAATTGCCTTTCTTACCATTGTTCCTAGTTCTTTAGCTTTGGCCGTGAAATTTATCTTTCGGGTGTTGTGAGGAGCAACTTCTGCAAGTCTTTTCCATAACTGTGCTGGTATTTCATTTCGGAGTCACGTGAGTGACTTCGTGAAGAACCCGCCAGCACGCATGCGCGACATATCGTTGCAACGCATTGCTGCCGACGGCTGGGGTGGAGCGCGGCTCCCCACCAGCCGCTCATAAGGAGCCACTAAGGTAAGTGACACTAACCTTAAGTTGGTTGGTTCCTGTTGAGAGTGTGTTCTTTCAGCAGGGACATGGAAGGGAGGAACAAAGGCCATAGGTTTTCGAATTGAATTCTATCCCAATTTGAGTCCACCCACACAGCATGTTCCAAGGTGGACACTCATTTTCTCACAGAAAGAGAATATGGAGATACAGGCAGAACTTGAAAAAGTTATGCAAAAAAGGGAGTAATTGAGAAACTGGTTCGCCAACTCCACCAATTTGTGTCAAATATTTTTCCTCTGTCAAAAAAGGATGGGGGTTGTAGAATCATTCTCGACCTGACGAGCCTTAACCCCTTTGTACAGTATAAACATTTCAAAGTGGAAACTTTTACTACTGCTAAACACCTGTTTTCCAGACGATGTTATATGGCAAGCATCGACCTTAAAGATGCATATTACTCAGTATCTGTTCACTACGATGATAGGAGATATTTGAAATGTAGCTGGATGAGTCAATTATGGCAATTCAAAGCACTGCCTAATGGATTAACCTCAGCTCTGAGATTGTTTACCAAATTGTTAAAACCAATACTGGGGCTACTTAGAGCTCAGGGTCATATTGTAATGGCCTATTTGGATGATATTTTTATTGTAGGTAAGACTCGGGACACAGCTGAATCATCCGTTTCAGTTATTAAGCTCACTTTTGAGAAATTGGGGTTTATCATTCATCCTGATAAATCCAAATTAACACCAGTCAGAGTTATTGATTATTTGCGTTTCACTATAAACTCAGATCACATGTCAGTGACTCTACCCAGGGACAAAAGGCTGCAGCTAATAGAAGGCTGTATTACCCTCATTGGAGCAAAATGACCCTCAATTAGACAGGTGGCCAGCTTGATTGGCAAATTAGTGGCTTCATTTCCAGCTGTGCAGTTTGGACCTCTGCATTGCCAGCAATTACAACAAGTGAAGGAACAGGCACTGATGATGCATTCAGGTCATTATGACAGGCCCATGCAATTACCAGGTGCGGCCATTGCTGAAATACAGTGGTGGATTCATCAGGTTGATGCTCGCCCAGAAGACACGTTTGGTCCACTATGACTCATCGAAGCCGATCTTGCTGGCCGCCGATGCTTTGCCGTATGGTAATCTCACAAATGACGCCGGCCGGCAACGAAGAATTAATCGTGTTTGCATCAAAACCGCTGACGACCGCCGAGAAAAACTGCAGTCAAGTGGAGAAAGAAGCACTGGCAATCATGTTTGGTGTCCGGACGTTCCACCAATAGTTGAGTGGGCGACATTTCCTGCTCATCACCAACCACAAGCCGCTGCTGACTATTTTCAGTCAGGAAAAAGTTTGCCTGTCATGAAGTTGCAGCGTCTACAACGTGGGGCCCCGATCATGATGGGATATGATTACCACATAATTTACTGATGGTCTGCCGAGCATGCCAATGCCGATGCACTGTCTCATCTAGCGATTGGACCTGACCTGACATTCGATAAAAAGGAGGCAATTATGGAAATTGAGGCGGACGTGAACTTGCTTAACAAGTGGGTCATTGCCGATTTTCCCGTCTCCGCAAGGACGGTTGCCAACTACATGAGCACAGACCCCATTTTGTCGAAGGTACAGCATTTTGTCACTCAGCGGTGGCCAAACAGTCCTAAGCTGGACAAGGAATTCCGCTCATGCCAGAATGTGCAAACGGAAATCTCCTCAAAGGATGGCATTCTGCTCCCTGATTAACGAGTGATCATTCCGATGGAACTGCAATCGCAAATTCTGAAAATGTTGCACAAGACACACATTGGAATTGTGCGAATGGAGGCGCTTGCCCGCATGCATGTGTGGTGGCCGAATATCGAGACTGATATACCCGACAACTGGAAGGACTGCACACCATGTGCCGAAACAGCACCGAATATGCCGGAAAAGACCTCTGCATGGCCCGTCCCCGACTAACCATGGCAGCGAATCCACATAGATTTTGCCGGACGGTTCCTGGGGGACATGTGGCTGGTTGTCATGGACGCCCATTTGAAATGGCCGCATGTTATCCAAATGAATAAGTATCCAACCACCGAAACAACCACTTCTGCACTCGATGATTTGTTCGCCATTTGTGGATTGCCCTTAACAATCATAAGCAACAATGGACCCCAATTTGCTTCACAAAAGTTTGGTGACTGGTGTAAACAACACTCAATTGTGCATCTGACATCAGCTCCTTTTCATCCACCCTCAAATGGTGAGGCAGAGCGGCTCGTCGGTGTTTTTCAAGCACGCCATGAAACGTGCTGTAGGAATTGGAAAAAATTGAAACAATTGGCATTGCGCGATTTCTTACAGCAATATCGAACCGTTCCAAACTGCACTACCGGTCGAACTCCAGCGGAGATGATGCTAGGTTGTCAAGTGCGTTCTCCCCTATCAGTTTTGAACCCGAACTGTAACTCTTATATGGCGCGCTCTCAGCCAACGAAGTCGAACAAGTCCAAATTCGACATTGGCGACTACCTATATTACCGCAATTATACGGCCCAGCAAAGCAAATGGTGCGCTGGCAGGATCATGGCTCACATTGGAACCAAAATGTGCACCGTCCAAGGACAAGAAGGACAATGCCAACGGCATGATGACCAATTAAGAAGCCGCGTTCCTCCAGCGAAGACTGAGCAGAAGCTGACTAGAACCAAACAGTCGGACACCCCGGTGGATACTGGAATGCCTGACTTTGATGAAGTTCCACCAGATGAACTCCCCGCCAATCTGCCTGTGGTCCTTCGTCGATCGACACGTTGCAATCATGGTATTCCCCCAAGGTGACATTCAGGAATAGAGATATTCAAACTGGAAAAGGGGGAGCGTGATGTTTGGTGGACTGTGTGGGGTGTGAGAACCCATTGCTCCTTCCGTGCAGCAGGTGGCGCTGCACAGGACAAAGGGAGATGTTTTGTGCATAGTTTTTCCTGCCTGTAGACAGTGTATGTGTGTAGCCATTTTGAGTGGTCTTACTGCCAGCATTGAGTAATGTAATAAAGACTTCTGTTGTACCTTGAAGACTCTCAACATAGAAACATAGAAACATAGAAAATAGGTGCAGGAGTAAGCCATTCGGCCCTTCGAGCCTGCACTGCCATTCAATATGATCATGGCTGATCATTTAACTCAGTTTCCTGTACCTGCCTTCTCTCCATACCCCCTGATCCCTTTAGCTACATGGGCCACATCTAACTCCCTCTTAAATATAGCCAATGAACTGGCCTCAACTACCTTCTGTGGCAGAGAATTCCAGAGACTCACCACTCTCTGGGCGAAAAATGTTTTCCTCATCTCGGTCCTAAAAGACTTCCCCCTTAGCCTTAAACTGTGACCCCTTGTCCTGGACCTCCCCAACATCGGGAACAATCGTCCTGCATCTAGCCTGTCCAACTCCTCAAGTTTTATGCAGACCTAGAAAAAGAACACGGAACCTGCCATTCTGAAAAGGACCCTTCCCATTTGCTTCCTGTCTGCCAACCAGTTCTCTATCCATGTCAATGCCCTACCCCCAATACCATGTGCTCTAATTTTGCACACTAATCTCTTGTGTGGGACCATGTCAAAGGCTTTTTGAAAGTCCAGATACATCACATCCACTGGCTCTCCCTTATCCATTCTACTTGTCACATCCTCAAAAAATTCCAAAAGGTCAGTCAAGCATGATTTCCCCATAACTCCATGCTGATCCCGTCACTGCTTTCCAAATGCGCTGCTATAACATCTTTAATAATTGACTCCAGCATCTTCCCCACTACCAATGTAAGGCTAACTGGTCTATAATTCCCTGTTTTCTCTCTCCTTTCTTAAAAAGCGGAGTTACATTGACTACCCGCCAGTCCACAGGTACTGATCCAGAGTCGAGAGAACATTGAAAAATGATCACCAATTCATTCACGATTTCTACGGCCACCTGTGGGATGCAGACCATCAGGCCCTGAGGATTTATCTGCCTTCCGTCCCAACAGTTTACCTAACTGACTAATGTGGATTCCCTTCAGTTCCTCCCTCCCACTAGATCGGCGGTCCCTTAGTATTTCCAGGAGATTGTTTGTGTCTTCATTAGTGAAGACAGAACCAAAGTACTTGTTTAACTGTTCTGCCACTTCCCAGTTTCCCAATATAAATTCACCTGCCTCTGACTTAAGGGACCTACATTCGGCTTCACTAATCTTTTCCTTTGTATATACCTAAATAAACTTTTACAGTAAGTTTTTATATTCCCCTCAAGCTTTCTTTCATGCTCTCCCTCCCCCCCCCCTCTTAATTATCCCCTTGTCCTCCTCTGCTGAGTTCTAAATTTCTCCCAGTCCTCTGGTTTGCGCTTCTTCAAGTTCAAGACCCTAGTCTCTGAATTAACTCTTTCGCTCTCCATCCTAATACTGAATTCCATCATATTATGGTTGTTGCCCAAACGGGCCTTGCACAACAAGATCGCTAACTAATCCTATCTAGTTGCTGGAAGGATGTGGAGGATTTGGAGGGGGGTGCAGCTGAGATTTGCCAGAATGTAACCTGGATTCGAGGATATTAGCTTTAAGGAGAGATTGAATCTCCTTAAAACTTGGATTGTTTTTTCTGGAACATTGGAGGTTGTGGGAGACCTGATAGACATATATAACATTTTGACAGGCATAAATAGGGTAGACAGTTAAAACCTTTATACCAAGATGGCAATGCCAACGACTAAAGGGCATAGCTTTAAGGTGAAAGGAGCAATGTTTAAAGGAGATGTGCAGTGCATTTTTTAAAATTATTTGCAGAGTATGGTGGATGCCTGGAACATGCTGCCAGGGATGATGGTGGATGCAGATATATTAGTGGTCTATATACAAGGCTTTTAGATAGGCACATGGATATGCAGGGGATTAACTTTGCATCATGTTCAGTACAGGCTTTGCTGGCCAAAGGATCTGCTCCTGTGCTCTACTCTTCAATGTTTTAAAAGCAATGTATTTGACTAAGTTACCCTAATAGCACCGCAGAGCCTCCTGCCAAATTTGGTTTGATTACATTTTTGTTCACATTTATTTTTTAAGTGAAAGCTCAGATTGAAATTTATTTTCAACATCCATTAACGGATGGACAATCAGTTTGACAAATCTCAGACAGCGTAGTCAAGGGAGGTGGTGATAAAGAGGTGGAGATGGATGGCTTTGGGCCAACACTAGGAACTGGTGCTTAATTTTTTTATGAAGCTGTCAAGGAGCAGCACATAGACGAGAAAGCTTACGAACCAAGGATAGATTTTTTGAAGATTTGAGGTAATTGTGCAGAAGTGGGAAGAGAAACCATCACAGTTAGACACTGGAAAGATAGGATTTTGTCCAAGAGAGCATGGGTTCACTTAGTTCTGATGTGTTGGAGGAGGTTACAGGACAATGAGGCCATGCCATCTGTCCCATCAGTTCGAGTGTGCTTCTTCCCTGGGTCACTGTTGCTTGTTAGATTGACTTTCCTGAGAGTGAGCCCACGGAAAGCAATGGGCCCAGATGGAGTCCCTGAGCTTGTTTTTAGGAACTGTGAGGACAAACTGGCGGGAGAGTTCACGGGCATATTTAATCTCTCCCTACTCCGTACTGAGGTGTCCACCTGCTTCAAGAAGACCACTATCATCCTGGTGCTGAAGAAAAGCAAGATCTCATGCCTTAACGACTACTTACCATTGGCTTTGACTGTCGTGGACTTGTCATCATGAAGTGCTTTGAGAAGCTGGTTATGGAACGCATTAAACCCCTTTTACCAAGCAACCTTGACCCACTACAGTTCGCCTTCCACCACAACAGTTCCACGGCAGATGTCATCTCTCCGGCCCGTTACTCATCCATAGACTACTGGACAATAGAGACACCTATGTCAGACTTCTATTCATTCACTGCAGCTCTGCATTCAATACCTTTATCCCATCCATGCTCATCTCCAAGCCCGTGGAACTTTTACAGATCACTTTTACAACTGGATCCTTGACCTCTTGACCAACAGACCACAATCAGTAAAGATACATGACAAATCATCCTCAACGATAATGCTCAACACTGGTGCCCCGTAAGAAAGCGTTCTTAGCCCCTTACTATACACCTTATACACTCATGACTGTGTAGAGAAATACCAATCCAATTAAATTTACTAATTTGCAGATGACACCATTGTAGTGGATGACACCATCGTCTGGAGTACAGGAAAGAGATTGGGAACCTTGTAGCCTGGTGCCAAGTCAACGACATTTCCCTCAATGTCAGCAAGACAAAAGGAGATTTGGACAGGTACATGTATAGAAAAGGCTTTGATCGTTATAGGCCAAATACAGGCACATCAGCACAGCCTCTCATAGAAACATAGAAACATAGAAAATAGATGCAGGGGTAGGCCATTTGGCCCTTCGAGCCTGCACCGCCATTCAATATGATCATGGCTGATCATCCAACTCAGTATCCTGTACCTGCGTTCTCTCCATACCCCCTGATCCCTTTAGCCACAAGGGCCACATCTAACTCCCTCTTAAATATAGCCAATGAACTGGCCTTAACTACCTTCTGTGGCAGAGAATTCCACAGATTCACCACTCTCTGTGTGAAAAATGTTTTTTCTCATCTCGGTCCTAAAAGACTTCCCCCTTATCCTTAAACTGTGACCCCTTGTTCTGGACTCCCCTAACTTTGAACTTTGAACTTAAGTGGCTTGAAATGGACCTTTATGAATCACCAACTGAATAACATCACATGCCGATCAAGGTGACTTTGTCAGCATGGACAAATTGAATTGAATGGCTTGTTTCCAGGCTGATTCTTCAGGGATGACAGCAGGTCTGATCAGTTGCAAGGGAAAGGGAACTATAAGTATTTGCAGTCAGTATAAGTAACCATAGCAATACTTTTACCACTGCTAGTGACGTTTCTTAGGTGCCCAGACATCCAAAAGAGGAAAGGGAGCCAGAATGGCTGGATCAATTAGGTAATTGCCTTTGCGACACCGCTGTGGGCCAGGATAAGAAGGATCATTTCCCATTGTAAACTTGCCCTTCCCCACAATCTGTCTGCTCTTCATCCATGACCATGATCTGAAATCAGAGTGCATTACCTATCTTACTCCTCCCGCCCAACTTCCATCCATCCCAATCTGATCACCAGCAGTACTCACCCCATCTGCTCCTATTTCTCCACAGATTATTGCCGGATCCTACTTTTGACCACTATTTGCTCCCATCAGCTACCATTCATTGCTGCCAGAGACTGTTAGCGGCCCCAAGTGACCAGCACACACAACCATTCTCTCACTCTACCTCCCAGGCTCAGCTCGATCATTTGTAACAAGACATATTCATGAATTTAGACGGAGCTATTATTCTCAATGTTTCTTGTAAAATGGGTACTGACAGTTCATGATTAAAAACGTTTCAGTCTTTAGCCATTGCCAATTTATATATTGAGGCAAACTGCTTTCTATCTATGAGACTGGGCAGCTCTATGATTTATCTTGATGAGGGGGCGTGAAGGGATTTTTCTCCCTACTTGGTAAAATAGAATGAGTAGTGTGGCATGGGGATCAGTGCTGACTTGTTACAATTTGCAATAAACACTTGTATGAAGGAACTAAAGGTACATAGAGCATAGAGTAGTATGCGCCTGACTAAATGCCTATTCAATGTCACCATTGAGTCTATTTTCTCAATCTCCTCTGCCAGCCATTCTGGGCACCTCCCACTCTGTCTAAAAAAAAGCAAATTTAAAAATGGTGCCATGTTATCTGCAAATTTCTGCATTGAGACAGGCTAGAGGAAATAGATGCACCGAGTCATACAGCGCAGAAACAGGCCCTTCATCTCAACTTGCCCACACCGACCAACATGTTCCATCAACACTAGCCCCACCTGCCTGTGCTTGGCTCATATCCCTCTAAATCTGTCATATTCATGTACCTGTCTAAATGTTTCTTAAGCGTTGCGATAATGCATGCCATCTGCCACCTGCTACCTGTTAAATGATTATGTGTAGTTTATTGCAAACACCAAGGTCAATATATTAATTTATGTGATAAGACCCTGAAGCTATTCACATAGGCAATTAGACGTCAATTATAGGTGGGCTTACAAGAAAGGCCTTACTTTGCCACCACACTCTTTGTGAGAATGATCGCAAGTGTTTTTCTTTTCCCCAAGATCTTTAAAGGCAATATATCAAACATTACATTCCTCACTCAGATCTTTTAATGCATCTTTCATGTTACATTAATGCAGTACATTAAGTACTGAGTTACTCCAGCTTTTTGTGTCTATCTTCACTTTAAACCTGTATCTGCAGTTCCTTCTTACATATTATGTGGTCCCTTTGGTAAGATGCTGGAAATATCATGGTATGTGATACATTGCAGACAAACAATGTGGTACTCCATCAATATACATGCATTCCCTTCAAAATAACAGGATTGTTACTTATCCCCCATTTTCCTTTTCCTGAAAGCACCTCACATGACTCTAATTGTTTTCTGTGTCCCCATGAAACCAGAGACATTATCCTTACAGTCATTCAGTGTATGAATGAATGGCACTGTTCTGTTTCAGGACATATGACAATAAAACTCTTTTGACTTCTCTCTTAATTTCTTGAAATCAAAAGGTATCACAGCCTCATCTGATGCACAGAAATAAACAATCACAAAAGTGACTGCTCCTCATGGTGTATAATGAACTGCAGATGTTGGTTTAAACCAAAGATAGACACAAAAAGCTGGAGTAACTCAGCGGGACAGGTGGCATCTCTGGATAGAAGGAATGGGTGATGTTTCAGGTCGATTCTCTTCTTCAGACTGGTTAGGGATAAGGAAAACGTGAGATATAGACGGTGATGTGGAGAGATAAAGAACAATGAATAAAAGATATGCAAAAAAGTAATGATGATAAAGGAAACAGACCATTGTTAGCTGTTTGTAGGGTGAAAATGAGAAGCTAGTGTGACTTGGGTGGGGAAGGTATAGAGAGAGAGAGAGAGGGAATGTCGGGGCTACCTGAAGTGAGAGAAATTAATATTCATACCACTGGGCTGTAAGCTGCCCAAGCAAAATATGAGATGCTGTTCCTCCAATTTGTATTTAGCCTCACCCTGACAATGGAGGAGACCAAGGACATAAACGTCTGTGTGGGAATGGGAAGGAGAATTAAAGTGTCCACAACCGGGAGATCAGGTAGGTTCAGGCGGGCTGAGAGAAGGTGTTCTGTGAAACGATCGCCCAGTTTATGTTTGGTCTCGCTGATGTATAAGAATCCACCTCTTGAGCAACGGATACAGTCGATGAAGTTGGAGGAAGTGCAAGTGAACCTCTGCCTAACCTGAAAGGACTGTCGGGGTCCCTGGACAGTCGAGGGGGGAGGTATAGGGACAGGTGTTACATCTTCTGTGGTTGCAGGGGAAGGTACCGGGGAGGGGGTGGTTTGGGTGGGAAGGGATGAGTTAACCAGGGAGTTACGGAGGGAATAGTCTCTGCAGAATGCGGAAAGGGGTGGAGATGGGAAAATGTGGCTAGTGTTAGGATCCCGTTGGAGGTGGCGGAAATATTTGAGGATTATGTGTTGTATGTGACGGCTGATGGGGTGGAAGGTAAGGACTAGGGGGACTCTGTCTCTGTTGGGTTTAAGGGGAGGGGGAGCAAGGGCGGAGCTGTGGGGTATAGAGGAGACATGAGTGAGGGCCTCATCTATGATGGAAGAGGGGAACCCCCGTTCCCTAAAGAATGAGGACATCTCGGATGTCCTGGTGTGGAACACCTCATCTTGGGCGCAGATGCGGCGTAGACAGAGGAATTGGCAGTAGGGGATAGAGTCTTTGCAGGAAGCAGGGTGGGAAAAAGTACAGTCAAGGTAGTTGTGGGAGTTAGTGGGTTTGTCGTAGATGTCAGTCAATAGTCTATTTCCTATGATGGAGACTGTGAGAGCGAGAAAGGGGAAGGAGATGTCGGAGATGGTCCAAGTAAATGTAAGTCTAGGATGAAAATTGGTGGTGAAGTTGATAAAATCCATGCGTTCTGCATAGGTGCAGGAGGTAGCACCGATGCAGTCATCAATGTAACGGAGATAGAGTTCAGGGCTAGGGCCAGTATACGCCTGAAACAGGGATTGTTCAATGTACCCTATAAAGAGGCAGGCATAGCTGGGGCCCATGCAGGTGCCCATAGCTACACCTTGGACTTGGAGGAAGTGGGATGAGTCAAAGGAGTAGCTGTTAGGGTGCGGACCAGCTTCGCTAGGCGGAGTAGAGTGTTAGTAGGGGGAAATTGGATAGTTCTGCGGTCGAGGAAGAAACAGAAGGCATTAAGGCCTTCCTAGTGGGGGATGGAGGTGTAGAGTGACTGAACGTCCATAGTAAAGGGAGTGGGGGTTCAAAAAGCAGAAGTCATTAAAGAGACAAAGGGCATGTGAGGTATCTTGGACATCGGTTGGGAGAGATTGGACCAGGGGGGATAGGATGGAGTTGAAGTACGTATTAAAGAGACAAAGAGCATGTGAGGTATCTTGGACATAGGTCAATTAAAGAGACGATGGGCATGTGAGGTAATTAAAGTGAGGTGAGGTGTTACTTGGGAGGGTTTAAACTAGAATGGCAGTGGGATGGGATACAATGCAGTATTGAGGCAGGTGGGAGGCTGGGAGTCGGTGAATAACAGCAGGTTCAGTAGGTGGGAGCATGGCAGGGAATGAGGAAAGATGGTCAGATTAAATTGCATTCATTTTAATGCCGGTAGACTGATAGGTAAGGCAGTTGAACTCAGGCCATGGATAGGCACATGCAACTGGGAACTTACAACCATAGCAGAAACTTGACTAAGGGAGTGGCAGGACTGACAACTTCATGTTCCAGGGTACAGGTGTTACAGGTGACAATAAAAGAGGAGGGCGAGTTGCGTTATTGATTAAAGAGAAAATCACGGCAATTGCCTGATGTGGCTTTATTGTACAAGATACAAGATACATTTATTTGTCACATGTGCCAGCTGGCACCATACAGCCATACAGTAAAATAAAGAACATGATAGAGTTCAACATAAAACATCCCCACACAGCAGAATCAAATGTTTCCCACTGTGAGGGAAGGCACCAAAGTCAGTCTCTTCCTCGATGTTCACCCGTGGTCGGGGCCTCCGGAGCCCTCCACAGTCGCCGCTACGGGCAGCCCGCCGCTCAGGCCCGCTCACCGGGATGTTGGAACTCCAACGTCGGGACTGGAGGCCAACCTCTGCGGCTTGGACCTCCAAAACGGCCGCTTCCCAGTCCTATTGTAGGATTGTCCAGTGAGGCTATATGAGTGGAGCTTAGAAATAAAAAGAGTACAAATACCTGGTTGGGATTAAACTATAGGACCCAAAATAGTCACGTGGAATTAGAGGAACGGACATGCCAAGCGATTGCAGACAACTGCAAGACTCATAGTGTTGTCGTAGTAAAATATTTTAAGACTCTCAGTCTGTAGAAGGGTCTCGACCTGAAACATTAACTATTCCTTTTCTCCAGAGATGCTGTGTGACACATGAAGTCATTCCAGAATTTTGTATCTATCTAAAAGATTTTAACTTTCCCAATATAGACTGCGATTGCCATAGTACCAAGGGCTTGGATAGGGTAGAATTAGTCAAGTGTGTTCGGGAAAGTTTCCTCAGGCAATGCGTAGAGGGCCCTACATAGCAAAGGGTGAAAGCTTGATCTGATCTTTGGGAATTGGGCTGGGCAAGGGATTGAAGTGTTAGTGGGCAAGCTTTTTTGGACCAATGACCACAGTTCCATTAACTTTAAGATAGTTATGGATAAAGACAGAGCTGGTCCACAAGTTAAAGTTCTAAATTGGGGCAAGGCCAACTTTCGTGATATCAGACAGAAACTTGCAAATGCGATTGGAGTAATTTGGAAAAGGGGTATCCATAACCTGTGATGCTTTTAAATGTCTAACAGTGAGAGTTCAAGGCATGCATGTTCCCGATAGAGAGAAGTGTGAGGTGGGTAGGAGTAAGGAACCTTGGCAATTGAGGCTCTGGTCAGGAAAAAGGTGGCATGGGTCAGGTATAGGCTACTAGTGATGTGCCTCAAGTATCAATGTTGGGTCCATTGCTTTTTGCCATTTATACCAACGATCTGGATGAGAATGTACAAGGTACAATTAGTACGTTTACAGACAAGTAGTATTATAGACAGTGAAGATGGTTGTCAAGGATTACAGCAGGATTTTGATCAGCTGAGCAATTGGGTTGAGGAATGGCTAAAGGAGTAAGTGAGAGTTATTGCATTTTGGGAGGTCAAATCAAGGCAGGACCATCACAGAGAGCAATAGGTTTCTGTGGAGTGTTGTAGAGCACAGGGACTTAGGAGTTTAAATACAAAATTCCCTGAAAGTGGAATAGCAGGTGGTGGAAAAGGGTCTTGGCACACTGGCCTTCATTAGTCAAGGAATTGAGTATAGAAGTTGGGACATTACAGTTGTAAAAGATGTTGCTGAAGTTGCATTTGTAGCATTATATTCAGTTTTGGTCACGCTGCTACAAGAAACATATCAATAAGCTGAAAAGAGTGCAGAGAAGATTTACGAAGATCTTTCCAGGACTCGAGGGCCGAAACTATAGGAAGAGATTGGGTCGGCTGAAGCACTGACGAGTAATCTTATGGAAGCATATAAAATCAGGGGGGAATTGATGAGGTGAATGCTCAGTCTTTTTTCTAGGGTAGAGGATTGAAGAACTAAACATAGATTAAAGATGAGAGGGGAAAGATTTACTAGGAACCATGGGGGAAATTTTGTGGTGGGTATATGGAATGGGCTTCCAGAGGAAGTTGTTGAGGCAGGTCCAATAACATTTAAAAGAGATTGGGACAGGTACATAGAGAGGAAAGGTTTAGAGGGTTATGGGCCAAATGCAGCAAAATGCGACTATCTCAGTAGGACATGTTGCTTAGAATGAACAGGTTGGGCTGAAATGCCTGTTTCCGTGCTGTATGACTCCAGGGCGAGAAAAAGGACATTGAAGTCCTCACTGGAACAGGAATCATGGCTAATTTTCATCTTTCAGATCCTGGATTGGTATATTCCTGAAGATTTTCTGATTTGGTCACACGCCATGTGACAATTGATCAATTTAAAGTTAAGAGTCCAATTAAATCCCTCTGAACTCAAAGCAGAGGTTGTTAGAGTAAACAAACTGACTTGGAGAGTCAAGCATTGGATCTCTGCTCTGTGTTGTTAGCTCATCTCGTCTATTTGTTACAGCACTGCTCTAATAACCTCCAAATGCATTTGGAAAGGTCATGCAACATGCTAACCCATTCAATGGCAGCTATAGAGTTTACATGTTAAAAATGACAGTGCAGTGTTAAATTACTGAAATGGACATTTATGGACACGAGTTAAAATCCCATGCTTGCACTTGAATAATTTATATTCAATTGATTAAATAATTTAACGTTAAAGTAAAAGTAATGATGATCATGAAGCTACTGAATTGTTGTGGAATCCTATCTGGTTCGGGTAGGGGAGGAAATATCTGACTAAAATTGCAGCTTGAATCTTTCCTTAGTTTAGTTTAGTTTTTTTGTCACATGTACCAAGGTAGAGTGAAAAGCTTTTGCTGCGTGCTAACCAGTTAGTAGAAAGACAATGCATGATTACAATCGATCCATTTACAGTGTAAATCCTCTTGAAATAGTCATAGATTGATACAGTGTGGAAATAGGTCCTTCGGCCCAACTTGCCCACACTGGCTGGCATGTCCCAGCTACATTAGTCCCACCTGTCCATGTTTGGTCCATATTCATCCAAACTTGTCCCATCCATGTACCTGTCTAACTGTTTCTTAAATGTTAAGATAGTTCCTGCCTCAACGACCTCGTCTGGCAGCTTGTTCCATACTCCCACCACCATTTGTGTGAAAAAGTTACCCCTCAGATTCCTATTAAATCTTTTCCCCTTCACCTTAAACCTATGTCTTCTGGTCCTCAATCCAGCTACTCTGGGCAAGAGCATTGTGCATCTACCCGATCTATTCCTTGCATGATTTCATACACTTCAATAAGATCACCCTGCATCCTCCTGCATTGCATGGAATAGAGTCCCAGCCTGCTCAAACTCTTCCTGTAACTCAGACCCCCTAGTTCTGGAAAATCCTTCTAAATATTCTCTGTACCCTTTCCAGCTTGTCTGCACATTTTCTAGCTTGGTGAGAAACATAAAGCAGGTCAGAATGCCTACTTGGAATAACTCCACATAGACAACTCCCAAGGTCAGGATCAAACCCAGGTCTCTGGCCTTGTGAGGCAGCAACTCAACCAGCTGTCTTTCACTGATAAAACTCCATGCTGGCAATAAATGACATCCATGCAGAATAAGTACTTTGTTCTCTGAATGCTGCACAAGACATTCACAGTTTTCAAGGAGCTTTGAGGGATAGATCAGCCATGATTTAAAGGCAGAGTAGACTTGATGGGCCGAATAGCCTAATTCTACTCCTATCCCTTATGACCTCATGACATGACACCGTTTAGCCATGGAGTGTGCTGGTAACTGGGATATGACTGATGAAACATTGAAGTGTAGGCTAGATTTCTGAAGGTGTGCAGGGGAGTTGTTTTACAAGAAGGTTTGCAGTGAAATACTGGCAAGCACACTTGTAAGCATTTGCCAAATGCTTTTGAAAATGCTTGCCAGTGCAACCACGTAGGGTAAATATTTAAAAAACTATCCTTGATAAAAGCCAGGAGCTACATGGTGATTGGGTAAAAATATCCTGTCTTCATTTTATGTTGCCAAGCATAAAAATAGGAAGAGTGCCGAACAGGCAAATATAGAAATTGGGCAAAATATGCAGTTCTTTTTCAGGGGGGACATTAGAACATATCACACTGGGGACATAACCACACACATTTTCTGCTGTGTGTATTTGCTGCTGAGGATACCCCAGAAAGCTGTGTAGGCTACAAATGACAATGAGACAACTGGTTAAAGAAAGCAAGACCCTGCTTATGAATTGTCCTGTTGTATTTCTAAAAGGTCTTTCCATTGTTACCAAATATCTCTGATGATCAGAGGCGTAAAATGTTTTAGATATAATTAAAAAGGAATAGTGTGTTGACTGTAAACAGATTTAGCTGCTGTAAATTAATTAAAGATTAATTGAAATAAAGTCAAATAACAAATTGGCTTCTCCCACTTACCTTTTAATGAATCAGGATAACTCTCTGGAAATAAGACGTCCAGGTTTGTAGTTTAATTGGCTTTGTATAATTGTAAATTATCCCTAGTGTGTGTAGGACAGGGTACGTGTGTGGGGATCGCTGGTCGTCAAGGATTCAGTGGGCCAAAGTTTCCGCGTTGTATCTCTAAACCTTTGAGCTAATTTTACAGAGGCCAATTAAACTACAATCCCACCAGTGATCCCCACACATTAACATTATCTTACCTACACACACTAGAGATAATTTACATTTGTACCAAGCCAATTAACCTACAAACCTGTACACCTATGGAGTGTGGGAGAAAACCGAAGATCTCAGAGATCTCGAGGAGAACATACAAACTCTGTTCAGACAACACCCGTAGTCGGGTTCAAATGGTGCTGTAAGGCAACAACTCTACCGATATGCCACCGTGCCACCCTATAAAAAATTATCCTTCAAGCCAGAATCGAACTGGCGACCTAAGGATTTGTAGGGCTCTACCAGCTGAGCTAGCGAAGGAACATAGGTAGGACACGACGCTCTCTGCAACTTAAAACTATATTTTTCTCTCTTTCCAAATGTCATAGTCTTAGCTTGAAAACAGGCCCACAGCCCAAATTGTCCAAGCCAACCCACATGCCCCATCTACACTAGTCCCACCTGCCAGTGTCTGCCTCCCTCTGAACCTATCCATGTACCTTTCTAAATGTTTCTTAAATATTGTGATAATACCTGCCTCAACTACCTCCTATTGCAGCTCGTATCATACAACCACCACCATTTGTGTAACAAAACATTGCTGCTCAGGTTTCTATTAAATGTTTCCCTCCTCATGAAGGGTGTTTCATCTGGGCGATTATCCCTGTTTCTATTTCCATGGATACTGCCTGACCTGCTGTTTCAGCATTTTCTGTTTTATTTCAGATTTCCAGCGCTTATAATTCTTTTCATTTTCAATTTAGAAGAGATGTTTAGTAATTAAGTTATGTTATATTATGATAAATGAATATTCTGAATTGTCTATTGTTTAGCTTTCACTCATACTTTGGCATGTTTAAAGCAGCTTAATTTGTTTGTGTGAGCTTAAAACAAAGTTTGATCAATCTGCAAAATATGACAATTAGCAAAATTGGCAGCATTCTTTTTGCATGTCTGCGTCAAATTTCAATTCTGGAGTAGAATTCATGAATTTAAACACATTTATTTAGTATAAATACTGTTTTCAGAATAAATTAATAATGTTAATATCACACTTATATTATTCTGAGGCATTTTAAATGAAGGAAAGTGGGTTCACTTAAAAATCCTTAGACCCTCGGAGACTTTCCTAAACTAATGCCCAAGGTTTTCAGGGTAATTCAGCAAATTGGATCCAAAATTGACTTGATGATGGGAGCTAGTGGGTACCAAAGTGCAGATGCTCTCAGTGCAGGAGTACAGGATATAGCAATCTCAATGCACCTACCTCCAAAATAAGTTCCCTTAATTCTAACCTTATTGCTCGAATTGTGGAGGCAAATATTCTCACGACATTTAACGATTGCATAGATGAGCACTTGAAATGTCATGACGTTAAGCTCAATGGGATGAGTGCTAGGATATGGGATTAGTGTAGATAGAGACTTGAAGGGCAGCAGGCCCTGGTGGACACCAAGCCCCTCTCGGCTTTGTTGCTAGAATGAAATTTTAGATCATTGTTGATTATCACTAAGAAAAATGAATAACATGTTCTTACCCTAATTTACAACATTTTTAAAAAAACATTTTACAGAATATTTACTCCCCTGGAACAACTCCCAGGGAAAATAGTCTGCAGATACTGGAATCAACAACAACAAACAATCTGTTCAGGCAGCATCTGTAGAGGGAAATGAATGGTCAATGTTTTGGATCGGGACCCTTCATTTGGACATAGAAACATAGAAAATAGGTGCAGGAGTAGGCCATTCGGCCCTTTGAGCCTGCACCGCCATTCAATATGATCATAGCTGATCATCCAACTCAGTATCCTGTACCTGCCTTCTCTCCATACCCCCTGATCCCTTTAGCCACAAGGGCCACATCTAACTCCCTCTTAAATATAGCCAATGAACTGGCCTCAACTTCCTTCTGTGGCAGAGAATTCCAGAGATTCACCACTCTCTGTGTGAAAAATGTTTTCCTCATCTCAGTCCTAAAGGAATTTCTCCTTATCCTTAGACTGTGACCCCTTGTTCTGGACCTCCCCAACATCGGGAACAATCTTCCTGCATCTAGCCTATCCAACCCCTGAAGAATTTTGTAAGTTTCTATAAGATTCCCCCACAGTCTTCTAAATTCTAGCGAGTACAAGCCAAGTCTATCCAGTCTTTCCTCATATGAAAGTCCTGACATCCCAGGAATCAGTCTGGTGAACCTTTTCTGTACTTCCTCTATGGCAAGGGGATACAGAGAAAGGGAATGAATGTTCTTAATTACCTTGTGTTCAAATAGCTTTCATTATTTCAATACTGAATTCCAGAACTAGGTAGATTGGAAAGAACTAACAAAATCGGTCAACATGCTCAACTGTTTTTTGCTCAATTAACACCTTTAAGGGCCGGTCCCACCAGCATGCAACTCCATGCGATGAGCGCAACCTAACGTGGTCGCTTGAGCCGTCCGGCGTCGCGGAGCCGTGCGGAATTGTGCGGAGTTCGTCCCGACATCGCGCGGGGCTCTGAAAAACTGAAAGTGTTAAAAAATTCCGCGCAGCAACGGCTTGTCGGCTCGCTGTCGCCTCGACGCATTACGCACCGCCTTGACGTCGTGCCTCCGTGAACCTATCTGTAGGTGCCTCTGTGACCCTCTCTGTGTGTGGCTCCGTGGCCCTCTCTGTGTGTGCCTCTGTGCCCCTCTCTGTGTGCCCCTCTCTGTCCTGGCGAACTTACCTTTAAGACTTCGATCCAAGTTCGCCTCACTTTGCGCCGCGTTGCGCCACTCACCCGACCTCCGCCCGGCCCCCGCTGTTGGTTTGGTCGCGCTTGCCGCATGCAGGCGCATGCTGGTGGGATGGGCCCTGTACGGGGATCACCCGACCTCCGCGCGGCCCCCGCTGCTGGTTTGGTCGCACTCACCGCATGGAATCGCATGCTGGTGGGACAGGCCCTTTAGCATTAAAGCTACCTTATCTAATCAACAAAGTCTTCTGGTGTACATTTAAGTATAATTTATTCATGGAGAAAACATGACAGCTCCTTAGCAAGTGTCAGAAAGCATTAAGGATGAATCCACTCTTCTACTCTTTGGAAAAAAGAATAACTTTATCATTAAGTTAAATTAAGATGTCCTTTACTGATTAAAGGGAAGGTGAAATTCATTACTAAGAGCATGCAATTATAGAAGCCCAGAAAAGATCACCCCATTGGGAACTGCTTCAAGGGGATGGATTTTCTCATTACATTGTTAATTTAAATTTAAAGTACACATTCTTGAATAAAGGGAACAAAAAGAGGGAGTGTCAAAACAAAAAAGCTTTAAAATGTTATTTTAAACAAATACTTTATTCATTAAATGTATTAGTTGAAATGAAGCTAAGAAATACTTTTGAGGAAAATCACAGAGTTCACTGCTAAAAGCGATAACAAGGATTTTCATATGTATGGATCTATATCCTATTTGTTAACATAGTGCTTTGCAATGTATGTTAGACTTTTTCTTTGTTGCTCTTAGTTTCATTTAGAGAAACATCATAGAAACAGGCCCTTTGGTCCACTGAGTCAGCACTGACCAATGATCACCCACACACTAGTTCTGGACGTAAAGCGACCTGGGTATCCGAATACAAGATTCGCACAAGCACAGAATGTGATTGAGAAAGTGATGAACAAATTGAACACAAAAGAGGGGCGTTTATGCATCATTTATATGGGACATTGTTGAAATCATTTCTGGCGTTGATGGCCTCAATGTAATGTTGTAGTAGCTCAGAGAAGGTTCGCCTTTGATAACTTTAGTTTTGTTAAGAGATAAAGTGTGGAAACAGGCCCTTCGGCCCACCAAATCCATGCCGACCAATAATCGCCCATTCTCTAGTTCCTTCCTGCACTCTAGGGACAATTCACAGAAGCCAATTAACCAACAAACTTGCACGTATGTGGAAGGAAACCGGAGCACTCAGAGAAAACCCACGTGGTCACAGGGAGAATGTAGAAACTCCATACAAACAGCACCCGTAGTCAGGATTGAATCCAGTTCTCTGGAGCTGTAAGGCAGCAACTCTACCACTGAGCCTCGGTGCCTCCCCTGCAAAAGTCAAAATTTTAGAAACCCTAATTTGTATGGCCCAAATAAATTTTGCCAAGGGGCACATGTTATTATGACTGCTGAGATGTAGCCAACAGCAAATGTTGCCAGTGAGCCTGAGAAAATTTCTGTGGTCAAAAATAATATTCTGCCTATTGACAGCTGATTAGCAATCCAGTAAAGATACAACTTAGTGCCCATTTATGAAACTCTGGTCTGCAAGGCCTGCCTGGTCCACTGGAAACACTGAATTATTATCCCTTGGTATTGGTTTGGCTTATTATTATTGGTGTGTGTAGTGAGCTACAGTGAAACATTGTATGAAAAACTTTGCTTTGCATGCTATCCAGGAAATTCATCCATATACGATTACAATCAACCCACATGTGAGTACAACAAGTAATGCAAAAAGGAAAATGGAACCAAGTGCAGACTATAGTATGATATATTCTGAAGAAGGGTTTCGACCCGAAAAGTTGCCTATTTCCTTCGCTCCATAGATGCTGCCTCACCCGCTGAGTTTCTCCAGCATTTTTGTCTACTTTCGATTTTCCAGCATCTGCAGTTCTTTCTTAAACACAGACCATAGTATTGCAGTTTCGGAGAAAGTGCAGATAGAAAATAGACAGGGGCCCATGTGAATGCCCATGGCTACAGGCACTTGCACGGTCCTTCCTACATATTCTATCTGCTCCACTGCAAAATCTCAAGGTAGTAGACATCTTCTCCTCCTCCTCTCTCCCATGAGACTTCAGCAACATCCTCTCTCACTGCTCCCCCTCTGTGATTCATCCTGCTATCCAACTATGCCTATTTTCACGCCTTACACTTCCTTACCTATGTATCTCCCCCTCCCCTGACATCAGTCGGAAGAAGGGGCTCGACCCGAAACGTCACCCATTCCTTCTCTCCAGAGATGCTGCCTGTCCCGCTGAGTTACTCCAGCATTCTGTGTCTACCCCCAGCTGGGCCTGCATTTTTGCCGGTTACATCAATCTGTCCTTGTTCCAAATGCATATTAGTCCTATCACTCAACATTTTCGCCGCTACATCAACAACTGCACTGGGGCTGCCTCCTGCGCCCATGCAGATCCCATTGATTTCATCATCCTTACCACTCACTTCCACCCTGCCCTCAAATTCACTTGGACTATCTCTGACACAATTCACAACTCTTCAATCCTTTTGATGACACCTTCAATCTTTTCACCTCTGTTCTTTGTTTACCCATCTGCCTATCAATCCCCCCACCCCTCCTCATCCCCGATCAATATTTGTCCTGCCCCATCGCTCTTTCCCCCTACCACTCCTGCCTCCCCAGCTTTCTTCCACCAACCACGCCCCCTGCAATCGGTCTGATGAAGGGTCACAACACAAAACTTCACCTATCCATGTTCTCCAGAGCTGCTGCCTGGCCAATTGAATTTAGTTTAGTTTAGAGATACAGCACGGAAACAGGCCCTTCAGCCTTCCGAGTCTGCGCCAACCAGCAAACCCCATACATTAACACTATCCTACACACACACACACACACACACACACAAGGAACAATTTACAATTTACTGAAGCCAATTTTACTTCGGAGTCACGTGACAGGCTGGAGAACTCAGCTCCACCAGCGGTAAGTAGTAACCCGCAGGTAAGTCAATGTCAAACCTTCCTGCGAGTGTTTTTTAACTCTGTAAGTCTGGCTCGCAGAGCCAGCTAGAGTTGGAAAAATTTATATTTAAACTGCGGTAATGGAGTGGAACGCGCGAGGACCGCGGTTACCGCTTTTAGATCGGATCGGGAGATAACGGCTGCGCTAAATGCTGGCTCCAATACCCGCTACTGTTATAATTGGCAGCTAAAATGAAATAAAATTAAATTAAATTAAATTAAATAAAATGAAATACCAACTTTATTTCCCAACTGCCTCCATCAATTTCCAATGCTTCAAGGCACTTAGAAATACCACACTAAAGTACTCTCAGGCTCATTTGCCATGAGTCTGATGATATGGAAGACTCCCTCCTTTTTAATTTAAAGGTATGGGGATGCTCAACCAATGGGGGAAAATACTCCAAATTTAAAGAGCCATGGGGGGGAAAAAATTTCAAGTGGGGTCAAATGCTCTAGGATTCCCACACAGCCTCTTGCAGAGGTCCATACAGCAAATAAGAAAACATTGTTATACATAGCAGTAGGAATCATCCTCCCCAGCACCTTGTTTAGGGCTGAATGAGACCTCCCTAGAGCATAACTCGGGAGAAGCAGGGCAGGAGGAACCTGACCCTGTAGCTGGTGTCACTGCTTATGTGCACACACCAGCGCACAAGAGACATGCTCCAAGTGTCCCGGACGTAGCATTAAACTTCGCTGAACCCGGTAGGGACTGGTGAGGCTATCGAGAAAACTCTAGCCGCCAAATGTAAATTACATGGTTTCGCAACAGTTCCAGAATACGTTCATGGAGACTGCCATAAGTTATGAAACACCTGTAAACTGTGCTTCATTCAAAATGTTCATTGTGAACTCGGCAAAGGCACAAATGAGTGCAACGATGCGGCGACAAAAAGTGAGATATCAACGCATCCCCAAGTTGTTGCTATTCAACAAGATATGCTGGCCTGTTCTGCAACGCCTACGTTGAACCCGAAGTTGCAGCTCTATGTAGGTCCACCAATATCCAAGCCAGATTATTTATTTGGGGTGGACCTCCTCCAACAAACCAAGGACCTGGAGGAACATGCCAAAACAATCCGTCTCAGCAAGACATATGTTCCTTCTGCCAGGATGCCGTCTCGCAGGTCGTTTCAGTGTGAAAGGTGATGGACCCAGGGACAGCGCCAAGCAGAGTGGGGCCGGTGGGACGAAGGTATTACTCACCTGTGTATCCCAGCCAGAACCCCAATATGGGCAGAAGTAGTATAGGCCGACTGTAGAGGTACAGGTGATGCATTTTGTCCAGGATAAGTTCTGGGTCCTCCGGTTGGGGGTAGGTTGCAATTGGGTATGATGAACGGTGCTGCATAACATCTCATCAGTTTATACTACACACTGTCTCAAGCTCAAATACAGTTTATGTCAGGAATTGATCCGCCTGTACACAATATGCCTAATAGAGTATTGGGGGTTTCTGCACAAACTCAGCAGGTAAAAGAATAAATTACGGGTTGTCCCAAAAAAGGGGAATTGAGAGAACAATAAACCACCCTCAACAATTGTGTCCAATATTTTCCCCCGACAGAGAAGAGATAGGGGATGTAGAGGTATTCTGGACCTAAATCAGTTAAGTTCCTATCTTCAGTATATGCATTTTTTTAAATAGACACCTTCAATGCTGCGAAACGGCTGTTATCACAAGGCTGTTATATGGCAATTATAGGCCTGAAAGATGCATATTACTCAGTACCAATTCATCATCAGTATCAGAGATACTTAATGTAATTGGATGGGACAACTGCGGCAATTTAAAGCATGTCCAATGAGTTAACCTCAGTTCTAGGCTATTCAAGAAATTGTGCGAACCAGTGTTAGCGCTACATTGGGCCCAGAATTGGTAAAGGCTTATGTAGATGATATTTTAATCATAACACTCCAGAGACAGCTGAGGAATCGGTTTCATCAACCAAGTACATATTAGAAAGGTTAGTGTTCCTGGTCCATCCAACCAAATCCAAGGTAGAGCCATCCTAAAAAATAAAAAATAAATTTTTAAAAATTGTTTATTTGGGATTTGTCATTGATTCAGTTGATATGTCAGTGACTTTGCCTACAGCCAAGGCTGTGGAGATCAGAGAGGTCTGTACCAGTCTCGCTGGAAAACAATATCCCTCCATCCGGGAAGTAGCTACTGTTATTAGTAAATTGGTGGCAGTTTTCCCTGTAGTGCAGTTGGAGTGCAAGCTAGAGGTTATGGAAAGTGCTGGGAGAGAGTCTGTTCACAGTGATGCGGTTCCACCTCAGCAATCGAGTCGGGAGGTAAGTGCGGTAACACCGGCTCTGATACCAATGGCTGTTGCCCCAGTGATTGAACAGCCTCCAGCTGCTCCAGTGTCACAGGGCACTGAGGCCACGGCAACAAAAGAGAAAAAAAAAACACGAAAGTCTGTCAAACCCGTTTTATCTGACGGGTCTGAGGAAGAAGAAGACTCGCCTCCAGACCGGAAAAGAATGTAGGGGAGACTGGAACAAATGGAGAAAATGCTCCAACCTTTAATCAGTCAAGGGGCCAAATACCCAAAGATTTCCCAGGCAGCCTCCAAAGAAGTTCCATACACTGAGTATGGTGCCTATCAAGAATGGGAATCTGACTCTCCAGTGCCTTGTTTAGGTCTGCATGAGGTCTCCCTAGAGCAAGACTAAAATGCTCCAAACTTTAATCAGTCAAGGGTCCAAAGACCCAGAGATTCCCAGGCAGCCTCTGAAAGAGATCCATACACTGAGTGTGGTGCCTATCAAGAATGGGAATCTCACTCTCCAGTGCCTTGTTTAGGTCTGGAAGCGGTCTCCCTAGAGCAAGACTCGGGAGTACCAGGGCAGGAGGGGACTGACCCTGAAGCTGGTGTCCCTACTTATGTGTATACACCAGAGCACAAGAGCCACGCTCTGGGTGTTCCCGATGTAGCAATAAGTTTTGCTATACCGGAATGGACTGGTGAGGCTATGGAGGGGAACCTGGCTGCCAACATTAATTGGTTTCTCACCAGCTCCAAGAAACTGTTATGACTGAAACAGCTGAAATATATAAAACACCCGTCAATTGTGCCTTGCTCAGGGTACCAACAATAAAATCTGCAATTTGGGCACCCATGAGTGCAACGATGCGAGGGCAGGAAATGCGTTTCCAGCATGTCCTCAAGCTGATATCAGCAGGCATCACTGTATTTGGGAAACACATCAAAGGGTCGACAATGTCCAAAACTCAAAAGGACATGCTTGCGTTGTTCTGCAATGTATGAGGAAAATCACCATTCGGCCAACATTGCATCCAAAATTTGCAGGACTGTGTAGGGCAAGCAACATTCAAGCACCGGATTACTTGTTCGGCGACGACCTCATCAAGCAAATTAGGGACATTGACGATGAGTCAAAGACAATTGGCAAAAATATTACCCACCAGTGCAGCCCAACAACAACCCAATATTGGGTGGAGGAGACTTTCCAGGCCGATTGTCGAGGGCGGCATCAACATCCGCAGCGAAGGCGCAGGACGTGCCGCTAGACCAAATCCTCGGGACCGCAAGATGGTCTAAGGAATCGACGTTTCTACGTTTTATGATAAACTTGTTCCTACAGTAGCAAGGTTTGGGCATGTTGTGTTGGGTCCTGTACAGGGTTTAAAGCATACCCTGTTGACCAGAGGTTATGTGTAGTTAAGCACCTGAGTCAATATATCAAGGTAACTTAGAGTCTTAGAGGCTCTCAGACAGCAATGCTCATCAGTCACACAAAACTTCATAAAACATGTCAGTATAAACTATTTCTAGATGGTAAAACAGGTTTTGGCTGCTGGAGTAGACACTCATGTATTTAAATCTCACTCCACCAGGGCGGCATCAACATCCGCAGCAAGGCCGCAGGATGGTCTAAGGAATCAACTTTCCAAAATTATGTTAAACCTGTCCTGACAGTGCCAGGGTTTGGGCATGGTGTTTTGATTTCAGTTTGATTTGATTTGCTTTGTCTTTATAAGTTTCATTTGTGATTTCCCCTGGGATAGAGGGGTTATACTGTTTGGTATATAAAAATTATTATTGGATAATTCGAAGCAATGTTCAATACATTATTTATTCACTACTGAGTCAACTGAAGCAGTGTGTTGTATGGAGTGCATCTATGGCATGAAATCACAGAGCTTTGAAATCTTCACGTAGTCACTCACTTGACTCCGAAGTAAAATAGTAAGATTAAATGAGAACTGACCAGTTCGAAGTTTGATCCTTATTTTATGAGGAGTTACGATGAGGGATTACGTGCCCTCCGCACCCGGCCCTCATAAACAAAAGGATCATCTGGTAGTTCTAGTCTTCTCAAAGTCTTACTATGTTACTTCGGCTTTCGGTTTCTATGTCTTCCCGTGGATTTTGAAGCAACAGCAACAAAGAGAAGCAGGAGAAAGCACTGATTGGCTCTAGCCCAAGTGGGAGGAGAGTTCTCAGTGAGTCAGAGGGGGAAAGCAGTTGAAAACTGAGGAATTTGGTTTGTAAATTAGGCAATTGAACAGTCAATATAAGCAAGGCAGCTCTTGGGGAGCGGCAGTGAGGGAGCGGCCTTGTGAGGGAAGTGTGAGTCTTTGGTTCGAGAGTCTTCGGAGAGGAGGCTGCGCAAAACACTGGATAGGGAGAGACCGAGGCAAAAGAAGATGTCAAGCAAGCTGATGCAGTGTGATGCTTGCAGT
This sequence comes from Raja brachyura, assembly GCA_963514005.1. The sequence goes on along the minus strand of OY740783.1, from coordinate 70,146,641 downwards.
ATGTGGGAGGTCAAGGACACTGCTGGTGCCTCTGGCTGCTACAAATGTGAGAAGTGCATCCAGGTACAGCTCCTGAAGGACCGTGTTGGGGAACTGGAGAAACAAGTGGATGACCTCAGGTTCATCCGAGAAACAGAGTCGTTCCTCGACGTCCTTCAGTGAGATTGTTACACACAAGGCACTAGAAGAGAGAAGGTGGGTGACGGTGAGAAAGGGAGGAAAACATGGAATGCAAAGGTCCCCGGGTGTTGTACCTCTTGTGAACAGGTTCACCCACGTGGAAGCTGCCGGGACAGAAGACGGTATCTCACTGAGCGGCGGGCTGGCTTGCAAAACAAAAAGGGCTGATGAGCCAAAACCAAAGAGGCCAAAGTCGGGCAACGCCATTGTAGTTGGAGACTCCATTGTGAGAGGTACGGACAGGGGTTTTTGCGGCAACAGACGGGATTCCAGGATGGTGTGCTGCCTTCCTGGTGCCAGGATCCAGGGTGTTACGGACAGAGTGCAGACAATCCTCAAGGGCGAAGGTGAACAGCCGGAAGTGGTCGTGCATGTTGGCACAAATGATGTTGGAAAGAAGGGGATGAATATTTTGCAGCGGGACTTCAGAGAGCTCGGAAAAATGCTGAAAAGCAGGACTTCCAGGGTTGTTATCTCCGGTTTGCTTCCAGTTCCTCGTGCTGGCAAGAGTAGGAACAGGGAGATACGGGACCTGAATGTGTGGCTGAGGAACTGGTGCAGGGGACAGGGATTTAGATTCTTAGATCACTGGGATCTGTTTTGGAGTAAGGGGGAAATGTACAAAAGGGACGGATTGCATCTTAACAGGTGGGGGACCAGCATTCTGGCCGTCAGGTTTGCCACTGCTGCACGGATGGTTTTAAACTGAATAAGGGGGGTGGGGTGTCAAATGGGATAATCGAGAATGGAGTTAAAGGGAAAGAGAGTAAAGGGATGGTTAATGACCCCAGAATTAACGGGAAAGAAAGATCACAAAGGGATAGGAGAGTATGGCCAAGTGTAATAGGGATCGATGTGAAAGGGGCCACTTGTCAACATAATTGTATAAGGAGTAAGAGTGTTGTAAAAACAAGCCTGAAGGCTTTGTGTCTCAATGCGAGGAGCATTCGTAATAAGGTGGATGAGTTGAAGGTGCAGATAGCGATTAATGACTATGCTATAGTTGGGATCACGGAGACATGGCTCCAGGATGACCAAGGCTGGGAGCTGAACATCCAGGGATATTCAATATTCAGGAGGGATAGACGAAAAGGAAAAGGAGGTGGGGTAGCGTTGCTGGTGAGAGAGGAGATTAATGCAATAGAAAGGAAGGACATTAGCGTGGAGGATGTGGAATCGATATGGGTAGAGCTGCGAAACTCTAAGGGGCAGAAAACGCTAGTGGGAGCTGTGTACAGGCCACCTAACAGTAGCATTGGAGTTGGGGATGGCATCAAACAGGAAATTAGAAATGCGTGCAACAAGGGTAACACGGTTATAATGGGTGACTTCAATCTGCATGTAGATTGGGTGAATCAAATTGGCAGGGGTGCTGAGGAAGAGGATTTCCTGGAATGTATGCGGGATAGTTTTCTCAACCAACATGTGGAGGAACCAACGAGAGAGCAGGCTATTCTAGACTGGGTATTGAGTAATGAGGAAGGGTTAGTTAGCAGTCTTGTTGTGCGTGGCCCCTTGGGCAAGAGTGACCATAATATGGTTGAGTTCTTCATTAGGATGGAGAGTGACAAAATTAAGTCAGAAACAAGGGTTCTGAACTTGAACAGAGGTAAATTTGAAGGTATGAGATGTGAATTGGCCAAGATAGACTGGCAGGTGATTCTTAAAGGGTTGACAGTGGATGTGCAATGGAAGGTATTTAAAGACTGCATGGATGAAGTACAAAAGTTGTTCATACCAGTTTGGCAAAAGAATAAATTGGGGAAGGTGGTGCATCCATGGATAACAAGGGAAATCAGGGATAGTATAAAAACAAAAGATGAGGCATACAAATTTGCCAGAAAAAGCAGCCTACCGGAGGACTGGGAGAAATTCAGAATCCAGCAGAGGAGGACAAAGGGCTTAATTAGGAAAGGGAAAATAGATTATGAAAGGAAACTGGCAGGGAACATAAAAACTGACTGCAAAAGTTTTTATAGATATGTGAAGAGAAAGAGACTAGTTAAAACAAATGTTGGTCCCTTGCAGTCAGAAACAGGTGAATTGATCATGGGGAACAAGGACATGGCAGACCAATTGAATAACTACTTTGGTTCTGTCTTCACTAAGGAAGACATAAATAATCTGCCGGAAATAGCAGTGGAACGGGGGTCAAATAAGATGGAGGAACTGAGTGAAATCAGGTTAGCCGGGAGGTGGTGTTGGGTAAATTGAACGGATTGAAGGCCGATAAATCCCCAGGGCCAGATAGTCTGCATCCCAGAGTACTCAAGGAGGTAGCCACAGAAATAGTGGATGCATTAGTGATAATTTTTCAAAATTGGTGAAATCATTGGACAAAGTCAGCATGGATTTACGAAAGGTAAATCATGTCTGACAAATCTGATAGAATTTTTCGAGGATGTAACTAGTAGAGTGGGTAAGGGAGAACCAGTGGATGTGTTATATCTAGACTTTCAGAAGGCTTTCGACAAGGTCCCGCATAAGAGATTAGCATACAAACTTAAAGCACACGGTATTGGGGGTTCAGTATTGATGTGGATAGAGAACTGGCTGGCAGACAGGAGGCAAAGGGTAGGAGTAAACGGGTCCTTTTCGGAATGGCAGGCAGTGACTAGTGGGGTGCCGCAAGGCTCAGCGCTGGGACCCCAGCTATTTACAATATATATTGATGATTTGGACGAGGGAATTCAATGCAACATCTCCAAATTTGCAGATGATACCAAGCTGGGGGGTATAGTTAGGTGTGAGGAGGATGCTTGGAGGCTGCAGGGTGATTTGGATAGGCTGAGTGAATGGGCAGATGCATGGCAGATGCAGTATAATGTGGATAAATGTGAGGTTATCCACTTTGGTGGCAAAAACATGAGGGTAGACTATTATCTGAATGGTGGCAGATTAGGAAAGGGGGACATGCAACGAGACCTGGGTGTCATGGTACACCAGTCATTGAAAGTAGGCATGCAGGTGCAGCAGGCAGTGAAGAAAGCAAATGGTATGTTAGCATTCATAGCGAAAGGATTTGAGTATAGGAGCAGGGAGGTTCTACTGCAGTTGTACAGGGTTTTGGTGAGGCCACACCTGGAGTATTGCGTACAGTTTTGGTCTCCAAATCTGAGGAAAGACATCCTTGCCATAGAGGGGGTACAGAGAAGATTCACCAGACTGATTCCTGGGATGTCAGGACTTTCATATGAGGAAAGATTGGATAGACTCGGCTTGTACTCGCTGGAATTTAGAAGATTGAGGGGGGATCTTATAGAAACTTACAAAATTCTTAAGGGGTTGGACAAGCTAGATGCTGGAAGATTGTTCCCGATGTTGGGGGAGTCCAGAACAAGGGGTCACAGTCTAAGGATAAGGGGGAATTCCTTTAGGACCGAAATGAGGAAAACATTCTTTACACAGAGAGTGGTGAGTCTCTGGAATTCTCTGCCACAGAAGGTAGTTGAGGCCAGTTCATTGGCTATATTTAAGAGGGCGTTAGATGTGGCACTTGTGGCTAAAGGGATCAGGGGGTATGGAGAGAAGGCAGGTACGGGATACTGAGTTGGATGATCAGCCATGATCACATTGAATGGCGGTGCAGGCTCGAAGGGCCGAATGGCCTACTCCTGCACCTATTTTCTATGTTTCTATGTTTCTATGTGTTCACGCCGCTGCTTTGAAGTTTGACGCGCATGTGCCTGGCGGGGCTTCTTCACGTATTCCCTCATCGTAATCCTCATAAAATAAGGATCAAACTTTGAAATGGTAAGTTCTCATTTAATCTTACTATTAACCTACACACCTGTATGTCTATGGAGTGTGAGAGAAAACTGGAGTACCCAGAGAAAACCCACGTGGTAACAGAGAGAACGTACAAACTCTGTACAGACAGCATCTGTAGCCAAGATCAAACCCGGGTCTCTGGTGCTGTAAGGCAGCAACTCTACCACTGCGCCACCATGCCGCCCCTTATTACTCCAGTATTTTGTGTCTTTTGTTGTAAGCAAGCTTCGACAGTTCCTTGTTTCTACAATTTCCATACCAAGCTGTGATGCATCCCGAAAGGATGCATTGGTGCATCATCAAAATTGGTAAGAGCCATTTGAGACTAGCTGAATTTCCTTAGGAAATAGAGGCGTTAATGTGTTTTCTTGACGGTAGTACCAATGTGTTTGGACCAGGATAATTTGATGATGAACAAGCACCCTTGTTTTTATCCCTAGTTTGGAGCAGGTTTTTGTTTTTTTTAACCTGTACTTTTTCCTTTATATGTGCAAGTCACAATATTGAGTAGTTCAACTTGTTCCGTGTAAAATCTCACTCAGGACCTGGCTGATGAGAAGTCTCAGTGGAAGGGATCTGCCCACAGCTCCACTCCTCTTGTTCACATGATCATGTTTGGGATAGTTAGGGGGTCTGTCTTCCAAAAAATCAAAAAACTGTCTTCCAAAAAACTACAACAAAAAACCTGGGCCTTTGGGTGTCTAGACTGTGGTCTGGATTCCAGCCCTACCTACATCTCCTCTCTGATGTCATGACAGCAGTGCGCTTGAAAAACTGTTGATTTTGGGACCTCTTTAGACTTCCTTAGCGTAATACCAGAACCAAATTAAGCCTTTATAATGTTCTATGTTTATTTTGTGGCCATTACAATAAATTTGACACTATGTGAGATAAAAATAAATACTTTTGTTACCAAAAATATCCAATTAGTGCTAATTTACAGATGCAAATCTAACTGAAATTTTAGATTTCTATGAACATATCAGCAATAATATTTACATCTTCACACTGGCATCTTTTGCAATTAAATTGCCAATGCTTTGCAGGGACACTGTTTTACAGTGCCTATATAAGATTTCCTAGTGCTTTGGAACCATAAACATAGATAATTGTGTCCTTTGAAAATACTTTAAATCTAATGCTTTCTGTAGGGTTGTAATAAAGTTGAAAACATAGCTCACCATAATAAAACTCAATAAATACATAGGATTTAATATCAATGAACCTGAACTTCCTGTGCTGTTAAGAACCCCCAAGGCACTATAGATATAACAGGAGTTCCACTTATTACTACAAATAATGTTGTCAGACTTCCTTTATTAAGTCTCTTTATTTCTAAGACAATTGAGAATAACTGTTACATAAAAGATCCTTTCAATGGCTTTACAATTTCTTCCAACATAATGGTGGCTTGAGAAAGTTAAATACCAACTGATATGAACCCAGGGGTGGGAAATTGAAACCTTCATGTGGTTGCCCTGTTTCGACAAATGCAATCAACCCCGGCATGCACAATCAAATAAGATCAAATAGAACAAGTTGTCCGACATCTTTAGGCTGTGCACGCCATACGCAAGAAGAAGAAGAAGAAATTATGAACCCAGAAGAAGACACAAAGTGTAGGAATAGCTCAACATCTCAGGCAGCATCTCTGGAGAACATGATGTCTCAGGTCGGGACCCCACCTCAGAGTTCAACCACAAGAGACACAAACAGCTTAGTTTCCCCAGGGCATCGCAAGGAGTCTCTCAAATCCACACAAAAAAGCTTTGGGTTTTATTATTTGATAATGGTATTGGCATTGGTTTATTATTGTTCCGTGTGCCAAAGAACAGTGAGAAACTTTAGTGCGCAAGTCTCAGGAATTGGATTTGAACTCAGAGGTTCCGCTTTAGAGACAGGAGTGCAATGATGGTGACATGAATTTTAGATGTGGAGTGACAGGGACAACAAGCAGTGCAGTCCAGCACTTTGGACCTTGCTGAATAAAGGAATGGCTGGCAAAGGTCGAGTAAAAAGCATAAAAATAAAGTGTTTTTAAAAAATGGCAAGTACATTGTAAAATTGTGATTATGATATCTGCAAAGTCCCATTTTTTAAGAAACCATTCCTTCAAATCACAAAATTGTGTGTCATTCCACTATTTAGGAGAGAGAAACCAGGGAATTGCAGACAGACTGTTTTCAGGAAATTACCAGTGACTGTAATTAAGAGTAGAGTGACAGATATCTTCAGAAAAGTTTTAGCTCATCAGAAAGTGTCAGCCTAGATTTGTAAAAGGTAAATCATGCTTGACAAACCTGATTCAATTTGGCGAGAACATGATTAAAGTAATAGATAGGGAATGGTATGGATGTTATTTTATAGATGCAGAGAGTGTTTGCTAAATTCCCTTATAAGAATATTCAAGATATGGATCATAGAGCAGAATTGACTGGGAAATCAAGTGAGCAATGGTAAATGGAGAGTAGGTGTAATGGGCCAGATATTACGACTTTATGCTCATCCCATTTTATTCACCATACTATCCCATCAACTCCTCCCAGATCCCAGCACACCTTCACATAAGGAGCAATTACAACCAACCCACACTTCTTTAGGATACAAGTCAAAAGCACATGGAGTTATGAGCCACATCATAGAAATGTACCTGTCAGTCGCCAAACATGCTAATATTTGCCTGTGATATTTGACTATATCTTTCTCTGGAAGATAGATATGAAATGCTGGAGTAACTCAGCGGGGCAGATAACATCTCTGAAGAGAATGAATGGGTGACTTTTTGGGTTGAGATAATTCTTCAGACCATATCTTTCTATGCCTCACCTAGTTAAGGGTCTGTTTAAACAAAGAGGCAATCAGACAGGCACCACTCCAGAGATGCTGCCTGACCCATTGAGTTACTCCAGCACTTTGTGTCTTTACTTGTAAACCAGCACCCGCAGTTCCTTGTTTCTACACTTGATTATGCAGGGCAAAAGATGAGTATCTGATTGGACACAAAATACTGGAGTAACTCAGCAGAAGTCTGAAGAAGCGTCTCGAACTGAAACATCACCCATTCCTTCTCTCCAGAGATGCTACCTGTCCCGCTGAGTTACTCCAGGATTTTGTGACTGTCATCGATTATTATATTATATTATTGATTAAGAGAAATGGTGAACCTCTGCCAAATAGGTTTTTGATGCCATCAATTTGGGAACTAAACTCCCCCCCCCCCCCCCCCCCTTCCCCCCTCCCTCTGTAAAAGATGACTTTCCTACAGGAAAGCAATGAAAGCTTAGATAAATGTATAGACTATTAAAATATGTTGAAAGGATTTGGGAGAAAATCAAAGAGGCTAACTAAAAGGCTAAATTGGTCTTTATATCTTGAGTGACAGAACAGAGTGGAGTGAAATATATAATATATGCAACACATATATAATATCCCAATTGGACCTCAGCAGGTGAACAAGTATAATTTATTGGAGGGGGTGCTGGTTATATTTACCTGGAGAATACTTGGACTCTGAGGGTAGTAACTTCAAGAAATTGCACAAATTAAGGTTACATCCAATAGAATTAGCAAGAACAGAAGTGATTTATTGAAATGTTAAAGACATTGAGAGGAATGGACAGAAACTTTGAGCTGCCTAGGACAAGCTGACATTGTATAAAGTCCTTACTGGAATGCAGTTAGGAAATACTTTGATATTTCAGTGTCATGTTGGCAACTGCAGCTAATTCAGCGGTTTCATGCATACGGGCTTTCAGATTTAGCTGTACCTTCTCATGTTTAGGTGTGGCCACAACATTGTGTGTTCAGTGTGGTTCATCAATGTAATATTACACTCTGTTTCAAGCTCAAATATCATGTCTCTATCATTCACATTCACTACAACAATCGGTGGTTCGACATCTATTAAGTCGGTCCTTTTTTCATAAAACATTGTTGACACATCTTCTACAATACAGCGTTTAGTTGCTTCAATATGTGGTGAGAACAGAGAAGACTAGAAATTCTGCTTAACTTGTTTAAATTTCTTACTCTCGTTTTGTTGACTCAGTTTTATTTCGCACTGAATTAGAGTCAGTGTCGACCTGAAACATCACCCATTCCTTCCCTCCAGAGATGCTGCATGTCCCGCTGAGTTACTCCAGGATTTTGTGTCTGTCTTTGGTTTTAAACCAGTGTCTGCAATTTCTTCCTTCATATTTAGTATCTGATTAGTCTCCTCTCCAGATATCGACTGTAACAGGAAGAATGTGAAAACTCCATAGAGACAGCATCAGAAGTCAAGATGGGATCCAGGTGTCTGGAGCAGTGAGGCAGCAGCCCTACTAGCCGTGCCCCAGTGCTAACCCAGTAGTTGCACTCCACAAATACCTGTGTTTTTGGTCACTACTGTTCAGCATTTTCATATTCAACAACATTCATGGAGAAGAACATTGATTGATCAAGATATTTTGATGATGCAAAGATACATGCCATTGTAAAAGGTATAATTGAGAATATTTAATCACTAAGAGATATTATAGATTAAGAGAAATGGTTAATCTCTGCCAAATAGATTTTTGATGCCATCGATTTGGGAACTAATCTCCCCTCCCTGTAAAAGATGACTTTCTTACTGGAAAGCAGTGAAGGCTTAGAGAAATGTGTAGATTGGTTATTGCATGTGAACCAATCATGGTAGAGTAGCATCATTAACCCCACCTTACTGTATACTTTATATTAACACCCACTTCCTACATTAAGTAGTCTTGGGAGCGGTAGTGATGAACTAACAACCTGCTGTACCGCTATACTTAGCAATGTTACAAAATTTTGAGATTTTAAAAGTCAAGTCTGCAATTTATCCCATCAGATAAAGCATAAAAAGAAGTTTAATTTGACACCTAATTTACTTTCATATCTTCAGTATTAAGAAAGTTATGGCCATTTTCATACTCGGAAATGAGCATCTTGCTTCCCATTGCCTTTCAATTGACTTAACTCAAAAGCTGTGATCTGGAAAAGTTAAACGTCCATAACATTCTTAAAAATTAAAGAGAACTCAATGAAATTTTCAGTTATTATAGATTGAAGCATTCTGAAACAAATATTGAACAATCTTACTTGGATTACCTGAAATTAAAGCATATAATTAGTTAGTTATCTAATTGTAGCTAATTACAAAATTCAATGAGTAGATCTAAACATCTATCAATTTCTTAAGAAAAGATAAACTTTTTTAAAATTGCCTAAGTGTCCAAATAACATTCACACAATAATCCACAATATAACATAATTTTTAAATCTCATTTTCATGAATTTCTGGGCCAAATGGAAGGAATTTACTGTTTTATGCCTGTAAATTAATGGCCATTTAAATCAACTAGCGAGTGGGTTTTAGTGGAATGCGGTGGATTGGAACGTTGCGGTTAGCAGTGAAGTCGGGGGGAAAAATACTGGGGGTTCATACATTTTTTGGGGACCCCATTTCGCAACATAAAAATATTATTAATGCCTCCCGAAAAACCAACTTTTAATATAAAAATAAAGTATTTACCTTTTTTTCTCCCCTACGCAAAATGCTTCCGGTTGTCTGCGCTCACGGCTTTTGAAGGTGATTTTTAAATTACTCTAGTTAATAGATAATCTAGAGTAATTTAAAAATACCACCATTCATGAAATGTCGGAGCGATTTTTCTTCAGCAACCAAATCGCCCGACATTCATCGATTATCCAGGCCTGTGGAAAAACGGCACTTTAAGCCCGCCCCCCTCTGCAAGGCGCGAAAGTCGCGCACACGGGGAGCGGCAGAAGTGCAGCACCGGTAAAGGTAAGTTTTGTAACATACCTACTATACTATGTGTTACAATTAAAGATGACTTAAACCTTGTGTTAAAGTGGGATATGAACCCACGCCTCCAATTGGACAATCATGGTGGAGACCCAGTCTGTGAGTTTGCTGATTTCGGCAAGTTTCGGCAAGTAAGAGACCATGTTTCTTAGTTCAGTTTCGATTCTGTCTTGCATGGCATGTGGCACGCGATGGCGAGCACGGACCACTGGGACGACGTTGGGGTCAATGGCAATCTTATAGGTCGTAGGCAGCTTGCCCAGCTTGCCATTGAACAGATCAGGGTAGCTTTTTATCGGGTCCGCAGATATAAGCTGCTTGTGAACGGAGCGGTCGAAGGAGACTAGCCCCAGGTCCTGGCATGCATGGATGCCCAGTAGAGTCATAGAGTCCGAGTTTAGATCATAGAAAGTCAGATTTCTCAAGTGTTTTGCAGCACACATTTAAAGCTAGTTCTTCCAAGAGGATGCAGGACCTCCCCCCCATAAGCATGTAAGGTAGAGCCATCTCTAGTGAAGGTCTCATTATTTTTTATCTTGTTGTAGACATGCAGAGACATTCCATTCACGCAAGCCCCATTATCTAATTTGGCCTTCACAGGCTTGTTGTTAATTAGCATCTCCAGAGACGGGGTCCTAGGCTCACCAGCTCAACGTCTGATGTCTCGGACAACACGACCTCCGTTACCAATTGCCCAGCGGAAGCTGATGCCACAGATGTTTAAACCAGCCGTGGTCCAGAAGCGCATTCAGGAGAATAACAACATCTAGAAACGCTCCTATGACAAGTCCAATAAACCACTGAAGCCGCTGCTGCAGGGTCAGGTTGTTCGTTTACAGACTGTTGTGGGACATTCCTGTCTGGGTTTCGTTGCTGGCCCGTCTAAGGAAACCCGCTCCTACCTTGTCAACGTCGATGGTGCCCTGTACAGACGGAGCCGCCAACACTTGCTGCTTGTAAAACAACCTCGGCCACCTCCAGCCGATCTCTTTGCTCCACGTCTGCTGTTTAAACCCAATACTGCTGCTGCTGTCACTAGTCCCAGCGTGTCCCGTTCTCCGCCACGGTCGGCAACCCAGTCTATCAACAACATTACCTCTCCCGCATGCCCACCCTACCGGTCGCCTAATTCGTCCCCAGCTGCTTTCTCCCTTCTGGGTTCAATGCCTCCCTCCCCCACTAACTTTTCTGGAACGGAGGGAGAGGGGTTCGTCCGTACACATTCGGGTCGTATTAGTAGACTGCCTGATAGATACGGCAAGTATGTTTAAATCCGCGTGTCTTACCTTTGCCTAACTATCTTTAATCTTTATTTGGAAGGATGTAGATTGGTTATTGCATGTGAACCAATTGTAGTAGAGTAGCATCATTAACCCCACCTTACTGTATACTTTATATTAACACCCACTTCCTGCATTAAGTAGTATTGGGAGCGGTAGTGATGAACCAACAACCTGCTGTCCCGCTATACTATGTGTTACAATTAAAGATGACTTAAACCTTAGATCTGTGTAACATCAATCATTTACAAAATGTAAGGGTCCGTGCACATAGGTTATTAAAATATGTTGAAAGGATTCGGGGAAAAATCAAAAAGGCTAAACGAAAGGCTAAATTGTTTTTTACATCTTGAGTGATAGAACAGAGTGGAGTGAAACCTATGCAACAGACATATATAATATCCCAATTGGACCTCAGAGGGTGAACAAGTAGAATTTAATGGAGGGAGTGCTGGATATATTTACCTGGGGGAATACTTGGACTCTGAGGGTAGTAACTTCAAGAAATTGCACAAATTAAGGTTACATCCAATAGAATTAGCAAGAACAGAAGTGATTTATTGAAATGTTAAAGACATTGAGAGGAATGGACAGAAACTTTGAGCTGCCTAGGACAAGCTGACATTGTATAAAGTCCTTGCTGGAATGCAGTTAGGAAATACTTTTATATTTCAGTGTCATGTTGGCAACTGCAGTTAATTCAGCGGTTTCATGCATACGGGCTTTCAGATTTAGCTGTACCTTCTCATGTTTAGGTGTGGCCACAACATTGTGTGTTCAGTGTGGTTCATCAATGTAATATTGCACCCTGTTTCAAGCTCAAATATCATGTCTCTGTCATTCACTTTCACAACAATCGGTGGTTTGACATCTATTAAGTCGGTCCCTTTTTCATAAAACATTGTTGACACATCTTCTACATTACAGCCTTTAGTTGCTTCATCATGTGGCAAGAACAGAGCAGACTTTAGAGATTCTGCGTAACTTTTAAAAATGTCTTACTCTCGTTTTCTTGACTTAGTTTTATTTCGCAGTGAATTAGAGTCTTAGTGTCAGGGAGTTTTACAACACAGAAGCAGGCCCTTTGGCCCAATTTGTCCTTTACCAACCCTAGCAAGTGTTTGGTGCATATCCCTTAAAACCATTTTCATCCATGTACATGTCCAAATGTCTTTGAAACATTGTACTTGTCCTCTCCTCTACCATTTCATCTGACAGCTCATTCCACCTACTCGCCATTGCGGAACATTGGTGCAGCAGTAGAGTTGCTGCGTTACAGCGCCAGAGACCCAGGTTCAATCCTGACTATGGGTGCTGTTTGTATGGTGTATGTTCTCCCCCTGACCGTATGAGTTTTTATCCGGGTGCTCTAGTTTCCTTCCACATTCGAAAGGCATGCAGGTTTGTAGGTTAATTGACACTAGGTAAATTATCCCTAGTGTGTAGATATCAAGTTGGGAAAAGGAGAAATACAATGAGATCTGGGCATCCTTGTTCACCACTCACTAAAAGTAAGCATGCAGGTACAGCAGGCAGTGAAAAAAGCTAATGGCATGTTGGCCTTCATAACAAGAGGAGTTGAGTATAGGAGCAATTAGGTCCTTCTGCAGTTGTAGAGGGCCCTAGTGAGACCGCACCTGGAGTATTGTGTGCAGTTTTGGTCTCCAAATTTGAGGAAGGACATTATTGATTTTGAGGGAGTGCAGCGTAGGTTCACAAGGTTAATTTCCAGGATGGCGGGACTGTCATATGTTGATAGAATGGAGCAGCTGGGCTTGTATACTCTGGAATTTAGAAGGATGAGTGGGAATCTTATTGAAACATATAAGATTATTAAGGGATTAGAGACGCTAGAGGCAGGAAACATGTTTCCGAAGTTAGGGGAATCCAGAACCATGGGCCACAGTTTATGAATAAGGAGTAGACCATTTAGAATGGAGATGAGGAAAAACTTTTTCTCCCAGTGTGTTGTGAATCTGTGGAATTCTCTGCCTCAGAAGACCGTGGAGGCCAATTCTCTAGATGCTTTCAAGACAGAGTTAGATAGAGCTCTTAAAGATAGCGGAGTCAGGGGATATGTCGAGAAGGCAGGAACGGGGTACAGATTGTGAATGATCAGCCATGATCATATTGAATGGCAGTGCTTGCTCAAAGGGCTGAATGGCCTACTCCTGCACCTATTGACTATTGTCTATTGTCTATATCGATTATCGCTGGTCAGGGCGGGTTCACTGGGCAGTACGGCATGTTTTCATGCTGCATCTCTAAAACTAAAACTAAAACCTTCTGTGTAAACTGTTTGATCTTAAATCTTTCATCTTTTACCTTAAATCTATATCCTCTAGTTTTAGACTCCCCGACTCTGGGAAAAGCATTGTGACCATTCAAATTATCTATACCCCTCATGATTTTGCACACCTCTGTAATGTCACCCTTCAGCCTTCCATGTCCCATAAAAAAAAAACAGCTTATCCAATCTTTCCGTTAATTCAAGACCTCCATTCTTGTGAAGCTTTTCTGCACCCTTAATGACATCGTTCCTATTGTTATGCCACCAGAACTGAACACAATACTCCAAATGCGCTCTCGTCACCATCTTGTACAGTTGTAACATGACTTCCCAACTCTTGTACTCATTGTCCTGACTAATGAAAGCAGGTATGTTAAACGCTTTCTTCACCGCTCCTGATACCAGCCATTTCTGAATTTGGACATGGTTGATTCCTCATATTAATTTATCACTTACCATCTGAGAGAGGGTGTTGCCATAATTGCCATCTGGAGTTATCTTCCTCAGCTCAGTGTTATAAATGTTTCAGCATGTTTATGTAGTACCACAATAGGTATTCCTCTTTAAAGGCAAGAAACATTTTGCTAAAATGGGAATTCGCTTTAACGGTAGGAAACTTTCTTTGCGAAAAGAGGTGAGTGTACTCACATGCTAGAAACCTTATTTTCCAGCTTAAGAACGATTTACCTAATTCTCCTCTCGCTCATCCTCAATATGAATGGGTGCCCAGTGGTTGACATGGACCTGGTAGGCTGAAAGGATGTCTCCATGCTTTATAACACTACGACTCCATGATTGTATGCAAAATAATACAATCACTACAAAAGGAATAAGCTTCCTTTTAGTCCAAGTGAAACCTTTACCTGAGAGTGTTATCAACATCACAGAATTGATTTGAATGAATTTCAGAAGTTTTCACACTGCAAGTCTTCCCTGTGATCAGAGCAAAAGAGTCGATCCCTCAAACATCCCAATATGAATTCCCAACACATTTCACATGCTTTGTTCTCGATGAAAGGGCGCCACATGGCGCAGCTGGTAGGTCCTCTGCCTCACAGCTCCAGAAGCTGAGGTTCGATCCTGACCAGGTGGTGTCTATGTAGAGTTTGCATGTTCTACCCGTGACCCCGTGGGTTTCCTCCGGGTGCTCCAGTTTCCACCTACAACCCAAAGACATGAGTGTTTGAAAGTTAGACACAAAATGCTGGAGTTACTCAGTACATTAGGGACAGGCAGCATCTCTGGGTGATATTTTGGGTCCAGACCCTTCTTCAGACTAGTTAGGGGAAAGGGAAATGAAAGATATAGACAGTGATGTAGAGAGATAGAGAACAAATTATTGAAAGATATGCAAAAAAGTAATGATGATTACATTCTGAAAACATTGTGCATCAAAAAGTGGATCATTTTCCACAACTAATGCTGTGTGTTGTACATTGTTAGCCTATAATATGGATCATGTGGTCTCAATGCCAATACTGCACTGCAATTGATCAGCAAGTATTTTAATGTTGAAAATATTGCGTCTCCTTGTTCTGTTCTCTTAAATTGGAAACATGTAATCCTTGAGTAATTAGTTCTTTCATAAAAGAAAATACATGAATTGTAAGATTTTGGAATACGTGGATGCAGCTGACAAATGTCATTTTCAGCCTTGGCTTTGACTATCAACTTTTATTTAAGCTTTTCATCAACTAACTGAAGTTTATACTGTCGAAACTAGAACATTAGAGATAAAAGACGTGATATGTGAAACTCTAAATTATGATAACAGCTGCAGTTTAGAAAGCATCCAGCAATAACAAGACCAGCATAAGATGGAATGATAAAAGGACATAATGATTTGAAACAAATAGGGTTCACAGGAAGCATCTGCCATCCAAAGGATTTGAGAGTAACTGAATAGGTTAGGTTGGGCCAAAGTAGCTCAGTCTCTCCTGGGATCAAAATGCAAAAAAAGACACAAATGGACACAAAAAAGTGTTGGAGTAACTCAGCAGGTCAGACAGCATCTCTGGCGAGCACGAATAGGTGACGTTTCATGTTGAGATCCTTCTTCAGATCGATTGTGCGGGGAAGAAAGTTGAGAGAGAATTGATTTACAAACTTTCAGGATTTTTCGTGCCTGATAATTAGTCAGCCCTGCTTACTTGCTTCTGCCAAAACATGGCAATTGGATATAGTGCCAAAGTATTTGTAAGTATTTAAAAGTACTTTGAGATGTTCAATGGTGTTTCATTTTTAAAAAAAATCTTGACTTTATTTTTTAAAAACTTAAGGACTTTTACCAAGTCCTTTACTTGGTAAAATTGGCACTTCTGAATGTCTTGGGAACAGTGAAAAACTACTGGAGAGTTCTAAAAGATTTAATGCCTTATCATTCCCAGCTGTAAGATGAAATAACTCAGCTGATGCTCAACTTCATTACTAGTTGTAAGTAGAGTTGGTTTTGCCCACTTGATATAATTCTCCTTATCAATCAGAAGGATCTTGCGATGTATAATTATAAAAAATTAACAAGGTTGTATCATTTTTTTACATGTTTATTATTAGATTTTTCAGCCTATTGACCTTGATTCATTTTTCCCCTTTCTTTTCAATTCCAACCCAGTATGAAGAAGTGTCTTGACCCGAAACATCACCCAGGGACTTACCACCGCAAACTCTCCCAAAGTTTACTGCAAATTCTCGTGAGGAAGATTGACAAAAAGTGAATGTAATTTTTTTTTTTGCAGTCAGCAGTGGTGACCCAGGTGCAGACTCAGCTGACTGCTAAATCTCCTCAATAATAGTTCATCTGATGAGAATGTGGCAACAAGATCTACAGGATTAGGTCTAGACTGGGATCACCTCATTGCTCCCCGTTGCACCTGCCAGGCGGATGTTTCCAGTCATGTCTTATACATATCAAACTACTGGTATAAAAAAAACAGAAGAGGAATGAGATAGAATTGAAAAGAAAGGAGAAAGAGAAATCAAGACCGAAAAACCTAATAATAAACGTAGTAAAATATACAATCTTGCAAACTTGAGCTGCTGATAAAAGGATTTCAGTAAATGAAATCAGGAAAACCAAGGATGTGGCAGAGTGGCACAGCTGGTAGAGCCGCTGTATCATAGCAGCAGAGACCTGGGTTCGATCCTGACCTCAGTTTCTGTCTGTATGATAACCCACACCCCACCTGTAACTGAGTGGGTTTCCTCCTGGTGTCCCGGTTTCCGCGCACATCCCAAAGACGTGTGGGTTTGTAGGTTAATTTGCCTCTGTAAATTGCCCCTGGTGTGTAGGGATTGGATGTGAATGTGGGATAACATAGAATCAGTGTGAACAGACGGTGGTTGGCATAGACCCGATTGGCTGAAGCCCTGTTTCCACGCTGCATCTCTAAACCAAACTAAAATAAAATAAAATACACTAAACTAAACTAAACTAAACAAAGAGTACAAACACAAGAAATATATTAATGACTGGCTGGGGCATTTCTGGAAACAAGATTTTAAACAGAATGTCTTGACTTTGAGAAGGTGCAGAAAATGTAAACAAAACAAATCACACCATAGACAAAATATTCAATGTGTGCAGGGCGAAGAGGCAGTAACTCTGGTTGGAAAAGGGAAAATTAACCAAAAGTTTGATAATTGTGAAATGTTGCACCAAAATAAGTTAAGAAGGAAATGCTTCTTGTGGCTGAAGAGTCAGTAAGCAGAGTATAATTTTAAAGGAACCAGAGACAATGTGAGAAAACACTCTATGTGACAAGTTTCATGAACAGGGACAGAATAAGAAAGCAGATTCAATAGCAATTTTCAAAAGCAGCTTATATATAGAAACATAGAAACATAGAAATTAGGTGCAGGAGTAGGCCATTCAGCCCTTCGAGCCTGCACCGCCATTCAATATGATCATGGCTGATCATCCAACTCAGTATCCCGTACCTGCCTTCTTTCCATACCCTCTGATCCCCTTAGCCACAAGGGCCACATCTAACTCCCTCTTAAATATAGCCAATGAACTGGCCTCAACTACCCTCTGTGGCAGAGAGTTCCAGAGACCCACCACTCTCTGCATGAAAAAGGTCCTTCTCATCTCGGTCCCAAAGGATTTTCCCCTTATCCTTAAGCTGTGACCCCTTGTCTTGGACCTCCCCAACATCGGGAACAATCTTTCTGCATCTAGCCTGTCCAGCCCCTTAAGAATTTTGTAAGTTTCTATAAGATCCCCTCTCAATCTCCTAAATTCTGTATAAATTCTGTATAAACCAAGTCTATCCAGTCTTTCTTCATAAGACAGTCCTGACACCCCAGGAATCAGTCTGGTGAACCTTCTCTGTACTCCAGGTCATATAAAAGACAAAAATAATAAAATACTAGACTAAGTGGGATCCATTGGGTCCCATGTTCCATGGGAGGGCTGGTCCCCCAGCGCAATATTCCACCTCTTCACCAATTCTATATTGGTGGCCAGTGGGTTGGGGGGGTGGGGGTGGGGGACTTTCTGGAGCGCTAATATGGGTATTGTGGGCTGAAGGGACTGGTTTCCAGAGGGCTAGTATTGACATTGTGGGCCATATGGATTCTTGGGGTGACAGCTCAGTCACTCAAGCCTGATGTGCTGGCAGCTCACTCATGGCTGGTGGGCGAGCAATTGACTCATGGCTTGAAAATCCATTTCAAGCAGGGTGCAACGCGTCCAAATTCAAATGCAGTTTCCACCATTTCAAGCAGGGTGCAAGGCCACCAAATTCAAGTGTAGTTTCTTACCGGTTCAAGCAGGGTGCAAGGCCACCAAATTCAATTGCAGTTTCATACCACTTCAAGCAGGGTGCAAGGCCACCAAATTCAAGTGCAGTTTCCTACCACTTCAAGCAGGGTGCAAGACCACCGAATTCAAGTGCAGTTTCTGACCACTTCAAGCAGTGTGCAAGGCCACCAAATTCAAGTGCAGTTTCCTACACCTTCATGCAGGGTACAAAGCCACCGAATTCAAATGCAGTTTCCGACCACTTCATGCAGGGTGCAAGGCCACCACATTCAAATGCAGTTTCATACCATTTCAAGCAGGGTGAAACCACCATAAAACCACACAAAACACCACATAAACACCACACTCACAGTTCAGTAGACATTCAGAGTCGTGACCTCTCCCTCCCCCATCTTGCTGAGACTGTGCCACACCCACACTTCCGGGTTTTATAATCTCTCTCCCCTCCCACCAGAAGGGGCATGGCCTTCATGGCATGATTGACAGGAGAGTGATTCTCCACATTTTTTTATACACTAATAACACATTTATTTTTCATTGATGGGAAGAATCCTCTGTACCTGATGAGCGGAGTAAGATGGCCAAAAATCACAGCAATAAGTGGTAGCATTTTATCTAAAATCAATATACAGTGCAAACAGGAAGTTGTCAAGTTACCGCCACCACCAACAACCGTTTGCAGTGCAGCAGTTCAAAGCAGTTACCACCTACAACAACCTCCGTGGAATCGATATGGGTAGAGCTGCAAAACATTAAAGGGCCTGTCCTACAAGCATGCAACTCCATGTGATGAGCGCGACCTAACGTGGTCGCTTGAGCCATCTGGCGTTGCGGGGCCGGTCCCACTTCAATCGCCGGAGCTGTGCGGAATTGTGCGGAGCTCGTCCCGACATCGCGCGGGGCCCTCGAAAAGCTGACTATGTTAAAAAATTCCGCGCGGCAACGGCTTGTCGGCTCGCAGTCGCCTCGATGTATTACACACCGCCTCGACATCGTGCCTCTGTGAACCTATCTGTAGGTGCCTCCATGACCCTCTATGTGTGTGGCTCCGTGGCACTCTGTGTGTGTGCCTCTGTGCCCCTCTCTGTGTGTCCCTCTCTGTCCTGGCGAACTTACCTTAAGACTTCGCTCCAAGTTCGCCTCACTTTGTGCCGCGTTGCGCCACTCACCCGACCTCCGCACGGCCCTCGCTGCCGGTTTGGTCGCACTTGCCGCATGCAGGCACATGCTGGTGGGAACGTCTGTGTACAGGGGATCACCCGACCTCCGCGCGGCCCCCGCTTCTAGTTTGATCGCGCTCATCGCATGGAGTCGGATGCTGGTAGGACAGGCCCTTAAGGTTAGTAAATGCTAGTGGGAGTTGTGTACAGGCCATCTAACAATAGTAGTGGAGTTGGGGATGGCATCAAACAGGAAATTAGAAATACGTGCAACAAGGGTAAAACAGTTGTAATGGGTGACTTCAATCTACATATAGATTGGGTGAATCAAATCGGCAGGGGTGCTGAAGAAGAGGATTTCTTGGAATGTATGCGGGATAGTTTTCTAAACCAATATGTAGAAGAACGAACGAGAGAGCAGGCTATTCTAGACTGGGTATTGAGTAATGAGGAAGGGTTAGTTAGCAGTCTTGTTGTACATGGCCCCTTGGGCAAGAGTGACCATAATATGGTTGAGTTCTTCATTAGGATGGAGAGTGACATGGGTGATTCAGAAACAAGGGTTCTAAACTTAAAGAAAGGTAACTTTGAGGGCATGAGATGTGAATTGGCCAAGATAGATGGGCAATTGATTCTTAAAGGGTTGACTGTGGATATGCAGTGGAAGGCATTTAAAGACCGCATGGATTAACTACAACAATTGTTCATCCCAGTTTGGCAAAATAATAAATCAGGGAAGGTAGTGCATTTGTGGATAAAATAGGGAAATCAGGGATAGTATCAAAACAAAAGATAAAGCATACAAATTAGCCAAAAAAAGCAGCCTACAAGAGGACTGGGAGAAATTCAGCCCAGCAGAGGGGAACAAAGGGCTTAAATAGGAAAGGAAAAATAGATTATGAAAGAAAACTGGCAGGGAACATAAAAAACTGACTGCAAAAGCTTTTTTTGATATGTGAAGTTAAAAAGGTACATTAAAACAAATGTAGGTCCCTTGCAGTCAGAAACAGGTGAATTGATCATGGGGAACACAGACATGGCAGACCAATTGAATAACTACTTTGGTTCTGTCTTCACTAAGGAAGACAAAAATAATCAGCTGTTAATAGCAGGGGATGAGATGGAGGAACTGAGTGAAATCCAGGTTAGTCGGGAAGTGGTGTTAGGTAAATTAAATGGATTAAAGGCCGATAAATCCCCAGGGCCAGATAGGCTGCATCCCAGCATGCTTAAGGAAGTAGCCCCAGAAATAGTGGATGCATTAGTGATAATTTTTCAAAACTCTTTAGATTCTGGAGTAGTTGCTGAGGATTGGAGGGTAGCTAATGTAACCCCACTTTTTAAAAAGGGAGATAGAGAGAAAACGAGGAATTACAGACTAGTTAGTCTAACATCGGTAGTGGGGAAACTGCTAGAGTCAGTTATTAAAGATTGGACAGCAGTACGCTGGCCAAAAATCACAGCCGTAAATGGCAGCATTTTTTCAAAAATCATGAAACAGAAAAACAGGAAGTGGTCAAGATATTACTTTTAGTAATATAGATGAGAGGAATAAGTAATGAAGTGAATCTGGTTGGATAGCTCCAGCAAAGTGCCAGCAGAACATGATGGAATCAATAGCCTTCGCCTGTGCTGCCTCCACTGTTTCCTGAAGTATTATTAGTAACCACTGCAGATGGTGATTTCATCAGTCTGTATATGTTCAGCTTCTCCACTACATTGGCAACAGTGGGATAAACGGAACAGTGACATTTATAGGAATAAATTAGGGGCTTTGATCTTCCGTGCAGGGATTGCCAGGCATAATTATCCTGCACATTTCAGTCATACACCATAGGGGAGCTCATCCACTCTCCATTGCTTAAACAATGCCTACAACTGTTCGAGTGGGATGTTGCTCGTCGTGGCAGGAACTGCCTGGGAAACAGTGAAGAATGATATTTCACAAGTGAATGCAGACTCCATCGCATTGGGACACTGCACTGGAGGCTTTGGGAATCTCAAAGATTGCTCACTTCCTGATATTGCCATTAAAGATAAACACAAAATGCTGGAGCAACTCAACGGGACAGGTAGCATCTTTAGAGAGAAGGAATGGGTGACGTTTGGGGTCTTGGCCCTTCTTCAAATGTCACCCATTCCTTCTCTCCAGCGATGTGGCCTGGCCCGCTTAATTATTCCAGCATTTTGTGTCTATCTTCGGTGTAAACGAACATCTGCAGTTTCTTCCTACTTGTATTCCCATTATTCAATTGTCATAGTCCTGCCGCTATACAGCACAGAAATAGGCCCTTGGTTCCACTTGAACTTGCTGACCAAGATATTTACCTGTTAGTCATATTTGCCTGCGTTTTGCCCAAAACCTTTCCTATACCTGTGCTCATCAAAATGTTCTTTAAACATTGCATTTATATTGTTGTATTGATGCGTTATATTGAGGTATTAAATATTTGTATCGATGTACAGAGGGATTTTGGGGTCCAAGTCCACATCTCCCTCAAAATAACAATACACATAGACAGAATGGCAAAGAAGGCACATGGCATGCTTGCATTAATAGGACGGGGCTTTTTAGTATAAGGTCGACATGATGCAGCTTTATTGGACTTTGTTTTGGCCACATTTGGTATGTAGCATGCAGTTCTAGATGCCCCAATACAGAAAACATGTGGAGGCTTTAGAGCAGGGACGTGCAGTCAGTGGAGGCAGAGTCATACTCCAATGAAAATAGCTGTTATGAAAAGCAAAGAAAAATAATAATAAAATAAAATAAATATAAAGAATTTTCCACTGTTCTGTGTTATAAATGTCATTTCTGTATGATTCCAATCATTTTTTATAATGAAAATCGCCAAATCTGCAGAGCTCCGCTGAGCCTCCCCTCTGATTGCGCAACCCCTCAGAAACGGGATGGAGTGCAGGCAATAATTGTGTGCCTGTTGCTATCTCTCTGTATGTCACCAACTTAATGTTTGTAAACCCATTCATTACATGTCCTTGCCTTCCAAAAATATTACATTTAGGCTTGCTGGTCTCGTCATAAAACTGTAGTGAAAAAACACCAGGGGATGCAGCTATCATAGAAACATAGAAACATAAAAAAATAGGTGCAGGAGTAGGCCATTCGGCCCTTCGAGCCTGCACCGCCATTCAATGTGATCATGGCTGATCATCCAACTCAGTATCCCGTACCTGCCTTCTCTCCAGACCCCCTGATCCTTTTAGCCACAAGGGCCACATCTAACGCCCTCTTAAATATAGCCAATGAACTGGCCTCAACTACCTTCTGTGGCAGAGAATTCCAGAGACTCACCACTCTCTGTGTAAAGAATGTTTTCCTCATCTTGGTCCTAAAGGAATTCCCCCTTATCCTTAGACTGTGACCCCTTGTTCTGGACTCCCCCAACATCGGGAACAATCTTCCAGCATCTAGCTTGTCCAACCCCTTAAGAATTTTGTATGTTTCTATAAGATCCCCTCTCAATCTCACATTTGCCTCACTGAGGGGGGCGTGTCTTGACCCCAATGGAGGGAGAGCGAGCGATAATTACGTAGGCTCAGCCCACATAATTGATGCTGCCTCGCTCTCCCTCCACATTAGCTTGCCCTAGCAAAAAAATTCCAGCGGCTCCAAAAATGGAAAACGTTATATCCAACCTTAAAAATGTCTCAAAATTGGACTTTCAATCAAAACAGGGAGTGATAAACACTGGAAGACCAATGCTGAGCTTAAGGACCTACTTCAAACGAAGGGACAGAAAAAAAGACAGTTGTTTCAAATGGAGTGGTACCAACGAAAAGACTGGCTGTGTGGGTGTGTGGAAGAATCACCTTTACTGCTTTCCTTGCCTTCTGTTCTTCACTACCGACAACGTTTGGACTAACGCGGGATTTTGTGACTTGAAAAATCTATCAAGGAGCCTCAACAAACATGACAAATCGACAACTCACATTCAAAGCCAAATTGTTTTCAAAACCTTTGGAACTTCAAGGATAGATCTGGCTTTGAATGAACAGCGGAAAGTAAATATCAGCATGCACAATGCTAAGGTAAAGGAAAACCGTGCGATTTTAAAATACCTTATTAATGCGACCTGCTTCCTAGCCAAACAGGAATTAGTATTTCCTGGTAACGATGAGTGTGTAAGCTCTTCTAATCGTGGCAACTATGTAGAGCTATTACATGCTTTTGCTGAGAAAGATGAAAAGTTGGCTAGATATTTGGAGACATCCACTGTGTTTTGTGGCTCATCAAACAGAATACAGAACGATTTAATCAAAGCAGTCGGTGATGTAATTAGAAATGACATCAAAGAGGAGATTAATGCAGCCCCATTTGTTGCAGTCGCAGTAGACGAGACAATGGATGTCATAAACAAAGCCCAGGTCTCTGTAATTTCGCGTTATGTGGCTAAAAGTGAGGTGACTTGTGAGGTGAGGGAGGCGTTCTTGGGATTTGATGATGTAAGCGATGACAGACGAGCGCTGGCTATTTCTGATTATGTTTTGGGAGTGTTGGGGAAATACAATTGCGTTGAGAAGCTGGTAGCTCAGATTTATTACGGAGCCTCTGTGATGGCATCAGATCTTAATGGGGTGCAGGCCAAGATTAAAAAAAAGGTACCTGAAGCCACGTTTACCCATTGTTATGCATACAAATTGAACCTGGTGCTCTCGCATTCAGCAAAATATATGCCTGTGTGTAAAACGTTTTTTAAAACAGTTGAGGGACTTGCGACGTTTTTCAATCAGTCGACCAAGCGCACCGACCTACTGGACGATGTTGTGAAGAGACGTTTACCAAGAGCAGGGCCCACGAGATGGAGCTCAAACTCTAGACTAGTGCAGACGATCAGCATGTACCAATCTGATCTGCGTGTTGGGCTCCGGATTATGAGCGAAAATCCCGATGGTTGGGACAATGACACCCTGATGATGGCTGCCGGATATGATCTCCGGCTGTCAAAAGCATCAACCTGCTTCTTCATAATGGCATGTGAGGGCATTTTCAATGAAAGCAATGCACTCTTTCGTGGGCTGCAGAATGAAGTAATGGACGTTGGATTGTGCTGCGCGTGAATCCGTGACACAATGGGAGTTGTGGAATGCCAGAGACAAGAGTTTGACCGTTTCTATGATTGATTCGCGCAGAAATGCATCACACTTGGCCTGACAGACAATGTCTGAAGTAAACAGCCGATCAGAGATGAGAGGGAAAGAATGTTTTATAACTTTCTGGAGAATATCAGTGTTCAAATGAAAGCTAGGTTTGATCATTTTGGTGAGCTAACTTTCCTTGGTTTGGTCGATTGCACAAACTTTTATGAAATGTCACAACATTTCGATGACACCAAACTGCAGAGCCGATCTAAATATGCAAGGTACTTTGACTTTGTTAGACTAAAGGTTGATCTTATCAGATTGTGTAGTTCACAAATGGTGAGGAACGAATGCAAATCACCCAGACATCTCCTCAGCTTTTAGGCCCAGAATGATCTGATGCAGACGGTTCCCAAGGCGACAAAGTTACTCCAGCTGGTGCTCACTATACCAGCTACAACAGCGACCATTGAAAGGTCGTTCTCTGAAACGACTCAAAACATACAGTCGGAATCAGACTGACCAAGGACGACTTTCATCCCTGGCAATCATCTCTATTGAGACGGAGAGACATTTAAAACAAAAAGAAGATAAAGACGACTTCTGCAACAAAGTCACTGACATTTTTGTCCAGAAGGATAGGCGAATGGACTTAATTTGCAAGTAAAAGTAAGATCATGCAATATTTATTTTCATTTGTGTTGAATGAATATGAATAGTGGAACTGTATTTCCCTATAAATCGTGAATCGAATACGTAACTTACCTGTATGTGAGTGTTGTAAAGAATGCCGATATGAAATATGAAACATACGGTCGCCTAACCAATATTCATTGTGCAATGGTGAATTTAAGCTACCTCTATCGGGTTCATATGTATGTAAATCTGGCTCTGATACTAGCCAGTGCCTCCCCAGCTATTGACCTCACCGCACGTCACTGCTTTAGAGTGAGTGTGGAGGAGGAGGTTTACCAGAATGATGCTTGGATTAAGGGGCCTCAGCTACAGGGAAAGGTTGGACAGACTTGGATTGTTTTTTTCTGGAAAGCCAGTGGTTGCAGGCAGACCTGATAGATGTATATACATTTATAAGAAGCATAGATAGGGTAGATTGTCAGAGGATAGACCTACTAGAGGATATACAGTAGCTTTATAGTGAGAGGGGCAAAATTTAAAGGAGATGTGCGGGGCCAGTTTTTTACACCGAGTGTGGTGACTGCTTGGAACACACTGCCGGGGATAGTGGTTGAGGCAGATATGTGAGTGGCAGCATGTCAGCTCCTACACTCTAGGGACAAAAGTCCCAGCTATCCAGATAATATTATAAATCAAGCCCTCCTGTCTGATAACATCTTCATGAATCCTTTCTGCACTCTTTCCAGAGTAATGACATCCTTCTTAAAGTTGGCAACCCAAACTGTGCCAATACTCCAAGTGTAGTTTCACTGTTGAAACTTAACAGTACAGTTCCAACTCCTGTACTGAATGCCGCAACCAATGAAGGCAGGCGTGCCATTCACCTTCTTCACCACTGATGACCTATGGCGCTACTTTCAGGGAATTATGTATCTGTAACCATAGGCCTCTCTGTTCTACAAAACTCTCCAGGGCTGTAAACTATTTACAATGCATGTCCAAGAAAACAAAGTGCTGGAGTAACTCAGTGGGTCAGGCAGCATCTCTAGAGGTGATGTTTCCGGTCAGGACCCTTCTTCAGACCTATATCTTCTGAGTGTTCAGAGTCTGAAGAAAGGTCCCAACTTGAAACGGCGCCTACTAATATCCCCTCCGGAGATGCTTCCAGAACCACTGAGTTACTCCAGCATTTTGTTTTCTATACAAGAATCCAAGCATCTACACTTACTTGTGTCTTTGTTGTTCAAGTTCTTCCCCGGATTAACTAGCCAAAATCGAACACCTGGGACTTGTCTGAGTTAAACACAATACATTGGACCACTTCCCCCCATTAATTTTTGATGTAATCTTAAATAGTGTTATTTCACTGTCCACTATACCATAACGTTTGCTTGGGCATCCTCAGGGGGCTCTGATTTCCTCCCACATCCCAAGAAGATGCAATTTAGGAGGTTCATTTGACACGGGAAATTGCTCCTATGGTGTTCGTGAGTAGTAAAATCTGAGGGGAGTTGATGAAACGCGAGGAGCATAAATATGGATTAATATTGGATCAGTGTAAATAGGTGGTTGATGGCTCGTATGGACTTAGTCGGTCTAAAGGGCTGTTTCAATATTGTTTCACTCTGTGACGTACAGAAAATGGTCTGACTCATTTGCACACTAGATTTCCATGAATCATGTTATAGTGGCACTTACTTTTACCAATGATCACGTTATGGTCTACCACAGAGGGGAGATGAGATGTGGGGTAGTCACTGATTTGGAGAATTGCACTTCAATGGACACTTCACTTGGAGTCCACTTAGGAAAAGCCACGCTCCCTCTTCCTAATGCCTCTGCTCCTGCTCTTCAGTTGCTTGTTGTGCTATCATTTGCACTGGCTGGGGCCGCATGATGGTAGGTTTGTGCTGCAGACCACAAGGAGTCTTGACTTCTGTCATGTTGAATAGATGAGGACTTCTCCACAGCAGCTCAAGATTAGGAGGTTTCCAGTAGCATCTCCCGATCATGCGGTTACAAATGTTATTGTTGCAGATAGTGAGCATATCTTTAGTAAGAGATTTCTCATCTCTGGGGACTAGCTAAGAAGATAGCTTTCTGAACACAATGAGTTAACATGGCTCCCTCATGAGAACGTCTCTCCATTTATCCTGCCTCCCACTCCTGACAACTCGTCTGTCCTCTGCAAATTCCCGCTGGATTCCAGGAATTGCTGCTAATCCCCAAAAGTCTAGCAGCAGCTGGCGTTTGCAGAAGCCTTGAAGTTGATAAAGTCCTTGTGCACCTCCCACACACTCCTGGCAAGCGCTGAATCTTGAATTATCTGTGTGAAGCATCAGGCATTTTTGGAGTCAGAGCAACTGTCAGAGGAAATCAATCAGCAACTAAACTGTAATCTGTTAATGATCTCTTTAAATGGGGCAGGCGTTGGTGGAGGGTCCCACTGAAAGTTCACCTGACATATAGGTTTGTATTTCAAGCATAGGAATATCCTGACCAAAAGTGTCAGCACCAACATCAGTGCATTATAGCAAAACCACTGGAGTATCGGGTAGCATATTAGTTTGTGTAAGTTCCATTGACCCAATTTTGGATTGCTACATGTTGCTGTTACACCTGGACTGGGACTTAGTTCATCCCCAATGTGTGATACATGACTTATCATTGCATAGAGCATGGAACAACATAGCACAAGAACAGGCCCTTCACTCCACAATGGCTGTACCAGCCATGATGGCAATTTAAACTAATCCCACGTCTCTGTATGTAGTCTATATCCCTCCATCCCATTTGTAGATATCAGGCACACTTACAGCTAATTCAGAATATTACGGGCTCATACCATACTCTCTTTTCAAGGGCACAGGCAATGACACTGAAAGAACTGCAGATGCTGGTTTAAATAGAAGGCAGACACAAAATGTTGGAGTAACTTAGCGGGACAGGCAGCATCTCTGGAAAGAAGGAATGGCCGACATTTCGAGTCGAGACCTTTCTTCACACTGAGACCTTTCTTCAGACTGAAGTCTGAAGAAGGGTTTCGACTCGAAACATCACCCATTCCTTTTCTCCAGAGATGCTACCTGTCCCGCTAAGTTACTCCAGCATTTTGTGTGTACCAATGAGACTGATACTTGGAGTCAGTATGGAGAGAAACTGCATGGTTGGAGATGATTCCTTTAGAATGTCCCTTTAAAAGGCAACTTCATCAATCTTTCAGGTGACTGTAAAGCATTTCACAGCACTATTTTGAATCTGTTTCAAGGAGTTTCCCCTATTGTCCTGGATGGTATGTGTTCCTCAATTTACATTACTCGAACAGATGATCCAGTGATTATCACATGGCTTTGGAAGCATTCTGTTTACAAATTGAATGCAATGTTTATACCGAGGATAATATTCTCATCACTGTGGCCCTAGTTACACTCAGCCAGCTTCAACGGACAGACTACAAAACTGGAATTTAGACAGATAGGCACAAAGTTGGAGTAACTCAGTGTCTCTGGAGAGAAGGAATTATAGATGCTGCCTATCCCGCTGAATTACTCCAGCTTTGTGTGTCTATCTTTAGTTTAAACCAGTATCTACAGTTCCTTCCTACAACACTGGAAGCTGGCTTTGTCATTAGATTATCAGAAGAAAGGATTCAAAGATATGCTCAAAGTCTCCATGAAGAAATGCAACATTCCAACTGACTCTTTAGAATCTCTCGCCTTTGACTGCTCTCGCTTTGAAGAAGCATTCAAGAAGGTATGGAGAACTAAGTGGCCTTGTACCAACAACATACAGAAGTCCCGCATAAGAAGTAGTTCCTAATTTGCGGAAGGACATCCTTGTGATTGAGGCAGTGCAGCGTAGGTTCATGAGATTGATCCCTGGGATGGCGGGACTGTCATATGAGGAAAGATTGAAAAGACTAGGCTTGTATCCACTGGAGTTTAGAACGATGAGGGGGGATCTTATAGAAACATATAAAATTATAAAAGGACTGGACAAGCTAGATGCAGGAAAAATGTTCCCGATGTTGGCGAGTCCAGAACCAGGGGCCACAGTCTTAGAATAAAGGGGAGGTCATTTAAGACTGAGGCGAGAAAAAACTTTTTCACCAAGAGAGTTGTGAATTTATGGAATTCCCTGCCACAGAGGGCAGTGGAGGCCAAGTCACTGGATGGATTTAAGCGAGAGTTAGATAGAGCTCTAGGGACTAGTGGAGTCAAAGGATATGGGGAGAAGGCAAGCACGGGTTATTGATAGGGGACGATCAGCCATTATCATAATGAATGGCGGTGCTGGCTCGAAAGGCCGAATGGCCTCCTCCTGCACATATTTTCTATGTTTCTATGTTTCTATGAGTGCACCAGGTGGAAATCTTACCCACTTACCTGCTCTGTCAGGCACCTCTTGCACCATCTGTGGAAGAGACGGCAATTTCATCCATTGATCTCATCAGGCCTCTCAGTACCTAGAATATCAGTGCAAGAACAAGAGATCCTCCATTTTAAGGGAAAGGAGATGCAGAGCGCAAGATACAAAACTCATTACGAGTTACAGATCAAAGCTCATGGTGAATTACAGTTATGCAATTTTGTGATTAAAAGAGGGAAGTTGAATTGGTGTTGCATAGTACGTAGAACATAGGACAGTACAGCATAGGAACTAACCCTTCGGTCCACAATGCCTGACTTCATGAATTACAAATGTGCAATTTTAGGATTAAAAGAGGAAGGTTGAGTTTGTATTACATAGTGCATAGATTAGAACATAGAAAGATACAGGAAGAGGCCCATCGGCCACATTGTCTGACATCATGTTTGGCACAGACATTGTGAACCACAATGCCTGTCCCTGTGCTGTACAGTTCCATCTTCAATGTAATACAAATACAATTTATTTTTTCATTTTTCTGTAAAATTGCATATCTGTAACTCATTATGCATTTAGAAGTAGGATTCCTGTCAGTAATACAGAAAATTGCTACATTCATATTTCTATCAAAGTTTATCTTTTTATAGCTATATGTTATACTTTCATTAAACTATTTGTGAAGTAAAGTTTTCAAAAATTCCAGAAAACAGCACCAAAAACGGTGCTGCAAATGTTGTAAATAGTCTTGACTGGGGGTAGGCTGAAAATGTATCCATTTCTGAACAAATCTGCACCCTGGGAAATAGGACTCGTGCCTTTTTGGAAGGATTATCATTACTCTTGCACCTTCCTTCTGGCACAAAGCTCCCGCAAATTAATTAACAGTTGTGCAACATGCACAATTCAACCCAGTGTATGAAAAACAGCAGGTTTAATTTATTCACAGAACTAATGCTTCTGACCCATTTCCCCTGAAAGCAGTCACATTCTCAGCTGGAAGTAGATAACGCAGGCCATGTTATTTCACAGTTAATACATGAAACAACCTTTCCAAGTAGGGAATCATCCATTTAAGCTGTAGATGAGATTTCTTTTTTCTCTCAGGGGCGCATAAGTCTTAGGATTTCTTCACCCCAGAGTGCTATGAAAGATCAAGTCATTGAATATGTTCTGAGACTGAGAGAGGGAGGCAGATAAGAAGGTACAGCTAAGGCAAGATCAGGTCAGGCATGATCTTACAGAACGGTGGAGCAAGCTCTGGGACCAAATGTCTCCATCCACTTATTCACTTACATTCTCATAGTGTGAAATTATCACTAAAAATCTCTCGACTATCATGGGCAAAATACTACCATTTATAGATTGTCCTCAAGCTAATGTCTCAATAGGAAAGAAAAACAAAATTAATTTTGGAATAAATGAATACAATGTAGAACTCAAATGAGACAAGAGGTTTGTAGTATAGAGACTGTAATTAATCTTGGGCTGAAGATGGATGCAAGTCAGCAGTCAAAGGCGAAGTGAGAGATATGGTGAAGGTAAAGAGACCCCTGAAAACAATGCAGAGGGGAGGTACAGAAGTGCAGCTGAGAGGGCCACAGCCTCACAATGCCAGAGACCTGGGTTCAATCCTGTCTTCGGGTGTTGTCGATGAGGAGTTTGCATGTTCTCTCTGTGACTACATGGGTTTCCTCCAGGTGCTCCAGTCTCCTCCCACATTCCAAAAGAGGTGCGGGTTTGTAGGTTAATTTGCACCTGTAATTTGTCCGGAGTGTGCAGGGAGTGGATATGAAAGTGGGATATTATAGAACTAGTGTGAACGGGTGATCGATGGTTGGCATTGTCTCGGTGGGTTAAAGGACCTGTAACAATGTTATATCGCTAAACTGAACAAAACTATTCTAAAGATAAATCATCTTGGGTAAGATATATTTCTATGTTAATTGTTGCCAGATCTTGCAAAAGTATTGACGTCAATACATCAGTTATTGAAAAATAGATGGGAATATGAGAGCGAAGAAGAGGACATGGACATGACCTGCAGTCAGAGAGTCATAGAGTTAAACAGCACAGCTGGCCCTTTGGCTGAACATCCATGTCGACCAAGATGCCCCGTCTAAGTTAGTCCCATTCTGCTGCATTTGGCCCACATCTCTCTAAATCTTTCCTATCCATGTACCTGTCCAAGTGTCTGTGAAATGCTGATATAGTACCTGCCTCGACTACTATATCTGGCAAGAATTTCCAGGAGAGTCTGGAATGAGTCCACAAGTAAAGCTTTGAATTGTAAAGTAGCAGCTATAATCAGATAGATATTGCATGACAATTATTGCAATGATGAAGAATGAGAGAAACTGTATGCAAGTTGAGAAAAAAACATTTGGAGCTATCTTTAAGGGCCTGTCCCACTTAGGCGACTTTTTGGGCGAGTGCAGGAGACTCTGCGCTCACCACATGATCGCCACATGGTCGCCACATGTTCGCTGATGGTCTCTGATGAGTCTCCTTCATGGTCGCGAGGAGTTCCCGCATTCTGGGAACAAGTCGCAGCCTCAGTATGGTCGCCGCAAATTTTTCAACATGTTGATCCTGTAGTCGTAGGTGCAGTTGTAGTGGGGTCGCCATGTAGTTATGGGTAGTCGAGGTAGTCGTGGGTAGTTTTAATTAATCGCCTTTGCTGACCGGTCATTTTCATTGGCTCATTGGGGAAAGAAAACTTAAGCACAAGTTTTCAGAGCCAAGGATAACTGACTGGTAATGTTAAATGCCTGCCAAACTTCACAGGTGTGTATCTCTGGCTTTTAAAAGTTGTCTGGCTTCTTAAAAGTGTCTCCACTCCTTCTCCCCCCCTTCTCATCCCTTTTCCCCTACCCCCCCCCCCCCCCCCCCTCTTTTAAAGGACTTACAGTATACTGTGCTAGCCGTCAACCTTCCTGTTCATCCTGTTGTGTGTATCTCTATTACCTTGGCTTTGCACCGTGTGAATTTCAGACAGCACTTTCACCGTGTGAATTTCCCCCCACTTTCGCTGGCCCCGGCCTTTGCGATGTGTTTGTGTGTGTGTGTGTGTGTTCCATTCTGACAGTCGCCGTTCCAGTTCCTGGATTTTCAGGTGACTGCTGGGAACTTGACAGTCGCCAGCAGTCCGCTGAAAAACCGCCTAAGTGGGACAGGCCCTATAGAGTTAAAAAAATATTTCACCATTTTGTACTGGGGTAAAACTTTTGGTAATAGATCATAAGCCTCTTTTAGCAACTTTTTCTCCGAAGTCTAATGTTAACAATGACAGTATCAAGAGTACAACAGTGGACTAATTTCACATCTCACTATAATCATACAATTGAAAATAAAAGTTCAAAATAAATTCCACGGCAGATGTGTTGCGAAAGTTTAAATTTGGCAAGGCTTTTATATTTATATATATATTTTTTAATCTTAGCACCAACCCTTGTGGTATACCAGTTGTTAATGGTTTCAAGTTCTGACTAATACACATCCATCCACATTCTTCCAATTTTTCTCTGATTTTTTGTGTCTTAATTTTCTGAACTAGTTTACTCGACCTAAGTAAACTTAAGGTCTCACCTAGTAAACTTGTTCAGAAGATTAAGGCACAAGAGATCAGAGACAAGTTGGCAGAAGGGAGTGGTGCATGGGTATTATTCTGACTTGAAATCATTAACATGTGGTATACAACAAGGGTTGGTGCTAGAACCTTTTTAAAATTGAAATATAATTGACTCAGATAAAAGTGTTGGTGCCATGATTAATAAGTTTGCAGATGACAAGAAAATTGGTGGAATTGTAGTGCACGGAGAAGGTTTAAAGATACAGTAGGACGTAGATCAGGTGGAAGGCTGGGTGGTAGATGGAATTTAATCCAGACAAGTGTGAGGTCATGCACCTTGGGAGGACAAATTCGGGAAGGACATATTCAGTAAATGGCACAGATCTTATGTGCATTAATGTACAGGGAGACCTTGGGATGCAGGTCCATAGGTCTCTATAAGTGCCGAAATAGGTGGAAATGGTGGTGAAAAAAGCATTTATTTTGTTTGCCTCATGGGTCGAGACCATGAGTAGATGAGATAGGATGTTATGTTGCAGTTCAACAAAACTGCATTGGATTATTGCATACAATTCTGGTTGCCACGCTACAGGATGTGGCAGTTATAGTGAGAGTGTAAAGGAGATTTATCAGCATGTTGCCTGGAATAGAGGACAGCAGTTATAAGGGGACATTAGATTGGCTTGGTTTATTCTCACTGCAATGCAGGAGGCTAGCATTATAGAGATTTACAAAATTATGAGGTGCATAGATAGGATAAATAATCAAAATCTTTTTCCCAGTGTAGGGAAATCTAGAAATAAAGGGATTAGGTTTAAGGTGAGAGGCAAGAAATTTAAATGTCTTTAATTTTTTGGTAGGTTTTTCGAATATCTGGAACAAACTGCCAGAGGGGATAGCACAGGTAGATAATATTCCAACTTTTAAAAGGCATTTGGACAGGTACTCAGGTACGGAGCAGAGGTGTATGGGCATTATTTGGGCAAATAGTTAATCCATAACGAGTACTGACCTCCTTGTTGTCGAGGGATCTACAGGAGTCGTTAACTCAAAGAGGCAGCTAGAATCATCCAGAGACCCACACCACCCTGACCACACGGTCAGTTCACTCCCTCCATCAGGAAGAAGGAATAGGAGCCTGAAAAGCAGTTCACCACATTTTACAATCTTATTAATTCCTGGTCATTTGAGTTGCCAAACAAACTATGATGCAACCAGTCAATGTGCTCTATGGTGTTCAAGAGAGTATTCATTAACATACTGAATCTCCTCAATCTTACATAATGAATGATAAGGGTTATCAAAGAAACAAAGTTGTGTTAAATGTGGATATAGAGTTGTTATTCGAGTATATTATGAAAATAAGCTTAATTTACTTTAGTTTAGTTTAGAGATACAGCATGGAAACAGGCCTTTCGGCCCAATGTGACCATGCTGACCATCAGTCTCTCATATACACTAATTATATGTTGTCCCACTTCCGCATCCACTCCCTACACACGTCGGGCAATTTTACAGAGACAAATTAAATTTCAAACTGTCACATCTGTGGGATGTGGGAGGAAACCGGTGCACTGGAGGAAACACATAGGATCATAGGGAGAACATGCAAACTCCACAAAGACAGCCCTTGAGGTTAGGATCAAAGCCGGGTCTCTGGTGTTGTGAGGCAGCAGTTCTACCAGATGTGCTCCTGTGCCAAACTTAATTTTTTTTAATTTAATTTCACAATGAATAATCTGGAATTGTGAGCATTAAAGTAATTTGCCACAATTTGGCATATTGGCCTAGATTAGATAAAGATCACAGAGGTCATATACTGTAAAGTCTCCTGCCAAGACTGCAATTTGATGCAAGCAACACACCTTTATGGATATCAAAATAGGCAATAAAACTATTTGAAAGAACACGCATTAGCAATTGTGAGAAGGGAATTAACCAGTTCGTGCTGAGTCATTAAAAATGGAATGAGGTATCAACACTACAGATGAGTGTATTACCAAAAATTTGTGATGCATTCTCATGTTTTAGTTTGCTAGAAGAACCAGCCTTTGATAATGACCTTCAAGATATGGCAGTGGAGATATGGAGATAGGCTTTGAGATAGATACGTGGAAATGCAGGTAATAGGAGGATATGGATTATGTACATGGTGATGAGATCAGTTTAAGGTGGCATCCTGTTTTAGCACAAACATTATACGCTGATGGGCTATGTTAATTCTGATTTTGTTTGGGTGCCTTATGAAACAAAATGGCATCAAGTGAAAAATTAAGTGTATTGTCCTAGAACACTGAAGGAATGGGTATTGCAGGGTTCTTCAAGTTTAAAATTCAAGATTCATCAATTAGCGTGCACCACATTCCACAATGGATTATACTACTGATGGTTTACTTCTGCAGAGAAGACTCAGTTCATGACTGAGTTTAAGTCAGCCAAATCTGGAGGAGAGCTTAGAGGGGAAGCAGTTAAGAAAAAAACAGAATTGTGAATCAAGTCGCAAAGATAGACATTTAAAGCAACACACGGGGTTTATGAATAAAAACCACTGAACAAATAAGACATTTGAAAGTGAGATGTAGAAGCAAAAGTAGTTTTATGTGGCTCAAAGAGATAGAATAGGAGATGAAACCAAGAGTATGCACATAAATCATTAATTCCTGCTAAAGATGTAGGAAATATATGAAATCATGAATATATTTTAGAAGTTGATCCAGTGAGAGTGGAAGTAAAGAAGCATAACATTTTACAGAACAGTTAAGAAGTGAGACTTTCTGGAATCAATAAGTAAACACGACAGCCTTTGAGGAGATCATAACGAGTTAGAAAATTTGTGAATATGTCACATCTGTTTATGGTTTGAGTTTGTAAAGCTCTTTTATTTTAAAAAAAGGAAAACAGTGTAATGTATATAAAAGAATGGCGATCTATGTGTGACATGCACAAATATTCACAGATGCAGTGTGGAAATAGTTGGATAAAAGTTGAGTCAAACATATTCTGGCAGGTCTCAGTATATGTTTTCATTTTGTTATTTAATCTGCATTTTACACGTGAGAAGTAAGAAACACACACATGACCCATTTCTTCTGTAAGAATGTTTTTGTTGGTCCAACACCATTCCTTCTCCTCAGTGATATCTCTGACTTAATGGCACCTCAAATAAAGGGTCATACATGTTGTTTGATTGCTTTACCAATGAAAGTCAGGGTCACAGAAATGTTCAGGTTCATATTGTCAGGGTTATTCTAGCCTGTGGCTGGGAACCATGGTTTGTTCATCAGAGCTGCACTGTGGACATCATTCCACTCCAAGAAAACAGTTTATCTAATTATCCTTTAGCCCACAGCAAGGGGCAGAGAGGTCATTATTTGCCTGTACTGCAGGCTGCTCCAAAATGTAGTCAATCGGAGTCTTATTACGGAGTCTTCCATGGCAGCCTTCTCGAAGCAGTGCACGTAGTCAGGAAATCTGAAGGGCAGAAAGGATCAATGAATGGCTTTGGCAGATAAGGTGAAGGCAAATCCAAAGCGATTCTATGTAGTTGGGCAAAAGAGTAACCGAGGGAAAATAGAATCTATTAAAGATCAACAAAATCATTTATGTGTGGACCCACAGGAGACGGACGAGATGTTAAATTTATATTCACTGTATGTATTTGCCTTGGAGAAAAAAGAACTCGGGTAAGTTAACTGAGATGTCTTAAAGAGAGTCCATGTAACTTCAGACACTTTCAAATGCATAAATGTAGACAAATAACTTGGGCCTCATCAGAGTATCCCAGGATATTGCGGGAAGAAATTGTGGAGCTCCTGGCAGAAATATGTATACTGTCGAGAGCCATGGATGGGAGGTCAAAAGACAAAAGAGGATGGTTAATGTTGTGCCACTAATTAAATAAGCCGTAGGGCAAAGGCTGGGAATAACAAATTGCTGAACCTAACTTCAGCGATGGGTATAATATTGGAGAGGATTCTGAAAACTAGGATCTACATGCATTGGGATGGCCAAGGACTGAACAGAGATAGTCAGTATGGCAGTGTGCGTGTGACATGTGATTTTAGCTTTTTGAAGAGGTGACAAAGAAGATTAATGAAAGTAGCATGGTAGACATTGTCTACATGGACTTTAGCAAGGCCTTTGACATGGTACTGCATGGATAAAAAAATGGTGTGAAGCAGGATTTAGTGGGTGGTGGCAGAGGGTTGTTTTATAGGCCGGAGGGCTGTAATGAGTAGTGCACCACATGGCTCAGTGCTAGGTTCACTATTAATCATGATTTATGTTTACATGGAACATAAACATAGAACTGAACTTCATATGAACAAAACCATCAGCCAAGAATGTCTGTGCCGAACATCATGCCAAATGATTCTCCTCGTGTGCACGTGACCCATATACCTCCATTCCTTGGCATAAGCATGTGAAATAAATGCAACTTAAACACCATTGTCATATCTGCTTCCATTACACCATTCCAGGCAGCAGTGGTGGGGGAAGCACTCTCTGTGTAAAACACCTGCCTCTACATCTCCTTTAAATATTACCCTTCTCACCTTAAAACTATACCTTCTAGCCCACAGCAATGGGCAGAGAAGTCATGGGTATTGGCCTGCATTACAGACTTCTCTAAAATAACCATATAACCATATAACCATATAACAATTACAGCATGGAAACAGGCCATCTCGGCCCTTCAAGTCCGTGCCGAACTTGCATGCATGTCTCTAACCCAGACA
Source organism: Raja brachyura (assembly GCA_963514005.1). Next base: position 70,108,960 of record OY740783.1, on the reverse strand, counting down.
ATGTAGATTATATGGAGAAATGCAACCATATACAGATAACTCATTTTTTATTCAATTATGCACACACTGCATCTGTGAATATTTGTGCATGTCATACATACATACATACATACATGTCACTTCAATTTAGGCAATATTCCAGTAAAACTTTCACCCCAAAGCCATCACATCCTTCTTGCGATGGGGTGACCAGAAATAGGATGCAAATGGTCAGTAAGTTCGCGGAATACATTAAAATTGATAGTATAATGGACAGTGGTGCAGCTGGTTGAGCTGCTGCCTCACAACACTAGAAACCTGGGATTGATCCTGACCTTGGTGTTGTCAGTGTGGTATTTGCACATATTCCATGTGACTATGTGGGTTTTGTCTAGGTGCTCCAGTTTCCTCCCACATCTCAAAGATGTGCAGGTCAGTGGGTTCGTTGGCCTCTGTAAATTGTCCCTAATGTGTATGGAGTGGATGTGATAGTGGGGTAACGTAGAGCGAGTGTGGACGGATGATTAATGGTGGGCATGGATTCAGTGGACTCTATCTCCAAACTCAGAGGGACAGGCAGCATCTCTGGAAAGAAGGAATGGGTGATGTTTCAGGTCGAGACCCTTCTTCAGACTGATGTCAGGGGAGAGAAAGATACATAGATAAGGAAGTGTAAGGTGTGAAAACAGGACAAAGAGAATGGAGAACAAGGAAAATGTAGAATAGATCTGTTGCCCGCCTGAACAAAAAGAAATACTGTTGGAAACACAAGGAACTGCAGATGTTGGTTTAAAATTGAAAAAAATACACAAAGTGCTGAAGTAACCAAGCAAATCAAGCAGCATCTCTAGAGAACGTGGCTAGGTCACGTTTTGGGCCAGTGCCTTTCTTTTCTTCACCAGTTTGTCTGGGTCCTTCCATTGGAGCTTCTCCCATCCACCTCCCCTTATTGCAACATATAATCATTCGAATGAAACCTTCTGCGGTAGCTGAAACAGTTCAATAGGTGAAACTCTTGGCTTTTAACTTTGTCCATTCCAGGTTAAAAATGACTTTTAACAGCACACTGCATACGCCATTCACAGTGCAGTGCCCTGCGCATTGAGGAAACCAAGTTCCAATTGGGTTAGCATCCTACAGGATGCCTCCACTCATTGAGCCATTGTGACCTTTGGCTTCAGGTTGCCTGTTGATTTCATTCTCATCTCACTCAGTATGACCTCTCTGGGCTCTACTTCCCACACAATCAGTGCAGTTCAATGTAAACCCAATCACCAACATCTCAGCTGTAGACCGGGCCCGACATAATATTCCAGACTCAACCTGGAGGTTAACGATTGCAGTTAATAGTTTTGCTGCTCAATTTAAACCTTCGCTGGACCTACTGCATGTAATTCAGCACCATAATTTCTTATGACATTTAATCTTTCCTAGGTTTTGCTCCAATACAAATTTTCCTTTTCTTTTTCCTGTCCACAGCCGTTTGTTAATATTCTACTTACTTAAAACTCATTAACCTAGTGTTTCAAGGAAAGACTAGCAGTTTGGGAATCTGCTGAAAAGACCCGTACTGGGTTAGTCTGGATGCAGGAAATGTAACTCTATTCACTTGAAGAAAAGGGAATGGATGCAAGGATCTGAGGTGACTTCTATTTATTCACTTTTATTTAAATATTTATTTTCTTGCTTACTATGATACTTTCGACCCACAGTGTCCATGTCAGCTCTCAGCAGAGCTGTCCCACTGGTCACATTCCCCCTACCTTATTTATCTATACTCCTCTAATTTCATTTCGGAGTCACGTGAGTGACTTCGTGAAGAGCCCGCCGGCACGCATGCGCGACATATCGTCGCATCGCATTGCTGCCGACGGCTGGTGGGGAGCGCGGCTCCCGACCAGCCCTTCAGAGGGCCGACTCAGGTAAGGCTAAGCCCCCTAGAGTTGGTGTTTCCTGTTGGGGGGGGGGGGGGGGAGCAGTGTGTTCTCTCCCTACAGGAACGTGGATTGGAGTCGCCGCCACTTATCCCGGAGCCTTTCTCAGCGGCTCACCTGCGAGTCGGGCCGGGAAACAGGCGTGGTAGTCGGGGAGCCCTGTTGGTACAGGGCCCGACCCGCCGATACACCGGAGCTCCAGTGTGAGTTGGTGTCCTGTCGTGGCGGGTGTTGTTCTCTCACTACAGGTACGTGGCCGGGAAATAGGCGTGGATGTCGGGGAGCCCTGTTGGTACAGGGCCCGACCCGCCGATACACCGGAGCTCCAGTGTGAGTTGGTGTCTTGTTGTGGCGGGTGTATGTTATGTTCTCTCCCTGCAGGTACGTGGGGAAATAGGCGTGGATGTCGGGGAGCCCTGTTGTTACCGGGCCCGACCCGCCGCTATGCGGGAGCTCCAGTGCCGATTCAAGGAGCAGGTGCTCCAGTGTTGATTTGAGGAGCAGGAGCTCCAGAGCAGGTCAAGGAGCAGGTGCTCCAGTGTTGATTCGAGGAGCAGGAGCTCCAGTGCTGGTTCAGGAGCAGGAGCTCCAGTGCTGGATTAAGGAGCAGGAGCTCCAGTGCTGATTCGAGGAGCAGGAGCTCCAGTGCTGATTCAAGGAGCAGGAGCTCCAGTGCTGATTTAAGGAGCAGGAGCTCCAATGCTGATTCGAGGAGCAGGAGCTCCAGTGCTGATTCGAGGAGCAGGAGCTCCAGTGTTGGTTCCAGGAGCAGGAGCTCCAGTGCTGATTCAAGGAGCAGGAGCTCCTGTGCTGATTCGAGGAGCAGCAGCTCCAATGCTGATTCCAGGAGCCGAGAACGGGGTGCCTCTCGAAAGGGGGGACCCTGCCACAAGTTCGCCATTGGCGACCACGGGGAAGGGGTCGTGCTGCGGCCCGACCCCCCTCCGCTAGCCCTTCGTTGAAGGGCAGGGGAGGAGCCCGTAAGCCTAAACCCGGTTCGGGCCAAGGCTCCACCAGCCGCCATGGTGCGGTCTGGTGCAACGGCGGGACCTGGGTCTGTGAGATCTGCTATCCAACTCCCAAACCCCGCCGTTGGGATGGGGGGCTTGGGTACGGTCCCGCCTCGGTCGCCGAGTCCCCTGTCGATGGGGGGGACGAGACCGTGCGTCGGCAAGGTCCACGATGTGGACAGCCGGCAAGCCCGCGCGGGCGTCGCTCCATGCTTCTGCTGGAGTCGACCCCAAGCCGTCAGGGCCCTTTGTGGCAACGGCTTCCGCTCCCGTTAAACGGGGACGGTTGAACACCTTTCCCGCGCGGGAATCGCGCGGTTCGCTGCGGCGGCCGATAGCGACAACTTCCGGCACCGAGATCACTTCTCAGAGGTGCGGGCCGATGAAAGGAGCCCCGGCAATCTTCTGAGCCGGAGGTCTCCGACCACCCGAGTGTTCAGGGTGAAGGGCGTATGGCCGCATGACGCGGCTACTGGAGAGGAGCCATCCAGCTCCAGTAGGCACAGGGAGGTTAACCGCCGTCAGCAGAAGCTGAGAACCGTCAGCAGACACTAAGCCCAGCGAACTGCTCCTCCCTTCAACGAGCCCATACGCCAGGGTCGCTGAGTCCCCCATGGATGGGAGGACGAGACTATGCGTCGGCTAGGTCCATGATATGGGGAGCCGGCAAGCCCGCGCGGGCGTCGGATCTCCATGCTAAGTCAGGAGCCGACTTCCCATCGCATTTGCCCTCCGAGGCAGCGAGACCAAGCTCCGCCGAGGAGGCGTTTGAGAGTACCTCCCGCGCGGGAATCGCTCCGCTTCGCTGCAGCGGCTACCGGCGACAACTTTCCGGCACCAGGTTCACCTCGATGAGGTGTGGGCCGATGGACGAAGCCCCAGCAGTTCAGCAGAACATGAGGACTTCGGCCGCCCGAGTTTTAGCTCAAGGGGCGTATTGGCCAGGATGGAGCGGATATTGGAGCCCCTCCTGCAGCAGAATCAAAAAATTTCGGGGAAGACTTCTCCAAGAGGAAAGGATATTCGGGGTCCTCCATCCCAGCATATGCCTCAACGGAAGTTTACGCTGTCTGCCGTTGAGCAGGCAGCAGGCACGGCTGAACTTTTTCGTCGGAACAAAAGGCGTGATAGAGGAAACTATTCACGAGCCCATTGAATTCGTCTCCCATATTTTACTAGGCCAAAAAAGGATGGAGGTTGTCGGGTGATTATTGACTTGACCAGTTGAATACCTTTGTAACATATACACATTTTAAAATGGACACCTTTTGAGACAGCCAAATCACTGCTTTCGCATGGTTGCTTTATGGCATGTATTGATTTGAAAGATGCATGCTATTCAGTGTCCATCCGGAAACATCACCGGACATTTTTTTTTTTTTTTTTTTGAAATTTGTCTGGATGGATCAGCTCTGGCAATATCGGGCCTTACCAAATGGGCTTACTACCGCCCTAGGCTTTACTAAATTACTCAAACCTATTATGGCCAAATTACGTATACAACATCATATTGTAATGGCTTATTTAGATGATATTCTGATTATTGGCAACACTCTGGAAGCAGCTGAAAGCGCTGTTTCAGCAACTGTTACTATATTTCAGCAGCTGGGGTTTATAGTCCATCCAGAAAAATCGAAGTTTCACCCATCCCAGGTTATAGATTATTTGGGTTTCACAGTGGACTCTATTCTAATGAGGGCCAACATTCCATTTCACAAGGTGGAGGATGTTTCCCTTGCATGTCAGGATCTCGCATCCGCCAGTATACCATCTATTCGGCATACAGCTAAGATGATTGGGAAAATCGTAGCTTTATTTCCGGCAGCCCGGTTTGGACCTTTGCATTATCAAAATCTGCAAAGGGCCACGATTGCTGCGTTAAAAAAGAACGCTGGTCATTTTGACAGACCTATGGGGCTGCCTTCCGATGCTAAGGTTGAGCTACAATGGTGGGTGTCCAATATTGGCAAGGCATTCAAACCCATTGTTGTGCCCAATCCGGTGGTATATTTGCAAAACTGACGCAAGCTCTCTAGGCTGGGGAGCTGCGGACAGCTCTTCTAGTTGTGGAGGCAGGTGGGATCCCCTTGAAGCTAGCATCTTGCTAATACAAGGGATTAACTATTTGAAGCTGCTTGCAGCATTTCACGGACTGCGGGCATATTGTGCTAATCTTAGTGGTACTCATGTCCATCTCCAAATAGACAACACTACAGCGGTGGCATATTTAAACCATATGGGCGGTACCAGGTCAGTCTCTTGTGACAAATTGGCTAATACTATTTGGTGCTGGTGTATTGATCGAGATATTTGGATTTCAGCTACCTATTTGCCAGGTAGGCTTAATACTGTGGCAGACACCAGGTCACGCAAATTCAATGATAGTTTGAGTGGATGCTGCATCCTCAAATATTTGCCCAAATTACAGCCAAATTTGGCCAATCGGATATCGACCTTTTTGCGTCCCGGTTGAACCATCAGGTACCGACATATGTTTCATGGGAACCAGACCCTGGGGCATTAGCGATTGATGCATTCTCGCTAGACTGGGGGAAGTGGTTTTTCTATGCATTCCCCCCGTTTTGCCTCATCAGTCGGGTATTACAAAAAATCAGGATGGATTCTGCCAGAGGCATTCTTGTCATACCCGACTGGCCCACACAGCCTTGGTATCCGGTGGTCTCTGACATGATTAGTCAACCTTGGGTCCCTCTAGAGGGTTGCCCACATTTGGTTTCTCAACCTGTCTCAGGGGAGTTACACCCCTGCCATGCCTATCTAAAATTACTGGCTTGCAGGTTCTGACCAGGCCATGGATGCAGTATGGCCTTACCACCCGGACCATGAACACCATTGGAGCATCATGTCGAGAGTCAACCAGGCGGAGATATTTCTCCCACATCACCAAGTGGGAAGCCTACTGCAGTCGCTCTCACATCACCTGTGATGATGTCTCCATAGCCGACGTCCTGGAATTCCTCGCGGGGTTGCACCATGATGAGCACTTGAGTTATACTGCCATCAACAGCGCCAGGAGTGCGCTATCATTCTACCTCAACATCGAGGTAGGATCGAACAGGCTAGTGTCCAGGCTTATGCGGGGAATATTCAATCTGAATCCGCCTACACCACGCTACAACATCACCTGGGATGTCAGGGATGTACTTACCCTGCTCAGGTCGTGGTCACCCATGGAAGGGTTACAGCTGGACCAACCCACTATGAAATTGGTGATGTTACTAGCGCTGACTTCAGCACAGCGGGTACAGACGCTCCACAAACTACGTATTGACAGGATGACGTCGACCCCGGGAGAAGTAGTCTTTTTTATCGATGAGCTACTTAAGCAGCATAGACCTGGGTGCACAGGGCTGCAGCTGAAGTTCCCGGCATACCCTGCAGATGCTCGGCTATGTTTAGCCACTCACATCCGTTACTACATCAAGGTGACGAGGAGCATCAGAGGAATGGAGTTGTACCTGCTTGTCACTCACAAAAGACCTCACCATCGAGTGACAGTCCAGACGATATCCAGGTGGCTCCGGATCGTCCTGAATAAGGCAGGTATTGACACTAATGTGTTTACATCCCACTCCACCAGGGCTGCATCTACGTCGGCGGCGAGAGTCATGGAGGTACCCATGGACCATATCCTCGCCACAGCAGGATGGGCGAATGCAGCTATGTTCCAGCGATTCTACAATAAGCCTGTTGCTGCTCCCCTTCAGTTCGCAGAGGCCGTGCTGGACGCCGGGTGTGAACGTGGGGATGTCCCTGATTAAAAGGGCGTTATTTGTTGTGTTATTAACAAATCTTCTTTTTGTTTCAGTATAACCTCGTTTGGTCAACTTGTTTACTCCAATCCATCCTTGCTAGTGGTGTGTCCGCATGGACGTTGTCCAGGGCGTGTAATCACAGAAGCTTTGAAGTCTTCACGAAGTCACTCACGTGACTCCGAAATGAAATAGTAAGATTGAACGAGAACTTACCAAGTTTGAAGGTTGATCTTTATTTCATGAGGAGTTGCGGTGAGGGATTTCGTGCCCTCCGCTCCCAACCCTCGATCATCTTCAGCTGGTAATCAGAGTCTCTTTAAATCTTACTATGCCAAGTCATTTCTGTTGTTGTTTCTGTGATTCCACACCGCTGCTTTGAAGAATGTCGCGCATGCGTGCCGGCGGGCTCTTCACGAAATCCCTCACCGCAACTCCTCATGAAATAAAGATCAACCTTCAAACTTGGTAAGTTCTCGTTCAATCTTACTATTCCTTCTCTTTCACGTGCCCATTAACTCACCTTTGATACTTTCTGACTCCTACACCAGGGGATAATTTACAGCATCTAATTATCCTACAAGCAGATTTTTTGGATGTGGGAGGCAAAAAAAATGTACGTGCTAGTTTCAACCATTTTTAATAACATGAATGATCTTCTGTGTATTTCATAGTTTGTGAATAGTTTTGAGAGTGAGAACATTTAAAAGATTTTTTCAATATTGATGATTGGACTGACTGAGCCTAGGAATGTGGTTTAGTCACCTGTCGAAAAAATATTGTTTTCATAGATATCTTGGTCAGCGTGGATGAGTTGGGGAAGGGCCTGTTTCTGTGCGGTATAACTTTGTGACCCTATCACTTCATATGGCCGATTCTGGCTTCACCATAAAGGCTGGAAATCCATATTGCTTTGCAGTTGTTTGCCCCTGAAGATAGAGCTGACTTCTGGATGTTTGCTCTTGCTAAATCATCAACCTGTCACTAACCACAAGATCCAAGCTGCTTCCAGTTCTGACAAAAGGTCATCGACAAGAACGATTAACTCTGCTTCTCTCTTTCCAGGCTCTGCCTTGACCTTTTGAGAATTTCTTGTCGTTTCCATGTTTGTTTCAGACTATCAACTTGCACACCACTTTGCTTTTGCAGCTCTGCGATCAATTTGAACACACTTCAAAGTACTTTGCAGTGCTCTCTGCATTTATAGACATGCTAAATCAATAGACATGTCTGGGTTGCTGTTGCAAAATGCCAAGCTGTCACAAAGACACAGATTAGAATTGTATTTTAAATCTACAAAGGTTAATCTGTTAGATGTGCTAACCGATAGCTTGTACAGTCACTGGTATTGGATTGGAAAATTATAGCCAAGATTGCTCAGAGATGAAAGAAATTGGAGCAATCATGCAGAAGCAGTAGCAACATAAAATCAAAACTCGTTTACATAATAAAAAGCAGCAGCTTTTCACTGTGTATAAAATTGTGGATCTATAACTTCATTAGGACCTAATTTGAGGAGTGTGATGGAATGCCCACACATTTATTTACTATGCTTTTAGCTGATTTGACAAAGAGTTTCTATCAGTCAGGGTCAAAATTCCTCTTAGTAATACTTTTCACACTCTAGTTAATGCATCTTCACCCAATCTATTGACCAGTGAGTGTTAAATATAGCAATTGTAGGAATTTTAATTTCCTTGCAGAACAGATGCAAATACCGCAAATGTTATAAAAGTTGTTAAAGTTCATAATCTATCATCAGAAATAATAGTGTAGAATAATGTCTATACTTTTACTCCATCCATTTCACTTAATGCAAATGAACATGGTCCAATTAACTACCACTAACCCCAGAGATGATTCTCTCCATTTGCCTCTTCCAGACAAATAGTAAAGATTTTCTTTCAACTCTCTGTAGGAAATAATAAAATCAAAATCTTCAGGATGAGTTTAAACTCTGCTTTTAATTTACTTAGGCATTCTTGTTTAAAAATATTGAAATGTTTTTATGTTTGAGATAGTGATTATGATCAAGTTAGGTTTGCTGAGATAAACTTGAGAAGGGATAGCAAAATTAAAAAAAAGACTTTTGCATTTAACCATGTCCCATCTGAAAAACCACAAACATTTCTCTGGCTTTTGAAGCCTTCTTGACCTTAGCCAAAGGCAAGATTTCACTTAATTAACCCAGTTTCGCTTTTCAAGGGTGCTGCCTGACCTGCTGAGCATTGCAAGCATTCATGTTTATTTCATGTTCACAAACTGTAGGAGGAGAATTAGGCCATTCGGCCCATCAGGTCAACTCTGCCATTCAATCACGGATGATCCATCTTTCCTTCTCAACCCCATTTTTCTGCCTTCTCCCCATAACCTCTGACACACATACTAATCAATAATCTATCAATCTCCACCTTCAAAATATCCATTGACTCGGCCTCCACAGCCTTTTGTGGCAATTAATTCCATAGATTTACCACCCTTTGGCTAAATAAATTCCTGCTCATTTCTAAAGTTGCATCCTTTTATTCTGAAACTGTGACCTCTGGCTCTAGACTCTCTCTCGTGGAAACATCCTCCCCATATCTACTCTATCCAGGCCTTTCACTATTCAGTAAGTTTCAATGGGCTTTTTACCATCTGTAGTTTATTGTTTTATAAAGTAAGAAATGAACAAATGCCAAGTCAAAATAATCTCCTTTTTTATAGACTCAGACTCGGAAGAAGCGTCCCATTCCGTCTCTCAAGAAATGCTGCCTGTCCACTGAGTTACTCGAGCTTTTTGTGTCTATCCTCAGTTTAAACCAGCATCTGCAGTTCCTTCTTACACAATAATATTTCTTGCCTTTGTCTCGCAAAAAAAAGGTAAAAGCTAACCTGTCTTTTTGCATCTCACTATAAAAAAAGAAATTATTTTGAAGAAGGGTCTCGACCCAAAACGTCAACCATTCCTTCTCTTCAGAGATGCTGTCTACTCCAGCTTTTTGTGTCTATCTTCAGTAAATAAAAATGTTGTTTTCATTGAGAAGCCAAAATAATTCACTTTGGTTTAGAGAGTGGTTTGGCAGCAATGTAAATTAGACACAGTTACAAGAACTTACAAAATAAATTAAACTTGGTAGACGATATAAAGGATTTGCAGAAGAGAATTAGTTGATACTGTAACTACCACCCATATGCACAGAGGCAATCATTGCATCATGGAAAAAGATGCAAATAGTTTGCTGAAGAAGAGAATTCATCTCAGATCAATCATATAATAACATGGTGTCAGAAATCTTTCCACGAGTGCCACAGATTTAAATAGAAGACGTACATCATAGGATTGATTATGTGGTTATGCACACTGAAAAGCCCATCTTTAAATCACTCAACAGAACAATATGGCAGATGATAGAAATGGCCTACCCACAACATAGTTTATAATCGGAATAAAGAACTGAGAGTGATAGAACCTTAGTGAGGATAGTCAGAACCTTTTTACTGGAGTGAAAATGCCAAAGACTAAAGTGTATAGCTTTGAAGTGAGAGGGGCATAGTGTAAAAGAAATGTGCGTTGTAGGTTTCTTTGCACAGAGAATTGTGGGTGCCTGGAACGAATTGCCATGGTGGAGGCAGAAACATTTGGGACATTTAACAGAATTTTAGGTAGGCACAAGAATATGCAGGGAATAGAGGAATATTGATTATGTGCAGGCTGAGGAAAAGCTGTTTAACCAGGTACCGTGTAGGGACGATGGCAGCACAGTGGCGCTGTGATGGAGTTGCTAACTTATAGTGCCAGAGACCCGGGTTCGGTCCTGACTATGGAGTTTGTGCATTCTCTCTGTGACCGCATGACTTTTCTCCGGGTGCTCCGGTTTCCTCCCACACTCCAAACATGTACAGGTTTTGTTGGTTAATCGATTTCTGTAAATTAGTCCTAGCGTGTAGGATAGTGGTAGTATACGGGGTGATCGCTGGTGGGCGCAGACTTGGGAGCCAGAAGGGCCTGTTTCCACACTGTATCACTAAAATCTAAAGACTAAGGTTTAATGTTTACAGCCATTGTGGACCGAAGCGCCTGATCCTATAGTGTTCTAAGTCCTATGTTCTAGTTCAGAGTATCTAAATGCAAATTACCCAGAAGAAACAAAGTTCACTCTCAGCACTTAGAAATTAGACAGGCAATGCATACTTAAAAAAAAACCCTAATAAAAAGAAGATAAACATAAAAATCTGGTGTAATTCAGCAGGACAGGCAGCATCTCTGGAGAGAAGGAATGGATGATGTTTCGGGTCAAAACCCTTCTTCAGACATAAAGTCACGGGAAAGGGAAATGAGAGATATAGACGATGATGTAGAGAGACATAGAACAATGAATTAAAGATATGCAAAAAAAGTAACGATGATGAAGGAAACAGGCCATTCTTAGCTCTTTGTTGGGTGAAAACGAGAAGCTTGTGCGACTTGGGTGGGGGAGGAATAGAGAGAGGGAATGCCAGGAGAGAGGGAGTGGTTTGGGTGGGAAGGGGTGGGTTAACCAGGGTGTTGCGGAGGGTACAGTCTCTGCGAAAGGTGGAAAGAGGTGGAGATGGGAAGATGTGACTAGTGTTGTGATCCCGTTGGAGGTGGCGAAAATATCTGAGGATTATGTGTTGTATGTGATGGCTGATGGGGTGAAAGGTAAGGATTAGGGACTCTGTCTGTTGCAACTAGGGGGAGGGGCAGCAAGGGCAGTGCTGTGGTGTGCCAAGGAGACATGAATGAGGGCCTCATCTATGCTGAGAGAGGAGAACCACCATTCCCTAAACAATGAGGACATCTCAGATATCTGCACACAGAAATTAATAATAAGATAATGTTCGCACTGCACTTAAGGTATAACAACGTGTGGCTGAGGCTCCTGCAGGGATTGTGTATTCAGAAGCTTGCTCCTCATCGAGACACAATTCAACTGAAGTTGTACGGCTACATTGCTGGGGTGCGGCAGGTCACTTCATTATACTGAACCGTCAATGAGAAATAACTATGTCAACATCATTCCTTACTATCTCTAGAAAATTAAGTTTAAGTGGTATTATCAATCAATGACAACATTTACTCAAGCAGTTGACAAAATAATGTTTATTTAAACATAATTGCATTTGGGTTTGTTTATATGATAAAACATCGCACATGGTAGATATAACAACATGTCTGCCCACATAGAAATTGTTCCTGAGCTCTGAAGGCAGTGGGACTAAATGGTATCGACTGAGAGATGCAGAATCAACCCCCATCTCCCGGTGTAACGGTGTAGCAGGCCTAATATCACCTGCCTGATCATTTTATTCGGTTCAGCTTGCAACAACTTGAACTGTGCTGTTCAATGGTTTATCATCTCAGCACGGACAGCACCACAAAGCTAGAATGCATTATTGAAGAACAGCCCACACATCTTTAAGGGCGGATGGGTTGTGAATGGAGTAAATGTCAGCAGGAGCACTGACACTGAAGTCGATGTGGGAAAATGTGGCAATGACACAGCCCAGGCCGGAGCAGAGTCCATGGTTTTCCAGCTCTCCACTGGATGCCTTGGTAAGGACAGATGTTTGAAAGACCAGAAGATCCTTTTAAAGCTAAGGAGATAAACTGTATTGATAGAAGCTCCAGGGTAATAAACGCAGAAACCTGCTAGATTCAGATGCTGCTCAATGCATCAAATCCCTCTCCCTTTGCTGCCAACAACCTACATCAATCAGGATGCATACCTGAGATTAATATGCTCCATCACACAGTGAGTCACAGCCATATCTCACAGCATGCACATATTCATCCATGAAAGCCACAACATTCAAGTGGATTGCTCAATACCCATTGACCTGCTTTTCCCTCAGTTAGTTTAGTTTGGTTTCATTTATTATTGTCACATGTGCTGAGATACAGTGAAAAGCTTTTATTTGCGTGCTATTCAGTCAAGGAAAATATTAATCAAGCCGTCCACAATGCACAGATAATGGAAGAAAGGGACAACATATAGTGCAAGATATAGATGTGTAAGGCAGGAGGAAGCATCACTGCATGGCAGGGTTATGATGTAGCTGCATCATGTTAAACCAAAGAGAAGATGGCTTTAACCATAACCAGAATGAGAGTCCATAAACAGCACAGACAAGTAGATAACATTCCCTTCCTGATCCTCCTTAGAACATCCCTTTTCCCCTATTCGTCATTTAAAATACACAAGTGGAAGATGGGGTTAATGTGCATCTCTAACATTCCACTCCATCCCATTACCACAACCTCATACATGTGCCTTTTACATTCAGATAGCAGGAACAGCAACCTGGCAGGCAGCGGTTAAAGAGGGAAGTAACGAAGGAAGATTAAGGCACTGTCACTGAACTTAATATTTCAGTCAATGTAATTTTGAGGTCAGCTCAGAAGCAGAATCTCATTTGGAAGATTCATCAGGCAAGGACAGCCTGCAACCAGGGCAGGTGGTGTCATCAGAGCATTAAAAAATAGAAACAGTAGTACTGTAGGTTATTCATTTCTCCTTCATTAAACATCAGGACACACCCTGAGCAGTGTTCACTTTGCCACCGAATTGTCATAACTTCTTATTCCCCCATACAAAATCTGACCATCACAGCTTTGAATAGATACAGTGATCTAGGCATTTCTTTCAACAGCTTAAATAACCAAGTGCCTAAACTGACACTATATTTCCCTCACATCCAGAACCTCTCGGATAGATAATAGCTGCCTTGCTCCATTTGGTCAATCCTTCCCACAATTGTGATGAAAGGCCATCGATCTTTGCATGGCAACCTTACATGAACCTTGGCAAGTTCCGACGTGGTAAGCTGGTCTGGAAGGTTAGATCATTTGGGATCCAAGATGAGCTGGCCAAGTGGACACAACATTGGCTTAGTGGAAGGAGTCAGAGGGCAGTAGTAGAGGGTTAATATTCAAATTGAAAGCCTGTGGACAGTGGTGGGCTACAGAGATTGGAGTTAGGTTCCACTGTTCTTTGTCATATATGTTAATGATTTGGATGACAATGCTGTTAACATGGCTCATAAGTTTACAGATGACAACATTGGTGGTGTATTGGACAGTGAAGAAAATTATTCATGATTACAATGGGATCTAGATGAACTGGGAAGTGGGTCAAAAATGGTAGATGAAATTTAACAGACAAGTATGAGCTGTTGCACATTGGTAAGTTAAACTAGGGTAGGTCCTACATGATAGGGCCCCTGGAGAGTGTTGTAGAACACAGAGAACTAGGGTACAGATATATAGTTCCTTAAAAGTGCTGGCACACGTACAGACGGTGGTGATAGAACCATTTGGCATGCTTGCCTTCATCGGTCAGGGCATTGAATACAGGAGTTGGGAGGTCATGTGCAATTGTATAAGTTGTAGGTAATTTGGAGTATTGTGTGTTGTTTTGGTTGTCTAGCTATAGGAAGGATGGCAGGAAGCCAACAAGGGTGCAGCGAATATTCACAAGGATCTTTCTGGGACTGGAGGGCTCGAGTTATAATGAGGAGCTGGACAGTCTGACAGTCCTTATATTGCTGGACAGTCTGAGATGTTTTTAACTGGAGTGTTGAAGAGTGCCTTCACGGGGGTGTGTAAAATTATGATGGACACATATATAATGTAAGATGGAAGGCATAGATTTAAGGTGGACCCAAAAAGGAAATTTTCCAATTACAATGTGTAAAAGATACTTTGATGGGTTCATGAAGGTTCAGAGGATATGGGCCATATGCAGGCAAATGGGACTAGGTCAGATAGACATATTGATTAGTGTGGATGAGTTGGCTGAAGGAACTGTTTCTGTGCTGCATAATTCTATGCCTCCATTGCACAATGACTTGAAACATTAACATTGTTTCTCTTGCTGGTTAATACTTCTCCAGCATTTTTCTGATTTAAATCCAGATGTCCAACATTTGTAATTGTTTTAGAAGGTTTGATTTTGAAACGCTTAAGGGCCTGTCCCACTTGCCAATTTTTGTTTGGCGACTGCCGGCATCATTGACTGACGTAACAGGTCACCGAAAAAGTCATGGCGTGATGCGGCGGTGACGCAGCATGATCCAACGTGACGCAGCAACGACGCTTTGTGACGAGGCGTGGTAACGTATTGATGCGCAGTGTTTCCTCAAGTGTCAAAACAGTTTTTTTGTCGCCAATGGATTTTGAAATGTTCAAAATCTTTCGGCGACCCTGATACGTCAATTAATGACGCCGGAAATCGCTGAAAAAAATCGCCAAGTGGGACAGGCCCTTTAGAATCAAGTGTGAGTTAATGAGATTGTCCCCCATTCTTTAAACTGCAGTAAGGGAAGGCTAATTTAACTGAATATGTTATCGAAGGACATCCACCACTATTGTGGTGTTCAATCTAGTGATCTGCCCAGCACTGGCTCTCAGGTAAAGGGACTGCCGCTGCACACTGTGGATTACATGAGGTCTCTAAAACCCATTGTACAATCACAGTAGAACTTTCTTTCATCGTGCATTCCAGTCCCCTTCTCATATACCACCAAGGGCGCTGCACGATTAACAGTCAGTTTTTTTGTCTTTTTTGTGTTATTTTTAGTGTGTTTTAAAAGTTTGTGTAAATGGTCTCTGGTTTTATGTGGGGGAGGGGGGTCGGAGGAATCTTTTTTTTTTAATCTCTTACCTTGTCGGAGATGCTTTCCGGGTCGTATCTCCGGTCGTTCTGCGGTCTAACATCGTGGAGCTGGCGGCCTTGCTTAAGACTGACTTTGAGCCCCAACGTGGGGCTGTGGACTTACCATCGGAGCCAATCCTTTGTCAACATTCACATCGAGAGCTCGTAGTCTCAGGTAGAGACCATAGATGTCGGGAACTCCAACGACGCAGAAGGTTCGACAAGCCCCGACCCGGGCTCCAATCACCCGGCGCGGGGGAGCTGAGACTCCCCCCCCAATTCAGGAGCATGATCACCCCGACGCGATGATCCCGCCTGCCGGCTACGGGAGTAAGATCGTCCCGTCAACGGAAGGCTCGAGGCCCCCGACCACTGGAGGACAAAGAAGGGAAGAGATTGAACTTTATTTCGCCTTCTATCACAGTGAGGAATGTGGTGGATGTTTATGTTACAATGTATTTTGTGCTTTCTGTTGCTTTTTATTTGTATGACTGACTTGGAAAAACAAATTCCTCGTATGCTGCAAAACATACTTGGCTAATGAAGTATTATTGTATTGTATTGTATTGTATTGTATTGAGAGAGAACTGTACCATTTGACTTGTTAATTGCTTGCTTTACCTGTACATTTACCTTTGGCATCTCCTGGCACAATACTAGGGTCTTGGTTCACTAGGTGAGTGCAGAATTTCCATGAACCATGATAGCCTTCACTACGGAAGGAGATGGATGAATATTTGACCTTAATAGTGAGGAATTGTCAATAGCAAAGAGGGGGAGAAGAAAAAAGGTTTATGAAATTCTTCTAAAATGTTATCACTGTAGCAAACATGGTACTCCATTTAAACACAACAACCTGCCAGTACATATCTTGGGTTTAAAGTTTAGAGATACAGCATGGAAATAGGCCTTTCAGCCCAACCAATGGCAGCCATTGATCACCCGTTTACGCTAGTTCTATGTTACACATGACGGGCTAATTACAGAGGCCAATTCACCTACAAACCCACATGTCTTTTGGGATGTGAGAGCAAAAAGCACTGAGGGGAAATCAATGCAGTTACAGTGAGAATGTGCAAACTACACACAGACAGCATGTAAAGTCAGGATCTAACTGAGTCTTGGGCCTATAAGGCATTAGTTCTGTCGGTTGCGCCACAGTGCTGCAGGACTGCCAACTGTCACGCATTGAGCATGAGACTAAAGGGCCTGTCCCACCAGCATGCGACTCCATGCGGCAAGCGCGACATAATGTGGTCGCTTGAGCCATACGGCCTCGCGGGGCCGGTCCCACTTCGATTACTGGAGCCGTATGGAGTTGTGCGGAGCTGGTCCCGACATCGCACGGGGCTCAGAAAAACTGACCGCATTCAAAAATTCCGCGCGGCAACGGTCTGTCGGCCCACAGCCACCTCGATGCCGTACACACCGCCTCAACGTCGTGCCTCCGTGTCCCTCTTTGTGTGCCTCCGTGACCCTCTCTGTTCTTGCGAACTTACATAGAAACATAGAAATTAGGTGCAGGAGTAGGCCATTTGGCCCTTCAAGCCTGCACCGCCATTCAATATGATCATGGCTGATCATCCAACTCGGTATCCCGTACCTGCCTTCTCTCCATACCCCCTGATCCCCTTAGCCACAAGGGCCACATCTAACTCCCTCTTAAATATAGACAATGAACTGGCCTCAACTACCCTCTGTGGCATAGAGTTCCAGAGACCCACCACTCTCTGTGTGAAAAAAGTCCTTTGCATCTCGGTCCTCAAGGATTTCCCCCTTATCCTTAAGCTGTGACCCCTTGTCCTGGACCTCCCCATCATTGGGAACAATCTTCCTGCATCTAGCCTGTCCAACCCCTTAAGAATTTTGTAAGTTTCTATAAGATCCCCCTCAATCTCCTAAATTCTAGAGAGTATAAACCGAGTCTATCCAGTCTTTCTTCATAAGACAGTCCTGACATCCCAGGAATCAGTCTGGTGAAACTTCTCTGCACTCCCTCTATGGCAATAATGTCCTTCCTCAGATTTGGAGACCAGAACTGTATGCAATACTCCAGGTGTGGTCTCACCAAGACCCTATACAACTGAAGTGGAACCTTCTTGCTCCTACACTCAAATCCTTTTGCTATAAAAACTAACATACCATTTGCTTTCTTCACTGCCTGCTGCACCTGCACCTGCATGCCTACTTTCAATGACTGGTGTACCATGACACCCAGGTCGCGCTGCATCTCCCCTTTTCCTAATTGGCCACCATTTAGATAAGTCTGTTTTCCTGTTTTTGCCACCAAAGTGGATAACCTCACATTTATCCACATTATACAGCATCTGCCAAACATTTGCCCACTCACCCAGCCTATCCAAGTCACCTTGCAGTCTCCTAGCATCCTCCTCACAGCTAACACTGCCCCCCAGCTTAGTGTCATCCGCAAACTTGGAGATATAGCCTTCAATTCCCTCATCCAGATCATTTATGTATATTGTAAATAGCTGGGGTCCCAGCACTGAGCCTTGCGGAACCCCACTAGTCACTGCCTGCCATTGTGAAAAGGACCCGTTTACTCCTACTCTTTGCTTCCTGTTTGCCAGCCAGTTCGTAATCCACATCAATACTGAACCCCCAATGCCGTATGCTTTAAGAACATCGCGGACTTAAGAAGTACCGCGGACTTCGCTCCAACTTCGAGTCATTCATCCGACCTCCGCGCGGCTCCCGCTTCTGGTTTGGATGCGCTCACCACACGCAGGCGCATGTTGGTGGGACCGGCCCTGTACGGGGATCACTCGACCTCCGCACGATCCCCGCGCGGCCCCTGCAGGTCGCATGCTCGTGGGACAGGCCCGTAACGCATTTGAGGAAATTCTCACTCTCTCACGCTGATGACAGAAGTTCTCACGCTCAAAAATTTTTTTAAAAAATATATGAATAAATAAATAAAGTCACACTCCTCCACACTCACCATTGAGAATAGTTTTTTTGTCGGCGGGTTCCCCGTAAAGAAAATGGCAATGTAGACAAAAGTGCTGGAGAAACTCAGCAGGTGCGGCAGCATCTATGTCTGACTTTAACCTTTCTTCAGACTCAAGCATTTCTCCAGCATTTTTGTCCACCGCTCTATAGATACTGCATTTACATTCCCGTGCAGATGGTGTGATAGGTGATACACAGCAGTGGTCCCAGCACTGACATAGAAAATAGGTGCAGGAGTACGCCATTCGGCCCTTCGAGCCTGCACCGCCATTCAATGTGATCATGGCTGATCATCCAACTCAGTATCCCGTACCTGCCTTCTCTCCATACCCCCTGATCCCTTTAGCCACAAGTGCCACATCTAACGCCCTCTTAAATATAGCCAATGAACTGGCCTCAACTACCTTCTGTGGCAGAGAATTCCAGAGACTCACCACTCTCTGTGTAAAGAATGTTTTCCTCATTTCGGTCCTAAAGGAATTCCCCCTTATCCTTAGACTGTGACCCCTTGTTCTGGACTCCCCCAACATCGGGAACAATCTTCCAGCATCTAGCTTGTCCAACCCCTTAAGAATTTTGACCCTCCCCCCTTCCCCCTGAGGCACTGCTCACACCTCCCACCCTCACCTCCGGCGGACCGGGTGAGTGGGGGCATCGGTGCCGCCTCCGGAGCCACGGGGATGAATCTGGGGCTCCGCTCCGATGCCCAACCCCTGGGTCACTGTCTCTCACCTCCCCTGGACCCCCAGGTCACTGACCCTCACCTCCCTCGGACCCCAGCTGGTCACAGAGCACCTGGGCCAGCCCGCATTCCGGGGGGTGGGGGGGGGGGGGGGAGAGAGAGGGAAATGCTCCCCGGACATCGCCAAATCTCCGCTCACTCCAGGTGTTGTCGCCGCTTCACTGACCCACACTCTCACACACAACATAACACAAACACACACAACCTAACACACACCCCTTACACACACACAACCTAACACACAGCCCTTACACACACCCTTGCACACACACTGGCACACACACTGGCACACACACTGGCACACACAAGGTTTAAAGGGATTTGGGCCAAATGCAGATAAATGGGACTAGTTTAGATGGGGCATCTTGATCTGCAGGCAAGTTGGGATGAAGGGCCTGTTTCCAGGCTGTAAGACTGTGACACATTGTAGAAAGGGTGCAATTTCTCTGGAGAGGATCCAGGAGCAATTTATGAACATATTGGCAGGGCTGGAATTTTTGTAAACTTTGAAGAAAGATTTGATAACTGGAATTGTATTATCTGCAGAGGTGAAGAAGAGACTTAGATGAGGTGAATAATATTATGAGAATAGGACCTGCTTCGCTTAATAAAGAGTGTAAGAAGGAACTGCAGATGCTGGTTTAAACTGAAGATAGATACTAAAAGCTGGAATAACTCAGCAGGACAGGCAGCATCCCTGGAGAGGAAGAATAGGTGATGTTTCGGGTCGAGACCTTCAGACTGAAGAGGTTGAAAACCAGCAATAAAACACAATGACTGGAGATGTGTGTTATCCAACTAACGGCAGAAATCAGAATCATGTGTTCATCTTTATTGACATGACACCATAATAAATATATTACAGAAATAATAATGGCGTGGCACGGTGGTGCATCGGTAGAGTTGCTGCCTAATAGCACCACAGACCCAGATTTGATCCTGACTACTACGGGTGCTGTCTGTACAGTTTTTGCACATTCTCCTTATGACCACATGGTGTTCTGTTGAAATTCCGGTTTCTCCCACATCTGAAAGAAGTGCCGATTTGTAGGTTATTTGGCTTCTGTAAATTATTCCTGGCGCACATGACACAACTGTGTGTATGATAAATTGCAGTCGGTGTTGACTTGGTGGGCCGATGGGCCTATTTCCATATATATGTTTTACATATATATCTTAATTTCATTGAACCATATACGGTTGAATATGTGGCATTATTTTCATCTTGTTTCTATAGTCAAAGGGTAAGGTTAATTGATTTATTTGTGCAGGTCAGTGATGGAATTCTGACTCTTCCCTTGTTTCTATGTTTTTGTTTCTCTATATATGCATAACAGCATGAATTATAATCTCATTTCCATACATGAATATGCTAAGGTCATTCATGTGCTGCACCTGGTGATCAGAGCCTGGCTCTACTGTGGAATGTAATTAAGAATGTAATTTTGCCTAACATTCATACCTAATCCAATTTGAAGCATAAATGTTGCATTAAGTGCAAGTTAAAAGTATGCACCAGATTCCACAATTTCAAACAGAAAAATGCAAAAGCTTCCTATCGTGTGAGGGGGGTCACCCTCCTCCCACATCTCCCCACCTCGGTCGCCTCACTCCCTCGCAATTTCTCACTTTCACCTCTCACCCAATGTTGGCAGCCCTGGTGCTGCCTTTTGTGACA
The DNA here is from genome assembly GCA_963514005.1 of Raja brachyura. The sequence goes on along the minus strand of OY740783.1, from coordinate 70,088,217 downwards.
AAGCGTAATTTATTGCCATTCCCCCATCATTGCCCTCAGTGGTGAACCACGTTCGTGAATCCTCCACTCGCTGTAACAAAGATGTTCACACATCACCAATGACGGGCATCCCATTGGTTATTGAACCTGGATAACCTGGATACTGAGTTAGTTACTGTCACCGATCACATCCTCGGTCACAACTTTGATGTGTCATGCTTTGTAAAAATGCCTAGATAATCGAACTAAGAAATAATTGCATTCATCATTGATCCATTTTAGCCACATTTTCAAATATCTGAACTCTACATTAGACATTTATTTGGTAACTGCCAGAAAATAGATACAGCTGTTAATCTAGTCACTGCAGTTTAACTTGTCTTAATTTGTCTACGTTATTATTGAATTATACTGTGAATCAGAAATGATTTGCTGGAATGATTAATGTGCATGACAAGGAGCCCTTATTATCTGATCACTTTCTCCAACTATTTCTTGCATGCCAAGATGTGACTAATTGGCTGCTTTTGGGTTGCTTGTGGCCTGTGGCAAAACGTAGAGCCATTAACTTTGACTTTCATTCCAAGACTGTATGAAAGTCTCAAAGGGATATTTATCCTGAAAGACAAGCAAATCAGAATTGCTGTAAGGGTCATGAATTTTTCATGCAAATCTATGTTCAAGGAGTGAAGGGTTTATACAGTACTCTGTGCTTGATGGCACATACTGAGGGCTTGACCAGTACTAACTGAATGTGAGTACACAATCACACAAATATACTGACTGACAACTGACTTCCAATTATTAACTCTCCCTTTGTGCCAGGGGCAATATATATTGTAAATTAACAGACTGTGCTTCAGAACACATAACAAAACACAACAGGGGTATGTGTCCAATTCCAGATCCATCGTTTAAGAGGATAAAATTTAATCAAAAGGCAAAAAAAAACAAAAAACTGGAAAGTGCTGGAAATCTGAAACAAAGGCTGGAAATTCTGGAAGTGCTCAAAAGATCAGAAGTTAGATACAAAAAGCTGGAGTAACTCAGTGGGATAGGCAGTATTTCAGGAGAGAAGGAATGTTTCGGGTCGAGATGATTCAGTCTGAAGAAGGGACTTTCTCCAGCTATTTGTGTCTATCTTCCGTTTAAACCAGCATCTGCAGTTCCTTCCTGTTCAAAAGATCAGGAAAGAATTAGAGGTGAGATTTCAGGCCATTCTTTAGAACTGGAAAAATTAAGAAAAAAGGCAGGTTTAAATTAGGAGAGAAAGGGAAAGGCTAGAAAGAACAAAGAGAATGTATGTTTAAGAAAGAACTGCGGATGCTGGAAAAATCGAAGGTAGAGAAGAAATGCTGGAGAAAATCAGCGGGTGAGGCAACATCTATGGAGAGAAGGAATTAGTGACATTTCAGGACGAGACCCTTCTTCAGACTGATGTTGGGGGAGAATGTATGTGACAGGATGGTGACCAGGGGATGACGGATGACTCCGATTAATAATCGCGACAGTTAATTCGTCTGAAAGAGATGTAAATAGATGGAGGACAGAGAAGAGAATAAAAAACTACTGGGGCTGTGAGAAACAGAATGCAGCAGTTGCTGGAAATCTGAAATAAATGATGTAATTTGTTTCTTTAAACTATGCTATATTTCACCAACTACTGCTGATTAAATTTCCAGATAGTTTGACCAAACGTATAGTTTTTAATAATAATTAATTCCTCAGTTCTCCTCTGGGGTTTGCTACCATCACTGCATGACGTTTTCTTCCACAAAATAGTAAGATAAAACGAGAACTTACCAGTTTGAAGTTTGATCTTTATTTTATGAGGAGTTACGATGAGGGATTACGTGAAGAACCCCGTACAGTCGTTGGTGCGTCAATCTTCAAAGCAGCGGAGTGAAATCGCAGGTAACAATGACTGAAGTATAATGGTAAGATAACAAAGACTAGAACTACCAGATTAAATTTATGAGGGTTAAACATAGAAACATAGAAAATAGGTGCAGGAGTAGGCCATTTGGCCCTTCGAGCCTGCACTGCCATTCAATATGATCATGGCTGATCATCCAACTCAGTATCCTGTACCTGCCTTCTCTCCCTGATCCCTTTAGCCACAAGGGCCACATCTAACTCCCTCTTAAATATAGCCAATGAACTGGCCTCAACTACCTTCTGTGGCAGATAATTCCAGAGATTCACCACTCTCTGTGTGAAAAATGTTTTCCTCATCTCGGTCCTAAAGGAATTCCCCCTTATCCTTAGACTGTGACAACTTGTTCTGGACCTCCCCAACATCGGGAACAATCTTCCTGCATCTAGCCTATCCAACCCCTTAAGAATTTTGTAAGTTTCTATAAGATCCCCTCTTAGTCTTCTAAATTCTAGCGAGTACAAGCCAAGTCTATCCAGTCTTTCCTCATATGAAAGTCCTGACATCCCAGGAATCAGTCTGGTGAACCTTCTCTGTACCCCCTCTATGGCAAGAATGTCTTTTCTCAGATTTGGAGACCAAAACTGTACGCAATACTGGGAGCGGAGGGCACGTAATCCCTCATCGTAACTCCTCATAAAATAAAGATCAAACTTCAAACTTGTAAATTCTCATTTAATCTTACTATTTTACTTCGGAGTCACGTGAGTGACTACGTGAAGACTTCAAAGCACTGTGATTTCATGCCGCAGACCCAAATCCGGCGTTCACACTGCATCGATTGACTCAAAAAGTCGTTAACAATCAATAATGCATCAATGATAACATTTGTTAAATGAATAACAGTTTATTTACAAACAAAACCATAACAACCCCTCTAACTCAGGGGGAAACTATAACAGAACTCAAAACAGAATCAGCAAACACCCCCAGCCTTGAAATCGGCTTGTGGTAAAACTTTTGAAAGGTCAGCTCACTGGACCATCCTGCGGCCGTGAGGATATGGTCTATAGGCATGTCCATCTCCCTTGCCGCGGAAGTTGATGCCGCCCTGGTGGAATGAGATTTGAATTTATCAGTATCAATCCCAGCACTTCCCAGAACCTGCTTTAGCCACCTTGAAATTGTTTGCACCGACACCTTACTGTGTGGTTTTTTGTGGCTAATATTTAATGCAGACACTGTTCCTCGTAGGGCTCTGGTGGCCTCAATGTAACGAGATAAATGTGAAACTACACACAGGCGAGCATCTGTGGGGTATGCTGAAAACATAATCTTACATCCTGTCATGCCTATTCTACTATGTTTAAGTAAATCATAGACGTAACATATAATGGCATCTGCCGATACAAGCATTCTGTCTAGCCGTAGCTTTTGCAATGTTTGCACAAGTTGGGCTGAAACCAACGACATAAGCATGACCACCTTCATGTTTAATTTGGCTAGAGATAGGCTTGCAACAGGAGCCCATTGGCAAAGAAGCATAAGAACTTCATTCACATTCCAAATACCGGCATACCTGGGTTTAGGAGGATTAGAATTGAAAACTCCCTTCATAAATCGAGAAACTAACGGATGTGTCCCTACTGAATGTAACTCTGAACTCATCGGTAAATAAGAAGACAAAGCACTTCTTGCTGTATTGATCGCACTACAGCTTAATCTTTGATCAAAATAAAGAGTGGACAAGAACTCCAATACGTCTGTAATCCCTGCAGTTTGATATGAGATATTCTGCTGTAGACAGAATTCCTCCCACTTCCTTATCGATGTGATTTACTGCTTCTGCGTACTATCCCTACAGGCCGACATAAGAACATCCACAGTACGATCAGACAGTCCTCTCCCCAGGTATGGCCTCCTTAAAATCTGCAAATTAACAGATCAATATGATCATGTAAAGGATGTTGATCCCCAGTTACTGGATTTACCAGTAGCTTTTTATGCTTGGGAATAATCATGTGAGGCTGACTAGCCATTTGTAATATGAGAGGAAACCATGGTTGTGTAGGCCAATCCGGCACTACCAATACTCCTGAATTGGAGTCCTGCTTGATCTTTTGCAAGCATCTACTAATGAGACAGAATGGAGGAAATGCATAAACAAACATTCCACCCCAATGCAGCGAGAATGCATCCACCGCTGCCGCACCAGGATCTGGTTCCCATGAAACATATCTGGGCAACTGATGGTTTAGTCTAGATGCAAACAAGTCAATATCTGGCATTCCATACTGAGCAATCACTTGATTAAATATGTCCTGATTAAACATCCATTCTATGTTATCATTGAATTGGCATGACCTAATGTCAGCTACTGTGTTGAATCTACCTGGTAAATATATTGCTGAAAGCCAGATATTTTGGTCAATGCACCAGTTCCAGATCTGATTAGCCAGTCTATCACAAGACTGTGACTTGACTCCACCCATGTGGTTTACTTATGCCACTGCTGTGGAGTTGTCAATCTGAACCTGCACATGCAAGTCCCTCCTGGCAGAGCAATAAGCTTTAAGCCCATACCAGGTTCACAACAACTCTAAATAATTGATCCCTCTTAATTGAAGAAGGGATGTCTCATCAGTATTCCATCTGCCTCGACAACTGGAAGACATATCTGTTGCACCCCAACCCAGCGCACTTACAACAGTCTGTAATATTATGGAAGGTGGTTCCACCAAAACCTTCCTAGAACTTTTTGAAACATTTACAATCCACCATTGAATGTCGGAAATTGCCCCAGCTGACAATTGCATAGGCCTGTCAAAATGGCCCACCTGTGTCCTCAGTGCCTGTTCTTTTGATCATTGTAATTGTTGATAATGCAGAGGACCATACTGCACAGCTGGAAAAGCAGCCACCAATTTACCAATTAAACTGGCTACTTGTCTAATTGAAGGCCGTTGTTCTCTAAGGAGATTAACACAATCCTCAATTAACTGTTGCCATTTGTCCCTAGGCAAAGTTACCAACATTTGATTTGAATTAATGGTAAATCCCAAATAATCAATAATTTGAACTGGTGATAATTTGGATTTATCTAGATGAATGACAAACCCTAATTGTTCAAAAGTGACTTTAACAATTGAAACAGAAGACTCAGCTTCAGCATGAGTCTTTCAGACAATTATAATATCATCTAGATAGGCCATTACCACATACCCCTGAGTAATGCTAGAGCAGGTTATAACAATTTAGTAAATAATCTAGGAGCTGAAGTTAATCCATTAGGCAGTGCTTTGAATTGCCACAAATGAGTCATCCAGATACATTTCAAATACCTCCTATCATCACCATGAATAGACACTGAATAATATGCATCCTTTAAATCAATGCTGGCCATATAACACCCTTTTGAAACAAGATGTTTGGCGGTGGAAAAAGTTTCCATTTTGAATTGTCTATAGCAAACAAATGTGTTCAAACTCGTCAGATCCAAAATAATTCTACATCCACCAGTCTTTTTAGACCTAGGAAAACTACTTGACACAAACTGACAACTTTGACAAACTGACTTCTCAATCACCCCTTTCTTGTGTAATGTATTAATTTCTGCTTGTATGAGCACATTTTCTTCTTCTGAAAATATAAGTTTCCGACTTGGAACATGCTGATTAGGTGGACTCTCAGTGGAGTAAAAATCAATTTTTACCCCTTCAATACTGTTAAGTACAAATGAATCTTAACAGTGTTAACTCCTGCCAATGTTTGAGAAACAAATGTAATCTTCCCCCAATTTGAACATCTATCTTATTTGATTAATTCTCTTTAAGAGGCATTTTTCTCACCTGCATACGTCCCGGCCCTTTGTAGGAAAAGTCATCCTTCCCTTCACACCAGTGGCAGCCTGCCAGTTCCGATACTGCAGACCTGAATGGCTGGTTCCTTCCCCCGCGTCCAAACTGGTAAGCCGCCGGTAAGGAAAAATCCTCTTAATCCTCTTCCCCTGTTTGCCACCCGGCTTAATGAGGCCCATCATTTTAGTGTCCTCATGGCACTCTTTGACTCGCTTGGCGATATCTCCTCCAAATAAGAGATTGGGTGGTTGTACGCTGGGTGGCTTGCACAAAGCCGCCAGATTAGGATTTATAACTGATCTTATAGCACTTCTTCTGATGTTATTGATCTCGAAATAAGCACTACAGAGGAGTCCCAGTACATCTTGATGGGCTTCAGTCATATGCCCTTTATCTACTGTAAGGGCAAACACCGTAAGCCCTGCTGAAAGTAGCTTTAGTACCTTCTGAAATTTTAATTCTTGAGCCCTGGCTGACACCCCCAACTGTGTCCAGATCTGATGGTTTACCATCGGCACCTAAGTAAGCCACAATTGATAGGGGCTTCATATTTTTTAGCCGCCTCATCCATGGCCAATTCCTGTAGTTGGTGAGAGAGCATATACTGTATGGCTGAAGCCAATTCCTCCCCTAATGGCTCTCCTGCCTCTTTAGGTGCTGCAAATGTTTCTGCAATATTAGGGATAATTTCCAGCTGTACTCCCTTATTGCTCTCTTCCACCACTGATTCGGTGTCAGCGAACTGCACTGGTAGAATTTCCCCCTCAAAGGTAGGATATTCTTGCAGCCCTGTTAAAGGTGCTGCGAGCACAGGCTCTCCACTAGCCTGGTGTGGGCACCACTGCTCCTCACAGAGTTTGTTCCTGTCGAGCATTAATGGCAATAAAATCTCAACTTGGGAGAGCCGTGAGCAAACGGTCTCTCCTGTTGAGGCTACAACCTCCAGGCCCGACTCTGGGTCCATGGGTCTATTTGATTTTACAGTAGCCTTATGCCCTGCTGGCAAGGTTACGCTGCTCACAGGCAGCGGGTCCAGTGTCGCTAGCTCCATAGCTGGCGTCGGACTTGGTGTGTTAAGTGGGCCTCCACTACTAATGCTATCTTGGTCATCGACCCTTTTTGCTCCGGAGCGCATCGCAACTCCTTCTTCACTTTCTGTAACATCACTAAACGGAATAACGACAACCGCTGCTACAGAAAATGAACACTGAAAAAGTTTGAAAACTTACCTTCCGTTTTAAAATTACCGCTTGGAGGAGCTCTGCTGCTCCAACCGGCCGACTGCACCAAAGCGTCTGACGTAATCACGCACCAACGGCTGTACGGGGTTCCTCACGTAGTCACTCATGTGACTCCGAAGTAAAATGCTGTGTTAGTGTTGATATAATTGCATTTGAAGCACTTATTTGCTCCAGCCTTTGATTAGAAACATTAGATTTTACTTCGGAGTCACGTGAGTGACTACGTGAAGAAGCCCCGCCTGGCGCTGGATCGGCATTACGTCGACGCTATCGGTAGAGGAAGAGCTGCAGAGCGCAGCTCCAACACAGCGGTAAGGAAACGGCCCGCAGGTAAGTAAAATTATTTTACTTCCAGGGCGTTTTCTAAAAACTCCGTAAGCTGGTGGGTAAACCAGGAGGAGTTAAAATAAAAATAAAAATGTTTTAAAAAATCGCGGGTAAAACGTGCGTCCCGGGGTGTAGAAAAGTCGGGACAGCAGATTATTGCGGAGCTGGTTCTGATACCGGTGGCCGTTGAAATACCCGTTAGTGAGCCTTTGGTTGCTCCACAAACAAAATCTTTGAAAACCCAGTGCCTAAAATGTAAAAGGAAGCTGTTATGGTTGAGACAGCAGATTTGGATTTAAACACCTATTTATTTGTGGTCAGAAGTACCCACCACAATACAAATCCAGGTGTGTCTGATGGGGCACAAAGTTTACTATACCTGGAGGAGGCGGTGAGGCCATGGAAGGAAACCTGGCGGCCAATGTTAATTATATGGTCTCTCACCTGCCTCAAAAAAGCTGTTATGGTTGAGACAGCAGATTTGGATTTAAACACCTATTTATTGTACCTCAAAGAAGGTACCTATGGTGAATCCGGCTTTTTGGGTGCCAATGTCAGCAATTATGCGGGCGCAGGAATTACGATTCAAAGAATCCTCTAGCTAATTTTGGCATTACTGTCTTTTGGAAGACAAGCTGGAAGGTTGTGGAATGACCAAAGTTCAGAATAAGCATATGTTGGGTTTATTCTGCAATTCATTTTTGAGATAAATTATATAAAAAATGGAAGATTGCCATTCGGCCTCTTTTACATCCAAGATTTTCAGGGTTGTGCAGGGCAAGCAATGTTCAAGCTCTTGGTTATTTGTTCGGAGGAAATCTGTCTAAACAAATTAAAGAAATGGATGAAGAGGCAAAAACTGTTGGCCTTGTGAAACCCTTCAGTTTGGCCAGAAAGGCTGGTCATATGAGAAGGGGATTTGATTTTGGAGCTGGAGCGAGCTGAGGCAGGAGTATGATAAGGAAGAATTACCAGCCAGCACAGCCGAATGTACACCCATTGGAAATTGGGAAAGGAGATCATTTCGTCCAGTTGGAGAGGTACAAAAACTTTATCCTATTAAAGAAGGATGTTTAGATGAACCTCAGATTGGTGGTAGACTCCGAATGTTTATAATGAAAGGGAGGTATGGATCCATTGGGACACAATAAGCCTAATCATTCTTTGATGTTTCAGTCTTGAAAGAATTCAAATTGACAAAGAGGTTAAGAATTTGTGTGAGAAAGGAGTTATTGAGAAAACAGGAGAGGATCCACAATTGTATCAAATATTTTCCCCAGATCGAAGAAAGATGGGGGTTGTAGAATCATTTTAGATCTCACACAATTGAATACATTTGTCCAGTATAAACATTTTAATGGACACATTTAACACTGCAATGCAGCTGGTATCAACAGGTTGTTATATGGCTGCAATGGATTGAAGGATGCATATTTTTTCGGTCCCAATTCACCATAGTTTCGCAGGTAATTAAAGTTTTATGGATGGGACAGCTGTGGCAATACAAGCATTACCTAATGGGTCAATTGGGCAACTAGATGCTAATTCAGCACCTAGATTGTTCACTTTATTGTTGAAGCCAGCACTTGCACTGCTAAGGGCACAAAACACATCGTTATGGCTTATCTAGATGACATTAATTGTTTATGCTAATCAGGAGTCAGCTGAAAATCAGTCTCAGCAACTACAAGCCTGTTTGAGAAGTTGGGTTCCTGATTTATCCAACAAAATCTAAGTTACAGCCATCCCAAACCATGGAATATCTGGGGTTTGTTATTTATTCAGTTACCACGTTGGTAACTTTACCAATGGATAAGGTGATAGATTGACAAATGTGTGTCAGAACCTGATTAACAAACCTTATCCCTCCATCCGAGTAGTGCCAAGGCTATTGGGAAGTTGGTAGCAGCATCTCCAGCAGTGGATTTTGGCCCTCTACATTACCAAAATCTTCAAAGGGCAAAAACTCAAGCGCTTATTCAGCGAGCAGGCCATTTGATAGGCCAATGCAATTGCCAAAGGAAATGTATCAGAATTACATTGGTGGATTGAGAATGTTCCACAAGCTGCTTAGAACATTTGGTCATCAGCCAGTAGTGTTTTGCAAACTGACGCAAGTTCTCTCGGATGTGGGGGGGGGGGGTGGGGGGGGGGGGCTACGGATTATGAGACCAGCTGCGGGGGCAGATGGGCTGTCCAAGAGGATTTTTTTGCTCCAAACATATGGTATTAATTATTTGGAGCTACTGGGAGCATTTATGGATTAAAAGCTTATTGTTCTACATTAAAGATTTACATGTCCATACACAAATAGACAATACCACAACTGTGGCATATATCAATCACATGGGTGGTGTCAGATCATGTGATCATCTGGTAACCAGATGTGGCAATGGTGTATTGGAAAAATATTTGGTTCAGCTATTTATCTCCCAGGAAGAGCCAATGTTGTGGCAGACAAAAGATCATGAATATTTAAAGACAATACAGAATGGATGTTATCCACAAATTTTCAAAATATTGTCAGTCGGTATGGAGTATCGTACATTGATCTGTTTGCATCTAGATTGAATCACCAATTGCCCAAATACGTGTCTTGGGAACACGATCCAGGGGCAGTAGCGGTGGATGCTTTCTCGCTACACTGGGGGAATACGTTTTATGCTTTTCCCCATTCTGTCTGATTGGGCAATGTCCCAAGGAAATAGCGCAAGGCGCTGCCAAAGGCATTATTGGTGGTGCCAAAATGGGCCTACGCAGTCATGGTTCCCATTGATGTTTAAAATGATTGTTGAACCATGTATGACAATTCCCAGTTGCGACAATCTGTTGACACAACCAGTAACAAAAGAAATTCGTCCATTGCATGATCATATGAATTTGTTTATCTGCAGGTTCTGACCAGACCATTGCAAGAGTTGAACTGTTGGACAGGACCATGGTTGTATAGATGTAGCTTAGAGGAATAGCACTAAAAAACAATTTTTGTCGCATATAACAAAATGGGAAGTTTTGTACACAGTCAAAGATATCTTATCATACTGCAAACATTTCAAATGTTTTGGAGTTCCTTGCTGGGCTACACTTGATGAGCATTTGAGCTATAGTGTCATTAATTGTGCTTGTAGTGCATTGTCATCCTATTTAGGACATATTTCTGATCGGGATTCAGTAGGGTCTCACCCATTAGTATCCCGATTCATGAAAGGTATTTTAATAAAATCCTCCCAAGCCCAGATATACAGAAATTTGGGATGTTAGCATTGTTCTCATTTTGCTGAAACAATGGGCTCCAATTACTTCAATGTCTTTGCAGAAATTAACATTTAGGTGGTTATGTTAATGGCATTGGTATCAGCTCAAAGAGTACAAACTTTGCAATTGTTACGGTTGGATAGCATGCATGTGGCTACAGATAACATTGTGTTTATGTTTATGACCTGATCAAACAAAGCAGACCAGGGAGAACTGGAATTAAGGTAATGTTTAAAGCGTATCCTATTGATGAAACACTGTGTGTAGTTAAGCATTTAACTCAATACATTGAGGTAACCAAAAATCTCAGAGGTTCTGAGAAAGCGTTATTGATAACACACGAAAAGCCACATATAAAGTTCAGTTCAAACCATTTCTAGATGGTTAAAACAGGTTTGGGTCTAGCAGGAATAGACACTGATGTGTTTAAATCTCACTCCACTAGGGCGGCAGCTGCGTCCGTGGCGAAGGTACAGGATGTACCACTCGATAAAATTTTAGAGGCCGCAGGGTGGGGTAGAGTAGAAACATTTTCAGTTCTACAATAAACCTGTTGTCACGGTGCCAGAATTTGGACACACAGTACTGGGTTCTCTTTAAATGCTTGCTTTGTTTTATATTATCAATTTATATTATCGATTTATGTTATCATTGACATCATTTGTCAATTTTCTTTTTGTAATTTCCCCTGGGATAGAGGGGTTATTATTTAAAAAAAAAAAAAAAAGTTGTTCTTTTTTATGGCTAAAAGACTTATTACATAAATTGTAACAATGTCTTAAAATACTATTTACTCACTACTGTGTTGACTAAACAGAGAGTCGTATGGAATGAATTTACGACATAAAAAACACAGAGCTTTAAAATCTTCACGTAGTCACTCACGTGACTCCGAAGTAAAATAGTAAGATTAAACGAGAACTTACCTGTTCGAAGTTTGATCTTTATTTTATGAGGAGTTACGATGAGGGATTACGTGCCCTCCACTCCCAACCCTCATAATATAAATGATCATCTGGTAGTTCTAGTCTATTTTTGAGCCTTACTATCTTACTCCGGCTATTGGTTCTGTGTTTTTCATGCCGCTGCTTTGAAGTATGCCGATCCAGCGCCAGGCGGGGCTTCTTCACGTAATCCCTCATCGTAACTCCTCATAAAATAAAGATCAAACTTCGAACAGGTAAGTTCTCGTTTAATCTTACTATTGTGCATTGGTTCTCACAGTGGAATTAGGCAAAATCAAAATTTGATTAACTCAGCCTAATAAGATGCGTAATTGGAACAGGAGCTCCTCAAAATTTGTCTTGCTCCTCACAGGAGCAAGACAAATTTTAAGCCTTTCTTGACTAGCTTTGATTAGTTACTTAAAATCATGAACCTCACTCAAATATCTTTGCATTGGCTACATAGAATAATATGCACCTACTGACCCCTCCCTCACCACTTTTCAAAGGGTCTTCCCATTTATAATCCTATCATTCTCTCCTTGTCTGTGGTATTAACATAGATGTGGAGCATTCTCTAAATGTTTTTCATAATGCTTTCTTCTTCCTAATTAGTCAAATCTCTGGATTACAATTATCTGTGAGGCATCATATAAACAAGGAAGAATATTTTCATTCAGCATCATAACAAAAGTGTTCATTATAATTGTTTCCTGCTCTATTATTCAAGACTCGTTACAATTTCCCCCCCTCAATCATACTTCATCTAAAGCAGAGCAACACAATCATATTTCAACAAAAATGAAATGAGATGGTGGGTCTTGACACTATGTCATCTACCCCTTTATAGAAATCTGGAACTAAAATTAAACAAACATGAAAAAACTTGCTAAATGTATCATAAACATATCCATAAACCTGGCAACTGGAATGTCCATTGATATTACATTAGAGCCTCTAAACCTATTAAAAATCTTAAACTAAAACTGTACCTTTTCTCTATTACTTTACAACCTATCGAGCCAATTGACTGAAGAAGGGTCTCAGCCCGAAACGTCACTCATTCCTTCTCTCCAGAGATGCTGCCTGTCCCACTGAGTTACTCCCACATTTTGTGTCTATCTTTGAGTCAATTTACAGTTGAAGGGCAGATAGTGCAGGTGGGGGGAGGATAAATAAACTAGTTGACTTGTGGTATTGTGGGAAGAATGGGGTAGCAAGAGAACCAGAGAGATAGCAGGAGAGAGAAAAGGACAGAGAGTGGATGAATGAACTAAACTTGGAGAATTTTTTGTTCATGATGTTGGATTGTAGACTATCCAGACAGAACATGAGGTATTGTTCCTCACAATACCAATGTCATTTGCACCAAAAATGACTGTGTACCTGTGTCAGATTTTTTAAATTGCCCCTAACTGCATTCAGGAATGGAAAAAATTGAGTGCAGAATGGCATACGTACATTACATAATTATAGAGTTTATGTATGCTGTTTCTGGATACAATTAGCGCTTTGAACATTTACTCTCCAGTTTGGTCTACACCCATGACCCTCCGACCATGAAACTTCTGGACATTACTGCACTGCTCTCTAACCTGCTGACATTTCTTCTGTGGTGACCATGAGGGCAACTTTCAGGCTCTGTTGTGGTCATAATCACAGTGCAATTTCATGTGTTAGACCTGAAACAATGGATCTTATCAAATCACAGACGCAGTAACTTGTAAATCTATGGGAGAGCCAAAGGGGATATTTTTAGGAAATGATATATACAAAAACGTCATTCAACTCGGAAATCATATTTTATGCTTATTGTTTTATTCTGCTTTACACATTTGTTCTGATGAGGAATTGAGTTGCTTAGAGTGATGGAGTCGTAGAGATATACTGCATGGAAGCAGGCCCTTCGATTCATCCTGCCCATGCTGACCAAGTTGGTACAGGCCGAGTCCCGTTTGCCTTCTTTGGTTCCATAGCCCTCTCAACGTTTCCTATCCATATTTCTGTCCAAAAGTCATAATTGAACCCACTTCTATAGCTTCATTTGTTCTTGGTACCGACTGCCCTCTGAGTGAAAAGGTACTCCTTGCTGTCCTGCTTAAATATCTCTCCCTTCACCGTAGGCCCATGCCCTCTGCCCTGGGTTGAATCCTCCACTCCGGGAAAAAGGCTGTGAGCATTCATGTTAATCATGCCCCTCGTGATCTTGTACACCACAGTAAGGCCACTCCTCAGCCTATGCACTCCAAAGAAAAATGCTCCTGCCTACCCAACCTCTCCTGATAATTCAAGCCTGCAAAGGTTGGGCTAAAGCTGTACCCGTTGTTGATGAGACCACACGTGTGCAGTTCTGGTGATCAAACTACAGATAACATCCTTGTGAATCTCTTCTCCACCTTTTCCAACTTAATGACATATTTCCTATAGCTGGATGACCAGGTCGTCTAAGTATAGTCTCACCAACGACTTGTACAGCTGTATCATGATGTTCCAACTTTTGTACTCAATACCCTTCCAATGAAGGAAAGCACATCAAATCTCTCTGCTCTACAACACTCTCCAAGGCTCTACCATTTATTGTGTAAGTCCTGCCCTACCTTGACATACCAAAGTTCAACTCCTAACTATAGTCAGTTGAATTTCATTTGTTATTCCTTGTGCCACCTTCCAGATCTATATCCTGTAAACTACACTGTCCAATATGCCGCCAACTTGAGTGTCATCAGCAAAGTTACTAACAATGTTAAGTACATTGTCATCTAAATTAATTTACATTGTTCCTATAGCCATTAGGTTATTAAACTCTACAACTGCAAATAAACTCTGAACTACATAGACTATTATTGTCATTATTGCACTATTATTGTTTGTTTTGTGTGTGTTTATATGCATGTGTGTACACACACTACACTTTTTTCTTATTTATTATATTGTTTACAGAGTACTATCTTTACATATTCTGTTGCACTGCTGCAAATAAGAATTTATTTGTTCCATCTGGGATTTATGACAATCAAACACTCTTGACTCTTGACTAAATATTTAATGTAGATAACAAACAACTATGGACCCAACACCGAACACTGCGATCACTTGTCATGTGCCTCCAATCAGAAAAACAATGCTCCATTCCTATCCTTTCGCTCCTTCTCCAAGCCAATTTTGAATCTAATTAACAAATTCACCTGGGATTCCAAGCAATCTATACTTCCAAGCTAGCCTAGCATGTCAAAGGCCTTTCTGAAGTCTATGTACACTAGGTCCACTTCAAAATCCTCATTCAGATTCATGAGGCATGATTTCCCAAACACAAACACATGCTGATTATTTCCAATCAGTCCATGACTATCCAAATACAGGTAGATCCTGTTGCTAAATATTTCCTCCAACAGCTTACTGGGTAAAGGGCCTGTCCTACCAGCATCCGACTCCATGCGTTGAACGCGATCAAACTAGAAGCGGGGGCCGCGCGGAGGTCGGGTGATCCCCTGTACAGGGCCGTTCCCACCAGCATGCGCCTGCATGCGGCAAGCGTGACCAAACCGGCAGCAGGGGCCGTGTGGAGGTCGGGTGAGTGGCGCAACACGGCGCAAAGTGAGGCGAACTTGGAGCGAAGTCTTAAGGTAAGTTCGCCAGGACAGAGAGGGGCACACAGAGAGGGGCACAGAGGCACACACACAGAGGGCCACGGAGCCACACACATAGAGGGTCACGGAGGTACCTACAGATAGGTTCACGAAGGCACGATGTCGAGGCGGTGTGTAATGCGTCAAGGCGACTGCGAGCCGACAAGCTGTTGCCGCGCAGAATTTTTGAACATAGTCAATTTTTTGGAGCCCCGCACGATGTCGGGATGAACTCCGCACAATTCCGCACGGCTCCGGCGATTGAAGTGGGACAGGCCCCGCGACGCCGGATGGCTCAAGCAACCACGTTAGGTCGCGCTAATCGCATAGAGTTGCATGCTGGTGGGACAGGCCCTTAAGTTCCCTGGCATTCACATTGCGGCACGGTGGCATTGTGGTAGATTTGCTACCTTACAGCACCAGAGACCCAAGTTCGATCTTGTTCGGTGCCGTCTGTATGGAATTTGCATGTTCCCCCTGTGATGGTGTGGGTTTTTTCCTGGTCTCCTCCCACATTAAGCGGCATGCGGGTTTGTGAGTTAATTGGCCTCTGTAAATTATCCCTAGTGTGTAGAATAGAACTAATGTGCGGGTGAAGGCTGGGCCAAAATGTCTGTTTCCACACTATATCTCTGAATTAAACTAAACCAAACATGGATGTTGGGCTCACCAGCCTGTAGTTTCCTGGGTTTTTCCTACATCCCTTCCTAAATAATGATACAACAGTAGCCATCCTCTAGTATTCCGGAGCTTTACTTATAGCTAAAGATAAAGCAAATATCTCATCCAGGGCCTCCACAATTTAGTCTCTAACTTTCTACAAGGTCCAAGGATGTACTTGGTGAGGCCCTGGAGACTTATCCACCTCAACGCCTCCCATACCACATCTTTGTGAATTCGTATCTGACCTAAGATATCACAACTCCTACACCTCAACTCACTAACTTCCATGATTTTCTCCTCTGTAAAAATGGTTGAGGTAGTCATCTAATATCTCTCCCATCTCTTGTGTCTCTGCACCCCTGTACCCAGAAGAGATCCCATTGATTCAACTCTTGACCCCCCCCCCCCAGCCACATATTCATCTCACCTATCCTATTCCAACCCTCGCTAACACATGGCACCAGGAACTATGCAAAGATTTCCACCATTGAGATCCTTCTTTATAACCTATATCCTTATATTCACTCCATAGCACCTCATTCCTTTTCCCACCTGCGTCGTTGGTACTGATGTGCACAAGGACCTTTGGCAACTTACCCTCCTCCTTCAGAATGTGTCAGCAGACTGAATTAGTCTGAAGAAGGGTCCCGACTTCACCTATCCAAAGTTGCTGCCTGACTTGCTGAGTTACTGTAGTTACTCCTTTTGTGTATTATCCATCATCTGCAGTTCTTTATTTCAACTACATAGAATGATAATACCTTACTTGGCTACAATGGGCAAGGGGTAATAACGGAGACTATTCCTCGCCCCATTGGTCCATTATAATGAGGGTTTACTGTCCTTATCTTCAAAGGGAATACATTAGGCCTAGATGCTATTAGAAACTGGGTGGATTAATTATGGAATAGGTTTATTTATTTATTATCACTTCATTAACAACTGTGAAGTACCTTCTGGGTTTTTTAAGATGATTTACAATTTGGCACATTCATAGTTAGTTGTATTTTCATTGGCTTTAAGTGCTGCATCCCTCTTGGGTGAGGGGAGGTGGAGAGGGGACACCCATTCTGTTAATTAGTAGCAAGTTCTAAAGAGCACGGGTTCTATGGGGGTTTTTTCAGGTACCTTCAAGATCATTATGCCATGCCCAGTATAATGGATCTGTTTGCAACTGACACCATAATGCAAAGTACCCTTTTAATTTTTAAATCTTCCCAGCTCTGCTACCTAAGAAACTTTGTGAGACAGAAGGACATTGACATTCCAGACATCCAGCATTGCTAAAATGTTAATGAACGGAAATGTGCTACCTGATATATTCTGGTCATTAATGTATCATTGAATATGCTTGTCTGGTGTGGGTGGACATGGGCAAATCTTTAACAACATTCTGTCAGAAAACTGCAGGGAAAAGAAACAGTTCCCCACGGTATTTCTAAACCATATTTTAATACTGTTTTTAAATTGCTAATAATTGACAGGATGAGTGCAAAGATCAGTGTGGACATAGTCGACTGAAGGGCCCATTTCTGTTCTGTGTGACTGATGTGAAATTTATCGTATTTTTTTAAATTACCCTTATTTGCTATAATCACCTACTGCACATATGGCAGAGGAAGGTCATTCAATCCTTTCCTGCTAATGTTCAGGCTGCCCTCCATCCAACCCAAAGGGTTAATATACATCTTATACAAAATAGAAACAGGCCCTTAGGTCCTCCAAATCTGCACTAACCATTAACCATCCATTCACATTAATCTACATTAACCCCACTTTTTATTCTCTCCATTTATCCATGAATTCACCTCACTTATGTACATACCGGGAACAATTTGGAGTGGCCAATTAATTTACCAACTTTCCAAGAGCTCTCCCGAGTTAAAAAAAACCCAAAACTCGTGGATAGCACGGAGAATGAACGTAGCGAAAACGTTGGAGCTCGTGGACGTCTCTTAGCGCTAATGGCAGGTACTCGGGAAGACTCGCTAACGGCAGGTAAGCACAGGAAGACTCGTGAAGATTTTTCAACATGATGAAAAATGTCCACGAGAGCCCCGAGTACCGACGAGTGGCCATTACCGTAAATCTCCGAGTTCAAATCAGGGCAAACTCGGAAGAACTCTGGGAATGAACTGGTACCGTGGGACAGGGCTTTAACTGCCAGTCTGACATGTTATCTTTGACCCTACCTTCTGTTCTGTTTAGCTTGTTATTCATATTTCTTATTGCCATTTAATTCAATGCATCAAGTAGTAAGCCTGCTCATCATACCGACGGAGGTCTATTTGAAAATGTAAATACTTTATATTACCCTTAATTACACCTTTGGTTACTCTTTTCATAGCTTTCAATAAGGTTGATCAAGCTACTTTATTTAATTCTCTTTTGAAGCCATGTTGATTATTCTTAATTAAATTTTCAGCCCGTAGATATGTTTTAATGTATTTTTGAGTAAAGATTCCATTATCTTCCCTCCTACTGACATTAAGCTAATTCTTATGGTGCGTCAGCAGAGAAATATATATAAATATAAGAATTGCATTAGCTGTCTGCTAGTTCATTGACATCACTTGCTTTTCTAATTAATTTTTATTCATAAGGCATTTGTGGCTCTTCTGTTTCTTCCTTAACTGTTTTTAAATAAGTGCAGATGCAATCCATCTAGTACAGCATTTTAGCCTTTCTGAATTTGATTAGTTTATCAATTATGTACTCCCATTCCATCTTCAAACATCTTTACAGATTACTTGAATTCTTCTTCTAATGTTACGTCTACCATCTGGCGGTAAATACTGAAGCAAAGTTATCATTTAATATTCTGGCTTCTTTTTTGTCATTGCCTATGAGTTTATCATGTATCTGCCTTTGAGCGCCTGTTTTTGATCTGATTTTTCTTTTATTGTTCCAGGTTGCAAAGCTGGGAGATGTGATCCTAATTGTTTAGACATCCAAAGAGCGGATGTGCCCTCAATATGGCAACTGTTATGCATGCAGCCTTCATTTTGAGAAGGATAGGCAATGTTATAGAACATTTGACCTATTCAAATTTAGCAGATCACTGCACCAAGGCTGGCTAGATTGATACTGGTATTTGTTTATTTTTGTCACGTATACCGAGATATAGTGAAAAAAGTTGTTTCTGTGTTATCCAGTCAAATCATACAATACAGCAAGCCATACACAAGTACAAAATGCAGTGCAAAGAGGAAAATAACCAGAGTACAGAATCTATTGTTAAAGCTACACAGAAAGTGCAGATTAAAATAAAAGTACAAGGGCCTGGAAGATTGGGACTACATCCTTAGTTTATAAAAGGTTTGTTTCGTAGTTTGGCACCAACAGTTCTTGAATCTGATGGTATGTGCTTTGAAGGTTTTATATCTTCTGGTTTGGTGGGAGAAGGGAGAAGATGGAATGACAAGGCTGTGCGTTGTCCTTGATTATGCATGGTAAAGTATACTGTACTGATAATTTGCAAATAAATACTATAAATAAATACTGTACATTCAAAAGTCACTATTCACAGTATATGGCAAAGCATTCCAGTTGATACAAAATTCACAATTTTTTTTAATTTTATGAGCACAAAGCAGCAGAGGTCTAGCCCCTCAATGTCTAGTGAGGAGGAACCTTAAACTGTGGCTCTTCTCCACAGAACCTTTGCAGCAGAATCACCAAGCTGCAGTCAGTACAAATCCTTGAAATTTCGAATGTGCCAGTCTGCAACACTTGCTGTGGACAACTCCTTGTATTGGCAGTTCAGAAGGTTTCAGCAGAACAAAAGGCAGCTTTTATGAATCAAGAAAAAAAACTGCAGATGATGGAAATCGGAACTAAAAACACAAAATGCTGGAAATACTCAACAGGACAGGCAATATCTGTGAAAAAATGGTTTCAGTGGTTTCTTTATTGTCACGTGTACCAGGTACAGTGGAAGAGAACTGTAAATGTTTTAAGTTGAAGACTTCATGAACATTATGGGAGAATGATAGACGGCAATCAGAATTGAATTGAATTGAATACTTTATTGTCATATGTGACAAGTCACAGAAATTCTTTGCTTGCATACCCAAGGTGTGCAAATAGTCGCCCATCGGAAGTGGCGACGCTGCCGGGCAGCTGTGGCTCACCTGCAGTCCGTCTGTTTTTTCTTTTCTTTTTGTCTTCTTGTGTTTGTTTTTTAGTTAGAATTTTGGTTTATTAGGCTGTGTATGTGGGGGGAGGGTGGGAGAAACAGGGTTTTAGTCTCTCCCTTTGGGGGGATGCAACTTTTCTTGTCGTGTCCCCCGTCACCATCTCCCTCTGTGCTGAGGCCTAATGGCGGATCTGGAGGCCTCGGAGCTATGGCGGCGTTCCAGCTTCCAGCGGTGGCTGCGGCCCGGCTTTAGAGCTGCGGTGCTCCAGCGGCGACCCGGCTTCAGAGCTGCGGTGCTCCAGTGGCGACCCGGCTTCAGAGCTGCGGTGCTCCAGTAGCGTTCCAGCGGCGACCCAGCTTCAGAGCTGTGGTGGTGTTCCAGCGTTTCGGCGATGGCGGCAGCCCGGCTTCAGAGGCTCGGCTGCGGGCCTAGTGGACGTTAACATCGGAGGCCTGGATCACCTCAGCACAGAGGGAGATCAAGGAAGGAAAAAGACAAAGACTTTAAGACTTTTGCCTTCCACCACAGTGAGGAGGTGCCTGGTGAACTCACTGTGGTGGATGTTAAATATGTGTTTATTGTGTGTTTTGTTTTTTATTATATGTTATGACTGCAAGGTAACGAAATTTCGTTCAGACCGAAAGGCCTGAATAACAATAAAGGATACTTTACTTTACTTTACAAAGGGCACTTACAAAGTTATAAACAGCACCCCCCCCCCCCTCCCCCCCGCACCAGTTCCCCCTTTGTTCTTCCTCCCCTCACCCTCCCGGCAGATCCCCCATGCCGGGTGCTCCATTGTACATTGCTCTTCCCCCTCCCTCACAGCGGTCCCCCCCATGTCATGTCCTCCTTTGTTCCTTCCCTCGGCAGCGGCATCCTCACTCCACGCGTCCGTTCTCCTCCGTCGGTCGGCGCCATTATCGACTGCTGCACCGACCTCTCCACTAACGCTGCCGGGTTCTCTCCGGATGCCTCTGTGGCGCCAACCCAGGCCCCAGCCACTTGCTCCGTCAACCCAGGCACCGATGGCCACGGGACAATGTTTGACTTGTTGACATGAGACTTCTGGAGTCACCTTCGAGGATTTTTACGCCTATTCCCTCGATCTGTCCTGGCCCTGCACATTGATGCAATCTTAATGAACACTCACCAATGCCTCTACTTGCTCAGAAATTTCAGACGTTTCTGCATGTTGGAGAATACACTGTGGAACATTTTCAAATATACAATGGAGAGCACGCTGACTGGTTGCATCACGGTTTGAACACTTAAGAAAGGAGGCTGCAGAAAGTGGTGGATATTGTCCAGTTGATGACGGGTACTAACCTGCCCACCAACGAGGTGATCTGCAGGATGTGCTGCTTCATGAAGACAGCTTCTGCTATCAAAGGCCCACACCTAGTTATAGTTCTTAGCATTCTACCACATTATAGCACATCACGTCCATAGACAAAATACAATGTCCTCAATGGGGTAGAGGAGAATCGAACAGTACTTTGGCTAATGGAAGGCCATTCAGAAGCGTGATAACAGGTGGAAAGAAGCTATTGCGGAGTCTAATTATGTGCGCTTTCAAGCTTCTGTACCTTCTGCCAGATGGGAGTGGCAAGAAGAAGGAATGACCGGGGTGTGACAACACTTTGATTATATTTGCTTTTCCGAGGAAGTGCAAAGTGTAGAAGGAGTCAATGGTGGGAAGTCTGGTCTGTTTCCTACACGTACAACTCTCTGCAATGTCTTGTAGTCTTGGGCAGAGGTGTTCCCCGACCAGGCCATGATGCAACCTGACAGTATGCTTTCTCTGGTGCATCTGTAGAAGTTTGTAAAATTCACTGGAGACATGCTGATTTCTTCAGTCTCCTCAGGATGTAGAGGCAGTGGTGTGCCTTCTTGACTGTTGCATCAAAGTGGTTGTACCATTACAGATCATGAGTAATATTACTGCCAAGGAACGTGAAGCTCTCAACCACTTCCACATCTCAAGGTTCAAGGTTCAAGGTCTTTTATTGTCACGTGTACCAATTAAGGTACAGTGATACTCGATTTACCAAACAGCCATACTAAAAAAAGCAACAAAACACACAACTACATAAAAGTTAACATAAACATCCACCACAGCAGATTCCCCACATTGCTCACTGTGATGAAAGGCAATAAAGTCTAATCTTCTTCCCTCTTTATTCTCCCGTGGTCGGGGCAGTTGAACCATCTGCAGTGGGGACGATCAAAGCTCCCGGGTCGGGGTGGTCGAAGCTCCTGCAGCTTGGAGCTCCCAAAGTCGGTCTCTAATCAGGGACTGCGAGCTCCACGATGTTAAAGTCCACAGGCTCCCACGGTTGGAGCTCCAAAGCTCGCAAGCTCCACGATGGTAAGTCCTGCAGGCTCCCGACTGGAGTTCCGAAAGTGGGTCTCCAGCAGAGGCCTCCAGCTCCACGATGTTAGGCCGCAATGCGTACGGAGATACGATATGTTACGATACGATCCCTCATCTTCATCGAGGTAAGAGATTTAAAAAGGTTTCCTCCAACCCCACCCCCCACATGAACAAGCTAAAGAACACTAAAACATACATTTAACACGTACTATAAATAACAAAGAAGGAATGACGAGACAGATTGTTGGCGAGGCAGCCTTTGCTGGCATCACCCCGCGCCACCCAGAACCATTGATGCTGATTGGGCATGTACTACTCCATGCTTCCTGAAGTCTGTATAGTTAGCTCCTTTATCCTGCTGACATTGTGAGAGAGGTTCTTATCCTGACACCATGTCACTAAGTTCTCTGCCCCCTTCCTGAACGCCGTCTCATTATTTTTTGGATTCGGTCCACCTCAGTGGTGTCGTCTGCAAACTTACAGATGGAATTAAACCCAAATTTGTCTGTGCAGTTGTGAGTGTAAAGGGAACATAATAGGGGCCTGAGAATGCAACATAGCAGGGCACCTGTGTTGAGACTTATTGTAGAGGGAGGTGCAGTCACCTATATTCACTAATTGAGGTCTGTGGATCAGAATGTCAAGTATCCATTGGCAGAAAGGGGAGCTGATTCCTAGTTCCCAGAGTTTGGCGATGAGATTGAATGGGATGAAGACAGAGCTACAGTTGATAAATAGGAGTCTAATGGAGGAGATCTTGTTGTCTAGGTGTTGCCGAAATGTTTAGGGCCAGGGAGATGGCAACTGTTGTGGACCTATTGCAATGTTGAGCAAACTGCAGTGGATCAAGGCTGGCTGGAAGGTTGGTAGTAATGTGTGCCATCACCAGTCACGTGAAGCACTTCATGATGGTGGATGTCAGAGCCACAGGACGGTAGTCATTAAGGCGAGGCGTCTTACTTTACTTTGGCATGGGGTTGATAGCGGTCTCCCTGAAGCAGTTGGGGACCTCAGACTGGAGTAAAGAGCCATTAAAGAAATCTGTAAATACTTCTGCCAGCTGATGCACACAGGTCCTCCATCCGGACCAGTCGCGTTCCCTGAATTTGTTCTTACGAAAGCTGACCTTACGCATGGCTCAGTAACCATTGGTGCAGGCACACCCGAGTGGCTGGGCAGGCTCTGCCACCACGGCTATTATGTGCATGGCCTTGGGGTATTTCATTTCAAGGCCAATGGTGACAGTGTGTAGCTCCTCAAGTGCAGGCTTGGCATAGGATTGGGGTAAGTTGTAGACTGCTGACAGGATAGCCAAAGTGAATTCCCGCAGTAGTAGGGACAACACTTCACCACAAGATACTGTAGCGGCACCTGCCGGTGTGTGCCAGCTTCGAACCCTGCGGTCGGAAGCCGCGCGAACGTGACTCTAAGAGGGGTTGGGTTTTCGCGTGGTTTCTGGGCTCAGCCCGCCAGTCGATCGAGGACTGTTGTGGTCAGTTGTGTATTAGAAGATGTGTTATTGGAGAACGTTTGATTGAGAATAAATCTTGTTCAGACAACCGATTGTCGTTTCTAATCCACCAAATATGTGACCGCGACGAGTCTAACCGTTGTTAGGCTAGAAGAACATGCATGAGAAATATATTCCCACCGAGACGACCGGCGTTCAGCAGGACTTCACCAGCCTTCAGCTGCCCACTTTTTGGCCCGATCAACCACAAGTTTGGTTCGCCAACGTGGAGGCGCAGTTCCACCTGTACCAAATCGTTGCCGACGAGACCAAATATTTCCACGTGGCGCAAGCCCTTCCGCAGGAGTTGGCCTCGCAGTTGCTGCCGTACCTGAGGGATCCTCCGGTGGCAGCCAAGTACGAGGGCCTCAAGGCCCTGTTGCTGCTACATACCTTCAGGCTCAGCCGCCGAGACCGGGCGGCGAAGATCCTTCATATGGAAGGGATAGGCGATTGGAGGCCTTCCACCATAATGGCCAAGAT
Organism: Raja brachyura; assembly: GCA_963514005.1. The sequence goes on along the minus strand of OY740783.1, from coordinate 70,063,940 downwards.
ACTGGCCCTGATGGATGGACATCCACCGTGCTTACTCTTCGAGCAGGCTTTCTTGGAGCAGATGCCAGATGACGTCCGCCTAACACTCGCGGGAGCCGATTTCAGCGACCCCCCAACAGCTCGCCGAGAGGACCGATGAACTGTGGACCACGGGGCGGCAGGACGTTAGCGCCTTCACCCGCCCAGCTGTCACAGCTAGAGTGCAGCCGATGAAGCAGCCCGAGGAAGGCCTGTCTCCGGCCGCGTCTGAGGATCCACCGCAGCATCCTGAACTATATGGTAGACACCATTGGTGAGAATAAATCTTGTTCAGACAACCGATTGTCGTTTCTAATCCACCAACTATGTGACCGCACCGTTTTGGTGCAGAGGCACAACGCTGCCGAAGCCCCTGCACGTTTCAGGGAAACGTTTCATTGGGGCATTCGCGATCGGCCCGAACGAATGCCTCTATGTCCGTGACCTTCACTCTGGCCTTCCTTGTGGACTCCGGGGCCATCGTCAGCATCTTTCCCCCGACCGTCCGCGATACGCTCGTCAGTAAGATAGGACCCGTCCCCTCGGCTGTTAACGGGAGTGACATTCAAACGTACAATACACGGACCCTTAACCTAACCTTTGACTCCCACCCGTACAGGTGGACGTTTATCATTGCCAACGTCGCCCAGCCGATCTCAGGGGTGGATTTCTTGTGCGCGTTTTCCCTTCTCGTCGATGTGCGTGGCGGTCGATTGGTCCCATTATCAGACCTCCGCCCTGCCGAACAGTGCAACTCGCCTCCGCCCAAACAGCAATCAGACGACATCGCAGAGATCCAGGAGCCTTTCGCCGCTCTGCTGTCCGAGTTCCCTGAGCCGCTCACACCCCGTTTCGATGGGGCTGTGCTACGACACGGTGTGGTGCATCATACCCTATCAAGGTCCACCAGTGCACGCTCCTGCACGCCCCCTCCCGCCAGACAAGCTGCGCATTTCCCGCAATGAATTCCATTTGATGTGAGACATTGGTATTGTGTGGTGGTCCAATAGCCCTTGGGCTTCCCCGCTCCATATAGTTCCCAAAGCGTCCAGCGGTTGGAGGCCTTGCGGTGATTACAGGCGGTTTAACGCTGTAACCACAGCAGACCGGTACCCGGTGCCCAATATTCAGGATTTTTCGGCGCACCTTGAGGGTTCTATTCGAAGGTTGACCTAGGTTATAACCAGATCCCTGTCCATCCCGACGATGTCCCCAGACAGCCACCATTACCCCGTTCGACCTGTTTGAATGGCTATGAATGCAGTTCGGCCTAAGGAACGTCGCTCGGGCATTCCAGCAGCTCGGGTAGGGTTTGCCCTTCATCTTCATTTACTTGAACAACATCCTGGTGGCCAGCAGTTTACAGACGGAGCATGTTAGTCACCTTCACCTTTTGTTCGAGTGGTTACACGGCTTGGTGATTAACCCTGCAAAGTGCCAGTTCGGCTTGCGCTCCATCTCCTTCTTAGGACACAGGGTTACCCCTCAAGGCGCCGTGCCTCTGCCTGAGAAGGTAGACGCCATTCGCCAGTTCCCTCGGCCGCTCACTGTCAAGGGCCTTCAGGAGTTTATCGGGATGGTGAATTTTTACCACCGGTTTGTGCCGTCGGCCGCCTCTGTCATGCGCCCACTATTCCAGTGCCTGGCAGGTAAGGCACGGGACCTGTTATAGTCGGACGAGGCCGACGAGGCATTCAAAGGTGCTAAGGCTGCACTGGCTAATGCCACCATGCTGGTGCACCCGAGGGCGTCCGCTCCCATGGCACTCACGGTCGACGCCTCAGATGTCGCTGTATGTGCTGTCCTGGAGCAGCAGGTCGGTGACTGCTGGCAGCCGCTGGCGTTGTTCAGCCGGCAGCTTCGGCCTCCAGAGTGCACGTAAAGTGCATGCGACAGGGGCCCCTCGCGCTCTACATAGCGATCAGGCATTTCCGTTACTTCCTCGAGGGCCGAGCTTTCACTGCTTTCATGGACCTCAAACTGCTTACTTTTGCGTTGAGCAAGATCACCGACCCGTGGTCCACCAGGCAGCAGTGCACCTTGCTTACATATCCAAATTCACGACTGACATTCGGCATGTAGCGGGGAAGCTTAACGCATGGCCGTCACATTGTCCCATCCGGCCATCCCATCGATTTTGGCTCTGGACTTCAATGTCCACCACGCCAAGCTGGCAGCAGCCCAGTGGGCTGATACCGGCATGGCGAGTTATCACACTGATGATTCAGGCCTTGAACAAGCCGAGGTGCCATGTGGCGCGGCTGGTATTAAGGTCCTCTGTGATGTCTCCGGTAGAGCCCGTCCGGTTATTACGACCAGTTGGAGACGACGGATCATCAACACAGTCCATAGCTTAGCCCACCCGCCCATTCGTGCCAAATCCACCCTGGTAGCGTCTAAGTTTGTTTGGCACAGGTTGCGGAAGCAGGTGGCCATATGGCCCCGTGCTTGCATCCCGTGTCAGACCTCCAAGGTTCAGCGACATGTACGGCTGCCCATGCAGGATTTTGCTGTGCCTGAAGGCAGATTCCTACACATTCATGTGGACCTTGTCGGACCCTTACCATGCTCACGCGGTGCCACGCACCTGCTGACTATAGTGGGCAGGTTCACTATATGGCCAGAGGCAATCCCGTTGTCGGATACCTCCGTGGAGGCTTGCTCTCGGGCTATCGTATCCAACTGGATAGCTTGTTTCGAGGTCCCGTCCGACATCACCACAGACCGTGGTGCACAGTTTACCTCGTCCCTGTGGTCCGGCTTAGCGCAACTATACGGTGCCCTCCTCACCCGGAGGAGAATGGGTTGGTTGAGCGGTTCCATATACACCTTAAGTCAGCGTGGAAGGCCCGGTTCACCGGTCCCGATTGGGTTGACCAGTTGCCCTGGGTCCTCCTGGGCATCAGAACTACGCGGAAGGAGGACCTGGACGCCTCCTCGGCTGAGCTCGTCTATGGCTTGGCTTTACGGGTACCTGGGGATTTCCTGCCCGCCGCCCGTGGTCAGGAGGTTTTGGCTTCGGCGGGGATAGCCGACCTTCGCGAGCGGGTGCGTGCGTTAGTCCCTGTCCCCACCTCCAGGCATGGGTCGGCTTCGGTGCATGTGCCGGTGTCATTCCAGGATTGTGCTTATGTTTTCCTTCGTAGGGACGCTCACCGCTCGCCGCTGCAGTGGGTTTATGAGGGGCCGTACAGGGTGCTGAGAACTGGAGTCGCCACGTTCACGTTGGACGTGGGCTTCCGGGAGGAGTTCGTCTCCATCAGCCGCCTGAAGCCCGCGCACGTGGATGAGGACAGCCCAGTGGCTGTGACTACACCACAGCGTAGAGGTCGTCCATCGGCCGTTCTGTCGTCTCCTGCCCCTGTTGTTCCCGGCCCTGTTTCGCTGGTCCCCGTTGTTATGCCCGCCTCTCGTTCACAGAATCTGGGAGGGTTCGGGTTTTTACGCTGTTTCTGGGCTCAGCCTGACAGTTGATCGAGGAGCACCGTTGTGGTTAGTTGTGTATTAGAACCTGTGTTATCGGAGGACCTTTGATTGAAAAAAATCTTGTTCAAACAACCGATTTTTGTTTCTAATCCACCAAAATATTCCACTTCTGAGGAGCAGGAGCTCACCAGGACCAAGTAGAAAGCCAACCGCTCCCCTCTTAGCCTTGCCTGAGGAGATTTTACAGTCCATCCGGTGAAGCGAGAAGCCCTCAGGTTGAATGACACAGTCAGGTGAGGTAGGAGAGAGCTACATCTCTGTAAAACAGAGCACACAGCAGTCTCACAGTTCCATAAGTTACCCGAGTCAAGCTTTAGGTTAATTCAGTTTGTTCTCAATGGTCTGTACATTTGCCAGTAGTATGCTGGGGAGGCAGTTGGGGGGGGGGGGGGGGCTCAGGAGATGGGCCCATAAGCTGGAGTGCGGAGTCAGCCACTCCATCAAGTAAGAGGTTGCACTCAGGGCAATCCAGGAGTCGGATAGCATCATCGGGCTCTCCAGCAGGTCAGGCCTCTGACGTAGTTGGTCCTCGATGTTGGGTTCTGCAGCAGGATGAGGCCTGCACTCAGTTGGGCCTAGAGGCTCGATTTGGCATCTCCCCAGCATCGAGGCCCCCACTCAGTCGGGTCCGGTGAACTAGTTGGCTTGGCATTTCCTCCCAGTCCGGCCCAGTTGGGCCCAATTGTCCAGTCCGGTTGTCAATGACAGTTCAAGCTTCTGGGGACGTGTGTAGGCCAAAGGCTTCACTGGTCAGAGTAGGCCTCAATGGTTGGGTCAACTCATGCCAGGTAAGTTATTCGGTCCGGGGGGCGGGGCATAGGATTATAGGATTGTCAAACATGCAAGAATATGAAAGAAAATATAATTTGAACATTTAGAAATGGTGCTATACTTACAGGTGGAAAATATATTTAGAAGAATAGTGATTATATCGGATAGTAGTAGATCCTTCTCTGAGTAGAGCACACAAAGAATCATCTACTATTGATTCAGCTGATGGATGTCTCTACAAATCTCTGAAGATGCTGGAAATTTTAAATAAATCCATCAAGTCCTTGAAACATTCCACAGGTCAGGCAGCATCTGCAGAAAAAGAACCAGTTAATGATTCACATCCTGAATCTTTCATCAGACCCGTTCTGGCAAAGGTTCTATGCACTGACATGTTAATGGATTCTCTTTCCACACAGACTGGCCTCCAAAGAGTTTTCAATGTTTTCTGTTTTAATACTATATACAAGTCTGTATGTGCTATCCAGTTTGCTGTTGAGTCTGCCAGGTCATCTGTACATGTTACACCCTGATCCCATTGGCATTCAAAAACCCTTGCAGTGAGGAGCATAGAAAAGCCAGAGAGATGAGCTTACCAGAGTTGGTTCCACTTTCTTGCAGCTTCCATTGCTCACCTGTCAACGTGTTGTTGAATTAGTAAGAGAATCTATGGAAAATTTGCCCCAACCCCTCCCAGTCCACTCAGAAAGTGTCACTTACACAGGAAATCAAACCTTCAAAGTTTGGAAAGTATTTACAATGATGCCGAGAAACCTCATCAATCACCCAAGGAGACATAACAAACCTGACTTTGAATTGGCTGTAGAGAGTCTATCAATTTTGAAACAGCCTGCTTTCTCAAATAATAAGCAGAGACAAACTTGATCTATTCAGTCATTCAGTGACACTTTTGTGCAATGAACTGAATAGCTTACACTAGTCTCTGCAAGTAAGGAATGAAACTCAGCTCTACACTCATTCAATATGCATCTCAAGCAATGATTTAATTTATACTGAACCTCAAAACAAGCACTGTTTCCTCATGTTTAGCTCTTTTCAGCTTTTTTTTCATCATTCCAAACTAAATAATTAGCCTCTTTAAAAATATGTTTCTGCAGCTTGGAAAATAAACGGTAAAATGTCTGCAGAATTTCTCTTATTGAATTATGATTCAGAGCAATGAATCTTCATCTTCTAACAGAATGGTCATCTTTCCATGATGTGTCATTTGAGAGATTTATCATTGCTACAAATTCTACAACTGGTATTTGCATGCTACTAACCTCCTGGATTGTGAATTAAACATAAAATGTATTCATGGTATGTATTAAAAAAACATATAGACTCACCACAGCCAACATTCCTTGAGTGGTGAAAGATTTCCAATTGCATATTGAACAACAAAACAATTTTAGTAAGCCTTTCAGTCAGTCAAGGTTTTTTATAGTAGTGCTTCTAGTGCACAATCCACCTGGAATTTTGACCTTGTTTCCACATTTGATAGAATCAGAGGGTGTTCATAGGAGAAGAATGGTGAACAAATCAGGAGATAGAAGGTTTGGGGAGAGAGGGAGATTAGGAGATGAACTAACAAAGCCCAAGGAAAATAAATCAGGGAACAAGAAGCAAGCAATATGTCTAGGGATTTAAGTGCACTGGGCTTCAGACACAAGAAAAAAGGGAAGATAGACACAAAAAACTGGAGTAACTCAGCAGGACAGGCAGCATCTCTGGAGGGAAGGAATGGGTGGCATTTCAGGTCGAGACCCTTCTTCAGACTGGTTAGGGGAAAGGGAAACGAGAAATATAGATGGTGAAGTGGAGAGATAAAGAACAATGAATGAAAGATATGCAAAAAAGTATCGATGATAAAGGAAACAGGCCATTGTAAGCTGTTAGCAGGGTGAAAATGAGAAGCTAGTGTGATGGGATAGGAACAGGAAATTATTAGTGACAACCATTTTCTGGACAGTTGGGAATAACTGATAAAATCAACATCTCCCCATTTATGTATGAAACCTGAATTTCTAAGAGCTATAAGGAGAGGTTGGGCAGGCTAGCATTTTATTACATGGAGCACAGGAAGATGGGGTGGGGCGTAATCTTATAGAAGTGTACAAGCTCATGAGGGGAATAGATTGGATGAATAGAGAGTCTTTATCCAGAGTAGGGTAATAACTAATCGGAGGTCATACATTTAAGGTATGGGGTAAAACCCGAGGGGCAACCTTTTCACACAGAATGATGAATATATGGAATGAGTTGGCTGAGGAGGTAGTAAGGCAGGTACTATAACAACATTTAAAAGTCATTTGGACTGCCACATGGAGAGGAAAGGTTTAGAGATTGCTAGTTCAGAGATTGCCAAATGCAAGCAGGTGGGATTAGCCCAGATGGAGCATCTTGGTCAGCATGGGCAAGTTGGGCAGAAGGGTCTGTTTCCATGCTATATTACTCCTTGACTCTTACAAACATCATGAGAAAACAAATTGCTATGGCAGAGTAGAAGTTCATTCACACTGGTGTATGGGCAATAAAACTCAGTATTGCTTTCTACCCTCCTCCATCACCCTTAACTATTACACGTCACGTGCACCAGAAATCTTCATTCCTGAAAGCAGTGCGAGTTTCAACCAGAATCTTCAATAACTTCTGAAAATTAATGAGAGTTTTTCTTGTCCTTGGCTTCTTCTCCTTGGCTCTCAGGCAGAAAAGCCCCTGAGGCGGCAAGAGAAGGCAGGTGTGCAGTCCGTTGGGTTTTTACTCAATGTGAATCCCAATCATATGGAAAATAAGAAGGGATGCGATTTTTCACACCTTGAAAAAGGGTTGCACCAGAAATTCAGTCACGTAGTGCTATCTCTTTTGTTCAATGTGATAGTTCTTCTCTAAAATATTATTGTGAACTTGTGATATATAAAAATGACTTGGATGTAAAATATCGATGAGTTGGTGAATATGTTTGCTGACGACACTACAATAGGCCTACTTGATCTCCCAGTTGCTAAACACTTTAATCCCCCTCCCATTCCCACACTGACCTTTCTGGCCTGGGCCTCCTCCACGGTCAGAGTGAGACCAAATCCAACTTGGAGGAACAGCACCTCATATTTCGCTTGGGCAACATACAACCCAGTGATATGAATATTGAATTCTCTAACTTCAAGTAACCCTTGTTCTCCTTCTCTCTCTGCTCCTCCCCAACCCTGGTTCTCCAACCAGTCTTACTGCCCTCCTGATTAATTTTACTGTTTGTATGCCCCGTTGTCACCTTCCTCTCAGCCAACAATGAACTATTCTACAATCCTGAAATGTCACCTGTTCCTTCTCTTCAGAGATGCTGTTTGTCCCACTGAGTTACTCCAGCATTTGTGCCCATTTTCGGGGTAAACCAGCATCTGCAGTTCCTTCCTACATATTTCAATGAGGATGATAGTATGCTTATATATAAGACCATCCACTTAAAGCATAATTTTATCCCACAGGTTCTTCCATCTTATGTTACAGATGGATTTAGACTCCCACTCTCACCTTACTTCACCCCTCACACTATACTGTTGCACTTTTCTCAACTCACTTACCAAAGGAAAAATACCCAGCTAGGCTTTAGTGGTGAGACAGTCTAGTTCAGAAGAGGAAGTGGAAGGGATAGCACCCCTGCTTTGAACAAGCACACATTGTTCAAATCCTGGCACCATAGAGAAGAGGTTTAGCTTCTTGGATGATGAATGTGTGCATTAGTTCTGTTCTGAGAGATTATGGTGAGGTAGGCCACAGTGGATGATCATGGTTGATAGTAAGATTAAACAAGAACTTACCAGTTTGAAATTTGAGGAGTTGCGATGAGGGATTTCGTGAAGACCCCGCCAACACGCATGCGCGGCATTCTTCAAAGCAGCGGTGTGGAATCACAGATCACAAGGCGAAAGATAGTAAGATTAAAACTTAACTATACCAGTTGAACTTATGATAGAGGGCTGGGAGCGGAGGGCGCAAAATCACTCATCGCAACTCCTCATAAAATAAAGATCAAACTTCAAACTGGTAAGTTCTTGTTTCATCTTTCTATGTTACTTCGGAGTCACGTGAGTGACTTCGTGAAGATTTCAAAGCTCTGTGATTACGCGCCATGGACCACGTCCATGCCGTAATTCTGATGGAGGAAGTTTGTTAATACATTCCAGACTGGACAGGCTGAAAAATAAATGAATGTTTAATAACACAAATAATAATACCCGTAACTCGGGGACAAACAAAAATTACGGAGCAGCTCTCAGCACAGCTTCCGCAAACGTTGCGGGGTTGGCCACCAGTTTGTTGTAGAACCTTTGAAACGTAGATTCACTGGCCCATCCCGCAGTAACGAGGACATGATCCATGGGCACCTCCATGGCCCTCGCCGCTGAAGTGGATGCAGCCCTGGTAGAACGAGATTTAAACACATTAGTATCTATACCAGCTGCATCCAATACTTCCCTGAGCCACCCTGCACTAGTTGAACCAGTCACCCGGTGATGAGGCTTCTTATGGCTGATAAAAAGCCCCTGTTCCATCTTCCTAATGGTACTTGTATTTTCAATATAATAACGAAGATGGGTGACTATGCAGAGGGTGGCGTCTGTGGGATACGCCCGGAATTCCAACTGCAGCCCTAGAGCTCCTGGCCTATGCTGCTTAAGTAACTCTTCGACGACGAAGGTTACTGTTTGTGGAGTCGAGACCATTCTGTCAAGTCGCAGTTTCTGCAGGGTCTGCACGCGCTGTGCCGTTGTCAGTGCCATCAGCATTACCACTTTGAGGGTGAGCTTGTTAAGTGGTAACTCTGTCATTGGAGACCAGCTTCTTAATAGGGTCAACACCACTCCTACATCCCATGTGATGTTATATCTGGGTCGTGGGGGAGTGGTATTGAACACTCCCCTCATGAATTTTGACACCAGATGATTTGACCCCACACCTATGTTGAGGTATGAGGACAGTGCACTCCTGGCGCTATTGATAGCACTGTAGCTGAGACCCTCATCGTAATGAAGGCCCGCCAGGAATTCCAGAACGTTAGGGATCGTAGCAGAGTTATATGTTGTAGAAATTCGTGCACAGTATGACTCCCATTTCCTGATTTGTGTGAGATACTGCCTTCTTGTTGAAACTCTGCATGACGCGACGATGAGATCCATGGCCCTAGATGAGATCCCAGCCTCCAGAAGCTGTCTTCTTAGAACCTGCAAGCCAACAGGTTTAAGTGGCGATGGCACGGGTGAATTTCCCCAGTAACGGGGTTCGTAACCAAATTTGTGCGTTTAGCAATTTGCACCCATGGGCTTTTGACCATCTGGAGGACCACCGGGTACCATGGTTGCGTAGGCCAGTCGGGTATAATCAGTATACCTGAAGCAGAATCTAATTTGATTTTCTGCAATACCCGGCTGATGAGGCAGCGATGCATTCTCTCCCCGATGGAGAGAAAATGCATCCATTGCTACTGCTCCAGGGTCTGGTTCCCAAGACACATATGTTGGTATCTGATGGTTCAACCTAGACGCAAAAAGGTCAATATCTGGTGTACCGAATTTAGCTATTATTTCAGCAAATATTTGCGGATTCAACATCCACTCGATGTTATCATTAAATACTCGTGACCTGGTGTCCACCACTGTATTGAGCTTCCCTGGAAGATAGGTTGCTGAGATCCAAATATTTATTTCAATGCACCAGTGCCAAATTGTGTTGACTAATTCATCACAAGATACTGACCTGATACCACCCATATGATTTGTGTACGCTACCACCGTGGTATTATCTATTTGAAGACGGACATGTACATGACTTAAATTTGTGCAATAGGCCCGTAGCCCATGGAAAACACCTGGCATCTCCAAATAGTTTATCCCTTGTGACTGTAAAAGCGTGAATTCATGAGCGTCCCATCTGCCCCACAACTGGACACAGTATCAGTCGCTCCCCATCCTTGGGCACTTACATCTGTTTGTACCACAATTGATGGGTTTGAGACAATGGTGGGTTTATAACAGTCACTAATATTGTTAGTCCACCATTGTAACTCAATTTTTGCCTTCATCGGCAGCTGCATGGATCTGTCAAAATGTCCAGCATTTGATTTTAACACTGAAATTTTTGCTCATTGTAAATTTTGATAATGCAGTGGCCCAAACTGTGTGGCAGGAAATGTAGCTACAATTTTCCCAATTACCTTAGCAGCTTGTCGAATAGTGAGTACCGCAGCGCAAGCAATGCTGTTACAAGTTTCTTGAATATCAGCAACTTTCCCAACTGGGAAAGTGACAATCATCTGATTTGTGTTAATAGTGAATCCCAAATAATCCATAACCTGTGAGGGATTAAACTTTGATTTGTCTGGATGGATGACAAATCCCAATTCTTCAAATATAGATATAATAGCTGCAACTGCCAGCTGTGCCAATTCTAAAGTTTCTCCTATTATTAATATATCGTCCAAATACGCCATGACGATATGATTTTGTCTCCTGAGGTATGCCAAAATAGGTTTAACAATTTTTATAAACAGCCGAGGTGCTGTTGTAATCCCATTGGGTAACTCTTTGTATTGCCATAACTGATCCTTCCAGACAAGAACTTCCTGTGACATGTTGGGATAGGGACTGTGTAGTATGCATCTTTCAAATCAATGCAGGCCATAAAGCACCCTCTGCTAACTAATTGTTTAGCTGTTTCAAACGTCTCCATTTTAAACTGGGTGTATTGTACAAAAGTATTCAAATGGGTTAGGTCAATGATAATACGCCAACCACCATCTTTTTTAGGTCTCGTAAAGATGTTGGACACAAACTCAACTGGCTCATGTGTCGTTCTCTCTATCACCCCTTTTGTTTCCAATTGTAAAATTTCTGCATGTCCTACCTCCATCTCTTTTTGAGAAAGCGCAAACTTGCGATGAGGCACATGCGTAGGGGGAAGTTTGTCGTAATAAACTCTATTACATAACCCTGAATACTTTGTAGAATAAATACGTCTGAAGTGACTTTCCCCCAAGCACCCGCAAAGTACCGCAACCGTCCGCCAACCTGTGAGGGTACCTCTGCTACTTTTTGGCGAGAATCAAACCCCCTTACCTCCATGGTTACTGCCGGGGTCTGGAGAATGGGGGCTTTTGTGGTCTTTGGGCTGTTGCTGGTTGTTGCCGCATTTTCCACGCGGGCTTCGGAGGGCCCTGCCCTAAAAAAGACGGTTGTTGCTGATGTTGGTGCTGCTGTTGGGGAGCCGGTGGTTGGTATGTTCTTGTCGGATAGGTTCGTGGGTTCCTGTCTGACTGCCACCTGGGTTTGGAAGAAGGATAAGGGTGTTGCCTTCGATAGGGCAGGCTTCTACCCGTCATGGGTGGCTTCATGTCCCACCGTTTTGGCCTCTTCATCCACGTCTTTAACCTGTTTAGACAGGTCCTGCCCAAACAGCTGTGTTGTTGGTGGTGTGATGGAGGTGCGGCACAACCCAGCAAACTATGCGTTTAAGTAGGGCTGAATGGAGCTTTTTCTAAAACAGTTGATCTCAAACTGTGCGTTACACAGGAGAGCTAATGCGTCTTGCTGTTCCTCCGACACATCTGCTCCATCCAGTATCCTTGCGAACGCCGTGATTCCTGACGTTAGTAAATTCAGGATCTTCTGGAGCTTGCCCTCCTGTGCCCTGGTGTTGCTATTGATGTTCCCCCAAATTGCCATGTTGACTTTTGGCACATTGAGGGATATGCAATTTGCTGGGGCCTTGTATTTCTCCAATGTCTCGGCGACGACATTGTCCTGGAGCTGGTGAGTCGTTAAGTAATTTATGGTAGCCGCTATTTTGGGATGCAGTGGTTCTCCAACGCTAGTTGGTTTCCCAAACTTCGCGACAGCCTCCAGCATTTCTTCAGTGTCTGGAACAGCAGGCTGGTCTTCTGCCTCTGTATCTTCGAAATCACCCATCCGCTGACTTCGCCTGCTAGCGATAGACGAGGGTGAGATCGACAGTGGCGACCTGCTCTTGCTCCCAGACTGCAAGGACTCCCGCTCTTGCTGTTCCAGATCCCGCTGATACAGCACCTCCACCATATGCTCCATTCGAGCCATGCGACCGCCACCGCTACACGCGGATGACAGGTCGAGTTCCCCAGGCCCTGCTGAGTCGCTGGGGCTTCTGCCAGTTGGTCGCACCTGCACGAGATGCGCTGACAGGTATTCGTCAGCACCCACTCCTGCGGGGCTGAACGTCCTCTGCACGGACAACCCGCTAGCCCAGTGTCTCTCGGACCATAGCGGCATCTCTACCTGATGAGCAGGCAGAGGAAAAGAGTCGGAACCGGTTCCCAATACCGGCTCCGTGGTCCGTGCAGGCATACCGACACCCAGGGTCTGTGACGGCGCTTGGCTGGCTTTACCCGTAGCAACGGGGTTGCCTAACCGTATTTTCCTGCCACCGGTCTGCGCTCCGGCAGCCTGTTCCGGTGCAGTGCCGGTACCTCCTGCACCTGCAGGGTATGCTGCTCCAGCAGTACGGTCGCCAGCCTGGAACCTCGCAGATTTCCCCTGCGGTATATCAACACCCACCTCAGCAGCTGGGCTTGATTTCTGCACGGCTTTCCCTCAGGTCTGCTCTCTAGAGACCTGTAACACAGAAGAAATACTTGCAGTGCGAGGCACCCTCTGTGACTTTTTTCCACCAGCCCTGACTTTGGGCGACGGTGGAACAAAGTCAGGGTCTCCTTCCCCATGCTCCCGTGCGGACTTTCCTCCAGGTAAAAATGGAGGCGAGTCGGCCCCTACCGGCTCCATAGGGTCCGACTTCCGCACCTTTTTCCCCGGTCGAACAGGTGCTGCCAATACTTCGGTCAGCTCCGAGGAAGTTTGCCGCAACCAGCGGCTCTTGGAGTGTTTTCTTTTCTCCTCCATCGCTTCTGTAATACAAAACTTACAGAAGAACCAGCTCAAGGTTAGTATTCACTTACCTGGAGCCATCTTTTGAAGGAGCTGGTGGGGAAGCGCACTCCCCCCTCCCCCAGCTTGCCGGTAGCAAATGCGCGCGAAGATATGTCACGCATGCGTGTTGGCGGGGTCTTCACGAAGTCACTCATGTGACTCCGAAGTAAAATGAGATGCCTGAGGTACTGCCTAGTCTAGTCTGCCTGAGAGTGTGCATGAGATGTGTACGAGTGTGGAAATCCTGCTCCAGTTTTCCACCCCATGTGTGTGGAATCGGAAGGCCATCCATTCTGCCAGATATGACGCGGCCAGCCCTGCGCCAACATTCGTGGAGCCAGCTCTGTTGTAGTGTCTGATGGCAAAGATCACATAGTCCATGACAAAACTGGCAGAAGCCACCATCCCAAGGCCTTCCGGAGGTGCCGTGGCCACGGTGCCTGTCCGGAGGTCCTGAAGGCCAGAGGACCGCGGTACTATGAAGGAGTCATTTGAGACTTGAGAGCAAGGAGGGTGCACTGGGGTAATACCTCTAGCGCCTTCAGGGTTGCTTGCAGGACACAAAGATGGCTGGGTAAGGTGAGGGCCAATCCGGTCGAAGGTGAAGGAGACAGATCCTGCAGGAGCCCAGGGCTTACTGTTATTGCTCCAGTAGATCGAGTGTGCGGGCGGACCGGACTTCAGACCTGTAGAAATGGCGCCAAAACATGGTGGCCCCTGCATGTGTAAATATGCACAAATATTTCACTGTGCAGTTGCATATGTGACAAATAAAGCACAATTGAACCATTGAACCTAAAGTATGTGAGCGCTGTAGTTGAAGCTACCTCCTCACAACAATTCCCAACACCAGTGGCCCACAGGGTTGTGTTCTACTATACTGGCTATGCATTCTGACTATGCACAAATTCAACTACAACTCCATCTACAAGATTGCAGGTGACAACACAGTTGTGGGATAGATTGGGAACAATGATGAGATGGAGTAACGGAAGGAGAGAGAATTTAGTAACATGCTGTCAGGACAGTAGCCTCTCCCTCAAAGTCAACAAGTTGAAGGAGCTAGTTATCAACTTCATGACGAATGGTGGAGCAAGTCAACGTTAATAGTGCTGAAATTGAGAGGTTCAAGTTCCTTGATGTTAATATGACCAACAATTGGGTTTAGGGAGAAGGGGTGAGATTAAATAAATTATTCTTCTTCTCACTCCTTTTTGAGCTTGTAAAGAAAAAATGTTGGACATTTAAATTTTGCTTTATACTTTTCATTGCTTTGCAAATATTGCCTGGAATTTCCAATTGTTTGACTATTTCAATTTTGTTGTTGTTATTTATTCCTATTTATGTCTTTACTTGTTCTGAACAAATAAAAATGAATAAATAAATAAATAAATAAATAAACAATCTGCTGTGGACTAACCACAGTGATACAACAGCCAAGAAGCACACTTTCTGAGGAGAATGAGGAAATTCGACATGTTTCCAATAATTCTTACAAACTTGTATAGACACACCATCGACAACATACTGTGGACTTGCATTAGAGTTCAGTTTGGGAATAACTCTAATCAAGACCGCAAGACATCCCAGAGAGTTGTAGATGTAGCAGAAACAGACCAGACTTCCCACCAATGACGCTAGCAACACTTTATGCTGCCTTAGAAAAGCAGCCAACATAATCAATGACATCCCATCCCAGTTATTCCTTCATGTCTTATCATAGAAACATTGAAAATAGGTGCAGGAGTAGGCCATTCGGCCCTTCGAGCCTGCACCACCATTCAATATGATCATGGCTGATCATCCAACTCAGTATCCTGTACCTGCCATCTCTCCATACCCCCTGATCCCTTTAGCCACAAGGGCCACATCTAACTCCCTCTTAAATATAGCCAATGAACTGGCCTCAACTACCTTCTGTGGCAGAGAATCCCAGAGATTCATCACTCTCGGTGTGAAAAATGATTATCTCATCTCGGTCCTAAAAGACTTCCCCCTTATCCTTAAACTGTGTCCCCTTGTTCTGGACTTCCCCAACATTGGGAACAATCTTCCTGCATCTAGCCTGTCCAACCCCTTAAGAATTTTGTAAGTTTCTATAAGATCCCCAATTTCTAGCGAGTACAAGCCGAGTCCATCCAGTCTTTCTTCATATGAAAGCCCTGCCATACCAGGAATCAGTCTGTTGAACCTTCTCTGTACTCCATCTATGGCAAGAATGTCTTTCCTCAGGTTAGGAGTCCAAAACTGTACAATACTCCAGGTGTGGTCTCACCAAGGCCCTGTACAACTGCAGTAGAACCTCCCTGTTCCAATACTCAAATCATTTTGCTGTGAATGCTAACATACCATTCGCTTTCTTCACTGTCTGCTGCACCTGCATGCCTACTTTCAATGACTGGTGTACCATGACACCCAGGTGTCGTTACATCTCCCCTTTTCCTAATCAACCAGCATTCAGATAATAGTCTACTTTCCTGTTCTTGCCACCAAAATGGATAACCTCACATTTATCCACATTATACTGCATCTGCCATGCATTTGCCCACTCACCGAACCTAACCAAGTCACGTTGCAGCCTCCTAGCATCCTCCTCACAGCTAACACTGCCCCCCAGCTTCGTGTCAACCGCAAACTTGGAGATGTTGCATTCAATTCCCTCGTCCAAATCATTAATATATATTGTAAATAGCTGGGGTCCCAGCACTGAGCCTTGCGGACCCCACTAGTCCCTGCCTGCCATTCTGAAAAGGACCCATTTACTCCTACTCTTTGCTTCCTGTCTGCCAGCCAGTTCTCTATCCACATCAATACTGAACCCCCAATATCATGTGCTTTAAGTTTGCATACTAATCTCTTATGTGGGACCTTGTCGAAAGCCTTCTGAAAGCCCAGTTATAACACATCCACTGGTTCTCCCTTATCTACTCTACTAGTTACATCCTCGAAAATGTTTAAAAGATTTGTCAGACATGGTTTACCTTTCATAAATCCATGCTGACTTTGTCCAATGATTTCACCGCTTTCCAAATGTGCTGCTATCCCATCTTTAATAACTGACTCTAGCATTTTCCCCACTTCCGATGTTAGACTAACTGGTTTGTAATTCACAGTTTTCCCTCTCCCTCCCTTTTTAAAAAGTGGGGTTACATTAGCTACACTCCAATCCTCCGGAGCTACTCCAGAATCTAAAGAGTTTTGAAAAATTATCACTAATGACCATATAACAATTACAGCTTGGAAACAGGCCCTCTCGGCCCTTCCAGTCCATGCCCACTAATGCATCCACTATTTCTGGGGCTACTTCCTTAAGCACTCTGGGATGCAGCCTAACTGTCCCTGGGGATTTATCGGCCTTTAATCCATTCAATTCACCTAAAACCACTTCCCGACTATCCTGGATTTCACTCAGTTCCTCCATTTCATTTGACCCCCGGTCCCATGCTATTTATGATTATTTATGTCTTCCTAGGTATAGGTATAGAATCTTCCTAGGCAGTAGGTATAGATGCTTGAAAAAGCACACCACCAGACTCAGGAACAGCTTATTCCCAGGCTTAATTAGGGTCCTTCCATAAGGTAGGATACTGTCCGATTTATCTCTATCCCATTGTGGACTTTGGCTCTGGAATTGATGTGCGACAATACTGAGTCCTATGGATCCAATGGATCGACTGGGCTTATATTCACTGGAATTTAGGATGAGAGGGGACCTTATATAAACATATAACATTCTTAAGGGATTGGACAGGCTAAATGCAGGAAAAATGTTGGGCGAGTCCATGTTGGGGGGTAGGCCATTTAGAACTGAGATGAGGAAAAACCTTTTCACCCAGAGAGTTGTGAATCTGTGGAATTCTCTGCCACAGAAGGCAGTGGAGGCCAATTCACTGTATGCTTTCAAGAGAGAGTTAGATACTCTTAGGGCTAATGGAATCAAGGGATAATGGGAGAAAACAGGAACGAGGTACTGATTTTGGATGATCAGCCATGATCATATTGAATGGCGGTGCTGGTTCGAAGGGCCGAATGGCCTGCCCCTATACTTATTTTCCCTGTTTCTATATTCTGCACTCTGTATTGCATTGACTTGAATACTTTATTGTCACATGGGACAAGTAACAGTGATATTCGTTGCTTGCATACCCAAAGTATGCAATAGTCTCCACTTAAAGGGTGCTAGCAAAACTACTAAGTATGGTGCACCAGGTCCAACCTTGTCCTTCTCCAAAGAACATGGATAGGTGACATTTCGGATCAGAATCCTTCGGGACCCTTCTTCAGACAGCAGGCTGAAGCGCCACCCATCCATGTTTTTCAGAGATGCTTCCTGACCTGCTGAGTTACTCCAGCACTTTTATCTTTTTTTCTTTATCTATTGTATTTGAGTTTGACTTGATTGTATTTATGTATAGTATTTCTGATCTGTTTTGTCAAAACAATGTTTTTCATTGCACTTTGGTACATGTGACAATAATAAACCTCAATTGACACCTAAAATTTCAATGACCAATGGTTCTACTATCATGAGGGAATGCAAGGGACAGCTAGTTTTCTCGGAAGATTTTATGGCTTTCAATTGTGGCCCGAGGGTCATCTAAATGCAAAAGGTTCCATGGTATGGCAATATTCTTGCATTAGAGGTTTACAAAATGTATAAAAGGATCAATCTTATATAAAATGTATCTTAAGATTTTCTTAAACTAGCAGGTAATGTTTAATCATACCAAAAATAAAAGGAACAGCACAAACATAATGAGCAAGTATCACAATGTGCTAATCGATGCATTGGCCTAAACTCTACGTTTTGAATTGCTAATTAATTTGTACGTTTTGTGTTTTATATGTGAAGAATTACAATTAACTATGCAGAATATGCAATAATTTGAACGTTCTCCCTGTGACGCATGGGTTTCCTCCTGGTGCTCTAGTTTCCTCCCACATCCCATAGATGTGCGGATTTGTAGGTTAATTGGCCTCTGTAAAAAAAAAGTGTCCTGTGTATAGGGACTGGATGAGAGAAGGTGGGAAAACATAAAACTAGTGTGAACAGGTTCATGATCGATATGATCGATATGATCGATATGGTCTGGGTAGGCTGAAGGGCCTGTTTTCATGCTGTATCTCCAAACTAAACTGAATTAATTGTCTGTTGCTGTAGGTGTCAAAATTGAGTTGCAAAAATGTTGCCTGGTCTCAAGGCTATTTCATTACACTGATTCAAAAAATTGCAAAATACAAATCATGGCACTCAAGAGTTCATGAACATCAAAATAAGTCACTTATTTAAATTTTACAGCTATTGTAAAGCATGCTGTGACAATTTTCTATTTCAGTATTATTTTAAGCTTACTCACGCTATGTAAAAAAATGAAGTAAACAAAGCATGAGTTTAAGAACCGAGACATACACGTGGTTATAGTACTTTATAGGAGCGGTAGAGTATTAATGGGGAAAGGGAATGCATTCACCTCTGGCTCTTGGCAAGAATGGATTTGAATTCCCAATGTATAGGAAGTCTTATCCACTCCCTATACATTGAATCAAAAATGCATCATAGATGGAAATATTAATTAATAACAGACTAATGAAGCTTCTCTGAATCTACTCCTTGCAGATGGAATAACTTCTACTAATGCACTGTAGAAAGCATTTTATCGGGTTGCATCAGAGCATGGTTTGGGAGCAGCTCCATCCAAGACCGCAAGGAATTGCAGAGGATTGTGGATGCTGCCCAGACCATAGAAACAAAGGAACATAGAAAAATAGGTGCAGGAGTAGGCCATTCGCCCTTCGAGTCAGCACAGCCAATCAATATGATCATGGCTGATCATCTAAAATTAGTATCCCATTCCAGCTTTCTCCCAATATCACTTGATTTCTCTAGACCTAAGAGCTAAATCTAACTCTCTTGAAACCATCACACAAAACAACCTCCTTTTACTCCATTTACTGCCTTGGCAAGGTCAGCAGCATAATCAAGGACGAATCGCACTCCAGTCACTCGCTCTTCTCCTTTCTCCCATCGGTCGAAAGATATAGTAGTGTGAAAATGTACACCTCCAGATTCAGGGACAGTTTCATCCCAGCTGTTATCAGGGAACAGAACCATCCAACCACAACCAGAGAGCTGTCCAGAACTACTATCTATCTCATTGGAGATCCTCAGACTATCTTTGATCAGATTTTACTGGACTTCATCCTGCATTAAATATTATTCACGTTATACCCTTTGTCACATATCTGTAAACTGTGGATAACTCAAATGTAATCATGTATTGTCTTTCCGCTGACTGTTTAACATGCAACAAAGTCTTTTGACTGTACCTCGATACACTTGACAATAAAATAAACTAACTAACTAACATACCTCTCATTTTGGATGCAGAACAGGATTGTTTCTACAGCAGACGCACCACCTGTGTAACACATTCACCTCTTTCCATGTCCTGCATTGTCACTTGCGTTCAATTATAGTTAGCTGAGATTAATCTTTAAATCTTATATTGGGTGCAAGCAGGCATTTATGCTGACATCAGGCAAGTAATCAATGAAGCAATGTATGATCAAATACTGTGTTGCCATTTCAGTATGCAAGCTGAGATCAGTGTGGTAAATCTCTTCCTAATACATAGTGGATTTGAATTTATGATATAAAAATATGCCTAGCTTGGCAGTAGTTGGACAGAACACACTAAAGAAGGCCAAGGAAATATTAGAATGTGGCATGGAAATATCATGCTTTTGTTGTATGAGTTGAGTCAAAGCATATTGTGATGGTTCTTTGGAATCAAGGCTTCGAGAGTACCTGATGCTACTGGTAAACACAAAGAAGCAGTAAAAATGTGTCACACAACACTGATGCTTTCACAAAACGTGATCGCGCAAAATCTGTGCTAAACCAAAGATTAATATATTCAAGAAGGAGAAAGAGAAAAGGAGCTGGCTCACAATGGCTCAGAATCTTCTGATCAAATATAACTGACGAAGCATTATTGCTGTTTCTCTCTCTCCAGGTGCAACCTGACTAACAATGACTTCCAGAATGTTCTGTTTTATTTGATATATCCAGTGCCAATGATATTTGGCTTTTGAAGAAGGATTTTGCTTTTTTTTAAATATTTTTATTAGAAGCATATACATATCATAACCAAAGCACGATTTGTTTACCAGTTACATATCAACACAGCTGCTGTTTATTTTTTAATCATTTTTTTTGAAAGATAGAGCTATAGAGAGAAGGGAGGGAGAAAAAAAAAGAGAGATTACGACTTCCGGTTGGCGCCATGATGTAAGTGGAGTCGCGCCATTACAGCTCCGCAGAAAACTGAATTAAAAACGGGGGTAAAAGGGTCAAACAAACGCACTTACCACAGGAGATCGATTGTAAACGGCTCCGGCAGCGTTTAAAAGGTGCGTGACGTCATCAGGCACGCGACTTTTATAAGAAATCATGACCCAGCGCTCCCCTCCCCCTCCTACTGGAAAAAAACCTACAAGAAGGGAAATAGGCCCTGCCAGTGCCTTGAGCTCGAGTGCTGCTGCTTCCCAAGAAGAAATCTCACAGAGGAGATCCGAAATGGAGGAACTCAAAACTACTATCCTAGGTGAGATAAAGAAACTGAGGAAGGAGTATAAGGAGGAGATAAAAAATTTAAAAGCGGATATGCTGGTGAGAGAATTACAGATGACTTAAAAAAGGAAGTTATAACGACCGTAAGAATTATGATGAATGAGTGGAAGGAAAAGGCTGATGCCGAGTTCCAAAATCAAATGGAGGAGATAAAGGATATAGCTGCTGGGATGGAAAGAAGGCTGGATGACAAGATAGATCCTATTGTAATCTCGCTCGACCAACAAAATGATGCAATTAAAGAACTAACTAAGATTGCTGCATTGAATACTAAGGAGACTGAAAAACTCCGTGCTGAGAACAAACGTCTATCAGAATTACTACGCAAAATAAACGAGAAATGTATTGATTTGGAGGGACGTCAACGCCGTAAAAATTTACGTATAGTTGGTTTGAGCGAAGGTCGCGAGGGGAATCAAGATCCTCGAAAATTTGTTGCAAAACTTTTAAAGAACATTCTGAATTTGGATCAAGAACCCCTGTTGGGCCGGGCGCACAGGGCTCTAAGACGGGCCCCTGGGAGAGGATCACCACCGAGACAAATGATTGTAAAAGTGGCTTATGATCACGTCATCGAAGAAATGATGAAGATAATAATAAAAAAGAGAAATCTGAAATACGAGGGAGACAACATCAGTATTTTCAGAGATTATCCAGCGGAAGTGGCTAAGAGAAGATCTTTATTCACAGAAACAAGAGGCATCTTGAGGAATTTAAAGGATACTAAGGATCTGAGATATGGCTTGATATACCCAGCAACACTGAGAGTAACCTACGATGACAAGGAATATCGCTTCGTTAAGCATACTGAAGCACTGGAATTCGCCCGAGACATACAGAAGAAGACAGAAGAGGAAGCAGGAGAAGAAGATGATGATGCACTGGAGGAAGATAAAGAGGACTGAACTTTTATTACCGACCTGCGGTTATGAAGTACCCACTTAGAAAGAAGAGGAATAATGGACATTTAGTTGTAGTTTGATATTAATTATTAAAATTTTAATTATTCCATGATAATAGTATTGCTTATTATAATATTAATTGCAATTGATATTAGTAATTAGTAATATGAATAATAGAAATAATTACTAAGTATATAAAGTTAGTACCCCACCCCAATATATACAGCGTCTTAGACAGGAGCTGGTATAATTAACATCTTTCTTTAAAACACGGAAGTCATTAGATTAATAGCCACGTTAGTGTGGCTTCCACTAATGCACACTACACACTATACAAGTGTATTTTCTTTTTTTTCTGAGCACCCTACTAACACCCTTTTACTCCTTTATTCTTTTTTTATTGACATTTTTTATTGCTTATATTTTTTATTGATCTTATATTATATATTATTCGAATGTAGATACGATCGATATTGTATAATTAGTTTAGGAAGACATGTATGTGTATCAACGTGGATAATAATTCTCATCAGGTTGATGTTCGGGTGTAACGCAGAGCTGGAGGAGTCGAGAAGGCTACTCCAAAAAGAGCCACCCTAATAGTAAAATGTATGACATGAATGTGAAGACTGGGGGTGATGGAGTAACCTTCTGTAGTTGGAATGTAAAAGGAATTAATGAACCAATTAAAAGGGGAAAAGTGTTAGCTCAGTTGAACAGATTGAAGACAGATATTATTTTCCTTCAAGAGACTCATCTTAAAAAAGATGCTCAACATAGATTAACAGCTAAATGGATTTCTAAGGTGTATCATTCTTCATTTATACATAAATCTAGAGGAGTTGCAATAATTATTCGCAAAGGTATACCTTTCATACAAAGCTCGATTATAGAGGACAAAGAGGGTAGATATGTAATAATTACAGGGGAACTATATTCAAAAAAGGTAATTTTAATGAATATATATGCCCCTAATTTTGATAATCCATTATTTTTTAAGAAAATATTTAACAATATTCCTATATCCTCTCAACATAACTTAATAATTGGGGGTGATTTAAATTGTACTTTAGATAACTATCTAGACAGATCATCTGCAAAAAGGAAAGCCGCCTCTAAATCAAGCAAACTCATAAATTATTTTATTAATACATCTAATATTAAGGATATTTGGAGATTAGATAATCCATCCGGACGAGAATACTCCTTTTTCTCGCCCGTACATGGAACTTATTCGAGGATAGATTATTTTTTAATAGATTCTAAATTACTTCCTTTTACGTATGATGCAAAATATCACAATATTATTATTTCAGATCATGCGCCATTAACATTCAAGATAAAATTAAAAGATATATCTAATAAAACTACTACTTGGAGATTTAATCCTCAGATATTAAAGGATAAGGACTGTTGTAAATATGTGATGGAACAGATTAAATTATTTTTTGAAACCAATGATAATCCTGAAATTTCTCCATCACTACTTTGGGATACATTTAAGGCATTCATGCGCGGTGCAATAATATCTGCACAAGCATATCTTAATAAAGAAAATCGAAAGATGGAACAAAAGTTAGAAAATGAGATAAAACAATTAGATAATGAAAATATAAAACAGCCTTCCAAAGAGTTAAGTAATAAAATTGCATTAGTAAAATATAGATTAAATAAAATATATTCTAACCAAGTTATTAAACCTTTTCAACAAACTAAACAAGTGCATTTTGAATTTGGAGATAAACCACAAAAACTGCTAGCACGACAACTTAGAAAATTAGAAGATGAAAAGATGATACATAGAATTAGATCTGAGCATGGAAATATACTGACTATACCAAAAGATATTAATGACAGATTTCTACAATATTATAAAAATCTTTATTCATCGAAACTGACAGGACAAACAGATGGTATGGAAATATTTTTACAAGAATATCAAATTAATAGTTTAGATCAGGAAGGTAGACAATTGTTAAATGCTGAAATAACAGTGAAAGATATTGAAGAATCTATTAAATCGTTAAAGAGTGGAAAAGCTGCGGGACCTGATGGCTTGAGTGCAGAATTTTATTAAAAAATTCAAGATCTGATTTCCCCAAGATTACAAACAGTGTATAGATACGCATATGAACAAGGAAAATTACCAGAATCTCTAAATGAATCTACAATTACACTCATTCCTAAGGTAGATAAGGATCTGGAAGATCCAGGATCATATAGAGCGATTGCCCTTCTAAATACAGACCAAAAAATATTAACTAAGGTTTTATCTCGGAGATTAAGTTTAGTGATCTCTAAATTAATACATTACGATCAAACAGGTTTTATTCCAAAACGCTATTCATCCCATAATCTCAGACGTTTGTTTAATATTATATATTCAAAAAGAATACGGGATATGGAATTAGCGGTTATATCGTTAGATGCAGAAAAGGCTTTCGATCAGGTGGAATGGTTATATTTATTTAATATAATGGAAAAGTTTCATTTGGGGGATAGATTTTGTAAATGGGTAAGAATTTTATATTCGAATCCTACAGCAAGAATATTGACTAATCAAATGCTATCAGCTAAATTCAAGCTCTCTAGGGGATGCAGACAGGGATGTCCGTTATCGCCCTTACTGTTCGCTTTGGCGATAGAACCCTTGGCGGAAAAAATTAGATCTGAACCTGAAATATATGGCTATAATACTGATACAACAATTAATAAAATATCTTTATATGCAGATGATGTTTTGATTTATATTACAAAACCGGAAATCAGTATTCCCAACCTGTTTAATGTTATAACTAAGTTTGGTGCATTTTCTGGATATAGGATTAATTGGAATAAAAGTGATATTATGCCAATAACAGGAATAAATTTAAATATATTACAACAATATCCACTAAAAGTAGTTACAGACAAATTCAAATATTTAGGGATTAATGTAACTAAATCTTATAATTCATTAATTAAATCTAACTATCCTCAATTATTAGATAAACTTAGAAAAAATATTTTATATTGGAAAACACTTCCTATATCTATGATCGGTAGAATAAATGCCATAAAGATGGTTTTTTTACCACAACTGTTATATTTGTTTCAGGCTATCCCTTTTTTTCTCCCGAAAACCTTTTAAAAAAAAAAATTGATAATATTGTTAATAGTTTTATTTGGGATTATAAAAATCATAGAATAAGTAAAAAACATTTATGTAAATCTAAGATAAATGGAGGATTAGCACTCCCAAATTTTTTATATTATTTTTGGGCTGTTCAGATTAAGAATATGAATTTTTGGTGGGTAAATATGGATCATGAACCAACATGGTTAAATATAGAAAAGGAATACTGTCTACCTTTCAATGTAGGCTTGATTATCTTTGCGCCAAAGGAAGTACAAAAAAAAATTTATAGGGACAACCCAATAATTTATAACAATAGACGTATTTGGAAACAAATTGTTAAGACTCTACATTTAGACAACCTCTCACTCAGACTTCCAATTATGAATAATCCATTATTTAAACCTTCTATATTAGATGGGGGGTTTAGACACTGGGATGACTTAGGAATTACAAGGATAGAACACCTTTATAGAAAAGGAACATTTCTTTTATTCCAGGAGTTACAAGATATCTATGGATATCCACAACATTTGTTTAGGTATTTACAAATTAGAGATTATATTAAATCCAATACACAAGATTATAAAAATAAAGAATCAGGATTGTTAGATGAACTGTTTAATTTACACCCAAATACAGAAAAATTAATAGCTTATATATATAACATCATTTTGGATAAGGAGAATCCAATAACTGAAACATATCGTCAAGCATGGGAAAATGAAATTGGATTAGCTATAACAAAAGAAAATTGGGAAGAAAGTTTACAATGAATACATCGATGCTCATTAAACGCCAGGCATACATTGATACAATTCGAAGTATTATATAGATTACATTATTCGAAAACTAAATTAAATAGTATCTTTCCTAATCTCTCCTCTATTTGTGATAAATGTAAGAATTTAGAAGCAAATTTAATACATAGTTTTGTTACATGTTCTAAATTGAATTATTACTGGTCAGATATTTTTAAAGTTATTTCTGAAGTTCTTAAAGTTAAATTGGACCCTGACCCAAAGTTAATAATATTTGGAATTCCGGATTAAAATTTGACTCTTACAGCAAATCAAAGAAATTTCTTTGATTACTGTTTGATAATTGGGAAAAAAATTATATTGAAATTTTGGAAGGGAACATTATCCCCCACAATCAAAATGTGGGCAGCAGAGATGTTGGAGACGTTACATTTGGAAAGAATTAGATTTGTCCTATTGGACAAATATAATTCCTTCGAACAGATATGGTCTCCATATATACAGTATTTAGAGAAGTAGCTGTTCTTGGCAACACAGCTCGGCGGACACCCTGCGGGATTTGATGAGAATAATTCATTTTCATATTGGGATTAGCATACTCTTATCGATATTATCATTTGTAATAGTTTTATTAACAATACATACTGTTGTTTTTCATTATATATATATAATATTTTTTCACTTTTTTGTTAACCTTTTTTTTCTCTCTTTTCTCTTTTCCTTCTTATATATAATCAAATTATTATTTAATCACACTCTTAATGATTTATAACTGCTCTATTCTTTCTCTATCTTTATTTCTAAAAAAATAGAAGATAAGTATTATTAATGTTTTATTTGTATAAAAATTGAATTAAGTTGATGTTTGTAAAGGGGTTTAAAACATTATAATTGATTAACTTTAATAAAAAAATATTAAAAAAAAAAAAAAAAGACAGATTACCAATAACACAATTTTGGAGATAGGTCCGTAGATTATAAAGTGTAATTATTCATCCAATCCTGGATTCAGGTTTCAGTCAAGCTTCTGTGCTGAACCAATTTACCCTTTCAGAAAATCAATAAATGGAGACCATATTCTAAAAAATAGTTCTGATTTGTCAATTAAGACGTCTATTTTTTCCAAATGTAGGATCTCAGACATTTCCATAATCCACATTTTAATTGTGGGGGTTGTTGGGTTTCTCCAAAATTTTAATATTAATTTTTTTCCCAATTATTATACTATAATCAAGGAAATGTCTTTGGTTTATTGTAAGTCTTATGCTTTGTTCTGATATTCCTAATCTTATTTGTTTTGGATCAGGATTCAATTGAATATTAACAACTTCAGAAAGAATCGTGCTTCAGAGTCGCGCCGCCCACCGGAACAAGATAATGGGCATCCTTGTCTACAACCTCTAGACAAATTGAATTTGGATGATAACATTTGATTTGTCAATATTCTAGCTGTTGGGTTAGTATGTAGGAGTTTAACCCATGTACAAAACTTCTCACACAGTTGAAAATTTTCCATCACCGAAAATAGATAGGACCATTTCACCTGATCAAATGCTTTTTCAGCATCTAACGAGATGACTGCTAAATCTACATTAGCTATTCTATTTGAATATATAATATTAAATAATCATCTCAGATTCTAAAATGAATAACATTTTGGAATAAAACCTGTTTGATCAGGATGTATTAATTTATGAATCGCTAAACTAAATCTATGGGCTAAAATTTTAAGTTTACTTCGGAGTCACGTGAGTGACTCCATGAAGAAGCCCTGCCGGGAGCATGCGCGTCACTTCGTCCGATGCATGGCGCACTGACGGGCTGGAGACTGCAGCTCCACCAGCGGTAAGTAGTAAACCGGCAGGTAAGTGATTTCAAAACTTTCTGCGGGTATTTAAACTCCGTGAGACTGGTTCAGGAGCCAGCGGGAGTCGTCTGTAAAAACGTCTGCCATCCGTAGCAGGAGTTTAACTCACGGGACAGCGGTTAATGCTCGCCGATCGGGTAGGGAGATACCGGCTGCAGTAACGCCAGCTCCGACGCCGACTGTAGAACTGCTGGCATTAACTCCAGTGCCTCAGGGCGCTGAGGCCACTCCAGCAGGGAGAAAGGCCAAACAGAAAACTGTCAGGCCCGTTTTATCTGACAAGTCTGATGAAAAAGACCCCTCCTCCCAACAAGAAGGTCTGGGGACATCTAGATCAAATGGAAAGAATGCTTCAGCCATGAAGTATTCCAATCGGGGTCGCATGCCCCTAGGATTCCCCAAACAGCCTCACGCAGAGGCCCATATGGCGAGGAGGACTTGACCTCCTATTAGTATCAATGGGAATCACCCTTGCCAGCTCCTTGTTTAGGGCTGGTAGAGACCTCCCTAGAGCAAGACTCGGGAGAGCCAGGGCAGGAGGAGTCTGACCTTGAAGTTGGTGTCACGGCTCTTGGGCACACACCAAGGAACAGGAGCCCTGCTCCAGGTGCCCAGAATCACATTGTAATGGCTTATCTAGATGATATTTTAATTATAAGCACCACTCAGGAAACAGCTGAGGAGTCAGTTTCAGCAACCGAACACCTGTTTGAGAGGTTAGGTTTTCTCGACCATCCAACCAAATCCTACACATTGGTGCTGAGAATGATGACTCAACCATTCATGACAATCCCCAAGTGCAGTAATTTGTTGGTGCATCCAGTAAGAGGAGGAAGTCATATTTTACATGATCGTATTAATCTGTTAATCTGCAGGTTCTGACCAGACCGTTCCAAGGGCTTGGACTGTCGAGTAGGACCATGGATGTGATAACTGCAGCTTGGAGAGATAGCACTAAAAAACAATATGTGCCTCATATTAAGAAATGGGAGATGTTTTGCTTGCAATCAGATATATCTTATCATACTGCAAGCATACCGGATGTATTGGAGTTCCTTGCTACATTGCATTTTGATGAACACTTGAGCTATAGTGCCATTATTAGTGCTCGGAGTGCTTTGTCCTCCTATTTAGGGCAGTTTTCAGAACAACAATCTATCGGGTCTCATCCGATTCGTGAGAGGAATCTTTAGCAAGAACCCTCCTAAGCCTAGATGTACAGAAATCTGGGATGTCAGTATAGTTCTCACACTGCTTCGGCAATGGGCTCCAATTACGTCACTGTCTTTTCAGAAGTTAACACTTAAAGTGGTTATGCTCATGGCGCTAGTATCAGCGCAACGAGTTCAAACATTGCAAAAGCTACGGCTAGATAGCATGTACTCTTCTGTAGAGAACATTACATTTAATGTTTATGATTTAATCAAACAAAGCAGGTCAGGAATGGCCGTAACCAAAGTAAGCTTTAAAGCATACCCCGTTGACCAAACGCTATGTGTAGTCAAGCACCTGAGTCAATATATCGAGGTAACTAACAGTCTCAGAGGCTCTGAGACAGCAATGCTCATCAAAAGGTGTCAGTACAAACTATTTCTAGATGGTTAAAACAGGTTTTGGATTGTGCTGGAGTAGACACTCATGTGTTTAAATCTCACTCCACCAGTGTGGCATCAACATCCGCAGCGAAGGCACAGGACATGCCTCTAGATCAAATCCTAAGGGCCGCAGGGTGGTCTTGGGAGGTGACCTTCTCAAAGTTCTATGACAAACCTGTCCTGACAGTGCAAGGTTTTGGGCATGCTGTTTTGGGCTCGGTTTGATTTCTTTTCTAAATTTCATTTGTAATTTCCCCCTAGGACAGAGGGGTTATTACCGTTTTGTTTATTATTATTATTAAAAAATTTTTATTGGATAATTCGAAGCAATGGTCAATACATTATTTATTCACTACTGTGTCAACTGAAGCAGTGTGACACATGGAATGGATCTACGGCATGAAATCACAGAGCTTTGAAATCTTCACATAGTCACTCGCGTGACTCCGAAGTAAAATAGTAAGATGAGGGCCCTCTGCTCCCGGCCCTCATAATCGCAAAGATCATCTGGTAGTTCTAGTCTTCTGAGTCTTACTATATCACTTGACTATAGTTTCTGTGTCTTCACGCCGCTGCTTTGAAGTATGATGCGGATGCACCTGGCGGGGCTTCTTCACGTAATCCCTCATCGTAACTCCTCATATCATAAAGATCAAACTTCGAACTGTTAAGTTCTCATTTAATCTTACTATTAATATCTTCTGATCAGTGTTTAAAAGAGCAATTGCTCTATATGAACCTGGATCCTCAAGGTCCTTTTTCCGTTTTTGGTATGTGTTATTGTTGATTCGTTTCTGGCAGTTTCTGTTGAGTGAAAGCATAATTATATAATGTCTGTAAACGTGGAGAAGTCAGATGATTAAAATTTTTAAATAAAATTCAGAGTTTAAACCATCAGGGCCTGCTGTCTTTCCGTTTTTCAAAGATCTAATGGACTCCTCAATATCTTTTACTGATATTTCAGCACCAAATAATTCCCTCTTTCAGATCTAAGCCTGTAAGATTACATTTCTGTAAGAATGTTTCCATTCTCACAGGACAATCTGTCATTTTTGGTTGAATAGTGTTTGATAATATTGGAAAAATCTGTCATTGATATCCTTGGGCAATGTTAGTGTCTCTCCCATATCTGATCTAATTTTCTGAATTGGGGATTTTGCTTTCTACGGTGACACGTGACAATAATAAACTAAACTAAACAAGGTCTTGATTTTATCTTTCAGAATTTAGACTTAACCACAGCAACTTCAATAATGAAATACTCATACAGGCATGGACATGGGAACCCAGGTGATGTGAAAAATCAAATAAAATCTGCAGATGTTGGAAACATAAAATAAAACCAGAAAGTGCTGCAAACACATCAGGTTGGGCTGCATTAATGGAAAGAGAAACACATTGGTTTTAGACAATAGACAATAGGTGCAGGACAGGCACGTGCCGTGAGTAATTACTCAGGGTAGGCAGTCAGCCGGCTTTCAAAAAATCTTAAAACCGCGCATGCGCAGATTGTTCTCTTCGTAAAAAAATAAAAATAAGTAATAATTCAAATTTCCCAAGGGTTCTAAATCTCCTTCATTTTTTAATTACTGAATGGGTGGGGGACGGAGGATGAAGGCAGGTGGAGAGATGGTGGGAAAAACGGGAGCACATCGGGACGTTGAATC
The DNA here is from genome assembly GCA_963514005.1 of Raja brachyura. Next base: position 70,033,174 of record OY740783.1, on the reverse strand, counting down.
AGTTGTCATCTTATGGAATGACAATACTAATTCAAGGGTCCAATTGGAGGGGGAGTTCCTTTCACAGCGTGTGGGGAGCCTGCGGCAGGGGTTAAATATGCAAGAAGGGAGAAGTTTTGAGAAGGAGGGGGACAGAGATCATATCAAACTCACTCACCGCTGCCGCAGCGCTCCGGGCAAGGACAGCAGAACTGGCCGCCACTTCCGGGGATAGAAGCAGCTCGGGTGCGAGCGGCCACCGGGACCCAACACCAGAACCGACTGCTCTTCAGCGCCTTCTGATCACCTCTGGCAGTGCTCTTCGCCTGAACATCTCTCACCCTCCGTGTTAAAGAAGGAACTGCAGATGCTGGAGAATCGAGGGTTACACAAAGAGCTGGAGAAACTCAGCGGGTGCAGCAGCATCTAAGGGGCGAAGGAGATAGGCGACGTTTCGGGTCGAGACCCTTCTTCAGACTGAGACTGAGTCTGAAGAAGGGTCTCGACCCGAAACGTCGCCTATCTCCTTCGCCCCTTAGATGCTGCTGCACCCGCTGAGTTTCTCCAGCTTTTTGTGTAACCCCCATCTCTCACCTGCCGGACACGGACAGCAGAACTGGCCGCCACTTCCGCGGAAGGAAGCAGCTCGGGTGACTGCGAGTGGCCGCCGGGACCCTGCCACTTCAGCCCCTTCTGCTGGTCCCCACTCACCTCTGGCAGTGCTCTCCGTCTGAACATCTCTCACCTGCCGCTCGCCGGCCGGCTTCCCGCAAATCTTTAAATTCCGACCGCGCGTTCACGGGTCCAGTTTAGGTTACTTGGCTGTGGGAATTTAAGGATTTGCGGGACGCGGTTGACATGAGCGAAGCCGGCGAACGGCAGGTGAGAGATGGGGGTTACACAAAAAGCTGGAGAAACTCAGCGGGTGCAGCAGCATCTAAGGGGCGAAGGAGATAGGCGACGTTTCGGGTCGAGACCCTTCTTCAGACCTGCTGACCTTCTTCATGCTGCAGCACGCGCTGAGTTTCTCCAGCTTTGTGTAACCCTCGATTCTCCAGCATCTGCAGTTCCTTCTTTAACACGAACGGCTTTAGGACGCGGTTAAAGACCTGCCGGAGGGGCAAGTCTGGGCAGTGAGTGGGTTGTATCCACGTGTGATGCTCCATCCACCCCCCGGGGCCGAGAGTGTGGGATTGTGAAGGAACTGCAGATGCTGGTTTGCACCGAAGATAGACACACACAAGAAGGGTCTCGACCCGAAACGTCGCCTATCTCCTTCGCTCCTTAGATGCTGCTGCACCCGCTGAGTTTCGCCAGCTTTTTGTGTAACCCATAGACACACACAATGCTGGAGTAACTCCGAGGAACTGGCAGCATCTCTGGAGAGATGGGATGGGTGAGATTTCGTGTCGAGACCCTACTTCAGACTTCTCCAGAGATCCCGCTGAGTTTACTCCAGTAGTGGTGTTTATCCCGGTGGCAGGGAGCCGGGCTTGACCGACCCGCCGCCTCTACTTGCCGGTCAGTCGGGTGATCATCGCCCTCCGCCCGGAATGCAGCGGAGTTTTGCACCCAGTGAGTTGTCCAGCGCTCACGGTGGATGAGGGAGGACAGCAACAGGCCAGGGAAATGAATAGGAGCACATAAATGAGTCTAGCATTTCTTGTTTTTATGTTTTAATTTACAAGCCGCTTCACGCGAGGCAAGTTTTATTTTCAGTCCGAATAAGGGTCTCGACCCGAAACGTCACCCATTCAACGATAGACACACACAAGCTGGAGTAACTCAGTGGGACAGGCCGCATCTCTAGACGGAAGGGATGGGTGATGTTTAGATCCAAATGCTGGAGAATTTCAGCAGGTCGAGACCCTCCTGTCACCCATCCCTTCGCTCTATAGATGCTGCTGCACCCGCTGAGTTTCTCCAGAATTTTGTGTACGCTCGATTTTGCTGCATCTGCAGTTCCTTCTTTAACACTGCTGGAGTAATTCAGCGGGTCGAGATCCTTCTTCAGAAGACGAGCCCCCCCCCCCCCCCCCCCCCCGCACCCCCAACCACCTTCCACCTCAACTTACGCCTGGGCACCAAAGCAGCTCAAGAGGCGAACCCTGAGCTCCGTCTCCCAACAATCTGAACAGCAGCTGCGGCCGGCCGGCACCCGGCATGGACTTCTCACCCCTCACACACTTTTACTCTCACCTAGTCCCATCTCACCTGCACTCAGACCGGAGCGTGGCAAGTGGGTTACTGACCCCGATCCCCTCCTTCACAACGCCAGACTGCCCAAACACTGTGAACGGAGCTCTCCCCCCACCCTGGGAACTACAGTATTTAAAAACATAAAGCACAAAGAAATGCACTTACCACATTATTGGTACATTAAGTCCATTCTCCATTTGTTTGCTAAGATACTATTAACATAATGGCAATCCATATTTGAACATCCCGCCAAGAAACTCGCGATGCGCATGCGCAGAAAGATGATGCACATGCGCAGTGCCGCAAAGGCAGAATTTCTGCTGCCTTCAGCTCCCATTGAATCTGACGGCTCAGGCAGCGCTGACGGCACGGGCGCTGCACAGAGCTTCCCGTGTTACAAGCGCTGCGGGTGAAAGGCACGGAGAATTATGCCTACCTAAGAGATCGATCTCTTAGACAGGCATAATTCTCCCATGCCTTTACTATTTATATTTAAAAATTGCCATTTCATAATTTTAGTCAGGGTAGGCAGTGCCTACCTTGCCTTCCCTGACGGCACGTGCCTGGTGCAGGAATAGGCCATTCAGTCCTTCGAGCCAGCACCACCATTCAATGTGATCATGGTTGATCATCCCCAATCAGTACCCCGTTCCTGCCTTCTTCCCATATCCTCGGACTCCGCTATTTTTAAGAGCCCTATCTAGCTCTCTCTTGAAAGCATCCAGGGAACCTGCCTCCACCACCCTCTGAGGCAGAGGATTCCATAGACACCACTCTCTGTGAGAAAAAGTGTTTCCTCATCTCCGTTCTAAATGACTTACTCCTTATTCTTGAACTATGGCCCCTTGTTCTTAACTCCCCCAACATCGGGAACATGTTTCCTGCCTCTAGCGTGTCCAAACCCTTAATAATCTTATATGTTTCAATGAGATTTCCTCTCATACTTCTAAACTCCAGAGTGTACAAGCCCAGCTGATCCATTCTCTCAGCATATGCCAATCCTGCCATCCCGGGAATTAACCTTGTAAACCTACGCTACACTCCCTCAATAGCAAGAATGTCCTTCCTAAAATTAGCGGACCAAAACTGCACACAATACTCCAGGTGTGATCTCACTAGGGCTCTGTACAACTGCAGAAGGACCTCTTTGCTCCTATATTCTATTCCTCTTGTTATAAAGGCCAACATGCCATTCGCTTTCTTCACTGCCTGCTGTACCTGCATGCTTACATTCATAGCCTGATGTACAAGGACCCCCAGATCCCTGTGTACTTCCCCTTTTTCCAACTTGACGCCATTTAGATAGTAATCTGCCTACCTGTTTTTGTATCCCATTAGTCACTGCCTGCCATTCTGAAAGGAACCTGTTAATCCCTACTCTTTGTTTCCTGTCTGTCAACCACTTCTCTATCCATGTCAGCACTCTACCGCCAATACCATGTGCCCTAACTTTGCCCACTAATCTCCCATGTGGGACCTTATCAAATGCTTCCTGAAAGTCCAGGTACACTACATCCACTGCCTCTCCCTTGTCCATTTTCCTAGTTACATCTTCAAAAAATTCCAGAAGATTAGTCAAGCATGTATTCCCCTTCGTAAATTCATGCTGACTCTGACTGATCTTGCTACTGCTATCCAAAGGTTCGGCTATCTCATCTTTTATAATTGACTCCAGCATCTTCCCCACCACCGATGTCAGGCTAACTGGTCTATAATTCCCTGTTTTCTCTCTCCCACCTTTCTTAAAAAGTGGGGTAACATTAGCTACCCTCCAATTCACAGGAACTGATCCAGAGTCTATAGACCATTGGAAAATTATCACCAATGCATCCACGATTTCTAGAGCCACTTCCTTAAGTACCCTGGGAAGCAGGCCATCAGGACCTGGGGATTTATCAGCCTTCAGTCCCATCAGGTAAGAGGGAAAATATTTAATAGGAACATGAAAAGGATCCCGACGCTAAACGTCACCCATCCTTTTTCTCCAGGGATGCTGCCTGACTGCTGAGTTACTCCAGCACTTTGTGTCTTTCTTTGGACAGGTACATGGAAGGAAATAGGGCACCTTGGTTGGCATGGACCAAGAAATCTGTTTCTATGCTGTATGACTAGGATTCTCCATGACTATACGAGTCAAAGGTGTCTTGTTAAGTTGCAGGAAGGATGGTGGTGGGGGAGGGGTGGAGTGGTGGGGTATGAGGGATAGGTGTCCAATCTTTGTAGTTTAATCCTGGTGACCAATTCAACAACTCTTCAGATAATGTGATTTCTCTGTGTGTTTCAATCGTCTATCTATTATAATTGACTCAGCTTGTGTATTTTTTCCTCCTTTTTTTGATCTTGGATTGGAGGACATGCCCAGCTCCTAAATTTATTTGTTCACTTTCTTTTTGTCCATACTCTTATTCTAATTGCTCCCATCCACTCACTGATCGGATAATGTTTCCAGCTTACCCTCACGGTCATCCCTGATTTTACTCCAGCAGAACATCCTTCGATCCACTCCCAGCATCTTAACAAGCTATATTTTGCCTTCTTCCCAATTCTGATGAAGAGCGTTTGGCCTGAAATGTTATCTCTGTGATTTTTCCCCACCAATGTAACCTAACCTTCTGGCCTATTGAATATTTCAAAAATTTTCAGTTAAATCCAGGTTTGTACATAACTTTCTGGAAAAAATACAGAAATGCGGAGCCATCGAGCCAAGAATTATTTTTTAGAATGATTTGACATCAACAGTTTCAAAAATGACACAACATGCATTTATTAGTTTATTGCTCCAAATCAGTTTTTGATTTGTGGATTGGTTTTCATTAGAATGAAAAAAATATATAAAATTGACTCAAAATGCAGAGGAAGCCCAATTTATAACCATTTCAGCAATGTTTGCCATTTACACTCAACACAACTAACTCCAGGTCAAAGGTCCACAAAGGACCTAGGTGATGAAGATTCACGCAAAGTTAACTCCTGATACTCTTTTGCATATAAAGTTAGGTTTCCATTCCAATCATGCTTGAATTCCCACTTGACAGGCTCAAAAGCAAAGGAAATTTTGCCAGTAAAAGAATTGCAAGGGACCCAAATGAATGACCCTTGGCTCATGGTGAAAGGTGACAATTTTGATCACATATCAATGGGAGGAACACCCAGGGATTGGGACCTTCAAGGATGCTTGCAAGACTGAAGAAGAGCACTCCAGATTATCTTAGTTAACGAAACCAAGAAATTATTAAGACCACATTCATTCATGAGGCCTTTCTTGGCCCAGCATTATGGTACAGTAAGGATTAGATCAAAATCCTACTTTAATCATGGGTCATCAAAAGTTACTGACAACACCCTGTTTTCCCCCTCCACCTCCTTTCCCCAGCTGCCCCTTCCCCTCCTCTCTTGTTGGCCCTGCTGAAAACTCATCAGAGTGAATGAGAAAATTCAGGTTTCAGTGGGAGGTGTGCTGCCATCAGTTCAACCAGATGCTACCGTGCTCCCACTGGGCAGATGGGGCTAAAATTAGGCAAGTCTTCATTGCTATGAGAAATTACCTGTGGCATTAATATTTATATTAAAATCATGAAAGTGAACCAAAGGCAACAATCAATAAATTGGACACAAACAGCTTGAGAAGATACAATGTGAAGATAAATTAGGAACTTTTTCAACACAATTGCAAGAGTCAATAGACAATAAACAATAGACAATAGGTGCAATTCGGCCCTTCGAGCCAGCACTGCCATTCAATGTGATCATGGCTGATCATCCCCAATCAGTGCCCCATTCCTGCCTTCTCCCCATATCCCCTGACTCCGCTATTTTTAAGAACCCTATCTAGATCGGTCTTGAAAGCATCCAGAGAACCTGCCTCCACTGCCCTCCGAGGCAGAGAATTCTACAGTCAATGCTTATTTAAATATTTCATTTAAAAATATGCAATGTAACAGACTTGTCCACATTTATAACCCACATGGAGATTAGAACCGGTGACAGATGTAATTAGAAAAGCCGCTGTACAAAAATGAGATTAAAACTCAACGAATGATAAAACAATTATCAGGGAAAATCAGCTTCCCTGACTTCCCAACAGTTACACATCTCGGCAGATCTAGCCTCTGGCTAAATTCAAAACAAAATTATTTCAGTTTTAATTATGCATATTAGGTTTTTCCAATGCTTTCAGATCACACAAGACATTTTGACTGGAACTCAAACCATTTGATCCATAAAATAAAAAAATGAGTTAAAAATTAAAGCTGAATGACAATAAAACAACAATAACAGTGATGTAATATAACCTAAAAATAACACAACATTCCAGCAATTTAAGGAACGTGTGAGGTGTCTGTGAAGTGTAAGACTCAAACTCATCAAATGGACTGACAAAAGTGAGCTTGAACGAGATGCACTTTAAAAAACTTTCATATGCCCAAGAGGCAAGGACAGGTGTAAGAACTGGAAACATGTAGATGTGTCTTTCTTTTCCTGGCCTGTTTCAGCAATAGGGAAAAGTCCTTATGATCCCCGCCGACAAGGGAGGTGCCATGGTAGTCTAGCGAGCTGAACTCTACCACATTGAGCCAGGCACCAGCTCTCGGACACCTCCTCCTACCTATCCTTGGACCATGATCCCACAGATGAGCACCAAGCCATAATCTCACAGACCATTTCTGATTTTATCTCTTCTGGCTGTCTGCCTCCCACAGCCTCCAACCTTATTGTTTCCTGGACCCGCACAGCCCGATTTTACGTTCTCCCCAAAATCCATAAACACAACTTCCCTGGCATACCCATTGTTTCTGCCTGCTCCTGTCTCACTGAAATGATTTCCTCGTACCTCGACTCCATCCTATCCCCCCTGGTCCAATCGCTCCCAACCTATGGCTCTTTAATGACTTCCGCTCTCTGAGCCCCCAACCCTTCATCTTTATTACGGTCGTTCAGTCACTCTATACCTCCATCTCCCACCAGAAATGCCTTAAAGCCCTCCACTTCTTCCTCAACCGCAGAACAATCAAATTTCCCTCTACCAACACTCTACTCTGCCTAGCGGAATTGGTCCTCACCCTTAACAACATCTCCTTCGACTCCCCCCACTTCCTCAAAATCAAAGGCATAGCTATGGGCACACACATGGACCCCAGCTATGCCTGCCTCTTTGTAGGGTACATTGAACAATCCCTGTTCCAGGCGTACACTGGCCCTATCCCCGCACTTCATAACCATTACATTGATGACTGCATCGGTGCTACCTCCTGCACACCTGAGGATGCAGGGTGATTTGGACAGGTTCGGTGAGTGGGCAGATGCACGGCAGATGCAATTTAAAGTGGATAAATGTGCGGTTATCCACTTTGGCGTCAAAAACAGGAAGGCAGATTATTATCTGAAGGTGTCGGGTTAGGAAAAGGGGAAGTACAAAGAGAGCTGGGGGTCCTTGTCCATCACTCACTGAAAGTAAGCATTCAGGTACAGCAGGCAGTGAAGAAAGCTAATGGCATGTGACCTTCATAAAAAGAGGAGTTGAATATAGGAGCAAAGACGTTCTTCTGCAGTTGTACAGGGCCCTAGTGAGACCACACCTCTTTGTGTGCAGTTTTGGTCTCCAAATTTGAGGAAGGACATTCTTGCTATTGAGGGAGTGCAACGTAGGTTCACGAGGTTAATTCCTGATATGGAGGGACTATCATATGTTGACTGTATGGAGAGGCTGAGCTTGTATACTCTGGAATTTAGAAGGATGAGAGGGGATATTATTGAAACATATAAGATTATTAAGGCATGCTAGAGGCAGGAGAAATGTTTCCGATATTGGGGGAGTCCAGAACCAGGAGCTAGAGTTTAAGAATAAGGGGTAGACCATTTAGAATAGAGATGAGGAAAAACTTTTTAACCCAGAGAGTTGTGAATCTGTGGAATTCTCTGCTTCAAGCAGTGGAGGCCATTTCTTCCCATCTGGAGGCAGTGGAGGCCATTTCTCTGGATGCTTTCAAGAGATAGTTAGATAGAGCTCTTAAAGATAGCGGAGTCAGGGGATATGGTGAGAAGGCAGGAACGGGGTACTGAATGTGGATGATCAGCCATGATCACAGGGAATGACGGTGCTGGCTCGAAGGGCCAAATGGCCTACTCCTGCACTTATTGCCTATTGTCTATTGATACAGGAAAAAATTGCATCTCCGTCGAGGTAAGAGATTAGAAAAAGTTTCCCCCAACCACAACCCCACATAAAACAAGCTAAAGAACACTAAAAACATGCATTTAACACATACTATTTAAACACAAAGAAGGAAGGGACAGACAGACTGTTGGCAAGACAGCTATTGATGGCGCCACCCGGTGGTCTACACCTGGATCAGCGGATACAGTAAATGAGGTTGGAGGAGGTGCAAGTGAACTTCAGTTGGAGGAGGTGCAAGTGAACTTCTGCCTCACCTGAAAAGACTGTTGGGGCCCTTGGATGGAGTCGAGGGGGGAGGTATAGGGACAGGTGTTGCATCTCCTGCAGTAGCAGGGGATAGTACCTGGAGAAGGGGTGGAATGAACGTGTTGACCAGGGAGTTGCGGAAGGAACGGTCTCTGCAGAATGCGGAAAGGGGTGTAGGTGGGAAAATATGCCTAGTGGTGGGATCCCGTTGGATGTGGCGAAAATGTGTTGTATGCAACAGCTGATGGGGTGGAAGGTGAGGATAAGGGAAACTCTGTCCCTGTTATGAATGGGGGGGAGGGGGAGCAAGAGCAGAGCTGCAGGATATTGAGGAGATCCTAGTGAGGGCCTCATCTATAATGGAAGAGGGGAACCCCCGTTCCCTAAAATGCAGTTGAAATGCAGTCACTCTCTCATCACTTTAAGCTTTTATTTTAGTTTTAGTTACTTTAGAGATACAGCGTGGAAATAGGCCCTTCAGGATCCCCGTATACTAGTACTATCCTACACACTAGGGACAAACTACAATTTTACCGAAGCTAATTGTATGTCTTCAGATTGTGGAATGAAACCAGAGTACCCGGAGAATGTACAAATTCCATACAGATAGCACCCATAGTCTGGATCGAACCCGGGTCTCTGGCACTGTAAGGCAGCAGCTCTATCACTATGCCACATTTTGTCTGAAGTTGTAATGAGGTAGATAGCAGAGTCCTCCTGGTGTAACTTACACCCAGAAACAGTAAACAGCTTATTGAATAGGTATCAGTTGATAGTACTGCCGCTCACCTCCTCCATCAGTCTGATGATCAGCAAAAGTAAGCTGATGAGGCAGTAATTAGTTGGATTGGATTTGTCCTTTTGTGGACAAGATGTATAGGAGCTATGTTTCACATTGTTGGGTGACCACCAATATTGTTGCTGCATCACAATGGTTACAGGTACAACCTTTTGTGGGGCATAGGTCTTGGCCACTATTCCTCCATTTTAATGTTCAACACTCCAAGTTCTCCATGTCACATATCATTGTGATATTGTCACTGGCTCAGTATGCCAGAAGTTCCCATTTTAACATCGTTATGTGGTCTCTCCAAACATTGTTGCGATTATATGAGTCATTCCATCATTATTTACTGGGGACAGCTACAGAGGGACTAATAATCCTGTCGTGTCAACAATCATTCATATACCAAGAACGAACAAATAAAAATTCTCAAGGTTGTGCCATTCTCCAGGTAATGATACTTAGCATTTTTCAGAAAAGATGACACGTATCATATTGACTACTAGTCATTGAGTCTTGCAAGCTTCTACATTTAAACGGTTCTTGCTTTTACAGTGAATGAGCTAAACATCTGGTTCACAGCACATACACCAAGGTCATAATAAATAGCTTAAAGAGTGATAGTAAATCTTCTCCATACCATTTTATATAATGCTTTTACAAACTCCATGATGTGTGCAACTACTATTCTAGCCGAGGCCTGATCATTCATTTTAACTAACTTGACATAGATTTGCCTAAGGCTGCTTGCATGAAACATGCCATATCATTGTGGCTTTGTGCTGTACTCTACTGTTAATTTCATGACTTCAATAAAACTACATTTCAGAAACAGAATGCAAATTGTCTATCTTAGTCTCTTTGTTTATATATTCTCTGCACCTATTTATAAACCAAGTATCTTTTATTCACCTTGTCAACTTGCACTGCTGCCTTTAAAAATTTGTGTACAATGGACACTAACATTTCTCTGCTCGCCTACACTTTCAAAAAATAATGACATTTACTGTATTGGCTTTTTATATTAATTCTTCTAAAGTGCATATCTCACAGTGAACTGCATTTACCATGCTTACTTTCACCCCAGTAATATATTCAGAAACTTCCATTTAATATTATGACAAATCATTTGGATTTAGAACTATATTACCAGTTTTTATGTGTTGCATGTCCCTTAATTAAAACCAGAAGATGTTAAAAAAAAAATCTCTTAAACTTGCCAAAATCTTGTTTGCTTTCCAACATGCACAGCTCTTTAAATTTTTCATCTATATCATTCCTTCATCACTGGGTTTCCTGCAGAAATGTCTGAGGAATATGTTGATACCTGCCGAGGGATAAAACAAACCACAACAGAAGCTTGAGCAGTAGGTTTCAATCTAGAATTACAGTTTAAATACAACTATTCTTTAGCACCCTTTGGCATAATCTGAGCGTTACCACACATACTTCACATGATAGCATAGAAACATAAAAAATAGGTGCAGGAGTAGGCCATTCGGCCCTTCGAGCCAACACCGCCATTCAATATGATCATGGCTGATCATCCAATATCAGTATCACGTTCCTACTTTCTCCCCATATCCCTTGATTCCGTTAGCCCTAAGAGCTATATCTAACTCCGTCTTGAAAACATCCAGTGAATTGGCCTCCACTGCCTTCTATGGCAGAGAATAGTAAGAATAAATGAGAACTTACCAGTTTGAAGTTTGATCGTGATTTTATGAGGCGTTATGTTGGTGATTACGTGAAGAACCCCGTCTAGGCCGAATGCACGTCAATCTTCAACGCAGCAGTATGAAATCACAAATAACAATCACCGATTGTAAGATGCGTGACTTGAGAACTACCAGATGATCTTTATGAGAGAGGGTTGGGCATGGCGGGCACGTAATCACCAACGTAACTCCTCATAAAATCAAGATCAAACTTCAAACTGGTAAATTCTCGTTTAATCTTACTATTTTACTTTGGAGTCACGTGAAGGCTTCAAAGCTTTGTGATTTCATACTGCAGATTTCAAATCTTGGCTTCACACTACATTGATTGACTCGGATGAGAAAATAATGCATTAATATTATCATTGCATTAAATGCAGTAACAAAGTTTATTTGAAATAACAAACAGAAAACAACAGTACCTCTCTATCGCAAGCACTTAAACAGAACTTAAAATAGCATTAGCAAATAGCCCTGGATCAACAATCGGCCGATGATAGAAACTCTGAAACATCAGCTCATTTGCCCATCCGGCGGCCACCAAAATATGGTCGACGGCCATGTCCCTCGCCATGGCTGCTGACGTAGCTGCTGCCCTAGTGGAATGAGATGTGAACACATCAGTGTTAATACCTGCATCAATCAAAACTTGTTTCAACCATCTCGAAATAGTATTAACTGACACTCTCTTATGAGGCTTTTTGTAACTGATAAACAATCCTGTCTCCATGTTACGTAAGGCCTCTGTACCTGCAATGTATTGCATCAAATGTGTTTTTACGCATAAGGATGCATCCCTGGGATATGATGAAAACACTATTTTGAACCCAGTGACACCAGGTCTGCTTTGTTTGAGGAGGTCATAAACGTAGAATGTAACATTGTCTGCAGTTATTCCATTCTATCTAGCTGTAGTTTTTGTAACGTCTGTACTCTCTGTGCTGATACCAATGCCATGAGCATGGCCACCTTCAAGGTGATTTTGGTCAAAGACAGAGACGAGACAGGGACCCACTCACGCAGTAGTCTGAGGACCATGCTCACATCCCAAATTGACATCTATCTAGGTTTAGGAGATCTGGAATTAAAAATCCCTTTCATTAACCGAACAACGAGAGGGTGAGACCCAATAGGATGTTTGTCTGACTTCATCACTAAATATGATGACAAAGCACTTCTAGCTGTGATGATTGCACTATAACTCAGCCCTTTATCATAGTAGAGGGTTGACAGGAACTCTAGAACATGCAAAATACGTGCTGTACAATAGTCAATATTATTTTGTACACAGTAAACTTCCCATTTTTTTACACAACAAATATACTGCTTTTGAGTACTCGATCTCCAAGATGCAGTGAGCATGTCCACAGTTCAACCAGACAATCCGCGCCCCAGATACGGCCTTCTTAAAATCTGCAAATTAACAAATCAATACGGTCATACAATGGATGGCATTCACCAGTTACCGGATGCACCAATAAATCCCTTTGTTTGGGAACAGCCATCAGGGGTTGTGTCATCAGCTGTAATATGAAAGGGTACCATGGCTGGGTAGGCCAATCGGGTATCACCAGTACCACTGACACGTCATCCTGCATGATTTTAAGCAGACATCGATTAATGAGACAAAATGGTGGAAATGCATAAATAAACATACCACCCCAATGCAGTGAGAAAGCGTCAAACGCTACTGCCCCAGGATCTGGTTCCCATGACACGTATTTGAGTAGCTGGTGGTTTAGTCTGGATGCGAACGAGTTGACATCTAGCCTTCCATATTTGACAATGACCTCATTGAATACATCACGATTCAACATCCACTCTATGTTGTCATGGAACTTCCGTGACCTGGTGTCTGCTACTGTATTGAATCTACCAGGTAGAAAAATAGCTGAGAGCCAAATGTGCTTGTCAATACACTAGGTCCAGATTTGGTTTGCCAGTTTGTCACAAGATAGCGACTTAATACCACCCATGTGATTGACATATGCTACTGCCGTAGTGTTATCAATTTGGAGCTGAACATGCAGACTACTTGCGTTAGAGCAATAAGCCTTGAGCCCATAAAATGCTCCTAAAAGATCTAAATGGTTTATTCCCCATGTCTCCAGAAGCAAAGCTTCTTCCATACTCCATCTTCCTCCACAGCTTTAGCTTGTATCCGTGGCACCCCATCCAAGTGCACTGACATCAGTCTGTAAAACCATGGACGGTTGTTCTAGCACCACTGTGCTGAAGCTCTTGGAGACATGTTGGATCCACCATTGAAGCTCAGTAATCACGTCTGCTGATAATTGCATGGGCCTATCATAATGGCCCAGATGCATCCTGAGTGCTTGTTCCTTTTGTCTTTGTAAGTGCTGATAGTGCAAAAGCCCAAATTGGACTGCTGGAAATGCTGCAACTAATTTCCCGAGCAGCCTGGCCACTTGTCTAATTGAAGGTTGTTGTTTGTTTAAAAGTTTTATACAACCATCAATGAGCTCCACACTTTTCCCTCTGGGCAAGGTAATTACCATTTTAAGTGAGTCAATTGTGAAACCCAAATAATCAATTGTGGTAAGTGGTGGCAATTTAGATTTTCCTAAATGAATGACAAACCCCAGTTTTTCAAATTTGACAACTGCCACAGATGTTTCAGCTAATTCCTTTGTTTCCCCGATAATTAAGATATCATCCAGATAGGCCCTCACCTCTAAGTAACCCCAAAATTGGTTTTAACGATTTAGTGAATATTCTAGGGGCTGAGGTTAAACCATTAGGCAGTGCCTTAAATTGCCATGATTGACTCATCCAAATACATTTAAAATACTTTCTATGCTTGCAATGAACAGGCACTGAGTAATATGCATCTATCAGATCTATGGTTGCCATATAACAACCTCTGGAAATGAGTTGTTTGGCGGTAGCCAACGTTTCCATTTTGAAGTATCTACAGAGTACAAATGGATTTAATTTTGTTCGATCAAAAATAATTTTACATCCTCCATCCTTTTTGGGATGGGGAAAAATATCTGACAAATTGACGGACTTGATGAACCGTCTTCTCAATTACCCCTTTGTTACACAAATTTTCAAGTTCAGCCTGAACCTCTATTACTTCTGTTTGTGAAAAGCAAAATGTTCTGCTAGGAACATGTTGGAAAGGCAAATCACCATTCATCACAAATCACCAAAACTCCTGATACACAGATCTGAAGTAAGCTGCTTCCATTTTTCATAGAATAGACGTAATCTACCACCAATTTCCCGTGTTACACTTAATATGTTTTTATGAGAACCAGGACCAACTACCTCCCTGGTACCTGATGTACCATGCTGATCCCAGCACCTGGCAGGGGCTCCCATGGTTGCTCGTGCTCCTGTTGAAGGGTACCAATCGCGACTCTGCGTTGAAGACCGGCTCGTCCCTGGTGTAACCCTGGAAGTTGAGGTGGTTCTATAAGGATACTTCCTCTTAAGTGGTCTGACGGTCATCATTGGTCTCATCAGGCCCATCGTTTTGGCTTCTTCATTTAAATCTTTGACCTGTTTAGCAAGGTCTGCACCAAACAGTAAGTTGGGTGGCTGGATATTTGATGGTTTGCAAAGCGCGGCGAACCTTGGATTGATAGTGGGCCTAATAGACCTTTTCCTGATACAGGTGATCTCAAAATAGGTGCTACATAGCAACTCAAGAGCACCTTGAAGCACACTTGAGCACCTCTAGTCACATACCCTCCATCCATTGTCCTTGCGAATGCCGTAATGCCAGAGCACAATCATTTTAGGACCCTCTGCATCTTGATTTCTTGGTTTCGCATACCAGGTCCCATCTGACCCCATATGACCTGATTAACAGTCGGTACTTTCAACAACTAACAGTTTCTAGGAGGCTAATGCTTTTTGGCTGTCTCATCCATAGTAAGCTCCCGGAGCTGATGAGAAACCATATAATTTATTGTAGCGGCCAGCACTTCTCCTAGTGGCTCTCCTGCTCCTGATGGGACAGCAAATGGTGCTGCCAGGGGTAAATCCATAGTTTCTCCTGGCTGGCCCTCTCCATCAGATTCAGGGTCAGGACTAATTCGACCAATTGCACTCCCCTCATATGTGAAGGGGTTATCTAGCAGCCCTGTCGCTGCTGGCGCATCTGATTCTGAGTGGCGCTGACACTCCTTCTCTTGGAGTGTAGTTTGCTGGAGTACTGTGTGCAACAGTTCCTCCACTTAGGATAGGCGTGAACACACTCTATCCAGCCCCAGTGAGGAATCATCCCCTGACTCCGTGGGCCTAGCCGACTTTTCAGGTGCCTTACGCCCTACAGGCGATGGCTCTGTGCTGTGCAGCACTAAGTCTGCATTCGCTAAATCTGTAGCTTGCGACTGTATAGGAATATGCGACAGCGGTTCCAGACCCACAGCTGGATGCAACTCGCCGCCTCCCTTTCCCTGTTTTGTCCATTGCTAGCGATCAGTAGATAGCGTACCGGCAAGCACGGACTTAACTCCAGTAAAGTTTTTTCACTTACCTGGAGTCTGAATACTTACCGCTGAAGCAGCTCTGTCCCTCACAGCCTCCGTGCGTCAATGTGGCTGACGTACTGATGCGCATGCAGCCTAGACGGGGTTCTTCATGGAATCACTCATGTGACTCCAAGGTAAAATTCCACAGATTCACAACTCTCTGGCTGAAAAAGTTTTTCCTCATCTCAATCCTAAATGGCCTACCCCTTATTCTTAAACTGGTTCTGGACTCCCCCAACATCGGGAACATTTTTCCTGCATTTAGTCTGTCCAATCCCTTAAGAATTTTATATGTTTCTATCAGATCCCTTCTCGTCCTTCTAAATTCCAGTGAATATAAGCCCTGTCGATCCATTCTTTCAATAATGGACTTTCTTGTTTGTGGTACATGCAGGCTACTAAACGGGAAACAGTATTAATTTTACTTTGGAGTCACGTGAGTGACTACGTGAAGAACCCCGTCCAGTCGCATGTGCGTCATTACGTCAGACGCATTGGTGCAGGTCAGCCGGTTGGAGCAGCAGAGCTCCTCCAAGCGAGAAGTTTAAAACCTCAAGGTAAGTGCAACACTTTTCCTTTGATCGCTTTCTGCATTTGCGGTAGGATTTACACCATTGGCAAGATGCAGAAAGCAAAGGTGACACGAGGTGATCTGGGTTAAAAAGTTTGGAGGACCGCGAGAGTGCAGGTAGCGGATGCCCGCCTATTCACCGAATCCATCGCCAGCAAGGGGGCTAGCGACACCAGATCCGCTGCCTGTGAGCAGCATTGCCACGCCGGTAGGGCATAAGGCTACAACAATGCCTACTAGGCCCATTGACACAGAGTTGGGCCTGGAGGTTTCACCTCCGCAAGGAGAGACCGTTTGCTCACCGTTCTCCCAGATCGAGGTCCTATTGCAAAGGATGCTCGAGAGGGACGCACTCCGGGAGGAGGAGTGGTGTCCACAGCAGGCTGTTGGAGAGCCTGTGCCAGCAGCGCCTGGAATAGGGCTGCATGATTACCCACTCATCGAGGAGGTGGGTATACCGGCTCAGGAGTATACTGATGCCGAGTCAGTGGCTGGTCAGAGCCTAAAGGATGAAGAGCAACAAGAGTTAATACCTAACAGAGCTGAAAAATTTGCAATCCCCAGAGAAGCAGAGGAACAATTAGGGGAAGAGTTGGCAGCAGCTATTCAGTATATGCTCTCCCATCAGCTTCAAGAGCTGGCAATGGATGAGGCTGCTAAGAAATATGAAGCCCCAGTTAACTGTGGGTTATTGAAGGTACCAATGGTTAACCATCTTATATGGACACAATTGGGGGTCACAGTGAGGGCGCGAGAGTTAAAATTCCAGAAAGTGCTCAAGTTGCTCTCAGCAGGACTCACTGCGTTCGCAAGAAGAGTGGAAAAGGGTCACATGACAGAAGCCCATCAGGATGCGCTGGGGCTCCTGTGCAGTGCATATTTTGAAATGAATGGTTTACAAAGGAATGCCATATGCCCAGCCATTCATCCAAAATTCGCAGCACTATGCAAACCAATCAATGCACAACCACCTAACCTGTTGTTTAGGGAGGACCTCAAAAAGCGAGTCAAGGAACTTCATGAGGAGGCAAACACCGTAGGCCTCATTAAAACAAGCGGCAAGAGGGTTTTCCCCTATTGACGGGGTACTATGACAGACGTTGGTGAAGGGACGAGCCATTCAGTCTCAAACACACGCAGCTCGCAGCCTGCCACAGCCACACGGGGAAGGACGAATTTCCCTAGGAGGGGCGGGGGGCAACAAGCGTTGTCAGGATATGTGCAGGTGAGAGATTCTGCTCCTAAGGAATACAAATTAAGTGAGAAAGATGTTCGTTTGGGGCAGATTACACTTGTTTCTCAAACAATGGCAGGAGATAACATCAGATTCATTTGTACTGGGCAGTATCGAGGGGGTTAAAATTGAATTTTACCCTACTGTGTGTCCACCCATTCAGCATGTTCCACATTGAACACTTATATTTTCACAAGAAGAGAATATGCAAATACAAGCAGAACTTAAGATATTACACAAAAAATGGGTTATTGAGAAGTCAGTTCGTCAATTCCGTCAGTTTGTGTCAAATATTTTTCCTAGGTTTAAAAAGACTGGGGGATGTAGAATCATTCTGGACCTGACGAGCTTGAACCCTTTTGTACACTATATGCATTTCAAAATGGAATCTTTTTCTACTGCTAAACAGCCGGTTTCCAAAGGGTGTTATATGGCCAGCATAGATCTGAAACATGCACATTACTCAGTGTCTGTTCATGGTGATGATAGGAGGTATTTGAAGTTTACCTGGATGAGTCTGTTATGGCAATTCAAAGCATTGCCTAATGGATTAACCTCAGCCCCCAGATTGTTTACCAAATTGTTGAAACCTGTTCTAGGGTTACTTCAAGCTCAGGGGCATGTTGTAATGGCCTTCTTGGATGACATCTTAATTATTGGGAAGACTCGGAATGCAGCTGAATCATCTGTTTCAGTTGTTAAACTCACGTTTGAGCAATTGGAGTTCATAATTCATCCAGATAAATCCAAATTATCACCAGTTCAAATTATTGATTACTTGGGCTTTACCATTAATTCAGGTCACATGCTAGTGACTCTGCCCAGGGACAAAAGGCAGCAATTAATTGAAGGTTGTATCAACCTCCTTAGTCAGCAACGACCTTCAATTTGACAGGTGGCTAGTTTAATTGGAAAATTGGTGGCTGCTTTCACAGCTGTGCAGTTTGGACCTCTGCATTATCAACACTTATAACGAGCAAAAGAACAGGCACTGAGGACACATGCGTGTCACTTTGACAGGCCCATGGGATTGTCAGCAGAAGCTATTTCAGAAATACAAATGGTGGATCACAAATGTCTCAAAAAGTTCCAGGGAAGTTTTGGTTGAACTACCAACACATAGTCTTACAGACAGATGTTAGTGCCCTAGGTTGTGGTGCTACGGATATGTCTTCCAGTTTTGGAGGCAGATGGAATAGTGATGAGACAGCCCTTCTGCACTTGCGAGGGATCAATTATTTAGAGCTTTTGAGAACGTTTTATGGGCTTAAAGCTTATTGCTCTGCCAAGAGTCACTTGAATGTGCAGGTTCAAATTGACAACACTACAGCAGTTGTGGCATATTTCAATCACATGGGTGGAGTCAAGTCGGAATCTTGTGACAGATTGGCTAATCAGATCTGGGGCTGGTGCATTGACAAAAACATCTGGCTTTCAGCAATCTGTTTACCAGGTAGATTCAACATAGTGGCAGACACAAGGTCACGCCAATTCAATGATAACATAGAATGGATGTTAAATCAGGACATATTTAATCAGGTGGTTGCTCGATATGGAATGCCAGATATTGACTTGTTTGCATCTTGACAGAACCATCAGTTGCCCAAATATGTTTCATGGGAACCAGACCATGGCGCAGCAGCGGTCGATGCATTCTCGCTGCATTGGGGTGGAATGTTTTTATATGCATTTCCCCCATTCTGTCTCATCAGTCGATGCTTGCAAAATATCAAGCAGGACTCCGCTTCAGGAGTATTGGTAGTGCCAGATTGGCCTCCCAGCCATGGTTCCCTCTCGTATTGCAGATGGCTACTCAGCCTCATATGATTGTTCCCAAACATAAAAACCTACTGGTGAACCCGGTAACTGGTGATCAACATCCTTTACATGATTGTAATGTTCTGTTAATTTGCAGATTCTAAGAAGGCCATACCTGGGGAGAGGACTGTCTGATCGCACTGTGGATGTTCTCACGACGGCCTGCAGGGATAGTACCCAGAAACAGTACATCACCTCGATAAGAAAGTGGGATGTGTTCTGCTTACGGCAGAATATCTCATATCAAACTGCAGGCATCCCAGACGTGCTGGAGTTCTTGTCAACTCTCTATTTCGATCAAAAATTAAGCTATAGTGCGATCAATACAGCCAGAAGTGCTCCGTCTTCTTATTTGCCCATGGTGTCAGAATGACACTCAATAGGGGCACATCTGTTAGTCTCTAGATTTATGAAGGGAGTTTTTAATTCTAATCCTCCTAGACACAGGTATTCGGGTATCTGGAATGTAAGCAAAGTTCTTATGCTCCTTCACCAGTTAATTCCTGTCACAGTCCTATCTCTAGCCAAACTAACCAAAAAGGTGGTCATGCTTATGGCGTTGGTATCAGCCCAACGTGTGCAGACATTGCAGAAGCTACGGTTAGACAGCATGCAGGTATTGGCAGATGCCATCACTTTTTATGTTTATGATCTTCTCAAACAGAGTAGAATAGGCATGACAGGATGTAAGATTGTTTTTTCAGCATACCCCAAAGATTCTCGTCTGTGTGTAGTGTCATATTTGTCCCATTACATTGAGGCTACCAGAGCCCTAAGAGGAATAGAGTCAGCATTATTTATTAGCCACAAAAAAAAATACAGTAAGGTGTCGGTGCAAACAATTTCAAGATGGCTAAAGCACGTTCTGGGAAGTGCTGGGATTGATACTGATCAATTTAAATCTCATTCCACCAGGGCGGCATCAACTTCTGCGACAGGGCGATGGACGTGCCTATAAACCATATCCTCTCAGCTGCAGGATGGTCCAGTGAGCTGACTTTCCAGAGATTTTACCATAAGCCAATTGCAAGGCTGGGGGTACTTGCTGAGTCTAAGTTCAGTTATATAGTTTCTCCCTGAGATCGAGGGGTTGCTATTGTTTTCTTTGTAATAAACCATTAATTCATTTAAACAATGTTATGATTGATGCATTATTGGTTATTTAATTATGTTGAGTCAATCACTGCAGTGAGAGGCTGGATTTTAATCTGCGGCATGAAATCACAGAGCTTTGAAATCTTCACTTAGTCACTCACACGGCTCCGACGTAAAATAGTAAGATTAAATGAGAACTTACCAGTTTGAAGTTTGATATTTAGTTTATGAAGAGTTACGATGAGGGACTACGTGCCCTCTGCTCCCAACCCTCATAAATATCATCTGGTAGTTCTAGTCTTCTGTTATCTTACTATTATACTTCAGTCACTATTACCTGTGATTTCACACCGCTGCTTTGAAGATTGACTCGCGTGCGGCTGGACGGGGTTCTTCACGTAGTCCCTCATCATAACTCCTCATAAAATAAAGATCAAACTTCAAACTGGTATGTTCTCGTTTAATCTTACTATTATATTTTTAAATCGTAACAGCAATGGTCACCCAAGGATGGTTGAATTCCTCTTCCAGTCTTCCCCTCCAGAAGCAGGCAAACTCATTGCTTTATTATGCCCATTATGTTTCACTCAGACACCAATGTCAATGTCAAAGTGCTTGAAATTCTGGACAAGGGCAGGGCACCTCAACTTGTTCTCTGCTAAATCTTCCATACATGAAAAATATGATAAATGTAATATAAATGAGGCATTAAGCCATCCTTTGAAATAATCAGGATGCCCTTCACTTGAAGTAATTTGTTCAAGGAATAAACAGTGAAATATGTTAATTTTATTAAGTTTACAATTGCAGCAGAATTTTGTTGTTCAGTAATAAAGAATAAAAAACCTTGGCAATGTTTTAAAATGTGATAAAAATATTATCTGTTAAAGTAGCAGACAGAACATTTAGATTGCATTATAACAATGCTTTTAATGTATTTTCTGTCATTTCTTTAAACATTGATAATATATTACACCATATTCCTCCTTCTTCTTTACCCATCATCATTTAAACAGAGGAAATATTATTATTTAGTTTTAGTTTTACCTAGGCAGTGGGCAGGTGTTATAGACCTGCGCGGGAAGGTAGACGCTCCCGCCCCCACGGGTCTCGGGCAGATGGGGCTCGTCAGCCTGGGAAGGCAGTCCATGAAGGAGAGGGAAAACTCTGATTTAAATCCTCCACTATGTTGTGGCCATATCCAGTTATGGAAAAGGCTCCAGCAGTAAACCTCAAGAAATTCCGGAGTCCCTAAGGCAGTTTGTCGTTGTCTGCACCCTCGCACTGGCAGCGCCTGCAACGGCACTGGTGCCAAACTGTAACAACCTTGCTGTTCCTTTGGATCGATCAGCAATGTGGAAAGGGGAGACATGCTGCATGGGCAACAGCCTGTCCTCCATATGACCGCCCAGGCTTGCATCCGACCAGGATGCATCACCCATGGTCAGTCATGACCGAGGGGGGCCTCCTGACAATTTTAGAGATACACCGTAGAAATAGGCCATTCAGCCCACTGTCCATTAGTTCTATCCTACACAAGGGACAATGTACATAAGTCAATTAACTGACAAACTTGCACTCATTGGAATATAGGATATATTTGGAGCACCTGGAGAAAACCCACGTGATCTCAGGAAGAACATACAAACTCAATACAGACAGCACCCATGGTCAGGATCTAATTAAGGTCTTTGGCACTGTAAGGCAGCAATTGTATTGCTGTGCCACTATGCTAGTCTATTGTGAATAGAGAATCACAAGGGTAAAGTTGGGTCTTTCTAGCACACCCATTGCATCAATAATGCACGGGCATTTTACAGGTTTAGTAATATGGGCAAATATATTTGTAGCAACATAAACCTATGGCTATTATTTTTATGAAGATCTGTAATTAATCCAAAGAAGCAGACTGAATATTCCTCCCACAAGGAGTCTTGCTTCATTTGGTTCTGATGTCAGATTAGGCCTGGATTCCACAATACCACAAGCCAGCTTTACTGACTGAATAGTATATTGATGAACTTTGAATAATATGAGTATGCTTCTGAATATCATAGAACAATATAGTTTGTAATACACTTTTGTTACATGCAAGATATCGCATCATATATTAGCCTTAGTGCAAAGCAATTCATTTCACGCTGTCATTACAAATTTCCTTTGATGCATTTTAAGATAAGAAATATGAATACGAGGGCATTTTGTTATCCCCATCAGCCCTTCAGCTAGCTATTATACAGGGCAAAAAAATGTTCACCACATTAATTGCTTTTTGTATTTCTTATCCATTTTTACAGAAAAGTGTATAACGATGCACACACTGATTTTAAGATCAAGGTTATTTAATTTGTCAATCATAATATCCTGATGAAAAAAAATGTCTGAACTTTCATTAAAATCTCCAGCTTTATTTTGTCATAAAAATTTTTAGGGCCCTGTCAGTCTTGTCTATATAAATTAAACACTTTTATTCGATAAACAAATAGACACATGGATTTTAACCTGTTCTCCTATATGGCATTTAGTGATTCTGTTGCCGTTCAACTTTTCAGGCCGAGATTACAATGAGTCATGTCTAATGCAGAGGATTTACTCCGTATAAATGCTTCATGGCTGTTTATTTGTAGTATGTCCTATCAGTCACAAGCCTCTCCTGCTTCTCACTCAAGCCATCTATGTCCATTCTAATCTCTGCAGTTTCTTGTACCATTCCTCCTTAAAGCAGAGAAAAATTACAGTGGCACCAGGTTTTTTTTAACCATACTTGTCCCAATTCCTGTTAGCACAAGTTCTTCATCAGCTCCTTCTGATAGTATGCTGCAGTCTCTTTGTTTCTCCATTCATTCCTGACACCCAAGGCTATTAATTGGACATCACTCTCCCAACATTGTGCACTAAGACAATCCTCTGCTCCTCTACCATTATGCTAATCACAACTATCTCATTAAATTATCTTCACTCTCAGCTTAGGGACCTGTCATCATCGGTGATTTAAACCTGTTGTGCTGCTGCTGCAAGAAATAATTTCATTGTTCTGTTTTTGGTACATATGCCAATAAGACACTGTAAACATACTAAATCTGAGTTCATCTTGCACTTTCACCTCTGAGTCCACCATTCTTCTACCTTTTGTTAATCTTTCTCTCCCTCTGTATGCACATTTGTTAGATGATTGTTCAGCACAAAAGAGGTTGTTACTCTACCTACTCCTCCCAATGCACACACTTGCAGATTGGGTCATCCGCAATGTAGCCCTTCAACCTTTCCCTTTCCTATCTGCATCCTTCGGGACCTATTCCCATGGTTAAAAAATAAATAACCTCCCAATTCCATTACATTGGGGTGGCACAGTTGCTGCCTTACAGCGCCAGAGACCTCAATTTTATCCTGACTACAGGTGCTGTTTGCATGGAGTTTGTACATTCTTCCTGTGACTGCATGGGTTTTCACTGGGTGATTTGGTTTCCTCCCAAACTCCAAAGACACACAGATTTTTTAGGTTAATTGGATTTTGTAAATTGGAAATGGTCCCCAGTGTGTAGGATAGAGTTAGTGTACAGGTGATTAGTGGTCGGTGTGGACTCAGTGGGCCAAAGGGCCTGTTTCCACACTGTATGTCTAGAGTCCAAAGCATCTGAATCTCAACCATCAAGCTTTTCCCTTCCCTTTATCTTTATGTTTCTGTAGCTACCGATCTGTTTATTAACAGCAATGCTTTCCTTGATTTAGTTTGACCCGAGGTGGAGCTGCAACCTGAGGACATTTAATGCTGCCCACTGAAGTGCTATAATTGAATACTATATAATTGAACATCCCACAAGTGGCTTTCCTTAGTACAAGCGTCAATTTCATTATCCAGGCTATTAAAAACAATATTTCAGCTCAAGGTCCTGAATTGGAGACACTGTCCAAATCAGACATTAAAATTCTACACCACTGAACTCCACAGTGGGAAGCCCAGGATAGCTGGAGAGCATTTAGAGCCATAGAAAATCCCATAAACATGATCCCCATTCATCA
Organism: Raja brachyura; assembly: GCA_963514005.1. Next base: position 70,008,830 of record OY740783.1, on the reverse strand, counting down.
TCAATTGGCACAATAGGCTCTGCAATCCTTGATTAATTGCTTGCAGCTATATCACCCTTAAGCATTAATTCAAAAATCTTCATGCAACAAGGAATGGCAATAATTTCCTGTGGTGTGAACATGGACTTCTCTAACTTCAAGTAACTCTTGCTTTCCCTCTCTCTCCATCCCTCACCCTTCCCAGTGCTCTGACCAGTCTTATTGTCTCCAACTACATTTTATCCCTGTTTGCTTTGTTGTTACCTTCTCCCAACTAACAATGATCTATTCTATTTTACTTTGGAGTCACGTGAGTGACTACATGAAGAAGCCCCACAAGAGCGCCTCCACCTCATTACGTCCGACGCGTTTGGCGCACCAACAGGCTGGAGAGTGCAGCTCCACCAGCGGTAAGTAAAACACCCGCACGTAAGTGTTTTAAACTTGCTGTGGTTTACTAGGTCCCGTAAGACTGGTTACAGGAGTCAGCAGGGACACTTTCCTAAAGGGAAAATATTAAAATAATGAAAATAAGGCGAGTATGTCACCTATAAAGTAAAACCTACCTGCGGCCAGTCCGCATGGGAAGTTGCAGAGGGGTCGGAGAGAAGGCATCCCGGGTCCGTTCTGTTGCAACACCACCTGCGTGTGATGCTAGGATGGGAAGAAGTAGCCGGCTTGCCCCAACAGCAAGCTGACGGAGCAAGGGTTCGCTGCGTCCCCTCAACAACGGGTGAGAGATATCCCCGCTAGCCATCTGCTCCACCCCGAATCCGCAAACACTGAGCATTATTCTATGCTCACCAAGGGATTTTATTTCACTTAGACTGCTGTAAAAATGTAAGAAAATGACACACATTCTATGCAGAATTATTTTCAAACTCCCGAGCTATAACTGGGAGCCTGGTTCAAAAAACTGGAGGCGGCGCTGGAGTAATTGAGAGTGTTGTGTGGATACTGCAAAAAGCCCAGTCCAGACATCGAAAGGCGAAGTCCCCTGTTGAAAAAATTGCTCGGGGATGTGACAGACTGACTGCCGGCGAAGTTTGCCCATCGTTCCGCCGATGAACACGCGTCGCTGGACAGGTCCAGCATCCAGTAATCACCCTTGCCAGGGTCATCGTAATGTCAAGGCACTTTGACGAAACAACTTATTAAGGCTGATGTTGTGGAGGATGAAGTTCTGCCAGCCTTGCTTGTTCTCAATAGTGGGGGAAATTCCTCATGATGAACTCGTAGCTGCGGTCACTAGCTTAGAGCCACCGGCAGTTCAGCCAGCAGCAGCAACTCCGGTGCTTTAAAGCACTGTGGCCACTCCTGTCTGGAGGCAGGCCAAGAGTAAATTGTCCAGGCCTGTCAACTCTGATGAGTGAGGCCAGAAAGACTTTTCCCTTCCAAAAAAATGAACATTGGAGACGGCTGGACAACGTGGAACACCTCATAGCCAATATGATAACAACCAGCAGGTGTTCCAGCCAGGGTTTATACCCCAGGGTCCCCAGCAGCTTTCAGCAGCAACCTCTAGCCGAGGTCCATTAAGCAAGAGCTGTACACATATGAAGGATAATATGCCTACGAGTCTGCATGGGGACCCATAACAGCAGCACCTTGTTTAGGGTTGCATCTGATCTCCCGTGAGCAGGAGCCGGAAGAAGCCAGGGTAGTATGAATCTGACCCTGAAGTTAGGTGTCACTGCTTATGTGCATGCACCAAAGCACATGGACTATGCTCCGGGTGTGCCGGATGTGGCCAGCTATTTGCCATACACAATCTGGCCAGCAATTTAATTATATGGCCTCTCACCAGCTCCAGGACTCCATAATGGAGGAAACTTCGCAAGACATATCAAACACGTATTAACTGTGCATCGCTCTAAAGGAGCACATCATGAGGGCGCATGAGTTAAGGCTGCAGAAGTCCTAAAAAACTGGTTGGAGCAGGAATAATGGTGTTTGGGCAAATGGTACAAGGGCACCACTATCTAAACACAGCAAGAGATGGACCCTGCTGTGTAATGCCCATTTTAAAATTAATTATTCACGAATAACCATCCAGCCTACGCTCAACCCCCGCCTTGCGCAGATCCGCTAATATCCAGGGAAAGACCTGGACAATGAGGCAAAAACAATCGGCCTCATCAAAAACTCATCCTGAGACCAGGATGCCACCTCAAAAACCATACCCTTTCAGAACAGGAAAGGGTAATTGAAAATTCAGGATATATCCTCAAGAGATCAGTCACCAGTCGGGGGTAGGTAGCAATTGTTCTATGATACATGGTGCTGCATAAACATCAGATCTATACATACTGGACTGTATCGGGGGGTCTCGAATAAGGTTATCTCGGAAGTACATCCACCCATACAAAATACACCTAATCGGGTATTGGGTTTTCAATACCACTAACTCAACAGGTGAATGATGAAATTGTTATTTTATTCCAAAAAAGGGGTAATTGAAAGGACGGCATATCAGCCTCAACAATTTGTGTCCAATATTCCCCAGCCAAACGATGGTGGGTGTCGAGTCATTCTGGGCCTAACCAGACTTAACTCTTAGGTCCAGTATAAACGTTTTAAAAATGAATGTATCAGTATTGCAACTGGTATCAAGAGAGTGTTATATGGCAACCATAGATCTGAAAGAGGCATAATATTCAGCTACCAAACACCTGTTGAGAGGTTAGGTTCCTCACCCATCTAATTAAATCCAAATTAGTACCATTTAGAATGATTGACTATTTGGGCTTCATCATTGATTTAATTAACTGTCAGTACTTTGCCTACGGCAAAACTGTAACTAATGTCTCGCGATGTACTAGAGACATTCTGACTCAATAACCTTTAGTTTACAAACTGATGTGAGCACTTCGGGATGGGGTGCCACTGATATTGAGTCTAGCTGTGGCGGCAGATGGAATGTGAAAGAGGAATTAATCCTGCAGAGGCATGGGGTAAACTACGTAGAATTGCTGGGTGCATTCTATGGCCTAAAAACATTCTGCTTAACAATGCATGATTTGCATGTGCAGCTTCAGATTGACAATACCACAGCTGTTGCATATCAATCACATGGATGGAATTAGGTCATTATTCTGTGACAATCTGGCTAACCTCATCTGGCCCTGGTGCATTACGAGAAACATCTGGGTCTCAGATATCTACCTCCCAGGTAGAGATAATGTGAAAGTGGCAGACACCAGGTCACGTAAATTCAATGACAACACAGAATGGAAGATGAATCCAAAAGTTTCGAAATGATTGTCAGCCGGTATGGATTGCCAGACATAGATCTGTTGCGTCCGGGTTAAATCACCAGTTACCTAAATACTTCTCATGGGAACCAGATCCAGGGGCATAGCAGAGGATACATTCTTGCTATGTTGGGGACTTGCGTTATTACGCTTTTTCCCCATTCTGCCTCATTAGTCAATGTCTCACCAAAATAGAGCACGACTACGCTTAGGCGTTTGGTAGTTCCTAACTGGTCCACACAGCCATGGTTCCCATTGGTTCTGAGACTGATGACACAGCCATTCATGACTATCCCCAATTACATCAACTTGTTGGTTCACCCTGGGACAGGAGGAGAGTTCCCCTTGATCTTACTATTCTACATGTTCCTTGATTGCTCTTTGCCCTGTACACCTTCACATTTCCTTATCCATGTATCTCCCTCCACCCTGACATCAGTCCGAAGAAGGGTCTTGACCCAAAACGTCACCCATTCCTTCTCTGCAGAGATGCTGCCTGTCCTGCTGAGTTACTCCAGGATTTTGTGTCTATCTTCGGCAATATTTTACTTATTATTTCTATGTGAAAAGCTCCTGGACAATACAGTATAACACATGGAACACCTTAAGGAAGTTGATAGGTGCCACTCTGGGAAACTGTTATTAAAGCGTTGATAACCAATTGTTGTGGAGTCTGCTCCATTTTTGATATTCTGGTGTAAGCGCAATGAAGGTGGTCGTTTCATAGCACATGACCAGGATACATATTGCAATTCCCAACTAAATAAATGAGCTGTTAAGCTTGGTCCAGCAGTGTGAAATTTCATTAAATATAGTTGTGATGTGTCACCAGTACAGCAACAACATTTTTAGACCCATTGACCCACTGAACTTGTTCTTTCACTTTAATAGTCATGGCAATTTCTGGTCTCATTCCGCTTCTTGTTTCATAGCTGTTCATTTAAAATAATTACTTACTTGGAATTATGTCTCACAAAAGCACTGTATGACAATAGCAGTCCTCCTGAAGACTTCAACCTTTCCAATGATATTTTTTGTCTTCAAACTTGTTATTTATGACTTGCGTACCCTTCTGAATTCATCTTGCTCATTTGTTGCACTTTCCTTCCAATTTAATTGCAATTGTCAATCTAAATTTGTTTGATGAATGCACTTAATTCATATAGTTGTGATGAAAAAGTGTGTGTTAATAGCATTGGATGGACTTTCATAAAAGTACCCATTATTTCAATATGGGGGAGATGATTTCCATCAATGTATTCAAAATAAAAAGCTACTTTTATCGTAATAACTTTGCTCTATTTTTGGAGTGCTGAAATAGGGAATTACAAACCAATTTGGCTATCACCTAATTTTAATTATCTCTCTGCCTCTTATGCAGCCTAAAATCTGTGTGCTCATGCACTATTCATTCGTTGTGACTATAATAACACCGATATGATTAATCTGTCCATCAACAGGAAATTAGCCACATTAATTTTACATGCCAATATTCACTTTGATTTTCATACTTTATTAGATATGGTAGAAGACGTGAATAGTCACACTGGCAGCATGCTACAACTCCAATTAATTCAAAGTGGGAGGTTACCATCGGTCAATGTTATGAATCATTTTAAAGAGGAAGTTTCCACCAGTGGGAGAGTCTATGTCTAGAGGTCATAGCCTCAGAATTAAAGGGCATTCCTTTAGGAAGGATAAGAGAAGGAATTTCTTTAGTCAGAGGGTGGTGAATCTGTGGAATTCTTTGCCACAGAAGGCTGTGGAGGCCGTCAATGAATATTTTTAAAGCAGAAATCGATAGATTCTCGGTTAGTACGGGCGTCAGGGGTTATGGGGAGAAGGCAGGAGAATGGGGTTAGCAGGGAGAGATTAATTAGCCATGATTGAATGGCAGAGTAGACTTGATGGGCCGAATGGCCAAATTCTGCTCCTATTACTTATGACATGACCTTATGACCTTCACTTTCTGGAAGATCTTTTGTTTGAGCGCTGATGGAAATCCCATGCTCTTGAAGACTTACCCCATGCTATAGAACGATAGAATTTAGATTAGTACATGCGGTGTATAACCCATAATTATTAATTATTGCTAACACTGGGAGTAACATCCTCTGGTGGTTTAAGCTGTATCTTGTCTTCTGGCATACAGTGAATCCCGCAACACCTGCAAGAGCTTTTGCTTTCTCATGTCATTAATGGATTCTTATAGTGATATCCCCATGCTCATTTTGCCTGTAAACTTTTGGCATCCAGATATTCCCTGGGAAATGTCACTCAGTAAATATGGGCACAAGTTATGCTGCATAAAGATGTTCCGCACTAATTTCACTAGAGAGGACGACAGAGAAAATATTTTAACAGATGACATTTTAGCCATATCAATGCGTAAGTAACTTGAGCACATAATCTTGAACACAACTTTCAAGGAGCGCTGAACTACTGGTGGTATCTTTTGAATGAGGCTTTAATCGCGTTTTACTGTACCTTAATTGGTACATGTGACAATAAACTAACCTTGAAAGCTTGAAATATAGGTTCTGCTACATACATCTCCTCTGATTGAAAGTGCGATCTTATAGTTGTTTAGTTTAGAGATACAGCACAGAAACAGGCAATTTGGCCCACCAAGTCTGCGCCAACAAACAATCACCCCATACACAAGTTCTATCCTACAATTTACAGAAGCCAATTAATCTGCAAACCTCACGTCTATGGAATGTGGGAGGGAACCGGTGCGCCCGGAGAAAACCCACATGGTCCCAAGGAGAACGTGCAAACTCCGTATAGACAACACCCATAGTTAGGATCAAACTCGGGTCTCTGGTGTTTTCAAAGGAGTGTCAGGGAAAGTTAATAGACTACATTTCCCCATTGATGTGCCAGCAGAATTGGGATACCTGTGCAAGCAGGTGCAAACGTGGAGATTCCCAAACTTCCTGATGGCTGTTACCCTGTATTTCACAAGTTAGTCGATTCATCATGGAGAAAGTGGAGGAGGTTTCCGTCTGCTTCATAAATTCACCAAAGCACAGAGAAAGCCTGGCAGAGAACCGCCATCGAAATTTCCACAAATTAGATTTACTTTTACAAGGCAAGGACCATTAGATTGGTTATCAGATCTAGCCTGTCACCAAGCTCATTGCTGTCTTACTCTGTCTGGGGCAGGGCACTGATCACACTGGTTCTCTCCAACCTCGAGGCAGTGGACAAAGTCTCCGAGGAGATTACATCTAAACCAGCATCCCACCAAAGCTCTCCCTGAGATATCTTTGTCTTGTCACAAGGCTGTCCAGGATGTTAACCATTTTAAAATATCGCTGACTCTGTCTCTTCAGTGACAAGTACAAATAAATAGAAATATTAAATAATTAAACCAAACTGAAATAGCTTATTTTTTTTTCACAAATAATTTGTCACCTATCCTGTCCTGGAATCTTGCTTAGAAATCAGTGAGATTTCCCATTCTGTGCCAAGAATGAGCTGCTGTGAGGCCCAGATAATTCCCCATAAGGATTCCCCATACAATCCGGAGCAATCCCTGCAAAAGTATTTCCTGCTGTTTCCTGACTCCAAGTGGAAACTGGCAACAGCAACAAATGAGTCACCATCTATTAGTCAGTAATTCTAGGACTTTTGCATTCACCAGTGCGTGTGGGGATGTCCAAGCCTGACTGAAGTTTCGCCAGAAGAAGCTGTTGAGTTCTATTAGAACCATTGTTCAGTCAAGCAAGTTCTGTCCTAATCTGTGCCTAAAGCATTTGAAAATATTGATTGAAAGACACAGCATGGAAACAGACCCTCTCGTCCAAGCTGACCATCAATCACCCATTCACACTAGTTCTATGTTGTCACATTTTCTTATCCATTCCCTGCACACAAGGGGCAATTGACACAGGCCAATTAACCCACTTATCTTTGTGACGTTTTGTTTCCGGAGCCCCACCCCCACCGGAAGGAGAATGTGCAGAGGAAGAATGTGCAAACTCCACACAGACAGCACGCAGGGTCAGGATCAAATCCGGATCTCTATCTCTATGAGGCAGCAGCTACCAGTTGTGTCACTGTGCCCTGTATGAAAGGAATTTTGGTTACAGTAGTGAGCAAAACATTTTATGGAGAATTTTGGAAAATATTAATAAAGGTGAACAAGAATTTCTGTAAAATCAACTGTTTCTTAAATGGCAGTTTCAGTGTTCTATAAAATTGAGCTCAAAGACATTCTTTTATCTGGATCTAATCTGTGATTTATAATCTATATTCTGTCATCTGTGAAGAGATGGAGACTATATGGTTCATGCAGTTATGTGGTTACAAATGCTTTGAAAATAATGTGGTGTGTGGTGCATATGTTGGGAAATGTGCAGAATTCCATTATTTGGACAGTTACATGCCTCTTAGCAAGTGGCAACAAGACACAGAGGAAGATTATGACAAGAAATATGTGCAATGCTGATCTTACACCCCATTTCCATTATGGAACTGAACTCCCAATTCAACATACACCTTAAAAACAGATAACTGAATAATTTAGTAAATAGAATGAAAGCCATCCTCTGTCACTCAAGCAGAGCTTACTTTAGTTTAGTTTACAGAATCAGCATCCACGACTGTGCAGTCATATACAAATCTAATTCAATTTTCAAATTCACAGATGACAGCACCATTGTGGGCGGATATCAAATAATGATGAGACGGAGTACAGGAAGAAGATTGAGAACATCATGTCCTGGTGTCGAGACAACAACCTTTCACTCAATGTCAGCAAGACAAAGGAGATAGTGATCGACTTTAGGAAGTGAAATGGTATACATACTCCAGTTTGCATTGACCATGCCGAAGTAGATATGGTCGAAAACTTCAAATTCCTAGGAGTCAAAATCACCAACAATTTCTCCTGGACCACCCATATCGAAGCAACGACCAAGAAAACACACCAATGCCTCTACTTCCTTAGAAGGCTTAGGAAGTTTGGCATGTCCCCTACAACTCTCACCAACTTCTACAGATGCACCATAGAAAGCATTTTATCAGGATGCATCACAGCTTGATTTGGGAACAGCTCCATCCAAGACAGCAAGAAATTGCAGCAAATTGTGGACGCAGCCCAGGCCACCACACAAACCAACCTCCCTTCTATTGAGTTAAAGAATGAACTGCAGATGCTGGAAAATCGAGGGTACACAAAAGAAGGAACTGCAGATGCTGAGTACACATTAAAAATGTGGCACCCTGGCCACTCCCTCTTCTGCCCTATCCCATCAGGCAAAAGGGATAGAAGTGTGAAAACGTACACTACCAGATTCAGGGACAATTTCTTTCCAGCTGTTATCATGCAACTGAATCATCCTCCCATAACCAGAGAGCAATGCTGAACTGCTATCTACCTCTCTGATGACCCTCGGACTATCCTTGATCGGAATTTGCTGGCTTGATCTTACACTAAACGTTATTCCCTTATCATGTAGGGGCAATTTACAGAGGCCAGTTAACCTACTAACCCACATATCTTCGTGGTGTGGGAAAAAAACAAGAGCACCCGGTTGGAACACATGTGATCACAGGGAGAATGTGTAAACTCCTCACAGACAGCACCCGAGGTCAGGATCGAACTCGGGTATCTGGCATTGCGAGGCAGCTGCTCTACCAGCAGTGCCACTGTGCCGCCCTTCGGGAAGAAACTGAATTTCTAAACTTAATATCTGTCCAGGCACTCATGATTCACAATTGTTTTGTTTCCGTACAACTTTATAGACCATATTCTGTCATACTGACATTATACTGAGTCACAATTAATATGATGGCCCTCCTTATCCAAGTTCGTATTATTTGTCTACATGTTTATTCACAATAACTTTAAGAATTAATGTTGCAGGTGTCTTTGTGGAAGAATATCTAGATAAGAGTAGTCATATATTCAAAGAAAATACAGAAAGAGATAAAGAAACATTAAAGATAAAAAGAGAATGAGTTTTTGTAAGTCAAGAAAGGATCTACCACAGATAAAAATGATGGAAAGTGTGGCCAAAAAACTTACAAATAAACCGTGGCAGGTAGTGGTAGTTGGATACAAAACTCTGTAGAACATTCCCACTGGGAGAATAGATAGTGCGGCCATATCTGTACCTGCTTTCATTGAGATGAAGGAAAAAGATGTTGAATTAAAGCAGAAAATGAAGGATTATAACAAATGTGCAGAAAGAAACTGCAGATGCTAGTTTAAATCGAAGATAGACACAAAAAGCTGGAGAAAGACAGCGGGCCAGGCAGCATCTCTGGAGAAAAGCAATGGGTGACATTTCGGGTTGAGACCCTTCAGTTTGAAGAAGGGTCTCGACTCGAAACGTCACCCCTTCCTTCTCTCCAGAGATTTTGCCTGGCCCGCTGAGTTACACCCGCTTTTTGTGTCTACTTTAGGATTATAATAAATATCAGGTACAGAATCCACATGATAAATGAAGTAGGGCACAGAGTAAAGAGAAAAGGGAAAACTCATAAATAAGACAGATGTAGAAAGGGATGTGAGAAAAAAATTGTGCATAATGTGCAAAGAAAATGTAAAAAGTATTTATATAGTGTAACGGTGTCAAAGGATAGTTAAATAAATAATGTGGTGACTTAAAGTCAAAGTGCAAATATTCTCATGGGCACAGAGGAAACAACAGAGGCACTGAATGAGGAGTTTGCATTTGTCGTTAAAAATAAAAGACATAGTCACTCTTGTGGTAAAGATGACAGATTGGAAGTATTGGATTTGATAAAATTAGCCACATACAAGGGTCTGAATGGACTGATGTTATTTATTAACAAGTCACCTTGTCAGCAGCAATAACCCATATTTATATAGAGCCTGTAACATAGGTAAACACATCAATGGCTGCGGGTAAACAATTGACGTTAGATACTCTCCCAACTTTCAACAATTTAACTGGATGATAGCAATGTTACACAATTTTGAGATTTAAAAAATCATGTCTGCAATTTATCCCATCAGATAAAGCATAAAAAGATGTTAAATTTGATACCTAATTCACTTTCATATCTTCAGTATTAAGAAAGCTATGCCCATTTTCATACTCGGAAATTAGCATCTTGTTCCCTATTGCTTTTCCATTGACTTAACACAAAAGCTGTGATCAAGGACAGACAAAAGCCCATAACTTTCTTAAAAATTAAGGGAACTGAATGACATTTTCAGTTATTATAGATTGAAGCATTCTGAAACAAATATGAAACAATCTTACTTGGATGACCCTGAAATTAACGCATATAATTAGTTAGTTACCTAATTGTAGCTAATTACAAAACTCAATTACTAGATCTAAACATCTATACATTTCTTAAGAAAAGGTTAACATTTTTAAAAAGCCTAAGTGTCCAAATAACATTCACACAAGAATTCACAATATAACATGATTTTTTAATCTCATTGTCATGAATTTATAGGCCAAATTGAAGGAATTTAGTGTTTAATGCCTGTAAATTAATGGCCATTTAAATCAACTAGCGAGTTGGTTTTAGTGCAATGCGGTGGATTGGAACGTTGCGGTTTGCGGTGAAGTCAGTATGAAAAATACAGCCGGTTCATACATTTTTTTTGTCCCCTTTTCGCAACATGAAAATGTGATTAAAGCCTCCCTAAAAACCAAGTTTTTATGTAAAAATAAACTGTGTAGCTTCTTTTATCGCCTACCTTAGGTCCGTTCCGCTGTTGCCATTCAGAGCTTTAGAAGATAATTTTTATACTACTCCAGTTAATAAATAATCTAGCGTAGTTTAAAAATACCTTTATGAATGAAATGTCGGAGCGATTTCTCTTTAGCGACGAAATAGCCCGACATGGATGGATTTGGACTGCCTAGAAAAAAAATCGGCATTTTAAACCCTCCCCCCTCGGAAAGACGCCAAAGTCGTGCACACGGGGAGTGGCAGAGCTGCAGCGTTGCTAATGGTAGGTATTGTAACATACCTAAATTGTGTCACCTCAACATTAATTTGCTCTTTCCTTTGAGCACAGTACAAATTTTCACCAGAAACTAAGGAGTTACAGAATGCAATTTGGAACGGCAAAAGCATGTTGGCACATAAAGTTTCACACCAAAGCAAATGTTGCTGTGAGATAAAACTACATGGTGCTCAATAATTAATGTCAGGTGGCCTGAGGATGATGTAATCGATCCAAAAAAAGTTATGAAAGCAATGAACTATTGCCAATTATTAAATGTTGTTCGCAATTAAATCAACAATTGGCTTTTGCAATAATGGTGGGAAGGTAATATATTAATTAATGCAACAGTAAATATTGGAAATTAAGTGTTCTGTTATTGATTGCACAGTTTTTAAACGTTGACTGAAGATGTGACTGAAGTCCATGGAACAGACGCTGGCATGTTGTAATAGTTGTTAACAAGCTGCACACATGTACCACATCTCATATAATAAATGCCCCAAGCAGCACAGGAAATGGTGGGCATTCAGCAGTTAAAGTAAAGAACTCGCACAAGCTGCCTGAGGTGTGGCTGAAACAGTTGGCTTTTAAAAGTTTACAAAGGTAGGGAAAGATTTTTAAAATAAAGAGACAAAGAGCCATGTTCCATGGGTGCAGGGCATTCATGACTGAAGCATCTGCTTTTAGATTGGAAAGAAAGTAAAATAAATAATAGGCTAGAGCCAGAGAATACTAACATTTATGACATTGGGAAAACAAAGATTGCTGGATGAACTAATTTTAAAACAGGAATTTGAAATTAATATAAAGAGACATAAGGCTCATGCGAGTGTTGCTTTGGGAATCCAGATGTTCATGAAGAACGATGGGATAGAAATAAAAATTGTTTACATGATTAAGACCTTAAGTGGTATGTTATTAAGTTTAGCTTTATTGTTGTCACATGTGCCAAGATACAGTGAAAAGGTTTGTTTTGCATGTTATCCAATCAGATCAGGTAATACTATACAGGTGCATCATCACCAGTCACTTGACACACTGCATGAGGACAGATATCAGATACTCTTTAAGGCTACTGTATATACTTTAAGGCTACATTACATTAAGGCTATATACTTTATACTTTGAAGCTGGCGGGGAGCTGAAAATGTAGTAGTGAGAGGATAAAGATATCTGTGAATATCACTGTCAGCTAATTCACACAGGTCCTGAGGACATGGCCACAGACTCCATCCAGAGCAGTTGCATTCTCAGGAAGGCTGATCTTATGTCTTTCTTAGTCACCGTTTGTACAGGCATACCCAAAACTGGCGGGGTGGGTAATGTTCCTCTACCAATCTTCCATTCAAAGCGGGTGTAGAATGCATTGAGCTTATCAGGGATGGACATATCATTGCAACGATATTACCTACATTTGCTTTCTAGCCCGTTATAGTGTGCAAGCCTTGCCACAATCTACGGGTGTCTGTGTCATTGCCCAGGACTCCAGGCTGGTCCTCTTCGCATTCTTAATGGCTCTGCAAAGTTCATAGATGGATTTCTTGTACCATTCAAGAGTAGGGTATTGGTATTGGTTTATTATTGTCACCCGTACTGAGATCCAGTGAAAAGCATTCAAGAAAACAGTGAATTAGAGATACTGGTGGTGAATGTTGGAGTCTACTCTAAATGTTGGAGTCAATATGCTGGAAAAAATGATGATTAAGTAATTACAAATGTAAGAAATATAGTCAAATTAAATTGTATTTATTGATATTGTATTTATTGGTATTGGTTTATTATTATCACGAGTACTGAGATACAGTGAGACCCCTGTGTTTGCATGTTATCCAATTACGTCAAATAATACTGTACATTAGTACAAGCAAGCCATTCACAAGTACAACAGGTGATGCAAAAAGAAAGTAATAGAGTGCAGAATTTTGCAGCATTTTGACATTACATTTCCAGAGAAAAAAGCCAAGGTTGTCAATGAGGTAGGTTGGAAGATTGGGTCTACAGCCTAACCTATGGGAGGACCATTCTGTAGTCTGATAACCGAGAGGAAGAAGCTGTTGATGAGTCGAGTTGTCTGTGCTTTCAAGCTTTTGTATCTTCTCCCTGTCATGAGAAGGGTGAGAAAGGTCCATGATTATGTTGGCTGTTTTCCCGAGGTAGCATGAAGTGCAGATGGAGTAGATGGTGGGGGGGAATTGAGTCTGTGTAATGGGCTGGGCTATACCCATGACTCTGCAATTTTTTGTGATCTTGGGCAGAGTTGTTCCCAAATCAAGCTATGATGCAGCCCGATAGTATACTTTCCACGGCACATCTACAGAAGATATAAGAGCCATTGAAGACATGCTGCACATCCCCACTCCTTAAGAGGCAGAGGCTTCGGTGAGCTCTCTTGGGCATAGTTTCAATGTGGTTGGTCCAGGACAGATTGTTAGTGATGTTTATGCCTAGGAACCTGAAGTATTTGACCATTTGCACTTCAACACCATTGATGCTGATTTGGCCATTTACTCCACCATGTTATAAGGTCATAAGGTCATAAGGAAGGTCAGAAGGGATAGGAGTAGTTTTATTTTAGTAGGAAAATTTTATTTTATTTTAGAGATACAGCGCGGAAACAGGCCCTTCGGCCCACCGGATCTGCACCGACCAGCACATTAACCCTATCCTACACCCACTAGGGACAATTTTTACATTTACCAAACCAATCAACCTACAAACCTGTACGTCTTTGGAGTGCGGGAGGAAACTGAAGATCTCGGAGAAAACCTACACAGGTAACGGCGAGAACATACAAATTCCATACAGACAGCACCCGTAGTCAGGATCGATCCCTGGTCTCCGACGCTGCATTCGCTGAAGGCAGCAACTTGGCCGCTGCACCACCAAGTCTACACCGCCATTCAATCATGGATGATCTGTCTCTCCCTCCTAACTCCATTCTCCTTCCTTCTCCCCATTACCTCTGACACCTGAACTAATCAAAATTCTATCTATCTCTGCCTTAAAATTATCCGCTGACTTGGCCTACACAGCCTTCTGAGGCAAAGATTTCCACAGATTCACCACCCTCTGACGACAGACATTTTTCCTCATCTCCTTCCTAAAAGAATGTCCTTTAATTCTGAGGTTATGAGGTTATTCTAGTCCTAGACTCCCCCATTAGTGGAAACATCCTCTCCACATCCACTCTATCCAAGCTTTTCGCCATTCTGTATGTTTCGATGAGGTCCCCCTCATTCTTCTAAACTCCGCCTAGTGCCGACAGACGCTCATCATAGGTTAACCCACTCATTCCTGGGATCATTCTTGTAAGCCTCCTCTGGACCCTCTCCAGAGCTAGCACATTCTTCCACAGATATGGTGCCTAAAATTGCTCACAATATTCCAAATGTGGCCTTGCCAGCACCTGAGAGCGCCTCAACATTACATCCCTCTTTTTTGTACACAAACCCGCTTACATTAAATGCTAGTTTAGTTCATTGAGTTTGCTTTCTTCACTACTGATTCAACTTGCATATTATTTTTTTGGGAATCCTGCACCAGCACTCCCTAGTCTCTTTATATCTCTGATTTCTAGATTCTCACTCCATTTAAAAATTAGTCCATGCCTTTATTCCTCCTATCAAATTGCATGACTCCACACTTTGCTACACTATATTCCATCTGCCACTTCTCTGCCCACTCTCCCAACCTGTCCAAGTGCTTCTGCAGAGTCCCTGCTTTCTCTACACTACCTGACCAGCCACCTATTTCCGTATCATCCGCAAACTTTGCCACAAAGCCTTCAATCCCCTCGTCCATATTATTAATATACAATGTGAAGAGTAGCGGCCCAGCATCAAGCCCTGCTGAACTCAGCTAGTCACTGGCAGCCAACCAGAAAAAAACCCCTTTATTGCCACTCTTTGTCTTCTGCCATCCAGCCAACCTGCTACCATGCCAGTATCCGCCCTTTGATACCGTGGGCTCTCATCTTCCTCAGCCTCACATGTGGCACCTTATTAAAGGCTTTCTGAAAATTGAAGTAAACAACTACTGACTCTCCTTTGTCTGTCCTGCTATTTACTTCTTCATGGCACGTTCTCACATAATCATCATTTGTTCGGGTGTAGTGACTCCAACTGTGTCCCACCAATATCTCTTCCGCACATTGCCCAAAAGAAATCTTCATCTCTCCACTCAAAACTTGATTAGTTTAATATTGCCTGCATTAGGTGCTTGTAAACCGCTATTTAAGGTTATATCCACCTGTAGATTGTTCATGCGTAGGAAGGAACTGCAGATGCTGGTTTAAACTGAAGATAGACACAAATAGCTGGAGTAACTCAGCGGATCAGACAGCATCTCTAAAAGACCAAAAGTACGACTTAAATGGAAAAAGCAACTGGAGTGAAAGAGCAATAATTCTGTGTTAGTTTGCCTGAATCATGCCTGAATGAATTTGCAGCCATTGTAAATTCCTGCTTGTAATCCACCCTGAGACCAGCATGAGACATGCTCAAAAGAACATCAATAAGGGGCAATGATCAGCTTTGCTTGTGGCAATATAAATTGGAGCACATATCCCCATGTATTGACAGTAACGGAATAGTAACAAAACTAGAAGCATGTCTTGTGACGTTTTTGCTCTGCTTATGATCAACATAAGTATTCTGCTGACTTTGGTATATCTCACACGGAACAGACTGTACTCTGTTCAAATACCCCTTAAAGTACATAGAGTGTTTAACAACTCACAGGATGTGTTTATTACAGTATTTAGCTGCTTTTAATGCCTGGCTCAGTGGTAGTTGGGGCAGCACTCCATTACCGCAGGCTTCTAGGCCAGCATGGCATGCTGCATTATAGCCAATGTGCTGCACTGTACACTGCGGTGAGAAAGCAGGTCGCATAGTATTGTTCAGCACCTATTTTTATTTATGTACCTCCCAGAGTTTGGGGTTGTATCTTGAACAGCATTAATTACCTGTTCTTTTTTCCCAGCGAGTAGCTGCTGCTGAGCCACCTTCTGGAATTGCTGGAGTGTTTCTAGTAGAGGTTCTTCCCTAATGCGGTACAGTTAGGGGGGAGTGGGGAGTTCCAGGATTTAGACCTAAGGACAATGAAGAAAGAGCAAAGTATTTTAAATTAGGATGACATGTGACTTGGAGGGGAACCTACTAATGGCGCTTCCATGTACCCATTGGGCCTGGAGTTTCTCAGTGATAGAGGTCACAGATTTAGAAAGAGCCTGTCTGAGTAACTGCAGTGCATTTTGTAAATGGTGCAATTAAGCCAAGGGGTATCGATGGTGGAATTAATTAAAACATGATGTATATGGTCCTGGATGGTATCACACTTCTTGGGTATAATTGGAGTAGCTCTTATCCAAACAGGTGGAGAATAATCCATTGCACAACTGACATGTCCAGTAGAACATTGAAAGCTTCATGGTGTCCGGAAATGAATCATTTGCCTCATATACCCAGCCTCCAACATGCCTGTACAGGTCAATGGTGACATCCAAGATAGTGGGGAGCTCGGTGATGGCAATGCTGGTGAATATGAAGGACAGCTACACAAACTCTTGTAGTAGTTGGTAATAGTCATAAATATTACTTGTCACTTATCCGTCCATACTTGAATTTGTCCAAACTATAGTTTTCTCAAGATTCAAGAGAGTTTATTGTCATGCGACCCAGATATGACAATGACATTCTTGCTTTGTCCATACTTGAATTTGTCCAAGCAATAGTTTTCTGAGGAATTGAAAATTAATTAAATATTGTTTAGTCATGATGGAGTTTCACAACTTCGTACCTTTTAGAGGAAGGAAGATCATCAATGAAGCAATTGAAGATGATTGAGCCTAGATGGTTGAGCCTAGAACACTGTCCTGCAGAATTCCAGCAGTAATGAGCAGGGCATGCAATGATTGGATTCCAATAACTACATCTTTGCTAAGGTTAAATACCAACTATCAGAGTGTTTTCTCCATTTTACTAAGACTCCTTGATAATACACTGCTGTAAGATTGGGTATCAAGACTAGTCAATGTGGAGACACAAGAAACTGCAGATGCTAGTTTACAAAATAAAAGCTAAATTATTGGAATAATTCAACAGATAAGATAGCATTTCTAAAGGACATAAGGCGACCTTTCAAGTCAGGAGCAATCTGAGAGAAGGGTACCGACACAAAAAGTCATTTAACAATGTCCTCCAGAGATGCTGCCTGACGTATTGAGTCACTCCTCTTTTTGTTTATATTTTACAGTTGATCTCTAGTGGCATAGAGGCCAACTTGCATAAGAATACATTTTGATACAAGTTTTTACAACATTTATTTTTAGTTTAGTTTAATTTAGAGAAACAGCGCAGAAACAGGCCCTACATCCCCCCCAGTCCTTGCTGACCAGCGATCCCCACACACTAGCAATATCCTGCACACTAGAGACAATTTATCATTTTTACCGAAGCCAATTAACCTACAAACCTGTACATCTTTTGAGTGTGGGAGGAAACCGGACATGAGAAAAACCCGTGCGATCACGGGGAGAATGTACAAACTCCATACAGTCATCAACCCTATTCTGGAAACCCGGGTCTCTGGCACTGTAAAGCAGCAATTCTACCGCTGTGCCACTTTGTCAGAGTAATTGAGATAAGCTATTTAAAATACAAAATCCTGATTTAGTTAATTGAAGAGGTGGCATAGTAGCACAACTGGTAGGTCTAGCACTTACTCTTAATCTTAGGCACTATCTATATGGAGTTTCTATTTGTGACCATGTGGGGCTGTTCGAGATGTTCCAGATCCAACATCCTGAAGACACGGGTATCTGTAAGTCAATTGGCCACTATAGATCTACCTCTTTGATGTCCCTCGGCTTTACCTTGCACTAAACGTTATTCCCTTTTCATGTACCTATACACTGTAAATGGATTGATTGTAATCATGTATTGTCTTTCTGCTGACTGGTTAGCACGCAGCAAAAAGCTTTTCACTGTACCTGCTCTTTTGAAGGAGCCACAATTTGCCCTATCTTTAAAGTTCTGATGTTTTACTGCTCTAAAAAAGGAGAGCTCCGGGTTCCTGGCAAATGAGTTATATTGAAAAGATGTTTTTAATGTAAAAATGTAGAACATGATGAGAATATGACGTACATATGCAATAAAGCCTGCAATGTTCCATGGGAGAAAATTGTACTTTGTTCTTAATGACGTGCAATATTGAAGATTGGAGTTACGTTTTTATGCGAGCAACCGTTCACTCCATATTGTTTTTGCTGCCTGTTGTACGGCTTGAAACTCTCTCTGATGAGAAAGGCATGCCTACTGTGACATGATATCATTCACACGTTGTGAAAGATCAAGAAAGCACACATTTTACAGAAACAAACTTGAATGAACTCCTTTAGAGAAGTTTAGGGAATGCCCAATGGGATCTGGTTCTTAATGGTTTATATTCAGTTTGTTCTGGAAAGCATCGCATGGTAAGCGCTGTCAAGACACATTCAACTGATATTAGTTCCAGTTTTCATTCTCAAACAGCTAATTATGACATTCCAGCAATTATATAATCAGTAACATTAAGAAGAAAGGAATGCAATGTATTTATAAATCTGCAATGTTAGCAAAGTTAAAATAGCTGTTCCTAAACATTTCCATACGCCCTTAGACATTCTTCTCTTGTTTTATGGTGGTTGGTAAACATGATGCCAGCAGTTAATTTCTCATTGTACACAAGCTGAGTGGAATTTTCTTTTCATTCAATGGTGATATTTTCAAAGATCCACCATGAAGGCAAATATTAGTGGTAGTGTAATGTTGTGGTCGCGGTGTTGTATTATCTTATTTTGAAACGATGTGGCTGGTCTTTGGTACGGTAAGGCATCAACTCCTCCACTGTGCCGTCCTGTGCTGTTCCTCTGAATACAGACCTTTGTGAAGATCTCTTCATGATTATACTTATCATCCAAGTTAAGAATTTGAACGACCCCAACTCTGAGTTTGAGGAGCTCCTCATTGTTTGTTCTTGTGAGTGCACATTTTTCCCTTTTCTCTTGGTTTGCTGTGGCTTGTGTCCAGCTCTGCAGACTGACTGTCAGTGGTTCTGTTTTCCACACCTCCTTTATCACTGAAAACATGTGTTCTGCCACAATTGCTGCAACTTTGCTGTTTGGCTTTGGATGGTATTTGAGGCATCCTCTCAGATCTTGGTGTTTGGGTCCATATTGTGTACAGGCCTTCAATGCCCCACTTACCCACCTGTAAGAGACATTGGAGAAATGTGCCTGCTTGTAGCTTTGTGCCCTCGTGCAATGATAATGGCATCTTGGAGGGTCGACTTCCCATCCCTTCCGACAAGAGACTTCTGGATGTCTTTGCGGATTGTGCCCCATATGAATTGGTCAAACACCCTGTCATTCATCCCTTTCATATCTCTGAACTTACACATTGATGCAACGTTCTTCAGCTTTGTGAAGTAGTCATTCACAGATTCATCAGTACCTTGAGTTAGCCCTTGAAATGTGTAGCGATGTATGCAATGGTGGATCTTTGGTTAGAGGTATTATTCAAACTTATCTAAGATAACTTTTGTCTTCTCTCTATCCTCCTCTTCCTCAAATGTCCAACTGTTGAACAACTCTTGTCCCTTCTCTCCTGTCCAGAGAAACAGATAGCTAGCTTCCTCAGTGTCACGATCATTCTTCAACACATTGTTAAATATCAGGCCACATTTCTGTCTAAATCTGGTGAATGCCTTCACTATATCAGCGCCTTCCCAGTTTATTATTGGCACTAGAATGGACATATTCATTGCAGCCATGCCTGATGCAATGCCGTTCCAAATGTACATGATCGGAAAAAAAGCAGACTCAATCAGGTTACATACGTTTAAATCTACGTAGTTGCTCATTCTTTATCAACATCATATAGCAACTAAACAAAGTCAGTCAGTTGCTAAACATTTGAGTCCTCAATAGCTGGTTAAAGCATGTTTAGCACTTGTGGGTCATCGTAAGAATCTTAACCACTGCCACCATGTTATGTTTTGTGGTTGCAAAGTCCAAATAAAAAGGAACAGAAAAAAAGAACAAAACTGGATGGACAGAAATCAACCTCAAGCCCAATCTCATGATCGCAAAAGAGCACTTAGAGTAAAAGCAATCATTTCAACCATGTTATATTTTGTGGTGGCAAAGTCCAAATAAAAAGAAACGGAACAGAGCACTTTGTGTCACGGTTCACTTTTAATGGCTTCTGCTCTGCACTGCTCCGCTGTGCTCTGTGCTCTTGTCAGTACGGAGCACAAAGAGGGTGTCACTTCACTTCGGAGTCACGTAAGTGACTACGTGAAGAAGCCCGCCAGCCCACAAGCACGTCAATATGCCTAACGCATGGCGCATGACTGGCTGGGAGGTGCGTCGCTCCTCCAGTGGTAAGTTTAAAAGCCCTACAGGTAAGTTTTAAACTTATTCTGAGGTCATTTTGTTCATTAAAAATCTTCTTACAGCGTTCAAGTTCGAACTAATCATGGATAAATCCAAGCTGAAGTCCAGACGGGCCACGGGGAAACCGGCTACAGAGAACTGCTGGAGTGCGGGTAGCCGGCAGCCGTCGATTTCGCCATCCGAGTCTCTGACAGTGCGGTCAGCGACTTCAGACTTGGTGCCTGTCCAAAGCACCTTGGCAACCCTGAAAGGGGGGAAAGCCAAGGAAAAGTCTGATAGGTCTGTTTACTCAGACGAGTCAGGCCAGGAGGATTTGCCTCCTACAATGGATAGTGTCTTTGGGCGTTTATCCCCGATGGAGCACCTTATGGAAAGAATGCTCCATCATGATATGCTCCTTAAAACGGAGTTATATCAGCGCGGGTCTCCTCGGGGGCCCACGGCAGCGCCTGGTCCAGGGCTGCATAATGTCTCCTACTCTGAGGAGGGGAGCGTACAGGGTCAGTTCTGGACTGACTCCGACTTTGGAGGTATGTCCAGGGAGCATACCAGAATGATGCGCGACATACGTGAGGCACAAGAATTACCTGCCATGGCATCAAAATTTGCGATACCCTTGCAAACAGGGGAGCCACTGCAAGAGGAACTAGCTGCGAGCATAAGTTACCTCACATCGCACCAGCTGCAGGAACAGGTGATGGTGGAAACAACTGCAAAGTACCACACACCTGAAAATTGTGCTTCACTGAACGTGCCGGCTGTGAACAGTTCAATCTGGGAATATATTGGAGGGGGCATCAAAGCCCAGGAGTTGAAGCTCCAAAGAATCCTGGAATTGCTGGCTTCAGGCATTATGGCATCTGCCAGGTCTGTGGATGGGGGACCCTTGTCTGACGTACCGCAGGATGCCCTGGCGTTGATGTGCAATGCACATTTTGAAATAAACTGTTTTTGGAAGAACGGCATCTGACCTGCCTTGAACCCCAAATTTGCGGGATTGTGCAGGGCCAGCAATGTTCAGCCGCCGGATCTTCTGTTCAGAGAAGATCTATCAAAACAGGTTAAGGACCTGGATGAAGAAGCAAAAGCTGTCGGGCTGATCAATGACTAGCAAAGCTTCACCATTTCGACGGCAGCACCCCTACGCTTCCATCAGCAGTAAGCGGTTTGCTGAAACTGGTGGCAGCTCAAAAGCTGTATTCTCTGAGCAGAGGTCTTTTTTAGGCCAAGGCCCAGGCCGGCCCTGGTGGAAGATGCACAATCCAAACACTCCAGCATCCCTTTCATAGGGAAAAGGCTGAAATTAGCCAAATTAAACCCCTGTCTCACGGAGCAAGTTGGCCCACGAGTGACCCCGAGTTTTCACTCGTGGTGATCACGTACAGCCAATGTAGCGGGAACGTCGGACCTCGCGTGATCAACTTGTCCACTCGTGGCGCTAACGGCAGGTACCCGCAAAACTTGTGAACTCGTGAAAAAAGTCAAACATGTTTCACTGTTTCCACGAGTCAAATTTAGTGTTCAAGTTTAAAATTGAAACATTTAGACTCGTTGTAAGAACGTAGGGCCCGTGCGTTTAACTTAGTGATTCGTGAGTCTACCGTGGGAACTCTTTAAATTATTTCAGTGCCATTCGCGCTCGAGTCCTAATCAGAAAATTTAATTCACCCTCGACTAAATATTCTTTGCTTTTTTGGTCATTTTCGTCTTATTTTCCCCATGTGTACAATTTTATATATAATGTATTTGTGTCACATGAGCAAAATACATGAATGAACTCATTTTGTAAGTGTTTATTTTATTCAGCTTTAACATCCTAAATATGTTTTTAAAAAAACTAGGAGTGAAAAAAAAGTGTAATTACCACAGGAGTTGGAAAATCATTCTATTAGAATGATAAAAAAAAAACATTCCAACGTCTAAACACTGGGCTTCAGCCCTATCCTACCCTTTCGGGGGGTGATTACTGCAGTTATTTATTGGAAAATTATCTATAAAAACCATGGAGATGAATCAATGAACATTGGACTTTCCTGACGCGTAGATTTGGTTTTGCGGTCCGGCCAAGAGGAGGTGATGTGGACACGGTTTCAGTTATAGTTCTAGAGGAAGATTGCTTCGGATCGATGTCTCTTATGCACTCCTCAGAAGAACTGGGTGTGCTCTTCACCATTATGGCTCCCAGCCTACAGGCTTTTGATCTGAACAACTAACTTCTTCCCTATTTCTCCTCCACCCACTCCCCCACCCCCCCTATTTCCCTCTCCTCCTCGGCGCTCTTGTTCACTCACACCTTCCCTCCCTCCCTCCCTCCCTCCCTCCCTCTCGCAGGGCTTGGTTCAAAGGGGGCAACAAGCCAAGCGGGGTCTGAACCCTTTCTGAAAACGAGCGCAAAGAGAAAAAAAAAGTATTGTCAAGCGCTCCAAACTTCGTTTAAAATAAGTAAATGCGACCTTGGCTAATAATTTAAAAATAAATCCTTATACAAAACCAACACCCTACAAACTCTCTGTCTCTCACGCTGCCTGTTGCCTTGTGGGGGGTGTGTGTCGGAGAGAGGGGGTGTGGGTGTGGAGGGGACCCGATGTGAATGTTACCACTATAGGATGGCGAGGTTGGGCTCTGAGCTGCAGTGAGAGAGAGAGGGAGAGAGAGTGCGTGTACGCATCAGCAGCAAAGTTATATACAACGGGGGTATACAAAAGGCTGGAGAAACTCAGCGGGTGCAGCAGCATCTAAGGAGCGAAGGAGATAGGCGACGTTTTGGGTCGAGACCCATCTTCTTTAAGAGAAACTCAGCGGGTGCAGCAGCATCTAAGGAGTGAAGGAGATAGGTGACGTTTCGGGTCGAGACCCTTATATACAACGGGCTTGTATACGCTGGCAAGATAGGTTTCCTTTGTTCTCGTCCGGGGCTTCAGAGAGATCGGAGAGAATTAAGCCTCCCTTGCACACCACTCCCTTGCACACCACTCCTAACCCAAGAGCCTTGTCACCCCAGACAGATTAATGACGCCCCCCCCCCCCCCCAACCTCCCTCTCGCCTGGGCACCAAAGCAGCTCAGGAGGCGAACCCTGAGCTCCGTCTCCCAACAATCTGATGCGCATTTTCCCTCTGTAGGTCATATTAATAGATGCAGCCGCGCTGATTTCTATCTTTAACTCAAAGCCGCAGGATGGAGATGTTTTCTTTAACATTGTTGCTTTATCAAAACATACCTTCATTCACGGTTGGCTCAAGTGTAACGGCAGAGGAACTTGGTAACTCGGGAGAGCACCTTGGAAAATCACATAAATAACATGCCCGTGGAAACTCGGTTAAACACTTGATCATAAACTTTGAATCTCGTGCATAACCACGAGTCCATTTTTTTTCTTTCACTTGGGGTCACTGTTAGGTGGACTTGCACCGTGAGACAGGACCATTAGCTGTTTCAGCCACAGAACTCACATTTAAGAAATTGGGGTTTCTCATACATCCAGTTAAATCCAAGTTGATTCCAACTCGAGTTATTGATTATTTGGGATTTACCATTAACTCTATTAATATGTCTGTGACTCTGCCCTGGGTCAAGAGATTAGAATTATTATAAGCTTGTAACAACCTTGTTGTTATGGAGCAACCATCCATTCGACAAGTAGCCAGCGTAATTGGCAAATTAGTGGCTGTTTTACCAGCTGCACAATTTGGGCTTTTGCATTATCAAACGTTACAATGTGCAAAGGAGCAAGCACACAAATACCATTTAGGTCATTTTAACAGACCTATGCGGTTACCAGCTGAAGCTATATCAGAGTTACAATGGTGGACGACCAATATTCGGCGCTGCTCCAGTAACATTTTGGTCAGCAAACCTTCAGTTATATTACAAACTGATGCTAGTGCTCAAGGATGGGGAGCTACCAATACCATCTCTAGTTGTGGAGGCAGATGGGATGTGTGAAAGTCATCAATTCTTCAGTTACATGGTATTAACTACCTAGAGATGCTGGGGGAACTCTATGGGTTGAAAACTTATTGTGGGAATATGTGTTATGAGTCCCAAGGTTGGGCACCGTAAAGCGGATAGATAACCTGTATAAAAGCAGGTGTGAGAAGGCAAATGAGGACACAGTGCATCTTAATTCATCCCCAGATTGCTTCTGCTGGTTGTTTTATTCAATAATCATGTAAACACAAAACATTACTCTTATCATTGGTTCAGTCATCCATTTCGTCTCTCCCTAACACACCCATTTTGTTACAGTTTCACTCACAGCCCATTCTTTCCTATGTTTCCCTTGTACTTAATACACACTGTGCGATTTACACACGTATTTTTGATTTTACACTACAATAAATATTATTAGGCACTTAATTAACCTTCACTGTACATTTCTAGCAACATGCTAAAAGTTGACATTTGTCCTTTTTTCTATGCCATATCCTCATTACAACGTCTGCAACCACCACAGGTTATGGAATGACCTAATAAGAAACATGCCCATGCTAGATGTTATTATATCTTCCAACCCAGCACACAGAAACATTAACACCCAGTAACCCACTAACTTCAACATTCTTAACACCCAAAACAACACAGAAACTTCACCCAACCATATTCAAACCCCAGAAGTGCATA
Source organism: Raja brachyura (assembly GCA_963514005.1). The sequence goes on along the minus strand of OY740783.1, from coordinate 69,983,591 downwards.
TTTGTGTGGTCCTGTCAGTCTACTGACCTGTATAAAAGCAGGTGTGAGAAGGCAAATGAGGACACAGTGCATCTTAATTCATCCCCAGATTGCTTCTGCCAAGATGGGGGGGAGAGTACCTAGCTGTTTCCAGTCCCCGCAGCAACTGGAGTGACACAGAGGTTCCCCCTCACTGCTGCACCTTATAAACTACCAATACACCATCACATAAATTAAATCAATGTGGGCACACCATCTTAGGTGCGCCACATATGCATCATCTGCAAGTTCAACTACAGATTGACAACACTACAGCGGTGGCATATATTAATCACATGGGTGGAATCAAGTCAGTATCCTGTGATAATTTATCTAACCTTATTTGGCACTGGTGTATCGAAAGAAGCATTTGGATTTCAGCTACCCACTTGCCGGGTAGGTTTAATATGGTGGCGGACACCAGGTCACGAAACTTTAATGACAACACAGAATGGATGTTGGATCATAAAGTGTTTAACGACATTGTTGTTCGGTATGGAACACCGGATATCTGCATCTAGGCTCAATCACCAGTTACCAAAGTATGTTGCATGGGAGCCAGACCCAGGGGCAGTGGCGATAGATGCATTCTCACTACACTGGAGAGGAATGTTCTTTTACGCATTCCCTCCATTTTGCTTGCAGTCGGTGCTTGCAAAAGATCCACCAAGATTCTGCTTCAGGCATTTTGGTAGTGCCTGACTGGCGTGCACAGCCATGGTTCCCACAGATATTAGGAATGATAACAGAACCGTATGTAGTTATTTCCAAACGCAATAATTTGCTGGTTCATCCCGTGACTCGGGAAAGCTATCCGCTGCATGATCAAATCAATTCATTGATTTGCAGACCATAAGAAGACCTTTCCTGGGGCTCGGATTGTCAGAGCGAACTGTGGACGTGATCACTGCGGCTTGGAGGGATAGCACGAAGAAGCAGTACATCTCTTACATCAAGAGATGGGAAGTGTTCTGTTCACAGTCCAACATAACGTATGACACGGCACATATAACTGATGTCTTGGAATTTCCCTCAAAACTGTTCTTTGACAAGAGATTGAGTTATAGTGCCATTAATTGTGCCAAGAGTGCCTTGTCATCATACTTGTTGCTGGGATCGGGACACCACTCTGTCGGTTCTCACCCACTGATATCCAGATTCATGAAGGGTATCTATAACACAAATCCCCCAGGCCCAGGTACATGGAGATATAGGATGTTAACATTGTGCAAACGCTGCTTCGCCGGTGGGCTCCAGCTGCATCCTTGTCTTTGTTCAAGCTCACTTATAAAGTGGTTATGCTCATGGCGCTGGTTTCTGCGCAACGGGTCCAGTCGTTGCATAAGCTACGGCTGGACAGAATGGTTATATCTACCAATAAAATAACATTTTATGTTCATGAGCTGGTCATGCAGAGCAGACCAGGGGTGTCAGGTCTAAAACTGGAATCTATGACATACCCTATGGACCTTCGATTGTGTGTGGTCACACATATGCAACAGTATTTTAAGGCCACAAAGAACCTTAGAGGCACAAAACTGGCAATGTTTTTTAGTCATAAAAAACACACAAGGTATCAGTGCAGACCATCTCCAGGTGGTTAAGACGTGTATTGGCTTGTGCAGGAGTGGACACTGATGTTTTTAAATCTCACTCCACCAGGGCTGCAACAACATCAGCAGCGAGGGTTATGGAAGTTCTTGGTTCTTGGTTACTTGGTCCTCCAAAATATTCCAACTGGAATTTAAACTGGAGGTGGTGAAGGGAGGGGTTTAGCCAGAGAGGGTTATTGGGAAGAAAGTGCCACTTTAAATTTAGTTGCATCTGGCTGGGCAACCATGGCTTGGTGGAGATTATTCCATGCTTTAATCGTGCATGGAAAGAACAAATTGCTGTACATGTCTGTCTCTGAGGCTGGGACCACAAATTGGATTGAATGCCCTTGTCTGCTCCTAATTGGTTTGAGGTTGGTGTAGGTCTTGTGATCTATGTCTAACTGACCATTTAACATTTTGTAAAAACAGGTCAAACGGTGAGCTTCACGTCTGTCTTGGAGAGGGTTCCACGCTTCACGTCTGTCTTGGAGAGGGTTCCACCCCAGAGAATTCAGAAGTTTGGTGACACTCGCTTCTCTCTCATAGGTGTTAATAACAAACGGAGCGGCCTGTCTTTGGACACGTTCAATGGATGAAATGTTTTTATCTGTGTATGGGTCCCAAGCTGCAACCGTATCATCCAGATGAGGTCTAACAAAGTTGAAACACAGCTTCTCCTTGATAGAAGCTGAACAATGATGGAAGTTGCGCCTCAGGAAGTTTAGGACGCCTGTTGCTTTCACTGTTACATGATGAGTCCGACCATTCCAACGTAGATCATTCTGCAATTTGATGCCAAGATACTTGGTTTGTTTGGATTCTTCAAGGGTGACACCAAGTATGTTGTAAGACGTGACACCTGGATTCCTCTTTCTGTTGACACGCATGGTTTCACATTTGGAAGGGTTGAACTGCATGCCCCATTGTTGTGACCACTCGACCATAGTATCGAGATCCTTTTGGAGTGCATTTTCATCATCAGCTGACTTAATTGGACGGTACAGCAAACAATCATCAGAGAATAGTCTGGTCGTACTGGACAGAATGGACCACATCCTAGCAACTGCAGGATGGTCGAACGAGCGAACATTCCAAATTTTTTATAATAAACCCATTGCCAGGCCGGCGTTGTTTGCTAACTCAATTTTAGGTTCTGTTCTAAAGTTTACTCCCGGATATGAGGGGTCACTATTATTTTTTATATATCATTTGTTTATTAAAAGCATCAGCATGTTTTAAATCTATTTCATGTCTGAATGCATTATTAGTTTTCAATCATCTCTGGTCAACTGATGCAGTGTGTGGCATGAACTCATGTTCGCGGCATGAAATCACAGAGCTTTGAAATATTCACGTAGTCACTCACTTGACTCCAAAATAAAATAGGAAGATTAAACAAGAACTTACCAGTTTGAAGTTTGATCTTTATTTTATGAGGAGTTACGATGAGGGATTACGTGCCCTCCGCTCCAAACCCTCTTCTAATAAAGGTCATGTGGTAGTTCTAGTTTTTCAAATCTTCCTATAATCAGTTCACCAACTGTTATCTGTGATTTCACACCGCTGCTTTGAAGGTTGACGCGCATGCGGGCTGGCAGGCTTCTTCACGTAATCCCTCATCGTAACTCGTCATAAAATAAAGATCAAACGTCAAACTGGTAAGTTCTCATTTAATCTTCCTATTTAAATGGCATGTTACAACAATATAGTTTCAAAATATACCTGTAACAAAACAACAGTTGGCATTAAATCAGGAGGTTGTAAGATCAGGCCTTAGGAATAAAGAATATATTGTGGCGTCACCTGATGGTGAGACCACTTACTGTTGAACCCTTGACCCTCGTCAGTGGTTACGAAGACTGTCACGTGATGTCATGGGTTAAGGGGAGTGTCCTGCTACATCAGTAGATCTTGCCTTGAGATCATCAGTCAACAGGAAGCTGAGCTCGAGTCACCACCCTCGCTCAGCAGCAGAGGCAATAACTCAATATGTTAGAGAGTCCCAAACGCACATGTATGTCAAACCTATCTCACCAAGTAAAGTAACCATTTGATCACAAAGTTTGGACTCGCTAAAAATATATCTGTTACATAAATGTAGCCATGTACCCATCCAGTCTGTGTTCGCCACATAAAATAAGATAACTATGTCCAGTATTGAAGATATAGAGCATTGCTGGAAACGTACAATATGATCTGTTAGAATTCATAAATTCATAAGTCCTTGGAGCAGAATTAGGCCATTCGGCCCTACAAGTCTACTCCGCAATTCAATCTTGGCTGATCTATCTTTCCCTCTCAACCCCATCCCCGTGCCTTTTCCTTATAACCCCTTGCCAGAGATGCATTGTTTGAAGATTTTGAGGGTTAAATTCGGAAGCATCAAGGCAGAGTATTTTTAGATGACTATTTCAGAGACAGAAATATAGATCTCCAAAGTAGGAAGAATAATGTGAGTGGGAGAATATTGTGCGTATAATGTTAAGGCAAACCTATGGAGAGATTTGAATTTGAAGAATAAGTTTTTAAATTCAGTTTATTGAAGGGAGCCAACAGGTTGGAAAAGTACAAGCTGTGAGAAGATCCAAGCCACAATATTCTACGCAAATTCAAGTTCATGACCAGAGTTGACCGCAAAGCTAAAATAGGATAAAGTTCCATGAATCTTAAAGTCCCGGATGACATTCAATTAATTTTCCTTTGAGCAGGTGCACCTTTGGTCCAAATCTTACTCGTGTTTCACTTCGCACCTCTCTGTTCTATACATTTGAGGCAGATGAAATACTTCAAGCTTGGCTTCAGTGCAATAGTGTCTACAGTCTGGAGACATGACTAATTACTCTCTTGGAGCATAATGGCAAGACTGCAAAGGATGATTGAGACCCCAAGCCAAAATTTCCTCTTTTTTTACCAAAAAAAAGTGTGAATAATTCTGCACCTTTTAAGAGCGACTGTCAATCAAAGTGTCATCTGTGTAAATCTGCCTCCAGGCAACAAAAAACAATTTCATTACTGAGTACTTACTGTAGGAAACCACTTAATCGCAAAGCTTGTATTCTAAAGCATCCTACCGACGTATTAAAAAGATAAAGAGCCAGTTTATGTATATAAATGTGTATAATGCTGTAGAGGTGAGCTGTTTAGCTTTAAGATGAATGATGTTTAAGATTATGGAAATGGAAATAAAATTGTTAACTTGCTCACAAAGAGAGCATTTGCCAGGTTTTTAATACGGTCTGAAAAATCAAGCAGTCCACAGGGTAACCTTAAAGGCCTTGCTCAACCATTGGGAACCAGCGACTACAAATTGCTACCTGATAGTTGCACTGCTTCTGAAAGTGATATCTGTGTTAATAGAAAACCTCACAATGCTCCCCAGTCTTTTAAGCTACTTCTGGAATTTTGGGAATGCAGCAACCAATTTGTAATCAGCACACTCCCAAAAGCATAATGAAATGGAGGGTAAGATCATTTGTTTTATATTTTTGTTTTGGTTGAGCAATAAAAGTAGGCCAGAGCTCCAAAGAGAAATGTGTTGCAAAAATTCAAAGGGCTGGAGAAACTCAACAGATTTGGCGGCATCTGCAGAGGAAATCCATGGACAATGTTTCCGGTAGGGATTCTTTTTCAGTCGGGGGTGGGGGGCGGTTGTACTTTACCCATCTGGAAGATGAGGTGCTATTCATTCAGATTGCTTGTGGCCTCATTCTGTCAGTGGGGGAGGCCCAGGACAGATAGCTTAGTATGGGAATGCGAAGGGAAGTCCAAACAGCTGGCAGCCTTGAGCTCCAGGAAGACTTAGCCTGCAGAATGCAAACAAATGCGAAACATGCAGCAAACAATTGCCTAGTCTCTGGTTGGTTAGGAAAACCGCATGCAATAGATGAGGTTGGAAGAGGGGCAAGTAAACCTCTGCACTACCTGGAAGGGCTGCTGGACAGTCTGGATGGAAGTGAGAGAGAAGGTGTAGAGAATGTTTTGACCAGTGTTGTAAAAACCCAACAGATAATGTTAATGACATTAACCTTGCACTTTCGAATGATATTTCTTTGCTTGCTATCTGAGAGTGGGACTGTTTTCTCTAGAGTAGAAAATGTTGAAATTTGATGGAAGTATATAAAATGATGGACATTTTATATGCCTGGACAGACTGGAGTGTGGAAGGCTGTTCCCATTGCTGAAAGGGTCAAAGACTGAGATTCACAGGTATGAAACAAAAAGAAAGAGGATTAGCAGCGATATGATGAGAAAGATATTTATGTAAGCGTGATTGGAATCAGAAATAGTAGAAGTAGGTTTCAAAGAGGCCTTCAAGAGCGAATTAGATAATCAAATGGTGAATATCTATTTGCAAAACTCTGAAGAAAAGGCCAGGTTCTTGAAATAGGTAGTTTCTCTGGTGGAGAGAAACCCAGCCATTTTCTTTTACTTAAAGAGAGACTGGAGCAATTTTGTGAATGTGCACACACACAAACTGAGCCTCACCAGTCGTATGTGCCTGGAATGACGATTTTGGTATATGATTTTCCAAGTACGCATGCCCAAAAAGTACTATGCCTGTGTAAAGCTTCTTGACAGGAACTAAATCAAAATGACCCCTAATATTCCTGGGAAATTGCTCTCCACATTACTGCCTTGTGGCCCGTCGTTACAGAAATCAGGGTTTGCTCATGTACCTCCTGTTCCTAACATGTTCCTGTAGCTGGCCTACAATAGCTTCTTGTGGTATTAATCCAAAAATATTTGACTTCATTCAATCTGCTTCTTGATGCAGAGATTCCCTATTATATTGTCTGGTCCCTTTTTTAAAAATGATAAGCAGAAAAAATACAAGAGCAGCTCAATATTTGAAATACATAGTGGAATTACAAAGCTAAACAAACTAGAGAATTCCTAGTTTGATCTAATACGTATGATGTTTTCCAATCTGCATGAGATAGTTGTAAATGCAAATAATTGACCATTGGTTCCAAAAAGAGAAGACATTGGCCAGATTCCTGCCTTTAAAGGCAACTGTGACCTAATGTGACACTAAGAAGCCAGAGCAAGCTGCCAGAGGAAGTGGTTGAAATGGATACATTAACACCATTTAAAGGCCATTTGAACAGTTGCAGAGTTAGGAAAGGTTTAGAGGGATATGAGTCAAATGCAGGCAAATGCGACCATTGAAGATAGGCAATTTGGTCGGTGTCGCAAGTTGGGCCATTTCCATGCTGTTTGACTCCATGACTCTATAGAGGACACATGGAGGATTGGGTTTAAATATTACGGGTCCATCAGTTCTGTCCAAGTTCATGAGTAAAATTGATGACCTGGGAACGACACTCACAGCTGGAGTATTATCAGACTAAGATGGCAGCCTTCAGCATATGGCACTGCTGGAGCAGAGAGACTTCCCCTACACCAGTTATGCGTCGTCAATGAATTAATCTTTATATTTTCTGTGTGGCAAATGTAATGGGAAAATCAATGAAAAAAATGTTAAAGAAGTTAAGAACTAAAATAATTAAAGGTTTATTCTATATTTTACTTGTATTATTGATTAAAGTTACTTGGGTTATATGCTTATAATTAATAATGCTGAAAACATTGCATTTATATGACACATCCTAATTTAAAAGCAACATAAAACATGATGCAGACAATTAAGTACATTTTTATAGTGCCATAACTATTGTAATGTCTGGAAACAAAGATGTCTATCCATGCACAACAGGTGCTACAAACACAATGGAATTAATTTATAAAATAAATATTTTTTATTTGATTGTGTAGGAAGGAACAGCGGGTGCTGGTATAAGCCTTGATTAGTACAGGTGTCAGAAGTTATGGGGAGAAGACACGTGAATGAGGTTAGGAGGGAGAGATAGATCAGCCATGATTGAATGGTGGACTTGACGTGATGGACCGAATGGCCTAATTCTATTCCTATTCCTTATGATCTTATAAGCCAAAGATAGACTCAAAATGCTGGAGTAACTCATCAGGACAAGCAGCATCTCTGGAGAGAAGTAATGGGTGACGTTTCGGCAGCTCCAACAGCAGCGCCTCTGTGCCACCCACTTGCTGAAGTGAAACTGTTGACAACCTTTCGGAGATTATTGTTGAGTCCATTTTCAAGATACACAAAACTAAAGAATGTGTCTGCCCTGCTGTCTCCTTCCCCTGAGCTAGCAATGTACCATTCTGCATTCCATTTGTAATCGTCCTCTTTGATCCGTGCTTTCACACTTTACCCTTCCATCTCTCTAGTCCCACTTACACGACTTTTTCGGTGACATGTAGAAAATTCAGTGGCGACTAGAAAGATGCTACGACGCTTTGGCCGACTGAGGAGACTACTCACGACCATACAGGTGACACCCTGACGACATGTCGCAAGGTGAAGCCTTTATGGTCGTGAGTAGTCGCCCAAAGAGTCGTACCTTGTTCTGGTCGCCGCTGGATTTTCAACATGTTGGAAATGTTTGGCGACCTGTAACGACCTATGACGGGTGCCGGCAGTCGCCGAAAAAGTCACGTAAGTGGGACAGGCCCTTATGTCTCCCTGCGCCCTGATTCTATTGTCCTGTTCCACTTAGGCGATTGCAGGAGACTATGCAGTTGCCACATGGTCGCCACATGTTCGCAGGTGGTTGCCGGGGAGTCGCCGTCATGGTCGCGAGGAATTCCCGCATTCTGGGAACTAGTCCTGGTCTCATTATAGTCATGTTGAAAAATTAGCGACAACTAGAATTAAGTCGCCATGGAGAGTAGCGAGAATTTTCATGCTCTAGGTGGGTCGCCAGAAGGTCCTAGTGGGTTGCCAGGAGGTTGAAGGTTCTCGTAGGTTGTCCTAGGTTGTAGCCGTCTTAATTACAGTGCCAACCTTCCTGTTCATCGCAGTATCACCTTGGCTTTGCACCGTGTGAATTTTACTCAGACAGCGCTCCTCCCACTTGCCCTGATCCCCACCTTCATAATGGGCTGGTGAAGGAAGCGATGTGTGTGTGTGTTTGTGTTCCACTCTGACAGTTGCTGTTCCATTTGCCGGTTTTTCAGGCGACTGCTGGCAACTTGACAGTCACCGGCAGTCGCCTGAAAAATCGCCTAAATGGGACAGGCCCATCAGTCTGAAGAAGGGTCTCGACCCGAAACGTCACCTATTCCCTCTCTCCAGAGATGCTGCCTGTCCCATTGAGTTACTCCAGCATTTTGTGTCTACCTTAATTTATTTAATTGAGGGACAATCATCAGCAAGGACCTTTTGGATCGGTGCCATGGGACATTTCAATTGCAGTTTCAAATGCTGACTCTTCCCAAAAAAGTGCATGAGTAGACAGCTGATTCACCCTGTGCACAGCGATCTGACTGATGTTGCTGTCACTAGAAACAGTTTGCAAGGAAGCAGAAGTACAAACATTTAAGCCCAACATGACCTTCACTGTTACAGATACTATAGTGCGGCAAGGGAGCATAATACTTCCATTGTTTATCTCTATACCAATTATTGCTCTGAAATTTGGCAGCAAAGTAGTGGTTCTTTCCCTTTTCCAATGCAGTCCCTTTATTCACTGTTCCTGTGTGAGGTTAAGGTATGATGATCAGAACAGAGCTCACAGACCATTCACCTTCACATTGACCATTGCACTGTAAATCCTTGGTGTAAAGTGCCTTGTCAATCTACAAATTCAAGTCACAGAGGAGAATGCTGCTGCTATTTGCAGTAGGCACCTGGCCAATATGGCGTCATGTGCATTCTGGTGCAGAATGTTATAATGTTGAATGTGACGCTGCACCACATGCGCCACTTCTAAAAGCAGATGGAAATATGTTGCCGTTTCTAACCCATTATGTGCAGAATGCCAAGCAATCTGCAGTAAACATAAACCATCCCAAAGGTTGCAAAGAGTGTAATACCATCTCTGCATTTTTACAGTACTGCTATGCGATCCGACATGTCTGATGATAACGCAAATCATAAAGGGGATCACATTTTGACTGGTTGAATCTTTATTGCAAAAGTTTCTCTAAACCTGTTTCTGTGTTTAAGGACAAAGCACATAATGAATGAAGTTATTTGGGGACTGTGCAGGAAAGTGACTTTGGTTAAAGGATCAACCATGATCTTCTTAAATGCCAGGGCAGGCTCAGGGGTGTATGGTTTTAGAATTAAGACATACAGCATGGAAACAGGACAGCACAGTGGTGCAGTGGTAGAGTTGCTGCCTTACAGAGATCACAGCACCAGAGACCCAAGGTTTGATTCAGACTGCAGGTGCTGTCTTTTTTTTAAAATAACTTTATGTTTGGTTTTCATGTTATAAACACAAATTTATACACACCAACAAACAGTACCGAACAGTACAAAACTTATATACCCCCCTCCCCATCCCCAAGGCTCAAAAAAGAGAAAGAGAAAAAATAATAATAAAAAAAGGACAAAAAAAAGAAAAAAGGCAGAGTCTTTGTGTTCAAATGTTACATGTTAACAACAGCAACATACAAATATAAATAAATGATTATGACTTTCTAGACAATATTTTCAGTTAAAGGAAAATCTTTAATACAATCTATAAAAGGGTTCCAGGTCAGAGTGAAATTTCTGCAGACCTTGCACCGTTTATACCAGATTTTTTCCAAGGGTAAAAAGGAGAGCACCTTGCAAAAAAGATGGAGCTTTTTTTGACTTCCAGTTGAAACGGATAAGCCTGCGAGCAACCAATGATACAAATGCTAAAGCATTTGCTTGTAAAATTGTAAGCTTACAGTTTAGGTATGATGAGATTAGTCTATCTAATTGCTGAAAAGTTGTTTTAGGTATGAACATGGGGATCATTTGAAAAAGATAAAGAAATCTAGTCATTTGAACGATATTGATGCGGCCTACTAATGAGAGTGGTAGTGTTGACCATTTTTTGATATTTAAGGTTCTGACAAATAGTAATGATAAACATATGATCAACAAAGTCATGAAAATCTGTTCTAACTTATGAACATGTGTTGCTCCTGGAATAGGGATGTTCTGTGGATACATTGTTGATTCTCCCGACAAAATATTTCTGGGGTTAGGTGGGGTGGAATTGCAAGTTAAGGATGGGCTGGCATTTGGATCCCTGTATCCATGTGTCAGCATTATATTTTATTGTGTGTTATTTTGAATCCCAACACATGTTTCAAATCATTAACTGATTTTCAAAATATCTCCTCATTCCAAAACTTGGTGGAAACTTTGGTCACTGCAATTGCCCAGCCTTTTCAATAGGCTTCTGTTGTCTGCTCTGTTGTTCTGTTTCCAGTAAATGTGTCATTCCGTCTCATAGGCTGGCCCATTGGAACAGCCAATTCAGTCTCGGTGATCCACACCCAATTTATACCTTTCCTTTCAGTCTGGTGCAGTTACCAGAAATATAACGAACATTGGCATAAATCAAAGTGACTCATTCCTGGTCCCAGAAGCTGTGAATGTGAATTATTTCATCCAGTACTTTCGGACAATCCTTTACTGTTTGCAAACCAATGAGCATTAATACTAAAACAATTTATTTAAATACGGATTATTGATTTCTCTCTGCAAATTTAACTCAGTAATAAACAGCAGCAAGAATCAACATTTATATAGTGAATTTTACAAAAACCTGCAATGCATAAAATTGGCAGCTGTGTTTAAAATTTTGCAACAGTGCCTACATTTCACAAAGCCAGTTCACACTTGCTGGTGAGAACATTGAAAGACATAAAAAGCTGGAGTACTTTAGCGGGTCAGACAGCATCTTTGGAGAAAAGGAATAGATGACGTTTCAGGTCGAGACCCTTCTTCAGACTCAGAATTTCTTCAGAACTTTTGAGGTGGTTAGAGAATGCTTCACAAATGCAAATCTTTCTTTCTCCTTTCTTTCTCTTCTAATGTGGCAGAATGCAAGCGTATTATTTCTAAGTTTGACACAAAGTAATTGAAGGCAATAATAAGGCTGATGACCAAAATAAGATCATAAGATCATAAAACCCTGATTAAGGACTCGGCTTGTTGAGCAGGAGATAAAGTTAGTAAAAGGTAAAGGAATTAGGGAAGGAATTCCAAAGATTAGGGCAAGCTAACAGGAAACACATATCTTTCAGCCACTTATGATTGAGCAATAAGACAAACTCAATTTTTGTTTAAATATAATGAGGAAACTGGATTGGCACATTAACATGCCAGGGATTTCTGAAGAAGCTACATTTTAGATTGCAGACAGATTCTGAAAAATGTCAGTTTTGCTGAGCTGGCTAATTATTTTCATCTTAAGCAATGTCATTGCTAGAACTGAGAGCAGATTCAATTATTTAACTATCCAGAATAAACCCATTAAAGGCATGGAACAAATATCATATAGAGTTACAGTTCTACTTAAGCATTTCCCCTCTGTTTAGATTTTTATCTCGATTTGCTGCTTTCTATCCCAATGAATCTGTCTGTTTCACCATTAATTTTAGTTTAGTTTAGAGATGCAATTTGGAAACAGGCTTTCGGCCCACCAAGTACACGCTGACCATTGATCACCTGTTCACACTAGTTCTATGCTATCCCACTTTCTCAACCACTCCCTGCACACTAGGGGACAATTTACAGAGGCCATTCAACCCTTAAACCTGCATGTCCTTGGGATATGTGAGCAAGCTGGAGCACCCAGAGGAAATCCACATGGGCACAGGGAGAACATGCAAACTCCACACAGACAGCACCAAAACTCAGAATCGAGCCCCAGACTCCGGTGATGTGAAGCAGCCCTCTACCAGTTGCATTAATGTGCCATCTAACCTTTACCTAATCTATCGGAATAAGTTTTCAGATTTGCGATTAATTTAACAAATGTGAAAATCTGCATATTTACTTGTAGGATAGGGTATTTCAATTACTCTCTGGTTATGCATAATGTCAACTATGAATTTGTCAAATTACCCTTTCCATAGCACACATTTATAGCCCACTGTCATGTTGCCAGTGGCTTTGATGTTACTGGTTGCAAACCAATTTGAAAGATGAAGCTAGTGACATACAGTGCATGTCATACAAGTAAACATCAGTTTAAATAGACAGACAACCACTTTGCTATGCTCTGCCAAACCTTTTGAATATCCAATATATAAACACTCAGATGTGATGGCAACCATTTGGAACAAAGCTTCATGCAAATTATTCCTCCATTTGACCTTTTAAAAACCACATTGGATATTTCCCCTTTGAAATCTGTGATTTTGCAATGAAACGGATGTACAAAAGCCATCTAATAATGTCTGAAAACAGCCAATGATCCCAAAATGCTAACGCTTAGGCCCAAGTTCCACCTGATAGAGCATAAAACAGTACAGCACAAGAACAGGCCATTCTTGCCCACAATGTCTGTGCCAAACATAATCCCAAGGCAAATTCTTATCTGCCTGGACATATTCCTTATCTCTCTATTCCTTGCATATCTATGTGCCTAACTAAAAGAATCTTAAATGCCACTATCGCATCTGCTTCCACCAGCAGCCCAAATTAGGCCTTTGATCTCATTTAAACCAAACCAGAATTCTGAAGACAAATGCTTATGAAGTCAAAATTTTAAATTGTGCTTTTTCAAAAGAAATGACCTTACTGTACCGGCTCAAAGTGGTAAAGTGCAAACTTTCCCATTATGCCAAGTGTTGAGATCGTAATTTAGTTGCACTGGAGAATTTTCAGTGAAAACCAACCACTTCCGTGAAGAACTCAAAACTAATATAAATCAAACTAAGCTTCACACGTTGGTTGATGCAAGATAATGAAAGAGTGAACTCATGCGCCAGTAACAAAATCAGTAAGGAGATTAAAAATTAAATTAAATATAATCCCCATTAATTTGTCCAAATAATATAGGAAAGAGAGAAGCAAACTTGAGTGGGTGTCTAATGAGATACTCTTCTGGACATAAAGAAAGTTTTTCCACACAAAGAGAGTTGAAAGTATTTTCAAACCATGATGTGACTGGAATTATTTCATTTTACTTGAGTATCCAGAAGCTGTGTAAAAATTCCCCTGTTAGAATTACAAAAATAATTTACTTTCTCAACAGGTACCTTTAGTTACTTTGGATCACTTTCTCAAGCAGAACTTTAAACAATCAGTCATCTCTGCTCTGGCACAGCTATTTATTGCAACCAACAGACTTGGAATGTATATTGGCAAGTTATTACTAAATGCTGATGGGCTGATAATTACAATGTTATGTTTGGAGTCATTCAACCATTTAGAAAAGTCAGCTAAGGTTAAATTTAGTCTGAATTTCAGCTTCTACTTGTCAGCTGATCCATGATTGCCAGAATAAACATACACATTGATGGGCTGGTCTTTCTTTGCGCTGGAACAATCCTAATTATTGTCAATACAAAGCTGTTTTGACCAGCTGCCAATGAACCTCAAAAGTAGTTTGTGCTAACAATGCCAATATTTAATGTTTATCCCTTTCTGCAATGCTTATTAATTCAGATTATGATCACCAAAGACAAAGTTACCTCCAGATTTTACTGACATTATGTTGAAACTGGAAACAATGCTAGGAATTCTGGGTAGGCATTATATTACACAGACTTACAGAGTTGCTGTCAGCAATTGAAAGTGCCTCCATAGACAGTCACGTTGTTTAATATAAGCAAGGGAAAAAAAGTGATGTGAAGGGCATGGACCAACTATCCTTGCTGGGTACACAAAATGCTGGAGAAACTCAGCGGGTGCAACAGCATCTATGGAGAGAAGGAGATAGGCAACGTTTCGGGCCGAAACCCTTCTTCAGACTATTCTTGCTGTTTACTACCCTGTTATGCTTTGAAATGTACATTATGTGTAAGTAAAGTGGTACACAACAAAAACTCCAAATATCAATAGACAATACGTGCATGAGTAGGCCATTTGGTCCTTCGAGCCAGCACCGCCATTCAAAGTGATCATGGCTGATCATCCATAATCAGTACCCCGATCCTGCCTTCTCCACATATCCATTGACTCCGCTAACCTTAAGAACTCTATCTAACTCTCTCTTGAAAGCATCCAGAGAACCGGCCTCCACCACCCTCCGAGGCAGAGAATTCCACACTCATAACTCTCTGTGTGAAAAAGTATTTCCTCATCTCTGTTCTAAATAGCTTACCCCTTATTCTGAAACTGTGGCCCTTGGTTCTGGACTCCCTCAACATTGGGAACATGTTTCCTGCCACTAGCGTGTCCAAACCCTTAATAATCTTATATGTTTCAATAAGATCCACTCTCATCCTTCTAAATTTTAGAGTATACAAGCCCAGCCGCTCCATTCTGTCAACACATGACAGTCCTGCCTTTCCGGGAATTAACCTTGAGATCCTACGATTCACTCCCTCAATAGCAAAAATGTCCTTCCTCAAATTTGGGGACCAAAACTGTACACAATATTCCAGGTGTGGTCTCACTAGTGCCATGTGCAACTGCAGAAGGACCTCTTTGCTCCTATACTCAACTCCTCTTGTTGGTATGACCATTTGCTTTCTTCACTGCCTGCTGTACCTACATGCTTAATTTCAGTGACTGATGAACAAGAAGTCCCAGATCTCATTGTACTTGCCCTTTTCCCATCTTGAAATCATTTAGATAATAATCTGCCTTCCTGTTTTTGCCACTAAAGTGGATAACCTCACATTTAACCACATTAAACTGCAGCTGCCATGCATCTGCCCACTCACTAAATGTGCCATTAGGAGGCAGTGACCATAACATGGTCAGGTTTAATCTACAATTGGAGAGGGAGAAGAGTAGATCAGAGGTGTCAGTGTTGCAGTTGAATAAAGGGGACTATGGGGCCATGACGGAGGAGCTGGCCAAAGTTGACTGGAAAGATACACTAACAGGGATGACAGTGAAACAAAACTGGCAGGTGTTTCTAGGAATAATACAGAAGGTGCAAGATCAGTTCATTCCTAGGAGGAAGAAAGATTCCAAGGGGAGAAAGGGACGGCCATGGCTGACAAGGGATGTCAGGGACAGTATAAAAATTAAAGCGAAGAAGTACAACATAGCAAAGATGAGCGGGAAGCAAGAGGATTGGATAATGTGTAAAGAACAACAGAAGATAATCAAAAAGACAATACGGGGAGAAAAGATGAGGTACAGGAAACAAAGTGTAGCGATTAACGGGTCCCTTTCAGAATTGCAGGCAGTGACTAGTGGGGTACCACAAGGATCGGTGCTGGGACCGCAGATATTTACAATATACTTCAATGATTTAGATGAAGGGATTCAAAGAAACATTAGCAAATTTGCAGAAGACACAAAACTGGGTGGTAGTGTGAACTGTGAGGAGGATGCTATGAGAATGCAGGGTGACTTGGACATGTTGGGGGAGTGCGCAAATGCATGGCAGATGACGTTTAATGCGGATAAAATGTGAGCTTATCCACTTTGGTAACAAAAACAGGAAGGCAGATTACTATCTAAATGGCATCAAGTTGGGAAAAGGGGAAGTGCAACGGGATCTGGGGGTCCTTGTACATCAGTCTATGAAAGTAAGCATGCAGGTACAGCAGGCAGTGAAGAAAGTGAATGGCATGTTGGCCTTTATAACAAGAGGAATCGAATATAAGAGCAAAAAGGTCCTTCTGCAGTTGTACCACACCTAGTGAGACCACACCTGGAGCATTGTGTGCAGTTTTGGTCCCCTAATTTGAGGAAAGACATTCTTGCTATGGAGGGAGTGCAGCGTAGGTTTCCAAGGTTAATTCCCGGGATGGCGGGACTGTCATATGCTGAGAGAATGGAGCAGCTGGGCTTGTACACTCTGGAGTTTAGGATGAGAGGGTATCTCATTGAAACATATAAGATTGTTAATGGCTTGGACACACTTGAGGCAGGAAACATGTTACCGATGTTGGGGGAGTCCAGAACCAGGGGCCACAGTTTAAGAATAAACCATTTAGATCGGAGACGGGGAAACACTTTTTCTCGCAGAGAGTGGTGAGACTGTGGAATTCTCTGCCTCAGAGGGCGGTGAAGGCAGGTTCTCTGGATGCTTTCAAGAGAGAGCTAGATAGGGCTCTTAAAAATAGTGGAGTCAGGAGATATGGGGAGAAGGCAGGAACGGGGTACTGTTCGTCAGCCATGATCACGTTGAATGGCGGTGCTGGCTCGAGGGGCCAAATGGCCTACTCCTGCACCTATTATCTATTGTCTATTGTCACCCAACATGTCCAAGTCACCCTACATCTTTATAGCATCCTCCTCGCAGTTCACACTACCACCCATGCTTGTGTCATCTGCAAATTTGCTAATGTAACATTTAATCCCTTCATCTAAATCATAAATATATATTGTAAATAGCTGCGGTCCCAGCACCGAGCCTCACGGTACCCCAATAGTCACTGCCTGCCATTCTGAAAGAGACCCGTTAATCCCTACTCTTTGTTTCCTGTCTGCCAACCAATTTTCTATCCATGTCAATACCCTACCCCCTATACCATGTGCTCTAATTTTGCCCACTAATCTCCCATGTGGGACATAATCAAATGTGTTCTGAAAGTCCAGGTAAACTACATCCACTGGCTCTCCCTTGTCCATTTTCCAAGTTACATCCTCAAAAAATTCAAAAAGATTAGTCAAGCATGAATTCTCGTTCATAAATCCATGCTGACTCGGACCGATCCTGTTACTGCTGTCCAAATGTGCCACTATTTAATCTTTTATAATTGACTCCAGCATCTTCCCCACCACCGATGTCAGGCTAACTGGTCTATAATTACCTGTTTTCACTCTCCTGCCTTTCTTAAAAAGTGGGTTAACATTAGCTACCCTCCAATCCACAGGAACTGATCCTGAATCTATAGAGCATTGGAAAATTATCACCAATGCGTCCACGATTTCTAGAGCCACTTCCTTAAGTACCCTGGGATGCAGACCATTAGGCCCTAGGGATTTAACAGCCTTCAGTCCCATCAGTCTACCCAGCACCATTTCCTGCCTAATGTGAATTTACTTCAGTTCCTCCGTATTCTAGATCCTCTGGACACTATTACATCAGGGAGATTGTTTGTGTCGTCCTTAGTGTAGACGGTTCCAAAGTACATGTTCAACTCGTCTGCCATTTCCTTGTTCCCCATAATAAATTTGCTCTTTTCAGTCTTCAAGGGTCCAATTTTGGTCTAAACTATTTTTTTCCTCTTCACATACCTAAAAAAGTTTTCACTGTCCTCCTTTATGTTTTTGGCTAGCTTACCTTCATACCTCATCTTTTCTCCCCATAATTGCCTTTTTAGTTATCCCAAAAATTATCCCACAAAAGCTTATTTTATGTAAGGAAGAAATGTCAAATAAATATTTCTAAAATACACTGCTTTTTTAAATTGATAATACGAAAATTGTCGTAGTTTTATGATATTTTTGCATATATTAGGTATGTTACAAAACTTACTTTCAGAGGTGTTGCAGTTCTGCCACTGGCCGTGTGCGTGACTTTGGCGCCTTTGAGGGGCGGGGTTAAAATGCGGTTTTCCAATGCCTTCGGAATTATATTTTCTCGGGGTGCGAGCTTTTGCTAAAGATCCGTTCCGACTGCCGGTAAGTGAAATTGTTTTTAAAAAATCGCCCGACAATTTCAGCGCTGGATTAAAATAAAATTGAGCTTCTAATGCCGTGAACGCCGACAACAGGGACTGATTTTACGTAGGGGACAGGTAAAGGAAAGCTGTTTATTTTTACATATCAACTTGCTTGTTAAGATGACAATTAAACTTGCATGTTGCGAAATGGTGATTTATTCCCCATACGAACCGGTAGTGTTTTTCCTGCCGATATGGGGTTTAAATTCACCACAACCGCAACGTTCCAATCCATCGCGTTCCATAAAATACCACTCGCAAGTTGGTTTAAATGGCCATTAATTTACGGGCATTAAACACTAAACTCCTTCAATTTGGCCTATAAATTCATGACAATGAGATTTAAAAATCATGTTATATTGTGAATTATTGTGTGAATGTTATTTGGACACTTAGGCTTTTTAAAAAATGTTAATATTTTCTTAAGAAATGGATAGATGTTTAGATCTAGTTATTGAATTTTGTAATTAGCTACAATTGGGTAACTAACTAATTATATGATTTAATTTCAGGTCATCCAAGTAAGATTGTTTCATATTTGTTTCAGAATGCTTCAATCTATAATAACTGAAAATGTATTTCATTTCTCTTAATTAAAAAAAAAAGTTATTTTGACTGTCCTCGATCACAACTTTTGTGTTAAGTCAATGGAAAAGCAATAGGGAACAAGATGCTAATTTCCGAGTATGAAAATTGCCATAACATTTTTAATACTGAAGATATGAAAGTGAATTAGGTGTCAAACTAAACTTCTTTTTATGCTTTATCTGATGGGATAAATTGCACACTTGATTTTTAAAATCTCTAAATTTTGTAACATTGCTACATATATCCTGATATTTGGAGCATTTTCTAGCCTTTATCCTTTCCTCTCTAAAATGCTAAAATTCTGACTTCCCTTTCCTGATTTGCCATCTGACAATATTCAACCAGCTTGATGACATTGATGTTGTTGGATCTCAGGGAGCAGTGGTGTCTGATAGTAACTCCGCCTGGAAAAAGGAAATCCACATTGCAGAGATTAATTACTTTCTTTGGGCAAAATCCACACAATTCCCTCTCCCCAATAAATGTCGCCAAACCCACTGAGCCTCCAGCAGTATGTTTGTAGCTCCAGATTCCAACACTCTCTTGGGTCTCCATAATAAATGCCAGCCTTGCCAACAGTAGACAGAATAATTTAAAAAACCCATCAGATTTCAGAATCCGAATTTTGCAATTTTTACATCAATCTTCACATCCTAGAAATAGGTCAGGAATTTAAAGGGAAGGGGGAACTTAGGAAAATAAAAATCACCAGGCATATAGTACTGACTAATTTGTTGGAAATGCAGGTGGACAAGTCGCTGGGCTGCTGATGAACTTCATCTTAGCATCTGGAAGAAGTAGCTAATGAGATAGATAATGAATTGGTTTTCGTATAGGATGGAACTGCAGGTACACCAAAGATAGACACAAAAAGCAGGAGTAACTCAGCAGGTGAAGCAATATCTCTGGAGAAAAGGAATAGATGATGTTTTGGGTCGAGACCATTCTTCCTTGGTTTTTATTTTTGCGTTAGTTTTTGTTGTTTTCAGAATTCCCTCAACCTGAGTGAGGTTCCATTTAGTTTGATACAAAATGTAAAGCCAATGTTAAAAAATGGAGGGAGACCGAAATCAGGAAATGCCACTTTGTTCATAGGAAAGACTTTAAAAGCTATTACTGAAAACATTACAGTGAAACACTTAGAAAAATTCAAGGTAATCAAAAAAAGTGAACATGGATTTGTGAAAGGAAAATCATGTTTGGCCAGTAGTTGAAGTATTTTAGATAAGTACCATGTGCTGTAGATTTAATGGGGACTTGTGGATGTACTCATTGCTTTTTTTTTGTAAACATAAATGTGTTGGTATGCTTATAACACATGAGTGTTGTCTGCTATACATCAATCTGGCTTTAATTTTTTTGGAGGTGCCAACATGTAATTACATGAAAAAAACACTGGATGTACAAAACCTAAAGTCTCAGAAGTACTTGTTAAGGTGGTGCATCAAAGCCTATGATAGACAAAAGTGCTGGAGAAACTCAGCAGGCGCGGCAGCATCTATGGAGTGAAGGAAATAGGCAACGTTTCGGGCCGAAACCCTTCTTCAGACGAAGAAGGGTTTAGGCCCGAAACGTTGCCTATTTCCTTCACTCCATAGATGCTGCCGCACCCGCTGAGTTTCTCCAGCACTTTTGTCTACCTTCGATTTTCCAGCATCTGCAGTTCCTTCTTGAACTCAAAGCCTATGATAGAAGGTACAAGTTCATGGTGTAGATGTTAACATAATAGCATGGATACAAGATTGGATATTTGGGAGGAGACAGAGGATAGGCATGAACAAGTCGTTTTCCTCTTCAAAAGATGTAACAAATAGTGTGCCTCAGGGGTCAGTGCTGAGACCATAACATTTTGGACTTGATTTAAAGACTTGGATGAAGACCTTAATCGGACTTTGCCAAAGGTTTTCAAGTAGGTCGACAAGATTTTCATTCGACAAGGTTCCGCATGGTAGGCTGTTCTGGAAGGTTAGATCACATGGGATCTTTGGAGAGATAGCTGAATGGATAGCAAATTGGCTCCATGAAAGGAAGCAGAGAGTGGTGGTGGAAGGTTGCTTCTTGGACTGGAGGTCTATGACTAGTGGTGTGCCTCAGTGTTTGGTGCTGGGCCAGTTACTGTTTGTCATCTACATCAATGATTTGGATGAAACCATAAAGGGCAAGATTAGCAAGTTTGCTGATGATACAAAAGTGAGTGGTTTTGCAGATAGTGAAGATTGTTGTGAAAAATTGCAGCAGGATCTGGATCGATTGGCCAGGTGGACAGAGGAATGGTTGATGGAATTTAATACAGAGAAGTGTAAGGTGTTGCATTTGGTAAGTCAAACAAGGGCAGGAGCTGCACAGTAAATGGTAGGACCCTCTGTGGTGTTGTAGAGCAGAGAGATCTAGGAGTACAAGTGCATGGTTCCTTGAAGGTTGAGTCGCAGGTAGATAAGGTGGTCAAAAAGGCTTTTGGCACTTTGGCCACCATCGGTCAGAGTATTGAGTATAGAAGTTGGGAGGTCACGTTGCAGTTGTCAGAGATGCTGCTGAGACCGCATTATGAATATTGTGTTCAGTTCTGGGCACCATGTTATAGGAAAGATATTGTCAAGCTTGAAAGGGTTCAGAAAAGATTTACGAGGATGTTCCTAGGACTAGAGGGTGTAAGCTATAGGGAGAGGTTGAGTTGGCTGGGTCTCTATTCCATGGAGTGCAGGAGGATGAGTGGGGATCTTATAGAGGTGTACAAAATCATGAGAGGAAATAGATAGGGTAGATGAAAAAAGTCTATTGCCCAGAATAGTGGAATTGAGGACCAGAGGGCACAGATTCAAGGTGAAGAGGAAAAGATTTAATAGGAATCCAAGTCTTTGAATGTTTTTGTGGTAGATGTAGATACGATACGGTATGATACGATACGTTAGAACTTTATTTATCCCAAGAGGGAAATTGATCTTCCAACAGTCATAAAACACAAAATACATGAATGTGACGAGTGGAAAGGATTGGGGATGTTGAGGGGAGGAGGGGGGGGGGGGGGGGGGGTAGTCAGTCTACCCCGTGACATGAGTTGTACAGTTTGATGGCCACTGGGAAGAAGGATCTCCTGTGGCACTCTGCCCTGCATCTTGGTGGAAGTGCTCCTCAGGTTAACCAGTGTGTCATGCAGGAGGTGAGCAGTATTGTCCAGGATGCCCTGCAGTTTGAGGAGCATCCTCCCCTCCAAGACCACCTCCCTAGATAGATAGGTTCATGATAAGGAAGAAAGTGAAAGGTTACCGTAGGCCATCTGGAATGTGGAATTGAGGCTGCAATCAGATCAGCTACATTCTTAAATGGTGGATCAAGATCATGGGACTAAATGGCTTACTCCTGGTCCCAATTCATTTGGTGGGATGTTCATGATGTATGGCAAACACAAATCTCAGTTCAACATTACACTCAGCTAACTACAAGAGGAAATCATTTTCCAAGAGATTTCTTTATTTAAAATGTGTAATACACAATAAATGATTGGATTTAATTGCTGTGAATTGTGCTGCATTTCTAATAAGGACAAATGGTAATATGGAGAATTAATTTGAGTAAAGGATAAGGGCTCTGATAGGAAGAATTTGTCAGTGAAACTTGTTTTATTAAAATGGGACGCACAGTAATAGCTTTCTGAGAGGGATTGTTCCCATATTAAAATCTCTTCTATAGTTATAAATTGAATTTTTTTTAAAAGATAATAATGATAATCTCTGTTAGGAATCATATCCAACAGTGCAACTTAATGTAAAATCTCTGCTCTTGTGCTCGCAAGAAATTAGAACTCAAGTGGAAACCTTGAATGCAGTTGAACTGCCTTCCGTTAGTATCATTCAACACTATGTATAACTATACATCAGCACTGTAGTCTCCTAAGTGTAGGAAGGGACTGCAGATGCTGGTTTGAACCAAAGAAGCTGGAGTAACTCAGCTGAACAGGCAGCATCTCTAGAGAGAAGGAATGGGGGACATTTTCAGGGCGAGGCCCTTCTTCAGACTGAAAGTCAAAGGAAAGGGAAAGGAGAGATATAAATGGTAGGGAGATATATAACAAATTAATGAATAATATGCACAAAAGTTACAATGATAAAGGAAACAGGTAATTGTTAACTGTAGCAAGGTCAGAACAAAAGAACAAAAAGCTGTTTTGACAGGTGGAGGAGGGATGGATAGAGAGGGAATGCAGGGGTTACTTGCACTTAGAGAAATCAATTTTGATACCTCTTGGGATACCCAAGCGAAATATGAGATACTGTGTCCCGCTGAGTTACTCCATCATTTTGTGTCTATCTTCTGTCGCCTCCTATGCTCAGCATTTTGGTTTGTCAAACATCATTAGCTGCAAGGTGGATTGTAGAAATGTAATGCTGCACTCATGACAGACAACATCATGGCAGATAAAATCATGATGGGAATAGATAGTCTTTACGCAGAGGAGGGAAATCAAGAACCAGAGGACATGGGTTTAAGGTAAGAGGGAAAAGAGGGTAAGAGGGGAAAGATTTAATAGGGACCCGAAGGGTAACCTTTTTCACACAGAGGGAGGTGGGTGTATGGGAATAGTTGAGACAGGTACTATAACAACATTTAAAACACATTTGAACAGGTACATACATCCACATGAACGTTTTAGAGGAAATTGGACCAAACATGGGCAGGTAGGATTGGTCAGCATGGGCAAGTTGCGCTGAAGGGCCTGTTTACGTGCTATGACTCAGATGATACAATAATTTATTTCTTTATCATAACTTACAAAATATAATAAATCAGCTGTACCTTTGCCAAAATCAATCCGTAGGTTCACCAGGTTAATTCCTGGGATGGCGGGACAGTCATATGATGATAGAATGGAGCAGCTGGGCTTGTATACTCTAGAATTTAGAAGGATGAAAGGGGATCTTATTGAAACATATAAGATTATTAAGGGTTTGGACAAGGCAGGAAACATGTTCCCGATGTTGGGGGAGTCCAGAACCAGGGTCCACAGTTTAAAAATAAGGGGTAAGCCATTTAGAACGAAGATGAGGAAAATCTTTATCAAACAGAGAGTTGTGAGTCTGTGGAATTCTCTGCCTCAGAGGGTGGTGGAGGCTGGCTCTCTGGATGCTTTCAAGAGAGAGCTAGACAGCGCTCTTAAAGATAATGGAGTCAAGGGATATGGGGAGAAGGCAGGAACGGGGTACTGATTGTGGATGATCAGCCATGATCACATTAAATAGCGGTGCTGGCCTGAAGGGGGCCGAATGGCTTACTCCTACACATGTTATCTATTGTCTAATCACTTAATTTTACTGTAATAACAGCATTGCAAAATAGACTTATCGAAAATTCATGGTAGAAAGTAATACATTATGCTTATGAAATGACATAACCAAAAACAACAGGCTGCATGAATATTTAACAACATGAATGAACACATGGAATAAATAGTTCCAGGAATGTCCCTTTATTGTACTGTGTCTATCTGCACTGTGATATAAAAGGTCGACTCAAATTGGATCTGGCAGCTCAGATCTGGATATTATTTAAGGGTTATGGGTGTTGAGCAGCTGCAACACATTATTCCATCTCAATCTGGAATGTCAAGGCCCACCATTTTCCTCATTCTTTGGGCTAGATTAAATTTGTCTGTAATCAATTGTTCTAAAGGGAACTAACATTCATCCTAAGTTTACAGCTCAACATATCAGACGTCCTTTCAACAGTTTGATAACAGTGGGAAAGAAGCTGTTCTTGAATCTGATGGAACATGCTTTCAAGCTTTTTAATCATCTGCCTGGTGGTAGAGAGGGGAAGAAAGAATGACTGTGGTGAAAGTGGTCCTTGAGTATGTTGGCTGTTTTTTTGGGCCCTGCCCATTGTAGATGGAGTGAAGGGAGGGGTGGCGAGTTTGCATGTTGGACTGGGCTGCATTCACAACTCCCTGCAATGTTTTGTAGTGTTGGAAAGAGCAGTTGCCATACCCAGCTGCAATGCATCCAGATAGGATATTTTCTGGCAGTAACAACTCTCACAAACTTCGACAGATGCATCGGAGAAAGCATTATATTGGGATGCATCACAGCATGGTTTGGGAACAGGTCCATCCAAGACCACAAGAAATTGCAGAGAATAGTGGATGCAGCCCAGAGCATCACAGAAAAAAACACAATCTCCCTTCCATTGCCTCCATCTACAGTACACTTCATGCTGCCTCGGTAAGGCCACCAGCATAATCAAGAACATCTCACTCTGAACATTCCCTCTTCTCCCCTCTCCCAGCAGGCAAGAGGTACAGAGGTGTGAAAACGCATACTTGCAGATTCAGGGACAGTTTCTTCCCTGCCGTTATCAGGCAACTGAACCTAGCATCAACCCGAGAGCAGTCCTGACCTACTATCTACCTCATTGGAGACTCTCAGATTATCTTTAATCTGACTCTTCTGGATTTTATCTTGCACTAAACATTATTCCATTTATCCTGCATCTTTACACCATAGATGGCTTGATTGTAATCATGTATAATCTTTCTGCAGACTGCATAGCACGCAACAAAAAAGCTTATCCCTGTACCTAAGTGCACGTGACAATAAACTAAACTGAACTAATATAGTTAGATGTCGAATGGCATTCAGTAGATAGAGTTAAGTAATCCTACAATTGAAGGATCAGTTCAATACTCTACTGTCTAGAAAAATATATGATCAAGTACCACTATTAAAAAGGTAACTAGAATTGAAAATTTGTCTTTGACAGGTTGGGAGATGATAACAAGAGGCATCAGTGCTTGGGCCTCAACCACATAAAATATATCAATGATTTGGATGAGCGAACATATTTTAAAGTTAGCTTCTGTCACTAAACTGGGACAGATTGTGAATTGTGATGCAAAGTGATTTCAAGATGAACAATGGGCAAAGATAAAAACAAGATGCTGCAGTAACTCGGAAAAGAAATATGTGATGTTTCAGGTTGAAACCCCTCTTCAGACTAATTTGTATTTATTTTTCTATTCTGTATTTATTTTTCAATTCTGTATTTATTTTTCTATATTGCTATCACTACGAACCGATGCTAAACTGCATTTCGTTGCACCTATACTTGTATTTGTGCAATGACATTAAAGTTGAATTGAATTGAATTGAATTGAATTCAGACCCAAAATATCACCTACACCTTTTCTCCAGATATGCTGCCTGACCCGCCGAGTTACTCCAGCATTTTGTTTCTATCTTCGGTTTAAACCACTATCTGCACAATTCCTTCCTGCACAATGGGCAAGAAGATGGCAGGTGCAATGTAGAGATAGGATAAACAGCCGAGGCAAATTACTTAAATTGTATCAGATTGGGGAGTGACAAAGAGACTTGCAGGCCAAATATTTAAATCAAACAGGTAGTGATTGAAGTGGTTAAGAAGGTAAAGGGCAAATTGGATTTATAGAAAAGGGATTTGAGTAAAGGAGCAAAGATGCCTTGTTATAATTAACAGTGTCTTGGTGAGACCATCCCTGAAGTACTGTGTGTGGTTCTGATCTCCCGATCTTAGATACTTGCCATTCATGGAGGATAACAAATATACACTAATCTAATTCTTGAAAAGGTTAGACTGTATAACCTCAATGGGTTATGAGGGGAAATTAGCTTGACTTGGTTTGTATTCATTAATTGCATGGAGAATGAGAGATGTCATGAAATTTACAAAATGCTATCAGGACTTGACAGATCAGATGCAGGAGGTTATTTCCTCTGTTCTCCAAATGTTCACCATCACAGAGGGTCATAGAAGACATAGCGTGGAAACAGACCCTACCCTAAACACCCCCCCTTCGATTCTCTCTATTCACCTACACGCAAGTACTCATTTTCCACGTCCAATTAATCTACCAGCTTGCATGCATTTGGAATGTTGGAGGAAATCGGAGCATCTGGAGGAAACCCACAGGGAGTACGTACAAAGTCCACACAAACATCACCAACAGCCAGGATTGGATTCAGTCTCAGGCACAGCGAGGCAACAACTCCATGAGCTGAACAATTCTGCTGCCGAAAGGAAAACATTCTACCATGCCAAAAATCACAACTTCTAAACATTCAGCCAACATGGACACTTCATTGGAAATCATGCATACAAAACATAATGGATTGGCATTTGAAATGTGTAGGAAGGAACTGCAGATGATGGTTTAAACCGAAGATAGACACAAAATTCTGGAATAACTCAGCGGGACAGGCAGCATCTCTGGAAAGAAGGAATGGGTGATGTTTCGGGTCACGACCCCCCTCCACTCTGAAGAAGGGTCTCGACCCAAAATGTCACCCATTCCGTCTCTCTAGACATGCTGCCTGTCCCGTTGAGTTACTCCAGCTTTTTGCATCTATCTATGGATTAGCATTCTATTGCTTTAATTTCATGGTTATCTAATGTCTTCACAATGGGTGCTTGATGGCCAATTATGATTTGATGGGCCCAAAGGCCATTTCTATGTTCTGTCTCTCAATGACAAAGAAGGAAACCATTTGGCCCACCAAGTCTTCTCCTTCTTTCGTGTGGCGTGCACAGCCTAAAGTTGTTGGACAATTTGTTCTATTTGATTTTCCGTTTGTGCACGTCGTGTTGATTGCATTCGTCGAAACAGGGCTGATCACGTGAAGGTTGCAATCAGCCCACCAAGACAACAAATCCACAACAAACCGTGTTGTCCCACACATGCCCTTTAGCACCCCAGGTTCATCTACCACCTGGATGTCATTGGGATATGGGAGAAAATCCTAGCAACTAGGGGAAACCTACTTGATCACTGGGAGAATGTGCAAACTCCATACAGATAACACCCAAGGTCAGGATTGAACCCGGGACATTGGAGTTGTGAGGCAGCAGCACTGTCTGTTGTCTCAGGTAACAGCGTACCAAATTTACGACTGGGATTTGGAGAATTTTCTTTACTCAGATGATGGTGAATCCATGAACTTTGCTCTCAATGTGAGCCGAGAAAACCACTTGGCTGAATATATGTGAGAAAGTGTTAGATTTCTGGATGCAAAAGACACCAAGGGTCATGGGGAGCGTGGGAATATTGCCTTGAGATAAAGGATCAGCCATGATTGGATTGATGGGTGAAGCAGTTTGAGGGGTTGAATGTCCTTTTTTCTCTATTTTTATTTGTAACAATCCTCAGTCAGATGTGCCAACTGCTTCTTCCTGCTGTAAATTAACCTACCTGCTCCATATGGCATCAATAAATTCCTGAGAGCTTTGGTTGTAGCAATGGGCACAGTGCCAAACAATATTCCAGCAGTAGTATTGAGGTGGTGTCCTTCCAGAACCAGCCATACCTTGAGACAATATAGACACAGAATGCTTGAGTAACTTGGCGGGACAAGCAGCATCTCTGGAGAGAGGGAATGGATGACCCTTCACCTCAAGCTATGTCTTTAGAAAAGCTCCTCCAATATAGATACAACAATGGGCTCTCCTCTAATATTGGAGAATTACCTATTTGTGTCCTGCGCACAACAAATCCAGGAGAAATCTAATCTGGCTAATTATGGCCCAATCAATCTGTCTTCAACTTTTAGCAACGTAATCTCAAATGGCATTGGCAGTGTTCTCAGGCAATACGCGTTCATGATTATCAAAATTAACCATTATAATAAAGGTTTTCATCAGCACCAGACTTCACTCATCACAAGGGAACATGGCATTGACATCTAGAATTGCCTTAATAGTATTAAAAGGTGGAGTAGCTTGAGGGGTTTGCTCATGAGAGACATTCTGAGGAATGAAATATACAATGTATTGCAGAATACCACCATAACATTCATTTTGGTTGATAAGGGCAGGGCTATGTGAACTTCAAAAAGGCTTTTGCAAAGGTTCCACATAGTGGGCTTATCTGGAAGGTTAGATCATATGGGAATCCAGGAAAAGCTAGCTAATTGGCTTCCTGGTGGAAAGCAGAGGGTGGAGGTGGAAGGTTGCTCTTCATTCTGTAAGTGTGTGACTAGTGGTGTACCTCATTGATCAGTCTTGGCCCCATTGCTGTTTGTCATTTACATCAACAATTTGAATGAAAATGTACGGACATCTTTAATAAGTTTGCAGATGATACTGAATAAGATAGTAAGATCTTGGATCAGCTGGGCAAATGGGCCAAGGAAAGGCTAATGGAGTTTAATAGTAAGATTAAATGAGAACTTACCTGTTCGAAGTTTGATCTTTATTTTATGAGGAGTTACGATGAGGGATTACGTGAAGAAGCCCCGTCAGGCGCATGTTCGGCATACTTCAAAGCAGCGGCGTGAAAAACACAGAATCAATAGCTGAAGTAAGATAGTAAGGCTCACACAAGACTAGAACTACCAGATGATTGTTTAGATTATGAGGGTCGGGAGTGGAGGGCACGTAATCCCTCATCGTAACTCCTCATAAAATAAAGATCAAACTTCGAACAGGTAAGTTCGCATTTAATCTTACTATTTTACTTCGGAGTCACGTGAGTGACTACATGAAGATTTTGAAGCTCTGTGATTTTCATGCCGTAGATTCATTCCATACGACACACTGCTTCAATTGACACTGTAGTGAGTAAATAATATATATTGAACATTGCTTGAATTATGCAATAATTATTTTGATAATAATAATAAAAAAGAAAAGAAAAGTAATAACCCCTCTATCCCAGGGGGAGATTACAACAAAAGATATAAACCCATTACATGAAACAAAGCAAACAATCAAACAGAACCCAACACTGCATGTCCAAACCCTGGCACCGTGAGAACAGGTTTATTGTAAAACTTGGGAAAAAAATTCTCCTTTACACCATCCTGCGGCCTCTAAAATTTGGTCAAGCGGCACATCCTGTCCCTTCGCCGCGGATGTGGATGCCCCCCTGGTGGAGTGAGATTTAAACACATCAGTGTCTACTCCAGCTAAATCCAAAACCTGTTTTAACCATCTAGAAATAGTTTGTACTGACATTTTTTTATATGTTTTTTTATGGGTAATAAGCAATGCTGTCTCACAACCCCAGAGACTCTTGGTTACTTCAATATATCGAGTCAGATGCTTAACCACACACAATGTTTGGTCGACAGGGTATGCTTTAAAGATTACCTTGGTTCCAGACTTCCCCGGTCTGCTTTGTTTGATTAGATCATAAACATAAAAAGTAATGTTATCTGCAGACAAATGCATACAATCTAAAAATAACATTTGCAATGTTTGTACTCTTTCTGCTGACTCTAATGCCATGAGCATTACCACTTTAAATGTTAACTTCTGAAAAGACAGTGACGTAATTGGAGCCCATTGCCGAAGCAATGTAAGAACTATACTGACATCCCAAATTTCTGTATATCTGGGTTTGGGAGGATTATTATAAAATTCCCTATCATAAATTGGGATATTAATGGATGAGACCTGATAGATTGATGTTCTGAAAATTGTAGTAAATAGGAAGACAAAGTACTATGAGCACTATTAATGG
Organism: Raja brachyura; assembly: GCA_963514005.1. Next base: position 69,953,309 of record OY740783.1, on the reverse strand, counting down.
CACTATAACTGAGGTGCTGATCAAAATGCAACATAGCAAGGAACTCCAATACATCCGATATGCTTGCAGTATGATAAGATATAGCTAACTGAATACAAAAAGATTCCCATTCCTTTATATGAGACATATATTGTTTCTTAGTGCTATTTCTCCAAGCTGCAGTTATGACATCCATGGTCCTATCCGACAGTCCAAGCCCTTGTAATGGTCTGATCAGAACCTGCAGATTAACAAATTAATATGATCATGCAATGGATGAATTTCTTCTGTCACTGGTTGTACCAACAAATCACTGGAGCTCGGATCGTCATAAATGGTTCAATTATCATTCTAAACGTCAATGGGAACTATGGCTGTGCAGGCCAGTTTGGAACCACCAAAACGCCCGTGGCGGAGTCTTGCTCTATTTTGGTGAGATATTGCCTAATTAGGCAGAATGGGGGAAAAGCATAAAAGAACATATTTCCCCAATGTAGCGAGAATGTATCCAATGCTACTGCTCCTGGGTCAGGCTCCCATGAGACGTATTTAAGCAACTAGTGATTTAATCTGGACACAAACAGATCAATTTCTGGTAACCCATACCGACTGACAATCTTTTTGAAAACTTGTGGATTTAACATTCATTCTGTATTGTCTTTGAACTTTCGTGATCTGTTATCTGCCACAATATTGTCTTTCCCTAGGAGATAGATAGCTGAAGCCAGATATTCCTAGATACCAACCCATGCCACATCAGGTTGACCAGATAATCACATGATACTGATCTTACTCCACCCATGTGATTGATATATGCCACAGCTGTGGTATTGTCTACTTGTAATTGAACATGCAAGTCCTTCATTATAGAACAATAAGCTTTCAATCCAAAAAATGCCCCCAATAACTCCAAATAATTGATACCATATGTTTGGAGAATTAAATCCTCTTGGACAGTCCATCTACCACCACAACTGGTGTCATTGTCCATAGCCCCCCATCCGAGAGCACTCACATCAATTTGCAATACCACTGAAGGTTGCTGAACAAAAATGTTTTTAGCAGCTTGTGCAACATTCCCAATCCACCACTGTAATTCAGCTAAAGCTTCCGCTGGCAACTGCATGGACCTATCAAAATGACCTGCACGTTCTTTTAGTGCTTGTGCTCTTGCCCTTTGAGATTTTGATAATGCAGAGGACCAAACTCAACAGCAGGGATGCTGCTACTATCTTACCAATAACCCTAGCTACTTCTCGGTGGAGGGATAAGGTTTGTCAGCAAGGCAACTACACGCATTTGTAATATCCACAACTTTATCTGTTGGCAAAGTTACTGACATAGCAACTGAATTAATGACAAACCCTAATTAATCAATTGTTTGGGATGGCTGTAGCTTTGATTTCGTTGGATGGATCAGATCCCTAGCCTTTCAAACAGGTTATAGTTGCTGAAATTATTCTTCAGCTGATTCCTGAGTGGCTTTAACAATTAAAATATCATCAAGATAAGCCATCACAATGTGATTTTGAGCCCTTAATAATGCAAGTGCTGGTTTCAATAATTTTGTGAACAGCCTGTGAGCTGAACTTAACCCATTAGGTAATGCTTTATATTGCCACAGCTGACCTATCCAATTAAACTTCAAGTTGAAACTTGAAACTTAACAACTGCCTGTTTGCACTGTATATTAACTTTAGATAAAACACTACCACTTACGACTTTGATCTTTGGCCATCTTACTCAGTCCCCTGCCGCTCATCAGGTGCAAAGGATTCTTCCCATCAATCAAAAGTGTTATTAGTGTTTAAAAATATGTTAAGGATCTCTCTCCTGTCAATCACGCCATGAAGGCCATGCCCCTTACGGTTGGAGGGGGGCAGCGATTATGAAACCAGGAAGTGTGGGTATGGCTCAGTCTCTGCAAGATGGGGGAGGGAGAAGTCACGACACTGTCTGAGCTGTGAATCAACGGAACACACTGAATGTCTACGGGACTGTGAGTGTGGTGTTTATGTGGTGTTTTGTGTGGTTTTATAATGGTTTCACCCTGCTTGAAATGGTATGAAACTGCATTTGAATGTGGTGGCCTGGCACCCTGCATGAAATGGTATGAAACTGCATTTCAATTTGGTGGCCTTGCACCCTGCTTGAAGTGGCATGAAACTACACTTAAGTTTGGTACACATAACCTCTGACCCCCATACAAATCAAGAAACATAGAAAAATAGGTGCAGAAGTAGGCCATTTGGCCCTTCGAGCCAGCACTTCCATTCAATGTGATCATGGCTAATCATCTAAAATAAGTAACCCGCTTTTTCCCCATATCCCTTGATTTCTTAGCCCTGAGAGCTAAATCTAACTCTCTTGAAAATATCCAGTTAATTGAACTCCACTGCCTTCTGTGGCAGAGAATTCCACAGATTCGCAACTCTCTGGTTGACCTTTTTTTCCTCATCTCAGTTCTGAATGGCTTACCCCTTATTCTTAAACTGTGACCGCCGGCTCTGGACTTTCCCAAAATTGGTAACATTTTTCCTGCATCTAGCCTGTCCAATCCTTTGAGAATTGTATATGTTTCTATAAGATCCTGTCTCATCCTTCTAAATTCCAGTGAATACAAGCCCAGTTGACCCATTCTTTCATCATGTGTAATTTCCTGCCATCCCGGGAATTAACCTGGTGAACCTACTCTGCACTCCCTCAATAGCAATAATGTCCTTCCTCAAATTAGGAGACCAAAATTGCACACAATACTCCAAGTGCAGTCTCACACTGGGCTCTGTACCACTGCAGTAGGGTCTCCTTGCTCCTAAACTCAAATTGTCTCGCAATGAAGGCCAACATGCCATTAATTTTCTTCACTCCCTGCTGTACCTGCATGGTTACTTTCAGTGACTGATATACAACCACACCTCAGTCTTGTTGCACCTCCCCTTCTCCTAACCTGACATAATTCAGATAATAAACTGCCTTCCTGTGCTTGCCACCAAAGTGGATAACCTCTCATTTATCCCCATTTTACCGTATCTGCAATGCATCTGTACACTCACCCAACCTATCCAATTCACCCTGCACTCTCATAGCATCCTCATCGCATCACACTGCCACCGTGCTTTGTGCCATCCGCAAACTTAACATCACATTTAATTCCCTCATCTAAATCGTTGATTTATCTAGCTATCTCTGCCTTAAATATATCCACGGACTTTGCCTCCACAGCCTTCTGTGGCAAAGAATTCCACTGATTCACCACCCGCTGACTAAAGACATTTCTCCTCATCTTCTTATAAGAACGTCCTTATAAGGAATAGGAGCAGAATTAGGCCATTCAGCCCATTGTCTACTCTGCCATTCAATCATGACTGATCTATCTCTCCCTCCCAACCTCATTCTCCTGCATTCTCCCCATAACCCTTGACACCTATACTAATCAAAAAATTATCTATCTCTGCCTTAAAAATATCCATTGGTGTGGCTCCACAGCCGTCTCTGGCAATACATTCCACAGATTCACCACCCTCTGACTAAGAAATTCTTCCTCCTTCGGAAAAGAACGCCCTTTAATTCTGAGGCTATGACCTCTAGTCCTAGACTCTCCCACTAGTGGCAACATCCTCTCCACATCCACTCTGTCCAAGCCTTTAACTATTCTGTACATTTTCAATAAGGGCCCTCATTCTTCTAAACACCAGTGAGTATAGGCCCAGTGCCGTCAAACACTCATCATATGTTAAGCTAGTCATTCATGGGAGCCTCCTCTGGACCCTCTACAGGGCCAGCACATCCTTTCTCAGATATGATGCCCATAATTGCTCACAATATTCCAAATAGATGTTTCGGGTTGGGACACTTCTTCACACTGCGTGCCCAACATTAGACGACATTCATGGGCTGATGAGTGACGCACAATGTTTGTACCCCACAAGTACCAGGCAATGACCGTTTACACCACTTCAATCTATGAAAGGTATTATAATCACCAAGATACAGGGATCCAGCTGCATAAATACAGAGACTACAAGAGCAGATAACAGGCTGAGAGCTCTGTGAAATGCATTCCATATCTGAACAATACAGCTTCTACAGCACCCAGGAGGTTGAATACTTTGAGTAATGAGCAAGGATGTTACATATGGACTATAAGGTGGAAAATATGATAAAAACATTAAAATATATATTCTAAACTCCAGCGAGTATAGGCCCAGTGCCGTCAAATGCTCCTCATATGTTAAGCTAGTCATTCATGGGAGCCTCCTCAGGACCCTCTCCAGGGCCTCACAGTCCCATTTATATCAATGGGTCGATGGTGGAAAGGGTCAAGAGCTTCAAATTCCTGGGCGTGCACATCTCTGAAGATCTCTCCTGGTCCGAGAACACTGATGCGATCATAAAGAAAGCACATCAGCGCCTCTGCTTCCTGAGAAGATTACGGAGATTACGGAGAGTCGGTATGTCAAGGAAGACTCTCTCTAACTTCTACAGGTGCACAGTAGAGAGCATGCTGACCGGTTGCATCATGGCTTGGTTCGGCAACCTGAGCGCCCAGGAGCGGAAAAGACTATAAAATGTAGTAAACACTACCCAGTCCATCATCGGCTCTGACCTTGCTTCCATCGAGGGGATCTATCGCAGTCGCTGCCTCAAAAAGGCTGGCAGCATCATCAAGGACCCACACCATCCTGGCCACACACTCATCTCCCCGCTACCTTCAGGTAGAAGGTACAGGAGCCTGAAGAATGCAACGTCCAGGTTCAGAAACAGGTACTTCCCCACAGTCATCAGGCTATTGAACTCAACTCAAACAAAACTCTGAACATTAATAGCCCATTATCTGTTTATTTGCACTTTGTCCGTTTTATTTATTCATGTGTGTGTATATATTTATACAATGGTATATGGACACACTGATCTGTTCCGTATTCATGCCTTCTATAATTCTATAGTTGAGTATTCTTTAGAAATGGTGAGTGATTAAAAGGTAGTGTGTCTAAATACACATGTAACTGGAAATTAACATAAATAAGCTAATAGAAAGCAAATGGTATGTTGGTCTTTAGTACAATCAACTATGAATACAAAAGTAAAAACATCTTACCTCAATTATTCCTAAGTGATAAACCTATTGACTGGTGGTGCAGGCATGTGGAGCTGAATGGTTAATGCCTGCTTCATGAATCAAAATGGTGCATGAGCTATCACGATGCATCTAAATCCAGGATTTAGCTTGAAGCAGCGTGGAAACAGGCTCTTCAGCCCATCCAGTCCATGTTAGTGCCAAAATCCTGGAGTAACTCAGTGGGACAGGCAGCATCTTTGGAGAGAAGGAATGGGTGACGTTTCGGGTAGAGTTCCGTCCAAAGAAGGGTTTCACCTGAAACGTCACCTATTCCTTCTCTCCAGAGATGCTGCCTATCCTGCTGAGTTGCTCCAGCATTTTGTGTCTATCTTCAGTTTAAACAGCATCTGCAATTCCTTCCTACACAAGTCCATGTGACCATTGATCATCCATTCACACTAGTTCTATGTTTTCTCACTGTTTGCATTCGCTTCTTACTATGGGTAATTTGCATAGGCCAATTAATCTACATTCCTTGAGATATGAGAGGAAGCCTGAGCAGCCAAAGGAAACTCACGAGGTCACAGGGATAATGTGCAAACTCCACAGAGGCAGCACTTGAGGTCAGGATCAAACTCAGGCCCCGAGCGTTGTGAGGCAGCAGCTCTACCAGCAGCAGCTCTACCAGCAGTGCCACTGTGCCACCCACTTGCTGAGGTGAAACTGCAGGCAACCTTTCAGAGGTTATTCTTGAGTCCATGTTCAAGATAGACAAAACCAAACAATGTATCTGCCTCATTGTCTCCTTCAACTTTCAATGTGCCATTCTACATTTCCTTCATAATCGTCCCCTTTGATCTGTGTTTTCACACCTTATTCTTCCATATCTTTATATCTCCCTGTACCTTGACTCTGTCTAAAGAAGGGTCTCAACCCGAAACATCACCCATTCCTTCTCTCCAGAGATGCTACCTGTTGCGCTGAGTTACTCCAGCATTTTGTGTCTATCTTCAATGTATCTCAGCATGTCATTTCTTATTTCCATCTGTGCCATTGACCTAGCAGTTGTGCCAAGGCATCCATCTACCTTGTCAAACTGCTTTATTAATCAAACTATACTCTATTAGACATTTTAAAAAGGATCCATGCAATCCTCACATAATAATACCCCTTTGCTGTGCCTCCTTCTAGACATTTTTTTAATAAAGCAGATACAAACATTACAATTCATGCCCTTCAGATCCAAACATTTGGATTCGAAAGAACCCTATCTTGCGTAATTTAAACAAAATTCTTGGTCCAAGTTTTCACATACTGTCCCCAATTTCTGCCAAACCAATTTAGTTCCGCTCATAGATGAAATGAAGAATCTGTGGCTTGTGCTTTTTGTAAAACAAAAGAATATTGATTTAGAATTCCAAAATATGAAACAAATGGGTGAAATGGAAATATCATAGCTGCAAAAGGAAAAATAAAATCTTTAAAACCACAGTGGCAAAAGCCCTGACATAAAAAAGAGAAAGGTTTCAATTAAACTTTTATTTCAGGAATTTTAAATAAGTATTCCGACTGATTATTCCATTCAAAGATTTACATAGGCAACATTCCATACCCCAACCCCTATACATTTGTGTCCCTCTTCCTTGACTCACCTGAAGAAGGGTGCCAACCGAAACGTCACCCATTCCGTCTATGTTTTTGAACTGCTTGTGTACATTAATTCTATGTTAGACAATCCAAGATTTCTATTAATCGTCCAAAAGTTTGAATCTTAAAGGCGTGAATCCAAATAATTGTTAATTCAGTGTTTTGATTAAGGGAAGAAGAACATATGAACATCACCATCTGTGAATTGTGAGACACCTTTGTCAGAAGCTTATCATAGCTTAAAATCTTCAATATTGATTGTCATGCTAAATCACTGAGGATAGATAGCATTTATCAGAACTTATTGTAAAAGACCTGGGGATATTGTTGAGACACAGATAACTTAGTAAGGACACGCGACACATGTGAAAATGGGTGATAAGAGTGATCTGGGTAATTACATGGCTATTACTTTAACCTCAGCATCATGATTCCTAGAAATAAGCTTTGGTGTTGTTTACTCTGCAGAGACTTGGCACTCTGTAGTTAATGCTGTTTAGTTTAGTTTAGAGATACAGCATGGATATAGACCATTCAGCCCACCATGTCCACGCCGACACGTGGACGTTAGTTCAATATTATCCCACTTTCTCACCTATTCTTTACACACTAGGGGCAAGTTACATAGGACAATTAACCTATAAAATCCACAGGTCTATGGGATGTGGGAGGAAACTGGAGCACCTGGAAGAAAACACATGATCACAGGGAAACATGCAAACTCCACGCACAATTTAACAAGTAACAGTTCTTGCTTTATATCAGTGTGAATTTGAGAACATTGCAACCCACATAAACTATGTAAATCCCATTTATACACTGATAATATTCTACTTAAAATGTTACAAATTAAACTCATAGCAGCCATACAATTGTGGCAATATTTTGGGTAGGAAGGAATTAGCTGAAGGACATTTGGGTAGGAGGAACATTATTCCAGTGTTCACTGTTGGCATCCCTCAGGTTTTCAACTTGCAACAAGAACCCACATCTAAACATAAATGCAAATGTGTTAAATGTGCCCAGTATAATGCTCAATAAAGTTAGTGTGCGAGCTGAATATTAATGATCAGGCAGTTGGATGGTAAAATGGCAATGAAATTCAATCCATTGACATCAGAGATAAAGTATTTGAGGAGAGTGTGTATGGCGTGGCAATACACAACAAATGGCTGGGTTCTGGAAAGTGTGGAATTACCGGTCCTAGATGTGTACTGCAGCCAACTGACCCAATTTTTAAAATTTCACATCTTTACATAGTTTTGATTATTATGTACAGATACCTAGGAGATTTTATTTTCTCTTATTTTGTCCAACAGTGTAAAATGTATTCAATTTTTCATAACTGGACATATTGTATTTGTTTGGATGGCAGCAAATGTATATTTCAGTAGCCAAAGTAATTACTTGGCTTGTCCAACTGCATTTCAAGTCAATGGTGATTCAGAGAGATGTTGATGGTGCAGCTATGGTAATGGCATTGAATGTTAATGTTAGGTAATTAAAATACCTCTTGTTGGAAATAGTCATTGCCTGCTGCTTAATTCAGGAGGAATGTAATTGCCACTTATCAGTCCATGTCGTGCCTTCCTTTCCGCTAAAGTTGCGCTGTAAGGCACCAAAACTCATGGTAACATGCCTGTCGTCTGTACCTGGAAGAGGTGCGGAGCAGGGCAGAATGGGCCTCCTTCCAGGTCCGACGACCATGGCACACAAACTCTTGGGCCGAGGAAACAGAGACCTCCTCCTCTTGGTCTGGGAACAACAGGTGGCTGATAATCAAGGGAGCAGTGGAATGGAGTCAGACCTGTGGCAGAACTGGGAAAAGAATTGTGGGCATATTCCATCCAGACCGATTTGCCAGACCAGGTGGTAGTGTTGGCATACACCAAGCAATGCAGGGTGGTCTCCAGGGCCTGGTTGGCTCCCTCCGACTGACCATTAGATTGTGGATGGAACCCAGACCAGGGAGCAGAAAGCCTTCCAAAATTTTGAGGTGAACTGCAGACCCCTGTCAGAGACAATGTCGCGAGGGAAACCATGGAGTCTGATGACCTGGTTTACGATGAGGTGAGCGGGTTCTACAGCAGATGGGAGTTTAGGAAGAGGAAGGAAATGAGCAGCCTTAGAGAAACAGTCCACAATGGTAAGAATAACGGTTTTACCCTTGGACGTAGGCAAACCAATGATGATGTCCAGGGCGATGTGGGACCAGGGATGGCGGGGAAAAGGCAGGGAATGAAGGAGACCAGAGGGAGGTTGACGGGACGTCTTATTCTGTGCACAGGCAGAGACGAATGACCGGGTATCGGCTTCCACGGTGGGCCACCAGAACTGCTGGCGCAGCAGGTAGAGGGTGCGGCCGATACCAGGATGACAGGTGAGATTAGAGGAATGGGCTCACTGGAGTACTTCAGGACAAATAACTTATTGGGGCGTCCAGAGCCAGGATCGGGGCATTGCAAATTATGATTTCCATCTCCCAGATGATGGAGCCCACCAGGCACGTGGGAGGCAGAATGGATTAGTGGGAATGGTTGTCCTGGTCGGAACTGAACTGGCGGGAGAGGGAATCGGGCTTGACATTCTTGGACCCAGGATGGTATGACAAGGTAAAGTTAACTGGGTGAAAAACAGGGGCCACCGGGCTTGAGCTGCTTCACCGAACACAGGTACTCCAAGTTCATGTGGTCCATCCAGACTTGGAATGGCTGCTCAGTGCCCTCCAACCAATGCCTCCACTCCTCCAATACCAGCAGCTCTCTGTTGCCGTTCATAATTCCTCTCAGCTGGGGGAGGTGGCGAGAGAAGACGGCACAGGGGTGCATGCATCTTCTGGTCCTTGGAGGAGTGTTGGGAAAGCACTGCCCCAACACCAACACCAACGTCAACCTCCACCACAAACTGTCAGGATGGGGGCGGTAGTGAACCGTTGCTCAAGGTCCTGGAATGCCCCGTCAGCAGCAAGGGACCAGGCAAACTTAAATGAGATAGATGTGATAGCAGTGAGAGAAGCAGCCAGGATGCTGTAGTTGTGGAAAAGGTGGTGGTAAAAATTGGCACAGCCAAGGAAGCGTTGTAGCTCCTTCCGACTGGTAGGCTCAGGAAAATCTACCACCGCTCCCACCTCTCCTGGATCCATCTCGACATGGCCAGCAGAGAGGATGTATCCCAGGAAGGACACCGTGGCCTGGTGGAACTCACTTCTCTGCCTTGAACAGCTGGTTGTCCCATAGCCACTGCAAGACGAGACGGACATGGAGTGTATGTGCCGATGCAGAGCCAGAGTAGACGACGATGTCATCCAGGTAAACGAAGACGTAACAGTTCAGCATGTCCCAGAGCACATCATTGACCAGTACCTGGAAGACTGGCAGGGCGTTCGTCAGGCCGCAGGGCATTATGAGGTACTCGTAATGCCCGCTGGGTGTGTTGAAGGCTGTCTTCCACTCACCTCCTTCCTTGATGTGAACCAAGTGGTAGGCATTGCATAGATCCAGTTTGGTAAGCATGGTGACATGCTGCCGGTAGTTGAAGACAGTGGCAAGGGGCAACTGTTTTTGACTGATGTCATTGAGGCCTCGATAGTCAATGCAAGGGCAAAGGTCACCATCCTTCTTACTCACAAAGAAAAATCCCGTCCTGGCGGGAGAGGAGGATGGATGAATTAAACCAGCTGCCGGAGACTCTGAAAAGCATCTCTCTATGGTGTTGGTCTCAGGAGCAGAGAGCGAGTACAGATGTAGGTATGTTACAAAACTTACCTTTACCGGCGCTGCACTTCTGCCGCTCCCCGTGTGCGCGACTTTCGCGCCTTGCAGAGGGGGGCGGGCTTAAACTGCCGTTTTTCAACAGGCAGGACAAATCGATCAATGTCGGGCGATTTGGTTGCTGAAGAAAAATCGCTCCGACATTTCATGAATGGTGGTATTTTTAAATTACTCTAGATTATTTATTAACTAGAGTAATTTAAAAATCACCTTCAAGAGCCGTGAGCGCAGACAACCGGAAGCATTTTCCGTAGAAAAAAAGGTAAATACTTTATTTTTATATTAAAAGTTGGTTTTTCGGGAGGCATTAATAATATTTTTATGTTGCGAAATGGGGTCCCCAAAAAATGTATGAACCCCCAGTATTTTTCCCCCCGACTTCACTGCTAACCGCAACGTTCCAATCCACCGCATTCCACTAAAACCCACTCGCTAGTTGATTTAAATGGCCATTAATTTACAGGAATCAAACACTAAATTCCTTCCATTTGGCCCAGAAATTCATGAAAATTAGATTTAAAAATCATGTTATATTGTGGATTATTGTGTGAATGTTATTCGGACACTTAGGCAATTTAAAAAAGTTTATCTTTTCTTAAGAAATTGATAGATGTTTAGATCTACTCATTGAATTTTGTAATTAGCTACAATTAGATAACTAACTAATTATATGCTTTAATTTCAGTTAATCCAAGTAAGATTGTTTAATATTTGTTTCAGAATGCTTCAATCTATAATAACTGAAAATTTCATTGAGTTCTCTTAATTTTTAAGAATGTTATGGACTTTTAACTTTTCCAGATCACAGCTTTTGAGTTAAGTCAATTGAAAGGCAATGGGAAGCAAGATGCTCATTTCCGAGTATGAAAATGGCCATAACTTTCTTAATACTGAAGATATGAAAGTAAATTAGGTGTCAAATTAAACTTCCTTTTATGCTTTATCTGAAGGGATAAATTGCAGACTTGATTTTTAAAATCTCAAAATTTTGTAACATTGCTAACAGATGACCACGGGATGGAGAAGTACTGGATAATAAGTCAATGGCACAATCATAAGGGCGGTGAGGAGGTAAAGAGGTGGCTCGGAACTTGCAGACCGCTTTCGGGTCATAATACTCAGATGGTACTTTGGACAGGTCAGGATTGTCGCTAGGAGCAACAGACACTGAGGTGAAGGGAAAACAAGCGGAGGGAAGGCAATTAATGTGACAATCCTTCCCCTAAGTGGAGATCCTGCCAGTGGACCTGTTTACGGTGGGGTTGTGAGTAGTCAGCCAAGGCCGACCCAGAACGACAGGGACACAAGGTGAATTTAGCAAGAACAACTGAATCCTCTCCCGGAGGTTTCCGTTAAGTTCTAGAGGGAGAGCAAAGCCATACCAAACAAGTGCACTGGCTTGGCGAGGCTTTTCTATTTTAATGGTGGGAATCAGAAATTTCCAAGCAACCGTGATGTCTCTGATGCTATCATCTGCACCCGAGTCAATCAGAGCATTAAGTTTAAATTGCATGTCTCCAAAGCGTACCGTAATCAGAGTGAGTCTGGTGGAAATAGGAGGGAAATACACCTTGCTCACCCATAATCCCTCTCTTGCGGGGGAGTGTTGACTTTTGCCGGGCAATCAGTGATGACGTGTCAGGAACTTCCACAGTAGTGAGAACACCTGTCCGGTATGCATCTCTGGCGCTCAGCCTCACTCAGCCTGGTGCGGCCAATCTGCATAGGCACCCCCTCTACTGGGTCAAGATGTGGATGCATGGGGCTTCTTTCCGAGGGAAATTAGACAATCGGCTCATAATGATGAGAGGAGTGTGATGGGTAAGGACACTGTCTGAGAGCTGCTGATAGCTTGTCTCGCTTTCGCTCTTGGAGCCGGTTATCTATCTGGATGGTTAAATCAATCAGCGCATCGAGATCCGAGGGAAGGTCCCGAGTGGCCAACTCATCCTTCAGGTTCTCATTAAGGTCATGGATGAAGATACTGAGCAGAGCTGTATCACACCAACCGCTCTCTAAAGCAGTGGTTCAAAAATCAATAGTGTAATCGGCAACAGAGCATACCCCCTGGCAGAGATGCAGCATCCTCTGGGCCATCTCTCTTCTGACCAAAGGGTGGGCGAAAATCTTTCTCAGATCTGCCAATAAACGGTCAGTCCTGGTAGAAGTCTAGCTCCCTCTCCCAGGCAGCTGTACCCCAGGCTGATGCACGTCCTGACAGCAGGGAAGTGACATAGACTACTTTGGAGCGTTCTGCACTGAAGCCAGATGGTTGTAGCTCAAAGGCCAAGGAGCACTGGGATAGGAATGACCTGCAGGTAGAAGGATCACCATGGTACCTCTCCGGGGTGGGAAGAACTGGTTCCAGAATGGGCTGGATACGGTTGTAAGTGGATGGAGGCAGAGAGGCATCAGCAGAGACGCGAAGAATTGGCGGCAGTGCGAGGTGTGACAGGACCTGGCTGACAGTGTTTGCCAACTGCTGGATGGTTGCTACGAGTTGGTCTATTTGAGCCTCATGGGTGCCAAGAGTGGAGCCTTGGTTGAACAATCCTGAACAACTGAGCCAGTAAATCCTCAGGTTCGGAACTGGGAGTGCCAAGACTGATCAGAATTGCTTGCTTAGTCCATACTGGCTGACTAATCTGCCAGCAGGCTCAGAAATGGAAAGGACTCGAATACAGGGTCACTGAAAAACACTGAAGAAAACCCAAAATCCAAATGCAACTGAAAGCTATAGACCTGGAACTGATATAACGAAGAACTGCTATTGAACCGACAGAATGCAGAACTGATTAGTCAGCACCCAATTGATGATGATCTCAGGTATTTATACCAAGTGATAGATTAGGGGAGCAGATTAAATGCAGTTGTAACTACTAATAACTCAGGGGACAAATGTGGAAAGAGTCTCAAGTATCAGGAGGCGTCGCAAGTGTGACACTGTTGACATTCCTTGTGTTTCCAATTTGCAACAATAACCCACAACTAAACATAAATACAAATTTGTTAAATATGCCCAGTATAATGCTCAATAAAGCTCATGTATGAGCTGAATATTAATGACCACTCAGTTAAATGATAAAGTGGCAATGAAATTCAATCCATTGACATCAGCGATAAAGCGTTTGTGGATAGTGTGTATGGCGAGGCAATACGCAGTAAATGGCTGGGTTCTGAAAAGTATGGAATAACCAAAGTCCTAGACATGTACAGCAGCCACCTGATCCATTAAAAAAAAATCATATCTGCACAATGTTTTGTTTATTAAGTACAGATACCTAGGAGATTATGCTTTCCTCTATTTTGTCCAACAGTGTAAAATGTGTTAAATTTTCATGAGACGACATATTGTATTTGATTGCATGGCAACATTGGTGCCGCTGGTAGAGTAGCTGCCTTACGGTGCCAGAGTCCTAGACTCGATCCTGACCTCGGGTCTGTCCATGTGGAGTTTGCATGATCTGACTGTCACTCTGACTGCAAGGGTTTCCTCGGGGCGCTCCAGCTCCTTCCCACATCCCAAAGACATGTGAGCTGTCGGTTATTTGGGCACTGTAAATTGCCCTTAGTGGAGTCGATGTGAAAAGTGGGATGACATGGGACTAGTCTGAATGAGTGATTAATGGTCGGTGTGGACTCGGTGTGCAGAAAGGCCCTTTTCCGTGCTGCATCTCTAAACTAAACCAAACTATAGAGTTGGCTAGTGATAGGTGAATTCATGTGAGGAGACAGTTGATTGGCAAATGATTCATGTGGGAGAGAGAAGAGGGAGACGGTAACCAAGGCTGGAATTGGTAAATAGGGAGGACAAAAGTGTGTAAATGATGGATTCTGATAAGAATGAAGAGTGGGTTGTGAAAATGAGACCTAGAGAGTTTTGGTGGGTGGAGGCAATGGAGGGCAGCAGAAAAATGAGGGACCCGGACTATGAAGGGTTGAGTGGTTAGCATGGAGAAGGGGCAGCACAATGGCGCAACAGTAAAGCTGCTGCCTCATAGCACCAGAGACCCGGGTTTGATCCTGACCTCGGGGGCTGTCTGTGTGGAGTTTACACATTCTCCCTATGACCCTGTGGGTTTTCTCCAGGTGCTCCGGTTTCCTCCCACATTCCAAAGGCATGCTGGATTGTAGGTGAATTGGCTTCTGTAAATTGTCCCCAGTGTGTAGGATAGAACTAATGCATGGGCGAATGTTTATCGGCACGGACTCCGTGAACCGAAGAGCATGTTTCCATGCTGCATCGCTAAACTAAACTAAACTAAGAAAGGGAAAGGAACTAAGTGGTGATGCAGAGCGAGTGGAAAGAAAGATTTGCGCAGCAGGGGTGGAACTCTGTAGATGAGAGGTCGTGGGAAGATTTACCTGAACTTCATTGTTCATTAGGTTAGAGCCTACCCAAGTGGAATATGAGGTACCACCGGTCACATCTACCCCTCCGACCACCCTCTCCCTGATTCCATGGTTCGCTCATCATTCTATACCTCTCCCTCAACAAGTGCTTTCCCATGCAACAGCTAGAGATGCACCACTTGCTTACAACCCAATGGCCTGAACGTTGAGCAGAAACAAAGAATTGCAGATGCTAGTTTATACCGAAGATAGACACAAAGTGCTGGAGTAACTGAATGGGTCAGACAGCATCTTTGGAGAAAAAGGATGGGTGGTGTATCGGGTTGAGATCCTTCTTCAGACTGCAATCAGACGGGCCCCGACCCAAAACGTCACCCATCCTTTTTCTCCAGAGATGCTGCCTGACCCACTCAGTTATTCCAGCACTTTGTGTCTATCTTTGGCCTGAACATTGAATTCTCTAATTTCAGGTAAACTCCACCCCCTGCCCCATATCCCTGCCACCCCATCCTTCTTGTCCACCCAACTAAGTCCTCATTCACTTTACAATACCTCGCCCTCATCACCGACTTTATTCACTTCCTCCACCTGCTCATCATAGAATGATAGAGCGAAACAGTGTGGAAATAAGCCCTTCGGCCCAACTTATGCACACATGTCCCAGCTACACGAGTCCCACCTGCCCGTCTTTGATACATATCCCTCCAAACCTGTCCTATCTATGTTCCTGTCTAACTGCTACTTAAATGTTGGGTTGGTCCTTGCCTCAACTACCTCCTCTGGCAGCTTGTTCCATACACCCACCACCCTTTGTGTGAAAAACAACTCATCACTCTTCCCTCTCACTATTCTGGGATCCCTTTTTTCCTACCCCCACCTCCCATTTATTTCTACCCACCATCCCTTCCTCTGGTTCTCCATTTCACTTCCCATCTGATTCTTATCGGATTCCCAAATGTTCACTATTTTGTCTGCTCCACTTATCAACCCCAGCAATGTTTACTATCTCCACACATCTCATCCCATCTAACTCTGCCAATCAACCCCTCTCTCCCTGTCACTTGCCAACTCTTGCCACACCACTTCCGCTCACCTCCTTCCACCAATTATCTCCCCTCTACTCCATCAGTCTGAAGAAGGATCCTAACCCGGAACATCATCTGTCCCTCCACAGATGCTGCCTGACCCCTCGGTTCCTCTGGCAGTTTTTTACATAGATGGTGTGCAAGATTCCAGCATCAGCAGCCTCTTCTGCCTACATCACTTCTTGATATGTATTATTGATAACTGACGTATTTATTACACCTCAACAAATTGCGAACGAGGATGAAAGAAAGTAAAATTCCATTTCGTGCAGGATATGGAAACTCGCTAAACTCACAGAAACTCGCAGAAATACGCTACTAGGCAATTCATGAAAGCAATCTTCTCTGAGGTTGGACAAGATAACATGCAATTAGCTAAAATACCAAAAGAAAAATCAATCAATCTGTACTTTATAGAGATGGTAATGAAATTAAAGGAGTACTTTAATCCCACAATTTGGTGATTAAGAAAAGCTTCGAGCTTGGAAAATGAAGTCAAAAAACATGTTGAACCCACTAGTGACTTTATTATAACTTTCTAGAACCTTTTGTTACATTACAACTTTGGACAATTTCTGAATGGAAATAGACTAATCTGTGGATTTAATGATTGATGCGAAGGTTCAGCCAACATTTCTCAATGTATCGGAGCTCACGTGTAAAATCAGATAGCAATCTCAATGGAGACAACAGCATTAAGCAGCAATTTAATACAGAGAAGTGTGAGGTGTTTCATTTTGGGACGTCTAACAAAGGTAGGTCCTACACAGTGAATGGTAGGCCTCTGGTGAGTGTTGTAAAGCAGAGGGAGCTAGGAGTGCAGGTGCATGGTTCCTTGAAGGTCGATTCACAGGTGATCAAAAAGGCTTTTGGCACATTGGCCCTCATCAGTCAAAGTATTGAGTATTGAATTGAATTGAATTGAATTTATTTGTCATTCAGAAAAGATAATTTGAATGGAATATCATTACCATACAGTCATAACAATAAAAAGCAAGCAAAACATAAAATAACAAACATTTAATATGAACATCCATCACAGTGACTCTCCTGCAGGCACCTCCTCACTGTGATGGAAGGTGAAAAAAGTCTCATCTATTCCTTGCTTCTTCTCCCACGGTCAGGCCAGGAGATGAGCAGATTGGTCTTCTCGCCTGTCATCATGAAGATAGCGCCATTTCCGGCACCTGCTGGAGAATAAAAACCCCAGAGACAGGGCTGAGTCCATAAGCATGTCCAGAAGCTGATCGTCCAAAAGCCGCCCGTCCAGAGGCCGCCGAGAATAAAGCTGAAATAGTGGAGTGTGGGCTGTGTTCCACGGAGGGGGCGGACTGTGTTCACACACACCCCTCTCACATGCTCCCTTCCCCTGCACCCCACTCCCATACACCCCCTACATCCCCCCCTTCCCCTACAACCCCCTCCCCTACACCCCCCCCCCTCCCCTATACCCCCCTCCCCCACACACCCTTCCCACACACTCCCCTCCTTCACACCCCCCTCCCTTACACCCCACACCACTCCCTCCCCCACACCCCCCTCCCCCACACCCCCCTCCCCATCCCCCCTCTCCCACAACCCCCCTCCGCCACACACCCCTCCCTCACAACCTCCCTCCCCCACAACCCCCCTCCCCACACCCCCCATCCCCCACACTCCCCATCCCCCACACCCCCTCCCCCGCGCCCCCTCCCCACAACCCCCTCCCCCACACACTGCCCTCCTACCTGACACGCCCACCCCCACACCCACCTCCCCACTCCCCTCCCCCACACCCCACACCCCCCTCCCCCAAGCCCCTCCAGTCCCCCCTCCTCCACTCCTCCCCCAAACCCCCACTCCAACACCCCCCACCTCACTCCCCCTACCACCCACATCCCCCTCCCACATACACCCCCTCCCCTACCCCCACAACCCCCCTACCCCCACAACCACAGAAACCCCACACACATTCCCTCCCCCCCACACACCCCCTCTCCCACACACACCCCTCTCCTACACACACCCTCCCCCATACACACACCCTCCCCTACACACACACCCTCCTCCATACACACACCCTCCCCCCACACACACCCCTCCCCCATCCACACACACTGCCCCCCCCCCACACCCCCCCCCATAAAAAGGGGTCCCAGGTGAGTGGTGGGATATTGCATTTGATAATGGGTTGCGTTGGGGGACCAGGCCTCCCATGTGACTGGTAGACTGGTATTCTATTAAAACTCTCACTTGTCCTCTTCCAGTTTGCGTTGTTTTTGAATTTGCACAAAAGCGGTAACCGATAGCATAACGATTTTTCGGCACCTTACTCGCCATTCTCCTGTGCTGCCGGTGCATCACGTTTTGTTCCGATTGGTGCAATATTAGGTGAAGTTATTGGTCTTCTCTCCTGTCATTCGCCGGGAGAGCAACGCCCCTTCCAGCACCCACTGTCAATCACCGGCGGCGAGAATAAAGTTGAAGGAGCGGAGTGAGCAGAGTATGGGCGGGGACTGTGTTCGCAGGCGGGCGGGGGCTGTGTTCGTGGGTGGGCAGGGGCTGTGTTCGTGGGCGGGCAGGGCTGTGTTCGTGGGCGGGCAGGGCTGTGTCTGCGGGCGGCGGCAGCGATCACCATGATGAGCCGGGAGTCACTGAGTGCAGTCGGGGCCGGGAGCCGCTGAGTGTGACAGGAGCCGGGGACGGGAGCCACTGAGTGAGTCCGGAGCTGAGTCCTGGCGCAGGTGAGTGCGGTCGGTGCCGGGACGCTGAGCCCACACACCCCCCTCCACCCCCTCCTACACCCCACTCCCCTTCCCTACCCCACAACCCACCTACCCCCCACACACCCCCCCAGCCCACAAACTCCCTCCCCCCACATGCCCCCTGCCCACACACCCATCCCCTTCCCCCCACACTGCTCCCCCACACCTCCCTCCCCCCACCCCCTACACCCCTCCTCCCCAACACCCCTCCTCTCCCACACACCCCCCTCCCCCACATCCCCCTCTCCAAACCCCCTCCCCAAACCCCCCTCCCCCTCACTCTCCCTTCCCCCACATTCCCCCTCACCCACACACCCCCACAACCCTCCCACCCTATACCCCCACACCCTCCACCCCGCCACACCCTAACCCCGCCACACAGCGGTAGGCCACGCCAGTGGCAAGGTCAGCCACACCAGTGCCAGCGGTAAGCCATGGCAGTAGCAGGGGTAGACAGCGGCAGGCAACGGCAGGGGTAGGCAACGGCAGGCAGCGGCAGGGGTAGGCAGCAGCAGGCAGTGGCAGGGGTGGGGTAGGCAGTGGCAGGGGTGGGCCATATTTTGAGTTTTTCACATTTTATGCTTTAATAAATCCCTTTTCCACTTGTCTTGCCTGTCAGCTGCGCCTGTGCAGTAATACCTGCATGTCCCACATTACAATGGGAACCCAATGGGCGGAAATGGCTGCACCGTCGGAGAGCCATTATGAGTGGATGGGGGGGTTGAGGGGGGATGGAGTGTGTGCATGGGGGGGTGAAGGGCAAGGGGCAGTGTGGAGGGGGGTGCGGGGAGGAGGGGGGATCAGGGGTGGCACAACGGGAACCCGTCAGCAGCGCCTCGGCAGTTGAGGGCTATTTGTGAGTGGTGGAATATTGCGTTGGGAGCCAGGCCTCTCGTGTGAGAATGGAACCCAACGGGTCCCACTTAGTCTGGTATAACTTTAACGGAAAGCACAGATCAATTGAAGATGTATTGAGGAGAAATTATCAAATAGATGGGACAATTGAAATGTTTGGTGAAGTTTGGTGACCAATGTTTGATTCTTCCATTGCAGCAATGGCCCCGTAGCAGAAACGTCCACGTCACAGGGCTGGAAACTGGAAGTATCTTGAGCTAATTCTGCTACCACCATCATCTATTGCGACAATTGATGGTTTCCACTGATTGTGGCCAGAAGCTTGTATTCTTTTCAGGACAGACGATGACAGTGAGGTCAACATTTGGAACAAGATGGACACGAAAAGAAGAAGAAAATTGCAGCAATGAATTGTAGTGCAAATGAATGAGTGAATAATTTCCAGGATAGTCAGCAATATTTGATATTAATGCCAACTCTAATCACCAGCACCACACATTCATGGTATTAATCAGTTTCTGGACATTTTCCAAGGTCATGGACAGAATTTGCATGTGTGACCAGCATGATGTTGTGATTATAGCAAAGGTGCTATCATGATTACGTGAGCACAATATGAAATCACACATAAATGCGTGCCTTTGTAGAACATCAAGTGGTTTGCTGCTAGTGAGAGTGGAATGGTTTGCTGCCTACAAGAAAGGAAATATAAAAGCTTGTAATCGTGAGAATGTTGTTTTGTTTGGAAATACAACATGGAAACAGGCTCTTCAGCCCACTGAGTCCATGCCGATCATTGATCATTCATTCACCCTAGTTCTATGTTATCCCCACTTTCACATCCACTACCTCCACACAAGGAGCAATTTTACAGAGGCCAATTAATCTACAAATCTGCTCATCTTTAGGATATCATATACTGTATATCCTAAATAAAGTGAGTGACGATCTTCTGCTAATGTTTTTGCAACAGCAGAACACCAAGATAAGATCCAGTTTAGAGTCATACTATTGAATTCACCCTAAGAAATTAATCAGAATTGTATAGTTATGAGTGAAGACTAATTTACTTTTAATAATCTGATCAAGATTATTCAAATAGGATGAAGTAATATTTTCCAGTGCTAAAACAAAAGTGATTAACAGAATTACCTAAGAAATTTATATGGGTAGTGGGAATAAAGCTAATTCCTTGTATATTTTTATACACACCAGGTTTATTGTCATCCAGAGGAGCCATACAATCCATGTACCACTTATCAGCAATTCAGATCAATACAATGAGGACACCACTGCGATTGTGAATATGGATAAAAACATTGTTTCAATGAGTCAATGCAGTTTTCTCTGAAATGGGGCAGGACAATTTTCTTGTTCTGATTGATATTCATTCTAAGCAGGCCAAGGTTAAGCGCATGACATGAGTTAAAAACTATTTTTTAATTTTATGGTCTACCTTGGAAAATAGTTTCTGACAACAGGCACTGTTTGACCCATGGCAATTTCAGGATTTCATGTGGAAAAGTAGTATCAAGCATCTAGCATTCAATAGACCAGCTGAACCTTCTGTCAGCACAGTCAAATGCACTCTAAAGCAGGAAATATTCTAAGTGTTCTCATCTGACAAATAAACCGTTGAAATATAAAATTACTATGTATAATATCATAGGGGATACATTTCTTGAGCTTCTTATGAAAAATAGATTAAGCATAAACCCATGTTTGGTATTTAATCTGACTGACAGACTGGAGCAGAAAGGTGAGAGCCAGAAACATAGATTCCACTGATTTTGGGTCAATTATTATGTCTTGATGTATTGAATTCCCGCAATGAAATCCAATGAGAAAAATTGGAAATTGGGACAGTTATATTTGGGGTATTAACAGGGATATGAAAGGGGTATTTTGCCAGAATGGTAACAAAGCGAAGAATGACTATGTGGATCATGCACTTCCAGCATGAGGCATACTTGGCAATTTTGATTTACGGTCACATCTAAATATTGTGTCACATTGTGTCTTCTGACCAGAGACTGGGTCCATGGCAACAATGCGATCTGAACACTTACTCAAACCACAGTAGAGAATGTCTCAGGAGAATAAATCTCCAAGATATAACTGTTCGAATAGGTTTGGAGGAGATTAAATTGTTTGTTCTGAGGATGGAGATTAGATCCATAATGAGACCAACCTGAATTCAAAAACTTACCGATGGGAGGAAACCAAACGCTAGCTTGTTAATTTAAAACATGCAATATTTTTATATATAGAGAGGAGAGAAGATTGTAGTGTGTTTATGTATATGGATATGCAGCATTCCATTGGATAATGACAGAGTTTCTATATATAGATATAATGTTCTTGGTTGCATGTGATATATCTCCACTGCACCTGGATGAGCATAGTCTTGCAAGAATATAAATTGAAAGCTTAGCTTTTGCAGACAAGCTCCTACTTCTTGACATGTGTTATTGGATCTGAATGTACTTGTAAATTGAATATAGGTATTGGTATTAGTTTACTATTGGCATATGTACCAAGATAATGTAAAAAGCTTTGTATGCATGCTATCCAGGCCAATCACACAAATGAGTATAATCAAACTATGCACAGGGACAACAGGCAATGTATCAAGTGAAAGGAAACAGAGTGCAGAACATCATGATAATGCTACAGAGAGGGTACACACAAAAAGATGCAAAGTTCGCCGTGGGGTAGATTGGGAAACGGGATCACACCCTTAATTTATGAAAGTTGTTATGGAAGAAGCTGTTCTTGAATCTGTTGTATGTGCTTTTGTATCTGCTGTCTGACAGGAGAGGTGAGAAGAGGGAATGACCAGGGTGTAAGTGGTCCTTGATTATATTGGCTGCATTCCTGAGGCAGCACAAAGTGTTGATGGAATCGATGAGAGGGAGGTTGGTTTGTGTAATAGACTGGCTGCATCCAAAAATCTCTGCAACATCTTGTGGTCTTGGGCAGAGCAGTTGCCAAACTAAGTCATGATGCATCCCGAAAGGATGCTTTTAGTTAACACATTGCAGAAGTGTTCTCATGGAGTGAGCTTTAGGTGGAAAAGTAATGATAACTTTATCAATTATCACCATCTGCACTGTGTGCCTGTTGCAGGTTAACTGCTGGTGCCTTGACAGAAAAATATAAAGGTTTGTAAATCTTAACTAAATTACTGTTTATGGATATGTTTTTTCTCTATCACTGACAATCAGATGTACCAAGGCCTGGAATATCAATGAGGACATAATGGCAGATGCTGTCAGTGGGGCCAGATTTCCGTCTGGTCATTCCAGCATTGCTTGTTTCATCTCACACTTCTCCATCTGCTGATAAGAGCCCAAGCAGTCTGTAGCCCAAGCAGAAAATGTAGTGAAGCCTGTGATTAGACTGTAGTGTAGTCTCTCATGAGACTGTAGTGCAGTCTTTGATCAGACTGCAGTCTCAGACTACAGACTACAGTCTCTTATCAGACTGTAGTGTAGTCTCTGGTCCGACTATAGCTACAGTCTCAGATCAGACTGTAGTGCAGTGTCTGATGAGTCTGTAGTGCTGTCTCTGATGAGTCTGTGGTGATCAGACTGTAGAGCAGGATGTGAGCAGTCTGTAACACAGTCTCTGGTTAGACATTAACACTGTCCCCGAGCTGCCACATGCTTACAGAGTGATGCCTGCACTTCATCCACTGCTACATTATTTGGCGACTCTCAGATTTAGAGATCAGTTTGCTGAATATTTCAGATTAATTGAGTGCAACTGCGCCTGCTCCATTGAAATTAATGGGAGAAATGAGCCACCAGGGGAAAGAAAATGAGAGCCTTTTAATTTGATTTAATTAAGTTAGTTTGAATGTTTTAATTGTTTTGTGTGTGTTTGTGAGCCTGCAAAGCTTGTACAGCCTCGTCAGCTTTCTGTGAAGCTAGCAACTTGCACTGGGCACGGTTCTGAGCTGCTCTGGTCCTTACTGATGTCATAAGGTCATAAGGAATTCACACAATCACAATTCACAAGAATACTTTATTAGCCAAGTATGTTTTGCAATATACGAGTAATTTCATTTGCCAAGTCAGTCAAACAAATAAAAAGCAAGGGAACACACAAAATACATTTTAACATAAACATCAACCACAGTGACTCCTCCACATTCCTCACTGTGATAGAAGGCGAAAAAAAGTTAAAATCTCTTCCCTTCTTTGCTCTCCCGCGTTTGGCAGCCTCGAGCCTTCTGTTGACAGGACGATCTTGACTCCCTTAGCTGGCGGTGTCTGGGCCCTCCGCATTGGGACTATCAGCTCCTGCATCAGGAAGATGTCAGCTCTCCCTCGCCGGCGATCGGACCCCGCATCGGGGCTGTCGAACCTTCCACGATGTTGGAGCTCCCAACTAGGCCTCTCCCGAAACTGTGAGCTCTCGATGTAAAGTCTGCAGGCAGCGGTTGGATCGATCCCAGGCAAGGGATCAACTCCGATGTTAAGTCCATGCCCCGCGGTAGGGCTCAAGGTCAGTCCGAGGAGGCCTCCAGCTCCATTGATGTTAGGCCGCTTAGCTGAGCTTAGGTTCATCCTGTTTCCTTTGACTATTCTTGAGATGTTTCTACAACTTGATTGGAGTTCACCAAAGGTAAATTAAATTGATTGGACATGATTTGGAAAGGCACGCACCTTAGCAATGTTACAAAATTTTGAGATTTAAAAAATCAAATCTGCAATTTATCCCATCAGATAAAGCATAAAAAGAAGTTTAATTTGACACCTAATTCACTTTCATATCTTCAGTATTAAAAAAAGTTATGGCCATTTTCATACTCAGAAATTAGCATCTTGTTCCCTCTTGCTTTTCCATTGACTTAACTCAAAAGCTGTGATCGAGGACAGTCAAAAGCCCATAACTATCTTAAAAATTAAGAGAACTGAAAGACATTTTCAGTTATTATAGATTGAAGCATTCTGAAACAAATGTGAAAGAATCTTGCTTGGATGTCCTGAAATTAAAGCATATAATTAGTTAGTTACCCAATTGTAGCTAATTATAACATTCAATTATTAGATCTAAACATCTATCTATTCCGTAAGAAAAAATTAACATTTTTAAATAGCCTAAGTGTTCAAATAACATTCACACAAGAATTCACAATAGAATATGATTTTTAAATCTCATTGTCATGCATTTATAGGCCAAATGGAAGGAATTTAATATTTAATTCCCGTAAATTAATGGGCATTTTAATCAGCTTGCGAGTGGGTTTTTGTGGAACGCGATCAATTGGAACGTTGCAGTTGCGGTGAATTTGAACCCCATATCGGCAGGAAAAATACTGCCGGTTCGTATGGGGAATAAATCACCGTTTCGCAACGTAAAATGTGGATTAAAGGCATCTTAAAAAGCACATTTATACAGAAATCTGTCCCCGTTGTCGGCGTTGACGGCTTTAGAAACTGATTTTAAAATTACTCCAGCGCTGAACTTGTCGGGCGATTTAAAAAAATTTTCACTGAACGGCCGTCGGAAAAATTCTTCAGCAAAAGCTTGCACCCCGAGTAAAAAATATTTAGGACAGGTAGGATAAAAAACGCATTTTAACCACGCCCCCCCCCCCGCCCCCCCCCCCCGACCCTCAAAAGCGCCAAAGTCGCGCACTACGGCCAGTGGCAGAACTACAGCGCCGCTGAAGGTAAGTTTTGTAAATATACCTACACGCCTGCCTATATAAGGTTCCACATGTCAGAGCAAAAACCAAGCCATTAAGACAAAGGAGTTGTCTGTAGACCTCCGAGATAGGTTTGTGTCGAGACACAGATCTGGGGAAGGGTATAAAACAGGACATCTGGTGGCGCTGTTACTGGCTGCCTCCACACACAGTCTGATTCTCTTTTTAATTTTTTGTTATGTTTAGAGTGTGTCTTTTTTGTTTTTTTCAGTATACTATGTGGGGGAAGCGGGTAGGGTAAGGGGGAAACCGTCTTTTAGTTGCTTCCTGGCGAGGATGCGGCTATTATCCGAGTCGCGTCCTCGGCCCCCCCCCCCCCCCCCCCCCCCCCCCCGCAGCCTACCAACTGAATAGGTGTGGTGTTTCCTGTCAGGACCGGAGCAGAGCTTCAGCAGCTATGGTGCTGCACTCGATACATCGCGGAGCGGGCCAGGCCTTATCTGGGATCGCCGCCTGGAGCTCCGTAGTGTTGGGCCGCTGCTCCAACATCACAGAGATGTGGGTGCGGAGCTCCCAACGTGGGCAGCACTAACATTAACATCACGGAGTCCTGGGACCCTTTGCCGGGGGTCGCCAGCGTGAATCTCCACCCAGCGTGGCTTGTGGACATCGGGAGCCGCGGACTCCAATGGAAGGTGGCCGATTCAGAGGTCCAGGCTGCTGAGGATGTTCTCCCATTCGACGTCGGGGTTCCATCGTTCCCGGCGAGAGGGCCTGAACATCGGGCCGCCCGTAGTGGAGACTACGGTGTGCTCGTGAGGCCCCGACCACAGGTGAACATTGAGAAACAAGATACTCTGGTCTAATGAAACCAAGATTGAACTCTTTGGCCTGAATGCCAAGCGTCACGTCTGGAGGAAACCAGGCACCGCTCATCACCTGGTCAATACCATACCTACGGTGAAACATGGTGGTGGCAGCATCATGCTGTGGGGATGTTTTTCATCGGAAGGAACTGGGAGACTGGTCAGGATCAAGGGAAAGATGAATGAAGCGAAGTACAGACAGAAAACCTGCTCATTCTGGACCTCAGACTGGGGTGGAGGTTCACCTTCCAACTGGACAACGACCTTAGTATACAGCCAAGACAACGCAGGAGTGGCTTAGTGACAAGTCTGTGAATGTGTTTGAGTGGCCCAGCAAGAGCCCGAACTTGAACCCGATCGAACAACTCTAGAGGGACCTGAAAATAGCTGTGCATCGATGCACCCCATTCGACCTGACAGAGCTTGTGAGGATCTGTAGAGAAAAACGGGACAAATTTACCCAGATACAGGTGTGCCAAGCTTGTAGCATCATAGAAACATAGAAAATAGTTTCAGGAGTAGGCTATTTGGCCCTTCGAGCCTGCATTGCCATTCAATATGATCATGGTTGATCATCCAATTTAACATCCTGTACCTGCCTTTTCTCCATACCCCCTGATCCCTTTAGCCACAAGGGCCACATCTAACTCCCTCTTAAATATAGCCAATGAACTGGCCTCAACTACCTTCTGTGGCAGAGAATTCCACAGGTTCACCACTCTCTGTGTGCAAAATTATTTTCTCATCTCTGTCCTAAAAGATTTCCCACTTATCCTTAAACTGTGACCCCTTGTTCTGGACTTCCCCAGCATCGGGAACAATCTTCCTGCATCTAGCCTGTCCAACCCCTTAAGAATTTTGTAAGTCTCTATAAGATCCCCCCTCAATCTTCTAAATTCCAGTGAGTACAAGCCTAGTCTATCCAGTCTTTCTTCATATGGAAGTCCTGCCATCCCAGGAATCAGTCTGGTGAACCTTCTCTGTACTCCCTCTATGGCAAGAATGTCTTTCCTTAGATTAGGAGACCAAAACTGTACCCAAGAAGACTTGAGGCTGTAATTGCTGCCGAAGGTGCTTCAACAAAGGACGGAGTAAAGGGTCTGAATACTTATGTAAATATGATACTTCAGTTATTTATTTGTAATTACTATGCAAAAAATTTTAAATACCGGTTTTTGCTTTTTTATAATGGTGTATTTTGTGTAGATTGATGATAAAATAAAATAATTTAATCCATTTTAGACTAAGGCTGTAACGTAACAATATGTGGAAAAAGTGAAAGGGTCTGAATACTTTCTGAATTCACTGTATAGTCATAGACTCTCCCACCAGTGGAAATATCTTCTCCACATCCACTCTGTCCAAGCCTTCCACTATTCAAATGTGCTGGAAGCTGAAATCACTGTGACGGAATGCACCCAGGAGAAGGCAGCACAAAATGGGGTGTGGTTCATGCCCACCACTCAACACAGCAGAAGATATACCCCTGTGCAGGAGGTACATCCAATCAACTCATATCAAACTGCAGGTTAAGTAGTGGAAGTATTCATCATGTTGGGCAACTGCTGGATACAGAGCCAGCCTAAATGCGTCATGTCCAAGAAATGTCATCAGAAGCTCCCTCCACCAAGTAGGTATGTTACAATACCTACCTTTAGCAGCGCTGCAGTTCTGCCGCTCCCCGTGTGCGTGACTTTGGCGCCTTTCAGAGGGGGGCGGGTTTAAAATGACGATTTTTTCTAGGCAATCCAAATCAATCCATGTCGGGCGATTTCGTCGCTAAAGAGAAATCGCTCAGACATTTCATTCATAAAGGTATTTTTAAACTACGCTAGATTATTTATTAACGAGAGTAGTTTAAAAATCATATATTAAAGCTTTGAATGGTGACAGCGGAACGGACCTAAGGTAGGCGATAAAAGAAGCTACACAGTTTATTTTTACATAAAAACTTGGTTTTTAGGGAGGCTTTAATCACATTTTCATGTTGCGAAAAGAGGACAAAAAAAATGTATGAACTGGCTGTATTTTTCATTCCGACTTCACTGCAAACCGCAACGTTCAAATCCACTTAATTCCACTAAAACCCACTCGCTAGTTGATTTAAATGGCCATTAATTTACAGGCATTAAACACTAAATTCCTTCCATTTGGCCTATAAATTCATGAAAATGAGATTTAAAAATTATGTTATATTATGGATTATTGTGTGAATGTTATTTGGACACTTAGGCAATTAAAAAAAAAGTTTATCTTTTCTTAAGAAATGGATAGATGTTTAGATCTAATTGAATTTTGTAATTAGCTACAATTAGATAACTAACTAATTATATGCTTTAATTTCAGGTCATCCAAGTAAGATTGTTTCATATTTGTTTCAGAATGCTTCAATCTATAATAACTTAAAGATAGCGGAGTCCAGGGATATGGGGAGAAGGCAGGAACGGGGTACTGATTGGGGATGATCAGCCATGATCACATTGAATGGCGGTGCTGGCTCGTAGGGCTGAATGGCCTACTCCTGCACCTATTGTCTATTGCCTATTGTTTATTGAATCCAAATCAATAGTCCATGTTCTTGGATAGTAGTCCAGAGCCCAAACTGCAATGTCACTGATTATGACATGATGCACTATTATGGCCTGGTTACGAAGCATAACTGATGATTTCTTGTATTATTGTTCATTTGAAGATTTATTTGTTGTGCTCTTGTTATTGTACCTGCAAAGTTGCAACAAGTAAGAATCCAATTTTTCCATTCCTGGTGCAGATCGCAAATTAAACACTCCAGACGCTTTAATTTGATTCTGGACTTGAAGTCTCCTAAGTGATGCCCAGTTTTATGAGAGGTGGCACCAAGTCGCCAGAGGATGAGGAGATCCATGATTACGAGATCCATGTCAAGAAGAAGTTAAAGAGCAGCCATCCAGAGCGGGTTACAACAATATGTTGAAGGGGACGAGGCACTTCTTCCTGCATCTATTCTTGAATGTCTACAGGTGCACAGTAGAGAAAATATTAACAGGTTCAGACAATTTGAACGCCAAAGAATGAAGGAGATTGCTAAAAGTGGTGAACACTGCCCAGTCCTTCATGGATACTGTCCTCCCCACCATCGAAGGAATCTACAAGAGATACTGCCTCAAAAAGGCAGTCAGCATCACCAGAGACCCACAACACCCTGGCCATGCTCTCATTTCACTCCTGCCATCAGGAAGAACCATCAGGCTATTAAAAGAAATTAGGGAAATTATTTTTGACTTTTGCACTATTATCATCTATTTATTTGTCTGTTTTTTGTTGTTGTTTATTATGGGTTTTCCAGAGTACTATGTTGACCTATTTGTGTGCTGCTGCAAGTAAGATTTTTATTGTTCCATTTCTGGACATATGGCAATAAAATATTCTTGACATCTATCAATGAATGAATTGCTACACAAGAGATATTTCACAAATGGCAAATTCCTTGTTCTCATGCAGTTTTGGCATATTGCCTCCATTTAAGACTTGCCGTAAACCATTTCAGTAGATCAAACAAAATGTTTTAACATTCTTTATATATCTGTTACAAAATTTATTTCTCTTTGCACATTTCCCCCAGTGAATGATGAGAGAGTGCTGGATCTAAATCTCATCCTTAAAGGCAGAGAATCCCTCCCATCCTGTTTACATTCAGAGAACAACACACCCATGGGTAAATCATAAAGAGATTGAAGATAAATTAATGGAAGTTAACAACACCAAAAAAACACACAAAATGTTGGAGTAATTCAGTGGGTCAAGCAGCATCAATGGAGGAAATAGATGGGATACTGAATGTAGCAGAGGGGAGAAAGCTGAAAGAGAGGGGGCGTACAAAACATGGCAAATGATGGATGGATGCAGGAAAGAGGGGTTTGATTGGCAGATGTTTGAACAAAAGCAAGAGATAAGAAGACTCCCCCCCCACCCCCTTTAAGGGTCTCGACCCAAAATTTCACCCATTCCTTCACTCCAGAGATGTTGCTTATCCCGCTGAGTTACTCCAGCATTTTGTGTCTATCTTCTATTTACAGAAGTTTATTGGTATGATTTGGTGCTTATGGTGAAACCAGAATGAACGAAAGCGAGGGAATTTTTAATGAGACTCCTCACTTCTTCAACTCTCAGATTGTCTGCTGAGAAAATAGAGGCAATGTGTTTCTGAGGCAATGCCATCGCAATCCTGGAACATGTGTGAGGTGCTGACATATTAAAGAAAAAGACCAATTAGGTTGCCTTTATAGTTATCTCTGTATAAAATAGAGCTGGTCAGTTCTATGCATCCAGAAAGAACAAATGTACAGTAGTGAGCATACTGACTGGTTGCATCATGGCCTGAGTTCAGCAATTTGATCGCCCAAGAACGAAGGAGATGACAGAGAATGGTGGACACCTCTCACTACATCACAGGTACTCGCCTCCCCAATATTGAAGAGATCTGTAGGAGGTGATGCTCAAAAAGCAGTCAATATCATCAAAAACCCACACCACCCTCGCCATGTGCCCATTTCGCTGCTAGCATTGGGAAGAAAGCACAGAGACCTATAAATCATGAGCACGAGGTTCAAGAATGGCTTCTTCCCAGCACAAATAGCTTTTTCCCAGCTCTTGAACACGACACAACATGAACCTCAGCAATTTTGAACTTCTAGGAACTGCCTGTTTGCATAATGGACTTCAGTTTTTGCATTAATATTACCATCAACAAATTACTGATTTTAAAATATAATTATATATTATCTTTGTGCATTGCATTTACAGTCATTAAGCTACTGCAAGTAAAAATGTAATTGTTCTGTTATCAGTACATTTGACAGTTAAGCACTCTTAACATGTGTAAGAAGGAACTGCAGATGCTGGTTTAAACCAAAGATAGACACAAAAAGCTGGAGTAACACAGCGGGACAAGCAGCATCTCTGGAGAGAAGAAATGGATGATGTCTCGGATCGAGATCCTTCTTCAGAAGGGTCAGGGATAAGGGAAAGGAGAGATAGATGGTGATGTAGAGAGATAAAGAACAATGAATGAAAGAATGAAAGAAATGCAAAAAAGTAATGATGATAAAGGAAACAGGCCATTGTAAGCTGGTTGTAGGGTGCAAATGAGAAGCTAGTGTGACTTGGGTGGGGAAGGGATAGAGGGAGAGGGAATACTGGGACTACCTGAGGTGAGAGAAATCAATATTCATACCACTGGGCTGTGAGCTGCCCATGCAAAATATTAGATGCTGTTCCTCCAATTTGCGTTTAACCTCACTGACAATGGAGGAGACCGAGGCAGAAAGGTCTGTGCAGGAATGGGAAGGAGAATTAAAGTGTCCAGCAACCCGGAGATCAGGTTGGTTCACGCGGGCTAAGCGAAGGTGTTCTGCGAAACAATCACCCAGTCTGTGTTTGGTTCGCCGATGTATAAGAGTCCATATTTTGACAACGGATAAAGTAGATGAGGGTTGGAGGGGGTGTGTGGGGGAGGGGGGATGTGGGGGGTTGAGGGAGGGGAGGTTGGGGGAGCGAGGGTGTGGGGGGGGGGTGTGTGTGGGGAAGGGGGGTGTGGGGGAGGGGAGGTGGGGGCAAGAGAACCTTCAAGACCTTCATAACTTTTGTACTATTTCACCGATCGGAACAAAACGTATTTGACTTGCAGCAGAGGAGAATGGTGAGTACGGTGGCGAAAAATCGTTGTGCTATGGGGGATCGTTTTTGCGCAAATCTAATTATAATGCAGACAGAAGTGGTCAAGATGATAGTTTTAGTAATATATAGAAGATAGATAGATGTAAGAGATTTGCAACAATGTGCGAAAGCTGGAGGATCATAGTTATGAATAGAGACTATCTAGAATGGAGCAATTTCCTTTGGAACAGAGGAACAAAGAAAACCGAATCTTTAATGAGATTCCTGCATTCATTGTTGTCCACTGAAAAAAACCAGAAGCAATGCATTTCCGGGGGGGGGGGGGGCAACTTAATTGCAGTGTTTGGAAAAATGACACACATGGACAGGTTAAATTAGGACAATATACCTCAGTAGAGTGATTATTGACCAGGAACAATGAGTTATATTATTTGATAACAGATTTAGGGAATAATTAAGAAAATGGAGTTGTGGGACAGACTTGGTGTTCAGTGGAGTGTTGGAGGCTGAGGTGTGTGGTGGAGGGGGGTGGAATATATAAAATTGCTGATGCAAGAACCTTGAATAAAAAAAGCAGAAAGTAGTGGAGTAATTCAGCGGTTGGGCAGCATCGCTGGAGGAAATGGATCGGTGAGATTTTGATTCAGGACCCTTTAGACTGATTGTAGTTGGGGGGAGGAAGCAGGAGAAAGGTTGGTGGACATTGAGAGGCATGGATAAAATTGATGATCAGATCTTTCTCCCATGGCGGAAATGTCAAGCACTAGATGGCATAGATTTAAAGTGAGAAGGAAAAACGTCTAAAGGAGATTTGCAAGACAGCTTGTTTTACTTGGAGAATGGTGGGTGTTTGGAATGTGCTGCCAGGGGACATGGTCGACGTAGATACAATTATAATGTTTAAGAAGCATTTAGACAGACACAAGAACAAGCAGGCAATAGAGCATTGTTGAGCTTGCGCATGAGGATGGGATCATTTTACATTGGCCTCAGATTCTTCTTCTTATCGGGTCCACACACAAGATTAGAAGTTGTTCAGCCAGAGCTGAACACATTTCTCGGCATCTGCGTACAATGGCGTCTGTCTTGTCGCTTCTTGTGCTTCTTGTGCACGGTGCTGAAAAGATTGGTGGAAACAGGGCCGCGACGTGAACGCTCTTTCGTTAACACTGCCCTCATGATTGGTGCAGGCATTATGGGCTGAAGGGCCTGCTCCGTGCTGGACTGTTCTAAGTTCTAGTGAGTAGTGACTTTGAGACCTCTTGCCTAGAGGACTGGTGGAGGCACAACCCTTCTTTACATTTTGAAAGTGCCAGATGAACACCTGAAAAGACTTACAATGCAGGTATATGGACCATGAGCTATAAATTAAGTTTACTGGATGTGCAATTTTGGCCAACATGGCCATGGTGCGACAAATTACCTCTTTCTCAAACCACTCAAAGTCCCCATCACTCATCCATGAACAAACGCGACAGGACTCACACCTCAATAACACAAACAACAATATGTTAGCACTACAATAAGCATCACATGCATGTGTCACAGGTTGAACATATAGCAGCTACCTAATTGTAAAATTGTGGAGAGACGCAGCACAGAATTAGGCCATTTGGCCCTCCACGTCCATGCTGACCTTTGAATACCCATTTATACTAATCATCATTAATCCCATTTTCATTCCACACACATTCTCCACACTATGGAAAATTTACAGTGGCCAACATAGCAACCTGCAGGGGTATCGGATAAGGGAGGAAACTGGGGCACCCGAAGGAAACCCACTCAGTCATAGAGAGAATGTAGGAAAACTTCACACAGACAGCTCCTGAAGTCTGGATTGAAACTGGGTCTTTGTTGCTGTGGCACATCAGCTCTGTTAGTTACACCCCTGTGCATGTAGTAGAGCCTCTGTATCACAGGCGAGCACCAGTTATGCCCAGCTATTCAGTTATGACAACAATAACCTCAAGCATAAATACGTGACACTTGCTATGATGTTCCCATTCACTTACAAAACAATGTAACCTATAATTATAGGTAGTGGGAACTAATAGGCAAGGAAAAGCAATGCTTGCATTACTTCAGCTATACAGATGCTATTACTTCAGCTATACAAGCGCTTGCCATCTTCCACTGGCCTTTTACTTAATTGCAGGCAAGATAGAAACTTAGAACATGAAGGGATCCTCGTACACAATCCTTCATCTTGCCCCCATTTCCCTCTCATCCCTCAATTTCTCTGGATTTACATTGCATATTTTATGTCAGTGTGCATCCCTTAATTGCCACCATTTCCCCTCACCACAGTGCTCTTCATGGCTTTCTGCTTTTAGGTAGGCTGGAAAGCCAAGAAGCAGATTATCATCAATCACCTAAACACACCGATTCACGAGGCCAATACTGGAACTGAAGAATTTGGAGGTATAGTTTCAAATGCCCGTGACCAGGGATGGGAACCTGATATTGCTGAAGTCATCGTACCAGTGAGCAAGGTTCCTCATATCCAAATGCAGAAAATGCAACAGTGGAATTTCAATAAGATAGTGTACAGATACAGGCTGATAGACACACAACTATACATTGCAGGTAAGGATTTTATAGCCAAAATTGCTAGTGTGGGTGGCAGAGCATCATGTTTTGCTGAAGTGAATCATCATTTACCAAGAGTCAAAGGAGTCAAGAGTGTTTAATTGTCTATTCCTTTTTTTTTCATTTATTTTACAATATTTCATTGCTGTGGTTTACAGTGAATGTTGAATCCTCAGGTTGTGGCTAAAACTTTATTTAGTTTAGTTTAGTTTAATTTAGTTTGGAAATAAAATAAATAAATGTCTCTAAACTTTAAAGTAATGCCTAAAGCCTAAATACATCATGGAAACAGGCCCTTTTCATGTCAGCCAGCGATCAGCCATACACTAGTTCCATCCTACACACTAAGGACAATTTACAGAAGCCAATTCACCTACAAATCCATCCGTCTTTGGTGTGCGGGAGGAAACCACAGCACCCGGAGAAAACCCACGCCGTCACAGGGAGAACATGCAAACACTGTGCAGGCAGCAGCCAAGGTGAGAAACAAAATCGGGTCCCTGGTGCTGCAATGCAGCAACTGTACTACTGCACCACTGTGCCACCCTAAACTTGCAAAGGACTGCGATATTTGCAAAGGGCAGAGAAGATGGTAGTGAATCCCTTGCCTTTACCAAACTACCCCTATTACATTTTACTAGAATCCTTAAGTTACTACTTTGATAACATCCTGACACCTTCTGCATTCTGCAGCCCTATAGAGATGTTCCCAAGAGCCATGTGGCAGAAGAGTAATTACTTCTCCACAGACCTATCACTTGATTTGTTTGTGAAATGTAGGCTACTTGAGAAGCTGTTTATGTCCTGAAGCAAGAAAGCGATGATAAAATGAACAGAATTAACTTTTCTTTTCCCCACGAGTGTTTGGGTAAAGTATATCTACATTAATATGTTCAAGGCATTTATCTGTGCCCCAGAATAGTGTGTGGATTGTCATTATCGTTTATAATATGTATGTCCCAAGCAACATATAATGTAAGGGCATGCCACACGTGGGGTTGTTCAGCACTGTTAAGATTTAACATAAACACAAGGTTGTTTCATAAATTCACTATCTAATCCATGACATTTCTCTTCAGAAGTGAGAAATCCCAAGGTGTCTGGTGATAAGAAATGTTGCAAATAGACAGTGCAGAGAGACAAACTTTAATGTGATCTGTACCAGGAGCAATGGAAATCTCCAGCAAGGCAAACTGCTGGTGGAACTCAATGAACCAGATAGTGAATGTGGGGGCAAAATAATAATTTATTTTTTAGGCCGAAACCAATATCATGATCCACTTCACCTGGTTTCACATATCATTTATTGCCCTACTGACTCCTGTCACGCCCGTTACTTTCACCTCTCTACACTGGCTATCTTCCTTCTATACCCTCAGTCCTAATATAGTGCCTCCACTCAAAACAGTGACTATCTCTTTGTCTCCACGGTTGCTGCCAGAAATGCTGAGTTCCTTCAGCAGCTTGAGTTTTGCTCGATTACAGTGTCCAAAATCTCTTCTGGCCCCATAAAAAATCTCAGGACTGCCAAAAAGTTATATTGGAATCATCCAAGGACCCCTTGGATCCTTACATCAATAATGATGCAAAAAGAAAGATAAATATAAGCTTTTATCTTTCAGAACATAAAACCATGGAACAGTACTGAACAGGAACAAGCCCTTTGGCCCACAATGTCTGTGCTGAACACGATGGCAATACAAACTCTTACGTGCCTGCACATAATCTATATCCATCCATTCTCTGCACATACATAAGCCTCTCCAAAAGACTTTTAAATTCCACTATCATACAGTGTCTGCCTTCACCACCGCCTCTGGCAATGATCCACTTCACCTGGTTTCACCTATCAATTAGGCACCCAACATCCTCTGTGTAAAAAACTTGCCCCAAGCTGTTCCTTTAGTATTTGGTATTTCCATCCTGGGAAAAGATTCTGACTGTTCTATTAGCATTTTGACTCAAGAAGTTATTTAAATGCTGTGTCAGTAATTTCAAGAGAAATGTTTTAAAAAAAAATCAAATTAATGTAATGGATGAATGAGTAGGTGAAGCATGTGATTTAAACAATACAGAAAACGAAGAGGACAATAAAAGGATATAACAATCCTTGGGGAAAACAACCAAGAAGGAAAAGAGGAAATATGAAATTAAATTGTATATAAACGTAAAAATATCAGAATACAGGACGGTATTCAATAGGTTTCTAAGTGACAAAAAGAAAACCAAGATAGCTCAGGGTCCACTAAAGTTGGGATTATATGAAAAAATGTCTACGAGACACTATTCAAATTGCAGAGACAGTGTAACTGTATTTTGCTTCAGTTTTTATTGAAGGGAGTTTGGGAGATAAAATGACAGCAGTGAAACAAAATAAGAGATTGATTTTTTCACTTAAAGGATACAGTTAACAACAATCAATTATTAGCAAGAATTATATCTCAGATCCAGATTGATTGCACCCAGAGCTTCACAAAGAAACAGCAGAGAAAATAGGAGAGGAATTGATAACCATATATACATGATCAATAGAGAAGTGAACCATGCTCAGCCTTTAGTGAATGATAAATACAACTCCTGTCCAAATGAAAGGTATAATTAACCTGTAGACCTGTCATCTTAATTCCTATGATAGGAAGGATAACAATTTCACTAACAAAATACCTTGAGATACCTTGGATTGATCATACATCAGCAACGTGATTGAATTCTTTGAAGAGACATCAGAAGGTATGAGCAAGAGGAGTGTGATAACAGTGTGTGGTTGTTATGGAATTTGAATGCATCATTAATAAGGAATGACCAAACAGCAAGATATGGGAGGTGAGGTCCTGGTTACAAAATAAAGTATGTAGATAACTACAAAATAAAAGATAAATTCTGAAGAAGGGTCTCGACCTGAAACATCACCCATTCCTTCTCTGCAGAGATGCTGCCTGTCACACCAGTTGCTCCAGCATTTTCTGACTAGTATAGGGATATACTAGTTTTCCAAACCAGAAGATTCTTGATGTCCCACAGGGATCATGTTGGGATCACTTTGATTCACCACATACAGCAATGGTTTTGATTTTAAAAAGCACCACAATTTGTAGATAGAGTGAAAAGTAGGAATGTAACAACATAAAAAGGTGATAAGAAAATATAGGAAACCATGAAAGGCTTGCAGAGTGGATAAATGAATGGGTAACATTGTCCCTTATATTATTGATAAATCGTTCAATTTTGGCAGGAGAAATAAAAAGACTATTTAACCCCTGGTCGTTCAGACTTGTCATGGTATATACATAGTTATCAAAGCAACGTTTTTAATTGAACATTTTAAATAGTGGGGACTTCAAAACCAGTCAGCTCTCCTCACTGTTGCAGGGAAAAAATATTATTTAGAGTATAGTCAATGATCTGTTACAAATTATTTGTACTGTCCTGACTTGGCATTTGGGTTTGGTAATTTAAAAATATGCGAATACCAAGATAGAAACTTCTTGTAGCCCTGCATTGAAATGCTTGCCTGTCACTTAGAAGCAACATAAAAATAATCTACTACAATATATTTGGTGCATGATCCATTCTATAAATATTTACACTGATCATGTTTCTACCAATGCTACTCCATGTTTAATTGGACAAAAGCATATTAGGAACATAATCTCATATCGGGAATTGTGTTTACTTTTCAAATAACAAATCTTAAAATTTTAAAGCTTCTGAAAAGGGACAAAAATTTCACAAGAATATGTGACGCTTCAGGTCAAGACCCTTCTTTAAACTTACCAGCGGATATGATTTCCTCACCCTTCCCATTTCTTTATTCCAAAAGGATCATTACATTTACAATTCCTTGACTGCTGCAGATTTTTGACAGCGAGGTAGATTTGGTCACATGTAAATTATAGATTCAGGACTGTCTGAAACTCAAGGTGTATTTGCCTGCACATGACCATTACAAATTGCATTCAATAACCTTAGCCATTTATGTGACCTCTTATAATACTGCCTCAAGGTCCACAGGGTTTGAGTCTAGGCACTAATCTCAATGTCTACTTATTCCTATTGTTCTTTGTGATAATATCTAAAGGAACTCCTGGCATCCTGCAAATACAGCATCCCTCTCTACTTTCCACATCTTCCATAGGGCAGCACAGTGGCACAGCTGGTAGAGCTCCTGCCATTCAGCGCCGGGGACCCAGGTTTGATCCTGACCTCGTGTGCTGTCTGTGGTAAATTTAAACTCTCTCCCTGTGATCACATGGGTTTCCACCCACATCCCAAAGATGGGCGGGCTAGTAGGTTAATTGGTCTTTGTAAATTGCCCCTAGTGTGTAAGAAGTGGATATGAAAGTGGGATAACGTAGAACTAGTGTAAATGGGTGATTGGTAGTCGGCTTGGACTTGATGGGTTGAAGGGCCTGTTTCCATTCTGTATCTTTAAATCAATCTTCCACTGAAGCCATTGGGTATTATCCATAAACACAGATGCTTGCTCTTCGTCGACTCGCTGTTGCAGGAATATTTTAAATACAAAAACAAACTTTGTTCAGAATCCACTCTCCTTTGCACAACTCTTCATAGTTCTGCTCCACTTACAGATTGCGTGTCAGTGCCTGCTTTTTAGGAGTTCCATGTTAGCTTTAGCTGGAATTAGCTGTTAACCCATGCCAAGGTGTCCAGCCAATAAATGGAGCTGTTAGTGCACACCACGTACCATAATTATCCCATTGAATGACAACAGGATGTTGGAATCATGCGTGCATTCCCGAATTGGCAGAGGTTAAAAATACTGTATTTCTGTATTCATTTGTGGAGCTGTCTCTTATTCTGCAAACCAATTTAGATACGAGTTATTTTTCAGTACATTCAAGATAAACTATAAATTGGATTATTTGCATTAGTTCTAAAATAAATATCAGAGAAAGGATTACTTATAAATAGTAGTGAACATAGTGTGTGTTCTTTTACTCCAATAGGAATTGACATTTTTATTCATCTTGAGATTTTAAATTAAATTCAATATTAATTAAACATGAGTCATTGTGATTTATATAATAATGATCCATAAAATTTTATTTTTCATTAAGCTAAATAGAGCATATGTTCCCAAAGGATACCAGAATGCCACTTGAAATCCAAGAGGCATGCCTATGAATCTAGTATGTATATCAAGTACCAAATAAAAAATCATCAAAATTCAATCATAGGTTATATTTCAATAATAACTTCAAGATACTTTTCCCAAGAGTGAGATCTCATGAATAATTAGACATAGGGAGATTAGGAACTTAATCTCATATCGGGAATAGTTTACTTTTCAAATAACAACATAACATTTCTTAAATTGAGGGAAACATATTTGAAATATGATCAGCACAAACATGAACTTAACTTTAATTTATTCAGCAGTACAATTTTTGTTTGCAACTTTACCACATAAGCTGCCCTAAGTATATTTGTTTTGGCACTGAGCTGCTGTAAAATAACCTGCAAATAAAGATTAGCAAAGGCCGTCCGTGTGTTGAATTTCTCCTACATCCTTAAGTGGTAATAGTAAAGATATACAGTGAGAATCACACCGCTTGTATTCCATTTTGGCATCCAGTGATTGGTCATCACGCAATCTAGAACACCATAAAAATAAGAACTAATGTAAAAAGGCTGGCCTTCATAGGTTCATAAATTATAGGAGAAGAATTAGGCCATTTGGCATATCAAGTCTACTCTGCCATTAAATCATAACTGATCTATCTTTCCCTCTCAATACCATTTTTGCCTTCTTCCCATAACCCGTGACACCTGTATCTTTCAATCTCCGCTTTAAAAGTATCCATTGGCTTGGCATCCACAGCCTTCCGGGACAATGACTTCCACAAGAGGGTGATGAAGACAATGACTTCACCACCCTCTGACTAAAGAAATTCCTCCTCATCTCCTTTCTAAAGGTATGTCCTTTTATTCTGAGGCTATGTCCTCTGATTGTAGACTCTCCTATTAGTGGAAGCATCCCCTCCGCATCCACTCTATCCAGGCCTTTCACTATTCGGTAAATTTCAATGAGGGTTCCCCTCATCCTTCTAAACTCCAGCGAGTACAGGCCCGGTGCCGACAAAAGTTCATCATATGTTAACCCAACCATTCCTGCGATCATTCTCATAAACCTTCCCTGGACTCTCACCCAAGCCAGCCCATCCTCCCTCGGATATGGGGCCCAAAACTGCTCACAATACTCCAAATGTGGTCTGTTTAGTGCCTTATAAAGCTTCAGCATTTCACCCAGTTTTTATATTCTGGCCCTCTCAAAATAACTAAATCTGACTTTCCAGGCAAAGAGAGTACATGATTTTGTTACTTGTGACAATAAGTAAAAGGCTTCTTGTTAGTAACTAAAATAGGGAAAAAAACATTGAGAAGTAATTCACTTGACCAATTCAAATACAAGCTCACATGATCCAGAATGAGAAAGTCAAGGGAGCATTAAATTACATCTTTTTTTTTGCACCTTGAACAGAAATTCAGTATTTGCTAATTATCAGGAGCATAGATGTAGCTTATAAATATTCAACAGATAAATTATACAAATCCATCAAAAGTAGAAGAAGATAACATCCCGGGTGTTACGATACTGATATTGTACAGTTCTTCAGAGAGGAACAGAAACCTTGTGCTCTATGATATCAAGACAAGAACTGACATCCAAAACGTAACCAGATATTGAAATATATGAGGGAAATGAAAGATCTTGCCAAAAGCCTCTGTACCATTTTACTGCACCTAGCTTCAATCAGTTCATTTACTGCACCTACTGCAGTACCATTATTCATTATAACAGATCATTAAAATTAAATGAATTGATATCCAGCTAAAATGTTGCATATGCTGCAATGTCTAGAGTTCTACCCATTCATAAATGAGCCATGCTTTTCCATAGGAGTCTGTCCATCAGGCAAGTTCCGTGAGTAATTACTCAGGGTAGGCACTCACTCCGCTTTAAAAAAAAAATTAAACCGCACATGCGCAGATTGTTTGCCCCGTTAAATAAATAAATAAATACATAAATAAAAAATGGTGATGTTTCAATTTGCCCAAGGCTTCCTAGTCCTAGACCAATTGGGAAACAGTTCCTTTCACAGCGTGTGGAGAGTCTGTGCCAGGGATAAAGTTGTGGGGAGGGCACGAGTGTTGATAAGGAGGGTGTCGGGGATACTGCCAGTAACTCACTCACTCACCGCTGCCACAGCTCTCCGGGCGCGAAGCCACGCACTGTAGCTGGGGATAGAAGCAGCTCGGGGAGCTGCGAGCGGCCACGGGAACCCGACAGCAGAACTGGCCGCCACTTCAGCGCCTTCTGCCGGCCCGCTCACCTTTGGAAGTGCTCTCCATCGGAACACCTGTCACCTGCCATTCGCCGACTTCGCTCATGTCAGCGGCTTCCTGCAAATCCTTAAATTCCCACAGTGGAGTAACCTCAATCGCGCTGTCGGAATTTAAGGACATGAGTGAGGCCAGCGAGCGGCAGGAGAGAGGTTTTCAGACCGAGAGCTGCCAGAGGTGAGCGGGGACCGGTAGAAGGAGCTAAGGTGGTGGTTGGTTCCGCTGTGCGGCCCGGTGGCCGCTCAGCCACCCGAGCTACTTCTCTCCCTCCCCCGCCCCCGGCCTCAATGCGGTGGTATTGCACGCCTCCGTGCAAGGAGCGTCGCAAGTGGCATTATCCCAATCCCCACATTCATAACATTCGTGCCCTCCCCGCAACTTTACCCCAGGCCAGACTCCCCAAATGCTGAGAAAGGAGCTCTCCCCCCACCCCCACACCCCGGGAAATACAGTATTTAAAAACATAAACACAAAATGTACTTACCACATTATTGGTACACAAACTCCATTCTTCTCTCTTTGTTACCTAACATACACTTAAAATATTGACAAACCATATTTGAAAACCCCGCCAAGAAACTTGCGCTGCGCATGCGCAGTAGACCGATGCGCATGCGCAGTGCTGCAAAGGCAGAATTTCTGCTGCCTTCAGCCCCGCTTGAAAGTGATGGCTTCAGGCAGCGCTGACGGCACGTGGGCTGCACAGAGCTTCCCGTGTTACAAGCGCTGCAGATGATAGGCACGCAGAATTATGCCTACTTAAGAGATCAATCTCTTACATGGGCATAATTCTCCCATGCCTTTATTATTTATATTTAATTATTACTATGTTATAATTTTAGTCAGGGTAGGCAGTGCCTACCTTGCCTACCCTGACGGCACGTGCCTGCTGTCCATGAGATAATATATCACTATAGCAGCAAATAATGTGAAATATGCCTTAAAAATCCAATTATCTGATTAAGCACTGAATACTTAGGTAATTTTAAACTGTTATGGTGATTGTAGTTTTTCATCTAAAGCAGTATCGATTAGCTTGCAACTAGATATTGTTCATAAAACGTTACTTACTAATTTTCCAAAATATTGATATTTTCAATACTTACATCCATTCCTATTTGGATGGTGGCGTAGCGATAGAGTTGCTGCCTTGCAGCGCCAGACACCCGGGTTCGATCCTGACTACAGGTTCTGTTTGTATGCAGTTTGTATGTTCTCCCCGTCACCTGCGAGGGTTTTCTCCGGGTGCTGCGGTTTCCTCCCACACTCCAAAGGCGTTCAGGTTTGTAGGCTATTTGGCTTGGTAAAATTGTAAATTGCCCCTAGTGTGTGTAGGATAGCGTTAGTGTGCAGGGATCACGGGTCGGCGCGGACTCGGTGGGCCGAGGTGTCTGTTTCCTCGCTGTATCTCTAAACTAAAACTATACTACAAACTTACAATTATTTATGTTTATTCGGTTTTATAACAATAAATGTTTAACTACATTTTATAATTTTTTTCTGTGCAAGTTAACTATGTATTGCATTCTCTTGTGCGGGAGGCACTCAGCGGACCAGGCAGCATCTGTGGAGGGAATGGTCAGGTTGGAGGCTCTTCTTCAGACTGAGTGGTGGCAGAAAGCTGGGTAAGCAAGGTAAAGGCAGGACAAAGCCTGGCAAGCGATAGATCGATACAGGTAAAGGGAGTTTTGATGGCAGATCAAAAGGCTGGAGGTGAAAAGGAGACAAAAGGATTTCAGATAAGCAAAGAAGAGGAGTGAAATGTAAAGACAGAGAGAGAGATTATTGGTAAAAGAGCTCAGGGTGGAGGGGGAAGAGGCGGAAAAAAGGGAGATAAGGGACTAAGTAATAGAAACTAAATTTATGAAGGAAGAGAAAGGAGCAGGGTGACATGTGG
Source organism: Raja brachyura (assembly GCA_963514005.1). The sequence goes on along the minus strand of OY740783.1, from coordinate 69,909,783 downwards.
GTGGGAAAATGGGTGCACACCAGGGTGGGAGGGGGGACACAAGAAAGGAAGGGGGGGGTAGGGTTGTAAGCTACCCAAGCGGAAAATATGCAGTTTGTGTGTGGCTTCACTCAGGCAATGGAAGAGGCTCAGGACAAGGACAGTTGCACTCCATTTCCTGACAAGTAATAAAGAAAGTTTATTAACATTAAGATTGTAAAGCAAGCAAACTGAACACAGTAGAAATGATAACTGATTCTAGAATAAATTTATATGGTTCCCATTAATTTGTGAAGAAGCCTGATTTTATTATATTTCATCAGAGCTTGCCGACACATTTACATGCTTTAAGTTTTCTTACTGTTTCATTTTTTTTATCAATGCATAGCCTTCGATAAAAAGCTTTATTTTTCCCATTATCTCAATGTTCAGTTTGTTGACCGGGAAGCAGTTTGAAGCTGAAATGCAAAACACGAGTTTTAAATTATCACATTTAAGTTATGCTGTAGTGATTCATGAATAATTCCTTATAACTATTAAGTTTTTCATATAATGACTCTTTGAAATGGTCCAAGATACATTTAATGTGATGTAATCTTCCAATAAAATTTTACTTGCCACTGAACAAGGACGTGAATAGGATTTTAATTTTACTAGCCTTTGGAGAGATATGCATGTGGCCTTAACGTGTCCACGCTTAGATAGCCACATAATATACAAATTATTTTTGCTGAAAACTGGTGAAATATATTTATCTTATGAACAGCACAGATGACTACAACCTATAAACATCATTGATATTGTGCACAGTAGTAATATATGGATATGTAGGCTATCTTCTTCGAGATAATTAATCACTCTTATCTATAAAGAGCTTTATACAAGCAGTAAGGATGTGGCTGGTGAGCAATTCCAGTGACTGCCTAACAGGAATGTCTTCTATCATAAAGTAAGAGCTATGCAATAAGAACATCATGGCTTACAAATGTCATAGATCAATCCAGGCAGTCATAGCAAAGGCAGGGCTGAGGCAGAAATGATAAAGTGTTAGGAGGAACATTGCCATCCAAGAGACAGGCTTAAGCTCCCTAAGACCAGGGTTCAGAGAGAATGATCAGAATCCACACTCACTGCAAGATTTTTTTCTCATAAAATCAAGGATACATTTGCTCACTGTGTTAAAATCTTTAGGCAGAGTGGCACAGAATAGGGTTAACCATTTGAAAACACATTGCTTGGGTCTGGAATAAGTCTGGTACAATTTGCTGGAGAACCAATCCTTTACAACAAATATATATGCCCAGCCTGTGATAAGTGTTGGGCCTGATGATGCAATATGACCAGGTAAATCTTCTAGCTGGTTGACTACAATAGACAATAGGTGCAGGAGTAGGCCATTTGGCCCTTCGAGCCATCTCCGCCATTCACTGTGATCATGGCTGATCATCCCCAATCAATACCTCGTTCCTGCCTTCTCCCCATATCCCTTGACTCCGCTATCTTTAAGAGCTCTAACTCCCTCTTGAAAGCATCCAGAGAATCCGCCTCCACTGCCTTCTGAGGCAGAGAATTCCACAGATTCCACAACTCTCTGGGTGAAAAGGTTTTTCCTCAACTCCATTCGAAATGGCTTACCCCTTATTCTTAAACTGTGGCCCCTGGTTCTGGACTCCCCCAACGTCAGGAACATGTTTCCTGCCTCTAGTGTGTCCAATCCCATAATAATCCCATTTGTTTCAATCAGATCCCCTCTCATCCTTCTAAATTCCAGTGTATACAAGCCCAGTCGCTCCAATCTTTCAACATATGACAGTCCAGCTATCCCAGGAATTAACCTCATGAACTTACGCTGCACTCGCTCAATAGCAAGAATGTCCTTCCTCAAATTTGGAGACCAAAACTACACACAATACTCCAGGTGTGATCTCACCAGGACCCTGTACAACTGCAGAAGGACCTCTTTGCTCCTATTCTCAACTCCTCCTGTTATGAAGGCCAACATGCCATTCGCTTTCTTCATTGCCTGCTGTACCTGCAGGGTTACTTTCAGTGACTGATGTACAAGGACACCCAGATCTCGATGTACTTCCCTTTTTCCAAACATGACACCATTCAGGTAATAATCAGCCTTCCTGTCCTTGCCACCAAAGTGGACAACCTCTCATTCATCCACATTAAACTGCATTTGCCATGCATCTACCCACTCACACAACCTGTCCAAGTCACCCTGCATCCTTATAGCATCCTCCTCACAGTTCACACTGCCACCCAGCTTTGTGTCATCTGCAAATTTGCAAATGTTGCTTTGAATCGCTTCATCTACATCATCGATGTATATTGTAAATAGCTGTGGTCCCAGCATCAAGCCTTGCGGTTACCCCACTAGTCTCTGCCTGCCATTCTGAAAGGGACACGTTAACCCCTACTCTTTGTTTCCTGTCTGCCTACCAATTTTCTATGCATGTCAGTACCCTACCCCAATACCATGTTTTCTAATTTTTTCCCACGGATCTCCTACATCGGACCTTGTCAAAGGCTTTCTGATAATCTAGGTATACTACATCCACTAGCTCTCCCTTGTCCATTTTCCTAAAAAAATTCCAGAAGATTCGTCAAGCATGATTTCCCTTTCGTAGATCCATGCTGAATCGGACCAATCCTGTTTACTGCTATCCAAATGTGTAGTTATTTCACCTTTTATAATTGACTCCAGCATCTTCCCAATGTCAGGCTAACTGGTCTATAATTCCCTGTTTTCATTCTTCCTCCTTTCTTAAAAAGTGGGATAATAAGCTACCGTCCAATCCACAGGAACTGATCCTGAATCTATAGATCATTGGAAAATGATCACCAATGCATCCACGATTTCTAGAGCCACTTCCTTAAGTACCCTGGGATGCAGGCCATCAGGCCCTGTTTTTTTATCAGCCTTTTGTCCCATCAGTCTACCCAACACCATTTCCTGCCTAATGTGAATTTCCTTCAGTTCCTCCGTCACCCTAGGTCCTTTGGCCAATAGTACATCTGGGAGATTGTTTGTGTCTTCCTTAGTGAAGACAAATCCAAAGTACCTGTTCAACACATCTGCCATTTCCTTGTTCCCCATAATAAATTCACCTGTTTCTGTCTTCAAGGGACCCACTTTGGCTTAACAAATGTTTTCCTCTTCTAATACCTAAATAAGCTTTTACTATCCTCCTTTATATTCTTGGCTAGCTTACCTTTGTACCTCATCTTTTCTCCCCTTATTGCCTTTTTAGTTATCTTCTGTTGCTTTTTAAAAGTTTCCCAATCCTCTGGCTTCCCGCTCATCTTTGCTGTGTTATACTTCTCTTTTATTTTTATACTGTCCTTGACTTCCCTTGTCAGCCATGGTCACCTCTTTCTTCCCTTAGAATCTTTCTTCCTCTTTGGAATTAACTGATCCTGCACCTTTTGTATTATTCCCAGAAATACCTGCCATTGTTGTTCCACTGTCATCCCTGCCAGGGTATCTTTCCAGTCAACTTTGGCCAGCTCCTCCCTCATGCCTCCATAGTCTCATTTGCTCAACTGTAATGCTGACACTTCCGATTTTCCCTTCTCCCTCTCAAATTGTATTTATGGTCACTACCTCCTAATGGCTCCTTTACCTTGAGTTCCCTTATCAAATCCCCAGTTTATTGCACAACACTAAATCCAGAATTGCCTTCTCTCTGGTAGGCTCCAGTACAAGCTGCCCTGAGAATCCATCTCGGAGGCACTCCACAAACTCCCTTTCTTGGGTTCCAGTACCAACCTGATTTTCCCAGTCTACTTGCATGTTGAAATCTCCCATAACCACCATCGCATTACCTTTGCTACATGCCAATTTTAACTCTTGAGTCAACTTACACCCTATATCCAGGCTACTGTTTGGGGGCCAGTAGATAACTCCTATTTGGGTATTTTTACCCTTCCAATTCCTCAGTTCTATCCTTACTGACTACATCTCCTGATTCTATGTCACCCCTCGCAAGGGACTGAATTTAATTCCTTACCAAGAGAGCTATCCCATCCTCTCTGCCCACTTGTCCATCTTTTCGATAGGATGTGTACCATTGAATATTCAGTTCTCAGCCCTGGCCCTCTTGCAGCCATTTCTCTGTAATTCCCACAACATCACACTTGCCAATCTCTAACTGAGACTCAAGCTCATCCACTTTATTTCTTATACTTTGTGCATTCATATACAACACTTTAACTTCGGTATTCACCTCCCCTCTCACACCAGTGACTATTGCCCCTGACCTTACTCTCTTATCCCTTTCAAACTTTCCTTCCCATTAATTTAGGAGTCTTTTGTAACTTTTCCTGTACTCACTTCCCCTTTAACTCCATCTCTAAACTCCCAATTTGTCAACACCTCCCACCCGCTATTTATTTTAAACCCACAGTTGTAGCTCAAGCAAACCTGCCTGCCAGAATGTTGGTCCCCCTCCAGTTAAGGTGTAACCTGTCCCTTTTGTACAGGTCACCCTTACCCCAGAAGAGTTAATAAATCTAAATCCCTGATCCTTGCTCCCTGCACCAGCCCCCCAGTCACACATTCAGATCCCCTATCTCCCTGTTCCTGCCCTCACCAGCACAAGGTACAGGAAGCAATCCAGAGATAACCACCCTAGAAATCCTGCTTTTCAGTCATCTTCCTAACTCACTAAACTTATGTTGCAAAACCTCCTTCTTCTTCTTTCTGACGTTGTTTGTGCCCACATGCACAACTACTTCCGGCTGCTCACCTTCCCTCTCGAGGATGTTCTGGTCGGGGGTTTGTGACATCTTGAACCCTGGCACCAGGGAGGCAACAGACCTTCCTCGAGTCTCGCCTGCTGCCACAGAATCTCCTGTCCGCACCTCGGACAATGGAGTCACCCACCACTATGGCTCTGCCCGACGTCGGTCTCACCAGTCGGGTCTTATCGTCAGGATTCCAGTCGAGTCTTATCCAGTCTGCCACTCGGACTGGAAACATTGTCTGCCCCGGCAGCTTCAAAGGTACAGCCTTGTGCAGCCACCGAGGTCTCCTGCACTCCACGTTTACTCCCCTTTCTCACAGTCACCCACTGCTCTTCCTGTATCCTTGGCATGACAACTTCACTGAAGGTCTTGTCCAGGAAGCTCTTGTTTTACCGGATGGCCCTGAGGTCATCCAGCTGCTTCTCCAGTTCCCCAATACGTTTATTCAGGAGCTTCACCTCGACACAATTTCTGCAGGTATAGTTTCCAGAAGCACCAGCAATGTCCTTGACATCCCAAATCCTGCAGGAAACACACTGTACCAACTTGCCTGCCATTTCTTCAGTGGGCAAAAATCACAAATCACAAATTTCGATCGTGTAACCTTCTTGCCTCGTCGCCGAAGATTCTCGAGCCAAAGACTCACACTTTACTTACCACTCTCGAGCCAAAGACTCACACTTTACTCACCAAGGCACTTCACCTCAACAAGGCCGCTCCCCCTAGAGCAAGCCCTACTATTATTTGCTGTTCAAGGCTTTCTTCTGCAGCCAATCCCCTGCACTTCATCCTTCATCTGCCGACCTTGAAGGTATGTGTTGCAGGCTGGCTCCGACTGTTTTTTTAAATTACCTACAAAATAATGACAATGAAAATAAAAGTAAATTAGTGAATTAGTAGTTATAGTTTTGTTGGACAGAAGCTTTAACAATATTCTTCCAATTTCACGTGCAAGGCTAATTGTGGCATAAATACCAGTCACCAGGCTGTGAATCACAAGGCGATGTATGCCAAATCACCAAAAACATAAATCAGGAAACATTTCAAAGCAATAAAATATATTTTCTACAACTTATTAAAAATATATCTGATGTTAAAATACGTGGATTTAATTTCTATTATAAGGTTGCACCTTTAAAGAACTATAAGACCTAATTTACTTCAATATTTTTAAGATTAAAAATACATTAATATCAGTAAACACTGCAAATGTTCCAGTGCATGAGCCTGACATTTAACTGCCCTCCCAGAGAGCTACAAAGCAGTGGTTCCATCTGGTACTGTGTTGTTGAAAAAGAAAAGAAATTGCAAAATAAATTCCAATATTACTTAGAAAATAAAATATGGGCTCTTAAATGAAAGCAAATGTTAAAAGCAAGTGTTATTTGACTAACGATTGAATGTTTTAATGAAGTAATAGAGAAGGGTTGATCAGGGTCATGCAAATGATCTGTATTTAAAAAATTGTAAAAATACTACATGATTTGTTTTGATTAACACCGTTAAAGCAATACTGGTAGCATAGATGATACATTGAGATAGATACAAAATGCTGGAGTAACAGCGGGACAAGCAGCATCTCTGGATAGAAGGAATGGGTGACGTTTCGGGATAAGACCCCTCCTCAGACTGAATCAGGGGACAGGGAGATACAGAGATAAGGAAGTGTAAGGTGAGAAAACAAGACAAAGGGGATAGAGATCAAGGAAAATGTAGAATAGATCATTGTTAGCTAGGAGAAGGTAACAGCAAAGCAAACAGAGATAAAATGTAAACGAGGACAGTCAGATTAGTCGGTGAACTGGGAAGGCGGGAAGTATGGAGAGAGAAGGAAGGCAAATGTTACTTGAAGTTAGAGAAGTCAATATTCATACCACTGGGGTGAAAGCTGCCCAAGCGAAATATGAGGTGCTGCTTCTCCAATTTGCAACGGGCCCCACTCTGACAATGGATGCGGCCCAGGACAGAAAGATCAGTGTGGGATTTGGAGGGGGTGTTAAAGCTTTTAGCAAGCTGGAGATCAGGTAGGTTTAAGGGCTGTCCCACTTGAGCGACCTAATTGGCGAGCTTAGAAGAGTTTGAAAAAATGACATGTTGAAGACCTCCTTCGACTATGGTGAAGACCAGCTTCGACTAGCTATGGCTAGCTACGACTAACTTCTGGAAAGTTGGACACCGAATAGTGGAGAGTGAAGACAACCTCCTTTGATCTCCTTCGACCTCACTTCGACTATGATGAAGACTATCTACGACTACCTTCGACTACCCTCGATTACTTATGACTAAAATACCGACCTATTATGACCTACTACGACTAAACCTACGAGTAAAAATAGTATCGATTTTTTCAATGGCGACCTCTTTTTGCTCGTGGGCATTTTTTAACATATTGAATAAAAAGCTGCGACCTGGCTGAGGCCTCGAGTACGCAGAGACCACTCTCGAGCATGAATGAGAGTTACGAAGGCCTCCTATGACCTCGTGTCGACCATGCTACAAGTATGAGTCGAGGGCAAACTCGCCAGAACTCACGGATTAGGTCTCCCAAGTAGGACAGGCCCTTTAGGCAGACTGAGCTGAAGTGTTCAGCGAAACGATCGATGATACATTAGCTGTTCAACAAGAAATAGAGAGTAATGGATATTGCTCTGACTGGAGGAAAGTCTGCATCGCTCAGCACTGAGGTCAGTATTGGGACTACTGATATTTTGGAATTGTGAAAGCTAATGGCGCATAAAAGTGAATATGGGGAATTAACCCGCACCAGGTCCTTTCAATACAGGTGGCGCACAAACCTTGTACTGCCTGCTCATCTGAGAGATTAGTGTGTAGCCACTGATAACTGCCCTACTCATTGGCTCCACACTTCAGCAGAGCTCAATATTATGAGTGGGAAGCACTGCTTAAAGCAAACCTCGCACACTTAAGGCAGGTCAGCACCTTTTAAAGGGGAAAGCATTATCGCTGCAAGATGTGCTAGGACGTTTTTCGAAAAACCCAATCTGCCTACAAGCAATTGACCTTTATGACCTTTATGTTTCCAACATTGCACTGCCAATGTTCATACTGGAGGAAGGGAAGAGTTATGATCTACCAACAAATGGCCAGGAGAACTGTGAGGCAACCTCTCTGTGAGGCAGTGGGAACAAATAGCCATGGCTGTCAAATCAGTAGACAAGCTTCAAATACCATGATACGGTGCATACAGATGTTTATTGTCTTCGTTTATTGGAGAATGAGCCATATCATGGAATATTAGATCTATACAAAATGGAAAAAATAATCTATCTATCTCTGCCTTCAAAATATCTATTGCCAAGATTATTGCTCCAGATTCCAACATCTGCAGTCTCTTGTACCCCCAGTCTTAATCTCACAGCTGAAATGACATTAACCAGAATGAAAGACTCCCCATTGTCACCACTTATAGTGAGAGACTCAGAGGTCAGTTGCTGGATTATTTCTTCTGGCTGCTGTAATAATTTTACACATATTTAGAACTCTTATATTTGGCTGAAGTGTGAATAGTTTATAGGGAGTGCCAAGGCTGATACTAAAATAGCTTTTGTTGATTTAAAAGTTTGCACTGAATCCAGTTGCTTCCAGGCATTGGTGGTCTGGAAGCGCTAACTATGGGAACATAGTATGGATATTTTTAACGCAGAGATAGATATATTTTTTGTTTAATATGGGTGTCAGGGATTACGGGGAGAAGGCAGGAGAATGGGGTTAAGAGGGAGAGGTAGATCAGCCATGATTGAATGGCAGAGTAGACCTGATGGGCAAATGGCCTAATTCTGCTCCTATCACTTATGATCTTATGACCTTATGGCTGAAGGAATGAAGGGAGGCCCTGCAGAGCACAACAGAATCCAGAGGAGAGAGGAAGAGGTGATGGGCTCTTGGCAAGAGGCTATGACCATCAGCAGGTAATTTCTTACCTCAACTTCAGGTGATCTAGGTTTTGTATGCTCAGTGGGTTCTTAACCTTTCAAGGAGTCCATTATTGAGTATAAAACCATACACACATTTCACATCAGGAAAGAGTGTTCACGTTGTGGCCCTGATTCCACCAATCTTTCCACCACCACGCACAAGAAGCACAAGAAGCACAAGACAGACACCATTGTGCAGATGCCGAGAAGTGTGTTCAGCTCCGGATGAACAACTTCTAATCTTGTATGTGGACTCGATAAGAAGAAGACATCAGGAGCTCACACAAAGTGTTACTTTCACAGGTTGTCCGTGAAACTATCCATTAAAGCGCAGTCTTTTACCCAGAGTAGGGGAATCAAGAACAAGGGGACATAGGTTTAAAGTGAGGTGGGAAATATTTACCAGAGGGCTGGTGGGCAGGCAGTTCAGTCACTCAGGCTGGTGGGCTGGCAGTTCACTCACGGCTATTCCTTGAAGTTCCATTTCAAGCAGAGTGCAGGCCACCAAATTCAAATATCATAGCCTTTCAGGCAGAGTGCAGGCCACCAAACTCAATTTCATATTTGATATACGTGTAAATTGTCCCTAGTGTGCAGGATAGTGTTAATGTGTGAGGATCGCTGGTTGTTATGGACTCAGTGGGCCAAAGGGCCTATTTCCGCGCTGTATCTCTAAAAAAAACACAAATTCAATACCATTATGTGTCCATCCCAATATTGCAACTCCGAACTGCAGGAGATCTCAGTACATTAACCAGGTAATGGAGGCAACTTCTCTTCTTCTTGCAACTTGTGTTGTGATCCATTCCCTGTTTCAATGCCTCGCTAAAGTCCCTTCCAAATCTGCTTGAATTGAAAATACTATTTCTACCATAAACGTTTCTGCCAGAATAGATACATGGTGGCAAATGTTCTTCATGGAGTTCTTGCATAACCTTCCTTTACAATTCCATCTGTTTCACTACCTGTTTTTTAACCAAATAGCCCCTCTAATGAAATGGTTTTATGATGTCAATCGCACCCTGATTGAATCTGTTCATGTGGACTAGCAACTGTTTCGCCGAATATTGCACTGCAGGAACTTCTGGTTGCTAACCATTCTAACTCTTCTTCCCATCCCTGTACCAATCTTACTGTCCTGGGCCTCCTCCATTGTCAGAATCAAAGCACGTCGGGACCAACAGCATCTCTGGGTAGAAGGAATGGGTGACATTTCAAGTCGAGACCCTTCTTCGGTGTGAAACATCACACTTTCCTTCTATCCAGAGATGCTGCCTGTCCCGCTGAGTTACTCCAGCATTTTGTGTCTATCTTCGGTTTAAACCAGCATCTGCAGTTCCTTCCTACAACTTACCAGGAGCTACACAGTGAATGGTAGGGCTCTGGAGAGTGTTGTACAGCAGAGGGTTCCGGGAGTGCAGGTGCATGGTACCTTGAAGATGGAGTCGCAGGTAGCTACAGTGGTCAAAAAAGCATTTGGCACATTTGGCCTCACGGAGCGGCCGACATTGCCCATGGCTGGGGCCCGGGTTGGCGCCACGGAGGTGTGAAGTGGGGCGTTGACAGGGGTGAGGCCCCGGCGACGGTGAAGCAGTGGTGAAGCCTGGTGATGATGGGGCTTAGGCGGTGGTGAAGCCTCACGGGTCGACCCGGGTCGACGGTCGATGAGAGCGTGGAGGACCAGGGTGATGGGGGAGGGGGAGAACAAAGGAGGGCCCGGCATAGGGGGGAGAACAAAAGGGGAAGCCGGTGTGCTTTGTAACTTTGTCTGTGCCGTAGGTGGCTGCTATTAGTATACATTGTGTATGCAAGCAAAGAATCTCACTGTGCCTAGTCACATGTGACAATAAAGTATTCCAATCCTTTCCATTCCAAAATCATAAGAGGAATAGATCGGGTAGGTGCACAGAGTCTTTTGCCCAGAGCAGGTGAATCGAGGACCAGAGGAATCCAGTTTAAGGTGAAGGGAAAAAGATTTAATAAGAATCTGAGGGGTAACTTTTTCACACAAAGGATGGTGGGTGTATGGAACAAGCTGCCAGAGGAGGTAGTTGAGGCTGGGACTATCCCAACATTTATGAAACAGTTAGACAGGTACATGGATAGGACAGGTTTGGAGGGATATGAACAAAATGCGGGCAGGTGGGACTAGTGTAGCTGGGCCGAAGGTCCTGTTTCCACACTCTATCACCCACACAAACTGGAGGCAGCTTGGTTAGCTTACAACACAATTGAATCCACCAATTTTAAGTGACACTCCCTGCTTTTTCTCCTTGAAATGCTCCACTCTGGTGCACATTCATTTCCCCCACTATCCTGCCCCCTTTTCCTTTTCCTCCCCTCGCCTTTCACTTCTATCCCCTCTCGCTGTATATTTCACTCCTCTCATTACCTGATACCCCTTTTTATCTCTTGCTTTTGTCCACCCATCTGTCAGTCCAACCCTCCTCACGCATATTCATCTATCACTTGCCAGGATTTGTCCCGCTCCCACTTCTTTTCCAGCTTTCCCCCTCCACTACAATCAGTCTAAAGAAAGATCCCAACATGAAACGTCACTATCCATGTTGTACAGAGATGCTGCCTGACCCACCGAGTTGCTCATGCCCTTTGTGGGTTTTTTTGGTAAAGCTGGATCTGCAATTCCTTCAGTCTCTGTCCATATAGTTAATAGATATTGATTTAGTTTATTTTTAGTTTAAGAGATAAAGTGTGGAAACCAGCCCTTCGGCCCTCCGAGTCCCTGCCAACTAACATTCCCCCATACACTAGTTCTACATTATCCCAGTTTTGCATTCTACACAAGAGGGACAATTTATAGAAGCCAATTAACACAAACCTGCACGTCTTTGTAATATGGGAGGAAATTGGAGCACCCAGAGAAAACCCAGGCGGTCACAGGAAGCATGTGCAAAAACATCCAAAGTCAGGATTGAACCCAGGTCTGGTGCTGTGAGGCAGCAACTCGACTGTGCTGCCAAGGGCACTTTATTCAAAAAATATAAAATGGTCTTGTTGAAGCTGTCCAACTGCTGTGATGAACATCTACTACTTCCTGTGGAAAATATACTCGACTATCTATTTTAGCTTCCTAGGGTAGATTTTGTATACCATTTAATCACTGCTTCTGATGGGAAAGCAATGATTTCTCCTTTAAAAGTTTCCCATTGCCGCTATTCATGTCGGCTAATCACTGCCCTGTTCCAAAATTGAAAGCATTGCATGCAAGCTCTAGTACTCAATTAGTACTCAATTGCACCACAAATGACTTGCTGTCGTGATTCTTTTACACAGATCATAGGCTTTTTTGTGTTTATGTATACCACTTCTAGGCCTCCTTTTCCTTTACAAGCAACAAGGAACTGCAGAGGGTACACAAAAAGCTGGAGAAACTCAGCGGGTGCAGCAGCATCTAAGGAGCGAAGGACATAGGCGACGTTTCGGGTCAAGACCCTTCTTCAGACTGGTTAGGGATCAGGGAAACGAGAGATATAGACAGTGATAAAGATAAAGAAGAATGAATGAAAGATATGCAAAAAAGTATAGATGATGAAGGAAACAGGCCATTGTAAGCTGTTTGTAGTGTGAAAATGAGGAGCTAGTGCGACTTGGGTGGGGGAGAGATGGAATGCCAGGGCCCGAGGGCTGAGGGAGAGGTGGGAAGGGGAGGAGACAGCAAGGGTTAACAGAATTGAGAAAATTCAATGTTCAAGCCCAGAGGATGCAGACTCCCCAAGCGGAATATGAGGTGCTCTTCCTCCAACTTGCGGTGTTGCTCACACTGGCCGTGGGGGAGGCCCAGGACCGAGAGGTCGGATACAGAATGGGAGGGGGAGTTGAAGTGCTGAGCCACCGGGAGGTCAGGTTGGTTATTGCGGACCGAGCGGAGGTGTTCGGCGATCGCCAAGCCTCCGCTTGGTCTCACCGATGTAGATCAGCTGGCATCTGGAGCAGCGGATGCAGTGGATGAGGTTGGAGGAGGTGCAGGTGAACCTCTGTCGGACCTGGAAGGACTGCTTGGGTCCCTGAAAGGAGTGGAGGGGGAAGGTGAAGGGACAAGTGTAGCATCTCTTGCAGTTGCAAGGGAAAGTGCCCGGGGAAGGGGTGGAGCGGGAGGGAAGGGAAAAATTGACAAGGTGGTTGCGGAGGGAGTGGTCTTTGCGTAAGGCAGACAGGGAGGAGATGGGAAGATGTGGTGAGTGAAGGGGTCATGTTGGAGGTGGCGAAACCGGTGGAAGACTATGTGTTGTATGTGCCGGCTGGTGGGGTGAAAGGTGAGGACCAGGGGGACTCTGCCCTTGTTGCGAGTGGGGGAATGGGGAGAGAGGGCAGTGTTGCGGGGTATGGAGGAGACCCTGGTGCGAGCCTCATCTGCAATAGAGATGGTGAGGTCAAGGAATGGTATGGTAATGTCGGAAATGGTCCAAGTGTATTTGAGTGCCGGATGGAAGTTGGTGGTGAAATGGATGAAGTCAGTCAGTTGTGTGTGGGTGCAGGAGGTGACACCAAAACAGTCGTCGATGTAACGGAGGTAGAGGTCGGGGATGGGGCCCTGGTACTCCAAGAACAAGGATTGTTCGACGTACCCGACAAAGAGGCAAGCGTAGCTGGGGCCCATGCATGTGCCCATAGTTACACCTTGTGTTTGGAGGAAATGGGAGGAGTCAAAAGAGAAGTTATTGAGGGTAAGGACCAACTCCGCTAAGCGGAGGAGGGTGTCAGTGGACGGGTATGGGTTGCTCCTCTGGTCGAGGAAGAACCGGAGGGCTTTGAGACCATCCTGGTGGGGGATGGAGGTGTAGATTGACTGGATGTCCATGGTGAAGATGAGAGGATGGGGGCCTGGAGAATGGAATGCGCGGAGCCGACAGAGTGTCTGAGGTGTGCGGTGCGGCGGCCATGTTCGGGGGGCCCTGGTCCGGCGGCGATGCAAGGTGAGGCGGGTGTGGCTGTGATCTTCGGCGGGCCCAGTACAACGGTGATGCTGGATGGGCCCAGTGCAGCGATGAGGTTAGGTGGTCCCGGGGGGCGGCGAGGTTCAGCGGTCATGTTGTGCTGGTGATGGGCGGTGGATTCGGGGAGGGGGAGATAAACAGAGTTACCGGGGAGGCAGCGGGGCTGGGCGTCATCGGTAGGTAGGTGGAGGTCGGCGGCAGCATCGACGTGGAGGTCGGTGAAGGCGGCGTCCTGGTGAGTCCTGGAGGCGCTCCTTGTGGCCAAGATGGCGTCGGGGGACAGGCCGGCGGCTGGGGCTTGAGTGGGGGCCTGGGGCCTGCGAGCGGTCGAGTCGAGGATTGTCGGTGGCTGGAACGGCCTGGAGGCGGGCTGATTTCAGGTCCTTGTTGGAGGTAAGGTGGGACAGGAATTGTTGTTTGAAGCGGTGGATCTTCCGCAGGAACTGCAGATGCTGGAATCTTGCATAGAACACAAAGTGCTGGAGTAACTGGGCAGGTCACGCATGTGAAAAGTTGACTTTTCGAGCCAGGACCTTTCTTCTGAAGAAGGGTCCCGATTCAAAACATCACCTATCCATGTCCTCCAGAGATGGTGCATGACCCGTTGAGTTACTCCAGCACTTTGTGTTCTCCCTTCAACTAGCCAATGATGGTGTCAACATAATTAAAATCTCTTGCAGAAATCTGGCAGTAGAATTGGGTCATTGTTAAAAATAAGTTGTTTCCTTCCCCTGATAAATTCAAACAGGCATAAAGCATGCTAAAATCATGTGGGAGATTTTACTTAATATGCTGCCCATTTTTGTCTACCCTCAGACACAAGAGAGTTACTTCCTTTTGTATGGAAACACATGGCTGCTTTAAGGATCACAATTTGCAGATGCAGTCTTTTAAACACTTCCTTAAGTACACAACTGCAAAGATGCTCCTCTAGTATCTTGGCACAACAGTGCTTTAATTCTGTGACCATTGCAACTAGAATGTCACCCTGATTGCGCAAATAATGCTCAAATAGCTGTAGGATCACACCCACTGTTACTTGTAATCTTTCAAGTACTGAATTCATATAATGGCTTGGCTTAGTTCTGTTTAGTTTATTGTCAAGTGTACTGAGATACAGTGAAAAGCTTTGGTTTCGTGTTATCCAGTCAACGTAAAGACAATACATGATTACAATCGAGCCATCTGCAGTGTATAGATACAGGATAAGGGAATACAATTTAGTACAAGGTAAAGCCAGCAAAGTCTGATGAAAGATAGCCGAGGGTCACCAATGAGATAGACAGTAGTTCACGACTGCTCTCTAGTTGTGGTAAGATGATTCAATTGTCTGATAACAGCTGGGCTTGGAGTGCAACTTTATGAGGTGATAATTGTCAAGTAACATTAAGTTTCAGTTTAATGAAGACATTTGCTTCTGACTTCAGCACATATATCTTAATGTGGATAGGGGTGTTGATCATGATCCACCCTCAGTTTAAGGTCATTTATAATCTCAGAGCTAGACAAACTTTTAAGCCTTCGGTAGCATCACTACGAGAGTCATCCAATCACTATCAGGGCAATGTTCTAGTTTTATCATAGATTGGTTTGCTATTTGACTTTTTGCAAAAAATGTAGATTTCACAATATTTGGATTCCACTGTTTGAAATAGCTATTTGGCAGAATCCATCATTCTGACTGCTGCCAGACTCACCCCCACATAAGCTAACGACCTCTTCACCAATGCGCTGGATGCTTGGCCCAGAAAAAAAACAGTACCAGAAGCTATGCGAGGGGGGAGCATACAGATAACTAGTAAGATTAAATGAGAACTTACCAGTTTGTTTGATCTTTTTTTTATGAGACGATACAGTGAGTGATTATGTGAAGAAGTCCCGCCAGTGCGCATGTGCGTCAATCTTCAAAGCAGCGGCGTGAAATCACAGTAACTACCGTCAAAGTGATATGGTAAGACTCAGAAGACTAGAACTACCTGATGATCTTTGTGATTATGAGGGCCGGGAGTGGAGGGCACGTAATCGCTCACCGTAACTCCTCATAAAATAAGGATCAAACTCCAAACTAGTAAGTTCTCGTTTAATCTTACTATTTTACTTGATAGTTCTCGTTTAATCTTACTATTTTACTTGATTTTACTTTTACTTGGAGTCACGTGAGTCCGTGAAGATTTCAAAGCTCTGTGATTTCATGCCGTAGATCCAGTTCCATACGACACACTGCTTCGGTTGACACAGTTAAACAAATAATGTATTGAACATTGTTTAAATTATACAATGAACGTTTTTAACAATAAAATAACTGTAATAACCCCTTTCTCCCAGGCGTAATTACAAAGGAGAACTCAAACAGAACCCAAAACAGCATGCCCAAATCCTTCCATTGCGAGGACAGGTTTATCATAACATTGTGAAAAAGTTCCTTCACTGGACCATCCTGCGGCACCGAGGATTTGGTCTAAAGGCATGTCCTGTTCCTTTGCTGCGGACGTTGACGCCGCCCTGGTGGAGTGAGATTTAAACACATCAGAGTCTACTCCAGCACAAGCCAAAACCTGTTTCAGCCATCTAGAAATAGTTTGTACTGACACCTTTCTATGAGGTTTTTTGTGGCCGATGAGCATCGCTGTATCAGAGCCTCTGAGACTCTTGGTGACCTTGATATATTGACTCAGGTGCGTAACTACACATAGTCTCAGGTCAATGGGATATGCTTTAAAGCTTATTTTGGTTCAGCTGTCCCTGGCCTGCTTTGTTTGATTAGATCATATACATCAAACGTAATATTATCTACAGAAGAATGCATGCTGTCCAGTCGTAGCGTTTGCAATGTCTGGACCCGTTGCGCTGACACTAGCGCCATGACCACTTTGAGCGTTAACTTCTGGAAAGACAGAAATGTAATTGGAGCCCATTGCTGAAGCAGTGTGAGAGCTATGCTCACATCCCAGATTTCCGTATATCTAGGTCTGGGAGGATTTTTGTTAAAATACCTCTCATGAATTGGGCCACCAATGGATGAGATCTGACAGAGTGTTGTCCCGACCCTTGCCCTAAATAGGAGGACAAAGCACTTTGAGCACTATTAATGGCACTATAGCTCAACTTTCTCGTCAAAATGCAATGTAGCAAGGAACTCCAATACATCCGGTATGCCTGCAGTATGATAAGAAATATTTGACTGTAAACATTTCTCATTTCTTAATATGAGATACATATTGTTTTTTAGTACTATCTCTCCAGGACGCAGTAATCACATCCACGGTCCTACTCGATAGTCCGAGTCCCTGGAATGGTCTGGTCAGGATATGCAAATCAACAGATTAATACGATCATGTAAAGGGTGACCCTCTCCTGTCACAGGGTGAACTAACAAGTTGCTGCATTTGGGGATAGTCATGAATGACTGTGTCATCAGTCTCAGGACCAATGGGAACCATAGCTGTGTGGGCCAGTCAGGAACTACCAAAACGCCTGAAGCGGAGTCGTGCTCTATTTTGGTGAGACATTGACTGATGAGGCAGAATGGGGGAAAAGCGTAAAAGAATGTACGTCCACAATGTAGCAAGAATGCATCCACCACTACTGCCACTGGATCCGGTTCCCATGAGACATATTTTGGTAACTGATGATTTAACCTGGATGCAAACAGATCTATGTCTGGCAATCCATACCGGCTGACAATCATTTTGAAAACTTTTGGATTCAGCATCCATTCTGTGTTGTCATTAAATTTGCATGACATGGTGTCTGCCACTTTCACGTTATCTCTACCTAGTAGGTAGATAGCTGAGACCCAGATGTTTCTCATAATGCACCAGCGCCAGTAAATTAGTGGCGGTTTTCCCTGGAGTGCAGTTCGGAACTCTGCACTATCAGAATGTGCAATGAGCTAAAGAACAAGCACTGAAAGAACATGCAGGTCATTTCGATAGACCAATGCAGTTGCAAGCTGAAGCTATCGCCGAGTTGCAATGGTGGATAACTAATGTCTCACGGTGTACTAGAGACATTCTGACTCACCAACCTTCAGTTTTTACAAACTGATGTGAGTGCTTCGGGATGAGGAGCCACTGATACTGAGTCTAGCTGTGGTGGCAAATGGAATGTGCAATAGGCATTAATTTTGCAGAGGCATGGGATAAACTACTTGGAATTGTTGGGTGCATTCTATGGCCTAAAAGCATACTGCTCAACAATGCATGATTTACATGTTCAGCTTCAGATTGACAATACAACAGCTGTTGCATATATCAATCACATGGAGGGTTGTTGTTCATCTACCAGATTGCTACAGGCCTCCATAATTTCAACAGTTTTGGCCATAGGCAAAGTCACTGACATGTTAGTTGACTCAATGATGAACCACAAATAGTCAATCATTCTAGATGGTACTAATTTGGATTTAGTTGGATGAATGAGGAAACCTAACCTCTCAAACAGGTGTTTGGTAACTGAAATGAATTCCTCAGCTGCTCCCTGAGTTTAGCCTATTGTAGATTGAAGTTGCATGTTAACCAATCACACACCAGCCAGCATCTCTAACTCCACCCCACTGTAATACTTATACTGACACTGGTTTCTCAGCACCGACAGTTGGAGCAGTCAGGATTTACTGACAACTAATCATCCTCCATGCTGTTAAGTTTCAGTGCTGATTAAACATGTATTTGAATCATGTACTGAGTCTAGAAGTCATTTACATGGATCCCACTTCTGATACTATGCAACAACAATCTACACCTATGATCAGAACATCATCCAAGTATGCCATTACAATGTGATTCTGAGCGCGGAGTAGCCCTAATACTGGTTTCAACAATATTGTAAATAACCTAGGGGCTGAGGTTAACCCATTGGGCAAAACTTTAAATTGCCACAGCTGTCTCATCAACTAAATTTGAAGTATCTACAGTATTGGTGATTAATTGGTACTGAATAATATGCATCTTTCAGATCTATGGTTGCCATATAACACCCTTTTGATATCAGTTGCTTAGCAGTACTGAAAGTTTCTATTTTAATATGTTTATACTGGACATAAGAGTTAAGTCGGGTTAGGTCCAGAATGACTCGACACCGACCATCCTTCTTTTGCCTGGGGAATATATTGGACGCAAATTGTTGAGGCTGATATCCCGTCCTTTCAATTACCCGTTTTTGGATTATTATTCCAATTTCAGCATTCACCTGTAGAGTTTCTGGTCTTGAAAAAACCAATACCCGACTAGGTGTATTTTGTACGGGTGGATGTACTTCCAAGATAAACTCGATTCGAGACCCCCGGACACTGTCCAGTGTGAATAGATCTGATGTTATGCAGCACCATTCATAATAGAACAATTGCAGCCTTCCCCCGACCGGTAACTGATCTCCAGAGGATATATCTTGGACTAGTCCAGTTACTCATACCTCCATGGTTGCTGGATTCCTCGGTCTCCTGGCCCTGTTCGAGGTGTCCATTGGAGTGTGCCAATGGTGTATATCTGGAGTCGCCCGGCTTGGTCCTTGACCTGCACCAGCGTCTGTAGCCCGTCTGAAAGGGTATGGTTTTCGAGGCGGCATCCTGCTCCCGGGATGAGTTTTGATGAGGTTGATTGTTTTTGCCTCATCGTCCAGGTCTTTTACTTGTTTCGCTAGATCCTCCCCGAATAGTACGTTTTTGGTGTCCGAATATTAGAGAATCTGCACATGGCTGTGAACCATGGGTTGAGCTTAGGCTTGATGGCTATTTTCCGTAAATAATTAATTTTCAAAATGGGCATTACACAGCAGGGCCAGCATATCTTGCTGTGTTTTTTGATAGTGGTGCCCTTTGTACCATTCGCCCAAATGCCATTATTCACATAGAAACATAGAAAATAGGTGCAGGAGTAGGCCATTCGGCCCTTCGAGCCTGCACCGCCATTCAATGTGATCATGGCTGATCATCCAACTCAGTATCCCATACCTGCCTTCGCTCCATACCCCCTGATCCCTTTAGCCACAAGTGCCACATCTAACGCCCTCTTAAATATAGCCAATGAACTGGCCTCAACTACCTTCTGTGGCAGAGAATTCCAGAGACTCACGACTCTCTGTGTAAAGAATGTTTTCCTCATTTCGGTCCTAAAGGAATTCCCCCTTATCCTTAGACTGTGACCCCTTGTTCTGGACTCCCCCAACATCGGGAACAATCTTCCAGCATCTAGCTTGTCCAACCCCTTAAGAATTTTGTAAGTTTCTATAAGATCCCCCCTCAATCTTCTAAATTCCAGCGAGTACAAGCCGAGTCTATCCAATCTTTCCTCATATGAAAGTCCTGACATCCCAGGAATCAGTCTGGTACATCCCAGGAATAAGTCAGAATTCCTGCTCCAACCAGTTTCAGGACTTTCTGCAGCCTCAGCTCATGCGCCCTCATGGATGCGCCCATTTGCCCACAGATAGCCTGGTTCACTGTGGCCACTTTGAGCGATGCATAGTTAACAGGCGTCTTCACGAGGTTTCCTCCATTATGGAGTCCTGGAGCTGGTGAGAGGCCATATAGTTGATATTGCTGGCCAGGTTTTCGTCCATCTCCTCATCAGTTCCAGCCAGTATGGCAAATTTGCATAGCTCATGTGCTTTGGTGTATGCTCTTCTGCAGTATCACCAACTTCAGGATCAGAATCATACTGCCCTGGCTCTCCTGGCTCATGGCCAAGGGAGGTATCATGCAGCCCCCACACAGACTCGTAGGCATATGGATCTCCTGCCGGTATAGCTCTTCGCTATACGGACCTCTGCTAGAGCTTGCTGCTGAGAACTGCTGGGGAACCCTGGGGGTATAAAAACCCTGGCTGGAACACCTGGTTGATCATTTTATCTATGTGTTCCAGCTTGTCCAGACGTCCCCAACCTTTTTGTTGGAAGGATGGGAGTCTTCCTGGCCTGACTCATCAGAGTCGACAGGCCTGGACAATTTCCTCTTGGCGTTCCTCCCGACAGGAGTGGCCACAGTGCTCTGAAGCACCGGAGTTGCTGCCGCTGGCTGAAATGCCGGCGGCTCTGAAGTCGGTGTCTCTGGAGCCGGCATCACTGAAGCCGGCGTACGCTCGCTGACCACGGTCCCGCGGGTAAGTTTTCTACTTCTAACGGCGGCATCCCTCGCCTTACTTTTGGTTAATTTTTCCATTTTGAATTTGTTCCTGCTGGTTCCTGCAACCAGCCTTACGGAACCGAAGTAAACCGCAGTAAAGTTTTAAAACACTTACGTGACTACGAACTAATATCAGAGTGTGGAATGATCAGTGGGCACAGGCTAGGGGCCATGGCTCTCAGAAATAAGGAGAAATGGTGAGAGTTGTGGACTGCCTGCAGAGATTTCAGTAGCTCTACCTGCCCTGTTAGTGGGGTGAATTCACCAGGCTGGTGGGTCCTGCTCCCATTACTCTATTGACTCAATAATGTGGGCAATGGGACTAGCTTAGATGGTCGGCATGGACGGGTTGAATCATAGGCCACACTGGCCACACACTCATCTCCCTGCTACCTTCAGGTAGAAGGTAGATGAGCCTGAGGACTGCAACGTTCAGGTTCAGGAATAGCCACTTCCCCACAACCATTAGGCTAGTAAACTCAACTGAAACAAAACACTGTAGATTGGTTATTGCATGTGAAGAAATCATAGTAGAAAAGCAGCACTAACCCCACCTTACTGTATGATTCATACTAACACCCACTTCCTACACTGGTCAGTCTTGGAAGCGGTAATGATGAACAAATAACTAATGACCTGCTGTATCATTATATATGGGTACTGATTTCATTTCGGAGTCACGTGAGTGACTTCGTGAAGAACCCGCCAGCACGCATGCGTGACTTATCGTCGCTCACATTTGCAGTCGACGGCTGGAGGTGGAGCGCGGCGCACCACCAGCCTTTCAGAAGGACCGCTCAGGTAAGTATAGGCAACTTTGAGCTGGTTGTCCCTGGTGTTTGAATTGTGTTTTCTTCACAGGGATATGGATAAAAGGAGTACAGGCCGCAGGACTTCCGAAAGGAGTCGTCGGCCACTATTCCCGGAGCTCTCTACAACGGCAGCCGCAAGTCGGGCCGGGAAAAAGGCGCGAAAGTCGGGGAGCCCTGTGACTACAGGACCCGACCCACCGACACAGCTGTGTACGGGCGGGGAACCCACAGAACAGCAAGTTGGAACGGCGCCTGAGCAGGTAGACCCTGACTCTATTTCTCTATCTCCAACTGGTAGCGAAACGTTGGCTGAAATGAGCAAACGGGTTACCCGTGCTGCTGCACGGCCCTTCTCCCCGAGCACTCGTGGAAGAGCCAGGGATAGAGCTCAACAGCAAAGCCCTTGCAGGGCAGAATATTCACCAGAAGCCGCTAGACTGCGGACTGGTGGCTTGTCGAGACCCGAGTCTACTGGCAGACCAGGAAGGGCCAGTGTTGACTCACCACCTAGCAGAACCAGTAGAAGTCGTGCAGGTGGAGTCTCACCATTAGCGGCAGGATGGGACCATATGTCGCCTGAGTCCAGAAGAAGGACAGGCGGCAAGCCCGCACGGATGTCGGGTCACCACGCGGTACCGACTTCACACCGCATACGGCCTTTGAGGCAAGTGGACCTAGCTCGTCCAAAAGGAGGCGAATGAGCAGATCCGCGCGGGAGTCGTACAGCTCCGCTGAGGCGGCTGGCAGCGACATTTCATCACGGCACCGAGATTACCTCGATCAGGTACGGGCCGGTGATAGGAGCCTCAGGAGTTCCTTCGGGCATGAGGGCTCTGACCTCCCATTCACTCATGATGAAGGACGCATCGAACGAATGGAGAGGATGATGGAACAGATCCTGCAGCAGAGTCAACGGCAGGAAATGTCCAGTTCCAGGGGATTATTGGATATATCCCCATCGTCAATGGGTAGCATGAGGCAGCCAGGGGAAGAAGAGGACATACTGGTACACGAACCAGTGGCACCTGAGGTTCCTCAGGAAGAGCTATTGGACATGGCAACCAAGTTTGCTTTAACCAAATCATCGGGGCAACTTCTTAACCAAAACTGGCCGCTACCATTGACTTTCTCACAAATCACCAACTACAGGATCAGGTCCTTGCGGAAGCCATGAATAGGTACAAGGCGTCGAGTAATTGCAACTCACTTAATGTACCTATAGTAAATATGCCTATTTGGGGCAATATAAGCCCGGGCATAAGAGCACAGGAAATAAAATTGCAAAGAATCCTGAAATTGCTCAAGTCTGGGATTACCGCTTTTGCGAGGTGGGTGGACGGGATGGATTTAAACACCGAACAGGAAGACGCTCTTGCATTGTTGTGTAATACGCAATATGAAATAAATGCGTTTTGGAAGACTACCATCAAGCCCACTCTAAATCCCAAATTTGCGGGGCTATGCAGAGCATCTCCTACACCACCACCCAGACAACTATTCGGGGAAGACCTACCGAAGCAGGTCAAAGATCTAGACGACCATGCCAAGACGATGGGTCTTATGAGGTCACACACCTCCACTAGACAAGGGGCCAGGAAAATGCCATATTCCAGACCGCGGGGTCAAACTGAGAGACCAGCAAGGACCTACATACCGGCACATCCACAATACCAGCAATTTCAACAACCAAGGCCTTTTTTAGTGCAAGGCCCGCAACGACCAGCATGGAAGATGCGGCAACCGCATCACCAGCACAACCCAGCACCTCCACGTCCCACCAAACATGTCAGGGACCACCGGTAACCATGTTTAACCTCACATGTTGGAGGGAGATTACGGTTCTTTAAGGAGGCATGGGATACCATCACCTCAGATGAGTTTATTTTACAAAGTATTCAAGGCCATGAGATTGAGTTTATAAATGGTCAACTTCCCCCACCTCAGCATATGCCAAATCGCAAATTTGCGCTTTCCAATAAGGAAGTAGCAGAAGGCTATGCTGAAATCTTGAGATTACAAGAAAAAGGGGTGATAGAAAGGACAATCCACGAACCAATTGAATTTGTATCTAACATCTTCACAAAAACTAAGAAAGATGGTGGATGTCGGGTTATCATAGATCTAACCCATTTGAATACCTTTGTAAAATATACCCATTTTAAAATGGACACGTTTGAAACAGCCAAATCTTTGGTTTCCAGGGGCTGCTTCATGGCATGCATTGATTTAAAAGATGCATACTATTCGGTATCCATTCAGAAACATCACAGGAAGTTCTTAAAATTTACCTGGATGGATCAACTTTGGCAATACAGAGCTTTGCCCAATGGGCTTACAACAGCCCCTAGATTGTTTACTAAATTACTCAAGCCAGTGTTAGCAACACTGAGGAGACAAAACCATATGGTTATGGCTTACTTGGATGATATCCTAATTATTGGGAATACATTGGAATCAACAAAATTGGCAGTTACAGCCACTGTGACATTATTTTTAAAAATGGGATTTATTATCCATCCAGATAAATCGAAGTTCTGTCCTTCACAGATCATGAACTATCGATTGATTCCAATCGAATGATTACCACCATTCCAATTAACAAAGTTGGGGATATCATTGAAGCATGTAATAATCTGGTGTGCGCCAGTATACCATCAATCAGACAAGCTGCCAAGGTAATTGGGAAAACGGTAGCAGCTTTTCCAGCTGCTCAATTTGGACATTATCAAAATTTGCAAAGATCCAAGATTTCAGCATTAAAATTGAATGCTGGACATTTTGATAGACCCATGCAGCTGCCATTTAAGGCAAAAATTGAGTTACAATGGTGGATTGACAATATCCGTAACTCATTCAAACCCATCATTGTGCCTCGTCTGTTGGTGTACTTACAAACAGACGCAAGCTCCCATGGCTGGGGAGCTACTGACAACAACACTAGTTGTGGGGGCAGATGGGACACACTCGAATCTACCCTTTTGGTATCACAAGGGATAAATTATTTGGAGATGCTAGGGGAATTCTACGGACTTAGAGCTTATTGTTCAAACATTACTGACACTCATGTCCGTCTCCAAATAGACAACACCACTGCGGTGGCATATCTAAATCATATGGGCGGTACCAGGTCAATTTCATGTGATGAATTGGCTAATACAATTTGGCTCTGGTGCATACAACGTAATATTTGGATTTCAGCTACCTACCTACCAGGTAAGCTCAATACAGTGGCGGAAACCAGGTCACGGAAATTTAATGACAACATTGAATGGATGTTAAATCCCCTAATATTCGCCAAAATTATAGCCAAATTTGGTAAACCGGATATTGACCTTTTCGCATCACGGTTAAACCATCAGGTACCAACATATGTATCATGGGAACCAGATCCTGGGGCAATGGCGATGGACGCTTTCTCACTAGACTGGGGGAAATGGTTTTTCTACGCATTTCCTCCATTTTACCTCATCAGTCGGGTATTGCGGAAAATCCAGTCAGATGCTGCTAAAGGCATTCTTATCATACCCGACTGGCCTACACAGCCATGGTATCCGGTGGTCCTTGGAATGATAAGTGAACCATGGGCCCTCTTAGAGAATTGCCCACAATTGGTGACGAACCCTGTTACAGGGGAACATCATCCCTGACATAGTCATTCAAAATTATTGGCTTGCAGGTTCTGAATAGACCATTACTGCAGTATGGTCTCTCATCAAGCACTATGGATACAATTGGAGCATCATGCAGGGAGTCTACAAGACGGCAATATCTGACGCAAATAAGGAAATGGGAAACCTACTGCGGCCACATGAACATTGCATATGACTCCGTCACCATATCAGATATGCTGGAATTTCTTGCGGGGTTGCATCATGATGAACACCTCAGCTACAGTGACATCAATAGCGCCAGGAGTGCGCTATCATTCTACCTCAATATCGAAGTAGGATCCAATAAACTGATGTCCAAATTGATGCGGGGTATATTTAATTCTAATCCGCCCAGACCCCGTTACAATGTTACCTGGGACATTGGGATAGTATTAACCCTACTCAGGACATGGTCGCCTATGGCTGGACTCGATTTGGAGAAACTCACCCTGAAGCTGGTGATGTTATTGGCACTTACCTCAGCACAAAGGGTACAGACGCTTCATAAGATCAAGATTGACAGAATGGTCTCTACCTCAGAGAAAATAATCTTCTACATTCATGAATTACTAAAGCAGCACAGATCTGGGTTCACAGGGCTGCAGCTGGTGTTTCCAGCATACCCCGCTGATGCAAGGCTATGTTTAGCCACCCATATCCGCCACTATATAAAAGTGACGCGGAATTTAAGGGGAATGGAAAAATATCTGCTGATCAGCCACAAAAAACCACACCATAGAGTGTCGGTTCTGACGATCTCCAGATGGCTTGGAATCGTCTTGGACACAGCAGGTATTGATACTAATGTATTTAAATCCCATTCTACCAGGGCTGCATCGACGTCGGCGGCAAAGGTCATGGAGGTGCCCATGGACCATATTCTTGCCACAGCGGGATGGGCTAGTGAAGCCATTTTTCAACTAACCTGTTGCCATTTTACAACAAACCTGTTGCCGCTCCTGTAATGTTCGCGGAGGCCGTGCTGAATGCGGGTCAAGAACATACAGCTTCTCCCCAGTGAGGGGTTTTTTCTTTGTTATAATTAATAAACATTATTAGTTTTTCAGTACATCCAGTCCTATCCATCCTTATAGTGGCGTGTGTGAGAGCATGGACGTGGTCCAGGGCATGAAATCACAGAGCATTGAAGTCTTCACGAAGTCACTCACGTGACTCTGAAATGAAATAGTAAGATTAAACGAGAACTTACCAGTTTGAAGTTTGATCTTTATTTATGAGGAGTTGTGATGAGGGATTTTGTGCCTTCCGCTCCCAACCCTCGATCATAAAGTCAACTGGTAATTAGAGTATCTTCAATCTTAATATAACAAGTCATTTCTTTGTTTGTTGGTTCTGTGATTCCACACCGCTGCTTTGAAGAATGTCGCGCATGCGTGCTGGCGGGTTCTTCACGAAATCCCTCATCGCAACTCCTCATAAAATAAAGATCAAATTTCAAACTGGTAAGTTCTCGTTTAATCTTACTATTAAAGATGATCTTGAACTCCAGATTGTGCAGTTTGCTTATTTACAATGAATAGACCATAATCTGTTTATTTGCATTTTATTTATTCATGTGAATATCTATATTACTAAAAGTCTGATCTTGACCACTTCCTGTTGTTCTGTATATTGATTTTAGAAAAACACACTGCCGCTTACGGCTGTGATTTTTGGCCATCTTACTCAGAGTCCCCCTTCGCTGTGCAGGACAAGAGGATTTTTCCCATCGATGAAAATAAAAGAGTTATTGGTGTTTAAAAAATGTTGAGATTCTCTCTCCTGAAGGCCACACCCCCTCCGGAGGGACTATAAAACCCAGAAGTGTTGAGTGCCTCAGTCAATCTCTGCAAGATGGGGGGGGGGGGGGGGGGGGAGAGGATACATCTCTCAGTCTGTGAATAACACTGAACACATGTCTACTAAACTGTGAGTGTGGTTTTACTGACCTTGAGTGTCCTTAATGTGGTTTGAAAATGAAAATGTGGTTGGTTTGAAATAAAGCACAGCAAATGGTTGGTGGTGGTTGGTTTGAATAAAGCACAGCAAATGATTGGTGGTGGTGGGTTTGAAATAAAGCACAGCAAATTGTTGGTGGTGGTTGGTTTGAAATAAAGCACAGCAAATGGTTGATGGTGGTTGGTTTGAAATGGGAAATGATTAAAAGTTTAAACTTGACAACTTCCTGTTTGTACTGTATATTGATTATAGATAAAATGCTACCACTTACGGCTGTGATTTTTGGCCATCTTACTCAGTCCCCCTCCGCTCATCAGGTGCAGAGGATTCTTCGCATCAATGAGAAATGTGGACAGTGGAAATGTTGGAGACATTACAATTGGAGAGAATTAGATTTCTCCTAATGGATAAACCTGAGATTTTTGAACAAATGTGGTCTCCATTCACTGATTATATGAAGGGGTAGCTGGGCTCAGCATCGAAACTCAATTAGTACCCGGTGGAAAGATCAAACAAAAATGTTTAAGATCAGATTTATATACTTGTCTCTATATATTATAATTAGAAATTGTTCCACTCATTGATAAGTTGTATACCGTTTTCTTTTCCACAAGTATTTTTTGTTTTTTTTTGTTTTTTTGTTTTTGTTTATTTTATTTTATTTTTTTTTTTTTTTCTTCTCTCTCTTCTTTATATTAATCAACTATTATCATACTCTTATAATTATTCACTATTCTTTCTTTATACTTTTTTCACTATAAAAAAAAGTGAGGCCAGTATATATATTTTGTTAACATTTATATAATTTTGGAAAGATGTATCAACTATATTTGGAAAAAAATGCTATATTATTTGTTATATGTATGGCCTCTAATAAAAATATATTCAAAAAAAAAAAAAAACAATGAGAAATAAAAGTTTTATTAGTGTTTAAAAAATGTTGAGAATCTCTCTCCTGTCAAACACGCCATGAAGGCCATGCCCCTTCCAGTGGGAGGGGGAGGGATTATAAAACCTGGAAGTGTGGGTGTGGCTCAGTCTCTGCAAGATGGGGAAGGGATAGATCATGACTGTCTGAGCTGTGAATCAATTGGACACACTGAATGTCTACTGTGAGTGTGCTGTTTATGTGGTGTTTTGTGTGGGTTTATGGTGGTTTTATGGCGGTTTCACCCTGCATGAAGTGGTATGAAACTGCACTTGAATTTGGTGGCCTTGCACCCTGCTTGAAGTGGTATGAAACTGCACTTGAATTTGGTGGCCTTGCACCCTGCTTGAAGTGGTATGAAACTGCACTTGAATTTGGTGGCCTTGCACCCTGCTTGAAGTGGTAAGAAACTGCACTTGAATTTGGTGGCCTTGCACCCTACTTGAAATGGTAGGAAATTGCACTTGAATTTGGTGGCCTTACACCCTGCTTGAAATGGAATTTCAAGGAATAGCTGTGAGTCAACTGCCAGCCCACCAGCCGTGAGTGAGCTGCCAGCACATCAGGCTTGAGTGACTGAGCTGCCACCCCAAGAATCCATTTAGCGCACAATATCCATACTAGCCCTTTGGAAACCAGTTCCTTCAGCCATCAGCCCACAACAACCCTACCAGCGCTCCAGAAAGCCCCCCCTCCCCCCTACTGACCATCAATATTGGAATTGGTGGAGAAGTGGAATATTGCATTGGGGGACCAGCACTCCCGGGTCCCACTTATTCTAGTATATTTATATAATGGTATATGGACACACTGATCTGTTCTGTATTCATGCCTACTATATTCTGTTGTGCTGAAGCAAAGCAAGAATTTAATTGTCCTATCTGGGCCACATGACGATAAACTCTCTTGAATCTTGAATCATGAATCTTGAATAGGCCTGTTTCTGTGCTGCATGATACTATGACTCTACGTCTAGACAGCTGAGTACTGGGGCGTTAACTTCCACATCCCAGATGTGAGAGAGAGAAATGCAGTCTGCTCCTCGTATTGCATTGAGTGAGTTACATCAGAGTGTTCGCCTGCATGCTCAAACTAAAGCACGCTGCTTTTCAATAGCAGCCATAAGACAACACCATTGTTAGCAGCTGTATAAAACCATTTTGAATATTAGCTTTTAAGTGGTTTAAGCTATTTCTTGACCCCAGAATTGAAGTTGCTGACAGCCATTCAAATCACTATTAATACCAAAGTCAGTACTTGTTAACTGCTATTAATACCAAAGTCAGTACTTGTTAACTGCAATTTTATCCATTTTATCCATCCAGCACATCTCGGACCCGCAAGGAGCACCGCAAGGCTGTGTACTCTCTCCTCTCCTCTACTCTCTCCTCACCAACAACTGCCCCTCCACAGACTCCTCTATCAAGCTTCTCAAGTTTGCGGACGACACAACCCTGATTGGACTGATCCAGGATGGGGAGGAATTTGCCTACAGATAGGAATGTCACAGCTGGCGTCCTGGTGCCGTAGCAACAACCTAGAGCTCAATGCTCTTACGACAGTGGAATTGATTGTAGACTTTAGGATAGCTCCCCCTCCCCTCACCTCACTCACCATCAACAACACCACAGTCACATCTGTGGAGTCTTTTAAGTTCCTGGGAACCATCATCTCCAAGGACCTTAAGTGGGGGGCTACCATCGACTCCACAGTCAAAAAGGCACAACAGAGGATGTACTTCCAGCGGCAGCTGAAGAAGCACAATCTGCCACAGGCAGCGATGGTTCAATTCTACACGGCCATCATAGAGTCCGTTCTCACCTTCTCCATCATGGTCTGGTTTGGCTCAGCCACCAAGCACGACACCTGGAGGCTGCAGCGAATCGTCCGACCAGCAGAGAAAATTATTGGCTGCAACCCACAAACTCTTTGAATCACTTCCCTCTGGAAGGCGACTCCGGATTGTCAAAGCTGCCACAGCCAGACATAAAGACAGTTTTTATCTACGAGTAGTTGCTTTACTCAACAGAAAAAATCTGTAGCCTCCCTTTGATCTGGTATTTTGTTGGGCCTTATAAATAAAATTTGTACCCTTACATGCTTGAGTATTGCTCCAAAAACATGTTTAAACATGATCCTGATACATTCCTGCTGAATGCATTTTCCAGTCCTTTCACAGTACGTGCCTCACAAATTTGACAGAATTTTTTTGAAGTGGGTCAGGCAGCAGCTGTGGAGGACAATGAGCAGACAATGTTTTAGGCCAGCGCTGTATTTTAGACTGACGGTATTGTTATTCATATTTGAAGCCTGTGATCAGTGTTGTGTTATCAGAATAGATTCTGGCTCCACCGTTACTAGCCAGCTGTAGTATTGATTTGGATGACAATGTTATTAACATGATTAGTAAGTTGTATAGGAAGGAACTGCAGATGATGGTTTAAACCGAAGAGAGACACAAAAAGCTGGAGTAATTCTACGGGACAGGCTGCATCTCTGGAGAGAAGGAATGGGTGACGTTTCGGATCGAGTCTGAAGAAAGGTCTCAACCCGAAACGTCACCCATGGTTATTAAGTTTGCAGATGACATCAAAATTGGGGGCATAGTGAAAAAGATTATCTAAGATTACCGCAGAACCTAGATGAACTGGGAAAGTGAGCCAAAGAATGCCAGATGGAATTTAACTAGGAAATGTTGGATTTGGCTAGTTGCAACCAAGTGAATGGTAGTATCCTGCAGAGTGTTGTAGAACTGAGAGACCTCGGGGTACAGGTACATACGTTCCTAAAAGTGGTGACTAAATTATATAAAGTGGTGATGAAGGCATTTGGCATACTTGCTTTTATCGGTAAGGTTATTGAGTACCTTGGGGTACAGTTACACACATCCCCAACAGTGGTGACAAAAGAAAACAAGGTAGCGTGGAAGGCATTTGACATGCCTTCCTTCAACAGTCAGGTCATTGAGCACAGGAGTTGGAATGCAATCGTACAAGTCATTGTTGAGACCACACTTGGAGTATTGTGCATAGTGTTAGTGCTCAGTTATAGAAAGGATGCCACTAAGCAGAAAAGGGAGCAGCAAAGATTCACAGGTAGATAAAAATGTTGGAGGAACTCAGCGGGTGAGGCAGCATCTATGGAGAGAAGGAATAGTCGACGTTTCGGGTCGAGACCCTTCTTCAGACTGAAGTTGGGGGGGGAAGAAAGGAAGAGGCGGAGACAGTAGGCTTGTGGGAGAGCTTGGAAGGGGTAGGGAAGGGAGGGAGAAATCAAGGACTACCTGAAATTAGAGGTCGATGTTCATACCGCTGGGGTGTAAACTACCCAAGTGAAATATGAGGGCTGGGGTGTAAAGATTCATGTCTGTTACTGTGCCTGGAGGGCTTGAGTTATAAAGAGAGGCTGGGTAGATTGATACTATTTTTCTCTTAGAGCACAGGAGACTAAAAAATGCCCTTAGGGAGGTATATAAAATAATAGGGAGCATAGATAAGCTCCCTGTTGGATTGCAACCTTGTCGTGGTCGGGGAGCTTGTGTGTCTCAGTGACCCCTAGAGCTATGCCAGTGGGAGATTTGTCTCCTGTTAGGGTCTTCCATGCTGGACAGGTCGAAGGATAGAGGCGAGACAAAGAGCGATCCACTGGTCCTCCAGGTTGGAGGTTGAGCACAGGGCTAACAACCCTGTTTCGTAAAACAAATATGTTATGGAAACAGCTACTGAAGGAATCAACACTACAGAGTGGAGGACCTTCGTTGCTGCCCTACATGCCAGGAGGCATAATAGGTAGTAAGTAAGTAATAGATAAGGTCAATGGTCACATTACTTTTCCATAGGGTAGAGGAGTATAAAACCAGTTGACATAGATTTACAATGAGAAGATAAAATCTAAGGGACCTGGGGGCCAACATTTTCACAAAGGGTGGTGAGTGTGTGGAATGAGCCGCCAGACAAAGTAGTTGAGACAGGTACAATAACAACATTTAAAAGACATCCATGTAAATGGATTGGAGAGGTTTAAAAGGATATGGGCCAAATACAGTCAAATGGGATTAGTTTAGATGGTGTATCCTGGTGGGCATGGACAAGTTGATCTGAAGAGCCTCTTTCCAAATGGACCAAAGAGCTGAGATCCAGAGGTCAGTTGAAAGTGATTACCCTTGTCATTAAAGCATGGCACCACATGATAGTTAATAGTGAATGATAGTGACTAAAAATACCTCATAGATACAAAATGTGCTATCACAGTAAATCATAATCATCATAGTCATAATCATACTTTATTAGCCAAGTATGTTTTGCAACATACGAGGAATTTGATTTGCCATACAGTCAAACCAATAAAAAGCAACAAGACACACAAAATACAAACACACAACACAGTGACTCCTCCACATTCCTCACTGTGATGGAAGGCGAAAAAAAAGTTTAATCTCTTCCCTTCTTTGTTCTCCCGCGGTCGGAGGCCTCGAGCCTTCCATTGACGGGACAATCTTGGCTCCCGTAGCCAGTGGTCGGGCCCTCCACATTGGGACGATCAAGCTCCCACATCAGTGGGATCTCAGCTCCCCTGCACCTGGCGATCGGACCCCGGGTCGAGGCTGGTCAAACCTCTTGTGACTTTGGAGCTTCCTGACATCAGTGTCTACCCAAGACTGCGAGCTCCTTGATGTTGAAATCAGCAGGCCGTGGTTGGAACATTAATCCCAGGTAAGGATTCACAGGCTCCGGTGGTAAGTCCATGCGGTGAGGCTCAAAGTCAATCTCAAGCAAGACCTCCAGCTCCATGGTGTTATGCTGCAGAGCAACCGGAGATACAATCCGGAAAAAAATCGCATCTCGGGCCAGGTAAGAGATTGAAAAAAAGTTTCCCCTGACCCCCCCACCCCCCCCCCCCCCCCCCCCCATCCCCCACATAAAACAAACCAGAGAACATTAACACATACTTTTAAAACACACTAAAAATAAAAAATAAGATAAACAGAACGTTGGCGAGGCTGCCATCGCCGGTGGGAATGAGAATCCAAGGTCACACTGTGCACTGGATGGAATCATATATCACATAAAAGAATGTGGTCCTTGCTGGAGGACAATCATCTCAGCTACAAGACAATACTGTTGGAGTACTGTCTGAAGAAAGGCCTCGACCCGAAATGTCACCCATTTCTTCTCTCCAGAGATGCTGCCTGTCCCACTGAGTTACTCCTTTTTGTGCCTATCTTCGGTTTAAACCAACATCTGCAGTTCCTTCTTGCTGAGCCAGAAGTGAGAATGTCCACTCACAATTGCCCAATTGTTTCATTCCATTCACAATCCCTCAGCAAGAGGTGGGTACCATTACAATGTTTAAAAGACATTTGAACAGCTATATGGATAAAAAGGGTTTGGAGAGATATGGGCCAACAGGCTTGGATAGGCATCTTACCACAAGGCCTGTTTTTGTGGTAAATTACTCTCTTACCTTGCCGGAGATGTTTATGTTAACTTTTTAAGTGTGTTTTGGGTGTTCTTTATCATTGTACCGCTGCTGGCAAATTCATTTCACTTGCACTTTATGTGCAATGTGACGAATAAAACCGTATTGTATAAAACCATGTTGATTGTTTCTGGGCTGTATCTCCGGTCGCTCTGCAGCCTAACATCATGGAGCAGGAGGCCTTGCTCGGGACTGACTTCCCTCTCTTCGTGCTAGATCCCTGAAGATGCCGGTCTGAGCTGCAGGAGGCCTGGCCGCATGGCGCAGCACTTTGTATATTTGTCGCCTATATTTGTAACTTAATGTTGTATTGGGACGGAAGGGATGACCTGAGAGTTTTCAGGTATTTTGGTTGCAGGGTTATGTCTATATAGGCAGAATTAGAGTCTTCAGTCCAACGGCCCATTGAGAGGCTGGTTGGAGCACACTTATATATTATTTGTTAGCCGATACTGGTCCCTGACCGTGTTGTTTAAATCAGGTTCGGGTTTTGTCTTAACAAAATTACAGACTGTTTTTTTTCTTAAACTTGACCCTGATTTTTGATTTGTTACGCGACTCTGAGGAACCTGCCTTCAGGAGTCGTAACAAAATGGGGGCTCGTCCTAAGCTTTGTGGACCCTAGACAGTTTGGGGTATTTTTGGTAGGCTTCTGGTGACTGAGGAAGTCTGTGTTGTGAGGGGATTTTTGTTCCTTCCATTTGTGGTGACATTCGTGCCCAGGATTTGGCTGTTTTTTTTGGTCCTGACATTTGATATGGACTTTAAAGTGGATGACTTTATCGAGGCTACTAGTAAGGAGTTGGTTGACAAATGTACGAAGGAGCAGTTGTTAGTGCTGGCAGACAGCTATAAGGTGTCTGGTGATAAGCATTTGAGGAAACAGGCTATAAAGTCGGTCTTATGGTCTGAGTTGAAGAGAAGTGGGGTATTGCCTGCTGAGGAAGAGAGTCCTCTAGCTTCCACACAGCCTGGTCAGGAAATGGGGGACCTCATTCGATTGAAGGAGTTAGCCTTAAGAGAGAAAGAGCTTGAAATGCAAAAGGAGGAGAGGGACTTAAGAGAGAAAGAGCTCACGCTCCAAGTAGAGCTTGAAAGGAAAAAGGAGGAGAGGGACTTAAGAGAGAAAGAGCTCATGCTTAAGTTGAGATGCCTTGACCTGCGGGAGAAGGAATTGAATTCCCGAGTTCCTTCTGGGAAAAGGGAGTTGGATATGAGCATGAACATCCGCCTGGTTCCTCCGTTTAATGAGAAGGATGTGGATAAGTATTTTGCAGTGTTTGAATGGGTGGCTTCGTCCTTGAAGTGGCCTAAGGATATGTGGGCCTTGATATTGCAGCGTGTCCTTGTAGGTAAAGCACGGGAGGTGTACTCGTCTTTATCCCTTGACAACAGTCTGGACTATGAGTGTGTGAAGTCTACGGTATTAAGGGCTTATGAATTAGTGCCAGAGGCTTACCAGCAGAAGTTCCGGGGCTTTAGGAAGTTTGACAATCAGACTTATGTGGAGTTTGCTTGGGAGAAGGAGGCACTTTTTGACAGGTGGTGCGCTTCTCAAGGAGTGAAGGATTTTAAGCTGCTGCGGGCCTTGATGATTATGGAAGGCTTTAAGAACTGTCTCCCTGAGAGGGTTGCTACTTACCTTAATGAGCAGAAGGTGTCAGAGGTGTCTAAGGCGGCGGTGTTAGCAGATGAGTATGTATTGACTCATAAAACGGAGTTTGTTGGGCAATCCAATAAGTTTTGGTGCATGGCCGGTTATTCGTGGTGACAGTGTTGTATTGTATTGAGATGGAAGGGATGACCTGAGAGTTTTTGGGTATTTATGGTTGCAGGGTTATGTCTATATAGGCAGGATTAGAGTCTTCAGTCCGACGGCCCATTGAGAGGCTGGCTGGAGCACACTTACATATTATTTGTTAGCCGATTCTGGTCCCTGACCGTGTTGTTTAAATCAGGTTCGGGTTTTGTCTTAGTTTAACAAAATTAAAGACTGTTTTTTTTCTTAAACTTGACCCTGATTTTTGATTTGTTACGTGACTCTGAGGAACCAGCCTTCGGGAGTCATAACACTTGGATAGGCATCTTGGTCGGTTGGGCCTAAAGGCCTGTTTTTGTGGTAAATTACTCTCTTACCTTGCCGGAGATGTTTATGTTCTTTTTTAGTGTGTTTTGGTGTTCTTTATCATTGTACCACTGCTGGCAAATTTATTTCACTTGCACTTTATGTGCAATGTGACGAATAAAACCGTATTGTATAAAACCGTATTGATGGTTTCTGGGCCATATCTCTGGTCGCTCTGCGGCCTAACATCATGGAGCAGGAGGCCTTGCTCTGGATTGACTTTGAGCCTCACTGTGGGGTTGGAGCTGATTCCTTGCCTGGGATCGACACTCCAACCGCGGCCTGCTGTCTTTATCATCAAGCAGCTCGCGGTCTCAGGAGAGACCGATTCGGGAAGCTCCAAAATCGCACGACTTTCAATTAGCCCCGACACAGGGTCCGATCAGCCGGCACGGGGAGCTGAGATTTCCCCCCGATGCAGGAGCTTGAGCGCCCCAATGAGGAGGCCCGCCACCGGCTATGGGAGTCAAGATCGTCCCGTCAACGGAAGGCTCGAGGCCCTCGACCACTGGGGAGCAATGAAAGAAAGGGATTAAACTTTTTTTCGCCTTCCATCACAATGATTAATGTGGAGGAGTCACTGTGGTGGATGTTTATGTTAAAATGTATTTTGTGTGTTCTGTTGCTTTTTATTTGCATGATTGTATGGCAAATCAAATTCCTTGTATATTGCAAAAGATACTTGGCTAATAAAGTATGATTACGATTATGATTATCACTGAATAACTTTCAATTAGGCCCTTCCATGCAGAAACAATTTGTTGACATAGTCACCCTCTGGTATCAGTATGCTCATTATAGATCTACACTTTCTTTTTTATTCATATTCTCCCGGTCTCGCCATGTTTTCCAATTTCATGTGCCTATGGCCATTAGCAGTTTACTAGTTACAAAAGTCATTTTTCACACTAGTCAGCTGTCAATATTCATATCAATTAATTATTTATTAACCTTTCGACTTGAAACCATTTTATATTTGCAGTCGTGCCGCACACGCTATTTATAGGGCATCCTTGCACTTTCCATCCTCTGTGGTTTTCCACCATAGTTGCCTTGCAGTGGTGATCATGTATTTTAACATTCATGCATCAGGCCCTGCTTGAAGTAAGCGAGTTCTCCCAGCTTGCAGTACACTGCTCCACAGGGGAGCTCATATGCTTGAATAAAGAGGGACACCTCACCTCAGGCCCCATAACCACAAAGAGCCAGGGGAGCGAGAGTTATTATTTGCACAGATTGCAGGGAGCCCTTGGCACAAGCTGATGATCTCATACACAGCGGTCTTTGTGCCTTTCACATGAACACTATTTTCTTGGATCAAAAGGGGTCACATTCCCACAGCAGGCAGCTCATTGTGCAACTAAATAGCTGTTATCATGGCAGAAGTCCTGAATTCTTCATTTTGAGTGTTCTAATCCCCTGTGCTGTTAGGGATTATTCAGAGGTTATAAAATTATGTGGAAGTGGCAGCTATTAAATTCAAAACAAGAACCAGTCTTGGCCCTCCGCTCACTCAGCAACAATCCCAATGTCGATATTAAACCCGCTGACAGTGGCGGTGCCTTTGTTTGGCGGACGAACTTCTACTGCGCTGGGACCAGGCGCCAGCTCTCGGATATCTCCTCATACCTACCTTTAGACCATGACCCCACAGACGAATACCAATCTCATCACCTCTGGCGATCTACCCTCCGCAGCCTCCAACTGGGGTCAAGGAAAGAGCTTTCAGGTCATGGTCCTGTTTCCACCAATCTTTCCACTACGAAGCACAAGAAGCTCAAGAAGCTCAAGAAGCCATTGTATGCCAATGCCAAGAAGTGTGTTGAGCTCTGGCTGAGCAATTTCTAATCTTGTGATGTGGACTCGATAAGAAGAAGAAGCCTCCAACTTTATCGTTCCCTAGCCCTGCAGTGCTCGCTTCTTTCTTCTTCCCAAAATACACAAACAGGACTGCCATGGCAGACCCATTGTTTCTGCCTGCTCCTGCACCACATAACTCATCTTCAAATATCTTGATTCCATGTTATCCCCCCCTTCACCCAGCTTGCAGTACACTGCTCCACAGGGGAGCTCACATGCTTTAATAAAGGGGGACTCACCCTTTCCACCTCCATCGGAGACATCTCATATGCCCTTCGACTCTACAATAACTTTCAATCTCTAGGCCCCATTGCCTCATTTATCATGGACATCAAATCCCTTTGCCCCTCTATCCACCACCAACGGCTCGCCTGCAGTCCGTCTGTCTTTTCCTTTTGTTTTGTTTTCTTTGTCTTGTAGGACGTATGTTTTAGTTTATTTTTAGTTGTGTATGTGTGGGAGGCGGGGGAAACTTGTTTTAGTCTCTTCCTTCGGGGGGATGCAACCTTTTCTTTGTCGTATCCCTGTATCCATCTCCGTCTGCGCTGAGGCCTAATCGCGGAGCTGGCGGCCTCCAACTGGGACCGACCTTGAGGCTCCGGAGGCAGAGCCAGGACTCACCATCGCGAAGCTGGCCGACTTCGGGCTATGGTGGCCCTGCGGCGGCGGCCCGACTTCAGAGCCTCGGATGCTTCGGCCGCAGGCCCAGTGTACGACAACATCGGGAGCTCGCAGGGAGCTCGCAGGTCCCAGGTTGGTGACCGATTCTCCGGAGCTCCCGCAACAACAACTTTGTCCACTGGACTGGAGGGTGGCAGCTTCGTACGCCCAGGGCCGCGGAGTTTGAACCGTCCCGTTCGCGGAGCTCGGGTTCAGCCGTGGGACTTACCATCACCCGGCGGGCGGCTCAACATTGAAAGCCTGGATCGCCTCAACGCGGAGGGAGAACAAGAAAGGAAGAGATAAGGACTTTAAGACTTTTGCCTTCCATTACAGTGAGGAGGTGCCTGGTAGACTCACTGTGGTAGATGTTAAACTGTGTTCATTGTGTGTTATGTTATTTAATTTCTGTCATGACTGCAAGATACGCAATTTCGTTCAAACTAAAAGTTTGAATGACAATAAAGGAACCTTTATATTTTATACTTTATAAGTTCCTCTGGTTCTTCCTTGAACACAAAACAATCAATTTGCCTCGACTAACACTCTCCAACACCTGGTGGAAATTGTCCTCACCCTCAACAACTTATTTTTTGACTCCTCTCATTTTGTCCAAGTTAAAGGTGTAGCCATGGGCACTCACATGGGCGCCAGCTATGCCAGCCTTTTTATTGGTTACGTCTAACAGTCCTTGATCCAAATGTTTACTGGCACAATTCCCTAACTCTTTCTCCGCTAAATCTCTGCATTGGGTCATGCAGAACTAATTGATTTCCTTAACATTACCACTAACGTCCACCCTACACCCCTCTCCTTTCTCTTCCCATCACAGAGTGCAGGCTATCGACTGATGTTTACTACACACCCGACAAGCCCCATAGTTATCTGGACGACACTCGCTCCAACCCTGCCTCTTGTCAAGATGCTATCTCCTAATTGCAATTCCTCCATCTCCGGCGCATCTGATCCCGAGATAACGCTTTCCACTCCAGGACATCCAAGATGTCCTCTTTCTTTATTAAACATGGTTTCCCCCTTGCTGTCATCAATGGATTCCTTACCCAAGTCTCCTCTGTGCCTCGTAGTTCTGCTCTTGCTCTCCCTCTCCCCAGATGGAACAAGCATATTCCCCTGGTCCTTACCTTTCACCCCACCAGCCTCCACATCCAGCACATCATTCTGCCACCTTTAGCGTGATCTCACCACGAGTCCCATCGTCCCATGCCCATACCTCCTCCCT
This sequence comes from Raja brachyura, assembly GCA_963514005.1. Next base: position 69,870,327 of record OY740783.1, on the reverse strand, counting down.
CACATCCACCCAGGGACATCAGCAGTCCTTCCAGGTGAGTCAGAAGTTGACGTGCACCTCCTCTAAACTCATCTACTGCATTCTGTGTTCCCAATTTGAGCTCCTTCACATCGGCGAGACCAAGTGTACACTCGGTGACCGTTTCGTTGAACACTTGCACTCAATCCACAAAGATCTGCTAGATCTCCCGGTTGTTAACCTTTTTAACTCTCTTTCCCTTTCCCATACTAACATTTCTGGCCTGGGCCTCCTCCATTGCCAGGGTGAAGCAACACGCAAACAGGAAGACCAGCACCTCATATTCTGCTTGGATAGCTTACAACCTAACAGTATGAATATTTAATTCTCCAATTTTAAGTAACAAATCTGCAAATAACCCTCCTCCATGTGCCTCATCTGAACTTGCACCCATTTTTTCCCTTCGTCCTCCCTTTCCACTTATATTCCTTCTTCACAATATTCACCTCTTCTATCCTTATCTCACACGTTCTGTCATTTCATCTTTGGCATTTGTCCAACCATCTGCGTATCAATGACCTATCTCATCTGCATCCACCTGGAGCTCACTAAGTTTGGACCTGTTCCTCTTCTCTTCCAGCTTGCTTCCCTGCCCCACCACTTTCAGCCCGAAGAAGTATCCTGACCCAAAACATCACCTATCAATATTCTCCAGAGATGCTGCCTGACCCCCTGAGTTACGCTAGCCCTTTGCATCTTACCTTCAGAATATTTGTTCTCCATGTACTTTGGAAGCAGTAACCAATTTGAAATCTTCCTTTTAAAGATAGACACAGAAAGCTGGAGTAACTCAGCGGGACAGGCAGCAACTCTGGAGAGGAGGAATGGGTGATGTTATGGGTCGAGACCCACCTTCAGAAATTAAAAGGACAGTTTGCAAACAAACAGACCATCTGCAGACATGACCATGACTCAATCTCCTGTTCATCAACCAAATGTAAGACAAAGGGGTATGTTAATTGTCCTACATCAAACCAGAAATCTTCATTTTACATCATTTCACACCCTTGTGATAGGGATGACGGAAGCTTCCAGACCAGATTTATTTTGTTACTTGGCACATCAAGCTTGGCCGCAGGCGTATTTATCTGTCTAACAATAAATGGGGAATTTTTTTACTCAGGAGAGTCAGCCCTCACAACACTAATTGCTGTAGATAGACACAAAATGCTGGAGTAACTCAATGGGACAGGCAGCATCTCGGATTAGAGACCCTTGGGGTCTTGCCCTGAAACATCACCCATTGCTTCTATCAAGTGATGCTGCCTACCCCACTGAGTTACGCCAGCATTTTGTGTCTATCTTCGCTTTAAACTGGCATCTGCAATTGCTTCCCCCAACATTAATTGCTGTGCTCTATGACTCATAGAACAGCACATAAGTAGGCCATTCAGCCCAACTTGTGTATGCTAACCAAGATGTCTGGTGGAGCTGATTTCACTTGCCTGCATTTGGCCCCTATCCGTCTGAATCTTTCCTATCCACGCACCTGCCCAACAGTCTTTTAAACATTTCAATTGGACCGCCACTACCACTTCTTGTGGCAGCTTCTTCCATATACTCAGCGCTCTCTGTTTTCAGTATACTCGGCGCTCTACTCCTCAAATCTGGCTATTTCTGTTGTCAAGCAGAGACAAATGAGAGACAGCAGCCGTTGAAATCCGGAGCAAAAAAACAATCTGCTGGAAAAACTCAAAACATCCCAAGCAGCACCTGCAGAGGCAAAGTGGTGTCAACGTTTCAAGACTTGCATTAGAATTGAGAGTGAGATAAAATAGCCCGTATAAAGAGGTGAGAGGGAGAGATAAGACAGGGGTTGGTAAGTGATAGATGGAACAAGGTGAGGAGGGAGATCTTGGCAGATGAAATCTAGTGGGGAAGGGGCTATGGATCGGAAAGGTAGACCAGGGAGAAGAAAACCTGATGAAGAGGTGCCTGGCTGATGGGTATGTGGAAGCACGCTCTTAGTGGGAAATCCCGGGGTGGTGGTGTGTGCATTTACACTAATAACAGCTGGTGTAAAAATGCCACAGTGGTGTCAAACTATTGCTCCCCAGACATTGAGTTTTTTACAATAAAATGCAGACCCTTCTATATGCCCAGGGAATTCACCATTATAACAATCACAGCTGTGTACATCCCACCCAGTGCTAACACTAAGGAGGCCCTGAATGCTCTTTATTGTTCCATTAGTGACCTACAATCTACACATCCAGATGGTGTCTTCATTGTTGCTGGGGATTTTAACCAGGCCAACATGAAGTCTGTTCTCCCACATTACTACCAGCATGTAGACTTTGCAACCAGGGGAATCAATACACTGGACCTAGCCTACACTAACATCAAGAAGGCATTCAAGGCAGTCCCCCGCCCCCACCTTGGCTCCTCAGACCATATCTCTGTGATGCTAATTCCTGCATACAGGCCCCTGCTGACCCGAGAAAAACCTACTGTGAAGCAGGTTAGGGTCTGGCCAGAGGGATCTATGGCAACACTACAGGACTGTTTTGAATGCACGGACTGGGACGTGTTCAAGAAGGCTGCAACTGTCAGCCAACACATCAACCTAGAGGAGTATGCTGCGTCCGTGTCTGCTTACATGGAGAAGTGCATTGAGGATGTCTGTGTCACCAAGACCATCACTGTACGGGCCAACCAGAAACCCTGGATGACCACAGAGGTACGTGGAATGCTGAGAGCACGTAATGCCGCGTTTAAATCCGGCGACGTGGTGGCACTCAGATCCGCAAGAGCCAACCTGAACCGAGTCGTCAGGCTGGCCAAGCGTGCCCATGGTCAGAAAATCCAGAGCTTCTTCCATGACCCCAAGAACACCAAGCGCATGTGGCAGGGAATCAAATCAATCACGGACTATAAGACTGCTTCACCACCCTGTGATGACAACATTGAGTTCCTCAATAAACTCAACAACTATTTTGGTCGGTTCGAGGCACTAAATAACACACCTGCAAGCAGAGGTATTCCTCATTGTGAGGAAAAGGCACTCAGTCTTGACATAGTGGATGTTCGGAGGTCCCTAAAAGGAGTGAACGCGCGAAAGGCGGCAGGCCCTGATAACATACCAGGGCGGGTGCTCAGGGAATGTGCTGATCAGCTGGCACATGTCCTTACGGACATATTTAACACCTCGCTGAACCAGGCGGTCGTCCCATTATGTTTCAAGACTGCCACCATCATACCTGTGCCAAAAAAATCCAACATACAATGTCTCAATGACTACCGCCCTGTAGCACTCACCCCCATAATGATGAAGTGCTTCGAGAGGCTGGTCAGGGACCACATCACCTCCAGACTCCCCTCCACACTCGACCCATACCAGTTTGCTTACAGGCCAAACCGCTCCACAGAGGACGCTATATCCTCCGTGCTCCATCTGAGCCTGGAACATTTAGAGGAGAAAAACACCTATGTGCGAATGCTGTTCGTGGATTTCAGTTCAGCATTCAACACCATTATCCCCCAGCACCTGATAAGCAAACTGGTTCCATTGGGCCTCGGCACCCCCATGTGTAACTGGCTACTGGACTTCCTCACTGACAGACCTCAGTCTGTGAGGGTTGGAAATAACACCTCCAATACCATCTCTCTAAGCACCGGCTCCCCTCAGGGCTGCGTCCTGAGTCCACTGCTGTTCACCCTGATGACTCACGACTGTTGTGCCAGGTTTAGTACAAACCACATCATGAAGTACGCAGATGACACAACAGTGGTGGGCCTCATCAGGGACGACAATGAGCTGGCTTACAGGGAGGAGGTGAAACAACTGGTGGACTGGTGCAATACGAACAACCTGATCCTGAATGTCGAGAAAACAAAGGAGATTATCGTCGACTTCAGGAAAACCCGGCACAGTCCCACACCACTTCACATCAATGACAGCGATGTGGAGGTGGTCAGTAGCACAAAGTTCCTGGGGGTGCAGGTCACTAACAGTCTGACCTGGTCGACTAACATCTCATCAACTGTTAAGAGAGCGCAGCAGCGGTTGCACTTTCTGCGCAGGATGAGAAGAGCTCATCTCCCCCATCCCATCCTCACTACTTTCTACAGGGGCACCATAGAGAGTATTCTGACCAGCTGTATCTCTGTCTGGTTTGGGGACTGTAGAGCCTCCGACTGGAAGTCTGTGCAGAGAGTGGTGAGGACAGCGGAAAAAATCATCGGGACCTCTCTCCCCTCAATCGGGGATATTGCGACCAAACGCTGTGTGTCTAAGGCCAGCAGTATCATAAAGGACCCCACACATCTCCATCACGGACTGTTCACTCTGCTGCCCTCGGGAAAAAGATACCGCAGCATGAGGAGCAGAACATCAAGGTTCCGCAACAGCTTCTTCCCACGAGCCATCGGACTCCTGAATGCCATGTAAATGGGCTGCCACTATTGTCTATTTACCCTTTTCATACATACCTATCCTTCGGTTAATTTATTGTGTTGCACAGGGAGCCAAATGCAACGTAATTTCGTTTGGAACTGCATATATCAATGTATTTCTAGATGACAATAAAGTTTGTGTGACTTTGTTTGACTTTGACACAGGGGAGCAGACGAAAGCAGGGAAGTCAAGTTTCCAGCATTGGCAGGTTTTAGATTTCCTCTAACTCACTCACAACATAGGTCCTGACTCTGGTTTTGACCCAGAGCAACATATTTGAACATAGAAGATAAACACAAAATGCTGGAGTAACTCAGCGGATCAGGCAGCATATCTGGAGCAAGGGTGATGGGTGATGATTTTTTGAGTTGAAACATTTCTTCAGATGATCCAAAATGCCACCTATTTGTTTTCTCCAGACATGCTGCCTGACCCGCTGAGTTACTACAGCACCTTGTGTCTATCTTCGGTGTAAACCAGCATCTGCAGTTCCTTCCCACACATATTTTAACACCGAGACAGTGTTCACAAGCAGCTTTTTTGATGCCTGAATCAGCCTGTGGATGCCCAGCAGTCCCTAAAATCTCCAAGAGCAAGCATGCACGCCATAATTCCAGAACATTAATGTAGTCTTGAGCTCCGTGGAGCCAAGCCACTCTCTGAGGCTCACTGCAGTTAACCGACCCATCCACCAAAGGGCAGTTTCGGGCTGCTATATGACCACAAACTACTTTGAATATGTCATAAGGTCATAGGTGAAAGGAGTAGAATTAGGCCATTCGGGCCAACAAGTCTACTTCACCATTCAATCATGGCTGATCTATCTCTCCCTCCTAACCCCATTCTCCTGCCTTCTCCTCATAACCTCTGTAATCTATGTGGTAACCTGTGTGATAGCAGCATTCTTAGCTTTTGGTGCAGCATCAGATGTTGGCAAATACCACACGTGCTGCAGTGGAAGCTGAGGGACTGGCAGTCAGATGCTACACTCCATCTGGGTCAGCTATTGATGGAATTGGTATCTGGTCCACATTGGAAATGATGGGATCCATGATCTAAACAAAGCCTTCTTGACCACCCTATCCATCAGTGATGCTGCTTTCAGGGAACTCTGTACCTGTATTCCTAAATCCCTCTGCTCCACGAAAATCCCCAGGACCCCGCCATTCACTGTGAAGGTCCTGCCCTGATTTGACTTCCCAAAATACAACACCTTGCACTTATCCACATTAAGCTCCATTAGCCCGTCCTTGCCCAGCTGATAAAAATCCTGCTGTACGTTTTCATCACCATCTTCACTATCTGAACGCATCTACTTTAGAGTCACCTGCAAACTTACTAATCATGCCTTGTACATTCTCATCCAGATTGTTGATATAAACTGCAAATAGCAAGAGGCCCACCACTGATCCATGAGGCACACCACTAGTCACAGGCCTCCAACCTGAAAAACAACCTTTCACCACCACCGAAGATAGACAACAAATGCTGGAGTAACCCAGTGGAACAGGCAGCATCTCTGGAGAGAAGGAATGGGTGACGTTTCAGGTTGAGATCCTTCTTCAGACTGATCACCACCACCCTCTGCTTCTTTACATGAAGCCAATTCTCCATCAAGTTGGCTAGCTGTCGCTGGATCCCATGCAATCTAACCTTCCAGAGCAGCCTATCATGCGGAATATCTTCAAAGGTCTTGCTGAAGTCCATATAGACAACATCTATAGCTTTGCACTCATCAACCTTTTTGGTTACTTCTTTAATCAATTTATAACAGGTGATCTCCCACATGCAAAACAATGTTGTCTATCCCTAATCAGCCCCTGTATGTCCAAATGCACGTATATCTTATCCCTCAGGATCCTCTCCAGTAGCTTGTTTACCACAGATACTAGGCTCACTGTTCTATAGTTCCCAGTCTTTTCTTTGTCTTGGGAATAAACTGTGGGTTTTGACAATAGACAATAGACAATTGACAATATGTGCAGGAGTAGGCCATTTGGCCCTTCGAGCCAGCACCGCCATTCAATGTGATCATGGTTGATCATCCCCAATCAGTACCCCTTTCCTGCCTTCTCCCCATATCCCCTGGCGCCACTATTTTTAAGAACCCTATCTAGCTCTCTCTGGAAAGCATTCAGAGATCCTGCCTCCACTGCCCTCTGATGCAGAGAATTCCACAGACTCACCACTCTCTGAGAAAAAGTGTTTCCTTGTCTCCGTTCTAAATGGCCTACTCCTTATTCTTAAACTGTGGCCCCTGGTTCTGGACACCCCCAACATCGGGAACATATTTCCTGCCTCTAGTGTGTCCAAGCCCTTAACAATCTTATATGTTTCAATGAGATATCCTCTCATCCTTCTAAACTCCAGAGTGTACAAACCCATCTGCTCCATTCTCTCAGCATATGACAGATATGCTGGGAATTAACTTTGTAAAGCTCGAAACAATGTTGCTTATATGAGGGAATTGCGCATCATATGAATTGGGGAGTGTGTGCTGATGGAACTTTGTAGCAGAAGGAAGGTGAAGTAACAGTAAATAGTAGTGGAATCTCTTGTGTGTTTGATGAGATGAGCCATTGAAAACACACCAGTCAGTTTACAAACTCATGTCAGATAATTGAATGTCTTCCAGCATTGCATTCCAATTCTTATTTCTAGAGCAACGGTCTTGCTATTCAATTCCTTTGTGACTTCTCCCATTGTCCCAGAACAAAAGTATGAAGGGGTTCTCCACTGATACAAATCATGTTTGAAAACTTTTCCACAAAGACACTAGTGCATAGTCTGAAAACCTTGAAGCACTTCTTACAGGTTCAACCATTGCTCGAAGTTTTACTGTCCTAGATTTATCATTAAAAAAAATTGCTGGCAATTCTGGCAGAACCCCTTTAAAGATTACAGGCTGTGTTTCAGTTGCGTTAGCCATACTTAATATTCGGCGTCCTGCTGACATGTGCAATCATTGAACAGCTTGAGAAGTACTGGATGGACAAAACTATCAATTAAAAGAAAAGAAGCTGCCAATTAAACCTTTTGCTTGCATTGCAATAAACTGGCATAAATTGATTGAACTGGCATTAATTGATTGCACACTGCGATCCTCGTGCCCTTTTTTGGGGTTTAGCTTTTATCTCCCCAGCTAACTTTGTGCATACCACACATCTATAACAAATTAGTAGAATAATATAATGGTGAGGCAGAGAAGTAGGGCACTTAGTTTATTGAGAACTCACTACTTTTTCCAAACGATTGAGATTGTGTTGGCTTTTTCTAAAAGCACTGAATTAAAATATGAACTATAGAGTGTCTTTGGTTGCGCTAAGGATTTAAGAGGATTTTTTCACTAGTATTGGGGATAAGCTTTTCCCATTGAGGGTAGGGAAGATTCAAACAAGAGGGCATGACATGAGAATTAAGGGACAGAAGTTTAGGGGTAACATGAGGGGGAGCTTCTTTACTCAGAGGGTGGTGGCTGTGTGGAATGATCTTCCAACAGAAGTGGTGGAGGCAGGATCGATTTTAACATTTAAAAGTAAAGTGGATAGGTATATGGACGGGATGGGAATGGAGGGGTATGGTCTGAGTGCAGGTAGATGGGACTAGGGGAAAATAAATGGTCGGCACGGACTGGAAGGGCCGAGGAGGCCTGTTTCCGTGCTGTAATTGTTATATGGTTATTGTTATATGATATTAATATATTACATTTTTGTATACACTGTTTACAGACCTGTTATGTAAATAACTAAGAATTTCATTGTGTAGGATGGAACTGCAGATGCTGGTTTACACTGAAGATAGACACAAAATGCTAGAGTAACTCAGCGGATCAGGCAGCAACTCTAGAGAAAAGGAATAGGTGATGTTTCGGATCAAGACCCTTTTTCAGATCCTTCTTCTTAAGAATTTCATTGTTCTGTTTTCAGCACACGACAATTAAATACTCTTGCCTTTTGAGCTATCCAATTAGTTTCACTCTTTCCTCATTTCCCACAATTCTACCATGTTTCCTATTTTAAGTATTTATTTCATTCCCTTTTAACAGCTGTTGTTGAATCGGTAGCCATATCACTCTAAAACTATCCTCTCAGGATTCATTTCCACATCTGTTCTGAACCCGATACAACCTTCCTGAAGTGTGATGCCACCAATTGAGCATAATCCTTCAACTGGAGCCAAAATTGTTCTTTATAGGAGTTCAGCCTAACTTCTTGGCTTGCACTCTTCATTCTTCCAAGAAAATTCCAGGACACTGCATGTTTCAGTAATTGCTTTGTTAACCTGTCCTGACATCTTCAGTGATTTATACATGAACACCCTTTCACTTCTTGTGCTCTCTCTAACATCACACCATGTGGCTCATTTGTCTCTTCCCTATATTTGTACCAACACTTAGAAAAGTGTGAATTACACTGTTGTAAGTCCACTCTGTCATACCTTTGTACTCTAAATGCCTAATGCTATGATACTAATAATAATGAATACTATTACGATTAATTATTCATTATTTTTTGCACTTCTGTGAGGTGTAACATGTGCAGATTTTGAAATTACTTTTGGTTTCCCCCAGGACATTAATGCTTCCCCCAGAACCAAGACATCAATGTTCACCAAAGTCAGGAGAAATATTGAAATGGAACCTTGCTAAACTCCACAGTAACTCTGTTATGAGTCCAAAACACAATTTTCTTATCGATAGCAATTTTCTATCAAAGCTGTCATGGATACATTCCATGGACCTAAGGCGAGAAGACTATAAAAGTAGATGATTAGCAAAGATGGACATGAAAACAAATGGATAACAGATTTGGACATGAATAATCCAAACATAAAGAGAAAATGTGCCCATGTACAGTGGCTTGCAAAAGTTTTCATAGCCCTGCACGAATACTTTTGCATGCCACACTTTTCAGTTTTTTATTTGTATTAAAATTTGGAAACCATGTATAATCTTCCTTCCACTTCACAATTATGCACCACTTTGTGTTGGTCTATCACATAAAATCCCAATAAAATACATTCACGTTTGTGGTTGTAACGTGACAAAATGTGGAAAAGTTCAAGTGTATGAAAACGTTTGCAAGCCACTGTATGTAACAGGATGGAATTAGCTTTTAGCTCAGTGTGACATCAGTAAAACTCTACGATAACATAAGAGTTACAATAAAAACTGCAGATACTGAAAATCCAAAATAAAACAGAAATGTCGGGAGCAGTCCATTGGCCAGACAGGATCTGTGACAAGAGAAATAGAGTTAATATTTCAAGATGAAAAGACTGTTTGGCGGAACTGCTTTTGACAAAGCATCTTTGACTCAAAATATTATCTCTGTTTCTATTCACCACAGATGCTGCCTGTCCTGCTGAGTTTTTCCAGTATTTTCTGTTTCCATTTGACCTCAAAAGAGTATTGTGATGCACTTCAAAGGTGCATTTTGGAACACACTATTATTCGGTTCACCATACAATTGTCAGGACTGCAATTTTGACAGATGATTTTGAGTTTGTTATTTGATTGGAAGCAATGGATCAGATTGCGTTGGACCCAGCCTGCTTGTCATGCTCGCCCGCCTATATTCACCTATTTCAGATCCAAAAACTAGAAAGATAAAAATCAAGCAAAAAAATTGCAGGTGCTGGAAATCTGAAACAAAATGGAAACATTCTGTTCAAAACCAGCAGGTGAGGGAGGATCTATGGAAGGAGTAAGTCAATGCATCAGGTTGAAGACCCTTCATCACACCCTTTCAGATGCAGGGGGAGTGGGCTGGGGAACTAAACGAGTTACCACTCTGCACTTGAGTGGTCTTCTATGGGGAGGATCAGATGCCCAGGGGTGTGAAGTCCCCATTCCAGAACACACTGAATTTTTGACATGTCGCTAGTTTTAGTATACTTTAGTTTTGACATCAATGTGCAAACAGGCCCTTTGGCCCACTGAGCCCACGCAGACCAACGATCACCTGTACATAGACACTAGGGGCATTTTTTAGAGGCCAATTAATCTAGAAACCTGGGGGTTACACAAAAAGCTGGAGAAACTCAGCGGGTGCAGCAGCATCTAAGGAGCGAAGGAGATAGGCGACGTTTCGGGTCGAGACCCTTCTTCAAACCTGCACGTCTTTGGAATTTGTGAGGAAACCTGAGCAGCCGGAGAAAACCCACGCAGTGAAAGGGATACCGTGCAAATTCCATACAGACATCACTGGTAGTCAGGACTGAATCCAGTTCCCTGGTGTTGTAAAGGGCCTTTCACAAATTCTCCTGAGTTTTCCCATTGATTCAAACTCGCAGAATGTTCGTAACGAGTCCGTAGGAGGTCGTAGGCGTTTGTAGATATATCGTAGCGGCTCGTTATGCCAGCCGTAGGTACTCGTGGAATCAGGTAAGCCGGGACGTTTTTTCAAGCACGATAAAAAATGTCCACGAGTAAAAAAATTGTCGTCATGAAAGAAATTGCAACTTTTTACTCATAAAAAGGGCATCAAAATAGTCGTGGGAATTTGTAGACATACTCGTAGGAGTTTGTGAACATAGTCATGGAAGGTCATAGGAGTTCATAGATTACCACGATCTTGATTTTTGTTTGGGTTCTTTAAACTCGGCAGAGTTTTTGAATTAAGTCGTGAAAGTGGGACAGGCCCTGAATGCCCCTGTCCCACTAAGGAAACCTCTGGAGACTTTGTACCCCACCCAAGATTTCCGTGCGGTTCCCGGAGGTTCCCAGAGGTTTTTGATCTCCGGCAACCACCTTCAACTAGCATCGCAACCGGCTTCGACTAAAAAATTACCGATTTTTAAAACGCAAACCAGTTTCGATCATTAGGGAACCTGACAAAAACCTCCGGGAACCGCATGGAAACCTTGGGTGGGGCACAAAGTCTCCAGAGGTTTCCGTTCAGGTTTCCTAAGTGGGACAGGGGCATAAGGTAGCAGCTCAACAACTGCATCACTGTAAAGTCGAGTCAAGAGTCAAGAGTTTTATTGTCATATGTTCTGGATGGGACTGAAATTCTTACTTGCTACAGCACAACAGAATATGTGAATATGTAAACATAGTCCATAATGGGGGAAGAGAAAAAAAAAGAAAAAGCTGAATAAATAACAAATGTAATGCAATAATAATAGTCTTTTGCAGTTCAGAGCTCAGAACTTATTCATTGATGTGTTTAATAGCCTGATGTGAAGAAGCTGTTCCTGAACCTGGACGTTAGTTTTCAGGCTCCTGTACCTTCTTCCTGATGGCAATGGTGAGATGAGTTTGCGGTCAGGATGGTGTGGGTCCGTGATGATTTTGGCTGCCTTTTTGAGGCAGCGACGATGATAAATCCCTTCTCGATGGTGGGGAGGTCATAGCCGGTGATGGACTGGGCAGTGGTCACAACTTTTTGTGGTCATTTTCGCTCCTGGACTTTAAATTACCGAACGAGGCCACGATGCAACCAGTCAGAATAGAATAGTAAGATTAAATGAGAACTTACCAGTTTGGATTTTGATCTTTATTTTATGAGGAGTTACGATAAGGGATTACGTGAAGAAGAACCCCATCCAGCCGCAGGTGCGTCAATTTTCAAAGCAGCGGAGTGAAATCACAGATAATAATGACTGAAGTATAATAGTAAGATAACAGAAACTAGAACTACCAGATGATATTTATGAGGGTTGGGAGAGGAGGGCACGTAATCCCTCACTGTAACTCCTCATAAAATAAAGATCAAGCTTCAAATTGGTAAATTCTCGTTTAATCTTAGTATTTCATTTCGGAGTCACGTGAGTGACTTCGTGAAGAACCCGCCAGCACGCATGCGCGACATATCGTCGCTCGCATTGCAGTCGACGGCTGGAGAGGAGCGCGGCTCGTCACCAGCCCTTCATAAGGGCCACTCAGGTAAGTACAAACAACCTTGAGTTGGTTGTTCTGTGTGAATAATTGTGTTTTCTTCCACAGAGACATGGACGGTAGGAAAAGTAAAGGCCGTAAAACTTCTGCAAGGAGTTGTCGGCAACCCAACCCGGAGCCCCCCTCCACGGCAGGAGGACGGGCCGGGAAAAAGGCGCGCAAGCCGGGGAGCCCTGTATTCACAGGATCCGGTTTACCGACGCAGCTATGCCCTAGCGGGGTGCCTGCAGAGCAATCAGCCGGTACAGCGCCGGAGCAGGTGCATCCTGACTCCATTTCTCTCTCACCCACTGGGTCGTTCGCAGAGACGAGCAAGAGGGATTCGCGTGCTGATGCACGGCCCTTCTCCCTGAGCCCTCTCGAAGGAAGCAGGGATACAGTTCAACTACCTAGCCCTTCGCGGGCTGAGGTCTCACCAGGAGCCACTAGGAAGTGGTCTGGTGAATCAGGGAGGCCCGAGTCCACTGGCAGACCAAGGAGGGCCAGTGTCGACTCCCCACCCAGGGGGACCAGGAGGAGTCACAAGGGTGGAGCCTCGCCTAGGTCACCGCTTCCCCCGCTGGGGGCAGGTCGGGACCTTACGCCGTCTGGGTCCAGATCAAGGACAGTCGGCAAGCCCGCGCGGACGTCGGGTCACCACGCTGCGGCGTTAGGTGCCGACCTCTCCCCACCCATGCCCTTAGAGGCAGCCGGGTCCAGCTCAGCGAAAAGGTGGCGCTTGAGCAGGTCCGCGCGGGAATCGCTCAGCTTCGCCGAGGCGGCTGGTAGCGACACATCGTCACAGTACCGATATTATCTCGACGAGGTACGGACTGCTGATAGGAGCCTCAGAAGTTCCTTCGGGCGCGAGGTCTCTTACCTCCCACACACGCCCGATGAAGGGCGCTTGGATCGTATGGAGAGGATATTGGAGCGAGTTCTACTTAATCAGAAACAGGACACACATAGCTCCAGGGGACTCATGGATATATCCCCGTCACCATCTATGGACAGCATAAGACCAGATGAGGAGGAAATCCTGGTACATGCCCCAGCAGCACCTGAGGTCCCTCAGGAAGATCTGCTGGATGTGGCAGCCAAATTCGGGTTACCCGTATCATCAGGACAACCCCTCATCATCAAACTGGCCGCAACCATAGATTACCTCACGAACCATCAACTGCAGGAGGAGGTCCTTGCAAAGGCCATGGAGAGACACAAGGCTCCAGGGAACTGCAATTCACTCAACGTGCCAATTGTGAACACGCCAATCTGGGGTAATATCAGCCCGGGCATCAGAGCGCAGGAAGTGAAACTGCAGAGAATTCTAAAGCTACTTACGTCTGGGATCACCGCTTTTGCAAAGTCGGTAGACGGGGTTGATCTAAGCACCGAACAGGAGGATGCTCTAGCTCTGCTCTGCAATACGCAGTACGAGATCAACGCTTTCAGGAAAAGCATTATAAAACCTTCATTGAATCCCAAATTTGCGGGACTATGCAGAGCACCTCCTACCCCCCCACCTAGACAGCTGTTCGGAGAAGACCTCCCAAAGCAGGTCAAAGATCTGGATGACCATGCGAAAACCATAGGTCTGATAAGATCACATTTTGTGACCAGACCTTCGGCCAAGAAGACACCTTACTTCAGGCCACGAGGTCAAACCGACAGGCCGACAAGGACCTACATTCCGGCACCTCCTCAATATCAACAGCCTCCTCAACCCAGGCCTTTTTTAGGGCTAGGCCCTCAGCGGCCAGCATGGAAGATGCGGATTCCGCACCAACCACGCAACCCAGCACCTCCACATCCCACCAAAAATCCCAGGGACCGCCGATAACCATGAAGGTAAGGGGGTCTGGATTCCATGCACTTGCATGTCTAACCTCACGAGTTGGGGGCAGATTACGGGGATTGAAGGAGGCTTGGGAAACCATCACTTCAGATGAGTTTATCTTGCAAAGTATTCAGGGCTATGAGATTGAGTTTGTTCATGGCCAATTGCCTCTACCCCAGCATATGCCGAATCGCAAATTTGCACTTTCCAAAAAAGAATTGGCAGAAGGCTATGCTGAAATCTTGAGTTTACAAGAGAAAGGTGTGATAGAAAGAACCACACATGAACCAATTGAATTTGTATCCAATATATTTACTAAAACTAAAAAAGACGGTGGATGCCGGGTCATTATAGATTTAACTCACTTGAATACCTTTGTAAAATACACCCATTTCAAAATGGACACATTTGAAACAGCCAAATCTTTGATTTCGAAGGGCTGCTTCATGGCATGCATTGATTTAAAAGATGCATACTATTCAGTATCCATTCGGGAACATCATAGGAAGTTCTTGAAGTTTACCTGGATGGATCAGCTTTAGCAATACAAAGCATTGCCCAATGGGCTTACTACAGCCCCCAGACTGTTCACCAAACTACTCAAGCCAGTGTTATCTACACTGCGGAGACAAAATCATACGGTCATGGCCTATTTGGATGACATTCTGATAATTGGGCACACTCTGGAATCAGCAGAATTGGCGGTTTCAGCCACAGTGGAAATTTTTCAAAAAATGGGGTTTATAATCCATCCAGACAAATCAAAGTTCCTCCCCGCACAGATCATGGACTACTTGGGGTTCACGATAGACTCCAATCGCATGATCACCACCATCCCAACTAACAAAGTTGGTGATGTGTTTCAAGCATGCAAGAACCTGGTCTGCGCCAGTATACCGTCTATCAGATTAACTGCCAGGGTAATTGGCAAAATTGTAGCAGTATTTCCAGCTGCTCAATATGGACCTTTACACTATCAGAATTTACAAAGGTCAAAAATACCAGCATTAAAATTTAATGCTGGACATTATGATAGACCTATGCAGTTGCCGGTTAAGGCAAAAATTGAGTTACTATGGTGGATTGGCAATATCCATAACTCATTCAAACCCATCATTGTGCCTCGTCCAATGGTATACTTGCAAACAGATGCAAGCTCCCATGGCTGGGGAGCTACGGACAACAACACCAGTTGTGGAGGTAGATGGGACTCACTTGAAGCTACTTTGTTGTCAGCACAAGGGATAAACTATTTGGAGATGCTAGGAGCATTCCACGGACTAAGAGCCTATTGTTCAAACATGACTAACACTCATGTCCGTCTCCAAATAGACAATACCACTGCGGTGGCTTATCTGAATCATATGAGCGGTACCAGGTCAATTTCATGTGATGAATTGGCAAATATAATTTGGCTCTGGTGTATTCAACGGAATATTTGGATCTCAGCTACCTACTTGCCAGGTGAGCTCAATACAGTGGCGGACACCAGGTCACGGAAATTCAATGACAACATCGAGTGGATGTTGAACCCCCAAATATTCACCAAAATTACAGCCAAATTTGGTAAACCGGATATTGACCTTTTTGCGTCACGGTTGAACCATCAGGTACCAACATACGTATCATGGGAGCCAGATCCTGGGGCCATGGCGATGGACGCATTCTGGCTAGACTGGGGGAAATGGTTCTTCTATGCCTATCCTCCATTCTGCCTCATCAGTCGGGTATTGCGGAAAATCCAGCTCGATGCTGCCAAGGGCATCCTCATTATACCCGACTGGCCTACGCAATCATGGTATCCGGTGGTCCTTGGAATAATAAGTCACCCATGGGTCCTCTTAGAGGGTTGCCCACAATTGGTGACGAACCCTGCCACAGGGGAACCACACCCCGGCTATAGTCACTTGAATCTATTGGCTTGCAGGATCTGAACAGGCCACTACTTCAGTATGGTCTATCTTCAAGGACAATGGATACCATGGGAGCATCATGCAGGGAGTCCTCAAGACGGCAGTACTTATCGCACATCAGGAAATGGGAATCCTATTGCGGCCGCATGGACTTTGCATATGACTCCGTCTCCATCACAGATGTGCTGGAATTTCTTGCGGGGCTACACCATGATCAACATCTCAGCTATAGTGCCATCAATAGCGCCAGGAGTGCGCTATCGTCCTACCTCAATATTGAGGTAGGATCCAATAAATTGGTCTCCAAACTTATGCGGGGGATATTTAATTCCAACCCGCCGAGGCCCCGTTACAACGTCACATGGGATATTGGTAAAGTACTGACCCTACTAAGAACGTGGTCACCCATGACGGGGATCGAACTGGACAAACTCACCCTGAAGGTGGTGATGTTGATGGCACTTACTTCAGCACAAAGGGTGCAAACGCTTCACAAGGCCAAGATCGACAGAATGATCTCTACCCCTGAACGGGTCACTTTTTTCATTGATGAATTGCTCAAGCAGCATAGACCTGGGTTTACAGGGCTGCAGCTGGAGTTTCCAGCATACCCCGCTGATGCTAGGCTATGCATAGCCACCCATATCCGCCACTATATCAAAGTGACGAGGAAAATAAGGGGAATGGAGCAATACCTGTTCATCAGTCACAAAAAACCTCACCATAGAGTGACGGTACAGACGATATCCCGATGGCTCAGGATCGTCTTAAACAAGGCAGGTATTGACACTAATGTTTTTAAATCCCATTCCACCAGGGCAGCATCAACATCGGCGGCAAAGGCCATGGAGGTGCCCATGGACCAGATACTTGCCACAGCGGGATGGGCCAGTGAAGCCACTTTTCAACGGTTTTACAACAAACCCGTCACCGTACCTGGAATGTTCGCAGGAGCCGTGCTGGATGCAGGCCGAGAACATACAGTTACTTCTCAGTGAGGGGTCCTTTCTTGTTGTTATTAATAAATATTATTATTTTTTCAGAGAAACAGTGACGGAAATTGATTACTGCTGTCCACCTTTTCAGTAGCGTGTGTGATAGCATGGACGTTGTCCAGGGCGTGAAATCACAGAAGCTTTGAAGTCTTCACGAAGTCACTCACGTGACTCCGAAATGAAATAGTAAGATTAAACGAGAACTTACCAGTTTGAGGTTTGATCTTTATTTTATGAGGAGTTGCGATGAGGGATTTCGTGCCCTCCGCTCCCAACCCTCGATCATAAAGTCAACTGGTAACTAGAGTCTCTTCAATCTTACTATAACAAGTCATTTCTTGGCTTGGTTTTTTCTGTGATTCCACACCGCGGCTTTGAAGTATGTCGCGCATGCGTGCTGGCGGGTTCTTCACGAAATCCCTCATCGCAACTCCTCATAAAATAAAAATCAAACCTCAAACTGGTAAGTTCTCGTTTAATCTTACTATTTTACTTCGGAGTGACGTGAGTGACTACGTGAAGATTTCAAAGCTCTGTGATTTCATGCCGCAAACCCAAATCCGGCGTTCACACTGCATTGATTGACTCAAATCGTTAAATAATCAATAATGCATTAATCATAACATTGTTAAATGAATTAATGGTTTATTTACAAAAGAAACAACTGCATCCCCTCTGTCTCAGGGGAAACTATAACAGAACTCAAAACAGATTCAGCAAACACCCCCAGCCTTGTAATCGGCTTATGATAACATTTCTGGAAGGTCAGCTCACTGGACCATCCTGCGACTGTGAGGATATGGTCTATAGGCACGTCCATCGCCCTTGCCGTGGAAGTTGATGCCGCCCTGGTGGAATGAGATTTGAATTTATCAGTATCTATCCCAGCACTTCCCAGAACCTGCTTTAGCCACCTTTAAATTGCTTGCACTGACACCTTATTGTGTGTTTTTTTGTGGCTAACAAATAATGCAGACTCTGTTCCTCATAGGACTCTGGTAGCCTCAATGTAATGAGACAAATATGGCACTACACACAGGCGAGCATCTGTTGGGTATGCTGAAAAAAACAATCTTACATCCTGTCATGCCTATTCTACTATGTTTAGCAGATCATGAACATAAAAAGTAATGGCATCTGCCAATACCTGCATTCTGTCTAGCCGTAGCTTTTGCAATGTTTGCACACATTGGGCTGATAGCAACGCCATAAGCATGACCACCTTCATGGTTGGTTTAGCTAGAGATAGGCTTGCAACAGGAATCCACTGGCGAAGAAGCATAAGGACTTCACTCACATTCCAAATACCGGCATACCTGGGTTTAGGAGGATTAGAATTAAAAACTCCCTTCATAAATCGAGAGACTAACGGATGTGTCCCTACTGAATGCAACTCTGAACTCATGGGTAAATAAGAAGACAGAGCATTTCTGGCTGTATTAATCGCACTATAGCTTAATTTGTGATCAAAGTAAAGAGTGGACAAGAACTCCAGTACGTCTGGGATGCCTGCAGTCTGATATGAGATATTCTGCTGTAGACAGAATACCTCCCACTTCCTTATCGAGGCGATGTACTGCTTCTGAATACTATCCCTACAGGCCGACGTGAGAACATCCACGGTACGATCAGGCAGTCCTCTCCCCAGGTATGGCCACCTTAAAATCTGCAAATTAACAGATCAATACGACCATGTAAAAGATGTTGATCAGCAGTTACTGGGTTCACCAGTAGATTTTTATGTTTGGGAATAATCATATGAGGCTGACTAGCCATCTGCAATATGAGAGGGAACCATGGTTGTGTAGGCCAATCTGGCACTACCAATACTCCTGAAGCGGAGTCCTGTTTGAGGAGATTAAATGAGAACTTATCAGTTTGAAGTTTGATCTTTATTTTATGAGAAGTTGCGATGAGGGAATTACGTGAAGAAGCCCGCCAGACCGCATGCACATCAATCTTCAAAGTAGCTGAATGAACCCACAGAATAGTTGCTGAACCTAAGCTTTAGAGAGATTGAAAGGCTAGAACTACCGAATTATGTTTATGAGAAGAGGGTTGGGAGTGGAGGGCACGTAATCCCTCATCGCGACTTCTCATAAAATAATGATCTAACTTCAAACTGGTAAGTTCTCGTGTAATCTCTTTTACTATTTTACTTCAAAGTCACGTGAGTGACTATGTGAAGATTTCAAAGCTTTGTGGTTTCATACTGTGACATAATCTGTGTGTGAAAACACAAAAACAGATAAACCATAATGGCAGCAAAAAACATGAGGTATTAACATCATGATGATGCTAACTTGCATACATGGCCACTGCTCTAAACTGGCCTGTAGTTCCAATAGACTGTTGAGTTAGACAATAACGTATGCAAGAAAGTACATAATTCATCTGCAACATCCAGACATATTCCACCAAATTTGTAATTGGTTAAGCTGCGCTATGTAAACCTCATGCTGCATGATGAAAGTGAAACCCATTGTGTTGTCTGCTAGTGAGCCATCAGCAATATCTTGAGCGTATTCGAAGAAAGAATTATATTCCATATCACCTGAGTGCAATTGTATGCCTAATGACCTCCCTGCTCTCTGCCGTGGTGGGTATGCTGTCAACCTCAAATGCACACTATCCTGCTCATTTGTTTATGAGATATATCTGTAACCAGCTACCCTAATGTCAGTATGACATAGACTAGGCCGGAGATTGAGCAAGGTGGTTCTTAATGCTGAGACCAGCTGCTGAAAGTATAATCATATTAAAATACTGGTCCCATTAGGGACATTTTGATGAATATTTGCACAACAAATACTGATATACATCGCACACTACAATGAGTGTAGGCTATTAGGGTGGTGAAATAAAGCACACCCTGCATAACATGAGAAAATAGTGGGTGAAGAACTAATCTTTTATTCCCCACTATGGTATAGCAGACATGATAAGGCAGCATAGGAAACTGTCAATTGTGCAGTCCCATAAAGTTTCTCTAGGTTCAAACTGGAAGCCACACAACCTTGTTACTTCCGTATAGAATTGACTCACACATGTTGTTCACAAGCTTCCTATACAATCATGCAGCGCTAGCTGGCCGAGAAGACAGGCTGTCCCAGCCATCATATGTGAAGGAGTAAATAAGAGTAGCTTCAGCCGTCTGCCATGGCATGACTGAATAGGCAAACTGATACTGTTAAATTCCATGTTGCCTTAAATGTAATATAGTCAAACTATCTACTGACAATGCATAAGATTTATAATTTGCAATTTTGCACAATACCCACAACCCGGTGACATAATGCCCTTAATTTGAGAGGGGCAGCATAGGCTTTCACCACTAGCTTTGTTATAAACAGTGGAAACTGTGCCTATGCCTATAGATGTGACATAGTATGCAACTACAAGATTGATTCTCTGAGTTAGTTAAATTGCAGATACCCAATCATCCATCTTAAACTGGGTAAGTGAACCCACAAGTTGATTAGCCTAATGGCATCCTGATTCGGCCTGCACCATATTTCTGTAATCTTGAAAAATATAACCCTCTAGTCCTAGGTCAGACCACACATCCTTGGATGAGTTGTAACTGAATGTACTTGGAACCGCTGTTCCTCCGTAGATCCTACGGACGGAATTTTTGTGAGGCTTCGCTACCCGCGGAAGATGCATATCTAGCTATTCATACATATCGCTGATAATATAATCAGCAGCTAACCACTAGAGCTGAACTACAGTTCCCCATAATAGTTCCCTGTGAACACTTGACTAAGAGCCACGATGGATACGTAGCATTTACCTTCAGAGTGGAGATAGTATCATGCAAGCTAAATCAAGAATTATATTTGACCGAATACATGTTTAAATCTCCAGGGTGCATAACACAATTTGTTGGACGCACCACTCAATCAGGAATAGTGGTATTGAGAACCTATAGATGTTATAAACACATTGTTGATTGACAACATGACCTGCAGGTCGGAAAGGTTATAATATATTGCAGACGAGCTTTCTTATGGCAACTATCTGTCCCAGAGAAAAATGGCAATGAAGATTGCCATGAACTAGTGACTCTGGTAAATGAGGAAAATAAACCATATGTTGAGAAAAAAACTTCAACTACTTAATTCTATTGCCCAGTCTTCTCATGGATGATGAAGCAGTGCTTCTCTGGTGACTATGACTCGTATAGTCAGCCAGTTTTATGATGGTCTACCCTGATACAGGGTAACCAAACTGTTCCTACTTGGAACTTACAGAGGTACTGTGTAAGGCACCTTGCCAATGTCTCTACATCAACCTGATGTTATCCCAGAGATAATGAAAAAACAACTAGACAACCCATGCTGGTAGTAAACCTTAAGCTGGGCCGACAGACTGCTCTATTTCGGAGTTCACGATGGTAAATAATGAGGCCTACTTACCAGCGTCTCTAACTCCAGGTCACTTACATTTGTTGCAGCTTCAGCGAAGTTTCATTCGCAAACTCTGTCCATCATGTTTGTCATTTCTGTTAGATAGTTGATGCTGCTGGCCAACTTCTCTTGTAGTGGCTAGTCCATCCCCGACGGAGCAGCAATTGTAGAGGCAAAAGCACACCGCTTTCCCTCATGCGATTGTCGTACATCATACATTAAAGCATGGGATCCCGGCACCTAGTCGTATTCGGGGTCATGTTTGGAGTTAGTCCATACTGACCTTTGACACTCTCTTAGAGTGGGAGTAAATTGCACCTTGAACCAGGTGTTACCATCCGTATTCCTCGAATTGTCTGTGCATGCTTCTATACCGAGCATATTTTGCATGGGAGGCAATGTGAACCTTGAACCAAGGCGGCTGCAGGCATATGACTTGAACTGCCCGTATATGTTATGGGGCATGATATATATGGCTCCATCTTCATCCTTCATATATCTGAATGGGAGGACTTATGCAAACCTGAACCAGGAGCTGCCTCAGGCATGTGTGCATATACTTTAGCACCATTTCCATCACTACGTTCAACCGAGTGGGAGAAATTGCAACCAGGAGCTGCTGCCTGACATGCCTTAAATGGAGCATTCTTTGATTCATCAGATGTTCGTAACTGAGACAAGTCCCAATCTTGTCTGACATAGATGTCCCAAGACTTGGCACTTTGCCCTGAGTTGGGGTTGTCAGGATTGCTCCCTTCAACAGCCGCCAAGACTAGCTGTGCAGATCGATGCTCTGTTGGTATTCTCATTTACCAACCAGGCTGCACATGCTAGTGACTCCGAGTCCTGCTCCTTTCCGGTGCCAATGCAGTATACAGGGAAGGACTGGAGCGCCTCTGGCCCCCGCACATCAGACAGAGTGAGAGAAATGCTGGAAAACCTGCCAGGTATTTGTCATAGGCAATGACATTTACATGAATGAAAAAACCCCATTAAATCAGAGATTTGATCACTTTATTGATATGTATAAAGTTGGCGTCTTTGGGAAAGAATCTTCCACAGTGCCCTCTAATGAGCAGAATTACCATGACGCCACCATGCGTAGCTCCCACAGGTGACTGATAGGCACAGCTCAACAAGGCTTCCCAAGCCAGGGGCTCTGGACAGCCATGGCAGGTCCGATTCCACTACACCTTTTTATCGGTGTAAGTGATAATAAATATTCCTTGTAATTTCTATCATTTAAAATTTTTTTTTGTTTTTTTCAATTAGAAGCAAATACATATTATGGTAAAACACATTTCATATGTATCAATCCTACATTATTAATATTATCAATTGTGGCTTAATTCTTCTTCTAAATTTCGTTTATCGCAGATAAGCAAGATATGTGGGAACATTCTATTTAGTTTTACTTTAGAGTGGTGTAATCTGTGGTGTAATCTGTGTAAAACTTTAAATTGTATTAAAGCATGTCTGGCATTTAGCAAACATTGATGTCTATATTGAAGACTTTTGTCCCAAATATCTTTTGTTATAGGTTGGCCTAATTCATTTTCCCATGTATGTCTATATGATTCCATCAATGGGACCTCACTATCTAAGAGGGTATTATAAATCTGTTGTAAATTTTTTTGTATTAGGATATTTATTCAAACATTCAACAAGGATTTCTGGTTCCCTACTCCTATAATCTTGTGTATTAGATTTAACATAATCTTTAAATTGTAAATATCTAAAAAAGTTAATTGAGTGTAGTCCATAAATCTGTTGTAACTCCTGAAATAAAGAAAAATTCATTTCTTATAAAGATGTCCCATCTTTTTAATTCGTGATTTTTCAATTGTGTGAAACCTTTATCCAATATGGAAGGTTTAAATAAAGGATTGTTTACAATGGGAAAACAGAGTGATATTTTTAATTGTTTCCAGATTTGTATACCACTATGTATTATAGGGTTTTTCCTATAGGTTTTCTTGTGCAATTTTGTGGGCGCAAACATAATCGAACCAATTTCAAAAGGCAAACAATCTTCCTGTTCCATCCTTAACCAGTCTGGTTGCTGATCCATTTGTTCCAGCCAGAAATTCATATTTTTAATATGGACTGCCTAAAATTAAAACAAAAAAATTGATAAAGCTAAACCTCCATTAGTCTTTGATTTATATAAATGTTTTTGCTTATTCTATAATTCTTATAATCCCAAATGAAACTTGTAACAATGGAGTCGACTTTAAAAAAAAATGTTGGGATATATATCGGAATTGACTGAAATAGGTACAGTAATTGCGGCAAAAAAATCATTTTTATAGCATTAATTCTACCAAACATTGACATGGGAGGTGTTTTCCAATGCTGAATATTCTTATTTAGTTTATTCAGTAAAGGTGGGAAATTTGATTTGAATAAATAAGTATATGTCTTAGTTACATTAATTCCTAAATATTTAAATTTTTCCTTAACTATTTTAAAAGGGGATTGTTGTAGTGTATGTAAATTGAGTTCCATTGTTGGCATGATTTCGCTTTTATTCCAATTAATTCTATATGCTGAAAACTGACCAAATTGTGTTATTAGATTTAGTAAGTTTGGAATACTAGTTTCTGGTTTTGTAATATATATTAATACATCATCTGCATATAAGGAGATTTTATTCATTGTGTCTTTAGTATTATACCCGTGTATTTCTGGATGAGTTCTAACACTTTCTGCTAATGGTTCAATTGTAAGAGCAAATAATAATGATGATAGCAGGCATCCTTGTCTACAACCTCTAGAAAGATTAAATTTAGTTGATAACATTTGGTTTGTTAATATTCTAGCTGTTTGGTTAGAATATAAAAGTACAGTACTTCTCTCCCAATTGAAATGTTTCCATCACCGGTAATAAATATGACCATACTACCAGCATCTAGTGAGATACTTTTCAGCATCTAGTGAGATATTTGCTAGGTCTGCATTAGCAATTCTATTTGAGTATATAATATTAAATAGTCATATCAAATTGTAAAATGAGTAACGTTTTGGAATAAAACCTGTTTGGTCGGGGTGTATAGAAACATAGAAACATAGAAAATAGGTGCAGGAGTAGGCCATTCGGCCCTTTGAGCCTGCACCGCCATTCAATATGATCATGGCTTAATTTGTTAATCACTAAACTCAATCTATGAGATAGGATTTTAGTTAATATTTTCTGATCAGTATTTAAGAGAGCTATTGCTCTATATGAACCTGGGTCTTCAAGATCCTTATCGGTTTTTGGTATAAGTATTATTGTAAGATTTGTTTAAAGTTTCTGGGAGTTTCTGTTGAGTATAAACATGTTTATACAATGTCTGTAAACATGGGAAAATCAGATCATAAAATCTTTTATAAAATTCAGAGCTTAGGCCATCAGGGCCTGCGGCCTTTCCGTTTTTTTAAAGATCTAATTGACTCTTCGATATCTTTTATCGTTATTTCAGCACCAAGTAATTCTTGCTCTTTCAGATCTAAACCGGTAAGATTACATTTCTGTAAAAATGCTTCCATTCCTGTTGATTGTTCTGTCACTTTAGTCGCGTAAAGTTTTTGATAGTATTGTGAAAATCTGTCATTAATATCTTTGAGTAGTTTTAATATTTCTCCCTTGTCTGGTCTAATTTTATAAATTGTTTTTTCCCCGTCCAGTTTACAAAGCTGATGTGCTAATAGTTTTTGTGGTTTATCACCAAATTCAAAATTTAATTGTTTTGTATGTTGATAAAGTTTTATAACTTGGCCTGAGTATATTTTATTTAACACATTTCAGTGCTGCAATTTTATTGTGTTTTGCCATAGTAGGTGCTACTGAGTTTTCTATGTCTAATTGCCTTATTTCCATTTCCAATGTCTGTTGCTTAGCCCTATTCTCTTTGTTAAGAAATGCCTGGGAGGAGATTAATGCTCCTCGTACAAATGCTTTAAATGTTTCCCAAAGAAGGGATGCAGAAGTTCCAGGATGGTCATTAGCCTCAAAAAACATATTAATCTGTTTTACAAGGTATTCATGACATACCTTTTCATTTAAGATTTGGGGGCTAAGTCTCCATTGCGTATGTTTCTCGGCCATTCCATTTAGTTTAATCATAAATGTTAGTGGAGCATGGTCTGAGATTATAATATTATGATATTGCGAGTTGTAGGTGAATGGAATAAGTTTAGAATCTACTAAGAAATAGTCTATCCTTGAAAATGTTTTATGCACTGGTGAATAAAATGAATATTCTCGTCCGGATGGATTTTCAATTCTCCAGACATCCTTGACGTTGGTAGTATTAATATATGAATTTAGAAATTCACTTGACTGAGATTTTTGAATGATCTTTGAGTTGATGATCTGTCTTAATAAGAATCTAGCATACAATTTAAGTCTCCACCAATTATTAGGTTATATTGTGTGCATACCGGGATAGTATTGAATATTCTCTTAAAAAACAATCGGCTATCAAAATTTGGTCCATATACATTAAGAAGCGTCACTTTTTTGAGTATAACTCACCTACTAATACAATATATCTGTCGTCAATATCTTCTATAGTTGATATGTTTAAAAGGTATACCTTTACGGATTAGGATTGCAACCCCTCTAGATTTATGTGAGAATGAAGAGTGATACGTTTTAGCAATCCATTTTGCTTTCAATCTGTATTGCGCTTCCTTTTTAAGATGTCTTTCCTGGAGGAATATTATATCTGTTTTAAGTGATTTTAAATGAACTAATACTTTACCTCTCTTGATGGGTTCATTAATTCCCTTAGCATTCCAACTACAAAATGTAATTCCTTCACCCCCAGCTTTCATATTTACGTCTTGCATCTTATGATTAAGGCGGTCTATGATGGAGCAAATGGTTCAGCACATTAAACCCTACCTTACACCCGAACATCAGATAGATGAGTTTTAGATCTCGTAGATTTTCCTCTCGGACATATCTCCTTAAATAAAACTTATAATTCCATTCAAAATAAAAATTTAAAAATTCCGTTTAAAAAAAAAATACTAGCTCCCTACTTTCCTTAAAAGAAAAGTTTCAATAAGACAATATATGGGGGAGGGGAAACAATAGTTATATTCCATTAATGGAATAATTATTAGTCTCAAAGTGAAATATTAGTCTCGTATAACAAAAATATTAGTCAAAGATTAATCAAAAGTATCAAAGAATAAAAACCTCCAATATTGTTATTAATAAATTGCCTGAATCACACATTACTTATAATTCATCCTTTTAGCTAATTCTAAGTTGATCCAATTAACAATAATTAATAATAATTAGTAATCATGATTAGTAGTAAATAGTAATCATTAGTACAAAAATGTAAATATTATATAGCAATAGCAAGATAACTGCTCAATTCTCATTCTAAATTCTAGGCAGTCCTTAAGTATAACAATTTAAAGTTCTATTTCTTCTCTGTAGAGTAACAATTTCTGGTATTGTCAGGTGTATGTTGAATGTTGAGTGTTATTCAATCTTCAGTCTCACCCTTGCTCTCGATGTTCTCAATATTCTCGAAGTTCTGGGCAAATTCAAGGGCGTCTGTGTGTTTGGTGAAGAAATATTCCTTCTTGTCATAGGTGATTCTCAGTGTTGCGGGGTGCATAAGTCCATATCTCAGGTTTTTTATATTCTTAAGTATTCTTCTTGTTTCTGTAAACAGTGCTCTTTTCTTGGCGACCTCCACAGGATGATCTCAATCTTATCTCCTTCAAATACGAGATTTCTGCTGTGAACAATTTTCTTCATCATATTATCCAAAACATGATCATATTGCACCTTCGCTATCAGTTGTCTTGGGAAGGCGTCCATCCTTGGACGGCGTCTCAATGCTCTGAGTGCCCGAGCAGGTAAAGGTGCTTGATCCAGATTTAAAACTTTTTTCAATTGATCTGAGTAAAATTCACGGGGGTCACAGTTCCCCTCTCTGCCTTCATAAACACCCACAATTCTTAGATTCTGGCGTCTCTGATGTCCCTCCAAGTCAATACATTTTTCAGTTATTTTATGCAATAAGTCTGATAAATGCTTGTTCTCGGAGAGAAGCTTTCTTGTAGTTTTAGAGCCTGTTTCGGCAATTTCCTCTAATTCAATTACAGTTTTCTGTTGTTGATCTAGTGCCTGGGAAATGGGTTTCAGCTTTGAATTAAATCTGGATTCCATCAAATTCAATTTAGCATTTACCTCTTCAATCTTTTGATTAACATTTTCTTCCATGTTGGACTTCCAGGAATCCAATACATTATGTACAGAGGCTAAGACATCTTCGTTAATTTCTTCTTTAATTTTTTTTTTTAATTTAAATTCTTCCTTAAAGTTCTGTTTCGTTTTTTTCAATTCTTCCATTATGTTTGCAACTTCCTGTGCGAGGAAACTTCTTAGTTCTTCTACATCTGTTTTTTTGTTCTTTGAGATCTCTTCTTGGGACGATGTTAAAACTGAGCCCAAGGCTTCAGTCAGGCCTACTTCTTTGCCCTTACCGGCTTTTCTTGTCTTGGGGCGGGTATGTTGTGTAGACATACCGCCGGTGTCGCACGCCTGATGACATCACACATTTACTGCAAGTACTGCAGGTAAGTCCCGGTCTTTTCCCCCGTTTTCGGATTTTTGCAGAGCTAATCGCTGCAGGTCTCCCTTACTCCATAGCACCACCAGAAGTGTAATTTCTCTCTTTTAAAACATAAACTAAATTGGCATGATAATACATATTTATGATATTGCCAAGAATAAAACCTGAACTGATATAATACGTCAGAGGATACCAGCATAATGGTGCAGCTGGTAGAGCTGATGCCAGAGACCTGGGCTTACAGCACCAGACCTGGCTTCAATCCTGACCACAGATATATCTGTGTGGAGTTTGAAGCTCATAAGATGTATTGGCTATGATAGTCACAAACATTACCCTGTGGCAACAATTATAAATGTCAACTCTATTATAGCCATACATTAAAAGAAATACACTATATATACTATAACATAGCTGTAGCAACAACCCAGTTGAATTTGATTGGTGCTACGGCAAGCTGAACTTACCCAAGTGGTCTTTAAAAAACAAAAAACTCACCTGTAGTAACACCCACAATTAATGTAAGTTTGCTGAATTTGTAACTCTGGCTGCCTGCTCCCGAGTGGAGCTGTGATGTTGTCAGTTTCTATAAATAGGGCCGTCTGCTGTAGACTGTAATGGCTACAGCCGTAACCCAGTTTTAAACGAGCCTGTCGACTCTGAACCGGGTCGTCCCCGCCGAGCAGACTAGCGGCAACAGCCGCATAAACCCTCTAACTAGAGCCGCTTGCTTACGTTGGCGACTGAAGCGGCTAAAAAATATATTCCCTAACCTAGCTCCAGTGGAGCGGCTACTTTTTTGGGGTCTGCTATAGAAACGGCCCGAAGAAAACTGACTTACCTGCAGAGCAGCACGGGAGCTGCCGTGACTAGCGCCATGCGCTAGACGCAATGACGCGCATGCGGTCTGGCGGGCTTCCGAATGTGCTTCTATACTGCTTCATTTTATCATTCTGCAACTCATGATTAACTTTCTTTACAGTGTTAATGATCACATTTTAAAAATTGAGTCCCCAATCCTCCACCAATCCTCCCTGAGTTATAGCCAAAGAAGACAGATATGGTTCACCGAGACCCTCTCAGCAGCACGTCACAGCTCCAATGCTATGATCAGTGCTGTGTCAATTTATTTTATTTTTTATATTTCAAAATAAACTTAATTCAAGTAATAAATATATACAATACAGGAACCGTGCAAAAAATTCGCCCGACATTCTCGGAGGCTATACAAACGTTTAATATTGTTTACACACATTTCCCAAAATTCACAAATTTCCCCACAGCCTTGCCACTCATGTGGCCCACTGGCGTGGAATCCCTTCCCTTATATTGAGGGGCATCTCCAACACACCCTGCCCCCCATGTCCAGCATCGGAAGGACCTTAGACTGTGGTCCTCCCCAACAGAGCGTTGGCGTCGGCTGCATCAAGCTTCAGTGCGTCCCTTAGCACGTGCTCCTGCAGTCTGCAGCAGCCCCGTCGCCAACATTCCACGACGGACATCCCGCTCAGCTGGGAGGTGAACAAAGCTCGGGCAGACCAAAGAGCATCTTTCACCGAGTTGATGACCTTCCAGCAGCACTCGATGTCAGTCTCTGAATGCGTCACTGAGAACAGTCCGTAAATCATAGAATCCTCTGTGTGACGGAGCTGTTCAGAAAAACCATGACAGGGACCCTTGCAAACCTTTCTAGACTTTCTTTGCAAATCCACACTCTGCAAAGAGGTGGGCAGCCATCTCCTCTCCATAGCAGCCATCCCGCAGGCAGCGTGTGCTGGTAGTGCGGTTGCGATGGTGCAGGAAAGATCTCAATACAATAAGTATCCCCAAGCTGAATTGCAAACAGCCAGCATTATTCAATCCATCATCAGATCGACGTTGTTGCAGCTGGGACACCCTTCAGACATGGATGGGGTGGGTGGGTGGGGGAGTGAGTGTCCATAGTGTGTGTGGGGGGAAAGGAAATACCTTTGTTGATCATCCACTGGGACAAATGGCAGTAAAATTAGCTAAAGAGGTTTAGAGTTTCAAACCAGCCAAATGGGCCCTTATTTTGGAAAACTGCTTTAAACCTTTCTAAATGTGGTGAGCACACCCCTCCTCAATGCACCATAGAAACATAGAAAAATATGTACAGGATTAGGCCATTAGGCCCTTCGAGCCAGCACTGCCATTCAATATGATCATGGCTGATCATCCAAAATCAGTACCCTATTTCTGCTTTTTCCCCTTATCCCCTGATTCCCTTAGCCCAAAGAGCTAAATCTAACTCTCAATGCCTTGTTCATTTATTACTTAAAAAACAAGCACTTGTCCAACATCAAAGATGAATTGGTGCAATTCTACAAAGATAAAATGAATGCCAGCTGTTTTTTTTATGGATCCTGATAAAGTTTTAGATGACATGAAGCATCACGGTGAAGTTATTTTGACCTAATGATGAAGATTCCCCTCAGGCCAGCTTGTTTGTACTTTAACAAGGAAGGTTCTAGTGCTGACAAGGCAAAGTTATATTTGCTTGTAAAAGTAAACTAAAAGTTAGTTGATTTATATGTGGTTTTACTGACAGATGCTGCCACAGAGTCTGCACTTTTTAACAGCATGAGAGCAAACATTTGTTTTCATTTAAAAGAGCTGCCATCTTGACTCCAACACAGTGCCAGGAACAAAGAATTGCCATACTGAAGCACCCACAGACTGCATCTGAAACATCACTCCTCGCCAGACAAAAAAAAAACGATTAACAACCTGATTTGTTGCAATAAAAGGATGCTACCTCTACTGAAATCAATTCCATACTCTGCTCAGTGTTATTAATATTGTATAAAATTCTGTCCCATTTTCATGATGCATGGATATGATGACTGACAGACTTACACACAAATTGCAAGTCAACTGATAAGATGTAAGGGAGCTCATGGTGTAAAGTGGCGCTCACAATTAATGCTTCTCAGGTAATCATGAGCACACAGCTGGTGAGCCTCGAGGCATCAAAATTAATTCAAATTCTGGTTATTAAAATGAATAGATGGAAATTTCCACTACGTCTGTCCGCAAGTTTCCACCACCTGCTCCTGAGTGGAAATACCAGATAGCTGAATTAACTTCTATAATTCCTCACATGCTCAGTTCTCAAAGAAAGACATCAGCAAATATCGGGTACCTTCTATAAATAAATGTGCCAGATCCAGAAACTCCCTGGCATGTGGTATGAGGTAAAGCCAGTTTGAGAATAAAGTGGAAAAGAATAAGCCTCAAAGGGGTTTTATGCTGATCTCAGGTGCTGTCAGGGAGTTTGCGTATTTTCTCCTGTGAGTGTACAGCTTTGATCTGGAAATGTTTGGTAGTTCAGAGCAGGTTAGTAGGTTAATTGGTTACAGTAAGTGAATTGTAGAATCGGGACAAGGAGGAGATTGTGGGGGAAATAAAGCACGATTAGTGTAAAAGGGTGCTTAATAGGCACCATGAACTAAAGGGGTTGACGGGTCTGTTTCTGTGCTGTATGACTCAATGGATAGGGATAACGGTGTCAGACACCAATTGTACTCCCTTCCCAGTATTGATGATAATGGAATTGATCTTCAAGAGGTGAGTGGCAGTTGAATGCATGGTCAATGCTACCTCTTCTTTGGTGGTGTCTTGGGTTAAGGATGTCTTGCTTTCTACCCAGTTTGTAAGTTCTGAGATGACTGGTGTAGCTGACATGGGACCTGTAGATCAGGTGGAGCAGCAGATGTTACCTGGTGCAGACAGTAGCGTAGTTTGGGAGGTGGTAAGTCCTACCACCATTCACCTGCATTGAGTGCTCCTAGTAATTGGACTTGCAGTTCTTTGTGTTATCCACAATATTCACTCTCCACTATGAACGATCAGAGACTAGGGATTCCCAGTGGATATGTTACATCTTTCAAGCCAGTTTAAAAAATATAATTGAATCGCTGCCTCTGTTCATGTCCCAATTGCTACCTATGATAGAGCTCAGAATAGAGTATCTTTTCTCGAGGTTTGGCATCAAGCATGTCAACAATAAGATCTGCCTAATGGCGCTGAGTGAATGTAATTAGGCTTCAATGTTGGGCATTTTGGCCTGGGAGAATATACTTATCTTTCCAATGGGTTTCAATGATTGTCTAGTTGATGGCGTCTGTCCGGAATCATACATAGTCCAGGTCTCTTATGTGTATAGAAGGGCAAGAATCACTGCTGCAGCATAAACTATGAATTTTGTGCTGGGTTTGCAATCTTGATCTTCACATTCCCTTTCGATTTTTTAGATTTTTTAGATTTTATTATTATTTGTCATTTGAACCTCAGAGAGGCTCAAACAAAACTCTGTTACTACCGCCATACAAACAAAACAATTGCTACAAAACATACAAACAATTCAATTTACACAAATATCCATCACAGTGAATCTCCTCCTCACTGTGATGGAAGGCAAAGTCTTCTCTCTCCACCGCACCATTTCCCTCCCGATGTCCAAGCTGCAGGTGGCCGCTGGAATGTCCCACGGCCATTGAAGCCGCGCCGGGTGATGCACGGCCCTGCTGGGGTCGATCAAACCCCGCGACACGAGCGGGAGATGTTGCGTTGTGGGAGCTCCGGAAAGCGGTCTCCCACCCGGACCCGCCAGCTCCCGATATGCCGACAGTCCACCGGCAGTAATCTGCAGCTGGAGCTGGAGCTCCAGAGTCGGGCCGCAGCAGCGAGCCATCACCGCTCCACACACTCCGAGGCCGGCCAGCCCCACGACGGTGAGTCCGCAGCTCCGCAGGCTCCGTGACTGGAGCCCCCAGGTAATCCTGGTTGGAGCCCACTCCATGGTGCTAGGCCCCAACGACAACGGAGACCCGACAGGGAAAAGGTCCCGTGCGGGGAAGAGATTTTAAAAGTTTCCCCCTCCCTCCCCCACCCCCCACATATACACAGTTAGAAACAGTACAAAAAAAAACACGTACAACTACATTTAACTAGACAAAAAAAAAAGACAGACAGGCTGTAAGGGCCGCTGCAACGAGAGTCGCGCCACCACCGGAAGTACCCATCTAACTACCAAAGGCTGTGGTGAAGTTGAATGTGACTTTAATCATCAATGTCTGCCTTTGTTGAGATATGGCTCTCAGCGTAACGGGACTCTGAATGTGTGGGAAGAGAAGGACATGCAGGGGAGCTGAGAGACTGGAATCATTGACATTTTCAAGAAAGCAGATATATCCAACCACAGTGACTACAGGTGAGACTCCCTGCTGTGTAGTATTGCAAACATATCACTGAGGTCCTCCTCCTAGTTGCTGTGGAGCTGTTCCACAAATCATCTTGCGACATGACCTTCACTGCATGGTACCTCCGAGAGAAATCCAAGAGCTATGTCAGCCATTATACGTGGCCATTATTGACTTCACTACAGCTCTTTTCTCCATCATTCAGAAAGAACTGGGGATTAACTTCCTCAGATTTAGTAGCCTGCAGAAACCCCTCACCATTATTTGTATTTTTTGTGATGCCAAATAGCTTTAACCCTAACCAACTGCTCCATAACAGAGTCAACTTCAGAAAATATTAATGTGAAACATAACTCCAATACCGTTCCAATATTTTTTTCACATTTTCTCTGTACATTGCAGCAGCTCACCCCCAAACAGCTTCACACTAGAGTGCAACTAATCTTCAGCCTTAATGGGAATCAATTCAGGTTCATGCTATGTCTCCTTCAGTCTAGAAGCAATGTCGCCCCAACTTTAATGGTGATCTACAGTATGCAGATGACACTTGCATAGACTGAGTTCTAAATCATCAAAACCAGTGCTTTAGGGCACATTTAACAACCAAAAGTTTTAATCCCAAGAAATCCAATCGAGAAATATGGCAGACCAAATGAAGGGAAAAGGAATGGGAAGACAGGAGAATCACGACAGTATGCCTTCCTGAGTAGTCCATTGTCAGCAAAATGCCCTGCAGCCACTCACCAAGTCTTCCAAAGTTCATAATTTCTATTATTCAAAAATATTGGTGATTTAGTTTACTTTAGTTTAATTTAGTTTAGAGATACTGCACGGAAACAGACCATTTGTCTCACCATCCGCACTGACCAGCGATCACCCACGCACACGAGGGACAATTTTGCAGAAGCAAATTAACCTACAAACCTGCACGTCTTTGAAATGTGGGAGGAAACCGAAGTACCTGAAGAGAACCCACATGGTCACAGGTAGACAATACAAACTCCTTACAGACAGCAACCGTAGCCAGGATCAAACCGGGTTTCTGGCGCTGTGAGGCAGCAACTAGAACTGGAGATAAACAAGGGCATTGGAAAATGTCTGAAGATAATCAGAGTGACGGTGTCCTTGCTGCAAACCACAATAGGCAGAATAGAAGTTGAGAGTTGAAATAGGTATTTGCTTAGTTTAGTTTCGTTTCGAGATACAGCATGGAAACAGGCCCTTCTGCCCACTGAGTCTACGCCAACCAGCGATAGCCGCACATTAGCACTATCCTACACACACTACAGACAAATTTTACATTTTTGTACCAAGCCAATTAACCCACAAGCCTGCACATCTTTGGAATATGGGAGGAGATTGAAGATCTCAGAGAAAACACACACAGGTCACAGAGAGAATATACAAACTCTGTACAGACAAGTACCCACAGTCAGAATCGAACCCAGGTCTCTGGCACTGTAAGACTGTAGCTCTGCCGTTGCGCCACCATGCTGCCCTATTCTTGGTGATGAACAGGATATGGGATTCGATAGAATTTAGGATTGTCCAGAACACCAAAGATAGGCACAACGTGCTGGAGTAAATCAGCAGGTCAGGCAGCAACTCTGGAGAAAACGAATGGGTGATTTTTCGGGTCAGGACCCTTCTTCAGTATGGAGAAGGGTCCCGACCTGAAACATTACCTATCCTTTTTCTCTAGAGATGCTTCCTGACCCTCTGAGTTACTCCAACACTTTGTCTTTATCTTTGGTACGCACCTGCATCTGCAGTTCCAGTCTACACATGTTGCCCAGAACACCATGTTTCCCTTGACTTGCTTTATATGTTTAGTTTATATGTGGATGAATGAAATAAGTATAACATTTGGTTATTGTATCACTAATAATGTACAGAGAGTGGGGAACCAATCCACCCATAAAGCAGATATTATGAGTTAACAAATGTGATAGAATTGGGAGTTAATAATATTCTGCCCATCAACCTATCATACACAGTCAGCAGCGGATAAACAAGGAAAAGAAAGAACATTTGCAATGTAACCATACAAAGTTTATGGAAATGCCTTTATGAATGCATTGAGACACAGCAGTTATCCGAAAAGAAGAATCTACTTACAAGACAGCAGCTCTGTCTTTTACATATCGAGCCCCAAAGGTATTCCTGCAAACTGAATGTTTGTGAAACTGCTAGATGATTTAAGAAACAGGCACAACAAATGACTGCATCTTCCCATTGGAATCACAAGCTAAATACATACATAGATATAGAGATAACATGATCCCCCATTCTTAAAGATAAATTACCCACTTTCTGTTAAAAATAAAACACGGCAAAACATAAGTAACAGAACATTTAATCAAAGCCATCTTTAAATATTACCTAGCACCTCACAACTAGTTGTCAGAGTTTTCCCAATGCCCTTACAGATTTTGGCATTGAATCATGTTTTGGACTGTTTAGTTACATAGAAAATAGGTGCAGGAGTAGGCCATTTAGCCCTTTGAGCCAGCACCGCCATTCAATATGATCGTGGTTGATCATCCAAAATCAGTACCCTGTTGTAGCTTTCTCCCCATATCCCTTGATTCTGTTAGCCCTAAGAGCTAAATCTAACTCTCCCATTGAAAACATCCAGTGATTTGACCTCCACTGCCTTCTGTGGCAAATAATTCCATAGAATCACAACTCTCTGGGTGTAAACGTTTTTCCTGATCTCAGTCTTAAATGGCCTACACCTTATTCGTAAACTGTGGCCCCTAGTTCTGGACTCCCCCAACATGGGAAACATTTGTTCCTGCAGCTAGCCTCTCCAGACTCTTAATGTTTCTATAAGAACATCTCTCATCCTTCTAAATTCTGTATTGAAACTCAAAGAAAGCTTACATTCTGTTCTAGAGTAGCTTGCATTTGGTTCTTTGGTTTCTGCACACAATCAAACTAAGACCCAGCTTCATGATTGGGAGTTCACCGCCAAGACTTGCTTCATCTCTGGCTAAAGTTATATGATCTACAGGAACACAAGATTTTGTCATCAGATTCAACCAA
Organism: Raja brachyura; assembly: GCA_963514005.1. The sequence goes on along the minus strand of OY740783.1, from coordinate 69,834,023 downwards.
ATAGTCCTTAATTGGTAAACCTCTGCTATAGCCCCATCCGACTTTCTGAGTTTGAGTCCCAGCAGGGTTAAGATGAATATGCTGACTTTGCCTGATTAATGTCATAATATTTATTTTTGATTTAGCTCCTTTGATATAACTCTGAAAGTGAAATTTAGGGAATAAGAGTCAAACATATTCTCTACTATAAAACACTCTTTACACTCCATTAAGATGTGCAAATATGCATTTCGTGGAAGGAAAAAAAAGCTGTACTATGCTTCAGCAAGACGTTGGGCAGGTGATTTTTGTTTTAATGTTGGGTTTCTTCAATGCTTCCTTAAATATTCTGACTGACATCCCAACTGCCCCATCTGAAGTCAGGAAATACTGAAACAACAAGATGATGACTTATGAAATTTGATTCCTTAAGGTTTGTGAGCAGAGTAGATTGAACCTGCCTTTGTCTAAATTATTTTATTTGTCAAAATGATGAGATGGACAAATAACCTCTGTATCCCATAGATGTGCTCTTGCTCCCCCCCTCCCCCCCCCCCCCCCCCCCCCCCCCACACACACACACACACACACACACTACAAGATCAGGGTTCCCCAGGTCCTCACCTTTCACCCCACCAACCTCCACATCCAACACATTAGCCTCCAACATTACCATTACGTCCTGCAGGATCCCTCCACTAATCACATCTTCCCATCTCCACCCCTCTCTACCTTCCACCAAGACCGCTCCCTCCGCATCTCCTTGCTTCACTCATCCCTTTCCACCCAAACCACTTCCTCCCCTGCAACTGCAGGAGATGCAACACTTGTCCCTATACCTCCTCCCTTGACTCCATCTTGGGACTCCGACAGTCCTTTCAGGTAGGACAGAGGTTTACACATACCTCCTCTAATCTCATCTACTGCATCTGCAGTTCCCAATGTGTACATTGGCGAGACCAAACGTAGACTCGGCGGCCATTCTGATGAACACTTACGCTCGGTCTGCCAAGGCCGACAAGAACTCCCAGTGCCAACCATTTCAAATCCACTTTCCATTCCCACACTGACCTTTCTGGCCTGGACTCCTCCATTGACAAAGTGAGGCCACAGGTAAATTGGAGGAACAACACCGCATATTTCACTTGGGTACCTTGCAACCCAGCAGTATAAACGTTGAATTGTAAAATTTTAAGTAACTTTTACAAATGCTATCATCCCCTCTCCCCTTCCCCCTTTCCCCCTTCCTCCCCACTAGTTGTTTAACCAGTTCCACATCTCTCCACATTGTATCCCTTTTGAGTTCACACCTTCCCCAGCCAACAATGGGCCGACCAGTGTACCAACCTACCTGAGGTAATTTGTGGTTGGCCATGATTAGTCCTGGTTTTTTCTCGACTCCAGCTCTTCACCCCACCCCCCAACCCCTCCCCGTTCCCTACTTTCTGCCTGAAACACAGCTATCCTTTTTCAAGCGTACTCGCTATGTTACTCCGGCACTTTGTGTCTCTCTTTAGTATAAACTAGCATCTACTGTTCTTTGTTTCTAGATCTCAACTCATCTTTGTAATGTTCAGTGGTGGCACATGAACTCATGTGTTGCAATGCAATTTACTTTAAGTGTCTACTGGACAATATTCATCCCGTTTTTCAATAAGGTTGTGCAGTCCGTGACCTTGGCTACAAAGGATGTGTTTAGTGCTTTGTGCCGACAACTCTGACAAATACTGCATTTGTTTACCAATGATTTGAGGTCATGGTCCACAATGCCAGGAAACAATACTTCTTGACCTGCTCTCATACTGATTACTCCTGAGGTTTACCCAAAATCTTTTCTCTCAAAGTAAAAGGTGTTGTAACTTTAAATGAGGTACTCTGAAACTATAGCTGTAGCTGTAACAAGCCTTTATTCAGCACAAGCAGAAAGTGATGTAATGGGAAAATCTGTCTGAACTCCAAATGTTCACACCTTTGAATACAAAGATAACAGCAGGATATTAAATACAATTTCCATAATTACAATTGCATAGTTTATTTCAATATGTTGCATGTAGACAAATGGTTTCATAAAATTACATATTTACAATCGGAGCAACTAACAAGTACATGCCTGAATATTCAAATATCTTTGAAAGATACACAGTGCTGGAGTAACTCAGCGGGTCAGGTAGCATTTCTGGAGAACATGGATAGGTGACGTTTTGTGATGGGACCCTTTGACAGACTGAAGGGTTCTGACCCAAAATGTCACCTATCCATGTTCTGAGATGCTGCCTGACTGTTGAATTACTCCAGCACTTTGTGTCTTTTTTGGGGTAAACCAGCATCTGCAGTTCCTTATTTCTCCATTCAAACATATTTGCTGGACAAAGTAGTGATAACATTGATAATCAAGAGGTTTGGAGGACAAAAAATCTCAGACATGAATGCATCCCTCATTTAACCATAGTATTGTGAGGGGTGGTACACTGGATAAGCAAACCCCATATGTACTGTGACCATGTATGTAGGAAGGAACTACAGATGCTGGTTAGACTATGTTTGACGTGGTAAAATAGCCAAGGTAGAACCTTCCCTGATCTCATCCCTGGGGTTTTGATATTGTCCAACTAACATAGCTCTAGTTACCCATTGCGTCTCCTGTATTACAATGGTAGTGACCTCAGGATAGTTGTTTTTTGATGTCTCGTTCCAAACTGGTTACTCCTTTATAGGAAGGATGTGAAGGCTTTGTCCTGAATGATCCACTGTGTGGATAGATGTCACGTTATCTGACATTGTAGCTTCATACAAGTGACAAGAAAATGTTTTGTCAGTTTTCAAAGTGCACCAATGAGCCTCCCGTTGTGAGCCGAATATCTACTCTCTTTTACAGATGCAATGGTTGCTTTTGTAGCTCTCCTAGTTATTTCCAAATGATTATTGCCTGTAGGTTACATTTGAAAATGATTTCAAGCTGATTATCGTTTGTATTAATTCTTCATCTGTATCCAGGTCAAATTCTGTCCGTCTTTCATTGTCTGTTCATAAACCTTTTCAACAGTGTGTCTTCCTAGGTTATGTCCACAGTTTCAGATATAGTGGCTAGAATGACTTCATTGACCCCATTTAACATGGAGATACATCTTCACGTCCAAATGTCGCCCTTAGTGATGACACAGTTTTGGTCCCACTGACTTGGGAGTTTAAGGGAGATATGCGGGGCAAGTTTTTTTTAAACACACAGTGGTAGATGACTGCAATGCACTGCCAAGGGTGGTGGTGGAAGCAGATGTAATAGTGGCATGTAAGAGGCTGTTAGACAAGCACACAAATTGGCAGGGAACGGAGGGATATTGATCATGTCCTATGTTCTAAACACACTATGATCTATTCCTGGCAAGATTTTATGCAAGTTTTGAAAGTTTTGAAGGCAGTCTTTACCCTAAGGTACAAGTAGACTTGAGTCTGAGGAGGCAATTTGATGGTATTGATGATTTGGGAATGTTTATCATATCTGTCGATAATCAATTGTACATTTCCATGGAACAGAATTATCGTTGTGAATATTTTCGAAGCTACCAACAATGTGTACCAGATTACAAAGAGACATGCAGCTACAGCTTGGTTTAGAATGTCTATGCTGTTTCCATATAGTCATACAGTTTTGGTGCTCTTGGGTAAATCCACATTTGTTCGGTCCTGGAAACTCTAATCTGTTTTCACAAGTACTCCATCTTTTTCTGCCCATCCTGATCTTTCTTGACTTGATTCTATGGGCCTGTCCCCCTTGACAATTTTTTTAGGCAACTGCTGGAGACTGTCATAGTCGCATTCTGAAGATGGGCCTCGACCCAAAACATCGCCTGTTCCTTCACTCCATAGATGCTGCCTCACCCACTGAGTTTCCGAAGCATTTTTGTCTACCTTCAATTTTTCAAGCATCTGCAGTTCTTTCTTAAATAACAGCAGGTCGCCAAAAAACCAGCGACAACCAACGTCATCCTGGCGACAACCTATGACAGCACCTAGGTCAGGAGAAGTCAAACTACGCTCATTGCCATCAAACCCACTGTCGCCGAAAAATTTTCAGCATGTTAAAAATTTAGCGGCAACCAGAAAGACGCTACGACTTTTCGCGCAACTGAGGAGACTACTCCCGGCGACTACCGGAAAACATGTGGTGACAAACTAGTTGCCTGTAGTTGCCAAATAAATCGCCTAACTGGGACAGGCCCATGGGGAACATAGTGACTGGTCTGGCCTGTATATCATGGATTGAATATAGACATAGAACATAGAACAGTACTGCTCAAGAAAAGGCTGTTCAGCCCACAATGTCCATGCTGAACATGATGCCAGGATAAATTAATCTCCTCTGCCGCATGTCATCCATATCGTTCCATTCTCTGAAATTCCATGTGTCTATCCATGGCCTCTTAAATGCCACTATTGTATCTACCTCCACCACCACACCTGGCAGTGTGTACCAGGTATCCACTATTCTCGGTATAAAAAAATCTGCTGAGCTCATCTCCTTAAAATTTGCAATTTTTACCCAGAGTAAAAGATTCTGACTACCCTATCTATGCCTCTCACAAAATTGTATACTTCTATCAGGTCTCCCCTCAGCCTCTGATACTCCAAAGAAAACAATCCAAGTTTGTCCAACTTCTTTACCTCCATTACCCGATATCCAGCAGCATTCCAGTAAAGATCTTCTGCATCCTCACCAAAGCCTCCATGTCCTTCCTGTAATCGGGCAATAATATTGATTTTACATCTGGCCTGATGTAAAATGTGCAATGCACTTTGTTACTACAGTGTAGGGTTTCTATTTATGTTGTCTTATATATTTCAACTATATGTCAAGGTGGAACTTGAAAACATCAATGTTGAAAACCTATTTCCCATCCAGCTTCAATTGGCGCAGACAGTTCCATCCTATTAATATCGACCTGTTTTCATAGTTGCTACAAAGATAGGCAGCTGTATTAAGTGCATTCCATTTGCCCTTGATGGCTGTAAAATTCCAACATATTAGGCTTTTAGCTTGATGATAGTTTCTGTTCAGTTATACCTGGCTGAATTTGATAGAGAATGTGTCTTGACACACCACCCAACAATTGGTAGCAGAATCAATGTGCATTTCAATATTCTATTTTTTTAAATCAACACTTTACCTTAAATGTTTTCTGTTGGTTGTGTACAATCATAATCTGATCAATGTCTGAGCTAACCTAGTAAAACCTTTAGGGTGGCACGGTGGCGCAGCAGTAGAGTTGCTGCCTTACAGTGCCAGAGACCCTGGTTCAATCCTGACAACGGGAGCTGTCTGCACAGAGTTTGTACGTTCTCCCCATGACCCATGTGGGTTTTCTCCAGGTGCTCTGGTTTCCTCCCACACTCCAAAGATGTACAAGTTTTAATTGGCCATGGTAAAAAAAAAAAATGTATATTGTCCCTAGTGTGTAGAATAGTGTGAATGTATGGGGATGGCTGGTCAGCAGAGACTCGGTGGGCCGAAGGGCCTGTTTCCATGCTGTAGAAACAGTGGGCTGTGGGAGAGCTGGGAAGAGGAGGGGAAAGAGGGAGAAAGCAAGGACTACCTGAAATTGGAGAAGTCAATGTTCATACTGCTGGGGTGTAAACTAACCAAGCGAAATATGAGGAGCTGCTCCTCCAATTTACGGTGGTGGGACTCACTCTGGCCATGGAGGAAGCCCAGGACAGAAAGGTCGGTTTCGGAATGGGAGGTGGAGTTGAAGTGCTGAGCCACTGGGAGATCAGGTTGGTTATTGCAAACTGAGCGGAGGAAACCTAATATACAAACCTAATATCTGAAGCACTAATAAGTTATTTAATAAAACAATATACTCCTGAATTGTTTCAGCCTTCTACTGCTTTCAGACCCAAAATTTCTAATGGCATTGAATTTGTCATTTTAATTTCATGTTTCATGTATTTTGTGTTTTATGACTGTTGGCAGACTAATTTCCCTCCTGGGATAAATAAAGTTTTATTGTATTGTATCGCATAGAATTAACATAATCTTCCGATGTCTGATCTGCATCCTTAAACAAGATTGCCTTTCCCTTACACACAGTATAAAGATTTGTCAGAGTGCCATTTGCTTCTGGACGAATCTCTATTGAAAGTGCTGTGTTTATTAAAGTTTATTTTTTTAAAAGGAGTGAACTGGGACATTTTGTTTTATGGGAAAGATGTAGAGGAGAAATGGAGGACATTTAAAGGGGAAATTTTAAGAGTACAAAATCTTTATGTTCCTGTTCGGTTGAAAGGAACCAGTAAAAATTGGAAAGAGCCCTGGTTTTCAAGGGAAATTGGACATCTTGTTCGGAAAAAGAGGGAGATCTACAATAATTATAGGCAGCATGAAGTAAATGATGTGCTTGAGGAGTATAAGGAATGTAAAAAGAATCTAAAGAAAGAAATTAGAAAAGCTAAAAGAAGATATGAGGTTGCTTTGGCAAGTAAGGTGAAAGTAAATCCAAAGGGTTTCTACAGCTATGTTAATAGCAAAAGGATAACAAGGGATAAAATTGGTCCATTGGAGAGACCGAGTGGACAGCTATCTGCAGAGCCAAAAGAGATGGGGGAGATATTGAACAATTTCTTTTCTTCGGTATTCACCAAGGAGAAGGATATTAAATTATGTGAGGTAAGGGAAACTAGTAGAGTAGCTATGGATACTATGAGTTTCAAAGTAAAAGAAGTACTGGCACTTTTGAAAAATATAAAAGTGGATAAGTCTCCAGGTCCTGACAGGATATTCCCTAGGACATTGAGGGAAGTTAGTGTAGAAATAGCCGGGGCTATGACAGAAATATTTCAAATGTCATTAGAAACTGGAATAGTCCCCGAGGATTGGCGTACTGCGCATGTTGTTCCATTGTTTAAAAAGGGTTCTAAAAATAAACCTAGCAATTATAGACCGGTTAGTTTGACTTCAGTGGTGGGCAAATTAATGGAAAAGATACTTAGAGATAATATATATAAGTATCTGGATAAAGAGGGTCTAATTAGGAACAGTCAACATGGATTTATGCCTGGAAGGTCATGTTTGACTAATCTTCTTGAATTTTTTGAAGAGGTTACTAGGGAAATTGACGAGGGTAAAGCAGTGGATGTTGTCTATATGGACTTCAGTAAGGCCTTTGACAAGGTTCCTCATGGAAGGTTGGTTAAGAAGGTTCAACTGTTGGGTATAAATGCAGGAATAGCAAGATGGATTCAACAGTGGCTGAATGGGAGAAGCCAGAGGGTAATGGTGGATGGCTGTTTGTCGGGTTGGAGGCAGGTGACTAGTGGGGTGCCTCAGGGATCTGTGTTGGGTCCTTTGTTGTTTGTCATGTACATCAATGATCTGGATGAAGGGGTGGTAAATTGGATTAGTAAGTATGCAGATGATACCAAGATAGGGGGTGTTGTGGATAATGAAGAGGATTTCCAAAGTCTACAGAGTGATTTAGGCCAGTTGGAAAAATGGGCTGAAAGATGGCAGATGGAGTTTAATGCTGATAAATGTGAGGTGCTACACCTTGGCAGGACAAATCAAAATAGGACGTACATGGTAAACGGTAGGGAATTGAAGAATACAGTTGAACAGAGGGATCTGGGAATAACCGTGCATAGTTCCTTGAAGGTAGAATCTCATATAGATAGGGTGGTAAAGAAAGCTTTTGGTATGCTAGCCTTTATAAATCAGAGCATTGAGTATAGAAGCTGGGATGTAATGTTAAAATTGTACAAGACGTTGGTGAGACCAAATCTGGAGTATGGTGTGCAGTTTTGGTCGCCCAATTATAGGAAGGATGTCAACAAAATAGAAAGGGTACAGAGGAGATTTACTAGAATGTTGCCTGGGTTTCAACAGCTAAGTTACAGAGATAGGTTGAATAAGTTAGGTCTTTATTCTCTGGAGCGCAGAAGGTTAAGGGGTGACTTGATAGAGGTCTTTAAAATGATGAGAGGGATAGACAGAGTTAATGTGGACAAGCTTTTCCCTTTGAGAATAGGGAAGATTCAAACAAGAGGACATGACTTTAGAATTAAGGGACAGAGGTTTAGGGGTAACATGAGGGGGAACTTCTTTACTCAGAGAGTGGTAGCGGTGTGGAATGAGCTTCCAGTGGAAGTGGTGGCGGCAGGTTCGTTGGTATCATTTAAAAATAAATTGGATAGGCATATGGATGAGAAGGGTATGGAGGGTTATGGTATGAGTGCAGGCAGGTGCGACTAAGGGAAAAAAGTTGTTCGGCACGGACTTGAAGAGCCGAGATGGCCTGTTTCCGTGCTGTAATTGTTATATGGTTATATGGTTATATCACGTGTGCTCTCAGACCATCACCTTCCTCATCTACCTTTGAAATATTGTTTGCTTTAAAAAGACATTCATTATTTCATATACAAGCTGAATGGTCCTTGAGTTTTGTCATTTATGTATGGGCTCCCATTATAGCCAGTCAGGATACCCATCATAGATAGGCACAAAAAGCTGAAGTGACTCAGCAGGTCAGGCAGCATTTCTGGAGACAAAGAATAGGTGACATTTCAGGTCAAGACCTTTCTTCAGATTGAGAGTCAGGGGAGAGGGAAACGAGAGATATGGAAAGGTACAATGAAAGAAATGAAAGAAAGGTATGCAAAAGGATAAATCAAAGCCAATGATGATCAAGGAAAGTTGGAGCCCACAATGGTCCATTGTGGACTGTGGAGAAGGTGATACGAGTGATAGAAACAGTGAAACTAAGCAGGACGACAGTAAAACTAGTAAACTTGGTGGACCGAAGGGCCTGTTTCCATGCTGTATCCCTGAAGTCTAAAGCAAAGCTCATTGAATCCACACCAAACATTGAGTGCCCTTTTACATCAACCCTACTCTAGAATAATAACACAGGCCCTTTAGCACATCAAGTCATTGCTGACCATCAACCACCAATTTACACTAATCAGACAATAAGGTCATAAGATCATAAGGGATAGGTGTAGGATTTGGCCATGCCCCCCCATCATCTACTCCGCCATTCAATCATCGCTGCTCTACCTCTCCCTCCTAACCCCATTCTCCTGCCTTTTCCCCATTACCTCTGACACCTGTACTAATCAAAAATCAATCTAGCTCTGCCTTAAAAATATCCACCAACTTGGCCAAAACAGGCTTTTGTGGCAAAGAATTCCACAGGTTCACCATCCTCTGACTAAAGACATTTCTCCTCATTTACTTCCTAAAAGAACGTTCATTAATTATGAGGCTATGACCTGTAGTCCTAGACCTTCCCACTTGTGGAAACATCCTTTCCGCATTCACTCTGTCCAAATATTTCACTATTCTGTATGTTTCAATGAGGTCCCCCCTCATTCTTCTAAACTCCAGCCAGTACAGGCCCAGTGCTGACAAAAGCTCATCATAGGTTAACCTACTCATTCCTGGGATCATTCTTGTAAACCTCCTTTCACTATCCAGAGCCAGCACATCCTTCATCAGACATTGTGCCCAAAATTGCTCACAATATTCCAAATGCGGCCTTTCCAGCACCTAACAGAGCCTCAGCATTACATCCTTGTTTTTGCATACAAGCCCGCTTGAATTAAATGCCAGCATTGAGTTTGCTTTCTATTCCTATTTTTATCCTCTCTACATTCTCATCAACTCCCACAGATTCTACCACTCACTTACAAAGTTGAGGAAATTTACAGGAACCAGTGAACATCAATCCGCACATTGGTTGTGAGAAAACACATGCACCCAGGGGAAACCCAGGCAGTCACCACATTTTAATCAATTACTTACATCAATTCATTAAAAAAATCATTGGTACTAGTAATAATCACCATGAAGCTGCTGAGTTGTTGAGTTCACTAATGTCATTCAAGGAAGAAATCTGTTTTTTCCATCCTAAATGGCTTAACTGTGAGTCTAGACTCACAAATGTGGCTAGAAAAAGTAGCAGAATAAATTAGGATTAAAAAGAAGTGGTCATTAGAAAGCATTAATGGGCTTCATCAAGAACTTTTCTTGTAAATTTAGAGAAGAAATATCAACAAACATTGTGGCTGGTGAAGATATTTGTGTGATGAAGAACTAGATGGGGATGGAAGATATACACAAGAAGGAATGGGTGATGTTTTGGGTCGAGACTCTTGAAGGGTCTCGACCCGTAACTTCACCCATTCCTTCCCTCCAGAGCTGTTGTCTGTCCCACTGAGTTACTCCAGCATTTTGTGTCTATCTTCGGTATAAACCAGCATCTGCGGTTCCTTCCTACATCATTAGATAAGGATTGAGTTAAGGAAAGAGTGGACATCTATTAGACGGATGAGGGCTGGCTATCGAATGAGACAGATGATTATGGTGTCAAGGTTGGAACAGAAATATTCAGCAGAACTGCCTTTGATGTTGTCAAGCTGGAAATGGTGCAGAGAAGATTTACAATGATGTTGCCAGGACTCAAGGGCCTGAGCTGTTGTTGGGAGAGGTTGACCAAGGACTATTCTTTGGAGTGCAAGAGGTAAAGGGTGAGAGTGTACAAAATCATGAGAGGAATAGATCAGGTAAATACACAGAGTTTCTTGCCCAGAATAGGGGAATCAAGAACCAGAACATATAAGTTTAAGGTGAGGGGGAAGATTTAATAGGAACCTGAGGTGTACCTTTTTTACACAAAAAGTGGTGGGTGTATGGAACGAGCTGCTGGAGGAGGTAGTTGTGGCAGGTACTTTTGCAACAGTTAAGATACATTTAGGCAGGTTAATGGACAGGACATGGTAGAGGGGTATGGTCAAAATGCACGCATGTGGGAATAGTGTAGTTGGGACATGTTGGTTGGGGAGAGCAAGTTGGGCCGCTGGGCCTAGTTTCCATGCTGTTTGGCTCTATGACCATATAACTGATAACCTTGGTACTGGCGTTGAGGATGGGAGATGGCAAGACTGGACTCAGCTATCCCTATGGTGTATTCCTGAATTTGCACATTGATGAAAGGGACAATGGGAAGGAAGGGGGAGTAAGTCATTGGGCATGTCAACTGCAAAGGCCAGAACAAAACAGGGTAAATGCAGGAGTTATGGACCAGGGGGGAACTCATCAAGGGTGAGCTTGTAGAAGGAAGAGGTGTAAGGAGGCTGTGGACGAGATGTCCAGTGCCAGCCAGATCAGGCCAGGTCAAAGGCCGGTGACAAGGGAGTCCAGCAGGGTGTTTTTATTTCCAAAGACCTGAAAGCAAAGAAGTGTGAATTAAAAGGGAGATGAATAACTGTCCTTGTCATTTAATAGAAACATAGAAATGTGGAGCATAGGAGGAGACCCATCGATTCATCACAACAAATGTTTAATTTTATGAAAGAAGCATCCATTTAATTACATTACATTAGACTTCTTTATATATCTTGTCTCACTCCAATCTATACAGGTCCTGCACAATCACATACACCGGTCTCCCTGCAGAATTGATTTGGAATGTAATCTGCCGATGTATGTTTAATAAATAGTTAGCAAGGTTTACAGAACAACCATAATCTGTGACATTTATTACCAATGAGTCAATGTTGCTGAGCCAAGCTTTTCTAGTTCTGGAATCCAATCAGTTTTTGTCCTTTTTTTAGCCATGTCATGCTGTGAACTTAAATTTTCCTGTAGAAAGTATTAAATTCCCTTCGGGAATATTAGTCATGCTTCCATTGCACACAAGAGCCTCATTAAATTAATAAACACACCTTCGAAGTTTCTTTCATGTAGCCCTTTTTTTTCTGCTGCATCAAAATTAAAGGACTGATGAAATAAGCCAGAGATCGAGTCTTTGAACTGCCATTGATGAAATGCTACAAAGCTGGCTCAGCACATTCGCCTGGAGTGCAAGATGAAAGCTCAGAAAGCCAGCTTGTCCTCCATCCAACTATTCCCAGCTCGTGCTTCAGCTGTATCTCAATCCACCAGTCGCCTTGACACCTAACAGTTGTGTTTGAAAAATGCTTAAAGCCTTTTTGTGTATAATTCATGTTAGATTTATTCTTTTTAATATCGCAGCCAAGCTTGTTGAATGATTAATAAAATAGTACTGTTTGAAGATCGCTTGCAATGTTCATTAGGATGAATGTAATTAAACAAGATCCATCCACATACTGTAAAATTATATACTCATGGTGTTTCCCTTCACTCATTAATGAAATGGAACATGTTAACCCCACCAGTTATTGCTGTTCATTATTTTCTAATATGCTTGCTTGCTGTACAGTTGTCAGAATCCAGTGAATCTCACTGCAGATTAATCCCGACAAGATCAAACAGCTGTCCCTTCTATTCAGCAAAGCCCATTGATTAATATTGTGCATACCTGTTAGCTTTAGAAACAGTTCCATTCAAAAGCACATCAGTACTGTTTATTTCTGCATTTGTATGAAAAATACAATTGGGTAAGGGTTCAATGCTACTTTGTTGTCATGTGTACCTAAGTACAGAGAAATTCTTTTGGTATCCAGTTCAAGTATTACATCTGCACAAGTGTGCAAAATGCTGCAAGAAAATGATGATTCTATCTCTCCTGTCTCACCCACCGAAGCCAATGGAAAACATTACCTGAGCTGCCATTGTTCATTTCTCATCAGTACACAAAATCAAAGAATGCTCCAAAGTATGTTATATTACACCAATTTTGTGATAAGGGTGAATTGGTGAATTTACAGTGGCATAGCAGTCGAGCCACTGCCTTACAGCGCCAAACACCCAGGTTCGATCCTGACTACATGTGCTTGTCTGAACGGGGTTTGTACATTCTCCCCATGACTCAAGGGGGTAGCCACAGAAATAGTGGATGCATTAGTGATAATTTTTCAAAATTCCTGAGATTCGGGAGTAGTTCCTGAGGATTGGAGGGTAGCTAATGTAATCCCGCTTTTTAAAAAAGGAGGGAGAGTGAAAGCGGGGAATTACAGACTAGTTAGTCTAACATTGGTAGTGTGGAAACTGCTAGTTATTAAAGATGGGATAGCAGCGCATTTGGAAAGTGGTGAAATCATTGGACAAAGTCAGCATGGATTTACGAAAGGTAAATCATGTCTGACAAATCTGATACAATTTTTCGAGGATGTAACTAGTAGAGTGGATAAGGGAGAACCAGTGGATGTGTTATATCTAGACTTTCAGAAGGGTTTTGACAAGGTCCCGCATAAGAGATTAGCATACAAACTTAAAGCACACGGGTATTGGGGATTCAGTATTGATGTGTATAGAGAACTGGCTAGCAGACAGGAAGCAAAGGGTAGGAGTAAACGGGTCCTTTTCAGAATGGCAGGCAGTGACTAGTGGGGTACCGCAAGGCTCAGTGCTGGGACTCCAGCTATTTACAATATATATTAATGATTTGGACGAGGGAATTCAATGCAACATCTCAAAATATGCAGATGACCAAGCTGGGGGGTATAGTTAGGTGTGAGGAGGATGCTTGGAGGCTGCAGGGTGATTTGGATAGGCTGAGTGAATGGGCAGATGCATGGCAGATGCAGTATAATGTGGATAAATGTGAGGTTATCCATTTTGGTGGCAAAAACATGAGGGTAGACTATTATCTGAATGGTGGCAGATTGGGAAAAGGGGAGATGCAACGAGACCTGGGTGTCATGGTACACCAGTCATTGAAAGTAGGCATGCAGGTGCAGCAGGCAGTGAAGAAAGCAAATGGTATGTTAGCATTCATAGCGAAAGGATTTGAGTATTGGAGCAGGGAGGTTCTACTGCAGTTGTACAGGGTTTTGGTGAGGCCACACCTGGAGTATTGCATACAGTTTTGGTCTCCAAATCTGAGGAAAGACATCCTTGCCATAGAGGGGGTACAGAGAAGATTCACCAGACTGATTCCTGGGATGTCAGGACTTTCATATATGAGGAAAGACTGGATAGTCTCGGCTTGTACTCGCTGGAATTTAGAAGATTGAGGGGGGATCTGATAGAAACTTACAAAATTCTTAAGGGGTTGGACAGGCTAGATGCTGGAAGATTGTTCCCGATGTTGGGGGAGTCCAGAACAAGGGGTCACAGTCTAAGGATAAGGGGGAATTCCTTTAGGACCTGGATGAGGAAAACATTCTTTACAGAGAGAGTGGTGAGTCTCTGGAATTCTCTGCCACAGAAGGTAGTTGTGGCCAGTTCATTGGCTATATTTAAGAGGGCGTTAGATGTGGCACTTGTGGCTAAAGGGATCAGGGGGTATGGAGAGAAGGCAGGTACAGGATACTGAGTTGGATGATCAACCATGATCACATTGAATGGCGGTGCAGGCTCGAAGGGCCGAATGGCCTACTCCTGCATCTATTTTTCTATGTTTCTGTTTCTATGACATGCGTGGGTTTTCTCCGAGATCTTCGGTTTCCTCCCACAGTCCGAAGACGTACAGGTTTGTAGGTTAATTGGCTTGGTGTAAATGTAAAATTGTCCCTAGTGTGTGTAGGGTAGTGTTAATGTGCGGGGATTGCTGGTCAATGCGGACTCATTGGGTCAAAGGCCCTGTTTCCTCGCTGTATCTCTAAACTGAACTAAACTAAATTAAATAGTGTTCCATTGCTATAAAGTAAATTGGACAACCATTTCAGGAATCTGCACATGAATGGTTAAATGTAGAAATCAGTCAGTCATTTTCCAGGTTCCCCTGTTACTGCAGAAGCTTTACTGAACTGGCAACAGACCTTGCTGTAAACCGCATGGTGCCAGAGTCAGGACTGGTGCTTTCAGGTGTAAGTGATTTCTTCAGCAGCATGAAAACTCATAATCATTGCCAAACATACCTTTTGGCACTGGAGATGTTAATGTCACATTTGGTTACTCATTGCTTCAGATTTATTGTGCACATAATTTGCTCCCACCTAATGATTAATATAATTTAAATTTGCCTTGCATCACTAAACTAGAAGCCTACAAATGTAATCCCTACTTAGTCCTGAAGCAGTTCAGGACTATTACCTGGAATGGGCAGGTTGTCTTCTGAGGTGGAATATAGAGTTGAGATTACTGTTAGATTAACCAATGACTTCATCAACTGGTGGACCAGGCTCAAAGAGGCCCAAGTGAGAAGGGTTGTCCTGTCCCAAACTGGGAAAAATCCACCTTGACCTCTGTAGATGCTGGTGCTTTTCTACCCAGTCTTCAATGATTCAATGATACTTTTTCGTCGCATGTACCTAGGTACAGTGCAATGCTTTGTTTATGGATACAATCTGGTAAAATCATACAGCAGACTTCACCTATGCAATACACAATGAATCACCATGTTTCTGCCGACAAATTTACATTTCTTAGTAGTCTTAACTACTCTCGGCGGCCCTTCCGCCGGGTCCCTCTTTGTTCTCGGTAGCCTGATCCCTCTAGTGTGCTCCGCATCACCTCTAACCTGACCATGGATGCCCACAACTAACTACTGTCTAACTGGGGTTACACAAAAAGCTGGAGAAACTCAGCGGGTGCAGCAGCATCTAAGGAGAGAAGGAGATAGGCGACGTTTCGGGTCGAGACCCTTCTTCAGACCTGTCTAACTGATTCCTATAAGAAGTCCAACCAGGTTAGGCAGCATATCATTTCCCGTTTTGGGTCAGATTCTCAAAGGATTTATGGAATATACTTTGCTGGAGTATTGATAAAGCCTTTTTACAGCAAGTTCATAAAACTCTGATAACCTGGCACCTGAAGGATTGGAAATCCTGATGTTTCAGCATCTGGCACATTCATCACTCTGAAATGTGAACAGGAGGTCCAGAGTGCAAGTGGAATATGTGACCAGAGCCTTGGATCCAGAGTGATGGTATATTTCCCATATTCTCCAGGTACAGTGACAGTTTCTTCCCAGCAGTTATCAGGCATTGAACCATCCTATCACCAACTAGAGAGCAGTCCTGATTTACTATCTACCTCATTGGAGACCCTCTGACTATCTTTTACTGGACTTTATCTTGCAATAAACATTATACCCTTCATCCTGTTTTTGTGCACTGTGGACAGCTCGATTGTAATCAAGTACAGTCTTCCGCTGACCGGATAGCACCCAACAAAAAAGTTTTTCACTGTATCTCAAATAAATATTTTTTTTTAAGTGAAATAGACAGCGTTTTGATATTAATAATATCCAGTAGTCCAGAAAATCAGCTAGTCAGGCATGACCGGCCTTGAGGGTGCTGAATAATTTTACTCTATCTGCAGGGAGAGAATCTAATTGTACATACTTTAACACGGATGAGCAACTGTGTGGTGCACAAAGCCAGAAATTTGCCAAGTGTCCAGCATGTGATTTATATCCCAGCATGTGCGTTATATTCTGCTTAGAGGGATATGGGTCAAACACAGGCAAGTGGCACTAGGCTTAGAATGGGCATTTTTGTTGGCATGGATGAGTTGGGACAAAAGGCCTTTCCATGCTGTATGACTCCATGTCCTGAGATCCAAGGCTGTACAAGCTGTGAGGACAACATGAGAGAGAGAGAAGCGTGTTTCTAATGACTGTGGTGTTCTCCACTGACCATAGGCTCCTATATTCACAATTTTACTTCGGAGTCATGAGTGACTACGTGCAGAAGGCCACCAGTCATCATGCGCATCATTACGTCTGAAGCATGCGCCAACGACTGACAGGCAGGTGCGTTGCGTCTCTCCAGCGGTAAGTTTTAAAAACCGAGGTAAGTGGGTTTTTTTTTAAGTTACTTAAGGTCATTGTTTGTCAGGTTCGGTTGTTAGCTTTCTACCAACAGAACGAACCTACCATGTCGAAGGTGCAGAGACGGTCTGTGAAGCTGGCTATGGAAGACCGTTGTGCTGCGGGTAGTGGACGGCTGTCCGAGTCACCTTCCAGGCTGCCAGTGTTGGAACCAGCGGCAGCAGACTTGGTGCTACAGGAGAGCACCGTGGCAGTCCCGCCGTAATGCAAAGCCACCCACAAGTCTGCCACACCCATAGACTCAGATGAGTCCGGGCCGGAGGAATCATCTCCCAAACTGGGAAGATCTGCGGGCGCCTTTCCCAGATGGAGCACCTGTTGGAGAGGTGCCTCCAGACTAATCTGCTCCAGAGGAAGGAGCAGTATCAGCCCGGGTCTCCACGAGAGCACCGTACACAGGGCTGCGATGTGTCTCCCTCTCTGGAGAGGGGAGTACACGGAGTCAGCAGTATCCTGACTCAGAGCAGGGAGGCACATCAGGTGAACACTCTAGGGAGTAAGGGGGCCCAGTGCCTCTATTGGCTTCAAAATTTGCCATACCTACCCCAACCAGAGAGCCCTTGGATGAAGAGCTGGCCACCACCATTAATTACCTGGCCTCGCACCAGCTCAAGGACCAGGTTATGGAGAAGACCACCGGCCGCTACAGTACACCTGCCAACTGTGCCTCCCTCAATGTGCTGGCGGTCAATCACGCCATCTGGGGCCATATTGGAGCAGGAGTAAGAGCCCAGGAGGTAAAACTCCAAAAAAAAGTTAACTGCTGGCCTCAGGGGTAACGGCTTTTCCCAGGTCCATAGATGGCGGGACACTGACGGAGACACAGCAGGACGCTGTAGGGCCCTGTTCGCCCTGTAATGCCCTGTTCGCCCTGTAATGCCCTGTTCGAGATTAACTGTCTGCCCAAGAGGGCAATACAGCAGGCACTGAACCCGAAATTTGCAGTGCTGTGCAAGGCCAGCAATGTACAGCCGGCCAACTACCTCTTTGGGGAAGACCTGCCGAAGCAGGTCCGAGAGCTGGATTACGAGGCCAAGACAATATGAGCCATGCCCCAACTATACCCAGGGGCTCATCACTATGGGGCCACCCCTATGCCGCCTTCCATACCAGGCGCAACCAGCCCCGGGGCTCAGGGACAGGAAGCGGACTCCAGCTGTCCCAAGGTGGGAGGACGGAGGCCAGGACCACACAGGCAGTAACACCCAAGGTAGGAGATTCTAGTTCCTTGTGGGACAATTTACACACCTCTAACTTACAAGTTGGGGGGAGGCTACAACATTTTTTGAATGAATGGAATTGGATCACAGCAGACCCGTTCATACTGCACAGTGTACAAGGGTTTAAAATTGAGTTCCTTCTTGATTCGTCACCACCCACACAAAAATTTACCAAACCGCACATATCTGTTTCCACAACAGGAAAGATTTGAGATACAAGCTGAAATTCAGACTTTACACACAAAAGGGGTGATTCAGAGGTCCCACCAGAAATCACACCAATTTGTATCAAACATATTCCCCAAGCAAAAGAAGGATGGAAGAAGTTGTATTATCCTAGACTTGACGGAACTCAATACCCATGTGCAGTATAAACATTTAAAAATGGACAACTTTGGTACAGCTATCCAGCTGGTTTCCAAAGGATTGCATATGGCTTGCATAGATCTAAAAGATACATACTACTCCGTACCTATAAACAGGGAGCACAGGAGATAATTGAAATTTAACTGGATGGGGCAGATGTGGCAATTCAAGGCGTTGCCAAATGGGCTGACTTCAGCTTGCAGACTTTTTACAAAATTACTAAAACCGGTTCTGGGACTGCTACGAGCACAGAACCACATCGTGATGGCTTACTTAGATGACATTCTAATAATTGGGAACACAAAGGAATCAGCAATAGCATATTTTTCAGCTACCAAACGCACGTTTGAGAGGTTGTGATTTTTAATCCATCCAGTTAAGTCAAAATTGACGCCAATTAGGGTAATGAATTACCTAGGGTTTACAATGAACTCAATTCAAATGTCAGTTACTCTGCCAGGTGGCAAGCAATCAGACTTAATGGAAGCCTGCAATAAGCTAATTGCTAACCAACACCCCACAATCAGACAAGTAGCAAGTATAATTGGCAAGCTTGTGGCAGCCTTTCCAGCTGCATGCTTCGGACCTTTGTACTACCAAAATTTACAACATGCAAAGGAGCGGGCCCTCAAAGCTCACGCAGGCCAATTCGGGAAACACGTGCACTTACCACCAGACGCCATTGTGGAATTACACTGGTGGGCTACCAATATACATCACTGCTCTAAGAAAATTCAAATTAACACACCATCGGTAATAATACAAACCGATGCGAGTGGCCTGGGCTGGGGGGCAACAGACACCAGCTCCAGCTGCGGGGGCAGATGGAATGTGCAGGAATCCTTAATACTACAGCAATATGGCTTCAACTACTTAGAGTTGTTGGGAGCATTCTATTGCTTAAAGGCTTAGTGCAGCAGTATGCATCATGTGCATGTTCAACTACAGATTGACAACACCACGGCAGTGGCGTATGTCAATCACATGGGTGGAATAAAATCTGAATCATGTGATAAATTGGCAAACCTCCTTTGGCATTGGTGTATTGCAAGGAACATTTGGGTCACGGCTATCTACCTGCCAGGTAGATATAATATGGTGGCGGACACTAGATCATGGAAATTAATGGTAACACAGAATGGATGTTGAATCAGGTCATGTTCACCGACATTGTTGCCCGATATGGCACGCCGGATATTGACTTGTTTGCCTCCAGGTTGAATCACCAGTTACCCAAATATGTCTCATGGGAGCCAGACCCAGGGGCAGTAGCAGTCAATGCGTTCACACTGCATTGGGGAGGAATGTTCTTGTATGTTTTCCCTCCATTTTGCCTCATCAGCTGATGCTTGGTCAAAGTAAAGCAAGACAATGCCACAGGCATTTTGGTAGTGCCAGATTGGCCTACGCAATCTTGGTATCCACTCGTCCTGGGAATCATGACATAGCCTTTGATGGCTGTCCCCAACAGCAGGGAGCTGCTGGTACACCCAGTTACGGAGAGCCATCATCCGCTACATGACCGAATCAATTTGTTGGTTTGCAGATTCTGAGGAGGCCTTTCCTGGGACTCGGACTGGCTGATCGAACGGTGGATGTAATTACAGCGGCCTGGAGGGACAGCACACAAAAGCAGTACGTCTCCCACATCAAGAAGTGGGAAACGTATTGCCGGGCTTCCAATATTACATATGACACTGTTGGCATCACGGACATACTGGAATTTCAGTCTACATTATATCATGATCAGAAATTAGGCTACAGTGCCATCAACAGTGCCAGGAGTGCACTGTCATCATATTTAGTGCCGGGGACGGGGGCCCTCCCAGTGGGAAAGCACCCTCTTATTACCAGATTCATGAAGGGCATATACAACACTACATCCCCAAGGCCATGGTATATCAACACATGGGATGTTAGCATGGTGCTAACGCTACTCCGCCAGTGGGCCCCAGCCACCACACTATCCTTACACAAGCTCACCCTCAAGGTGGTCATGATAATGGTGCTCATAATGGCCCAATGAGTCCAGACACTGCAGCTCGACAACATGAACACCACTGCCAACACCATAACTTTCGTCATTTATGATTTAGTTAAACAGAGCAGGCTGGGGGTACCAGGGCCCAGGCTTGAGTTCCTGGTGTACCCGAAGATCCACAACTATGTGTAGTCACTCACTTGCACTAGTATATTACAGTCACCAGGAGCCTCAGAGGCTAAGAGTTAGCTGTCCTAATCAGCCACAAAAAAACACACCATAGGGTGTCAACACAAACCATTTCCATTTGGCTAGAAGAGGTACTGGCAGTTGCAGGAGTGTATACTGACATTTACAAATCTCACTCCACCAGGGCTGCATCAACGTCGGCAGCAAGGGCTATGGACATGCCTCTCGACAGCATCCTAGCAGCGGCAGGATGGGCCAATGAAAGGATGTTCCGCCAGTTTTATAATAAACCCATTGGCGGACCGGGGGTGTTTGTACGTACCATTTTGAATTCTGTTTATAGTTTCCCCCCAGGTTGCGCGGGGTCACTATCATTTTTCATTTTACATTAAAGCATCAGTATTGTTACCTAAGCATGTTATGTCTGAATCCGTTAATATTTTCTCACTCACGCATGGTCAATCCATTCAGTGTGTGATGCCTGGATTCGAACGGGCGTGAAATCGCAGAGCTGAAATCTTCACGTAGTCACTCACGTGACTCTGAAGTAAAATAGTACGGTTAAACAAGAACTTACGATGAGCGATTACATGCCCACAGCTCCCCACACACATATTATTAGGTCATCTGGTAGTTCTAGTTCTCCAAATCTTACTATCTTTAGGTCAACTTCTTTATCTGTGATTCCACACCGCTGCTTTGAAGATTGACGCCAATGACGACTGATGGCCTTCTTCACGTAATCGCTCATCATAACTCCTCATAAAATCAAGATCAAACCAAACTGGTAAGTTCTCATATAATCTTACTATTCACTGTCTTATTTAACAGGAGGAGTGAAAACTCTAAATCCAATCCTGTCTACTCTGATCCATTATTCTTGCACATCTTATAGGAAGACTTATTCAAGCCTAAAGGCCAATGCTAAAGTTAATTCTTCCAAGCCCTTAATTCCCTTTGCTGACAACAGTTAATTCTGCACAAAAGATCATTCTTTGAAGGGCCAATGTAATACCTTAATATACAATGTGCTGTAAATTTCTACAAAGTATAAAGATGTCTTAAGGCACCAGAGATATAATTACTAAATTTGGTATTGACACAAAGATAGCCAGAAATTTAAATTGGCGAAAATACATAAGCGGGGTACAAAAGAAAATAATTAGTTTAAATGGGCGGGCATAGAGTAAAGTGGAGTAAGGTGTGGGAAATGAACAATGTCCAATCTGGCAAGTAGATTTAAAAAAAAGATCCCTGCAATCTAATTAGGGAGATGTTGCAGAGTTCTGAGATGCACAGGGAACTGATGCATGGGTCAAAAAGACTAGTGTCGAGACATATACAGTGCATTCAGAAAGTATTCAGACTCCTTCACTTTTTCCATATTTTGTTACTTTACAGCCTTATTTTAAAATTGATTAAATTCACGTTTGTATCATCAATCTACACACAATACCCCAAAATGAAGAAGTGGAAACAGGTTTAGAAATTTTTGCAAAGTAATTCAAAAGAAATAACTGAAATATCACATTTACTTAAGTATTCAGACCCTTTGCTTTGACATTCAAAATTGAGCTTAGGTGCATCCTGTTTCCATTGATTATCATAGAGCTGTTTCTACAACTTGAATGGAGTCCACCAGTGGTAAATTAAATTGATTGGACATGATTTGGAAAGACACACACCTGTCTATATAAGGTCCCACAGTTGACAGTGCATGTCAGAGCAAAAACCAAGCCATGAAGATATAGACCTCCGAGAGAGGATTGTGTTGAGACACAGATCTGGGGAAGGGTATAAAACAATTTCTGCAGCATTGCAGGTCCCGAAGAGCACAGTGGCCTCCGTCATTCTTAAATGAAAGAACTTTGGAACCACCAGGACTCTTCATAGAGCTGGCCGCCTGGCCAAACTGAGCAATTGGGGGAGAAGGGCCATGGTCAAGG
Organism: Raja brachyura; assembly: GCA_963514005.1. The sequence goes on along the minus strand of OY740783.1, from coordinate 69,811,651 downwards.
AGGTGACCAAGAACCCGATGGCTATTCCAACAAAGCTCCAGAGTTCCAGAGTTCCTCTGTGGAGATGGGAGAACCTTCCAGAAGGACAACTATATCTGCAGCATTCCACCAATCAGGCCTTTATGGAAGAGTGGCCAGAAGCCACTCCTCAGTAAAAGGCACATGACAGCCCGGTTGGAGTTTGCCAACTGGCATGGGAAACAAGATTGTCTGGTCTAATAAAACCAAGAATGAACTCTTTGGCCTGAATGCCAAGCGTCACATCTGGAGGAAACCAGGCACTGTTCATCACCTGGCCAATACCATCATGCTGTGGGGATGTTTTTCAGTGCAGGAACTGGGAGACTAGTCAGGATCGAAGCAAAGTACAGAGAGAAAACCTGCTCCAGAGCGTTCTGGACCTCAGACTGAGGCGGAGATTCATCTTCCAACAGGACAACGACCCTAAGCACACAGCGAAACAACGCTGGTGTGACTTTGTGACAAGTCTGTGAATGTCCTTGAGTGGCCCAGCCAGAGCCCGGACTTGAACCCGATCGAACATCTCTGGAGGGACCTGAAAATAGCTGCACATCGACGCTCCCCATCCAACCTGACAGAGCTTGAGATGATCTGCAGGGAAGAATTGGATAAATTACCCAAATACACGTATGCCAAGCTTGTAGCGTCATACCATAGAAACATAGAAATTAGGTGCAGGAGTAGGCTATTCGGCCCTTCGAGCCTGCACCGCCATTCAATATGATCATGGCTGATCATCCAACTCAGTATCCCGTACCTGCCTTCTCTCCATACCCTCTGATTCCCTTAGCCACAAGGGCCACATCTAGCTCCCTCTTAAATATAGCCAAGGAACTGGCCTCAACTACCCTCTGTGGCAGAGAGTTCCAGAGACCCACCACTCTCTGTGTGAAAAAAGTCCTTCGCATCTCGGTCCTAAAGGATTTCCCCCTTATCCTTAAGCTGTGACCCCTTGTCCTGGACCTCCCCAACATCGGGAACAATCTTCCTGCATCTAGCCTGTCCAACCCCTTAAGAATTTTGTAAGTTTCTATAAGATCCGTTATTTCTATAAGACACCCAAGAAGACTTGAGGCTGTAATCACTGCTGAAGGTGCCTCAACTAAGTACTTAGTAAAGGGTCTGAATACTTATGTAAATGTGATATTTCAGCTATTTATTTTTAATTACTTTGCAAAAATTTCTAAACACCTGTTTTTGCTTTTTTTTATTATGGGGTATTATGTGTAGATTGATGATTTTTAAAAAAGAATTTAATCCATTTTAGAATAAGGCTGTAACATAACAACATGTGGAAAAAGTGAGGGGGTCTGAATACTTTCTGAATGCACTGTAACAAGCCGTTAGGAAGTATAACAAGTGATTAGAAAATGCATAATATTCTGTTGATTGTTAGGGAAATTGAATACATAAGGAAATAATTTACGCGGGTTAATGCCGAGATACATCTGGATTCTTGTGTACAGTATTGGTCTTATTCAAGGAACTATCTTAAATACTTGGAAGCTGTTCAGGACTAATACGTGGAATGGGAAGGTTGTCTTGTGATAGGAATACAGTGTTGAGGTTATTGTCAGATTAGCCAATGATCTTATTAAATAGTGGACTGGGCTCAATGAGTCTACTTCTGCTCTTAATTCGTATGAATCAAGAATTCTTCAGTAAGATCATATCTCAGTCACACAGAAATATAAATGGACATTTTATACATTAAATTGCGCATTTCATTGAAAATATGTACATGTCAATCCTGCTGCTACAAGGAACCCTGTAATAATACCTGTACTACTTATTGCACCTGTAGATGGTGCAGTGATTTGTATTTTCAATACAAAGAACGTCAGAACATTGGATGAGGAGCAGATGTATTAGCAGCTCGAACCTGTAATCCCATTTAGCTAGAGCAGGCTGATCCATATTTAATCTCCATTTACTGGCATTTCCTCACTGTTTAATACCCATGCCTTGCAAAACACTACCGGATTTTAAATATTTTAATTTAATGACCTCAGTAGCTTTTCGGGAACTGAGTTCCAGGTTTCCACTGGACGTTTTGTGCAGAAAGGCTTCTTGAGATCATCCTTGCTTGGCCAAGTGAAAATGTGTCCACTTGTTCTATTACAGCCTTTGTATTGCAGATTCCAAGAAGCTGGTGCCTTAACAGCAACTGCTATTTATTGCAGCTAATACAAAGATACTAATTAGAAGCAAGCGCAGACCCTCTCGAATTTTTTATTCAACAATATCAATGCCAATTCTAACCTTAACTCTGCATTTCCACCTACATTTGGTAATTTTTCATCCCTTTTCTTGTTCAAATTGTAGTTCAGTTCTGTTCGTTTTTTAGAAAGGTTTTTAGCTGCTGACGTAATTTAATTTTGATTGGCAACTCTTAAGATTATTATCCCATCTAAGGTAAATGTATTTGCATGAGATTAATCTAACAATTCATTCAGTCTGTGTGAGTAATTTAGGCACATAAGTTATATTCTATTGTTACATAATATGTTATGTTATATTCACCACTACTTGCCTTTACAATGGTTTTGTTGACATGTTGTTTATTGGTTACATCTCCCAGTTATGCATTAAGTTCTTCTCTTGAAACATGAACTTATCTGCTCTCACCACAGATGATGTTACGAATTACATTCTCTGCATCTGTGGAGTTTTAATAAGCTTGAGGTCTCTATAATTGTTTTTATTATTCAGCATGTTTGTCGAAATCTAATATATGCGGGTGAAATTACAGAATTGTCTCCTATTTATTTCATCTTATTGTTTTAAAACCTATTTGTTCTTGATAGATTAATAACATAAAATATAAATTTTTACATTCGGGATCGATCCCAGAATTTTTTGTATGTTTTTTTGCAATTTTCTTGTGTTTAAAGCTTAACCATATTTTTTATATATTAACATGAAATCCAAATTAAATTTGGGCAGACTTTTCCCTGCATTTTCTGATATGAGGCAACATATTGGTAACAGGTTGTTGTTAGGGAGATCTGTGTCCATCTCAATGGCCGAAATCTCTTGTTCCCCTTGCCCCTGACTCTCAGTCTGAAGAAGGGTCTCGACCCAAAATGTCACCAATTCCTTTTCTCCAGAGACGCTGCCTGTCCCGCTGAGTTACTCCAGCATTTTGTGACTGTCCATGGACTGAGTTTTTCTGTTCAAGGTAAGAGGGGAAATCTGCTTTACATTACTGTGCTCAGCTCATTGTGGGAATGAAAGTTGGTTTGAATTTTGTTAAAAAAGTTAAAGGCATCATACAAAGACACAATAAAAAAACAATAAAAAATAGAACAAGTTTTTATTTCTGTAATACATACCTTAGTTCTGTAAATCCTCATCCATGCTAATCACTTTACTTATTTATGTTTAATTCATTTTCTACATTTTAGAAATGTATTTTCTAAACTAAACCAAAATCAGGCTAGTAAATTAGAATGTATATATGTTTGCAGGTTACAAGCTCTGAACTTGAGGAGGTAAATTGCTTTGAAGGTATGATTCAATATTAGATGCTTCCCTGAAGTAAAAAAATAGCATGCATCTCTGCCATTATCTTTCTTTTATCTCACATTTATGCACCTCATATTTCATGTGTCTAAAACAGAATGAAAACACAATTATGATGTAGTGCTGATGCTGGATTGTGTTGTATATTTGAAAGAATAAATAAACTCAGCCCAGTAGGCCTCACGGGATTGAAGCACCATCTATGGTAGCATAACTACGCATGAACTGCTGGTCTCCTTGCCCTGTGAAACATAAGACACAAATGTAAGTCCACTGAACATAGTACTTTGTTACCAGCCATCTTTCTTCATATGGCATGTCATTATTAACCTTGCACTAGTGGGACACCGGAGATGGAGTTGAATGGTACCTTGGAGATCTATCAATAACTAATGAGCAGGTATAAAATGGTTTCAGTACTATTAATCAATTGAGTCTGATCCACATCTCTTTGTGATAAATCTGTCATTCCTCTGCCACACAAAATTGGAAATGCAGGCTCCGGTGTAGTGATTGGCAGCAATAAACAGTGCTTGCTGTGCACCATGCTCACAGCTGCCCACAAAACTTTGCAGGCATTTGACCACAAGTTTGGTGTCAGAACGATTGTGGTGCCTTCTACGGTAACCAGTTGTGAACGAGTTGGTCATAATGCTGAGGCTCTACAAGGCTCTGGTCAGGCCGCATTTGGAGTACTGCGAGCAAATTTGGGCCCCGTATCTGAGGAAGGATGTGCTGGCTCTGGAGAGGGTCCAGGGGAGGTTTATAAGAATGATCCCAGGAAAGAGTGGGCTAGTATATGATGAGCTCTTGACAGCACTGGACCTCTACTTGCTGGAATTTACAAGTTGAGCGGGAGACCTAATTGAAACTTACAGAATATTGAAAGTGGATGTGGAAAGGATGTTTCCACTGGTGGGAGAGTCTAGGACCAGAGGTCATAGCCACAGAATTAAAAGGCGCTTTTTTAGAAAGGAGGTGAGAAAGAACTTCTTTAGTCAGAGGGTAGTTAATCTGTGGAATTCATTGCCACAGAAGGCTGTGGAGGCCGTCAGTGGATATTTTTAAGACAGAGATAGATAATGGGTGCCAAGGGTTATAGCGAGAAGGCAGGAAAATGGGAATAGGAGGCAGAGATCAGCCATGATTGAATGGTGGAGTAGACCTGATGGGCCGAATGGCCTAATTCTACTACTATAACCAGTGAATGTGACCTTGTGAATAACTAGTTACATTTAAATCATGTATCAAAAGCAGAATAAATCTTGGAAAAGGTAAACAGATGAACGGAGAGAAACAAAAAAGACACATGACACACAAAAGAAAAACATGGCATAACTTGCAGTCTTAATTAATACATGCAGGAAATGTATTGGCAAAATGTATAATCATTCCACAAAATGTGATATTAAGTTTTCAGAACGAGAGAGGTTTTCAGCGATAGTTATTACGATCATAAATTTCCTGTCTCAGAGGCATATATTTGCACTCTCCAGAAGGGAGGAAGATCAAAACTAATACATCCATTCTCTCTGTATTCACTTAAAAAAAAAAGTCATTGATTCCAGGAGAAATCTATCATCCGAAGAAAGACACAAAATGCTGGAGTAACTCAGCGGGACAGGCAGCATCTCTGGAGAGAAGGAATGGGTGACGTTTCAGGTCAAGGTCATTCGTTATCCTTATTAACTTTTCCAGTACATTTTTATCATTAATTTTAATTACTTCAAGTTCCTGATTAGATTTTTGGTTCACCAAATTTACATTATGTTTTTTATGATCCCCAATAGAAGATAAACACAGAGTATTTGTTTATCACTGCTGCTATTCCCCCAATCCTCATTCATTGCTCTTGTCATTGCCTTTGAACATGTTTACTTTCTTTCATCTCTATTTACAGTCGAAAAAACGCTTACAAACTACAGTATTTTGTATTTCTTTCCAAGTTATTTGTGTCCTACTTTCTCTTCACTATCTACAGTACTTCTGCACCATGTCCTCCCTATGTGCAGGCTTGGTGCAGGTTTTGCGACATGTTAAGCTGTTTTTATTTTAATTCTGTCATTAACATGTTTAGTTAGTAATAACTACATTTCTAGTTAGTAAAGGGTCTGTCCCACCAGCATGCGACTCCATGCGGTGAGCGCGACCTAACGTGGTCGCTTGACCCGTCCGGCCTCGCGGGGCCGGTCCCACGTCGATCGCTGGAGCCATATAGAGTTGTGCGGAGCTGGTCCCGACATCGCGCGGGGCTCCGAAAAACTGACCTTGTTCAAAAATTACGTGCGGCAACAGCCTGTCGCCCGCAGCCACCTCGACGCATTACGCATCGCCTCGACGCCGTGCCTCCGTGACCCTCTCTATATGTGCCTCCGTGGCCCTCTCCATATGTGCCTCCGTGGCCCTCTCCATATGTGCCTCCATGGCCCTCTCTATATGTGCCTCCGTGGCCCTCTCTATATGTGCCTCCATGGCCCTCTCTATATGTGCCTCCGTGGCCCTCTCTATATGTGCCTCCGTGACCCTCTCTATATGTGCCTCCATGGCCCTCTCTATATGTGCCTCCGTGGCCCTCTCTATATGTGCCTCCGTGGCCCTCTCCATATGTGCCTCCGTGGCCCTCTCCATATGTGCCTCCGTGGCCCTCTATTGTGTGCCTCCATGGCACTCTCTATATGTGCCTCCATGACCCTCTCTATATGTGCCTCCGTGGCCCTCTATTGTGTGCCTCCGTGCCCCTCTCTGTGTGTCCCTCTCTGTCCTTGTGGACTTCGCTCCAACTTCGCGTCACGTCGCGCCACTCACCCGACCTCCACGCAGCTCCTGCTGCCGGTTTGGTCGCGCTCGCTGCATGCAGGCGCATGCTGGCGGGACCGGCCCTGTACGGGGATTACCCAACTTCCGCGTGGCCCCCGCTTCCTGTTTGGTCGCGCTCACCGCATGGAGTCGCATGCTGGTGGGACAGGCCCTTAATGACTACAGACCGATTAACAGTGGAGCGGAGTCTGAAGAAGGGGCTCGACCTGAAACATCACCCATACCTTCTCTCCAGAGATGCTGCCTGTCCCGCTGAGTTACTCCAGCATTTTGTGACTACTTTCGATTAATAGCAGAGTTTATTTTCCACATCCGGAAGTGGCGGCGCTGCCCAAACAGCTGCGGCTCACCTACAGTCTTTCTGTCTTTCCTTTTTTTTGGTTTTATTTTGTCCTGTTAGATGTATGTCTTAGTTTATTTTTAGTTGTGTATGCGTGGGGGGTGGGAGAAACTTGTTTTTAGTCTCTTCCTTTGGGGCGATGCGACCTTTTCTTTGTCGAATCCCCGTCTCCGTCTGTGCTGGGGCCTATCGCTGAGCTGCCGGCCTCCAACTGGGGCCGACCTCGAGGCTCCGGAGGCAGAGCCAGGACTTATCATTGCGAAGCTGGCCAACTTCGGCTATGGTGGCACTGCGGCTACGGCCCGACTTCGGAGCCTCGGATACTTTGGCCGCGGGCCCAGTGGACAACAACGTCGGGAGCTCGCAGGTCCCAGGTTGGTGACCGATTCTCCGGAGCTCCCGCAACAACAGCTTCCTCCACTGGACTGGAGGGTGACAGCTTTGTCCGCCCTGGGCCGTGGAGTTTGAACTGGCCCGTTTGTGGAGCTCGGATTCGGCCACGGGACTCACCATCAGCCGGCGGGGGGGCCCAACATCGAAAGCCTGGATTGCCTCAATGCAGAGGGAGAACAAGGAAGGAGAGACAAGAACTTTAAGACTTTTGCCTTCCATCACAGTGAGGAGGTGCCTGGTAGACTTACTGTGGTGGATGTTAAACTGTGTGTTCTGTTATTTTATTTTCTGTTATGACTGCAAGGTATGCAATTTCGTTCTAACTGGAGACAGTTTGATTGACAATAAAGGATAAAGGATCAACATATTGTTCCAGAAAATTAACATGATTATTGCATGAATTCATTCTCAGGTGAAGGGAGAAATTTCGAACAATTATTTAATTATTCTTGTATTAAGCTTCTCTTAATTTCTCTCTTGTACTCTGAGCTAAAGTGATGATAACGGTTTGTCGATCTATAAACAACTCCCATTGTTATCTATTATATTTTTATCTTATAGCTCCACACAACCATATTCCAGGTCCTGATTTCCTGCGCTTAATTCCTACCCCTCAACTGCCTTAAACTCATCTCTACTGAACACATCTCCTTCTTCATTTTGCTTACATAGTCAAAACATCAATTAACCATCATTACTTAGTCCCTAGCTATGGTATCTTGCAATTATATCTCCGTCACAGCTACCAGATCAAACCCATTTATCTCAATTTGTGCCATTAACTCATTTGCCCATGCTTGGATGATTCACCCATTCACCTTTGATCCGCTTAGTTTTACTTGCCTTGTCTTAATTACTAATATTTTATTACTGTAATTAAACGTTCTATCTTTTTCTGACAGCCTGCTCAATTTTATTTAAATTGCTACTCTGTCAACATTCTTGTTGTTTTTATTGTCAGACTTAAAATGCTCACCCAAATCTCATCCTCTGTAATCATTCAATGTCTCATCTACTACTTTGGTTCTTTGATCCCCCATGAACGGATCTCAGTCATCTTCATCCCAAACTGGACGTCTCATGGTTCTTCATTGTTGGTTAAAGAACCCCATGAATTGAAACCCCTGCCTCCCTTAGTACACTCTCCCATACCCATAAAAATAACATCTCACAAAATTGCAGTTCTCTGCTGCCTTGATGCTTCCCATGTGCAGAGGAATAATTTTATCCTAATTCCTCATAGCAGGAAGAAACACCAAGTGTGGGTGCTGGAGTTTGCATTGAGTGCAAGACTCCTCTTGATATCAGGTACCATGCAGGCTATATCAATGTTACCTTCATCATAGAGATACAGCATGGAGATACAGCATAGAGATACAGCATGGGCCATGACCCACCAAGTCTATGCCAAACATTGAACGCCCATTTTTACACTAATCCTACCCTAAGACAATTATTCTTCCCACGGCTCACCTACAGCAAGGAGCCTACTAAATTGCACATTTTGTGATGTAGGTGGAAATCACAGCATTTGGAGGAAACTGGTGCTGTCACAGGGTGAGGGTGCAAACTCCACACAGACAGCAGCTGAAGGCATGATTTAACCCAGGTTGCTGGAGCTAGGAGGCAGCTGCCATGCCACTCTGCCACTGTAATGTGAATTCAGTCATTTTCACGGACTGAAAAGTATTGCTGTCCCGTGGCATCCACCTGGGCATGAATGGGTGACTTCATGGACATGAATGCCTGTTTGTCTGGCAGCAGTCAGGATTCCTTCCGTCTGGGGTAGTCTCCTATGCCATTTAATTTGATGCATCACAGGCCTATGACTAACCACAAGGGTTTTCCACTCATGATGTCATATAGCTCCAGACAGGAAACTAATGCGATTGGGTGGCGTTTCCATGCTGTGCTCCACAGGTAGTCTGAGTTTGCCACCCATTCCATACTGAATGGATGGACTCCCAGCTCTGCACAAAGCTCTTAAGTAATGTAGAACTCAACATATTCCCTCACACTTCAGACTGCCACAGCAATCCCAGGATTTATGGCAGGTTTTCCGTCCTCCAAACTTCTCGAGTGTACACCCACAACCCTTCTTGCATAACTTGGCCCACTGACTTTGTCATCTGACTCCTTAAGATCAAACCTCAAGACCCAAGGAACTGCAGATTTTGGAAGCTTGAGCAGTGCACAAAGTACTGAAGTAACTCAGTGGGCCAGGCAGCATTTCTGGTGGACATGGACCTGCAAAGTTTCGGTTCAGGACCCTTATTCAGACGGATTGTAGTAGGGGGGAGAAAGTTGGAAAAGAGGTGGAGGTGGGACAATACCTGTCAAGTGATAGATGGATACAGGTGAGGTGAGTTTGATTGGCTGATGGGTGGACACAGGCTAGAGATGAAAAGGAGACAAAACGGTGTCAGACATGGAGAAAGGAGTGAAATGTAAAGCAAAAGTAAATTATATATGTGGAAGGGAATGGAGGGAGGGGAAAGGGGGGATGGGGCAGAATAGGGAGAACATTGGGTGCACACCAGGGTGGGGGAGCCACAGATCAAAAAGGGATAAATGGGGATATTACCGAAATTTGGAGAATTCCATGTTCATACCTGTGGCTTGTAAGCTAGCCTAGCGGTTGAGATGGCATTTCGCCAGTTTGCATGTGGCCTCACTCTGGCAAAGGAGATGGCCCAGGACAGAAAGATCTGTATGGGGATGGGAAGGGGAGTTAAAATAGTTAGCAACCAGGATAACAAGCAGGCCTAGGAGGTCCGAGCGCAATTGTTCGACATAACAGTCACCCATCTATATTTGGTTCAATCTGAAATGTCATCTAAGATAGACACAATAAGCTGGAGTAACTCAACGGGACAGGCTGCATATCTGGAGAGAAGGAATGGGTGACGTTTCGGGTTGAGGTTCTTCTTCAGACTGATGTCAGGGGAATGGGAGGTACATAGAGAAGTAAGTGTCTAGCTAAGGAAGTATACACTTATTTATAAGTGTAGGGATATGTAATGTATATACTTCCATATCTATGGACCTCCCACTCCCCTGACATCAGTCTGAAAAGGATCTCGACCCAAAACGTCACCCATTCCTTCGCTCCCTGTCCCGCTGTGTTCGTCCAGCTTTTTGAGTCTATCTTTGGTTTAAACCAGCATCTGCAGTACCTTCCTACACACTGAAATGTCATCTGCCTAGCTCTCTAAGTTCCTACAGTAGTTCATTTCTTGCTCAATTCCTGTTGAACCTTATCTGTTTTTTTACTGTACTCCCAATGTGATCTGCCTTTGGAATGACACAATGTTGGTTAACATGTGAATCATTAAGATTCACCAAGGCAGCATTTGCTCGAGTCATCTAGAATGCAGCAGTCTTTTACGATTAAGGAAAGATTTTGTCAAAAAATGGGAGGCGCAGTAAACCTGGACAGGAGAGAAATAATCCCCAGGTTAAAATTCACATTTTATTTTTTCAAACTCCACGTAATTACAAAACTGTTTTCAGATGTTTTAAAAGAATATCCAGGCATCTTGGTAGCACCCAGATGAATCTCAATAAAATTTTACATACAAAAGATTTTCGTCTTTGAATACTAAATTGTGAACTACTTTTTGGACACCAGAAATGCAGTGCCTCTTGTGTTCTGCCTCAGTATAATCTACTAGTCTTACACTCTTGTACTCAAATATGATCAATGATTCATTGGTTCCTTTATTATTGTGCTCATGCATAATAAGATTTTACTGAATTGAATACAAAAGACAACTTTCACTGCACCTAGGTACGTGATGTTTAACATACCGTTCAACAATGTATTGGAACCAGCAAGTTCAGCATATAAATCTTGTGAGGTCGGTAGTGGATACTGTTCTTCATCTACTGCCTGGTTGATGGTCACTTTGTAGTCCACACAATCTCACTGTATTGTCCGCTTTCGGAACCACTGCTATTGGAGTAGCCCAATCATTGTGATCTGTTTTAACCAGTACACCATTTTGTTCCAACTTTTTGATTTCCGCTTTCACTTTACTTTTTAGCGAATATGCCACTGGTCATGGTCTACAGTAGACAGGTTCCACATCGGGTCAAATCCTGATGTGTGCTTGCTCACCCTTTATGACATTGTAGGTGTCATTGAACATAGCATGATGTTTCTGCACCAACTGCTCCAGTTTCAGTAAGCGGATCAAATTTTTGGCCATCAACGTTGGCCTATTGACTTAACTCGCGACAACTATTGGCAACTTCAAAGTCTTGCCTGTGAAATAGGCAAGACTTTGTGAAATAGTTACCCCTCAGGTTCCTATTAAATTTTTCCCATCTCATCTTAAGCCTATGCCCTCTGTTTTTTATTCAGCTACTCTGAGTAAAACACTCTGTACATCTATCCTGTCTATTCCCCTCATGGTCTTATACATCTCTATAAGATGTATCTCCATTCTTATCTTATGTGCCGAAAGCCTTCTTGTGTGTGACTACTAATAATAGACAATCTTCACAACCCATCGTTTGAATGGAGCTTCAAAAGAGTGAAATAATTAATTGGCTAACATCCAAATTATGAGAGAGGTTGGGTTTTTCACCAAATAATGCAGGATGATTTGTGGTTAATTATTTGTTACCGCTCTGCAGTAACAAATAATTAAAAGCAATTCGGATTTGCTTAACGATTCAAATATTAGGATGATATGTCACATTAATATTTTGGTTTTATTTAAATCAACTTGGATTGAGTTTCATGTATTTGAAAAGAGCAATCACTCCTTGGAACTTGAATGAATGAATAGGTTTATTGGCCAAGTATATTCACATACAAGGAATTTGCCTTGGTGCTTCGCCCGCAAGTGACAACATGACATACAGTGGCAGTTAGGAATGACACATAAAACATTAAACATTAATAATAAAACATTATCGATTAAACATGTGAATTAAATAAAATACCAGAGCAAAAGGAGACTACAGATTTTTGGTTATTGGGTAGAGCTACTACTCTTGGAAAAAAAAGCTGTTTTTATGTCTGGCTGTGGCAGCTTTGACAGTCCGGAGTCGCTTTCCAGAGGGAAGGGATTCAAATAGTTTGTAGCCAGGGAGAGAGGGGTCAGAGATTATCTTTCCTGCTCACTTCCTGGCCCTTACAGTGTACAGTTTGTCAATGGAGGGAAGGTTGCAGCCAATAACCTTCTCAGCCTCCAGATGTCATGCTTGGTGGCTGAGCCAAACCAGACCATAATGGAGAAGGTGAGGACAGACTCAACCATGGCCGTATAGAATTGGACCATCATTGCCTCTGGCAGATTGTGCTTCCTCAGCTGCCTCAGGAAGTATATCCTCTGTTATGCCTTTCTGCAATAGATTTTAACTTAATTAGTAATGACAGCAATCATACCTGCACAGTCAAAATCATTCAATGCTGGTCAGATTTTTACCATTACATTTCTGTCCAAAGTTACTCCTGTCACATCTCTGATTAATGTCTTATCTTACATATCCACTGATAAATGTGAAAGGTGAACAATTGATGCACAATATCAGCCTTGTGATGGCCACAATATTTAAGCATAATGCATGCTGACATTTCAAAATATATCAGCAAAGAAAATGTCATCAGTGTAAAAAATGCCAAATGTTCTCAGTACATCTGTTTTTTCCCCCCCACTTATTATCAGTGATACCAAGGAAAAATAATTTAAGCTCTACACATAAGCCTTTAGGTAGCACGAATGACTAGTTTCATTTTGGCAGCATTTTTCCATTTGGCCTGTTGCCAAGTTAAGAAGACAGATATTGGAATTAAATAGCTTTTTCTTAAACTCAAAATAGCACAAGACAAATCTCAAACAGTTAACCTGTTTACAAGTGTACTCCCAACAACAAAGAGCAGACAGTTTGTACACAAGAAACCCCCACAATAACAAAGAGTTAAATGACCAAATAATCAGCTTGAGTGACATCGGCTGAAGAATTAATAGTGACCAGGCATCGAGAGGAATGCCTGCAAATTCTTCAAATAGAGCCGCAGGATGTGTTTCTCCTGCATCAGAGAGAATAGTGTGCCTTCATTTACTGTTCATCTGACAGGCAATACCACCAACAATTCAAGCCACCGACACAGTAACACGACAGGCTATATTTTGGAATTTATTCTCTCTGCTGAAGAATCTGACGCTAGTCACTCAGATGCCCACTGAACCGAGGGTCACATCCAATTGTATCATCTCAAGTAATGAGATTAATAAATGAACTGCATGAAGATCAGTGAGCCAGATCACGTTGGATTCAATCCATGTCCCCAACACTTGCAGCCTGTGTCCTCCGTCCACACTTACCCGATGCAAAGCCATGTCTTCAGTAAGAGTTCTTGCTGAAACTTCCTGACAATTTTTAAATGTCTGCAATACCAAAAGGAGTTTTTAAAAGTATTTATGCCATTTTAATTAATTTAAAAATAAAGAAAATAATAAATAATAAATATTATTAATGCTACATTGAAACGAAGATATCTTACGGGTAGCACTTCTTATGGGCCACTATGGACTCCACTCTTCCAGAGGTCATGTGTAGGAAGAAGGATCTCGACCCGAAACGTCACCCATTCCTTCTATCCAGAGATGCTGCCTGTCCCGCTGAGCTACTCCAGCGTTTCATGTCTATTTTCCTGAGGTCATCTGTTGCCGGCCCTGTTTTAGTCTGGCTTTCTCAGTCTGAAGAAAGGTTAAGACCCGAAATGTCACCCATTCTTTTTCTCCAAAGATGCTGCCTAACTCGCTGAGTTACTCCAACATTTTGTGTCTATCTTCTGTCTAGACTTATGGTGGGTCTCAGTAACTCCTCTGTCATGGAAATACCAACCTACGAGTGCCAGCTCCTTGGACACAACCATCATTGATTCAATCGATTAGGTGACAATACCATGGCCAAGTTACAATACAATATTGTGAATGCCTGTATTCATAGTAAAATATTCAGCAAATCCTGTTGCAGCTTTGGAGGATTTTGGTTAGGCCGTATTTAGACTACTGTCTGCAATCCTGGTCATCCTATTGAAGGAAGCTTCTCCGTGAATTGTCACCTTGTCGTGGTGGAGAAGCTTGTGTGGTCCTGAGATCCTGAGAGTGATGCCATCTAGAGCAATGCTCCTCGTAGGGCCACCCGTGGCGGTAAGGTTGAGGGGAGGTCTCTGACAAAGAGCAATCGAACCAAGACCTCAATGGTGGAACAGGCAGAGGAAGATGACACACTTTAGTGGAGCCTCACAACGGCTGGGAAAGCGGATGAAGGCTGCAGCAGAAAAGGGTCTCCTGTCGTCTTGGGATTCCATGCCACTGGATCCTGACCCAGATCTGTCAAGGACCATGTGGTGGCTGTCTGTGCACCAGTCACCCCACATTAAACAAAGTCACGCACAGGCGTCCTCCATATAGTAGGTATGTTACAAAACTTACCTTCAGCGGTGCTGCACCTTTGAGAGGGGGGGCGGGTTTAAAATGCATTTTTTCTCCAGCCTGTTCAAATCGATTTTTGTCAGGCTGTTTAGCTGCTGAAGAATAATCGCTCCGACATCGGTTTTATTAATTTTCTTTCTAAATGCACTGGATAATTTAATAGCAGGAGTAAATTAAAAAGCATCTTCTAAAGCCGTCAACGCCGACAACGGGGACGGATTTCGTGTTCGGGACAGGTAAAAGAAAGCCGTTTATTTTACATATAAACTTGCTTCTTAGGATGCCTTTAATCAAAATTTTATGTTGCAAAAATGTGATTATGTAAATATACGAACCGGCAGTATTTTTCCTGCCGATATGGGGTTTAAATTCACTGCAAATGCAACGTTCCAAATGATCACGTTCCACAAAATCCCACTCGCGAGATGATTAAAATGGCCATTAATTTACGGGAATTAAACACAAAATTCCTTCCATTTGGCCTATAAATTCATGACAATCAGATTTAAAAATCATGTTATATTGCAAATTCTTGTGTGAATGTTATTTGGACACTTAGGCTATTTAAAAATGTTAACCTTTTCTTAAGAAATGGATAGATGTTTAGATCTAGTAATTGAATTTTGTAATTAGCTACAATTAGGTAACTAACTAATTATATGCTTTAATTTCAGGTAATCCAAGTAAGATTGTTTCATATTTGTTTCAGAATGCTTCAATCTATAATAAATGAAAATTTATTTCAGTTCTCTTAATTTTTAAGAAAGTTATGGACTTTTGACTGTCCTCGATCACAGCTTTTGAGTTATATCAATGGAAAAGCAAGAGGGAACAAGATGCTAATTTCCGAGTATGAAAATGGCCATAACTTTTTTAATACTGAAGATATTTAGAAGATTGAGGGGGGATCTTATAGAAACTTACAAAATTCTTAAGGGGTTGGACAAGCTAGATGCAGGAAGATTGTTCCCGATGTTGGGGGAGTCCAGAACAAGGGGTCACAGTCTAAGGATAAGGGGGAATTCCTTTAGGATCGAGATGAGGAAAACATTCTTTACACAGAGAGTGGTGAGTCTCTGGAATTCCCTGCCACAGAAGGTCATTGAGGCCAGTTCATTGGCTATATTCAAGAGGGAGTTGGATATGGCTCTTGTGGCTAAAGGGATCAGGGGGTATGGAGAAAAGGCAGGTACGGGATACTGAGTTGGATGATCAGCCATGATCATATTGAATGGCGGTGCAGGCTCGAAGGGCCGAATGGCTTACTCCTGCACATATTTTTCTATGTTTCTATGTTTCTATATGAAAGTGAATTAGGTGTTAAATTAAACTTCTTTTCATGCTTTATCTGATGGGATAAATTGCAGACTTGATTTTTTAAATCTCAAAATTTTGTAACTTTGCTACCAGATGGCAACAGTTGTGAGTGCCCAAGCCCCTACTTTAGACTCTGAACGGGATGTAAAAGAGACCTTCTACGCCTGCTTGGACGAGACATTATCCAAAATCCCCAGGGAGGATAAGATTAGTCTCCTAGGAGACTTCAATGCCAGGGTCGGCCGGGACCAACACCTCAGGAAGGGTTCCATAGGAAAGGAAGGCATCGGGAACATCAACTCCAATGGAGCTCTGCTTCTCAACATTACCTCATTATCACTAACACCCTCTTTCACCAGAAAAACAAACTCTGGAAATCCAGGAGACTGGCAGACTCGGGTGACTCCAGAGGCTTCTTCAGCGCTACCAAAGCCGTCTACGGTCCAAGCTACCGCGGCTTAACTCCCCTGCACTCAGACGGACAAGAACAGCTGAAGGACAATGAGTCCATTAACGTCCGATGGAAAGAGCACTTCCAGGAACTCCTCTACCGTGACAGCACAACTGAACCAGACAGTACCCACCGCATCCTCCAGAGTCCCATCAGAGAAGACATGGAAGAACAACAAGGCCACTGGTCCAGATGGGATCCCAGTTGAGATCTTAAAGGACGGTGCACCGGAGCTGCTGTACCACATCCACACCCTACTCCTCAAGGTCTGGGGGAAAAAAAGAACTTCCCTCAGAACTCAGGGATGCTCTAATAGTGACCATTTTCAAGAAAGGGGACAAGGCTGAATGTGGAAACTACAGGAACATTTTGCTCCTGTCAACAACAGGCAAAGTCCTAGCTCGTGTCCTCGCAAACGGACTTCTACCACTGTCTGCAAAGGTACTCCCAGAATCACAGTGTGGCTTCCACCCATCCAGAGGTACAGCAGACATGATATTCACAGTACGCCAACTTCAGGAAAAATGTCGTGAACAAAGGCAGCCTTTGTACATGGCCTTCACCTAGCTGACAAAGGCTTTTGACTCGGTAGAACGCCAAGCTCTTTGGAGCATACTATCAAGGTACGGTTGTCACGACAAATACATCAGAATATTGAGGCTTCTACATGATATCATGTCGGTCACAGTGCTCAGCAGCTGCAGCTCTGAGTCCGTGCCTTTCACTGTGGAAATGGGGGTCAAACAGGGATGCATCATCGCACCCACCCTGTTTGTCATCTTCATTGCTGCCACACCTCACCTCATTGGTGAAGAGCTGCCACTGGGGATTCCAATCCTCTACAGAACTGATGGTGGGCTCTTCAATCTTAATAGGTTGAAGGCCAAGAGTAAAGTCAGTAACACCGCCATCATGGAGCTTCGGTACGCGGACGACTGCGCCATTGCAGCACACTCTGCAGAAAAACTCCAGGGCATCCTGAATGCATTTTCCAAGGCATACAGAGCCACGGGCCTAGCCTTAAAGACCCAGGTCCTACATCAACCTCCACCCAGCCAGCTGTGTACCCAGCCCACTATAAAAGTGGACGACACCACACTTGAAAACGTTGACCACTTCCCCTACCTTGGCAGCATTCTTTTCTCAAAAGCTGACATCAACTCTGAGGTCAACCATCACCTGAGTTGTGCCAGCAAGACTCAGGAAAAGAGTCTTTGAAGACCGAGACGTAAGGGCTCAAACAAACCTGCTGGTCTACAGAGCCGTTGTCCTCTCCACCCTGTGTATGTTTTGGAGGAAACCAACATGATCAGTATCACCACCACATTAATGCAGCACCAACTTCGAATAGACTGGCCATGTCATCCGCATGTCCAACACACGTCTCCCTAAACAGATCCTGCACTCTCAATTGAAGGAAGGAAGGTCGGCGAGGTTCCGGCGGGCCAAAGAACTGCTTCAAGGACAACATCAAGAACAGTCTGAAGAAATTCCACATCACATCAAGCAACTGGGAGCACATTGCTCTGGACAGGTGCTCCTGGAGGAAATCCATGCAGGAAGGAGCTGCACTTCACGAAATGGAACTACGCCGTGTCGCAGAGACAAAGCAACAGCACCGTAAGGAGAGAGAGAAGGGGGCTCAACGACTACCAAACACCACCAGTCTGCACTGCCCACATTGCACCAAGGTGTGTGGATCGCGGATCGGCCTCTACAGACATCTGCAGAGTCACAAGTAGACGACCCTATGGAGAGGACAATCATAGTTGTTTCGCCGATGATGATGATGATTGTAGGAAGATGTGGTGGCTTTGAAGAGGGTCTTGAAGAGGTCAATCCGAATGTTGCCTGGATTCATGGTATTAGTTATAAGGAGAAGATTGAGTAAACATGGATGACCTCTTATGGAACATCAGAGGTTGTGGAGAGAACTGAGAGTTGTGGAGAGTGTATAACATTTAAAGAGGCACAGATAGGGAAAATCGTCAGAACCTTTTTCCCTGGGTGGAAATGAAAATTGGAGGGGACAGCTTTAAAATGGTAGATCGTCAGAACCTTTTTCCCAGGGTGGAAGAATATTGTCAGGAGGAGCAGAACCTCATATTTCACTTGGGTAGTCTATACCCCAGCGGCATGAACATTGACTTCTCCAATTTCTGGTAGCCCTTATTGTCATCTCCCCTTCTCAGCTCTCCCTCATCTCTCTGGCTCCTCCTCTTCCTTTCTTCTCCCCCCCCCACACACATCAGTCTGAAGAAGGGTTTTGGCCCGAAACGTTTCCTATTTCCTTCGCTCCATAGATGCTGCCGCACCCGCTGAGTTTCTCCAGCACTTTTGTCTACCTATGAATATTTGTCATCTTTTTTTTACCATGGAGAAAGACATGAAGACTTGGAAACTTGGGAGAGTTAATGGAGCATCTAGAGAACTGTCTGGATTACAGTCGAGGAGGCGCTGGACATTGTAAAGCATCTTAAGTTAAATAAATCTCCCGGCCCTGATCAGCTATATCCGAGGACATTGTGAGAACTAAAGAAGAAATTGAAGGAAACCTGGCTGTGATAAATGAATCATCATTGAACATGAGTAAGGTGCAGGAAGGGTGGTTAATGTTGCACCTTTATTTAATAACGGCAGCAAGAAAAAGCCTGAGAACAAGAGACCAGTGTGACCTGTGCCTGGCAAGTAAATGGAGAGGATTCTGAAGAATAACATATCTTCATTTGGATAGACAGGTGCTGATTAGAGATAGTCAGCATGGTTTTCCAGGGAGATATAGGTGACTAGAGAGAGAATTGGCTTCATGAGAGGAAGCAGAGGATGATTGTGGAAGGTTGCTTCTTGGATTGGAGGCCTGTTCGTAATTTGCAGTTTGTAATTTATATCAATGATTCAGTTGAGAATGCCAAAGCATGATTAGTAAATTTAGAGATGATACTAAAGTGAGTGGTATCATAGATAGCAAAAATGATTATCAAATATTACACCAGGATCTTGATCAGCTGGGCAAGTGGGTACCTGGACATGGCATCAAAGGACGAGAAGCCGAAGCAAAGAAGTGGAAGCCAAATAACCGAACGGAAACAAAGCCGAAACGCCAAAGAACTGAAAGCTTACGAAGCCAGAATGCTAACTAACCGAAAGGCTGTGTCGCCTAAAAGCAAACTCACCGAAAGGCCACTCCCTCAACGCCCTCACTGAAAGGCTGCGTTGCCTACAAGTCATCTAACCGAATGGCCACTCTGCTGAAAAGTTAAATAATGGACAAGACCCCACTCTCCCACGGCTGCCCTCCGCCTTGTCTCCCCTGTGCGGCTGCACTGTTACGGGCTGTGTGTCGGTCGGATGATGGCGACGGTCGACTGATTGCTGCAGGTAATCGGACCCCCAGATGGCCGGCAGTCTGGATTAATGCGCCGGATCAGCTGCTGAGTCAGGGTCGCCCCCAAAACACCTCGAGCAATGAGCTAGATAATCCCGCTGTCAAAGAGCGGCAGCAACGGTGGTCACCTGCCGTCTCTGGCCAACTTGCAGCAGCAACACCAGCGGCAGATCGAGTCGGTGAAGGTTTCGCACAGTCAGTGCTTCACTCCGCTGCTGGGCGGCATCTCTCCTGGGCGGCATCGCCACCACCATCCCCGCTATTCCCCCCCCCCCCTCCCCGGTGGCATCGGCCCCACTATCCACCCCTGGATGGCATCGCCACCGCCGCTCCCCCGCTATCCACCCCCCTCTCCAGCCCTGGGCGGCATCGCCATCACCGCCCCCACTATCCTTCCCCCCACTTAATTAACCAGGTTCCTGAATCACATCAGTCTGAAGATGGGTTTTGACCCGAAACGTTGTCTATTTCCTTCGCTCCATAGATGCTGCCTCACCCGCTGAGTTTCTCCAGCATTTTTGCCTACCTCCTGAATGTAGCAATGTTACAAAATTTTGAGATTTTAAAAATCAAGTCTGCAATTTATCCCATCAGATAAAGCATAAAAAGAAGTTTAATTTGACACCTAAGTTACTTTCATATCTTCAGTATTAAGAAAGTTATGGCCATTTTCATACTCAGAAATTAGCATCTTGCTCCCCATTGTCTTTCAATTGACTTAACTCAAAAGCTGTGATCTGGAAAAGTCAAAAGCCCATAACGTTCTTAAAAATTAAGAGAACTCAATGAAATTTTCAGTTATTATAGATTGAAGCATTCTGAAACAAATATGAAACAATCTTACTTGGATTACCTGAAATTAAAGCATATAATTAGTTAGTTATCTAATTGTTGCTAATTACAAAATTCAATGAGTAGATCTAAACATCTATCCATTTCTTAAGAAAAGATAAACTTTTTTTAAATTGCCCAAGTGTCCAAATAACATTCACACAATAATCCACAATATAACATAATTTTAAAATCTCATTTTCATGAATTTCTGGGCCAAATGGAAGGAATTTAGTGTTTTATGCCTGTAAATTAATGGCCATTTAAATCAAATAGCGAGTGGGTTTTAGTGGAATGCGGTGGATTGGAACGTTGCGGTTAGCGGTGAAGTCGGGAGGAAAAATACTGTTTGTTCATAGATTTTTTGGGACCCCATTTCGCAACATAAAAATATTATTAAAGCCTCCCAAAAAACCAACTTTTAATATAAAAATAAACTATTTACCTTTTTTTCTCCCCTACGGAAAATCCTTCCGGTTGTCAGTGCTCACGGCTTTTGAAGGTGATTTTTAAATTACTCTAGTTAACAAATAATTTAGAGTAATTTAAAAATACCTTCATTGATGAAATGTCGGAGCGATTTTTCTTCCGCAACGAAATTGCACGACATTCATCGATTATCCAGGTCTGTTGAAAAACGGCACTTTAAGCCCGCCCCCCTCTTAAAGGCGCCAAAGTCGCGCACACGGGGAGCGGCAGAAGTGCAGCACCGCTAAAGGTAAGTTTTGTAACATACCTACTGAAGGTAAGAACTATTTATACATGTAACATTTTTGTTTTTAAATCAGAACTCTTTTTGAGTTTTAATGCCGACCCTGTATTGTGGGAAGGGCTTGCGGCAGCTGGTTTCAAAGTGCCTTAATTGTTGGTAGGTGCTGATCTTTCACCTCTGCTCCACCCGGCGCTGCCGACACACAACTGGTCACAGTGCGGCTGCACAGGGGAGGCGAGGAGGAAGGTGGGATAGTGGGGGCTGTCCCGAGGGATGTGCTCCTTCGGCCGCTTACAACTTGGTGCTCTGGTTCAGAGTGCCCAGTCACCTATGGCTTGTGTGGGAAAATGACCCCCGCCCTCCCATCTCCACCGGCTAGTGATGTGATGGACATGGTTGTCAGGACCAATCGCTGACAAGTCCCACCCCCCGGCGACGTCATGTCCGTTATTTGACTTTTCGGCAGATTGGCCATTCGGTGAGTTGGCTTGTAGGCATCCCACCCTTTCGGTTAATTGGCTTTTGGGCGTCCCGCCCTTTCAGTTAGTTGGCGTTTCGGCTTTGTACGTTTTCAGTTATTTATCGTTTCGGCTTCGTTTCCATTTGGTTATCTGGCTTCCACTTCTTTGCTTCGGCTTCTCGTCCTTCGACGCCACATCCGCACATGGAGCAAGTGGGCTGAGGAATGGTTAATGCAGTTTAGTGCGGATAAACGCAAGGCATTTCATTTTGGGAAGTCAAACCAGGGGCGGATCCACACTGTGAATGGTATTGAATGGGAGTGTTGTAAAGCAGAGGGATCTAAGTGTGCAGGAAGATGGTCCACCAGATTGATACCGATTTGCAGCCGAGCATGGCCAATGAGATAAGGGGCTGGAAAGCTGCGCTTATTTATTTAATTATTTATTTATTGCCAACGCTAGTGTCAGGTTATTGGCTTAAAACACTATTATTCTGAAATGGAGGGTAAAGGAAAATTACTGAAGGGTTGTTTAGAGACCACAGTGCATTGTGACAGCATATGTAAGAAAGGCCTATGACAGTGTCAAAAATATTATACACCTTGCAGGGCTCTCACTTAATTATTTTTCTCTGTTGTCAGCCGGGCAACCTTGGCAGCTTTTTAAGTTCCCAAATGACAGTTTAGGTGGTCATTTAAGATTGCTTGCATGACGCGTGCGATAATGTGCTCGGACAAAGTGCGTAGCTACCAGTCAGAATTATGCTCACTGAAGCATTCACGTATTATTTCTGCTTCAAATAAAGTCACAAACTAAACATATTCACCAATCAAGACATGATATATACCACAATGACATGCAGCAAAATTATAATACAGTATCTCAACTCTTTTTACACATTGCAATGAATGCGAGTTCTATTATTTCTTTCCACTTCCAAACAAAAATGTGGTTGGATTATTCAGCGTATGATCAACCTGGGGGAGACCAAATGCAGGCTTGGCGATTGCTTTGCACAACACCTCCACTCAGTTCGCAATAACCAACCTGATCTCCCGGTGGCTTAACACTTCAACTCCCTTCCCATTCCGAATCCAACCTTTCTGTCCTGGGCCTCCTCCATGGCCAGAGTGAGGCCCACCACATATTGGAGGAGCAGCACCTCATATTTGCTTGGGTAGTTTCCACCCCAGCGGCATGAACATTGTCTTCTCTAATTTCAGGTAATCCTTGCTTTCTCCTTCCTTCCCCTCCCATTCCCAGCTCTCCCACAGCCTACTGTCTCCTCCTTTCTTTTTCGAGTCTCCCCCCCGACATCAATCTGAAGAAGAGTTTCGACCCGAAACTTCGTCTATTTCTTCGCTCCATAGATGCTGCCTTACCCGCTGATTTTCTCCAGCTTTTTTGTCCACCAATGGGATCCCACCACTGGCCACATCTTCCCATCTACTCCCCTGTTGGCTTTCCACAGAGAGCGCTCCCTCCGTAACTCCCTGGTCAATTCGTCCCTTCCCACCCAAACCACCCCCTCTCCTGGCACTTTCCCTTGCAACTGAAGGAAATGCTACAAATGTCGCTTTACCTCCCCCCTTGACTCCATTCAGGGACCTAAACAGTCTTTCCAGGTGCGGCAGAGGTTCACCTGCACCTCTTCCAACCTCATCTATTGCATCCACTGCTCTAGGTGTCAGCTGCTCTACATCGGTGAGACCAAACGTAGGCTTGGCGATCGCTTCGCCCAACACCTCCGCACGTAATCACCAACGTAACTCCTCATAAAATCAAGATCAAACTTCAAAATGGTAAGTTCTCGTTTGTAATGTAATGGCACCTGCAGCCAATGCCATCCTATCTAGTCACAGCGTTTGCAATGTTTGCCCTCGTTGTGCTGATACTAGTGTCATGACTAAGGATGTAGCTGGAACCCCCTGGTGAAGTATTGTTAACAGATTTTCAATATCCAAACTGCATATACTTGTAGTGGGAGAACTTGTGTTAAGATCTATTTTATAACTCGATATCCGGGGTTGAACCCGACAGAGTGGTTCCCATTTGTTGCAGCTGTAGTGGCTCTATAACTGAATTATTGTCAAAGACCATTTAAGAATGAACTGGAAGACGTCAGTAATCTGTAACGTATTAAATGTAACATTAACATTAACCAAACCTGCTTCCGATCTCCTCAATAGGAATGTACTGCTTTTTTCGTGCTATCCCTGCACTCTGCAGTAAGCACATTCATGGCTTGATGTGACAACCTGAGCTGTGAGGCAGTCCATTCAGAATGTGTAAGTCAATAATTATTTTATTATGCAGAGGCCGGTTTCCTGAACCACAGTTTGAACCAGCAAAGTTTTCGTTTTTTAGAATAACCGTATACGGTTGTATTATTATGCCTGACGAAAGCAGGCAACATGGCTGCTTAGCCAGTCAGACAGTACGAAAACCTAAAGCGAGGTCTTGCTGATTGTTTTAAGACCCAACTAATGAGACGAAATGGAGGAAGACATAAAAGAACATTCCTCCTTTTTGTAGCGAGAATGTATTTCTCCGCACTGTTCTGTCACATATTTTTGCAATCAGTGAATAAACATGAAACCAACATGTTGAAGTTCGATGTACCATTGAACCATACTTTCATAATATTTTGAGATCCAATACCTATTCTGTGTTGTCATCGATCTGAACTTGATGATACACCAGTGGCAAAGGAGACTAGGTAAATTATTACAGGATACTTTTACTTGTTTGCCATGTGACTAACATATGCTACCACCGTAGTGTAGCAACTTGAAGTTGAGCATGTAGATTACGTATATTTGCTCAATAGCCCTTTACCCATGGGGTGCATCTAGTGTATATATTTAGTTGATACCAACAACTGAAGAATTGGCAACTCATGCAAATCTCCACTACCTCCAACGAGAGATGGTATTTGGAACTTCTCATCTTAGCATCTGTTTGTAATAACTGAATTCGACCGACCAAACTACTGGAGCAATGCTGAATACTGTTTGTTCATCATTGTGACTGAGCTAGCTTCAGCTGATAATAGCATAAGGTTGTTAACAATGATCTACATGTCCTTTGAGAGGTCACTACTTTGCACGATATCGGTTCCTTGATTTGCACAGCTGAAACACAGCTACTATATTGCCAATTACTCTTGATGAAAATAGAAGTCAGTTTTATAATAGGTTTCTATTAACTCCAATCTCTTGCCTCAGGGCGGAGTCGTAGGCTAATTGATAGTTAAAGATAAATCCCAATGACCAACAAACAGTTTATCCCATTTCGCAATGTTTTACTGTTATTAGTGCAATTATATTGTCTTTGATAACCTCTGTAATGGGAACTGCATAAAATGGATCTTTGAGTCCCTTATGAGTCTGTTGTTAGTCAGCAAAATAAGTTTTCATATTCGGAAAGTTCATATGCCCAACGCTCTCCATTTTTCATAATAAACAGGCCACTCCTGCCATTATTCCATGTGTGCTTTGCACAAAAACTCTGGCCCGATTTCCGAGCCTTATCTTAAAAGACAACCTTGGCCTTAATCCCAAACTTGCTTGGAATGCTAGTACTGTGCCTCTAAGCAGATGTTTTTACCCTTTGTGTGTTGTACAAACAAGTGTAAATATTACAACTTGTGAGTGGTGCACTTACCCATGTTTTGGAAGCGCCAGACCCACCTTGTTGAGTAGGGCTGGTAGGGTGCGTGGAACTTCTGCCCAGCTGTCATGCTGCCCCCAGCTCCAGCGAACCACTTACTGCCGATGAGCGCCTGGGGTGTATTCTGAAACAATGAACCTTTGCCCGCCGTTCGCCTTAATTGATCCATCTGCCAGGTTTTATCCCCTGTTGAATAGGCCTACCGGAATAACAGATTCGGTGGCTGGCTCTCACATCTCCTTGTTGGCGCTGTTCACTGCCAGCACATATGTGCTCCGGTATGTTCCATCGACCTCTTTAGAGCCTGGAGTCAGTTATATCTTGACCTTTTGCACTCCCCTCCTCAGAGAGGGTGATTCGTAGGCAGCCATAAACAGGTGCTGCCGCAGGCCGCAGGATACCTATGCTGATATGACCCCATTGGACCTGTACCAGAATGGAACATTCTGCTGGGATGGCAACTTTGTTGTCAGGAAAAGGTACCTCTGACAGGTACCCTTCATCCCTTGGGATATTGCCCACGGCCATACCCTGAGACTCGGCGTCAGCAGGATACTGACCCGTCTTGGTCTCTGCCTCCAAGAGGGAGACCTGAAGCACCTCTGTCAACTGGCGCTGCTGGTGCGGCCTCCAGAGATGGAACATCTGGCTCAACCTTACCATCAGAGTCGGGGTCAGAGCTAAGATGACCCATGGCATGCGCCTCATCATCCATGTGGGTGCTATCAAGCAGCCCTCTACTAGGTGCTGCTGGCACCTTTTGTTCAGGGTAGTGCTGACACTTCTCCTGCTGGAGTGTGCACTACTGTAGCACTGTATGCAATAGTTGCTGCATTTGGGATAGTCGTTCAAACGCACTATTCAGCCCCGGTGAGGAATCATCCCCCGACTCCGTGGGCCTATTATTTTGCTATCCAGCCCCAGTGGGGAATCTTCCCCCGACTCCGTGGGCCTAGCAGACTTATGTGTTACCTTGAGCAACCCTGTCCCAGGCATTGCCGGCGCCACCTCTCATAGAGGCCGCTGCTTTTTCACATGAAGCGGCCCTGTTCCAGTGCTGCTGGCACGGCTCTCCCGTAGGTCGGCAATGTCACACATGAAACAGCCCTGTCCCAGGCGCTGCTGGTGCAGCTCTCCCGTAGGCCGGCACTTTCACACATGAAGCAGCCCTATCTCAGGCGCTGCTGGCGCGACCTGTCTCATAGGCCCGCGCTATTACAGTTTAGTCTCACTAATTTAAATTTGTAGTGTAGAGCTTCACCTGTGAAGGGTTAAAAAGCACTATAGCATACATGTAACCTCTACCCTTATTATTAGAGAGAAACCCTTGCAGCCCGATTCACCCGAGTCCAATAGGGCTGAACGAGTCCTCTCTTCCACCAAGCACTGTCAGCGATTCTAGCGTACTCACTTGCCACTCCACGGCATCCACGCAGGCTGGAAGCCGCTGACTGCCTTGTCAGCGGCTGCTTATCTCAAAACCCGATCTTTTACCGGCTATCCGCTTCCGCGGACGGACCGGGGTTTCCCCACAGTCCATAGCCGGTTCACTCATCAGGCTCTGCAAAAGTCTGGCAGGAAACCTCTGTGAAAAGAGGCTCCTGCTTGAACAAAAACCCCTGGTAAGTAAAATAAACTTATCTTCTAGGATTAACTTACCGCCGGCAGGAGCGCTGCCCTGCCAGTCTGGTGCTTGCGCCAATGCAGCTGACGTAACTGATGCGCATGCGAACTGGCGGGGTTCTTCATGGAATCACTCATGTGACTCCGAAGTAAAATCCTAAATATGGGTGCTGTCTGTATAGAGTTTGCTCCTTTTCCCTTTGATCGCATGGGTTTTCTCCGGGTGCTCTTGTTTCCTCCCACATTCCAAAGGTGTGCAGGAACCTATTTCAGACCCAACCCAAAACGTAATATTTTCATTTGTCGAGAGATTCTGTCTAACCTGTTGGGTTTCTCCAGCTTTTTGTGCTATCTTCAGTTTAAACCAGCATCTGCAGTTCCTTCCTACACACACGATACTATACGATAGAACTTTATTAATCCCAAGAGAGAAATTGTGTGTGTGTGTGTGTGTGTGTGTGTGTATGTATGGGTATATATATTATACACACAAACACACACGCACACACACGCACACATATATATTTATATTGTTATATATTCATATATAAATATACACCATTTTGTTTTCTCGTTTATAACATTGTTTACAGAGTTCTATGTTTACATATTCTGTGGTGCTGCTGCAAGTAAGGATTTCATTGTTCTAACTGGGACGTGGGAGAATAAAACATTCTTGACTCTTGACTTACGTCGCTAATGTGTGGGATAGAGTTAGTGTACGGGTGATCGGTGGTCGGCGTGGACTCGGTCGGCTGAAGGGCCTGTTTCCACGCTGTATCTTTAAATTAAACTAAAAACACTAAAACCAGAGGGAGTCTAAAGAAGTGTTAAAGAAGGAACTGCAGATGCTGGAGAATCAAGGGTTACACAAAAAGCTGGAGAAACTCAGCAGGTGCAGCAGCATCTAAGGAGCAAAGGAGATAGGCAACCTTCTTCAGACTGGTCAGGAATCAGGGAAACAAGAGATATAGATGGTGATGTGGAGAGATAAAAACAATGAATGAAAGATATGCAAAAAAGTATCGATGATAAAGGAAACAGGCCATTGTAAGCTGTTTGTAGTGTGAAAATGAGAAGCTAGTGTGACTTGGGTGTGGGGGAGATAGAGAGAGAAGGAATGCCAGGGCCCGAGGGCTGAGGGAGAGGTGGGAAGGGGAGGAGGCAGCCAGGGTTAACAGAATTGAGAAAATTCAATGTTTAAGCCCAGAGTATGCAGACGGAATTTCGTTTGGAATTGCATATATCGATGTATTTCTAAATGACAATAAAGTTTGTTTGACTTGACTTGACTTTGACTCCCCAAGCGGAATATGAGGTGCTGTTCCTCCAGCTTGCGGTGTTGTTCACTCTGGTCGTGGAGGAGGCCCAGGTCCGAGAGGTCGGATACGGAATGGGAGGGGGAGTTGAAGTGCTGAGCCACCGGAAGGTCGGGTTGGTTATTGCGGACCGAGCGGAGGTGTTCGGCGAAACGATCGCCAGGCCTCTGCTTGGTCTCACCAATGTAGATCAGCTGGCATCTGGAGCAACGGATGCAGTAGATGAGGTTGGAGGAGGTGCACATGAACCTCTGTCAGACTTGGGTGACGTTTCGGGTAGAGACCCTTCTTTAGACTCCATCCTGGAAGGACTGCTTGGGTCCCTGAAAGGAGTGGATGGGGGAGGTGAAGGGACAAATGTAGCATCTCTTGCGGTTGCAAGGGAAAGTGCCCGGGGAAGGGGTGGAGTCCCCCTGGTCCTCACCTTTCACCCCACCAGCCGGCACATACAACAGATAGTCCTCTGCCAGTTTCGCCACTTCCAACGTGACCCCTCCACTCGCCACATCTTCCCATCTCCCCCCCCCCCGTCTGCCTTCCGCAAAGACCGCTCCCTCTGCAACTCCCTTGTCAATTCTTCCCTTCCCTCCCGCTCCACCCCTTCCCCGGGCACTTTCCCTTGCAACCGCAAGAGATGCTACACTTGTCCCTTCACCTCCCCCATCTACTCCTTTCAGGGACCCAAGCAGTCCTTCCAGGATGGAGTCTAAAGAAGGGTCTCTATCCAAAACGTCACCCAATTTCTTCTATCCAGAGTTGCTGGCTGCTCCATGGAGTTCCCCCGCACAAATAAAGCATGGAATAGTCTTCACCCTACCATAGTTACCCAACCAGACGCAACTAAATTTAAGGTAGCTCTTTTTTCCCCAAGAACCCTTTTTTGTCCAATCAAGTCAAGTGTCAAGAGAGTTTTATTGTCATGTGTCCCAGATAGGTCAATTAAATTCTTGCTTGCTACAGCACAACAGAATATATAAACATGATACAGAACAGGAGATAAAAGTTCAGTGTGTTTATATACCATAGACCATATATATATACAATAAATAAACAGATAAAATGCAATTGGCTGTTATTGTTCAGCCCTCCACCACCTCCAGTTTAAATTCCATTTAGAATATTTATGGAGGACCAGGAAACCAGAAGCAAGAGTTACTCCAGGGAGTTACTCCAGATCCAGGGTCCGGGAGTGATTCTGCGTTGGTTTTCAGCAGTCGCGGCGAGGCAGCGACCGGACAGCAATGGCGGCCAGATCTCCCACAGTTCAAAGCGAGGGAGAAATTGCCCAGCGCCGACCAGTTTCGTGGCAGTGCGCATGCGCAGGGCGGCCGATGATGTGCTGGCTGTGGTTGTGCACATGTGCTGGGGGAGGATGTGCTGGCCTTAGCAGTGTGCATGTGCAAGGCGGTCCGCCGTGCTGGCGGATGAGGAGCGAGCGGAGACCCGG
This sequence comes from Raja brachyura, assembly GCA_963514005.1. Next base: position 69,781,883 of record OY740783.1, on the reverse strand, counting down.
CGGCCCGGACACGGATATGGTTGGCGGGCGGACGGAGAGTGACAGAGAGAGAGAGAGAGGGGGGCCCCGCGCAGAGTTGAATGGCAGGTGTCCTGCTTTGGCCGGAGGCCGCCGAGGTTTCAAGGCCCTAGGCTTCAGCCTATGAAACCTAGTGGTAAATCCGGCTCTGCGAGGCCCCCCTTGATCTCGAGGCCCTAAGCTTAAGCTTGTCAAGTTTATACGTAAATCTGGCCCTGGGTTTCGATCCTGACTATGGGTGCTGCCTGTACGAAGTTTGTACGCTCTCCCCGTGACCACGCATGGGTTTTCTCCGAGATCTTCGGTTTCCTCCCACACTCCAAAGACGTATGGGTCTGTAGGTTAATTGGCTTGGTGAATGTAAAAATTGTCTCTAGTGGGTGTAGGATCGTGTTAATGTGCGGGGATTGCTGGTCGGCGTGGACCCGGTGGGCCGAAGGGCCTGTTACGGCGCTGTATCTCTAAACTAAACTTGTGTAGATGGTGCATCTTGGTCAGCATAGGTTGGGCCAAAGGGCCTGTTTCCATGCTGTATGACTCCATGACTCTATTAGAGGCCATAGCTTTAACATGACTGCGGCAAAGTCTAAAGGAGATGCGCAGGGCACGTTTTTTACACAGCAGGAATGCGTTGCCAGGGGTGGTGATTGAGCAGATGTGAGAGTGGCATTTTAGAGGCTTTTTTTCTGGGCACGTGGAAATACAGGGAATGGAAGGATGTGGGTCACCTCTCCAACAGAGGAGATTATTTTAAATTAGTATCATATTTGGCACAAACAAGGCGAACATACTGTTCCTATGCTGTACTGCTCTATGTTCTAAATACAGTGGCATTTTTTTAATGTTGTTGAGCCAAATGTGTAAATGCATGTTGGGATTGGGCATTGACAGCAACAAAAAACTGTTGGGTCTTATGCATAATAAAGAGTCTTGATAGAATTTTTTAACATAAAATCTGATTCTGAGGCTTAACAAGCTACACCAGGCAGTTCCTTGTCTACAAACATCAGAGTAAAGTTAACCCTCAGAAATAGGTAAGAGATTTTACTGCCCTCCCATCACAATGCCCAATGGTCTCCGAAGACAGGACCTAATACAGGCCAAGCAACATGATTGTGTGAATTTCCTGCACGGGGGAATCTTGGCATTGATCCACATCTTAGAAAGTCTACACAGCCAGAGGATCAGAGACCAACTCATCTGCCAGCCTGCTGATGTGTGTCTGGCTCTGGAGGTACCACCCTTCAGGGGCGGAAAACCCTGGGGGGCCAGAGGGGACACGTCCTCCCCATGTTTTGAGAGGTAGGGGACATCCCCCCCCGCCCCCCCAACAAGTTTTTGTCATCTGGATTTTAAAATATCCGCTTTCCGTGGAGGTGGGACTGCTTATCGAGGGCGCCGATTGGACGGGAGAGACGTCGGTCAGCAGGAAATGGGGGCGGGACATGATGATTCAGCACGATGATTGGAGGAGGGAGACGTGGCACAGACCTGCCCCTCATCCACAGCCAGGATCGATCCCGGCCGGGTCTTCAGCACTGTCCCCCCCCCACGGGTGGCCAGAGAGGTTGGGAGTCAGACGGGCCTGCCTGTCCCATCTGCCTGTCCCACTACTTCCTGCCTGGACTTGCGGGAAATATGGCCAGCTCGGAGAAGCAGCGCTGGTATCCCGTCAGTCCAGTCAGGGCTGTAGTTAACCCGGCAAGACAGGCATAGTTGAGCTGCATTTAGCGCTGGATTGAGCCTCTGAAGCCTCGCGCATGTGTGTGTCGCCAAAAAATTGTGTCCCCCCCTGTCCCCTGGTCCCCTCCATATTTTGATAGCGAGTTCCGTGCCTGCCACCCTTAGAGTGGAGATATAGTCAGTTGTAAATCAGGAACGTGGAAAGGCAGGTGTGGATCATCAATACGCTGGGCGACTGTCTCTTGGAGAACATTACTAAAAGAGGGGAGATGTAGAAACAAAAATCTGCAGCTGCTGATTTACCATTGATGGATCCGAAACGTCAGCTGTCCTGTTTCTCCACAGATGCTGCCTGACCTGCTGAGTTACTCCAGTACTTGTGTCTTTCATTACTAATAGAGACTTAAAGAAGGCGAGTGCCTGGAACACACTGCTGGGTGTGGTGGTTGAAGCAGATTACAATACTTACAGTTAAAAGACTTCTGATAGGTATATGGATTATGTGCAGGTATATAAGTGATGGTCTCAGCATCACGTTCGGCACAGACATTGTGGACTGAAGGGCCTATCCTTGTGCAGTACTGTTCTACATTCTAAGGTGTGTTCCCTATTAGAATTCACTTGGTCAGATATCCTTAATAATCAGGCCTCAAAGCCTCGAGGGTAAAGAGGAGCCATTCATGTTAGGCAGTTCCACGAGTGTCATCCATTGCACACTGCATACCTTGCTGTCCCTGTGTACGTTCAGACTACTTGATGCGTTAACCTATCAAATAAGAACAGCATTGAGAACCCAGCAGAAAATCACAAAATTTGTGTAACTCATGGCCAGACCCGAAGTTTTCTTTTTATGTTAAAATTCAGTCACGTAGCACACAAAAGTTTTGTGCTACATAATACAATTTCTAAGCAATTATGCAGAGCACAGTAGTTGTTTCTGGGCTAGTATCCAGAAACTAGACGATTGATTTTCGATTTCGAGCACCACAATGAGTGAGATTTTAATCTAAATGATTAAATAAACCTGGAAATTAAAAACTGGTAGCAGTAATGATGATCATGAAACTACTGATCGGTTGTAAAAAATAATTTACTGTTACCTTTAATGAAGGAAAGCCAATATATTTACCAAATTTTGTCTGGGGGCGACTGCAGACTCATAATAATGTGATTGACTCTTAAGGGCATGTGCCACTTGGCGATTTTATTGGCGACTGCCGGCGTCATATCAGTTTTGCCAAAAGATTTTGAACATTTCAAAATCCAGCGGAAACAAAAAAAATGTTGCGACACTTGAAAAAATACCGCGCATCATACGTCATCACGCCTCATCATTGCCGCATCAGAGCCGCAAATTTTTCAGTGACCTGATACGTCAGTCAATGATGCCGGCAGTCTCAGAAAAAAATCGCCAAGTGGGACAGGCCCATTAATGTAGAACATAAAGTCACTACAGCACAGGAACAGGCCATTCAACCCACAATGTCTGTGCTGAACCTGATGCCAAGATAAACTAATCTCTTAGTTTAGTTTAATTTAGTGATACAGCATGGAAACAGGACGTTCAGCCGACCATGTCCGTGCCGACCTGCGATCCCTGCACACTAACACTATCCGACACACAGTAGGGGCAATTTACAATTATACCAAGCCAACTTACAAACCTGTACGGCTTTGGACTGTGGGAGGAAACCGGAGGTCCTGGAGAAAACCCACGCAGGTCATGGGGAGAACATAAAACTCTGTACAGACAAGCACCCATAGTCAGGTTTGAACCTATGTCTCTGGTGCTATAAAGCAGTAACTACCGCTGTGCCACCGTGCCGCCACAATAGACTTAATTGACTATCAAACTATTAGCTTCCGAGGCAAATTCATATATTGGCTATGCAATTATATGCATGTTCAATGAATGAAAACAAATGAAGAGTCTAAAAGGAATTACCTTTGAAGTTAAAACCAGGTTATGCCAAAATACAAATTTATAAACAATGGGTGGTGTAAAACTAACTCCCTCTGCTACCAACCCTGCAACATCTTCTATGAAAACTGTTAATTGGAATAATTCAAAATAATAATTCATATAATCATATATTCATATTATTCATCAGGCAGCACAGTGGAACAGCTGGTAGTGCTGCTGCCCTACTTTGGCAAAAGGAAGCAACTGACAATGTTGTCAAAATTGGGTTATTGTTTGTTTTAGAGTATTTGAGATATGCTCCACACAATGGTGAACAAAATAAGTCCTTCTCCGAGTACAATTTGAAAATATTTATACCAGAGAAGTAAAAAATTCCATCACAGAGATCTGAAAGAAAAACACGTTTTCCTCATTTACAAGAAAACTCCTTTCTGTCAGTTGCTTCCTTATGTTAAAATACGGCAGTGCTGCCTCACGCCAGAAACCCTGGTTCGATACAGACCGCTGGTGGTGTCTGTGTGGAGTTTGCACGTTCTCCATGTGACTACCTAGGTTTCCTCCAAGTGCACTGGTTTCCTCCCACATCCAAAAGATGTGCAGCTTTGTAGGTTAATTGGCCCCTATTGTGTTGAGAGCGGATGAAAATGTGGGATAACATAGAATCCGTGTGAACAGGTGATCGATGGTCAGTGTAGACTCAGTGGGCGAGAGGGCCAGTTGCCATGTTGTATCACTGAACTAAATTAAACTAAAACAAAGGTTAGTATATTTTTGTGTAGGAAAGAACTGCAGATGCTGGTTGAAATTGAAGGTAGACACAAAGTGCTGGAGCAACTCAGTGGGACAGGCAGCATCTTTGGAGAGAAGGAACGGGTGACGTTTCAGGTCGTGACCCTTCTTCAGACTGATGTCAGGGGAGTGGGCGGGACAGAGATAGAATGTTGTCGGAGACAATAAGACTGGTGGGAGAACTGGGAAGGGGGAGGGGATGGAGAGATAGAGGGAAAACAAGGACTATTTGAAGTTAATGAAGTCAATGTTCATACCACTGGGGTTTATGCGAAATATGAGGTGCTGTTCCTCCAATTTGCGCTGGGTCACACTCGGACAATGGAGGTGGCCCAGGACAGAAAAGTCAGATTGGAAACCTCATCTATTGTATCCAATGTTTCAGGTGGCAACTTCTGTACATCAGCAAGACCAAGCGCAGACTCGGCAAACATTTCGCTGAACACATCCGCTCAGTCTGCTTTAAACTACCTGATCTCCTGGTTGCTCAGCACTTTAACTCCCCATCCCATTCCCAATCTGAGCTTCTGTCCTGGGCCTCCTCCATTGTCAGAGTGAGGCCCAGCACAAATTAGAGGAACAGCACCTTATATTTCACTTGGGTAGCTTACACCCCAGCGGTATGAACATTGACTTCTCTAACTTCAAATAGCCCTTGCTTTCCATCTCTCTCCATCCCCTTCCCCTTCCCAGTTCTCCCACCAGCCTTACTGTCTCCGACTACATTCTAGATCTGTTCTACCCACTCGTCTGACATTAGTCTGAAGAAAGGTCTCGACCCGAAACAACACTCATTCCTTCTCTCCAGAGATGCTGTCAGTCCCGCTGAGTTGCTCCTGCATTTTGTGTCTACCTTCGATTATTGTAAAACCAATGCAAAAAAGATAATTGCCCATGATCTTACTGAACCTTCTCAAGGCATAAATGACATTTTCCTATGTACATTCAGATTAAATTAAGCATATCTTTGTTTTGCATAATATGCAGGTTTCTAACACAAGATTTTAGTCCCAATCACTGCATTATATACTAAAACTAAATAATTCTAATTTAAAAAACTACCAGGACAATGGCCTACAACCATTATTTCTTGAGAGGAAGCGCCAGGAACTGCAGATGCTGGAATCTTGAATAAACACAAAGTACTGCAATAACTCAGCGGGTCAGGCAGCATCTCTGGAGGATATGGATAGGTGATGTTTCAGTCAGGACCCTTATTCAGACTCAAGATTATTTCCCACGTATATCTAAGACTCATGCACTATGGTAATCATAGTGGTCATATTACCATAGTGCATGAGTCATCATGGTCATCATGGTCATCATATGGTCTCATTCATTACAGCAAAAATGAGCATAGAACCTGACCAAGTCAAATTAACGCCTGAATTTCACTGAATAGTTTTCCCTTCGGTACTACATAATTCAATGTTACTACAAATTTAGTAGGTTATCACAGGGATAAATATTTATATGCTGCAAAAAAAAAGATACGGATGAAACAAATTTCAAATGAATCAAAGGGAACTCGTGCTTCTCTACAATTTTTTTCCTTCAATCTCCAACTTCAGGAAAATATTTTCTAAATTTGGTTCATAGACAGGACCATGAGGGTTTCTTTCATCTTCACCACATTTCTGTGGGTATCTGATGCCCTGCCACCTGTTCCCTCTAATCACAAGCCCTCCCCCTCCCCCTCCCCGACCTCTCCCCTCCCCGACCTCCCCCCTCCCCCACATCCTCCCCCTCCCCTCCCCCCCCCAACCTCCCACCTCTTCCTCTCACCCCCGACCTCCCCCCCTGCGACTAATAAATGGCTGACAATCCTATTTACAAAATTGATGAGCTGTTATTAAGGTGTAATAGATCCTGGCACCTTATGTAAATCATGTTAATTAGGCTAATGGCACGAAGTCTCTGGTTCGGGCACCTACAATGTTGATTTCACGTTCCAACTTATCCCAAAGTCAATTTTTCAGAAATTTATATCACATGGTTTAATGTTGTACCTATAGAAATATATTTTTGACATTTTTATCTGTAACTTTCATTGGACATAATTTCAAATGTTCAGTAAAGTTGTTTTTAATTCAGTTGCATAAGTGTCCATAGCCAATCATCTCTTCGTTTTATAGGCAGGCGTTTAATAATGCATAGCAAGGGTACCGTTTGTAACTGATGTCTTATAAAAGTCCACATGATATTGTCACTTGGAACCTCTCTGGAGTTTCCAAATCTCTGTGCTTTTGGCATCATTAGCAGCTTGTGTAGAGCTTTGATTGCTATTTTGATTCAGAAAGGTGAGGATGGAGGAGGGAAATGTTTTATTCATCTGGAATGTGAGTAGGAGCCTTTACAAGATGACAGCTTTACAATGTGCAAGCTCATTTCTCAAAAGGGTTGTTTTCTGCTCTTGTTGCAAAAGGGAAGCATGGTTCAATAAAACTTGTATTTTTGCCAAAAAAACCAGGATGTTCTATTATCGATGTCCTTCCATGATTTTCTCCATCTGTTAAAGACAATGAGATGACAATATTGCTTTGGCACTGATAGAACGAGGCTTGAACAGGCCAGAATATTGAGCCTTATGTTGCTCCCCAATAGATTCCATTTCAGTATAATTCATCTTCAGAGATCTCTGGATTATTTTCACTCTTCAGTTCTATACTGGAATAATTTAAAGTGTTTCTTAATTGGAAAAATCTGCTGGAAGCTTCACAACTAACTTCCTTCAAAAATAAGGAATTACAATTTTAAACAAATGCCCTGCAGGGTCTTGTAAATGTGACCTGAACTTTACATCTGATATTGTCATTATAGAGTCTCTTAAAAAAAGTATTTAAGCCACTAATTATAATGCAATTTATATTAAATTCCAAAACTAACACAGTAATTTCTCAGTTAAATTTGGGACTTGTGAATAGAAGGTTGTCAGCACAGGGAAAGAGAACACTTTCACACTCTTGTTTAACTTGCGTCATAAAGCAGGAAGCAGTCCCAGTTCAGATTTGGCTGGCTCAGGCCGTCTCCTGAATCAATTAACCCTAGTGGTAAAATAGCACCCTCTGCAGCAGATATGTGGCACTTCAGTTTCCTGAACTGGTTTTCACAATGACAATTTATACTGATTTATGGGCGGCATGTTGCTCTGGGCCTGCATTCATCCAACTTTGGATTGAGACTATATAAACTCGTAAACTCGTTTAACTCCTCATGATTAGCAGCCAACAGCAAGAAAGTGGTACCATTCAGAGAAAGACCCTAGAGGTGAAAGGCTGGTATTCAAACCACAGCATCACTCATTTGCGTCACCATATTAACTGCTTGAGAACGTAGAGTGCAACTCTGCAACAAAAAGCAATAAGAAATGATGAATGTTAATGCATAATGAGGGCCACAGAAAGAATATAAATAAGATTTCTTCTTTTCCCAAATGGTCTTATGGATTGTTTCAATGGGTAAGGTGGTCATCAAAATTGGAGGCAGGCCACCACACTCCCAAGACATCACACACAGTCTTTAAAATTACATTCTCCGTGCTTCCTTCACCATAAAGTTCAAAAATCAGTTTAGTTTATTGTCACATGTACCAAGGTACAGTGAAAAGCTTTATGTTGCATGCTAACCAGTCAGCAGAAAGACAATACATGATTACAATCAATCCATTTACAGTGTATATACACACATGATGAGGGAATAACATTTAGCACAAGGTAAAGCCAGCAAAGTCCGGTTAAGGATAGTCTGAGGGACATCAGAGGTAGATGTTAGTTCAGCACTGCTCTCTGGTTGTGGTAGGACCTAACCCAGGGTGTTCAGCTAATTTTTAAACTATTTTGATGATGAAACAGTATGGAATATAGGCTTGAGTCTGAAAAATGGTTTTGACACTAAACGCCGCCTGTCCATACCCTCCTTAGATGCTGCATGACCCAGAGTTCCTCCAGCACTTTGTACTTTGCTCACGATTCCAGCATCTGCAGTTTCTTCTGTCTCTGGCAGATGTCATTGATGCTCATCATTGTGAAGTCTCTTACCATCAACATTTAGCAAGTCATCACTGACCAGAAGGACGAGTCTCACCCCGGTCACTCCTTCTTCTCCACTCTCCCAACAGTCAAGAGCATACTTACAGGTTTAGGGACAGCTTTTTCCCCCCGCTCTTATCAGGCAACTCAACCATCCTACCAACTGGAGAATAGTCCTGACCAACCATCTACCTCAATGGAGAACCTTGGACTATCTTGTATCGGACTTTATTTTGCACTACATGTTACTCCCTTATCTTGCATCTGTACACTGTGGATGGCTTGATTGTAATCATGTATAGTCTTTTCACTTACTGGATAGCACGCAGCAGAAAAAGTTTTTAACCGCATATCAGTACACATGACAATAATATACGTAATTAAAAAACTAGAAAACAAAACAAATTTCCAGTTGCCACATATCAAGACAGAATCTTTTCACCTCATCAGGGCACATTCTCAGTGGAACATTACTAGTGTCAGTGGAACACAATGGATGTAACGTGTATTCTCGTCAGAGTCCAAAATTGATGACAAACTTAATTGACCTTTGAACCTTTTGATCTCAGCAACAAAACCACAAGAATGACATTATCGTGAGAACATCATTTCCATATCCTTCACCACAAATTTTGAGCGAACTATAAATTATTTACATTTTTATTGAATGAACAAATGATGTCAAACTACCCCATTTAGACACACAATAGTTCCAGCTCACCAATTCCAATTGATTTGTCTGTGTATTATACTTAACTGGCAAAATGACATTTACATGATTGATTTCAATAGCAACAATCTTTAGGAGTTTAATATTCTTGCATCAAGAATGCTAAATACATATAGTAGTCTCTGTATGTATGCAACATTCCCGATAAGAGAATATTTGTTTTTCTAATAAACTGGCTTTTTCTCCAACTGTAAATAGCATTCACCAATTCATTGCATTATAGTAGATTTAGTACATATTAAAACATTAAAATTGTGGGTGTGAACTTCTGGACAAATTTTGGTGCAAAGGATTTGTGGTTCCAGAAAAAGACACATTTGTGTATTTTGAATGCCAGTCCAATGCAATGGAGTTCCATCAATTCTAAAAATTGCACCAAATTTCACCAGGATTACAATTTTGCAAGTTACAGTCTTCGCAAGTGACAATATTTGAAATGGGTGCAGTAATATAAATTGAATTTACATGCAGTCCAGAGGCTTTTTGCATTCTTACAACAGCAATGATTTTACATTTATTTAGCACCGAGTCATTTCACAGAAGCATAACACCAAAATTGACAATGAGCTAATTAAGGAGATATTAAAGAAACACAAAGCGCTGGAGCAACTCCATGAGTCAGGCAGCATCGCTGCAGGACATGGATAGGCAACGTTTCATGTCAGGACTGATTTTAGTGGGGGAAGAAAACACAAAAAGATGTGGGTGTGGGTCAAAACTGAGCAAATGATAGGTGGATGCAGATGATGGGAGTTTGATTAAGAAGTCATGTCAAGGAGTAGGCTTTAAAGACGGCCGTAAAGAAAGAGAGAGTGGTAGTGAAGTTCAGGGAGTGAATTTCAGGGTCTAGTTTTAGGCAATGGAATGTCAATGGAAGGTTGAGTGACATGCATGAATTGCTCAACGATGAACTATTTGCTGCGAAATCAGTGCTACAGATACCACAGCTGTCATACAGATGAAAAAAATCTTATTGGAATGGATAGACACTATCAAGAGACTCTTATGTTTTCCTTTCTGAATAACACACAGTTCTGCTGCTTTAACTGAAGAAGTCTGAGCAGAATACTGTCCATCTGGCCTTTGCAATCTGCTTCATTCAGAAGCACACAGAGAAACAACTACAATCCCTCTTCACAGCTGCTGAAGCCTGTTGGCTTGGCCCTCCCCAGAACCATCGCTCTCCTACCACAGACTGGGAATTACCCCTGGTCCCAAATCTATGACTAATTCACATCATCTGGAATAAAAAGAGAGTCCTTATAGTCAAACCAACCTTCATTTCCTGCACTATCATTTTTCATTCCCACACATGCTTCCTCTGTTCCCTCATCCACTGCCTTGGCGCCACAGTGTGGTGCGATCCTCTGATCAGATCGATGCAAGACAGACTGAAAGAGCACCCATGCTGATACTCGAGGTATTACTGCCTTCCTATTTGCGGCTTAACAACTGAAATTCTTGTAACTAAATCTTTAAATAAATGTAACTGTTGCCAAACGCAGTTTCAGCTTGTGCCATATGCACACTGCAATATGAAGTCTTACTATTCTTCGTGAGAAGGTGCCTAGATAAGTAATCTGCCCTCTTGAAAAAACAATTGCCCACCTATGTAACATGTACTGTACTTATCCTGTTAATGATATTCAAGGCCCAAGGATTGACCAGATTTCTTTGTCACATAATTGTAGCCAAAACTATACTTTCCAGCACACTGACAAGAGATTCCTTAATTTTAAGCATGAAGATAGACACAAAATGCTGGGGTAACCTCAAGTCAGGCAGAATAAGTTCATAGGTGATTGGAGCAGAATCAGGTCTACTCCACCATTCAATCATGGCTGATCTATCTCTCCCTCCTAACCCAATTTCCCCCCCCCCCCCCCCCGCCCATAACCCCTGACACTCTGTGGAGAAAATGAATATGTGACGTTTTGGGTCAAGAATCTTCTTCAGACTGCGAGTCAGGGGAGAGGGGAACTAGAGGTAATTTTAAGCATGGAAGATAGACACCTAATGCTGGATTAACTGAGTGGGACATGCAACTTCTCTGGAAAGAAGGAATGGGTGACATTTTGGGTCAAGAATAGATACAAAAAGCTGGAGTAACTCAGGTCGAAACCCTTCTTCAGAGTCTGAAGAAGGGTTTTAGCCTGAAACTTTGCCTATTTCCATCGCTCCATAGATGCTGCTGCACCCGCTGAGTTTCTCCAGCACTTTTGTCTACCTTCGATTTTCCAGCATCTGCAGTTCCTTCTTAAAAGCTGGAATAACTCTGTGGGTCAGGCAGCATACCTGGAGAGAAGGAATGGGTGACCTTTTGGGTCGAGACACTTCTTCAGTCTGAAGAAGGGTCTCGACCTGAAACATCACCCATTTCTTCTCTCCAGAGATGCTGCCCGTCCCGCTGAATTACTCTAGCTTTTTGTGTCTATCTTTGGTTAAAACCAGCATCTGCAGTGCCTTCCTACACATTTCAGTTCGAGATCCTTTTTCAGATTAAGATTGAGGGGAGAGGGAAACTAGAGGTAATTTTAAGCATGTTGGACAGTTGGTTTGGTTGCTTTGTGGTTGGCCTAGGCTTAGGACATTTCTATTGCGTGACATTCTAACTTCCTCTATACCAAGCTGGAACTGTTGACCCCTATTTTCACTGATTGAGCAAGTGGAAGAATTAACAGATAAGATCAAATATGCAATTAACAGGAATTTAAACGTCAGAGACTGTCCAAAGTTCAGGCCCCAGTTCAAAACTTGAGTTTTGTTTTATAACAAGATAAATATAAAGCAAACATTGGGATTATACTACATCACCAAATGGCAGTAGAACATAAGCAGGCAAACATGTGTAGTCTGATTAATGTTGACACTTACAGTGCCCTCATTAATATTTGGGACAATGACCCATCATTTATTTATTTGCCTCTGTACTCCACAATTTGAGATTTGTAATAGAAAGCAATCACATGTGGTTAAAGTGCACATTGTCAGATGTTATTAAAGGCCATATTTATACATTTTGGTTTCACCATGTAGAAATTACAGCTGTGTTTATACATAGGCCCCCCCATTTCAGGAACCATAATGTTTGGGACACATGGCTTCACAGGTGTTTGTAATTGCCTCCTTAATGCGAGTATAAGAGAGCTCTCAGCACCTAGTCTTTTCTCCAGTCTTTCCATCATCTTTGGAAACTTTTATTGCTGTTTATCAACATGAGGGCTAAAGTTGTGCTAATGAAAGTCAAAGAAGCCATGATGAGACTGAGAAACAAGAATAAAACAGTTAGAGACATCAGCCAAACATTAGGCTTACCAAATTCAACTGTTTGGAACATCATTAAGAAGAAAGAGAACACTGGTGAGCTTACTAATCGCAAAGGGACTGGCAGGCCAAAGAAGACCTCCACAGCTGATGATAGAAGAATTCTCTCTATAATAAAGAAAAATCCCCAAACACCTGTCAGATCAGAAACACTCTTCAGGAGTCAGGTGTGGATTTGTCAATTACTACTCTCCACAGAAGACTTCATGAACAGAAATACAGAGGCTACGCTGCAAGATGCAAACCACTGGTTAGCTGCAAAATAGGATGGCCAGGTTACAGTTTGCCAAGAAGTACTTAAAAGAGCAACCACAGTTCTGGAAAAAGGTCTTGTGGACAGATGAGACAAAGATAAACTTATATCAGAATGATGGCAAGAGCAAAGTATGGAGGAGAGAAGGAACTGCTCAAGATCCAAAGCATAGCACCTTAGTCTGGTAGGGGTGTTATGCCTGGACATGTTGGTGTTGCTGAAGGTACTGGCTCACTTATCTTCATTAATGATACAACTGCTGATGATAGTAGCATAATGAATTCTGAAGTGTATAAGCACATCCTATCTGCTCAAGTTCAAACAAATGCCTGAAAACCCATTGGCCGGCGGTTCATTCTACAGCAATACAATGATCCCAAACATACTGCTAAAGCAACAAAGGAGTTTTTGAAAGCTAAAAAATGGTCAATTCTTGAGTGGCCAAGTCAATCACCCGATCTGAACCCAATTGAGCACGCCTTTAATACGCTGAAGAGAAAACTAAACTGAGGAGGACTAGCCCCCAAAACAAGCATAAGCTAAAGATGGCTGCAATACAGGCCTGGCAGAGTATCAACAGAGAAGACACCAAGCAACTGGTGATGTCCATGAATCACAGACTTCAAGTAGTCATTGCATGCAAAGGATATGCCACAAAATACTAAACATGACTACGTTCATTAACATTACATTGCTGTGTCCCAAACATTATGGTGCCCTGAAATGGGGGAACTATGTATAAACACTGCTGTAATTTCTACATCATGAAAACAAAATGTATAAAAATGGCACTTTAACCACATGTGATTGGTTCTATTACAAATCTGAAATTGTGGAGTGCAGAGGCAAGTAAATAAATGATGGTCTATGTCTCTAACATTATTTTTACTAAATAACACAATTATCATAACTCCTCAATGTATTATAACATGTATTTTCTTTTATTTTTTCCTTCACAGATTATGGACTACATCTTGCCCTGTCAGCATTTAATACCCATCCCCAATAGCCTCTCATATTTCCTTGTACAGGAAGTTATCTGACCCATCAAGTCTATGGCAGCGCACAGTGCAATCTCATCAATTCCATTCCCCCCTCATTCCCCTGCAACCTGTTCTCTTTCAAATACCTTTCAATGCCCTGTAAATTCTGCCGTCTCCCATCTATGCCAGGGGTAATTTACAGTAGCCAATTAACCTGCACGTCCTTGTTCTGTGGGAGTAAACTGGAGCACATTGGCAAAGTCCACATGGTCACAAGGAGACATGCAAACTCCACACATACAGTCCCCAGTGTCAGGACAGAACCTGAGGAGTCAGGATTGCTGGAGCTGTGCAAAGGCAGCATGAAGTAGTAGTTAACTGGGCCTCTTTTACTGAAGAGGCATCGGTGTGACTGGAATCATGCATAGACCAGACTGGGTAAAGATGGCGGATTTCTTTCATTTACTTAGACACTGAAATTTAAAATCTCCAGGTGCCACAGCAGGACTTGAACAGGTGTATTTAGATCAATGCTCCTGAACTCTGGCTTGATCACTGCACCACAGTAAACACCATGGTAGGAGCATTAGTGAAGAATGTCAGAGTAAAGGAGAATGCAATTAGAATGGCTGAAGGAATGGAAGGAATCGATCAAAATCGCCTCCATCGGGTGGAGGTGATTTTTTGTTTTTAGTAAGTCTAAAGTGTGTTTTTGTGTGTTTTGGTGTGAGAGGGTGGTGGTGGGGAAGGGGGAAACTGGTTTTCAGTCACTTACCTGGGTGGAATGCGACTTTTCTCCTAGTCGCATTTTCGCCCTCCCTCGCTGCCTAACAGCTTGGATTGGTGCGGCCTCTCCCGGAGTCGGGCCCAGAGCTTCAGCAGCGGGCGCAGCGCGGACCTTCCATCGTGGAGCCGGGTGGTCCCATGCCGGGGATCGCCAGAAGAAGTGCTCCGAATGCAGGCCCGCGGACTATAACATCCTGAAGCCGCGGTTTGCGAAGCTTCTAGCAGCGGGTACGGTGTGGACTTTCCATCGCAGTGTCTGGGATCCCTCACCGGGGATCGCCGGAGAAAAGCTCCGACCGCCGGCCTGCGGCCTATAACATCGTGAAGCCCCGGACTCCGGTAGGAAGCGACCGATTCCTCAGAGTGTCTGTCCAATACGATCTGACGTCGGAGCTTCGAACATCCCGACGAGAGGGCCTGTACATCTGGCCGTCCGTTGTGCGACTATGGAGGGTTCAAAGGCCCCCGACCACGGATGAACAAAGGAGGAGGACTGACTGAACGTTATTGCCTTCCACCACAGTGAAGAATGTTGATTCCACTGTGGTGGATGTTCATGTTATATTCTATTGTGTATTGTGTTCTTTCTGATTGTGTGGCTGCATGGTAAATCAAATTCCACTGTACGTTAACTGGTGCATGTGGCAATACATGTGAACTTGAACTTGAAAAGGAGCATATTCTCCTAGAAAAGAGAATGATGACAGATGATATGATTGCATTTTAACCTTAAACGGGAAATACACAATACTGACCTTGATAGCTCATTTCATGTGCACAGTCCAGTGGGGCAAGGCAGAAGAAATGTGGTTCAGCATTTGTTTTGAAAATTACAACAAAAATGTTGATTCTGATTTCCTGTTGCAGCAACTTCAACACCGATAGCCTGCAGTGTGAACTGCTTAAGTTAAACTTCACAAGATGGACTTGGACAAAGACGACCTGTGGCTCCACTTTAGTCGCTTTTCTAGAATACAAGCATTTCGTTCTATTAAAAGATCTAACTGCTCCATAAATGAATCCAGTGTCTAGACATCAAAGTCTTCCTCTTGATCACTTTTATTTCAAAGGAAACCTTCTTGAAGGCTGTCCTAACTGGAACCTCATGCTGCTTGCTTTCTCTGCTCCATTAAGCATCCTTTCCCATGAGTTCCCCTCTAAGGCTGAAAAATCAATGCTTATCAGGTTACTCATCCTGGCTCTTCTCACGGACAACCACATTTCAACCTCATTCCTCTCCCCAAAGCCAACTCTATGCTGTCCTCATGTCCCAGAAACAAAACTCTATATCATATAGCAAAGTAACCACACAGAATTAGAAAAAATATATATTTGTGTAGGAACTGCACATGCTGGTTGAAAACGAAGATAGACACAAAATGCTGGAGTAACTCAATGGGACAGGCTGCATCTCAAGACCTTGGATCTCAACTCGAAACATCACCCATTCCTTCTCTCCAGAGATGCTGCCAGTCCTGCTGAGTTACTCGAGCATCCTATATGATTTGTTGATTGCTGTTTTACTCTGGGGCACTTGGGACTCTTCTAACTCTTTCATTCCAATATTGTACTTTGCCATGCTCATATTGAACCTTATTTGTCCTCAGGTGGCCGTCAGGTACAATAAATTCATAAGTTCTAGGAGCAGAATTAGACCATTTGGCCCATCAAGTCTACTCCACCTTTCAAACATGGCTGACCTATCTTTCCCTCTCAACCCCATTCTCCTGCCTTCGCCCCATAACCCCTGACACCCGTACTAATCAAGAATCTGTCAATCTCCACCTTAAAAATATCCATTGACTTGGGCTCCACAGCTTTCTGTGGCAATGAATTCCACAGGTTCACCACCCTCTGACTAAGGAAGTTTCTCCTCTTCTTCTTTCTAAAGGTACATCCTTTTATTCTGAGGCTATGGCCTCTGGTCCTAGATTCTTCCACTAGTGGAAATATTCTCTTCACATTCACTCTATCCAGGCCTTGCAGCTTTCCAGCCTTGATCTATTCAGATTCAGATTCAGATTCAATTTTAATTGTCATTGTCAGTGTACAGTACAGAGACAACGAAATGCATTTAGCATCTCCCTGGAAGAGCGACACAGCAAATGATTTGAATAAATAATAATAAGTGTCCGGGATGGGGGGGGGGGGTGATTGGCAGTCACCGAGGTACGTTGTTGAGTAGCGTGACAGCCGCCGGAAAGAAGCTGTTCCTGGACCTGCTGGTTCGGCAACGGAGAGACCTGTAGCGCCTCCCGGATGGTAGGAGGGTAAACAGTCCATGGTTGGGGTGAGAGAGGTCCTTGGCGATGCTGAGCGCCCTCCGCAGACAACGCTTGCTTTGGACAGACTCAATGGAGGGGAGCGAGGAACCGGTGATGCGTTGGGCAATTTTCACCACCCTCTGCAATGCCTTCCGGTCGGAGACAGAGCAGTTGCCATACCAAACTGCGATGCAGTTGGTAAGGATGCTCTCGATGGTGCAGCGGTAGAAGTTCACCAGGATCTGAGTATTCTTCTGTGAATGTTTGTGCTCAAACCTGGCCTAATGTCACCCATAATTTTAACAATCATCTATAAGCAGTGAATGCAAGTTTCAATTTAATAGCTCAGAATCTTGGCTCAGAATCTATCACCTGTTTAGGTTTCTGGCTAATCTCTAGTGGAGTGTTAGATTAATAAGTGGTTCTAAAAGGCCCCATCTCCATTCCTGAACACATACTGTATTAGGCCCTGGTCTCTAGCTCATGTCATTCAGACATCCATAGCTTTTAGCATCTGTGGAAAGAGAAGCATTTAATGTTTAGGTCCAAGTACCCATCAACAAAACTGGCAAAGAGGGTATACCAGTAAAATAGAGAACGTAGAACTGTGTAGGACAAAAATAGCCCTATGGCTCACAAATCTGTGCCAAACATAGTGCCAAGATAAACTAATCTCATCTGCTTCTATATGTTCATATTCCTTCATTTCCTGCACATCCCTGTGCCTTTCTGAAAGCCTCTTGAATACATTATGTTTTTTCATCTACCACCCTATGTGTGAAAAAACCTGCTCAGCACATCTCGTTTCAACTTTGTCCCTTCCAACTTAAAGCTATGCCCTCTACTCTTTGACATTTCCACCCTGGTTCTGACTGTTTATCCTATCTTTGCCGCTCATAATTTTATATACTTCTATCAGGTCTCCACTCAACCTTTGTTGTTCCAGAGAAGACAATCCCAGTCTGTCCAACCAGTCCCTTTGGCTAATACTCTCTACTCCTTGCGCCCTGTTCAAAACACCTACATCTTCCTGTAATGGGTCAACCACCAGAATTGCACGCAATACTCCAAATGCAGTCTAACTAAAGTCAATAGACAATAGACAATAGGTGCAGGAGTAGGCCATTTGGCCCTTCGAATCAGCACCATCATTCAATGTTATCATGGCTGATCATCCCCAATCAGTACCCCGTTCCTGCCTTCTCCCCATATCCCCTGACTCCACTATTTTTAAGAGCCCTATCTATCTCTCTCTCTCTTGAAAGTATCCAGAGAACCGGCCTCCACCACCCTCTGAGGCAGAGAATTCCACAGACTCACCACTCTGTGAGAAAAGGTGTTTCCTCGTCTCTGTTCTAAATGGCCTACTCCTTATTGTTAAACTGTGGCCCCTGGTTCTGGAGTCCCCCAACATCGGGAAAGTCCTGTAGAACTGCATCATAACTTCATGACTCTTATACCTAATACCTCAACCCAATTAAGGCAAACACACCATGTGCTTCCTTATACTTTCTTCTCAAGCATATCATGTGTCTTTCTTGCTATTAACTTATTCAAAGTAATTTTTCAGAAACAGAGAAGGGAATTGGTGAACCAAATCGATGGAATGAGACCACATGTGGCAGTAAAGTCAAAGTTCAGGTCAGATTAATCTTTTGTTTGTGTGATGTGTTACTAATAAAAGACTGTGGGATATGCTCAGCAGGCTAGACTATAGAAATAGAAAAAGAAAATCAGAGCCAAAATGATAACTGGCAGAAATGAACTGTAGTGATGCAAACTGAAAGAAAGAGTTGTCTAAAATTGGAGAATTTGATATTGAGTCCTGCAGCCTGCAATGCATCCAGAAAAAAAGACACTATTTTGGTTGGATTTTGATGTAACAGACAAAAAATGGTCAGAGTGGGAGAAAGGGAGAGAATGAAAGTGGCAGGCAATAAGAAACTGAGGATCAGCCCAGTGGGCTGAATGTAAGTGTCCCACAACGTAATCAGTAATCACCTAATCTGTGTTTGATTTCACCAATGTAGAGGGGACCACTTTGTGAACACCTAATTCGTTACACTAAAAAAAGCAAGTGAATTATTGCCTTATCTGGAAAGACATTTTGAGTCTCTGGATGGTGAAAAAGGTTAAAGGATTGATGTTGTGAAAGACAATACGAATTCCATTTCAGGTGAAAGTGTTGAAGCAGGTTATATGTTGAGCCCATTACTCAGATTCACCCTCCACAAAATGCCCCAATGACACCACTGTTATCAAGGGATTTTTTTATTGGTTTTTAAATATCTCAGAACTATTCTAAAGGGCCTGTCCCACTTTCATGACCTAATTCACGACCTTTTTTACTCGTGGACATTTTTCATCATGCTAGAAAAACTCCCCGAACTACTTGATGCCACGAGTACCTATGACTACCATCACGACCTACCTAGGACCTCGTGACGACCATGCTGCATGTATGAGTCAAACTCGGCAGAGGTCGTGAATAAGGTCATGAAAGTGGGACACGCCCTTTAAATTGCAAAAATATATTCAAATAATTTAGGTACTAAAAAACATAATCTTTTGAAAAAATTGAAATTAATTTAATTAAAAATCCTGTGATATGCAGTACTAACAAACAATTCCATAGGTTCTGATAGTGAAATAATACATACATGCATTTGCATTTTGCCTCAGAGATGAGAACTGCATTGAATGTCACTCTCTTTGGCTTGTAGCTGAGAGAGCAGATGGTGAGTCCAGTGGCGGAATGGGAGGTCAGATCTTCTGCTAATCTTTTACTTCCGCATTTGGCCAAGCGCATCCTGAATCAGTGCTGAACTGAGAGCTGAGCTGAAAAGGGCTGACAGTCAGCAGCTCCATATTGAAAACTGGAGGTTAAGAGTTTAAAATCCATTAAAATCCAGTAGAATCCTGCACTTTTCTAGATCTAGTTCCGAGATCGAGTCCTTACCCCTAATGTCTCAATGCTGCATTAGAGGAAGGATTTGAAGGAACATTTCCACATTTCTGTTGGAATTTGAAATGCCAAATTAAGTACTCAATTAAAAATAACAAAGGAAAGGTGTGGACAATTCACTGCAGAGAAATGGAACAACAAAATTGAGAGAAAGCAAATAAATGAGACTGGTGATGGGAACAAATTGACTGGGAATAAAGAAAGTAGGGTGGTTTCATGTTGTTGATTTCAATATCCAATTGTGGGATCTCGGAGAGCAATTGTCATTTTAGGTTAGCGCTACTGTGTAAATGAATGGGAAATGGAAAGATTTTTGCCTGGCCAGAGTATCATAGGTATTATTGCAGGGTAGGAGAAGCAGGAACAGGACTTATCTTCAGACCCAATAAAAACAATTCAGCTTTGGTTTTAGAAATACAGCATGGTAACAGTTCCTACAAACCACCGAATCTTCGCTATCCATCGATCACCAATTCACACTGGTTCGAGAAGGTAGAAACAAGGAATTGCAGATGCTGGTTTACAAAAAAATGACACAAAGTGCTGGAGCAACTCAACGGGTCAAGCAGCACCTCAGGAGAACATGAATAGGTGACATTAAAACAACCAAGGAATGGTGTGGACAGTTAACTGCAGAGGAATATAACAAAAAAAACCTTTGGGACGTTTTGGGTCGGGACCCTTCTTCAGACTGATTACGGTGGATGGGGGGGGGGGGGGGGGGGGAGAAGTAAGCTGGAAGAGAGGAGGGGCAGGACAAAGCCCTGCAGGTAATAGGCTGCTACGTGGGGGGTTGATAGAGAGAAGGTTGGATAAAGGCCAGAGATGACAAAGCGGAAGGTGTGAGACTAAAGGATTGAAGAGTTGTGAAGTTAGAGGAAGGAATGTATGTGGGGGGGAGGGGGTAGGGGGGAGGGGGGGAGGGGGAGGAGAGAAATAGGTGCCAGTCCTGGTGGGGCACAGGGGAGGAGGGGGAGTGCAAAAGTGGGGGTGAAGGTGGAGAAGGGGAGGGAGAGAGAGAGGGGTTTGTAGTTACCTAAAATTGGAGAATTCAATGTTCATACCATTGGGTTATAAGCTACCCAAACGGAACATGAGGTGTTGTTCCTCCAGTTTGCATATGGCCTAACTCCAGCGATGGAGGAGGCCCAGGACCGAAATGTCAGTATAGGAATGGGAAGTGGAGTTAAAATTTGCAAACATAAGATCAGGTATGCCTTGGCGGACCAAGTGCAACGGTTTGCCAAAGAATCAAGTCATTTCTTTTGAAATGTTGCTACTGTTCCGACGAGGGAAAGTTTGTGCAGAGCATGGATTCCACAAACAGCAAATGATAGAAATGGGCAATTTCTACCTTTATTCGTTGGCCTAGTAAAATGCTAGTATGATCCTCGAGGGTTAAAATCTGCTGGCTGTACTCACTGCAGTGTCGTGGCAGTCTGCAGTGTGACTGACGTCACCATTCCACAAAGCAGCTTCAGATGCCACAAGTGCATAAGTTACTGTGTAAAACACTAAGCCCTCTGTGCAATTTTGAATCTGTTTAGTGAGAGGCTAAACAGTTTTGCCCATTAAGATGCAAGCAATGGACCATTTGTTTAATTAACAGGAATAAGATTTGTCAAAGGACATACTACAAAGTAAATGCAAGTATTTTTAAATCTATAGGTTGCCAAAATTATTTCTTATATAAATGCTACTTTCACATATGAAAGATCACAAAAAAGTCCTTTCAACCATTCAGAATTTTAGTTGATTTGACATGGTCCACTAACCAGTGAGAAGGGGTGGGGGGGGGGGGGGGGACATCAGGGGTGTAGAATTAAGAGTGTCAATTTTACAAGGACAACATTTAAAAAACACCGAAACCTCAGAAAAATGGTATCATTAAAAGTATCTTGTAGTGAGTAATTCAATTTTTTAAATAACCTCATTGCTTACTCAATATCAGTATACACCAAAAAAATTTTTTCATTGAAACATGTTACTGTAAAAGAAAAAGAGGCAGACACTTCAACTTTTAATGAATGCTCGTTACTAACAATAAATCTTTGGAAATTACATTTATACCTCACTTATAAGATGATAGACACATGGACGTATCTGAATTGCAATAGTGATTTTTCCAGCAAGTGTTGTAGTAAATTTATTGCACTGCAGGGTTTATTTAGACTGATGACAGACCACATGTTGTGCTTAATTTTTGTTAAATTTGCACAACTTTCTATGCGGTGCAGCACTATTCCTTAAAACATGATGTTCTCTAACTTGTGCTCAGGGGTAAATACTAAATGTCAGCAATTGACCCTTTCTCCTCATCTATGGGTCTCTGTACCACTTTTATCTTATGTGCTTTTGAATCACTTCAGTGCAATGGAATGCAGCTGAGTCACTGACAGAATCACTGTTTGCTTAACTACTTGAAAATAAGGAAGCCCATTTTTCATGGTTATGTTTGTTATGCCTTCTTCACATTGCGTTCTGATTAAGATACCAAGAGACGCAAATGCTGCGGAAAGGGAACATTTGGGTACATCTTCATTCAGCATCTGTCTCACCCCAGAAATAGCACTGACCTGGTCTAGAGTAAAGATTCCTTTATCATGCGCAGAGGTCAAGCACCACATGAGTAGAAGGAATGGTTCATGGCATCCTTGTGTGAAATATCCAAACTGCTCTCTGCTGTCTTGAGAAGCTTATAAAATGAAACACGCTCCCATTGACAGAGATTGTTGGGAAGGGATCTTTCCCAAAGGAGAGCTAAACCTGCATTAAGTAAAGACTTTTGGAAATTATGTTTACTTTCCTGCTCTGGCAGTACTAGTCGCCTTAAATATCTTTAACATTATTGCGCAATACACTATCATTCTAATGATGTTAAGTTTGAACCGATTTCTAAAGTAAATTAAGATGTAATTTGACTGGAATCATAAAAAACGTAAATCAATGGTTCTTTAATTGAACAACAGATCTATTCCCTGTGCCGATTCAATCATGAAGCTCTATGCTTCATTAAATATTTACCTGTAAATAGTATCATTTAATCAATGGTAAAATCACAGACCTGTGGTCACGTATGTATAATTCTGTTAAAGTGTAGGGAAATTAGAAAGGCTGTGAAAAAGCTTGTACAATTCTTTGGTTTATCAATAGGAGTACAGAGTACAAAGGCAACAAAGTTACACAAAATATCTATAAATCACTGGAGAGGTTTCAACTGGAGTATTCTGTCGATGCTTGGTCACCATGCTCTAGCAATGGTATTAAACCTTGGAAAAGGTTGAATTTACTGGGCTGGCACTAAAGAAGCTCCAGTTATGTGTGGCCTATGGACATGTTAGGATTGCGCCCCTTGGAATAGAACAAATACATTTCACACTTATAACAGACTTATAACTAACAAGTTAGAGATAATTGGTAGAAGAAGCAAAGAGGAACTGTAATCACTAGTTAAACAGTCAGCAGTGAATGGAAACACATTGCAGGTAATCAGCCAAAGAGCCAGAGGAAAAATCATCTTTACACAATGAATGGTCATGTTCTGGAAGGCATTATCCAAAAGGATAGTGGAAATACTTTGAACACTAACTTTGAAAAGTGCAATGGATCCATATGGGAAAAAATGATCCACTTCACTATAAAGTGAGCTCGTAATTGGTGATGAGCCCATTTCATCGTCGGACTGAAGATCAATTGACACCCCTTTGGTTTTGATTGCATGCTTCAACTGTAAGATCATAAAACTTTGGGAGCATCATATTTTATAATTTCACACAGATACAAGCGACTGAGATGACGCAATCTTGAGGGGAAAACAAACTGTTGGAGGTACTCAGTGGGTCAGGCAACGATCCTGGAGGGAAATGGACAGACAATGTTTTGGGTCGGGATCCTTCTTCAAGACTCAAAACTCTCTGCAAGTGTCCTGCAACCCAAGTTATCATCTGGCCATTTCCCCCAAAAGATAATACCTTAACTGTTGAGTAGTTTAGAGATACAGCATGGAAACAGGCCGTTTGCTCAACCGAGTCCACGCCGACCATCGATCACCCATTCACACTAGTTCTGTGATATTCAACTTTCTCATCCACTCCCTACACATTAGGGGTAATTTATAAGGGTAATTTATAGAGGACAATTAACCTACAATTCTCTAAGGTGCCAATGCATTCTCTAAGGCTTTGGGATAGAGGAGGAAACCTGAATACCTGGAGGAAACCCATGCGGTCACAGGGCGAATGTGCAAACTCCACATAAACAGCACATGAGATCAGGATCGAACCCGGGTTTCTGGCTCTGTGAGGCAGCAGTTCTACTGGCTTTGCCAGCATGCCGCCAAAGTGTTCCTCTATTTGGTCAGACTGTCAGTAAGCTTGCATGAGAAAACATTCAATACAACATGAATAAACAAACATTCCAAAAGTAAATGAATCGCTGGGAAGATGGCGCCTCAAGCCATCATTATTGAATTGAAATATTAGGCTATATTGCACATTAAAATTTTGAGGACTACATCCTTTAAATGTCCAGCTTTGAAGTATGAGCACCATCTATTGACCATAGCTCAAGCTATTGCAGGTGACTAGATTTTTAGCTCTATTACTTTTTCATTAGTTCATGAAGAATCATGTCAATACCATTAGCATGGCTAAGAAATTTCATGAAATAATTTGGGAAGTAAATGTGACCCCCTGATTTAAGAACTGGGAGAAAACAGGGGACAACTGACTTATTAGCCCAACGTCGCACTAGGGTAAATTCTGGGATTTGAAATAAAGGATAGACCCAGAGGGCATGGTGGAAAGAGTAATATGATTAACTAAAATCAGCATGTATTTATGAACTTAAAATTATGATTGAATAATCCATTAGAGTTCTTTGAGGGTGTGACTAGATAAGGGGAAACCGGCAGATGTGGTGCATTTGGATTAGCAAACGTCTTTCAATAAAGTCCCAGAAGGTTTGTCAACAAGATATGAGCACAAGGAAATGGGGGTAACACACTAACATAAACTGAGAACTAATTATTGGACAAAGAGCAAAGTGTAAATAAATGGATGTTTCTCAAGTTGGGGGGCTGTGAATTGTGTGAATCTTTGCTTAGGCCCCAATTGTTCACAAACGGTCAATTATTGGGCTGAAGAAGACAAATATATTTCCGAATTCTTGATGATACAAAGGAGATGGGAATGTGAACAGGGAGGAGGATGTAAAGAAACTTCATTGAGATACAGACAAGTTGAACAAGTGGAAAAGAAGATGGCCAATATAATGTTATGTGAAAAAAAAATGGTGCACAAAACAGAAACAAATATTTTTTTTAAATGGTGAGAGATTGGAAAAAGTTGATTATTCAAATGGGCAGGATTTCCTTGTACACAGGCATTGGAAGTGAACATTGAGATGAAGGATAGAAGGCAAATATTCTGTTGGTGTTTATTATGAGGATCTGGAGTTAGGAATAAATGGGTCTTATTGCACTATTTTGGGATATGATGGTACCGCAGCTAGAGTATTGTGTAGACACTAAGAACTACAGGTGTTGGAATCTTGAGCAAAACACAAAGTGCTGAAGTAACTCAGTGGGTCAGACAGCATCTGTGGAGGGAATGAATAAGCAATGTTTCAGGTTGGAACCCTTTGTTCAAACTAATTGTAGTAGGTGAAGAAATCTGGAAAAGAGAGATGGGGGGGTAGGGCAAAGCCTGACAAGTGATATGTGGATACAGGTGAGAGAGGTTTGATTGGCACAGGGGTGGTGTAGATGACAAAAGTTGGCATTGAAAAGGAGACAAAAAAGAAAGATTAGGAGAGAACAGGAGTGAAATGCAAAACCAGAGAGAGGGATGCGGGGGGAAGAAGTGGAAGAGGGGCAGGATAATGGAAGAAGAGGGGGTGGCACAGGATAGAGAGGGGGAGTGGGGGGGGGGGGGGAGAATTGCTTACAATTGGAGTGCACTAAGTATTGTGTTCTTTTTTGGTTTCCTTATGTAAAAACGGATGTGCTTACAGTGAAGAGAGTGCAGAAAAAAATTCCAGGGTAACAGATTTGCAATATGATGAGAGGGTGAGTAGTTTAGGCTGTGAAAAAAGAGAGGAGATCACAATGAGCCTAACAAAATTCTGACATTGCTCAACAGGCTAGATGCAAAGCTGATGTCTCCTTTGGCTATGGAATGTAGAATCAAGGGTTTAAAGTCTCAGGCTGACTAGAATGGACGTGAAGAAAGCCTTCTGCTTACATAATGCAAGAATAAGTTACCATTCTGTATCATCAGAAACTTACACTTTTGACTTCCTAATTCTTTAGCAGTTGTTCTTTCTGGACATTTGTCAAAAATGTGTCTTCATGAGTCATCACCAACACATTCCCCACACCCAACTTCACACACGTACACCCATCCTTCATTATCTTTTGTCACTTTAGGCAGCTGAGCAACACATTGCTCCCTTGTAGATCAACCATAATAAACTGTTTAAAACCTCCCTGGTTGAATGATTTGAAACTAACTGCAGTAGCTCCGACATGCTTAGCTGCTCAAAGTGCTAATGATTTGAATAGGTTATTGGAAGTGACGCCATTACATCCGAAATTACATACTGCAGCTTAGAATTTTGGGTCAGTACCAAGTAATGATGCTAAGTGCCGAGCAAGAAGGAAGCAACACACAACAATGTAACTAATTCTATGCTGAGAAATTCCCCTTCTTTTTTCCCACATCAGTTGCCATATTTGGGGAAACATAAGATAAGGAAATATTCAATAAGGATACTGAACAGAGGGACTAGATTTTACATCCAGACATCCTTAAAGGATGCAGGACAGGTAATTTAAGGGCCTGTCCCACCAGCATGCAACTCTATGCGATGAACGCGATCAAACTAGAAGCAGAGGCCACGCAGAGGTCGGGTGATCCCCTGTACAGGGCCGTTCCTACCAGCATTAGCCTGCATGTGGCAAGCGCAACCAAACCGGCAGTAGGGGCCGCGCAGAGGTCGGGTGAGTGGCGCAACAAGTGAGGCGAACCTGGAGCGAAGTCTATGGTAAGTTCGCCAGGACAGAGAGGGGCACACAGAGAGGGGCACCGAGGCACACACACACACACTGGGCCACGGAACCACACACAAAGAGGGTCACGGAGGCACCTACAGATAGGTTCACGGAGGCACGATGTCGGGGCGGTGTGTAAACGTCGAGGCGACTGCGAGCCGGCAAGCCATTGCCGCGCGGAATTTTTGGACATAGTCAGTTTTTCGGAGCCCCGCGCGATGTCGGGACGAACTCGGGACGAACTCCGCATAATTCCGCACGGCTCCGGCGATCGAAGTGGGACCGGCCCCGCGACGCCGGACGGCTCAAGCGACCACGTTAGGTCGCGCTAATCGCATAGAGTTTCATGCTGGTGGGACAGGTCCTTTAGTCACAAGTTCATGTTCACAATTTAAAGGAGCAGAATTAGGTCAAATGGCCGATCGAGTCTACTCTGCCATTCAATCATGACTGATCAACCTTTCCGTCTCAACCCCATTCTCCTGCCTTCTCCCCACAATTTTTGAATACAGGATGCTCTCCTTGATGGCAAATAGCAAAGAATATCAGAGCAGGGAGGTTTTGATGAATCTGTATGCAACTACAATTTGGCCACAACTTGAGTAACACATACAATTCTGAACAACACAGGAAACTCATGGTTGCACAACATTTGCTCGGGCTGGCCAAGCTGAAAAATATCACAAACCTCCTGCTTGACCCTCTGCAGTTTGCTTACTGGGCCAATAGATCTGTGGTGACGCAGTCGACCTGGGCCTGCACTTCATCCTCCAGCACCTAGACTGCCAGGGGACATATGCGAGGATTTTGTTTGTTGATTTTAGCTCTGCATTCAACACCATTGTGCCAGAGCTACTACACTCCAAACGTTCCAAGTTGACTGTGACTGAACCCCTCGGTCGGTGGATCACCAGCTTCCTGACAGGCAATAATGCAGCATGTGATGCTGCGAAAGCGCACCTCGGACTCACAGACCATCAGCATAGGAGCACCGCAAGGTTGTGCACTCTCCCCTCTCTCTACACCAATGACTGCACCTCCACTGGCTCCTCTGTCAAGCTTTTCAAGTTTGCGGATGACACAACCCTGATTGGACTAATCCAGGATGGGGAGGAATCTGCCTACAGACAGGAAGTATCACAGCTGGCGTCCTGGTGCCATCGCAACAACCTAGAGCTCAATGCACGTAAGACAATGGAATTGATTGTAGACTTTAGGAGAGATCCCACTCCCCTCACCCCACTCACCATCAACACCACCACAGTCACATCTGTGGAGTCTTTTAAGTTACTGGGAACCATAATCTCCAAGGACTTTAAAAGGGGGGCCACCATCGACTCCACAGTCAAAAAGGCACAACAGAGGATGTACTTCCTGCGGCAGCTGAGGAAGCACATTCTGCCACAGGCAATGATGGTCCAATTCTATATGGCCCGCATAGAGTCTGGCTTCACTTTCTCCATCATGGTCTGGTTTGGCGCAGCTGAGAAGGTTATTGGCCTCAACCTTCCCTCCATTGACTAACTATACACTGCAAGGGCCAGGAAGCGAGTGGGTAAGATCATCTCTGACCCCTCTGACCCTGGCCACAAACTCTTTGAATCACTTCCCTCTGGAAGGCGACCCCGGACTATTAAAGCTGCCACAGCCAGACATAAAACACGAGCAGTAGCTCTACTCAACAAGCCTCCTTTTGCTCTAGTATTTTATTTACATGTTTAATCAATAATGTTTTATTATTAATGTTTAATGTTTTGTGTGTCATTCCTAACTGTCACTGTATGTCATGTTGTCACTTGCGGGTGGAGCACCAAGGCAAATTCCTTGTATGTGAATACTTGGCCAATAAACTTCAATGATCAATGGATAAGGTGCAGAGAAGGTTTACAAAGCTGTTGTCAGTAATGGGAACCTGTAGCTATGCAAACAAATTGGTTGAGCTCGAGTTCTTTCCTTTGGAACAGATGATGCAAAGGGAAGACTTAACTCGAGTCAAGATTTTAGAGTTTAATTGTCATATGTACAGACTACAGAGCAATGGAAATCTTACTTGTTGCAGCTTAACAAGTCTATAAATGTAATGACACAGACGATATACAATAATAATAAAAAATAAAAATAAATTAACACAGGGTAACCATAATAGTGAAAAACTGAAACACAACCAAAGGCTCAACGTTGTGGAAATCTGTACTGTGAACTAACGGAAATGTGTAAAATTAATCTAGACAGTGTAAATAGGAAAGAGTTACATTTTTACAGAGGGTACAAGAAAAAGAGAGACCATAGATTTAAAATAATCGGTAGAAAGTTATTTTTCACCCTTAAGGTGGGAAGATTCTGGAACTTACACCTGAAAGAGTGATAGAAGCTGATATCTTTACATTTTAAGATTGCTTGGATCTAGTACTAAAATATGGGATCAGGCTCTGTGATTTTCTACTGGTAAAGATATGACGAGCCAAAGGGATTTCTTACGTGGACTTTAACAGAGAGCGAGTCACCCTGCTCAAGCAAGGTTTCTGTTTAAGATAGATCGCAATTGTCTGTCCCAGAATGCAGGTGCCAATGCATTTCTTAAGGAAACTAGTGACAACAAAGGTGTCCTGTTTCAGGCTGGGTTGAATGGCCGTTTCAGTCCACCGACGATGCAGTCCTGATGTAGAGCCGCAGCCTCCTTAGATCACTGCTATATTGTTTTTGTTGGTGCCTTGCATCTACAAGTTGGCAAAAGCAATACATACAGCAGTGGCAACAGTGTAAAGACTGGTGGTCCCTAGAGTGCAATTGAAATAGTGTTGAGAGACAGAAGACTTTCAGTGCTGGAATTGATGACTATCAGCATTGCAACGGATAGAGGGTAGGAGAAGTGAGCATAAAAGACTTTTAACTCTTTCATTAGGAGCTTCACATAAAATATTGCCACTCTGCAGTGCTATCTGGAAGTATGATGGATGTTTATTACAGGGATTAAAGATCAGAGGATGGTTCCCTGTATATTTGGATATATATTAATCATGAGATAAAACCACTTACATGAGAAGTGTTTTGAAAATGTATTACTGCACCTTTTTTTCCTGTTTCAAGAGGTGGTGATTGAAACTTTAGGTTCAATCTGACGATTTGAATAAAAAGTGTCCATTTTATGGTGGTGGATAAACTTCTACTGAAGGATGGCACAGTGGCGCAGCAGCACAGCTGATAGAGCTGCTGTCTCACAGTGTCAGATAGCTCGGTTAGATCCTGGCCTAGCGTGCTGTCTACGTGCAGTTTGCATATTTAATTTAGTTTAGAGATACTGCACGGAAACAGACCCTTCAGCCCACCGAGTCCACACCAACCAGCGATCCGCACACACACTAGGGACAATTTACACTTATACCAAGTATACAAACCCAAGCCCATTAACCTACAACCTGTACATCTTGAGTTTGGGAAGAAACTAAAGATCTTGGAGAAAATGGGGAGAATGTACGAATTCCATTCAAACAGCAACCGTTGTCGGAATCAAACCCGGGTCTCTGGTGGTGCAAGCACAGTAAGGCAACAACTTTACTTCTGCCCTCCACCATGCTGCCCCCGTTATGACCACATGGGTTTCTTCCAGGCGCTCTGATTTCCTCGCACATCGCAATTTATAGGTTAATTGGCCCCTGTAAATTGTCCCTCGTCTAGGGAGTGGATAAATAAAGTGGGATAACATAGAACTAGTGCAAAGGGGTGATCGATTGTTAGTGTGAACTCGGTAAACCCAAAGGCCTGTTTCCATGATGTATCGCTAAACTAAACAATGGTCATTCATCTCAGTTATCTCATCTTTCATTTAACAGTGATCCCATAGACCACTGAAGGAAGTGTACAACATTGCTTTTCTATCCACTGAAGTACAGAATGGTACTTCTGCGGCCCTATAAGTTGAAACATTAATTGAATGCAGATTTCTTTCAGTTTATAAATGGCACAGGGCTTCCATGCAGAAATCTGATGTCCACGTGGAGGCAATATGTGACTATTTGAACTCTTGGCAACTGCACCACCCACATCAAAGCTACATTCACTGTTATGCTTATGTCAGCTTTCATGAATTGGGAAGAAAAGGTTGCATTTTGCAATCTGAGCGCTTGGTAATTTAAAGATAAATGTGTGCCCCCCCCCCCCCCCCCCAGATTGCCCAATGCAGCCGGTGTCCTCTGGGTTACTTAGAAATGTGTGGCAGCAAAAAAACATCATGCTGTTAGTATTGACTTGAAAGGAAGATGTGTGAGGTTCATTACACACAGCTGTGCAGAGTTCCCTGATGTCCTGTATTATGAAATAGGCACAAAGTCCTGTAGGAACTCAACAGGTCGGGCAACATCCTGGAGAATACAGACAGGTGACATTTCAGGTCGGGACCCTCGACCCAGTATCGAGAGGTGGAAATGTTGATATCAAACTCTGACTTCACAAGTTCAGCAAAAGTCAACAGAAAGTTATGGGTCTGATCAAAACAACACTGGGTTTGCTGATTCCTTAGAACTGCTACAAAGAAATGTAACATGCATGGGTCAGCATCAAAACCAGAAAGGTGGTAAAGGATTGCAGGGGAATAAAAAAAATGCCTATAAAGCAAAGTCAATTAATGTAGGATCTAAAATGTAGGTATTCATGAAATGATTAAAAGATACCGAATGTAAACAAGACCTTTGGCCCACCAAGTGTAGAGGGTGGCACAGTGGCACAGCAATAGATTTGCTGCCTTACAGCGCCAGAGACCCGGGTTTGAACCCGACTACAGGTGCTGTCTGTACGGAATTTGTACATTCTTCCTGTGACTGCTTGGCTTTTATCCGGGTGCACCGGGTTCCTCCCACATACCAGAGACGTGCAGGCTTGTAGGCTTCTGTAAATTGTCCCTGGAGTGCAGGATAGAACTAGTGTAAGGGTAATCACTGGTTGGCATGGACTAGGTAGGCCAAGGGGCCTGGTTTCATGTTGTATCTCTAAACTAAGTCCACGTCAACTGTCGATCCTCCATTCACACAAATTCTATATGATCCCACTATCTCATCCACTCACACACACTCGTGGGAACTTATAGCAGCAGCACCCGAAGGGAACCCATGCAGTCACAGGGAGAACATGCAAACCCACCACGGACAACACCGGAGCTCAGGATCAAACCTGGGTCTCTGATGTTGCGAGGCAGCAGCTCTACCAGTTCCACCACTGTGCTACATTAGAAAGGCAGATAGAAAATTCATCTATTAAAATGAAAACAATTCCAAAATCAACTTCCACCATTGTCTCATATAACTGGTCCCCATATAGCTAGTGCTGTAGGGCCAAAATGTACACATTGGGTGGTGGAGGTTTTCAATGGGGAACCTATTGTGTCTATCCATAACAGCCTCATTACTTCACCATTCCACACCACGTAAAACTGGGCAAACAAGGTTAATCGCCCACTATTATGAAATCCAACCAACATTTGCAAAAGCCATACAAAAGCCATATATTTTATTATTTTTTAAAGTGCTTTTGATTGCTGTCTGCAAATTTCCATCAGGGTAGATGTCATATTTGGTGATTAAATTGCTACACTTGTCTTGGCGAGTGGGTTTTTCCACGAAACAAATTACAGTCACGTCAGCGATTGCAATGTTGTAATTTTGGTTGGAAGTGCATTATCAGTGTTAGAATAATAACAGGCTTACATGCAATATTCGAGGATACAAATAGTTTCCTGACATTTACTGACAAGGTTCATATTTTGAGAATGGAGGCAGTAGAATAAATATTGTAGCAGTCAAAATTCATTTAAAAATGTCTTTAGGAAAAAGAAGGATGTGAGGTGATCTTATTGAAACATATAAGATTATTAAGGGATTGGACACACTAGAGGCAGGAAACATGTTCCCAATGTTGAACCAGGGGCCACAGTTTAAGAATTAGGGGTAGGCCATTTAAAACGGAGATGAGGAAAAACTTTTTCACCCAGTGAGTTGTGAATCTGTGGACTTCTCTGCCTCAGAATGCAGTGGAAGCCAATTCTCTGGATACTTTCAAGAGAGAGTTGGAGAGTGCTCTTGAAGATAGCGGAGTCAAGGGAAATGGGGAGAAGGTGGAACGGGGAACATGATTGTGGATGATCATCCATGATCACAGTGAATGGCGGTGCTGAATCGAAGGGCCAAATGGCCTCCTCCTGCACCTATTGTCGAAAAAGAAAAACACCTCCTGTAACTTTAATAGCATAACAGAATGGATTATTTTCAGAATTAAAACACTAACTACCATTTCCAGATTGTGTTGCACCTTCTGGACTGGTCACTCTTGCACGTCTGATGTGATTTCTGCATCGAGAACACAGAAAGGCATCCTCCCTATGCAAGATTTTTCTCATAGCTTTGTAGGAGAATTTAGAAACATAGACATAGAAACATAGAAAATAGGTGCAGGAGTAGGCCATTCGGCCCTTCGAGCCTGGACCGCCATTCAATGTGATCATGGCTGATCATCCAGCTCAGTATCCCGTACCTGCCTTCTCTCCATACCCCCTGATCCCTTTAGCCACAAGTGCCACATCTAACGCCCTCTTAAATATAGCCAATGAACTGGCCTCAACTACCTTCTGTGGCAGAGAATTCCAGAGACTCACCACTCTCTGTGTAAAGAATGTTTTCCTCATTTCGGTCCTAAAGGAATTCCCCCTTATCCTTAGACTGTGACCCCTTGTTCTGGACTCCCCCAACATCGGGAACAATCTTCCAGCATCTAGCTTGTCCAACCCCTTAAGAATTTTGTAGGTTTCTATAAGATCCCCCCTCAATCTTCTAAATTCCATCGAGTACAAACCGAGTCTATCCAATCTTTCCTCATATGAAAGTCCTGACATCCCAGGAATCAGTCTGGTGAATCTTCTCTGTACCCCCTCTATGGCAAGGATGTCTTTCCTGAATTTGAACCATGTTATCCCTAGAAATGAATGGTGTTCAGGCAATCCAAATAACAGTCCCATTAGTCTGCCAATCTGTCAAACATTGATCCCACAAACCCTCTCAAATTGCCATGCTGTGACTCCCCCGGGTTTGCCAAGCTCCCACCCACTCATTTCCCACTTGGTATTTTCCCCAGCTTTCCCTCGACCACCATCCATCAGTGCCAATATCTCCAGCACACAAACATTTGTCACTACACCACTATTTCCCTCCCACCCAATAATCCAACAGAGTGTCTTTGTTATCCTCTCCCTAACCCTATTTTTCCCCACTTCCCACCATTCAATCCAACACCTCCAGAGCCCCATTTCTCCCCAGTCACACAACAGAGTCCATGTGTAATTTGTACTTAGTTTAGTGATACAGAATGGAAACAGGCTCTTCAGCCCACCAAGTCTATGCTGATCATTGATTCAATTTCCCTCCTGGGGATAAAAATGTTATATCGCATCACCTGCTCACACTAGTCTGAAGGTTTCCGACCTGAAACATCACCTCTTCCATTCCTCCAGAGATGCTGCCTGAGCCACTGAGTTACTCGAGCCTCTTGAGCCTAACCTAGTGTAAACCAGCATCTGCAGTTTCTTCCTTCACAGAGACAATAGAGCCTTTGGTCACTGACCATCCTTCAGATGACATACGTTTGATCTGGAAAGCATCCAGCACCAGAACACTTCCCCAGTTATGCCCAAAGCAATAGAAATTTGCAACAGAAGGTCACCAATTTGTCATTTTTAGCACCCTCATGTTACACCTTTTAGGGTGCACTAGAATTTCTATTATAAATGTATTTTCTTTTAGAACATTTCACTGCATTTCATTTGAGTGACAGGGCAATTTCCAAGATTATTCCTGAGCAAATTAAATTTATGCTAATATAGCTTTAATTCCGGGCAGCACACAAATCTGAAAGCTGCAAATGACTAAGCCAATAATAAATAAAATAAGCGCCAAAAATTATAACAGCCCAACTGTTCTCCGTATATTTGTATAACTGGGAAAATCTATTGATGAATTAATTTAATGTTCAAATGAGATGTTGTTATCATAGCACCATCATGCAGCTTTGCAGAGCTTTGCACTGTTTGAATTTATTAGAGGTTTGTTTACTAATTATTTACATTTATCTGATGAGATATAATTAGCATAATTATATATATATATATAATCCGACAGCAAGCCAGTTATATTTCAAGTAATATTCTGACTTAATAATATATAAAGGTGCCCTTTAGTGGCGCTGACTTTTTTTTCCCCATCTGTTCCCCCAACAATTCCCCATTCGTTAAATTAATTAAGTTACTGGAAATATGTATTTCTGACAGGGGCACTTTTCACTATTCCACTTGATGCGTCATCCCTTATGCTTTATATCCTTTGTGCAGTTTGCATATTTGCTTCACTGCAGCATTAGGTAGAGAATTCAGCGGCATCGTAAATAGTTTTGATCATGCTACAAGTTTGCAGAAGTAATACCTGGCGGGAATGCTTCAGTTCACTGAAATTAATGCAAAGTCAAAGCAAAATACAATATTATCATGGGCTGCTAATTAGCAACTCCTAAGTTTGGATCAAAGATACGAGGCAATGATTACCTCCCACAAGAGAACACCTACCTTTAATACTCAATGACATTACCGAGCCACCCTGCATCATCATCTTAGGGGCTATCAGCGAGGATTAATCAATATCTAATTATACATGACTTGCAGGTATAAGAGAAGGCCCCTTTTAATTTCTCTTCCAAATCCATAATGGCACAAGTCTTCTAGACACAACACGAGCTATATAAATATCATGGGCCTGGTATCCTCTGGTGAATGACACTCCAGACCTTTTCACCATCTACAAAGTACAGGATAACACTGAAAAAGGCAGTAGGTACATATCAACACCTTTTGCTGCAGTTCCTCCCCATATCACATGTCATCCTGACATAAATACATATCACTGGTCCAAAATTATCACCGAGTCAAAAACTCTACTCAGCAGCATCTTCTAACTCGGTACAGATAGCACCTGTAGTCAGGATCCAACCAGAGTCTCGGGTGCCGTAAGGCAGCAGCCCTATCACTGGACTTGGAAGAGAGAAGTCCTCACTTACACCTGCAAGTACACCGACAGTTCAATATTGATTTGTACATATTCTATTACAGATGTTACAACAAATGGCAGGTGTGACAAGAATAGTTGTACGAGATAAAAAAATGTAAAGACCACTCAAATATATAACATTACAGCAAGCAAATGGTCATGCTTATCTGGATTAAACCGAGTAGTCCACACTTGCCACACCTGACCCTGTCAGATATTCAGCCACCCAACGTCAATGGAAATTGTCGGCGTTATGCAGTTTATTCGCGCATTTACACAGTTTACACATTTTTTTTGTTGGGTGGATCAAGAAAGGAGTGAGGCTTAGTTTTATTTAGTTTGGGTTGGAGATATAGCATGGAAACAGGCCCTTCAGCCCATGCCAACCAGTGATCACCCATACACTAGTTCCATCCTAAACGCTAGGGACAGTTTACAGAGGCTAATCAACCTACAAACCTGCACGTCTTTGGAGTATGAGAGGAAACCAGAGCACCCAGAGAAAACCCACTTGGTCACAGGGAGAATGTACAAACTCCACACAGACAAATCCCATAGTCAGGCTTGAACCTGGGTCTCTGGCGCTGTGAGGCAGCAACTCTACTGCTGCGCCCCTGCACCACTCCGAGGCATTTGATCAAACTGAATTTTTCCTCATAACATAGATAATAAATGATCAAAATGCATGGAAAAATAAAGTTGGTCAATATTGACCATGACTTGCTGGCATCTTTTCACCTGTGGAACAATACAGAAGCTGTTAGAGCAATTTTTCATCTTGATATTAGAAACCAATAAGATTTATTACTCATTGGAAATAGAAATGCCTTATGTTCACAATAATTCTAAATATACTACATTACAGAAATGATAATTAAATTACAGGAAATAATTCCCTTGTAATGTATATGCAGTGTAAGATAGACATTAACAAATCTGTTCGATGATGATAATAAAGATAAGTTATCTCATTTACATACAAAATAATTATAAACTATAGCTTCTTACTTCATATCTAGAAAAATTGAAAAAAATCAAAACAGTCACGACAAAACCAAAACTACACTAAATATTTTGCATTATATTCTAAACACACTGATCTTGTATTGAATATATTTCAGTTGCTGTTGTATTCTTAAACTGTGCGCCTTGACATTCAATCCAGGAAACCATTTGGATCTTAGAAATTATTATACTTAAGGCTGAATATAAAATACTACAGCAGGTTACGAGGCTCTTCGGCCACAATCTGTGCTGAACATGATGCCAAGATAACTAATCTCACCAGGCGGGAAATGATCCATATCCTGTCATTCTTTGCATATCCATGTGCTCATCTAAAAGCCTCTTAAATGCCCCTATCTATCATGCCTCCACCACCAATCCTGGCAATATTCTCTGTGTGTAAAAAAAAAACTTGCCCCACATATCTCCTTTAAACTTTGCTCCTCTCACCTTAAAGCTATGTCCTCGGTCTTGAAAATTTCTACCCTGATAAGTTCAAATGGTCTACCTTACCTATACCTCTCATAAAGTTGATATACTTCTCCCACAACCTCTGACTTTCCAGATAAAACCAATTCAATTCTGTCCAACCTCACGTTGTAGCGTACACCATCAAACCCAGGTAGCATTCTGGGAAATCTCTCTACGCCTTCCCCAACGCCACCACATCCTTGCAGTAAAGGGACAACCAGCACTTCACATGATACTCCAAATTCTGCCTATCCATTGCTGTTATCTTAATTCAATGTTCACATACCCATCTTCTATCCAAAATTACCAATTTGTAATTAGCAGAAGCCACATTGAATTATTTTATTTTCAATACAGCACCTGACCATGATCGCAGTTGATATATCCTCACAGGTGATAAAACAAAACATTATTCAGTGTGGTCCTGTTACCACCACATGAATCTTACAATTGCTTGTTGAAACTCACCAAGTCAGGTGCTTAACCTCACATGCCTCGTATTACAAGTCGTCATAAGTAACGAGGTTGAACAACTATTGTCGACAAACTCATTAAACCCTTGTTGAAAACTTGCACGAACTATGGCCCTACAGAACCAGGCACATGGAAACCTTGGGAACTCATCAGCTCAAACCAGTTGAGAATGCATTTAGTTTTGGAAGTTTTGTAAATTAGATGAGTTTATTCTTGTTTTTTTGTCTGCATTGCAGTGTTTGCATTAATTTACTTCACATTTAGGGAATTATGTCTTATTGCCTTCCCCCCCCCCCCCCCCCTCCCTTCATTTACTCTGGCTTTGCCATTGGGTCTTACAGTGAGTAGATAGACTTATATTACACTAAACAACTTGTTGAATTGAAGTGAGCAAGAGGAAGTTGCAGGGTACTCAAAAGGCTGGAGAAACTCAGTGGGTGCAGCAGCATCTAAGGAGCGAAGGAGATAGGCGACGTTTCGGGTTGAGACCCTTCTTCAGACTTCAGACTGGAGAAGGTCTCGACCTGAAACGTCGCCTATCTCCTTCGCTCCTTAGATGATGCTGCACCCACTGAGTTTCTCCAGCCTTTTGTGTACCCTCGATTCTCCAGCATCTGCAGTTCCTTCTTTAACAAGAGGAAGTTGCAAACAGCCAATAAATATATCAACATGTCTGAAGGTGTGTTGGCTACCCCCAACACACTCACTGGACTCCCATACATAAACATGTGAGGGGAAAGCCTTTATTTGGCACCTCAACTTTACAAAGCTGCAGCTCTGCTTCATAATGACTTCTGCACATCTGGATTAAATATCACTCTTACGATGGAAGAGAAGTTTAGTATTCAAGTTATTAGAGGCAGTATTGGCAAAGGCCCAGAAGGAACAATTGCTGAAGGAGCAAGAACTCAATGGTTGACATTTCTGTTCAATAAAGTTTTATTGAATTATGCAGCAGAATCCTGACTTGTTCTATAGTTGTCAGGCTAAGTTGATTAAGTCCTGCATGGAATTGTTAGTGGATCAGCATCACTCCTTCAGTCTCTTTCTCGCTAGATGATCCCTCAAGATGCTTACAATTGGATAGTAATGTGGGATATCCTAATTGGAGAATTTTCCACCATTTTTAGAACAGTCATTTAGAACATATGTGTGTATTTTCTATTGTTTATATGAATCTTTGCAAGGGTCCATATCCACCAGGCTGGGCCAAAGGCAACAGTGATGATGTATCATGATGTGGTGTGGAAATGGATTGTTTAGGTTCACATTTGCTGAGATAAATTTGGCTTAAATATTGACATAATTTGACATATTAAATATTGACATAATTTCAGTCCGAACTTGAATGTTGTCCATATACTGGTGTAAGTTTATAATGGCTCCCACAGATTATTGAATGAATTGTAAAAGGAAACAGTGCTACAGGAACACTAGGAGACCTGTTACACATCTGGCCTCTTAGAACATAGAACAAAGAAAAATAGGTGGAGGAGTAGGCCATTCGGCCCTTTGAGCCTGCACCGCCATTCAATATGATCATGGCTGATCATCTAAAATCAGTACCCCGTCCCTGCTTTTCCCCCCATATATCTTGATTCCTTTAGACCTAAGAGCTAAATCTAACCCTCTCTTGAAAACATCCAGTGAATTGGCCTCCACTGCCTTCTATAGCAGAGAATTCCACAGATTCACAACTCTCTGATTGAAAAGGTTTTTCCTCATCTCAGTCCTAAATGACCCACCCCTTATTGTCAAACTGAGACCCCCTGGTTCTGGACTCCTGCAACAACGGTAATTTTTTTCCTGCATCCAGCCTGTCCAATCCTTTAAGAATTGTATATGTTTCTATAAGATCCCCTCTCATTCCAGTGAATACAAGTCCAGTCGACCCATTCTTTCATCATATGTGAGTCCGGCCATCCCGGGAATTAACCTGGTGAATCTATGCTGCACTCCCTCAATAGCAATAATGTCCTTCCTCGAATTAGAAGATCAAACTGCACACAATACTCCAGGTGCAGTCTCACCAGGGCCCTGTACAACTGCAGTAGGACCTCCATGGTCCTAAACTTAAATCCTCTCGCAATGAAGGTCAACATGCCATTAGCTTTCTTTACTGCCTGCTGTACCTGCATGCTTACTTTCAGTGACTGATGTACAAGCACACCCAGGTCTCGTTGCACCTCCCCTTTTCCTAATCTGACACCATTCAGATAATAATCTGCCTCCTGTTCTTGCAACCAAAGTGTATAAACTCACATTTATCCACATTATACTGCATCTGCCCACTCGACCAACCTATCCAAGTCACCCTGCAGCCTCATAGTATCCACATTACAGCTCACACTGCCACTCAGCTTTGTGTCATTCGCAAACTTGGAGATGTCACATTTAATTCCCTTGTCTAAATTATTAATATATATTGTAAATAACTGGGGTCCCAGCAGAGCCTTGCAGCACCCTACTAGACACTGCCTGCCATTCTGAAAAGGACCTGTTAATTCCTACTCTTTGTTTCCTGTCTGCCAACCAGTTCTCTATCCATGTCAATACCCTACCCCCAATACCACGTGCTCTAATTTTGCACACTAATCTCTTGTGTGGGACCTTGTCAAAGGCTTTTTGAAAGTCCAGGTACACCACATCCACTGGCTCTCCCTTATCCATTCTACTTGTTACATCCTCAAAAAATTCCAGAAGATTAGTCAAGCATGATTTCCCTTCAAAAATCCATGCTGACTTTGACCGATCTGGTGAGTAGATCTGGTCTATAATTCCCCGTTTTCTCTCTCCCTTGTTTCTTAAAAAGTGGGTTACATTGACTATCCTCCAGTACACAGGAACTGACCCAGAGTCTAGAGAACATTGGAAAATGATCATCAATGATTCCACGATTTCTGGGGCCACCTCCTTGAGTACTCTGGGATACAGACCATCAGGCCTTGGGAATTTATCTGCCTTCAGTCCCAACCGTTTACCTAACACTGATAATCCTGGAAATTGTCAGAGTCTTACAGTGCAGAAACAGGCCCTTTGGCCCAACTTGCACACACCGACCAATATGTCCCAGATGATTGGCCTGAGAACAGTGATCCAAGGGCAATGTCAATATTATCCTACAACAGCATCAAATGACCCTAAACAAATTATTTAAATTCATGTCATCTCCAACATTAGTTTCTCTTCACCCACCGATGCCACAATATTACAATAATTATTTTGGAACCTCGTTTGGTTGAATGTTGTTTGTTATAAGCAACAATATCAAAGCCTCAACAATTTTTGCATATCTGAAGTCCAAAGGCATTGCATAATGAAACCTAACACAAACAGCAAAGCATCATAACAAAACTAAACTAATAACCCCAGCAAAATATCCCACATTTATTGCCGCAGGGATCATACACGATGGAACTGGACTGTAGTGAGAGTTGACACAAAATTCTGGAGTAACTTATTGGGTTAGGCAACATCTCTGAAGAAAAGGAATAGGTAACATTTCAGGTCGAGACCCTTCTTCAGGTTCTGAAGAAGGGTCACGACCCAAAACATTGCCTATTTCCAGCATTTTGTGTATATCTTTGGTTTAAATCGGCATCTACAGTTCCTTCCTGCACTGTAGTTCTTAGACCCCTGAGCATTGCGGCCATTTAAGCAATTCTTCCTGCCTCCCCAAAAAAACTACTACCCATGTGCAGTGGTTTATTTGTGGCCTTTCGTACCATTAGATGATTTTTATTAACATTTTTCACAGTACATCAATACACATGACAATAAACTAAACTAAACTGAACTTATATGTGATATGAAGTGATAGAGCTGCTGCCTTGCAGCGTCAGAAACGTAGGTTCAATCCTGACCTCGGTGCTGTCCGTGTGGAGTCTATACATTTTCCCTGTGATCACATGGGTTCCTTCCAAGTGCTCAGGCTTCCTCCCACATTCCAAAGATAAGCAAGTTTGTAGGTTAATTGGCCTCTGTAAATTACCTCTCATGTGTAGGGGGCAGATAAGATAGAGGGATAACATGGAATCAATAGTCAATAGTCAGATTTATTCGTCACATACACAATGACGTGCAGTGAAATGAACTTGCCAGCAGTGGTACAATAAAAAAGAACACACAATACACGATAAAAATGTAACACAAAAATATCCACCACAGCATTCATCATTGTGGTGGAAAGCACAAAGTTCAGTCAGTCCTCCAGTTTTCCCTGTGGTCGGGACCACAAACCTCTGCAGTCACCGCTGCGGGCGGCCAGATGTACAGGCCCTCTCATCTGGAAGGTAAGTCCCGAATCGGTGCCGCAGCCTGAAGATGATGTAGGCTGCAGGCCGGTGGTCGAAGATCTAAGTCCCCGCCGCTCCACGGCTAGAAGCACCGCAGACCGTGGCTTCAAGATGTTGTAGGCCGCATGCCGGCGTTCGGAGCTCTTCTCCTCCGGGGTCCCCAACGAGGGATCCCAGACTCCGCAGACCGCGGCTTCAGGATGTAACAGTCGGCGGGCCAGCGATCGCAGCACTACCTTCTGGCGACCCCCGGCGAGGGCTCGCCCGCTCCGCGATGAAAAGTTCACGCTGCGCCCGCTGCTGAAGCTCCGAAAAACAAACATTTTGACATACTAAGAAAACAAAAAAAGTAGAAATGACTAACACACTGCTGGCAGGGCAGCCGTTTCGCAGCGCCCCCACCGACCCCATCGACCCAGAATCAGTGTGAATGGATGATCATTGGTCAGGATGGAGTCAATAGACAAAAGACAATAAACAATGGACAATAGGTGCAGGAGTAGGCCATTTGGCCCTTCGAGCCAGCACCGCCATTCAATGTGATCATGGCTGATCATCCCCAATCAATACCCCATTCCTGCCTTCTCCCCATATCCCCTGACTCTGCTATTTTTAAGAGCCCAATTTAGCTCTCTCTTGAAAGCATCCAGAGAACCTGTCTCCACCGCCCTCTGATGCAGAGAATTCCACAGAGTGCGGACTGTGGAGTCTGTGGGTTGAAGGGCCTGTTTCCATTCTATATCTCTAAACTAAATTAAATTAAGGACAAATTGCACACTTCTCAGAGTGCAATCTTCATGGTCCAAGAAGCATATACCAACACAACCAGAGTACCTAAACCTGTAGCAGAAAGTGCAAAGAGAAGCACAGTGGTACAGCGGTAGAGTTGCTGCCTTACAGCACTTGCAGCGCCGGAGGCCCGAGTTCGATCCTGACTATGGGTGTCGTCTCTATGGAGTTTGTACGTTTCCTCCGTGCCCACGTGGGTTTTTTTCCGAGATCTTCGGTTTCGTCCCACACTCCAAATAAGTACAGGTTTGTAGATTCATTGGCTTGATATAAGTGTAAATTGTCCCTAGTGTAGTGGAGATAGATGTGTGGGGATCGCTGGTCGGAGCAGACCCGGTGGACCGAAGGGCCTGTTTTTACACTGAATCTCTCAAACTAAAACTACTTATAAATAGGCAAAATATCTTAAACCTAAGCACATATATCTTTTCCCAGTTCTTGTGGAAACTTGTGCTTAATCTGACAATTAAAAAGCCTGTTTTTGTTTGACACTGTCACCATAGCAAGTTAAAATCATTACTAGATTGGTACCCTGCTTTGAGCTGCCCTTACAGAACGCAAATACACTCTAGATCCTGGAATCGAAAAATTCAGAGCCTGGTATACGTTCAAAAACTAATTTGCTCAGGCTGTAAGCTATTGTGCTGGGAACCTGGTGTAACCCCTGCTCAAGCAAGGAGCCGATAGTTACATTGGTGCAGAAATTGCGTGTCATGGCTGGTGATGAGTAGGATGGAGTGTTCTGTGCATTGTGGCCAATGTGCTGAGCACAGCTGGGGACCAACAGCAGCTGCTCCATGTGTCCACAGACAATCCCTCTCCTCATCTCCTGTGGGCTGTGATGGAAGCTGCTCTCTCACCCTCTCTCCGAGTGGCTGCACAGCTGTCCCAAGCCCACAGAGTTCTTGAGCAAAGTGCTGGAGTAACCCAGTGGGTCGGGCGTCATTTCTAGAGAATATAAATCGTTGATGTTTTGGATCAGAACCTCAGACTGACTGTGTAGTGAAGATGAAAGCTGGAAGAGACGTGGGGGGCAGGGGAGAGCCTTAGCAAGTGATAGGTGGATGCAGGTGAGGCGGATTTCATTGGCAGATGGTTGGACAAAGGCCAGAGATGAGAATGAGACAAAAGGCTGTGAGATAAGGAGAAGAGGCTTAAGTTGTGAGGCCAGAGGAAGGGATGTAGGTGGAAGGGGACTGTGCGAGAAGGGGGAAAGGGAGACGGGATAATGGGAGAAATCAGTGCATATCCAGGCTGGGTACAGGGAAAAGAGAGGCGGAAAGAGTGGGGAAGGGAGGTTTACTGATTTGTTACCCAAAATTGGGGAATACAATAGTCATATAATTGACTTGTAAATTACTGAGATTTCCTAATTGTAATTAATAAACTCATGCAGTTAATACCTCATGTCTAGGCCACACCTGTCAATGCCTTCCATCAATATTGCTATCAAAGAATACTCCTTCAAATCAATTCTAAAAACCATGTGCGAAAGCTCTTTGAATATTGCCTGAGTGAATCATTATTTAGAA
This sequence comes from Raja brachyura, assembly GCA_963514005.1. The sequence goes on along the minus strand of OY740783.1, from coordinate 69,737,445 downwards.
ATATCTCACATGATTAAATTACACTGTGAGTTTATTGATTCAACCAAAAATAATCTCTCACTTCACCGGAGAGATTGACTGATCATTATCGAGGATTCTGCAGGTTCAGTCTCTCAGTGTGTGCACCAGGTGTCAGCTACTGACAAAGCTCGGCAACGCTGGAGCTGCTGCAATAATAAGACACCAAGATTTAAAAAAAACAATTACCTCAGTTACAGCCATCATTGCCAACAATGTTAATACATTCAATCCATTTTGTGTAACAGCTTGAACAAGTAACACAGATCCATTTACAGACCATTAAAACTCACATTTACAGATTGCCATTTGTGATTTCCTATATTTATTGATTGGTTAATTTTGTATATCCATATTCATCAGATTAAATGCATGTAATTAATTTTTCCGAGTTATTCTTAAACATCAGGAAATAATTCCTTTGTTTTCATCAAGCATGACAATTTTTTTTTCAATGAAGGCTATGTTGCTTCTTTCCTATAAATGTTAGTGATTCGAATAGGAAACAAATTAGTTCTGCAAATTGTGAACATAGTTACATTTTACCACGTCTTTAAAAGGGAGGATAACTCATTATATTAATAAAATTTAATTTGAGAACAATTTTTGACACATTTTTAATGCTCTTTACAATTTAATGATTTGATTGCTGAATTTTATCAAAATGTCAATTTCTTCTACTGTTTAACAGTTTTTAAAAGGGCTGAACAGGAATTGCAATACCTTCATTCACCAAACAGATTACCATTGGAAAAAAGGACAGTAAATATCAATACCACTATTTCTTCACAAACTAAATTGCCAAATGTAGTCTCAGGTTAACAACATTGGCGAATTTAAAATTGTAGCTGTTATAAAAATGTGAAATGATAAATGGAGTTTTCTTAATCATATGCCTGCTTTTTGTTCATGCTCTGAATTTGTATTAGTTGAGTTTATGATATTTTTTGTGTTGCTATTCATACAATGTTCATCCTTTAAAGATTGCCAGTATACTCTGCTTTGCAAAGTAAAGGGCCTGTCCCACTTTCCCGAGTTATGAATTCTCCCGAATTTTCCCCTTGATTCAAACTCGGAGAATGTCCGTAGCGAGTCTGTAGGGGTCCGTAGCGAGTCCGCAGGAGGCCGTTGATATTTCGTAGCGGCTCGTAATGCCCGCCGTAGGTACTCGGGGCATCAGGTAAGTCGGGACGTTTGTTCAGCATGTTAAAAAATGTCCACGAGTAAAACAAATAGCCCCGAGTACCTACGGCTGGCTATTACCGTAATTCTCCACATTTGAATCAAGGGGAAAACTCGGGAGAATTTGTGAGTAACTTGAGAAAGCGGGACAGGGCCTTAAAGAGAGAAACAAAACATGGGGACAGAAGAGACTGTAGATGATAAGATTTAAAATACAGAACAGCCATGATCTAATTAAACAAGAGAACTTATTTAGGGGCCTGAATGATCTAATTCTTGTCCTTATAAAACTGTCCTTGAATGAAACCATCATGGAGTCATAGAGTCTTTCAGCATCGAAACAGGCCCTTCAGCCTAACTTGCCCACACCGGCGAACATGTCCCATTTACACTAGTCCCACCTGCCTGCATTTACCCCATATCCATCTAAACATGTCCTGTCCATGCACTTGTCTAAATGTTTCTTAAACGTCCTCAGTTTACAACAAACATTAACTTTCCTGAGGGATGAAAAAACTGCAACCGTTGCAGCTTCGCAGAACAATTACCAATAGCCAGAGCAGCAGATTATCAGGAAAGAGATCAAGAACATAGTGTCAGAACAGTAACCTTGCCTTTAACGTCAGCAAAGCAAAAAAATGTATTGTTAATCTGAGGAAGGGGTTGGGGATGGGTGAACACAACACTGTCCTCCTCTTAAATAGACACAAAATCCTGGAGTAACTCAGGTAGCGTCTCTGGAGAAAAGGAATAGGTGACATTTCAGATCGAGACCCTTCATTCACTGTCCTCATCAACATTGCTGCTGCAGAGATCTTTGACAGCTTCAACTTCCTTGGCATCCATATCACCAGCAATCTACCTGGTCCCTTCACACTGATCAAGAAAGTGCATCAAAGTATTTACTTTCTTCGGTGTCTAAAAAGATTCAACATTTCCACCGGGTTCTCTTGAACATCTATTGACATGCTATGGAAAGTATTCTGACAATCTGCATTGCAGCTCAGTATAGCAACTGCTCTGCTTTTCTTGCAGTTTCTTCATCCTAAAACTGCCTGAAACTGCAAACAATGATGAACACATCCCTTCACATCACATGTTTATCATTTCCTTCCATCCAGTCCATCTTCACTGCATGTTGCATATGGAAGGCTGGAAATGTCATCAAGGATGCCTGTCACTCCGGCTATTCCCTTTTCATTCTTTGATTTTCTGGGAGAAGATTCAGGAACTTGGAGGCCTGAATGTCCCGACAAAAGAGCTTATCAGACTCCTGAACAAATCGCTCTCTTTTACACCTCATCCTCTATCCATATTTCATGTAAAGGAAAGAATGAAATATTAAAATTAATAGAACCAACCAGTGTATTAGAGAAACAAAAATTACTGTCAGAATAACTATTTTTCTCTGGAACTCAGAGTCTGAGGAGAGACCTGATAGAAGTGTATCAAATTATGAGCAACAAAAATACAAAGATACAAAGATACACAACCTTTTTCTAAGGGTGGAAATGTCAAAGAGGAGAGAGCATAACTTTAAGGTGAAAGGAGCAAAGCTTAAAGGAAATGAGTGAAGCAACACAGATTGGGTGGGTGTCCAGAACTGGCTGTAAGCAGTGGAGGTGGTGACATTAAAGAGGCTTCTAGAAGGACACATAGATACACAGGGAATGGAGGGATATGGATTGCTTGCAGGCAAATGAGATTAGTTTTTCATATCATGTTAGGCACGGACTTGTGATCTGAAGGACTCCTGTGCTGCATTGTTCCATGTTCTATGTTCCATTACAAGTTACCTTTGATCCAATGTTTATTTGCACCTCTGTTGAAGTAAGTGAGCTGGATTTTGTCGTCTATTCCTGGTGATTCCAATTGGGACCACCGACATTCTGCCAAGTAGTCGTGGACCTCCATACATGCATGTTTCAATGCATAAGCCTGGGACTTGTTGCTAGCTTTGAATGACTGGCTCTGCTGGGATTCCAGTGGGGGGAAATCACTTCTCAGATGTTGTTTCTGGTTAGGTGTGCACAGAACCTGAGACACAGCTACTTCTACTTCTATGTTCCGAAGGGATAGGCGATGGCCTCCATTGCCCTCAGCCGGTGAAAATAAATGTTCGGCACGGACTGGAAGGGCCGAGAGGGCCTGTTTCCATGCTGTAATTGTTATATGGTTATATGGTTATATGGTTATGAGATTGGTAAGGCAGTGGGATAGGAGGAAATGGGAAATGTAAGTTGTCCAATAATAAATACTTTATTTTGGTTTATGGTCGTTGAATGTTTATTTTATTTTTTTGCTCATTGGTGCGATTTTTGTTTATTTTCTAATGTTTGATAGCTTTTGATTCTTCTCCCTTGCTACTTTAATGGTTATAAATATCTCTCGAATGTCAGAGAAATTTAAAGTCATAAAAAAATTAGTGACAACATTCACAGCCATCAATGCTCCATTCCATTGTTGAAGGCTATCTGGGAATATTGAGGCTGGAACCACCAGTAACCACCAGAATGATGAGATCTTAGGTTAGCTTTTTACATACAAACCAAGAAAATATGCCAGTGTGGAGTCTGCAGATGGCAATTCTGGGAGGTAGGAAGCGGGGGATTGGGAGCAGTATGATCAGTCCTAATCATTACAAATGCATGTGTGCATCCATTAAAAAAAAGCAATCATTTACAAATCAGGATATCAATTCTACTTGGATTATAGTCCAAAACTGACAAATAGGTGGCCAGTTTCACACTCTGCCTGCTTTTCAATCTCATTCCCGTGTTTTTATGCCCCATTATTTTCCTCATCGTTTTGCATTTGCAACAAACACACTGTGTCCAGTATATGAAGCTCTTTGACTTGACATTTTGCTGAATGAAGTATTGGCAAGGTGTACATATAATCTTTCCCAAAAGGTCAGACATCAAACAATGATCAAAGTAGCAACTTAAAAAACAGATATGGATGGTCAGAACAGCCAAAGAAGTGACGTTGAAGCAGAAGAGAGCCAGAGAGAGGAGAAAGAACAGGAACAACTGTAAATATGCATAGCTCTGGAGGTGAGGGAAGGGGCAGAATAACATACAGAACAGTTGGAAACGATGTGGATAAAATATGTATTTAAGCAGATATGCTTGAAATCCTAGTGAAAACAAATTGGATATAATAAAAATCATAAATACCTTTCAGAAAATTGTGTACTCACTGGAGTTTAGAAGGATGAGGGGGGACCTCTACTCGCTGGAGTTTAGAAGGATGAGGGTAGTCCTCATTGAAACTTACCGAAGAGTGAAAGGCCTGTGTAGAGTGAATGTGGAGAGGATGTTTCCACTAGTGGGAGAGTCTAGGACCAGAGGTTATAGCCTCAGAATTAAAGGACATTACTTTTGGAAGGAGATGATGAGGAATGTCTTTGGTCAGAGGGTAATGAAACCATGGAGGCTGTCAATTGATATTTTTAATGGAAAGGCAGATAGATTCATGATTAGTATGGGTGTCAGAGGTTATGGGGAGAAGGCAGGAAAATGGGGTTAGGAGGGCGATACATCTGCCATGATTGAATGGCGGAATAGACCCGATGTGCCAAATAGCTTATTTCTGCTCCGATCACTTATGTACAACATGAAAATGAAGGAAGACTTGAAAATTGTTTGTATTTATTTTGAGAATTGTATATTACAAAATTGTTTAAAATTGTATAAGGATGGAGCAAGGTCAATGAAACCTAAGTTGATATTTCCAAAATTGGCAATTAAACACAATAGATTTTGGATCATGAAGGAGAGAGACTTATTTGGACAGAGTTTTGTGGCTGTAGATTTAACTTTCAGGTATACATATTGAGTTAGAAACTCTCACTATTGAGGTTAGTAATTGCATAAAAAAGCCAAAATTAGAACAAGTTAGGGAAATGTGAACAAATTATTTACAAATATTAAGTACAAATGCTTACATAGATTGGATGATTCAGAATTGAAAGAAAATATGAGGAGACATATGAACTGTCCCTTTTACTCTTACTTCACTAACATTTTTATATTGTGTTTAAGCTCTCAAACATAATAGATGCCAACTTTAAAAATGTAAACTACTCAAGCATTGTAATTTCTATAAATTCAATGACCAACATAACATATAACAATTAATTTTACACTAGAGTCGTTTATATTTATAACAAATGCAGAAATGAAATCCTTACAGTGTGAACAATTTTTGTAAATCTTTGAAGCAGAAATAGTAGTTATTAGTTCAACTATAAAAAACCATGAGTGCAACACTTTATTTGGTAATTTTGTAGTTTTATATTTATATTACCAGTCTATTATTTACAGTTAAATTAAACTACACATTATTAATTTTATAAAATTAAGATTTGCTGTCAGATTTCTGTCTTCCAATTTAATTAATTATATTTGCAGCTCATTATGTGCTGGAACCTCATTGATATCTTTGGTACAAAATGCTTTTCACGTTCCATTTGAATTTAATTAAAGTCATGTCATGTTATTTTGTGCTAAAACCAATTAGTTCCATTGTCTTTAATGTTTGTTATTGATAGAACATTTAGGTCTGCTACACTGTTTCTTTTCCAATGATGGATTATGCAATTTAAGCTTTGTACTAATTGCTGAATAAAAATATTCAATATTTTTCAGTCCGTTTATGAACTGAAATTTATTCAAGCTATGGGCTACCATGAATTACAAAAAAAATGTTCCGAAGTAGCTATTGCTACCAGTTCTGCGCAAACTAATAGGAGACAAAAATAAAGTTGTTAAGATGAGAAGCCTGATATGAATTCTTTAACATATGCATGTGATTATTACACTCATTATGCATTCTGCAATACAATTTGATCATTATTTATTATGCAGTTATTGTAAATATGGATTATTCATGATATGATAATACTGCTTAACAACTTTTGGCATGCAAGTGTTTTGGGACACTTGATTCTTATCAGACCAGAACATAAAAAGGAAGATTAGTACACCAACAAGAATATTACTTCATATTGTCCGATATTCTTGGAATTTGCTCTTCTGCTTTGCTGACTCATAATCCCATAGTAAGTAAGTAACTAAGTAAGTAAGTAAGTAAGTTTATTGGCCAAGTATTCACATACAAGGAATTTGCCTTGGTGCTCCGCGCACAAGTAACAACATGACATACAGTGACAGTTACGAAGGACTCAGAAAACACTAAACATTAATAAAAATAAAACATTAATGATAAAACACCATTGATCAAGCATGTGAACCAACAAAATACCATATCAAAGGGAGGCTACAGATTTTTGGCTGTTGAGTAGAGCAACTACACATGGATAAAAACTGTTTTTATGTCTGGCTGTGGCAGCTTAAACAATCCGGAGTCACCTTCCAGAGGGAAATGATTCAAAGAGTTTGTGGCCAGGGTAGGAGGGGTCACAGATGACCTTGCCCGCTCACTTCCTGGCCCTTGTAGTGTATAGTTTGTCAATGGAGGGAAGGTTGCAGCCAATAACCTTCTCAGCTGCGCCAAACCAGACCATGATGGAGAAAATGAGGACAGACTCCACGCGGGCCGTATAGAATTGGATCATCATTGCAGTGTACAGTTCATCAATGGAGGGAAGGTCGCAGCCAATAATCTTCTCTCTGATCAGACAATTCGCTGCAGCCTCCAGGTGTCGTGCTTGGTGGCTGAGCCAAACCAGACCATGATGGAGAAGGTGAGAACAGACTCTACGATGGCCATGTAGAATTGGACCATTATTGTCTGTGGCAGATTGTGCTTCCTCAGCTGCCGCAGGAAGTACATCCTCTGTTGTGCCTTTTTGACTGTGGAGTCGATGGTAGCCCCCCACTTAAGGTCCTTGGAGATAATGGTTCCCAGGAACTTAAAAGACTCCACAGATGTGACTGTGGTGTTGTTGATGGTGAGTGGGGTGAGGGGAGGGGGAGCTCTCCTAAACTCTACAATCAATTCAACTGTCTTAAGCGCATTGAGTTCTAGGTTGTTGCTACAGCACCAGGACGCCAGCTGTGACACTTCCTGTCTGTAGGCAGATTCCTCCCCATCCTGGATCAGTCCAATTAGGGTTCTGTCGTCCGCAAACTTGAGAAGCTTGACAGAGACTGTGGAGGTGCAGTGGTTGGTGTAGAGAGAGTAGAGGAGAGGAGAGAGTACACAACCTTGCCGTGCTCCTATGCTGAGTGTTTGCGGGTCTGAGATGTGCTTTCCCAGCCTCACATGCTGCTTCCTGTCTGTCAGGAAGTTGGTGAACCACTGACAAAGGGGTTCAGGCACAGTCAACTCGGACAGTTTGGAGTGTAGTAGCTCTGGCACAATGGTGTTGAATGCAGAGCTAAAATCAACAAACAGGATCCTCGCATAGATCCCCTGGTGGTCTAGGTGCTGTAGGATGAAGTGCAGGCCCAGGTTGACTGCATCATCCACAGATCTATTGGCCCGATATGCAAACTGCAGAGGGCCCAGCAGGGAGTTTGTGATATTTTTCAGCTTGGCCAGCACAAGCCTTTTGAGTGTCTTCATGACTACAGAGGTCAGTGCAACAGGCCTGTAATCATTAAGACAAGTAATCCTTGCCTTTTTGGGTATAGGGACAATAGTGGAGACTTTGAAGCAGGCAGGGACAGTACATGTTTGCAGGGACTGGTTAAAAATGGCTGTATAGACCGGTGCCAGCTGTTTGGCACGGACCACAAGAGTCGAGGGGGAAACATTGTCAGGTCCTGGAGCTTTTCCGGCTCTTTTGTCTTCTGAAAAGCCTCTTCACCTCCTCTATTTTTATTGTTGATATTGGATAAGTTATGTTGTGCAGCACAGAGGGTGTTGATGATTGGCTGTGAAGTGGTGATTGGAGGGGGGTGGGTGTAGAAAGGCACAGTATTTGCAGACTGAGGTCAGGCTGTGAGTGGGTGCGAAGTGTGGGATGGGCTGGGAAATGGTCCAGTCTTTTCATACTGGAGTCTTGCCTTAAGTAGGTGTGAAGTGGTGAATGGGAAGGAGAGGGTGCAGGGTCCATTCTTTGTAGACTGGGGTTTGGCTGTGTTGGTTGGGGGGGGGGGGGGGGGGGGGAGGGGGTACCAGCGTTACGTTTCTGATTTTCAAACCTGCAGTAAAACTCATTCAGGTCGTTGGTCAGCTGACAATTGTCCGAAGAGCGGGCCTTTTGTAGCTGGTAATTTCTTGCAAGCCCTTCCAAACTGAAGAAGAGTCACTAGCTAGAGTCACTTGCTCCTCAACTTCTCAGAGTACCTTTCCTTGGCAGCTCTGATTCCTCTTCTCAGCTTGTACTTGGCCTGCCTGTAGAGGTCTGCATCCCCGCTCCTGTAGGCCTCCTCTTTAGATCGTCAGAGCTGTCTTCATAGCAAAAGGATTTGGACAGGCTAGATGCAGGAATATTGTTCCCAATGTTGGGGAAGTCCAGAATATGGGGTCACAGTTTAAGGATAAGGGTGAAGTCTTTTAGGACCGAGATGAGAAAAACATTTTTCACACAGAGAGTGGTGAATCTGTGGAATCCTCTGCCACAGGAAGTAGCTGAGGCCAGTTCATTGGCTATATTTAAGAGGGAGTTAGATTTGGCCCTTGTGGCTAAAGGGATCAGGTAGCAATGTTACAAAATTTTGAGATTTAAAAAATCAAGTCTGCAATTTATCCCATCAGACAAAGCATAAAAAGAAGTTTAATTTGACACCTAATTTACTTTCATATCTTCAGTATTAAGGAAGTTATGGCCATTTTCATACTCAGAAATTAGCATCTTGTTCCCCATTGCCTTTCAATTGACTTAACTCAAAAGCTGTGATCTGGAAAAGTTAAAAGCCCATAACTTTCTTAAAAATTAAGGGAACTCAATGAAATTTTCAGTTATTATAGATTGAAGCATTCTGAAACAAATATGAAACAATCTTACTTGGATGACCTGAAATTAAAGCATATAATTAGTTAGTTATCTAATTGTAGCTAATTACAAAATTCAATGAGTAGATCTAAACATCTATCCAATTCTTAAGAAAAGATAAACTTTTTTTTAATTGCCTAAGTGTCCAAATAACATTCACACAATAATCCACAATATAACATAATTTTTAAATCTCATTTTCATGAATTTCTGGGCCAAATGGAAGGAATTTAGTGTTTGATTCCTGTAAATTAATGGCCATTTAAATCAACTAGCGAGTAGGTTTTAGTGGAATGTGGTAGATTGGAACGTTGCGGTTAGCGGTGAAGTCGGGAGGAAAAATATTGTTTGTTCATACATTTTTTGGGACCCCATTTCGCAACATAAAAATATTATTAAAGCCTCCCGAAAAACCAACTTTTAATATAAAAATAAACTATTTACCTTTTCTTCTCCCCTACGCAAAATCCTTCCGGTTGTCGGTGCTCACGGCTTTTGAAGGTGATTTTTAAATTACTCTAGTTAATAAATAATTTAGAGTAATTTAAAAATACCTTCATTCATGAAATGTCGGAGCGATTTTTCTTCCACAAAGAAATCGCCCGACATTCATCGATTTTCCAGGTCTGTTGAAAAACGGCACTTTAAGCCCGCCCCCCTCTGAAAGGCGCCAAAGTCGCGCACACGGGGAGCGGCAGAACTGCAGCGCTGCTCAAGGTAAGTTTTGCAACATACCTAGATCAGGGGGTATGGAGAGATGGCAGGTACAGGATACTGAGTTGGATGATCAGCCATGATCATATTGAATGGCGGTGCAGGATGGTCTGTGTCCATATGGAGCGTCCTTCATGGTGTAAGAGAGCCATTCATAGTTCAACACAATGTGCTTCACTTTCTGCTCTTCCCAGAGGATTCGTACAAACCTTCAGCCGTAGAAGGAGGCCTCTTGGCACATTGAGACCATATCGCCCCCTGATAAAATGATGGCCAACCTAATTGTAATCTCAATCCCCCATTGCTATCTACTCACAGTAATGTGTAATCCCCTGGCTCTTCCAGATTCCAAATTTAAAAATTCAAAAATATCAATTTCCCATGCCTTTTGACCAGGAGAGTGAGTGTTGAAGACTCATGACACTCGTTGAAACGTAAGGGAGAAGGGGCTTTTGTGTTTTTCAACTGTCTTGAAATAGAGATAGAACTGAAGTAGAAGTTTGCAGTTAAAATTGTTTTAACTATGGGTTTGACAACACCACTGCCGAACTGAGTAGCAGCTTATTGTTCCCAGAATATTGAAGACTGAAAACATAGAGATGGAAAGACAGTTTATAGTCATCTTCCAAGGAACAAGGCCTTCTCCTATTAGTGATGTACTTTTCCTTGCATACGTCACTTGGCATTCCTCAGCCACAACAAGGAATACAACATAAATCATTTATTTGGCACATGAGGTGAAGGTGGTTGTATTTAGCCTCCATGGTCATGGATGACTGGAATGATCACAGAGCTTCCTTCTCCCATTTGCTGATGCCTTTATGTCCGGATGTGCCAATAGACAATAGACAATAAACAATAGATGCAGGAGTAGGCCATTCGGCACTTCGAGCCAGCACCGCCATTCAATGTGATCATGGCTGATCATCCCCAATCAGTACCCCATTCCTGCCTTCTCCCCATATCCCCTGACTTCGCTATCTTTAAGAGCCCTATCTAGCTCTCTCTTGAAAGTATCCAGAGAACCGGCCTCCACCGCCCTCTGAGGCAGAGAATTCCTCAGACTCACAACTCTCTGTGAGAAAAAGTGTTTCCTTGTCTCCGTTCTAAATGGCTTACCCCTTATTCTTATACTGTGGCCCCTGGTTCTTGACTCCCCCAACATCGGGAACATGTTTCCTGCCTCTAGCGTGTCCAAACCCTTAACAATCTTATATGTTTCAATAAGATACCCTCTCATCCTTCTAAACACCAGAATGTACAAGCCCAGCCATTCCATTCTCTCAGCATATGACAGTCCCGCCATCCCGGGAATTAACCTTGGAAACCTACGCTGCACTCCCTCAATAGCAAGAATTATAGTCCTTGCTCAAATTAAGAGAACAAAACTGCAAACAATACTCCAGGTGTGGTCTCACTAGGGCCCTGTACAACTGCAGAAGGACCTCTTTGCTCCTATACTTGACTCCTCTTGTTTTAAAGGCCAACATGCCATTCGCTTTCTTCACTGCCTGTTGTACCTGCATGCTTACTTTCATAGACTGATGAACAAGGACCCCCAGATCCCATTGTACTTCCCCTTTTCCCAACTTGACGCCATTTAGATAGTAATCTGCCTTCCTGTTTTTGCTACCAAAGTGGCCAACGATGGCTGCCACGGTTTACTGCTCCTTGCTGTTTTGTATATGTTTGTTCGTTTGTGTCGTCTGTGAAAACCCTACAAAGATTACTTTCACAAGAGAGGTACTCATAAACATCGGACATACGGTACTTCCAAACATCGTTCCGGATTTCTCTCACTCGCTGGATTATTTGGACATACTCGTCGGCGGGGCTGTGGCTGCGTTCAAGGTCTTGAGACGTAGGAGGACCCATGGGAGGCGCTCTGGAGCACTCACCCGACTCCGGCGACGAGGATCACGCACACCACTCCTGAGCATATTTCTGGCAAACGTACGTTCTCTCAATAACAAAGTGGACAAGCTGCATCTCCTGCACCAGAGAAACAAGGACTTCTCTCAAGCCGCTGCCTGTGCTTCACCGAGACCTGGCCTTGTGAGTGGACCCCGGAGAGCGCAACTTCCTGGCTTCCAACTTCACAGAGCGAATTGCGAAGCAGAGGCAGCAGGGAAATCAAGAGGCGGTGGAATATGTTTCTATACCAACCAGGACTGGTGCAGCGACATCACGGTACTGTCAAATTTCTGCTCTCCCAACCTAGAGTCCCTCTTTATAAACTGCAAACCCTTCTACTCGCCGAGGGAATTTAACTCTTTTCTCACTGGAGTTCACATCCCCCCCCCCCCCCCCCCCCCCCCTCAAGCCTGCGTATGTGAGGCACAAACACAACTCGCTGATCAGGTCATTTTTTGGGGGGACTTTAGCAAAGCTAACCTCAACCATGACCTTCCAAAATACAGACTTCATGTTACCTGCCCCACCAGAGGGGAGAGAATACTTGATCACTGTTAAACGGCAATCAAGAACGCATATCGCTCTATTTTCCGGGCGGGTCTGGGTCTCTTTGATCATTGTCTAGTTCACCTTATTCCGACCTACAGGCAGAAACTAAAAGCTGTTAAGCCTGTGGTCAGAACAACGAAAAGGTGGACAATCGAGGGCATTGAGAACCTACAATCCTGCTTTGACTGCACGTATTGGAATGTGTTCAGGGAAGCAACCACAAGCCTCGATGAGTATACAGACACTGTATCATCATGTGTCAGCTTTTGCGAGGCCAGTTTCATTTCAACTATGACCTGAGCATGGTTCAACAACAACACACCCTGGTTCACTGCAGAACTGCAGATGGTGGAACTAAGAAAAAGGCAGCGTGACAGGCATTGTCAGTTTGATGGTGTCTAATCTGTGTGATGGAAAGTTGGGCAAAGCAATGTCAGATAGGGATAGAGCATATATAGTAATTGGTAGGGTGATGAGGAATCTTCATAAACAGAGGGACATGGGATTCAAGTGCATCATTCTCTGAAAATGGTAACAAGATAGGGTGGTGTGGAAAGAATATGATATGTTCACATGCATGATTGGATAAAACAAAATAGAAACATAGAAAGATAGAAGCATAGAAAATAGGTGCAGGAGGATTCGGCCCTTCGAGCCAGCACCGCCATTCATTGTGGTCATGGCTGATCGTCCCCTATCAATAACCCGTGCCTGCCTTTTCCCCATATCCCTTGACTCCACTAACCCCTAGAGCTCTATCTAACTCTCCCTTAAATCCATCCAGTGACTTGGCCTCCACAGCCCTCTGTGGCAGGGAATTCCATAAATTCACAACTCTCTGGGTGAAAAAGTTTTTTCTCACCTCAGTCTTAAATGACCTCCCCTTTATTCTATTTAATATAAGTTAAGAAGTTATATTGCAACTTTGCAGAACACTTAAGAGACTTAACACTTAATACATTTAAGAGACATTTAGACAGGCACTAGAGTAAGCAAGGCGTAAAAGGTAACCAGGCTAATGTAGGCAAATGGATGTGTGCAGATGGACAAAAAGGTTGGCATGGGCATGAGGGATCAAAGTCCCCATTTCTTAGCTGTAAGACTCTATGGCTCTATAGCAGAACTGAGCCTTTCATGATGCCTTTGTGAGGCATTTGTGCATTGATGATCTCCTATATGTAGATCCCATCAATGATGGGGAGGTCAGTAGCTAAAATAGACTGGGATGCGGTCACCACTTTTTGTAATCTCATTCGTTCCTGGCGTTTGAGTTGGCAATCTAGGGCGAGCTGCAACCATGCTCTCTACTGTACACCTGTAGAAATTCAAGAGCCGTATTCTTTGACATACCGAATCTCCTCAATCTTCTAAGGTAGTAGAAGATTAATTTCCAATAACCCTTCATGTAACTGCCAGCACATGTCCTCGTGGTTAAAGGATTCTACAGTGTTTTCTCACCCTTCCGAGTAGGTCTTGCTGCATCCTGTCGTGTTCCTGTAAGAAAGAGGAAAGCCTGTCAGTGCCTGATGTGCAATATGCTCAGGTGATACACCGGTCACAGTTTAATAGCCAACAGTGAGTGTGAGCAGCGACATGTGAGTGCAGGAATAATAATAATGCCAAGTACAAAAGAGTGACAAAAGGCAGATCATTAGAAGATGAGTGTCTGGGAAATAGTGCATTGAAAAGTGGATGAGAATAGGAAGCAAAAAAAATACTCCTGCACTTGTCAGATAGAATGGTCATTAGATTTATTTCTGTAATCCACCCAGGTAGTTGGGGCAATCCTCCTGGCATTGACCTCTGTCCCTATTGCCACATCCCTCTAAACATGTGCCTGGAGTGTGTCTGACCAGCTTTAGGATACAGAACTTGTCCCTACTTTCCGTCCCTTCCACCAAGACCTCCCATTCAGTGTACAAAGGCCTGTTGCGTGCTTTCTCCCACAGTAAAACATTGGGATATTCCAAGCAAAATAACCCAATGTAACCCAGGCCCAGGTGCCTCAGCTTTAGCTAATGCTGCATGTATTGGGTATTCACAGCAATACTGGGTATTCACCCATGGGGCTTTCCTTGGTTCCTCTGGGTATTCACCCAGCGGAACCAAGGAAAAGAGAAAGCAATGCAAGATTGGCAAGCTGCATGAAATCAAATTGAAGCACATGACTTAATCATGCGTAATGAAACCAGCAAGCATTTTTTGGGGAATATCAAATGCAACCTCATCAGTTCTGTCAGCAGGAATTTTGGGTTAATACTCAAAGGATACAGATTTAAGATAATTAATTAAAAATACCTGCGAGTGAATGAGAATTATTTGTATGCAGTAAAATGTTGTGATCTAGGAGGTAGTGTATAAAACCACAAAGGGAGCTGACTTCATTCATAACATTCAAAAGTGAATTGGATAAAAACTAAGGCAAACAAAAGATGTGCAGAACTATCAGTGTTGGAAACAGAACCTTGGCTCAAAAGAAAGCAGAAGTGAGCATTAAATGGGTACAAAATGTGAAGTAATGGGGATAGAAAACACGGAGTGGTAGCTATGATAATTAAAGAGAATATTGAGAGGAGGGTAAGAATGATCACATTATAATTATCTTTAGGTTAGCTGCAGAGAATGAAAAAAGAGCATTCCTATGAAAAATAAATTAATCGGAAGAAAGCGAATTTCAATGTGATGAGACTGAACCCTGCTCTGGTAACTTGACAGGCAAAGGTGTGACAGAATAATATACTGTCTCTGAGGAAGAGATGAATCAGGTACAGTGGAGGCATATTTTCCCCTGAGGAGCAAAAAAAGAACAAATCCTAAACTGCTTGGACAGTGAAAAAGATTCAGAGGAAGTTAAAGTAAAAAATGGCTGCTTGTGTCAAGTGATGGATTGTAAATACTGACAAGTACCAGGTTTATTACTAATCAGAGGGGAAGTGAAAGTTTAAATCAGAGAGACTAAGAAATTGGTCAAGAAAAGATATGCAGCTAATATAAATGGGAATGTGTTCCTTTGGCATATAAACTGGGAAATGCTACTACATGGAGGAGTGAGGTCAATTAGAGGCACAAAGCGAACTTGCCCCTGATACCAAGGGGACACGGTGGTGTACCTGTAGAGTTGCTGCCTTACAGCGCTTGCAGTGCCGGAGACCCGGGTTCAATCCCAACTACGGGTGCTGAATGTATGGAGTTTCTACGTCCTCTTCGTGACCGCGTGAGTTGTCTCCGGGATCTTCTTCTTATGACCTTATGATCTTTAGTTTCCTCCCACACTCCAAAGACGTACAGGTTTGTAAGTTAATTGGCTTGGTATAAGTGTAAATTGTCCCTAGTGTGTGTGGGATAGTGTTGGTGTGCAGGGATCGCTGGTCGGTGCGGACTCGGTGGGCCAAAGGGCCTGTTTGCGCACTGTATCTTTAACCTAAACTAAACTAAACTAAAAAGGAATGTTAATTTAGTAATTGTGGAAGATAGGGAGAACGGTGGTTCCAAACTTATAGGGAAGGAGAGGATGGTTGAGACATTAGAATTAGAAAGTCATGGAGGCAAAGTCATACAGCAGGGAAGTAGGCCCTTAGACTGAACTCGGCGACCAAGATCTGGACTAGTTCCATTTGCCTGTGCCTCACCCTTATCAATCTAAACCTTTCCTATTCACATATCGAATGTCATTTAAATGTTGTTATTATACACACCTCCACTAGCTTCTCTGGCAGCTCATTGCATGCACCCACCACCCTCGTTGTGAAAAAGGTACCCCTCAGGTTTCCAGTAAATCCTTCCCCTCTCACCTTAAACCTTTGCCCTCTTGTTCTTGATTGTCCTGCCTGGAAAAAAGACTATGTGAATTCACCCTATCTATCACTCATTATCGTATAGACTTCTATAAGGTCATCCTTCAGCCTCCTGTTCTTCAAGAAGAAAATCTTAGCCTGCCTGACCTATAGTTCCCTATAGCACAACGCCTCGAGTCTTGGCAACATCCTCATGAATCTTCTCTGCACTCTTTCAAGCTTAATGATATCCTTCCTATAATGGAGCGACCAAAACTGAACATAATACCCCAAATGCAGCCTCACCAACATTTGTACAACTGTAACTTTTCAGCTTCTATACTCAATACTCTGCCATCATTTTCGATAGCCATCTTCACTGTCTAAGATACCACCCACTTTAGCAGCATCTGGAAACTTACTAATCTTGCGTTGTACATTCTCATCCAAATAGCTGATATAAACCACAAACCAGCAATGGGTCCAGCTGCGTTCCCTGAAGCACACCATGAGTCACAGGCCTCAAGTCCGAAATAGAACCTTGCAACATCAACATCAGTTTCTTTCCATTAGGTCAATTCTCTATCGAGTCGGCTAGCTCTCTCAGGATCCTATGCAATCTAGTCTTCCAGAGCAACCTACCATGCGGAACCTTATCAAAGGCCTTGCTGAATTCCATATAGACAACATCTATGGCTATTCCTTTGTCCAACTGTTTGGTTATTTCTTCAAAAAACTCAATCAGATTTGGAAAGACACATTAAAAATTAATAACATGGAGGTTTTGGAGTCATGGGGTCGTACACCACAGAAACATGCCCTCAGCCCAACTTGTCCATGCCAACTAAGATGCCCCATTCAAGCTAGTCCCATTTACTTGTGCCCATATCCCTCTAAACCTTTTCTATCCAAATACCTGCCCAGATTTATTTTAAATGATTACAGGTGCTGTCTGTACAAAGTTTGTACATTCTCCTTGAGACCGCATAGGTTTTCGTCGGGTGCTCCAGTTTCCTCCCCTTCTCCAAAGGCGTACAGGTTTGTACGTTAAATGGCTTCTGTAAGTTGTAAATTGTCCCTAGTGTGTAGGATAGCTGGTCGGCACAGACTTGGTGGGCCAAAGGGCATGTTTTCTAAATGCAAAAAACTGGCAAAATGTTTAAATACATATTTTGAGCATTTGGGTGCAAAATAAGTGTGCATTGTTAAATTCATTTCTTTGACCACATTTGGCCTTCTGGTCAGCTATGTGATTTAATAGCAGCTCCAAGTCAGAATGTTACTGATATAGATATTGCTTGAATGTTTAGAACATTCTGCAATGTAGCTTGCAGGAGGGATTATGTATCAAAGAGGTTCTGTGCCAGCTTCTGAGGACAGGAGAATGAGCAGACAAGTGAATCACCGAGCAATTGGCAATTCCTCTCATCTCCAGCTGCAAGGCATCGGAGTAAGTTTCCTTCCTTTGGTCGTTCCCTTCATCACATTCTCGCAGATTAAAAATTGCTGCTGTCCCTCCTTCGATGTGCAGACCTCCAGATGTGGCAAGGCTGTACACTGCGCAGCAAACCACAATGATGGAGAGGACTTGTGTGGAGCGTGTTGTAGAGGTTCCCCAAACCTGTTGACACACAAACCTCCCCTGAACATCCCAATTTAACACTCAGTAATGACCATGGTCTCCTGGGAAGTGTGCATCAGTTGTTCAGTACCGAGGGGTTGTGGAGGGAGATCATGAAATCAAACTGAAAATGCTTATTTCCCCACATCAACATTTCTTTAGGATGATTCAATATTCATGATTGCTGAAGGGATAGTTTTTTTATAATACTCTCCAAACTTTAATTGCAATGAGTAACAATTTATAAAATTCAAGAAGTCAGAACTACTGTCATTTAAAGTGTACACACACAGAATTAAAAATTAGTAATTTAATAGGGATGTTACTGATTCATAGTCATATTGCGTGGAAACAGGCTCTTCGGCCCAATTTCTCCACACTGACCAGCATGCCACATCTGAACTAATCCCACTTGCCTGCTTTTGGCCCAAATAGCTCTAAACCTACCCTATCCATGTACCTGTCTAAACGTTTAAATGTTGCGAAAGTACCTGCCTCAACTACCTCCTCCAACAGCTCGTTCCATACACCCACCACTCTTTGTGTTAAAAAGTTACCCTTCAGGTTATGTTCCCATTAAATCTTTCCCCATTCACAAGAACTAGTGGATATAGGTTTAACGATTCTCAATTTGATATGATTTTCCCTGCCAATGAAATTTTAATACAATCTTGGATAACATTGGAAATTTTCTCTGAAGTATCAACATTAAGCTGTCAAACAATCCATTTTACACTTAGGCCAACACAGCACTTCAGTTAATAATTTCAGCAATCTAATCCTGCAAGGGTTTAGATTTTGATAAATACATGTCAAGAGACCTGACAAACTGGTCAAAAAATTACGGTAGCTCAAGAAATGTTCCTTATGTTATCCAATTCAAATTGGAAATTAGTATTATTCTAACAACCTTTGATTCAGATATCTCTAAACCAATGGGCAGTGTTTATTGAAGCTTTGGTCAATTTATTTTTGGTCACTAATGGAATTAAAAATCCTGGGAATGAGACAAAATAAATGTGCAGCTGATTGTAGCAAATCATCCATGATCTTATTAAAAGATGGTGCAGACTCATAAGGCAAATTTGCTGTTATGTATTTGAGATATGTCTGCAGGTAAATATGTAACTAACTAAAATATGCTTGTAATGTGGTAGTGTAATTGTATGTGTCATGTAAGCATACATGGTTTAGTTGTAGGCTTTCAATAAAGTATTAAGACAATTTAAGTTCCTGGTGTCCCGAGTTTATTTGATGCATTATTCACTGGGTCCTCAATAGTGACACACTAATTCATGCACGTGGCTCTGTAGTATTCTTTTTCTAATGATATCTGAGCCCATTTTCTTGGATACCGTATCTGAGGAAGGGTGTGCTGGCCCTGGAGAGGGTCCTGAG
Organism: Raja brachyura; assembly: GCA_963514005.1. The sequence continues at coordinate 69,718,367 of OY740783.1, read as the reverse complement.
GAGAATTACAAGAAGGATCCCAGGAATGCGTGGGTTAACATATGCTGAGCATTTGACGGCACAAGGCCTGTACTCACTGGAGTTTAGAAGAATGAGGGGGGACCTCATTGAAACTTACGGAATAGTGAAAGGCTTGGATTGAGTGGATGTGGAGAGGATGTGTCCACTAGTGGGAGAGTCTAAATACTAGGACTAGAGGTGAAAACTTCAGAATTAAAGGAAATTCCTTTAAGAAGGAGATAAGGAGGAATTTATTTCGTCAGAGGGTGATGTATCTGTGGAATTCCTTACTACAGAAGGCTGTGGGTGGGGAAGGAATGAGAGTCAAAGTCAAAGTCAAAAGAGTTTATTGTCATGTGTCCCTAACAGGACAATGAAATTCTTGCTATGCTTCAGCACAACAGAACATAGTAGGCATTGACTACAAAACAGATCAGTGTGTCCATATACCATTATATACGTGAATACACACATGGATAAATAAATTGATCAAATAACAGATAAAGTGGTATTAATGTTCTGAGTTTCGTCCGAGCCAAGTTTAATAGCCTGATGGCTGTGGGGAAGTAGCTATTCCTGAACCTGGTCATTGCAGTCTTCAGGCTCCTGTACCTTCTACCTGAAGGTAGCAGGGAGATGAGTGTGTGGCCAGGATGGCGTGGGTCCTTGATGATGCTGCCAGCCTTTTTGAGGCAGCGACTGCGATAGGTCCCCTCGATGGATGGGAGGTCAGAGCTGATGATGGACTGGGCAGTGTTTACTACTTTTTGTAGTCTTTTCCTCTCCAGGGCGCTCAAGTTGCCGAACCAAGCCACAAAGCAACTGGTCAGCATGCTCTCTACTGTGCACCTGTAGAAGTTAGAGAGAATCCTCCTTGACAAACCGACTCTCCGTAATCTTCTCAGGAAGTAGAGGCGCTGATGAGCTTTCTTAATAATTGCATCAGTGTTCTCGGACCAGGAAAGATCTTCAGAGATTTGCACGCCCAGGAATTTGAAGTTCTTGACCCTTTCAACCATCGATCCATTGATATAAACAAGACTGTGGGTCCCCATCCTACTCCTTCCAAAGTCCACAATCAGTTCCTTGGTTTTGCTGGTGTTGAGGGCCAGGTTTGAGGTGCTGGCACCATATGGACAATCGCTCGATCTCTCTTTTATACTTTGACTCATCCCGAACAGTGATACATCCCACAACAGTGGTGACGTTAGCGAACTTGATGATGGAATTCGCACTATGACCAGCCACGCTGTCATGAGTATAGAGAGAGTACAGCAGGGGGCTGAGCACACAGCCTTGTGGTGCTCCCGTGCTAATTGTTATCGACTCTGACACATTTCCACCAATACGAACAAATTGTGGTCTGGGAATGAGGAAGTCGAGGATCCAATTGCAGAGGGATGTGCAGAGACCCAGTTCTGCGAGTTTGGTAACCAGCTTGGAGGGGATGATTGTGTTAAATGCTGAGCTGTAATCAATGAATAACAGCCTGACATATGAGATTTTGTTGTCCGTGGTCCAGAGCGGAGTGGAGGGCCAGCGAGATTGCATCTACCATCGATCTATTGTGGCGGTAAGTGAACTGCAGTGGGTCCAGGGAGAGGGAATGTCAGGATTGCTTGAAGTTAGATAAATCAATATTCACACCACTGGGTTGTAGACTGCCCAAGCGACATATGAGATGCTGTTCCTCACATTTGCGATTAGCTTCACTTTGACAATGGAGGCTTAGAACAGAAAGGTCAGTGTGGGTATGGGAAAGGGAATTAAAGTGCTTAGCAACCAGGTCATTGGGTAGTTCCAGGCGGACTGAGCGAAGGTGTTCAGCGAAACGATCGCCCAGTCTACGTTTGGTCTAGCCGATGTATAAGAGCCTACATCTTGAACAAAATCTTTATATTTTATTAGATACTATCTTAAATGGCTTGAATTTTCAAGAAACAGTAAAGGAATGCCTTGTGTATACATGAAGCATCCTGGATTCATTAACACAGATTTACAGCTTGGTCATTCAAAAACATCTGTGGTTTAATTGGCTGAGAAAGCTTGTTAGCTTAGCCACTTTCCAGCATCACAGCAAGTACAGTGTCTGAACTCTATTTTAAGAGGGACATTTGTATGATAAGTTTCCACTTTAAGGGTACTTGCACTGCTAATCTTAAAGGCATGTGTTGTATAATTCATGGGACATCACCTGCATCACTTTCACTTCCTGCAGTTATTCTGAATTTCAAAACTCTACAGCTAGCCCCCTCTGACATGTTCCTCAAAATTATATTATCACCTTCCTAAATCTGCAACCAGCACAAAATCAGAGCAGTTTGTTTATATTCCATACTTATTCAGACATCAGATTTCTTAATTTTAGTACAGGATATCTGCTGCTGGTCTGTAGTGTGAAAACAGCAGGATAAAATGTTACCTCTGACTTAGGCTGATGGCTTTATGAATACAATATTTGCACTCTTGCTGGTGCTCTGCACTGACATCCCCCTGGTGATATACCTTGAACAGTTCAACAGGAGGCACAAAGTGCTGGAGTAACTCAGCGGATTAGGCAGAAACCCTGGAGAACACGGATAGGTGGTGTTTCAGGTCAGGACCCTTCTTCAGACCTTCAGATCTTCAGCCCTTCTGATGAAGGGTCCCAACTCGAAACATCACCTATCCATGTTCTCCAGGGATGCTGCCCATCCTGCTGAGTTATTCCAACGTTTGTGTCATTTTTTGTACAACAATCATCTGCAGTTACATAGCAACATAGAAACATAGAAAATAGGTGCAGGAGGAGGCCATTCGGCCATTCCAGCCATCACCGCCATTCATTGTGATCATGGCTGATCACCCGCTATCAATAACCCGTGCCTGCCTTCTCCCCATATCCCTTGACTCCACTAGCCCCATAGAGCTCTATCCAACTCTCTCTTAAATCCCTTGTTTCTACTGTACAATTGTTCCTTGCTTCAACAGTACAAATGGAGATAGTGATGTTCTAGCAGGAAAACAAGAACAATTCTTAACAATATGGTCACCTTTTATTGATTTGTTACAAGTATAATATGGTGCAGCATAATCCTAGTAAGTTATTGTTTTGGAACTAGGTGATGGGTGTGAATCGTTATGAGTTAGGCACATTCCCTTTCTTTTTTGTTTAGCTCTACCTTCTTTGGATTTTTTACTTATTTTGTTTCCCTTCTTAAGGCGCTTTTCTCTTTGGGGCCTTGTTTTCTTTTCTTTTTTCTTTTTCTTTTTGTTTTTCACATTCTCAAACACGCAGTCTACTAAACCATCATCACTCACCTAACACCAACCACTGCGGACTACACTTCACCACTATTCTCATTTTTCTCTTCTTTCTCTTTTCTTTTTCTCTATTATACGTTAAAGTGCATAAAAGGAAAAAAAAGAGAAGTTGTACACACAATGTATTATGTTGCATATCATGATTAAGATGTATGTACGATGCTTCTAATAACAAAATATATAAATAAAAAATAAATAAAAAATAAAAAAACAAATGGAGATAGTGAACGACTTCGGGAAGCAAAGTGGAACACACACCGCGGTTTGCATTAACAGCGCCAAAGTAGAAATGATTGAAAGCTTCAAATTCTTTGAGTAAATATCACCAACTTGTCCTGGACCACCTATATTGAACCAATGGCCAAGAAAGCACAGCAGCGCCTCTAATTCCTTAGAAGGCTTAGGGAAGTTCGGCATGTTCCCTTCAATACTCACCAGTTGTCGAAACAGATGTGCTGTAGAAAGCATTTTATCGAAGTACATCACAGCTTGGTTTAGGAACTGCTTCTTCCCAGCTGTTATCAGGCAACTGAACCTATCAACTGCAGGAGAGCAGTCCTGAGCTACTATCTACCTCAATGGAGACTCTTGGATTATCTTTAATTGGACTTTACTGGACTTTATCTTGCACTAAACGTTATCCATGTTATTCCCTTTATCATGTTTCTGTACACTGTGGATGGTCCGATTGTAATTCCACTGACTGGTTAGGACACAACAAAACCTTCTCACCATACGTGTGACATTAAGCTAAACTTAAACTCAAACTAAAAAGATGTGATCTATTTGCTATGAGCTTCTCATGTAGATCCAAAACCCCAGGATACGCAGCAGTGCATCAGAAATAGGGTGTCAGATATTTTATTGTTATTTTATCACTCCTACTCTGTTCTTGAAGCAGGAAATTATATTTCTGCATGGTGTTACTTCTGCTATTTTGGTAATGAATCAAATTATGCTCTGCCATCCTCAGATATGTATGGGTAAGTGATGTCTGGGTAAGTGCCAGATTATCTGACAGTCTGTCAATGTAGTTTCAGAGAAAGTATTGGGTTGGAGATGAGGGAAGTAGGCCTGAAGGAAAGTGCACATTCAGACAAATAACTAATAAGGAAGTTCATTTAAAAGGGATGTCCCAAACTACTTTACAGCCAATTAAGTGGGATTATCATCTATAATGTTGATGATAATAGAATCATAGAGAACATAAACACATCCTCTGGCCCATATCCATCTAATTTTTCCCTATCCATGTACCTGTCCAAATGTATTTTAAATGTTGCTATTGTACCTGCCTCAACTACTTCCTCCGACAACTTGTTCCATATACCCACCATCCTCTGTGTGAAAATATTACTCCTCAGGTCCTACCTTTCCCTTCTCACCTTAAATCCATGTCCTCTTGTTCTTCCTTCCCCATGCCTTGCGTAAAACTATGTACATTCACACTCTCTCTTGCCCTCATGATTTTATACACCTCTATATCATCACCTTTAGTCTCATGCGCTCAAAGGAATAAAGTCCTAGCCGGTCCAATCTCTCCCAGTAGCTCAGGTTAAGTCCTGGCAACATCCTTGTAAATCTTCTCTGTACCCTTTCCAGCCTCATGTCATCTTAATGGTAGGGTGACCAAAACTGAACACAGTACTCCAAATGCCGTCTCACCAACGTTTTGTACAACTGTAACGTAATGTCCCAACTTCTGTACTCAGTTGCCTTACTGATGAAGGTTGACATGCTAAAAGCCTTCTTCAGCACCTTATCAACCTGCAACATCACTTTCATGGAATGATGTACTTGTGGACCCATATCCCTCTGCTCCACAACACTCCCTAGGGTACTACTGTTCACTCTGAAGACCCTGTGCTGCTTCTGCTTCCCAAAATGCAAAACCTTACACTGACCTGAATGAACTTCTTTTAACCATTCCTCAGCCCACTTACCCAGCTGACCAAGAATTTGCTGTTATTTTTGATAAACATCTTCAATGTCTGCGATACAACCTATTTATGTGATTTGTAAACTTACTAATCATGCCTTATATGTTCTCCTTCAAATTGTTGATATAGGTAACAAATAGCACCAGCCTCTGCTTCCTACAATGAAGCCAGTTCTCTATCCAAACTGGGTTATCAAACCCGCCGACAAGGGAAGTGCCGTGGTAGTCTGGCACGTCGATCTCTACAAAGCTGAGGCAACGCGCCAACTCTCGGACCCCTCCTCCTACTTACCCCTGGACCATGACCCCACTGACGAGCACCAGGCCACCATCTCTAGCACCATCACCGACTTCATCAACTCCGGCTCCCTGCACCCCCGAGCCACCAACCTCATCGTTCCCCAGCCCCGCATGGCCCAATTTTACCTTCTCCCCAAAATCCACAAACCTGACTGCCCCGATAGACCCATTGTCTCTGCCTGTTCATGCCCCACCTAACTCATTTCCACATACCTTAACTACATTCTATCTTGGTTAAATCCATCCCACCTATGTTCAAGACACCTCAGACACTCTCCGTCGTCTCCGTGCATTCCATTCTCTAGGCCCCATCCTCTTATCTTCACCATGGACGTCCAGTCACTCTACACCTCCATCCCCCACCAGGATGGTCTCAAAGCCCTCCGGTTCTTCCTCAACCGGAGGAGCAACCTATACCCGTCCACTGATACTCTCCTCCGCCTAGCGTAGTTGGTCCTTATCCTCAATACCTTCGCGTTTGACTCTTCCCACGCGCATGGGCCCCAGCTATGCATGCCTCTTTGTCGTGTACGTTGAATAATCCTTGTTCAAGGCGTACCAGGGCCCCATCCCCGACCTTTACCTCCGCTACATTGACGACTGCTTTGGTGTCACCTCCTGCACCCACACTCAACTGACTGACTTCATCCGTTTTACCACCAACTTCCATCCGGCACTCAAATACACCTGGACCATTTCCGACACTTCCCTACCTTTCCTTGACCTCACTATCTCCATCGCAGGTGATAGACTCCTGACCGACATCCACTATAAACCCACTGACTCCCACAGCTATCTGGACTACTCTTCCTCCCACCCTGATTCCTGTAACGACTCCATTCCCTATTCCCAATTCCTCCGTCTACGCCGCATCTGCTCCCAGGATGAGGTGTTCCACACCAGGGCATCACAAATGTCCTCATTCTTCAGGGAACGGGGATTCCCCTCCACCACTATAGATGAGGCTTGCACCAGGGTCTCCTCCATACCCTGTAACACTGCCCTCTCTCCCCACCCCCCCCACTCGCACAAAGGGCAAAGTCCCCTTCGGGCTTCTCCTCCTCCTTTTTCCTTTCTTCCCCCCGCCTCCCCCCACCCCCATCAGTCTGAAGAAGGGTTTTGGCCCGAATCGTTGCCTATCTCCTTCGCTCCATAAATGCTGCTGCACCCGCTGAGTTTCTCCAGCATTTTGTGTACCCTCGATTTTCCAGCATCTGCAGTTCCTTCTTTAACTCTCTATCCAGTTAGCTAGCTCTCCCTTGATCCCATGCGATCTAACCTTTGAGAGCAGCCTACCATTCAGAACTTAATCAAAGGTCTTGCTGAAGTTCATATAGGCTACGGCTCTGCCCTCATCAATCTTCTTGGTTGCTTCTTCAAAAGCTGAATCAAATGTGTGAGGCACGGTCTCCAATGCTCAAAACCATGCTGGTAATCCCTAATGAACCCTTATAGTTTCAAATGCATGTATATGTTATCTCTCAGAATCCTCTCCAGTAAGTCTCCCACCACAGACATTAGTAACCAATTTTTTCTTTGCAGTCCTTCTTGGATAGAGGCACAACAAATAATGACTAGAGAGCCTCTCTTCGCGATGTTGAGTGAGGAATACATTTTCGCCAAATAACCAATAACTTCCCTGTTCCTCTTTGTAAATAGAATCACGGGATCTTTTACACAATCTAGTGAGGAGAATGAACTCCAGTTTAATTTTTCATTATTGGATGGAAAGTGAGTGTTTATTTTATTTATTTATTCAGAAATCATTGGCAGAACATTGTCCTTCTCGGATTACTTTTGGACCAAATTGTTTCAGTGGGCACTGAGAGGCAACTGCATTGCTGTGAATTTGGACTCCCGCCCACAGCAGTGCATTAGTGAATCAGATTGTTTTTAGAGCATTCCATTAGTTTCATAGCAATCTTTACTCCTGCAATCGTATTAATTCCAAGTTCAACTCTGCTGAACTCTGTTGTTTTTGAGATCAGTTGGCCAAACCTTTGGGTTACCAGTCGAGTGACATAACCGGTCTGAAGAAGGATCTTGACCCAAAATGTCACCCATTCCTCTCCAGAGATGCTGCCTGTCCCGCTGAGTTACTCCAGCTTTTTGTGTCTATATGTGGTTTAAACCAGCATCTGTAGTTCCTTCTTACACATTGCTTTGGAACCCACAGGTTCGTCCTTTTGGACCAGTCCTGTGAAGCTTTTTATCGTAAGACTTACCCCACAGGACCTGTAGTGGACTGGAAATTATGCAGATCGACTGAGATGATTTTCCAAAATGCCCGCTGGAAATATGCTACTGATCTCTAACCTTGTAAATTCAACAATGCCCAGTTTAGAAGCATTCTGTAGGTCAAAAAATAGTGATGTGAAAGCATCAGAATTGGACTCACATCCAGAGGTTTATGTGCACCTCCTCTAACCTCATCTGTTGCATCTGGTGTTTGCGATGTGGCCTCCTCTGTGGCCTGGGGTTCTGCTCTCGATCCCACTCCCCACAGACAGAATAAGGATAGAGTTCCCCAGGTCCTCACCTTTCACATCACCATGTACACAGTGAGTTATAGGGGCTGATTCTGGGCTGATTGACGATGTACAAGTTCAATTCCACACCAGGAATACTTGTTATTAAATATGAGCCCATGGCTCTACAAGCAGTTGAAGAAAGTATGTTGGCAGTGCACCATCGTTTTGGTCTCCTTTTATCTTGCGTCGAATGAACAGGTGTAGTAAGTGGATTACGCCCCGAGTTACAGATTTCTCATTCATGTAAACTCTTGTCACATCCTTGCTCCAAATCGAATGTTCAGCATTTGCAGTGAGTTGTGTGACTTCACAGTGGGCTCTCAGTGGCACAACCAGTGGAGCTCCTGTTTCAAAGCTCCAGGAAATTGGATGTAATGCTGATCATGGATGCTGCCTATGTGGAGTTTGCACATTATCTCAATAATTGCATTGGTTTCCCTGGGATAATCCAGTTTCCTCCCACATCCCAAAGATGTTGCATTTGCAGGTTAATTGGCCACAGTATATTGTTCTTAGTGTGTAGGCGAGTGGAAGGATTTGGGGTTAGATGGACCTTTGGCCCATTTCCCTCTAAACTTTTCCTATTCCTGCAACAGTTCAAATGTATTTTAAATGGTGTTATTGTATCCACCTCAGCTTGTTCCTTACTCCCTAATCATGGACAAAAATGAGTGTGCATTCATTTTTTTCCTGGATTTTATACACCTCTATTAGATGACCCCCTCAGTCTAATACACCCCAATGAATATAGTCCTAACCTGCCCATCCTCTCCCTCAAGCCCTAGCAACATCCTTCTAAATCTTCTCTGCACACATTCCAGCTTAATGGTATATTTCCTGTTGCAGGGTGACCAAATCTAAACACGATACTTTCAGTATGGATTCACCAAATAAGAGGCCGAAGGCCTCATTTAATTAAAAATAGTATTATGTTATACCTTGCTATTATGAATTTATTAAATTGGTTGAGCTCAATTTCCATTCACCATTGTCACAACAAAATACCAGATGTTTGGATCTCTGATTATCAGCCAAGTAATGGGTTCCTGGAAAATCTCAACCAGGGATTCAGAGCTGGTTTGCCTCCAGCTCAATGCTTCCACCTGATGGTTTCACTGAGATTGAGAACAGATTTCACTGCAAATTGCAATGCTAAACTCATATCTAGTCTTTATGAATAAAACTTTGGGGCTGATATTCTGTCACCAATGGTTTCAGCATTTCTTCAACTACAAATCCATTCATAGCGAAAGGATTTGAGTATAGGAGCAGGGAGGTTCTACTGCAGTTGTACAGGGATTTGGTGAGACCACACCTGGAGTATTGCGACAGTTTTGGTCTCCAAATATGAGGAAAGACGTTCTTGCCATAGAGGGGGTACAGAGAAGGTTCACCGGACTGATTCCTGGGATGTCAGGACTTTCATATGAAGAAAGACTGGATAGACTCGGCTTGTACTCACTGGAATTTAGAAGATTGAGGGGGGATCTTATAGAAACTTACAAAATTCTTAAGGGGTTGGACAGGCTAGATGCAGGAAGATTGCTCCCGACGTTGGGGAGGTCCAGAACAAGGGGTCACAGTCTAAGGATTAGGGGAAATTCCTTTAGGACCGAGATGAGGAAAATATTTTTCACACAGAGAGTGGTGAGTCTCTGGAATTCTCTGCCACAGAAGGTAGTTGAGGCCAGTTCATTGGCTATATTTAAGAGGGAGTTAGATCAGGGGGTGTGGAGAGAAGGCAGGTACCGGATACTGAGTTGGATGATCAGCCATGATCATATTGAATGGCAGTGCAGGCTCGAAGGGCCGAATGGCCTACTCCTGCACCTATTTTCTATGCTTCTATGTTTCTAATATGAAAATCATACAGAAACAAAGAACTGCAGATGCTGGTTTAGAAACATAGAAACATAGAAAGTAGGTGCAGGAGTAGGCCATTCGGCCCTTCGAGCCAGCACCGCCATTTAATATGATCATGGCTGATCATCCAGAATCTGTACCTGTTCCTGCTTTTCCCCCGTATCCCTTGATTCCATTAACCATAAGAGCTATATCTAACTCTCTCTTGACTATATCCAGTGAATTGGCCTCCACTGCCTTCTGTAGTAAAGAACTCCACAGATTCATATCTCTCTGGCTGAAAAGGTTGTTCCTCATCTCAGTGATAAATGGCCTACCCCTTATTCTTAAATTCTGACACTTCGCTCTGGACTCCCCATACATGGGGAACATTTTCCTGCAATACCAAAAGTTTTGGTGGTGTTTTGTGTCAGAATCCTTCTCCAGACTCGGAGAAAAAGGATGAGTGATCTTTTGGGTCGGGTCCCTTCATCTAATAGTCTAAATTATATGATGGTGATAGACATCTACAGCATGGCAACAGGCCCTTCAGCCTAACATGTCCATGCCCACATTGTTGCTTAAAGGGCCTAGTGCCTGTGCCTGGCCCATATCCCTCCAAACCTTTCCTATCCATGTAACTGTCTAAGTGTATTTTAACTGTTGTAATTGTACCCGCCTCTATCATTTTCTCTGGCAGCCTGGTTACTCCAGCTTTTTATGGGTGTACCACCCTCTGTGTGAAAAGGTTTCCCCTCAGGTCCCATTTAAATTTTTCCCTAATTAGATTCAATATATGTTCTCTAGTTTTTGACTCCCTACCATGATAAAAAAAAGTGACATGGCTATTCATCTCATTGATGCCCTCGTGATTTTATGCACCTCTATAAAGTCACCCCATGGTCCAGAGAAGAAAATATCTAGCCTGTCCAGTCCCTCCTTATAGTTCAAACTACCTACACCCAGTAGATAGACACAAAAAGCTATTCCTTCTCTCCAGAGATGCTGCCTGTCCCGCTAAGTTACTCCAGCTCATTGTGCCTATCTTCGGTTTCAACAAGCATCTGCAGTTCCTTCCTACACCTTTGGACCCAGTAATATCCTTGTAAATCTTTTACGCATCTTGTTCCGTTTAATTACATTATTTCTATAGCAAGGGAACCAGAACTGTACACAGTACTCCAAATGTGGCAGTGCAAATGTCTTTGACATCTTGCAAGATTTTGCCAGATGTTTTTAATTTAGTTTAGAGATACAGTATGGAAACAGGCCCTTTGGATTCTTGAGTCCATACTGACCATCGACCATTCAATATATGCTCTCTGGTTTTTGACTCCCTTACAATGGATATTCAACTTATCTATGCTTTTCACATTTTTCATACCTCTGTAAGGTCACTGCATAGTCAAGAGAAAAAAAGATCATGCCTATGCAACCTCTCCTGCCTCTTCCTATAGTTCAAACCATCTAGATCCAGTAACAAACTTGTAAATCTTTTATGCATCCTCTTCAGTTAGTGTAGATGGGGACTTAATGATCAGCACTATTATGGAGGGCTGAATGGACAATTTCTGTGCTGTATGATTCTGTGCCAGTGACAATCCATTGTAAAGTAAAGAGAAATACAAACTAGAATCCACCCTCCTTGGACATTAGGGTTAAGTCACTAGAAGCCAGGACCTTAGTAACATAGAAATATAGAAACATAGAAAATAGGAGCAGGAATAGGCCATTCGGTCCTTCAAACCAGCACCACCATTCAATATGATCATCGCTGATCATCCTGAATCTGTACCCCGTTCCTGCTTTCCCATATCCCTTGATTCCTTTAGCCCTAAGAGCTATATCCAAACTCTCTTGAATACATCCAGTGAATTTGCCTCTACTGCCTTCTGTGGCAGACAATTCCAGATTCACAACTCTCTGGGTAAAAAAGGTTTTCGTCATCTCAGCCCCAAATAGCCTACCCCTTATTCTTAAACAGTGACCCCTGGTTCTGGACTCCCCCAACATCGGGACCATTTTTTCTGCATCCAGCATATCTAATCCCTTAAGAATTGTATATGTTTCTATTACACCCTAAATTCCAGTGAATATAAGCTCAGTAGATCCAGTAGAACCTTCAATGTGAATCTTACCATAGTATCTGAAAAGTTTAAATTCAAATAATAAAGTAAATCTGGAATACAAAAGAAAAGATTAGTGTGGGTGATGATGACCATTAAAACAACAGATTGCCATTAAAATCCCACCTAGTTCACTCATGTTTTTTTCAGAGAAGGAAATTTGTCATCCTTATCAAATCTGGCCGTTATGTGACTTCAAACACACCAATGTGTCAAGAGTTAAGAGTGTTTAATTATTGTATGCACAAACAGCAGAGCAATTGAATTCTTACTTAAAGCAGTATAACAGGTTTGTAAACAGTATACACATAAATAATATATATATATATATATTTAAACAATAAAGTGATAACCCCAATACTAGTACAAAAAAAATAAGGTCCTTAATATAACCAAAGACAGTTTATAGTTGAGGTTAGTGTTGGGTACTATTCAGAAGCCTGATGGTTGTTAGGAAGAAGAAGCTATTCGTGAACAGGTGGTCACCGTTTTCTGAATCCTATACCTTATTCCTGGTGGTAGGAGCGAAATGAGAGAATGGCCAAGGTGGTGTGGATCTTTGATGATACTGGCTGTCTTTTTGAGGCATCGCGCCTCCTAGATCTGTTCGATGTTGGGTAGCTCAGTATTTGTGGTGGATCAGGCAGTGTCTACCACTCTCTGTAATCTTCATCATTCCTGGGTGTTTTAGTTGCCGAACAGACCATGAAGAGACCAGTCAATATGCTCTCTACCATAAACCTGTATAAGAGGGTATTTGTCGACATGCCAAATCTTTGAATACCGTATATGGTTGCTTCTTGATTGGCAAATCACTAAGTACAGGAGGAGAGGAGAGCGACAAGTGTAGTATCTCTTGCGGTTGCAAGGGAAAATGCCCGGGGAGGGGATGGTGTGGGAGGGAAGGGAAGAATTAACCAGGGAGTTACGGAGGGAGCGGTCTTTGCGGAAAGCAGACAGGGAGGGAGATGGGAAGATGTGGCGAGTGGTGGAGTCACGTTGGAGGTGGTGAAAATGATGGAGGACTATTTGTTGTATGTGATGGCTAGTGGGGTGATAGGGGCACTCTGTCCTTGTTACGAGTGGGGGGATGGGGAGAGAGAGCAGTATTATGGGGTATTGAAGAGACCCTGGTGAGAACCTCATCTATAGTAGGGGAGGGGAACCCCTGTTCCCTGAAGAATGAGGACATTTCCGATGCCCTGGTGCAAGAAGAAGTTAGAATAAACAATAAATGTTGAAATTGCCAAAGAATCGTGCAGCATCTAATTAGTGACAGTGACAGTACAGTGAATCCACTCTCCAGTTTAAATACATACCTAACCTTCAAGGGCCTTGGCATCTCCCTTGCCTGAATCCTAGACATTCTTATACAATATTGTTGAAATCTCCCTGTTTGAAGTCCTGTGGTAAAAGCTTATAGCAATCATCCAAAACTTCTAATGCATATAATTTGTATTTCTCCAGTTGCCATTACAATTTTGCTTCCTCTTTCGTCATTCTGGAATGTCATGACTACAGAGCAGTAATTGTGTTCGCTCTAATGTTTGCAGTAATATGTAGACATTAATCATTTTGCTTTTAGCCACTTTTAAAGCTCAGTTCTGCGACAATGTAAATTTTGACATTTCACTCGAATTATTTAGACATTACTGCTGCATCGTGCCTAGTCCAAAACTCCAACAATAATAGCTCTGCCGGTTCAGTTCAGGTCTATGACCTTTTGCCAGCAATGATACAGACAAAGCAGTTATAGAGCTGGGTAAAAGGGAGGAAATGAGGGAATGGTCCATGATTAAATATAGGACGAGAGATGATGAGGTGATTAAATGGTGTGACAAATGAGGCAATAATAACAGAATATCAATTTTTTTCCTGCTTTCAACTACCTGCCCCGCATTTCTTGGCTTACTCTTAATTCCTCTTTGTGCTGCTTATGTTATTCAATCCCTTGTGGCAGCATTGACTGATTGATTTGTAATTCATCGCTTGTAGCAATTTTCAGTTCATAAATTAATTCAGTTTTTTTTATTCTGCCAGTTACAGAACATGTCAAGGTTTCAGGCAGTTTATATATATTTTTTAAATAATTCAGAGCAAGTGGCCTTTGCTGACAGGATCAGCATTTGTAACTTAACTTTATAAAGTTGTTCCTCATACCATTGGCTTTTTCAGCCATTACAGAAGTAACCAAAATGATGGATCTGCAGTCACACAGGTAAGACAGTAGGTTTCCTTCCCTAAAGAAGTCAATGGATATGTTTAAGGCAGAGATTGACCGATTCTTGATTATTACTATTGGTAAATTCGGACATTTTAAATTATTAATTCATTTGTGGGATATTAGCAATGCCAGCAATTAGTCCCCATCTCTAATTGTTTCTGACTGTGCAAGGTGTTAAGGGTTCACTTCAATGGTAGGTCTGACATCAAAAGTAGGCCAGATCAGAAACAAAAAATGAAAGTATTGGAGGAACTCAACGGGCCAGGCAACATATGTGGAGGGAGATGTTTTGGGTTGGGACCTTTGCAGTAGGGAAGAGAAAGCTGTGAATGTGAGGTAGGGGTGGGACAAAGTCTGGCAAGTGATAGCTGAAGGTACACAAAAGGCAGGAGAAACTCAGCGGGTGCAGCAGCATCTAAGGAGCGAAGGAGATAGGCGACGTTTCAGGCCGAAACCCTTCTTCAGACTGGCTAGAGATCAGGGAAACGAGAGATATAGACGGTGATGTGAAGAGATAAAGAACAATGAATGAAAGATATGCAAAAAAGTATTGAAGATAAAGGAAACAGGCCATTGTAAGCTGTTTGTAGTGTGAAAATGAGAAGCTAGTGCGACTTGGGTGGGGGAGAGATAGAGAGAGAGGGAATGCCAGGGCCCGAGGGCTGAGGGAGAGGTGGGAAGGGGAGGAGGCAGCATAGGTTAACAGAATTGGGAAAATTCAATGTTTAAGCCCAGAGGATGCAGACTCCCCAAGCGGAATATGAGGTGCTGTTTCTCCAACTTGCGGTGTTGCTCACTCTGGCCGTGGAGAAGGCCCAGGACCGAGAGGTCGGATACCTAATGGGAGGGGAAGTTGAAGTGCTGAGCCACCGGGAGGTCAGGTTGGTTATTGCGGACCGAGCGGAGGTGTTCGGCGAAACGATCGCCAAGCCTCCGCTTGATCTCACCGATATAGATCAGCTGGCATTTGGAGCAACGGATGCAGTAGATGAGGTTGGAGGAGGTGCAGGTGAACCTCTGTCAGACCTGGAAGGACTGCTTGGGTCCCTGAAAGGAGTGGAGGGGGGAGGTGAAGGGTCAAGTGTAGCATCTCTTGCGGTTGCAAGGGAAAGTGCCCGGGGAAGGGGTGGAGCGGGAGGGAAGGGAAGAATTGACGAGTTGCGAAGGGAGCGGTCTTTGCGGAAGGCAGACGGGGGGGAGATGGGAAGATGTGGCGGGGTCACGTTGGAGGTGGGGAAACTGGCAGAGGACTATGTGTTGTATGTGCCGGCTGGTGGGGTGAAAGGTGAGGACTCTGTCCTTGTTGCGAGTGGGGGAATGGGGAGAGAGGGCAGTGTTACGGGGTATGGAGGAGACCCTGGTGCGAGCCTCATCTATAGTGGGGGAGGGGAATCCCCATTCTCTGAAGAATGAGGACATTTGTGATGACCTGGTGTGGAACACCTCATCCTGGGAGCAGATGCGGCGTAGACGGAGGAATTGGGAATAGGGGATGGAGTCCTTACAGGAAGCAGGGTGGGAGGAAGAGTAGTCCAGATAGCTGTGGGAGTCAGTTGGTTTGTAGTGGATGTTGATCAGGAGTGTATAACCTGCAATAGAGATGGGGAGGTCAAGGAATGGTAGGGAAATGGTCCAAGTAACCATTTCCGACAGTTCCCTACCATTCCTTGACCTGATAGCTGAATACAGGTGAGGTGCGGGGTGGGGGGAGGTAGAGATATTGATGAAATCTACAGGTGAAATTGAGACAAAAGGATGTCAGAAAAGGAAGGAAGAGGAGGAGTGCAACGTAAAACAGCGGGGAGGGATATGGGTGGAAAGGGATGGAGGAGGGGATAGAGGGGGATAAAATGGAAACGGGGCACTCAGAGAAGGGAGGGGTAGGAGATGAGCAGAAGGAGGAATGAAAAGGAACACTGTGACGGGGATGGTAGGCCAGATGAGGTAAGGTTGGCAGATTTATGTTCCAGATAGGTTCCAGATCAATGACAGCAGGCAATTAGTTTCAAGCTTATTATCACTGAAGCTATTTATTTTTTATTCCAAATGTACTTATTTACTTGAATGCAAATTCTCAGCTGTGATGGTGGCATTTGAACTGGTTTCTGATCAACGGTCCAGAACTCTGTCTGTTGGCTTAGAAACGTACTGAAGACCTTATCCAATGCATATCAACAATCAGTGCTTCAGAATAACAGGCACGGTTTGAAAGATTCAAAAACTATTAAAGTAAGTAAACATTTAGTTAAACAACACAAACATATACATAAACACTTTTTAAAATTATTTCTATATGATTGCAAATACTAATAATTTTATTTCATATGTACCTTGGGTAAAGTATATATTCCTATTTACATATTTACATATTTCATAGTAAAATATATTCAAATTTAAGTGAGCGGTGGTGCAGCGGTATAGTTGCTGCCTTACATCATTTGCAGCGCCGGAGACCCGGGTTCAATCCCGACTACGGATGCCGTCGGTACGGAGTATGCACGTTCTCCCTGTGATCACGTGGATTTTCTCCAAGATCTTGGGTTTCATCCCACACTTACAGGTTTGTAGGTTAATTGGTTTGCTATAAGTGTAAATTGTCCCTAGTGTGTGTAGGATAGTGTTGATGTGCAGGAATCGCTGGTTGGTGCGGACTTGGTGTCCCGAAGGGCCTGTTTCCGCGCTTTCTAAACTAAACTGAACCTAATTCTTCAATACAAGTGAATGTCCCCATAGATTCTGTACCTGACCAGGCCTGGCACAGAATTCCAGAGCTGAGGCCAAGTCTTTGGGTATTTTTAAAGCAGAAAATGACAAGTTCTAACTTACTAAAGGAGTCAAAAGTTACAGGGAAAAAGCAGGAGAATGGTGTTGCGACGGAAAGATAGATCACCCATAATTAATGGCGGAGTAGACTTGATGGGCTGAATGACCTAATTCTGCTTCTATCATATAATAACCTATGAGCACATCTCTCACTGTAAGTGCTGGGAATCTCGGTAAATGTTCATGGTGTGCAACAAGTAGAGCGGACTGGAAAAATTGACAGCTGGAATCTGTTAGTAAATTCCGGACTTTCGCATTTGGTCACGCCTGCATCAAAGTCCTGAACTTACCGGCTTTTACCGGCGAGTTTCAGTTTATAATTGGCCTTAGTAGATCTTGCTACGATTGCTAGGCCACTGCAAAAGCAGTTCAGAACCAACTACATTACCATGTGTGACTACAGGAAGCTTGGTCTCTGGAATGATCCTCATAAACTTCTACAGATGCATCATACAAAACGTACTGTCGGGTTGCATCACAGCTTGGTTTCGGAACAGCTCTGCCCAAGACCATAAGTAATTACAGAGAGTTGTGAACGTGGCCCAGTACATCACACAGATCAGATTCCCCACTATTGACCATTTACACTTCACGCTGCCTTGGGAAAGCAGCCAACACAATCAAAGACGTCCCAGCCCGGTCAGTCCTTCTTCTCCCCACACTGTGGGGTAGATGATACAGAAACATGAAAGTGTACACCACCAGACTCAGAAACAGCTTCTTCCCTTCTCTTATCTGGCTTCCAAAGATCCTTTAATAAGCTAGAGTGTTGTCCAATTCACTTCTACCTCATTGATGACAATGGTCTGTGTCTTTGGAACTCATGCACTAAATGCTGAGAACTATATTCTACACTCATTCCATTTGCACTACCTGGTGTACAAATGCAAATTGTACATTGTATTTATGTATAGTATTATCTGATTTGATTGCATAGCATGCAAAACAAAGTTTTTTTTAATGTATTTCAGTACTCATGACAATAATAAACTATGGGGCTGGAATCACACACAAGCCAGGAAGAGGATGGATCGCATGTATCAAAACATACTTGTGGACCTAATTGTTTTTTATGACAATCGAGAACATGTTTGCATGATCAGTAAGTTAGTGGGTGGTACAAAAGTATTATTATAGACAGCGAAGATGGTTATGAAAAATTACAAAAGGATCTTGGTCAGCTGGGAAAATGGGCTGAGGAAAAGCAACTGGATTTTAATACAGATAAGCGCAATATGTTGCATTTTGGGAAGTCAAACCAGGACAGGATCTTCACAGTGAATGGGGGGGGGGGGGGGGGGGCTCTGGGGAGTGTTGCCGAGCAGAGGGATATAAGAGTATAGGTACAAAGTTCCCTGAAAGTGATGTCAAAGGTAGATAGAGTAGATAGAGTGGTAAAGGACCCTTTTGGTACATTGACCTTCATCAGTCAGTGAAATTAGTATAGAAGTAGGGATGTTATGTTACCGTTGTACAAGATATCAGTGAGGCCACATTTGAATTTTTGTGTTCAGTTTTGGTCACCCTGCTACAGGAAAGATGTAATTAAGCTGGAAAGAGTGCAGAGAAAATTTATGATCATGTCAACAGGACTCAAAGGGCTGAGCTATGAAGAAAGGTTGAGTAGGCAAGGAATTTATTCCTTAGAGTGCAGAAGGCTGAGGGGTGATCATATGAAATCATGAAGGGAATAGGTAGGGTGCATGCAGAGATTTTTTTTGCCCAGGGTACAGGAATCAAGAACCAGAGGGTATAGGTTTAAGTTGAGTGGAGATTTAATCAGAACCCAAGGGGGAACATTTTCATTCAGATGGTGGTCGGTATATGGAATGTGCTACCTGAGGGAGTTGTTGAGGCAGGTACTATAGCAGCATTGAAAAGTCATTTGGACAGGTGTATAGATAGGAAACAGTGAAAGGGATACAGGCCAAATATGGGCAAACCGGACTAGTTTAGATGGGGTATCTTTGTTGGCATGATGTTGGGTCCAGGGGGCTGTTTCTGTGCTGTATGACTCTATGACTCTATCTGATTATTTTTCAAATGTATTGAATTCTCCAGGTGCCATGGTGTGATTTGTGTGCAGTATCTGAATGTTGAGATTAATAGAGGCCTTCATTATTAATTTGAGGAAGGTTATTCAAATTCTATCATGGCAACTCGGGAATTTAAACTCAAATGATTAATCAAACCTGGTAGGAAAAAATGCCTGCATTGGTAATGATCAGCACTTCAGAACAGCTGATGTGATTGACTTTCAAATGTCTCCTCAACCCACAAGCAATAAAGATTGGCAATAAATGCAACACCCAGACCCATGAACCAATACATTAAAAAATCATTAGTTCATCTACCATATACTGGTGTATCTACAATACCGAATTCAGCATAAAGATGTTAAGACTCATGTATATTTAGCTTTATTTCTTCTTACAAGGCAAAAGGGCGTTTAAAATTGGGGAAGTAATATGCAAACGCAATGGAACTAAACTGTTTAGTTTAGATCAGTTTAGTTTAGTTTAGTGTGAAGATACAGCACGAAAACAGGCCCTTCAGCCCACCAAGTCCGCACCGACCAGCGATCACCCCATACACTAGCACTATCCTACACAATTTAGAATGTTACCATAGCCTATTAACCTACAAACCCGTCAGTCTTTGGAGGAAACCGGAGCACCCAAAGAAAACATACGCAGTCACAGGAAGAACGTACAAAGTCTGTACAGACAGCGCTCGAGGTCATTGATCAAACCGGGGTGTCTGGCACTGTAAGGCAGCAATTCTACAAATGCGCCACTGTGCCGCCCCCTAGTTCTTTTAGAAGAGATGATAATTGATTTATGACCACAGGGACAGAAGGTTGAGTGGGAATTGTTAATAATATCAGCCGGCATAGATACAAAAAGGCAAGCTTGGCCTTCATAGTTAATTGGGTATAAAGTCAAGGACGCAGAATGTTAATCTCATGATGATAAGAATGAACTTGCAGAGAGAGCACAGAGGAGGTAGGAGAGACACCAATGTGTGTTCAGCGAAAGAGCAGGACGAAGCACTTGGATATATTTGGCCTGGTAACCAAGGGAATATCTAGAAATAGCAAAACCCCAACAACTGACTCGATAGTGGTGGCAAATAAAATCATGAACCCCTAGAGCTTGAATTGGCGCTGAGAGTAAAGTTGGCACCGTAGGGTGGTTTAAGAAGATTGGGGAGATCAGTGATGAGTCATGCAATCTTAGTCCTTGCCACCACATCCATGGTTCACAACTTCTTTTGATTGCCAGTTGTTAAAATATTAAAATATTCACTTTAGAAATCCTTTCCGTTAAAAAAATATACCCTTTGCATTCTTACCCAGCTCATAACAGGAGACTGGAGGGGAATAAGGTGCATTGAACTTGTTCAGGCAGTTCAGGATGTATTTGTTATTCAGTTTTGTTTCAGGGCAGTAATTGTCATTCGGTAGCTGGCCTTGTTCCTGTGGTTTACAGCTCACATTGCTAATGCCACAGATCAAGCTGCAATTCACAGCAAAAACACTTCTCCGGCATGTAGGCATTTGTTTTATTTATGAATCATCCCAGAGCAAAATTGCTGCCTATTTATTAAACTTTTAATGGTTTGGAAGTTTGAGGAACCGGTGACGATATTCTTTCTTCCATTGATGTTCCATCAACTTGATACTGTCAAGCTAGAAAGGGTACAGAGAAGATTCATGAGGATATTGTCAGGAATAGAGGCTGTGAGCTACAGGGAGAGGTAGAGTAGGTTGGGATTCTATTCCATGGAGCGCAGGAGGATGAGGGGTAATCTTATAGAGGTGTACAATATAATGAGAGGAATAGATCGGATAGATGCACAGAGTCTCTTGCCCAGAGTAGATGAATCTAGGGCCAGAGGTCATAGGTCCAAGGTGAAGGGGAAAAGATTTAATAGGAATTGGAGGGGTAACTTTTTCAAACAATGGATGGTGGGTGTATGGAACAAGCTGCCAGAAGCGGTCGTTGAGGCAGGGAGTATCCCAACGTTTAAGAAACAGTTAGACATGTAAATGGATAGGACAGGTATGGAGGGATATGGACCAAATTTGGGCAGGTGGAAATAGTGTAGCTAGGACATGTAGGCCGGTGTGGGCAAGTTGGGCCAAAGGGCCTGTTTCCACGATGTATCACTCCATGACTCTATGACTATTTACGTATCATTTGCAAAGATCCATGGGTCTACAGAGTCATTGGTAATGTCACTGCCCTTTGGGTTAATGTTCTTTTGGAAGATTGGAGCCAAATCTGCTCCGTCCTGCTCAAGTGCCTTTGAAAGTTAATAGGATGAGAATCCACTATTGTTCTTGAAACAGAGACCAACCCAAAATGTCACCCATCCTTTTTCTCCAGAGAAGCTGCCTGATCCACTGAGTTATTCCAGCACCTTGTGTCTATCATGGGTATAAACCAGCATCTGCAGTTCCTTTCTACGCAAAATATCTGCATTCACGGATTAACTAGTTAGTTATGCAAATATGAGTATCAGTTCTGTAGAATTCGCATTCAGCCATTCAGTCCTACGTCCCTGCTCAGTTGAAAGCTGATCTCTATCTTAACTCTAAGGTAGACAAAAATGCAAGAGAAAAATGCTGGAGAAATTCAGCGGGTGAGTTTCTCCAGCATTTTTGCCTACCTTTGATTTTTTTCAGCATCTGCATTTCTTTCTTAAGCAATCTAACTTAACTCTGCTTGCTTTCCCTATTTAGACTCTACTTCAATTCAACTGCGCTTTTTTTTAGGATCCCACCACAAAATTTTGTCTCAACCAACTATTTCACCCCTCAAGCAATGCCTGATGCTGCTCATTGAACCACACCATTATGATTTTTGTATCCTCTCTGAACTGGAGCTGAATTTCAGATCACTTATTCATTAGAAGACCAAGAAAACACACTTGGACTGTCTCTGCGGTACCTCAGCTCAACTGCTGTTGAAACACTGATCCATGCCTTAGTTGCAGTGAGACCTGGATTTTCTGACTGTTTTCAGATCTTCCAAAGTAATAGTTTTGATCAAAGGTCATTGATCTGAAACATTAACTCTGCTTCTTTTTCCACAAGTGCTGCCACTCAGTTTTCTATTATCAAAATTAACTTTATTCAGAATAAAAAATATCTACAAAACAAAAACTGCAAAATTCCCCCCAAATTCTCAGTGGCTGTACATACTTTCATTAGTGTTGTATTTGGTAGTGTTAAGGTCGTAAGATCATACGTGATAGGAGTAAAATTACACCATTCGGCCCATTAAGTCTACTCCACCATTCAATCATGGTTGATCTATCTCTCCCTCCTCACCCCGTTCTCCTGCCTTCTCCCATTAACCTTGACACCCATACTAATCAAGAATCTATCTATCTCTGCCTTAAATATATCCACTGACTTTGCCTCCACAGCCTTCTGTGGTAATGAATTCCATATATTCACCACCCTCTATCCCTCTGACAACACCCTCATCTCCTTCCTAAAAGAACCCTTTAATTCTCAGCCAATTACCTCTAGTCCTAGACTCTCCCACTAGTGGAAACATCCTCACCACATCCACTCGATCCAATCCAGTTAAACAAACTATTGTAATACCAGGCACCCTTGCTGCTCATGTGACCCCCCAAAGGAAATATCCACCACATCTCCACCACACCCAAAGTGCAGCAGCAGAAGGACCCTCAACACTGGTCCTCCCCTCAGAGCCTTGCCATTGGTTACACCAAGCTTCAGCAAGTCCCTCAGCATGTACTCCTGCAGTCTGGAGCGGGCCAGTCAGCAACATTCCCTGATGGGCATCCCTCTCTCTTCTGGGGTGAAAAGCCTTCGGGCAGATCAAAGAGTGTCTTTCATCTTGCTGATGATTTTCCAACAGCACTTGATGACAGTTTCCAAATGTGTCTCTGGGAATAGTCAGTCTGTAAATCAGAGAGTCTTCTGTTATGGAGATATTCAGGATAAAACGTGACAAGGACTCATGCATCCTTCTCCAGATTATCTTCGCAAATCCACACTCTCCTCTCTGTAGCAGCCGTCCTGAGGGCAGCGTGCACTGCCAGTATGATTCTGAGGGTGCAGGAAGGGTCTGACTGCATGAATGCTATCCAGGCTTTAAGCTGTCTAATGCCTGGTTCTGGAACTCACCTTTCTACTACTCTGTCCTCCTTTAAGATGTTAAAGGATACTAAAGTGGATGGAATGATGATGCTAAAGAGGGTGGTGTCATAGATAGTGAAGGTGGTTGACAAAAATTACAGCAGGTTCATGATCAGCGGGGCAAGTGTGCCGAGGAATGGCTAATGAAATTTAATGCAGATATGTGTGAGGTGCAGCAAACCAAGAAAAAAACCTTCATAATAAATGTTAGGGTCCTGGGGTGTGTTGTAGAGCTCAGGGATTTGGGAGTACAGTTGCATAGTTCCCTGAATGTCGCATCACAGATAGATAGGGTGGTCAAGAATTATTTTGGTACATCGGCTTTCATCAGTCCGGGTATTGAGTATAGAGTATTGGGCCATTATGTTACAGTTGTACAAAACATTGGTGAGGCTACCCTTGAAGTACTGTGTTCAGCTTTGATTATCCTGCTATAGGAAGGATGTCATTCATTTGGAAAAAGTGCAGAGACCATTTATGGGTATGTTGCAAAGACTTAAGTGGTTGAGCTATAGTGAGAGGTTGGGCAAGCTCGGACTTTATTCCTTGGAACAGGGAAGGCTGAGGGGTGATATTATAGTGTTGCATAAAATCTCAAGGGGAATAAATAAGATGAATGCACTTAATCTTTTACCCAGGGTAGGGGAGTCAAAAGCATGAGGACATATGTTTAAGGCGAGAGGGAAAAGAATTAATATGAACCTGAGGGGCAACATTTTCAGTCAGAGGGTGGTGAATACATGGAACAAACTGTCAAAGGGATTGGGACAAATACTATAAAGTGCCTGTCCCACTATGGCAACCTAATTTGCGAGTTTGCTTTCGCCACAAACTCACAGCATGGTCGACACGTGGTCTTAGGAGATCACTGGAACTCTCCTTCATGCTCGAGGAAAGTTCCCGCATATTCACGGCCTCAGTTTGGTCGAGGAAAATTTTTCAGCATGCTGAAAAAATTTCCACCAGTAAAAATTGGTCGGCATGGTTCTTTTGAACTTGTAGTGCAGTGGTAGTGGGGTCGCTATGTAGTTATAGGTAGTCGAGGTGGCCATAGGCAATCTCCTTTGCTGACCGGGCATTTTAATTGGCTCATTGGGGATAAAAAACAAAAGCACGAGTTTTCAGAACAAGAAAAAACGACTGGTAATGTTTTTTGTTTTTTTTTTAATATAGTTTTATTAGAGGTAAACAATAAATTGGCAAACACGTATTATGGTAGAAATATTTTGTGTACATCAATCATACATTATTAATATTATCAATTGAATCATTCTGCCTCTAATAGTTTTTTTTAATAGATTAAGAGTAATAAAAAAGAAAGAGAGAGAGAAAAAAAAAGAGAAAAGAAAAAAAATCATAAGGAATGGAATAATTTACCATTAATACATAATTGGAGATAAGATCAAGGAATATAGAGTATAACTTTTCATCTGATCCTGAGTCCAAGTTTCAGTTATGTTCCCCTGCCGAACCAATCTACCCTTTCAAGTAATCGATGAAAGAAAACCATATTCTAACAAAAAGTTCTTGTTTGTCCATTAAGGCAAATCTGATTCTTTCCAGGTGTAGGGTCTCCGACATTTCCATAATCCACATTTTAATTGTGGGGGTTATAGAGTCTTTCCAAAATTTTAATATTAATTTCTTCCCGATTATTATACTGTAATCTAGGAAATCCCTTTGGCTTGTTGTAAGTGTTAAACTTTGTTCTGATATTCCAAGTATTATTAGTTTTGAGTCCGGATCCAGTTTAGTATTAATAACTTCAGAAGTTATTCTAAAAATCTCAATCCAGAAATTTTTAATTTTTATACAATTATCAAAAGTATGTGTTGTTAGTCTCTAGATGCTGATATTTATCACAGATAGGAGAGACATGTGGAAAGATTCTATTCAGTTTTATTTTTGAGCAATGTAATCTGTGTAATACTTTAAATTGAATTTAAACATGTCTGGCATTTAACGAGCATTGATGTATATGTTGTAAACTTTTGCCCCAAATATCTTTCCTTATGGGTTGGCTTAATTCATTTTCCCATGTATGTCTATGTGATTCCGTCAATGGGACCTCGCTATCTAAAAGGATATTATAAATATAAGTTGTTAGTTTTTCTGTATTAGGATGCTTATTCAAACATTCATCAAGGATTTCTGGTTCCCTATTCCTATAATCTTGTGTATTTGATTTAACATAATCTCTGAGTTGTAGATATCGAAAAACATTATTTGAGTATAGTCCATAAATCTGTTGTAACTCCTGAAATGAAAGAAACGTGCCTTTCTTATAAAGATGTTCCATCTTTTTAGTTCCATAATTTTTCCATTGTGTGAAACCTTTATCCAGCATGGAAGGTTTGAATAAGGGATTGTTTACAATAGGGAGACAGAGTGGTATATTAGTAAGATTAAATGAGAATTTACCAGTTTGAAGTTTGATCTTGATTTTATGAGGAGTTACGTTGGTGATTACATGAAGAAGGCCCGCCAGGCCGCATGCGCAGCAAACTTCAAAGCAGCGGTATGAAATCATAAATAAACAACACCGAAGTAAACAGTAAGATCAGTGACTCAAGAACTACCAGATGATCTTTTATGAGAGAGGGTTGGGCGTAGTGGGCACTTAATCACCAACGTAACTCCTCATATAATCAAGATCAAACTTCAAACTGGTAAGTTCTCGTTTAATCTTACTATTTTACTTCGGAGTCACGTGAGTGATTCCGTGAAGAGTTCAAAGCTTTATGATTTCATGCCGCAGATTACAATCTCGGCATCCCACTGCATTTGATTGACTTGAAAGAGAAATAAATGCATTAGTAATAACATTGTATTCAATGTAATGATAGGGTTTATTTAACAATGTAAACAAACAACAGTACCCCTAAAAATTAGGTACTTAAAATGTCATTGGCAAACAGCCCTGGATTGACAATTGGCCAATGATAAAATTCTGAAACATCAGCTCATTTGCCCATCCGACAGCTGCTAAAATTTGGTTGAAGGACACATCCCTCCCTTTGGCTGCCAACGTAGCTGCAGCCCTAGTATAATGAGATGTAAACATACTATCTAAATGATATACTGACGTTGATGCTGACCTGGTGGAATGAGACATACAATCGTCAATGTTAATACCTGTTGCAGCCACCTTGAAATAGTCTGAACCGACCTTCTTTTGTGTAATTGTTTATTAACTAATACACATGCTGAATTCATACTTCTAAGGATTCTGGTGGCCTTGATAACATAAAAATGATACCGTGGGGTACTCGAAATGATCTTAAAAATCATGCCAGCCCTGGTCTGCTCTGCTAGTGTAGACCAGAATGTAAAATGTAATGAACAGCCAATTCCATCCAGTCCAGCCACAGCGTTTGCAATGTTTTGCCGTTGTTGTGCTGATGTAGCTAAGGATGTAGCTGGAACCCCTTGGTGAAGTAATGTTTACACATTTACAATAATCAACTGCATAATTTTGTGATGTGAGTACTTATATCAAGATCTTTTTAACAACTTGATATCTGGGTTGGACCCGACAATGTAGTTCCCTTATGTTACAGCTATAATTTCCCTATAACTGAACTAAGTCAATATCACTTAAAATGAACTGGAAATGTCAGTAATTTGTATCATATCAAATGTATCATTAATATTTAACTAACATTTCTGATCCCCTCAATAGAGATGTACTGCTTTTGTGGATGCTATCCATGCATACTGCAGTGAACACCCTCATGGCTAAATGTGACAACCTGAGGCATACGTCACTCCATTGAAAATGTGTACGTCACTAATCGTTTTACTGTGCAAAGACATTCTCCTGAACCACAATTTAAAACCGCAAGTTCTTGCTTTTTGGCATAACTGTATACCGTTGTGCCATAATGCCTGATGACGCAGGCAACATGGACGCTTGGCCAGTCTGATAGTACGAATCCAAACGATGTCTTGCTGACTATTTTAAGACCCAGCTAATGAGGAAGACTTAAAGTTAATTCCTCCTATTGACGCGAGAATGTATTTCTCCACACTGTTGTGTCACATATTTTTGCAAACAGTGAAACATGCATAAACATGACAAACATTCGATGAAGTATTGAATCATGCTTTCATCACACTTTGAGATCCAACACTTATTCTGTGTTATCATCATTCTAAACTGGATGATATACCAGTGGCAAGGAGATTAATTACAGGATATTCTTCCTAATTACCATGAGACTAACATTTGTCATCATTGTAGAGTAGCAACTTAAATTTGTACATGAAGTATATGTATATTCACTCAAAACCTTACTCAACAGTGCATTTAGTGTATATATTTAGTTGACACTAACAACTGAAGAATTGGTAACTCATGCAATCTCCACTACCTTTGAGTAGGTGATGGTATTTGGATCTTAGAGTTCTAAACATTAGTTTATAATAACTGAATTCAACCGACCACACTACTGTAGCGAAGTTCAAGTTCAATGAGTTATTGTCATGTTCAGCAATGCTGAATACTGTTACTTCATCATTGTGGCTGAAGTAGCCTCAGCAGACAATAGCACAAGGTTGAAGCAACAATTTAATTGCTACTTACACAATATCAGTTCCTTGATTTGATCAGCTGCAACACAGCTGCTATATTGACAATTACTCTTAATGAAAATAACTCAGTTTTGCAACAGATTGCTATAACCCCAATCACTTGCCACAAGGCGGAGACAATGCTAATAATAATTAAAGGTAAATCCCAATGACCAACAAACAGTTTATCCCATACTACAAAGCTTTACTGTTATAGTACAGTTATATTGTCTTTGATAACCTTTGTAATGGGATTGGTATAACATGTATCTCTTACCTTATGAATTTGTTGAAGTCAGGAATAAGTTTTTACATTCGCAAAGTTCATATGCCCGATACTCTCCATTCTTCATAATAACATGCCAATCCTGCCTTATTGCATGGGTGCTTTGCATGAGAACTTCTGCCCAATTTCCAAACCCTGGCCATAATCCAACTTACTTGGAATGCTCCGGCTGTGCCTCAACCAACTATTTTTACACTTTGTGTGTTGTACAAACAAATGTAAATATT
The DNA here is from genome assembly GCA_963514005.1 of Raja brachyura. The sequence continues at coordinate 69,690,013 of OY740783.1, read as the reverse complement.
AGAACTTGTGAACAGTGCACTACCCAAATTTTGGAAGTGCTAGACCCATTTAGTTGAGCATGATTGGAAGGTGCATGGAATTTCTGAGCTATCATGCTGCCCCGCTACTGCCGATGAGCACCTGGGGTGCGTTCTGAACGATTACTTTTGCCTGTTGGTGGCTGAATTAATTCATCTGCCAGGCTTCTTCCCCTGTAGAATAGACCTACCTGAATAACCGATTCAGCAGCTGGCTCTCGCATCCCCTTGTTGGCGTTGTTCACTGCCGGCACATATGTGCTTGAGTCTGTTCTATTGACATCTTTAGAGCCCGGAGTCATCTTGACCTTTTGCTCTTCCCTTTTCGGAAAGGGTGATTCGTAGGCAACTCTAACAGGCGCTGCCGCAGGCCGTAGGATACAAATACCGATACGAACACATTGGCCTTAACCCAATAGAATATTTTACTGGGATGGCAACTTTATTGTCAGGAAAGGTACCACTGACACGTGCCCTTCATCCCTTTGGGTATGCCCCACGGCCATACCCTAAGACTCAGCAGGATACTGACCCATCTTGGTCACTGCCTCCGAGAGGGAGACCTTTTTAGCACTGTATACAACAGTTGCTGTATTTAGGATAGTTGTTTCAACGCACTATCCAGCACCAGTGAGGGATTCATCCCCCGACTCCGTGGGCCTTGCTCCCTAGCCCCGGTGGCGAATCATCTCCCGACTCCGTGGGCGAGCAGATATACGTGAATTTGAGCAGCCCTGTTGAAGGGTAAAAATAAATCATAGCAACCTATGCTTAAACAATCATAACATTGTCAGAACATATAACAATAACTTTTTACTTTGCCTTTAGCTGTTACTTAAAGAAAAAACACTATAAAATACATACTTTTTATTATAAGGAGAAACCCTTTATAGCCCGACTCACCTGAGTCCAAATATGGCTGAATGAGTCCCAGTAATTTCTTGATTGGGGACTAACATCTGTGAGCCCACTGTCAGTGGCTCCAGCGTTGCTTCCTTTCCGTTCCAACAGCATCCCACAGGCTGGGAGCTGCTGACCCCCCTGTCAGCGACTCTGCTTAAATTTCCTGCCATTTTTAGGGCATCCCTGCAGGCTGGGGAGTCGCTAGCTGCACGGTTAGTGGCTCCTTATCTCGCAACCCGATCAATTTTGCCGGTTTATCTGCATTTGCGGTCGGACTGGAATTTCTCCACAGTCCATAACTGGCAACCTGTCGGGCTGCGAAACTGGCAGGAAAAAGCTCTGTAACAAGAGGCTTCTGCCTAAAAACCCCTGGTAAGTAAAAAAACAAACTTACCTTTCAAGTTTAACTTACCACCGGCAGGAGCTCTGTCCTGTCAGACTGGTGCTTGTGCCAATGTGGCTGACGTAATGCTGCGTATGCGCCCTGGCGGGCCTTCTTCACGGAATCACTCATGTGACACCGAAGTAAAATATCCAATTTTAAAGCCTTTTTTAATTGTTTCCAGATTCGTGTACTACTATGTATTATAAGGATTTCCCTATAGGTTTTTTTGTGCAGTTTTGTCGGTGCAAACATAATCAAACCGATATCAAAAGGTAAACAGTCCTCCTTTTCCATCCTTAACCAGTCTGGTTGTTGATCCATTTCTTCCAACCAAAAATTCATGTTTTTAATATGGACTGCCCAAAAATAAAACAGAAAATTTAGTAGAGCTAAACCTCCATTAATCTTTGATTTACATAAATATTTTTAACTTATTCTATGATTCTTATAATCCCAGATGAAACTTGTAACAGTAGAGTCGACTTTAAAAAAAAAAGATTTTGGAATATATATCGGGATTGACTGGAATAAGTACAATAATTGTGGCAAAAATATCATTTTTATAGCATTAATTCTACCAAACATTGAAATGGGAAGTGTTTTCCAATATTGAATATTCTTGTTTAGTTTATTCAGTAAAGGTGAGAAATTTGATTTGAATAAATAAGTATACGTCTTAGTTACATTAATTCCTAAATATTTAAAATTTTCCTCAACTATTTTAAAAGGTGATTGTTGTAGTGTATGTAAATTGAGTTCCGTTATTGGCATGATTTTGCTTTTATTCCAATTAATTCTATATCCTGAAAACTGACCAAATTGAGTTATTAGATATAATAAATTTTGAATACTAGTTTCTGGCTTTGTAATATATATTAATACATCATCTGCATATAAAGAGATTTTATTAATTGTGTCTTTAGTATTGTACCTATGTATTTCTGGATAAGCTCTGACACTTTCTGCGAGTGGTTGAATTGCTAGAGCGAATAATAATGGAGATAGCGGGCATCCTTGTCTACAACCTCTGGAAAGATTAAATTTAGTTGATAACACTTGGTTTGTTAGTATTCTAGCTGTTGGGTTAGAATATAAAAGTTTAACCCATGTACAGTACTTCTCTCCCAATTGACATTTTTCCATCACCGAAAATAAATATGACCATACTACCTGATCAAAGGCTTTTTCAGCATCTAGCGAAATAATTGCTAAATCTGCATTAGCAATTCTATTTGAGTATATAATATTAAATAATCATCTCAGATTGTAAAATGAGTGACGTTTTGGGATGAAACCTGCTTGGTCGGGGTGTATTAATTTGTTAATCACTAAATTCACTCTATGAGATAGGATTTTAGTTATTATTTTCTGATCAGTATTTAAGAGAGCTATTGCTCTATATGTGGCTGGGTCTTCCAGATCCTTATCAGTTTTGGGTATAAGTATTATTGTAGATTCGTTTAAAGTTTCTGGGAGTTTCTGTTAAGTATAAACGTGTTTATACAGAGTTTGTAAGCGTGGAGAAATCAGATCATAAATTTTTTTATAAAATTCAGAGCTTAGGCCATCAAGGCCTGCGGCCTTTCCATTTTCTAAAGATCTAATTGACTCTTCAATATCTTTTATCGTTATTTCAGCACCTAATAGTTCTTGCTCTTGCAAATCTAAACCTTTAAGGTTACATTTCTGTAAAAATGCTTCCATTCCTGTTGATTGTTCTGTCACTTTAGTTGAATAAAGATATTGATAGGATTGTGAAAATCTATCATGAATATCTTTAGGGCGTGTTAATATTTCTCCCTTATCTGATCAAATCTTATGAATCATTTTTTCCCCGTCCAATTTATGACGCTGATGTGTTAATAGTTTTTGTAGTTTATCACCGAATACAAAATTTAATTGTTTTGTATAGAAACATAGAAACATAGAAAAATAGTTGCAGGAGTAGGCCATTCAGCCCTTCAAGCCTGCACCGCCATTCAATGTGATCATGGCTGATCATCCAACACAGTATCCCGTACCATCCTTCTCTCCATACCCCCTGATCCCTTTAGCCACAAGTGCCACATCTGACGCTCTCTTAAATATAGCCAATGAACTGGCCTCAACTACCTTCTGTGGCAGAGAATTCCAGAGACTCACCACTCTCTGTGTAAAGAATGTTTTCCTCATCTCGGTCCTAAATGAATTCCCCCTTATCCTTAGACTGTGACCCTTGTTCTGGACTCCCCCAACATCGGGAACAATCTTCCATCATCTAGCTTGTCCAACCCCTTAAGAATTTTGTAAGTTTCTATCAGATCCCCCCTCAATCTTCTAAATTCTAGCGAGTACAAGCCGAGTCTATCCAATCTTTCCTCATATGAAAGTCCTGACATCCCAGGAATCAGTCTGGTGAATCTTCGCTGTACCCCCTCTATGGCAAGAATGTCTTTCCTCAGATTTGGAGACCAGAACTGTACGCAATACTCCAGGTGTGGCCTCACCAAAACCCCGTACAACTGCAGTAGAACCTCCCTGCTCCTATACTCAAATCCTTTAGCTTTGAATGCTAACATACCATTTGCTTTCTTCACTGCCTGCTGCACCTGCATGCCTACTTTCAATGACTGGTGTACCATGACACCCAGGTCTTGTTGCATCTCCCCTTTTCCTAATCTGCCACCATTCGTATGTTGATAAAGTTTTATTACTTGGTCAGAGTATATTTTATTTAACTTATATTTCAGTGCTGCAATTTTATTATGTTTTGCCAATGAAAGTGCTCCTGCATTTTTTATGTCTAATTGCCTTATTTCCATTTCCAATGTCAATGTTTAGCCCTATTCTCTTTATTAAGAAATGCCTGGGAGGAGATTAATGCCCCTCGTATAAATGCTTTAAATGTTTCCCAGAGAAGGGAGGCAGAAATTTCAGGCTGGTCAGCTGCGGCTCGCCTGCAGTCCGTTTGTTTTCTTCTGTTTTTTGTTGAGTTGATGATCTGTCTAAAGGGCCTGTCTCACGGTGCGAGTCCACCCACCAGTGACCCCAAGTGAAAGAAAAAAAACAGACTCGTGGTTGTGTACGAGATTTCAAGTTTAACTGAGTTCCCACGGGTACGTCATTTCTGCGATGTTCCAAGTTCCTCTCCCGAGTTACCAAGTTCCTCTCCCGTTACTCTTGAGCCAACCGTGAATGAAGGTATGTTTTAATAACTGTTCTTTCACATCAGATTGTTGGGAGACGGAGCTCAGGGTTCGCCTCCTGAGCTGCTTTGGTGCCCAGGCGTGAGTTGAGGTGGAGGGAGGTTGGGGAGGGGGTGGGGGGCGTCATTAATCTGTCTGGGGTGACATGGCTCTTGGGTTAGGAGTGGTGTGCGAGGGAGGGTTAATTCTCTCCGATCGCTCTCAAGCCCCGGATGAGAACAAAGGAAACCTCTCTTGCCACCGCGTACAAGTCCGTTGTATATAACTTTGCTGTTGACGCGCACACACACTCTCTCTCCCTGCAGCTCAGAGCCCAACCTCGCCATCCTATAATGATAACATTCACATCAGGTCCCCTCCACACCCACACCCCCTCTCTCCGACACACACCCCCCACAAGACAAGAGGCAGCGTGAGAGACAGAGTTTGTAGGGTGTTGGTTTTGTATAAGGTTTTCATTTTAAATTATTAGCCAAGATCACATTTACTTATTTTAAACGAAGTTTGGAGCGCTTGACAATACTTTTTTTTTCTCTTTGCGCTCGTTTTCAGAAAGGGTTCAGACCCCGTTTGGCTCAGTGCCCCCTTTGAACCAAGCCCTGCGAGTAGGAGGGAGGGAGGGAGGGAAGGTGTGAGTGAAGAAGAGCGCCGAGGAGGAGAGGGAAATAGGGGGGGTCGGTGGAGGAGAAATAGGGAAGAAGTTAGTTGTTCAGATCAGAAACCTGTAGGCTGGGAGCCATAATGGTGAAGAGCGTACCCAGTTCTTCTGAGGAGTGCATAAGAGACATCGATCGGAAGCAATGTTCCTCTCAGAACTATAACTGAAACCGTGTCCACATCACCTCCTCTTGGCCGGACTGCAAGACCCAGGGTTACCTGTCAGCGCTCTCCACCACAAAGGAATCTCAAGAGGGCAATGTGAATGTAAACCTCGGCATCTCCTAAAATATGCCTATTCACACACACATCAATTTTCTCACACACACACACACACACACACACACACACACACACACACACACACACACACACACACACACAACACACACAACACACACACACACACACACACACACACACACACACACACACACACACACACACACACACACACACACGCACACACACACACACACACACACTATCATCCAAGACTGTTCGTGTAGAAGGCAACATTTGCTCAGAAGGCGCCAAGAAAGGGATAAAGTGTGGGATAGGAACTGCCTGCAGATGCTGGTTTAATCCGAAGATAGACACAAAAAGCTGGAGCTGACAGGGGGGCGATCAAACAGCACAATGTCACCCCGTCACCAATTCCTTCTCTCCAGCGATGCTGCCTGCCCGCTGAGTAAAAAAAGAGCGATAATGTGGTCTGAGAGGAAAGATAGTGGAGAGAAGTGAATCGTAAACTGATGGAAGGGGAGGAAAGGCGCCTGAGCGAAAGATAGAGCGGAGAAAACCCAGCAATCGATTTATAGAATGTACTTGGAAGAGGAAAAAAAAAATTCCTTTGTAAATATTCTATTCACGCTGATGATGTTAGTTCGGACTGATCAACGTGGCTGTGACCGGGCGATGGTTGTGATCGTTTACAGGCTGTAAATCAGGAAACTTGATCTTGTGAATCAGTGATCTTGTAATCGCTATTGGTTGTAAATCTACGCATCAGGAAAATCCAACGTTCATTGATTCATCTCAGAAAGTAGCGACGCACGGCCCGTTGCTGTCCGGAAGTTCGGACACCCTTCCTGAAGTCTGATTTCACTTTACGGATGCAATGCGCTATATTAGTGCTTCTTAAACTGGTGAATGGTTCACCCAAGCGCGAATTAAATTATTTTATGGAGTGAATGAAACTAGAGGGGTGGGTGAATGGTGAATGACATAATTTATCCAGATTTTGGTTTCTATACTTAAAAAAAGACATTGTCATTAAAGTGGTTAGTAAGCTCATTGGTTTTAATGCTGTGGAGCTGGAACTTTGATATGTTTTTTTATCTATACCTATGGTTTTCTAATTTCTAAGTAACAGGATATTTCCCAAATTTACTGTAATATAACTGTTTAGGGAAGAACAGACGAGCTAGTGTGATCATACATTTATAAATGGCAATACTGGAGGATCGCCGTATGCAACTGTTGAACTGTAACTTTATTTTGTGTAGAAATGTAGCTACAAAAGTTGATATTTGGTGGTTTTGTGAGCTTTCGGGGAGGGTTATAGAAAAATATTAGTTGGAGAAAAATATATTAAATCACACACTCCATGGTTTTTATAGCCAATTTTCCAAGAAATAACTGCAGTAATCAAAACCCGAAAGGGTAGGATAGGGCTGAAGCCCAGTGTTTAGACACTGATAGAATGATTTTCCAACTCCAGTGGTGATTAAACTTTTTTTTCACTTCTAGTTTGTTTTTTTTGTTTTTTTAAAGTTAAATTTTATTAGAGGCATGTACATATCATAGTCCGAATCACTACAAACTTTGTTATACGGTTACATATTAAATATGCAGGATTCCGGGGACTCCGCTACCAATGTAGCTGGGGTCTTCATTTATCGGTTACATATTAACATTGACTCTAATTATTAAAGAAAATTAGAAAAATAGAATAAACTATACATAATACAACTTAGTAGATAGGTCCGTAGGTAAGAAAACATAACTATTCATCTAGTCCTGGGTTCAAGCTTCCGTCAGGTATTAGCGCCGGCCTATTCTACCCCTTCAAATAATCTGTGTACGGAGACCATATTCTAGTAAATAATTCTGGTTTGTCATTTAAGACAAATCCAATTTTTTCCAGATTTAAGGTCTCCAACATCTCCATAATCCACATTTTGATTGTGGGGGATGCGGGGTTTTTCAAAAATTTTAATATTAATTTTTTCCCAGTTATTATACTATCATCAAGGAAATTTCTCCTAGTTTTTTTAACATATTTTTAGGATGTTAAAAAAGCTGAATAAAATAAACACTTACGAAATGAGTTCATTCATGTATTTTGCTCTTGTGACAAAAATACATTATATATAAAATTGTACACAAGGGAAAATAAGACGCAAATTACCAAAAAAACAAAGAAAATTTAGTCAAGGGTGAATTACATTTTGTGATTAAGAGGGTGAATGGCACTGAAATAATTTAAAGAGTGCCCACGGTAGACTCACGAGTCACTAAGGTAAACGCACGGGCCACTACGTTATTACAACGAGTTTAAATGTTTCCATTTTTAACTTCAACAGTAAATTTTACTCGTGGAAAATATCAAACATGTTTGAATTTTTTCACGAGTTAACAAGTCTCACGGGTACCTGCCGTTAGCGCCACGAGTCGCTAAGTTGCTCGCGCGAGTTCCGACGTTCCCGCTACGTTGATTGTACGTTATCACCACGAGTGAAAACTCGGGGTCACTCGTGGGGTCAACTCGCACCGTGAGACAGGGGTTTAAATAAGAATCTAGTGCACAGTTTAAGTCTCCACCAATTATTAAATTACTTTGTGTGCATTCCGGAATAGTATTAAGTATTCTCTTGAAGAACAATGGGCTATCAAAATTTACATTATACATTAAGGAGAGTCACTTTTTTTGAGTATAACTTGCCTACTACTACAATATATCTGCCATCAATATCTTCTATAGTTGATATATGTTTGAAAGGTATACCATTACAGATTAATATTGCAACCACTCTAGATTTATGTGTGAATGAAGAATGATACGTTTGAGCAATCCATTTTGCTTTCAGTCTATGTTGCGCTTCCTTTTTAAGATGGATCTCCTGGAGGAATATTATATCTGTTTTAAGCTATTTTAAATGAGCTAATACTTTGCCTCTCTTGATGGGTTCATTAATTACCTTAACATTCCAACTACAGAATGTAATTCCTTCACCCCCAGTTTTCACTTTTATGTCTTGCATCTTATGATTAAGGTGGTCTATAATAGAGCAGATGGTTCAACACATTAAACCATACCTTACACCCGAACCTCAGATAGATGAATTTTAGATCTTGTAGGTTTGCTTCTCAGTCATATCTCCTTAAATAATATTTATAATTCCATTCAAAATAATGATTATAATGATTATAATATAATATAAAATAGAAAAAAATAAGAGAGTGTTGTATTGGTAAAGTGTAAAAGAGAGAAAAAAACTACATCTATAATTAGTGCAGTTAGTGATAGCCACCCTAATGTGGCTAGACATCTAAGGACTTCCGTAGCTTTTGGTTAAAAAAAAAATTACTAGCTCCGTACTTTCCTTAAAAGAAAAGCTTCAATTTCAATAATAACCAATATACGGGGGGGGAGGAAACAATGGTTATATTCCAGTAGTGGAATAATTAATAATCTCAAAGTAAGTAAAATATTAGTCTCATATAACAAAAATATTAGTCCACGATTAGTCAAAAAGTATCAAGTATCAAGGAGTAAAACTCAATTTTTAATTTATTTTTTAATAAATTACCTGAATCACACATTACTTATAATTCATCCTTTTAGCTAATTCTAAGTTGATCCAGTTAACAATAATTAATAATAATTAGTAATTATGATTAGTAGTAATTAGTAATAATTAGTACTAAAATATAAAATATTATATAACAATAACAAGATAACTACTCAATTTCATTGTAAATTCAAGACAGTCCTTGAGTATAGAAATTTAAAGTTCAATTTCTTCACAGTAAAGTAACAATATCCAGTATCATCAGGTGTATATTAAGTGTTAAGTGTTAATCCTATTTGTCACTCCCGCTCTCGATGTTCTCAGTATTCTCAATGTTCTCGACGTTCTTTGCAAATTCAAGGGCCTCTGTATGCTTGGAGACGAAGTATTCTTTCTTGTCGTAGGTGATTCTTAATGTTGCAGGGTACATCAGTCCATATCTCAGGTTTTTTATATTCTTAAGTATTCTTCTTGTGTCTGTAAACAATGCTCTTTTCTTGGTGACGTCCACTGGGTAATCTCGAAATATACTGATCTTGTCTCCTTCAAATTCGAGATTTCTGCTGCGAACGATTTTCTTCATCATATCATCCAAAACATGATCATATTGCACCTTCACTATCAGTTGTCTTTGGGGGGCGTCCGCCCTTGGGCGGCGTCTCAATGTGTTTATTAAAAGTTGTTTTCTATGTGCCCAAGCAAGTAAAGGTGCTTGATCCAGATTTTAAACTTTCTTCAATAGATCTGCAGCAAATTCACGGGGTTCACGATCCCCCTCGCTTCCCGAACGCCCATAATTCTTAGATTCTGGCATCTCTGTCATCCCTCCAAGTCAATACATTTTCAGTAATTTTATGCAATAAGTCTGATAAACGCTTGTTCTCGGAGAGAAGCTTACTTGTAGTTTTAGAGCATGTTTCAGCAATTTCCTTTAATTCAATTACAGTTTTATGTTGTTGTTCTAGTGCCTGAGAGATGGGGTCCAACTTCGAATTAAATCTGGATTCCATCAAATTCAATTTAATTTAGATTTAGATTCATTTTGATTTAGATTTTCTTCCATGGCCAACTGCCAGGAATCCAGTACTTCATGTACAGAAGCTACGAGATCTTCTTGAATTTCTTCTTGAATTTCTTTTTTTTAAGTTTTCAACTCATCCGTTAACTCAGCCCAATTTGCCAACGCCAAATAAAATGCCCCATCTACACTATTCCCACCTATGCAAGTTTGGCCCATGTTCCTCTAAAGTCGAAACCTTTCCCGCCCATGTACCTATCCACATGGCATTTAGATGTCGTTATTTTACTTGCCCTAACTACCTCCTCTGGCAGCTCGTTCTATATACCTACTGCACCACCCGCTGGGTGAAAAAGTTGCTCCTTTGGTTCCTATTAAATCTTTTCCCCTCACATTTTAAACTCCTGCCTTCTGTTTCTTGATCCCCAACTGGGTGAAAGACTCTCCCTATCTATTCCCCTTATAACTTTTATACCTGTATAAGATCTCCCCTCCTGCGCTCCAAGGAATAACGTTCTATCCTGTCTAACTTCTCCCTATAGCTCAGCCCCTCTTGGCAACTTCCTTGTAGATCTTCTCTGCACTCTTTCGAGCTGAGTAACATCCTTGTAGGATTGAGTGTAGGATGACCAAAGCTGAACACAATCTGCAGGAGTTGCTGGGCAGATGCAGAGAATGAACTGTGATTAGTGTAGGATTAGGTCTTAGATGGTTGGTGCGGACTCAGTGAGCTTAAAGACCTGTTCGCATTGAGGGTAATAATGATTTTAGTTTTAGTTTAGTTTAGTTTTGGGATACAGTGCAGAAACAGGCCCTTCGGCCCACCTAGTTCGCACTGACCAGCGATCAACACAAATGTTACAGAGAAAGGTTGAACAATTAGGTCTTTATTCTTTGGAGCGCAGAAGGTTAAGGGGGGACTTGATTGAGGTCTTTAAAATGATGAAAGGGATAGACAGAGTTGACGTGGATAAGCTTTTCCCATTGAGGGTAGGAAAGATTCAAACAAGAGGGCATGACATGAGAATTAAGGGACAGAAGTTTAGGGGTAACATGAGGGGGACCTTCTTTACTCAGAGAGTGGTGGCTGTGTGGAATGATCTTCCTGCAGAAGTGGTGGAGGCAGGATCGATTTTAACATTTAAAAGTAAAGTGGATAGGTCTATGGACGGGAAGGGAATGGAGGGGTATGGTCTGAGTGCAGGTAGATGGGACTAGGGGAAAATAAATGGTCGTCATGGACTGGAAGGGCCGAGAGGGCCTGTTTCCGTGCTGTAATTGTTATATGGTTATATGTTATAAGTTATGTTTAAGTTTTTTCAATTCTTCCATTATGTTTGAGATTTCTTGAGCGAGGAAACTTCTTAATTCTTCCACATCTGTCTTTTTCTTTTTTGAGATCTCTTCTTGAGACGCTGTTAAACCTGAGCCCGAGGCTTCAGTCGGGCCTACTTCTTTGGACCTACCAGTTTTTCTCAGTTTGGGGGGGGGGGTATGTTGCGTAGACATACCGCCGGTGTCGTCGCGCGCCTGATGACGTCACAAGCTTATTGCAAGCAGCCGGTAGCGTTGTAGAGCAGGTAAGTCCCGATTTTCCCCCCGTTTTCACAGAAATTTTCCCGGAGCTAAACGGCACAAGTCTGCCTTACTCCATAGCGCCGCCGGAAGTCCGGTAAACGACCGGTAATGTTAAATGCCCGCTAAACTTTATTAAAAGTTGTCTAGCTTCTTAAAAGTGTCTCCACTTCTTCTCCCCCTCCCCCCTCCCCCCTCCCCCCTCCCCCCCTTCTCTCCCATTCTCCCCCCTTCTCTCCCCTTGTCTCCCCTTCTCTCCCCTTCTCTCCCCTTCTCCCCTCCCTCCCCTCCCCCCTCTTTTAATGGACTTACGTACACTGTGCCAGCCGTCTTTTACCTTCCTGTTCATCACGGGTGTGAATTTCAGACAGAGCTCCCCCGCTTTCCCAGGTCCCCGCCTTTGCAGTGTGTGTGTGTGTGTGTGTGTGTGTGTGTGTGTGTGTGTGTGTGTGTGTGTGTGTGTGTGTGTGTGTGTGTGTGTGTGTGTGTGTGTGTGTGTGTGTGTGTGTGTGTGTGTGTGTGTGTGTGCGCGCGCGCTCTGAAGGTCGAACTAGCTCGCAGTTTCATCGCTGACGGTTGATCCAGCTCGCGGGTTTTCAGGCGGGTGCCCTCGAGCTTGAAGGTCGAAGCAGTTGCTGAAAAGTTGGGTAAGTGGGACAGGCCCTTAACAGCATTTAAAAAACACTTGGACAGGCACATGGATAGGGAAGGTTTAGGGAGTATGGACCAAATGCACGCAAATGGGACTAACTTTGATGGGGTATCTTGGTCGGCATAGATGAGTTGGAGCAAAGGGCCTGTGTCCGTGCTGTATGACTGTATGTTCCATAGAATATATCAACAATCATAATAACTATTTCTGCAGTTCACAGCTGATTTGCCTTAACTGTGGTCATGTGAAGCTATTAGGAATACTCCATCATGTTAAATATGGTATATAAATGCAAGTTGTTGTTGTTGTCCAATCAAATACAATAGCAGAATACAATCAAATTACATTAGCAATAGGGCAAGAACGTTTCACCTCAAATATCTAATTTAAAAAATATATTTCACTGAGCCTGCTGGCTCTCAAGGCTTCTGCTCTGGAAGAATAATTAACAATGCCACTCAAGTCTTTGGTCTCTGGCCTTGAATACAAAACTTCCCCTGCAGTGTTGTTTTCTGACCTTTCCCAGTTCTTCAATTCACGGCCTGTAAAAACAAATTAAAAGATGGCCCAATTCCTGACGTTTCAGCCCCAGGCTCCACAACCAGCTGCAGAATTGATTGTAAAATCCCCTTCACTGACTATTAGGCCTGGGGCCCTGTTCTCTGGTCATGGCAACTTTTACTTTTAAAACTGGCTCTTGAGACCGCAGTTCAGTTGAAATGTTTACCACGCTTCCTGGTAATGTTTACGGCTCCAACTCCTGGTGGCAATTTAGTGTTTGCAGTTCCATGCCTGGCTCTGATTACGCTCCTTGCCCTTCAGTACCACTATCCATTCCACCTTTGGCCCCATTTTCTCCCTAAACGGTGTCTCCTACCTTGTTCTACACTCTTCCACCACTTGGCTCCAGATCCATTTTTAAGTGTGTATACTTTACTTCTTTCCACAAGTAAATTGAAGGGACTTGCCTCCCTTGTTGTCAGATTAAAGTCCTTTCCAGCCTGAATCTGAAATACGCTCCAGACTTGATCTGACTCCCACTCCATTCTATTCCCAGAACTATTGATGTTCTCTGTTTCCTTTATCATAGTTACTTTTTTGCATATCTTTCATCAATGTTCTTTATCTCTCCACATCATCATCTATATCTCTTGTTTCGCTTATTCTTAACCAGTCTGAAGAAGGGTACTGATTGGGGATAATCAGTCATGATCACATTAAATGGCGGTGCTGACGCGAAGTGCCGAATGGCCTAATCCTGCACCTATTGTAGAAAAAAAGGGTCTCGACCTGAAACGTTACCCATTCCTTCTCTCGAGATGTTGCCTGTCCCACTGAGTTACTTCAACTTTTTGTGTCTATCAAAGTTCTCCAATTGTGTCTCCAACTAACCTGAAAGGTACTTACTTTGAAATTCCTCCTCTGTTAATAGGATTGAGCCTTCATTTAAAGAACAGCAGTTTATTGTTATCTGCCTCCAAAATTCATTCCATCCTTGATCTCATCAGAACAAATTTCAGAATATTACCCACCTGGTGGCCCTGCTGGGATGAACTTCAGGGCAAAGGGCGTTCGCTGTTGTCTTTAATAGCAACAATCCGCCAATGCGAGGATGTTCACATGAAGAACTGCAGATTCTGGAATCTTGCACAGAACACAAAGTGCTGGAGTAACACCTGATCAGGCAGCATCTCTGGAGGACATGGATAGGTGACATTTGAATTCAGTACCCTTCTTAAGACTGAGGATGTTCATTGGTGGATGCTGAGATGACCCAATGATCCAATTCTAGAAACAGATTCAACCATAGAAGTACAGGTCCGCCACCAATTTTCCATCATCCTTGGTTCCAGAGCGTTTCTGGATTATCCTCGAGAGGAGTCCAACATACCAGAATGGTCTTCCTAGGCCTCTGAAGAACCAAGAAAACACCCTGCAAAGTTGGCCACAGAAGACGGCTATGGGAAACAATCTGCCAGCTCCAGCCAGGCCGGAGTTCCAGAGCCCCAGATGCAGCGGGCAAATTCAACTGACCAATCAGCACAAAAGTCCCAATGAGGTTGAGGCCTCCAGTCTTAACCGGCCTAGTCGCTATATTTTTGGGGGGACTTCCAGAGGGGATTCCAAGTGCACTCTTACAATTCTGACCAGATTAAAGGAGGCTCCAGATTATCGGTTGCCAGAAAATCGGTGGTGGATCTGTACCAGATTCTCCCGTGTTTCTAATTACAAGTACTTAGAGAATTCTGACAGAGGTGGGCTGGAGAGGATGAATACCTACTCCTGTTCCTACTTTGTTTGTCTGTATGTTCTAACCTCTAGTGGGAGAGGCTTACTGGGGAAGGGGTCATCTACTTAAGAGAGATATGAGGTGAACATTTTCTCTATCTCAGAAGGCTCATGAACTTTTGGAACTCTCTTCCTCGAAAGCTGGTGGAAACAGAACCTTGGAATATTTCAAAGGCTGGATTAAACAGATTCTGGATAAGCAATGGATGGGACAGGCAAAATGTGAAGCTGAGATTGTAGTCAGATCATCCATGATCTTACTAATGGCAGAACCAGCTTGAGGAGTCCTACTCCTACTTTGTTTGTCTGCATCTTCATAAGCCTTCAGCATGGGCTTTTAACTGCCAGAAGGTCCCGGGCCATGAGAAGGTATCAAGCTTACTTGAGATGTCACAACATTTAGTCTAGCACAGTTGCTCCTCAGGACCACTGCCTCAGTATTGGTGACACTGCCATCAGTATAATGGTTTTCCCACTTAACCCGAAGGAGTTTCCGAGGCAGCATTTGGTGGTACCTCTAAAGATAGACACAAAATGCTGGAGTGACTCAGCGGGTCATAGAAACATAGAAAATAAGTGCAGGAGTAGGCCATTGAATATGATCATGGCTGATCATTCAACTCAGTATCCTGTACCTGCCTTCTCTCCATACCCCCTGATCCCTTTAGCCACAAGGGCCACATCTAACTCCCTCTTAAATATAGCCAATGAACTGGCCTCAACTACCTTCTGTGACAGAGAATTCCAGAGACTCACCACTCTCTGTGTGAAAAATGTTTTCCTGATCTCGGTCCTAAAGGAAATCCCCCTTATCCTTAAACTGTGACCCCTTGTTCTGGACCTCCCCAATATCGGGAACAATCTTCCTGCATATAGCCTGTCCAACTCCTTAAGAATTTTGTAAGTTTCTATAAGATCCCCCCTCAATCTTTTAAATTCTAGCGAGTACAAGCCGAGTCTATCCAGTCTTTCCTCATATGAAAGTCCTGACATCCCAGGAATCAGTCTGGTGAACCTTCTCTGTACCCTCTCTATGGCAAGAATGTCTTTCCTCAGATTGGAGACCAAAACTGTACGCAATACCCCAGGTGTGATCTCACCAAACCCTGTACAACTGCAGTAGAACCTCCCTGCTCCTATACTCAAATCCTTTTGCTATGAATGCTAACATACCATTTGCTTTCTTCACTGCCTGCTGCACCTGTATGCCTACTTTCAATGACTGGTGTACCATGACACACAGGTCTTGTTGCATCTCCCCTTTTTCTAATCGGCCACCATTCAGATAATAGTCTACCCTCCTGTTTTTGCCACCAAAGTGGATAACCTCACATTTATCCACATTATACTGCATCTGCCATGCATTTGCCCACTCACACAGCCTATCCAACTCACCTTGCTGCCTCCTAGCATCCTCCTCACATTTAACACTGCCCCCCAGCTTTGTGTCATCCGTAAACTTGGAGATGTTGCATTCAATTCCTTCACCCAAATCATTAATATATATTGTAAATAGCTGGGGTCCCAGCACTGAGCCTTGCGGTACCCCACTACTCACTGCCTGCCATTCTGAAAAGGGCCCATTTACTCCTACCCTTTGCTTCCTGTCTGCCAGCCAGTTCTCTATCCACATCAATACTGAACCCCAATACTGTGTGCTTTAAGTTTATATACTAATCTCTTATGTGGTACCTTGTCGAAAGCCTTCTGAAAGTCAAGATATAACACATCCACTGGTTCTCCCTTATCCACTCCACTAGTTACATCCTCGAAGAATTCTATAAGATTCGTCAGACATGATTTACCTTTCGTAAATCCATGCTGACTTTGTCCAATGATTTCACCACTTTCTAAATGTGCTGCCACCCCATCTTTATTAACTGACTCTAGCAGTTTCCCCACTACCGATGTTAGACTAACTGGTCTGTAATTCCCTGTTTTCTCTCTCCCTCCTTTTTTTAAAAGTGGGGTTACATTAGATACCCTCCAATCCTCAGGAACTACTCCAGAATCTAAAGAGTTTTGAAAAATTATCACTAATGCATCCACTATTTCTGTGGCTACTCCCTTGAGTACTCTGGGATGCAGCCTATCTGGCCCTGGGGATTTGTCGGCCTTTAATCCATTCTATTTACTCAACACCACTTCCCGACTAACCTGGATTTCACTCAGTTCCTCCATCTTATTTGACCCCCGGTCCCCTGCTATTTCCGGCAGATTATTTCTGTCTTCTTTAGTGAAGACAGAACCAAAGTAGTTATTCAATTGGTCTGCCATATCCTTGTTCCCCTTGATCAATTCACCTGTTTCTGACTGCAAGGGACCTACATTTGTTTTAACTAATCTCTTTCTCTTCACATATCTATAACAACTTTTGCAGTCAGTTTTTATGCTCCCTGCCAGTTTCATAATCTATTTTCCCTTTCCTAATTAAGCCCTTTGTCCTCCTCTGCTGGACTCTGAATTGCTCAGTCCTCTGGTAGGTTGCTTTTTCTGGCTAATTTGTATGCTTCATCTTTTGTTTTGATACTATCCCTGATTTCCCTTGTTATCCACGGATGCACTGACTTATTCTACTATCCCTGATTTATTCTTTTGCCAAACTGGGATGAACAATTGTTGTAGTCCATCCAGGTAGTCTTTAAATGCCTTCAATTGCACATCCACTGTCAACCCTTTAAGAATCAATTGCCAGTCTATCTTGGCCAATTCACGTCTCATACCTTCAAAGTTAACTTTCTTTAAGTTCAGAACCCTTGTTTCTGAATTAATGATGTCACTCTCCATCCTAATGAAGAACTCAACCATCTTATGGTCACTCTTGCCCAAAGGGCCACGCACAACAAGACTGCTAACCCTTCCTCATTACTCAATACTAGAATAGCCTGCTCTCTAGTTGGTTCCTCTACATGTTGGTTTAGAAAACTATCCTGCATACATTCCAAGAAATCCTCTTCCTCAGCACCCCTGCCAATTTGATTCACCCAATCTATATGTAGATTGAAGTCACCCATTATAACTGTTTTACCTTTGTTGCACGCATTTCTAATTTCCTGTTTGATGCCATCCCTAAGTCCACTACTACTGTTAGGTGGCCTGTACACAACTCCCACTAGCGTTTTCTGCCCCTTACTGTTTCGCAGCTCTACCCATATCAATTCCACATCCTCCAAGCTAATGTCCTTCCTTTCTATTGCGTTAATCTCCTCTCTAACCAGCAATGATACCCCACCTCCTTTATCTTTCTGTCTATCTCTCCTGAATATTGAATATCCCTGGATGCTCAGCTCCCAGCCTTGGTCACCCTGGAGCCATGTCTCCGTGATCCCAACTATAGCATAGTCATTAATAGCTATCTGCACCTTCAACTCATCCACCTTATTATGAATGTTCCTCGCATTGAGACACAAAGCCTTCAGGTTTGTTTTTACAACACTCTTACTCCTTATACAATTATGTTGAAAAGTGGCCCTTTTTGATTTTTGCCCTGGATTTGTCTGCCTACCAATTTTACTTTTCACCTTGCTACCAATTGCTTCTGCCCTCATTTTATACCCCTCTTTCTCTCTGCTTACACATTTAAAAAACCCACTACCTCTTATTCTCTGTTTATTATTTTTTTCTTCTTTCCCCCCTACATGTTGGGTCTGAGTGCTTCCCTTCTCTGCCTCCTGCCTCAGACACTGTCTACTAGCTTTCTCTATTGGAGTCCCTCCCCCCAACTATTCTAGTTTAAAGTCTCCCCAGTAGCCTTTGAAAATTTCCCCGCCAGGATACTAGTCCCCCTCGGGTTCAAGTGCAACCCGTCCTTTTTATACAGATCACTCCTTCCCCAAAAGAGGTTCCAATGATCCAGAAACTTGAATCTCTGCCCTCTGCACCAGTCCTTCAGCCACGCATTTATCCTCCACCTCACCCCATTCCTACTCTCTCTGTCGCGTGGCACAGGAAGTAATCCTGAGATTGTTACCTTTGCGGTCCTTTTCCTTAACTTTCTTCTAACTCCTTAAATTCTCCTTTCAGGACCTCTTCTCTTTTTCTACCTATGTCATTGGTACCCCAATATGTACCATGACCTCAGTCTCCTCTCCCTCCCTTTTCGGGATATCTTGGACACGTTCACACATTTCCCAGACCCTGGGACCAGGAAGGCAAACTACCATCCGGGTCTCCGGACTGCGTCCACAGAATCGCCCATCTAACCCCCTAACTGAGTCCCCTATTACTATTGCCCTCCTCTTCTTTTCCTTACCCTTCTGAGCAACAGGGCCGGTCTCTGTACCGGAGGCCCGATTGCTGTTGCTACCCCCAGGTAGGCAGCCCCCCCCCAACAGTACTCAAACAGGAGTACTTATTGTCAAAGCGTACAGCCACCGGGGTACTCTCTAGTCCCTGCCTCTGCCCCTTGCCCCTCCTAACCGTGACCCACTTGTCTGCCTCCTGTGGTTTTGGAGTGACTACCTCTCTGTAACTCCTCTCTATGACCTCTTCACTCTCCCTGCTCCTGGTTCCTAATACAGTCCCTTTAGGAGCCCCATCTCGACACACCTGGCGCAGATGTGGACGTTTGAAGGGCTATCCAACTCCATGACCTCCCAGGGTCAGGCAGCATCTCTGGAAAAAAATGGATAGGTGACGTTTTGGGTTGGGACCCTTCCTTTTAGTTGTACCTCTCCTGGCTCTTTAGGTTACCCTCTGCATGTGATGCAACGAGAGAGTAACTCAGTGTAACAGAAATCTGTTTGCCACCATTATTCAGAAATACTTTTAATATCAATATTTCCAATAGAAAATTAATGTTTCCATATTTCTGCAATATTATAAGGTGGGATTAATTTTCATAAATTTTCATGTGGACTAAGAGTAGCTGGTGGAAAGTGGCAAACTCTACAGTTGGCCACAGTGGTCCTGAGTGGGCTGCTCTGCTGGGCGATTGAGAACCTGACGATACACGTGGTAGACCTTTTAAATCAGGGCCAATCTCCACAGAGGAGCCCAGCTGCAACTTTTAATCCCCATGATCGATACGCTTCCCTTCCAGGTCTCATGATCTCCGAAGCATTTGGCAGTGTAGACAGACAGCTGATGTTTGGGAACAAGTAACAATTTCCTCCTTTGTTAGATAATGGGTGTATTCCCATTGCCGTTGCTGTTTGTTCGTTCCATTCCCCCACCCATGCCACGTCACCTCATTGCGTTGTTCTGATGTGATCCAAGTTGTATGATGTGGGAAGTCAGTGAAACTTCTGTTGGGAAGAGTTCTCCAGCTGCAACTCCGGATTGATCACGTGAGGGAACTGTAGCTCCAGCTGGACGAACGCGGGATAATCGGGGAGACAAAGAGTGTCGTAGATCGGAGTTATATTGAGGAGGGCACTCTTAAGGTACAGGCAGAAAGTAGATGGGTGGCCACTAAGAAGGGCGAAGGGAATAGGCAGAGGGTACAGGAACATTCTGTGGCCATTCCCCTTGAAAACACTTTTGGATACTGTTGAGGGAGGTAACCATGCAGGAGAAACCAAAGCAACAGTCAGGTCTATGGCACCAGCTCAGGGTCTGAGGCACAGCAAGGTAGGGCAACATCAGAGAGGGCTATAATGATAACACTTAGAGTTAGGGTAACATTCAGGAGCCATGATGGCGGTGCTGGTTCGAAGGGCTGAATGGCCTACTCCTGCACCTATTTTCTATGTTTC
Source organism: Raja brachyura (assembly GCA_963514005.1). The sequence continues at coordinate 69,669,838 of OY740783.1, read as the reverse complement.
TATGAGATTGTGTGGCCTCCAGCATTGGAATAAATATAGTTGAAACCACTGGTCTTTTTCTCTTTGCATGAACTTGCCTATCCAGTCTGCTAATCTTGCTCTCATTGAGAAAGAACTCTGGGTTGGTACGTTGCCTCCATGGTGCCAACGTCCAAGATGTCCAAGGTGAGCAGCCGGTGGTCAGTGTGCACATCAGTACGAATGACACAGGTAGGGAAAAGGGATGAGGTCCCGCAGAGTGAATATAGGGAGTTAGGAAAGAAGTTATAAAGCAGTACCTTGAGGGTGGTAATATGGATTTCACCCAGTGTCACGTGCTTGTGAGCACAGAAATAAAAGGATAAGCCAGATGAATAGGTAGGAAGGAACTGCAGATGCTGGTTTACACCAAAGATAAAATGCTGAAGTAATTCAGTGGGTCAAGCAACATATCTGGTGAAAAAGTATGTGATGTTTCGCATTGAGACCCTTCTTCAGACTGAGTGTCAGGGGGACGTTAATAAACAACTTTTTTCTTGGTACCTTTTCATACCTCTAGTTTCCCTCTCTCCTGACTCTCAGTCTGAAGAGGGATCTCGACCCAGAAGGCCACCTATTTATTTTCTCTCGAGATGCTGCTTGACCCGCTGAGTTACTCCCGCTTTGTCCCTCCTTCCCCTCCCTTTCCCAGCTCTCCCACTGGCTACTTTCTCCGCCTCTTCCTTTCTTTTTCCCGCCCCACCCCCCCCACATCAGTTTGAAGAAGAGTCCCGACCCAAAACATCACCTATTCCTTCGCTCCTTAGATGCTGCCTCACCCACTGAGTTTCTCCAGCATTTTTGTCTACCAGCATTTTGAGTCTATCGTTGGTGTAAACCAGCATCTGCAGTTCCTTCCTACCTATTCATCTGACCTATCCTTTTATTTCTGTGCTCACAAGCACGTGACACTGGGTGACTCCATTTTTAATACCATCAGCAGAAGTGAGAGGTCCATAGTTAGCCACGAGTAAAAGTTTGTCCAGTCTATAAAAAGTCCACTTCAAATATTTACATAGACCGTTTAATTCAATAGTCAAATTCATTTTTTTTAAAATGGAAAATGGCATTTTACTGTAGCACAGTGGGCATATATGCAACTGGTTATTTACATTTGTTGTACAAGTAGTACTGAGATATGCAGACCTTTCAACTAGATTTCAATAGCCACTGAGTATGATACTGGGTCACACACTGATTGGTGGAGTTCAACAAACAATCCTTATCTCAGGTAGGTAAACTCTAATCGCTAGCTTAATTCAATAGTGGGTGGTGTTGAATATGATAGAAACAGTAATGGTCCTGTCCCACTTACGCAACTTTTTCAGTGACTGCCAACACCCTGTCATAGGGTGTTGCAGGTCGCTGAAAATTTTCAACATGGTGAAAATCCAGCGGCGACCAGAACAAGATACGACTCTTTGGGCGACTACTCACGACCATACAGGCTTCATCCCGTGGACATGTCACTAGGGTGTCCTCAGTCACCCAAAGAGTCGTAGTGTCTTTCAGGTCGCCGCTGAATTTTCAACATGATGAAAAGTTTCGTCGACCTGCAACGACCTATGACGGGTGCCGGCAGTCGCTGAAAAAGTTGCGTAAGTGGGACAGGCCCATTAGAAGAATGCTTGAAGAAAGTCGTTTTTTTTCTCCCTCCCTCTAAGTTTGCACATTCTCTCTGTGGCCATGTAGGTTTCTTCTGGGATCTCCAGTTTCCTCCTATAGCCCAAAGACGTGTGGGTTTGTCGGTTAATATGCCTCTGTAAAATTCCTCCTAGAGTGTAGGAATAGTGAAAAATTGGAATAACATAGAACATGTTTGAACAGATCAGCATGGATTTGATGGGCCGTAAGACTTGTTTCCTTGCTGCATCTCTCGAAACTAAACTTAACTAAAATATTAAGTGGAATGAATGTGTGAATTAGATAAATACATACTAAACACCACTTCAATGTATATGAAGGAACTGCAGATGCTGGTTTAAACTGAAGATTGACACAAAAGCTGGAGTAACTCAGCAGGACTGGTAGCATCTCTGGAGAGAAGGAATGGGGATGTTTCAGGTCGAGAAGGGTTTCAACCTTCAACGTCATCTATTCCTTCTCTCCAGAGATGCTGCCTGTCCCGTTGAGTTACTCCAGCTTTTGGTGTCTACCACTTCAATGTAACCAGTTTTCAGAAATGGGCTTCAAGGTTAAAAATGCAAAATGGAAATTTGAATAAGAGAAACATTAAACATGGTGAAAAGTCAACAACCTGAGCTGCTTTTGTTTTATTTTTGAAAAAGAGTTTATACCACAGACATTAATGGGTCACACTTACAATCAACACATCAAAGTGTCATTTTCTACGCTTATCAACAGAAGTCACGAAATGCTGTTGTCTGCTAAATATGCTTTGAATCACTCTACAACTTAATTACTTAAGTAAAATTACGTCTACTTAAATTACTTAAAAGGAAGTATAGAATAAACCATGAATTGGAATCCTTGCTTGCCTGCTTAAATGTTAATGCATTTTCTTTCTTACTATTTTCCAGTACACATTGCCCAGTAATATTTGTGTTCTTGTCAATTTGTCAGTCATTTCTAATGCTACTGACTCCAGTGAGATTAATCAGAGGATATCATTAAATATCATTACAGATATCATTAAATCAATGGTTTTGATGAACCTGTGGGTGTGAACTGGAAAGATTTCATCATTGAGTTTCTGACCTAGTGGATTTTCTGAGGAAAATCCACATTCAAAGAAAATATTTCTAGTCAGTAACCCTTTTCAAAACGGAGTGCAATCCTTTTTTAGGAAGGCCTTTTCAATCGATAATGTCACCAAACAACGGAAAATAATCTTGTGTTCATTTTCTGCTCATTTCCATTAGGTAGAGGTCTAACAATTCAACATTTTTCTGCCCAGGAGGTAAGCAGAAATACATCAAAGCACTACAGTTCTTGTTTCTTGTAATTATGGCTACTTAGGTACCTCATTCCAATGGAGAGCAAAACCTACTGTATGTTGGGGGTCATCGAGAGCAGACCTGCAACACTTCAACTTATCTCCTGTGATCAGCTAACAAGACAATATCCTTCAAATATTTAAACCAATTTCTACCCATTTACAAAGACTCATTAAAGAATCACAGAAAAGGATGGCACAGTGACACAGCTAGTAGAACTAATGCCTCACAGCACCAGTTGTGGAGTTTGAACATTCTACCTGTGACTATGTGGGTTTCCTCCGGGGGAGGTCTCCAGTAGACGCCCACATCCTAGAGACATGTGGGTTTATAGGTTGTGTAGGGAGGAACTGCAGATTCTGGTTTAAACTGAAGACAGACACAAAAGGCTGGAGTAACTCAGCAGATCAGGCAGCATCTCTGAAGAAAAGGAATAGGTGAATTTTCAAGTCTGAAGAAGGTCTTGACCCGAAACGTCACCAATTCATTTTCTCCAGAGATGCTGCCTGACTCGCTGAGTTACTCCAGCCTTTTGTGTCCGTCTTGGGTTTATAGGTTAATTGACCTCTGTAAATTGCCCCTAATGTGTGGTAAATTGGGATACCATAGAACTAGTGTGAACGGGTGATCAATGGTGGCTGTGGACTCGATGACTCAAAGGGCCAGTTTCAATGCTGTATGTCTAAATATAAAATTAAATACAAACTGGAAGGATGTAGTAACAATTAAGAGGCTGCAGAAGAGATTCACCAAGATGCTGCCTGGAATGGAGGGCAAGAGTCAAGAGGGTTTATTTTTTACATACACCAGATATGAACAGGAACAATGAAATTCTTACTTGTTGCAGCATTACATGCACATTAGATGCAACGACAATAAATATACAAAACACTATCAGGTATTCGAAGTAAATAAGATCATGATAGTGGAAAAACCCAGAATACATAGAGTAGCCACGGCAGTGAAAAGTCCATAGTGGATCGATAAGGTTGAGGCGGTTGATGTAAGATTGTGGTCAGGGTATTGCAAGAATCTGACGGTTGATGGGAAGAAGCCAGAGTTAACAATTATCACGTTCCAGTACCTTCTTCCTGATGGTAGCAGCAGGAAGACAGCGTGGCCAAGGTGGTATAAGTCTTTGAGGATTACCTGCCTTCTTGAGGTAATGCTTCTTGTAGAGCCTTCTGATGATGAGGGGGTCCCAATATGCATGATGGACTCGGCAAGATCCTTCTTTGTTCTTGAGTGTTCAAAATACCAAACCAAGTTGAGATACAATCAATCAATAAGATCTTCACCAGACATTGGTTGAAGTTAGAGTATTCAGCGATAGGCCAATTCTCTTCAAATATCCGAGGAAGAAGAGGTGCTAGAGACGTATCTTAGCGATTGCATCCATGTGCTGGGCCCAAGACAGATCATCAGAGATATGTATGCGCAGGAACTTTAAGCAGTTGACTCTCTCCTTTGCTGTCCCACCAACATACATGGGTGTATGGTCTTCATTGTATAAGTCAACAATCAGCCCCTTTATAGACAGAAAATGCTGGAGTAACTCAGAGGGACAGGCAGCATCACTGGAGAGAGGAATGGGTAATGCTTTTGAAGAAGGATCTCGACCCGAAACGTCAACCATTCCCTCTCTCCAGAGATGATGCCTGTCCCGCCGAGTTACACCAGCATTTTGTGTTTATAATCAGCTCCTTGGTCTTGCTAATGTTGTGGGAAAGATCGTTGTTCCGCCACAACAGAACCCGACTCTCAATTGCTCTCAAATACTCTCATTCATCCTTACCCATTATCCATCCAACAATGGTGATTTAAAAAAATGGCATTCAAGTGTGTCTGGCAACAAAGCCTGTGCTTACAAAGAGAGATTGGACAGGTTAGGTTTATTCTCACTGAAAAGATGAAGGCTGAGACAGACCATACAAGATTTATGAAATTATGAAGGGCATAGATAGGATCGATAGTCAATCTTTTTCCTTGGACAAGGGAGTCTAGAAATAGAGGACAATGCATTAAATGTAAAAGGGGCAATCTGAAATGTGATCTATGCTTTTATTTCACGCAGGAGAACAAGAGGGTGGTGAATATCTGGGGAAGCTTCAGAGGAGATGGTAGGGACAAACACAATTAGAATATTTAAAAATAATTTGGACAGATACTTGGATAAGAAAGGAACAGAGGGAATGCGTAGGTAGGAACTGCCAATGCTGGTTTATACCGTAGAAAGACACAAAATGCTAATCCCAGATTTGGCTGAGTTGGAGAAGTGTTGAGATCAGGTTTTACTTTTTTTTAATTTTACATCAGGCTTGGACCTAACCCACTGTCTTGAGAGGAGGGGGAGGGGAGTTAAAATTCTCCGCAACATTTGCACCTTTTAAGGCCTAGTGCAAATGAGAAACTATAAACAGAAAATGAGTCACTTGACTACTTTAGTCTTGTAATCACAGTTTAGTTTTAGTTTAGTTTATTATTGTCATGTGTACTGAGGTATAGTGAAAAGTTTTTTTTAATGAATGCTATCTAGTCAGCAAAAAAACTATACATGATTACAATCAAGCCGTCCATGGTGTACAGATAGAGGATAAAGGGAATAACGTTTAGTGCAAGATAAAGTCCAGTAAATGCATCACAGTTTGGTATGGCAACTGCTCTGTCTCCGACCGGAAGGCATTGCAGAGGGTGGTGAAAATTGCCCAACGCATCACCGGTTCCTCGCTCCCCTCCATTGAGTCTGTCCAAAGCATGCGTTGTCTGCGGAGGGCGCTCAGCATCGCCAAGACCTCTCTCACCCCAACCATGGACTGTTTACCCTCCTACCATCCGGGAGGCGCTACAGGTCTCTCCGTTGCCGAACCAGCAGGTCCAGGAACAGCTTCTTTCCGGCGGCTGTCACGCTACTCAACAACGTACCTCGGTGACTGCCAATCACCCCCCCCCGGACACTTATTGTTATTTATTCAAATCATTTGCTGTGTCGCTCTTCCAGGGAGATGCTAAATGCATTTCGTTGTCTCTGTACTGTACACTGACAATGACAATTAAAATTGAATCTGAATCTGAATCTGAATCTAAAGTCCAATTAAAGATCATGGAACCATGGAATCATGGAATCATGCATCATGGAATCATGGAAAACTTTATTGTCATTCAGACTTTGCGGTCTGAATGAAATTTCGTTGCCTGGAGTCATACATATAGTAAATAACAAAACACACAATAAACATATTTAACATCCACCACAGTGAGTTCACCAGACACCTCCTCACTGTGATGGAAGGCAAAAATCTTGTCTATGTCTCTTCCCTTCTTGTTCTTCCTCTTCCTCTGTGCTGAGGCGACCCAGGCCTCCGATGTTGTGACCACACCGGGTGATGTAAATATGTCCCGCGGCTGAATCGTGCTCCGCGAACGGGCCGGTTCAACTCCGCGGCCCGGGGCGGTCAAAGCTGCCGAAGTCCAGTGGACGCTGCTGTTGCCGCGGGAGCTCCGGAAAAACAGGTCATCAACCTGTGACCTGCGAGCTCCCGATGATGTCGTCCACTGGGCCCGCGGCCAAACCTCCGAAGTCGCTGCCGCAGCCACTGCAGCTGGAAAACCGCCACAGCTCCGAGTCGGGCTGCCGGAACGCCGGAATGCCTGAACCCGCCGCAGCCCCGAAGTCGGCCAGCCCCGCGCTCGTACGTCCTGGCTGGCTTTGCCTCTGGAGCCTCGAGGTCGGTCGCAGTTGGAGGCTGAAAGCTCCGCCATTAGGCCTCAGCGCAGACGGAGAAGGGGGATACGACAGGAAGGTCGCGTCCCCCCCAAAAGGAAGAGACTAAAACGTTTCTCCCACCCCTCCCACACACATACACTACATAATAACTCAAATTTATGCTAAAACAAGACAAGAAAACAACAAAAAAAGAAAAACAGACGGACTGCAGGCGAGCCGTTGCTGCCAGGGCAGCGCCGCCACTCCCAGATAGTCTGAAGATCTCCAATGAGGTAGATGATAGATCAGGACCGCTGTCTAGTTTGTGATAGAATGGTTCAGTTGCCTGATGACAGCTGGGTAGAAACTGTCCCTGAATCTTGAGGTATGCAATTTCAAACTTCTGTACCTCTTACCTAATGAGAGTGGGGAGAAAAGGGAGTGACCAGGGTGAGACTCATCCTTGATTATGCTGTTGGCCTTGCCGAAGCAGCGTGACATGTAGATGGAGTCAATGGAGTCAATGGAAGGAAGGTAGGTTTGCGTGATGGTCTGGGCTATATCCATGACACTCTGCAATTCTTGTGGTCTTGAATGGAACTGTTCCCAAACCATGCTGCAATGCATCCTGATAAAATGCTTTCTACGGTGCATCTGCAGAAGTTAATGAGAGTTGTTGGGAACTAGATAAACTTCCTAAGCCTTGTGAGGAAGTAGAGGCATTGGTTGTTCTTTCTTGGCCATTGTTTTGATATGGCTGATCCAGGACAAGTTGCTGGTGATATCATCGATAATGAGCTGCTCGGTACTGTCAGGCAGTGGCTTAGGGGCCTGTCCCACTTGGCTATATTGCCGATGTCATATGAGTGTTGCCAAAAGATTTTGAACATTTCAAAATCCAGCAGCGGAAAAAAAAGTGGTTGCGACGCTTGAAAAAACATCGCGCGTCATACGTCGTCATGGTGCATCACCGCCGTGCCATACATCAACACGCCGCGTCACCGCCACGTCATACTTCATCACGCTGCATATTTTTCGGCGACATGATATGTCAGTCAATGATGCTGGCAGTCGCCAAAAATATCGGCAAGTGGGACAGGCCCTTTAGAATTTCCAGATTGCCCATGTAAATAAAACCTGTGTTCTCTCAAGTAATCTTTCTTGTTTATATTTGTAATTTGTTTTAAAGTATCATTCATAAAAACACTTACCGTGCTACTTTTACCCATGGAGTATGAATACACAGCTCCTACCCAGTCCTGAATCTCCTACAGGTTTGCTCAAGCCTCATTAATCAGGTTGAAGTTAAGTAATTTGGATAATGACAATTCATATAAACTTATGTGCAATTCATAGGCATTCGCCTCATTACAATAGAAATACTGTTCTATTATTCAGGGGAAATGTGGATTTGTTGCTTTATTTCACAAACGTTTGAACCTGTGACCTTTTGGTAAACACATGGTAGAGTACATTGATATCCTGCTTGTTAATTGTACCTCAGTAAAATGGTACAGAGCTTGCTTTTGTACTCAAGAGTTCCAAAGTGTACAAAGAGCATGACTTGCTATTTAAAATGATTGAGTTTCCAGTGTACCGTCCAATGTTTTTCTTCCTTTACACGTTAATTATCATCTTATTTGTTTCAGCATCTTGACCAGAATAGCATTTGGGTTATAACAGTAGTCAGATGATTGCTGGAAATTACTCTAACTTGCTACCTCAGTGAGCACTTAGGCGTGTTTGACCGATGTCAACGAGCATGATGTGTTCCTCTACAAGCTTGAAAATGAAGACTCAAGCCAAAAGGCCAAAGATAAGAAAGGTATTCATCAGCTGAGGTTTCTGTAAAGGTCAAATAAATTATTAATTGTACAGATTATTTCTTGAGTGGAAAAACTGCATGCAATTCACGAAAGGGCACAACATAGTATATCACAATAACAATCAGTCAACAACATTAAAAAAAAGTATGTGCACAGAATACATTAATATTTTCCTACACCAAGGGCCAAAGCACCAGTGAATGGAATACTAATAATAACTTGCATCTCAGAAAATAAAAAACAGAAATTAGTAAATTGGAAGGATGATATTCAGCCACTCAGGAGGGAAAGGACGAAATAGTCAGCCTTATTGCATGTTCTAGCTCATGAATGTTTTGCTTCTCAGGATGAATTCCAGCTACCAACTTCACTATTCCATCACCATCACCATCACCAAGGGGTGGAAGGTTGCAACCTTCGCATGGTCCACCCTGTTTCGACTAATGCAATCAACTTGACGTGCACAAATGTAAGATCAAATAGAACAAGTTGTCCAACAACTTTAAGCTGTGCACGCCACACAAAAGAAGAAGCATCACCAAAAGCACCACCACCTTTTGGGTGTTAATTGTCTCCACAACTCCATTCCCATCTATCATTTAGTTTAAATCTATCCCCTCAGTTCTGGGCACATCTGCTAAGAGAAATAGATCCTTTCTATACAAGTTCTCTAGAAACTCTAGATTTATTTCCCCAATTAATTTCCCACAGCCCGTTTTATTCCAAAGAAAACAACCCCAGCGTCATTCATCTTCCTTAGAACATAGAACTGTACAGCACTGGAACAGGCCCTTCAGCCCACAATGTCTGTGCCAAGCATGGGTCACACCATGACCAACTTTTATCTTATAAGCCATATCTCTCCATACACTGCATCGCCTGTGTTTCTTAATTGCAAACATTTGCCATTCCTGGTAATATACTGTCATGCTGTATTTAACCGTTGATCCAAACTGAGAAAGCAGGTTTAATATCCTATAATCAGCTAGTCTATAGGATTGATAAAGTTATGAAACTGCATGTAAATTAGGTTCACATTTCTCCATGTTACTTGACACAAAATGATGCATTCTGGCACTTGCAGTTTCCTTGAGCAATTACAAAATATATTCAATCTAAAGTGCAAAAAAGAGAAGAAAAATCTAATTGCCCGTCATACACTTCCTTATTCAGAACATGACGTTTTCAGTTCTTGAAATGAATGTTATTTTTTATTGCTGTTAGTAATTCACTATCTTCTAGAATAGTTCATTGTCTTCAATTATAGAGAGGGTCCATGTATTCAATCATGTCTTTAAGGCACAGGATGCTTTCTTATTAATTATATTCTTCCTGCCTCTTCGAAGCAATGTCCAATAACAGCTATGCCATGTTTAAAAGAACAGGCCATTAATGGGTGAATCATTTTGGATATGTAGCAAAGACAAAATCCAAAACAAAAACCTCCAGATGATGGATTTCATCCAAGCAAATTTATTTATTGGCAAAGACTTGGGAGGGATGGCTTTTACATTTACATTTATTGTGAGAACTTCATCAGGAAAATAGCTGATTAGTAGGTTGCAGTCAATTACATTATTTAAAATCTTAATTACCAAATGATTAATTATTCATTAAAAAGAGAGCTGTGTAAAACGTGTTCTGATTCTTTCTCTCTCTTCGCTCACACAATATGTTGTTTTTTCAGCAACATTTCACAGAGATGACATATCGGAATAGGCGTTATTTTGATTGAGTGTTAACCTTCTAATGATAGCATTGTTTCATATCCTTTTTGGATTCAGTAATCTCAAATTTTAATAAATAGTAACAATGCATTTGTGCGTTTTTGCACAGCTAATGCCCCTCTCAGTTCCAACAATTTCTGTTCAGCAAACCATCTGTCACCAGCAACACTGAATCAGTCAACTGAAGCTGCAAAATAACTAGCTTTTATTCCAGGATTTAAAAAAATGAAAGCCACAACCCAGATTTAATTCCTTCTCTTTAGATTCCCCAATCCCAGTTATCAGATTGCACTCCACCAAACGACAAATGACAATTTAAAAAAAGGTACATTTTGTGTACAATAGATAATGTTGTGAAGAAATGTAGAATAACTTGGTTCTTTATTCATTGGCAAATTAGACTGTCAATCCCAGGGAGTGAAATGTGAGTGCAAATGTGCCACTGTTTGGACTGGCAAGCATTGTGCTACTTTCTATAATTTTCTGGTATTAAGACAAACATTCCCTTATGCTACATTACAGCCGTAGAGCTCAGATCCCCAAGAATATTAATTCACTGCTGTCTGTGTTAAAACATGAATCTAGTAGTATTTCCTCAAAATTTCATTTTGAAGTTCACTGAAGTGGAACTAAGGACTATGCGAACTTAAAATACACGAGGAAAACCTGGAGTGGTCGATTTGACGATGAACTGTGTGCTTAGCTACACTATATTGCAGTTCCTCAGCTGTGTTACTGTGAAAGTATTTCCTAAACCCACAAAATTCACCAACACGAGGAGCAAGGCAGCACACATATGGAAACATTAGCCCCAGCAAGTTCCTCTCTCTAAATCATACAATATCTTAACTTGGAACTTTGTCGCAGCTGCCATCATCGATCCAGAATCTAATTCCTGGAACTCTCTATGCAAAAGTATTATGGGAGTGCCTTCACCAGAATGATTACAGTGGTTTGAAAAGTTGGCTGATGATTACTGTCTAAAGAGCAGCAGTTTCAGGCAATAATAATTGGTCTTCCCAGCAATGTCCACATCCTGAAAAATAAATTAAATATTACGTCTATTCTTTGGCCTCATGTCCAGTTTCCTGCTCAGCCCCATAACCATTAATTCTCCTATAATCCAAAGCTCCATTTATTTCAGCTCTGAATACATTAAACCCTCAGAGGCTCCAAAACTCTAAAGATTTCTCTGGGAACAGAAATTCATCCTCAGTTCAATCTTATATGGTTGTCCCTTTAGCCTAAGACTAAGTCCTTAGCCTAAGACTCCCTTGCTTTGGACTCACTTGTTTGGGAAAAAATCCTGTTAGGTCCCCCATATTTCAATAAGAACATCCATCATTTTTTTTTAAACTTCACAACATAAGCCCACATGCCATATTGCTCAATCTTTCCTCATCTAAAGAAACAATGAACCTTTGCTTCCCCATCTCTAAAGTACACAGTATATTATTCCTTAAGTAAGGCGACCCAACCTGTACCTGGTATTCAAAGAGATTGAAGACTACCGTCACTATATTAATTTTGGATATGCAACAGCCAATTTGCACAAAGCCAGTTGAGGTAACTCCCCTGTTCTTTTCGAAATAGTGCCAGGAAGTCTTTAACATCCACCTGAGAGATCAGGAGGGAATTAATAGCCTCTCGACATTACAACATCCTGCCAATATTGTGCTGAAGGGAACTGGAGTTACTGAACCTGAACCACATTTTAACCAAAGTCCTGGAGATGTTGATGTTGGAACCGTTCTGGTTCAATGCCATTGATAGAAAGATTAAACGAGAACTTACTGTTTGAAGTTTGATCTTTATTTTATGAGAAGTTGAAGTGAGGGATTACATGAAGAGCCCGCCAGCCCGCATGCGCATCAATCTTCAAAGTAGCCGTATGAAACCACAGAATAATTGCTGACCTAAGCTATAGGAAGATTAATGACCTAGAACTACCGAATGATCTTTATGAGAATAGGGTTGGGAGTGGAGAGCACGTAATCCCTCACTTCAACTTCTCATGAAATAAAGATCAAACTTCAAACGGTAAGTTCTCGTTTAATCTTTCTATTTTATTTCGAAGTCACATGAGTGACTACGTGAAGATTTCAAAGCTCTGTGGTTTCATGCAGTGACACAATCTGTGTGTGAAACACTTAAACAGATAAACCATTAATGGTAGGAAAACACATGAGTTATTAATATAATTATGCTAATTTGCATACATGGCCATTGTTCTTAATTGGACCATAGTCCCAATAGACTGTTGAGTTAGACGATAACTCATGCAACACTGTGCATAAATCTATCTGCAAATATCGAGACATATTCCACCAATTTATAATTTATTAACCTGCACTATGTAAACCTCATGCTGTATGATGAAAGGGAAATCCATTCTATTGGTTGCTAATGAGCCATCAGCAATATCTTAAGACTATTGAATGACAAAATAACTAACTTCCATTTCATAGGTACTAGCAACTGAGTGCACTTTTATACCTAATGACATCCCCAATCTCTGCTCTGGTGGGTATGCTGTCAACCTCAAATGTACGCAATCCTGCTCATTTGCTTATGAGATTATTTCTATAACAAGCTACACTAATGTCAGTATGACATAGAGACTAAGCCAGAGATTGAGTAAAGGCTGTGTTCTTTATGCTGAGATCAGTTGCTGAAAGCATAATCATCTTAAGATACTGGTCCCATTTGGAAAACATTGAGGAATATCAGCATAACAATTTACTGATATATATCGCACACTACAATGAGTGTAGGCTATTAGAGTGGCCAAATAAGACAGCCTGCATAACGTTAGAGAATAGTGGATGAAGAACCAATCATTTATGTCCCACTTATGGTACTACAGAAATGATAAAGCAGCACAAGCAATGTCAATTGTGCTATCACATAAAAGCTTCTCTAGGCTCAAACTGGAAGCCACACAAACCTCTGTTACTTCCGTTAAAATTGACTCACATATGTTGTTCACAAGCTTTTTATACAATCGTGCAGAGCTAGCTGCCCGAGAAGAAAGGCTTCTCCAGCCATCACTCGTGACTGAGAAAATAAGAGTTGCTTCAGCCGCCTACCATGGCGTGATTGAACAGGCAAATTGGTACTGTTAAATTTCATGTTGCCTCATTTGTAATATCGCAAATGATATCTACCGACAACCCATAAGTTTTATTAGCTGTAATTTTGCATATTACCTAAAACTTGATGACATAATGCCCTCTAATCTGAGAAGGGCAGCATAGGTTTTCACCACTAGCTTTGTTATCAAAACAGCAGAATCTGTGCCTTATGTATATAGATATGACAGAGTATGCAACTACAAGATTGATTCTCTGAGTCAGTTAAATTGCAGAAACCCAATCATCCATCTTAAACTGGGTAAGTAAACCCATAATCCGATTAGCCTAATGCTAACCCGATTCGGCCTGCACCATATTTCTTTAATCTTGGGAAGTATCAGAAATATACACCTCTAGTCCTTGGCCAGACCACTCATCCTCGGATGAACTGTTACTGATTGCACTCGGAACCACTGTTCCTCTATTGATCTTACGGACGGAAAGATTTTTTAGCTTTCCTACCCGCGGAAGATGCATTATCTAGTCATATTGATACATATAGCTGATAACAAATAATCAGCAGCTAATGACTAGAGCTGAAACCACAGTCTCCCTTCGATGTGGGAATACAAGTTCCCTGTCAACTCTTGACTAAGAGTCACCATGAATACTCAGCGTTTTCCTTCAGAGTGGAAATTAGTATAACGCAACGCTGAATCAGGAAAACCTCGCAGTCCTTTGACAGAAACCACATGTCTAAGTCGCCAGAGTGCACAACGCAATCTCTTCGACCCGCCACTCAATCAGGAATACTGATATTGAGAGCCTGTGGATATTATAAATACATGTTGATTCGCAACATGAACCTGCAGGTCAGATAAAGTTATTATATATGCCAGACGAGCTTCCTGCTGGTAACTACCTGTCCCAGAGAGGATGGCAATGATGACTCCAATGAACCAGTAACTCTACTAACTGAGGAGAAATAAACCATATGTTGAGAAAAACTTCAACTATTTTATTCTAATGAGCAGTCTGATAACCTCAATCACAGATGATGAAGCAGTGCTTCCCTGGTCACTATGACTCCTATGGCCAGCCAGTTCCATGATGGCCTACCCTGATCCAGGGTAACCAAACTGTTCCTGCTTGGAACTTACAGAGGTTACTATGCAAGACACCTTGCCAATGTCTCTACGTCAACCTGATCTATCCCAGAGACAGGGAAAACGATTAGACAGCCGATGCTGGCAGTAAACCCAACGTGGGCCGACAGACTGCTCCATTTTGGAGTTTACGGAGGTTAATAACGAGACCTCACTTACCAGCGTCTCTAACCCTGGGTCAATCTTCTTTGATGGAGTTTCAGTGAAGTTCCAAATGCAGACCCTATGTTCCAAATGCATAACCAGGAGCTCTGGACTGCAATGGCAAGTCCAATTTCACTACACCATTGACGTATGTGATAATAAATGTCCTTTGTAATTATCTTTTTTTCTTTTTTTTAAAATAAACTTTATTGGCATGATAAGACATATTGTTATATTGCCAAAGAATGAAACATGACTTTAGAATGCAATCGACTATGATAGTCACAAACGTGACCGAGTGGCAACTGGTATTAATGCCAACTCTATTATAGCCGCCCAAAATTAAAGTATATACTATATGATGCTGCAACATAGCTGTAGCAGTAACTGTATTTTAAAATTGTTCGGTGCTACGACTTCTGAGCTTAAGCGTTAGCTCTAGGCCACGGCTATTTTTAAAACTCACTGGCTGCTGGAAACCTCCTGCAGCGATAATAGACTAGGCTGCCGGCAGCCATAAATACATTGTTGATTCACAACCAATTTATGAATTCTAGCTCCTTACAGAGCCCCATGGCTGCCTCCAACTCTGGCTGCCTGCTCCCATATGGAGTCAAACAAACTTTATTGCCATTTAGAAATACATTGATATATGCAGTTCCAAACGAAATTTTGTTGCATTTGGATCCCTGTGCAACACGATAAATTAACAGAAGGATAGACATGGATAAAATGGATTAAAAGGATAAACAGACAATGGTGGCAGCCCATTACATGGCATTCAGGAGTCTGATGGCTCGTGGGAAGAAGCTGTTGCAGAACCTTGATGTTCTGCTCCTTACGCTACGATATCTTTTTCCCGAGGGCAGCAGAGTGAACAGACCGTGATGGAGATGTGTGGGGTCTTTTATAATACTGCTGGCCTTAGACACGCAACGTTTGGTCGCAATATCCCCGATTGAGGGGAGAGAGGTCCCGATGATTTTTTCCGCTGTCCTCACCACTCTCTGCACAGACTTCCAGTCGGAGGCTCTACAGTCCCCAAACCAGACAGAGATACAGCTGGTCAGAATACTCTCTATGGTGCCCCTGTAGAAAGTAGTGAGGATGGGATGGGGGAGGTGAGCTCTTCTCATCCAGCGCAGAAAGTGCAACCGCTGTTGCGCTCTCTTAACTGTTGATGAGATGTTATTCGACCAGGTCAACTGTTAGTGATCTGCACCCCCAGGAACTTTGTGCTACTGACCACCTCCACATCGCTGTCATTGATGTGAAGTGGTATGGGACTGTGCCGGGTTTTCCTGAAGTCGACAATAACCTCCTTTGTTTTTTCGACATTCAGGATCAGGTTGTTCGTATTGCACGAGTCCACCAGTTGTTTCACCTCCTCCCTGTAAGCCAGCTCATTGTCGTCCCTGATGAGGCCCACCACTGTTGTGTCATCTGCATACTTCATGATGTGGTTTGTACTAAACCTGGCACAACAGTCGTGAGTCATCAGGGTGAGCAGCAGTGGACTCAGGACACAGCCCTGAGGGGAGCCGGTGCTCAGAGAGATGGTGTTGGAGGTGTTATTTCCAACCCTCACAGACTGGGGTCTGTCAGTGAGGAAGTCCAGTAGCCAGTTACACATGGGGGTGCCGAGGCCCAATGGAACCAGTTTGCTTATCAGGTGCTGGGGGATAATGGTGTTGAATGCTGAACTGAAATCCACAAACAGCATTCGCACATAGGTGTTTTTCTCCTCTAAGTGTTTCAGGCTCAGATGGAGTACGGAGGATATAGCGTCCTCTGTGGAGCGGTTTGGCCTGTAAGCAAACTGGTATGGATCAAGTGTGGAGGGGAGTCTGGAGGTAATGTGGTCCCTGATCAGCCTCTCGAAGCACTTCATCATTATGGGGGTGAGTGCTACAAGGCGGTAGTCATTGAGACATTGTATGTTGGATTTTTTTCGGCACCGGTATGATGGTGGCAGTCTTGAAACATAATGGGATGACAGCCTGGTTCAGCGAGGTGTTAAATATGTCCATAAGGACATGTGCCAGCTGATCAGCACATTCCCTGAGCACCCGCCCTGGTATGTTATCAGGGCCTGCCGCCTTTCGTACGTTCACTCCTTTTAAGGTCCTCCGAACATCCACTATGTCAAGACTGAGTGCCTTTTCCTCACAATGAGGAATACCTTTGCTTGCAGGTGTGTTATTTAATGCCTCGAACCGACCAAAATAGTTGTTGAGTTCATTGAGGAACTCAATGTTGTCATCACAGGGTGGTGAAGCAGTCTTATAGACCGTGATTGATTTGATTCCCTGCCACATGCAGGAGCTCTGCCACATGGAGCTCTGATGCCGGCAGCTGCTATAATGGTGGCAGCCGCAATCCCAGCTCCTATGAAACCCTACGGCGGTCATTAATTTCAGCCGCCTGCTCCCATGGAGAGCTCGAACTGCGACGCAAAACTTTTTTTTTTCTCTCTAGCTCCTATGGAGCTTCCACGGCGGCCCAAACCCCGGCCGCCTCCATAGCTACTCTGGGCCCGCTATCAGAGCGGTCTGCTGAAAATAAAATTGACTTACCTGTCAGAGCAGTTCAAAACTGCTCCGACTTGCGCCATGCGCTAGACATATTGGCGCGCATGCAGGCTGGCAGGCTCTTCACGGAGTCACTCACGTGACTTCCAAAATAAAATTTGAAGATAAAGGCGGGACAATTTCCCATCATGTTGAATAGAGCTCTCACCAGATTTCGAGCTGTTTTCAATATTTGTCCCCATGCATCTTGATGTTATGATATTATGGAGATGGTTTAATTTATGTCAGCTGCAGTATTTAAAACTATATACAATATAAAGCTTATTTCCCAAGGAAAGACATAAAGTGCTGAAGTAACTCGCCGGATCAGGCAGCATCTCTGGAGAACATGGATAGGGGACGTTATAGGTCGAGGCCTTTCTTCAGACTTGTTTCTGCATATTCCCAAGTGTCCATTTGAAATAATACACATATATAAAGTAAATAGGTTAAGTGGTGTAAATTGTAAGAAGCAACAGTATTGGAAAACAATTAATATGGTGACAATCAATCAATATGGTTTATATACCTGTGTTACGTTGTAAACTGTTGGGACATCGTCTGCTAGAAGGATTGCTAAAGTGAGGTTCTATACTAACTTACAACACTGATTTCTAACACAATGTACAGCAACATATGCTAATTAGACTTGATCCCTAACAAATGGTTTATTGGTGTTAGCAGTTACTCGTTTGACAAACCCTTAGGGATCAAAGCTCCTTTGCCCTCAAGCTACGAATGAAATGATAATGTTTTCAATAATCACAGTACCTAACATGCTACAGGAATAAATTCATCTTCAAGTGGCAAGAAGGAGTTGGATTAGGGCTTCACTGTCCATTAACCCAATATTGATAGGCTTTGTTTATTTAAAGAAGCAATATATAATGATTAAAATCACTTAAAGTTTTGCAGTTAAGGAGCTGGAACTTTATCATTTAATTACTGCAATCATTATTGCAAACTATGCAATAAAAATATTTTAATTGTGTTAATTCTGCAATTTCAGATAAAGGAATACTGGTTATCCTTGGTATGATAAAAAAAAACCACCAAGTCAGCCAATTATAAAAGAGCATATCCAATTAACTTAAGTGCATCTGTACATTCCAATATTTCAGATTTCACTCCCCTTCAGTACCATAAGTCATAGCTGAAAAGCAGCATACTGTGGCTGAAGCCAAATAAATTGCATTTTAAGGCCTTTTAAAACCAATACAAAATTTGGATTACTAAAGTATTATAATTTATATAGTTTTGACATGATGTGGTGCATTCTCATAAAGAATGAAATAGTGACATTTAACGCAATATAAATCTTTTCGCCCAATGTTGGATTTATTTTCTATTCTGAAGGGATGCTTATGCTTTTCCAATGCTAACTCTTGAGGTGTGTATGATCCTGAAAGCAGAATCACCTTATCAATCTATTATTAATTAAGGCTGGGGAGATAATCCTAATATTTTCTCTTGTGCATGTGGAAACCTGCATATGTTGGATGGGTATTTCCTGAGGAAAGTTTTTAGTGCATTTGGGTTAGCCAAAACAGAGCAATTTTTCAGCTTCACCACTTGGATATAATTTGGCTGGAGCATATAGGGGGAAATCAGATGTAGTGGATATCTACTTTGGAGCTCTCTAACTTCCATTTACAATCATTCAAATGGAACAGACTTCATTTCAGGCATGCAATGCCTCCACCCAATTTTGATCCAGGCTGTATAAAGCTGTATAAAGGCCCATTCATTTAGCTATCAGTAAGTTCTCAAGTGGAACACTTGTGTTGTACAGCTTTGCAATCAAATCATTGGCATCTTCCTTATGACCATTGCCACGGGTTTGTTTTTTCCTCTCTCCAATAATTTGTTTTATGACTAAATAGAGCCCCCATTATCATTGTGATAATTTCTAAACCTATTGTGAAACATGGAATGTAAAATCTTGGAAATGTGTGGAATAGTGAACATTTAACTCTCCATATCCAGTTTGGTCAATAAAAAGTAATTTACATTACTCACACTTTCCGATGATGATGCATGAGAATAAATATTAGCTAAAGAACTGAAGATAACTTTCTTTGTCAATACTATTTTTCATGTCCACCTGAGAGAGCAAATTGGTCTGATAACATGATGTAACAGCCTACTTTATTCTCTCTCTTCCTCTGAACATTCAGAAGTGATGAGCGTTGCTCATTATATTCACAAAAAACTATTTATGTTCAAACTACAGCAAACCAATAAAAAAACACCCCGCACACATCCCCAAATAAAAATATTTCACAAAATTTACCACTATTTATGTTAACAATCTTTTGCAGAAACTCATTTTGAAACAGATGCCACATGAATCTTGACGTAACATAACCCTCTCTAGGAAACATACCCAATTAAAATTAGATGGCATATTCAGAAAGCATTGCTTCTCCCATCATTTGTTATTGTCATTTAGACCGACTCATCTGACAACCTTGCTGACAGCAGAGAGATGAAGTAACTTAACAAAGCAGTCAAAATCCAGAATAGAGTAGCTGTCAGAAATCTGAAATAAAACCAGGTGAAATCTGAAATAATACCAGCTTTCGACTTTTAGACTCTAAAGATACAGCATGGAAATAGGCCCATCGGTTCACCGAGTCCGTGCCAACCAGCGATCACCCCATACACTAGCACTATCCTACACACAAGAGACAATTTACAATTTACAGAAGACAATTAACCTACAAACTTGTACGTCTTTGGAGTGCGGGAGGAAACTGGAGCACCAAGAATAAACCCAAGCGGTCATGGGGAGAATGTACAAACACCATACAGACAGCACCCACAGCCAGGATCAAAGCCAGGTCTCTGGTGTCATAAGGTAGCAACTCTACCGCTGAGCCACTGTGCCGCCCAGAAATAACAGTCCAGACTGCATCGATGAAGACAGAAATAAAGTTAATATTGTAAAACAATGACCTACTGAGTATTTCCTACACCTTTTGCTTTATTTGATAATTAGTCAGAGACATACTCATTTATATCCCCTCACTCTCCCCTGCTGTCATCAGGAATATTAAATATACAGATTGTTCCCCTGGCAAGCACCACAAATCTGTTCATCTCCACCCCAGCTTCTCTCTTCTCCAAAACCCGTTCCCCCGACTAAGGAGACCTGCGCAAAGAGGAACCATTACCTCTCTCAAAAGAAGAAATGTGTGCCATTCCCAGACTTGACAGGGAAAACTCAAGGCACCAGCATCACTTTCCAATAAAGAGAAACTTACAATCCTCCATCCTCTCCCCAACCCAGACATCACCCTCAATGATCAACAATCAACGGTCCCTCTGCATTTTCACACCTTTTGCCCGATGGGAGAGGGGAGAAGGGGGAGTGGCCAGCATGAGAAGGAAGTCCTTGTCCAACAGACTGAGAAGCCACAATGACCTCTATAGACGAGCTCCCAATAAATCTGTGTTGGAAAGAAAAGTCCGAAGAAGGGTCTTAACCCGAAATGTCACTCATTCCTTCTCTTCAGAGATGCCGCCTGTCCCGCCAAGTTGAAGGCCTGTCCCACTTACGCGATTTTTTCGGCGACTTGCCAGCACCCGTCATAGCCGCAGCAGGTTGCCAAAATTTTTTTATGTTGAAAATCCAGCGGCGACCAGAAAAAGGTACATCTCTTTGGGCCACTACTCATGACCAAACACTCCGCACAGCAGGACTACCATCAGGCCGGGGCTTCCCCCCGGCATCGGGCCTGGCTCTCCTGCCGCGGATCCTGCAGAAGGAAGCCGCTGAGCCCAGTCCCTGCTCGTCCCTGAGGACCAGAGAACCTGGGAGTGGAGGGAGTCGGTGACGGTGAACACAAGTACAAAGAGCTCGTAAATGGAACCTTTTTCTCTTCTGCGACCCCGAGGTTAGCTATGGGAGGTGCACCCGGGACACAAAGGCTGAAGGTGGCCGGGTGAGGAGAGGGACGACGATTCGCTGGATGATCCAGAAGGAGATGACGCCTGGTGGTCCTGCAGTCAGGACAACGGGCCAGCTGCAACTTGGACTTTGAAAATGCCTCCAAAACATGGCGACTCTTGTAAATGGTCTCAAGTGGTCTATTTATAGAGTCATAGTCATTCAGCGTGGAAACTAGTCACTAAACAAGTCCCACCCATCTGTGTTTGGCCCATATCCCTCTAAACCTGTCCTAACCATCTACTTGTCTAAATGTTTCTTAAACGTTGCAATAGTTCCAGCCTCAACTACCTTCTCTAGCAGCTCGTTCCATACACCCACCACCCTTATGTGTGAAAATGTTACCCCTCGGTTTCCTATTAAATCTTTCCCTCCTCACATTAAACCTATGTCTGGTTCTTGATTCCCCTACTCTGTGCAAGAGACTCTATGCATCTGCCCGATCTATTCCTCCCATGATTTCTACACACTGTGCGTAATCTGGGATTGTGTATATGCATAGTAATAATTTACTACTAAGGGAAAAAAGTTGTTCGGCACGGACTTGAAGGGCTGAGATGGCCTGTTTCCGTGCTGTAATTGTTATATGGTTATATGGTATGCAAAAACGAATTTCACTGTACTTGTGATAATTGTATAGTACCCTTGATAATAAAGAACCCTTGAAACACTGAACCTATATTCCTTCATCTACCTCTCTTTGTTCCTTTCCCTCATCTCCACATCCACTGTGAAAAAACTCTACCCATTGAGATGATTATTTCCACATTGCCCCATTACCACCACCACCTCCTCTAGTATCTACTAGACTGTGGGACCCATTGGGATTCCCTGTCACACAGGAGGCTTGGCCCCCCCAACGCAATATCGGAATTGGCGGCGCTGCCTAAGCAGCTGCGGCTTCCCTGCAGTCCGTTTGTCTTTTTTCTTATTGTCTTTTTTTGTCTTGTTACGGGTACGCTTTTGGTTTATTATATGTGGGGGGTAGGTGAAACTTTTTAAATCTCTTCCTTGAACGGGGATGCAACCTTTTCCCTGTCGTGTTTCCGTTTCACTGGGACCTACCTAACATCGTGGAGCTGGTGGCCTCCAATTGGAATCGATCTGATGGCTCTGGTCGCAGAGCCTGCGGACTTACCATCACGAAGCTGGCTGACTTCGGAGGCCGTGGTGGCACTGTGGCTGCAACCCAAATTCGCCGCTTCGGAGGCTTCGGCCGCAGGCCCTGTGGACTCTAACATCGGGAGCTCGTAGGTCCCTGGTAGGAGACCGATTTTCAGGAGCTCCCGCAACGGCAACTTTACCCGCCCTGTCGCAGGGCTTTTCATCACCCAGCGCAGCTTAATCGGCTTCGGGACTTACCATCGCCCGCCGGGGGCTTTAACATCAAGAGCCTCGACATAGCTGTTTGACTGCCTGACCGCGGGAGAAGAACAGGGAAGAAAATTCCTTCCATCACCGTGAAGAGGTCTTTGGAGATTCACTGTGATGGATGTGTGAAACTGGGTTAATTGTGTGTGTTTTTGTGTTTGTTTTTTTTTGCTGTTGTGATTGCAGGGAACGAATTTTCGTACAAACTTGTGTTTGTTTGAATGACAATAAAAGGCATTCTATTCTATATTCCACCACTTACCCATACTGCACAGGCACAGCTCATTTTCCCTCATCCATAGCACTCTCCTCTTCAACCTCCCTCTTCTTTCCCCTCTCCTCCTCCCCTCCCCAATCCATGCCTCACCTCTCTCTCCCTCACCGTTCCCCTAACCTGTCCCGCCCTCCCTCCATAACTCCTGTCCACTCCCTACCCCCTCCTGTCCCTCTATCCCCCACCCCCACTCCACACCTCCCCCTAATTCCCCCCACTATCCCCCACTGTCCTCCTCTCCCTCTATTCCCCACTCCCTACCTCTCCCACTCCCCCCTCCTCTACTCCCCCCTCCTCTCCCTCTATTCCTCCCCCTCTGCCAATCTCCCTCTTCTTTTCCCTCTCCTCCTACCCTCCCCCAATCCCTTCCTCACCTCTCCTTTCCCCGACCCTCAGTCACTCCCTCCCTCCATAACTCTTCTCCTCTCCCCTCCCTACTCCCCTCCTCTCCCTCTATCCCCTCACCTCCCCCTCACCCTCCTCACCTCCCCAGGATCTCGAGGTTGCCACTCCTCTTCGTTCTTGCATGCCCTGGAGGAGCATCAGCAGTAGGCGCCCTCAGAGCCAGGCCTCGGATCAGCCCGGAAACACCAGCAGCTTGTGGGCGGGGTGGGGGGGGAGAGAGTTTGGATAAAAGACGGGGGAAGAGCCATGGGGGAGAGGGGGGTTTCACGGGGGAGAGGACAGGAGCCAGCAAGGGGTACTAGAGGGGAAGAGGCTGGAGCTGCAGGGCATTGCGATGTCTGTGCGTTTGGAACGCACAGCAGGAGCTGGACGTTCTCCTCCGCCGGGATCAGATTCACCGCTCTCCGTTTGGTGACATCACAGTGCCACGCCGCTACCGCTCCCTCCACAAATTGTGTCCTGTTGGAGACCACCGCTGGCTTCCCTCAGCTCCGTTAAAGACACAATGGAGCAGGAAGGGGCGGGCTGTCCCGGGAGTGACAGGAGAAGAGACTAATCCTCACGGCGCTGACTGGCAGGAGAGGAGATCGATCTGCGCATGTGCGGTTTTTACGATTTTTAAACCTCGCTAACTTTTACAATGATCAGAACAAAACTTGTTGCACCCACAGCACAGGAGAACGATGAGTTAGCTGGTGAAAAATCGTAGCGCTGTCACTTACATTTTCCTTGCAAATAGAAAAACCGAGCAAACCGGAAGAGCACAAGATCAGAGATTTCGTTATGTATAGATTTCTCCCTTTCACTTGCTCCATTCACATTCTTGCTCCTCATTCATTATCCTCTATTCCTTTTTTTTCTCCCAACCTTTCTGATAACTTTGCACAGCTTCAATCTAAATCTAGTGCAGCCTAACGCTATTATGTTTAGACTTTGACTCTCAGCTTGCAACACTGCAGGAAATCAATTGTAAAACGAAAATTGTAGGCAGTGTCACTGTACAGTTGAATGTATTTGCATTCATATACACAAGTCACCACAAAATGTCATGAATGCCAAGATGCTTGTGCAGCTCCTGCTGGGTGATTTGTTAATGTAGGAGTAATGTGACAAACAACAAGTGCCCCCTGTAGCCTTTATAATGCTTGTAGATAATTCTCACGAGGCCAATGAACCTCCCAACTGAGCCAGCTATCAGTCTGAGGCCCGGACCAACAATTTAAGTGTGTGAAGGCTATTAACCTATTACGGCAGATATCTGCCTGTCTGTGTCGGTCAGTTGTAAGGTCATGAGGTCATAAGGATTAGGAGTAGAATTAGGCCATTCGGCCCATCAAGTCTACTCTGCCATTCAATCATGGCTGATCTATCTCTTCCTCCTAACCCCATTCTCCTGCCTTCGCCCCATAACCCCTGACACTAGTACTAATCAACAATCTATCTATCTCTGCCATAAAAATATCCACTGAGTCTCTCTGTCTGTCTGTCATTCTTTGTCTGTGTCTGAATCTGTCTGTCTGTCTCTGTCTATTTCTGTCTGCATGTCTCCATCTGTGTGTCTGTATTTGTCTCTGCATTTCTCTGTCTACGTGTTTGTCTCTGTGTCTCTGTATCTATCTGTCAGTGTCTCTGTCCATGCGTCTGGGGCGAGGAGCTAGGGGAGCAGATGCCTCTAAAATCCTACAACACCGCAGTGAAGAGCTTCAGTCACAAATACATAATATCATCATCCACCTCTGGGAACAGGAGGATACTCCAAGGAACCTCAGAGATGCTGCACGCTTTGATCAGGAGAATGCTGATGTGTCTGGTTGTGTGTCTGGACCTGATGGTGTACCTGGTCGTGTTCTGAAAACCTGTGCAGACCAACTGGCTGGAGTTTTTCCGGACATTCCGGCAGTAACGTCCATGGTGATGAAGTGCATTGACAGGTTGCTTAGGGTGCATATCAACTCCTACTTCAACAAGAATCTGGACTCACTACAATTTGTTTAAGCCCACAACAGGTCAATGGAGGATATGAACTCTATGGCTCTCCATTCTGCTCTGGACCACTTGGACATTGAAAACACTCACGTCAGGCTGTTATTCATAGACTACAGCTCGGTGTTCAACACAATCATCCCCTCCAAACCTGCTACGAAGCTCAGGGAACTGCGTCTGCGCATCTCTCTGCAATTGGATCCTCAACCTCCTCAACAACAGACCACAGTCTGTTCGAATTGGTAGCAACACTTCCTCCTCGATAATCATCAGCACAGGGGCACTGTGCTCATCCCCCTGCTCTATACGCAAGCCTGTGTAACCGAACCCAGTGCGAACTCCATTGTCAAATTCGCCGATGACACCAACCGTTGTTGGACAAATTACAGATGTTGGAGCATAGGAGGGAGGTTAATCGACTGACAAATTGGTGCCAGAACAACCTTGCTCTCAACTTCAGTAAGACTAAGGAACTGATCATTGGCTTTGGAAGACAAAGGTCGAGGATCCACAAAGCTGTCTTCATCAACCGGACAATGGTGGAGAGTTAAAAGCTTCAAATACCTGTGCATGCTCATCTCTGAAGATCTGTCGTGGACAAAGCACATTGATGCAATCAGAAATAAAGCCCATCCACGCCTCTATTTCCTTAGACGTTTGAGGAGATTCGGTATATCGACGAATACTCTCTTGAACGTTTGCAGGTGCACAGTAGAGAGCATATCGACTGGTTGCATTACAGCCTGGATCGGCTACACAAATACCCAGGAGATAAAAAGATTGCAGAAAACGGTATACACTGTTCAGTTCATCATTGATACTGACCCCCCCCCAACCATCAAAAAGGCAGCTAACATCATCAGATATTCACACCACCCTGGCCACAATGTAATTCCTGCCATCAGGAAGAAAGGCGAGGAGCCAGAACACTGTAATGTCCAGGTTCAGGATCAACTTCTACCCTACAACCATCAGGCTGTTAAACATCACAACCTCAAAATAAGCTCTGAACTAATGTGGAGGCATTGTTTTTGGCTATGCACTATTATTGTTTTTGTTTTTTTAATATATATTTAGTTTTAGTTTAGAGATAAAGCGTGGAAACAGGCCCTTCGGCCCACCGGGTCCGCACCGACCAGAGATCCCCGCACATTAACACTACCCAACACACTAGGGATAATTTACACATACACCAAGCCAATTAACCTCCATGCCTGCACGCCTTTGGAGTGTGGGAAGAAACTGAAGATCTCGGAGAAAACACACGCGGTCACGGGGAGAACTTACAAACTCCGTACAAACAGCACCCAGTCGGGATCGAACCCAGGTCTTCGGTGCTGTAATCCCTGTAAGGTAGCAACTTTAATGCTGCGCCACTGTGGAGTATATATACTAAACTTCTTTTGTAGTTTATGATGGTGTTTACAGAGTTCTTTGTTTACTTATCTGTTGTGCTGCTGCAAGTAAGAATTTCATTGTACTGTTTTGGGACATGTGACAATAAAACACTCTTGATTCTTCAGTTCCCCTTTAGCAATAGTCATCCACTAGACACTTCCCCAACTGTCTCCACCTAGTGGCCAAAAAGGTGCTTCCCAAATTACAGTGTGGATTTCCTCTATCAAGAGCACATTTGGACTGTGAATCAATTCCAATTACAGTGTGGATTTCCTCTATCAAGAGCACATTTGGACTGTGAATCAATTCCAATACAAATGCATAGAGCAGCACTAGTCACTAGACATGGTAGTTGTTTAGCATTATTGAATGCATCAGTCAAGAGGGACCATGGAACAATCTCTTCAAATCTAGCTGCCCACAGAAATTTGTCTTATATTTGATCACTTGAACCTACAAGCCATGATATTTTCCAAGTGGTCAACAACAGAACAATTCTCAGATCCTCGGTCTATCTTTAATTGGACATTTGTGGACCTTATCTTGCACAAAATCTTAGTCCCTTTATCCTGTACACTTAGGATGGATTGATTGTAATCATGTATAGTCTGATCATTGACTGAATAGCTTGCAACAAAAAAGTTTTTCACTGTACCTTGGTACAAGTGACAATAAACGAAACTAACCTAATATAAAATAAAAGCTTGAGTTTCTCCTTGCAGCTACATCAGGCAGGCCAGATCTTTTGCCTAAACTCCATGGGAACAGATTAACAGGCAGACAGTGGCAACTTTTTAAGGACATGCTTAGAGCCTCCTTGAAGAAATACAGTATCCCCACAGACTCCTGGGGATTTCTGGCACATGAAACAAAGTAGAAAATGAGAAGGCAGGGTGATTTTGACTGCCTCATTAACATGAATAGGGAGCACACACTATAAATGGTGCAAGAGGTGGACCCCTTCTTAACTACCCACCATCCACCCTATCTGTGAAAACTTAATTGAGTCAGTTTCATATGGTCTGGAGATAGGTCCCTCGGCTTCACTCCATAAATCCTGTATAAATCCAATTTTATATTCCACATTCCCTTCAATTACCCTAAGATCACTCACCCACACACTAGGCAATACACAGTGACCAGTTAACAACCGATCTTCAGGATTTTGGAGGAAACCAGAGCACCTGGAAGAAACCGTTACAAAGACAGGGAGAATGCTCAGACTCCACGCAGATCGTGCCCGAGATTATGATCAAACCCAGTCCATTGGGCCAGTGCTACCAGATGCACCACTGCACCATACCAGGTCTTCAGTTCCCACATTGGCCCCATTTGCCACCTTAGAACGTACAGTCGTAGTGGAAGTAAGTCTTCCTGGATCCCAAAGAACTGGCTAAGAAACAGGACGGGCTGCTGAGTTTACAGGTCAACTTTAGGGACATGTATAAAACAGTCTCGGCATTCCTCCTGGCCCTCAATGAAATTCTCAAACAATATATGGGAAGGAACTGCAGATACTGGTTTAAACCGAAGATAGACACAAACTGCTGGAGTAACTCAGTGGGACAGGCAGGATCATTGGGTAGAAGGAATGGGTGACATTTTCGGTTGAGACCCTTCCTCAGACTGAGTCAGGAGAGAGAGAGAGATACAAAGTGAAATGTGTGAAAACGAGTCAAAGGGGATGAAGATCAAGGAAGATGTAGAATAGATGAATGAATGAATGAATGAATGAATGAATGAATGAATATGAATGAATAGCCTTTATTGTCATTCAGACCTTTCGGTCTGAACGAAATTTCATGCCTGCAGTCATACATATATAAAAATTACAAAACCACACAATAAACACAAAAATTAACATCCACCACAGTGAGTTCACCAAACACCTCCTCACTGTGGTGGAAGGCAAAAGTTTTAGAGTCTCTGTCTTCTCCCCTCCTTATTCTCCCTCTGCGCTGAGGAGATCCAGGCCTCCGATGCTGCCGTCCACCAGGCCCGCGGTCGAGCCTCCGAAACCGGGCTGCCGCCACCGCTGTCGCCAGAACACTGCCACAGGGCCCGCCGCCGGAACGTCGCTGGAGCACCGCATCCCCGAAGCCAGGTCGCCGCTGGAGCACCACAGCCCCGAAAGCAAGGTCGCCGCTGGAACGTCGCTGGAGCACCGCAGCCCCGAAAGCCAGGTCACCGCCGGAACGTCGCTGGAACACCGCATCCCCGGAAGCCAGGTCGCTGCTGGAGCACCGCAGCCCCGAAAGCCAGGCCGTCGCTGGAGCACCGCAGCCCCGAAAGCCAGGCCGTCGCTGGAGCACCGCAGCCCCGAAAACCAGGTCGCCGCCGGAACGCCACTGGAGCACCGCATCCCCGAAGCCAGGCCGTCGCTGGAGCACCGCAGCTCCGAAGCCAGGTCGCCACTGAAGCTCCGAAAGCCGTGCCGCTGCCGCTGGAAGCTGGAGGTCGCCAGCTCCGCCATTAGGGCCTCAGCACAGACGGAGACGGTGTCGGGGGACATGACAAGAAAAGTCGCATCCCCCCGAAGGGAGAGACTAAAACCCCGTTTCTCCCTGAGCCCTGAAGTAGTTAAGTTGACACGGACAGAATGCTGGTGTGCTGCATCTCTGCTTGCCACTAAGTGATGGCACCATCGAGTGTGGCAGCCTTGCCAGCAGCTGTATGTCCTTTCATCCTTTTTGTTGTTTTTAGTCTGTCTAAAAATTTGTTTTTGAAGGTCTTTTAGTCTTTTTATGTGTGGGGTGGGGGGGGGGGGGGGAGAGGGGGAAACCGTTTTTCTCAGTCACTACCTGGTCAAGGATACGGCTTTTCTCTGAGCCGCATCTTCGCCACCCTCCTCGAGGCCTACCATCTGGATTGGTGCGACCTTTCCTGCTGGAGACTGCCCAGAGCTTCAGCAGTGGCGCAGCACTGAATTACCATCGTGGAGCTTGCGCTGCCTTACCAGGATCGCCGTGTTGTAGTTCCGGGAGCCTGCCGACTTTAACACCGTGGAGCTGTGGTCTGCGGAGCTTTCAACTGCGGGCGGCGCTGACTTTAGCATCGCGGAGGCCTGGGGATCCTTGCCGGGTTCGCCTGTGTTGAATCTCCGTCCAGCTTGGCCTGTGGACTTCGGGAGCCGCTGTCTCCGGTAGGAAGCGGCCAATTCGGAACTCCAAGCTGCTGAGAGTGTTCTTCCGACGCCAGAGCTCCATCATCCCCGCGCGAGGCCCTGAAACACCGGGCCGTCGTTGCGGCGACTGCGGAGGCCTCAATAGGACAGGAGGAAGAGGACTGAACTTTGTTGCCTTCCCTCACAGTGGGAAACGTTGATTCCGCTATCGGGGGATGTTTTTACGTTTTTATGTTTTATGTTACATTCTATAGTGTTGTGTTTTGTCTGATTTGTTTATCTGATTTGTGTGCTACATGGTAACTCAAATTTCACAGCACCAATTGGTGTATGTGACAATAAATGTCCTTTGTCCTTTGTCCTTTGATTATGTGAAATGCAAGGCGATGCACAGAGTATTAGGCATAGCATAACAATAAGGAATAGATTGCTAAATCTGAGGTACGCTGCATCCTATTCTTTAAACTTTACATTACTTTAGAGATATAGCACAGAAACAGGCCCTTCAGCCCATCGAGTCTGAGCCCATTTTCTAGCACTATCGTGCGCACTTGGGACAATTCACAATTTTTACTGAAGCCAATTTAACTACAAACTTGCACGTTTTTGGAGTGTGGCTGGAAACTGGAGCATCCTGGAGAAAACTCACGCAGTCTCAGGGAAAATGTACAAACTACGTACAGACATTACCCGTAGTCATGATCGAACTCGGGTGTCTGGTACTGTAAAGCAGCAACTCTCCCACTGTGAAATTGTGCCACTGCCACTGTCTCTTGATAAGGACAAGGTTCAATCTCAGTTCATGCGATATTATAATGTCTGATTACTCAAGCAGCTTTCTGCAAAGATGCAAAACAGGGAATTCTGAAAAACAGCCTGGATTGTAACATTAACAAAAGTTAGTATGTCGAACATCTAAGCTGAAAGGCAACATGGGTGTTATGCTATTTAATCCTTCATAGAGCAGAGGGTTTCTTGTTAACTCTCAGAGCCTATGCCAAATGATCTATTCAAGTCAGTTCCCATCACATGGGGCAGGCGCTTTGGCAGTATTGTTGGCTGTGCTGGTGATCTGCCAGGATGATGAATGAGAGCATGGACATCAAGATAATCGGCAATTCCAGATTCTGTTTTTTTTGTATGATGAAACATTATTTTTTACAGCTTTGTGTAAATCTGCAAATCTTCAGTGTTCCTTTACATCTCTCAGGGAAGACTATTATCCTGACAGAGGTTTCTCTGTTCAGCAAAATAGCAAACTTAAAACATAATAGCAATCCATTACAATTCCAACACTAAGGCATTTACATACCAAAACTGTTTCCAATTAAAGCCTATACGGATCACTGAGAAACTGTAGAAAATATCATAATGAAGGAATTAATTTCTCGTTAAGTTTGCACCCAGAGGCAAAGGCGTTTACAATTCTTAATGTTGTTAATAATTCTCTCACATCTTCCTTTCTTCTTTTTTCCCTTCTTTAATTCATAACCCTACATTTATTCTTCACTTAAAATTTTACTTCGGAGTCACGTGAGTGACTACGTGAAGACCCCGCCAGCACGCATGCGCGACATATCGTCATACGCATGCGGAAGCGACGGTCGGGAGGAGCGGGGCTCCTCCAGCGTAAGTTTAAATAGCTTACGCCAGGTAAGTCTCACCGGAGGAGTGAGTCGACGACATAGTATACAGCGATGGAAGCACGAAAATCGAAAAGAACAGCGGCCAAAGCAGCTGCCAAGGAGAGCAGCCAGCAGAGAGCCGTCTCTCCAGAGCTACAGGGTTTACCTGCAGGTCCCGACTTTTCGCCCTTTGGGACCGTTGGTACGCCACGGTCGGGCGGGAAAACCACCCGGAAGTCGGCCGGGGCCGACTCAGCGGAGTCCGGTCCCGAGGACACCCCGTTCGCAGATAGCGACGGAGGTCGTCTAAACCGCATGGAGCGGATGTTGGAGCAAATGCTCCAACGTGACCTGCTAATGCAGGGGCAGGGTCACAGTGGGACTCCTAGCAGGCCCACGGCAAGTTCCTATCGAGGACTGCCCAATGTCTCCCCCTCTATACAGGGGAGCATTGAGGGTCAGAACTGGGCTGACCCAGAAGAAGGGGAGCTGGCTGAATTGCCGACGGTGTCAGGGGTGTGTGAAGACTACATGGATATGGTAAGCAAGCATGCTATGCCTAACAAGAAGGGCTTATCAATCCACCCCAAGCTGGCTTCCAGCATTAACTATATGGCAACGAACCAGCTGCAGGAACAGGCCATTAATGCTACTGCAGATAAATATATGGCACCTGAGAACTGCAACTCATTGAATGTACCTGCAGTAAATAACCCTATATGGGGAAACATGAGCCCCTCAAGTAGAGGCCAGGAGATCAAACTTCAGAGGATTCTGAAGCTCCTAACCGCAGGGATTACGGCAGTGGCAAGAACTGCAGTGGGTGTGGATATGCCGGAAGAATTACAGGATGCTTTGGCTCTACTCTGTAATACTCAGTATGAGATCAACAATTTTAGAAAAAATATCATAAAGCCGGCGCTTAACCCCAAGTTTGCGGGGTTGTGTAAGCCTGGGAAGACTCAGCCTCCAAGCCTGCTGTTCGGGGAAGATCTCCCAAAGCAGGTTAAAGACCTTGATGAGGAGGCCAAGGCTTTGGGCCTTATAAAACCTGGCTACACTAAGCCGCACCACTCACACAGACAGCACCCCTACACATCCACCGGGCAGAGTTACCATAACAGGTCTGCCGGTGGTGAAAGCTCGAAGGACGGCATTCCTGCACAACGGTCTTTTTTAGGCCAAGGCCCAGGCCGGCCTTCTTGGAAGATGCGCCACTCCCAGAACACCCACAACCAACCAAGGAAGCAAGGACAGAAACCTCCACACCGGCAGTAACCATGGAGGTAGGTGGGTCTGGGGTCCCCAGAAACACATCTGGTCCAAATTCACTTTGTGTAGGGGGCAGGTTGCACATGTTCTTCGAGAATTGGCTCACTTTTACCTCTGGTCCTTATATACTCAGAAGTATTCAGGGCTACAAAATTGAATTTATTCACGAACTCCCTACCCCGGTACAGCATGCACCTAGCCGAAAATTCGTCCTTTCCCAAAAAGAAAGGGCAGCAGGGCATGCTGAACTACAGAGATTAATAGAAAGAGGGGTAATTGAGAAAGCCATCAAAGAACCTCAGGAGTTCGTGTCTAATATATTCACTAAAAATAAAAAAGACGGCGGGTGCCGCATCATCATAGATTTGACCGATCTGAATACTTTTGTTCAGTATATTCATTTTAAAATGGACACCTTCGATACTGCTATACAGTTAATAGCCAATGGGTACTACATGGCATGCATTGACCTCAAAGATGCATATTATTCAGTACCCATACACAAGGATCATAGGAAATACTTAAAATTTATCTGGATGGGACAATTATGGCAATACAAAGCTTTGCCTAATGGGTTGTCGTCAGCACCCAGATTGTTTACCAAGATATTAAAACCAGCTTTGGCCTATTTAAGGCAACAGGAACATACTGTTATGGCCTATCTTGATGACATCCTCATAGTGGGGGAGAATTTGGAAATGGCTACTTTGGTAGTTACAGCCACGAAACATCTTTTTCAGAAGCTGGGATTTTTGATACATCCAGATAAATCAATATTGGAACCCTCTACCACCATGAAATATCTGGGGTTCATTATTGACTCAGTGCAAATGTCTGTCACGTTGCCACCAAGCAAGGTGGAAGACCTGATAGAGGCTTGCAGGAGCCTCATTGGCATTAAGGACCCATCCATTCGGCAGGTGGCCAGGGTGATTGGGAAGATAGTAGCTGCATTTCCTGCAGCACAATTTGGGCCCTTACATTACCAAAACTTACAAAGAGCCAAAATTACAGCGCTCAAAAATCATACTGGCCATTTCGACAGGCCTATGAAAATTCCGGGAAAGGCAAAAGCCGAATTATATTGGTGGATGGGTAATGCCCAAAATTGCTCCAAACCTATCAATATCATCAATCCCTTGATCATCTTACAAACGGATGCCAGTGCCAAAGGGTGGGGAGCTACTAACACTACCTCTAGCTGTGGAGGTAGATGGAGTGCACCAGAGTTAACTCTATTCAAAAACTTGGGGATTAACTATTTAGAAATGCTAGCAGCATTTCACGGCCTTAAAGCATACTGCACTAATATGCACAAAGTTCATATTAGAATACAAATTGACAACACCACGGTGGTAGCATATATTAACCATATGGGCGGTATAAAGTCGATATCGTGTGATGAATTGGCTAACAATATCTGGCACTGGTGTCTGCAAAGAGAAATTTAGATCTTAGCTACTTACCTTCCAGGTAAGCTAAATACAGTGGCAGACACCAGATCACGTAAATTCAACGACAACATAGAATGGATGTTGGATCGGAATGTGTTTTCAGATATTGTAGAACGTTATGGAACACCAGATATCGATCTTTTCGCGTCCAGGCTAAATCACCAACTACCAACATATGTTGCTTGGGAGCCAGACCCGGGGGCAGTAGCGATGGATGCCTTCTCGCTACATTGGGGGGATCTATTTTGCTATGCATTTCCCCCTTTCTGCCTCATCAGTCGGGTCTTGCAGAAAATAAAGCAAGACTCTGCATCGGGTATTTTGGTGGTGCCCGACTGGCCTACCCAACCATTGTTCCCTATGGTACAGAAGATGGCCACAGAACCCTGTATCAGGGTGAACAAAAGACCAAGCCTGCTCGTGCATCCTGTTACAGGAGAATGTCATCCATGTCATGACCGCATGGACTTGTTAATTTGCAGATTTTAAAACAGCCACTTCACGGATTCGGACTCTCCAACAGGACCATTGATACCATCACAGCAGCCTGCAGAGAGTCCACAAGAAAGCAGTACCTGACCTACATCAGGAAATGGGAAGGATTCTGCGTCACAGCCAACACGACATATGAAACCGCCACCATAACGGAAGTGCTGGAATTTTTGGCTACCCTTCATTTCGATGAAGGTTTGAGCTACAGTGCCATTAACTGTGCCAGGAGTGCCCTATCATCCTACTTGGGCAAGGGGAGTGACCAATTGGGAATTGGGTCACATCCTCTAGTATCCAAATTTATGAGGGGAATATTCAATTCTAATCCCCCCAGGGCCAGATATAGCCATATTTGGGATATCAGCACAGTCTTGACTATGCTGCGAGGATGGACACCAAACACGGGACTCCCTTTGGCTAAACTCACCTACAAGATGGTCATGATTATGGCACTTATCACGGCACAACGGGTCCAGTCCCTGCACAAACTCAACCTGGATGAAATGACAATCACCAGTGACAAAATCACTTTCTATGTGCAGGGACTGTTGAAATAAGATCGACCCGGAGTGTCTGGACATACTTTGGAGTTTCTGGCTTACCCAGCAGATCCTCGTCTTTGTATCGTCACATTAATCTTACAATACATTACAGTCACTCAAAATCTCAGGGGCACGGAAACAGCTTTGCTTGTTAGTCACAAGAAGCCCCATCACAGAGTCACGGTGCAAACCATTTCCAGATGGTTAAGGGTGGTACTGGATGCGGCGGGGGTGGATACTAACAAATATAAATCTCACTCCACCAGGGCAGCATCCACCTCGGCGGCTAGAAGGATGGAGGTACCGTTGGATCACATCCTGGCTACAGAGGGTTGGAGTAATGAAAAGACCTTCCACCGCTTTTACTATAAACCCGTGACCTCCCCTGACGCTTATGCAGGGAGGATTTTGAGTGCTGCCAGATAGTTACCCTTTGGGGACACTATTTTTGTTTGGTATGAATAAATACCTGATTTTTGTTTTTCAGCCAGTGTCTTGTCTGAATTACGTTCATCCTCTTATCCCAACTTTAGCGGTGTGTGAGCATGGAGCTTCCAGGGCATGAAATCACAGAGCTTTGAAATCTTCACGTAGTCACTCACGTGACTCCGAAGTAAAATAGTAAGATTAAACGAGAACTTACCAGTTTGAAGTTTGATCTTTATTTTATGAGGAGTTACGATGAGGGATTACGTGCCCTCCGCTCCCAACCCTCTATTATAAAGATCACCTGGTATGGAAGTTCTCTTTTTTTTATCTTACTATATTAGTCATTGTGACTGTATTTTCTGTGATTTCACACCACTGCTTTGAAGATATGTCGCGCATGCGTGCTGGCGGGGTCTTCACGTAATCCCTCATCGTAACTCCTCATAAAATAAAGATCAAACTTCAAACTGGTAAGTTCTCGTTTAATCTTACTATTAAACTTGTTTCTTTGAAGGCTCTTAACGGTTTGTTAATCGTGGCCACCCAACTGAGTGAAGTAAAGTATTTCAAAGGAGCAAGTCATACAGCGTGGCAACAGCCTCTTCGGCCCATCATGCCCATTCCGACCAACAGGTCCCATTTACACTAGTCCCACCTGCCTGCATTTGGCCCTTATTCCCTAAACCTATCCTATCCATGTATCTGTCAAAAAGTCTAAAAGTGGTTGAGCAAATCATTCAGCTTCATCATATCTGTTTGTTTGATTGACTGATTGAAAGAAACAGCTTGGAAACAGGCCCTTTGGCCGATTGAGTCCATTTTGACCATCGATCACCAGTTCATACTAGTTCTGTTATCCCATTTGCACGTTCGCTCCTGACGCACTAGGGGCAATTTATGTAGTCCTATTCACTTATAACCCCGCACGTCTTTGGGATGTGGGAAGAAACAGGAGCACCCGGAGGAAACCCACATGGTCACAGAAGAATGTGCATACTCCACACAGACAGCACAGAAGGTCAGGATCAAACCCGGTTCTCTGGTTCTGTGAGGCAGCAGTTCCACAGTTGCACCACTAAAATAATGAGAATTTAAACTAATTTCCTCCATGTTCATTATAAGTAGCCTTTTGTTCCATTGAAACAGGGTGAGCATGAACCACATGCACATAGCTGGTGACCAAATATGGATCCTATCTTCTATGCCCTTTCTTGACTTGGAAATATATCATCATTGTTGCTGGGTAACAATGTTGCTGTCTGCCGTAAATACAGGAACTTCCACCCTAATAGCAGTGTGGGAAGATCTTTACCGGCAATATTTGCAATGGCTCAAGAAGATGGGGAACCGTTACCTTCTTAAAGGCCATTAATGATGTTGAACAAATACTGGGCTTGCCATTAATAGCAGATCCTGAGCAATTACTCAATGGAAGAAAGTCCCCAAATCATTTTCATCACTACCCTATTTTGATTTTTATTTAAATTTTGAAGGGCCGTCCCACTTAGGCGATTTTTTAGGCTACTACCGGCGACTGTCATAGTCACAGGTAGTCACCGAAGGTCACCGAAAAACCAGCGACTAGATCCCCCTATGACAATGTCTACGACAATGTCTACAACAACCTACCCCCTAGTCTACGTCAAGATACGGAAAGCTACTGGCAACCGGCAACCCAATCGTCGTGACTTAGGACGGCCACCTACGACCACACCTTCGACAACCTACAACCACACAGGATACAACCTATGACAACCAAAGTCAACCTACGTCCACCCGCAACAAACTACGACAAGCTATGACCCTGTCGGTGACAACTGAAGACAACTGAACACAACGCCTTCTCTTGACGCCGGTACCTGTCGCCGGTTGATGTGGGTTGACGTAGGTAGTCGCCAATGGAATTCAACGAAGTCAGCATCAGCAATAACCTACGACACCTGGCGACAACCTACGACAGCACCTACATCAGGAGAAGTCAAGCGACGCTCATTGGCAACAAACCCACTCGCCAACTGTCACCAAAAAATGTTGAACATTTTGAAAATCCAGCAGCGACCAGAAAGACGCTACGACTCTTTGGGTGACTGAGGAGACTACTCACGACCATACAGGCGACACCCCGGCGACCATGTGGCGACATCCTAGTCGCCTGTAGTTGCCTAAAAAATTGCCTACGTGGGACAGGCCCTTAAGTGCTGATTCTGCAAGGATTTCCTGTCCTCAACATTAACTTTCACCAAAACCTCAAATTTGGAGTCATCCACTAACTTAGATATTGACTTTCAATGTCAAAGAGTATCTGCTCACATTAATTGGGTTAAACCAGACTACATGAAGCATCTGCTCCATCGTCTGCCACAGTTGAAGCACCATCTGCTCTGTCACTGAAAGTGGACAGATGCTCTACTCTGCTGCAGATAGCAGGTAGACAATATGCTCTATTGGCGGCAGTGGATAAACAATTTGCACTCTCAGGCTGAAGTTGAGCCAACTGCTCTCCCCCAGACAGTAGATGGACTATCTTGTCTATTTAATCAATAGACAGACTGTCTGCTCCATCACAGACAATAAACCTTATGATCTTTCTACTCTCTCTTTCACCTTTCCAAAGATTTCAATAAAGTTCATCAAGTAAGGCATTTCCTTCGGAAATCTACTTTGACCACAGATTATTTCTCCTCGATTCTTTTGTGTCTTTTCCTTCAATATCTATTTGATTATTATTTCCCACCATTGCCTACCATTTGCCTACCATTTTTCCTATCATTGCCATTCATTAATTCTTTGAGCAACTCTTCTGATTAATGTTACTGTTTGTATGTCTTATTGTTCAAAGTCAAAAGTCAAGTCAAGGTATCCTTTATTGTCATTCAGACCTTTCGGTCTGAACAAAATTTCGTTGCCTTGCAGTCATACATATAATAAAAATAACAAAAAACACACAATAAACACAAATTTAACATCCACAAGTTACCTTCCCCTCAGCCAACAATGAACGATTCTACATTTCCTTGACCATCGTCTGCTTTGATCTATTGTTTTCACACCTTACCATTCCATATTGCTAGTTTCCCCCTTCCCAACTCCAAGTCTAAAGAAGGGTCTCGACGCGAAAAGATACCCATTCCTCTCCAGAGATGCTGCCTGTCCAGCTGAGTTACCCCAGCATTTTTTGTACTTTCCCCTTATAGAGTTAGACTGTGCAGTTAGCTTCTCCAATTGCTTGGTGAGCTACAATGAGGTAGCTGCACTTTTTGACAATCAACTGCACATTAGATTTATTTAAGCCATTCCTTGAGCTATATTAGGCAATAAAGTGCCATTGAACCATTGATGCTACATTGATGGTATAGGTCATAAGTTCTTGGAGCAGAAATAGGCCATTTGGCCCATCGGGTCTACTCCGCCATTCAATCATGGCTGATCTATCTCTCCCTCCTAACCCATTCTCCTGCCTTCTCCCTATAACCCCTGACACCAGTACTAATCAAGAATAGTAAGATTGAACGAGAACTTACCAGTTCGAAGGTTGATCTTTATTTTATGAGGAGTCGAAGTGAGGGATTTCGTGAAGAGCCCGCCGGCGCGCATGCTCGACATACTTCAAAGTAGCGGCGTGGAATCACAGAACCAACAATAGAAATGACTTCGCATAGTATGATTGAATTGACTAAGATTACCAGATGAAGGTGATTGAGGGTTGGGCGAGGAGGGCACGAAATCCCTCACTTCGACTCCTCATAAAATAAAGATCAACCTTCGAACTGGTAAGTTCTCGTTCAATCTTACTATTTCATTTCGGAGTCACGTGAGTGACTTCGTGAAGACTTCAAAGCTTCTGTGATTACACGCCCTGGACCACGTCCATGCTGACACACCACTACCAGGGATGGATGGGAGGAACAAACTTGCTCAATAGTTCATACTGCAAAACAAGAGCATATTTATTAATAACAAATCAAAAACCCCTCATGCGGGGACATCTCCACGTTCTGACCCTGCATTCAGCACGGCTTCTGCGAACTGTAGCGGAGCAGCAACAGGCTTGTTATAAAAATGCTGGAACACAGCTTCATTAGCCCATCCTGCTGTGGCGAGAATTTGGTCCATGGGCACCTCCATGACCCTCGCCGCTGACGTCGATGCAGCCCTGGTGGAATGAGACTTGAACACATTAGTGTCGATACCTGACTTACCCAAGACGACTCGAAGCCACCTGGATATCGTCTGGACTGTCACTCGATGATGAGGTCTCTTATGAGTGACAAGCAGGTATCTCTCCATTCCTCTGATGCGTGCCGTCACGTTGACATAGTGGCAGATATGTGAGGCTAAACATAGCCTAGCATCTGCGGGGTATGCCGGGAACTTCAGCTGCAGCCCTGTGCACCCAGGTCTATGCTGCTTTAGTAGCTCGTCAATGAAAAATACTACTTCTGTAGGGGTAGATGTCATTCTGTCGACACAAAGTTTGTGTAGTGTCTGTACCCTCTGAGCTGAAGTCAGCGCTAGTAACATCACCAGCTTCATGGTGAGTTGGTCCAGTTGGAGCCCTTCCATGGGAGACCACGTCCTGAGCAGGGTTAATACGTCCCTGACATCCCAGGTGATATTATAGCGTGGTGTAGGCGGATTCATATTGAATATACCCCGCATGAGTCTGGACACTAGCCTGTTGGATCCTACCCCAATATTGAGGTAGAATGATAGCGCACTTCTGGCGCTGTTGATGGCACTGTAACTTAAGTGTTCATCATGGTGCAACCCCGCGAGGAATTCCAGGACGTCGGTTATTGTCACGTCATCGTACGTGATGCGAGAGCGGCTGCAGTAGGCTTCCCACTTCTTAATATGCGAGCGGTATCTTCGCCTTGTGGACTCTCGACACGACGCCCCAATGGTATCCATGGTCCGAGCCGAGAGGCCGTATTGGACTAACAGCCTGTTCAGAAACTGCAAGCCAACAAATTTAAATAGCCAAGGCAGGGATGTGGCTCCCCTGAGACAGGGTGAGTAACCAATTGTGGGCAACCCTTCAAAAGGACCCAAGGTTCGTTGAGCATGTCAAAGACCACCGGATACCAAGGCTGCGTGGGCCAGTCGGGTATAATAAGGATGCCCTTGGCAGCATCTGCCTGAATCTTTCGCAATACCCGACTGATGAGGCAAAACGGGGGGAAGGCATAGAAAAACCAATTCCCCCAGTCCAGCGAGAATGCATCTAGCGCTATTGCCCCAGGATCTGGTTCCCATGAAACGTAGGCTGGTACCTGATGGTTTAACCGTGACGCAAAAAGGTCAATGTCCGGTTTACCAAATTTGGCTGTGACTTTAGAAAAAATCTCAGGATGCAACATCCATTCAATATTGTCATTAAATTTGCGTGACCTGGTGTCCGCCACAGTATTAAGTTCACCTGGCAAATAGGTAGCTGAAATCCAAATGTCTCTTTGAACACACCAGAGCCAAATTGAGTTAGCCAATTTGTCACATGAAACTGACCTGGTACCACCCATATGGTTTAAATATGCCACAGCTGTGGTGTTGTCTATTTGGAGACGGACGTGTGCTCCAACAAGCTTGGAACAATATGCACGAAGTCCGTGGAATGCTGCCAGCAACTCCAAATAGTTAATCCCTTGAGTCAACAACATCGACGACTCAAGGGTGTCCCATCTGCCCCCACAACTAGAGCAATTATCAGTAGCTCCCCAGCCATTGGAGCTTGCATCAGTCTGTAAATATACCACCGGATTAGCCTCCCTAACAGGCTTGAATGAGTTGCTAATGTGACACACCCACCATTGCAACTCAGTTATCGCTTCGGACGGCAGCTGCATTGATCGATCATAATGACCAGCGTTCCGTTTTAACGCAGTAATTTTAGCTCTTTGCAAATTCTGATAATGCAAAGGTCCATATCGTGCTGCCGGAAACAAAGCCACTAGCTTGCCAATTACTGTGGCTGTGTGCCGAATCGATGGTATATTGGTGCCAATTAAATCTCTGCACACCTGAGTGACTTCCTCAATTTTGTTAATTGGTATAGTTATCCTCATGCTCATTGAGTTCACCGTGAACCCTAGGTAATTAATTACCTGGGCAGGGCAGAACTTCGATTTTTCTGGATGGACAATGAATCCTAATTGTTGAAATATATTGACAGCAGCTGCAACACCCTGTTCGGCCAATTGCAGGGTGTGGCCCACAATAAAGACATCATCTAAATAGGCCATAACTATATGATGTCGTTGTCTCAAATAAGCCATGATTGGCTTCACCAATTTAGTGAACAATCTAGGGGCTGTAGTGAGCCCATCAGGCAAAGCCTTATACTGCCAAAGTTGCCCCATCCAGATAAATTTCAAAAACCTTCTATCATATTTCTGGATGGATACTGAATAATATGCATCCCTCAAATCGATGCATGCCATAAAGCAACCATGAGAAATCAATGACTTGGCTGTTTCAAACATATCCATTTTAAAATGAGTATATGTTACAAACGTATTCAAACGGGTTAGATCAATAATGACACGACAGCCTCCATCCTTCTTCGGTCTAGTAAATATGTTCGAAACAAATTCAATTGGCTCATGCACCGTTTTCTCAATCACACCCTTCTGTTCCAGACTTAAAATTTCCTTATAACCTGCTGCCTGTTCTGCAGCAGACAATTTAAACGTACGACCAGGCATGTGCTGGGATGGAGGAATGTCGCCATTAATAAACTCAATTTTATGCCCCTGAATATTCCGCAACACATACTCATCACCAGTAAAATTACCCCATGCACCCAAAAACAACCGTAAACGACCACCAACATGGGAAGTTAAACAGAGAGAAAAAAGAGAACCAGACCCCCTCACCTCCGTGGTTACCGGCGGTCCTTGACACGTGTGGGTGGCCGTGGAGGTGCTGGGTTGGCTTGAGGGCGCGGCGTCTTTGATTTCCACCAAGGTCTCTGCCGACCCTGTCTTAAAAAAGACCCTTGGTGCTGGTTCTGGTGCTGTTGTCGTTGTGGAGCTAGAGGGTGAGTCCTCGTCGAGGCACTGGCCGACCCTTGTGAGCGAATGTATGGAGCTTTTGAGCCTGACGGTGTGGGGGCACTCTGAGAGCGCATGATCCCCACTGTTTTGGCTTGTTCGTCAAGCTCTTTGACTCTCTTCGAGAGGTCCTCACCAAAGAGCTGACGGGGCGGCGGCGGCGGCGGTGGTTTGCACAATCCTGCAAACTTCGGGTTGAGTGCTGGGCGGATGCTGTTTTTGCGAAACCCGTTGATTTCGTGCTGGGTCGCGCACAATAGGGCCAAAGCATCTTCCTGGTCCAAATTCAGTTCGTCCCCATCCACCGACCGCGCAAAGGCGGTAATACCAGCCGTGAGGAGTTTCAGGATCCGCTGCAATTTTAGCTCCTGTTGTCGGATAGCCGCACTGATGTTGCCCCATATTGGCGTATTGACCACAGGCACGTTGAGGGAGTTGCAGTTTGATGGAGCCTTGTGACGGCTCATAGCCTGGATGAGGACTTCTTCCTGCAGCACCTGATTATTAAGAAAGTCCACTGTGGCTGCCAGCTTTGTATTTAGAGGAAGACCAGATGAATGTGGGGCCGCGAATTTGGTCGCCACATCCAAGAGTTCCTCCGCCGGCACCTCCAACGGAGGTGGTACGGGATCCACCAGAACCTCCTCCTCCTGCTGCTCCAGGCTGATAGTAGATGTTGGTGAAGACGCCCTGTGCCTGTTGCTGCCCTGCTGTTGTTGACGTTGAAGCATGAGCTCCAGCAGCCGCTCCATACGGTCAATACGCCCTTCACCCTGAACACTCAGGTGGTCGGAGTCCTCCGGCTCTGAAAAGAAAACCGGGCTCCTGTCATCGGCCCGCACCTCGTCGAGGTCCTGCCGGTGCCGGTAGTTGTCGCTAACAGCCGCCGAGGCGAAACTGCGCGATTCCTGCGCGGGCGTGTTCAACCGCCTCCGTTTAGTGGGAGCTGAAGCCGCTGCCACTAAGGACAC
Organism: Raja brachyura; assembly: GCA_963514005.1. The sequence continues at coordinate 69,626,312 of OY740783.1, read as the reverse complement.
TTGCGGCGTGGTGTCGGCACCAGCCGAAGCATGGTGGTGTCGGCACCTGCTCGAGGTCGCCAGCGAGCCCGCTGACGACCTGACTGCCATGGCAGGGTCCCCCTGCTCTGGCGGCACACCACACTCCTCCTCGTCAAACTCCTCCGAGCTGTGGTGTGCTGGCGGATCTGGACCTGTATACACAGGGCTTACCCACATCTCCACCTGAGTCCCGGCCTGCGTTGCAGATACTGCCGATGGTAATGGCCCCGGAACTGTTGGCCGTCGAATTCGTCCAGACATCCTCCGGCCCTTGAAACTCCCATCCATGTCCTTGCTGCAAGACATAATCAGACAACAAGGACCACCAACTAAAGGTAGAATACTTACCTCCGTGGCCCCTTATGAAGGGCTGGCGAGGAGCGCGCTCCACCGCCAGCCGTCGCAGCAACGCGGTACGACGATATGTCGAGCATGCGCGCCGGCGGGCTCTTCACGAAGTCACTCACGTGACTCCGAAATGAAATCTATCTCTCTCTGCCGTAAAAATATCCACTGAGTCTGTCTGTCTGTCTACCTTTCTCTGTCTGTGCCTGAATCTGTCTATCTGTCTCTGTCTATCTCTGTCTGAATGTCTATCTCTGTCTGCATGTCTCCATCTGTGTGTCTGTAATCAATAAATTCTTGATTCAAGATATTAATTCTGCAGATGTTTTTTATCTACCTTTTTAAACAGTGGTATAACATTAGTTATCTGCCAGTTCAGTACTACCATACTTTTTGCTATTTAACCCTAAATATATAAGATTTTTTTATACCTGATCAAAATGTTAAAATTCTATATGTACTTTTATTGTTTTCACACTTATCTGGAGAAAACTTTCAAGATGTTTAGTTGATTGTTGTAATAAATTTAATATAATACATTAAAAAACATTTAAAAAAATTAAGACTTGTAAAATGTATAATTCCATCCACTCTTGACACTAAGTGAATTTTACACTATATCATTGCTCATAATTTTAACAGATGTGTTAAAAAATAATGAATTAATGTCTTTGTTAAACTTTGAATGGAAGTATGTTTTGATATCAGTGTGTGGCCTGGAAGAGAGATTACGCTTCAACCATCTATCTCAGTAGCCACCCAGTCCTGGTGAAGATGACATCCTGAATGCAAGCAGAACAGGATCTCAGGTTTCCATCCTGCAGACGAGGGAACTGTTCCTGGCACCAAGACCGCTTAGGTTTTCCCAGGTCCTCAGGTTTCCTCCCACACTCCAAGGATGTACAGGTTTGTAGGTTAATTTGGCTTTGGTAAAAATCGTAAATTGTCCCTAGTGTGTAGGATAGTGCTAGTGTACGGGTATCGCTGGTCGGCGCAGACTTGGTGGGCAAAAGGGCCTATTTCAGCGCTGTACCTCTAAAAACTAAACTAAACAAGTCATCGTAGTTGAGTTCAGTGACAATTTAGAATCAAAGGATGAGGAAATCCCATGGGAGAGATTCTCTTAGGGCATCTGGAAGATACTATATTTGACTTTGCCGGTCCATCTGCAAACAACCTCCCATGACTATTTGTGCAACCCAGTATTAAAATAGCAATAGGCCTGATTGGCATCATGAAATGCTGATTTTACTTCGGAGTCACGTGAGTGACTACATGAAGAGCCCACCAGCCCGCATGCGCGTTATTATCGACTAACGCGTGGCACAGCGACTGGCTGGGAGGCGCGCTGCTCCTCCAGTGGTAAGTTTAAAAAGGCCCTTCAGGTAAGTTCCACTTATTCTGAGGTCGTATTTGTTCTGAAAGTTTGTTTACTGAACGGCGAATTCCCAAACCTTGATGGAAAAGACCAGGGCAAAATCTAAATGGGCCGCGGGGAACCGGCTACAGAGGACCGCGGGAGTGCGGGTAGCTGACAGTGCGGTTAGCGGCTTCCGACCTAGTGCCTCTTGAATCCGCTGTGGTTCCCCATAAAGGGAGTAAAGCCAAAAGTAAGTCGGACAGGCCTGTAGACTCGGACAAGTCAGGCCGGGAGGACTCACCTCCTTCAGTGGATAGCGTCCTTGGACGTTTATCCCGGATGGAGCATCTTTTTTTCTTTTTTTCTTTTATTAGAAGTAAGTACAGGAATATGGCACCAAGGTGCCTAATATATATTGACATATTACATTTTATGTACAGCTTCTTTTTTTTTTAATAATGAAAATGAAAAAGTGAGAATCGATAATAAAAGATAGAAAAACCTGTGATATATAGTGTGTGAAAAGGAAAAAAGTGTGAAAGTAGAAAATTGAAAAGAAGAAAATAGAAAGAGAAAGAGTAGAAAGTAAGAGATTAAGGAGATCGTTATCTATATTCTTGACCATCCCCCACCCAATCCTGAAACAGTTAGCTTCTACGATTTTGTTGCACCATATGCTTCCCAAAAATCGACAAATGGAGACCAACTCATTAAGAATTGGTCTGATTTATCTATAGGAGGAATCGCATTTCCTCAAGTTGTGCGGTGTCCAACACGGTGTCCATTTATCTTGAATAATGTTGTAAATATTTCAAAAATATCACTCCAGAATGTATAAAGTTTTATGCAGGAAACAAAAGAGTGTGTTATAGTTGCATTTTGGGATAGACATTTATCACAAATGGGGGGAAGTATTTGGATAGAATTTATTCAATCTAGTTTTTGAATAATATAATCTATGTAAATGTTTTAATTGAATTAAATTATGTCTTACATTAATCGAACATTTGTGTATATATATCAAATACTTTTCCCATGTTTCCTTCGTGATTTTCATCATTGATTCTCGTTCCCACTCTTCTCTAAGTACCTCTGTCGATGGTAAGTCTATATTTAAAATACAATTATATAAATATGATATTAATTTCTGTGAGTCAGCCTTAATATTCATTGGTTCTTCCAGTGGATCTAACATTATGTTTTGATATCTTTGTATGTATTTCTTCATGAAGATAAAAATATCATTTTTATAACGTTTATTTTGCCTATTAATGATAACGGAAGTGTTTTCCAGAATTTAATCAACACGTTGAGTTTATTTAATAAAGGCATAAAATTAGCATTTTAGCATTAGCTTTGTATTTTCTGGTAATTTGAATACCCAAATACTTAATTTTTTCTGTTGCAATTTTAAAGGGGAATTTTAATAGGTGTGTAGATTCTTGAAGTTTTAACGTCATGATTTCACTTTTATTCCAATTTATTCTATATCCAGAAAAAGAACCAAATTCCTCTATTAAATTTAATAAGTTTGGTATGCTCGTTTGTGAATTTGTAATGTATAAAAGTATATCGTCTGCATATAATGAAATGTTATTATTTGAGTCCCTAGTGTTATATCCCTGAATATTCAGATGAATTCTTATACTTTCAGCCAGGGGCTCTATCATAAGGGCAAATAGCAGAGGTGATAAAGCACATCCCTGCCTATTGCCCCTCTATAATTGAAATTTTGGAGATAACATATTATTGGTTAATATTCTTGCCGTTGGTTTATCATATAATAATTTTACCCATACAATAAAATTCTCTCCCATATTACATTTTTGCAGTACTTTATATAAATACTGCCACTCTACCTGATCAAATGCTTTCTCTGCGTCCAGAGAAACAATTGATATATCTTCTTCCTCCGTTTCATGTGAGTACATTATATTAAACAGGCGGCTCAAATTATTAAATGAATGGAAAAGATGCTCCATCATGATATGCTCCAACGAACTGAGTTATATCAGCGTTGGTCTCCTCGGAGGCCTGCAGCGGCGCCTGGTTCAGTGCTGCACAATGTCTCCCTTTTCGTAGAGGGAGCTTACGGAGTCAGTACTGGGCTGACTCCGAATTCGGTGGAATGGCTGGAGAACATACCAGCATGCGTGGGGGATGCGAAGCACAGGATCTGTCTGCCATAGCTTCCAAATTCACCATACCCTCGCAAACAGGGGAGGCATTACAGGATGAAGTATGTATTAACAAGTATTGGCTGCAAGTATTAACTACCTCACCTCCCACCAGCTGCAGAAGCAGGAGATGACAGATACATCTGCCACATACAAGGTACCTGCAAACTCTGCTTCGTTAAATGTACCGGCCGTGAACAACTCGATTTGGGGATATATTGGAGGGGGCATCAGGGCCCAAGAAGTAAAAATCCAGAAAATCCTCAAATTACTGGCTTCGGGCATAACGGCGTTTGCCAGGTCCTTGGATGGAGGGCCATTGTCGGATGAGCAACAGGATGCCCTGGCACAGATGTGCAATGCATATTTTGAGATCAATTGCTTCCGCAAAAGTGCCATCCGACCTGCCCTGAACCCCAAATTTGCGGGGTTGTGCAGAGCCGGCAACGTACAGCCGCTGAATCTCCTCTTTGGAGAAAACCTACCAAAACAGGTCAAGGACCTTGATGAAGAGACAAAGGCTGTTGGGCTGATGAAGGCGCCGTCAACCAGCAAAACCTCTCAATTCCAGCGGCAGCACCCCTACGCATCCACCAGCAGAAAGCGGTTTTCTGAAGCTGGTGAAAGCTCGAAGGCCATATATTCTGGGCAGAGGTCTTTTTTCGGCCAAGGCCCAGCATGGCCTTCTTGGAAGATGCTCCATTCAGACCCTCCAGCACCCCTACTCCCCAAAACTCTGGGGCGGAAGCAATAACCACGAAACCACTGGTAAGCATGGAGGTAGGTGGGTCTGGTTCCTTCCAGAACATAGGGTGTGTGGACCGTTTACAAGCTGGTGGGAAATTACACTTGTTTTTGAGTGCATGCAATTCGATAACGTCAGATCCATTTATACTGCACAGTATACAGGGGTTCCAAATTGAGTTCCTTCCTAATTCATTACCACCCACACAGCATGCACCAAACCGGACGTCCATTCTTTCACAGCAGGAAGGTTTGGATGTGCTAGCAGAAATACGAAAGTTACATTCAAAAGGGGTAATTGAGAGGTCAAGGCATGAACCTCACAAATTTGTCTCTAATATATTTACAAGGAAAAATAAAGATGGAGGATGCCGTACCATCCTTGATTTGACTCAGCTTAATGCTTTTGTGCAGTATAAGCATTTTAAAATGGAAACCTTTGTTACTGCCAAACAACTGATTTCCAAAGGATGCTTTATGGCACGCATCGATCTCAAAGATGCATACTATTTGGTACCCATTCACAGGGATCACCAGAGGTATTTGAAGTTTAACTGGATGGGGCAACTGTGGCAGTTTAAGGCATTGCCTAATGGGTTAGCATTAGCCTGCAGATTATTTACCAAATTATTAAAACTGGCACTTGCGCTTCTCAGAACTCAAAGATATGTTATGGCATATTTGGATGATATCCTAATCATAGGGAAAACTCTGAAATTAGCTAAATTAGCTGTTTCAGCCACTAAACGCTTGTTTGAGAGATTGGGGTTTCCCAACCATCCAGATAAATCTAAGTTAATACCATCCACAATTATTGATTATTTAGGGTTTATTATTAACTCTGTTCACATATGTGACTCTGCCCTGGGGCAAGAGATTAGAATTCTTAGAAGCCTGTAACAACCTTGTTGTTGTTGTTGAGTAACCGTGGCATGGGTAATTGGCAAATTAGTGGCTGCATTTCAAGCTGCACAGTTTGGACCTTTGCATTATCAGAATTTACAACGTGCAAAGGAGCAAGCACTCAAAGATCATGCAGGTCATTTTAACAGACCTATGAGATTACCAACCAATGCTATTTCTGAATTACAATGGTGGACAACCAACATTCGGCAATGCTCCAATACCATTTTTGTCAGCAAACCTTCAGTTATATTACAAACTGATGCTAGCACTCAAGGTTGGGGTGCTACTAATACCATCTCTAGTTGCGGTGGCAGATGGGATATGCATGAGTCTTCATTGCTTCAGTCACGTGGTATTAATTATTTGGAGATTTTGCGTGCATTCTATGGGCTGAGGGCTTATTGTGCAAATATGCATCATCTGCATGTTCAACTTCAGATTGACAACACCACAGCGGTGGCATATATCAATCACATGATGGAATCAAATCTGTATGCTGTGACAATTTGGCTAACCTTATATGGCACTGGTGTATATTAAGAAGCATTTGGATTTCAGCTACCTCGCTACCAGGTAGGCTCAATACAGTGGCAGACACCGGGTCATGGAAATTTAATGACAACACCAAATGGATTTTGGACCATAAAGTGTTCACCAACATTGTTGCTCGGTATGGAACGCCGGGTATCGATTTATTCGCATCCAGGCTTAATCACCAACTGCAAAGTATGTTGCATGGGTGCCAGACCCAGGGGCAGTGGCGATGGATGCATTCTCGCTACACTGGAGAGGAATATTCTTCTATGCTTTTCCCCCCTTTTGCCTCATCAGTTGGGTCTTGCAAAAAATCCAACAAGACTCCGCGTCAGGCATTTTGGTAGTACCTGACTGCCCTACACAGCCATGGTTCCCATTTATTCTGGGAATGATATCAGAACCTTGTATGACCATTCCCAAACACAGCAATCTGCTGGTTCATCCCGTAACAGGGGAGAGCCACCCATTATATGACCGCATAAATTTATTGATTTGCAGACTCTGAGGAGACCTTTTCTGGGGCTCGGACTGTTGGAGCGAACTTTGGACGTGCTTACTGCAGCTTGGAGAGATACCACCAAGAAGCAATACATTTCTTATATTAAGAAATGGGAAACATTCTGCTCGCAGTCCTACATCACGTATGGCATGGCACGTGTGACAGATGTTTTGGAATTTCTGTCCAGTCTATTTTTTGATGAAAGACTAAGTTACAGTGCCATAAATTGTGCCAGGAGTGCACTATCGTCATATGTATTGCTGGGGTCGGGACGCCACACTGTCCGGTCTCACCCACTGATATCCCGGTTCATGAAGTGTATCTTCAACACCAATCCCCCCAGGTCAAGATACTCTGAGATATGGGATGTGAACATTGTTCTGACGCTGCTTCGGCGGTGGGCTCCAGCTACATCCTTGTCACTGGTTCAACTAACTTTTAAAGTAGTTATGCTCATGGCGCTGGTTTCAGCGCAACGAGTCCAATCGTTGCATAAATTGCAGCTGGACACAATGGTAACATCTACCAATAAAATAACTTTCTATGTGCATGACTTAATCAAGTAGAGCAGATCAGGAGCATCAGGTCTCAAGTTGGACTTTATGGCATACCCCGTGGACCTTCGGTTGTGTGTAGTCACACATTTACTACAATATATTAAGGTCACAAAAAGCCTCAGAGGCACTGAACCTGCAGTGTTTGATAGTCATAAAAAACCTCAAAAGAGGGTATCAGTGCAGACCATCTCGAGGTGGTTAAAGCAGATTTTGGCTTGTGCAGGTGTGGACACTGATATTTTAAAATCTCATTCCACCAGGGCTGCAACAACATCAACAGCGAGGATTTTGGAGATTCCACTGGACCACATCCTTGCGGCAGCAGGATGGTCAAATGAGAGAACTTTTCAAACGTTCTATAACAAACCCATTGCCAGGCTGGGGGTGTTTGCTAATTCAATTTTAAATTCTGTCGTATAATTTACCCTGGCTGTGAGGGGTCAATTATTATTTCATATATACCAATTTTGTTTAATAAAAGCATCAGCAAACTATGTCATATCTGAATGCATTCCAATTACACTCCTCCTTGGCCAACTAACGCAGTGTGTGATGCATGGACTCATTTCCACGGCATGAAATCACAGAGCTTTGAAATCTTCACGTAGTCAATCGGGTGACGCCGAAGTAAAATAGTAAGATTAAACAAGAACTTACCAGTTTGAAGTTTGATCTTTATTTTATGAGGAGTTACGATGAGGGATTGCTTGCCCTCCGCTCCCAACCCTCTCTCATAAAGGTCAGGTGGTAGTTCTAGTTTCTCGAATCTTACTATATTCAGTTCAACAACTGTTACCTGTGATTTCACACCGCTGAAGATTGACGCGCATGCAGGCTGGCGGGCTCTTCACGTAATCCCTCATCGTAACTCCTCATAAAATTAAGATCAAACTTCAAACTAGTAAGTTCTCGTTTAATTTTACTATTTTTGAAATTTGCATACTTTCGCCAATCCACTGGGAGGTACTCCAAAACCCAACAATTAAATTGATGGCAGAAATTTTCATTCACTAGAACACAAGAAAGGACATTTAATGAATGATAGCTTTGCATAGACAGGGAAACAAGCAGCAAGGATTTGGCTGGTGGAAATTGAAAAGCATATTTCTGTTGTGGATTCGCACCATACCAATAATGGTTAATAATGGTTAATTTACAAGAAAAATCTATAAGAAAAACATTCCTTGGAATGGCTCTCATTCTGCCGCCATTATTTTGTCAGGATAGCAGGAAACCCCATTTATTACAATAACACTGTAATTCAGAAGCAGGAATAGTTCCAAGAAAATTTCTGGCTTTTGCTTATGTACATACAGTAAGTAGTTGTTAAATCAGGTCAATTTGCAACATATATATTGGAGGTTAAAAATAGTTTAGTTGAAACTTGATACTTGATACTTTACTTTATTGTCACATGTACCTCGGTACAGTGAAAAGCTTTGTTTTGCATACAACTGGTAAAATCGTACAGCAAACCTCACCTAGGCATTACACAAGAGTCGCCACATTTCTGGCGCTGACAAAGTTACCAAAAGTTCATCAAACAGTTATATCTTCTGTTTGCAGCATCGAACCAGGCTAGTCGTCGCACGTGGCCTGCAACAAAAGTGTTTCACTGAATCTCAGTACATGTGACAATAAACTAAACTAAACTAACTAAACTCTTTGTTCTCGGTGCCTCCTCAACGATTCCTCCCATCGTTCTGGGAGCCCCCTCGCTGGGTCCCCTCTTCGTTCTCAACATTAACTGCATGGTGGTTATAATTTTGTGATTGAGATCATTGTAGAAAATTATTATACATTGATAAAGCTAATTTTTGTTTAAAGTTCTTGTGTAGCTAACAAATTCACACATTAGTTTATTGGACAGATTAAAGTTCTCAAGTGTAGTTGAGTTTTTGGGACAAATATATATTTATGAGGGACGATGGTGAACTGATTGCTTTGATTTCTCTGGGAGATTGGGTTTTTGCCCACCTGCGATATCAAAGCAATGAATTTCTATCTCCGGAGGTCATAATTGTTCCTCCTTGATTGTATACTGTTAGAATTCATAGTTTAGCAATCCTATCAGTCTTATTCCCCAGCTCATTCCTCATAGTCTTGGAGCAAAGGGCATGGATATAGACCACCAGGGGGCGCCGAATGATTAGCAGTCCCGCCAACAGTTTATTTGTTTTTTCTTTTTTTTTAATGCGTTTTATAAGTTTGTGTAAATGTTCCCCGGTTTGTTTTATGTGGGTGGGCCGGGGGAAACTTATTTTTCAGTTTCTTACCTTGCCGAAGACGCGATGTTTCCGGGTTGTGTCTCCGGTCGCTCTGTGGCCTACCATCGATGGATCTGAAGGCCTCCTCGAACTGACCTTGGGCCCCACTGCGGGGCGGGATCTGTCATGATGATGAGTCATGATAATGATATGCAAATATTTTGACCATTGTATCAGCTGACTTGGAGATCAGATCGCATGTGCGCTGTGTAAGCCATGGTCAGCGGAGATAAGAAACATAGAGACAAAGGAATGTAATCTGTAAATATTGTGTCAGTAATATTATTCCACATCGTAGGCGAAGATGTGACAGATCCCTTGCCTGGGATCATTCCAACCGTGGCCTGCGGACTTACCATCAAGGGCTCGCAGTCTCGGGAGAGGCTAGTCGGGAGCTCAGATGAACGCAGAGGCCCGACGCAGGGTTCGATCACCCGGCACGGGGCAGCTGACATCCCCCCGATGCAGGAGCTGGATCGCCCCGACGCGGAGGGCCCAAAATGGCACCAACTATGTCAAGATCATCCCATCAACGAAGGGCTTGAGGGAGAGCTAAGGGAAGAGATTGAACTTTATTTCGCCGTCCATCACAGTGAGGAATGCGGAGGAGTCTCTGTGGTGCATATTTATGTTAAAATGTGTTTTGCGTGTTCTGTTGCTTTTTATTTGTATGACTGACTTGGCAAATGAAATTCCTCGTGTGTTGCAAAACATACTTGGGTAATAAAGTGTTATTGTGATTGTGGTTCATTGATTGTGAAGAGCTAGAATATGAAATGTTTACATAATGCACTAATAATAAGACTAGTAATGCTAGACACCATGCACTTCTTAAATAAAGTTGTTCCAATGGATGTATGGCAGCTTTATCAAAGACCCAAATCTACCTGGTTCAACCTGATCCCTATGAGCTGTACATTAAAACATTTCAGTGGAAGAACAAAAATTATGTTAAGACCTAAGGACGGAAAGTAAAGCAGTGCTTTCTCATTTACCCTTATTGCCAAAGAAGCCAATTCGATGGACTAATCTGAATGAAAGATGTTAAAAGAGTTCTGGCCTTTAGGTGCTAATCATGTTCCCAGCCCTTCTGATGGCCTTGATCTCCAAATGAATAGAATAGCAGGCCAATTGAATTTCCAATTTACTGGTTCCACAAAGACACATATCAGTGAGAATATTGCATATGACACCTCTTCCAGTACTATTTAAAGTGGCATCAACAGGGTTGCAGGTAAGCCTCAGTCCAGCGTTGTGTACAAACCTAGTTGTTCCAGGAACATGCAACAAAGGCCACTCCATGGATAAATTGGTTTAACCTAACTTGCAACGCTCCAGATACAAATTTCAATCATATAGGACTGAATAAAACTGTAACATAAACAAATTTCAAGGCTAACATTTCAGGTCAATGACAATTCACATAATGAAATGTCATCAGCCTGATAGTTTCAGAGAATCATAAAATGATATGACAAAGAAAGAGGACCTTCAGCCCATCTCATCCTTGTCAAAAGGGGTTACCAACTAAACTAGTCCCACTTGCCTCCAACTGGCCCATATCCCTTCAAACTTTTATCATCCATTTATCTCTCTTCGTGTCCTTTAACTGTTGTAATTGTTCCTGACTCTGCCACTTGCTCTGGCAGCTTGACAAATGTCCGCACCATCCTCTATGTGAAAACCTGATATGTTGTTCCTTCTCCCTCAATAAGGGGGGACCTCATTGAAACATACCGAATAGTGAAAGACCTGGATAGAGTGGATGTGGAGAGGATGTTTCCACTGGTTGGAGAGTCTAGGGCCAGAAGTCATAGCCTCAGAATTAAAGGACGTTCCTTTAAGAAGATGAGGAGGAATTTCTTTAGTAAGAGGGTGGTGAACTTGTGGAGGCCAAGTCAATTTTTTTTTTTGGCAGAGATAGATAGATTCTTGATTGGTACAGGTGTCAAGGGTTATGGGGAGAAGGCAGGATAATGGGGTTAGGAGGGAGAGAAAGAAGGGTCTAGACACAAAACGTCACGCATCCCTTCTCTCTAGAGATGCTGCTTGTCCCGCTGGGTTACTCCAGATTTTTGTGTCAGCTTTCTTCGATCAGGCATGATTGATTGGCGGAGTAGGCTTGATGGGCCGAATGTCATTCTGCTCCTCTCACATATGACCTATGACCTCTCCGCAGATGCAGGCTGATTTGTTGAGTATTTCCGCTTGGATTTTGAGAACAGATTATGGCAGCCTTTCTCCATTTTCCAGAAGTAATGACAACAATATTCATTGGCCTTGCATTGAATAGAATAGAATAGTTTCTTTATTGTCATTGTAACATGGACCATGTACAACGAAATTTAAAAATGTCAACCAGTCAGTGCAACATTCAAACCATAAAAGCTAACGATACATACAAGGTAAAATATTAAAAAAGATAAATAACTAAAATAATTATGAAATATGAAAATGGCACGCATATACACACAACCCTACATCCTTCTGTCGATTTCACAGTGTACCAACCACAGTCCCTTAGTCCCCCCATTCCTTGGCGGCTACATTTAGTGCCTTTATAGCAGTGGGGTCTTTCCTTGTTTTTAAATGTGTTGTCCTTGTCCTTGTAGATCTGTACCGTCTGCCTGACGGCAACAGTTCAAACAGGGAGTGTCCAGGGTGGGAAATGTCCTTTATAATATTCTGGGATTTTTTGATGCAGCGGGAACTGTGTAAGTCTTCCAAGGTAAGGAGAGGGCAGCCGACAATCCTCTGGGCGTTGGCAATGGCCCTCTGGAGCGCTTTCCTCTGAGCCGCTGTGCAGCTGGTGTACCACACGCATACACAGTATGTTAGGATGCTCTCAATGGAGCACCGATAAAAGGACAGCAGCAGTCTCTGTGTGATGTTATTCTTCCTGAGCACCCTCAGGAAGTGCAGTCTCTGTTGGACCTTTTTCAGCAGCGCAGAGGTGTTCACGCTCCACGTCAGGTCCTCCTCAATATGGATTCCCAGGATTGCTCTAAGCTATGGCAGGATATATCAGCAGCATTAGTCAGTCAGCAGTAAAAGATGCTCACTTTCCCCTAAATACTAACTTTTCATACAAAAGGAATGTCCTACGTCTCCACAGAAATACTGCAGCCCCGCTGTTGAATGGGGAGACCAGATGAATTTATAAACTGTTTTCCTGTCAATGATGGCCACAATGCATGCTGTTAACAGAATTGCATTTCAGGACTTGATAGGTACCAATAAATCAGGCTGATTAATGGAGGCACTAATCCAGGCCTGGGAGAATGATGTTAGCTAGCTCTTATTGTCATCTGTCAGGACAGTCAAATGTTGCCAATCCTCCAGCCTCCTCCCTCCACACACTATGCCAGTGGAAGCGAGGAAGTAACAAAAGTCTGCCCAAAACCTTGCAGCTCCCAGTAATTCTGTGTCAGGAAACAGTAACCTTGGACGGAAGGGCATCTGTCGGATTAATGATCAAGAAAGTTCAGGATTTGGCTTACCAATTAACAATGAACTTTATACAATCAGTGGCAAGCCTGTAATATTAACAGAAAATTCACATTAGACGAGATCTTACATCACATGTGCTTTAACGCTTTAATGTATATAAGCCCACAGCATTTGACGCAGAAGATACAGCAGCTAATTGCACCTTTGTACTCTTTCCATGAATATATCTCAAGAATGGTTCAGTCTGTCACTTATTATCTTATTCTACACCCTCTCTCTCTCTCTCTCTCTGAATCTTTAGTTCTTAACTGTTTCCTTTCGTGGTGGCACAGAGAGAAGAGCTGCTGTCTCACAGCTCCAGCAGCCTGAGTTATATCCTGGTTCTGTTTGTGCAGGTTTGTCTCTGAGTGCTCCAGGTTCCTCCCACATACCATGTGTGTGCAGGTTAATTGACCATTTTAAATTGCCACAAGTGAGTAGGTAAGTGGGTGAATCTGGGAAGAGTTGATGGGACTGTGGGGAACATAAAATAAGAATAATGCACAATTGGTGTAAAGGGTTGGCACGGACTCAATGGGCCGATGTCCTATATAACTTCTACGCTATATAATTTCAAGCCTTTAAAACTTCAGGAGTTGGGGAACCCTCTTTTCCGCCACCAGTTACACAAGCTTTCTCAGCTATCCAATTATAGGGCCCATATGCACAAGAAATTCTTTAAATTTAAGACCAGCTTGGAAATTTATTCTTTCCTTGTTTCTTGTGCACATTTTCTGTTACTTTCCCAGACAATTCTCGACAACCCATCTGTGCACCCCTTCCCAATTGTGCAGTTGTAATTTATATACACGACTTATAAACAGGGACAAAATAGAGTCCTTAGATAATGCAAAAGATAAACACTAAATGCTGGAGTAACTCAGCGGGTCAGGTAGCATCTCTGGAGCAGAGGAATAGATGATGTTGCAGGTCGAGACCCTTCTTTAGATAATGAACCACCTGCTCCGTTGGCAAGGTTATCAATATGCCATGCGCATACTGATCCATTGTTACATTATCTCCTTTGTGATCTGCAGGGTGCATCTTTACATAAGCACTACTCATGTTTGCAAATGTAAAGTAACATACCTGAAATGACATCAAATAACCTGGAAGTAGACAGCATTGCATAATCACATTAATAGGCCACGTTGACCCTGTAAAGGGCTACACTCTGCAAAGATAATGTGCCCCTTCCCAAAGACCTCCCTAATTACTAACGTATGGTCGTAAATATTTCAATATTTTAATTGGCATAATGAATCAATATGAATGGTAGAAAACCTAGACATGATGTTGCCAAATTAATTTTGGCTCCTTTTCTGGACTGCTGCTGATTCTCCCACTTCTCCATTAAGCATTTGCCATGTTATTATGATTATTCTGAGTGGTATTATTGGTAAGTAGTGATGGTATTGTTGATGTTGTTGTTGTTTTTAATATTATGCAAATTAAACCAGTTGAAATTCTGGACAGTCCATGGCACAAATCTGGCCCAAAGGTAAAATTCAAAACCAACTGATATTTTTAACCCCAGGCATTCTTTGATTGATAAATAAGAAATAGAATATCTGAAGAAGGAACCCGACCTGAAACGTCACCCATCCTTTTTCTCTAGAGATACTATCCGACCCGCTGTGTTACTCCAGAACTTTGTGTCTATCTTGCTATAAACCAGAATCTGCAGTTCTTTGTTTCTCCAATAAGAATTAGTAACTATGATTGGCGTAAGACCTGATTTTCATTGGGCTAACAGAAATAATTATTTTTAGTCTAAAGTATGGCATCTCATTACTTATTAATAGCATCTTCAATTGTTCCTTCTCAGTAACCGATCAATATGCTGCCATTCGAAAATATTGGTACTGTACCAAGCTGAGCTGAGGGTATCCACAAAAAGTGAAAGCCATTTGTAAGTTGATTCATATACACATTCCTTTTTCCCTAATTTTGTCGTTTAGTTTAGAGATACAGCGTGATAACAGGCCCTTTGTCCCACCGAGTTCACATCGACCAGCAATCCTCGTACACTAACTCTATCGTAACAATTTTACCAAGCCAATTAACTTACAAACCTGTGTATCTTTGGAGTGTGGCAGGAAGCCAGAGCACCCGGAGAAAACCCACACAAGTCACGGGGAGAAAGTACAAACTACATATAGACAGCACCCGTAGTCAGGAATGAACCCGGGTCTCTGGCGCTGTAAGGCAGCAACTCTATCGATGTGCCACTGTGCCACACTACTCCAACACATTTCACTCCCACATACGCCTGAATATTTCTTAGGCCTCAACCTTCCATCAAGAATACACGTGTAGATATGGATGTGAAGCAGGGCATGTAAGGAGGGAACTAAGCATCAAATAAACTTGAACACAGACTTCAGTGAGATGGTAATTGCTAAAGAATCCTCTGACAGCAGTTCAATGTGATGCTCCCTTCTGGGTAATTCTACCTCCATCAATGTCAACCCCTAGCCCTTTTTAGTGGATGCACTGCTAAACTGGTTACATACAGAGTGAAGCTTAATCCTGATCAGGCTGCAGAGTCCCTCCAAGGCAACAAAACAGTCTCTTTAAGATGTAAATTATCTTTTCATGCTTCCAATCTTGTAAAGGCAGTTGACTTGTTTTAGGATGGAAAGCCAAGAGAAGAAGCACAGCCAATTCTATTTGCCAGAATTTTGTTTATCCAGATTATATAATGAGATTATACAATGAAAGAGGATCCATTAATATTCTGCACAAGCTGTCCCCAGCTATCATCTCATTTTTGTAGCTTTAGCCTGCTCCGAAGAAACAGCTTGATGGAAATGTGGAAAACCAGGCCAGCACATTCAAATTAAATGGTTATGTTTATGAAAAAAATATGAGTGCGCATGAGAAGAAAATATTGCCTCGTCCTATATGTACAGTTCAAATTAATTTAAACTAGTTGACAGCCTTTGCCAGAGCTGTAGGAAATATCAAAGGAAAGAGATGCCAAATAATAATTGTGAGAGGAAACAGATTAAGCAGACACAAAACAGATTGTGTGTGTCACAGTTATGCCAGGCACAGAATGGAAATGCAGGTAGGTTGCCTTGTGGGTATATAAACACAGAAAGATAAAAACAAAGAAAAATAGCTGCATCAATAGGCCATTCGGCCCTTTGAGCCAGCACCGCCATGCAATATGATCATGGCTAATCATCTAAAATCAGTACCCCGTTCTTGCTTTTTCCCAAAACCCTTGATCCCTTTAGCCCTAAGAGCTAAATCTAACTGCCTCTTGAAAACATCCTGTGAATTGGCCTCCACTGCCTTCTGTGGCAGAGTATTCCACAGATTCACAACCCTGGGTGAAAATATTTTTCCTCATCTCAGTCCTAAATGGCCTACCCTTTATTCTTAAACTGTGACCCTTGGTTCTGGACTTCCCCAACATCGGGAACATTTTTTCTGCATCTAGCCTGTCCAATCCTTTAAGAATTTTATATGTTTTTTATAAGATCTCCTCTCATCTTCTAAATATGGGTGAATACAAGCCCAATCAACCCATTGTTTCAGCATGTTTCAGTGTGGTCTCACCAGGGCCCTGTACAACTGCAGTAGGACATCCTACTAAACTCAAATCCGTTTGCAATGAAGGCCAACATGTCATTAGCTTTCTTCACTGCCTGCTGTACCTGCATACTTACTTTCAGTGACTGATGTACAAGCACGACCAGGTCTCGTTGCCCCTCCCCTTTTCCTAATTTGATACCATTCAGATAATAATCTGCCTTCCTGTTCTTGCCACCAAAGTGGATGACCTCACATTTACCCACATTATACTGCATCTGCCATGCATCCGCCCACTCACCCAACCTATCCAAGTCACCCTGCAGCCTCGTAGTATCCTCCTCGGAGCTCACACTCCCACCCAGCATTGTGTCTTCTGCAAACTTGGAGATTGCACATTTAATTCCCTCTAAATCATTAATATATATTATAAATAACTGGGGTCCCAGCATCGAGCCTTGCGGCACCCCGCTCGTTACTGCCAACCATTCTGAAAAAGACCTGTTAATTCCTACTCCTTGCTTCCTGTCTGCCAGCCACTTCTCTGTCCATGTCAATACCCTACCCATGTGCTCTAACTTTGCTCACTAATCTTGTGTGTGGGACCTTGTCAAAGGCTGTGTGAAAGTCCAGATACACCATATCCAATGGCTCTCCCTTATCCATTCTACTTGTTACATCCTCAAAAAAATTCAGAAGATTAGTCAAGCATGATTTCCCCTTTAAAAATCCATGCTGACTTTGAACAATCCTGTCACTGCTTTCTAAATACACTGCTATAACATCTTTAATAATCGACTCAAACAACTTCCCCACTACCGATGTAAGGCTAAATGGTCTATAATTCCCAGTTTTCTCTCTCCCTCCTTTCTTAAAAAGTAGAGTTACATTGGCTACCCTCCAGTCCACAGTATTTCAAGTACACTCTTCAAAAGTCTACATTTTGACATTTATATCCATCTGATTGCTCTCATTCACCCACATGCCTGCATGTGCCATCAATTCTATTAAATGGCAAAGCAAAACCATTGGCAACTCTTTTATGAATACAAACACCCCTCCACGCTGATGTAATACTATTGAACGATTTAGAGCTTGGAAACAGACACTTCGGCTGAACGAGTCTATGCCGACCATTGATCACCCATCCACACTAGTTCTATGTTATCCCACTTTCTCATCCACTCCCTGCACCAAAGGGTCAAAATGCAGAGGCAAGTTAACCTACAAACCTGAATATCTTTTTTTGATGTGGGAGGAAACCAGAGCACCCGCGGTTTCAGGGAGAACATGCAAAGTCCACCCTAACGACAGACAAGGTTGAGATTGAGCCCATGTCAGTGACACTGTGAGGCAGTATTTTTTTGTAATCATTTTATTATAACCTTTACCAATTTTTAGTTAGTCACAATTCCTCAACAGATGCATAAAGCATAAAAGAGAAGAAATTGATTTAAGCAGAAATGAAAGGAAATTGCATTTAAATATCATTTTTTCATACCTATTTGGGCTGCCCCATAACAATTCATAGCCAATTGCATATGTCTAACTTATGTTGGAAGCCTATTCGCCAATTTGTGTTGCGTTATCTCCCACAAACAGCAATATAGAAATAATTTAAGTATTTTTTATTAGATTGAGTGAGGGATAAATATTGGTCAAAGCTCCAGGGTTAACTCTGCAGCTAATTTACAATTCAATGAATTGTAATTGTAAGCCCACCTGAGAGAGCAGAGGGGTTTGGCTTAATGTGCCATCTGACAGTTAGTTGAACAGTCAGTAGTCCCTTGGTACTGCCTTGGATTGAGAATGTAGCCATCTGGGCTCAGGCTTCTAGAGTTAGAGCTGAACTCACAATCCAAATAGTTGACTCATTGCTTGCAATATGAAGATAGGTTGGCCAGAGCTTGGGCCAACAATAGCATATTTTGCCAGCAGCTTTTGCCAGTTGAGAGCATGCTCTGATCCTTTGTACCATTGAATATGAATTCCATATTTATGTCAGAACTGCAGCTGCAAAATGAAACATAAAAATCGAGGAAACTATATCATGACAAGATATGTAGGAAGGAACTGCAGATGCTGGTTTATACCAAAGATAGACACAAAATACTGGAGTAACTCAGAGGGTCAGGAAGCATCTCTGGAAAAAATGAATAGGTGATGTTTCAGATCATGTGAAGATATGTGAAGAGAAAGAGACTAGTTAGAACAAACGTTGGTCCCTTGCAGTCAGAAGCAGGTGAATTGATCATGGGGAACAAGGACATGCCAGACCAATTGAATAACTACTTTGGTTCTGTCTTCATGAAGTAAGACATAAATACTCTGCCGGAAATAACAGTGGACCGGAGGTCAAATAAGATGGCGGAACTGAGTGAAATCCTGGTTAGCCGGGAGGTGGTGTTGGGTAAATTGAACAGATTGAAGGCCGATAAATCCCCAGGGCCAGATAGTCTGCATCCCGGAGTGCTCAAGGAGGTAGCCACGGAAATAGTGGATGCATTAGTGATAATTTTACAAAACTCCTTAGATTCTGGAGTAGTTCCTGAGGATTGGAGGGTAGCTAATGTAACCCCACTTTTAAAAAAAGGAGGGGGAGAGATAGCGGGGAATTACAGACCAGTTAGTCTAACATCGGTAGTGGGGAAACTGCTAGAGTCAGTTATTAAAGATGGGATAGCAGCGCATTTGGAAAGTGGTGAAATCATTGGACAAAGTCAGCATGGATTTACGAAAGGTAAATCATGTCTGACGAATCTTATAGAATTTTTCGAGGATGTAACTAGTAGAGTGGATAAGGGAGAACCAGTGGATGTGTTATATCTGGACTTTCAGAAGGCTTTCGACAAGGTCCCGCATAAGAGATTAGTATACAAACTTAAAGCACACGGTATTGGTGGTTCAGTATTGATGTGGATAGAGAACTGGCTGGCAGACAGGAAGCAAAGGGTAGGAGTAAATGGGTCCTTTTCAGAATGGCAGGCAGTGAGTAGTGGGGTACTGCAAGGCTCAGTGCTGGGACCCCAGCTATTTACAATATACATTAATAATTTGGACGAGGGAATTGAATGCAACATCTCCAAATTTGCAGATGACACGAAGCTGGGGGGTATAGTTAGGTGTAAGGACGATGCTAGGAGGCTGCAGGGTGATTTGGAAAGGCTGAGTGAATGGGCAGATGCATGGCAGATGCAGTATAATGTGGATAAATGTGAGGTTATCCACTTTGGTGGCAAAAACATGAGGGTAGACTATTATCTGAATGGTGGCAGATTAGGAAAAGGGGAGATGCATCGAGACCTGGGTGTTATGGTACACCAGTCATTGAAAGTAGGCATGCAGGTGCAGCAGGCAGTGAAGAAAGCAAATGGTATGTTAGCATTCATAGCAAAAGGATTTGAGTATAGCAGCAGGGAGGTTCTACTGCAGTTGTACAGGGTTTTGGTGAGACCACACCTGGAATATTGCGTACAGTTTTGGTCTCCAAATCTGAGGAAAGACATTCGTGCCATAGAGGGGGTTCAGAGAAGGTTCACCAGACTGATTCCTGGGATGTCGAGACTTTCATATGAAGAAAGACTGGATAGACTCGGCTTGTACTCACTGAAATTTCGAAGATTGAGGGGGGATCTTATAGAAACGTACAAAATTCTTAAGGGGTTGGACAAGCTAGATGCTGGAAGATTGTTCCCGATGTTGGGGGAGTCCAGAACAAGGGGTCACAGTCTAAGGGATAAGGAGGAATTCCTTTAGGACCGAGATGAGGAAAACATTCTTTACACAGAGAGTGGTGAGTCTCTGGAATTCTCTGCCACAGAAGGTAGTAGAGGCCAGTTCATTTGCTATATTCAAGAGGGAGTTGGATGTGGCTCTTGTGGCTAAAGGGATCAGGGGGTATGGAGAGAAGGCAGGTACGGGATACTGAGTTGGATGATCATATTGAATGGTGGTGCAGGCTCGAAGGGCCGAATGGCCTACCCCTGCACCTATTTTTCTATGTTTCTATGTTTCTATCAGAACCCTTCTTCAGAGAAAGGTAAAGAAGAAGGGTTCTGACCCAAAACATCACCTTTTATTTCTCCTGAGATGTTGCCTGACCCACTGAGTTGCTCCAGCATTTTGTGGCTATCATGATAAGATATCCCTGCATAAATATATAGCGACTGGAAAAAACAGGGATTGTCCTCCTCTGCATATTTTTTGTTTCAGAAACATAACTGCAAGGTTACATATTTGTAGCAAAGCAACCATAAATATCTCAACAGGCCAATGTAACAACATAGTTCTTATTGGATCTCTTTTCAAAAAGGCTCAATTTCTCTTTTTTTTGTGCATGCAAAGTCATCTCACTTGCTGGGATTTGCCTTGGTACTTTTCTGAATTATTTCAATATCTCTCCAGCCAGACACATCATCAAGGTGCATTCTGACCAGAACGCAATAACGATTGATCATTACTGCTGATTTATAATTTGCAATTATGTGACCCATTTGCTTAGTGGGTTACCCCTCTTCATTGTTCAAGCATATGAATGCTGAGTCTTACAAGACTCCAATGTTTAATCTCTGCTTCACTGGTTGGAAGGTCAACAGTCAACCATGGGCTATATGAACTATCTATATTTGTCTCATCTTGGTCCAAAATATCTCACCATGTATCCAGATAATGTGACCTTTAGCACTTGATCCTCACCCCCACCCCCCATCCCCCGCCAGCCAGTCACTGGAAACATCCTCCCTGATTGCCATAATTCCAGCATGCTTCAGCAAGATCCCCTCTCATTCTTTTAACTCCCTAGGCAACCCAATCTCTCTTTGTATGATAGTTCTGTCATCCACTGAATTTTTGTTACATCCCCTCCATGACATGTTTATCCTTTCTTACATAGGGGAGACCAAAACCACACAGAATTGTGGCAAGGCAACCCATGCTCTTATGTCCAAAACCTCTTGCCAACAATATAATTTGCTTTCTTAATTGCTTGCTTCATCTCCATGGTTGCTTTCAGTGAATAATTTGCAAGGACACCCAGATCATTTTGCTTTTAATCATTTTCCAATTTATTCCCGTTGAAGTAATACTCTGCCATGTTGTTTCTTTGTCAACCAAAGTTAATAAATTCACATTTATCCACATTGTACGGCATCTACCATATATTTGTTGACTCAATCAACTTGGCCAAATCACCTTAAAGCCTCTTTCCATCCTTCGCCCAATCCTCAATCCCACCCAGTTTTATGCAATCTACACTTCATTGCTTTCAGTTCCTTCATCCAAATTATTGACGAATTATGAGTGGATGAGGCTCAGGCATTGATCCCGACAGCACCCTTTAGTCTCTACCTGCCATCCCAAGAAAATCCCAATTACTCCTCTTTGTTTCCCAATTTTCAATCAGTGCCAGTCATATCATTTGACACTATAAATCTCTTCTAGAGAAAGAGCATATCAATATGGTACTTTCTGCGTAATAATGATGCAACTAACAAATGGAAATGAATTAATACTGCATACATTTAATAGAAGGTTCCAAATAACTAATGCTAAGTTGTAGGATTTTACTGGAGTTAATGCAACTGCACACATCCACAATTCTAACTTGACTTGAAATCCTCAAAAAAAAACTTGTTACTAATTTTTTTGATGGTTGAAGGAAAGTCACTGATTTTCCAGTTAGCAAAGAACATGAGTATCATAAAACAGATTATCAAATATGATGACATTGCTGTTTCTGGAAGCTTGCTGTGAAAACAGTATCTGTCTCCATTCCTGTGTTATAACAGTGACCACATTGAAATCAGCTACAAAGCTGTTTGAGATCTCCTGAAAATGTGAAAATGTGAAAGCTGCTGCAGAATTGCAACAAAATAGAACTGCTGTAAAATGTCAATGTGCCTTAATGTGCATGTCACATTACCGGTTGTTTGTGGAAGTAACATGTACCACAAGTTTGTCCCACAGTTCAGTCAACGTCCATTATTCTCAGTCATTCTAATACAAATTGATTTGTTTTCTAAAATACAGAGGATAAATGATTTATCTCCCTCATCAGAGATGGAATTTAAATGGTATTTAACATATGGTGTTTCTGATGATGGTTTAGGAAAATGAGATTTGGTTGTCAACAATCTGTCATGTTGTAATATGTGCTCATGTCAATAATGAAAAATAGATTGTCAAGTCAATTATAAGCAAATCCGTATTTTATGTTGGCTTCTCATACTATGCTACCATTGTTCTACATTAAAAACTTGCATTAATAAATAAATTCAGCATAATCCAATTATATAGAAATCAGAAATAATATAATGAGCAAGGTGGAAATGGCACTATGTATTATTAAAAGTATATTAGTTTTGTTTATTCCCATTAAAATTATGTTTGTTTCCATTTCTTCACTTAAAACCGTGCATATTAACATAGTGTTAATGATTTATTTTGTTACTTGCAGCTAATCCTAACAACATTGACATGGTTGTTGTATGGGCTTGACTTCAATGGCAAGGAGAGATAAACTGTTATTTTGGAGATACCATGTGGGAAGGAACGGGAAGAATCGTACAGAGATATGAAGCAAACACAAGCAGCATATGGTGCAATGGCAAAGGTGATGCAAGTATAAAATACAAGAGTTCTGTTTGTGGTATTCGTGACAGGAAGTTGCTCCATTTAGCAGAAGCTACCCAGATGGGTAATTATTGCAAGTGTTGCCACTGGTGTGAAACCTGTCAGTTGTTTCCGAATGCGGACTACCTTCAGGAGAAGAGGGCACAGTGAGAAATGCTGTAAATATTTTAATTTTGCTCTGGAAATGATTAAATCCACAGTAGGAGAGACTCAAGAATGAATGCTGGACATGGTGAACTACTGCAACGAAGGAAGGCGCAGAGGCAATAAAAATTGAATCCTAGAGCTAAGTCAGCAGAATTGGATATCAGGGCAGCAATTGAGGAGGCCAGCCACTACTATTGTTCCAAAACATAGATCTAAGTTGTTATACCAAAACTTCTTCATTTGGGATTTCCTTACCGTGTTCTGTTTTACTATTACGCGCTGTTCCACTGCTATGCTGTCGTGCATTTATAAACCTGATGTTTACTTTGTTTTCAAGGCTGCCTATTTAAATTGCTTTCTCATGACTCTTACCAAATTAGTTGAACTATTTCCCTACCTGCAGTTAATCTTCTAATATTGTTCCCAGCTTCACTTTCCTCAGGGAAGGGTACCTTTAGGTAGCCAACAGGGTAACAATGTTCTTAGTCAGTTCACAAAGCAACAACCCTTGATCTATCCTTTCCCAATGATAGTACATGTGTACACATTGGCAGGGAGCATGTGTGGTACGCTATACATTATGTGATAATAAGTTTGTTGAACTTTATGAATGGAAACCAACTCCAAGATGCTGCTATTCTCCTACATTGCTTCCATTTCATCTTGACAGCTCTACCATCAGTCTCAGGTAAAGCAGATACAAATAAAATGCGTTATGGTTCAGTGCTGCTCGGTGACAAGTTGTCGCCTTTGAGGGTCACATTATGAAGAGTGAACAACAAATTCTCAACATAATCAAGTCCGGACTATGGTTCGAACCCAGCAGAATACACTGTCTGGCAAGTAGACAGGAAGTGAGAACACAGACTGCAGAAAGGCCCTGCTGGATACCACTGAGAGACGTTTCCAGTGCAGTGAATCCTTTAGAGAGCCTCTCCAGGAGATTTGCTGGCAAGTGGGAGGGGTGGGGAGAGAGGGGAGGGTGGGGGGGAGGGGTTTATGGGGGAGGGGGGGCTGAGCAGGAGGGAGCCTTCTTGTTCAAAATTGCTTTATCAGGTTTACATGAATATTTCTGCTTCTTTGGACACACCAGAAAAATAACACAACAAGGCCTACAGTCGTTTTATGGCAAGTGAAACAAGTAAAATTTGCAATTTAAAGGAGAAAATGAATGTTGGCTCATTGTGTGAGATTTAGTTCCATGATCAGGATCACCAGAATGTCATAACACACTGAGCCAGAACACAGCAGGGAACAATGAGCTGTTAATTCGAATAATGTTGCAAAGGATGCTCAATGCTCAGTTGTCACCAATGTTCGTCAGTGATTAAAGGGCCTGTCCTACCAGCATCCGACTCCATGCGATGAGCGCGATCAAACTAAAAGCGGGGGCCGCGCGGAGGTCAGGTGATCCCCTGTACAGGGCCGTTCCCACCAACATGCGCCTGCATACGGCAAGCGCGACTAAACCGGCAGCGGGGGCTGCGCGGAGGTCGGGTGAGTGGCACAACGCGGCGCAAAGTGAGGCGAACTTGGAGCAAAGTCTTCAGGTAAGTTCACCAGGACAGAGAGGGGCACACACAGAGGGGCACAGAGGCACACACGCAGAGGGCCACGGAGCCTCACACATAGAGGGTCACAGAGGCACCCACAGATAGGTTCACGGAGGCACGACGTCGAGACGGTGTATAATGCGTCAAGGCGACTGCGAGCCGACAAGCCGTTGCCGCACGGAAATTTCGAACATATTCAGTTTTTTGGAGCCCCGCGCGATGTCGGGACGAACTCCGCACAATTGCGCACGGCTCCGGCGATTGAAGTGGGACCAGCCCCGCGACGCCGGACGGCTCAAGCGACCACGTTAGGTCGCGCTCATTGCATGGAGTTGCATGCTTGTAGGACAGGCCCTTAACATGACTGCCTCAGAAAGCTAGAAAATAACTGATGTCATTCATATGCCTTCTTGTGGCAGGTTTCAAAATAACAGGCTCTTGTTCTCTGAAAGCACTAATCATAATGAAAAACAAAAACAAAGGGCACTTCAAGCTCAAAACTGATGAATAAGTTATTTTTTATCTTGAACTCCTTTAAGTTAAGTTGACCTACTTTAACCCACTATATAAATTACAGCTTTACCTTGATAGACAATAGACAATAGGTGCGGGAGTAGGCCATTCGGCCCTTCAAGTCAGCACCGCCATTTAATGTGATCATGGCTGATCTTCCCCAATCAGTACCCCGTTCCTGCCTTCTCCCCATATCCCCTGACTCCGCTATTTTTAAGAGCCCTATCTAGCTCTCTCTTGAACGTATCCAGAGAACCGGCCTCCACCGTCCTCTGAGGCAGAGAATTCCACCGACTCACCACTCTCTGTGAGAAAAAGTGTTTCCTCGTCTCTGTTTTAAATGGCTTACCCATTATTCTGAAACTGTGGCCCCTGGTACCGGACTCGCCCAACATCAGGTACATATTTCCTGCCTCTAGCGTGTCCAAATCCTTAATAATCTTATACGTTTCAATAAGATCCCCTCTCATCCTTTTAAACTCCAGAGTATACAAGCCCAGCCGCTCCATTCTCTCAGCATATGACAGTCTCGCCATCCCAGGAATTAATCTTGTAAACCATTGTGCCTGCCTTTTTAGCTTCTATTAAACTATCAATTGTCTGGGTCCTTATGTTTTAGTTTTAGCTTTAGTTTAGAGATACAACATGCCCGTCAGCCCACTGAGTTCATGGATTACTGGTTCACACTAGTTCTATGTTATCCCTCTTTCACATTCACTCCCTACACACCAGGGGCAATGTACAGAGGGCAAATCAACCTACAAACCTACACGTCGTTGGGATGTAGAAGGAAACCGGAGCATCCGGAGGAAACCCACGTGGTAACAGGTAGAATGTGTAAACTCTACAGACTGCACCCGAACTCAGTATCCAACCTGGGTCGCTGGCACAGCGAAGCAGCAGCTCCACCCGCTGGTTAATATGAGGGACAGATTTGTCCTTAGTCACTGGTGTTGAAACATGTGGCTGAATCTTTCTCGACATGTTGGATACATTGTGGTTCATGAAATTGAATGTGTGAAGGTGAGTTCAAAGAATTGCTGACAATCTCATACATATTTACCACTTGCAACTAAAGAATGATTTCCACCTCGAATCTTTTTGACAGATTTCCACCCGTACTCCTCATGAAGGGTCCTGACCCAAAACGTTTCCGTCACAGCTGCTGCCAGACCCACTGAGATCCTCCAGCACTTTGTGTTTTACACAAGTCTGACTGTTCCAATCAAAGAAAATTTAGAGAATGAAGCCAAGACACACGGCAAATTTATGGCTAATATTTTCTCAGAGAAATGTGAAGGGTTTCAACTTGGTGGAAATAATGAGGAGAGGAAACAAGAACTAGTAGTAATGATGTAATTTTAAAACTGATGCAGGAATGACAAAACCTGGTGTTATATATGCATAAATCATTTTGCTAGTAGGATGACAAACTGCGACGGCTATTAAGAAATGTTGTGGTAATCACTGGCTTTATTAATGGGGGTAAATAATATAAAAGCAAGAAAGCTATGCCAAAACATAATATATTATTAGTTAGATTCTAGTTGTGATGTTATGGCCAATTCTGGATACCACACTTTATAAAATATATCAAGACCTTAGCGGAAGTATAGGTTTATTACAATAGTAGTATCTGCCATAATTATTGTATTAGTACCCCACTTAAAATATTACAAATAGCCAAAAAGCATGCTGGTGGCAAATCCTGTGTTTGGCATCTTACTATGTTCGAACTTACTTTGAAAATAGTACGTATGTTCACTTGGATCATTCTGTCTGTAATTAATGAAGTCTTGTGAGAATTGTAGAACTACAATTAAATTGCAGAAGTGAGGTGGAAAACAAAGATTTAATAGAATTGAAATAGATGAGTTGAGTTAAGCACTGGGGAAAGATTAAACAGAATAAATGAATTGTGAAAGTTTATCAGGTGTAGAAAAGAAATCCAGCATTACTGCTAATTAATCCCTTCAGTTAGTATCTCTTTGCTTACAGCACTCACATTTTCACAATGTTAAAGTTTTTTCCTATTTCACACTCCACTTCGTTCCAAAAACACAAATAAGAAAACTGTTCACAGAATTTGAACAGAAAAGCTTCCTCTCAAAGTAAGCAGAATGCAAATGCCCAAATGGTTTAAATAATATGAATAGGCTTAAAGATTACATGAAGCTAAATACAGAATAAACATTACCGTTTACTAATTTATTATCTTCGCATTCCTGTCCATTCTGGAGCAATTTCTGGAATTAGTCGATTTCTTCACATTCAAGTGGTATGCAATCATTACAGGTATCAGACAGAGATAGACAGTCATTGTCATTTGTCATTTCCGCTGGAACAGATGCAACACAAGTAGCTGCTCATACAATGGTGAATGTAATTACCACCACCTAATGACCATACTAATAGTGAACACCTTCATTTGAAATAAAAAAAACGCCTCATAAATTTGACATTTATTGTGTTGCTGATGGAAACAATAACATTCCCTGATGATATAATGGTACAAATGGTAGGTTCAGACATGTCATAAATTTCTCACCACTACATTGTAGGATACAAATCATTCCGACAAAAATTTTTGTCTAGAATTTCTAGAGGTAATCTTCATTGCACTTATCATTTAATAGAACAGTACGACACAGGAACAGGCCCTTCAGCCCACAATGTGTGTGCTGACCATGATGCCATATTAAACAAATCCCATCTGCTTGCAGGTTGTCTATATTCTTCCATTACCTACGTGTTCATGTACCTGTTTAAATATCTCGTAAACTTTGCTATCATTTTTACTTACACTACTTTCCCCGGTAGAACATTCCAGGCATCCATCATACTGTATGAAAAAAGCATAATGGAATTCTCCTTTAATCATTCTCATATCTTAAAGCTGTGCTCTTTAGTATGACAAAATGACTATATATCCAATTTGAGGGGTTGATATACATCAATCAAGTTTCTCTTACATTTGCCCTCTCAGCTTTCCCCTCAACTTCCGACACTCCAGAGAAAACAATCTGTGTTAGTCCAAAGACGGTACAAAGTGCTGGAGTAACTCAGCGTGTCAGGCAGCATCTCTGGAGAAGATAGAGACGTGTTGTTAACTGCTGAGTTACTCCAGCATTTTGTGTCTTTTTTGTAAACAAATATCTGCATTTCATGTATCTACAAGTTTGTTGAACCTCTCTTTATAGTTACTACACTATAATCCAAGCGACATCCTGATAAACCTCATCCACACCCTCTTCAAAATCTCTACATACCTTCTTGCAATGTGACAACCAGAACAGCACACAATACTCCAAGTGTGGCCTAATCAAAGTTTTATACCAGCTGCAGCATTACTTGACAACTTTTATACTAAATCCCCTGATCAATGAAGGCAACCTTGCAGTATGCTTTCTTTACTACCCTATCCACTTGTGTTGCCATTTTCAGGGAGCTATAGATTTGCACCCCAACCTCCCTCTATAAAAAGGGTCCTTCTATTTACTGACTTACTGACTGGTATACTTCCTGCGACTTCATCATTAAGCTTCATCATGGCACCTTATTGTAATATATTCATTCACCAAATGTGGACAACATTGGCAAGGTGAGCATTTATTGTCTATCTCTAACTTCCTTTGAGCAGCTTTCCTGAACCAGCAAAATCCATATGCTTGATGTTCTTCCATGGGATGGCTGGGTACGGTGCTCCTGAATTTGGACATAGCCACGACAAAGGTTGCAATATATTTCCAGTTCACAGTGGAAACGTGCAAATGGTGGTGCCCCATGCATTTTCAGCACTTTTGATTTTAGCGATGGAGATCCTACTCAAGAAGCTTTGGTAAGATGCTGCAGTGCATTTTATGTTAGGTGCACACTGCAGCTACTAGTGTTATTTATCATAAATTCAATGTTGAGCGACACAGTGGTGCAGCAGTAAAGTTGCTGCCTTACAGCACTAGAAAGCCTCGTTCATTACTGACTACGGGGGCTTGTCTGTACGGAGTTTGTACGTGCTCCCCATGACCAGCGTGGGATTTCACCTTATGCTCAGGTTTCCTCCCATACTCCAAAGCCGAACAGGCTAATTTGCTTGGTAAGATTATAAATTTTCCCTATTGTGTGAAGGACAGTGTTAGTGTGCAGGAATTGCTAGTCTGTACAGACTCGGTGGGCCAAAGGCCCTGTTTCCATGTTGTATCTCTAAACTAAACAAAACATTCAATGAAACTACCTTGATCACAACACATGAAGAGTATTTGCATTGTACTTGCATTGAAAACATTTTGTGGAATCACGTCACAGGATATCAGATCTCTCTGATCTGATTATGTAATCAGGGTACTAATGTAGCAAGTTAGAACATTTAGAACTGATATACCTTACAGCACCAGAGACCCAGTTTCGATCCTGACTACGGGTGCTGTCTGTACCGAGTTTGTATATTCTCCACATGACCAGTTTTTCCCTGGTGCTCTTCCCACACTGCAAAGACGTACGGGTTTGTAGGTTCATTCGGTTTTGGTAAAAAGAATTATGAATTGTCCCTAGTGTGTAGGATAGTGGTAGTGTACGGGGATTGCCACAGTGGGCCAAAGAGCTTGTTTGCACGATGTATCTCAAAAATAAAAATAAAACAAAGAATATAGTACAGTACAGCACAGGAACAGGCCTTTCCGCCCACAATGTCTGTGCTGAACATGATGCATGATGCCAAGTTAAATTAATCTCATCTGGTTGGACATGAACCAAATCCTTCCATTCCTTGCATATCCATGTACCGATCTAAAAGCCTCTTGAAAGCCACTATCGTATCAGCTATCACCACTTTCGCTGGCAGTGTGTTCCAGGCTCCCTCCAGTTAAGTTAAGTTCAGTTCAGTGAACTTTCTGCTAACGGCAATTCCCACGATGGTGATGATGGGGGAATTTGGAAAATGTATGAGGATGACAGTCAATTGGACATACTATTTAGAAATTACAGAATCCTAGAATTGTTACAATACAGAAGAAAAACTATAGTCAATCACTTTTTCACTCAATGCTGCTTCTTGCGAACCAAATAATTCAGTCCCATTTCCCAGCTCTTTCCCCCTCGGCACTAAATTTACTTTCCCTCAAGTGCCTATCCGACTTCCTTTTGAAAACCCTAAAGTCTTGCTTCCACCACAATTTACAGGCGGTGATTTCCAGATCCTGACAAGTCACTGTTTTAAAAAAAAACATTGCAAACCCCCCCCCCCCGCTGTATCTTTCATCCAGCATGTCAAATTTCTGTCCTTTGGTCCTTGAATCTTCTGCCAAAACTCAATGCCTTGTACTTGTCTGGAACAAATGTTGTTAGCTGGGCACCAGCCCAAGCCTGAAGACTGTCCTACTTTAGCTGCATACATCATTGTCTGAGGAGGTTCCAATAGAACTGAGCACTAATTCAATCACCATCCTTTATACCCACATTTCCAACATTGTTACAAAGCAGCTAAAGGTGATGCAGCCTCGGTGAATCTGTTTAGGAACTCCTGCAGCAATATTCTGCCTAACTTGCTGGTCACGTTGCTGACAACAGGCAGCAGGCTAACGCGAGGATACGAGAAAGGATTGGCTGCATCCTGTTTTTTTTTAATGGGCAAATCATACCGGGTGGTTTTCTGTTTTATTAAGCAGATGCCTGTTTGTGGCTGCATTGGAACAGCTCATTTAGAAGTGCAGTTAATTGAGAAGCACAATGTTTTAGCACTACAGCTGGAATGCTGTAAGGAACTGTAGATATTTATTTTCCCATCCCTTTGTATCATGTGCAACCAATCAGCTAAAGAAAAGCACTTTTTGCGAAAGTGGAAAACTATAAGGAGGCCAAAGTTAATCTTTCACTAAACAATTCTGGTTGAAAGTGGTAGAAATGTTTCAGCACTATCTTTTGTAATCATGCGTTGGGCTCATTGTTTAATTGTCTACAGCCATTTCTGACTAGATATCACAGGACTACACATTGCGATCTGATCCATTAGGTTTTCGATTATTAAGTTCTGTCTGTAATTAGCTCTTTCACCTGTTAAGCATGTTTATTGTCTATTGTCTGTTATACATTGAACTGGTGGAAACATCAATTTTCGGTATATCTAGGTGGCACGATGGTGCAGTAGTAGTGTTGCTGCCTTATAGCACCAGAGGCCTGGGTTTGATCCTGACCACTGGTGCTGACTGTATGGAGTTTGTAGTTCTCTCTGTGACCATGTGGGTTTTCTCTGGATGCTCTGGTTTCCTCCCACACTCCAAAGACGTACAGGTTTGTAGGTGAATTGGCTTCTGTAAATTGTCCCTAGTGTGTAGGACTATGCTCGTGTATGGGGTGATCGCTGGTCAGTGGGTCGAAGGGCCTGTTTCCCTGCTGTATCTCTAAACTGTAATATGTAAAAGCCTACTGCTGCCTTTTGCATTCTCTTCTGTGCTCCTCATTGAATCGTGGTTGGTCCCCTCGGCTGAGGATGAGAGAATGACAGCCATACAACCACCTTTTACAACTCAAATTTATCTAAAAAACAGGCAGTCAATCAAAAGTGAGTTCAGCAATAAAATATGGAACATTGAAATATGGAACATGACTGACTTTAATTTACTAGCAATATCCAAATATATCAGTAAGCTGTTCCTGCACATATAGCAGTCACATAAGGTTTGTATTTCATTGGTGTACTTAGAATCTTTAATGTTTGTCAAGGAGAGGCGATCTTAGACAAACTGACTGGACTATTTATAACCCAGTCCTCAGAAGCAAAAAGACAGCAGCCCAGAAATTCTGTCATTTTACATACTATTTGCAGCCGCACAGTGGTGCAGCACCTGAACCGGGTTTGATCCCGACCACTGGTTCTGCCTGTGTAGAGTTTGCAGGTTCTGCCTTTGACCGGGTGCTCCGACGTCCTCCCACATCCCAAAGACATGCAGGTTTGTAGTTTAATTGGCCTCTGTAAATGGCTTCCTACGCACTCTGGAAAGTGAGTAGGAAATTTATGCAAAAGTGGGATAACATAGAACTAGTGTGAATGTGTGATGGATGGTCAGCGTGCTCGGGGAGGCTGCAGAACCTGTTTCAAGGCTGCATCTTTCAATCAATTAATCAATCAATCAATCAATTATGTTTACTACAGAATAAGATATCTTGGGAAGATCATTCAATAGACAATAGACAATAGGTGCAGGAGTAGGCCATTTGGCCATTCGGGCCAGCACCGCCATTCAAGATGATCATGGCTGATCATCCCCAATCAGTACCCCGTTCCTGCCTTCTCCCCATATCCCCTGACTCTTTTTAAGAGCCCTATCTAGCTCTCTCTTGAAAGCATCCAGAGCACCTGCCTCCATCGCTTTCTGAGGCAGAGAATTCCACAGACTCGCCACTCTCTGTGAGAAAAAGTGTTTCCTCGTCTCCGTTCTAAATGGCTTACTCCTTATTCTTAAACTGTGGCCCCTGGTTCTGGACTCCCCCAACATGAGGAACATGTTTCCTGCCTCTAATGTGTACAAGCCCTTAACAATCTTATATGTTTCAATGAGATATCCTCTCATCCTTCTAAACTCCAGAGTGTACAAGCCCAGCTGCTCCATTCTCTCAGCATATGACAGGTCCGCCATCCCGGGAATTAACCTTGTAAACCTACGCTGCATTCCCTCAATATCAATAATGTCCTTTCTCAAATTAAGGGGCCAAAACTGCACACAATACTCCAGGTGTGGTCTCACTAGGGTATGTACAACTGCAGAAGGACCTCTTTGCTCCTATATTCAATTCCTCTTGTTATAAAGGCCAACATGCCTGACTTTTTACGCATTTTATATCTCTACAACTTCCCTCGATTACCTTTGCATGTGTAGAGGCCACCATTAACATTCATTGTAAGCCTGGATGCTACTTCTACTATTTCCTTTGGCATTTGAGTGCCCTGTGGATGAGGCTGACCACAGAGTGAGCTCTGCCAAGGCTTGCTTTGGTAACTTGGTGACTCTAGGTCCCACTGCTGGGAACCAACTTCATATAGGCCATTGAAAGTAAATAGCATCCCTCATTGTAGCTCTTCCTTAGACCTCCATAGCAATCCAAATGCATACAAACTAATGACAAACTTAATAATTCTTCATCAGCTAATTTCAACACCCTGCCTTCTCCACCAGTGTCCCAATTGGACACTTGAGGTGCTTATAATCGACCTGACTGTCACCCTCACCTTCCACCAAACAGGTTTTCCCCCTCTCCCACAACAACTTGCCACACAAATCCCAGTAGAGGGAAGGACATTCAATATGTTAAACATGCAAGGCCATGGTGCTTTCATATATGATGGAATTTTGAAGTGGTGGCTACATGTGAGAGATGTGCATTGGCCTTCAGTACAATACACAGTTAATGCACCTTTCCAGATGACATAGGATTTAACAGCCAGTGTTTTATCAAATGGCCTACTCACTACTTTAATGGGTAGTAACAGAACATAAATAAAGATTTCAATGATTTTCTTTGCTACCATGGCGCAGAGGTAGAGTTGCTGCCTTACAGTGTCAGAGACCCGGGTTTGATCCTACCTACATGTGCTCTCTGTATGGAGTTTGTTCATTCTCCCCATGACATGTATAGGTTTTCCCCTAGTACTGTTGAATAGTGTTAAGCCCCTGTCCTACTGTACGAGGTAATTCAAGAGTTCTCCTGAGTTTCCCCTGATTCGAACTCGGAGAATTACGGTAATGGCCATTCGTGGGTACTCGGGGCTCTCGTGGAAGATTTTCACAATGTTGAAAAATCTTCACGGGTTTACTGTGTTTCCCAGTTACCTGCCGTTAGCGTAACGAGACGTTAAGCTACGTCCCGAGCTCTGACTTTCCCGGTAAGTACATTCTGTGTACTTATGAGTCCGATTTTTAAAAAAACTCAGAGAACTCTTGAATTACCTCGCACAGTGGGATCGCGACTTTAGTGTGCAGGGATCTCTGGTCGGAACGGACTCGGGTGGACAAAGGGCCCATTTCAGCGCTGTATCTCCAAATAAAACTAAACTAAATTTCTGATGATGAATCTGTGTAAACTATTCCAAAAATATTTTCTCTCTTAACTTTCTGATAGTGTTAAAAAAAACACTGATACAATTCCTCATGAACTGATGATTGACCATGAAGTAATGTATTTTCTCCTGTTAATTGTATTTGAGAAATTCCACGAGAAATGCAATACATAATGAGCTATTCGGTCTAGTTCAAAACAAACACAAAATTAAAACTGACGCCTCATTAATGCAATGTCAAGTCTGTTAGCACTAACTACTTTATTCATTGTCTCAGGCTGTCATCTGGCACCTAATCTTATAAATACTTGCAACAGTTCAAGCTAGCCAATGCTTCATGGATATTGATTATGTTAACGTCAGCTATAACAACAGATCAATTGATTAAACACAACCTTTATTCTTGAAGGGCAGGTACTTTGTGACTTTTGTGAAGGGCAGGTACTTTGTACAGGTGCAAATCTTTCTTGAGGTATAGGTAGCTTGAATGAATGAAATAATTAATTAATTAAATCGATAATTAGTTAATGCTTTGTCGCATATGACAAGTCATAGTGAAATTCTTTGCTTGCATACCCAAGGTATGCAAATAGTTACCACATAAAGGGTGCTGAGAAAGTTACATGGTATCCACGCCAGGTCCCCATTTGTTCCTCCCCCTCCTCTGTTCTCCCCCCTCCCCCTCTCCTTCTCACAGCGGTCCCCCACGCAGGGTCCTCTTTTGTTCCTTCCCCCGGCCTCACTCCCATGTGGTCCATCCTCATCCATTTGTGGAAAAGGTAAAAGCAAAGGTAAGTATTGACACCAAATCCTTCACGTTCCTAACAGCTGGTTGCCATTAAAGTCCACATATTAAATGGTTGAATGGTTCTTTATTGTACATGCACTACACAGTGAAATTCTTGCACCAGTCACCATATTTGGCTCCATTTAAAAAAAAGAAAAGTCCAAAGTCTGGTCTACATTGTCGATGTACTGGAGCGCCCTCCATCCAGGTAAGCCCCAGGTTACTGCAGGCCCTCCGTCGCCTCAACCAGCTTGGCCCGCAAACCAACACCCCTCTCTTCGCCAGACCGCCTCAACCTTCACAACCAGCTCTCCTGCCATCTATCACCAACAAGCCTCTGAACAAATAATGATCCCTTTGAATAACAATGATGTTGCGGTGACATGGGGAGTTGGGTGGCAGAGGGTAGTTGCTCTTATGAACCTATCCAGTACCACCCCTGTGTATACTTTGGTCATGGCCCATAGCGGAAAAAAAAGCTTGGCAGTGAACAGGTTAAACCCCAGATTTCTGTTGTATAATTAACAAATGGAACAAGCTCATCATTGTTTATGATGGAATCAGCATTGCATCAACCAACACTTTGTGTCTTTTTTGTAAACTACAGTTCCTCGTGTCAACATAGCATTGTCCATGGATGGGTATCATAGTTTGTTTTCTCTATGTATTTCTATGCTGTGAGTGTGAGGCATTCTACTCCAAAGATCATAGAGTGCCCATGTGACATGTCTTGCATGTTCCCATAATAGTACACATCATGTTTAAAAATACCTTAAGCACCTGCAATGCCAATGCAAATTACACTCCGGTTAAAATATTGATTTTACAGGCACTTTGATACGAGATCATTTTGTCCTTTTCGATTTCCAGGCTCCCTGTATCAGAAAAAATCTATTATTCTGCTGGATAAGGCCTGCTTTACAATAAGACAAGGATGCCAGATCCATCCAAAGGCTAGATAAGTTGGAAACATATTTACAATTTAAGTCTTGTGCAAAGCATTGAAAAGTATCGCACATATTCCAGCTCAAGGGAATTAAGAAAAAAACATGATAATCAATGTAAATAAAAAGACCCCTTTCATCTCGGTTCCAAGGAAAAGCAAGTCATGAGCCTTAATGACTACCGTCCAGTGGTCCCCATCATCATAATTGTTTTAAAAGCCTGGTAATCACACACACTAACTCCTACTTCCCAGGCATCTTGATCAACTGCAGATTGCCTATTGTCAGAACAAGTCCATGGCAGACACCATCACCCTAGACCTACACTCATCACTGAAACATCTGGATAACATCTATTTATTTACTATGGCTATGTCTTCAATATCATGATCCCAACCAAACTCATCTCAAAACACCTTGACCTAGTAGTCAGCACCCATCCCTGCAACTGCATCCTTGACTTCCTGACCCATATAACATAATTTGTGAGTATAAGAAGGAAAACATCCACCACAACAATTATCAACACTGGGGTCCTGTAAGGATGCATCCTTGGCCCCTACTGTACTCCCTATACACACAAAACTGTGCAGCCAAAATCTGCTTTAGCTCCCTTTCCAAGCTTGCAGAGAACACCACACAAGTTGTCCAGATGGTGAACAACGATGAGACGGAGGGTGATAGTCAAGATAAGCCCTCTCCTTGAATGTCAACAAGGCAAAGGAGCTAGTTATTGACTTCAGGTAACAGGGTGGTATTTGCACCACAGTTAGCATCAATTGTGCAGAAGTGGAGATGGTGGAGATAGTCGAGAACTTCAAATCAAATCATCCTTTATTGTCATCTTGCAAGCAGCAGTTGTACAGAGCAAAATGAGAAGACATTTCCCAGGGAATACCAGAGCATCACACATAAAACTTAAACATTTCACACATAAATAAAAACAATCCAGTCCATGTTAAAAACAGTAGGAATAGTTTAAAAAAAACTGCAGGTAAAAAACAACAACAATAAAATAGAAGTAAAAACAATCATAAGTTGTCCAGGGCAGCTGATTTAAGTGGCCAGTGCCAGAGTTTGTTATTAAAGTGTCAGTGCAAAAAAAAAGCAGCAGAATCAGGTGGAGTGACTGTTTAGCAGCCTCACAGCCTGTGGAGGGAAGCTGTTTAGCAGTCTGGTTGTCCAGGCTTTGATGCTGCGGTATCTCTTGCCTGATGGCAGGAGATCCAGGTGTGTGTGGAGGGGGTGAAGTTTGTCCTTTGCAATGCTCAGTGCCTTTTTCAGGCGGCGGCTCTGGAACAGTTCTTGTACAGAGGCTAGGAAGACGCCAATGACTCTCACTACCCTCTGCAGAGCCTTCCTGTCTGAGCAATTCCTAAGTGTAAATATTACCAACAATTTGTCCAGGACCAAGCACATTGAAGTGATGTGCCTTTGGAAGGCTAGAATCCACTCTGCGATCTGGAGAGAGAGAGAGCAGAGAGAGAGTTTGGGGATAGGGACAGCGTACACAGTGTAGGCAACACCTGTCCCTATACTTCTTCTTGTGTATGGTATGCACAGCCTAAAGTTGTAGGATAACTTGTTCTATTTGATCTTATTTGAATGTGCACGCCAGGTTGATTGTATTCATTGAAACAGGGCGGACCACGTGAAGGTTGCAATCTTCCACCCCACCTGTCCCTATACCTTCCTCCTCGACTTTGTCCAAGGACCCCGACAATCCTTTCAGGTGAGGCAGAGGTTCACTTGCACCTTCTCCAGCCTCATCTACTGCATCTGCTGTTCCAGGTGTGGACTCTTATATATTGGTGAGACCAAGGGATTGTTTAGCTGAACATCGTCGTTCAGTCCGCCTAGACCTACACGATCTCCCGATTGTGAAACACTTTAACTCCCTTTCCCATTCCCATACTGACCATACAATCCTGGGCCTCCTCCACTGTCAGAGTAAGACCAAATGCAAATTGTAGCAATGTTACAAAATGTTGAGATTAAAAAAATCAAGTCTGCAATTTATCCCATCAGATAAAGCATAAAAATAAGTTTAATTTGATACCTAATTCACTTTCATATCTTCAGTATTAAAAAAGTTATGGCCATTTTCATACTCAGAAATTAGCATCTTGTTCCCTATTGCTTCTCCATTGACTTAACACAAAAGCTGTGATCGAGGGCAGTCAAAAGCCCATAACTTTCTTCAAAATTAAGAGACCTGAATGAAATTTTCAGTTATTATAGATTGAAGCATTCTGAAACAAATATGAAACAATGTTACTTGGATGACCTAAAATTAAAGCATATAATTAGTTAGTTATCTAATTGTAGCTAATTACAAAATTCAATTACTAGATCTAAACATCTATCCATTTCTTAAGAAAAGGTTAACATTTTTTAAAAGCCTAATTGTCCAAATAACATTCACACAAGAATTCACAATATAACATGATTTTTAAATCTCATTGTCATGAATCTATAGGCCAAATGGAAGGAATTTAGTGTTTAATTCCTATAAATTAATGGCCATTTAAATCAACTTGCGAGTGGGTTTTTGTGGAACGCGATCATTTGGAACGTTGCGGTTTGCGGTGAATTGGAACCCGAGTCGGCAGGAAAAATACTGCCGGTTCGTATATTTTTTAAGTCACTTTATCGCAACATGAAATTTTGATTAAAGGCATCCTAAGGAGCACGTTTTATGTGTACCTTCATTTGTCCCCTATGTGAGATCCATCCCGTTTTTGGCCATCACGGCTTTAGAAGATGATTTTTAATTCACTCTAGCAATTAAATTATTCAGCACAGTTTAAAAATAACTCCACAAAACAAATGTCGGAGCGATTTCTCTTCTGCAACTAAATCCCATGAGATTAATCAATTTGAATGGTCTGGAGTAAACGGCATTTTAAACCCGCCCCCCTCTCAAAGGAGCCAAAGTCGCGCACACGGGCAGTGGCAGAACTGCAGCGCCGCTAAAGGTAAGTTTTGTAACATACGTACAAATTGGAGGAGCGTTTGCCCGCCCGATCCATCGGCGGCGTCGGAGCCTCGCCAGCGAGTCCCGTCCGCTGTCAGCACGGGGGACCGTTCACCTGCCGCTGGGCGAGAAGCGGGATGGACTGAATCCCTCACCCCCCCCCACCCTTGCCTTTCCCACCCCCCGCCGGGCCCACACCGCGGGCCCTCGCACCCCTCCTCCCCCCCCCCCCCCCCCCCATCGTTTCTGGTCGGCGGCAAAAATTCAAGTGCTCTTTCCAAGACCACAAGAAATTGTAGCGAAATGAGGCTGCAGCCTAGACCATCGTGCAAACCAACCTCCCTTCCAATGACTCCATTTACACCTCATGCTTCCATGGCAAGGCCACCAACATAATCAAGGATGAGTCACACCCTGGCCATATCCTCTTCACCCCTCTCCCATCAGGCAAACGGTATCGGATTGGGAAAACCCACACCTCTAGATTCAGGGACAGTTTCTTCCCAGCTGTTATCAGGGAAATTAACCTTACTACCAGCAGCTAGAGAGCAGTCCTGAACTACTATCTACCTCATTGGAGACTCTTGAATTATCTTTGATAACAGGAATAACGTTATTCCTTTTATCATGTATTGGTACCTTATGGATGACTCGATTGTAATGGCTCGATTGTAATCATTTATTGTCTTTCCGCTACTGGTTAGCATGCAACAAAAGCTTTCCACTGTACCTCGGTATACGTGACAATAAACTAAACTCAAACTTATGTGATTGACTGCATTCACAACTCTTTGCAATACCCTGCGGTCTTGGGCATAGCAAATCACAGATCACCAATCTGTGATACATCCAGATAGAATGTGTTTTTATGGTGCAGCTATAGAAATCGGTAAGGGGCATTCGACTCATGCCAAATTCCTTAGCCTTCTGCGGAAAGTGGAGTCACTGGTGTGCTTTCTTGGCCATGGTTTTTATGGCTCTATGAATCAAGTTGCTGTTCCATAATTTCCCACATGAAGGCAGTTGTGACCATAATTCATGATGGCAGCTAACAGCAATGTTGAATTAATTAAATTGTCCTGTGGTAGACTAAATTAAATTACATTGAAATTAGACCCAATGCAGACTCAGATTCAATCTAAGTAATTCCATGCATGTAGTTAGTATGCATTTATTATACACAGAATAATTTACTTGCAGCATCCTATTCAAATTTCTTTCGAAATCTCCAATATTAACCTCCCTAATCAGAGTGTAATTGTGAAGTTAATGCACTTAATAATGTTATGATTCCACCTAGAAACCCATCCCAAATAAAGAAAATACTTCCTGGTATGATTACCAAAACTTTGTGATAGTTGTGATAGATCTGCCTCTCAGTTACTGGTAAATACGGCGAAACAGTGACGCAGTGGTAGAGTTGTTGCCTTACAACATCAGACCCGGGTTCAATCCTGACCACCAGCGCTCTCTGTACAGAGTTTGTACGTTCTCCCTGTGACGCCGTGGGCTTTCTCCAGATGCTCCGGTTTCCTCCCACATCTCCACAGCATGCAGGTTTGTAGGTTAATTGACTTCTGTAAATTATTCTTAGTGTGTAGAATAGAACTAGTGTATGGGTGATCACTGGTCTACATGGACTTGGTGGGCCGAAGGGCCTGTTTCCCCGCTGCAACTCTGAACTAAACTATACACCTCTGATTTTTCTGTGAATATCTTGTAATTTAACAGTATTGGGATTAAGCTACCTTTGGGGTGCAGTTACAATCAATGCAAGGTAGTTTGGCTTCAAAAACTCACTAACTATAATTAAAAAGCAATATCAGGGCTTGAGATAACTGTAGCAAACTGGGTAAATCTGCAGTAATGTGCAGTCGTTCTTCAAATTCCTTAATGCTCTGTTGTAAACTGAGATTCCTACATTGGATTTTCATGCTATTGACTGGACCAAGAATATATACAGAGCTTTGTATTCAATTTGGATTGATAAGTAGCCAAGACAAGTAGCCCAAGCCCACTGTACCAAGGAATTCCAGTATGGCTGTATGTTGCTCTGTTCAGAGAGCCTCTGCTGCATCCAACAAGACGTATGAAATTGCACTTTGACTTCAATGAAAACAGGCCTGGCAATCAGTGATGTAGCCAGCATGATTGCTCAAGGTTACGGATCCCTTAGATAAGTACATTAGGGGCGTAAAACATTCTGAAGGATCATTTCAAGCGTTCTCTCTTGTGTTCGAAGATCATGCAGCTACTCCAACAGCCTCAGCAAAAAGGAGAGTCTTTTTTGATTATTTTGTCTGTCTGGAGCCAAACCTAGCTTGATCTGTGTTAGACACAAAGTGATGGAGTAATTCAATGGGTCAGGCAGCATCTCTGGAGAAAAAGGATGGCTGACATTTTGGATCAGAACCCTTCTTCAGATCTGAGTGTTGCCTGATTCCACATTTATGATAAGCAGCCAAATCTATCCATATTTCATACCAGCACCATCCACCCACTACCCCTGTCAAGCCCAAGCCCAAAGTTCGTTCCAGCAATACCTGGCCACAACCTACTCCAATTGCCTCACCATTTGCCCACTACTATTCCCACATTTTGCCATTTAACCACATAATTCCACGGGCCTCTACATTCCCCAAAACATTCCCTATAAATGTCCCTTCCATAACCCAATGCAAACATCAACTCTTTCCAAGCACCCCACTGAAAGCCACAGACCATTGTACATCGCAACCTCCCCTTCATCACCAAAATCCCTTCCTCACGAGACACCAGAAGCCCCCCCGAAAATCTCCAACCTCCACCACCGGCCATAATCTAACACAACTGCAGACAAATGCAACACTCCAACGTTGTACAGTGCACTTCATCCATTCTAGTTGAAACCAGAGCCCACTGTAACCACCCCTTTCCAGGCTGACTCCTCCAAGGCCTTTTGATTCCTTTAGCATTTTGATCAAGTGTGTCTGCTTGCACGGCATTAAAGCTGACTCTAAAAATAGTCTCTGGCCAACATCAACTCCAGAATTTAACAAGTTGCTATTAGGAGAATTCTGAAATCAATCCCACTAACTCAGTAGCAATCCTCTTGGCACAAATTCACGCTCCTCCTACAATTCTATTAAAAGTCCTGCTTTGTGAACGATAATGCTGAGACAGGTGCTTTTATTTGTTTCTCTACTGATAAAACCATTACACCATTCTATATAAGGTCTAATGAACAAATGAAAAAGTTACAGGTTCTCGATCCGAACTTTTGCAGTAGTGGGAATTTATTCACTGATACCCATCCCATACCCAAATAATAATTTGAGAGTCTTTTTGAGGTCAATGCCAATGATAATCAATTGAGATATGAATTGGCAGGTCGGTGGGGGCGCTGCGAGACGGCTGCCCTGCCAGCTGCGTGTTCGTTATTTCTACTTTTTTTGGTGTGTCTAGTATTAGTTTGGGTGTCTCTCGGAATGTCTAATCTGGGGGGGTGGGGGGGGGGAGGGGACAGGGGGAAACCGCTTTTGGCTGCCTCCTCCACGGAGAGGTGACTTTTTCCATGTCGCCTCCCTCGCGACCTAACACCATGGATTGGAGCGGCCTTTCCTGGAGTCGGGCCCGGAGCATCGGCAGTGGACATTCCATTGCGGAGCGGGTGAACCATTGCCGGAGGTCGCCAGAGAGGAGTGATCCAATCGCTGGCCTGGTGTCGTTGACATCATGGGAATATGGTCTGTGGAAC
Source organism: Raja brachyura (assembly GCA_963514005.1). The sequence goes on along the minus strand of OY740783.1, from coordinate 69,583,534 downwards.
TTCTTGCCACGGGCGTGAAGTGGACTTACCATCCGGAGCCTGGGATCCATCGCCGGAGAAGAGCTCCGACCGTCGGCCCGCGGCCTAGAACATCCTGAAGCCATGGTCTACGAAGCTTCTAGCCATGGGCGGGGCGTGGACTCACCATCCAGAGCCTGGGATCCATCTCCGGAGAAGAGCTCTGACCGCCTGCGGCCTATAACAACCTGAAGCCCCGGACTCCGGTAGGAAAGTGCTGATTCGGGACCTCCAAATCACGAGTGTGTTCCACCGCCTGTACATCGGGCCGTCTGTAGCGGCGACTACAGAGGGTCTATGGTCCCAACCACGGGTGAACAAAGGAGGAGGACTGGCTGAACTTTGTTGCCTTACAACACAGTGAAGAATGCTGTGGTGGATGTTTGTGTTAAATGTTATTGTGTATTGTGTGTTCTTTTTAAGTGTATCGCTGCTGGGAAATTTATTTAACTGCATGTGACGAATAAAATTGACTTTGACTTTATACATTGATCCTGTATGATAGTCCTGAGGTCATCTGTTGCTGGCCCTGATTTGTCCTAGTCTTTTCTCGTCTCCTGTTTATTTTACCCTCTCTACTCTCTGTCTGATGAAGGGTTCCGACCTGAAACCTGTTTTTCTCCATGAATGCTGCATGATCCGCTGAGTTACTGCAGCACTTTGTCGATCTTTGGTGTAAACCAGCATCTGCAGTTCCTTCCTACACTTTGATCCAGTATGACATTTAACATTGTGATCCAAAAACAACACCATTCTTACTATGTCTGCTGAGACTTTCTTGTTAATACTGCATTCTCTAATATCATAGTCACCTGTGCAAGCAAATCTATAAAATCCAGGATTCTGCCGGGAAAAGTGATTTGCAAACATCTTCTTTCTAAGAGATGCATCACAGTATCCATGCTTAGAAAGTCAAGCAGAATAACACGAGTATTACAGGCCACCTTTCTCTGACCATTAGTTCAGCACAAACAATAGCTCTCCAGTTCCCCAGCACAGTCTCTACCACCATATATATATATATATATAATGTCCTTACTAGTTGGTGGAAATTATTTAAAGAGGTTCACCATGCCCTCCCAAGCCTCTTTGTATATGGTTGTAAGCTCTTCTGATAAGTTTTTAACATATATTTAGATTATTTAAAGTTTAGTTTGGCAGGCATTAGAGAAGCCCCAGGACATCTATGCAGAGTCTTCAGGGTAATGCCCTAGACCAAACCATCTTCCTTTGCTTCATCAGTTGCAGGTTCACAGGTAGGGATGCTCACTGTTGATTGCACAATGTTCAACACCATTCACAACTCCTCAGATAAAGAAGTAGTCCTCATCCAAATTAATCAAGACATGGACAATATCCTGGCCTAGGCAGATAAGTGGCAAGTGGCAAATAACATTGGTGCCACAGTGAGGATATCCAACAGGGGAAAATCCAGCAATTATCCTGAGGCATTCAGTTTGCATTAATATCATTGTTAACATCCTGTGGGTTGCCACTGACCGTAAACTAAACTGAAGGAGCCACTCACACAATGTGGCTATAACACAAGGTCAGAGGCAAGGAGGCCAGGGGACCTGCGGCGAGTAATCACCTCCTAGCTCCACAAAGCATGTCAACTACCTACAGGCCAAGTCAGGAGTGTGATGGAATACTTTCCACTTGCCTGATCAATGCAGTTTCACTAACACTCAAGAGGCATGACAGCATAGCAGCCCGTTCAATAAGGCGCTTGAGAGGGCGGCGCGGCCTACGGGGGAAACTGCCGGGCCGGCAAAACGTGGGCGAAGTCCTGGCTGCAGCCGACTGCAGCCGAACGCAAGACCCGACGGACGATGATTGAACGCAGTGGAACACGTGGACTGCAGCCGAATGCAAGACCCAGCGGACTATAACCTGCACAGTATAGCCTCTGAGCCAGCCCATGTTCTGTGGGCCCAGACGATCGCGGACTGGAAGTGGAGCCCACTGAGCCACCACTGCTCATCCCCCGAAGACCAGAGACACGGAGGATGCACCAGCGACAACGACAGATACGACGGGGGAGCAGCGAGGCCGGTAGGAGAGGAGAGGGAACCGAGGTCAGGCCTACCTCGCCTTCAAGGTCGGCTGTGGGAGGCGCCCCCGAGGCACAAAGGTGAATAGGTGAGGAGAACACAGTGATTGCTGGTCAACCAAGGTAAGTGATGGCTGGAGACCTGCAGCAGCCTGGGGATTACCTGAATTGGTCACTGCTCTTAAGAATTGGAGTGTGAACTGGACATGGAAAATGGCACCAAAACATGGCGACACTCGCCTGCAGGGTCAGTAGACTATTTCTGCACAATTACTAATCGGGTATGTTATGGCAATACTATGCTGGACTGTTTGCAAGAACATAATTTCACTGTGCGTTCGCACTTCACACATGTGATAATAAAGCACCATTGAAGTAATGCCCCATCTGCAACTTTTTATTCAGTCCACCACCGCTGCAATGTGACAGCAGTTTGTATCTTCTCCAAGATGCACTTCAGCGACTCATTGAGTCTCCTTTGATAGCACCTTCCAAATACGCAGCTTCCACCAGCTAGAAGGACAAGAGCTGTAAAGGTGTGGAAACACCACCACCTGGAAGTTGCCCTCCAAGCCAATGCCATCCCCAACTTATATTCCTGTTCTTTCTACGTTGCCAGGTCTAGAATTCCTTTCCGAATAGCACGGTGGATATACCCACACCTCAAGAACTGCAGCGGTTCAAGCAGCCATTTCACCAGCACTCTATCGAGCAACTAGGGATGGGTAATTGAAGGCTGGCTCAGCATGTGCCTTGAGTGAATATAAAAAGGCAGGTGTAGTTTATTGGGACCTATTGTACAGTGAGAACAATGCAGATATTGTGTGGAAACAAGCCCTCTGGCCCACCGAGTCTGTAATGACCAGCGATCACCCATCCACTAGTTCTATCCCACGTACTGGGAGCAATTTACGTAAGCCAATTAACCTACAAACCCGCTGCACATCTTTGGAATGTGGGAGGAAACGGGAGCACATGGAGACAACCCACACGGGCACAGGGAGAATGTACAAGCTCCGTACAGACAGCACTTGTAGTCAGGATTGAACCGGAGCCACCCTCGCTGTGCCACTATGTTGCTCTAGTGATGTAGTTCAGTACCACTCAGTGATGGACTTAGCTGTTAAACCATTCATGCATTTTATCAGAAATACCTACTTCTTTTAATGACTTTTTCTTCCATTTTTATTTGATTCATTGCCCTGAGGTGTTGCATATGGCAGTCTCAATGCTCTTGTTAAACTTGACAAGTTGCAATAGTCAACCATTAACATTAATCGTGGGTGAAATTCAAAATGATTACTTTTTTTTAACTATTTTTATTGGATTTCACAATTCTGGTATAGCTTTCTCCCCAGTTCCTAATGAATACAGTCAGATTGGACCATTGATAAAATACATGCTCACATTTAAGATGTTGTGATTATTCATTTCCCTTTATAATTACTGGACGAGGCCCCTTTTTACTACTTTTGTTGCATATTAATGTGGCAGTCAGGTTCCTTGGCAATGAAGGAAAATACCCAAGGACCCGCTGCTGAGCCTGAAGAAGGGTCCCAAATCGGATTGTTGCCTGCCCATTTCCTCCAGAGATGCTGCCTAACTGCTAAGTTACTCCAGCACTTTTTGTTTTGGTCAAGCATTTTAATTACTGTACCAGCATGCATATTATCAATGGTCTGAATGACTGTATTTAGTAGGAAATGGAGAGAAGGCCATTCCAGAATTGTGAACTTCAGTGAAAAAAGAGAATTGATTCAAATTGTATCTCCACTGCTGGCAGCATTTGATTGTAAAACTAACTGTCCCATTTCGCCAGCAGTCTGTGTAAATTATGTAAGTCAAATTTAACTGAAGAGAAAAGTAACTTTTGTCCAGATCTGTTTTGAAAAGTTTCAGCCATTTTGAAATGTTAAAAATCAAGTCTGCAATTTATCCCATCAGATAAAGCATAAAAATAAGTTTAATTTGACACCTAATTCACTTTCATATCTTCAGTATTAAAAGAGTTATGGCCATTTTCATACTCAGAAATTAGCATCTTATTCCCTATTGCTTTTCGATTGACTTAACGCAAAAGATGTAAGCGAGGACAGTCAAAAGCCCATAACTTTCTTAAAGATTAAGAGAACTGACATAAATTTTCATTTATTATAGATTGAAGCATTCTGAAACAAATATGAAACAATGTTACTTGGATGACCTGAAATTAAAGCATATAATTAGTTATACCTAATTGTAGCTAATTACAAAATTCAATTACTAGATCTAAACATCTATCCATTTCTTAAGAAAACATTAACATTTTTAAATAGCCTGAGTGTCCAAATAACATTCACACAAGAATTCACAATATAACATGATTTTTAAATCTCATTGTCATTAATTTATAGGCCAAATGGAAGGAATTTAGTGTTTAATTCCCGTAAATGAATGGCCATTTAAATCATCTGGCGAGTGAGATTTTGTGGAATGCGATCGATTGGAACGTTACGGCTGCAGTGAATTTAAACCCCATATTGGCAGGAAAACTACTGCCGGTTTGTATGGGGCCTAAATCACCTTTTCGCAACATAAAATTTGGATTAAGGTAATCCTAAGAAGCACGTTTATATGTAAAATAAACGGCTTACCTTTAGCTATCCCATACGTGAAATCCGTCCCGTTGTCGGCGTTGACGGCATTAGAAGCGGATTTTTATTTTACTCCAGCGCCAAAATTGTCTCGCGGTTTAAAAAAAAATTCACAGAACGGCAGTCAGAACAATTCTTCAGCATTAGGTGGCAACCCGAGAAAATATATCTCAGACAGGCAGAAGAAAACCGCATTTTAACCCCAACCCCCTCTCAAAGGCGCCAAAGTCACGCACACAGCCAGTGGCAGAACTGCAGCGCCGCTGAGGTAAGTTTTGTAACATACCTAGTGTGAGTGTGTCTGGCTGTGGGAGAGAATGGAGCTCACAAGGTGCAGCGAATGCAAATCCATTCATTTCAACAGAGGAATGGGTGCTAGGGAGAAAGTAAAATATAGGTAAATTGCAATTAAAATGCTTTGTTATTGTTTATTTTTATGTTTAAGTGGTTTTCAGCATTCTGGCTTTTGATTAATTTGTTTTGACTGTTTTTGAACATCAGAAAAAGCACGGCATGGTCCATGAGTGTTTTATTCATGTATGTTGCCTACCCCTACTTCAGTCCTCTGCTCCACATGCCATGATCATGCTGCATAAGGGCCTGTCCCCATGTCAGGGCTCATGATTTAGGATCAGGATAACACTTACGAGCAGGTCAACACTGGCAAATTTTGCAATAGATAGACACAATATGGATAGGTGACTTTTCAGGTCAGGGCCTTTCTTCAGACCCGAAACATTACCAATCCATTTTCTCCAGAGATGTTGTTTAACCCGCTGAATTACTACATTATTTTTTGTCTATCTTTGGTATAAACCAGCATCTAATTCCTTTTTATTAAAATCAACTGTCAGTTGGTTTGCATGTAGATCAGTAAAAATCACAGACAGTAGATGTAGACAGTAGTTCTATACCAGAACAAAAAGGTTTTTTGGTTGCCTTGTTTACATTAATCACTTAGACTGTCCTAAAACTAGTTATAAATATTCATGTTTTTGTGTAATGCTCAAGGTACCTTTTGGTGATATTGAAACAACAATGACACCTAGTGTTCAAAACGTAAACTGCAGTGATCTATTTCACCAATTCCTGGCTATTTTCTACACTTTGACATTTGGAGAATTGTTATGGTATTAATTCAAGACTGTCATCAATCAATAGGAAGGAAATGTTCATAAGGACCCATTAAGTAGAACTCAAGTTAACTTGAAGAACCACATTGTTAATTTCTATTTAATTGAAATTACTAAATAAAATATTCAAGGAAGACCTACCAACCATGTGCAAAATGTTACATTTGTTCTAAATAAAAAGATGCTGCAACAATATCTTCAGTTACATTTCCAAAAAATTATTAATTTATGTCACAAAATATCTTCTGTTAGCTCTACAAATACATATAAATGCTAAATGGTTTCTACATATATTGTGTTAGTTGAATATTTTCTTGTCAATAGTCATCAGGCTGCGAGGTCAGGCAGGGGGGCTGTGTCATTGGACTTGCATTTTGAAATTACATTCTCCTCTCTGCCACTTAGGTTGGGCTGAAACATGTTCAATCAGTGTTGCGTAAGAATACAATTCAGGCTGGGGAATCTGCTAAAATAATTGAACTTACAATATTGAAGATGGCAAATTAGTCCACTCTGCTTTTACCAGCACTTCAGTTCAAAGTATGCATTCTAATCTAATTGTTCTACTCTTTCTGTATTTGCTTTTATTTCCCTTCTCAAATGCACACAGCTCTTTCCCCAACTATCTTTTCTCCTCAAATGTGAAACATCCAGCTTACCTACTTTCTTACTATAAAACCTCCAATTGTTTCCTTCCTAACAAACTGGCCCAATTATTACCCCCATGTCTCATGAAAACCAACATGCCAAATCTGTTATATGCTCCAATTTCCCCTTGAAACAGGTGTAAGATGCTTGCATTTTTATTAGACAAAAGTATCACAGCAGAGAAACATCATTTCCTTGTGTGAGGATTTTTTTAAAAGGTGCAGGAATGATCAATTAGAATGTGTGAAAACTACCGTTCACTTTAGCCAGAAGTTAAACTTAAGTGGAAGCTGAAAATTCAGTTAGTTGAAGGGATAGCAGCTTTAAAATGAAAATACCAGTATTCAGCACAAATACCCAGAAGCTGGAGAGAATTAAGCAGCTATGTTATAGTTAACTTATTGCAAATCAAGGAGGAGGTTCCATTTGACATACTCGGGGAGATTACGAATAGTTATTTTTTTCGCACCACACGCATTAGTAGAAACAAGATCTTGCTTTGAACCTCAGTGGGGCATTCAGAATTATGTAGGCATGTGTACCTTAGATGCACCATACAAGGGACAGAAGTTAGGTATCAACCTGAAATGTCACTTATTCCTTTCCGACAGAGATGTTCCCTGGCTCACTGAGTTACTCCAGCATTTTGCGTCAATCTTCCATACAGGGGACAAATAAATGCAACTGTATCAGAAAGGAGCAATAGTTTCTCAGTTAATAGTTATTCCTCGCACAAAATTATTAAAGCAAGTACGGGTGGCAGAGGTTATTGGGAGAAGGCAGAGAATGGGGTTAGGAGAGAGATAGATAGCGTAGACTTGAATGAATGAATACGTTTATTGGCCAAGTATTCACATACAAGGAATTTGCCTTGGTGCTCAGCCCACAAGTGACAACATGACATAGTGACAGTTATAAATGACACATAAAACACTAAACATTAATAATAAAACACCATTGATCAAACATGTGAACCAAACAAAATACTAGAGCAAAAGGAGGCTACAGATTTTTGGCTATTTAGTAGAGCTACTACTCGTGGAAAAAAAGCTGTTTTTATGTCTGGCTGTGGCAGCTTTGACAGTCCGCAGTCGCCTTCCAGAGGGAAGTGATTCAAAGAGTTTGTGGCCAGGGTGCGAGGGGTCAGAGATGATCTTACCCGCTCGCTTCCTGGCCTTTGCAGTGTACAGTTCGTCAATGGAGGGAAGATTGCAGCCAATAACCTTCTCAGCTGATTGGACAATTCACTGCAGCCTCCGGGTGTCGTGCTTGGTGGCTGAGCCAACCCAGACCTTGATGGAGAAGGTGAGTACAGACTTTACGATGGCCGTATAGAATTGGACCATCATTGCCTGTGGCAGACTGTGCTTCCTCAGCTGCCATAGGAAGAACATCCTCTGTTGTGCCTTTTTGACTGTGGAGTCGATGGTAGCCCCCCACTTAAGGTCCTTGGAGATGATGGTTTCCAGGAACGTAAAAGACTCCACAGATGTGACTGTGGTGTTGTGGATGGTGAGTGGGGTGAGAGGAGGGGGAGCACTCCTAAAATCTACAATCAATTCCACTGTCTTAAGAGCATTGAGTTCCAGGTTGTTGTGATGGCACCAGGATGCTAGCTGTGTCACTTCCTGTCTGTAGGCAGATTCCAACCCATCCTGGATCAGTCCAATCAGGGTTGTGTCATCCACAAACTTGAGAAGCTTGACAGAGGAGTCTGTGGAGGTGCAGTCATTGGTGTAGAGAGCGCAGAGGGGAGAGTACGCAGCCTTGCGGTGCTCCTATGCTGAGAGTTTGCGGGTCCGAGATGTGCATTCCCAGCCTCACATGCTGCTTCCTGTCTTTCAGGAAGCTGGTGATGCACCAACAGAGGGCTTTGGGCACAGTCAACTCGGAACGTTTGGAGTGTAGTAGCTCTGGCACAATGGTCTTGAATGCAGAGCTAAAATCAACAAACATCCTCGCATAGGTTCCCTGGCCGTCTAGGTGCTGGAGGTTGAAGTGCAGGCCCAGGTTGACTGCATCATCCACAGATCTATTGGCCCGATATGCAAACTGCAGAGGGTCCAGCAGGGTGTTCGTGATATTTTTCAGCTTGGCCAGCACAAGCCTTTCAAGTGCCTTCATGATTACAGAGGTCAGTGCGACAGTGCCTGTAGTCATTAAGACCAGTAATTCTTGCCTTTTTGGGTACAGGGACAATAGTGGAGACTTTGAAGCAGGCAGGGATAGTACAGGTTTGCAGGGACTGGTTAAAAATGTCTGTGTATATCGGTGCCAATTGTTCGGCACAGAGCTTGAGAGTAGAGGGGGAAACATTGTCTGGTCCTGGAAATTTCCGGCTTTTCTGTCTTCTGAAAAGCCTCGCCATCTCTATTATTATCCTTGTTGATGGAGAAGTGATGTTGTTCTGCACAGAGGGTGTAGGTAATTGGGTGTGAAGTGGTGATTGGAGAGGGGTGAGTGGGAAAGGGTCTAGTCTTTTCAGACTGGAGTCTTGCTTTAAGTACAACTCATTCAGGTCATTGGTCAGCTGACGATTGTCCAAAGAGCGGGGGGGGGGGGTTTCCTCTTGTAGCAGGTGATTTCTTGCAAGCCCTTCCAAGCTGAAGAAGAGTTACTAGCTGAGAACTTGCTTCTCAACATCTCAGAGTACCTTTCCTTGGCAGCTCTGATTCCTCTTCTCGGCTTGTACTTGTCCTGCCTGCAGAGGTCTGCATCCCCGCCCCTGTCGGCCGCCTCTATACACTGTCGGAGCTGTCTGAGTTCTGCAGTGAATCAGGTCCGGGTCCTAGTTGGAATGCAACTGGCCTCACAAAAGCTGGCATATGATGATAGTGTCTGTATACTCATCGAAGCTTGTGGTTGCTTCCTTGACAATTTGTACAGTCAAAGCAGGATTGTAGGTTTTCAATGCCCTCGCTTGTCCACTTTTTTGTTGTTCTGACCACAGGCTTAGCAGATTTTAGTTTCTGTCTGTAGGTCGGAATAAGTTGAACTAGACAATGATCAGAGAGACCCAGACCCACCCAGGGAACAGAACGATATACGTTCTTGATTGACAGTGGTCAAGTGTTCTCTCCCCTCTGGTGGGGCAGGTAACATGAAGACTGTACTTTGGAAGGTCACAGCTGAGGTTAGCTTTGTTAAAGTCTCCCAAAACAATGACCATGGAGTCCTGGAAGTCACTCTCTACCCTCATTACCTGGTCAGCGAGTTGCAATTGCGCCTCACGTACACAGGCATGGGGGGGGGGGGGAGGGGGATGTAAATTCCAGCGAGAATAAAGGAGTTAAATTCATGGACAAAATGGCCTAATTCTACTCCTACTCCTTATGACCTTATTGCTGGTTGTGGGAACTTGGCCTGGTTACCTGAAATTGTAAAATTTGCAATGGCCCAGGAGCATATTGCCCCTGGGTAGTCTCCAATCCAATGGCAAGAACATTGAATTTTCCTATTTCAGAAGACCCACTTCCCATACCATTTTCTTCTGCCGTCTGATCCAGCCAGGTTCTTCCCTCCACCACCTGGTTCCATATACCCATCACCCACACACACGATAACTACTGGGTCCCCTAATCCCTTCCCCAAATGGATCCATCTGCTCATCATCCATCCAAATGTAATGGTTACATTTATCACCTTCTTAGATTTCAGCATCTGCAGCTCATGCATCAACACTTATCATCTCCCAGGCTCCATCTCATTTTTTCACGTTGAAGTGTTAGGAGCAGAATTAGGCCATTCGGCACATCAAGTCTACTCATGGCTGATCTAACTCTTCCCCCTAAACCCCAGTCTCCTGCCTTCTTCCCATAACCCCTGACCCCTTATACCAGCTATCTCCCCTCTACACTCAGTTCTGATGCAAGGTCTCAGTCCAAAACATCATTATTCTCTTTGCCTCTGCAGATACTGCTCTACCTGCTGAGTTTCGCCATTTGATTTTTTTTTTGCTCCTTACACAAAAGCAAAGACAATCCTAGATGCAGGGTGGTGTGTGGCACAATAGCACTTTGTAAGGCAACAGCACGCAAAGAGATTCCTTAAATTTTATTTGATGATTTTATTTTATGACCATGAGAGGAATCGATCCATTGGCAAGACTGTAATGGAGCTCCAGTTGGTACTCCAGTTTTCCATGGTACTCCAGTTTTCCGTGTTCTTTGTTTAACAGAAACCAGGAACCATTTCTCAGGCAAAGTAAATGTTCAGTATCGATTAACCAGGTGGCCATTCCATTTGGCGCCCACCTAATACGTGGAGGTGAATGTGGAAGACAGACTGCCCACCATCCCGGCCTTCATTCAGAACAAGTCTGTAGCCATTCGATAAGCCCAGTTTTGCTGCACATTTTTTACCAATGATCATCAGGTGTCCAAGAAGCTGCAGGATAGTCAAAGAAAAAAAAATAGAAAGTAGTTTTACAAATATACTAAATCACTTACGCCAGATCAGATGCAACAGCTATCAGCTCCTAATAAACACAGTGGGCTGCACAGTGACACAGCTGGTGGAGCTGCTGCCTAAGAGTGCGAGAGATCCAAGTTCAATCCCAACCTCGGGTGCTATCTATGTGGAGTTTACATGTTCTCCCTGTGACTACATGGGCTTCTTCTGGGTGCTTCCATTTCCTCCCCAACCCAAAGGGCATGTGGGTTTGCAGATAATTGGTCTCTGTGAAATTGCCCCTAGTATGTTAGGAGTGGATGAGAAACTGGGGTAACAGAGTGTGAACAGGCAATCAATGGTCAGTGTGGACTTGGCAGGCCAAATACCCTGTTTCCATCTGTAAAAAGCTGGAGTAACTCAGCGGGACAGGCAGCATCTCTAAAGAGAAGGAATGGGTGACGTTTCGGGTCGAGACTCCTTCAGACAACCAAAAACTGTTTTTTTTAAAATCTGCAGCAGATTAGCAATTGATGACAGCAAGAGAATGGTGTCAACGACAACAATTTATGACTATGATAGCAGATCTTCATTTTGCCTCAAAGTTGGCCACAGGTATTAAGAGCCAACAGATTTCTATTCTGATGAATCACCATCTTGAGAAAAATTGACATTTTTTAAAACACATCTGCTTTCTCCAGTAATATAATACTTGATTCAGGGGGATCAGTATCAATCTAGAAATCTAACGCTACAAAAAAATAACTGCAGAAGCTGGAAATCTGGAATGAATACTAAGTGTGGAAAATAACCAGCAGGTCAGTGAGTTATTTCACACACAGAGTTGCGAGTCTTCTGGCTTCGGTATTGTGAGATTTTACTGAATTATATGCAAAATAATTTGATTCTATCTAGGTACATGTGACAATAGTGTGCCATTGAACCACTGAAGCTGTTCACACCAATCCATTGTCCTGTCATTTATTTCCATGGGCCTCATTCAGGTCCAGTGTAAAAGCAACCGACACGCCCTCACCACCCAGCTGAGTCCTAACTTGCCCAAGCCTTGCAACACGTTGCACCTAAGTGTTAAAGAAGGAACTGCAGATGCTGGAGAATCGAGGGTTACACAAAAAGCTGGAGAAACTCAGCGGGTGCAGCAGCATCTAAGGAGCGAAGGAGATAGGCGACGTTTCGGGTCGAGACCCTTCTTCAGACAAATCTAAAGTGTGCAAGATTTTTACTAAGAAAGTTCAGGTGTACAAATCAGATGGATAAAAATGTTTAAGAAGGAACTGCAGATGCTGGAAAATCAAAGTAGACAAAAATGCTGGAGAAACTCAGCGGGTGAGGCATCTATGGAGCGAAGGGCATAAGCAATGTTTCGGGTCGAGACCCTTCTTCAGACTGATGTGAGGCTGGGGGGGGGGGGAGGGGGGAGAGAAGAAAGGAAGAGATGGAGCCAGTGGGATGAGGGAGAGCTGAAAAGGGGAGGAGAAAGTAGGGACTAGGTGAAATTAGAGAAGTCAATGTTCATACCGCTGGGGTGCAAACTGCCCAAGCGAAATATGAGGTGCTGCTCCTCCAATTTACGGTGGTCCTCACTCTGGCCATGGAGGAGGCCCAGGACAGAAAGGTCGGATTCGGAATGGGACGGGGAGTTGAAGTGCTGAGCCACCGGGAGATCAGGTTGGCTATTGCGAACCGAGCGGAGGTGTTCGGTGAAGCTATCACCAAGCCTACGTTTGGTCTCATCAATGTACAGCAGCTGACATCTAGAGCAGCAGATACAATTGACGAGGTTGGAGGAGGTGCAGGTGGACCTCTGCCGCACCTGGAAAGACCGCTTGGGTCCTTGAATGGAGTCAAGAGGGGAAGTAAAGCGACAAGTGTAGCATTTCCTGCGGTTGCAAGGGAAAGTGCCCGTAGAGGGGGTGGTACAGGTGGGAAGGGACAAATTGACCAGGGAGTTGCGGAGGGAGCGGTCTCTGTGGAAAGCAGACAGTGGAGGAGGTGGGAAGATGTGGCAAGTGGTGGCATCACGTTTAGGAAGATTATTTGTTGTATGTGACGGCTGGTAGGGTGGAAGGTGAGGACTAGGGAGACTCTGCCCTTGTTACGAGTGGGGGGGTGATGGGGAGTGAGAGCAGAGTCTCGGGGTATAAAAGAGACCATGGTGAGAGCCTCATCTATAGTAGAAGAGGGGAACCCCCCATTCCCTGAAGAACGAGGACATCTCCAATGCCCTGGTCGGAACACCTCATCCTGGGTGTAGATGCGGCATAGACGGAGGAATTGAGAGTAGGGGTTGGAGTCCTTACAGGAAGCAGGGTGGGAAGAAGTGTAGTCCAGATAGCCATGGGAGTCAGTGGGTTTATAGTGGATGTCAGTCAGTAGTCTATAAAAATGCCTAGTTCTGAAACATCATCTATCCAGTTTTATTTCCATCTGAAAACAGTCACATCAAAACATCTCAACAAGTTTCTACATCTCAAGCTCATAACTTCTTTATTATCAAGCTATAAATTAAAAATCACTCACCTCTGCATCAGAATCTTCCGCTTTAGATAAGTGGGATATGGGCTTCTTGGGAACCACTAGAAAATGTACTGGAGCTTGTGGTGCCATATCTTTGAAGGCAACACACTGTGAAAACATTATCCATTTAAGAGTCAAAAGTGTTTTATTGTCACACGTCCCTAAATGGATCAATTAAACATTACTTGCTGCAGCACAGTGCATTCAGGAAGTATTCAGACCCCTTCACTTTTTCCACATTTTGTTAGGTTACAGCCTTATTTTAAAATGGATTAAATTCATTTGCTTACATCATCAATCTACACACAATACACTAGAATGAAGCAAAAACAGGTGTATAGAAATTTTTGCAAAGCAATAAAAACTGAAATAGCACATTTACATAAGTATTCAGACCTTTGCTATGACACTCAAAATTGAGCTTAGGTGCATCCTTTTTTCATTGATTATCCTTGAGATGTTTCGACAACTTCATTGGAGTCCACCAGTGGTAAATTCAATTGATTGGACATGATTTGGAAAGGCACACATGTGTCAATACAAGGTCCGACAGTTGATATCGACAGTGCGTGCCAGAGCAAAATCCAAGCCATGAAGACGAAGGAATTGTACGCAGACCTCCGAGACAGAAATGAATTTAATCCATTTTAGAATAAGGCTATAACATAACAAAATGTGAAAAAAGTGAAGGGGTCTGAATACTTTCTGAATGCACTGTATGTAAACATGGTACTGTACTCTGTGAACACCATAATAAACATAAAAATAATTAGTATATATAAAAAAAAAACAATAATAGTGCAAAGACAAAAACAATGCCCCCAAGTCTATGTAGTTTGAAGCTTATTTGGAGGTTGTAGTGTTTAATATCGCCTGATGGTTGTGGGGATGTTTAGGCCTTTTGAAATGATAATTATTTCTCTTTCCACTAATGAGGATTTTGTCGCACTTAGTACGCAAGTAATTTCAATGTGATGATTAGTGACTCAAAAAAGATCAGTTCTGGGGAGGATAACATTAAAATACAAAGTGCATTTGAATGCATCAGTTACTTATGAAAATACAAAGTGCATTTGAATGCATCAGTGCCAGTAATTTGAAAAGTTAAGCAAATAAGTATGTAGCTTTAAATTACCTCAGAAAGAAGACAAATCAGTCAATTTCTGATTGGGTAAAACCACCAAAAAACACCAAGTTTCTTGAGTTAGGATACTGAAAAGTAAGGACTTTTTCGTGGATTATTCAGTCAGTGAACAATAAGCAATACTTGCTACTGGTCTTGAAGAAAGCTGTTTGGTGTGCTCTGTGGCTAATTTGTCATTTCATAACGCGTGTTGCGTTTTGGTGCCAACTACAGACAATCAATGGTTTACAGAAGCTGCAGTTATTCAAACTAAAGAATTCTAAACAAAAAAGTATAAACACCAAATTTTTAAAAACCTTTTAAACATTTCATGCAAGGCAAAATATAGATTGGGACACAATGTATGGAATTAATGTACAAGATTAAATGTTAAACATAATGTTAATTAAAAAAAGTATGTAATGTATTCTGAGGAAGGAGGTTCTAGAATTACAACATTTGATTTTCATGGGAGATTTTAATCTACATATTGATTGGACAAACCAAACTGACAAACCTATCATTGATGAAGACATGCAGGATATTTTGAGCAGTACACTGTGGAGCCTACCCACAAGTGTTGGGCTATCTGAGAAATGGTCCAATGTAACGTGGAAGGGATAATTTATAAGGGATTTTCTAGTTTAGGATCACCTCCTAGAGTGTAGTGAAAACAATTTGAAAGAACTGTTTCTGCAGGTCTATAACCAGCATCTTCAATTTAGACATGGGAAATTATAATGGTATGACGGCATTGTGGTCTAGCGTGGTCCAGGTGAATAAAGGGCCTGTCCTACAAGCATGCAACTCTATGCGATGAACGTGATCAAACTAGAAGAGAGGGCCGCGCGGAAGTCGGGTGATCCCCTGTACAGGGCCGTTCCCACCAGCATGCGCCTGCATGCGTCAAGCGCAACCAAACCGGCAGTAGGGGCCACGCGGAGGTCGGGTGAGTGGCGCAACGGGGCGCAAAGTGAGGCGAACTTGGAGCGAAGTCTAAGGTAAGTTCGCCAGGACAGAGAGGGGCACACAGAGAGGGGCACAGAGGCACACACACACACACGCACGCACACAGAGAGAGGGCCACGGAGCCACACACATAGAGGGTCACGGAGGCACCTACAGATAGGCGCACGGAGGCATGATGTCGGGGCGGTGTGTAATGCATCGAGGCGACTGCGAGCCGACAAGCCGTTGCCGCGCGGAATTTTTGGACATAGTCACTTTTTCAGAGCCCCGCACGGTGTCGGGACGAACTCCGCACAATTCCGGCGATGGAAGTGGGACCGGCCCCGCAACACCGGACGGCTCAAGCGACCACGTTAGGTCGCGCTAATCGCATAGAGTTGCATGCTTGTAGTACAGGCCCTTAAGAGATAGCTCAGTAGAGGAACAATGGTACATATTCAAGCAGCTGGTCTATAATGCTCAGCAAGACGTTATCCCTATTTTTAAAAAAGGGATTCAATGAGAAAGAGGAACAATCCCCAGTTATCAAAGGAGGTAAAGAATTATGTTAAATTGTAATCTAGCATATACAAAGTGGCAAAGCCAATTAATAGTAGACCAGGCAACTGGGATGATTTTAGGATCCAGCAGCAGAAACCAAAAATGCTAATATGAGAGAAATTTAATTTTTGAGAACTCATGCATGTAGTATAAAAACAAGCTATAAAAGATGCTACGGATTTACAAATAGAAAGAGGGCAGTCAATATAAATGCTAAGAGTAAAGGCTGATGAATTAGTAACAGCAAACAAAGAAATGTTTTGCATCAGTCTGCACTATTGAAGACATTGCTAATATACACACAATATAATTTGGGCTAATTTTTAATAACGTGGTAAAAAGTACAAACATCCAAATTGTAAAGTATAAAATATTAAAGAAACACAGAGGGCTAAAAACTGCTGGGTTGTCAGGATCTGAGGCACTGCAAGGTAGGGTTTTGAAGCAAGGGACTGCAGATAGTGAACACATTGGTTGAATATATTCATAACTCACTAAACTCTGAAGATAACAGAAAACTGATAAACAGCTACTGTGACACCCTTACTCAAAAAAGAGAAAGGCAGAAGATAGTAAACTACAGGCCACTTCGTTTAATAGCAATTATTGGCAAGACACTAGTCAATAATCAAAGAGACAATAGCTAATCATTTAGGAAAGCTGCATATAATGAAACATAGTCAACTGTTTAATAAAAGGCAAATCATGTATGAAATATTTGCTCCAATTCATTAAGCTTGTAACGGGGTACGTTTACAAACAAGAAAATATAGCTGCAGTGTACTTAGATCAAAATCTACAAAAGGTATTTGACCACATAGAAGGCTGCTGCATAAATTAAAAGCCCACGCTATCAGGGGAGGTCTATTAGAACAGATTGAAAACTAGTTGTCTCATAAAAAAAGAGTTGAGGAAAAAAATGGGTCCTTTTCAGAATAGGTGGTGGTAATCAATGGAATACTTGCAGTAGTTCAGTTATTCCTGGAGAAAGCAACAAAATACAGGTTTCCAAGGATATGGAAATATGGAAGAGCATGTTGTGATAAGAGCACTGGATTCTGCAAGCGGATATGAGTGAGTAGTAAGACTAGCAAATTAGATTTGTTACAGTTGTACAAGACATTTGTGTATATGTCCTTGAAGTATTCTGTTCAATTTTGGTAAGCCTGCTATAAAAAAGAATTTAATTAACCTGTAAAGAGTGTGGAGAAGATTTATGAGGATGTTGTCAGGACTGGAGGGACTGAGGGGAAAGCTTGGATGTTATTTTGGGCGAAAAGAAGGATAAAGGGCAATGTTATAGGGTTGTACAAAATCATGAGGGGAACTGATAGGGTGAAGTATTTTATCCATGATAAAAGAATCACGAACGAGAGGACATGGGTTGAAGATTAAAGGTTAAAAGGAACCCGAGGGGCAACCTTTTCACTCCAAGCATGATGGGCATGTGGAATGAGCTGCCAGAGGAGGTAGTTGAGGTAGGTACAATAACAATGTTCAAGACACTTGAACAGGTACATGGATAGGAAAAGTTTAGATGGATATCAACCACCTACAGGCATATGGGACTAGCTTTGACGGGGGCAACTTGGTCAGCATAGACTAGTTGGGCTGAAGAGCAACTTTCCATGCTGTATGACATTATGACTAAATTAGGTTTAACGTGAGAAAGTGCAAGGTCATGCTTTTTGATAAGAGAAATAAAAGACGATTTAAAGGGAGAGAGAATGCAAGTGTGTGAAATACTGGGGGATCTTGATGTTCTAGTGCATAATCAGCCATGATCATATTAAAGAACAGGCTTGAAGATGTTCTCCTTCCATTCCTCGCAAGCTTGAGAAAAGCTTCAATGCATTTAAGACCTGTAAACATCTCCCAGAAACTATCAAAAACATATTAGAGCAAGTGATCAAAAGCTTGGGATTGGGATATTATTTTAAGGAACCTCTTAAATGGTGGTGAAAAAATAGACAACTTTAGTGAAGGATTTCGAGCACTTAGAGACTGTTAGTAGCTGAAGGTATGACTGTGAATAATGAAATTAAATGTTCAGCATAATTGTTAATGAGGCCAGGTATCTAGACCAGGAGATTGCTTGTTATGGTACTCAGAACTGATATTGTTTCAGTAGAGATCAAAAGGAACGTAAAACTGAGGCTTTGCTTGACCTATCCTTTACAAAGGATGAGGTTGTGCAAAGGAGATGCAAGGAACTGCAGGTGCTTATTTACAAAATAAAGGAGAGTGTTGGCGTAACTCAGTGGGTCTGGCAGCATCTCTAGAAAACATGGATAGGTGATGTTTCGGGTCAAGACCCTTCTTTGGACCGATTGTGGTTGGGGGAGGTAAGCAAGCTGGAAAATAAGTTGGGCAGGACAACGACTGGTGAGTGATAGGTTGATACAGGTGAGGAGGTGGATAGGCAGGTGGTTGGCAAATGGTCAGAGATGAAAATACAAAAAGTGTGAGATAAGGATAAAAGAGGCGTTGGGCGAAATGGTTGCCAAGTCTATGCATGGTCTCGCCTATGTAAAGGAGGCCACATTGGGAACACCAAATGCAGACAGGATTAGAGGAGGTGCACATGAACCTTGGTCTCACTTGGAAGGACTGCAGTGGTCCCTGGATGGATGCGAGGGAGGTAAGGGCATGTGTTATATCTCCTGTAGTTACAAGAGAACCTGGTGAGTAGGTGGTAAGGAATGAATGAGCCAAGAAGTTGCAGAGGGAGCAGTCTCCGCAGAAGGCAGGAGAAAGGACAGGGGATTGGGAAGATGTGAAGTGGTAGGATCACGATGAAGGTGGCATTAATGTCACAGAATGATGTGCTAGATTTGGAGGCTGGTGAGGTGAAGGGCAAGGACAGGGGAAATTATATCCTTATTCCATCATGGGTGAGGGGGAGCAAGAGATTGTACATGTTAGCACCTTAAACAAAGTGTTTGGGCAACCTCAATTTTGCAGATTGCAGTGAGAAGGTACCAAAGAATTCTAAAGTTACAAAAAGTATGATAGTTTCAACAGAAACTGACCAGAGGCAGGCAAGGGCTAACATACAACAATTAGTAATTAAATCCTGTAATGCCATTAGTTATGCCTTATACTCTTCAAGATCCAAAGGAATTGCTTTGGCAAAGTTCTCCAAATCCACTGGTAAAGTTAAATCCACTGGTAAGATCCACTCTAATGAGCAGGCACATTACAGATGAATGCTGGAAGTTGAGAGGAGACCTGATAGAAGTATATAAAATTACAAGAAGCATAAATTGGGTAGACAGTCAAAACCTTTTTGCCAGGGTGAAAATGTCAACGACCAGACGGCATAGCTTTACAGTGAGAGAGACTACCTTTAAAGATGATGTGTTGGGTGGGGTTTTTTTACACAGGGTGGTGTGTGTGTCTGGAATGTGCCAATAGTGGTGGTGAAAGCAGATACGATAGTGCCATTTAAGAAACTGTTAGTTAGGCACATAGATATACAGGGAATGGGAGAATAGGGTCATGTGCAAACGGATGAGATTAATTTATTTTTGGGTTATATTCGGCACGGGGATTGTGGGCCTGTTCCCAGGCTGTAGTTCATAAATTCATGAGCGATAGGAGCAGAATTAGGCCATTCGGTCCATCTAGTCCACTCCGCCATTCAATCGCGGCTGATCTATCTTTCCCTCTCAACCCCATTCTCTTGCCTTCTTTCCCCCCCCCTCCCCCCAATAACCCTACACCTGTACGAATCCTGTCCTAGTCAATACTGTACTGTCCTATGCCTGTCTAACATTACATTCCCAATACAAGCACTCCAACAGATGCTCTAGCACAATGAAGGGTTCCCAGGAATGTGCAAATACAATACCACGAACATTATTTATTTACTCCTGCCCCTCCCCGTCTCTGTAACAGGGACTACAGAATCCGCATGCGAATCCTTGGTCGCCTCGGAAATACAGAAGAGGCGGCTCATTCTTGACCCAGATTAACTATTTAAAATACTTATATCGATGCGTTACGTAGAAATTGAGTGCTTCATTGTGTTTTATTTTGCAACACACATCGTGCCACCAAAGACTGCAGTAACACACCCCAGATAAATATTTGTATTTAAATTGCTATCAATTTTAGAGTAATGAAATGAAACGTGTGTTGACAATCTCAGGGATGCTGCAACCGCCTTTTCCAAACGAAATGCGAACGTCTTGCAAGATCAGAGCACGAGAGAGGGAGAATTGGGCGAGGATTCTGAAATAAAAAACGGATATATTATACTCCACGGCCTCCTTTGGTGTTATCTGTAACGCTTGCAACATTTACAAGAAACCTCGCAGTAGAAGATGCGGCCTTCCAACCCTTTCATCCTTCCAAAATACGAATGCAATGAATAAATGCAAACTTGCAGCTACCCCGCAACATGAGAAGGTGCGGTGATAGCAGGGAGGGAGCGTGGTGCCGGCGATAACTGGAATCCCCTGCCCACGTTTCCCGCAAGTTGAGCTCAGTTGGCAAAATGAGCCAAGCCTGGCGACAGGGGCGGTGGTCGCAGCCTCAGGTTTCACATTCACTCCTTTACCTTGTCGTCTTCGTGGATGAATTCGCATGGGATTTCTTTGCGGATGATTTTGCCAAAAACAGTGTCACCACCAGCTTCGCCGGCCATGGCGCCACTATGTCTGCTCTTTGTCGGCAAACCCCCGGCACTCAGCCCGCCCCGGAGGAGCTGCCAGTCATCACAGCCCGACCATCCCATTGCTGCTGAGAGGCGGAGGCGCGGTGATTGACTGCTGTTTGCAGCCTTGCTGCAGGGGCTGTCGTTAGAGCATTTTGTCGTTTGCAATAATCATGCAAATAATCAGTTCCTGCTCAGGTTCAACATTTCAATGACTGCGGATGTTGAAATATTTTTATTGAGTACTCCCGATATTGTGTACATTTGCAACATGATCTTTACTCCCATTTTTGGTAAACTCACCAAACGTGAACTTGAACTTGGTTGCAACTTTTTTTTGTGAAGATTGATTTAGTTCCCAAACTGGTTTGATTGGTGGGTGGATGTAACCTTAATTTTAATGGCGAGTATTTTTCTTTTCTCTATTTGTCGTGCATCTGCTACATACACCAGAGTATACAACCGACAGAAATTACAAAAAATCCTGGATTTTGTATTCAGGGCAAATTGCCAACATGCTATGCTTTTACCATTAATGTGCCTGATTGAATGTGGTGCAATGGTTTATTTATTATAACATGTTCCAAAGTAGTGGGGTTTTTTTGCATACAGTTCAGCAAGACTATCACTATTAATGAAACCCATCCCCCAGCTAGTACAGAATGTACAGAAAGCCCAGTTCATATGCAAGAGTCACAATTATGGCACAATTTTACAGTCCCAGCTGCAGCTGGCCACCAAAGCAAGTTGCAGGTGTTTTTCTATGTATTCTGTGTTTAAATGATGGGTAGTTACTACAATCTCACAATTTGTATACATTTTAAAACCAAATTGATCGTTCAATAGATAATTGGGTGCATGGAAGGAAGCAGAGGCCGACAGTGGAAGGTTACTTTTCGGACTGGAGGCCTGTGATATAGAAACATAGGTGCAGGAATAGGCCAATCAGCCCTTCGTGCCAGCACCGTGGTGGTGTGCCACAGGTTTCGATGCTAGGCCCTTTGCTGTTTGTCATCTACAGCAGGGCTGCCAACTCTCATGCATTGAGCATGAGACTCACGCATTTCACAAATTTCTCATGCTGATCACAAAATTTCTCACGCTCAAGAATCTGCAGGTGCAAAATAAAGCAAAAATTGTTTTAGAGGTGAGTAAAAACCATGAGGAGAATATAAGGTGAATGCATAGTCTTTTTCCCGGGATATGTGATTCAAGCAATAGAGGGCATTGGTTTAAAGCATGGCTGTCATACCGGCCCGCGGGATGATTTTGGGTGGAAAAAGTAGTTTAGTTTCTCCCATGCAGATGGTGCGATAGGTGAGACACGACTGCGGTGGTCGCAGCAACAACCCCCCTCCCCCATCCCCCCTTAGGCACGGTACACACCTCCCACCCTCACCTCCGGCGGTTCTATGTCCGTCAAGTCTCCGCTCACTCCGGATGTTGTCGCCGCTTCACTGACACTGACACTGACATTGACACATTCTCATACACACACTGGCACACACAATGTTTAAAGGGATATGGGCCAAATGCGAATAAATGGATCTAGTTTAGATGGGGCATCTTGATCTGCATCAACAAGTTGGGATAAAGGGCCAGTTTCCATGCTGTAAGACTATGACACATTTTAGAAAGGGTGCAATTGCTCTGGGGAGGATCCAGGGGCGATTTATGAAGATGTTGGCAGGGCTGGAATTTTGTTTTCATTTTAAAGAAAGATTTGATAACTGGCTCTGCAGCAATGGAGGTGAAGAAAAAACTTAGTTGAGGTGAATAATATTATGAGAATAGGACCTGTTGTGCTTAACAAATAGTGTAGGAAGGAATTGCGAAAGCTGTTTTAAACTGAAGATAGACACTAAAATCCAGAAAAACTCAGCAGGATAGGCAACATCCCTTGATAGAAAGAATGAGTGATGTTTCGGGTCGAGACTTTCAGCCTGAAGAGGTTGAAAACTAGCCATAAAACACAATGACTGGACATGTGTGTTATCCAACTAAGGGCAGAAATCAGAATCATGTTTTCATCTTTATTCACGTGACACCATAATAAATATATTACAGAAAAAATAATTTAATGTGGTGGCATGGTGGCGCAGCGGTAGAGTTGCTACCTTTACTACCACATGGTTTTCCCTAGATATTCCGGTTTCTCCCATATCCAAAAGAAGTGCAGGTTTGTAGATTAATTGGCTTCTGTAAATTGTCCCTGGCGTGATGGATGGAATTGGTGTATGAGAGATTGCTGGTCGGTGTGGACTTGGTGGGCTGATGGACATGTTTCCATATATATTTTTACATATATATCTTAATTTCATTGAACCATATATGATTGAATATGTGGCATTATTTTCATCTTGTTTCTATATTCAAAGGGTAAGGTTGATTGATTTATTTGTGCAGAACAGCAATGGAAGTCCATCTTTTGCTTTGTTTCTCTGTGTTTTTCTCTATATATATATATGCATAACAGCATGAATATAATCTGATTTCCATACATGAATATAGTCATTCATGTGCTGCACCTGTTGATCAGAGCCTGGTTCTATTGTGGAATGAAATTAGGAATGTAATTTAGCCTAACCTTATTCATACCTAATCCAATTTATAGCATAAATGTTGCATTCAAGTGTAAGTTAAAAGGCTCGCTACAGTATGCACCAGGTTGCACAAATTCAAGCTGAAAAATGCAAAAGCTCCTTACGCTCCCTCGCAATTTGTCTCTCAACTCTCACCCAATGCTGGCAGCCCTGTCTACAGTGCCCCCCATAATGTTTGTGACAAAGACCTATAATTTATTTATTTACCTCTGTATGCCACAATTTGAGATTTATAATAGAAATAAATCACATGTGGTTAAGGTGCACATTTTCAGATTTTAATAAAGGGTATTTTTTATACATTTTAGTTTCACCATGTAGATATTACAGCAGTGTTTTTACACAGGGCACCATAATGTTTGGGACACAACAATCTCATGCAAATGAAAGTAGTTATGTTTAGTATTTTATTGCATATCCTTTGTATGCAATGACTGCTTGAAGTCTGCGATTCATGGACATCACCAGTTGCTGGGTGTCTTCTCTGGTTATGCTCTGCCAGGCTTGTATTGCAACCATCTTTAGCTTATGCTTGTTTTGGGGGCAAGTTCCCTTCAGTTTTCTCTTCGGCATATAAAAGGCATGCTCAATTGCGTTCAGATCGGGGATTGACTTGGCCACTCAAGAATTGGCCATTTTTAGCTTTGAAAAACTCCTTTGTTGCTTTAGCAGTATGTTTGGGATCATTGTCTTGCTGTAGAATGAATCGCCGGCCAATTTGTTTTGAGGCATTTGTTTGAACTTGAACAGATAGGATGTGTCTATACACTTCAGAATTCATTATGCTCCTACCATCAGCAGTTGTATCCTTAATGAAGATAAGTGAGCTAGTACCTTCAGCAGCCATACATGCCCAGGCCATAACACCCCACCACCGTGTTTTGCAGATGTGGTATGCTTTGGATCTTGGGCAGTTCCTCCTCTCCTCCATACTTTGATCTTGCCATCAATCTGATAAATGTTAATCTTCGTCTCATCTGTCCACAAGACCTTTTTCCAGAATTGTGGTTGCTCTTTTAAGTACATCTTGGCAAACTGTAACCTGACCATCCTATTTTGCAGCGGAACAGTGGTTTGCATCTTGCAGTGTAGCCTCTGTATTTCTGTTCATGAAGTCTTCTGCGGACAGTGGTCATTGATAAATCCACACCTGACTCCCGAAGAGTGTTTCTGATCTGTTGGACAGGTGTTTGGGGATTTTTTTTTATAATGGAGAGAATTCTTCTGTCATCAGCTGTTGTCTTGCTTGACCTGCCAGTCCCTTTGCGATTAGTAAGCTCTCTTCTTAATTATGTTCCAAACCATTGCTTTTGGTAAGCCTAAGGTTTGACTGGTGTCTAACAGTTTTATTCTTGTTTCTCAGTCTCATAATGGCTTATTTGACTTTCATTGGCACAACTTTGGTCCCCATGTTGATAAATAGCAATAAAAGTTTCCAAAGGTGATAGAAAGACTTGAGGAAAGACTAGGTGCTGAGAGCTCTCTTATACCTGCATTAAGGAAGCATTTAAACACACCTGAGCAATTACAAACACCTGTGATGCCATGTGCCCCAAACATTATGGTGCCCTGAAATGGGGGGCCGATATATATACACAAACAAAGCTGTAATTTCTACATGGTGGAACAAAAATGTATAAAAATACCCTTTAAGAAAATCTGACAATGTGCTTTTTTTCTGTTACAAATCTCGAATTGTGTTTAGAGGCAAATAAATAAATAATGGGTCTTTGTCCCAAATATTATGGAAGGCATTGTATATCAATGATTTGAATGAGAACGTAAATGGCATGATTAGCAAGTTTGCAGATGACACAAAAGTGGATGGTATTGAAGATAATTGTCAAAAATTGCAGCAGTATCTTGATGTGTTGGACAGGTGGGCTGAGGAATGATTGATACGATTTAATACAGAGAAATGGGAGGTGTTGCATTTTGTGAACACTAACATGGGCAGGACATACACAATGAACGGTAGGGCTCTGGGGCATGTTGTAGAGCGGAGGAATATCTAGGAGTACAGGTACATAGTTCATTAAAAGTGGCATCACGGTATCACAGTGTTGATTTGTAGTCCTTGTAATAATAATGGCCTCACACCATGTCAGGTTAAATAGAGTTTATTAGGAATAAGCAACACAAGTTCTCACTTGAGAGTTCACTTTAAGACTAACGGAATGCAGCAGACCGCGACGCTAACAAGCTAGTGGGCGTAACTACAAATGCTTCACATAGCATGTGCCACTAATCTACATCCCCCCTCTTAAAGAATCAATAACAATGTATACTAAGCAAAGCAAGTTATGTATAAATAAACAAAGCAAATATCACAACCGATGACACACATGTGTAAAGTCAAAAATTGTCCGGATACTTCACGACCGGCCTGCAAACACGTCCGGCACGTGTACGATAGAGGCCTTCTCCATTCTTTTTTTCTGGGGACAGAGCTGGTGATTTCACCGTCGTGGAGGAGTGGACCAACGCCTCTGGAGTCGAAGCAGGAAACTGTGGCGCAGGCGAAGATGGAACAGACAGAGGAACTGTCATAGGCATGGATGATTGTTGTGCTGGCAAGAGCATGCGAGGGTCACTAGATGCAGATTTAAATTAACTTGTACAATCGGATAATAAGGAGGAATTGGCTCCTTCACAGGCAGAAGATGTTGTCTGTTTCGTCGGTAGGTGCCGCCATCGGCTCTAACAATGTACAAGTGTGGCTCTGAAGCGGGACCAGAAATCACCACAATACAGTCATGGCCTTTGTCAGTTTGTAAATGGACCACCTGTCCTTTGGTCAATGGTGGCAGAGGCCTACTCGTCTTGTCGAACCATTTATTTTGAACGTCACGCTTCTGTTGCAACCTGGATTGAACCTCTTCATGACAGGAGTTAGCAACCGTAGGGTCTTGTCAGTGGCAGTATGGGCAACCAGGTCCTCCATCCAAGATGAAGGAATGAAGGATACGGACATCACGATAAAGTCACCATCCTGCGAGGGTAGATCTCGCAGGTCTTCTGAGGTGCACGTGAAAGAGTGTCTGCCAGGTGCATATCGTTTCCACGTTTGTAGGTCAGGACGGTCATATTTTTGAAGTTGTAGTAACATCTGTTATAGGCGCGCTGGAGAGTTATGAATAGGTTTACTGAAAATGCTGATAAGAGGTTGGTGGTCGGTTTCAATTGTAATAGTGCGACCTAAGATGAAATCGTTTAACCTTTTGCAGGCGAAAACAACCGCTAACAACTCCTTTTCGATTTGGGCGTATCGTTGTTCTGTGTCAGACATGGTGCGCGAGGCATAGGCAACAGGCGTATTGCCATGGCCATCATTTTGAAGGCATGCAGCAGCCAAGCCATGTTGTAAGGCGTCACATGTAAGTGTAATAGGCAGTCTATGATTAAAGTAGGCTAGCGTAGGGGTGGCCAACACCTGCCGTTTTAGAGTGTCAAACGCTGTCTGTTGTTGCTCATGCCAGGTCCAAGCAGAGTCTTTGTGTGTCAGATGGCGCAATGGGGTTGATATTTTGCTGAAATCTGGAATGAATTTGCTCAAATAGTTCGCCATGCCAAGGAACCTCTGCAAGGTCGGCACATCCGTGGGAGCCGGGAGTTCATTAATAACACTAGCTTTCGCTGGATCAGTTTTCAGGCCATCCTTGGTAAATATATGGCCTAGGTATTTTACCTCATTCACCATGAATTTTTTGAGATTGAGTTTGAGATGGATGGCCTCGGCATGCTTCATTACTTTTGTCAGATTGGCGTCATGTTCCTCGATCGTTTTCCCGGCAATGAGGATATCGTCCACTACGATGGAGCATGGGTATCTGGCAAACAATTGCTCCCTGGATTGTTGAAACACTTCACGGGCAGAATTTATACCAAAGGGCATTCTCAAAAATGTATAACGTCCGAATGGAGTACTTAAAGTTGTCAGCTTGGAGGATTTATGTTCCAGTGGAATCTGCCAGAATGAACTCTTGGCATCTAGCACTGTGAATACAGTTGCATCAGCCATCTGCGCCGCAATCTCGTCCACCAAACGCATTGGATAACATGGTATCTTAATTGCTGTATTTAAGTCCTTGGGGTTAATAAAAATCCATATCTCATCTTTAATCTTCTTAGTAACGACAACCATTGAGGTGACCCAGTCTGGGGGTTCAGTTACGGGAGTAATCACACCAAGAGCCACCATTCTGTTAGGTTTACTTTGTACACGATCCCACATAGCATGTGGAATCCTGTGAGCCGGATGAACAACTGGGATTGCCTCAGGGTCAATAGTAATCGTGTATTTCACAGGCAACCTGCCCAGCTCGTCGTTAAACAAATCCTTGTATTGTGTTAAAATGTGATGTGTAAAATCACAGCCTATAGTCAGTGGACAGACTGAAGGGAATCAAACCCATGTCATGGCATGCATCGGCATCCAGTATGGATGGTACCTTCTCACGTACCACGTAGAAATCCCCAAGATGTGGTCATGCACGTTAAGATGGCAACGTAACTTTACTTGGCCAATAGGATGTAGTCCTGCACTATTAAAGGAGATAAGTGATACAGTCGTCTGAGTTAGAGTTTCTGTGTTTTGTAGCTGTTGGAAGACAGTCAGCGACATTGCATCGCAACGAGCCCGCTATTGACCTTCAGAGTTCTGCCGTTAATGAGCAGTCCTTGGGATCCAACTTGGACGCTGAACCAGACAAAGCATGCACATTAATCTCTGTGCTGTCACCATCTGTTTGTGCGAACTGGGAGATAGGATATTCATCCTGATAACTGACTCGTTTGAAATCTGTTGTTTTGGGATCTGCAGCATTTCGCAAAATGATTTATTTTATTGCAAAACCTGCGTTTTCCAAATGCAGGGTGCTGGTCGCAAATTGCAATGTGTGAACCGCCACAATTAAAGTAATTAGCAATCCATATTGGGCTGTTAACTGGCCCCTGAAATGGGCGAGCAGTAATTTGATTAGACACACTGGCTGCATTGACTTCACGAGCAGCAGATGATGTTAGCGTTTTAATGTGGGCATTGGTTAACTCAGCTATACGACAGCAGTTTTCAACAGCTTCTAAGGTCAGGCCAATTTCTCGTTACAATTCATCGCATAGTTTATCATTCAATATGCCATGTATTAAGCGGTCTTTTATCAAGCTATCTTGAATTTCTCTAAAATCACATCGACTAGCGACATGCTTCAGTGCATTGACATATAACTTGACCGGTTCTCCTTGTTTTTGACACATTGAGAAAAATTTATGTCCTTCAATGCTCACATTAATTTGTAGCTCACATAGTTGTCGGAATTTACGTAGGAGGCATTCAGGATCGCGGTCAGACTCTGTACACCATTAGCATCCACTCCAGCCGGTGCATAGTGAAATCTTCTGGCACGTCGTGTAGCTTCAGTGCCTGCTAAGATAAGGAGGATTGAAGCACGAAGAGCAGGAGCCGCAGCTGAATACACTGCATCAATGTAGATTGAGACATCTTCCTCGAACAAACGCCATCGTTCTGCAAGGTCTGCATCAATCACCAGGATCTCCGGCTTCCTGAGAGCAGCAGCCATAAGCGTAGTAAAAAAAATAAACCAAATAAAAACAATATAATCAATCGAAGGGTGAGCTTGTAAACTCTGACACCATGTTGATTTGTAGTCCTTGTAATAATAATGGCCTCACACCATGTCAGGTTATATAGAGTTTTTTAGGAATAAGCAACACAAGCTTATGGATATGGGTTTAACATGAGGGGGGGGGGAAGATTTAATAGGAACCTGCGGGGTAACATTTTCACACAAAGGGTGATGGGTGTATGGAACAAGCTGCCGGGGGAGGTAGTTGAGGCAGGTACTATCACAACATTTAAGAAATATTTAGACAGGTACATGGATAGGACAGGTTTAGAGGGATATGGGCCAAATGCAAGCAAGTGGAACTTGCGTAGATGGGACATGTTAGCTGGTGTGAGCAAGTTGGACTGAAGGGCCAGTTTCTACACTGTAAGACTCTATGACTGTATGAGGTTCCAGTCTAGCAAAGTATGTTAAGGCGAAGGAAAATCAGAAGCAACTCAAGATTCAAGATTCAAGAGAGTTTATTGTCATGTGTACCAGATAGGACAATGAAATTCTTGCTTTGCTTCAACACAACAGAATATAGTAGGCATAAATAAATAGAGAACAGAACAGAACAGATCAGTGTGACCATATACCAATGAATATATATATACACACATAAATAAACAGATAAAGTGTAATGGGCTATTAATGATCAGAGTTTTGTTTGAGTCGAGTTTAATAGCCTGATGGCTGTGGGGAAGCAGCTATCCCTGAACCTGGATGTTGCACATTACAGGCTCCTGTACCTTCTACCTGAGCGGGTAGATGAGTGAGTGGCCAGGATGATGTGGATCATTGATAATGCTTGCGGCCTTTTTGAGGCAGCGACTGCGATGCTTCCCCTCGATGGTAGGGAGGTCAGAGCCAATGATGGACTGGGCAGTGTTGACAATCTACAGTTCTTTTGCAGTTTATTCCGCTCCTGGGCGCTCAAGATGCCGACCCAAGCCATGATGCAACCAGTCAGCATGCTCGCTACTGTGCATCTGTAGAAATTCGAGAGTCCTCCTCGACATACCGACTCTCCGTAATCTTCTCAGGAAGTAGAGGCACTGATGAGCTGTCTTTATAATTGCATCAGTGTTCTCGGACCAGGAGAGATCTTCAGAGATATGCACGTCCAGGAATTTGAAGCTTTTGCCCCTCTTCACCATCGACCTGTTGAAATAAAAGGGACTATGGGTCCCCATCCTACCCCTTCCAAAGTCCACAATCAGTTCCTTGGTTGTGCTGGTGTTGAGAGCCAGGTTATTGTGCTGGCACCATTTGGTCAAACAGTCGATCTCCCTTCTATACTCTGATGAAGTGCTTTCAGAGGTTGGTTATGGCATATATCAACAAGAACTTGGCCATTCGGCCCATCAAGTCTACTACGCCATTCAATCTCTGCCTCCTAACTGTATTGGCCATTTGGCTTAATATTGTGTGTCATAAATTATGGCATTTGCCTTTACATTTTGTCTGCCTGTAATTATGTGGGTGGGATTTATTACGTAGTCGGAGGCGTGTTTGCTGCTGAGATTCTTGGGCAGAAGCTTGTAGGTTTTTAGTCAGTTCGGAGGAAGCATGGTGGGGCGGCATAGCTTTCAACCGTGGGTTAGAGCTTTCCAACATTAAAGAAGTTTTTTAACGTTTCGGAGCAACATGCTGGAGTTTGACTAAGATTTTACTTCGGAGTCACGTGAGTGACTACGTGAAGACCCCGCCAGCACGCATGCGCGACATATCGTCGTGCGCATGCGGAAGCGACGGTCGGGAGGAGCGGGGCTCCTCCAGCGTGAGTTTAAAAGCTCACGCCAGGTAAGTCTCACCGAAGGAGTGAGTCGACCATTATGGAAGGGAGAAAATCTAAGAGAGCGGCGGCCAAATCAGCGGCTAAGGACAGCAGCCAACGGAGAACCGCCTCTCCAGAGCTACAGGTTCTACCTGCAGCTCCCGACTTTTCGGACTTTGAGACCGTTGGTACGCCACGGTCGGGGAAAACTACCCGGAAGTCGGCCGGGGCCGACTCAGCGGAGTCCGGTCCCGAGGGCACCCCGCTCGCTGGCAGCGACGGAGGTCGCCTTGACCGCATTGAGCGGATGATGGAGCAGCTGCTCCAACGTGACCTGCTCAAGCAGGGGCAGGATCACAGTGGGACCCCTAGTAGGCCCACGGCAAGTTCCTTTCGAGGACTGCCTAATGTATCCCCTTCTATACAGGGGAGCATTGAGGGTCAGAACTGGGCTGACCCAGAAGAAGGGGAGTTGGCTGAAGCACCTGCAGCGTCAGGGGTGTGTGAAGATTATATGGATGTGGTGAACAAACATGCCATGCCCAACCAGAAGGGCCTACCCATCCACCCCAAGCTGGCTGCCAGCATTGATTATATGGCCACTAACCAACTTCAGGAACAGGCCATCAATGCCACAGCAGACAAATATATGGCGCCAGAAAACTGCAAGTCATTAAATGTACCCGCGGTGAACAACCCGATATGGGGAAACATGAGCCCCTCGAGTAGAGGGCAGGAGATGAAACTTCAGAAGATCCTGAAGCTCCTTACCGCAGGGATTACTGCAGTAGCCAGAACAGCAGTGGGAGTGGATATGCCGGAAGAACTACAAGATGCTTTGGCCTTACTGTGCAACACACAGTATGAAATAAATAATTTCAGGAAAAGCATTATAAAGCCGGCGCTTAACCCCAAGTTCGCGGGGTTGTGTAAGCCTGGGAAGACGCAGCCTCCAAGCCTGCTATTCGGGGAAGATCTCCCCAAACAGGTTAAAGATCTTGACGAGGAGGCTAAGGCTTTGGGCCTTATTAAAGTACCTGGGTACACTAAGCCTCATCACCCACACAGAACGCACCCCTACGCACCCACCGGGCAGAGTTACCCTAACAGGTCTGCCGGTGGTGAAAGCTCGAAGGCCGGCATACCTGCTCAGCGGTCTTTTTTAGGCCAAGGCCCAGGCCGGCCTCCTTGGAAGATGCGCCACTCCCAGAACACCTACAACCAGCCGAGGAAGCAAGGGCAGAAACCACCACACCGGCAGTAACCATGGAGGTAGGTGGGTCTGGGATCCCCAGGAACACTACTGACCCAAATTCACTTTGCATAGGGGCAGGTTGCACATGTTCCTCGAGAATTGGCTCACTTTTACCTCTGATCCTTATATACTCAGGAGTATTCAGGGCTACAAAATTGAATTTATTCACGAACTCCCTACCCCGGTACAGCATGCACCTAGTTGGAAATTCGTCCTTTCTCATAGAGATAAGGCAGCAGGGCATGCTGAACTACAGAGGTTGATAGAAAAAGGGGTGATTGAGAAGGCCTTTAAAGAACCTCAGGAGTTCGTGTCTAATATATTCACTAAAAACAAAAAAGATGGCGGTTGCCGCATCATCATAGATTTGACCGACCTGAATACTTCTGTCCAGTATATTCATTTTAAAATGGACACCTTCGACACTGCTATACAGCTTATAGCCAATGGGTACTACATGGCATGCGTTGACCTCAAAGATGCATACTATTCAGTACCCATACACAAGGATCATAGGAAATACTTAAAATTTATCTGGATGGGACAATTATGGCAATATAAAGCTTTGCCTAATGGGTTATCGTCAGCACCCAGATTGTTTACCAAGATATTGAAACCAGCTTTGGCCTATTTAAGGAAACAGAATCATACTGTTATGGCCTATCTTGATGACATCCTCATAGTGGGGGAGAATTTGGAAATGGCTACCTTGGCAGTCACAGCCACGAAACATATTTTTCAGAAACTGGGGTTTACGATACATCCAGATAAATCAATATTGGAACCCTCTACCACCATGAAATATTTGGGGTTCATTATTGACTCAGTGCAAATGTCTGTCACGTTACCACCAAGCAAGGTGGAAGACCTGATAGAGGCTTGCAGGAGCCTCATTGGCATTAAGGTCCCATCCATTCGGCAGGTGGCCAGGGTGATTGGGAAGATAGTAGCTGCATTTCCTGCAGCACAATATGGGCCCTTACATTACCAAAACTTACAAAGAGCCAAAATTACAGCGCTCAAAAATCATGCTGGCCATTTTGATAGGCCCATGAAAATTCCAGAAAAGGCAAAAGCCGAATTATATTGGTGGATGGGTAATGCCCAAAATTGTTCCAAACCCATAACTATCACCAATCCCTCGATCACCTTACAAACGGATGCCAGTGCCAAAGGGTGGGGAGCTACTAACACTACCTCTAGCTGTGGAGGTAGATGGAGTGCACCAGAGTTAACCCTATTTAAAAACTTAGGGATTAACTATTCAGAAATGCTGGCAGCATTTCACGGCCTTAAGGCATACTGCACTAACATGCACAAAGTTCATGTTAGAATACAGATTGACAACACCACGGTGGTAGCCTATATTAACCACATGGGCGGTGTAAAGTCGATATCGTGTGATGAATTGGCCGACAATATCTGGTACTGGTGTCTGCAAAGAGAAATTTGGATCTCTGCAACTTACCTTCCAGGTAAACTAAACACAGTGGCAGACACCAGGTCACGGAAATTCAACGACAACATAGAATGGATGTTGGATCGGAATGTGTTCACAGATATTGTAGAACGTTATGGGACACCAGATATCGACCTTTTCGCGTCCAGGCTAAATCACCAACTACCAACGTATGTTGCTTGGGAGCCAGACCCGGGGGCAGTAGTGATGGATGCTTTCTCGCTACACTGGGGGGATTTATTTTGCTACGCTTTCCCCCCTTTCTGCCTCATCAGTCGGGTCTTGCAAAAAATCAAGCAAGACTCCGCATCGGGTATCTTGGTAGTGCCCGACTGGCCTACTCAACCATGGTTCCCTCTGGTACAGAAGATGGCCACAGAACCCTGTATCAGGGTGAATAAAAGACCAAGCCTGCTTGTTCATCCTGTTACAGGAGAATGTCATCCATGTCATGACCGCATGGATTTGTTAATTTGCAGATTTTAAAACGGCCACTTCATGGATTCGGACTCTCCAACAGGACCATTGATACCATCACGGGAGCCTGCAGAGAGTCCACAAGGAAGCAGTACCTGACCTACATCAGGAAATGGGAAGGATTCTGCGTGACTACCAAAACAACATACGAAACCGCCACCATCACGGAAGTGCTGGAGTTTCTGGCTACCCTTCATTACGATTAGGGTCTAAGCTACAGCGCCATTAACTGTGCCAGGAGTGCCCTATCGTCTTACTTGGGAAAGGGGAGTGACCAATTGGGAATTGGGTCACATCCCCTAGTATCCAAATTTATGAGGGGAATATTTAATTCCAATCCCCCAGGCCCAGATATAGCCATACCTGGGACATCAGCACGGTATTGACGATGCTGCGAGGATGGACACCGAACACGGGACTCCCTTTGGCCAAATTAACCTACAAAATGGTCATGATAATGGCACTGATCACGGCGCAACGGGTCCAGTCCCTGCACAAACTCAGTCTGGATGCCATGGCAATTACCAGTGGGAAAATCACATTCCAGGTGCAGGGACTATTGAAGCAAGATCGACCCGGAGTGTCTGGACATACTTTGGAGTTCCTGGCTTACCCAGCGGACACCCGTCTTTGTATCGTTACATTGATTCTGCGATACATTTCAGTCACTAAAGATCTAAGGGGCACGGAAACAGCTTTGCTTGTCAGTCACAAGAAGCCTCATCACAGGGTCACGGTGCAAACCATTTCCAGATGGTTAAGGGTGGTACTGGATGCGGCGGGGGTGGATACTAATGTGTACAAATCTCACTCCACCAGGGCAGCATCCACCTCGGCGGCTAGAAGGATGGAGGTACCACTGGATCACATCCTGGCCACAGCGGGTTGGAACAATGAGAAAACCTTCCACCGCTTTTATAACAAACCCGTGACCTCCCCTGACAATTATGCAGGGAGGATTTTAAGTGCTGCCAGATAAATAACCCTAATGGGACACAATATTGTGTTTGGTATGAATAAATACCTGTTTTGTTTTTCAGCCAGTGTCTTGTCTGAATCACGTCCATCCTCTTATCCCAGCTTTAGCGGTGTGTGAGCATGGAGCTTCCAGGGCATGAAATCACAGAGCTTTGAAATCTTCACGTAGTCACTCACGTGACTCCGAAGTAAAATAGTAAGATTAAACGAGAACTTACCAGTTTGAAGTTTGATCTTTATTTTATGAGGTGTTACGATGAGGGATTACGTGCCCTCCGCTCCCGACCCTCTATTATAAAGATCACCTGGTATGAAAGTTCTCTTTTTCTCTTACTATGTCAGTCATTGTGACTGTTTGTTCTGTGATTTCACACCACTGCTTTGAAGAATGTCGCGCATGCGTGCTGGCGGGGTCTTCACGTAATCCCTCATCGTAACACCTCATAAAATAAAGATCAAACTTCAAACTGGTAAGTTCTCGTTTAATCTTACTATTAAAATGTACTTATCAAGAAGAAGTTTGGATGAATATCACTGTTTTACTTCGACAATAAAGAAATTATTAATCAAGAGGCTGTGTTTTGAAGATTTATCTTGACGGTTTTGAATGTCTCGTGGAGAGCTCCCATGTGTAAAATGACGCTATCTCCTTACCCCTTGTCTTCTCCTAGTGGCTAGACGGAGCAATTCCTTGAACGATATAAGAATCTGCCACTGCACTAACCACATTCTCCCCACAACCCCCAACACCTGTACTAATCAAGAATCTATCTTTCTCTGGCATAAAAATAGTTTAAAATATTCATTGACAGCCTCCACAGCCTTCTGTGGCAAATAATTCCACCAATTCACCATGCTCTGACTGAGGAAATTCCTCCTCATTTCCTTCCTAAAGGAACATCCTTTAATTTTGAGGCTATGATCTCTAGTCCTCGACTCTCCCACTAGTGGAAACATGCTCTCCACATCCACTCTAACCAAGCCTATCCAAACTATTCTGTTCGTTTCAATGAGTTCCCCCCTCACCCTTTTAAACTCCAGCGAGTACAGGTCCAATGCCGTCAAACACTCATCATATGCTAACCCACTCATTCCTGGGATCAGTCTTGTAAGCCTCCTCTGGTCCTGCCTCAGATATGGTACCCAAAATTGCCCACAATACTCCAAATGTGGCCTGACCAGCGCCTTATAGATCCTCAGCATTATATCCCTGTTTTCTGTATTCTAGTCCTCTTGAAATAAATGCTAGCATTGTGATTGCTTTCTCTACTACAGATTCGACTTGCACCTCCTCCAACCTCATCCACTGTGTCCGTTGTTCAAGATGTGGACTCTTATACATCGGCGAGAGCAAACATACACTGGGCGATTGTTTCGCTGAACACCTTCGCTTAGTCCGTCTGAACCTACCTGATCTCCCAGTTGTTAAACACTTTAATTCTCCTTCCCATTCCCAGCAGACCTTTCTGTCCTAGGTCTCCTCTATTGTCAGAGTGAGGCTAAACACAAATTGGAGGAACAGCATCTCATATTTCGCTTGGGCAGCTTATGAATATTGATTTCTCTCACTTCAGGTAGCCCCGGCATTCCCTCTTCCTCACCCAAGTCGCACTAGCATTGTTTTCACCCAACAGCTAACAATGGCCCATTTCCTTTATCAATGCTACTTTTTTTACATATCTTTTATGCATTGTTCTTTATCTCTCTACATCCTTGTCTATATCTCTCGCTTCCCTTATCCCTAACAAGTCTGAAGAAGGGTCTCGACCCGAAACGTCACCCATTCCTTCTCTCCAGAGATGCTGCCTGTCTTGCTGAGTTACTCCATCTTTTAGTGCGTATCTTTGCAGATTAGCTTTTTGGGAATCCTGCACCAAGTCCCTTTGCACCTCCGATTTCTGGATTCTCTCCCCATTTAGAAAATGGTCTACGTCTTTATTCCTTCAACCAGAATGCATGACTCCACACTTTGTTACTCTATTTTCCATCTGCCGCTTCTCTGCCCACTCTCCCAACCTTTCCATGTTCTTTTGCAGAGCCCTTGCTTTCTCTACACCACCTGCCCCTCCACATATTTTCGCATAATCTGCAAATTTGGCCACAAAGCCTTCAATCCTCTCATACAAATGTCAGCACCGACTCCTGTGGAAATCCACTGGTTGCTGGCAGCCAACCAGAAAGAGCACCCTTATCTACTGCAGCCGTTGTTCCAGGTGTGTACTCTTACACATCGGCAAGATCAAATGTGGACTGGGCGATCGTCTCGCTGAACACTTTCGTTCAGTCCACCTGGGCCTATGTGATCTCCCGGTTGCTAAATACTTTAATTTTCCTTCCCATTCCCACGCTGACCTTTCTAGGCCTCCTCCATTGTCAGAGTGAGGCTATGAGTACAGTGTAGTAGGTATGTTACAAAACTTACCTTGAGCGGCGCTGCAGTCCTGCCACTGCCCATATGCGCGACTTTGGTGCCTTTGAGAGGAGGGCGGGTTAAAATGCGGTTTTCTCCAGACTATTCAAATCAAAATTTTTTAGGGTGTTTAGTTGCTGAAGAGAAATTGCTCCGACATTTGTTTTATGAAGTTATTTTTAAACTACGCTGGATAATGTATTAGCATGAGTAAATTAAAAATCATCTTGTAAAGTCATGAACGACGACAACGGGACGGATCTCACATAGGGGACCAGGCAAAGTACACTGTTTAATTTTTCATATAAACTTTTTTTTTTAAATATATTTTTATTAGAGGCCATACATATTACAAATAATATTATAATTTTTTTCAGATATACTTACTACATCTTTCCAAAATTATATAAATATTACCAAGCCATGTATATAGGCCTCCATTTTTTTTATAGTATGAGAAAGAGAAAAAGAAAAAAGTATAAAGAAAGAATAGTGAGTAATTTAACTTGCTTCTTAGGATGCCTTCCATTAAAATGTCATGTTACGAAAAGGTGACTTAGAAAAGATACGAACCGGCAGTATTTTTCCTGCCGTTATATGGTTTAAATTCACTGCAACCGCAACGTTCCAATCGATGTTCCATAAAATCCCACTCGCAAGATAATTTAAATGGCCATTAATTTACGGGAATTAAACACTAAATTCATTCGATTTGGCCTATAAATTCATGAAAATTAGATTTAAAAATCATGTTATATTGTGAATTCTTGTGTGAATGTTATTTGGACACATGCTATTTAAAAATGTTAATCTTTTCTTAAGAAATGGATAGATGTTTAGATCTAGTACTTGAATTTTGTAATTAGCTACAATTGGGTAACTAACTAATTATATGCTTTAATTTCAGGTCATCCAAGTAAGATTGTTTCATATTTGTTTCAGAATACTTCAATCTATAATAACTGAAAATTTCTTTCAGTTCTCTTAATTGTTAAGAAAGTTATGGGCTTTTGACTGTCCTCGATCACCGCTTTGGTGGAACAAGATGCTAATTTCCGAGTAGGAAAATAGCCATAACTTTTTTAATACTGAAGATATGAAAGTGAATTAGGTGTCAAATTAAACATATGTTTATGCTTTATCTGATGGGATAAATTGCAGACTTGATTTTTAAAATCTCAAAATTTTGTAACATTGCTAAGTGTAGATTCACAAGGTTAATTCTCGGGACTGTCATATGTTGATTGAATGGAGCATCTGGGCATGTATACTCTGGAATTTAGAAGGATGATTGGGGATCTTAATGAAACGTATGAGATTATTAAGGGATAGGAGATGCTAGAGGCAGGAAACATGTTCCAGATGTTGGCGGAATCCAGAACCAGGGGCCACAGTTTAAGAATAAGGGGTAGGCTATTTAGAACGGAGATGAGGAAAAACTCCTGAAATTAGCCCGCCTCCAGGCCATTTCAGCCACCTGACTCCCTGACTCGGCCGCCTGCAGGCCCCAGGCCCCAACTCTGGCCTGAGCCGCCGGCCTGAGTCCCCCAATGCCATCTTGGCCACAAGGAGCGCTTCCACGACTCACAAGGACGCCGCCTTCACCAACCTCCACGCCGATGTTGCCGGCGACCTCTACCTGCCTACCGATAACGCCCAGCCCCGCTGCCTCCCCGGTAACTCTGTGTATCTCTCCCTCCCCAATTCCACTGCCCATCACCAGCACAACGTGACCGCCGAACCTCGCCGCTCCCTGGGACCACCTAACCTCATCGCCGCACCGGGCCCATCCAGCATCGCCGCCGGACCAGGCCTACAGAGCATCGCCGCCGGACCGGGGCCCCCCGAACATGGCCACCACACCGCACCCCACTCTTCTTGCCGCCTCACCGGGCAGGCTGAACCTTGCCGCCCCACCGACCACCCGCCCACCAGGACCTCCCACACATCGCCCGCCGAGCCAGACTCCACTGCCCGCGGTCTCCTACCCACGACACTCCACCGCCCTCCAGCAGCCCGCAACCGTCGCCTCACCTGCAGACTGGACTCTGCAGCGGGCCTGAAGCCTCCACGATGCTAACTCCTCCCACCAATCTGTTTTTAATGGCACTGGGTCCTAGTGCCCGTCTCCCCAGCCCCGGTGACCTCAGTGGCTATTCCACTGGGTCTTCCCCATCCCCCCCCCACCATGTAACCCCTGCTCTTCCCCACCCACACCACAGCCCCCATACCCCCCCACCCCCTGACCACCCTCCACCCCCCCACCACACAATGCTCCGTCCTCAGTGCACTCACCTGCCTTCCTCCAGCCACAACCCCCATCCTTGCCGCGTGTTCACCATCTCTCTGGACCTCCCCCTCTCTGACACCGAAAGGTCGGTCCTCAGCAGAGGTCTTACCTTTGTCTCCCTCCGTCCCCACCTCAATGAGTTCCGCGCCCACCACGACTTGGAGCTCTTCTACCGTCGCCTCTGCCTCACAGCGTTCCTCCATGGGAACAAGTCCTCCCCCCCCCACTGATGATCCATTTTCCTGCCTCCCACGAACCCCCTCCTCGTGGACCCCCCCCTCGTGGCCTTCCGGCTTTAGAACTCTTTATACAGAACTGCCGTCGGGACATCAACTGCCTCAACTTCTCCACTCCCCTGTCTCACTCCAATCTCTCCCCCCCCCAAACGTACTGCCATCGACTCACTCCGTAACAACCCAGACTGGGTTATCAAACCCGCCAACAAGGGAGGTGCCATGGTAGTCTGGCTCGTCGATCTCTACAAAACGGAGGCCACGCGCCAACTCTCGGACATCTCCTCCTACTTACCCCTGGACCATGACCCCACTGACGAGCACCATAACCGACTTCATCAACTCCGGCTCCCTACCCCCCCGAGCCTCCATCCTCATCGTTTCCCAGCCCCGCATGGCCCGATTTTACCTTCTCCCCAAAATCCACAAACCCGACTGCCCCGGCAGACCCATTGTCTCTGCCTGTTCGTGCCCCACCGAACACATTTCCACATACCTTGACTCCATCCTATCCCCCTTTGTTAAATCCCTCCCCACCTATGGTCAAGACACCTCAGACACTCTCCGTCGGATCCGCGCATTCCATTCTCCAGGCCCCCATCCTCTCATCTTCACCATGGACGTCCAGTCACTCTACACCTCCATCCCCCACTAGGATGGTCTCAAAGCCCTCCGGTTCTTCCTCGACCAGAGGAGCAACCCATACCCGTCCACTGACACCCTCCTCCGCCTAGCGGAGTTGGTCCTTACCCTCAATAACTTCTCTTTTGACTCCTCCCATTTCCTCCAAACACAAGGCGTAGCTATGGGCACACGCATGGGCCGCAGCTACGCTTGCCTCTTTGTCGGGTACGTCGAACAATCCTTGTTCTCGGCGTACCAGGGCCCCATCCCCGACCTCTACCTCCGGTACATCGACGACTGCTTTGGTGTCACCTCCTGCACCCACAAACAACTGACTGACTTCATCCATTTCACCACCAACTTCCATCCGGCACTCAAATACACTTGGACCATTTCCGACATTTCCCTACCATTCCTTGACCTCACCATCTCTATTGCAGGTGATACACTCCTGACCGACATCCACTACAAACTAACTGACTTCCACATCTACCTGGACTACTCTTCCTCCCACCCCACTTCCTGTAAGGACTCAGTCCCCTATTCCCAATCCCTCCGTCTACGCCGCATCTGCTCCCAGGATGAGGTGTTCCACACCAGGGCATCACAAATGTCCTAATTCTTCAGAGAACGGGATTTCCCCTCCCCCACTATAGATGAGGCTCGCACCAGGGTCTCCTCCATACCCCGCAACACTGCTCTCTCTCCCCATTCCCCCACTGACAACAAGGGGAGAGTCCTCCTGGTCCTCACCTTTCACCTCACCAGCCAGCACATACAACACATAGTCCTCCGCCAGTTTCGCCACCTCCAACGTGACCCCTCCAATCGCCACATATTCCTATCTCCCCCCCCCCCCCCCCCGTCTGCCTTCCACAAAGACCGCTCCCTCCGCAACTCCCTTGTCAATTCTTCCCTTCCCTCCCGCTCCACCCCTTCGCCGGGCACTTTCCCTTGCAACCGCAAGAGATGCTACACTTGTCCCTTCACCTCCCCCCTCCACTCCTTTCAGGGACCCAAGCAGTCCTTCCAGGTCCGACAGAGGTTCACCTGCACCTCCTCCAACCTCATCTACTGCATCCGTTGCTCCAGATGCCAGCTGATCTATATCGGTGAGACCAAGCGGAGGCTCGGCGATCGTTTTGCCGAACACCTCCGCTCGGTCCGCAATAACCAACCCGACCTCCCGGTGGCTCAGCACTTCAACTCCCCCTCCCATTCCGTATCCGACCTCTCGGTCCTGGGCCTCCTCCATGGCCAGAGTGAGCAACACCGCAAGTTGGAGGAACAGCACCTCATATTCCGCTTGGGGAGTCTGCATCCTCTGGGCTTAAACATTGAATTTTCTCAATTCTGTTAACCCTTGCTGTCTTCTCCCCTTCCCACCTCTCCCTCAGCCCTCGGGCCCTGCCATTCCCTCTCTCTCTCTATCTCTCCCCCATCCAAGTCGCACTAGCTTCTCATTTTCACACTACAAACAGCTTACAATGGCCTGTTTCCTTTACCATCGATACTTTTTTGCTTATCTTTCATTCATTGTTCTTTATCTCTCCACATCACCGTCTATATCTCTTGTTTCCCTGATCCCTAACCAGTCTGAAGAAGGGTCTCGACCCATAACGTCACCTATCTCCTTCGCTCCTTAGATGCTGCTGCACCCGCTGAGTTTCTCCAGCCTTTTGTGTACCCCCTGAGGAAAAACTTTCTCACCCAGAGAGTTGTGAATCTGTGGAATTCTCTGCCTCAGAAGGCAGTGAAAGCCAATTCTCTGGATGCTTTCAAGAGAGATTTAGATAGAACTCTTAAAGATAGCGGAGTCAGAGGATATGGCGAGAAGGCAGGAACGGGGTATTGATTGTGGATGATCAGCCATGATCATATTGAATGGCGGTGCTGGCTTGAAGGGCTGAATGGCCTACTCCTGCACCTATTTATTGTCTATTGTCTGAACGCAAATTGGAGGAACAGCATCTCATATTTCGCTTGGGCAGCTGACAACCCAGTGATATGAACTATGACTATGATTTCTCTAACTTCAAGTAACCCCTGCATTCCCTCTCTTTTCTTCCCTCCCTCAACCAAATCATTGTACTATTTCACTGTCGTCCTGTTAAGTTTCATTGCCTGTATCATTCGTTCTCACCTAGTCCACAGCCAACGACCTGTTTCCTTTATCATTGTTACCTTTTGGCATATCTTTCATTCATTTGTTCTATATCACCATGGTCACATTGAATGGCGATGCTAGCTCGAAGGGCCGAATGGCCTATTCCTGCACCTATTGTCCCAAAACGTCACCCATTCCTTCTCCCCAGAGTTGATGGCCGTCCCTCGGTGCATCAGGTGCCGGCCTGGCTCGGGGCGCAGGGCGGGATCGCTATTTTGACAAGGAGGTTTGTCCCTCGGCGGCGCCGATCCGGGGGAGTCTGCGAAGCGTTTGTTACGTCACGGTGGGCCGGGCCAGGAGGAGGTGGAGCGGAGGAGAATGGACTCGCGTGTCAAGGTCAGCCCCGGGACCGGCGCTCGGGGCCGCAGGGCGGGGGCTGCAGCCGCTGCATGGCTCGGGACTCCCGGTGCAGATTCAACGCCGGGTCCCCCGCTGCAGATTCATGCATGGGCTTCATAAACATGAAGCCCATGCAAGTCACTGGCATTCTGCTTGGGGGTGGCATTCAGCTTCACACTGTAAACCCTGCAAGGTGACTTAAAAATGCAAGAAAGGAGTAATCAACCGAATACCTTTTCAATTCGCAAACATCACCCGAGCGGTGGGCTTTTCACCCTTCTCATCTAAATTCCCCATTCGGGTTAATTCCTAGGAATATGCAAACGTTTAAGGGTGTCACACAGATGC
The DNA here is from genome assembly GCA_963514005.1 of Raja brachyura. The sequence goes on along the minus strand of OY740783.1, from coordinate 69,540,243 downwards.
CATTACCATAATTCGAATCAGTTTTGCTTTAAAAACTCATTCGGTTTAGTTGCAGTCATTCCTAAAAGTAAATTATTTAATCGACCTAGAATTGTTTTGCACGCTGCCTTTTTTCTTTGACCCTAGTTCTTCTGATGCTATAAAGATAGACACAACGTGCTGGAGCAACTTATCGGGTCAGGCAGCATCTCTGGAGGAAATGGAGAGGTGACATTTTGGCCTGGACCCTTCTTATGATGCTGTTGAGTCAAGTATTTGGTTTGACAACATTTTCCCCATTCTTTGGAACCAGGGATGGTTTGCTACACTACAATCCTGACCTCGGATGCTGTCTGTATGAAGTTTGCATGTTCTCCCTGTGGCTGCATGGGTTTTGTCCAGATGCTCTGGTTTCCCCCCCTCATCCCAAAGACGTGCGGGTTCGTAAGTTAATCGTCCTCTATAAATTGACAGAGTGTGTAGAGTGTTGATACAAATGTTGAATAACGTAGAACTCGTGTGAACAGGGTGGTCAGTGTGGATTTGGTGGGCTGATGGGCAATAGACAATAGGTGCAGGAGTACCCCATTCGGCCCTTCAAGCCAGCACCGCCATTCAATGTGATCATGGCTGATCATCCCCAATCAGTACCCCGTTCCTGCCTTCTCCCGATATCCCCTGACTCCGCTATTGTTAAGAGCCCTATCTAGCTCTCTCTTGAAAGCATTCAGAGAACCTGCCTCCACCGCCCTCTGAGGCAGAAAATTCCACAGACTCACCACTCTGTGAGAAAAAGTGTTTCCTCGTCTCCGTTCTAAATGGCTTACTCATTGTTCTTAAACTGTGGCCCCTGGTTCTGGACTCCCCCAACATCGGGAACATGTTTCCTGCCTCTAGTGTGTCCAAACCCTTAACAATCTTATATGTTTCAATGAGATGCCCTCTCATCCTTCTAAAAGATGTTCTAAAGGGCCTGTTTCCATGCTACATTTCTGAACTAAATTTTGCTGAGTGACAAATGCTTGGGTGTGATTATTTTTGTACTCTTGTACCAGCTTCAGTAACTGCAGTGCATTTTGCAGCTGGTTCACAATGCTGCTGTCGCACACTGGTGAAGGGGATGAATGTTTATAGTGCTGTCACATGTACTGAAATGCAGTGAAAAACTTTGTTCAACATGCTATCCAGAAAACTATCATATGTGAGTAGATGAGGTGCTACAAAAGAGAAAAAAAAAGTTCAGGATATAGTGTTACAGTTACGGGGAAAGTGCAGGTTAAAAACAGGGTGCAAAAGCTGCACAAGGTACATTGAGAGTTTATTCTTGCTTAATGTCAAGTTTAGTTTAGAGATACAGTTTCCACAACAGGCCCTTTGGTCCACCGAGTCCGCATCGACCAGTGATCCCCGCACATTAACACAAGCCTACACACACTAGGGATAATTTACACTTATACCAAGTATACAAACCCAAGCAAATTAACCTACAAACCTGTATGTCTTTGGAGTGTCATAGAAACGAAGATCTCGGACAAAACCCACGGGGAGAACGTACAAACTCCATACAGGCAGCACCCGTACTCTGGATCAAATCTGGGTCTCTGGTGCTGTAAGGCAGCAATTCTTGAGTTTTGTTTGAGTGTTGTGTTTTCACCTCTTCTGTACCACATGTCTGATCGGAGAGGGGAGAAGAGGGAGTGACTGGGGTGAGACTCATTCTTGATTATGCTGGTGGACCTGCTGAGGCAGTGAGAAGTCAATGGAAGGAAGGTTGGTTTGTATGAGAGTCTAGGCTGTGTCCACAATTCTCCACAATTTCTTGCAGTCTTTAATGGAGCTGTACCCAAGTCATGCTGTGATGCATCCCGATACAATGCTTTCTGCTGCGCATCTGTAGAAGGTGGTGAGCATTGTTAAGGACATGCCGAACTTCCTAAGGTGTCTAAGGAAGTAGAGGTATTAGTGTCCTTTCTTGGCCATTGCTTTGATATGGGTAGTCCCGAACAAGTTACTGGTAATATTTACTCCAAGAACTTGAGGCTTTCAACTTCCTCTACTTTGACAACTTCTAACCTGCTAGGTGTGCTAACCTGCTAACCAGTGCTTAGTTTGATTCGAGGAAAATGTTTCATTTTCTGAAGCTTCGATGGACTTCAAGGTGGTGCAATCTGTACAGAACATCCCCCTATATAATGGATGGAAGGAAATTTGTTTATGAAGTAGCTGAAGATATTTAAACCTAGGACACTTCCCTAACAAACTCCTGTTTAACGAATTGGTCACCAACAACCACTTTGAGCAAAGTGTGACTCATATCAGTGGAGCATTTAACTCTTGATGCTGATTGACTTCTGTTGCACAAAGTCTCCTTGATGCCATATTTGGCCAAATGTAATAGGTGTTTAGATCAGGCTGTAAAGAGGGCTGAGACTGAATGGTTGAGACAGATTCAGAGGTGAGCTTTGGTGAGCAATTTATTGGCAAGTTCCACACGATGACATAACATGGCATGACTTGCTGGTGATTAAAAGTATAAGTCATGTCTGGTAGTTAATTGGATTGAATTTGGCCTGTCACAAGGCGTACATTAGCAATTTTCCACATTGCCAGAAAGATATCAATGTTATATTTCTTAGTGTAACATCTTGGCCAGCAATGCATCCTGTTCTGAAGAGCAATTCTTCACCAATACAGCCAGAATCCTGTCTGCTTCCAATTGCTGCTGCAGTATCAAGTACTCTCAACAATTCCTTTGTGACATTGAATGAAGAAGGTTGTAGAGCGAAATAAAATATTAACTTGTGTTTCTGGCTAAAGAGATTGAAAATGGTTCAATTTTGCATTTGGATTGTGCATGCTGGCCCTGCCACTGCTGACAATACAGTTCTTGTAGAAACAAGATGCAAAGTGCTGGAGTAGCTTAGGTCAGGCAACATCCCTGGAGAGCATGGATAAGTGATGTTTCAAGTCAGGACCCTTCTCCAGACTCTTAATTTTTTTTTTAAGTCCTCAACAGAGGCTTGACCTTTATTTCCTTAATCCTACACCTCAATGAGTTCCGGGCTCGGCATGATGTAGAGCTCTTCTTCCGTCATCTCCACCTCTGGGCGTTTTCTATAGTAAGGAGTCCTCACCTCCCAGTGCCAACCCCTTCTGTCCGCAACATTCATCTTCCACTTTGACTCCCCCTGCTGGCCTTCTACCCTCTCTGGAATTATAAAGAGACTGAGGAAGGGTCCCGACCCGAAACGGCACTTATCCATGTTCTCCAGGAAAATTGCCTGACCCACTGAGTTACGCCAGCACTTTGTGTCTTTTTTAGATGTTCTTATAGTTGCTTTCCCCACAGGCTTTTTACTTGTTCACTATCATTCACAGTTAGTTGTGAGACGATAAGAGGTTTGATTTTATTTTAAATCTTATTTATTAATCATTGGATAGGTGAGCATTTAGATGTCCTCAGAAGCGATGCTGGGCCAGCTGAACTGACCTGGTGAAGCTGCTTCCAGACTACTATTGGGTAGGCAGTTCCAGGATTTAAATCCAACAGCAGATAAACAATGAAGGTCTGAAGAAGGGTCTTGACCCTAAACGTTGCCTATCTCCTTCGCTCCTTAGATGCTGCTGCACCCGCTGAGTTTCTCCAGCCTTTTGTGTACCCCCAGCAGATAAACAATGACATTTTCAAGGAAAGATAGTATGTATCCTGGAGGGGGAAATGTAGGTAGTGGTGTGCAAAAAAAAGAAGCTTTTTGAACAAAGAACAGTACAGCACAAGCCCTTTGGCCCATAACGTCTGCCTTATGCCTATCTAAAAGCCTATTAACTGATCCAATTGCATCTGCCTCCACTACCACCCCGGCAGCGCGTTCCAGGCACCCACCACTCTGTGTATATTCAAAGAAATTGCCCCGCAGTCTATTTTAAACCTTGCAGCTGCATCTTCTAATGTTTCACATTTTGACTTGTAGTGGGGGGGGTGGGGGGAGTTTCTGACTGTCTATCCAATGTATGCCATTCAAAATTTTATTTACTATATTCAGGTCTCCCCTCGACCTCCGACATCCCAGAAAACAATCCCAAGTTTGTCCAACCACTCCTTATCGCTAATACTCCTTAATGCAGGCTATATGACTTCCTAACTCTTATCGTCAAAGTCTCGACTGATGAAGGCAAGCATACCATATACCTACTTAACCACTGTATTGTGTTTCCACTGTATCCACCCGTGTTGTTCCCAAGTTGGACCCCAAAATTCCACTGTACAAGGAAGGTTGAAACTTTCTCCTTGCATTCGACCTCCCAAAGTGCAACACGTCATTCTTGCTCGGATGGGTCGGGGCTCTTTGGTCATAATGCCATTGAAAGTTACGGGTAGGTGACTCTGTAGCACAACAGATATCTGACAACCTCTCATTGCAACGTATCTTTTTGCTTTGGAAGGTATTGCAACTTTTCAAGTCTTTACATAGAACGAGGCAAGATGTGTTCAGAGGTGATAATCAGGCACTAGAAGGTAAGCTGAATTATTATTGAGTTGTGGTGTAAATATTATTCTTTGAATATAAGGATAATAAAATTAATCATTTTGCCAGCACCTGCTACAAGTAACAATTTCTTCACATCCGGAAATTAAAAAAATAAAACTTATTTGGAAAGTACTACAGTTATATTGCCTTCCAAAGTTGAGCCATTTTTTAGTTTAGTTTAGACATACAGCGTGGAAACAGGTACTTTGGCCCACCGGTCGGCACCAGCCAGTGGCCCCCGCACGTTAACACCATCCTACACCCACTAGGAACAATTCTTACATTTACCAAGCCAATTAACTTACAAATCTTCCCCATTACAGTCAAATGTGAGATGGATAATAGTTAGTATGCAGTTTTTGATTTTTTTTTAAATCTGCTTAGTTTCCAGCTGTCAAGGTTGAAAAAATAATGGTCGATATATTTCTCCAACTAAAAATTATTTATTTCCCTCCCTCACCATGTTCCCAGCTGAGTCCAAGTTCAGCTCTGAATCTGACCAACTATAAAGTACTAGACCAGTTGCGGACCCGTTGGGCCCCGTTCCCCAAGGCTGAATATTCCACCACTGACCCATAGCCCCCAACTGCGCATGCGCGGCTGAGGGGTTCCCGTTGTGATGCCAGAGATCCCCATTGTGACGCGAGTCACGGCAACCCTCCATCAAATGCGCCTCTCCATCCCTCGTCTACCCCTGTCCTCCTCCATTCCCCAGCAGTCCATCCCCCTCCTCATCACCCTCCATCTTCTTTCCCCCTCCTCCCATCCCCCACTCCCTCCCTCATCTCTCCCTTCCTCCTTTCCCCTACCCTCAGTCACTCCCTCCCTCACTCCATAACCTCTCTCCCCTCCCTACCTCACTACACCGCTCCTCTCCCTCTATCTCCCTGTTCCCCCGCACCTCACCTACCCCTATCCCACCCCCTCGCAATGAAAATTGCAATTTTTTTTTTGTAAATGAAACGGCCCCTAAGAATTTGATTAAAACCAAGGGTTTTTTTAATCGCGATTTTAAAAAAAATGTAAATGAGTATCGGGACCCCATTGTGACGCCATTGTGAATGAAAACAGAAAAATTTCAATAAAACTGTTATTTTTTTTAAAATAGCGTTTTTTAAATGTAAATGAGATTCTGGATCCCATTGTGACGTCATAAGCTACTAACGGGCAGTGCAAGTGGAATAAATGATTGTTGTAAAAGTGGTTTTTGTAAAGTTTAAAATGTGAATAACTTGTAAAATATAACATAAATCTGAACAAAACTTGCCACAGCACACCACAGGACAATAGTGAGTAAGCTGGACCAAAAATTGTAGTGCTATCGTGTACCGTTTTGGCGTAGTTTCAAGATCACACTCACGCGCATGCACGCATACAAACAATCAAGATGAGAGTTTTGGTTATATATATATATATATATATATATATATATATATATATTACCAAAATGATTATATACGGTAAGTCTTTCCTGATTGACAATGTGTTTTAGTATTCCTGTTAAAATGTGCATCTTCATTCAGATATTTACTCTTTCTTTATATACAGGATGTAAAACTGCTAAAAACAGGAATTACAGTCTGAGCTCTGATTTTGGATTAAAAATAAATAAAAATGGATGCTTATGAACAATCTCTTCCTTGACAGGTGGCCAGTTAATTGTCAATGAACCAAGAGATATTTTAGCAATTATGGTTGGATTTCACTACTTGGTTTTTGGTGAAAAACAATACAAGATTCAAACGGTAGACAAAAATGTTGGAGAAACTCAGGGGTGATGCAACATCTATGGAGCAAAGGAATAGGTGACGTTTCGGGTCGAGACTCTTCTTCAGAAACGTCACCTATTCCTTTGCTCCATAGATGCTGCCTCACCCACCTCACTTGCACTTTATGTGCAATGTGATGAATAAAACTGATTGTTGTTGTTGTTGAGTTTCTCCAGCATTTTTGTCTACCTTCGATTTTTCTAGCATCTGCAGTTCTTTCATATACAAGATTCAGTGATTTCCAAATGTTTTTGGCAGTTATATCAGAACATAATGGACTTCATTTTTAGGTATAATTCATTGTGCACACAGAATGTTGAATTGGGTACTCTCAAGTACTCTTTGTATCTCTGTGGAATATAGACCCCGTGGAGGCATTGTATGGAATTATGTAACTGGTTTCGACTGATGGTGGGATGGGAGAGGTGGAGTGTCTATTTGTGAATAGACACAACACCTAATCCATTCCCTCCACAGATACCGCCTAGCATGCTGAGTTCCTCCAGCATTCTGTGTTTTTTATTTAACTCTGAAATTGAAGATTTGAAGACACAAAATACTATAGTAACTCAGCGGGACAGGCAGCGACTCTGGAGGGAAGGAATGGGTGACGTTTCGGGTTGAGACCCGAACTCTCGTCGGTGAGAGTACTTGTGATGGTCTGAAGAAGGGTCTCTACCCAAAATGTCACCTATTCCTTCTATCCAAAGATGCTGCCTGTCCCGCTGAGTTACTCCAGCATTTTGTTCTTCAATGGGAAGGAACTGCAGAAATACCAAATAATTCTGGGAGTCATGGAGAGGGAGGGAGAGATCAGGGAGAGAGAGAGGGAGGGAGAGATTAATTAATTAATTGATTGATTAATTGTGAGATTTAGAAATTGTGTGCAATTTGTTGGCCGTGAAATATTTACTGTAACACCAAGTTTTTTAAGTGACTATTGCACTGAAACCAGCTTTGTGGCCTGTTTTGTAGCTGCAAGACTGAAGATTAATTCTGAATTCCGGAGCCACCTTACTGAATCATCTCCGGAGCAAATAACCAAGGTCTATTCAGTGCGGTAATAATTACAAATGATTGCTCTTCTAAGAGTGTTTGGTTTTCATATGCACCGAGTATGAACCAGAACAAATAATTCCTTGTTGAAGTTTCACAGGCACATTTGATCCAATAATAACAACAATAAACGTATGACTAATTATCAATTATTCTAACTAAATCAAATCAGCTAGTGCAAAAACCAAAGTATATAGAGCAACAATAGTAGTGCATAGTTTGCAGTGGTGCAGTGGGGATGAGGTAGGATTGTGGTTAGGGTAGTTCAGGGGGTTGATGGGAAGAAGCTGTTTTTAAACCTGGAGGTGATGGTTCTCGTGCTTCTGTATTTTAGTATAGCAGTGAGAAGAGTGTGCGGCCAAGGTATTGATAATGTTAGCTGATTTGAGGCAGTGATTCCCAAAGATCCCTTTGATGGTGGGGATGGACCGGGGAATCAACCACTTTCTGCAGCTTCCTTAATTATTGAGAGATTGAATTACCTATCTAGGCCTGAACACATTTTATCAAACCACATACAAGTATAACAATAGTGCAAAGGGAAACATACCAGAGTGCAGAATATAATGTTACAGTGTTGAAGAAAAATTGTTCGGTCTGCATTGAGTTGGGATGAAAGATTGGGACCCCCCCCTAACCTGTGGGAGAACTGTTCTGAAGTCTGATAACAAAGGAGAAGCAGCTGTTCCTGACTCTGGTCGTGTATGTACTTTCAAGCTTTTGTATCTTAGGCTCAACAGGAGTGGAGAAATGAGAGCGACTAGGGTGAAAAAGTCCTTGATTGTGTTAGCTGGTTTGCCAAGGCAGCATGAAGTGTAGATGGAGTCAATAGTGGGAAGGCTGGTCTTTGTGCTGGACTGGACTATATTCATAACTCCCTGCAATTTCTTGCGGTGCTGGGCAGAATGTTGAAAAATCAAGCTTTGATAGAATGCTTTCTACGATGCATCCGTAGAAGTTGGTAAGAGTCATTGGAGACATTCTGAACTTCCTTAGATTGGTGCGGTATTAGCAGCAAAATGATCAATAACTATAGGAGATAGATAGAAGATTTTCTCCATTCAAGATGGTGGATACAGGAAAAGAAAGGTGTTGATATGCAGGCTAGGGTCTTAACTCCTGCTGTGCCCTCAGAGGCCCTCTGGGAGTTTGAGATCAGCTGGGGCTCAGAAGCTGAGCGATGGCCATGGAGAGCGCAATTGCATATCATTGTGTCCAAATCGATGTGTTGGTGGAGTGGGCCGCAGGAGGCCCTGCATAGCCTGGGGCTCGAGTGGATCAGGCACAACCCCGAGTTCGAGTGCGTGAATCGGACACGGCCTCCACCAGCACGGAGCAGCAGAGCAGTGTTGGAGGATATCAGCAACATCCCCTTTCCCGGCCAATCCGTTCATCTCCAACCCAGTGCTGCTGCCTGCACAACAGGCCTTTATGGCCAAGTTAAAACACTACATTTTTAACAACTTTAGACCTGAGTCATACAAAGTGGCACCGGAAATTCATTGCGTACTATCTCAGTTTAATCTAATATTCCTAACTCTTGTACTGAAGTGTGATTGTGCTTATGTAGAGTAAATGTTTTATTGAATTATTATATGCAAAAAAGGAATTTCACTGTACCTCGGTACATATGATAAAGTACCATTGAATTGAACCATCGATTGACAATGATGAAGGAAATGGAATGGGGATTAATGGATAAAGACTGGTATTATTAAAAGTAGATTGCTCTGTGCTATGAAATTGTGCGGATCATGCGGATCATTTTTCTTCACTTCAGGATAAATCAATTTTAAACAATTACTTGCAGCATTTTGCTGCCTTTCCACCAATACTGTTCGTATTGGTGGTAATGTGTCAGACTCGATAACAATCAGCACGGGAGCACCTCAAGGCTGCGTGCTCAGCCCCCTACTGTACTCACTCTATACTCATGACTGCGTAGCCGGTCATAGTGCAAAGTCCATCATCAAGTTCGCTGACGACACCACTGTTGTGGGACGTATCACTGATGGGGATGAGTCAGAGTATAAAAGAGAGATCGAGCAACTCTCCATATGATGCCAGCACAATAACCTGGCCCTCAACACCAGCAAAACCAAGGAACTGATTGTGGACTTTGGAAGGAGTAGGATGGGGACCCATAGTCCTGTTTATATCAACGGGTTGATGGTTGAAAGGGTCAAGAGCTTCAAATTCCTGGGCGTGCACATCTGTGAAGATCTTTCCTGGTCCGAGAACACAGATGCAATTATTAAGAAAGCTCATCAGCGCCTCTACTTCCTGAGAAGATTACGGAGAGTCGGTCTGTCAAGGAGGACTGTCTCTAACATCTACAGGTGCACAGTAGAGAACTTGCTGACCGGTTGCATCGTGGCTTGGTTCGGCAACTTGAGTGCCCTGGAGAGGAAAAGACTACAAAAAGTAGTAAACACTGCCCAGTCCATCGTCGGCTCTGACCTTCCTTCCATCGATCTACCACAGTCGCTGCCTCAAAAAGGCTGGCAGCATCATCAAGGACCCACATCACCCTGGCCACACACTCATCTCCCTGCTACCTTCGGGTAGAAGGTACAGGAGCCTGAGGACTGCAACGACCCGGTTCAGGAATAGCTTCATCCCCACAGCCATCAGGCTATTAAACTTGGCTCGGACAAAACTCTGAACATTAATATCCCTCCATCTGTTATTTGCACTTTATTAATTTATTAATTCATGTGTGTATTTACGTACATAATTGTAGTCAATGTCTACTATGTTCTGTTGTGCTAAGCAAAGAAAGAATTTCATTGTCCTGTCAGGGACACATGACAATAAACTCTTTTGACTTTGACTTTGATATGAGACACCCTTGCGATTCTTGGTGAGACCACACTAGGAGTATTGCGTACAGTTCTGGTCTCCAAATCTGAGGAAGGACATTATTGCCATAGAGGGAGTGCAGAGAAGGTTCACCAGACTGATTCCTGGGATGTCAGGACTGTCTTATGAAGAAAGACTGGATAGACTCGGTTTATACTCTCAAGAATTTAGGAGATTGAGAGGGGATCGTATAGAAACCTACAAAATTCTTAAGGGGTTGGACAGGCTAGATGCAGGAAGATTGTTCCTGATGTTGGGGAGGTCCAGGACAAGGGGTCACAGCTTAAGGATAAGGGGGAAATCCTTTAGGACCGAGATGAGAAGGACTTTTTTCACACAGGGAGTGGTGGGTCTCTGGAACTCTGCCACAGAGGGTAGTTGAGGCCAGTTCATTGACTATATTTAAGAGGGAGTTAGATGTGGCCCTTGTGGCTAAGGGGATCAGAGGGTATGGAGAGAAGGCATGTACGGGATACTGAGTTGGGTGATCAGCCATCATCATATTGAATGGCGGTGCAGGCTCGAAGGGCCGAATGGCCTACTCCTGCACCTAATTTCTATGTTTCTAACACTTCCTCCACAGTTCCAATCCCACCGCACTGGCTGGAGGTCTGATTGTGTTACACGGTATCTGTTTTTAGCTTTAAACAAATTATTGATGTGTTTAATGTTGTTATGTTGTTCTTCACAGTTACTTAAATTAGGGTCAGATGTAGAGGTTATTCTTCAGAAGACTGTAATCCAGGGAGTTCACACAAACCATAATACCATTTGTAAGTAAACCTTTTTCCTTATTGTATATGTTTAAGTAAATGAACAAGACTATCTGTTTCTTAACACAGTGTTTGCATGGGGTTTTTTTCTGTCTTGGTCATATTGTGATTGGAACCAAACATACAATGGTATAATTTAGAAATGTACTTTAATTATTCTCTCAAATTTTGTCGGGTGGCACAGTGATACCACAAAGAAACTGAAGAAAGCGTGAAAGGGGAGACTAGAAATGTTTTTCCTTTAATAGTCACGGGAACATTGAATGTCCTATCTGAATATATTGAAAGAAAGACCAAAATGAACTTTATATAGAAGTAGAGCACTGAAACCATGTCCTTGGCCTTTTGGTGGGCAAGGCAAGTTGTGCAGTGGATACAGAGGCACTTTGAGGTATAAAGCAAGCTAATTAAATTGGTGAGGACATGGCAAAGGGGAGGCAATGTGGAAAAATTTGAAGTCATCCATTGTGGCAGATAAAAATAAAGTCAGAGATTATTTTGGAATGGTTTGAGATGGAAAATTGGTGCTGTTCAGAGGGACCTGAATATTCTAGCCCTACTCAGTGAAAGATCCAGGATATGGTTTCAACACTTACAATTTTTATTTTGCCTTCCAATACATTTCAGATATGACATTCCATATTCTAGTAACCTGTTTTATTTAATTCTCATCTTCATTCTCTTTCAGTCTTAATTTCTACCATTTAACTACTCGTGTAAATTGTTTTTCTGACCACCACATTTTAATAATCTCAGTCGTGTTGTAATCGAAAGAAGCCCAGTTTCTGTTGTGTGTTCTCATTATTAAAGCCCAGTATCCCTGGTAACAATCTCACCTGTACTCTCTAGACTGTAAGTAATCATGGCACTCACACATAGAGATCACCAGCCTACAGCCTTTCACCCTGAAAAGCATAGTGTGGTTGGCTGGCCTCTGACCTGAATACAAAATATGCAACCTTAATTCCATTTTAATGGCATTGGTCATTTTTATCACTTTTTTTAAAAAAAACACCACATAAAATGGCTTCTATAAATACTTTTACATACATTGAACAGCTTTGACATGTTTCCAATGCAGCAAATGATGCTAACTCAAATTAGTTGTTTTGCGGGGAACTAAGGAATTGTAAGGGTAAAAAGACCCTAATGGGAATAATCTACAGGCCCCCAAACAGTAGCCTGGACATAGGGCGCAAGTTGAATCAGGAGTTAAAATTGGCATGTAGCAAAAGTACTGCTGTGTTTGTTGTGGGAGATTTCAACATGCAGGTAGACTGGGAAAATCAGGTTGGTACTGGTTGAGTGCCTTTGTGATGGCTTCTTAGAACAGCTTGTATTGGAGCCTGGGGTTACACAAAAAGCTGGAGAAACTCAGCGGGTGCAGCAGCATCTAAGGAGCGAAGGAGATAGGCGACGTTTCGGGTCGAGACCCTTAGGCAATTCTGGATTTAGTGTTATGTAATGAACCGGATTTGATAAAGGACCTCAAGGTTAATGAGCCATTAGGAGGCAGTGGCCATAACATGGTCAGGTTTAATCTACAATTGGAGAGGGAGAAGTGTAGATCAGAGGTGTCAGTGTTGCAGTTGAATAAAGGGGACTATGGGGCCATGAGGGAGGAGCTGGCCAAAGTTGACTGGAAAGATACACTAGCAGGGATGACAGTGGAAATGGGAGGTATTTCTAGGAATAATACAGAAGGTGCAGGATCAGTTCATTCCTAGGAGGAAGAAAGATTCCAAGGGGAGAAAAGGACGACCATGGCTGCAAGGAACGTCAGGGACAGTATAAAAATTAAAGCGAAGAAGTACAACGTAGCAAAGATGAGCGGGAAGCAAGAGTATTGGGTAATGTTTAAAGAACAACAGAAGATAACCAGAAAGACAATACGGGAAGAAAAGGTGAGGTACGAAGGTAAGCTAGCCAAGAATATAAAGCAGGATAGTAAAAGCTTCTTTAGGTATGTGAAGAAGAAAAAAATAGTTAAGACCAAAGTTGGACCCTTGAAGACCGAAAAAGGTGAATTTATTATGGGGAACAATGAAATGGCAAATGAGTTGAACAGGTAATTTGGATCTGTCTTCACTATGGAGGACACAAACAATCTTCCTGTTATAGTAGTGGCCAGAGGATCTGGGGTGATGGAGGAACTGAAAAAAATCCACGTTAGGCAGGAAATGGTGTTGGGTAGACTGATGGGACTGAAGGCTGATAAATCCCCAGGGCCTGATGGTCTGCATCCCAGGGTACTTAAGTAAGTGGCTCTGGTAATCGTGGATGCATTGGTGATAATTTTCCAATGTTCTATAGACTCAGGATCAGTTCCTGTGGATTGGAGGGCAGCTAATGTTATCCCACTTTTTAAGAAAGGCGGGAGAGAGAAAACAGGGAATTATAGACCAGTTTGCTGACATCAGTGGTGGGGAAGATGCTGGAGTCAATTATAAAAGATGAGATAGCCGAACATTTGGATAGCAGTAACAGGATTGGTCCGAGTCAGCATGGATTTACGAAGGCGAAATCATGCTCGACTAATCTTCTGGAATTTTTAGAAGATGTAACTAGGAAAATGGACAAGGGAGAGTCAGTGGATGTAGTGTACCTGGACTTTCAGAAAGCATTTGATAAGGTCCCACATAGGAGATTAGTGGGCAAAATGAGGCACATGGTATTGGGGGTAGAGTGCTGACATGGATAGAGAAGTGGTTGGCAGACAGGAAACAAAGAGTAGAGATTAACGGGTCCCTTTCAGAATGGCAGGCAGTGACTAGTGGGGTACCGCAAGGCCCGGTGCTGGGACCACAGCTATTTACAATATACATCAATGATTTGGATGAAGGGATTCAAAGTAACATTAGCAAATTTGCAGATGACACAAAGCTGGGTGGCAGTGTGAACTGTGCGGAGGATGCTATGAGAATGCAGGGTGACTTGGACAGGTTGGGGGAGTGGGCGGATGCATGGCAGATGACGTTTAATGCGGATAAATGTGAGGTTATCCACTTTGGTAGCAAAAACAGGAGGGCTGATTACTATCTAAATGGCGTCAAGTTGGGAAAAGGGGAAGTACAATGGGATCTGGGGGTCCTTGTTCATCAGTCTATGAAAGTAAGCATGCCGGTACAGCAGGCAGTGAAGAAAGCGAATGGCATGTTGGCCTCTATAACAAGAGGAATCGAATATAGGAGGAAAGAGGTCCTTCTGCAGTTGTACAGAGCCCTAGTGAGACCACAACTGTATTGTGTGCAGTTTTGGTCCCCTAATTTGAGGAAGGACATTCTTGCTATTGAGGGAGTGCAGTGTAGGTTTACAAGGTTAATTCCCGGGATGGCGGGACTGTCATATGCTGAGAGAATGGGGCAGCTGGGCTTGTACACTCTGGAGTTTGGAAAGATGAGAGGGGATCTCATTGAAACATATAAGATTGTTAAGGGTTTGGACACGCTAGAGGCAGGAAACATGTTCCTGATGTTGGGGGAGTCCAGAACCATGGGCCACAGTTTAAGAATAAGCCATTTAGAACGGAGACGAGGAAATGCTTTTTCTCACGAGAGTGGTGAGTCTGTGGAATTCTCTGCCTCAGAGGGTGGTGGAGGCAGGTTCACTGGATGCTTTCAAGAGAGAGCTAGATAGGGCTATTAAAAATAGCGGAGTCAGGGGATATGGGGAGAAAGCAGGAACGGGATACTGATTGGGGATGATCAGCCATGATCACGTTGAATGGCGGTGCTGGCTCGAAGGGCCAAATGGCCTACTCCTGCACCTATTGTCTATTGTGGGAAATTTTAATAACCTAGACTCTGTTGACGGAATGATGGAATATAAGTGTGCATGACCAAATTAGACTGGACTTCATGGTAATAATTAGGAACAGCAACCTCTTTCTCTACTCCACCACAAGGTGCACTGTTTGCAGGCTTCCCCGGCATCATCTCTTAAATTAGTATTGACAAGAATTCCAACAAGTTACAAACTTTTCTCACAAAGCTATCTGGCAATGAGTATGCCTATTGCACAAATTTGAAGTTTTTCATGTTTCCATAGCCGTATATCTTGCTTATCAAACCTTCTGTCCTGAATTTTATGTATATGGATTGTGGTTCTGCTAATAAATATTTGAATGTTAAAAAGAGCTTAAACTTTTCTTAATGTTTGATATTTCATCTCCAATATATACATTATATTTCAAACTTTGGCCTAGGTCCTCCCATTTTAATATCTATGGGATGTTGGTGTTACATTCACAGAATTTTGTTTAACAATTGTAATAATTTTTGTAAAATGATGTTTGGGTGAAGCCCTAAGAATAAATAATATAATTTTCAATAGAGAGAAATATAACAAAATTAAAAGTTAGGAGATGTATAGTTCATAGTTTATAAATTATTGGGCTGATTGTGCTTGTTTCCCTTGAGAAGTAGTGGAGAACAGGACCGTGTTGTCCTGGTCATGACTTCCACTCTTATGCATTGCAGCATATAAGGCAGGAAACCCCGTGGATCAGATGCTTGTACATCCGATCTCTGATGCAGTGCCATACTCACTGAGCCTAGTGAAGGAGTGAGTACATATGCTCCAAACCAAAGGGTGAATACGCAATATCTAGCCTTTCAGCATTATGCCAACCTTCAACAAGGCCCCATTCATTTGAATGGAGAAGGGGGGGGGGTCACTGACCTAAATGGAAAATATATATGGAGACAGGTAGTTGAGTTTCTTTACCCAACCAGTTTTTATATTTATATTGGTGAAATTCATTTATATATTTCATTTATTTTAATTTAAATGTCTGTTAGTTGGTCAGAAATATTTGTGAAGTTTCAGCAGCATGTGCAGTCAAATGCCCATCTGAGGTACTCTGGATCTGCCTCCTGAGGCTTA
This sequence comes from Raja brachyura, assembly GCA_963514005.1. The sequence continues at coordinate 69,524,391 of OY740783.1, read as the reverse complement.
GTTGCTGTTTATGAACTGTTCTACTGCATGGGGCAGCTGCAGCAACATTACATGGGGCTTGATCATGTCCTGTTGCGTTATGCTGTCAAGAGGATTCAGCAGAGACAAGTGGAAGACATAGGCTTGGACCCTTATTTTCATTATGGTTGACACTCTCTCAGAACTTTGTATTCTGTTATGTCGAGGATCATCAATTCTTTCTCGAGGAAGATCTCCATTGATTCACATTTTATATCTGTACTCCACTGTATTCCTTCTTAAAAATAACATTTTTTTCCTTATTTTGTTGATTACAGTGCTTAGACCCAGAGAAGATGTTCTCCTGAATAATGTGCCTTTCAATGACAATCCTACAAAGAAAACTACATAGAATAAGAAATATTTCAGCGACACTTTGAACTTGTATTGTTATTGAAATAGTGTAATGTTGTCCAAATTAATCTTCTCAACTAAACGTAATCAGATGCAGTTACATGGCATTAAATATTTGTATGAGAAAAATACCATTGTTCATTCAGTTTACTTTCTTCTATTCTGGTGGTGGCATAATCTATTTATGGCCCATACATTGCAAATTGTTTCTATTGGTTATTCAACAAAGATGACGCAAGGCAAACACCAGTAATGGAAATTTTGGGAATGCTGGATTATCAATTCTCCCAAGCAAATTACAATCTGAAATTGCATCTCAAATTACTTCTGCTGTACCTTGCCTGCACCTCCATCTTGTACCTCATGGTTTCCAGCTCCAATTGCCTACCTCCCAGTTCGGACCCAACCCGGACTATAGATACTGACTGGCTATCTGCTGCCATACACGGCAATTCTCCTTCCATGCCCTGCGATCTACTCTGGCTGCGATGCGCCGGCACCAGCAGGTCCTCGCTTTGACTCTCCCGAAACTTCGGACCTCACTCACCCAGACCTGCAACGGACCACAACTCTACTTCATCCTACGGCAGAACCATGTCTTAAATAAATGATTCCTGGCTCACCTGGACTCCACCCAAGGACCTTAAACACGCCCGGCTCCAGGCCGCTCCTACCACTGACACTCCGCTACTCGACCGCCTACAGGTCCCAGGCCCCAACACTGGCCCGCGCCGCCTGCCCGAACACCACCAGGCCGAGTCCCGCGACGCCATCGTTGCCACGAGGAGCAGCAGCAGCACTCGCTGCCTCCCGGACCAACCTCGGGCCCGGACCACCGAAGACGCCGCCATCACCGACCTCCACGTGGCCGCTGCCGCCGACCTTCACCCACCCACTGATGACACTGATCGTCACTGCCTCACCAGTAACTCTGACTATTGCCCCTTCACCGATAACGCCGACCCTCGCTACCTCCCCGAATCCTCCAACTATCGCCGAACGGGACCGCCGAACCTCTCCGCCTCACCGAGACCACAGAACCTCGCCGCCACACCGGCCATCCGCTGACCGGGACGTCCTAAGCTTCGCCCGCTGACACTTTACCCGAGTCCTAGGTTCAACACCGGGCCTGAAGTCTCCATGCGGCAGACTCTGACGACGGGGTCTAACTGCGCTGGGTCCTAGTGCTCGTTTCCCTGACACAGGGAACCTCAGTCCATTTCACCACTAACTTCCATCCGGCACTCAATACACCTGACCATTTCTGACATCTACTGTTTCTAGACCTCACTATCTCCATCGCAGGTGACCGACTACTGACCAACATCTACCATAAACCCACTGACTCCCATGGCTATCTGGACTACACTTCCCACCCTGCTTCCTGTAAGGACTCCCAATTCCCCTACTCCCAATTCCTCCATTTACGCCACATCTGCACCCAGGATGAAGTGTTACAAACCAGGGCATCGGAGATGTCCTAATTCTTTAGGGAGCAGGGGTGCCTCTTTTCTACTATAGATGAGGCTCTCACCAGGGTCTCTTCTATACCCTGTGACTCTGCCCTCACTCCCCATCCCCCCCACTTGTAACAAGGGCAGAGTCCCCCTTGTCCTCACCTTCCACCTTACCCGCCATCACATACAACAAATAATCCTCCAACATTTTCGCCACCTCCAACGTGATCCCACCACTGGCCACATCTTCCTATCTCCTCCCCTTCGGCTTTCCGCAGAGAACGGTCCCTCCGTAACTCCCTGGTCAATTCGTTCCTTCCCACCCAAACCACCCCCGCTCTTGGCACTTTCCCTTGCAACCGCAGGAAATGTTACACTTGTCGCTTTACCTCCCCCCCCCTTGACTCCATCCAAGGACCCAAGCAGTCTTTCCATGTGCAGCAGAGGTTCACCTGCCCCTCCTCCAACCTCATCTATTGCATCTGCTGCTCTAGGTGTCATCTGCTCTACATCGGTGAGACCATTGGTGAAGGGTCTCGACCGGAAACATCGTCTATTGCCTTCGCTCTATAGATGCTGCCTCACCCGCTGAGTTTCTCCTGCATTTGTGTCTACCTTCTGCTGTATCTACATTTTTTTTGTGCAAGAATTATGCCCGATGTGTATTTGATGGATACAATGCTAAGTATTTCAACTGGAACATATTCCATAGGTTGAAGAATTGATACTTGAAGTAATGAATTTTGCAGACTGGTTTTAAATTAATTTCAAATGCGTGTACTATCCTCTGGATTTACTGTTCTAGGAAAGGTAAAAAAGCTTCTCATGATCTATGTTGTGTTATAATGTTTGGAGTAGAAATGGTATTGACACTCTATTCATTTCTCCAACTTAAACATCATCATTTATTTAATCGTTCTTCATAATTCAATTCCCTCTGCATTTATGTGCAGCGATCTATCCTGAGTTCAATTGTACCGCTAATCGATGTTAAAGACTCACTTACTGTTTACTTTCACTGAACAATCTGGCCATAGCTCCAAGATATTGTTGCTCAGGATTGCTCCTTGCACTGGAATTCCTGCTTTCCATGCATTGCCATTTTTGTAAAGGATTTTTTTAATTGTTTAATCTAAATATGAGATTCATATTCATTTTTCTAGTAATGCAGTAATTTATATGTTGTTCTTGGAACATGTTTCTCATCATTTATTAACTCTTCTGTTGAAAGTTGGGATGGATCTACATCAAGCTTAGTTGCACTATTTGGTTATTTCCTGAGCAGCTGTGAATCCAGAAGTGGGGAATGTGAATAAAATTATCTCAATAATCTAAACATTTTTTTTGGTAATGTTACCTAAAATTGGGTCCACACTAATGAATAAACTTACACTACAACAGCCAAAGCAGCAGTTTTTATTTTTTAAACAATGTTTTTCTACTTTTTAATTTTTAAACAATGTTTGAGACAAAAACAGAATTTTTTATGAAATTGCCATTGTTTTTAACGGTATTTCCATTGTTTTCATTCATTTACATACAAATAAAATGGGAGATTAAATGGATTTTAATAGTGTTTTCAATTTTTGTGCATAATGCTGATAAATATTAATTATTTTGATAGGCCACTTGGCCTCTCAAGCCTACTCTGCATTTTATGAGAACGTGGCTGCTCTGAACAGCTGATACGTGCAGGAGATTGATGTTGGTTTATAAATTTTATTTCAGAACTAAAATTGTGAATCTCTCCAAAATATACCTAATCAGCATCACATGCTCTAATTATGATCCATCGGCATTCCGGCGGTGGCCTGGCTTCAGGGCTGCGGTGCTCCAGTGGTATTCCGGTGGCGGCCTGGCTTCAGGGCTGCGGTGCTCCAGCGGCGACCTGGCTTTCAGGGCTGCGGTGCTCCATAGAAACATAGAAACATAGAAAAATAGGTGTAGGAGTAGGCCATTCGGCCCTTCGAGCCTGCACCGCCATTCAATGTGATCATGGCTGATCATCCAACTCGGTATCCCGTACCTGCCTTCTCTCCATACCCCCTGATCCCTTTAGCCACAATTGCCACATCTAACCCCCTCTTAAATATAGCCCATGAACTGGCCTCAACTACCTTCTGACTCACCACTCTCTGTGTAAAGAATGTTTTCCTCATCTCGGTCCTAAAGGAATTCCCCCTTATCCTTAGACTGTAACCCCTTGTTCTGGTCTCCCCCAACATCGGGAACAATCTTCCAGCATCTAGCTTGTCCAACCGCTTAAGAATATTGTAAGTTTCTATAAGATCCCCCCCTCAATCTTCTAAATTGCAGCGAGTACAAGCCGAGTCTATCCAGTCTTTCCTCATACGAAAGTCCTGACATCCCAGGAATCAGTCTGGTGAATCTTCTCTGTACCCCCTCTATGGCAAGAATGTCTTTCCTCAGATTTGGAGACCAAAACTGTACGCAATACTCCAGGTGTGGCCTCACCAAAACCCTGTACAACTGCAGTAGAACCTCCCTGCTCCTATACTCAAATCCTTTCGCTATGAATGCTAACATACCATTTGCTTTCTTCACTGCCTGCTGCACCTGCATGCCTACTTTCAATGACTGGTGTACCATGACACCCAGGTCTTGTTGCATCTCCCCTTTTCCCAATCTGCCACCATTCAGCTAATAGTCCGCCCTCATGTTTTTGCCACCAAAGTGGATAACCTCACATTTATCCACATTATACTGCATCTGCCCATTCACTCAGGCTATCCAAATCAACCTGCAGCCTCCAAACATCCTCCTCACACCTAACTATACCCCCCAGCTTGGTGTCATCTGCAAATTTGGAGATGTTGCATTGAATTCCCTCATCCAAATCATTAATATATATTGTAAATAGCTGCGGTCCCAGCACTGAGCCTTGCGGTACCCCTCCAGCAGTGTTTCGGCGGTGGCGGCTTGGCTGTTGGGGCTGCAGCGTTCCAGCGGCAACCTGGCTTTCGGGGCTGCGGTGCTTCAGCGGCGACCTGGCTTTCGGGGCTGCGGTGCTCCAGCGGTGACCTGGCTTTGGGGCTGCGGTGCTCCAGCGACGTTCCAGCGGCGACCTGGCTTTGGAGCTGCGGTGCTCCAGCGTTCCAGCGGCGGGCCCTGTGGCGGTGTTCCGGCGACAGCGGTGGCGGCAGCCCGGATTCGGAGGCTCGGCCGCGGGCCTGGTGGACGGCAACATCGGAGGCCTGGATCTCCTCAGCGCAGAGGGAGAACAAGGAGGGAAGAAGACAGAAACTCTAAGACTTTTGCCTTCCTCCATAGTGAGGAGGTGCCTGGTGAACTCACTGTGGTGGATGTTAAATATGTGTTTATTGTGTGTTTTGCTTTTATTATATGTTATGACTGCAAGGTAACAAAATTTCGTTCAGACCGAAAGGTCTGAATGACAGTAAAGGATAATCTAATCTAATCATGTTATAGAAAGGTGCAATTGATTGTTCATAATGGCATGAGCTTTTCAAAGTTTTTTTAGACACAGCGGCCAGATAGACATGGAAAATAATGCATTCTCCAGTTAGTTGATTTATATGCAATATGTTTGCATTTAAATTGTATTCAATTTTACAGTTGGATATCTTACAATAATATCTAATATAGTAAAGGAAATTGTGACCTTTTATTCGTTAGTCATTTCAGAACGTAGAAAGCAGGAATAGAAGCAATTTATTCTCATCCCAAGAAGAAGCATTAGTGCCCCCCCCCCTCGGTCATGACTGACCATTGGTGCTGCATCCTAGTTTGCAGGTGATGTGTGGTCGGATGCAAGCCTGGGCGATGTCATATGGAGAAAGGGCTGTTGCCCATGCAGCACGTCCCTACCCCCCTCCACATCACTGATCGATCCAAAGGAACAGCAGGGCCATTACAATTTGGCACCAGCGCCGTCGCAGGAGCTGCCAGAGCAAGGTTGTAGACAATGACGAACTGCCTTAGGGGCTCTGACTCCGGATTTTCTTGAGGTTTACTCCAGGAGCCTTTTCCATGACTGATAGGCAGTGGAGGTTTTAAATCCGAGTTTTCCCTCTCCTAGATGGACTGCCTTCCAGGCTGACGAGCCCCATCTGCCCGAGACTCATGGGGTGGGAGCGTCTACCTTCCCGTGCAGGTCTATAGCACCTGCCCACTGCCCAAGAAGAAGCATTATAACAATAAAAACTTAACAACGTTTATTAATGCTAATATATTTCTTTGAATGTGTGAACACCTATTTAGAAATGATAATGAGAAAATATCTCCAATACGTTAAATCAATCAGCCTTGGTTCCATTATATTTAAACTTTTAAAATAAGGTGAATTACAGGCGCCCATAATTTTTTGCTTCATTTACAATTATCCATTTTGCAGACAGTGCTTCAGAAGATTTCCAGTTCTTGCATTACACAGCAGCATTAACCTCACCCTTAAATGGTTCGTACTGATGAAGTAGGGGGAAGAACGCTGGAAAAAGGAGGTGAGAAATGGGGCAAAGCCTGGCAAAGGATATATCAATGCAAGTGGGTAGGGTGATTGGAAAATGGGTGCAGCGAGTGACAAAGGCTACAGATGAAAAGGAGACGGATAAAGAAAGCGCTGGTGTCAAATGTAAAGCCCATGGGAAGGATATAGATGGAATACATATGGTGGGGTGGTGGGGAAAGATGGGGTATGAAATCGGAGATTAATGTATAAAGGAGGAGAAAGGAGCAGAGTGACAAGGGAGGTGGTGGATGGTGGGAGAAATGTGTGTGCACTGGGTAGGGGAGGGGAATTTTGGGGTGGGTTAGTTGAAATTGGAGAATTCAATTATCCTGCCTTTGGGTTGGAAGCCACCTAAGTGCAACATGATGTATTGTTCTTCCAGAATCTGGCAATGGATGAGGCCGATAAGAGAAAGGTAAGAATGGGAATGGGAAGCAACTGGGAACATCTGCTGGCCTTGGCAGACAGAGCATAAAGTGCCCTCATTATGTTTCGGACAAAGACCCATCATTTATTTATTTGCCTGTGTACTCCACAATTTGAGATTTGTAATAGAGAAAATCATGTGGTGAAAGTGCACGTTGTCTGATTTTATTAAAGGGTCTTTTTATGCATTTTGGTTTCACCATGTAGAAGTTACAGCTGTGTTGACACATCGACCCCCCATTTCAGAGCACCATAATGTTTGGGACACATGGCTTCACAGGTGCTTGAAACTGCTCAGGTGTGTTTAATTGCCTCCTTCATGTAGGTATAAGAGAGCTTATACAGCACCTAGTCTTTCTTCCAGTCTCCCCAATAAAATTGGAAACTTTTATTGCTGTTTATCAATATGAGGACCAAAGTTGTGCCAATGAAAGTCAAATAAGCCATTATGAGACTGAGAAACAATAATAAATCTGTTAGATACATCAGCCAAACTTTAGTCTTGCCAAAATCAAATGTTTGGAACATCATTAAGAAGAAAGCACTGGTGAGCTTACTAATCGCAAAGGGACTGGCAAGCCAAGGAAGACCACAGCTGATGACAGAAGAATTCTCTATAATGAAAAATACCCAAACACCTGTCCAACAAATCAGAAACACTCTACAGGAGTCAGGTGTGAATTTGTCAATGACCACTGTCCGCAGAAGACTTCATAAACAGAAATTCAGAGGCTACACTGCAAGATGCAAACCACTGGTTAGCCACAAAAATAGGATGGCCAGGTTACAGTTTGCCAAGAAGTACTTAAATGAGCAACCACAGTTCTGGAAAAAGGTCTTGTGGACAGATGAGACAAAAATTAACCTATCAGAGTGATGGCAAGAGCAAAGTATGGAGGAGAGAAGGAACTGCCGAAGATCGAAAGCATACCACCTCATCTGTAAAACACGGTGGTGGGGATGTTATGGCCTGGGTATGTATGACTGCTGTAGGTACTGGCTCAGTTATCTTCATTGATGATACAACTGCTGATGGTAGTAACATAATGAATTCTGAAGTGTATAGACACATCCCATATTATGTATGCAGATGAACTTGTCTTATTTAGTCCATCTAGCGTTGGTCTCCAGCAGCTCCTTACTATATGTTTTGTGTATGATATGGAACATGATATCAAATATAATGCTGGTAAGAGTGCTGTTATGATTTGTAGAACCAAAGGGGATACATGTCTAAATGTTCCTGATTTTAAATTGTCTGACAATAACCTTAATGTCTGTAATAAGGTAAAATATTTTGGACATTTTATTACAGAACAAATGACAGATGATGAGGATATTTATAGGCAACGTCGTATGCTGTATGTACAAGCGAATATTCTCTTACGCAAGTTTGGTGCATGTGCAGATGTGGAGAAGATGTCTCTTCAGAGCATATTGTACACTACTCTATACTGCATACCTATGGTCAAACTACAGAAAAACAAGTTTACAGAGACTTAAGGTAGCGTATAATGATGCCATGAGAATACTATTAAAGAAACCTAGATGGTGTAGTGCAAGTGAAATGTTTGTGGCTGGAGGAGTCAGTACTTTACAAGCTATCCTAAGAAATCATATGTATACATTTATTTGCAGGATTAATGACTCTGAAAATGAAATTATCTTGGTCGTATCAAACATAAGGTTTAGCACTGCACGCCACCAATCCCAGCTTTGGAGACATTGGTATAGTTGTCACGTTGTATGACAATTATCTTTCTTTTTATTCTGGATTTTAAACCATGTATTGTCTTTTTGTATATAATTTATGTTGCTCTTATAAGTAATTTACAAAGCTTTAATATGTATTTTATGGTGTTTATATATGCAATGTATTTATGTAATGTCGTCTTTTATCTGGACCTTGAGTCTGAAATATAAGTTTAATAATAATAATCACCCGATCTGAACCCAATTGAGCATGCCTTTTATATGCTGAAGAGAAAACTGAAGGGGACTAGCCCCCAAAACAAGCATAAGCTAAAGATGGCTGCAATACAGGCCTGGCAGAGCATCACCAGAGAAAACACCCAGCAACTGGTGATGTCCATGAATCGTAGATTTCAAGCAGTCATTGCGTGCAAAGGATATGCTGTGGCGGCACCTGGTGGCAACCCAAGGACACAATGAACCATCAGCTCTAGAGGGCGGCGTCTTGGTGTGGGAGGCGCTAGTCACGGGGTCGGTACCTGAGTCGGTATTTAAGGCCGGGCAATGCCCATGTCCGGAGAGGAGTAGGGAGCTGTATTGGAGAGAATAAACACGTCTAGTGCACACAACTCGTGTCCGACTAGTTTTTGGCTGAACTCGTGCTAGTCCCCGCCACAATGCAACAAAATACTAAACATGACTACTTTCATTTACATGTCAATGCTATGTCCCAAACACTATGGTGCCCTGAAATGGGGGGACTATGTCTAAACACTACTGTATTTCTACATGGTGAAACTAAAATGTATAAAAATGGCCTTTATTAAAATCTGTTTAAGAAAAAACTGCAAATGCTGGAAAAATCGAAGGTAGACAAAAATGCTGGAGAAACTCAGCGGGTGAGGCAGCATCTATGGAACGAAGGAATAGGTGACGTTTCGGGTCGAGACCCTTCTTCAGTCTGTAGAAGGGTCTCGACCCGAAACTTCACCTATTCCTTCGCTCCATAGATGCTGCCTCTCCTGCTGAGTCTCCAGCATTTTTTGTCTACCTTTTATTAAAATCTGACAATGTGCACTTTAACCACATGTGATTTTTTTCTATTACAAATCTCAAATTTTGGATTATCGAGGCAAATAAACAAATGATGGGTCTTTGTCTGAAACATTATGCAGGGCACTGTAAGTGTTTGGAGAAACGGCCACCTAATCTACATTTTATCTCACTGTGTAAAAGAGGCCACATTGGGAGCACCAAATGCAACAGGTGAGGTTAGCACATAAACCCCTGTCTAATTACTTTGGCTCTAATTGTTGCCCCCAATTTCCTTTTTTTTTTAAATAATGCACCACTTTGCTGCTCTTGAAGTTAATCTATTTTAACTCAATTTAATTTTCATGCCCTGTCTAAATCTCTCTTTTCAATTCCTTTGTTTGTTCTCGTGACTATTTAATAATATTTCTGAATTTGAAATGATTGTATCCTCCCAAAAGCCAAGATCAAACCAACCAATAGTGACACAGTGCAATGAATAAAGGGGGAAGCAAACTGAAATTACTGCTCCAGCATGGAGCAATAAGTCCATTCCAGTGGGAAGGTTTTTTTGGCCTTCTGAGACCACACAAAACATGTTGCCTGTTTCCTATCTAGCTATAACTTGAGCTAATTGTTCAGTCTCCAGCTATAGTACGACTAAGTCATACACCTGCTCTTGACCACAATGATCTGCAAGATACCTTTGGTGTGGGATTTAACAATGGTAAAGACATGGAGGGTCACATTTCATCTGATGGAGGTGGTCATTGGCTGACACTTGTGTGGGATGAAAATTCCTGCCAAAGATTGAATGCAACATATACTGCAAAATTCAACTCTCCCTAGAAATTATTATTAGCTTGGTAGAGTATGTGTTAGGTTTTATGTGGTCTTTTGTCTGCAGGGCAATTTGGGTTGTGGAAACAGGCTGATGCATTTACTAAGACATCGCAAATAGAGCTTGACAATGCAATCAATGTGTTCATATTGGACCTGATAATAGTTGTTCCTCGGGTACTACTCCGTAGTGGTGCATAGGAGCTGAGAAGATTTGTTTCCAATAACTACTACCATCTCTCTTTGAACCAGGTACCATTCTAGCTATTGTAAATTGTCTTCCTCAGTCATATTGACTTCACCTTTATCAGTGCCTCTTGCTACCATACTTGATGTTCAAGGATAAGACTAAAGATAGAACTGAAATTGAGGTTATATGAATTGCAAATGAGTATTGGTGACAGGATATTGGTGTCATTTAGAAACATAGAAATTAGGTGCAGGAGTAGGCCATTCGGCCCTTCGAGCCTGCACCGCCATTCAATATGATGATGGCTGATCACCCAACTCAGTATCCCGTACATGCCTTCTCTCCATACCCTCTGATCCCCTTAGCCACAAGGACCACATCTAACTCCCTCTTAAATATAGCCAATGAACTGGCCTCAACTACCCTCTGTGGCAGAGAGTTCCAGAGAACCACCATTCTCTGTGTGAAAAAAGTCCTTCTCATCTCGGTCCTAAAGGATTTCCCCCTTATCCTTAAGCTGTGACCCCTTGTCATGGACCTCCCCAACATCTGGAACAATCTTCCTGCATCTAGCCTGTCCAACCCCTAAAGAATTTTGTAAGTTTCTATAAGATCCCCTCTCAATCTCCTAAATTCTAGAGAGTATAAACCGAGTCTATCCAGTCTTTCTTCATAAGACAGTCCTGACATCCCAGGAATCAATCTGGTGAACCTTCTCTGCACTCACTCTATGGCAATAATGTTCTTCCTCAGATTTGGAGACTAGAACTATACGCAATACTCCAGGTGTGGTCTCACCAAGACCTTATACAACTGAAGTAGAACCTCCCTGCTCCTATACTCAAATTCATTTGATATAAAAGCTAACATACCATTCGCTTTCTTCACTGCCTGCTGCACCTGCATGCCTACTTTCAATAACTGGTGTACCATGACACCCAGGTCGCGCTGCATCTCCCCTTTTCCTAATCGGCCACCATTTAGATAATAGTCTGCTTTCCTATTTTTGCCACCAAAGTGGATAACCTCACATTTATCCACATGATACTGCATCTGACAAACATTTACCCACTCACCCAGCTTATCCAAGTCACCTTGCAGTCTCCTAGCATCCTCCTCACAGCTAACACTGCCCCCCAGATTAGTGTCATCCGCAAATTTGGAGATATTGCCTTCAATTCCCTCATCCAGATCATTAATCTATATTGTAAATAGCTGGGGTCCCAGTACTGAGCCTTGCAGTACCCCACTAGTCACTGCCTGCCATTGTGAAAATGACCCATTACTCCTACTCTTTGCAATTTGAATTTGTGTTGAAGGTTTCTTCCATCACTGATGTGGATGCTGTTGATGATGATGTTTTGGATGTCTTAGCCGCAGATATGACAAATTCAGGAGATTTGATATTGGCACTACAGCCCTGTGTCAGGAATTCAGTAGACTGTGTTCAGTAGTGATTTTGGTGCGGCAATATCCTGGCCAACTTCAGCTACAATGATTGATTTATTTGAAGGGATGAAAAGTCTGTGGATTAGTATTATGCCATATTTTTCTTGCAATGCTACTGTTGTGCTCCAGAGGCCAGTGATTAATGGATCACTTTGCAAGAAGCAGGCAAATTTGCCATTTTTCATTGTGTTATCTAATTGCCCTGAGTGGAACTGTCTACAGGAAAATAATTTAGATTGCTGAAACGTCCAAATAAGCGATTAAAAGTCCCTTGTTGTATTATTCAATGATACCAGCTGTTGGCCAATGCTTAATTCGCAACAGCAGATGGCAGTGTTGAATACCAACAAAGAAAGGAGTTTAAAATCAGTAGCCCCGAACATGGGTGTGTCGGTCGCACTGCAGGATTCTCTTTGCACGTTAGCAACAATGTGTGCAGTGTGTCGGTTCTTGCTGCCTGCCCTTTTCAATGTTTAGTTTAAAGATACAGCGCGGAAACAAGCTCTTCGGCCCACCGACCAGCGATCCCCGCACATTAACACAAGCCTACACACACTAGAGACAATTTACACTTGCACCAAATATACAAACCCAAGCCGATTAACCTTTGGAGTGTGGGAGGAAACCGAAAGAGAAAACTCACGCAGGTCACCAAACTCGGTACAGATGGCATCCGTAGTCAGGATTGAACCCGGGTCTCTGGCACTGCACGCGCTGTAAAGCAGCAACTCAACCGCTGCACCACCGTGAGTTCCCGGCGGGGAAAACTGAGCCACTGATTAGGCTGGAAGTCCTTATTGTGAGGGATAGTCGCAGTCAAAGCTAAAGAGCAAGTGCTGGCAGGTAAAGCTCAGGAACACTGAAGAGTGACAAGTCAGGGGACAAAGTGGATTCTAAGTTTTTCCAACAATGCACTGGAGGGCAAGAAGGGGAATAGTGCAAAGAAGAATGGCTGTTTAATAATTGAAGTTGACACACACTCAGAAGGCTGTGAGAGTTGTCTAGGTTGCTGCCTCCCTTCCTCTCCTGCCTTTTCCACAGAGCTCACACAGCTGGAGGCAAGTAACTATTCTGCAGGCATATCTTGATATCCATTCTGCTGAGCTCACTTGCACTAAAATCATTGTGCAATAAAAGGATACAGCCGGAATAGAGTCCACTGGCAAACCATTTTTAACATTAATTGCACCTCAACCCCTTTTACTTCCTCCATTGAACCTTTACCTCATAATGTATTGTAACTATATTTTGTGGCTAGTCCTGGATAGGTGACTGAATTTTTTCATCCAACAGTGCCCTCCATAATGTTTGAGACAAAGATCCATTATTTTTTTTATTTGCCTCTGTACTCCACAATTTGAGATTTGTGATAGAAAAAATTACATGGAGTTAAAGTGTACATTGTCAGATTTTAATAAAGGCGATTTTTATACATTTTGGTTTCACCATGAAGAAATCACAGCAGTGTTTATACATAGTTCCCTCCCATTTCAGGGCACCATAATGTTTGGGACACAGCAATGTCATGTAAATGAAAGTAGTCATGTTTTGCAATTTGTTGCATATCCTTTGCATGCAATGACTGCTTGAAGTCTGCGATTCATGGACATCACCAGTTGCTGGGTGCCTTCTCAGGTGATGCTCTGCCAGGCCTTTATTGCAGCCATCTTTAGCTTATGCTTGTTTCGGGGGCTAATCCCCTTCAGTTTTCTCTTCAGCATATAAAAGGCATGCTCAATTGGGTTCAGATCGGGGATTGACTTGGCCGCTCAAGAATTTACCATTTTTTAGCTTTGAAAAACTCCTTTGTTGCTTTAGCAGTATGTAGCAGGGATCATTATCTTGCTGTAGAATGAACCAATGAGTTTTGAGGCATTTGTTTGAACTTGAGCAGATAGGATGTATCTATACACTTTAGTATTCATTATGCTACTACCATCAGCAGTTGTATCATCAATGAAGATAAGTGAGCCAGTACCTTCAGAAGTCATACATGCCCAGGCCATAACACTCCCACCACTGTGTTTCACAGATGAGGGGGTATGCTTTGGATCCTGGGCAGTTCCATATCTCCTCCATACTTTGCTCTTGCCATCACTCTGATACGTTAATTTTTGTCTCATCTGTCCACAAGACCTTTTTCCAGAACTGTGGTTGCTCGTTTAAGTACTTCTTGGAAAACTGTAACCTGGCCATCCTAATTTTGTGGCAAACCATTGGTTTGCATCTTGCAGTGTATCCTCTGTATTTCTGTTCATGTAGTCTTTTGCGGCCAATGGTCATTGACAAATCCACACCCGACTCCTGAAGAGTGTTTCTAACCGGTTGGAGAGGCGTTTGGGATTTTTCTTTATTATAGAGAGAATTCTTCTGTCATCAGCTGTGGAGGTCTTCCTCCACAACTGTATTGCGTACAGTTTTGGTCTCCAAATCTGAGGAAAGACATTCTTGCCATAGAGGGAGTACAGAGAAGGTTCACCAGACTGATTCCTGGGATGTCAGGACTTCCATATGAAGAAAGACTGGATAGACTTGGCTTGTACTTGCTAGAATTTAGAAGATTGAGGGGGGTTCTTATAGAAACGTACAAAATTCTTAAGGGGTTGGACAGGCTAGATGCAGGAAGATTGTTCCCGATGTTGGGGAAGTCCAGAATAATGGGCACAGTTTAAGGATAAGGGGGAAATCTTTTAGGACCGAGATGAGAAAAACATTTTTCACACAGAGAGTGGTGAGTCTCTGGAATTCTCTGCCACAGAGGGTAGTTGAGGCCAGTTCATTGGCAATATTTAAGAGGGAGTTAGATGTGGGCCTTGTGGCTAGAGGGATCAGGGGGTAATGGAGAGAACGCTGGTACAGGATACTGAGTTGGATGACCAGCCATGATCATATTGACTGGCAGTGCAGGCTCGAAGGGCCGAATGACCTACTCCTGCACCCATTTTCTATGTTTCTTTGGCTTGCCAGTCCCTTTGCGATTATTCAGCTCACCAGTGCTCTTTCTTCTTAATGATGTTCCAACCAGTTGATTTTGGTAAGCCTGAGGTTTGGCTGATGTCTCTAACAGATTTATTCTTGTTTCTCAGTCTCATAATGGCTTCTTTGACTTTCATTGGCACAACTTTGGTCCTCATGTTGATAAACAGCAATAAAAGTTTCCACAGGTGATGGGAAGACTGGAAGAAAGACTAGGTGGTGAGAGCTCTCTTATACCTGCATTAAAGATGCAATTAAACACACCTGAGCAATTACAAACACCTGTGAAGCCATGTGTCCCAAACATTATGGCGCCCTGAAATGGGGGGACCGTGTAAACACAGCTGTAATTTCTACATGGTGAAACCAAAATGCATAAAAATACCCTTTAATAAAATCAGACAATGTGCACTTTAACCACATGTGATTTTCTATTACAAATCTCAAATTGTGGAATACAGAGGCAAATAAATAAATGATGGGTCTTTGTCCTAAACATTACGGAGGGCAATGTAGGTACACTTTCCTATAAATGAACAATTCAATACTGTGTTAAGATGCAAAATCAGTAGCTTACTGCCAAAAAGGAATGTGACTTTAAAATTCTGTTGTCTCATGCCATGGTTACTCACGGTTCAGATCATGTTCTACGTGATTTGCATCGGTTCTCCAAATTGGCTCTTTGGCTTCTTCCAAGAAAACATCTCCCTCTTGCCAATGATGCTAGAAATAATGCTCTGTAATGCTGCTCTTTGCTTGGTTCATGCCCTTTCCCCTTTATTTCTTAGTGGCATTTGAAATCTGTAAAAAAATAACTGCAAGGCCATCATTATATTTGTGTCAGGCTAAAGTCAGACTTTCCTGACTGGCATCCATCTTCATGGAATTTTGAAACCTACAAGTTAAATCAAATGTGCAGCTGTTTGCATCAACTGTAGCACAGTTGGTAGGGCTGCTGCCTCACAACGTCAGAGACCCAGGTTCAATCCTGACCCTGGGTGCTGACTGTGTGGAGTTTGCACATTCTCCCTGTGACCACTGGGTTTCTTCCAGGTGCTCTGGTTTCCTCCCATGTCCCAAAGACGTGCCAGATTGTAGGTTCATTCGCCTCTAAAATGAACCCTAATGGCTAGAGAGAAGATGCGAAAGTGGGATAATATAGAACTAGTGTGAACAGGTGATTGATAGTTAACAAGGATCCTGTGGCCCAATCAATTAATGAACAGCTTAGCCTGGACTCTTTTGTGCTTTAAACAACATAAGCCTGTCTCTCATTTTCAATTTAAAAACTGCAAAGTTGCAGTACCTTGACATGTCTTTTAACACAATTATGTAGTCATGCGTTATTTCTCCAATTTTCTAATTGCATGTGTCAAATTTATAGCTCTCGGCTTTCTCAAACAGCTAAAGTACTGTTCCAGCATTTTAGCGGCATAACCTTTGCTTTTTTGGTAATCAACAATACCCCAAAACACACACCAAGCTGCCAACTGTTTGCGAATAGTAAGATTAAACGAGAACTTACCAGTTTAAAGTTTGATCCTTATTTTATTGGGGGTTACGATGAGGGATTACGTGAAGAAGCCCCGCCAGCGCGCATGTTTGTCATACTTCAAAGCAGCGGCGTGAAAACACAGAAACGCAATAGCCGAAGTAACATAGTAAGGCTTTTAGAAGACTAGAACTACCAGATGATCTTTTAGATTATGAGGGTGGGAGCCGAGGGCACGTAATCCCTCATCGTAACTCCTCATAAAATAAGGATCAAACTTCAAACTGGTAAGTTCTCGTTTAATCTTACTATTTTACTTCGGAGTCACGTGAGTGGCTACGTGGAGATTTCTAACCTCTGTGATTTCATGCCGTAGATACAGTTCCATACGACACACTGCCTTGGTTGACACAGGATAACCAAATAATGTATCAAACATTGTTTAATTTATACAATAAATGTCTTAAACAATAAAATTTTACACAACAGTAATAACCCCTCTTTTGCAGGGGAAATTGCAAAGGAGAACTCAAACAGAACCCAAAACAGCTTGCTCAATCTTTGCATTGCGATGAAAGGTTTGTCATAAACCCTAAAAGGTTCCTTAACTGGGCCATCCTGCGGTGAGGATTTAGTCTAATGACACGTCCTGCGCCTTTGCTGCGTACGTTGATGCCGTCCTGGTGGAGTGATTTAAACACATCAGTGTCTACTCCAGCAAAATGCAAACCTGTTTCAGTGATCTAGCAATAGCTTGTACTGACACCTTTGTATGAGGTTTTATGTGGCCGATGACCATCGCTGTTTCAGAGCGTCTGAGACTCTTGATGACCTTGATATTATTAGCTCAGATGCGTAATTACATATAGTCTTAGATCAATGGGTATAAGCTTATTTTGGGCCCAGCCATCCCTGACCTGCTCTGTTTGATTAGATCATATGCATAAAACACAATATAATCTACAGAAGAATACATGCTGTCCAGTCATAACTTTTGCAATATTTGGACCCATAATGCTGCCACTAGCACCATGAACATGATCACTTTGAGCGTTAACTTCCGGAAAGGCAGAGATGTAATTGGAGCCCATTGCCAAAGCAGTGTGAGAACTATGCTCACAACCCAGATTTCTGAATATGTACGGCTGGGAGGGTTTTGTTAAAATACCTCCTATGAATCGGGCCACCAATAGATGAGATCCGACAGAGTGTTTTCCGGACCCTTGCCCTAAGTGGGAGGACAAAGTACTTCTAGCACTATAAATGGAACTATAGCTTCACTGCTCGTCAAAATGCAATGTAGCCAGGAACTTATGCCTGCAACTTATGTTAAGATATATTTAACTGTAAACAGGACATCTCCCAGTTCTTAATATGAGATGCATATTGTTTTTTAGTATTATCTCTCCAGACCATCGTAATCACATCGACGGTTCTACGCAATAGTCTGAGTCCCTGGAACAGTCTGGTCAGAAGATAAAAATCAATAAATTAATATGCTCATGTAAAAGGGAACTTTCCTCCTGTCCCAGTGCGAACCAACAAGTTACTGTAATTGGGATGATCATAAATGCTGTGTCATCCATCTCAAACCAACGGGACTATGCTGTGTGGACCAGTTTAGAACCCACTACCTAAGTGTAGTCATACTCTATTTTGGTGAGACCTTGATTGAATGAGGAAGATATGGGGAAAGCGTAAGAACGTACATCCCCAATGTAGCGAGAATGTATCCTCCGCTACTGCCCCTAGATTTGGTTCCCATGCCGAATACAGGTACTGGTAATTTAACCCAGATGCAACAGATCTATGTCTGGCAATCCATACCGGCTAACAATTCGTAAACTTTTGGATTCTTAATTTATTTTTTGTTTGTCATGGAATTTACATGAGCTGGTGTCTGCAACTTTCGCATTATCTCTACCTGATAGGTAGATATCTGAGACCCAGATGTTCCTTGTAATGCACCAGTGCCAGATGAGGCTAGGCAGATTGTTACAGAATAATGACCTCATTCTACCCATGTGATTGATATGGGTACCAGCTGTGGTATTATCAATTGGAAGCTGCACATGCAAATCATGCATTGTTGAGCAGAATTCTTTAGGTGATAGAATGCACCCAGCAATTCTACACAGTTTACCTCAGCCTCTGCAGGGTTAATGCTTCTTTCACATTTTATCTGCCATCTCAGCTAGACTTGATATCAGTGGCTCCTCATCCTGAAGCTCACATCAGTTTGGAGACTAAAGGTTATTGAGTCAGAATGTCTCTAGTACATCGCGAGACATTAGTTACAGTTTTGGCCATAGGCAAAGTACTGCCATGTTAATTAACCAATGATGACCTCAAATAGCCGATCATTCTAAATGGTACTAATCTAAGTTTAATTAGATGGGTGAGGACCTAACCTCTCAACAGGTGTTTGGTAGCTGAATATTTATCTTTCTGATCTATGGCTGCCATATAACACCCTTTTTTATCCCAGTTACAATACTGACCTTTTTATTTAAACCTTTTATACTGGCCCTTAAGGGTTAAGTATGTTCCGGCCCAGAATGACTCGACACCCACCATCGTCCTTTTGGCTGGGGAATTGGACACAATTGTTAAGGCTGATATGCATCATCCACCTGTAGAGTTAGTGGTATTGAACCCCAATACCCAACTATGTGTATTTTGTACGGGTGGATGTACTTCCGAGATACCTATTTGAGATCCCCGGATACAGTCCAATATTCACTTACTGTTTCTTAATCTGAAAGGATATGGTTTTTGAGGTGGCATCCTGGCCTCAGTTTTAGTCTCATCGTCCAGGTGTTCCCCTGGGTACTAGAGGATCTGATTCAAGGCTGTGACTGTGGGTTGAGCTTAGGCTGGACATTTATTCATAAATATTAAACTAACAAATGGGCATTACACAGCAGGGTCCTTATCCTGCTGTGTTTAGATAGTGGCCTTGCCATTTGTCCAAACACCATAATTCTTGCTTCAACCAGATTTTTAGTACTTTTGCAGCCTTAATTCATACGCCCTCATGATGCGCTCCTTTAGAGCGATGCACAGTAAACAGGTGTTTGATATGTGAATTTCTTCCATTAAGAAGTCCTGGAACTGGTGAGGGCCATTAATTTGCTGGCCAGATTGTCATCCCTGACTTCACCGGCATGGTAAATTGCTAACCACGTCCGACACACCTGGAGCGTGGCTCTTGTGCTTTGTTGTATGCACATAAGCAGTGACACCAATTTCAGGGTCAGCATTCTACTGCCCTGGCTCTCCCGGCTGATGCTCACGGGAGGTCACACACAGCCCTAAACGAGTGCTGGTGTGATGGGTCCCCAAACTTAAGGGTCAGCATCCTACTGCCCTGGCTCTCCCGGCTGATGCTCACAGGTCACACACAGCCCTAACAAGGTGCTGCTGTGCTGGGTCCCCATGTCGTGGCTCTCCCGGCTGATGCTCACGGGAGGTCACCACTTCATACTGCCCTGCTCCTGTTTACAGGAGGTCATACACATAGCCCTGTCAACATTAGGCCGATTAGGAAAAGGATAGATGCAGCGCGACCTGCGTGTCATGGTACACCAGTCATTGAAAATAGGCATGTAGGTGCAGCAGGCAGTGAAGAAAGCGAATGGTATGTTAACTTTTATAGCAAAAGGATTTGAGTATAGGAGCAGGGAGGTTCTACTTCAGTTGTATAGGGTCTTGGTGAGACCACACCTGGAGTATTGCGTACAGTTCTGGTCTCCAAATCTGAGGAAGGACATTATTGCCATAGAGGGAGTGCAGAGAAGGTTCACCAGATTGATTCCTGGGATGTCAGGACTTTCTTATGAAGAAAGACTGGATGGACTTGGTTTATACTCTCTAGAATTTAGGAGATTGAGAGGGGATCTTATAGAAACTTACAAAATTCTTAAGGGGTTGGACAGACTAGATGCAGGAAGATTGTTTTTCCGATGTTGGGGAGGTCCAGGACAAGGGATCACAGCTTAAGGATAAGGGTGAAATCCTTTAGGACCGAGATGAGAACGACTTTTTTCACACTGAGAGTGGTGGGTCTCTGGAACTCTCTGCCACAGAGGGCAGTTGAGGCCAGTTCATTGGCTATATTTAAGAGGGAGTTAGATGTGGCCCTTGTGGCTAAGGGGATCAGAGGGTATGGAGAGAAGGCAGGTACGGGATACTGAGTTGGATGATCAGCTATGATCATATTGAATGGCGGTGCAGGCTCGAAGGGCCAAATGGCCTACTCCTGCACCTAATTTCGATGTTTCTAACAGGTGCTTGTGGCGCGGCTCTCCTGTAGGCCTGCGCTGTGAAAGGTTTGGTGTCAGCAACCCATTGACCCGAACTGGTCTGCCCTTTACCACAGGGAGACCTTGAGCAGCCCTCTCCTAGGCGCTGCTGGCACGGCTCTCCCGTAGGTCAGCATTTTCACACATGAAGCAGCCCTATCCCAGGCGCTGCTAGCGCGGCTCTCCGTAGGCCAGCAGCGAGACCTCGAGCAACCCTGTCCCAGTCGTTGCCAGCGCTGCCTCTCGTAGAGGCCGGTGCTTTTTTACATGAAGCAGCCCTGTTCTAGGCGCTGCTGGCCATAACTGGCTTAGGCATGAAGCAGCCCATAACTGGCTTAGGCATCGGACCTCCGATAAATCTGGCAGGAAACTTCTGTAAAGAGAGGCTCCTGCTCGAACAGACAATGCTGGTAAGTAAAAACACTTACCTTCTAGGTTGAAACTTACCGCCGGCAGGAGTATTGCCCCACCAGTCCGGTGCTTGCCAATGCGTCTGACGTAATGACAAGCATGCGCTCTGGCGGGGCTTCTTCATGTAGTCACTCACGTGACTCCAAAGTAAAATCTAGCATTTGATGATGGTGAAATATCAGCCTCTGTCTCTTTAAGTGGCACATCTTTTGAATGTGTTAATTAATAATATCCAAACACATCAAGAAGCCAAAGTTTTAGAATCTAGTATTTGAAGATGGTGAAATTTGACTGCACCTACATAAGTAATTCCTCAACATTGTAGAAGGTAGTAGAGAGAAAAA
Organism: Raja brachyura; assembly: GCA_963514005.1. The sequence goes on along the minus strand of OY740783.1, from coordinate 69,502,917 downwards.
AAATGGTAGTTTTGTAAATACACTTCTGATGTTAAGCTTTTGTTTTGGAAATTTCTAGCAGCCCCTTTCTAATTTTAGTTCCAAATAAACATAACGCACAGGTTTACCAAACAAAACTACAATCTTTTGAATGACATTGTCTGCATGACCTTCACATTCTCTGACCACACACACACAGACTGCAGGTTGCAGATATGAAGTGCAACTTGTTAAGTAGGAGTTCATTTTCAGTCATTCTGACATGGTTGTTAATGCACAAAGTGTGTTATGCATGTAGCTAGTTCAGCCACATTAATGCTTTAGACTTACAGTGCAGAAACAGGCCCTTAGAGATACAGTGCAGAAACAGGCCCTTCAGCTCACTGAGTCCGTGCTGACCAGCGATCACCCTGTACACTAGCATTATCCTGCACACTAGAGACATTTGCAATTTTTACAAACCTGTACGTCTTTGGAGTGTGGGAGAAAACCAGACCATGTGGTCACAGGGAAAATGCATAAACTCTATACAGTTTCTTAAAAATATGGAAGACCCTTCAATGCCAAAGTTTGTATCCAACTAAAGACAAGCTTGACCTCTGAAAGGTGTCCTATAGAAACACACCTATTACCAAAAAGGATAAGCAACAATGGCTTAGTATTTGCTTTTGCATGATCTTTGTGTGTTCTCTTCAATGAAATGAAGCAGTGAATTTTGAGAAAGGATAGACAGATATATTTTCAATCCAATGCCTTCAGGTGTGCCAGAGTAGCAAAACAAGGTGACACATGTTCAAGTTTACAAAGAGCCTACAGAACAAAAGGCCAGGAAGTATTTATTTGCAGAGAGGGTATTCAACATGCGGAACAAGTCACCAAAGGAGGTGACCACAAAACACTGGATATATTTCTTAAATATTGGCACTGAAAACATTGGAAATACCTCAAATGTTGGACATTGATTTGCAGAGCAGTTAGCATCTCAGATTTCTGACCTTTCAATAGAACGCATAAAGCTAGATATGTAACCGCATCTAAGTGAGCTTGGAGGCAAGGGAAAGTGGAGTCAGGAGCAAAGTTCAACGGGAAATTTAAGCTACAGTACCAGAGGGTAGTAATTGAATGACAAACTAAAAATGAGACCAGCAGAGCTTAAAGTGGAGTTAAATGCATGGATATCTGACAGGTGCCAGTAAACCGAAGAAGCCAGTTAACCCAGTGTTTGCCCAGATGTTTGCTAAGCACTGTTGTAATTAAGGGAAAGTAATAGTTAAGACCCTTAACAGCATTGATGTGCAGAGGGATTTTGGGGTCCAAGTGGCAACACAAATAGATGGAGTGGAAAAGAAGGCATATAGTATGCTTGCCTTTGGAACAAGAGTATAAGAGTCAGGAAGTTGTGATGCAGCTTTTGAGGACATTGATTAGGCTGCATTTGAGGTATTGTGTGCAGTTCTGGTTTCTCCGTTGCATGTATGCATCTAGGATGCATCACAGCATGGTGTGGGAACAGCTCCATCTAAGACTGCAAGATATTGCAGAGAATTGTGGATGCAGCTAAGACCTTCACACAAACCAACCTCCATTCCATTGACTCCATCTAAACTTCACGCTGCCTCGGCATGGCCAGCAACATAGTCAAGGATGGGTGTCACCCCTGTCACTCCCTCTTCTCTCCTCTCCCATCCACCAAAAGGTGCAGGTGTGAAAATACACACCACCTGATTCAGAGACCGTTTCTTCCCAGCTGTTATCAGGCAACTGCACCCTCCTATCAAAACTAGAGAGTGGTCCTGAGCTACAATCTACCTCATTGAGGACCCTCAGACTATCTTTAATCGGACTTTATAGGACTTTATCTTGCACTAAACATTATTCCCGTTATCATGTATCTGTACACAGGGCTAGACCACTACCACACCTGGGTCAGTCGGACCATATGTCCCTGCTTTTAATTCCTGCATATGCCCCCCCTCAGGAAAACCGCTCCTCCCATCACAAAGACCATCACAACTTGGCCTGATGGTGCATCTCAGCAGCTGCAGGACTGCCTCGACAGGACCAACTGGGATGTGTTTGAACACCGGGACCTGGAGTTGTTCACAGACAGTGTACTGTGTTACATTAAAAATTGCATGGACACGGTCACAGTAGACAAACAAATCCGGGTCTACCCCAACCAGAAGCCCTGGATGACCCGAGAGGTCCAGCGGCTGTTAAAAGAGAGGAACACTGCTTTTAGGTCTGGCGATAGGGCTTTATATAGCACGGCCTGAGCTAACCTGAAGAGAGGCATCAGAGAGGCCAAGTCAGACTACAGGAGGAGGATAGAGGACCACCTGGACAGTAACAACAGCAGGCAGGTGTGGCAGGGGATCCAGTATCTCACCAATTACAAGACAAGCCTTGGGGCTGCTGAGGGTGACGCCTTGTTGGCAGAGGAGCTGAACCTCTTCTTTGCTCGCTTTGAAGTGGAGCCACCCGAGACAGCCACAACACACCATATGGTCCACAGCAGCCTAACCCTCACGATAGAGGAGCATGAGGTGAGGCGCACGCTGTGGGCCATCAATCCAAGGAAGGCTACTGGACGCGATGGCGTCTCTGGACACCTGCTGAAGGACTGCGCAGACCAGCTGGCTGGAGTCTTCACGAGGATTTTTAACCAGTCTCTGGCCCAGTCCACTGTCCCACCCTGTCTGGTCCGCAACCATAGTCCCCTTGTCCAAAAAAACCCACATTTCCAGCCTCAACGACTACTGGCCAGTCGCACTCACACCAGTGGTGATGAAGTGCTTTGAAAAACTGATCAGGGGTCATATCACATCACTCCTGCCCCGAAGCTTTGACCCCCACCAGTTTGCGTACAGAGCGAATAGATCTACAGAGGACGCTGTAGCCACAGCTCTCCATGCTGCACTGTCCCACCTGGAGCAGCGGGGAAGCTATGTGCGAATGCTCTTTGTGGACTACACCTCTGCTTTTAATACTATCCTTCCCCACAAACTGGTGGACAAACTGGGGGACCTGGGACTTCCACAATCCACCTGCATGTGGAAAAATAGCTTCCTGTCGGGCCGCAGCCAGAGAGTCAGAATGGGCCAGCACACATCCACGGCCCTCAGCCTCAGTACCGACTCTCCACAGGGCTGCATGCTGAGCCCCCTGCTCTACACCATGTACACACATGACTGCACCTCCGCCCACCACAGCAACACCATTGTCAAATTTGCGGATGACACTACATTGGTGGAGCTCATCTCCGGGGGGGACGAGTACGCCTATCGGGATGAGGTGGAGCACCTGACAGTGTGGTGTGGAGAAAATAACCTGCTCCTGAACACCTTAAAGACCAAGGAGATAATAATAGACTTCAGGAAGAACAAAACAGAACAGAGGGGACTGTGTGGAGAGGGTGGCGGATTTCCGCTTCCTGGGAATCCATATTGAGGAGGACCTGACGTGGAGCGTGAACACCTCTGCGCTGCTGAAAAAGGTCCTGCAGAGACTGCACTTCCTGAGGGTGCTCAGGAAGAATAACATCACACAGAGACTGCTGCTGTCCTTTTATCGGTGCTCCATTGGGAGCATCCTAACACACTGTGTATGCTTTTGGTACACCAGCTGCACAGCGGCTCAGAGGAAAGCGCTCCAGAGGGCCATTGACAACGCCCAGAGGATTGTTGGCTGCCCTCTCCTTACCTTGGAGGACTTACACAGTTCCCGCTGCATCAAAAAATCCCAGAATATTATAAAGGACATTTCCCACCCCGGACACTCCCTGTTTGAACTGTTGCCGTCAGGCAGACGGTACAGATCTACAAGGACAAGGACAAACAGACTTAAAAACAGTTTTTACCCCACTGCTATAAAGGCACTAAATGTAGCCGCCAAGGAACGCGGGGACTAAGGGACTGTGGTTGGTACACTGTGAAATCGACAGAAGGATGTAGGGTTGGGTGTTTATGCATGCTATTTTCATATTTCTTATTTATTTTAGTTGTTTATCTTTTTTAATATTTTACCTTGTATGTATCGTTAGCTTTTATAGTTTGAATGGTGCACTGACTGGTTGACATTTTTTAATTTTGTTGTACATGGTTCATGTTACAATGACAATAAAGAAACTATTACCATTACACTGTGGGCGGCTCGATTACAATCATGTATAGTCTTTCCGCTAACTGGCTTGCATGCAACAGAAAGCTTTTCACTGTACCTCAATACACATGACTAAACATTACAGGAAGGATGTGGAAGTTTTGGAGAGGGTGCAAAAGGGGTTTACCAGAATGCTGCCTGGATTAGATCGTATCAGCTATAAGGAGAGGTTCGACAACTTTGGATAGTTTACTCTGGAGCAGTTGAGGGGACATCTGATGGAAGTATATAAAATTATGAGCGGCATAGATCGGGTAGAGAGAGACTGAGAATTCTTTGAGTCTCCTCTGCTTCAAACAAAACAAACCTATCTTGGTGAATCTCACCTGCGCTCTCTCCAGTGCCCGCATGTCTTCCTAAGGTGCGGCAAACTTTTGGTAAGTAGTTCACCTCATGACTCCCAAAGGTTTTGGTACCACCTACAAGGTAAAGTCAGAATCGCAATATACTTTCCACGTCGGGATGCATACAGGTGTACCTTTCAATATGTTTAACACCTTCCAGAAGAAGCAATTTGTCTGATGAGCATTTTGCCTCTTCAGCTAAACTTCCACTAGCTGATTGCAGCTCCCTAAGATGTTCCCAGCAGCATAAACCAAATTTACCAGCGTCCATCTCCAAGCCAAGTGCAGAAAATGGAAGGAAACACTGACTTCCATGTAACATCGTGGAAGTGTGTTACTTCTATACCAATTAGGGAATAATCATTCAAATTCCATACTTATTCCATGATTTGTACATAATATAGTGTTGGTATACTGTTAGTATATACTAATATTAAGTATTAGTATATAGTTAGTATTATACTAATACTTGGTATTGTATTAGCAATACATACTAATATTACTAACATATCAATGGCTACCATTAGCATGATAACAGTACTAATATTGACAATATGGAATGGTACATTACCATATTAATTATGAATAATATACTAATTATTATTTTGACCTAATTTAAAATGGATCACTGTTCCATATCTTAAAATTCCTTGCCAAAATGCAATAGATTGCATTGTTTCAAGAAGAATGAACTCCAGCTTTTTATAGACAGCAAGGTAGTGGTGATAGGTACAGGCATCATCAGTGCCCCTGGCGTTTAAATAATATTGTTGTCCGTGCAAAATAAATAGGTGGCAGAGTTGTTAAATTACTACAATATTGGTCTGGAAATATGAGTTTAAATTCCAGAGCAAAATGCAAAGTGCTGGAGGAAATCAGCAGGTCAGACAACATCTGTGGAGGAAATGGGCTGAAGACATTTTGGGTCAGGACACCTTAGAGACATGTATTAAATATGTTAATTCATTAATATTTAAAATAAGAAAATTGGTATCTGTACTTATGCCCTCCTCAAAAATTGCTAGATTTTTGTAAAACACATGTAAAAACTTCACTGTTGTAGCGTACAAAAGATAATCTGCTGTTTTACTCGGTCTGGGTGATATTTGACTTCAAAATGGTTGTCTATTAAGCGCCCTCAATCCTTAACAATGGCCTCTCAAGCCACTTGTTCAAGGAGTAATTGGGGATGGATAACAATTCCAGCTTTGCAAGTGACCCCCACATTCCAGGAACAAATAAATAAAATGGAGGGAAAAAACCTCAAATAGCTCCAAATCCACTTAGTCTCTGTGTTGGGGTGAGTGCATTCTGCTACTTGACAGCTCATAAACATTGCAAATTTAATTTAAAATGGAGAACTGGCAGTGGCAGGATGATTTATATTGGGAAGGAGGAAAAGCAATTGTGAATAAATTTGAACATTTCAACAAACTACTTTAGGAATCTTATGAAATGATGCGATATCGGAAATAAGAACTTAGCAAAGCTAGAATTGATAAGCACTTTTGCTCCAAATAATCAAATATGCAGAAATATATTGAGGCTTAGTTTTTTTAATTTATTTTATTTATTTTTTTTTGCACAATTTCCATTCAGAATTTCTTCGTTGAAGAAAAATTTAAAGGATGTTTGCTGTGCTTTTTTTTGCTCCAAAGTTTCCATTTGGAAGTGATTTTATTATTAACAACAAAATATCAATGTGTTCAGAAAATAGAGACATGGTCTTGATGGTGTGGAACACTGCAGGAAATGAGAAACACATTTTGCATCTCTTTTGCAGAGGCCTTAGTGCACCTTGTTCAGCCTTCACATTGTGCCTCTATTTCAGCCGAGGAATTATTTCCAGCTAGGCTCTGAAAGCCATAAACAATACTATCTAACAACATTACTTAAACAATGTTCAATATTTTTCGATTTGTTGGAAGTAAATTCCTTTTTCAATTTTGTTTCTTGGTGGATGTGCAATTTTTTTAGCACGAGAAGAGCAATATGATGACATCTGGTGCAAATTGACTAATTAGGAACAATGAAGCCATTTGTCCTTCCCACGTGCAGAAGAACATTCTACCAGTGAAATGGAAAGTCTTTTGAAACTCTGGCAAACGTTACATTCACACACTGAGTTATACTTTCCATTTACTGGAATGTTCAGCAGTCCAACTTCATGTTTCAATGTGCAGGATGTAACTGATCTGTTATTCATCTGTCCCTCGTCCTCTTGCAAAATAGACACTCCGGATATGAGAAGCATGGCCGTCCGAAGGGGGGGGGGGAGCGTTGGGTGCGACCGCACCCCCCTTTTTCCCCCCAGTAAGAAAAAATCCAGAGGAAGAAAAATAAAAAAATCGGAAGAAATAAAAATAAATCGGAAAAATAATCAGCGTTTCCACTTTGTCGGAAAAGCACCCGAAATTCTGGTTCCGGCTGCTGGATGATTTGGGAGAAAAAAGTGCGACCATCCGCGCCGTTGGGGCAGCGACGCAAAATGACACCATCTCTCCGCGCGTGCGCAGTTGGCCCGGGCGGGATCAGTGCCATTTGCACTCCACACATTGAGCTCGATGCCTCGTGTCGTCTACTCCAGGTAAGTAGTGGAATATTGCGTTGCAGGAGGGGGAGTCTATTTTTATCCTCTGTTCAAACTACCCATGAGGGGGTCTAATCTGGCCCGCAGGATAAGGGAGTGCCAATTTCTCCGGGTGCGGGGTGCGGTGTCTGCCCGCCCGGTCCAGCGTCTCCATCCGCGGTGTCGGAGCCTCACCAACGGCCAGCCTGACGACCAGGAGACCGTTCTCCCGTCGTCGGGCGGGAGTCGGCTGAATCTGAACCCAGCGGCTTTAACCCCAACACCAGACGCCGTTGTAGCGGGGCATGCTCCCCTTGCCTCTCCCTGCCGCCGGGGCCAAAGCCATCTTCCGCCCACGCCACCCCTGCTGGACCCCCGCTGGGCACACGGCACCCCCGCTGGACCCCGCTAGCCCATGCCACCCCCGCTGGGCCCATGTCACCCCCGCCGGGCCCACGCCGCCCCCGCTGAACCCTGCTGGGCCCACGCCACCCCCACTGACACTCGCTGGGCCCATGCCACCCCTACTGGGCCCACGCCACCTTCATCACCCCCTGCCCGCTGGGCCCACGCCACCTTGATATTTGCTCCCCCACCCCCGCCAGAAAGAAGGGAGGGATTTGGGAGGGGGAGAGAGAGATGTGGGGGGGAAGAGGGATAGAGGGATTATCTTTAGTGAGATTGCAAAATTAAGGTAGGTTTTAGAACTATTATATTTTCTCCTTCATATGAATAATTTTAAGCAATATCAAATAATATCAAACAATTTCTTTTCCTTGATAACAATACTGAAATATATGAATTCCATAGTTTGTGACATAAATATACATGTTAATGGGATCATTATATACAGATGTAACATTTCGATTTCGAGATGGGGGGGGTGGGGGGATGTCAAATTAAAAGATAGTCTAATCGATAAAGAGCTGAGAAGAGGAATCAGAGCGGCCAAGGAAAGGTACTCTGAGACGTTGAGGAGCAAGTTCTCAGTTAGTGATTCTTCTTCAGTTTGGAAGGGCATGCAAGAAATCACCAGCTATAAGAGGAAAGCCCCCTGCTCTTTGGACAATCGTCAGCTGACGAACAACCTGAATGAGTTTTACTGCAGGTTTGAAAATCAGAAAGGTAACCCTGGTACCCCCTCCCCAACAAACACAGCCAGAACCCAGTCTGCAAAGAATGGACCGTGCACCCTCTCCTTTCCATTCACCACTTCACACCTACTTAAGGCAAGACTCCAGTATGAAAAGAGTGGACCCTTTCCCACCCCAACCAACACTTCACACCCAATTACTCATTTTTAACCAGTCCCTGCAAAGATGTACTGTCTTCAAAGTCTCCATTATTGTCCCAGTACCCAAAAAGGTAAGGATTACTGGTCTTAATGACTACAGGTTTGTTGCACTGACCTCTGTAGTCATGAAGACCCTTGAAAGGCTTGTGCAGGCCAAGCTGAAAAATATCACAATCCCTCTGCTGGACCCTCTGCATTTTGCATATTGGGCCAATAGATCTGTGGATGATGCAATCAATCTGGGTCTGCACTTCATCCTCCAGCACCTAGACCGCCAGGGGACCTATGCAAGGATTTTGTTTTTAGCTCTGCATTCAACACCATTGTGCCAGAGCTACTACACTCCAAACTTTCCGAGTTGACTGTGCCTGAACTCCTCTGTCAGTGGATCACCAACTTCCTGACAGACAGGAAGCAGCTTGTGAGACGGGAAAGCATATCTCAGACCCGCAAACGCTCAGCACAGGAGCACCGCAAGATGCGTACTCTCCCCTCTCCTCTACTCTCGCCACACCAATGACTGCACCTCCACAGACACCTCTGTCAAGCTTCTCAAGTTTGCGGGCGACACAACCCTGATTGGACTGATCCAGGATGGGGATCTCTGTACTCTTTTCATTTTTACATCTTTCCTATAACATGGTGCCCAGAACTGAACATAATATTCTAAATGCGGTCTTACCAACGTCTTATACAACTGCAACATGACCTCCCAACTTCTATACTCAATACTCTGACTGATGAAGGCCAAAGTGCCAAAATACGTTTTGACCACCTGATGTACCTGCAACACGACCTTCAAGGAACCATGCAACCATCAACTATTCCTCTGCCCACCTGGCTAATTGATCCAGATCCAGCTGCAATCTTTCACAACCATCTTTCACAGCTATATGCAAAACCACTCACATCTGTATCATCAGCAAACTTGCTAATCTTGCCCTGTTCTGTGACGTTTCACAGAGTGCTGGAGTAACTCAGCGGGTCAGGCTGAGTATAGAAGTTGGGAGGTCATGTTGCAGTTGCATAAGAAGGTGGTGAGGCCACATTCAGAGTATTGTATTCAGTTCTGGGTACCTTGTTATAGGAAAGACGTCATCAAACTGGAAAGGGTACAGTGAAGATTTACAAGGATGTTGCCAGGACTAGAGGGCCAGAGCTATAGGGAGAGGTTAAGTAGGCTGGGGCTCTATTTCATGGAGCACAGGAGGATGAAGGATGATCTAATAGAGGTGTATAAAATCATCATTTGAATAGATATGGTTGAGTCTTTTGCCCAGAGTAGGTGAATCGAGGAGCAGCGGACATAAGTTTAAGGTGAAGGGCAAAAGATTTAATAGGATTCTGAGGGGTATGTTTTTCACACAAAGGGTGGTAGGTGTATGGAACAAGCTGCCAGAGGTGGTAGTTGATGCAGGGACTGTCGCAACATTTAAGAAACAGTTAAACAGGTACATGGATAGGACAGGTTCGGAGGGATATGGATCAAACGTGGGCAGGTGGGTCTAGTGCAGATGGGACATGCTGGGCTGAAGGGCCTGTTCCCACACTGTATCACTATCACATCAAGTCTACTCTGCCACCCAATCATTGCTAATCTATCTTTCCCTCTCAAACCCATTCTCCTGCCTTCTCCCCATTACCTCTGACACCCATATCAATCAAGAATCTATCAATCTCCTCCTGAAAAAATATCCATTGACTTGGTCTCCACAGTTATCTGTGGCAATAAATTCACCACCCTCTGACTTAAGAAATACCTGCTCATTTCCTTCCTAAAGGAATGTTTTTTAATTCCAAGGCTGTGGCCACTGGTCCTAGACTCTCCCACTAGTGGAAACATCCTCTCCACATCCACTCCATCCAGGTTTTTACCAGTCTGGGACAGATGGCAACAGCTTCACACCGTGTCCCAAAGCTTGTGAACTGTCCTGCATCACCCAAGGCAGCAGAGACGTTATAGGAGAGGGCAGGCACCGTAACAAAGTAGCTCACGATGCTTTGGGTAACATTCAGGAATGTCTATGCATGTCACATCATGATTACTGAAGAACGGTCTTGACCGAAATATAATCAATACCTTTTCTCCAGAGATGCTGCCTGACTCACTGAGTTACTCCTGCACTCTGTGACGTGCCATCTATCCATGTTCTCCAGAGATGCTGCCTGACCCACTGAGTTACTCCAGCACTCTGTGACATGTCACCCATCCATGTTCTCCAGAGATGCTGCCTGACCCGCTGAGTTACTCCAGCACTCTGTGAAACGTCGCCTATTCATATTCTCCGCAGATGCTGCCTGACCCACTGAGCTTTTCCAGCACTTTGTGTCTATTTTCCCTTCACCCATCTGCCCAAGCCCACTCTCCCCCCTCCTTTCCTATGTTCCTTTCCACCCATAAACCTTTCTCTGCCTTTACATTTCACTCCTCTTTCAAACCTGCTCTACTTATCTACATGCATTTTTCTTCTTAACTTTTTAATCATAGAATGATGCAGTGTGGAAACAGGCCCTTCAGCCCAACTTGCCCACACCGACCAACATGTTGCATCTAAACTAGTCCCACTCGCACGTGTTTGGCCCATATCCATCTAAATCTGTCCTATCCATGTACGTGTCCAAATGTCTCTTAAACATTAGGATAGTCCCAGCCTTAACTACCTCCTCTGGCAGCTCGTTCCATACACCCAGCACCCTTTGTGTAAAAAGGCTACCTCTCAGATTCCTGTTAATTTCTGAAATATTGGTCATAAATTTGGTGCAACAATGCTCCAAAATAAGGCTCAGAGAGCATCTAAAACCCCAGACCCTGGCATCGAGGGACTTCACGCTTCGGGCTCATGATGTGCGCAGCGCGCACATTATTTCACATTAAATGTTTTGTAATCCTGTCATGCCACCCCCCTTTTTGGAAAGCTTCGTACGGGCCTGAGAATTTAACTCAAGCAGCCAGTAAGATGCCAGAGCAGCAATCTTGTGTCCTCCTTTTCCAAGAGCATCAAGGTTTAAGATGACAAAGAAAGAAATTAATTGATTCTTCATGACTGAACCCAAAAGCACCTATAAGCAGACTGCTTATTCAGCCTAAAAGCTATTAATATAAACCATATTTTTTCTATATGGAAAATAAAATCTAATTTAATTCAATGATTAAATTATTCAATGATACTTTATTATCATATGTACCTGAGTACAGTGAAATGCTTTGTTTTGATATCGACCTGGTAAACATTCAATCTACGTTCTCTCCACATGCAGTGCCAGACGTGACAATGTACTCTGTCCTACTTCCAAAAAGCAGGGAGTTATTCCTGGATAGAACTTCATAACTGGCAAAGTCCCCACTGTCTCGGATGGACATTCTGAGTTAATGAGGTTACAAAGCAAATGTTGCAGATTTTCGACAGTGCTTACTTCAAGCCCCTGATCTCCTCCCCAGATGTCTATTTACAATCTCTCCCAGCGGAGTTCTTTGAGTATAAACAGTAGCAGAGTGTTTGATGACTTTCCCACTTTCCTAACCTGGGAATAGCTCGGAAGATTTTTTTTTGCACAACTCCTCTACCATGTGTAGCATCCTGAATATTGTGTGGTCTGAAGCTGACTAACTCAGCAGGGAGCAAAACCTGCTCCCACCACCCTTGTGCCCTGACCAACAGCAGACAGTCAATTGACATTAAGTGTTATCTTAACCATTCCAATCCCAGCATCTTTTTCTTGCTCTCGAAGATTTAAGTTATTACATTGAATAAGCTTCTGTGATGCCTGATAAACTGAAGGATACAGATACTGTATATATTTTTATGAGTTCTGACTCACCACCACATCTAAATGCATCCCTTTCCTTTCCAACGGGATCCCACCACTGGCCACACCTTCCCATCTCCTCCCCTGTCTGCTTTCCACAGAGACCGCTCCCTCCATAACTCCCTGGTCAATTTGTCCCTTCCCACCCAAACCACCTTCCCACCCTTCCCACCCGTCCCCTGGCACTTTCCCTTGCAACCGCAGAAAATGCTACACTAGTCGCTTTACCTCCACCCTTGACTGCATTCAAGGACCCAAGCAGTCTTTCCAGATGCGGCATAGGTTCACCTGCACCTCCTCCAACTTCATCTATTACATCCGCTGCTCTAGGTGCAGATGCTCTACATCAGTGAGACCAACACCTCCGCTCGGTTCGCACTAACAAGCCTGATCTCCCGGTTGCTCAGCACTTCAACTCCCCCTCGCATTCCGAATCCGACCTTTCTGTCCTGGGCCTCCTCCATGGCCAGAGTGAGGCCCACCGTAAATTGGAGGAGCAGCATCCCATATTTTGCTTGCGCAGTTTACACTCCAGCGTTATAAACAATTACTTCTCCAATTTCAGGTAGTCCTTGCTTTCTCCTCCCCTTCCCAGCTCTCCCTCAGTACACTGTCTCCGTCTTTTCCTTTCTTCTTCCCGGTCCCCCACCTTCACATCAGCCTGAAGAATGGTCTCGACCCGAAACGTCACCTATTTCCTTCGCTCCATAGATGTTGCCTCACCTGCTGAGTTTTTCCAGCATTTCTGTCTACCTTTCCCTTTCAATGTCTTATCAACAGCCCATTCTACATATTACTGTTGGATTTGAAAGCATTCTTTTCCAGAGCTTTTGGAATTATTTCCAAATCTGTCATAGAGCCCTACAGCATGGAAACAGGCCCTTCAATCCAACTTGCCCATGCTAACCAAGATGCCCCATCTAGATTTGTCCCATCTGTCTGTATTTGGCACATATCCCTCTAAACCTATCCTATCCATCTACCTGTCCAAATGTCATTTAAATGTTGTTATAATACATCTCAACTACCTCCTCTAGCAGCTCATCCCATATTCTTGCTACCTCTGTGTGAAAAAGTTGTCCCTCAGGTTCCTATAAAATATTTCCACTCTCACAACCTATTTAAGTGTTGCATCTTCTCTGATGCAAGTAGAAGTGTCAGGGTTCAGGAAGGTCCACCCCATCAGCCGTCGCATACAAGACATAATCCTTCCACATTTTCGCCACCTCCAACGGGATCCCACCAGCATTTTATATCTATTTTCAGGGAGGGATGGGTGGGTATGGATGAGCAAATCATGGAGTCACAAAAAGAGCGGTCTGTGCGAAAGCTGTGACCATTCACATTACACCCTCCCAGCCTCTACGTCTAGCTCATCATCCTTTGTCATTTCTGACAGCTGCAAACAGACACATCTTCCTCTCCCAGCTCCTTTTTGCATCCCACAGGGACCAATCTCTCCAATTTGCTGAACGCCCGTGCTTTGTCTGCAATGGCCATCTTCAGCTCCTGGATGCAAGCCATTTCAACACTGCCTTCTCATTCCAACACTGACCTGCCTGTTCTCAGCCTTCCCTATTGCCAGATTAAGGCCAAATGCAACACTAGAGCATCTCATGTTCTTTCTTTTTAAATATTTTTTATTAGAAGCAAGTACATATCGTAATAAAAACATTTCATGTCTATCAGTCATACATTGCTAATATTATCAGTTGTGTATTGACTCTGCTTCTAGTTTTTTTTTATTCAGATAGAGAGTAAGAAAGGAAAAAAAAAGCATGATAAAGAAGAATGGAATAATTTACTAATAATAAAACATTGGAGATAGGTTCGTATAACTTTTCATCTAATCCTCTGTTTGAGCTTCAGTCAGGTTCCTGTGCTGAACCCATCTACCCCTTCAAATAGTCAATAAATGGAGACCATGTTCTGACAAAAAATTCTTGTTTGTCCATTAAGACAAGTCTAGTTCTTTCCAAATGGAAGGTCTCCGACATTTCCATAATCCACATTTCAATTGTGGGGGTTATAGGGCCTTTCCAAATTTTTTTATATTTAAAAAATATTTTTATTAGAAGTCATTCACAGTAGTGTAAACCAAGAATAATATAATACATTTCATGTACAACTTCTTGTTTTTAAATTTAATAATAAAAAAGTAGTAGAAGCAAAAAGAGAGAGAAAGAAAGTTAGGTAAAGTGGTGAAAGTGATAGTTCATGAAAAAATACAAGAAAAAGAGAGAGAGAGAGAGAGAGAGAGAGAGAGAGAGAGAGAGAGAGAGAGAGAGAGAGAGAGAGATTTTAAAAAATAAAATAAAAGAGATATACCTACTTCTTATCTTTGCGCACCCCTCACCCGGTTCTGAAACAGTTAATTTCCAGGGTTATGTTGCACCATACGCTTGTAATAAATCGATAAAGGGAGACCAAATCTTTAAGAAGTGGTCTGATTTGCCTGCTGGGACGAATCTCATATCTTCTAGGTGTAGCATTTCAGACATGTTTGAAATCCACATTTTAAACGTTGGTGTTGGTGCATTTTTCCAGAATTTTAATATAAGTTTTGTTGCCGTTATTAAACCATAATTAAGGAAACTCTTTTGGAATGAAGTCAGCTCAGAGCCGACCTCCATTGTTCCAAAGATAATCAGTTCTGCGTTGGGGTTCAATTTTATTTTAAATACTTTTGTAAAAATTTCAAAAATTTCCTTCCAAAACGTCTGAAGTTTTATGCAAAAGACAAAGAAGTGTGCTATAGTTGCATCTTGAGATGAGCATTTATCGCAGATGGGAGGCACATTTGGAAAATTTTATTCAGTTTAGTTTTTGAGTAATATAATCTATGTAAAATTTTGAATTGAATTGAGGTATGTCTTACATTTATCGAACATTTATATACATATAGAAAATATTTATCCCATCTGTCTTTCGAGATATTTATAGATAATTCTTGTTCCCAATCTCTTCTAATTGCATCAGACGGTGGTATCTATGTTTATAATGATATTATACAAATATGATATTAAATTAGTAGATGCCGCCTTTCTGTTCATAGCTTCATCTAGTATATCTGAAGTCAAAGTTTTATGTTCTTTTGTATGTTTTTTCAAGAAGTCACGAATTTGAAGGTATTTAAAGTATTGATTACTTTTCAGGTTGTATTTGAGTTGTAGTTGTTGGAATGATAAAAGGTTTCCCATTTCATACATTTCTCCAAACATTTTAATTCCTGTGGTGATGAAGTGCTTTGAGAGGTTAATCATGGCGCATATCAACTCCTACCTCAACAAAAACCTGGACCCACTGCAGTTCGCTTACCGCCACAACAGATCAACGGTGGATGCGACCTCGCTAGCCCTCCACTCCGTTCTGGACCACTTGGACAACAAAAACTCATATGTTAGGCTGTTATTCATCGATTACAGCTCGGCATTTAACACAATCATCTCCTCCAAGCTGGTTACCAAACTCGCAGAACTGGGTCTCTGCGCATCCCTCTGCAAATAGATCCTCGACTTCCTCATTCACAGACCACAGTCTGTTCATATTGGTGGTAATGTGTCAGACTCGATAACAATCAGCACGGGAGCACCTTAAGGCTGCGTGCTCAGGCCCCTGCTGTACTCACTCTATACTCATTACTGCGTAGCCATTCATAGTGCGAACTCCATCATCAAGTTCGCTGACGACACCACTGTTGTGGGACGTATCACTGATGGGGATGAGTCAGAGTATAGAAGAGAGATCGAGCGGCTGTCCATATGGTGCCAGCACAATAACTTGGCCCTCAACACCAGCAAAACCAAGGAACTGATTGTGGACTTTGGAAGGAGTAGGATGGGGACCCACAGTCCAGTTTATATCAACGGGTCGATGGTTGAAAGGGTCAAGAGCTTCAAATTCCTGGGCATGCACATCTCTGAAGATCTTTCCTGGTCCGAGAACACAGATGCAATTATTAAGAAAGCTCATTAGCGCCTCTACTTCCTGAGAAGATTACGGAGAGTCGGTCTGTCTGTCTGTCAAGACTTAGTCAAGACAAGTCGGTCTGTCAAGACTTAGACTCTCTCTAACTTCTACAGGTGCACAGTAGAGAGCATGCTGACCGGTTGCATCGTGGCTTGGTTCCGCAACTTGAGCGCCCTGGAGAGGAAAAGACTAAAAAAAGTAGTAAACACTGCCCAAATATCTTTCATTTTTGGTTGGCCTAGTTCATTTTCCCTTGTTTGCCTATATAATTCCGTCGGTAGTACCTCGCTATCTAATAGGATATTATAAATATGAGATATTAATTTATCTGTATTATTGGATGTTTATTCAAACATTCATCAAGAGTTTCTGGATCTCCAGTTCTATAGTCTTGTGTATTTGATCTCTAATCTCTAAGTTGTAAATATCTGAAAAAGTCATTTGAGCGGAGTCCGTAAGTCTGTTGTAACTCCTGAAATGGGAGAAAGGTGCCTTTCTTATAGAGATGTGCCATCTTTTTAATTCCATAATTTTTCCATTGTATGAAACCTTTATCCAACAGAAGGTTTACAGTGGCTTGCAAAAGTATTCATACCCCTTGAACTTTTCCACATTTTGTCACGTTACAACCACAAACGTAAATGTATTTTATTGGGATTTTATGTGATAGACCAACACAAAGTGGCGCATAACTGTGAAGTGGAAGGAAAATTATACATGGTTTTCAATTTTTTTTGACAAATAAAAAACTGAAAAGTGTGGCGTGCAAAAGTATTCAGCCCCCTTTACTCTGATACCTAAATAAAATCCAGTGCAACCAATTGCCTTCAGAAGTCACCTAATTAGTATATAGAGTCTATTTGTGTGTAATCTAATCTCAGTATAAATACAGCTGTTCTGTGAAGGCCTCAAAGGTTTGTTAGAGAACATTAGTGAACAAACAGCATCATGAAACCCAAGGAACATACCAGACAGGTCAGGGATAAAGTTGTGGAGATGATTAAAGCAGGGTTAGGTTATAAAAAAATATCCCAAGCTTTGAACATCTCACGGAGCACTGTTCAATCCATCATCCGAAAATGGAAAGAGTATGGCACAACTGCAAACCTACCAAGACATGGCTGTCCACCTAAACTGACAGGCCGGGCAAGGGGAGCATTGATCAGAGAAGCAGCCAAGAGGCCCATGGTAACACTGGAGGAGCTGCAGAGATCCACAGCTCAGGTGGGAGAATTTGTCCACAGGACAACTATTAGTCGTGCACTCCACAAATCGTTTTTTTATGGAAGAGTGGCAAGAAGAAAGCCATTGTTGAAACAAAGCCATAAGAAGTCCCGTTTGCAGTTTGCCACAAGCCATGTGGGAGACACAGCAAACATGTGGAGGAAGGTGCTCTGGTCTGATGAGACCAAAATTGAAGTTTCTGGCCTAATGCAAAATGCTACATGTGGTGGAAAACTAACACTGCACATCACCCTGAACACACCATCCCCATTGTGAAACATGGTGGTGGCAGCATCATGCTGTGGGGATGCTTTTCTTCAGCAGGGACAGGGAAGCTGGTCAGAGTTGATGGGAAGATGGATGGAGCCAAATACAGGGCAATCTTGGAAGAAAACCTGTTAGAGTCTGCAAAAGACTTGGGACTGAGGCGGAGGTTCACTTCCAGCGGGACAACGACCCTAAACATACAGCCAGAGCTACAATGGAATGGTTTAGATCAAAGCATATTCATGTATTAGAATGGCCCAGTCAGTCCAGACCTAAATCCAATTGAGAATCTCTGGCAAGACTTGAAAATTGCTGTTCACAGACGCTCTCCATCCAATCTGACTGAGCTTGAGCTATTTTGCAAAGAAGAATGGGCAACAATTTCAGTCTCTAGATGTGCAAAGCTGGTAGAGACATACCCCAAAAGACTTGCAGCTGTAATTGCAGCAAAAGGTGGTTCTACAAAATATTGACTCAGGGGGGCTGAATACTTTTGCACGCCACACTTTTCAGTTTTTTATTTGTAATAAAATTTGGAAACCATGTGTCATTTTCCTTCCACTTCACAATTATGCACCACTTTGTGTTGATCTATCACATAAAATCCCAATAAAATGCATTTACGTTCATGATTGTAATGTGACAAAATGTGGAAAAGTTCAAGGGGTATGAATACTTTTGCAAGCCACTTGGTTATGAATGGTTATGAATAATGAATGGTTATTTACAATGGGAAGAAAAAGTGATAAATTATCCAATTTTAAAGTCTTTTTTAATTGTTTCCAAATTCGTATACCACTGTATATTATAGGGTTTTCACTATAGGTTTTTTTGTTCAATTTTGTGGGAGCAAACAGAATCGAACCAATTTCAAAGGCATCTCATATTCTGCCTGAGTAATCTGCAACCCAATGGTACGAATGTGGCACTCTCCAATCTTGGGAAACTCTCATCCCCTCTGTTCTTTCTCTCCTTCAGATCCATGCAGATGGCACTGTGGCACAGCAGTAGAGTGCCAGAGACCCGGGTCCGATCCTGACTAGGGGTGCTGTCTGTATGGGGTTTGTACATTCTCCCTGTGACTGCGCAGTTTTCACCAGGTGATCCAGTTTCCTCCCAGACTCCAAAGACATAGAGGTTTGTAGGTTAATTGGCTTTGTTAAAATTGTAAATTGTCCCTAGTGTGTCGGATAGTGCTAGGGTATGGGGATTGCTGGTCGGCGTGGACTCGGTGGGCCGAAGGACCTGTTTCCATGCTGTATCTCTAAAGTTTAAAGTAAAGTCTAAAGTTGCACAATCACAATTTGCACCCCCTCTCTCCAGCCATTTCCCTAATTATACCTGACCTCATCACTTAGTTTTGTTCCCCTTATCCACTTGGTTCTATCTGCCTATCACTCCACATTTAACCTATTGGTTCTCCTCCTAGTTCCTCCCCCAACTGGTTCCATCCCCCAACTAGTTCCACCCTCCAACTAGTTCCATCTCCCAACTAGATCCATCCCCTAACTAGTTCCATCCCCCAACTAGTTCCATCCCCCAACTAGTTCCATCCCCCAACTAGTTCCATCCCCCAACTAGTTCCATCCCCCAACTAGATCCATCACCCAACTAGTTCCACCCTCCAACTAGTTCCATCCCCCAACTAGATCCATCCCCCAACTAGTTCCATCTCCCAACTAGTTCCATCCCCCAACTAGATCCATCACCCAACTAGTTCCACCCTCCAACTAGTTCCATCCCCCAACTAGTTCCATCCCCCAACTAGTTCCATCCCCCAACTAGTTCCATCCCCCAACTAGATCCATCACCCAACTAGTTCCACCCTCCAACTAGTTCCATCCCCCAACTAGATCCATCCCCCAACTAGTTCCATCTCCCAACTAGTTCCATCCCCCAACTAGATCCATCACCCAACTAGTTCCACCCTCCAACTAGTTCCATCCCCCAACTAGATCCATCACCCAACTAGTTCCACCCTCCAACTAGTTCCATCCCCCAACTAGATCCATCACCCAACTAGTTCCACCCTCCAACTAGTTCCATCCCCAACTAGATCCATCCCCCAACTAGTTCCATCTCCCAACTAGTTCCATCCCCCAACTAGATCCATCACCCAACTAGTTCCACCCTCCAACTAGTTCCATCCCCCAACTAGTTCCATCACCCAACTAGTTCCATCCCCCAACTAGTTCTATCCCCCAACTAGTTCCACCCTCCAACTAGTTCCATCCCCCAACTAGTTCCATTCCCCAACTAGTTCCATTCCCCAACTAGTTCCATCACCCAACTAGTTCCATCACCCAACTAGTTCCATCACCCAACTAGTTCCACCCTCCAACTAGTTCCATCCCCCAACTAGTTCCATCCCCCAACTAGATCCTCCCCTAACTAGTTACTCCCCCAACTAGTTCCATCCCCCAACTAGTTCCGCCGGTCCTTTTTTCATTTTCCCCTTATCTGTCTGCTTATCAAAGCATTTAAAATATGACTGAAAAATCTGTTGAAATACATCTCAATTTAAGTATACTCACTGATTTGAAAATGGATTAAAATAATGCTACTAACAATGCTCCGAAGTGCATGTCAAAAATGGTACGATGATCAATAGAGGTGCTGGTCCCCACATAAAGTAGTAACTTACACACGTGATTTTAGAAGTATCAATGTCCAGTGCAAATAGGAGTATGAATAGGTGAGGACACTCACACAGACATCTCTTGTTCTGAGTAAATTATACTTAATGATCATTTATCCACTGTAATGCTGGCAAAGTGCAGGGCAGACCCTTTGGTTCATGAACAAGTTGAACATGTTTTGAATATTCAGGCTGAGCTCGAGTTGTAAAGTAATTCATAACATTGATCAGTGATATATCAAACAGGTTTGGGCAAAGTAAGCAAGGTCACCGTCACTTTGCAATGTTACTGTTGATTTAATGGCCTTTCCAGGGAGAAGTTTTATTTTGTTGAAGAGAAGGTTCAAATTTTCGAAACAACTCTTAATTTTTATGAGTGAGAACTGTGGCATTCTCTTAGTCATGGTCAGATATGAAAAATATATCAATCATGCTGTTTATTATAATTCCCATTTCTTGAATTAACCATTTCCAAATATGAGATAAAAGATAACTGATTTCCAAGTGTTTGTAAAGTTTTCAAAATACCACAGTTCTGTAATATTTTATGCGGGCAGAGCAAAATATACTAATAAAAACATACATCATGCGGCATTTTTCTTTACAATCCATCTCCTGTATCGTAACAGAGGTGTAGCAAATGTGATGGGTGAGTGGAAAAATTGCACATTTATTTTCGTCTAAATACTATTATCCATGACAAAATTTTATTTGGGTGATGTTGAAAATAAATCTATCCCTTATCTGAAAGTAAATGCTTGTGCTGAAAAAGAATTCCACTTTGGTTGTAATTTTGCAGCAGCTTCCTTAAACATTAAATGACTTATTTACAGAATTTATACTTAAAGGGATAATCATGTACAAAGCAAGGAATAATTTACTTCCAGGAAATTTACAAAAACTGTTTATGGAAAGACATGGTGGGTATAATTTGAGAGGGGAACATAATTTTTAAAAACTCAATGTCAGAACAACTCTTAAAAGTATGTGCATAGCAATCTGTGGGGTGAATTTGTGGAATGGACTGGAACAGGAGATAAAACTTAGCACAAACATAATTCAGTTTAAAAAAATGTACATAAAAACTATTTTTAAAGGATATTGGGATGAGGATAGGTGATTGTGAGTGGAATATTTGTTATACTGATTGTATTGGGAAGGGTGATTATAGGGTGATGGGTTGCATATGTGACTAAGAGATACTGTATAGTATATGAGGGTTTTTTCTTTTCTTTTTTATTTTTTTCTCTCTTTTTTTGTATGGCGTTGTAAATATTTGATTAGTGTATAAATGTAAATAATTTAGTGTACATATAGCTGCTGGTGTACACATGGTGTACATATAGCTGCTAAATTTGTATAAGATAACTATAAGCAGTTGAATAAGGGGTGGGAATTAATAAGCTTTGGCTTCTTCCTGCTCCTTTTCGGATACAAACAATTTCATTTATTTATAGATATTGTTTATGACACTTTATAAATATTCTTGTTTTGTTTTTTGTATGCTGTTTCACACTTGCTTTTTATTCTTTTATTCTGTTTGAAATAAAGAATTAAATAAATAAATAAATAAAAAATAATATGTAACGTTATTCATTTTTGATTCAATCATGGTATGTAGGCTTGCATTTGTTGTTTTCCTTAACCTACATTTGCATGGTACGTTGCAGTCTTGAACTGCTGCAATGCTTCTGGTGAGGATATTCATGTACTATTGGGAGTTTCAGAATTAAGGCCCAGTAAGAATGAAGGAATGACAGTGAATCTCAAGGCCAGGATGCTGTGTCACTTGAAAGGGAATCCACATCTAACGGTGTTCCCATGTATCTGTTGCATAATCTATTGCGAGAAGATGAAGAAGGTGTTTGGCATTATCAGTCATTGAATTCAGTATAGAAGTTGGGATCTTATATTACAGTTGAACAAGTTGCTGAGGCTGCATTTGGAGGGCCGTGTTCATTTTTGGTCACCCTGCTATAGGAAGGATGTCATTAAGCTGGACACAATGCAGAGAAGATTTACGAGGATGTTGCCAGGACTACTAGATTTACGAGGATTTTGTCAGGTTAGTTTACTTTGGTGTAGGAAGGAACTACAGATGCTGATATCAACCAAACTTAGACACAAAATGAAGTGTAACTCAGCGGGACAGGCCGCATCCCTGGAGAGAAGGAATGGGTGACGTTTCTTTGCTCCAGAGATGCTGCCTGTGTTACTCCAGCATTTTCTGTCTATCTTTAGTTTACTTTGGTGATGTGATTGGGACAGATATCATGGGCCAAGAAGCCTGTTCCTGCATTGTACTCTTCTTTGCTCTGTGTTCTAAACGAAGAGTTCTTTACTGCAGAGTGTACAGGGTTGAGACAACAATCATGTAACTTCGGCCTGTGAAAGGGTTTCGTTTGATTCCCCTTAACTTTGGATTTAACAAGGCTTCTGAATACCATAACTGGAAAAACAATACGCTGATATCAAGACCCAGCCCTCTTATCTCAGCTTTGAGACTTAGCTCTCTTCACCAAGTTTGAGCCAAAGTTATTGAGTCCTAGATGGTGTGTTACAGTGAAACCGAGCGTCTGTGAACTTCAGAAATACAATGTGGAAACAGGACACTTCGGCCTACTGAGTGTGTGTAGATCAACAATCAACCTGTACGCGAGCACTATCCTACACAAGAGGGACAATTTACTATTTTTAATGAAGCCAAATAAACTACAAACTTACCCGTCTTTAGAGTGTGGGAGGAAACCAGATCACCCAGTGAAAACCACTGCCGTCACAGGGAGAATATACAAACTACATACAGACAGCACCTATATTCAGGATCGAATGAGGGTTTCTGACGCTATAAGGCAGCAACTCTACTGTGCCACCCTGCTTTAAAGAACAGGACAGAGTTGTGAATTTCTTAATTTGGTTATGTAGAAGTACCAATATTATAGTTGCACTGGAACAACCTGGATAAAATCAGACTTGTTCTGAAATGTAAGTCTTCAGCACTGCAGCTGGGACATTATCTGCTTCATAGCCTTCTCTGTGTCTATGTATCACTTGGAATTAATCAAATAAATTGAATACCTCTTGAGGAAGTCAAGATACTGTAGATTAACACTCAGCACATCTGGCTGAGGATGTTTGTAAATCTAAATCCTTGTCTTTGACTTGTCATGCACTGGCCTTCACCATCACAATGAATAAAATGCTCTTGAAGCCTTCTCCTCACTTAGCTGATCAATTGGTTGCCATCATTCACGATTGGATATGGCAGACTGTAAAGTAATAAGGTGATCTATTGTTCATGCGGTTCCTTATTTCTAATTGTTGCCTGCATTTTTCATTGATTATCATGCACAGAGTCCTCTGTTGAGGCTTTGCCAAGTTTTTCAATTTATTTGTAGGGGCTACTGCCAGCATGCAGTCCTCATTCAACCAGATTGGTTCTCTGGCTTGCAGCTAATGATAGAGCGGGTGTTTAGCAGTAGCAAAGGTGGTTTATTTTTTATCCATTCCTTTTGTTCTTTACTTCCTCCACCAATGCAGTCACTGCAGGCTGAGAATCTGAGGCATGGTTCAATGGTACTTTATTGTCACATGTACTGACGTACGGTGAAATTAAATTTTGCATTTAGTTCAGTACAAGTATCACCATACATAAGCACATCTTAGATACAGTCCCAGGTGTATAGGAATAGTCCACAGAGACAGTATACACGAGTCGCCAGATTTGGCGCTATTTGCAAGTCCCAGTTGCTGTATGCCATTTGTCAGGGACAGAATACAGTACAAAACTACTCCCACAGTGCACCTCCATTTTAAGGGTTGCAGGTTGGCTTTAGGTAGTAGCAGCCTCAGATATCTCATGCTGAACCTCTTCCATTGCAGCAATAACTTAGTCTATGTATTTGAACAGAAAACCCACATTCAGAACTGGGATCAACATTTGATCAGACCCACAAAGGCTATCTTTATAATACTACCTATTTTTGGATAACAGGCTTGAATGAAAAAAAATTAAAAACTGCAGTTGCTTTAAATGTTGTCCGTTTGGCACCTGATATGCCCAGCCATGATAATGCAAATAAGCAGGCATTAGAAAACTTGTTCAGATAGTGCAGACTTTGGGTGGAACACGAGAGGTCAAACATGCATAGTGCTAAATCTTATTTAGACTTTATAATCTAGAGATACAGCGCAAAAACTGGCCCTTTGGCCCAGCAGTACATGCTGACCAGTAATTACCCCATACACCAGCTCTATCCTACACTAGAGACTATTTGCAATTTTACTAAAGCCAATTAACCTATAAACCTATACGTCTTTGGAGTGTGGAAGGAAACCGGAGTCCCCGGAGAAAACAGTGAGAACGTACAAACTCTGTACAGAGCACCCACAGTCGGGATTGAACCTGGGTCTATGGTGCTGTAAGACAGCAACTCTATCGCTGCGCCACTGTGCCATCCCACAACATATGGGTCTAACTTATTCGCAAGATATAGTAAGAACTGCCAAGAATGACATTTGGTGCTCATCCCCAGATGCTGCTGAACTCAGGAGGCACATCTAAACCAGATCTGATAAGATTGGTAGGTTATTTTCTGATGGACATTATTGAACCAGATGGACATGTATGAAAATCCAATAGTTTTACGGTGACCAACAGAGGGTTATTTTCCCAATTCCAGATTAATTATTTGAAGTGAAGTCCCCTATCTGCCAAATTTAGATCACAACTCATGTCTCTGGATCAGTGGACAAAGGCTTTGGATAGTAGACATGATCTGCATATATGTTTAAGGGTTTTTTCTAACTTGACCCTTTGCAGATTCTCCGCCCAGCTTACCCTTAAGCAAAACTGCAAAATGCAGATGGTGCCACTCAACCTCGGTTGGAGTGAAAGCCACGTAATGTAATGTAACTGTTTTTAGGAATAAATCATCCTTGAGTAATATATTGGACAGGGATGGTTTTATTCTGAATTGTGCATCATTCCTTCAAGCGCAAGATTTCTCCAGCTGACACCTTTAATTGTATTTGTATTTGTATTTGAACAGTAAACCCACATTCAGAACTGGGAAGTAGACAAAAATGCTGGAGAAACTCAGCGGGTGAGGCAGCATCTATGGAGCGAAGGAGATAGGCAACGTTTCGGGTCGAAGCCCTTCTTCAGACTGAAGAACTAGGATCCGCATTCGATGTGATTCACCGCCACTTGCTGTCTAAAACTGTCCATATTTGGATAACAAGTTTGAATGAGAAAGAGAAAAAACTCCAGCTGCTTTAAACGTTGCCAATTTGGCACCTCATTTGTTCTATACTTGCAGTTGTCAAGACTTGCTTCAATTTCCACTGTAGTAATTCTAGCAAAGATGAGTTTTGTTCAACAAATTTGGCTATGAATCAGGAAACCTATGTCTGAGAAGAAAGGTTTATCCTGAACTTATGAATGGATAATTTATTTCCCCTAAAGTCATTTACAAATTATTATTCTGCACTTCCTTTCTCCCTTAACTCATGTGTGTTTGAACATACTTCAGAAACTTGCCTTTCCCTCCAACCAGCCAAACTTGTTATATAACAATACCAATGTTAAATTTGGACTTTCACCAGACTTTGGAAATGGCACAAAGATTGGCGACTCAAAAAATAATTTCACTGTGTTTTGCACATGTGACAATAAAGCACCATTGAAATATCCTCAAGTTTGTTTTTACAACCTGTATCTGATCAGCTGAATGATTCTACTAATAAAATAAAATCAGGGCAAGTGGTTTAAGATTTGTTTCTGCCCTTGAATTTCATTTTTCTATCTCTCTCGACTGCACCATTTCATTGACAGTTTATTTATAATGCGTAGATGTCAGGCTTTGTCCATAGTTCGCTCGCCCTTTCATTGAGATGATTCTTTGCTTGAGTTTTTAATTATTCTTGCCAGTATCTGTGAGATTGATTCTTGTCTCCTTATCATCCTGTTGCAGTTATAAATTGTGTAAGAGCAGGCAGAAAATAGTGTTTGTTCTTCCTGCCCAGTGACTGGAGGTTTTACCATTGGTTACAATTTTCCTGAGACTTTAATCCTGTGAGTCGGTGCTCTTATCTAACATACATTAGAGCTCAGAGAATAAATTGAAATCAGGGTCAAATCAAGGTGGCTACTGCAAACATTATTTAAAGGAATCCTCAGCTGCTCGCGAATAACACAACATATTTTGGAAGCAATTTTCTTTCTGCTGTTTATGTATTTTTAATCTTAAAAGTGCTTGTACATACTGCAGGAGGTGAAACGATGCCAGTATGGGCAATACAGCGTGCCAGTATGAAAGTGATCAACGCAGTCAAAGCTAAGAAGTTAATCAACACTGTTAATGTTACAACCACACCATTAAGACATTTAAGAGAGAGACACAAGGAACTGCAGATGCTGTAATTTTGAGCAAAACACAAAGTGCTGGAGTAATTCAGCAGCTCAGGCATCATCTGTGCAGGGAATGCATAGGTTACGATTTTTCCGGTCGGGATCCTCATTCAATTTGATTGTAGTGAGGGGGGGGGGGAGGGGAGGGAGAAAGCTGGAAGAGAGAGGTGGGAGCAGGACAAAACCCGGCAAGTGTTAGGTGGATTAAACTGAGGGGGGTTTGATTGGCAGATGAGTAGAGTAAATGACAGAGATGAAAAGGAGACAGAAGAGTGCCAGATAAGGAGAAAAGAAGAGTAAAATGTAAAGCCAGAGGGAAGGATATAGGTGGAAGGGGACATGGGTGCAGGAAGAGGGGTGGGATAGGGAGAGAAATGGGGTGGGGGGAGGGAGCACAGGAAAGATAGAGGAGGTAGGGGTAGATTACTTAAAATTGGAGAATTCAATGTTCATACCATTGGGTTGTAAGTTACCCAAGCAGAATATGATGTGCTGTCCCTCCAGTTTGAGAGTAGCCTCACTCTGGCAATGGAGGAGGCACAGGACAGAAAGGTCAGTATGGTAATGGGAAAATTAGTTAAAATGGTTAATTACCTGAACATTAGGCAGGCTTTGGCAAATAGAGTCATAGAGTCATACAGAAACAGGTCCCTTGCCCCAACTCGTCCATACCGACCAAGATGCCGCATGGAGCTCAAAACCTTTCCTGTCCCTGTCCAAATGTCTTTTAAATGTTGTTATCATATCAGGCAGCTCCATATACCTACTACCTTACGAGTAAAAAACTTGCCAACTCTTCCCAAATGTTAAAAGTTACCCCTCTCACATCTTAAACCTATATCCTCTGATTTTTGTTTACCTACCTTGGGTAAAAGACTTTGGGCATTCAACCTATCTATTCCCCTCATGATCTTATACACCTCTGTAGGATCATCCCTCAGCCTCCTGCGTTCAAGGAATACATTCCTAGATTGCTCATCCTCACCCTACAGCTCACCCTTAGTCCTGCCAAAATCCTTGTAAATATTTGTGACACTCTTTCCAGCTTAATGGCATTCTTCCAAAATGGCAGGCCAAAAGTGAACACAATACTCCCAATGTGGCCTCAACAACATCTTGTACAACCGTAACATCCCAACTCCTGTACTCAATACCCTGACTGATGAGGAAGGAGTGTTGGTTTAAACTGCATGGTTTTTATGCAAGAGGTTTTATAGGTTAGGCAGATGAGTTTAGGGCGTGGATAGGTACGAGCTACTGGGACATTGTAGTCATGACTGAAACCTGATTAAGGGAGGGGCAGGACTAGCAGATCAATGTTACGGGGTACAGGAGCTTCAGGAAAGAAAGGGGCGAGGAAAAAAGAGGAGGGGGGGTTGCATTGTTGGTTAAGGAGGTTGTCATGGCTGTGTTCAGAGGTGACATTACGGACGGTTCGTCTTGTGAGGCGAAATGGGTGGAGCTGAGGAACAAGAAAGAGATGATCACCTTGTTGGGGATGGACTACAAGCCCCCAAATAGTCAACGGGAATTAGAAGAGCAAATGTGCCGGGAGATTGCAGACAGCTGCAGGTCAAATAAGGTTGTTGCAGTAGGGGATTTCAACTTTCTCAATATAGTAGCAATGTTACAAATTTTTGAGATTTTAAAAATCAAGTCTGCAATTTATCCCATCAAATAAAGCATAAAATGAACTTTAATTTGATATCTAATTCACTTTCATATCTTATGTATTAAAAAGGTTATGGCCATTTTCATACTCAGAAATTAGCATCTTGTTCCCTATTGCTTTTCCATTTAAGGTCACTGAATGAAATTTTCTGTTATTATAGATTGAAGCATTTTGAAACAAATATAAAACATCTTACTTGGATGACCAAAAATTAAAGCATATAATTAGTTAGTTACCTAATTGTAGCTGATTACAAAATTGATCGTTGTGACAGAAATAGTAATAAACACCCAGACTGCCTTGAAAATTCAAAAATGTGATATTCTCAAGATCAGAACTTTAATATTATTGTATTATATGCTGTAAGTTCATAACAGATAGGTAAATAAATTAAAATTTCTAGCAATAGACCAACTCTTAATGGGGAAGATCAGTTGCTAGCTGGTACATTGGCATACAGTAGCATCATCATACTCCTCCAATTGTAACCAATAAGCACTTCTGTACACCTTTTATTCCTCAACCTTTCAATTGTGGCATTGTAAACTACGAGTTTTTGCTCTTCAAACCACGCATGACATGCCTTTCTGCCCACTACTTTCCCATTAAGAATGTCCTGTAGATCATCACATTTGGAGTAGTCCACATTTGGATAATCTCTGCGAATGCTGTCTAAATCAGTCTCTTTTGCTGGGCATTTAGATTGATAATTTTGCATTTCTTCTTCGGAGACATCTGTTTAAAATGTAACGGAAAAAAAACACTGAACAGCATTAACAGAAACAAGTTATTATTTGCAGTTTTAGAAAAAAGGTAGAAATGATAAAGTTAAACGCTAAAACAAATAGTAAATACCCAACAAAAAATTCATATTCATCAGTTTCACCAAATCAATTAAATTCATCTAAATTCAACGACTAGATTTAAACATCTATCCATTGCGTCAGAAAATGATTTTTTTTAAATAGCCTAAGTATCCAAATAACAAACTAATCCCATTCACACAAGAATTCACAATATAACATGATTTTTAAATCTCACTGTCATGAATGTATATGCCAGATGGAAGGAGTTTAATGTTTAATTCCCATAAATTAATCCAGAAACATCACTCTCAATGCAATCAAAATTATTATTTTTTGCACAATACATGTGGCTAAAACTGTTGTGGATATTTAGTATAAAAATATTGATTATGGATAGACAATAACACAAAATATAGATGATTTAGATGTTCTTATGACATGATTGTCCAAAAAAAATGTGGATTTAAATCATTTTGCGAGTGGGTGTTTCTGGAATGTGATCGATTGGAACGTTGCAGTTGCCATGAATTTTAACCCCATATCGGCAGGAAAGACACTGCCAAATCGTATGGGGCCCAAATAACGTTTTTGCGATGTAAAATTAGACTGAAGCCACCCCAAGAAGCAAGATTATATGTGAAATATACGACTTACCTTTTGTTCTGTCCTGATATTATGATCTGTCACGTTGAGGGCGTTCGAAGTCGCATTTTACATTATCCAACTATTAAATTGTCCAGCGATTTATTAAAAAACCAGGAACGGAATTCCGATCGATTTTTCTTCATCGACTAGCAGCCCAAAGAAATCCCTCACCAACAAGCGATACAAACCTGCATTTTAATCCGGTCCCCCCCCTCAAAGTCACGCGCACAGCCCGTGGCAGATCTGCAGCGCCGCTGAAGGTACGTTTTGTAACATCGCTAAATATAGACTGGGTAAATCATAGCGTGAACAGTTTAGATGGGGTGCAATTCCTCAAAAGTGCTCAAGTGAGTTTTCTTAAACAGTATGTGGAAACCCCCACACGTGAGAGGGCAACGCTGGATCCAGTATTGGGAAATTGGGATGGCCAAGTTATTGCAGTGTGTGTGGAGGAGCCTTTTGGGACTAGTGACCACAGATCGATTAGGTTTAAGATAGTTATGGATAGGGATGGAGAGGGTCCACGTGTTAAAATGCTCAACTGGGGTAAGGCCAACTTTGAGGGTATGAGAAAAGGTCTCGCCCATGTTGACTGGAGCAGGTTATTTGAGGGGAAAGGAACATAGGGCAAGTGGGATGTTTTTAAAAATGTACCGAAGAAAGCTCAGAATGTGTACGCCACCGTTAGAGTGAAGGGCAAAGCAGGCAAACGTAAGAAAACTTGGCTGACGAGGGTAATTGAGAAGTTAGCCAAAAACAAGAAGGATGCATGGGACAGGTATGGGCAGCCGTACCTCCACGGATCAAGTGCATCCATGGATGAGTTTTGGGAACTAAGGAGCAAAGTAAAAAAGAAAATTGGAAGGGCAAAAAGGGGCCAGGAGATAGCTCTGGTGTGTAGCATTAAAGGCAATCCCAAAAGATTTTATAAATAAATAAGGGGAAAAGGGTAACTAGAGAGAGAGTGGGACCTCTCAGGAATAAAAGCGGTCACCTCTGTGTGGAGCCACAGGAGATGGGCAAGGTCCTCAATGAGTATTTCTCCTCTGTATTTACCGAGGAGAAAGACAGTAGGATGGAGGAAATTGGAGCAGTCACTGGAAGGGTTATGAGAGCACAGGGATACCGTCGAGGAAGTACTGAAGGTACTGTCGTGTTTGAAGGTAGACAAATCACCGGGCCTGATCAGATATATCCGAGGACATTGCGGGAAACTAGAGAGGAAATTGCGGGAGCCCGATTGAAATTTATGAGTCGTACTTTAATACAGGAGAGGTGCCAGAGGATTGCAGGGTGGCAAATGTTGTGCCTCTTTTCAAGAAGGGCTTAACATCTGTAGTTGGTAAGTTACTGGAGAGTATTCTGAAGTGTAGTTTATATAGGCATTTAATGGGCAAGGGCTGAAGGATAGTCAGCATGGTTTTGTACGTGGGAGGTTGTGTCTCACAAATCTGATTGATTTTTTTGAAGACATGAGCAAAACGTTTGATGAAGGCAGAGCTGTAGATGTTGTGTACATGGACTTTAGTAAGGCATTCTACAAGGTGCTACAAGGTAGGCTACTCTGGAAGGTTAGATTTGATGGGATCCAAGGAGAGAGAGCTGTATGGATAACAAATTGGCTCCATGGAAGGAAGTGATGGTGGAAGGTTGCTTCTCAGAATCTAGGCCTGTGACTAGTGGTGTGCCACAGGGTTCGGTGCTGGGCCCGTTACTGTTTGTCATCTACATCAATGATTTGGATGAGAATATACAAGGCAAGATTAGCAAGTTTGCTGATGATACAAAAGTTAGAGGTTTTGCAATAGTGAAGATGGTTGTGAAAGATTGCAACAGGATCTGGATCGATTGGCCAGGTGGGCGTTGGAATGGTAGATGGAATTTAATATGGAGAAGTGTGAGGTTTTGCATTTTGGGATGTCAAACAAGGCAGGACCTACACAGTAAATGGTAGGCCTCTTGTAGTGTTGTAGAGCCGAGGGATCTAGGAGTACAAGTGCATGGTTCCATGAAGGTCGAGTCGCAGGTAGATAAGGTAGTCAAAAAGGTTTTTGGCAATTGGCCTTCATCAGTCAGAGTATTGAGTATAGAAGTTGGGAGGTCATGTTGCAGTTGTATAAGACGTTGGTGAAACCGCATTAAGAATATTTTAGAATATTGTGTTCAGTTCTGGGCACCATGTTATAGGAATGATATTGTCAAACATGAAAGGGTTCAGAGAAAATTTACAAGGATGTTGCCAAGACTAGAGGGTGTGAGATATTGGGAGAGATTGAGTAGGCTAGGGCTCTATTCCATGGAGCAGCTGAGGATGAGGGGAGATCTTATAGAGGTATACAAAATCATGAGATGAATAAATCGGGTAGTCTTTTACCCAGAGTACCCAGGAATCGAGGACCAGAGGACATTGGTTCAAGGTGACAGGGAAAAGATTTAATAGGAATCTGAGGGGTGACTTTTTCACACAGAGGGTGGTGGGTGTATGGATCAAGCTGCCAGAGGCAGTAGTTGAGGCTGGGACTATCCCATCGTTTAAGAAACAGTTGGACAGGAAATGCATGGATAGGAAAGGTTTGGAGGGTTATGGACAAGCACAGGCAAGTTGGACTAGGGTAGCTGGGCCAATGGGCGAGTTGGGCCGAAGGGCCTGTTTCCACACTGTATCAGTCTATGACTCTATTATGCCCAATGTACCAAACATCTTTTTATTATCATATCCACCTGTTACACCACTTTCAGGGAAATATGTAACTGTACTCCGAGATCCCTCTGCTTTATTACACTCCCCATGGCCCTACCATTCACTGTGAGGGCCCTGCCCTGGTTTGACCAAGGGCCTTGTTGAGTTGGACTACAGAAAGTGTATGCGATCAACATCATTATTTTGGCACCAGATGACAAAAACATTTGAAGTGTAGCCTTGTGTCCCATTCTGCAAGAAGATTAAAGAATCAGCAATAAAATGATGGACAAAGGCAATGCCCCCATATCTCGTTTTTTGAAGATATAAATCCGTTTTGGTCCTTATTTCTCAGAGAATAATTTGCGGCACACTGGGGTGTGACACAGGGAGCAGCAAGGCGACCCAAAATGTGGAAGCCAACCAGCAGAAGAAAAAACATCTCAAAGCCACACAGGAGTTTTATTTTCCGATGAACATATTATAAACCTTTTTCATCTTTGCGATCTTCCTCATTATTACCAGATCAAAGGGTGCAGCAGCTCCAGTATGGTTTCTGCAAATATCTTCGTGCAAATTCCTAGCTGGAATGTTGCAGATTGCCGACCAATGTTCACATTATGAGGACTGATCTAAAAATAACAAATAAAAAGAGTAACAGCCTTGAATGCAAAATAAAGGATGCCCTTTTTCCAGTCTAACAGTTCCACTGATATATATTCAAAGATGGAGTCACAAGATCAGATACATTAGAGATACAATGTGAGAACAGGTCTTTCAGCCCACCGAGTCCACCATTGATCACCCATGCACTAGTTCTTTGTTATCCCATGTTTGCATCCTTCAAAATAGGGGCAATTTACAATTGGCAATTTACCCATTAACTTGCACATCTTTGGGAGGTGGGAGGAAACTGGAGCACCCAAAGAAAACATACGCAGTCAGAGAGAGAATGTTCAAATTCCACACTGACAGGTCAGGTTTGGACCCGGGTCTCTGGAATCTGTGAGGTAGCAGCTTTTCTGCTGCACCACTGTGTCACCCTTATTTAAGAGAGTATCTATTTGTATTATCCATGGATTTCTAAGATGTATAAACTTGATTTGAAGGATTAAAACAGTTTATTTTCATTTTACCATATATTATTTCAAATATCAATTATTAAAATATGTGCCGTTGTTTTTTAAACTTTAAATGATTGAGGAAAAATATGGTGTTTTTCTGAATGGAAAAACTGAGGGTTATCTAAAAAAGTAATGTGTTCTAATTTGCAGTATCAGAATTGCTAATTCAAGGCTGAATCAGCAACATATTTGCAAAGGATTTTAAATATAATTTTGTTAGCCTTATACCACATGCTCATTTTTTTCATGATCCATTACACTGGTTCAAGATTCAATTTGACTGAATCTGGCTCCACAACAAAACTTTTCACCCCCTCAGGTCAAGTTGGCGAGATTCCACAGATTCCACTTATTCAGGGAGGCTCTTCAAAATGCGCTCATTCTCCAGCCATCCAGACACTTTCACGCACACATTGATAGTTTATTTTCTATTTAAAAGTCAACTGATTAATGAACTGGGGAAATATTTTTTTATAATGTCATTATTCAGTCATTTTAATTTAGATTACTCATTGGAAGACCTGACAGATTGATAATACTTATTGTTGATTGGATTAATACAATTATACATTTTAGTACTGATAGTTACTCGCAGTCATTTAAAAATCACCACTCAGTTCTGAGAACCAACTTTAAGGAATCCTTCCCGGTTAATTGTCATCCCAAGAAGGCAGGCTCTAAGAAAAGTATTCATTGTTTTAAATTAAAAGTGATAATGTTCCAATTCTTTTTTGAGAGTTGATTGGTTTCAAAGAAATATTTCAAATTCAGCATCGGAAATCCTCTCACACAACACATTCTGCATTGGGATCAGTTTCCTCCTTGTTTTTCTAAAATGCCCTAAAATGCTTTTATTATCTCCAAATTGCAAGACAAAAGCAAATTATCAGAAAATTAAATTTGGAAGCTACAGTCAGAAAGTTTATAAAATGGGAAAAGACTGCCAACTGGTATATGAGTTTGCAGAAAGAAGAAAATGAAAGGCCTGTGCATTTGTCCCTGTGTTCTCTCTGAGGACCAGAATCGCCTGTGTATAGAAATGGAGATATATCATCACAGCAACAAAATTGCTTTGTTTAAAAATGGATGAAATAATATCAATCACCATTAAATCTTCACTGGAAGCTAAGCCTTGAGAAGTTTTGGATTCCTCCTGTCCCAGAAATCTAATATTCACAGCCAGAAGCACTGTGGGAAGCCTGAAAAAAATGTCACGAATGACGCACAACAATTATGCTTGCTATACCGGCATGTCTTGGCATTTCCAATTGAACACCAAGGGTGAGATGGAGTGTAATGCTGGAATGGCCCCTAAATTTATGTGTTGTCAGATTTCCTGAAATAACCTCAAGCTCTTAACCCACACAGCAGCTTATGTCCAGTCACATACTGAATAATAAACGCTAAAAGATAAATTTACGAAGATACATACAAACAAGAAATGTACGAGAACAATTGTACATCATTAGTTTGTACCAAATACTACTCTATAAATAAAATTAGTTTTACTGAATATATTGCACAAAAGCCAATGCCATTTGACAGCACTTTTACTTTTTAACCTTGCTTAAACAAAAAGCAGATTGAAAGCTGAATGTGGGCCACTACTTTTCTTGTTTCTTTGTACCACAAAGAATGGAAAATGCTGGCCTACTGATGATTGTCACAAATTCACTCATTTCATTCTGAGTGCAATATGTCTATGTGAATTCTTAAGGTGCAATCTGCTATCAATACCGTTCTTCAGACGCAAGCTTATTGACTCTTTGGGTGTTCCCCCATCTCTGACACAACACCAAGTTAGGATAACTGAAGATTTGGAGCAAGAAAAATTGTTATTCATTTTAAGAACCATTATGGTGTCTAACAGTTTCTAGAACTTTATTAGTATATGTATATGATAAAGTGTAATATTTAATTAAACTAATTTTTGATTCACCTGGTTTGTTTGGTTATTTTATGATCTATTTGAAAATAGACACATTTCCACAAAATAATGTGTAATTTTAAATGCAAGTTATTTCCAGTGCAAAATGAAATTCTGTCATAATTTTGCTTAAAAAATCATCCCGGAAACCAGTCTACCATAAAATGGGGCATAACTTATATCCCCAAGAAATGATTCACCAGATTACCCAATTTCTGGACTTCCACACAAGCTTTAAAAATGTTCCCCTTTTTTAAACACAGATACTAATGGGCACCTTTTTAAACCTTTTGAATACACCTTTCTAATTTGGTGACTACTTGTTGATGAATGATCAGACCCACACAGAGAGGTTATAACTCATAGTCCTTATTTGCAGTACAAGTGGAGGAAACACAACATGGTTTCATCCCCGTGGTCCACACATCAATGAAATTAGCAAGTCGTTCCCTATAGCTTTTAAATCCTTTTCCTTTATTTAAAATTGGGTTACTCTCAGATGGCAAACTGGACACACTAATAAAAATACCAAAACTGTTTTCACCATCATTATTGAAACTACATCATTTTTCTACTCATGAAATAATATAATTTAAAAACTTTAAAAAAAAATATTGTTAAATATGCTGCCTTATTTCGCAGTTTCATAGCAAATTTAATAATGCTTATATGGAAATCAGTTTGAAAGGCTATGGAAATAATGTCACTACATAAGTGCACTTATGGACTTCTTGAGACTGACACACAGAAGCAGCCAAGCCAGGCCGCCTTTTCTATTTGTGAAGGTCAGACTAAGATAATACCATGACATGCATCATTGTGTTGGCTAGTGGTCAGGTATCAATGGTTGATTTTCATCATCTTACATTTATTGAGTGTGCTCTTAAATCTTTTGTACTTGAAAGACCGTGGAAAATACCGAAACACTCAGGAGAACTTCTTTTGTAAATTGGATAGTGTCAGCTAACCAAAGGAAAACACCTTTGTCAGCACAGTAGGTGTCTGGTTTTATTACAGCAACAGAAATAGTAGGGGCAATGTTCAACTTTGCTATTTGTCAGATTACCCAGTGAGTGATATTCCTGTACATTATACAGTTCATTGATTACACCACAAGTCTGCTTCCAATATCTTTAGAGTGTAGTAGTCTTCCTCTTCTACCTTTTAAACGTTTCATACTTTCTAATCACTTATATATTCCTTCTCTTACCTACCCAAACATTAGATTTGCTTCAAAAACAACAGGAATACTGACATTGGCACAATTCTCGAGCATAAACAAAGCCTCATGGAAACGTTTAGGGAATGCTAGTGTCATGACCTGTCCTTCTGATAGAGGGTTGGGGTTGGAGGGTGCTACAGGAGAAGGACCTCTGACCTTTGGTCCCATTAAGAATGGCCTCAGTGCAATGAATGATGCAGCAGATACAGAACAAAGCTTCTAACATTACAGCGTTACAGGAAGTTAGCCAAAATTAAAGTATTCTGAACCTAATGTCTCATTAAAATGAAAATAATAGCTTATTGTGAGAGAAGCCAGCCAGAAGTGAGGAAACATAAAAATTATGGTTGAGTAGGAAGGAACTGCAGATGCTAGTTTAAACCAAAGATAGACACAAAATGCTGGAGTAACTTAGCGGGAGAAGCAGCATCTCTGGAGAGAAGGAATGGGTGATGTTTCGAGTCGAAATGTCTCGACCCGAAACATCACCTAATCCTTCTCTCCAGAGATGCTGTTTGTACAAACAGAAAGAAAAAGCAAGTTATCTGAAGATGGGGGATTCAATATGGTGTCCTACGGGTTGCAATGTGCCCAGAGCTGAGGAGTTTTCTTGAGCTTCCCTATGGTCATGCTGTGGCAATGCAAGTGGCCACAGACAGAAAGATCAAAGTGGGATGGTGAGCGCAGGTGCTTTAAATTATGAAAGATAATACATTGAATGCAAAGGCTGGAGGGGTGGAAGATGAATAGCAGGGAAACACTTAGCTTTAGATAGTTGCAAAGTGCTGGAGTAATTCAGCAGGTCAGGCAACATCTCTGGAAAAAAAGGATGGATGACGTTTCAGATCAGGAACTGACCCACTGAGTTAGTCCAGCACTTTGTGTCTATCTTTGGTGTAAACCAGCATCTGCAGTTCTTCATTGCTACATTTTAATTACTTAACTTTGTTCTGTTCCAGGAAGGCAGGGGGAAGCGCGGGTGAGAACAGACATGCAGGAAATAGAAGAAATATGGTGGAGAAGCTCATCCACTATTGTAGAGAGAAAGCCATGTTTCAGTATGAAGGAGGATATATCATATCAGAGGCACCAGAGTGGAAGGCCTGGTCATTGGAACAGGTTCAACGAATACTAAGAAACTGGTAAGAAGGTGTATTTACAGGATGGCGAGTGAGAAGATACATAGATATTCAGTGATAAGAGATTAGTGGTTGGGAGGTGATACTCTAACCCCAATCTCAATCCCTCTCCCTCTCCCTCTCTTGATTCTTGGCAGATCTTAACATTGGGCATGGATTTCATCAAGTTGAACATGGACAGCACATGGCATAGTGGTGCAGCAGTACTGCTGCTGCAACATAACTGTTGCAATCCTGGTTCAATCCTGACCTCTGGTGCTGTCCGCGTGGATGCATGTTTTACATCCCTCCAGCACTTTGTGTCTATAAGTAGATGGAGCAACATACGGTTTATCGTGCACAGAACTTTGACAACATTTCTACACATAGATCTACAGGGTGTTGGAGTAACTCAATGGATCAAGCAGCATCTTTGGTGCACATGGATATGTGATATTGTGGGTCGGGACCATTCTTCAGACAATCTTTGGTCAGCAACTCGCACATTTTGGACAGAGCCCAGTGATGAGTCAGCGAGGACATGGAAGGGGCTGATGCTGAGATCGAAACTGTCAGTTGGGCAGCAAGCTCACTAAATGGAGTCACCAGCAGGAGGTTTCCAGATAACAGCAATTACAGTAAATTCACAGAGATGGTTGTGGAGGATTTGATCCAAGGAAAATAGTTTAATGGTGGAAAACTCAGGACTGCAGGGCGATCCATCTGATCACCCTGTAAACCACCTTGATTTCCCCAGTAAAGAGAAAACAAACATTTTACCTTGTGTTAAAGAAGGAACTGCAGATGCTGGAGAATCGTGGGTTACACAAAAAGCTGGAGAAACTCAGCGGGTGCAGCAGCATCTAAGGAGCGAAGGAGATGGGCGACATTTCGGGTCGAGACCCTTCTTCAGTCTGAAGAAGGGAGACCCTTCTTCAGTCTGAAGAAGGGTCTTGACCCGAAACGTCGCCTATCTCCTGCACTCCTTAGATGCTGCTGCACCCGCTGAGTTTCTCCAGCTTTTTGTGTAACCCCCAAACATTTTACCTTGCTTGGGTGGTCTTGCTAGCTTCATTTGACTACTCAAGAATCAAGCACAACCTAACTCAGTGCAAACAAGTTTGTTAAACCGACAAAAAATGAAGAACAGCTTTTTGAAGTTGGGAAGTCCCAAAAGGTGTTTTTCCAAATACCCCTGAAACAGGTTTTGCCTGTTTAAGCAGACTAAATAAATCATCACCAGTTCCATAGTTCATCACATTGTTTCCCCCTTGAGATCACACCTTCCCTCGCAAAAAATCAATAAAAGTCCTGTTATTCAATTAAAGTTTCATTCATTGCTTGTGTGCCAGTCAAATTTTCATTTAAAATATTTAAAATATTACAGAATTGTTATTTACATAGTCATTGGTAAAAGCACTCTGTCAGATTTCCAAACATCTACGTTATTCTTCTGTAACAGAAAAAGCAGCTAAAATAATAAGCTAGAGAAGGACATGGCGCCTGTACTTTTTCATACCTTAAGTTTCCCTCTCCTCACACTCTCACTATGAAAAAGGATTTCAAAACAAAACGTCACCTATTCCTTTCCTCCAGATTTTCAGCCTGACCTGCTTAGTTACTCCAGCATTTTGTGTCTATTTTCTGCCTCTTACATTTGTTTGGGCAACCGTGCGATCGAGGAAAAAGGTGACTTCAGCAGATCTGTCCCTTACTTAGTTTTTTGGAAAAAGATGCCATGCGGAGAGAACTATACCACACACACGCAAGCTTTGTCACAGGTCATAAAGTTCTACAGCGCAGAAAAGGGACTTTCAACTCACCATATCTATGTCAGCTGTTATTCTATACTTAACTCATTTACCAGCACTTAGTCCATGCCTTGCGATTCAAGTGTTCATTCAGATGCTGCTTACATTTTATGAGGGTACCTACCTCAACCACCTTCTCCGGCAGTGCGATCCAAAGTAGTGAAAAAACTTCCTCAGATCCTCTCTAAATCTCTTGTTCCTCATATTAAGCATATGCCCGCTGGGCTCAGCCACCTCTGCCATAACAAATAGTTTCTTACTATCCACCCTTTCTATATGCCTCTCATAGGTTTATATACTTCTGTAAGGTCCCACTCAAAAGCCTGTGATCCAAAGAAAACAAATTCACCCTATTTAATCTCACCTTTTAGCTGAAGCATTCCATCCCAGCCAACATCCTGGTGAGTTTATTTTACCCATCCCAGTACAATTACATCCTTCCCAAAGATTAACAATAAGAACCACACACAATAGTCC
The DNA here is from genome assembly GCA_963514005.1 of Raja brachyura. The sequence continues at coordinate 69,462,771 of OY740783.1, read as the reverse complement.
AGCTATGATACTTGTGAATTTGAGCAGAAACATGGGGAAAAAGACAGACACTTCTCAAAACAGGTCTAACTTTGGATTGTGCCTGGATCCAAACCGCATCTCAAATTAAAACCATTACAGAGAAAAGGGAGAGTTTATTGTGTAGATTATTTAGGATGAGAACTTATAACAATGGCCTGCCCGCTTTATACAGATTATGTTAAATGGTAAGAAATTCACAGCTTCATTATCAAGTCATGAAAATAATCAGGTAATCACGATGAAGTCCTGCATTTCGTAAAATGATGGACTTCACCATGACTGCTTTATTACATTGGTGGAGAGTCTAGATCTTGAGTTATGGTCTCAGAATAAGATCATTATTGTTTAGGACTACGATGAAAAATAATTTATTTATGAAAAGGATTGTGAGTCTTAAAAATTATATACTCCAGAGGTTTGAATATGCTGAATCCTTGAATCGGAACTAAACAATAGATTTTGGAACAGATAGTAGGTTAAAGATGTGGAAATCTGATGGAGCAGAGCACTTAAGATGAAGGATCTGCTATGATCTTACAACATGGAGGAACGGGTTCCAAGGGCCAACGGCTTTCTACTTTCTCTTCCAAAAAGCATGAATTGTGGGAGAATTAAACAATTACAGGCACTCCCTGATTTCCGTACGGGTTATGGTTATGTTCCGTAATGTTCAGTCTGAAGAAGGGTCTCGACCCGAAAAGTCTCCTATTCCTTCACTCCATAATTACTGCCTCACCCACTGAGTTTCTCCAGCATTTTTGTCTACCTTCCGTAAGGAACGGTTACTGTATGTTCCGTGATCTCTAACATAAGTCAGATTTTACGATAGTTCGAATCATCATCCCCATCACCTGTCCAAAATAATTTACTGAGAGTATTAACTGTCCCAGTGGCGCCCAACTGCATCCAGGGCACTTTCGGTGGTGCGCGGCCTTCTGGGTAAGCGCCACCACCATTGCTGCATTGTTTCCAATGTAATCTTAAGTGATCTTACAATGTTGTGGAAATTACAAACTGCCTTGGTTACACTAGAAGATAGACAAAAAAAAGCTGTAGTAACTCAGCAGGACAGACAGCATCTCTGGAATGGGAGACATTTCAGATCGAGACCCTTCTTCAGACTGTCTTCAGTTTAAACCAGCATCTGCAGTTCCTCCCTACACATTGATTACACTAGGGGCTGAGTACAGAATTGTTTACGTAAGTGTGAGTTTACGTAAATCACCTGTGGCGTAACTAGCGAAGTGTCTGTATTCCGGAATGTAACTAATAAGTGCCCACCAGTTCCCTTACCCTATTCCACATAAATAATAATTCTTATTTGTACAGATATAATCAATTAATTAATTTTCAATCTAAGTAATTAAGTTACATTATTTTTGGGCCTTCCATCTCATACTTTATTCATACAAATTCACGTGAGCGTCATCCCATTATTCATGAACTTAATTGAAATCATTACAGTTTGTGAGACTATGATGAATAAAACATTTGTCTCTGCGCATTTAAATATACATTGCATCATCTGTTTGATTTTACCAATGAGTCTTGTGACATGTACACAATGTGACTTTGTTAGTCATTACTGCTAGAAGTCAACATAAGAGGTAGGGGGAGCGATGTCAATAATATTCTTTCAGACATTGTAAATTTACTCACACGAGTCACAATTTCATTAATACATTACTGAGCATGCCCTGTGATTCACAGCAACCATTTCATTATTCTGAATGCAGCAGACTATATAGCGCCCCAAGTACACACTGCAATCACCTGGAACAATCCATTTGAGTGAAAACCATTCTCCCAGTTGTTTACTTGGTACAGCTGTTTGATAATGTGGGCAAATTGACTCTGAACGGTAATATTAATTAATATGTAATGTATACACACATTTTAACTACAATTTTTGCTTGTAGATTATTCAACCACTTTCATGTCCATCGGCCCTCTTTATTTATTCATCGTGTACCTAATGAAAGAATTAAGGAATTTATTTCCCTTTGACTGGACAATAAACTTTCTGGAATTAATCAGCATTGCATTTTATTTGATTTACCACTCATGTGATAATGTATTATTTTTTTAAAATTTAAATACAACTAATTCCATTATCTTAATGTTTTGCCACATTTTCGTAATTTCTCGCTGGAAATTGATTTTCACCTTAAATGTTGCTGACACAATGTCTCGCATGTGTGGATACACACAAGCGCAAGCAGACACACACTCACACACATGTGTGCACACACATACACACACCTACACAAACACACAAATTGCTGTTCACTGGACCATGAGCCTTGTGCCACATCTGAGATGCTGGTCTAGTTCTCTTTGCTCCAGTGATCGATGTGCTTGTTCATTAGCTGCAATCATAAATGTCACCATTGATATCTGGCTTTGCTAAAAGGTGGTTCCCAAAATATAGAAAGTTGTTCACTCTTTCTAAAGCTTTGAACCGGATCTTGGTAGTCAGGAATGTGTTATGTGGTGGAGGTAATTACTATCAGTTCCAAACGATTACAGTGAAGCCTAGTCATTGTATGCTTCTATGGATGTCTCAGTTTACATCTTGGCAAGTCAAACTAGGGTGGGACTTTCAAGGGGAGGGGTGTTGTAGACCAGAAAGACCAAGGAGTACAAGAACGTATTTCCCTGGAAGTGGCGTCACTGTTGGACGAGAATGGTGAAGGCTTTTACCATGCAGGCCTTCATCAACAAGGGCATTGAGTATAAAGGTTGGTACGTTATATTACAGTTGTACAAGAAGTTGGTGTAGATTGGTTACTTCTTACTAACCAATTGTAGTGCTTGTTATAGGTATGTTACAAAACTTGCCTTTAGCGGCGCTGCAGTTCTGCCACTGGCCGTGTGCGCGACTTTGGCGTCTTTGAGGAGGGGGGCGGGATTAACATGCCATTTTCTCCTGCCTGTCCGAGATATATTTTCTCGGGCTTCGACGTAATGCTGAAAATTCGTTCCGACTGCCGTTCTTGGAATTTTTTTTTAAAAAGTGCAGGACAATTTCAGCGCTGGAGTAAAATAAAAAGCAACTTCTAACGCCGTCAATGCAGGCAACGGAATGGATCTCAAGTACGGGACAAAGCAAGGTAAGTAGTTTATTTTTACATATAAACTTGCCTCTTAGGATGGCTTTAGTCAAAATTTCATGTTGCAAAAATGTGATTTGGGCCCCATACGAACCGGCAGTGTTTTTCCTGCCGATATGGGGTTTAAATTCACCACAAACCACAACGTTCCAATCGATCGCGTTCCACAAAAACCCATAATTTGGCCATAATTTACGGGAATTAAACACTAAATTCCTTCCATTTGGCCTATAAATTCATGACAATGAGATTTAAAAATCATGTTATAATGTGAATTCTTGTGTGAATGTTATTTGGACACTTAGGCTATTTAAAAATGTTAACCTTTTCTTAAGAAATGGATAGATGTTTAGATCTAGTAATTGAATTTTGTAATTAGCTACAATTAGGTAACTAACTAATTATATGCTTTAATTTCAGGTCATCTAAGTAAGATTGTTTCATATTTGTTTCAGAATGCTTCAATCCATAATAACTGAACATTTCTTTCAGTTCTCTTAATTTTTAAGAAAGTTATGGGCTTTTGACTGTCCTCGATCACAGCTTTTGAGTTAAGTCAATGGAAAAACAATAGGGAACCAGATGCTAATTTCAGAGTATGAAAATGGCCATAACTTTTTTAATATTGAAGATATGAAAGTGAATTAGGTGTCAAATTAAACTTGTTTTTATGCTTTATCTGGTGGGATAAATTGCAGACTTGATTTTTAAAATCGCAACATTTTGTAACATTGCTACTTGTTAGTAGAAGCTCTGCCTACTATGCGGTTTATATTATCAGGAGTTTGCTTACGTAAGTAGCTGCTAGTTACTGTAACACCTTGCAGACAAATGCTGTAAGAGTACTTTAAATAAACATGTGTTGTATGACTTCACTCATTACATAGTGTCAGAAGTGCGATGCACAAAACAATTTTTTGACAAGTCCAGCAGGCCACCCCTTAGATACAGTGATTTTGTGTAACGATCAATACTTCCCCATATGTGTTATTAGCATTGCAGCTACTGTATTGTTTAGCCACCATGTATCCACGTATCTATGCTCTATTTTGTTTCTACAAGGAAAGATGTAGATTGGTTACTTCTTACTAACTAATTGGAGTGCTTGTTAGTAGAAGCTCCGCCTACTATGCAGTTTATATTATCAGGAGTCTGCTTACATAATTTAGTCCGAGTAGCTGCTAGTTACTGTAACACCTTGCAGACAAATGCTGTAAGAGTACTTTAATAAACATGTGAGCACAACTGGATCATTACAGTTGGTGAAACCAATCTTGGAGCATTATGTTCAGTTTTAACAACCCTGTTATAGGAAAGATGTCACTAGGTTGGAAATAGTGTGGAAATGATTTACAAGGATATTGCTAGGAATTGAGACACTATGGGGAGTTTTGGGAGAGGTTGGGTAGGCTGGGACTATACATCTTGGATCTTAGTAGGCTGAGAATGATTTTATAGAAGTGTCTAAAATTATAAGAAGCGTAGAGTGAATGCATGCAGTCTTTTCCCAGAGATGGGGAATAAAGAGTTAGAGGTCATAGGTTTATGGTGAGAAGGGACAGAACAGCAGATTTTTTCACACAGAAGGTGGTACGTATATGGAACAAGATTTCAGAGGAAGTGGTTGAGGCAGGTACAATAACAACATTTAAGGGATATTTGGAGAGATACATGGATATGAAATGTTCACAGGGACATTTATCAAACATGGGGAAATTGTAAAAGGGCTTGGACACACTAGAGGTAGGAAACATGTTCCCGATGTTGGGGGAGCCCAGAACCAGGGGCCACAGTTTAAGAATAAGGAGTAAGCCATTTAGAACGGAGATGAGGAAACACTTTTTCTCACAGAGAGTGGTGAGTCGGTGGAATTCTCTGCCTCAGAGGGCGGTGGAGGCAGGTTCTCTGGATGCTTTCAAGAGAGAGCTAGATAGGGCTCTTAAAAATAGCAGAGTCAGGGGATATGGGGAGAAGGCAGGAATGGGGTACTGATTGGGGATGATCGGCCTTGATCACATTGAATGGCGGTGCTGGCTCGAAGGGCCAAATGGTCTACTCCTGCACCTATTGTCTAAATGTGACTTGCGTAGGTGGGCATCTTGGTCGGCATGTTCGAGTTGGGCCGAGTGGCCTGTTTCCATGCTGTATGACTTACAGCTCTATAACTATGAATGAATCAAGGACAACGTTGCTAAGACTTCAAGTGCGCATGTTTATAAACATTATCCATGGCCCGTATATCAATGACTGTGATTGAATTTTATCTTGGTTATAAAGTGGGGGTGCAAAAAACAAATTGCTTCCTGTTCATGCAGCAGATTAACTTCACTCAACATTGGAAGGCTCCCAAACTCAACTGGAAGTTTACTGCAGAAACCATTTCTCTCCCAGGTCAACGCCCTAGTTTTGTGGCTCTGTCCATGGTCAACCAGCTCCATGGTTGGAATCACATTGTCTGCATTCCTGACTCCAGAAACAAATACTCAACACTGAATTTACAAACTGAGAAAATATTCCATGGATTTTCACATCATAAGGTCATGTGATAGGAGCAGATCTAGGCCATTTGGCCCATAGAAACATAGAAACATAGAAACATAGAAAATAAGTGCAGGAGTAGGCCATTCGGCCCTTCGAGCCTGCACCGCCATTCAATGTGATCATGGCTGATCATCCAACTCAGTACCCGTACCTGCCTTCTCTCCATACCCCCTGATCCCTTTAGCCACAAGTGCCACATCTAACGCCCTCTTAAATATAGCCAATGAACTGGCCTCAACTACCTTCTGTGGCAGAGAATTCCAGAGACTCACCACTCTCTGTGTAAAGAATGTTTTCCTCATTTCGGTCCTAAAGGAATTCCCCCTTATCCTTAGACTGTGACCCCTTGTTCTGGACTCCCCCAACATCGGGAACAATCTTCCAGCATCTAGCTTGTCCAACCCCTTAAGAATTTTGTAGGTTTCTATAAGATCCCCCCTCAATCTTCTAAATTCCATCGAGTACAAACCGAGTCTATCCAATCTTTCCTCATATGAAAGTCCTGACATCCCAGGAATCAGTCTGGTGAATCTTCTCTGTACCCCCTCTATGGCAAGGATGTCTTTCCTCAGATTTGGAGACCAAAACTGTACGCAGTACTCCAGGTGTGGCCTCACCAAAACCCTGTACAACTGCAGTAGAACCTCCCTGCTCCTATACTCAAATCCTTTTGCTATGAATGCTAACATACCATTTGCCATCAAGTCATGGCTGATCTATCTTTCCCTCCAAAACCCATTCTGTTGCCTTCTCCCAATAACCTCTGACACTTCTGATTTTCTCACAGCCTTCTTAACAATAACATGCTCACAGATGCAGCGGCATCCCTGACCCCATGACCACACAAAGAGGAGGAGGAGTCACCAGGAAGGCCCTGAATGCCTTAAATGTCTGGGATATTTGAGGAACATTTTAACAGCTCACACTCTCGACGCGTGTGGCAGGGCATCTGAACCATCACCGGCTACAACAGCTCCACACACGCACAAAGCTCATCCCTCCCTGACGAACTGAACTGCTTTTTTGCCAGGTTTGACTGCGCCGACAGCAGTGACAACATACGGGCACAGCAGGGACCCTCACCACCGGCGCTGACTCTGAGCCCCCACGACATGAGACAGACCCTGCAGCACATCAACCCCAACAAGGCGACCGGACCTGACGGAGTACCAGGGCGGGTTCTGAAGCACTGTGCAGGGAAGCTGACTGCTGTGCTCACGGACCTGTTTAACACCTCCCTGAGGCAGGCCTCCATCACCACATGCCTCAAGACAGCCACAATCATCCCTGTGCCAAAACAATCAGCCATCAGATCCCTCACCGACTATCGGCCAGTGGCGCTGACACCGGTGGTGATGAAGTGCTTCGAACGTCTGGTACTGGGACACTTGAAGAACAGCATCCCCCCCTCCTTAGACCACCATCAATTTGCCTATAGGGCAAACAGGTCGACGGAGGATGCAGTGTCACTGGCCCGCCACTCCACCCTGACACATCTTGACCAGCGGGACAGTTATGTGCGGATGCTATTCATAGAAACATAGAAATTTGGTGCAGGAATAGGCCATTCGGCCCTTCGAGCCTGCACCGCCATTCAATATGATCATGGCTGATCATCCAACTCAGTATCCCGTACCTGCCTTCTCTCCATACCCTCTGATCCCCTTAGCCACAAGGGCCACATCTAACTCCCTCTTAAATATATCCAATGAACTGGCCTCAACTACCCTCTGTGGCAGAGAATTCCAGAGACCCACCACTCTCTGTGTGAAAAAATTCCTTCTCATCTCGGTCCTAAAGGATTTCCCCCTTATCCTTAAGCTGTGACCCCTTGTCCTGGACGTCCCCAACATCGGGAACAATCTTCCTGCATCTAGCCTGTCCAACCCCTTAAGAATCTTGTAAGTTTCTATAAGATCCCCTCTCAATCTCCTAAATTCTAGAGAGTATAAACCGAGTCTATGCAGTCTTTGTTCATAAGACAGTCCTGACATCCCAGGAATCAGTCTGGTGAACCTTCGCTGCACTCCCTCTATGGCAATAATGTCCTTCCTCAGATTTCCTCAGATCCTCAGATTTCATAGATTATAGCTCCACATTTAACACCATTCCCCCCCCCCCCCATAAACTAATCACCAAGCTGGACCACCTGGGCCTCAAAAAACACCTGAGCAGCTGGGTCCTGGACTTTCTCACCGGCCGACCACAGGCTGTGCGCGTGGGGAGGCAGGTCTCCTCCAGCATCACCCTGAACATCGGTGCACCACAGGGCTGTGTGTTGAGCCCCTTTCCCTTCTCCCTCTACACTCTCGACTGCCAGCCCACCCACGAGGCCAACACCATACTAAAGTTTGCAGATGACGTAGGCAGGATCACGAGTAACAACGAGGCCACGTACAGGACAGGGGTAGAGAACCTGGTGAGCTGGACCGTGAGAACAACCTGATCCTCAACGCAGCAAAAACAAAGGAGATGATCCTGGACTTCAGGAGGAGACCAAGGACCCTCGTCCTTCAGCCCATCACCATTAATGGCGAGACAGTGGAGGCTGTGCAGAACATCAGGTATCTCGGGGTCAACATCAGTCATGACCTGACCTGGACCGTCAACATCACGGCGACGGCCAAGAAAAGACTCCAAAGGCTTCACTTACTGAGGTGCTTGAAGAGCACCCGTCTCCCACAACAGCTGCTGGTGAGCTTCTACAGGTCAGCCATCGAGTCAGTTCTCACATACTGATCACAGTATGGTACTCTGGCTGCACCGCAGAGAACAGGAAAGCTCTCCAACGCGTCATTAAGATTGCTGAGAGGATCACTGGCACACAGTTCCCCAGACTTGAGGACATATACCGGACCCGCTGCATCCGGAGGGACAAGGACATCATTAGAGACAGCACACACCCTGGACACTCCCTCTTTATCCCCCTGCCCTCAGGAAGACGATACAGGACATTGAGTGCCCGCACGACAAGACTAAAAAACAGCTTCTACCATAGAGCTGTGACACTACTGAACATTACCCCCCTCCCACACTGATTCCCCCCCCTTCTCTCTCACACATCTGCCCATACTCCTATATGTTTATAGTCTTTTTAACGTATTAACGGATACTCATATTCATATTCCTGTGCAGCTGGAGGACTGCTCCAACAACATTTTGTTGTCTTGTACAATGACAATTAAGATTATTATTATTATTATTATGCGGATGCAGAAATAGGGGAAGTAGATCACCTCTTCCCAAACTACCACCCAGCCACCTGCACCTCATCCTGTTGTAGAGCTGACGGATCTCACATGGGATTCCACAGTCACCTCAGGACCCACACAAATGGAATAAAAGCAAGTCATCCATGACCCTGACAGACAGCCTCACAGAAGAGAGGACAGTATTATGAAAGTTTCATGGCCAGCAAGCAGCCAGGTGCAGTGTTCACAGTCAGCATGGCAATCATATTTGAGAAGATTATGTGTTGGATTCCGTTAAGAGTTAACAGCTGGAATGCTAAAAGCTTTTACTCCATGGTTTACATGCAAATGGAAATCGATAATAAATTGTGGCTCAGTAATGATATCGCTGTCACGGGAGAAGGTGCCTTTGTGGGATTGATTCATAGTGTAATAAAACGGTTGAGTAATACAATTTTATAACCTTTGCATTTTTCTATTTGTCACGTTCCTATAAAGAAATTAAGTGGCTAGAGCCCCAATAACACTGAAAGACTTGGATTTTCAGGATGTGTTAAGACTTCAATGATGAGTCACCAATTTTGAACATTCACGGCTCCTTGAATGGAAGGTATCTTGCTTATATCTTTTTCACAAACCAAATTTAATTTATTTTAAATGATCTATGAACGTGGCATTAGTAATGTGTGTTCAATACATTCTCCAATGAGCAAATGATGGGATCAGAATTTATTGAGTGACCAGGGTTGATACCCAAAAATTATGAAGAAATTCTTAAGGCTCTCTGGCCCAGAAATTTTATCATTTATACATGTGGTTCTGAACATCTGAAACTTCTCTGCCACCATCTCTGTGTGGCCAAGTGAAGCCTCCAATCATTCCACTTACACACTATTCAATCTCAATTATTGGATGCACGAACCGTAACATTTGAGCATGCCTGTAAAATAGTCACATCTTTAGAGGCTCTTTCTTAAACTAATATCATCTGATGCACAACATGATATGTAAGCAAATGGCAGCTGCAATGGAGAGGCTCCCAAACCAAACTCAAATCACACCAGCAAACTTGGCCAGGTGAGGCGAAATTGGCGGGAAAAGACACATTGTCAATGTAATGGGGGCGCTCACAAAACACATGTATATCAGTTTACAACAGGTAAATGAAAACAAAAACTGACATATTATCCCGAGTATGAGGCTAGACTTAGAAAGGCTGTGAATAATGGACTCAGTCTAAGGGTAACATGGACAACAGAAGATCAGAAAGGAGAGGCTTGCACAACACTGTAGCTGATGGGCATCATGAAGAGCAAAGTTTAAACAGCATGATGGCAACAACGGAAAATGTAGTCATTTTTAACGTAAAGTGGAAGTTATTAACCAATATATTAATATCAACTAATATGGCAGCTGACTGCTCAATTATGCCCAGAGATCTGAATGTCAATAAATCATGTCAACAAGGCATACTGATCCTGAAGCCATTCTCCGCTGAAACATTACAAAACCCCCAGCCAGATGTGTAGGAAGGAGCGGCAGATGCTGGTTAAAACCGAAAATAGGTTACTCCAGCATTTTGTGTCTATCCCATGATGTCTGATTCCTCACAATGGTGAAGAAGAAAAGCAACTAATCATGATTGTTGATTATACAAAAGGACTGATTCTATTCTGCAATGGTTGACTCATATAATTGTAAGCAGGTTAGAAGAATGTGTTTATTGTGAACACTTGACAACCGTATTCACTGGCCTGTCATAGACAAGGATCAGGAAATGTTAGCCAGCAACTGCAAGGACAACCCAACCTTCAGACTAACCACTTGAGAGCACCATTCCAAGTAATGGTCCACAAGGGCAAACCAACACATCAATGTAAACTAATGGAGGAAAGATGTGGACATCTAGAACCAATTTAGATAATCAGAATATTTTCCCCGGGGTGGAATTGCCAAAGACTAGAGGGTATAGCTTTAAGGTGAGAAGTGCATTATTTCACTCTCTCTTAGTGTTCAATCTCCAAGTGAGAAGCCGAGAAATCAGTATAGACAGTGTCAGAGACATTAAGCAAGATAGATGAAGTGCTTGAAGTTTCAACTCTCTGATTTTCTCCTGAATGCCAAATCAACACCACATTCCATGATAAGATGCAGACTTGCAGAAATGTTGAATCACATCAGATTTAGAAGTCAACTGTGCTATGTTTTCTGGCCGCAGCCACTAAAGCACACCAATGCCTCTACTTCCTCAGAAGGCTAAGAATAGTTGGAATGTCTCCAAAGACGCTTAAGAAATTTTGTAGATGTACGACAGTCAGTCTCTATCTGGGTGCATCACAGCTTGGAATGGCAACTGCTCTTCCCAAAACTGCAAATGATTGCAGAGAGCAGCATGCAAACCAGCCTCCATCTGTTCCCCAGCTCCGACTGATTCCATCTATGTGTAGGAAGGAACTGCAGATGCTGGTTTAAACCAAAGATAGACACAAAAAGCTGGATTAACACAGTGGGACAGGCAGCATCACTGGAGAGAAGGAATGGGTGGCGTTTCGGTTCGAGTCCTATACAGAGGTGGTGGAAGGGAAGTTTCAGATGTCCAAACGTTTTGTGACTATCTTCTATCTATAATTGACATGGCTTCTGGAAAGCAACCAACATAATCAAGGACCTCTCACACCTCAGTCATTTTCTCTTCTCTCTCTTGATGGGCAGAAGATGTGAAAGTTTGAAAGCACGTCCCACCGGATTTTAAAAAAATCAGCTTCTTCCCCACTGCTATTACACTCTTGAACAGACTTTTCATATGGTTGTTATGAATACTTGCTCTCCCAATCTACCTCATTGTAGACCTTGCAATTATTTTTTTGTCTAAACTTTATCTGTAGCTGTAACATTCTACCTGTTTATTCTCTGTTTATTTATCCTCTTTTGTACTATCCGATGTACTCATGTATAGTGTAATTTGCCAGGATAGTACGCAAAACAAAGTAGTTAACTGTATCTTGCTATTAATAATGAACCAGCACCAATACCAATACACCAAAACTAGGACGGAAGGTGGAAGAAAAGCACTTGAAGCAAACCAAACATCGTGAGACGTGATATATAGAGAAGAGGATCAATTGTACAGCAAGGTTCATGTGTTGAGACCTCCAGGCCTATTAGAGATAAGTAAATTGAATATTTGAAAAGAATGTGATATACTATTCCAAGAATGATCTCTTAACAGTAGTTGAGACATTCACAAAAGCTTCACATATGTGGGTTCCCTTGATGTGGGCTTAAATAAACTCCTGAAGTACCTCTTATTGTTGACATTAAATCACCATGGAATATAACTGAACAGACGTAGACATGATACCTACAATCTGTCCACAGATGAGAGCTACATCAACAATGCCTCTCGAGTCTTCAAGATCAACACAAGCAATATCAGGGCAGCCACAAAGGTCAAATAGCATTCAAAGTTAGAAGATAGACACAAAATGCTGGAGTAACTCTGCGGGACAGGCAGCATCTCTAGAGAGAAGGAATGGGTGACGTTTCGGGTCAAGACCCTTCTTCAGACTGATGTCAGGGTATTCTCTACAGAGATACTGCCTGTCCCACTGAGTTTCTCTCCAGAGATGCTGCCTGTCCTGCTGAGTTACTCCAACATTTTGTGTCCATCTTCGATTTAAACCAGCATCTGCAGTTCTTTCCAAAGCATTGAAAGTTAAATGTGTCAATGTCAAAATGTTGTACTAGTTTCACACATTTCTTCCTTTTAAAGATAGACAATGTGTATTGTATGTAAACAAATGCTACTTTACTATGTGATGTATATGAGCATGTGGTGTACATATACAATACATATGTATATGCACATATATTCTGAGAAGAATGAAAACAGGTACTTGTTTTTGCAGCCGCCATGGTTCTCACATATATGTGAGTATGTTCATCATGCTACTGTACCTTGGACCTCCTACAAGGCGAAATCAGAAGGCAGCTCGAATGTTGGCGTAACATCACTCCCTGACGAGCTCAATGCGTTTTACGCACGCTTTGATAGGGAGAACACATATGTGCCTTCTTGAGCCCCCATTCGACATTTCAGTTACAGTCACAGAGGCCGACGTCAGGAAATCCTTCAGAGGGGTGAAACCTCGAAAAGCGCCTGGACCTGATGGTATACCCGGCCGTGTGCGGACCAACTGGCTGCAGTTTTTACGGAGGTTCCCACCTGCTTTAAAAGGGCATCAATTATACCGGTGCACAAGAAAAGCAAGGTGCCGTGCCACAATGACTATCGGCCAGTGGAACTAACGTCGGTGGTGATGAAGTGCTTAGAGAGGTTGATCATGGCGCAAATCAACTCCTACCTCGACAATAACCTGGACCCACTGCAGTTCGCCTAGCACCACAACAGATCAACGGTGGATGCGATCTCGCTGGCTCTCAACTCCACTCTGGACCACTTGGACAACAAAAACTCATATGTCAGGCTGTTATTCATTGATTGCAGCTCCGCATTTAATACAATCATCCCCTCCAAGCTGGTTACCAAACTCGCAGAACTGGGTCTCTGCGCATCCCTCTGCAATTGGATCCTCGACTTCCTCATTCACAGACCACAGACTGTGCGAATTGGTGGAAAGGTATCAGCCTCGAAAACAATCAGCACGGGAGCACCTCAAGGCTGCGTGCTCAGCCCCCTGCTGTACTCACTCTATACTCATGACTGCGTAGCCGGTCATAGTGCGAACACCACTGTTATGGGACGTATCACTGATTGGATGAGTCAGAGTATAGAAGAGAGATCGACCAACTGAGCAAATGGTGCCAGCACAATAACCTGGCCGTCAACCCCAGCAAAACCAAGGAATTGATTGTGGATTTTGGAAGGGGTAGAATGGGGACCCACAGTCGATGGGGTCGATGGTAGAAAGGGTCAAGAGCTTTAAATTCCTGGGCATGCACATCTCTGAAGATCTCTCCTGGTCCGAGAACACTGATGCAATTATAAAGGAATCTCATCAGCGTCTCTACTTCCTGAGAAGATTACGGAGAGTCGGTATGTCAAGGAGGACTCTCTCTAACTTCTACAGGTGCACAGTAGAGAGCTTGCTGACCGGTTGCATCGTGGCTTGGTTCGTCAACTTGAGTGCCCAGGAGCGGAAAAGTCTACAAAAAGTAGTAAACACTACCCAGTCCATCATCGGCTCTGACCTCCCTACAATCGAGGGAATCTAACGCAATCGCTGCGTCATAAAGGCTGGCAGCATCATCAAGGACCCACACCATCCTGGCCACACACTCATCTCCCCGCTACCTTCAGGTAGAAGATATAGGAACCTGAAGACTGCAACGTCCAGGTTCAGGAATAGCTACTTCCCTACAGCCATCAGGCTATTAAACTCAACTCATACAAAACTCTGAACATTCATAGCCCATTATCTGTTTATTTGCATTTTATCTGTTTATTTATTCATGTGTGTAAATATTTATATAATGATATATGGTCACACTGATCTGTTCAGATTTATTCATGCCTACTATATTCCGTTGTGCTGAAGCAAAGCAAGAATTTAATTGTCCTAACTGGGACACATGACAATAAACTCTCTTGAATCTTGACTATCAAGCCACATGGGTGCCTACATTGCAGCTGTGAACCCTGGGAATATTACAAAGACTAAAACTGATAGTTTTTTGTCAGATAATAATGCAGAAGAAAATGTAGGTAAATGTATACGAAGCACCTGAATTTGTCAAATCCTATTCTTTGTTAAAACTGCTTGAAAGTATCTGTTCCAACTGATGGCAGAATGCTCCACTTTGTTCTGTGTAGTGGCCAAATTGCTCTAGCCATTTGATTTCTTTAACCATACGTGGCCTGTCAAAAATCTCACCAACCGATACACATTATCAATTCCTTTGTACCGGGACAAATTGTTCTTTCTGTTCCCTAAAGTATTTAAAAAGTTCATAAACATCCATTGGAATATGAAGTTACTGATCACAACACTTTTGAAAGCAGTTGTGGAATTGTTGCTTTCCTCACCCCGGGAAATGTAAGTTTTAAATGAATGTGAATGTAAGAAGTGCAGATCAAAAAAACATTCCATGTTATAGTTCTTCATCACCCAATCCTTCAGATGTCTTCCCAATTTCCCTTCATCTTTCCTGCTCTGTCTCCCACCAATTTATCAAATGAAACAGCTATTGTTGATTATTTGTCTTCACAAATATACACCAGTTGCAAGTGGTTTAGAACTGATGAAAGGTGTAAAGAGCACTTCAGACAATCTGAACAATTGTTTGCAACTCCAGGTGGAAACTTGAATGGTTCAGGGGAGAGGTTGATGTGGAGGGTGGGAAAATCAGATGTAAGGAGAACCTAAAGCAATGGGGACAATTGAATTGGAGTAGATATGGAGTCGATTGGCCAAGAGAGAGTGGATGTGGAGAGGATGTTTCCGGCAGTGGGAGAGTGCTGTGGGAGGCACAGCCTAAAAATAAAAGGATATACTTTAGAATGGAGATGCTCATCGCTTTATCTTTCATGGAGGGGGAAGGGTTCTGATACCACTACCCTTTTTGAGTAATATATACTTCCTTTCATATTCCAAATGCTTTGGTTCTATTGAAAATTGTGGTCCCTTCTTCTAGATTCCTCCAATAAGCAATATTGCATGGTTGGCAATGCTCTTCTGCTGGGGGGCTGGCTCCCACCCACTCCCCTCCCCTGGTCACCCTGTTCCTTTCCCCTCTTTTACACACTCAACTCATTTCCCCAACTTCCTTTTACCTTTTTCCTCCTCTTCTCTCCCCACAATTTTCCCCTCCACTTGCCTCGCTTCTTGTCGTTTCACACTCCTCCCCTCTCATTTCCTTATAGAACCTTCCAGCCTTTGTCACTTACTCCATCCAGATGCCATCAATCCAACCCCCTTTCCCTCCCTCACCTGCATCCACATGTCACTTGCCAGGCTTTGCCCTGCCACCACCTCTCTTTTCCAGACTCCTACATTCAAGATGAACAAGGGTCCCGACCTGAAACGTCACTTGCCCATTCCCTTCGCTGATTTCCTCCAGCATTTAGTGTTTTGCTTACGGTTCCAGCATCTGCTGACTATTGAGCACCCATCAGATATTCACGGGGCAGTATACTACATCGTAAAGCAAGACGTCTCCCAGCCCTAGGGCCGCCTGAGTTTGCAGAATGGTTTGCCACCTACAGGTTCACAGGCCGTCAAGGTTATTGAATGTTTGTAAACATCATTGGCCTTCCGTAGCATTCAAAACGATTCAGGGGCTATTACAAAGTTGAAAGGATAAAACCTTATTAGAAATAAATGCGAGTACACCGACTTAAATCAAATGAAAAGGTTTACTTCTCACATTGTAGATTTCTATTTGTTCCCATTGATTTCAAAGAGGCAACCTTAACAGGCAGATTTCCCAGCCTGAGAGCTATGAAGAATCATGCTTTGAAATGGGTCGATTTCGCAGCAGAAATTGCAAGGTATTCAATTTAATAGCTTTTAGTGGTGATGTTGAAATAAATTGACACATGTGGCTGACTATGTTATTGTCAAGGAGGATTGAAGGAAATAAACAGATTGAACCTTGTTCATGCATCTGATCCACAGCAGAAAGGGAGGAGATCACAGTCCACATGTGTGAAATCATGAAACATGATTTAAATTTGCTTAAAAGAATTCAAAAATGGCAATGCATTTTCAAAACAACTTACAGAATTAAAAGTCGTTTTCCTCAGGTAAACTCTTTGTTCCAATCCTTATCATTTTAACAGTAATAAAACCCCCAATTTGCCTCAAAGAGATGACACTGGCTTTTTCTTCTCTTATCAGCTCTCCACTTTAGACTTTACATTTAGACTTTAAACTTTAGAGATACAGCATGGAAGCAGGCTCTTCGGTCCACCGGGTCCGCACTGACCAGCGACAAATAGCACTATTCTACACTCTAGGGACAATTTGCAATTTATAGAAGCCAATTAACTTACAAACGTGCTCGGCTTGGAAGTGTGGGATGAAACTGGAGGACCCGAAGCAATCCTGAGCACCTGAAGAAAACCCACATGGTCACAGAGAGAACTTACAAACTCCGTACAGACAGCAACCGTAGCCAGGATTGAACCTGCGTCTCTCCATATACAAATTTAAGGAAGCAACTCTATGGCTACATCACTGTGCCGCCTGTGCAACTTCTTAGTGCTGGATAAATTATCTGACTTTATCATTCCTAGAAGACCCCTTAACCAGAGATTTACATAATGCCTATTCCCATCTCATGGAAGATGCCACCAGCAGGCGGCAAAACAAAACTAATTCCAACAACTGGATTACGATTCAGGTTTTAAAAATGAAAAGATAATACATTAGTGTGGAAGGACATTTTGTACAACAGTGATTCAGTCTCTTATTTGAATTTGTTTGTGTCCTCTCCATCCATAAATAGTAGCTTCTAAAGAGCCTGTCCCACTTGGACGACCTAATCCACGAGTTTAGAAGACCCTAGACGAGTTAAAAAAATTGTCAAGGTCATGTTGGCTCGCCAAAGTAAAAGACCTCCTACGACTATGTCTGCGACCTCCTACGACTGTGTCTGCGACCTCCTACGACTGTGTCTGCGACCTCCTACGACTGTGTCTGCGACCTCCTACGACTGTGTCTGCGACCTCCTACGACTGTGTCTGCGACTTCCTATGACCCCCCTCGACCTCAGTCTTCCACACCTAAGACCAACTATGACCAGCTACGAGTGGAAAATGATCACATGATAAAATGATGTTATGTTTCCATTTTTTTCTCGGGCCAGTTACCGACCTATGACTACCTACGAGTACCATCACGGCCTACTACGACCTACCTACAAGTAAAAAGTAACAGTTTTTCCATGCCGACGTTTTTTTAACTCATGGACATTTTTTATCAGGCTGGAAAAAACTTGGCAGAGGTCACCAATTAGCTTGTGAAAGTAGGACAGGGACTTAATAGATAATACTAGACTAAGTGGGCAACACACGGGAGGGCTGGTCCCCCAACGCAATATTCCACCTCTCCACCAATTCCAATATAGGTGGCCAGTGGTGGGGGGGGGGGAGGGGGGGGGGGCGCTTTCTGGAGCGCTAGTATGGGTGTTGTAGGCTGAAGGGACTGGTTTCCAGAGGACTAGTATGGGCATTGTGGGCTGAATGGATTCTTGGGCAGGTGGCTCAGTCACTCAAGCCTGTTGTGCTGGCAGCTCACTCGACTGGCGGCTGGTCGGCTGGCAGTTAACTCACGGCTATTCCTTGAAATTCCATTTCAAGCAGGGTGCAAGGCCACCAAATTCAAGTGCAGTTTCTTACCACTTCAAGAAGGGTGCAAAGCCACCAGATTCAAGTGCAGTTTCATACCATTTCAATCAGGGTGCAAGGACACTAAAGACAGCGAGTCGTAACCTCTCCCTCCTCCATCTTGCAGAAACTGAGCCACGCCCACACTTCTGGATTTTATAATTCTTCCCCCCCCCCCCCCCCACCAAAAGGGGCGTAGCCTTCATGGCGTGTTTGACAGGAGAGAGAATCTCAACATTATTTTAAACACTAATAACTCTTTTACTTTTCATAGATCGGGAAAATCCTGGGCACCTGATGAGCGGAGGGGGATTCTGAATAAGATGGCCAAAAATCACAGGCGTACGTGGTAGTGTTTATTCTAAATTCAATATAAAGCACAAACAGAAAGCGGTCAAGATTAGACTTTTAATTATATAGAAGGCAAGGCAACTTTAATTAGGCAAGGCAACTTTAATTAGGCAACACAGCTTTAGCATTTCCAAACCAAAGGCAACACAGCTTTAGCATTTCCAAACTATATTTTCAAACCACAATAAGGGCACTGACAGGTCAGTAAAACCACTCACAGTTTAGTAGACATGTGTTCAGTGTTATTCACAGCTCAGACTGAGAGACGTGACCCTCTCGCTCCCTCATCTTGCACAGACTTCCTGGTTTTATAGTGCCTCCGGAAGGGGCGTGGCCTTCAGGAGAGAAACTCCCAACATCTTTTAAACACTAATAACTTTTATTTTTCATTGATGGGAAAAGTCCTCTTGTCCTACGCAGAGGAAGGGGGCTCTGAGTAAGATGGCCAAAGATCACAGCCGTAAGTTTTTTCTAAAATCAATATACAGAACAACAGGAAGTGGTCAAGATCAGACTTTTAGTAATATAGATTTTCATATTGCTGTTTAAATCTAACATATGTAGTTACATATTGAAAGCAGTAAAAGCTTAAAAATATTCTGTTTCTGTGTGACAAAACTGAGGTCATCAGAGGAAACAAGACAAAAGGTAAATGAGTGATGTCGGAAGTTTGAAATTAGAAAACAATTTAAAATGTTGGAAACATTAAGCAGTTTTGGCAACATCTGTTGAAAGAGCTAATGCCTCAGATCGTTGTGATGAAGGATCTTTGACCGGAAACATTAACTTCACCTGACCTGCTGAGCGATTCAAAGATTTTCTGTTTTTATTTAAAGAAATTGTAACAACTCTTTGGTGTACATGTACAACATTTACACAATCTGTGTTGAAAAGGCTTGGAAGTAAAATACTTAATTGCAGCTAAAAAGCTGTGACTTGGTAGACCACCCTCGACAATACACCTAAACAAAATCAATTTCAAATGTTAATTAAGCAATATGTCGTTTTTGATAGTTGACATTCACTCCCACATCTGAAAGAAAAATTCAGCATTTTAAACAGTATACCTGGAGTTTGATTTTGAGAAGGCATTAATTCTTCTTGATACCACACACACACACATGGAATTGTGGTGATTGTAGTCCAAACACTAACTTCCAATAAACTCATTATCTATATTTTAAAACAAAGTGTTCTTTTTGCAAGTCTGAAGCATTGCTGTTTCAATTTTGCCAAACTCTTTTCAATGAGTGTCCATGAAACTTTGGACTTAGTTGCAGCAATAGATCAATAGTGTAGCACTATTATTGAAGTAATAACCTTCAAGGTTATACATCAGACAAAATTTGACAATGAACTTCATAAAGATATACATTCTCATGACAGATGTCTTGTTTCTTTCTCCATTGATGTTGCCTGGTATGTTGAGAACTTCCAGCACTTTACATTTGTGTATGTAGAGATACTAGGATAAAGCACGTGTGATCAAGGGGTATATTCTAAAGAGCATCTTAAACATAGAAACATAGAAATTAGGTGTAGGAGTAGGCCATTCAGCCTTTCGAGCCTGCACCGCCATTCAATATGATCATGGCGATCATCCAACTCAGTATCCCGTACCTGCCTTCTCCCCATACCCCCTGATCCCCTTAGCCACAAGGGCCACATCTAACCCCCTCTTAAATATAGCCAATGAACTGGCCTCAACTACCCTCTGTGGCAGAGAGTTCCAGAGACCCACCACTCTCTGTGTGAAAAAAGTCCTTCTCATCTCGGTCCTAAAGGATTTCCCCCTTATCCTTATGCTGTGACCCCTTGTCCTGGACCTCCCCAACATCAGGAACAATCTTCCTGCATCTAGCCTGTCCAACCCCTTAAGAATTTTGTAAGTTTCTATAAGATCCCCTCTCAATCTCCTAAATTCTAGAGAGTATAAACTGAGTCTATCCAGTCTTTCTTCATAAGACAGTCCTGACATCCCAGGAAGGATGTCATCCCAGGAAGGAAGTCCTGACATCCCAGCGCAAGGAGGAGAGAAAGAGAACCAGAGGGATTTAGAGAATGATTCCCAAGACTTCCAACTAAGGTGGCTTAAACCACACTCGCCAATAATGGGGCAATTAAAGTTAGGGTTTCTGAAGAGGCCAAAATTCAGGAAGACACAAAGAACAGTAAATGCAGGAATCTTGTGCAAAGCACTAAGTGCTGAAGGGACTGGGCAGGTCAGGAAGCATCTGTGGAGGTAAATTTGAAGAAGGATCCCGACCCGAACCATTGCCTATCCATTTCCTCCAAGGATGCTGCCTGACCCGCTAAGTACTTCTGGGCAAAAAACAACGTGCTGGAATAACCCAGTAGGTCAGAGTTATACAGCGTGGAAACAGGCCCTTTGGCCCAACTTGCCTATGCCAACCAACTTGCTGCTTTTGCACGTCCCATCTGCCTGCGTATGGTCCATATCCCTCTAAACCTTTCTTATCCATGTACCTAGCAGATGAAACATGGAAAATAGGTGCAGGAGTGGGCAGGAACGGGTACTGATTTTGGATGATCAGCCATGATCATATTGAATGCCAGCGAGGGCTCGAAGGGCCGAATTGCCTACTTCTGCATCTATTGTCTATTTGGCCCTTCGAGCCATCACTGCCACTTCCCCCATAGGTGGCTATGGTGCCTGGAGCAATGAGTGAAGCTGAGGTTTGAAATTGCCCAGCGGTGCTGGTGCTGGTGCTGGTGCTGTCCCAAGCGAGACCAGCAAAGGCGCTGCTGCCCCTCTGTGTGTTTCAGGGAGGAGGGACTCGCAGTCTCCTCCTTTCTTTCTCATTATTCGCTGTTTCGGTTTTCTTTCAAAGCCGCGGAGGTTTTTTTTTCCCAATCTTCCCCCACACTCAGCCCAGAGTCGCCATCTTCTCGTTTCCCCCCTGCAATGATTTCATGCTGAGCAGAGTGGGAGAGGGAAGCGGTGCCGGGGAGCAGCGCGGAGTGGCCGGGCTGACAGCGCACGGAGCAGCCGAAGGTGCGTGGGCTTCGCTTTATATTCAAGCTTTTGTCCCCTCTGTTGCTGAAGCCGGGTAAGTGATGTGAAGTCTGCATTCATTCACTACCCATGGAGAGAGGGCTTGACATTGGCAGCAGTGGCATCGCTCAGGGAGCAGGACTGATGCCGTTTTAAATGATCATTGCAATAATCCACATCGCGTTGCCTCTATTCGCATTCCGCCGGTGTGGGCTTCGACAGTGCTTGTGTCTCTCTTCAGATTTGCATATTTCATATTTTACCGGGTTGTATCTGTGAATTTAGTGCTCTTGAGATAGTGCATTGATTCTGAAATACTGCTTCCCCAACTGAAGCCGCTACTCCTGCTTTGCAACCTCGGTGGGCTGGTGTTAGAAACTGGTGAATAGTGTGTGAGAAAGGGAGAGCCTTGCTGCAGATGAAAGAGAAGGATGTTTAACCGGCAGCTTTCTGGAGATTTGGTCGGAGTGGGTGGGTGGGTGGTTGGTTGGGTGGGTGCTGCGATAAGCGCCGGTCTCTGTGCACCTACCGTGCGATGTACCACAGATTTGCAGCGTTCAGACTCTGAGCCAATATCATTTTCGCTGCTTCCCTCTCAAGCCGCAGTAAGCAGGTAGACAGGGGCTGAGGGGTGGAGATGTGCTCAGATGTCCAAGACCACTAACTCCGAAAAAAATCAATTGCAGATATTCCAAATGATCGATTTCATACCGCGCACTCTTTGATACTATTTTAATACAGATGTTTTCTTCGCGCTGTTAATTTAAAAAAAAAATCATTTTGTATTTGGTTTGATTCTTAAGCTTGGTGAACATACTACATACCTCAATCGCTGATGTGTGCGAACGTTCAGGGAGTTCTGAACTAATTCCTCTCCGGTAACTCTCCACCGTAGAATAATTGACAGGTGACCCAGCCTCCAATTCCCAGTAGCTGAAGGTGTTCTGCTGGTGATAGAGATAAGCTCCAATTTTTCTGGCCACTGCTTCCTATTGTCGCTACACCTGCTTTATATCCACCCCCCCCCCCCCCTCCCTCCTCCATGCATGTCTATCTCATTCGCACCATCGACCCCCCTCAATTTCCTCCCCTATTTGTTGACATCCTTATAAAGTGCCAGCTTATGCAGGCATTAATGTCCTGTTTACAGTGGGAATCATTTCATTCTCTGCAGTCTCATTGTTAAAAGTGGCTCTGGATGCATGCTCCCAGCTGCTGCTGCTTGGCTCCTAGCAAGTAATTTTCAAAGTTAGTTACTCTGTCTCCTGACTATGGAATGTAATGCAGTTAAATGGCTTTTAGTCTGATGTATTTGCCCCTAGTTTTGTCAACGCTAACTCGGGATGTGACCTTTCAAAAGTTTTATGTAAGATTTTATGTTTCAATTTTTTTAAAAGTACAAAAGTTTGGTAAACACAAATGAAGTTAGTGCTGAAGGCCACCAAACAGAAAGGGAACATAACCGGAGAATGTAATTAAAACAAATTTGTGTTTTAAAAATGTGTACACTGCACAAATAAAGTCACAGACAGAGAGTGGTCAATTACAGAGTGCTGAGAAGGCCAAAGTATAAGTTAGCACAGAGCATGCCATAGATACGTTAAGTAGGGAGAGGGAAGAATTCCCTTCACTGTTGCCAACATATTTTCCCATTATTAACAAAAACACAACTGGGAAATACAGAGGGGTTGGCAACATGTCACAGTCAATGAGACATGAAGATGTAGTCATGGTCAAAAGGAATAGGAGTAGAATTAGGTCATTTGGCCCATCAAGTCTACTCCGCCATTCATTCATGGCTGATCTATCTCTCCCTCCTAACCCCATTCTCCTGCCTTCTCCCCATAACCTCTGACACCTGTACTAATCATGAATCTATCTATCTCTGCCGTAAAATTATCCACTGACTTGGCCTTCACAGCCTTCTGTGGCAAAGAATTTCACAGATTTGCCACCCATTGACTAAAGAAATCCCTCATCTCCTTCCTAAAAGAACAACCTTTAATTGAGGCTATGACCTCTAGTCCTAGAATCTTCAACTAGTGGAACCATCCTCTCCACATCCACTCTATCCAAGCCTTTCACTATTCTGTATGTTTCAATGAGGTCCCCCCTCATTCTTCTAAACTCCAGCGAGTACAGGCCCAGTGCTGACAAATGCTCATCATAAGTTAACCTACTCATTCCTGGGAACATTCTTGTAAACCTCCTTTGGACCCTCTCCAAAGCCAGCACATCCTTCCTCAGATATGGAGTCCACAATTGCTCACATAGTCATGCAGCGTGGAAACAGGCCCTTTGGCCCAACTTGCCCATGCCACCAAGATGCCCCGTTTCCACTAGTTCCACCTACCAGCATTTGGCCCATATCCTTCCAAACCTTTGCTATTCATGTGTCTGTCTACATGTCTTTCAAATTTTGTGATAGTACCTGTCTCGACAAGCTCCTCTGGCATCTCATTCCATATACCCACAATCCTTTGTGTGAAAATGTTGACCCACAAGCTCCTATTAAATCTTTTCCCTTCCATCTTAAACCTATATCGTGTGGTTCTTGATTCCCCATCTCTGGGTAAAAGACTCTGTGCATAGTTACCCTATCTATTCTCCTCATGATTTTATATGCATCAATAGGATCACCCATCATCTTCTTGTGCTCCAAGGAATAAAGTCCTAGTCTGCTCAACCTCTCCCTATAGCTCAGGCCCTCGAGTCCTAGCAACATCCTCGTGATCTGCCTCTGCACTCTTTCCAGCTTAACAACATCTTTCTTAAAACAAGGTGACCAAAACTGAACATAATATTCCAAAGGTGGCATCGCCAATGTCTTGTACAACTCTAGCATAACCTCCCAGCTTCTATACTCAATGCTCTGACTGATGAAGGCCAATGTACTGAAGCCTTCTTGATCACCCTATCTACCTGTGACACACTGTGAGGAAATATAAGTTCGTAAGTAATAGAAGCAGAATTAGGCCATGTGCCCATTAAGTGTACTCTGCCATTCAAACACAGCAGATCTCTCTTTCCCTCACAACCCCATTCACCTTCCTTTTCCCCAGAACCCTTGACACCCTCACTGATCAGTAATCTGCCTTAAAAATATCCAAAGACATGGCCGCTATAATGAAATATGTACCTGCACCTCTATATCCCTCTGCTCTACAACACTCCCCAGAGCTTTGCCATTCGTAGGACATATTTAGACACATGATGTTAAAAGTTTGATAGTTTCTCGCTTCTCAGAGCATCAGTCGGGTTTCATGGAGCTAGGGCTGTAATTCATGTTTGTGTTGTGGACTATGAAATAAAAAAGGTCTAAGTTGTGGTTGAACCTGGACTTGTGGAGTCTTGGCGGCCGTTTTGTGTATATTCCATTTGGCATCTTGTGTAGACACTCCGTTCAGCCGGATTTAGATAGTAAACCTACCTGGAATCACCTGCTGGTATACAGACAGCACCATTGTTAAGATAATAAGACAATATTGCAGGAGTTTATTATTGATGGACTCAGAAGTTAATCTAATGGGTGGTGCACACAATTTACATGAGTAGCTATCCCATAAAATGTTATTGCTTTTAAAATTGTGGAATTTGAGTAATTAGCGTCTTAGAATCATGCAGCGTGGAAACAGGCCCCACCTGCCTGCTTTTGGCCCATATTCCTCTAAACATACCCTATCCATGTACCTGTCTAAATCTTTCTTAAGTGTGAAAATACGTGCCTCAACTACCTCCTCCTTCGTGTAAAACAAAAAGTTACCCCTTCAGTCTGAAGGGTCTCGACCCGAAAAGTCACCTATTCCTTCTCTCCAGAGATGATGCCTGTCCCACTGAGTTACTCCAGCTTTTTGTGCCTGTCTTTGGTTTAAACCAGCATCTGCAGTTCCTTCTCACACAAAGCTAATCCACCTTAGTGAAGTTGCCTGGTTATGTGCTTACTTCTGCGCTTGTGCTGCTGGAACAATGATCAGGTTTGGCTATCCCTGGACAAACAGACTCCTCATCTTGCTCACTTTAGTAGTTTGAACTCATCCAAAACTGCTGGCCATACATCGCTTCCACAAGGTGCTGCTTGCCGTGTTTTGCCAAGTCACAATTAGTTCACAGTGTTTTGAACTATTTAACTTCGAAATACAGCATGAAAACAGGCCCTTCAGTCCACTGAGTCCTTGCCAATCTCTGATCACCCACTCGCATTCATTCTACATTTTCCAACTTCCTCCTCAATTCCCTACACACTAGGGGCAATTTTACAACGGCAAATGCTGGAGTATATCAAGGACAAACACAAGGAGCAACTCAGTGGGTCACGCAGCATCTCTGGAGAAATTTTACATTTTTCATTTTCTCCTATTCATTTTCCCCAGAGATGTTGCCTGATCCCTCTAGTTTCTGTCTTTTAAATGTTGTTATACTACCTGCCACGACTACCCCCCTCGTTCCATGGACCCACCACCCTCTGTGTGAAAAGGTTTCCCCTCAGATTCTATTTCTATTAAATATTTCCCCTCTCCCCTCAAACCTACGTCCTCTTGTTCTTGATTCCCCAACTCTGGGTAAAAGACTCTGTGCATCTATCTTATCTATTCCCCTTATGATTTTATATACTGCTATAAGATCACCCCTCGTGCTCCTGTGCTCCAAGGAATAAAGTCTTGGCCTGCAATACCTCTCCCTATAGCTCAGGTGCTCAAGTCCTGGCAGCATATTTGCAGCTTAACCACATTTTCCAATAGCAGTGTAACCAAACTGGACACAATATTCCTCTGTAAACTCTGTAATCTTTTGCAATATTGCGGGAAGACCACATTCTTCCAGATTTGGGTTTATTCACCCCTGCCATACTATGGCATTGAATTCCGTCATCCTCCAGAGTCCTACAACCCCTTTATGCCCCTTTCCTCTTCCCTGTCCCATCACTTGAAGGTGTTTCTGAAAAAAGCCATCTCTCCAACCAAGATTTTAACCTGTCCTAATGTCTGGTTGTGTCCGATGTGATTCGATGATTTTTATATTTGTGCAGGATTCTAATGGTATGGTTTATCAAGCACAAAGCAAGTGTTTTCATTCTCTAGGTGCTGATTCATTCAGACTTTCAGATAATGAGTGAGTGTAAGTAATGCAGCTTAGGTTTGACCAACAGGCCATTGTTGCCTCATAACCATTATAAATGCCCATTCAGATCATCAGTCTAATGTTGGCTGCTATAAGAACCCAGTTATTTCTTCGTGAATTAGAGCTCATAAAGAATCACCTAAATAATGTCAACTGAGAGTGAAACAAATTGGCATTAAATCTGAGTGAGCAAGATGACTTGGTTTATAAAACAACTGATGGTTTATGAATAGCATGGCTGGAAACGTAGAAAGTAGGAGCAGGTGTAGGCCATTTGACCCTTTGAGCCAGCACCGCCATTCAATATAATCATGACTGATCATCCAAAATCAGTACCCAACTCCTGCTTTTTCACAATATCCCATGATCCCGTTAGCCCTAAGAGCTGAATCTAACTCTCTCTTGAAAACATGAGGTGAATCGGCCTCCACTGCCTTCGTGGCAGAGAATTCCACAGATTCACAACTCTGGGTGAAAATATTTTTCGTCGTCTCAGTCCTAAACTTACAATTAGCACAACATTAATTTGCTCCTGTAAAACATTTTTTTTGCATAAATATGAGCGATGTCTGCGTTTTCTAAAAGGTTGCATGAAGAACATTGTACTCTGAAAAAGAAGCGATAGTTTGCTCTGCTTTCACTTTCAGAATCTATGGAGATGGTAGAGAAAACGATGTTGTGCTACTTTTAGCCATTTTGTTAATCAGTAACCAGTTAAACACGTCATACATTTATTTAATATCAGGTCATGATACTGAGGAAAATAACTTGGTAAAATTAAGTTATCAATATACTACGTACGGTACATCGATTACAGGGCTCTCGCTTCACTTTTTTCCCTGTTAGCAGTCGAGGAACCTTGACAGCTATTTAGGTTGCCAAATGACAGTTTAGGTGGTCATTTAAGATGGTTTGCATGACGCGTGCGATAATGTGCTCGGACGAAGTGCGTAGTTACCAGTCAGAATTATGCTCAATGAAGCATTCACATATTATGTTCAAGAAGGAACTGCAGATGCTGGAAAATCGAAGGTAGACAAAAGTGCTGGAGAAACTCAGCGGGTGCAGCAGCATCAATGGAGCGAAGGAAATGGGCAACGTTTCAGGCCGAAACCCATCAGTCTGAAGAAGGGTTTTGGCCCGAAACATTGCCTATTTCCTTCGCTCCTTAGATGCTGCCACATCCGCTGAGTTTCTCCAGCACTTTTGTCTACATTCACATATTATTTCTGCTTCAAATAACTCACAAACTAAACATATTCACCAATCAAGACATGATATATACCACAATGACATGCAGCAAAATTACAATTGCTATGGGTCGTTATTGCTATTGGCACAGAAACACTCTGGCTTCGCACATAATTTATCCATAACAAAATATACAGGTTGCAAGGAAATTTCTAAAGGCATTTTATGATAATAGCTGTTAAAACCAACTATACCCATCTGACAGGTTAAACATTACACTACCTGACAAGAGATGGCCAAAGGACATAACCTCAACAAATGTTCTTTTGGTAATATGTTTAAAGGTGTCAAAACAATTAATAACATTGGGAATTAAAACACATTTGATTGCATTCCGTTATCAAACATAGTCAATGTTCGCTCTGAAGACCATGAAGCACAATAGGGTCAGGGGGTGTGTGAATCAGTGCGGGATGGATAGATGGGGTTGGGGGGGGGAGGGGTTGAGAAGGCAATCGGTGCGGAATGGACAGCTTGCCGCTGTCCAAGACCCGTCATTCGGTCTGACCCTTCGTCACCCCGTATCTAGTATCATTGCCCCGCAATCAAAGATACTAGAGGAATACAGCCGTCGCCGTCGACACGAAACGTCACGCTCCTATTCTCCAGAGATGCTGCCTGACCCATGGAGTTATTCCAGTTTTTTGTGTCTATCGTTATAAACCAGTATTTGCTTGTCAAGCCGGGCAAAATCAGTCGGCGTTTAGGTTGCCTGGCGGCACTTTGGGTGGTCATTGACACCCGGGCAACCGCTAATTTCGAGCCCTGGATTACCAGCCTGGACCTGTCTCCATATCCCAGCTATTGCAACAACAAAAAAACCAAAGTAACCAATTGACGTCAAGCACTTTTCAAGCAATTCAAACTCTTGGTTCCCATCTCCTTTATTCCTTTCTAAATCATAGAAGCAGAATTAGGCCATTCAGCCCATCAAGTCTACTCTGCCACCCAATCATTGCTGATCTATCTTTCCCTCTCAACCCCACTCTCCTTGCTTCTCCCTGTAACCTTTGACACCCTTACTAATCAAATAACCTGTCAATCTCTGCTTTAAAAATATTCACTGACTTAGCCTCCACCACGGTCTATGGCAATGGATTGCATTGATTCACCACCCTCGGCCTAAAGAAATTCCTCTCATCTCCTTTTTAAAGGGACGTCCTTTTATTCTAAGTTTTCTAAACAGTTGAAAATTTGAGGTTCTTTGGGCCAAAAAAGGGATTTAACAGTGAATAAAGACCAGTACGCTAAAAAACGTCTTTTCTGAACAATGGTAAGTAGGGCTGAATGTTAACAGAAAGATTGGAAAGGTTTTCCTAAACCCTATAAGATTATTTGTTCATTATTTGTTCTAAGTTTTATTAAATATCTAGTCCTGGGGCTTTTATTGAATCTCACAATAATGAAGCAGGTCTCTATACGAGTTGGACCTCAATGAATTAGACCTATATATGAGTAGCCCTGCCATGTAAGAACAGGACAGACAGGAACTGCAGTTAGCCCCACAGACCGTTGAAGCCTCTATGTCATTCAGCTAGATTGTGGCTGATTGATAGTTGGCCTTGGCATCACTTTCCTGTCTGGTCCCCATAATCTTTGATTTTCCCCACAGTCCAAGGATCGTCTCGGATTTGAAAATACTTTATAACCCAGCTTCCACAGTGCTCCAAATATTCACAACCTGCTGAAAGACGACATTGTTCCCTACTTCATTCTTAAATGAGCACCCCTCTATCCTGAAACTATACTCCTTATTCAGTCTGAAGAAGGGTCTCAACCCGAAACGTCACCCATTCCTTCTCTCCAGAGATGCTGCCTGGCCCCGTTGAGTTACTCCAGCATTTTGTGTCTATCTTCGATTTAAACCAGCATCTGCAGTTCTTTCCTACACTCCTTATTCTAAGTTCCCCCCACTTCAATGTCAAGCTCTCTCAGGTTTATTTTTACATTTCAATGAGATCACCTCTTCTAACTCTAGAGATTCTTTCTCAATCCACTCAATTTGTGTTTCATTCCGAAAATCAACCTTGTGAACTATCTCTGCAATGCCCTGTATATCCTTCCTTAAATAATACTCCAGGTATGGTCCCTTCTGAAGAAGGGTCTCAACCTGAAACGTCACCCATTATTTTTCTCCAGAGATCGCTGAGTTACTCCAGCACTTTGTGTCTATCTGTAGTCCCTGCAGTTGTTACAGGATTTTGCTGCTTTTATGTTCCATCCCCATTGTGATTGAACCTAACATTCTATTTGCCTGCTGACTTATTTTCTGTATCGACATGCAAACTTTCTGTATTTCTCCTGTGAGGACACTCAGATCTCTGTCAACACCAACATTCAACAGTCTCATAGCATTAAATAATATTCTGTTTTTTTCTTCCTCTTCTTTTCCTACCAAAGTGAAAAAGTTCACATTGTCCCACATTTACTTCCACCTTATGTGCTTCTTCAGAGTCTACACTTTTCCTCTTTTTAAGGTGTGCCTGGATTATTTTGTGTAAAAGGAATAAACAGGAGCAGTTGCATTAAAAAAAAAATGCTGGCAGCTACCGAATGCACATTCCTGGCTGTTAAAAAGTAAGAGTAAAGAATGGAAAATTATATTTGAGTGGTGATTGTGCAGCCATCTCGGAATAAGCTGACAGGAAATAAATCATCAGTGCGCAGGTTCTATGTGCTTTTATGAGATATATGTTACTATTGGTGTTTTTGAGCAGTATTAATGTCATGGATTCATACAGCATGGAAACAGGCCCTTCATCCAAACGTGTCCATGTCGACCGAGTTGCCCCATCTACTCTAGTCCTACCTGCCCCTGTTTGGTTCATTTCCCTCCAAACCTTTCCTATCCATTAATCTGTGCAAATATTTTTTAAATGTTAGTGTAGTACCTGTCTGCTATCTCCTGTGGCAATTTGTGCTATATATCCACCACTGTGTGCAAATGTCACGATCACAATCACAATAATACTTTATTAGCCAAGTATCTTTTGCAAGATACGAGGAATTTCATTAACCAAGTCAGTCATACAAATAAAAAGCAACAAAGCACACAAAATACATTTTAACATAAACATCCACCACAGTGACTCCTCCGCATTCCTTACTGTGATAGAAGGCGAAAAAAAATTCAAATCTCTTCCCTTAGCTCTTCCGTGGTCGGGGGGCCTCGAACCCTCTGTTGACGGGATGATCTTGACTCCCGTAGCCGGCAGCGTTTTGGCCCTCCACATCGGGGCGATCAGCTCCTGCATCAGGGGGATTCCCCTCTCACCTCAAGCCTATATCCTCTGGCTCTTGATTCCCCTACTCTGGGTAAAAGACTGGGTAAATGTACATTCAGTTATCTATTCCCCTCACGATTTTATACAACTCTACCCCTCAGACTTCTGCGCCCCAAGGTTTAAAGTCCTAGGCTGCCCAACAGGCCCTCAAGTCATGGCAACATCCTTGCAAACCTTCTCTGTACTCTTTCCACCTTAATGACATTCTTCTGTAGCAGGGGTGACCTAAACTGAACAGCCTCACCAACGAGTGCTGGTGCTACTTTGATATATGTGCCAAGCTTCCTCCATTTTCCCCGAAACCTACAACCATCCAATTTGCCTACTTTCAGGTTTGAACTTAGCCATTTGACTGTATTTTGGCACTCAGCAGCATCAGGTATCACATATCTGTAGCCCGTGGTTTGAGTCAGCCTTACAACTGTAAACATATTCATATCTACACTTCTGTAATTATAAAGCTAGATGTATGCAACTAACTGAGATTTGGTAGATCTATTGTCACAATTGGAAAGCACAATCCAAGATTGTTATCAAAGCAAATATATGCTACTCTTATTCTGTTGTAGATGGATTTGATAACAAATTAGTGTGCAGGTTCTTCTTTGATTGCGAAGTTTGTCCCCGTGTAAACTTGGAACAAAGATGACAGCTACTGTATGAACAAACCCCTGACAATAGTGAAGTTTATTCCTTCTCTTGCTCAGTCAGAGCAGGATCAGGAATGATGATCAACAGTTATTCCTAAATGTTCAATGGTTTCTTTAATGGGTCAAATGTTATCGTAGAAGGTCCAGAATCAGTCTTTGGCCATGAGCCTTCCATGTTCTTGTCTCTGTTTGCCATCTGTTTTATTTATTTATCAACCAACATAAAAAGTAGCTATTATGAGGATCATCTAGAATCAGATTTTTTTTTAAAAATAAACTCAAAAAGCTTGAGTAATGGGGCTGTCCCACTGTACGAGGTAATTCAAGAGTTCTCCTGAGTTTCTCCTGATTCGAACTCGGAGAATTACGGTAATAGCCGCTCATAGGCACTAGGGGCTCTCGTGGCCATTTTTCAACATGTTGAAAAATCTTCACGAGTCTCCCCGAGCTTACCGCATTTCCCGAGTACCTGCCGTTAGCGTTACGAGCAGCTAAGAGAAGTCCCGAGCTCCGACGAACCTGCAACGTACATTCTACGTGCTTACCACGAGTTTGATTTTTTTTTAAACTCGGGAGAGCTCTTGAATTAGCTCGTACAGTGGGACAGCCCCATAACTCAGTGGGACAGGCAGCATCTCTGGAGAGAAGAAATGGGTGATGTTTCTGGTTGAGACTCTTCTTCAGACTGATGTCAGGGCAGTGGGCAGCACAGAGATAGAATGTAGTTGGAGACAGAAAGACTGGTGGGAGAACTGGGAAGGGGATGGAGAGAGAAGGAAAGCAAGGGCTACTTGATGTTAGATTTTTTTTTGTTTGAAGATAGATGAGCCACCCACTCTGTGAGCCTGTATGTACCACAAAGAGCTAAAGCTTGATTAAAGCCAGAAATGGCTGTTTGTGTGACTCTTGGCCAAAATTAAACCTGTCGCATTATTTGGCAGGACAGGAAATGGCTTTCCAGAGAGCTTTAAACAGGGGTACACAGGAGTCTAATGGTTTAAATGAAAAAAAATGTATATCAGTTACCAAAGTTATGTTTTTGGGCTCATATTTGTACAGTGTTTAAATAAAGAGCAGATAGAAAAACAGCTGTTAAGCTGTGTTTATTTTGTTGATCAGGAAGTTAGAGATCACTTGGTAGCTTCCACTAGGGGCGCCGCATTGATGGCAGCCTTTGCCTACAGTCTGTCTGTTTCTCTATCTTTTTTTAAATTTTTGGTCTGTTTTAAAAGTTTATTTTGGAGGTTTATTTCTTTTTTCTATATGGGGGAGGGGGGTAGGGTAAGGGGGAAACCGTTTCCCAGTCACTTCCTGGCGAGGATGTGACTATTCTCCGAGTTGCGTCCTCGCCTCCCTTCTCGCGGCCTCCCAACTGGATTGGCGCAGCCTTTCCTGCCGGGGACTGGAACAAAGCTTCAGCGGGAGCAGTGCAGCATTGGATTCACCGCGGATTGGGCGATGCCTACCTGGATCGCCGTTTGAAGCATGGACTGCTGGGCTTGCTGCTTCAACATCACGGAGCTGCGGTTTGTAGAACTCCCAGCGCGGACGGCGCTGACTTCAACATCGCG
Organism: Raja brachyura; assembly: GCA_963514005.1. The sequence continues at coordinate 69,429,315 of OY740783.1, read as the reverse complement.
GGGTCCTGGACTTTCTGCCGAGGGCCGCCAGCGTGAATCTCCGCCCAGCACGGCCTGTGAGCTTCGGGAGCTGCGGACTGTGGTAGGAAGTGGCCGATTCAGATGTCCAAGCCGTTGAGGTGGTTGTCCCGTTCCAATGTCGGAGTACCATCATCCCGATGAGAGGGCCTGAACATCGGGCTGCCCGTAGCGGTGACTGCGAGAGTTCGAGAGCCCCCCGACCACGGGTGAACAACAGAGGACAACAGAGGAGGATGATTGAATTTTGGAGCCTTTCCTCACAGTGGGAAACTTTGATTCCGCTGTGTGGGGATGTCTGTGTTAAAGACTATCTTGTTCTGTGCTCTTTATTATTCGTGTGGCTGTCTGGTGACCACACATTTCACTGTACCAATTGGTACATGTGACAAATAAATGTATCTTGTCTTGCCCTGTAAACATGATGAGGAACAAGTTTGACTTTAAAAAACAAACAAAAATTGATGGTGGCTCCTTTTCATTACAGTACACGAGTTAATGATTATAAACGTGCTCATCTTCTGAACACTTGGCTTGGTCTGAGTTTGTTGTAATAATATATGTGGAACATGCTATAACCAGAATAGTCCAGGCTTGTTGCATACCTGAAGTATGAGCGACTCTGAAACCTGTCACAAAATCTAATGATTCGCAAGTGTTATTTCTGAAAGATCTTCACCAATGTTATTCTAAAAAAAGTTACTCGACAAGTAAGTCATATGAAGGTATGCTTTTGGAATTATGACATTAGGTTTGCGATTTTAACGAAAGTTTGATTTTCAGGGATCCTTGCTTTGATAAAAGGTTTGTGAAACCCAGCAATGAGTGTGTGGAATAAAGTAAACTCTGGATATGTCAATACAAATGCTGTCTCTGCTGGTTGGAAGGTTTCAATTCAAAAATCATGAAAAGCCTTGTCTTCAATAAAACAAAAGTCATTATTTGCTATTTTTGTGCATCATACCTGCTTGTAATATGTTCCCATTGTATGCCCATGTTGTAGATCCATTCTGGTAATGACCAGTTTCTTAATATTGTGATTACTAATCAAGGCTGCAAAATTCCCTGTTGAAATGGTGCTTGGCAGGGACTAATAATGAAAAGATAAAAAGAGAAACTACTTGAAATCAATACATAATTAAAACTCTGATCTTGTTATCTTCCGGTTTGCGCGGTCGTTCTTCTTGCGCAAAAGCGGTACGCGATAGCGCTATGATTTTTTGCCAGATCACTCGCTGTTCTCCTGTGCTGTGAGTGCACCAAGCTTCATTCCGATCGGTTGAATGTTATAGAAGTTAGCGAGGTTTAAAAATCTTAAAAACCACGCGTGCGCAGATCAATATCCTCGTCTGCCAGTCAACGCCGCGCGGATTAGTCTCTTCTGTCAATCCCAGGTCCGTCGCATCTTTACTGGAGCTGAGGATGGCCGGCAGATGTCTCCAACCGGACACAATTTTCGGAGGGACCGAAAGCAGCCCAGCCTAGAGTCGGAGATGTCGCCAAAGGGAAAGTGGAGACTCTGATCCCGGCAGAGGAGTATGGCCAGCGACCAGCACCCGTTGTAAGTCCCCATTGCACCGCCAGCTCCAGCCCCTACCCCTCTGGTCCCCCTCCCCCGTGACACCCCCTCTCCCCCATGGCTCTTCCCCGTCTTTTCTCCGTGCTCTCTCCCCCCCGCCCACACACCCATCCCCCCCATAACCCCCCCACACACACCCATCCCCCACCCACCACACCCACAAACCCCTCGCCCTCCACAACCCCCCACACACACCCCTCCTCCCACCACACCATCCTCTACACCACCCCGCCCACCCCCCGCCACACACCCCACTTCCCTCTCCCCTCCCGTCCTCTCCTCCCACACATGAAGAGGAAGGAGAGGGAGTGCTCGGGGATGAGGGGATATGAGCTACGCCTACCTGTGCAGTTAGGGGCTGTGGGTGATTGGTAGAATATTGTTGTGGGGAATGGGTTACGTTGGGGTACCAGGCCTCCTGTGTGACTGGGATCCACTTAGTCTAGTGTGTAATAAAACCAGAAGGACAGAAAAGATAAGGAACATCTACATGAAGACTTCAGTTGTGACTGTCAAAAGTTAAAAGGGATTGTTTTTGCATTGGAGTGGATGGAAAACATAAAAGTGCTTGAGGATTTCCATGGGGTCTGGTAACATCTGTGGAGGGAATGGACAGCCACGTTTTGGGTCTGAACCAATCTGAAGAAAGGTCCTGTCCTGAAACATTGTCTGTCTACATGGGCCGCGGAACCGGCCTTTTTGGCTAGACATGTTTCAATGTCTCCGGCTTTGGACGAGGCGCTGCTGTGCTCTGAGCAACCTGGTCGTAGGTGTTTGAGAGCCGGGGCGTAGGGAGGGATGGAAGCATAAGCAGCGGCGGGGGCAAATGCGGACAGGGAGCCGGGGCTGGGGAGTGTTTGCTGGGCTGGCGAGTCGCTCGCTGCAGCTCCTACCATGGAGCAGCCTCACTGCAAGAGTTCCAGAAGTCAAAAGCATTGCGCCGCTGCCGTGAGAGTCTCTGCGCCCAATTCGCCCTGGTGACCGGCATGGACCAGGCTGCGGCTCGGTGCATCCTGGAGGTCAACCAGTGGCTGCTGGAAGTAGGTTGCAAGCACTGGGTAAAAGCGGTGGAAGATAGTGGCCTTCAAATGGGGGTGGTTGGAGAAAGCAACCTGCTTGCCTGCTAGATTTTCACTTACTGTAACTGTAGGAAAAATGTTCCCGATGTTGGGGGAGTCCAGAACCAGGGGTCACGGTTTAAGAAGAAGGGATAGGCCATTTAGGACTGCGATGAGGACAAACTTTCTTCACCCACAGAGTTGTGAATCTGTGGAATTCTCTGCCACAGAAGTCAGTGGAGGTCAATTCACTGGATGTTTTCAAGAGAGAGTTACATTTAGCTGTTGGGGCTAGCGAAATCAAGGGATATGGGGAAAAAACAGGAAAGGGGTACTGATTTTAGATGAACACCCATGATCATATTGAATGGCAGTGCTGGCTCAAAAGGCCGAATGGCCTATTTCTGCACCTATTTTCCATGTTTCTATGCTTGTATATGAGTATATGGCAATAAAACTCGACCACTTGATTTTGAAGCATTCATGCATGGTGGAGGTACAATGTAGTCATAGAATGATACAGTGTGAAAACAGGCCCTTCGGTGCAACTTGCCCACACCCGCCAACATGTCCCAGCTACACTGCCTGCTTTTGGTCCATATCCCTCCAAACCTGTCCTATCCATGTATCAGTCTAACTGTTTCTTAAATGTTGGGATATTTCCTGCCTCAACTACCTACTCTGGCAGCTTGTTCCATATACCCACTCCACTTTGTGTGGAAAAAGTTACCCCTAGGACTCCTATGAAATCCTATGAAAAAAAAGTAAAGTTTCCACAAACATATACCCCCTTTATTAATGTCATGGCTCGATGATTCTAAATTCAAATCAAAATGAAATATACGTCAAAAGGAGAATGCATACTTTCAAACTACTATGATTTTTTCCACGAGCAAAACATAATTTGTATGACTTTGCAAAATCAGGAAATGTTATTTCTTGTTCCTTTTTCCAACTACAAACAAAAAAATAGCACTTGAAATTATAACACATTTCAAGTTCACATAACTAGTTTTTTTTTGGTCAAATTTTCTGTACCGTGCAAGCCACTGGTGTCGATGGGGGGGGGGGGGGGGGATGACCTGTATTATCCCCCAGTTTTTGGAGGTCAAGCAATAACAAAAATAGTAATCACCTGCTCCTATCTCTCCTACATTATCCTTAAAATACTTCAAACAAAAAAGATTGAAATCATACTTGTACAATGCACTAAAACTTGATTTTAATACATCAAATTTCAAAAGGTCCCTACCGTGGGATCCCTACCGTACCCCTCCCACACCCTCCCCCCACTCGGTCACCTCAGTCCCTTGCCGGGTACCCCCATGGCCAGTGATCAGTGATCGTTCAGCCCTTCCACTTTCAAAAACACTCTGCGCCCCCTGGTCTATACCCTCCATAGGTGCTGCCTGACACACAGAGTACCTCCAGCTTTGTGATTTGCTCAAGATAACAGCATCTGCAGTTCCTTGTGTCTTCTGGTGTAGATTGGAAACTGATACAGTGAATTTAGTATCCAGGTCCAGTTGAACCCTTTCCCATCTTGTAGGAAACCCTGCCTGACTGGCTTTGAATGAACGTGGAATTGGGCAATCTGTAAAGAGTTGTTAATCTGTAATTGTTAGCGTTCTACCCTCAAGAGAAATGAAAATTACCTCATGTGGTTTTAATGAGGAGTCATCGAAGAGAGATTTAATGAAAAAGCAGTTCTGATTGCTGCTAGTTTCAGCCCACCCTGTCTCTTGAATCTGCTACATAGGTACTCCACTTGGGGAATCGTCCTAACAAGCATGCAAATATGCATACAAGTAGAGGCTAATTGTTGAAAGCTTTTTGATAGCGTGGTGTCTTTGTGCATGAGAAAAAAGTAGAAATGGTAAGTAACATTTCTCAAGTCTAGCAGAATCTGTGGAGGAGAAACTCTTAACGTCTTTTTTACGAAAACTATGATATTCTGGTTCCTGCTCTCTGTTAAAGCCAATAAGGCCCCAAAACCAGCAGGATATACATAAAATTGAAACTGAAGTGTGATGGAGGAACCTTATTTTCAACACATACTTTTAACTAATACATCTGTTCATAAATGAATTAAAGAAAATGATTGAAAATGAAATATATGGCATGAATCTACACCCTTAGACTATTTGATTATTACCACGTAACCAGTTTATGTGTGCCATGATGCTCTATGTGCGTGGGAAAGATTGATTTTCTAATATATTTTATTTTTTTCATATATTTCGCACAAGTACCTCATCGCGTCCATTGTAAAGCAAAGTTTTAAAAAACGCCAAAGCTTTTAATAAACGTTGCAGTGACATATTTATAACTACAAAATGAGGCCAATGTGTACTTTTGGGACATTTCCGACGCAGCCTGAACCAACACTATTCACGTGCTTTCTATGAGCCATATCCACATTTTTGGTGGTGAGCCCTTTGTCTGATTTCAGAGAGCATTTTGATAGTGAATGATGAACAACAAGCATTCTCGTGAATCCCATGTTTGGTGAAAGCACAGACATCAGAATTACTCAATTTCAATTTTGTAGACGAGCAGCAATTTTCATTTACACTGTCCTGTGGAATTACCCAACTTGTTAAGAATGCATTCGTAACTGCTTCCACCCTGTCACATGATGTTTCAATCTTTCAGCCTAAATAACTTAATGAGGTACAAGACCCTTTCTTCTTGCCTCACTCATAAGTCTCTGACATTAATAGGAAACGTTATGTATTGATTCTCTTCATCCAGGGGCTTACCTCACTAAATGCACTTTTATAGCACGTAATTGCTTTTATTTACAGTTCAAATTGCACCAAATTAAAATATATATTTAATCCGTTTTCTTATAACAGGCCCAGTAAACTGGATCTGTACAATTATTTAACGTTAATATTGTTTCTGCATTTAGCTTCTCTGTTTTCCACTGGAGTAGTCACTTTATCTTTCTCATTTCTATTACTTTTATTTTTAAACTATCCATCTGCAGTATTATCCAACCTCGACAGGGGGTCGACACATGAAGTGTTGTCCACCAGTGCCAACCGATTCTGCTTACATTTTCCAGAATCTGTTAATTTTCAGCATTCAGAGCCTTTTGTTTGTGAATGCAGCAGTGAAGGCCCTTACAGTACTAGACCATGAACCATTCAGGACCTTCCACATTCCACTCATGGTGCACAGTGCCCTCCATAATGTTTTGGACAAAGACCCATCATTTATTTATTTGCCTCTGTACTTGTACAGGAGTATCAGCTGCAGAACCAGCAGGATGCTACACAGCTTCTTCCCACAAACAATAAAAATGGTTAAAGGACTGTGTCCCCTCCCCATACACATACACCCACACATCTAACCTTGCCCAAACTTTGACAGCTAGACACCTGTCAAGGTAAAGTCACTGTTCGGTCTGAATGTCTGTTTTTAGTTCAATTTTAGGTCTATTTTAGATATGTTAATTTTAAAGTTGTATGTATTTATTCTGTTTTTATTAATTGCACTGACAAAAACTAATGAGAAACAATGTTTCATTTCTTCTGTGTATGTAAGTACTCAGTGAAATGACAATAAAATTAATACTGAATACTCCACAATTTGAGATTTGTAATAGAAAAGAAATCACATGTGGTTTTGTACACATTGTCAGATTTTAATTAAGGCCATTTTTATACATTTTGGTTTCACCATGTAGAAATTACAGCAGTGCTCATACATCATCCCCCCCATTTCAGGGCACCATGATGTTTGGGACACAGCAATGTCATGTAAATTAAAGTAGTCATGTTTAGTATTTTGTTGCATATCCTTTGCATGCAATGACTGCTTGAAGTCTGTGATTCATGGACACCAGTTGCTGGGTGTTTTCTCTGGTGATGCTCTGCCAGGCCTGTATTGTAGCCATCTTTAGCTTATGCTTGTTTTGGGGGCCAGTCCCCTTCAGTTTTCTTTTCAGCATATAAAAGGCATGCTCAATTGGGTTCAGATCAGGTGATTGGCCACTCAAGAATTGACAATTTATTAGCTTTGTAAAACTCCTTTTTGCTTTAGCAGGATGTTTGGGATCATTGTCTTGCTGTAGAATATACCGCCGGCCAATGAGTTTTGAGGCATTTGTTTGAACGAGCAGATGGGATGTGTCTATACACTTCAGAATTCATAATGCTCCTACCATCAGCAGTTGTATCATCAATGAAGATAAGTGAGTCAGTACCTTCAGCAGCCATACACGCCCAGGCCACAACACTCCCACCACTGTGTTTCACAGATGAGAGGGTATGCTTTGGATCTTGGGTAGTTCCTTCTCTCCTCCATACTTTGCACTTGCCATCACTCTGATGCAAGTTAATATTCGTCTCATCTGTCCACAAGACCTTTTTCCAGAAATGTGGTTGCTCTTTTAAGTTCTTCTTGGCAAACTGTAACCAGGCCATTCTATTTTTGTGGCTAACCAGTGGTTTGCATCTTGCAGTGTAACCTCTGTATTTCTAGAATGAAGTATTCTGCAGACAGTGGTCATTGACAAATCCACACCTGACTCCTGATGAGTGTTTCTGATCTGCCGGACAGGTGTTTGGGGAATTTTCTTTATAATAGAGAGAATTCTTTTGTCATCAGCTGTCGTCTTGCTTGGCCTGCCAGTCCCTTTGCGATTAGTAAGCTCACCAGCGTTCTCTTTCTTCTTAATTATGTTCCAAACTGTTGCTTTTGGTAAGCCTAAGGTTTGGCTGATATCTCTAACAGTTTTATTCTTGTTTCTCAGTCTCATAATGGCTTATTTGACTTTCATTGGCACAACTTTTGTCCTCTTGTTGATAAATAACAATTAAAGTTGGCAAATATGATGGAAAGACTAGATGCTGAGAGCTCTCTTATACCTGCATTAAGGAGGCAATTAAACACACCTGAGCAATTACAGACGCCTGTGAAGCCATGTGTCCAAAACATTATGGTTCCCTGAAAATGGGGGGACTATGTATAAACACAGCTGTAATTTCTACACGGTGAAACCAAAATGTATAAAAATGGCCTTTAATAGCATCTGACAATGTGCACTTTAACCACATGTGATTTTTTTTTCTTTTACAAATCTCAAATTGTGGATACAGAGGCAAGTAAATAAATGAAGGGTCTTTGTCCCATACATTATGGAGGACACTGTATATGGACTATGCTCTTTTCTGCATCAGCTTCAGGTGGGACTATGTGATCAGAACTGACCTTTTTCCTCTCCTGTTCATTCTCACTTCGTCCCTTTCTCCTTGTTTTTCTCTTTCATTCCAATTTCCCTGCAATTCCCCCCACCCCCCCCCCCTATCTCAATCTACCACCCTGTACTTTCAACCTCAATCCCCTTTTCTCTCCTTCATCCTGTCCAAGGGTTCAATTGCCTATGGTTGCGTAATGGTTATTTTGTCCTGTGTTGGAAGGAACTGTAGATGCTGGTTTAAATTGAAGATAGACACAAAATGCTGGCCTAACTCAGGGGGTCAGGCAGCATCTCTGGAGAGAAGGAATGGGTGACGCTACGGGTCGAGACCCTTCTTCACTTAGATCACTGGGGCAAATGGTGAGCTATTGCAGGCAGGTCATACAGTAAACTATGTACTTTACTGGAAACACAGGACAAATTAGTCATCTTTCTCCACGTAAAACCATGACTATTCCCCTTGCAAGTTACAGTGAGTGTGGAACAATTGTGCAAGAGACCCTTCATTCCGACCCAAAACGTCTCCCATTCATTCTCTCCAGACATGCTGCCTGTCCCGCTGAGTTACTCCAGCATTTTGTGTCTATCTTTGTTATTTTGTCCTGGTTCCCTTTGCAAGTTCCTTTCCATTTATGCTGTTACTATTGATAATCCAGCCGGTTATTTCCTGCATGTGTTGCAGATGTTGGGACAAGCTGGGCATTTGTTCATTATCTGTTAGCCTTATACATAGTTTCTGGACGTGTTAGTGACGAGTGCATTCCCCATTAATGAGCATTACCAGAGATGAGTGTTCAATGCTCTACCACGTGGATTGTGCAATTTAAATTCAGCTAATAATCTGCCACCATCAATGGATTATTTTATTGTCTTATGTCCCACTTCTTACTTGAAGCAGCACAACAAAATATGTAATCTTAGTACTATGCAAACACTATATTAAATATATACATATATGTATACATACATACACACACATACACACACATAAAAACAAAGAAACAATAATAGTGCAAAAAGACAAAACCAATACCCCCAAGTCTATGTAGCTCCGACCTTATTTAGAGGTGTAGTGTTTAATAGCCAGATGGCTGCAGAGAAGAACCTCGAACAGTAATTTTAGCATATCGCAGTAAGAGTTATTTTTGCAGGACTATAATTCAAATCATTCCCAGATACTAAGCCTTGGTCGCCTCAGAGGAAACTCCAGCGAATCATGATATGGCTCAAATCAGACGCTATTGTGACTATTTGTAAGTAGCCCCAGGAGAGAGCTCAGGGTTTACATTAAGGCTGTCTGTATTGTTCCTGAGGCACATGAGCTCAGCCCCATTTCCATACTATTGAATTGCTGATTGACGAGGCTGTCTGCATAAAGGACCATGCTGACAGCCCACGCAAGAATGCCCCAACCACAGGATTTTCAACTGAAAAATCATCATGGACAATAACCCCCCAGTAACCAAGCTTAGGAGCAGAAAGAAGCAATTGGAATTATTTTTAAATAAAATTCCAGAAGTGAATGAAGCATAAATCCATAAGCAAATTTCTTCTTCAATAAAGGCAATTACTCTTTTCTAGTAATTGGCCATTGAGCAAACTCAGTACATTAATAAGCTTCACATGTGAAACCTCCTAACTTTAAAATGTGGCTGGGTGTATGTAGCAGCCAGTTGCCAATCAACATTTCAATCATAAAGTCACAGTCATACATCTCGGAAACAAGCCCTTTAGCCCAACTCGTTCATGCCAATCCAGATGCTCTATCTGAGCTTGTCCCATTTGTCTGCACTTGGCCCATATCCCTCCAAACCTATTGTATCCATGTACCTATCCTAGTGTCTTTAAATGCTGTTTAAAGGCCTGCCTCAACTAACTCCAACGATCATCTGTACACTAGTTCTATTCACAGTACCTAGGGGAATTTACAGAAGCCAATTAACCTACAACTGTGCACATCCTTGGAATGTGGGAGGAAACCGGAACATACGGAGACAAGACGGTGATAGGGAGAAACAGCACCTATTGTCAGGATTGAACCTGGGTCTCTGGCACTGTTAGGCAACAACTCTACCATTGTGCCACTGTGCCACCCTTCTTAGTATCTATAGTATTCTTAGCATCTACATTGTGTTATACCCAGTAGTGTTAGCACCTGTCTTTGTCCTTACATGTAGTAGTGTTATTGCCACTCATGTGCCCCCTTGGGGTGATACCCCTTTCCTTCTTTGGGTGGGGTGTTCCCACCGGAATCAGACTCTCATTGTTCAGCAGCGGAAGGACCATAGTCTGTGACCCTCCCCCCACAGAACCTTTGTGTGGGCGACAGCCAGTGTTTATGGTTGAGACCCATCACCTGGACTGAGAGAGTAGAGGGGAGATGGCAAGTGTAAAGAGGTAACTGGAAGGGATGGGGCAAGAGCTGGCAAGCGATGGGTGTATCCAGACAAGGAGGGGCTGATTGGAGTTTAGTCATTTGGAGGGAAGGATGGAGATAGTGACAGAGGTAGAAGTGGATGTGGAAACACAATAAGGCTGCATATTGTGACATTTGAGAGAGGAAGAATGAAACCAACTAAGCAAGGGGTGTTGGACTGATGACGACAGTGAGGTAGAGGGAATAAGGGGCCCAGTGGGGAGTGGGGAGGTGGGGAAGAGAAGGGAAAAAAAGGATGATGGAGGAGGGGGAAGGGTTGGAAAGAAGGGGTAGCTTGAAAGGATCTGTGTAGATCAGGAGAGAGGAAAAGTCGGGATCAGGTTTGGTTTGTATGTGACTAATGGTTTCTCCGTCAGATACTGATTGCCCTTGGATAGTTCCACATGCATTGGAATCTATCCCAGAACAACTTAGTAAGTTCTCCTTTAGTGGAAAACTAAATAAATGTGTTGCTGATGAAAACCACCCAGGGATTACACTGCCTCCTTTTTGTTGGTCCGCAATTGCTGCTGTTACATCAGATTTACTGTCTGCTGCTTCTCTGACTCATTACCACTCTATCCATAGGGTCATACAGCATAGAAAAAGGCCCATCAGCTTAACACATCCATACCGACCAGGTTTTAGAGCTGAGCTAGTCCCATCTGTCTAGTTTTGGCCCATATCCGTTATAACATTTCCCACCGTATTTCTACCTAAATGTCTTTGATATCTCGTCATTGTACTTGCGCCTCGACAGCTTCCGCCAACAGCACGCTCCTTTATGCACACTTTGCGTGAAGAAATTGTCCGACAGGTTTAGTTTAGTTTAGGGAGACAGCGCGGAAACGGGCTTTCGGCCCACTGAGTCCGCGCTGACCAGCGATACCGCATACTACACTATCCTACACGCTGGGGACAATTTACAATGCACAAATTTTACCGAAGCCAATTAACCTACAAATCTGTACGTCTTTAGAGCACCCGGAAAAAACCCACGTGGTCATGGGGAGGACTACGAACTCTGTACAGACGGCACCTGTGGTCAGGATCAAACTGGGGCTCTGGCGACGTTAGGCAGCAACTTTACTGCTGCACCACCATGCAGCCCTTGTTTACATTTCTCTTTAACATTTTTCCAGTTAGGGAGCTATGGCCTGGGTGCATCAGAAAATAGCTGCGATGTTCTTGCATTTTGAGGATGAGGGATGGTTTATGGAGGTGTATAAGATCGCGCGGGGCATAGATCAGGTGGAGTCATTTACTCAGAGTAGGTGGATCAAGAACCAGAGGACAAAGGTTTAAGGTGTGAGGGGGAAGATTTAATGGGAAAATACGAGACAACTTTATCATACAGAGGGTAGCGGGTATATCGAACAAGCTGCTAGAGGGGTTTGTTGACACAATTGTTCTAATAATATTTAAAATACATTTGGACAGGTATATGGATAGGAAAGGTTTAGAGTGATATGGGCTAAATGTAGGCTGGCCAGACTAGTGTAAATGGGGCATCTTGGTCGACTTGGGCAAGTTGGGCCGAATGGCCTGTTTCCACGTGATATGACTTTATGAATCTATATTCCGTGCTGCACTCCAGTTCCATTAAATGGTCATGAACCACCTGAGATTTGTGGCTAAAGAAGGAGTATCTCAAAGCCCTCCGGTTCTTCCTCGACCGGAGAACCAACCAATCCCTGTCTACAGATACTCTCCTCCGCCTAGCGGAGCTGGTCCTTACACTTAATAACTTCTCGTTTGTCTCCTCCCATTTTGTCCAAATACAAGGTGTAGCTATGGGCACGTGCATGGGCCCCAGCTATGCCTGCCTCTTTGTAGGGTACGTCGAACAATCCTTGTTCGAGGCGTACCAGGGCTCCATCCCGACCTCTACCTCCGCTACATCGACAATTGCTTTGGTGGCACCTTCTGCACCCACACACAACTGACTGCCTTCATCCGCTTCACCACTAACTTCCATCCGGCACTCAAGTACACCTGGACCATTTCCGACACTTCCCTACCATTTCTTGACCTCACTATCTCCATCGCAGTTGATAGACTTCTGACCGACATCCACTATAAACCCACTGACTCCCATGACTATCTAGACTACACTTCTTCCCACCCTGCTTCCTCTAAGGACTCCATGCCCTACTCCCAATTCCTCCGTCTACGCCGCATCTGCTACCAAGATGAGATGTTCCACACCAGGGCATTGGAAATGTCCTCATTCTTCAGGGAACGGGGGTTCCTCTCCCCTACTATAGATAAGGCTCTCACCAGGGTCTCCTCCATACCCCATAACACTGCTCTCTCTCCCCATCCCCCCCACTCGCAACAAGGGCAGAGATCCCCTAGTCCTCACCTTTCACCCCACTAGCCGTCACATACAACAAATAGTCCTCTGTCATTTTCGTCACCTCTAACGTGACCCCACCACCCGCCACATCTTCCCATCTCCCCCGTCTGCTTTCCGCAAAGACTGCTCCCTCCGTAAATCCCTGGTCAATTCTTCCCTTCCCTCCTGCCCTACCCCCTCCCCAGGCACTTTCCCTTGCAACCACAAGAGATGCTACACTTGTCGCTTTACCTCCCCCCTCGACTCCATTCAAGGTCCCAAACAGTCATTCCAGGTGCGACAGAGCTTCACCTGCATCTCCTCCAACCTCATCTATTGCATCCGCTGCTCTAGATGTCAGCTGTTCTACATCGGTGAGACCAAGCGTAGGCTTGCCGATCGTTTCGTCGAACACCTCTGCTCGGTCCACATTTGTTTTTTTTTTGTTGTTTTTTTTTCCTCTTGACATGCAAGCTATTGAGTGCCATCAGAAGTCAAGCCAGGCAGATGGTCAGTAGTTCAATTCATCATTTTGTTTTTGAAAGATCAGGAAGGAAAAGTGGGGGGGGGGGGGGGACGGGACAGTGAAAGGGGTGATGGGGTAAGGAAGGAGCCAGCCAGTTCATTCAATCCGATCATACTGCATCCAAGAAAGTTTTTTTTTTTCCTTTTTTAACAAAGATATATAGCTAGAAGGCAATGCTTGTGGAATGTACAGCACAGATCAGAAAGCCATCTCATTTTCCTGATGCTTCTTCTTTCGCCGCTTTCTTTTCTTGTTCAATTGTGGCTTGGTCGGGCAAGACGGTCTTTTCTACCGTCTCGGTGGTATTGAGTTTATCCTTTTTGAAGTGAGTAATTGCCTCCTGCAGGTCGCCGCCGATTGAGGGCTTGGGTTCCTTGTCTGCCATTTCTAGGTGGTCAGGGATCACTCGACTAAATTTCCTTCAGCAAGCCGTTAACTCTCTGCTCGGTCCACATTAACCAACCTGATCTCCCTGTGGCTCAGCACTTCAACTACCCCTTCCATTCCGAATCCGACCTTTCTATCCTGGGCCTCCTCCATGGCCAGAGTGAGCACCTACGGAAATTGGAGGAGCAGCACCTCATATTCCGCTCAGGCAGTTTGCACCCTAGCGGCATAAACATGAACTTCTCCAATTTCTAGTAGCCCTTGCGGTCTCCTCTCCTTCTCAGCTCTCCCTCAGCCCTCTGGCTCCTCCTCTTCCTTTCTCCTTTCTTCTCCCCATCCCCCCACCCTACATCAGAAGAAGGATTTCGGCCCGAAACGTTGCCTATTTCCTTCGCTCCATAGATGCTGCTGCACCCGCTGAGTTTCTCCAGCACTTTTGTCTACCAGAGATTTGTGGCTAGTGGTTTCCACTACAATTGTCTGTTAGTTGTTGCATTTGTCTGTTAATGACCGCAAAAAAATGTTGCTGTTCTGAAGACTTTTTTTAAGATGAAGCATGATTCATGATGAAAAAATGTGATCTACCTGAGCAGTCAGCATGGTTGTTGCAGCATCTCCTGGTCACACAAAAGAAGTATTTCATTGATTGGTTATCCATCAATTGTAAAGCTGGATGCCCTGCAGTCATGTTCTCCTGATTGTGTTACAATTTATCACAGTGTGCTTCACCTGGTAAACATACCCTGGAATAACTCTTTAATATCTCCTGGGTTGGTTGAGTTTGGTGGTGCATGTTTGTTTACTTGATTGTTTGCTCCTTTACGCTACGGAAATCACTTACAGCTCATCTTCTGATCCAATCCAATTGATCATGGTGTGCTCTCTCTCCTGTTAAACGTCGCTTGTTAAGGTAACCAGTGTGTTAGTGCTGACATATTGGACGCTCAACAAGACATCACTGAGAAGGTGAACAAACCATAGGCCATGCAGTTTATGTGAGTGAATGAGTATCACATGAAGTTTGCTTAGATAGACACAAAGTTTTGGAGTAACTCAGCGGGTCGGGCAGCATCTCTGGAGAAATTATTTTTGGAGAAATGATGCTTCTGCACCCCTGACTACCTTGACTGTGCTGTTTACAGGACCCTGCTAGTACAGAGTATGTGCTGTCTTGGTCTCATTTGCCTTCATATCATTTGAGTTTTAAAACCAGCATACACGCCAACAAACACAAGGGAAAGATGCCTCCCTTGGTTGCACTTGGTTTTCGACCCATCCAAACTTGTACATAAGAATAGCACTGATTTACTCCTTTCATTTCTCTTTCCTCGTTCACCAGCAACTCAACTGCCATTTTCAATTCGAGTCACTACCTTTAAGAGTTGCATCTGCTAGCACTTTCCCACCTGCAGCTGATAGAAAACTCCCACAGGAAGGTCCAAGACAGAGAGAAAGCTCACGGGTGTCTTTAAATAGACAAGAAGAGTTGTGCAGAGTTACGGTGCAAAAGTACCACGTGCTGGTTACAGTTCTGCTTATGACTGATTTTATTGAAATTCCGCTGATCCCACGCTCATGACAACTCTCAGCAAATGTTTATTTTGAGAACATTAGGTTCAACCCCCATTTCTCTCATTTTCCATTTTCGAACATCAGTGTTCTTTATTTTAACATAACATTTACAAATTAATGTCATGGAGGTCATAGAGCATGTAAACAGGCAGGCGCTTTGGACCACCAAGTCTGCGAGGATCATCAAATCCCCCTCTACACTAATCGCATTTCCTTCTCCCCATCACATTCTCATCAACCCTTCCCCACCCCACCGCTCCCCTCCCCCCTAGTTTCTATGTTCATGTAGAAACTAGGGCTAACTTACAGCAGCCAATTAACCTCTCATCCCGTAAGCCTTTGGGATGTGGGAGGAAACCAGAGCACCCGAAGGAAGCTCAAACGGTCACAGGAAGAACGTGCAAACTCCACACAGATTGTGCCGGAGGTCAGATTTGAACACAGGTCGCTGAAGCTGTGAGGCAGCAACTGGACCAACTGTACCATGGTCCTATTCAGGCTGTGCTTTTGCTTCAACTTCTGGGATGCAGCTTTCTGTGTCCTATTCACAAAAATGTTTGCCTTGTCTTCGCATTGATTGAATGTGATGTGCAATTATATTATTGTGCGCTGCCTACGTGGCACAGAAATGTCGTACCAACAGAGCCTTAGCCGGGCTACCAATGAACAGGAGACTGCATGGAAATGAATTCCTGTATCACCAGCTATCATCAGACTTTGAAAATGTACAAAACAGTAAGAATCAGATTCCAAAGGGAAATATAGTAAATTAGATTTTGATTCCACAAGTGGAACTTTGCAGATTAGTCCAGGCCACCAACTTTAATGCCAAATAGCATGTTCTGCCTTGAGCTAATAGTCAAGAGATAACATTAAAGAAGGCAAATGGGAAACTTGGAATGGGAGTTGAATATATGAAGGAGGGGAAAGGAGCAAGAATACTGAGGGAGGAATGGGGTTGAGGAATGGCTTCTGTTCTCCAAGAACCAGAGGGAACATTTTGCATGATGTCATCTGCTTTCAATCTTTCCAAAGTCTTGGCCATCTCGTATTGTTACTTTGAGTTTAAATGCTGTTGGAGTTGTTCCCATGAAGGTGAGGGCGAGGGTATGCTCTGAGTTTGTCTGAGCTTCATGAGCTTCCTCCACAAATGTGCTTCAAACATTTGTCTCAGTTGAGAATCCAACTTCTGACCCACTCCACATTGTTGCATGTAGATCGTCACAAAGTGTGAGAGTAACTCAGCGGGTTACTCAAAACGTTACCCATCTTTATACGACAGAGATGTTGCCTGAGCCGCTTAGTGCGTCTATCTACATGCATGAATGTGAGGAACAACACCTCGTATTTCGCAAAGGCAGTATACAACCCAGCAATATGAATGTTGATTTCTCTAATTTCAAATAAAGCCTGCAGTCCCTCTCTCTTCTCCCCCCCCCCCCCTTCCTCCACTGCTCCACCCTAGTCATCCAACTCGTTCCATTGTTGGCACCCCTGTATCTCTTTGTTATCACCTCTTCCCCAGCCAACAATGGGCCATTATGGGCTCCACTCATCTTGGTCATCTGTTTTATTCTGACCTTATCTTACTACCAGTTCCCGCCCCACTACTTTCAGTCTGAAGAAGGGTCCAGACCTGAAACATCACCCATCCTTTTGCTCCAGAGAATCTGCTTGACCCGCTAAGTTACTCCAGCACTTTGTGTCTAACTTTGGTATAAACCAGCTTTTGCAGTTCCTTTCTACACATTGTGATGCATGTACACCCTGCGCTGAATTGAACTCAAAAGAAATGCTCTCTAAATGGTAAATGAAGCAGAAATTTTCTACAGTCTTTCAAAATGGCAGCAAATTTGAAAAGGTTAAACAGTGTGTTGCACAAAGGCAGTCCATTGCACTTGCTTTGTTGAAGCAGAATTTACAGCAGAATTCTATAGTTGCTCGTCTTTTATCCTTTTAACTATTATCTTATTACACAAAATAAGAAGAGTTCATGACACTGAGGTCAATACATTAACAATGAGAGAGGATTGGCTGACTAACAAAGTCAGAATAAACGGGTCATTCTCGGGTTGGCAGGCTGCAACTCATGGGATGCTATGGGGAGCAGTGCTGGTGCCTCAACTATGTATAATCTATGTGCCTTGAAGAAAGGACCAGATATATTGTGGCCAAATCGTTGATAGATTAAGTATAAGCGGGGTGGGTAAGCTAGTCATGGGGAGGCTGTACAGTCTGCAAAGTGATTTAGATACGTAAAGCTGAGAGCAAAGGTTTAGTAGATGGAGCATAATATGGCGTAATGTGAAGTTATTTGTTTGGTAGAAGACTGGGATATTAATTCAAAGGAGGGACACTAGAGAATGCTGAAGTACAGAGGGATCAGATGTCCTTGCGTGTGAAACATGGCTAGATCCAGAAAACATTTAAGAAGGCAAATGGAATGCAACAGAGGTGCAATCGGGAAGTGTTGCTACAACTGGCTAAGGCATCGTCGATGAGGCCACACCTGGAGTACTGCAAACAGTTTTGGTTTCTTTACTTAAGGAGGTATTTACTTGCATTCAATGTCATTCAGATAAAGTTTTCATTGGGCTGATTGCTGGGTGGAAGAGGTTGTTTTAGGAGAAACAATTGTGCAGATTCAACAAACACTCATGGGAATTCAAAAGAATGTTACGTGGTTCTGATGAAAAATATAATAAAAATAATAACTTTATTCATATAGCACTTTTCATACAATTGAATGCAACCCAAAGTGCATTTCACAAAAACACAGGTCTAAACAAAACTACAATTTACATCAGTAAGGACATAGACAGTTAAAAACATAAAAAGCACAGATTTATGTAAAAATATTAAATAAAAAAATTGAGAGTGTAAAAGGACAAAAAACAAAAACACTGAAAGGTCAAATATTGTCCATATACTATATGAGCGCACAAGCCATTAGAAACATAGAAACATAGAAAATAGGTGCAGGAGTAGGCCATTCGGCCCTTCGAGCCTGCACCGCCATTCAATGTGATCATGGCTGATCATCCAACTCAGTATCCCGTACCTGCCTTCTCTCCATACCCCCTGATCCCTTTAGCCACAAGTGCCACATCTAACGCCCTCTTAAATATAGCCAATGAACTGGCCTCAACTACCTTCTGTGGCAGAGAATTCCAGAGACTCACCACTCTCTGTGTAAAGAATGTTTTCCTCATTTCGGTCCTAAAGGAATTCCCCCTTATCCTTAGACTGTGACCCCTTGTTCTGGACTCCCCCAACATCGGGAACAATCTTCCAGCATCTAGCTTGTCCAACCCCTTAAGAATTTTGTAGGTTTCTATAAGATCCCCCTCAATCTTCTAAATTCCATCGAGTACAAACCGAGTCTATCCAATCTTTCCTCATATGAAAGTCCTGACATCCCAGGAATCAGTCTGGTGAATCTTCTCTGTACCCCCTCTATGGCAAGGATGTCTTTCCTCAGATTTGGAGACCAAAACTGTACGCAGTACTCCAGGTGTGGCCTCACCAAAACCCTGTACAACTGCAGTAGAACCTCCCTGCTCCTATACTCAAATCCTTTCGCTATGAATGCTAACATACCATTTGCTTTCTTCACTGCCTGCTGCACCTGCATGCCTACTTTCAATGACTGGTGTACCATGACACCCAGGTCTCGTTGCATCTCCCCCTTACCTAATCTGCCACCATTCAGATAATAGTCTACCCTCATGTTTTTGCCACCAAAGTGGATAACCTCACATTTATCCACATTGTACTGCATCTGCCATGCATCTGCCCATTCACTCAGCCTATCCAAATCGCCCTGCAGCCTCCAAGCATCCTCCTCACACCTAACTATACCCCCCAGCTTGGTATCATCTGCAAATTTGGAGATGTTGCATTGAATTCCCTCGTCCAAATCATTAATATATATTGTAAATAGCTGGGGTCCCAGCACTGAGCCTTGCGGCACCCCACTAGTCACTGCCTGCCATTCTGAAAAGGACCCGTTTACTCCTACCCTTTGCCTCCTGTCTGCTAGCCAGTTCTCTATCCACATCAATACTGAACCCCCAATACCGTGTGCTTTAAGTTTGTGCTTAAGTCACCCATTGAAGGGTGTGTGGAGATAAATATAATAAGACAATTTTTACAATGTCATCAGAAGAAGTAAAGCCAGTTAAAAGCTTGATTGAAAAGATAATATGCGATATTTTGTTGTAGTCAATGCTTTTACCTGACCAGGCTGATTCCTGGGATGTCCGGACTTTCATATGAGGAAAGACTGGATAGACTCGGCTTGTACTCGCTGGAATTTAGAAGATTGAGGGGGGATTTTATAGAAACTTACAAAATTCTTAAGGGGTTGGACAAGCTAGATGCTGGAAGATTGTTCCCGATGTTGGGGGAGTCCAGAACAAGGGGTCACAGTCTAAAGATAAGGGGGAATTCCTTTAGGACCGAGATGAGGAAAACATTCTTTACACAGAGAGTGGTGAGTCTCTGGAATTCTCTGCCACAGAAGGTAGTTGAGGCCAGTTAATTGGCTATATTTAAGAGGGCGTTAGATGTGGCACTTGTGGCTAAAGGGATCAGGGGGTATGGAGAGAAGGCAGGTACGTGATACTGAGTTGGATGATCAGCCATGATCACATTGAATGGCGGTGCAGGCTCGAAGGTACTCCTGCACCTATTTTTCTATGTTTCTATGTTACCTCATTTTTATTTGCATGGCTTTTTTATCATGCACAATTTTTTAATCAGAACTTCTACATATGACAGAATCTTTAATCAGTTACAGAACTTGCAGGAACTATCAGTGAGCCCTGTGCATCACCAGAGCAGACTCGGAACCAACTATTGATCACCACACTGTGCTTCCCACTAGTTGGTCTTTTAGGGTGAGAAATTTGCCTTGCTTTCAACAATCCGTCTAAATGTAACTCCATTAGGAGTTCTAAGAAGAGTTGATGATTGCACAGTGTTCTATTCCATTCACCGTTTGATAACTGCATAAAGTAAATCTCAGGCACTTTCAGATATAAGATTTGCTAGAGAATGGCCATTTGGTGCGAAGAATAGAGCAAACACCTATCCTTGACATTTATAGTTGATTTTAGTTTATTGTCATAGGTACAGTGAAAAACTTTTGTTGCGTGCTAACCAGTCAGAGGAAAGACAATACATGATTACATTGACAATAAACTAAACTCAACTGCTATGGTATTACCGTCACTTATTCCAACATCATCAATATCTCTGGGTTTCCCATTAATCAGAAACCTGATTTGGTCGCTGTGTCGGAGCTCCCACATGGTCTCTGTGTCGGAGCTCCCACATGGTCTCTGTGTCGGAGCTCCCACATGGTCTCTGTGTCGGAGCTCCCACATGGTCTCTGTGTCGGAGCTCCCACATGGTCTCTGTGTCGGAGCTCCCACATGGTCTCTGTGTCGGAGCTCCCACATGGTCTCTGTGTCGGAGCTCCCACATGGTCTCTGTGTCGGAGCTCCCACATGGTCTCTGTGTCGGAGCTCCCACGTGGTCTCTGTGTCGGAGCTCCCACATGGTCTCTGTGTCGGAGCTCCCGCATGGTCTCTGTGTCGGAGCTCCCACGTGGTCTCTGTGTCGGAGCTCCCACATGGTCTCTGTGTCGGAGCTCCCACGTGGTCTCTGCTTCGGAACTCCCACATGGTCTCTGTGTCGGAGCTCCCACATGGTCTCTGTGTCGGAGCTCCCACATGGTCTCTGTGTCGGAGCTCCCGCATGGTCTCTGTGTCGGAGCTCCCGCATGGTCTCTGTGTCGGAGCTCCAGCATGGTCTCTGTGTCGGAGCTCCAGCATGGTCTCTGTGTCGGAGCTCCCACATGGTCTTCACGTCACATAGTAAATTTACTCATGCACAGTAGCACCTCCATTTCCAACTTGCGTGACATCTGACTTGGGCAAGGATCTGCGGAACACAAACCTTACATACGTGGGGGAGCGTCTGTGCATGCGGACATTTGCTGTCCTGCCATGAATGACTTCCCAAAGACTTTCCATGGATCACAAGACACAAGTTTGATGGAATGCTCTCCACTTCAGAACTCTCCTACAAATTTCCTTCCCTCCAGTACAAGGAATGAAACGGGATTAGCATCCCGCCCAATAGCTTGAACGTCTACTTCTACTGCAACATTGCTGAAATGTGGAACCACCACAGAAATGCACTGGAGGACCCTGGCGAGGCCTCGTTGACAGCTTCTCTCATATACATGACTTCTGCCTCTTCAAAACATGGGGAAATTGGAACAAAAAACAGATTAGCACAATATGTAAATTCCTCTTCAAATCATCCGAGACACCTGACACAAAAATAGGTTGCAAATCACTCCGCATTACTGGGACAGAATACTTTATCTAACAAACCACACCACTGGTTCAAACAAGCAGCTCACCATAACCTTCCCCAGGGTAATAAGAGATTGGGACTACAGAGTGGCTGTGTTGGATGCAGTTATAACCCTAAAGTGAATACAAATATTAACTGATGCAGTAGAGCGTCTGATGCCAGTTGATTTGGCACCAGTCAATATAACCGTTAGAAAGTATCCCTGTCTCAACCCGAAACGTCATTCATTCCTTCTATCCAGAGATGCTGCCTCTCCCACTGACTTATTCCTGCATTTTGTGTCTATCTTCGGAGTAAACCAGCATCTGCAGTTCCTTCCTACACATAGAAAGTATTGGTATCAGTGTTGCAAATGTTTTGGCAGTGACCCTACACATTTGGGAATTCCTTTTGTGAACATATTGAGTCCTAGGAAGAGAGGAATATTTTGAACATGTATTGGCCAATTAGCCCTGTAAATAGGGAGCAGCTGCAGATGCTGGTTTACACTGAAGGTAGACATAAAATGCTGGAGTACTCAGTGGGCCAGGCAACATCTCTGCCACCACTCACCTTACTCATGAAAACACCACTTATCCCATCATTGTCATTCTTTTGGGAGAAAACGGGAGATCTTCAATTTTATATTGAAGAATTGGTGTCGCCTTCCCTTAGATGCAAGTTGCATATCAATAGAATTGCTCCTGATTATCCAATGTTTTTATTGTGTCATAACAACAAAAAGGACCCGATTTCAATGGAGGAATATTTTAGTGCCGTATTTACACAATTACCCACACAGATCAGCCATCCACTTAATGCATGGATTGAAAATGGCGGTCACGGTGGTGCAGTGGTAGGGTTGCTGCTTTACAGCTAATGCAGCACCGGAGACCCTGGTTCGATCCCGGTTATGGATGCTGTCTGTACGGAGTTCATACGTTCTCCCCATGATCTGCGTGGGTTTTCTCCGGGATCTTCGGTTTCCTCCCACACTCCAAAGACGTACAGGTTTGTAGGTTAATTGGCTTGGTAAATGTACAATTTGTCCCTAGTGGGTGTAGGATAGTGTTAATGTGCGGGGCGAACATGGTGGGCCGAAGGGCCTGTTTAGGCGCTGTATTTCTCAACTAAACTGAACAAATCCTTTTGGAGCTAGATAGACGAGGTAGCTCCTATATTTTGTGGGAAAGCTGTGCAAAAATGGCGCACAGACTATAATGAATCGTCCTTTTTTCGTAATCTCTTTCTGTCGGTGTGTTCTTCCAGAAGGACCATGTGTTGGGTGGTGGGGGAGGAGGGGGGTGGGGTGTTAGGATAATAGGGGACCTGGAGTAGGGAAGGGTGGGAGATTATGGATGGAGGAGGGGAGATGAATGAGGTGGAGGGGGGGGGGGGGGGGCGCTGGGGACTGGAAAGAAAAGTGTGCACGGGGGTAGATGGTGAGCGGGATAGATGAGAGGGGTGGTTACCTGAAAAAGTTATTGGTCATCTGTGTTTGCCTGCCCAAAACACATAATGTGCTATCCATACTTAGAGAAGAGTATCTGCTATACAATACAACCCATTGGGACCTGGTAGGAGTTTGTTTATACTAGAAACCCACACCAGTGAATATGATGTGACATCTGTAATATTTAAAACCTATTTTCAAAATTCATCAATACTCTGTGTAGATAGAACATTTATAAAGTCTGAAGAAGGGTCTCGACCAGAAACATCACCCATTCCTTCTCTCCAGAGATGCTGCCTGACCCGCTGAGTTACTCTGGAGTAACTCAGTGGGTCAGGCAGCTTCTCTGGAGAGAAGGAATGGGTGACGTTTCGGGTCGAGACCCTTCTTCAGACTGATGTCGGGAGGGGGCGGGACAAAGATAGAATGTAGTCAGGGATGTAATTGAGCAAATGTTTTGAAAGGTTCCTATAAATTGGCAAACATGCACATCATATTTAAACTAAAATTGGATGGTACGATCTCAGGAACACGGAGTATGTTTGCCTGACTGTATTGCGAGGCACTGAATTACCGTGAGTAGATGAGGTAGCCTGTTTGTGTTACATTAAGGTGGGGCTGGCCTGCAGCAAGATGGACCCTGCCATGGCAAGTCATTGCAAAACCTATGCAAAACTTTCACAAAGATGTTGAAATGCATGTGTGCAGTTTAATTAGCACGGAATCAATAATCACATCTTTGTCAGTTCTTAAGCAGCACTTTTAGAACAAACTAATCAAGGGAGCAGTTTGGCAGAGGATACAGAAAAGGTCTGATCTTACAGTTTATAGAAGGTATTTGTTGGAGTTTTTTGGCAGTGATTTTATTTTGAAAAGTGATTTTATATTGAGAATCATAGAGTCACACAACAGAGAAACAGGCCCTTCGGCCCAACTGATCCATGCCGACCAAGATGTCCTGTCTAAACTAGTCTCACCTGCCTGCATTAGGGCCATCTCTCTCTCAACCTTTCCTATCCATGTACCCGTCCAAATGCTTTTAAAATGTTGTTATCGTACCTGCCTCAGCAACTTCCTCTAGCAGCTCGTTCCATACGAAAGAGACAGAAGTTTTGGCACATTCTGTATGAAAAAGGTGCCCCTCAGGTTCCCATTATACCTTCCCCCTCTCACGTTGAAGCTATGCTCTCTAGTTATTTTTTCCCCAACCCTGGGAAAAAAGATTCTGTGCATTCACCCTATCTATTCCCCTCATGGTTCTTCTTCTTTCGTGTGGCGTGCACAGCCTAAAGTTGCAGGACAACTTGATCTATTTGATCTTATTGATTGTGCACGCCGGGTTGATTGCATTCGTCGAAACAGGGCGGACGACGTGAAGGTTGCAATCTCCCACCCCCTCCCCATGGTTATATACACCTCTATAATATAACTCCTCGGCCTCCTGTGCTCCAAGTATTAATGCCCTAGCCTGCCCAACCTCTCTCAATAGTTTGGGTCCTTGAATCGTGGGAACATCCTCGTAAATTGTTTAAGCACCTTTTTCAGCTTAATGGCTTCATTCCTATAACAGGGTGACCAAACTGAGCACAATCCCTCAGTACAGCCTTACGAGTGCCAAATCAACTGTAACATGATTTACAGGTGCCAAATCAACTGTGACATAACGTCCCAACTTCTATACTCAATTCTCTGACTGATGAAAGCCAGCGTGCTAAAGCTCTTCATCACCACCTAATCTACCTGCAAGGACACTTTCAAGGAACTATGTACTTGTACTCCTAGATCTCTATAACACTCCTTTTATGAAGGGCCTGTCCTGGTTCATCTTCCCCCAAAATGCAACACCTCACACTTGGCTGAATGAAACACAATTTGTCATTCCTTGACCCACTTGCCCAGCTGTTCAAGATCTCACTGTAATTCTTGATAACTCTACACTGTCTACAGTACCATCTATTTTGGCATCATCTGCAATCTTACTGATCATGCCTTGTATATACCCATTCCAATTGTTGAAATAGATGACAAAAGCATTGGCCCTGAGGCACACCATTAGTTCCACAGACCCCCAGTCTGAAGAACGAACTTCCTCTACCAACCTCTGCTTCCTTCCAAGAAGCTAATTCTATATGCAGTTAGCTAACACTCCCGGAATGCCATGCGTCTAATCCTCCAGAGCAACCAACTTTGTGGAAGCTTAGCAATGGCTTTTGCTCGTCTACTGTCCTGCCCTCATTAACGTTATTGGTTACATTTTCAAAGTCTCTCAAATCTCCCATGCTGACTATCCTTAATCATCCCCTATATTTCCAAATGCATGTATATCTTATCCCTCAGAATCCCTTCTAATAACTTCCCTGCCACAGATGTTGGGCTTACTGGTCTATAGTTCTCATGTTTTTCTTTGCAGTCTTTCTTAAATAGCGGCACAACATTAGTTACCCTCCAGTCATCCAAGACATCAACCGTGTCTAACGATGATTCATATATCGTAGTTAGGACTGCAATTTCTTCTCTAGCTTTTCACAGTGTATTTGGATATATCCGATCAGGCTGGAGTGATTTCATATGTACTTTCAAACATCTTAGGATGTCTAGCACCTCCTTGACTGTATAACAAACGGTCTAGTGTTGTGCACTGTAATGTTGGTAGTGTTTTTCCTGAATATTTTTATAAGATTTTGTTGAATGCCGTAGCAAGCCAGGCAGTCCCTTGATTCCTACTTTTCCCATGAGGGCTGATATGTGACTGACATCACTTTTTCATCTTTGCCCGTTACCTGTTGCAAGCTTTTGTTAATATAGAACTATCGTTCTCAAATTCAAGTTAACTGAAGTCTGGCAACTTGTATGGAAAATAATTCTAAACTTTCACCACTACCCATGAATGGAAGTGTTTCCTGATGGGGCTTACTCCATCATTTAGGTCTAGGCTTCTCAGCTAGCAGACTTCGGTTAGTCACTGGCGATCTATCTGTCTCATCTTTGTCATGGAAATAGATCCAATCAGCATGTACTCTAAATGTCAGGAGATGCAGTTGGGAGCGTGCATTATCTCTTTTTAATCTAATTTTTTGGGTTGAAATATTATTAAGTAAACGTGCCAGTCTTAGCTCAATTGACTGCACTGTGAAAAGCTTTATTTAGTTTAGAGATAGAGTGTGGAAACAGGCCCTTCAGCCCACCGAGTCCCTGCCAACCACAATCATGCATACACTAGTTGCTATCCTGCACACTGGGGACAATTACAGAAGTCAATTAACCTACAAACCTGTTAAAGAAGGAACTGCAGATGCTGGAGAATCGAGGATTACACAAAAAGCTGGAGAAACTCAGCGGGTGCAGCAGCATCTAAGGAGCGAAGGAGATAGGCGACGTTTCGGGTCGAGACCCTTCTTCAGACAGAGATGCTGCTGCACCCGCTGAGTTTCTCCAGCTTTTTGTGTAACCTACAAACCTGCACGTCTTTGGAGTGTGGGAGGAAAACGGAGCACCCGGAGAAAACCCACGCGGTCACAGGGAGAATGTACAAACTCCGTACAGACAGCACCCTAGGTCAGAATCAAACCTGGGTCTCTGGTGCTGTAAGGCAGCAACTCTACCCCTGCGCCACAGTGACGCCCCGGGATCTGTTTGGGTCTGAATTCCGCTTTATTGACTGAAACCCGAGGTTGCGAGAGATAAAATCACATGGCATTTCCTTGTAAGGGCCACAATCCACAGGTGTTGTGTGCAGAACTGCTCAGATTATATCAGGTGCAGCTAACCAGAGTCTCTCCTTGTTCTCCTGTGTTGTTGATATAAACAATCGGCATTCCAATAGTCTTTTTGATTAACACAAAGTGCTGGAGTAATTCAGTTGGTCAGGCAGCATGTATGAAGAACATGGATAAGTGACTTTTCTGGACAGGACCCTTCTTTTCCAGCACTTTGTCTTTTCTTTTGTAAACTGGCATATGCAGTTCCATGTTTCTGCCTTTTTGATTATCTTCAATATTGAACATGTTTTAATAATCTATGTATTTGGATGAATATTAAAATTTCTTGGGCCGCCACTGCTTTTGGTCTTTAGATTTTACTTTAGACTTTAGAGATACAGCGTGGAACCAGATCCTTCGATCCACTGAGTCCGCGCTGACCAGCGATCCACGTACACCAACACTATCTCACACCTTAGGGACAATTTTACCGAAGCCAATTAACCTACAAACCTGCACGTCTTTGGAGTTTGGAAGGAAATTGGAGCACCCAGAGAAAACCCAAGTGGTCACAGGGAGAATGTATAAACTCCGTACAGACAGCACTGGTAGTCGGGATGGAACCCGGGTCTCTGGCGCTATAAGGCAGCAACTCCACTGCTGTGTCATTATGCCACTAGTCTGTTGCTATTTCGGGGGTGGCACAGTGGCGTAGCAGTAGAGTTGCTGTCTTACAGTGCCAGAGACCCAGACTCGATCCTGTCAATGATGCTGTTCATACGGAGTTTGTATATTTTCCCTGTGACCATGTGAGTTTTTTCTGAGTGCTCCGGTTGCCACCTACATTCCAAAGGTGAACAGGTTTGTAGCTTAATTGGCTTATGTAAATTGTCCGGAGTGTTTCGGCGTGGACTTGGCGGGCCGAAGTGACCGTTTCCATGATGAATCTTGAAAATAAAAGTCTTTTTTTTCATTTTAGATTAAATTGGATGACTGCATTTGCTTGGTCCAGTACAGACTGCTTGGACATTAATGTTTCATGCCCTTCATTAATAACGATCTATGTGTTTTCAATAAACTTAGTTATCTGTTCTTAATCCCATCATTTTAAACTGTTGATACATGTAGAAACTCATTGTATACAGATCTTGTGAGGCATCACTGTCGCATTCTGACTGTTTAGAAAACTCGGCCAGGTCCCTGATCTCTGTCTCCTGCAGCTCAGACAATTTCCAGAGCATAATAACTCCATGGGTTCCGGCTTTACTCAAGTTCCTGGAGAGGTGGTTATCTATTATCGTAGTCAATTCTTCAGGAAATCCAGTCATCTCTAGTTGTTCATCCATTTCAACAGTCATGATTTCTCATTCACTAATCCAGGCCTGGCTATCCATGATCATCTGAAAAATATTTGTACTATTCTGAATTATTAACTTCCTGCAAAAACAGATGTTAGGCTAACTGTTTAGTAATCCTCATAGAAACATACTGTCATAGGGCACAGAGACAGGCCTCTCGGCCATCCATCAAGTATCTTTCTATACTAATCCCATTTACCATCATGTGGTCCATCGCCTTCTATGCCTTGATGCTTGAAGTGCTCGTCCAGATACTAGTTAAATGTTGGGAGGGTCTATGCCTCCATTGCCCTCTCAGGCAACCATTCCAAAATGCAAACGCTCCATCCAAGACCACAGAAAATTGCAGGGAATTGTGGACGCAGCCCAGAACATCACACAAACCAACCTCCCTTCCATTATACCTCGCGCTGCCTCGGTAAGGCCACCAGCATAATTAAGGACGAGTAGCATCCTGACTACTCCCCTCTCCCATTGTGCAAAAGGTATAGAAGTGTGAAAACGCACTGAACCATCCTCCCAACAACTGGAGAGCAACCCTGAGCTACTATCTACCTCGTTTAAGACCCCCAGACTATCTTTGATCGGACATTACTGGACTTCATCTTGCACTAAAAGTTATTCCCTTTATCATGTATTTGTACACTGTGGATGGCTCAATTGTAACCCTGTATTGTCTTTCTGCTGACTGTTTAGCACACAACAAAAACTTTCACTGTACCTCAGTACACGTGACAATAAACTAAACTCAAACTCACTGGGTGAAAAAGTTATTTTCTTTCTAAACCTCTCACCCGATACTCTGAGCCTACACTTTCTGGTTTTTGCCACCCCTGGTTAAAGGGGAAATCTCCTAATCAATGTTTTCATAATTTTGTACACGGCTATCACGTCCCTCCTCAGATTCCTCTGTTTCAAGGGAAACGGAGCTATTCTATCCAGTCCCTCCCCATAATTGAAATGCAGTTTCCCAGATGGTCCAGTGGCGGTTCGGCAGCGATTGCGGCGCTGGAGACCCGGGATCGATCCTGGCTGCAGATGAGGCGCAGGTCTCTGTCGCGGCACGGCTGCCGAGAGTTTTTATCACTTGTGACCTTTGACAAATCCAAGGATTCCTTGCATTTATCGGAATACTGAACTCACTTATTCCAGGTAACATTGAATTCTCCAATTTTAGATAAACAATCCCCCCTCTACTAACCCCCCCCCCATATTCTTTCCCATCTCTCTTCCCTGCACCACCTGAATGCGTCCCCATTTATCCCTCCTCCCTGTCCCCTTCCACCTATATTTCATGCTTAGCATCTTCTCCATATCTCACTCTTTTTGTCTTTTCATCTCTGACCTTTGTCCAACCCTTACCCATATCCAGCTATCAAGCCACAAAGTGCTGAAGTAACTCAGCAGATCAGGCAGCCTCTCTGGAATACATGGACAGGTGAAATTTCTGCCCTAAACTCTTCTACCTATTACTTGACAGGATTTGTCTCTTCCCACCCCTCCGTCTCTCTTCCCATTTTTTCTCCCCTGCTCTTATCAATCTAAAGAATGATCCTGACCGCTCCCAAATCATCAATATCCATATTCTCCAGAGATGCTGCCTGACCAGCCGAAGTACTATGACCGTCCTGCTCTTATTCTCCCTCGCCTCCTCCCCCCCCTCCCCTCCTCCCCCCCTCCCCCTCCCTCCCGTCCCCTCCTCTCCCCCCTCCCCTCCCTCCCTGAACAATTCTTCAATCAAAAGCAAATTTCTGATATGAGAGAACTCCAGATGATTGTAGCAATTCACAATTTTCTCACCTCTTAGCAGTTTGCTCAAGGACCAGGGGAGATGAATTCAATATAATTGGCAAAGGATCGAGGGTTGACTGGAGACAGAGCGTTTTTTATTCAGCAAGCTGTTAACATCTGATGGTCAGGAATGCACTCCCGGAAAGTGTGGTGGATACAGATTAATTTGTGGCTTTCCAAAGGGAAATGGATAAATATTAAAAGTGAAAAAGAATTTGTTTGGGCCTTGGGAAAGAGGAGTGGAATGAGACTGAGTGAATTGTTCAATGGAGAATTAACTCAGACCAGGAACGTAGAACACGAAGGCACAGGATCAGGCCCTTCAGCCCACAGTATCTATGCTCAACATGATGTCAACTTGAATTAGTCTCCTCTGTTTGCATGTGATCCTAATGGGGTGTGTGTGTTCCACTCTGACAGTCGCCGTTCCAGTTCCGGTTTTTCCGGCGACTACCGGCAACTTGACAGTCGCCGGCAGTCCGCTGAAAAATCGCCTAAGTGGGACAGGCCCATTATCCCTTCATTTCCTGCACACTCATGTGCCTATCTAAAAGCCCCTTAAATGTCACTATCATATCTTCCTCCGCCACCACCTTTGGCGGCACATTCAAGGCACCCACCACTATGTGTAAACAAAAATTGCCATAGACATCTCCTTTAAACGTTGTCTCTCTTACCTTAAAGCTGTCCTCTCTAGTCCTTGATTTCATTTACCTGTCCCATCACTTCATAGCGGTCGCAAGACCACCACCCACCACCCGTGTTAAATCCTTTAATGCACTAGGTAGATCAGATGACACAATATTGCCACCACAGGCACACACACAGACTGTTGGTGCATGTATAACGGACCATGCAGAAATTCTACATAGCTTGGCGAATGAGCCTATTTTTGCTGTGTTCTTTTCCGCTATATGTACATATGTGCATTCAAATTTTCTCAAACACTGAATAATAAATACACTAAATAAAACTGAAACCCAACGCAGAACTGATTATCTTTGGAACAATGGAAGCCGGCCTTGAACTGACTTTGTTCCAAAAGAGTTTCCTTAACTATGGCTTAATAACGGCAAAAATACCTATACTACATTTCTGGAAAAATGCACCCACACCAACGCTTAAAATGTGTATTTCAAATATGTCTGAAATGTTACACCTCGAAGACATGAGATTTGTCCTAGCAGGCAAATCTGACCAATTCTTGAAGATTTGGTCTCCCTTTATCGACTTATTACAAGCGTATGGTGCAACATGACGCTGGAAATAAACTGTTTCAGAACCGGGTGAAGGGTGTGTAAAGATATGAAGCAGGTATATCCCTTTTATTTATTTCTTTATATATTTTTTTTCTCTGTCTCATGCTTTACATCTTTATGGTCTCTTTCTTTCTACTTTCTCACGAACTATTAATATCACTACCTTACCTAACTTTCTCTCTGTTTTTCTTGCTTCTGTTACTTTTCTATTATTCAATTTTAAAACAAGAAGTTGTACATGAAATGTATTATGTTATCCTTGGTTTATACTACTGTGCATTACTTCTAATAAAAATATTAAAAAATAAAAATTAAAATTAAAATCTCAAACACAGCAGTTGGATATATCACAATTGTTCTCAGAGTGAAATTTTTGTAACAAGTCATTTGAAACTGAAATCACTTAATTGGCATTGATAATATCCATTAATATCAATCTTTGAAAGTTTGTGATTGATAATTTCACAGACGTGTTGTTAACATTACTCTTTTGTAACTTAAGTGATGTTAAAGAACACCAATGCCAGTAGATACAACGAGTCTGTGGAAGATGTTGACCTAGACTCATTTTATCTACTAGCATCAGTGTTGGGTTCAGAATAAAACTCAATTAGGGCGGCACGGTGGCGCAGCGGTAAAGTAAACCTGGGTTCAATCCTGACCACGGAAACTGTCTGTATGGAGTTTGTACGTTCTCCGTGTGACCTGCATGCAATTTCCATTTGGTTTCCTCCCACACTCCAAAGACATACAGGTTTGTAGGTAAATTGGAATGGTATAAGTGTAAATTGTCGCTAGTGTGTAGGATAATGTTAATGTATGGGGATCGCTGGTCGGTAAAGAGTTGGTGGGCCGAAGCACCTGTTTCCGCGCTGTATCTCTAAACTGATTTAAAAAAAGAAAGAGAATAGAAAATGCTGCATTTGTGTAACACCATCCAGAACACTTCACGAGCTTCACAGTTAACATATTGTCTTTGGAGACACAAGGAAATGCAAAAAGTGCTGGAGGAACACAGCGCGTCAGGCAACATCTGAGGAGGAAATGGATAGATGATGTTTCGCGTGAATGTAACAAAAATAGCACTAAAATTGCACACCACATGGCATGACAAGAAACCAAATTTAACTCCAGTCTCTACATAGTATATTCATGACATGTGGAGAAGACAGGCACGGGTTATTGATAGGGGACGATCAGCCATGATAACAATGAATGGCGGTGCTGGCTCGAAGGGCCGAATGGCCTCCTGCACCTATTTTTTATGTCTATGTCTGTGAAATGATTGTGGAGGTGTGTATAGCTGACATGATCAATTTATACACATTACTGCACATGGCCAACAAAGATCCTGGATTTGCTAGAAATTCTGCTGACTTGATTCTGTTTAGTTTGGAGATACAGCACAGAAACAGGCCATTCAGCCCACCGAATCTCCACCGACCAGCGATTCCGCACATTAACGGTCCCTACACACACTAGTGACAGTTTTACATTTTATGTACATTTGTACCAAGCCAATTGGAGTATGCGAGGAAACCGAAGATCTCGGAGAAAACTCACGCAGGTCATGGGGAGAACGTAAAAACTCTGTACAGACAGCACCCGTAGTGAAGATTTGATGCTGAAAGGCAGTAGCTCTACCGCTAAGCCTCCATGGCATAAGGTCATGTCATAAGGAATAGGGGTAGAATTAGGCCATTTGGCCCCTCAAGTCTACTCTGCCATTCAATCATAGCTGACCTATCTCTCCCTCCTAACCCCATTCTCCTCCCCATAATCCCTGACAACTGTGCTAATCAAGAATCTATCTATTTCTGCCTTTAAAATATCCACTGACTTGGCCTCGACAGCCTTCCGTGGCAAAGAATTCCACACATTCACCACCCTCTGACTAAATTCCTCCTCATCTCCTTCCTAAAAGAACGTCCTTTAATTCTGAAGCTATGACCTCAGGTTCTAGACTCTCCCATTAAAATGGAAACATCCTCTCCACGTCCACTCGATCCAAGTCTTTCACTATTCTGTTTCACTATGTGCCGCCTGTTATGCTTTGCAGCTTTTTAAGACGTGCATTAAAATCATTCCAATAAAGATGAGCTACAGAGTTCAAATTGCAGTAAAATGAATGAGAGGATACAGCACTGAAACATTATAGCGAACCTGGTATTATTATCAACACAGATTGATTCACACATCATAATCATCTAAATTAGTCTTTTCTCCTCAATCCACAAATAACTTTGGTAAAGGGAAGCAGTAGGTTATAACTTCATTACAGATGAATAGAAAGAAATAATGGAAACACAAGAGTCTGCAGATGCTAGAATCTTGAGCAAAGTACAAAGTGCTGGAGGAACTCAATGCAACTGGCAGCATCTGTGGAGGGAAATGGACAGACTGTTTCGGGATGGCAACCTTTTTGTAATCTCGGTGACACAACATGGTTTATGGGTTTGTTTTTATCCAGTGTCAAGCCACGTATGTCTAGGAATTCCGGTGCACCTTAATGTCTGGCCCAGATTAGTTCAGCACTTGGGCACTGATGAAAAGGCACGTCACACGAGAAAATATTAAATCCCATAAGACTCGGGCATGGAAATCATGCCTTGGCCCTAAGGTTACAGATACTGTGAAAATCCAGGTTGAATGTCTGCAGTGGTACATTATCATATTACTCCAGCAACAGGGTGACTTTCATTTGCTTAACATGCTTAGCAGCATGATGCCGATAACTTTCTTGACAAATGCTTTCATGTCATCCCCAGCAATGTGAAGTGGATAATTTTGGAAACCTGCAGTTTATATTGAACTTGTTTGAAAATGGATATTGATTTGCAGTTATTGTCAGAAAGGACTTGCGTTTCATTGTTTCTGATCTAGAAGCAAAGGCACTTATAGTATTCATTACACACCAAACACAGTGGAATTACTGAGCCTGTTTCCTGTTTGTAATGACTATCAGGAAGTAGGCTTGGTGACCATTGTTATATTTTCTAGTTGGAGAATCTAGCTCCAAATACCTGCATTCAACTTGTTGCTAATTATTATTGAACCAAATAGTTTAGATTATTGATGTTTATGGTTTAGCTGTGGAAGATACTCACAGTTTGTATATCAGTTGGGATCCTATATTTTAAAGAGCAGCAGCACATTTGAAGTGCAGAGATCAGGAGCTATTACACACCTTGGGCATCATATCTGGGCTTTTTTCAGATCGTTAGGCCGAGATATTAAGCCCATTTATAAAATGTTGCTAAAATCTTTGGGTGGCACAGTGGCGGCAAGCACAGTTGCAGCCTTACAACACCAGAGACCCGGGTTCGATACTGACTACAGAGTACCGTCTGTACAAAGATTGTACGTTCACCATGTGACCGTGTGGGTTTTCTCCGGGTTCTCTGGTTTCCTCCCACACTCCAAAGACGTACAGGTTTGTAGGTTAGTTGGCTGCGGTAAAAATTGTCAATTGTCCCTAGTGTGTAGGATAGTGTCAGTGTACAGGGTAATTGCTGGTCAGCGTGAACCAAAAGGCCTGCTTCCGCACCGTATCTCTAAAGTCTAAAGAATGAAAATGCTCAGCTGAAGTTTTTGACTTAAAATCCAATATGGTGATAATGAAAGACTTCAGAAGAATTTTGAACACAAGTTGCAGACAAGAGGAATTATTCTTACACTTTTGTTTGAACAGTTCATTATGGCTAAATGTTTTTTAAATGTTGAGGTTAGGATGTACTTCCTGAATTATTGAAAAATTTGAGTGCAAGCTCAGAGCATCCTTCTTGTTGTAGTTTGGTCTCTCCCGATCAATGGTGCATTAATTTGGGGTCTGAAGAAGGATTTAGATCCAAAATATCACCCATTCCGTCTATCCTGAGATGCTTCCTGAGTTACTCCAGCATTATGTGTCTATCTTCGGTGTAAACCAGCATCTGCAGTTCCTTCCTACACATTCCTTTTGGGAATTGTGCCAAGTGTACTGGAGGAAGATTGTTTCTTGTTCTCTGTCAAAACCACTGTAGTAGTGTTGGCTTTGCTATTCTAATATATATATAAAAGGTGCAGAGAATATCGCGGATTTCCAATTGAACATGTACTGAAAAATAATGGGTCAGTGGGAAAAATAACCAGAAAATCTCATCACTTACCTGTGTTCACGTTGTTCCAGTAAGTAGTGCAGTGATAGGTTAAATGTCACATAACATCAGCTGTCAAAACATCATCGTGTAAATGGCCCAATATTTGGTTGTCCGAATGCTTTTACATGCTGTGGCTCTTGAGTGCTGTTATGAAACAATTGTCCTGTTGCTTTGTTGATGTTTGTGAAGACTTCCTTGAGAGTGTTTGGCCAATGTCCAGCCCAATGCTTCTTGCACCTACCACAATGGTCCAACAGGCCTTGACAACTTGCAGCAGTTGCCCACCATCTCATCGCCAAATCGCAAACTGCACCAGATCTGAGGGAGGTTTATGAAAGCTCCATTTCCCTACATTAATGGCCATTGTGTGCTCTCCAGGAAGAGCAGAATGAACAGAATTATCGCATCATGGCACATTCCCAATCTTGAACTCTTCTCCTTGACACTGATATTCCCATCCTTGCTATTTATCGATCCCTGCACCCCCCCTTCCTCACCAATCACTGAGTAGAATATTGGTGTCTGCTGATTTTCCTCAAATGAAAGAAATCCTCCTCCTCCCCCCCTCCCCCCGCACCCCAGCTCTCTGCCATTCATCAACCTGTGGATCTCCACATCTCACCTTCCCAGAGCATCTTCCTTTTCTCTGGCAGTCCACTCACTCCCCCCCACCATTTGCCCATATCCTCAACCCAGCTTACAACTTAGATCCTTTGACCCAT
Source organism: Raja brachyura (assembly GCA_963514005.1). The sequence continues at coordinate 69,393,423 of OY740783.1, read as the reverse complement.
CCAATAACCCCATCATCTTCCAAGAGACAGTCCTCACCATCTAACTAATGGAGGAGTGATCTGGTCTTTTTCCCTCTCTCACTCATAGTCATAGAGTTATACAGCATGCAAACAGGACCTTCAACCTAACCTGACCATGCTGACCAGCATGCCCCATCTACATGTCCTACCTGCCTGCATTTGACCCATATCCCTCTAAACTTGACCTATCCATGTTCCTGTCTAAATATTTCTTAAACGTTTTGATAGTACCTGCCTTAACTTAAAGTTGCCCCTCAGGTTCCTATTAAACCTTTTCTCCCTCATCTTAAATCTATGCCCTCTGTTTTTCATTTCCCCAACTCTAGGTAAAAGATTCTGTGCATTTCACTATCTATTCCTCTTACGATCTTGTACACCTCCATATGATTACCCCTTATCCTCCTGCACTGCAAGGAATAAATTCCTAACCTGCTCAATCTCTCCCAATAGCTCAGTATTTCTTAAAGGGAAAGGTTAAGCAGGCTAGGACTATTTTTGTGTAGTATTTCATCCTCAAGTACCTGCCCCCAAACAAAGCACATCATGACACCCACCCAATTCCCAAATGTGCTCCAGAACTGACACAATAGGTTACCATTTGGAATTGAGATCAAATGGAACAAGGGAATAATTCTGAGCATACCATCCAATCTGACTACACAGAATCAAAGGACAAAGTACATTTATTGTCACATACACCAATTGGTGCAGTGAAATTTGAGTTACCATGCAGCACACAAATAAGATAAACATAACACTTTTACATAAAAGATAAAAAAACATTCCCCCCACAGCGGAATCAACGTTTCCCACTGCGAGGGAAGGCACCAAAGTTCAGTCCTCTTCATCAGTTCACCAGTGGTCAGGGCCTATGGAGGCCTCTGCAGTCGCCGCTAAGGGCCCGATGTTTCAGGCCCTCGACCACTCTCAGCGGCCCGTAGCCTCCGAATCGGCCGCTTCCTACCGGAGACCGCGGCTTCCGAAGGCCGAGCTGGGCGAAGATTAAACGCTGGCGACCTGTGTAATCATTTTCGTGCCATAGATGGGTTGCAGAGTTAGACTCAGCACCAGAGATCAGTGCAGTTGAAATAGAATGGGCTGGAAAAGGCCCATATACTTTCACCATTGCTACCTCATTATTACGTCGCTGAGTCCCTTAGATGTATAGTGATATCATGGCTGGAGATATAATTTTTAAATCATCCAGATTTTGATTTATTGCTATTTTCATATTCCAGCACCACAATCTTTCCTTATTGATTTTCTTACTAGAATAGGTCAGTGACCTATAATAATCGTATTCAAAATTCAAATTCTAATACTACTCAAAGCATCAATCACTCGTTTAAAAATTGGGAAGATCTGTAGCCAGCTGCAGTCATATTTTGTGAAGGAAATTACAGTACAGACTTATATTTCCTTGACAACTAGCATGGCTGGCCACTGTTGTGGGTTACTGCTGTCATTTCTAGGGCATTTGAGTTTCCTGGAGAAACAAACATGACCTTTAAATCAGCTCAAAGATCCTTGTGTTCTAATTTGCAAGTACAAAGCCTTGGCATCGAGAATAGGGTTGTTTTATGCTTGCATTGTTTTCTCAGGTTGTGTAATCTGTTTATTTAATAGTACATAGAATCCAATCCAGACCAGCACAGGAACAGACCCTTCAGCCCACAATGTCTGTGCCGAACATGATGCCAAATTAAATTAATCTTCAATGACTGCACATGGCCCATTATTCACCAATCCTTGCATATCCATGTGCCTATCTAAAAGCCTCTTAAATGCCACTATCTTTTCTGCCTCCAACATCATACCAGCCATCCACCACTATCTGTGTAAAAGAACATTCGCCACACATCTTCTTTAAACTAGAAAATCTTGACTGGGATAAAAATTCTATACCAGACATAGACAGCATCCGTAAATTGCGAGGCAGTTTGACTGGACAAGTGCTTGAACTTGGGAATCAGAGTTCCACTGATCTTTGGTGTATGTTTTTGAGAGACCAGTTGATGCTGAGAAAGATAATATCAAACATGAGCATCAAGGAAAGGGTTAATTTAACATGAATCGATTTGATTAAAGAGATGTAGAGACTACTAGAGGGGCTGAGGTTGATTAGCTGGGCCTAGGTTGGTGCTAGCCTCCATTGCTGTTGGTGCCGCCATGTGGTGCTTTGCAATGAAACTCATTTACTTTACAAGGCAAATTCATTTATCCATGTTTAAGAAAGAACTGCAGATGCCTGGAAAAATCTAAGGTCGACAAAAATGCTGGAGGAACTCAGCTGGTGAGGCAGCATCTATGGAGAGAAGGAATAGGTGACGTTTCAGGTCAAAATTCGGAGAGAGGATTCTTTCTCCCTCCTTCCCTTCCCCCTTCCCAGCTCTCCCACAAGCATACGGTCTCTGCCTCATCCTTTCTTTCTTCCCGCACCCCCCCCATATCAGTCTGAAGAAGGGTCTTGTCCCGAACTGTCGCCTATTCCCTCTCTCCATAGATGCTGCCTCACCCGCAGAGTTCCGCCTTCATTCATGTGCATGTTATCCAGAAAAGGTCACTTACGAGCGATCAAAAGTAGGAGCCTTCCCTGGCTTTCTTTTCATGTTCCTCTGTCTTCTGGCCATGAGTAACTCTCAAAGCAGCAATCTAACCGAGATCAACCAGGGCAGCCCAGTGGCGTAGCAATAGAGTTTTGCCTTACACGCCATAGACCCTGGTTCGATCCTGACTACAGGTGCTGACTGTACAGAGTTTGTACATTCTCCATGTGACCACATGGGTTTTCCCAGGATGCTCCATTTTCTTCCTGCATTCCAAAGACATATAAGTTTATAGGTTAATTGGCAGGTAAAGATTGTAAATAGTTCCTAGTGAATAGGATAATGCTAGTGTAGGGGATCACTGGTTGTTGCGAGCTGTTTTCGTGCTGTAACTCTAAACTAAACTAAATTAGTCTACAGTCTAATGCAGCCCGGACTAATGATTGAATTACATAGAACAGTATAGTGCAGGAACAGGCCCTTCGGCCTATGATGTCTGTGTCGAATGTAATGCCTAGCTAACCTAATCTCATCTGCCTGCACTCATCTGCCTGTACATGATCCATACCCTCCTATCTTTCACATCCGTGTGCCCATCCAAAAGCCGCTAAATGCTGCTTCCACTACCACAGCTGTAAACCTTTCCTGAATTGTCGGCAACCTTGAACCATATGACTAGTTGCTTCACTGTCCAATACCTTCACTGAAGCCTAACTAAGCCTGGAGGAAAATATTCTCACGTCCTTGATTAGATTGTGTAAGAATAAATATTTCCAGGTTCAATCTCTTGCAGAGGTTTTAATTTACTTTAGTTTAGAGATACATTTTACATATTTTCTGTTGAAGGAAACTTGCATCCCAAACTAATTAGTTTTGAAGATACATTATTATGTGGAGATGGGTAGTAGCCATTTTCAGCATGGTGAGATTCCATAAACAGCACTGTATTAGATGGCTGGCCATCTGTTTGTGGTGTTGATTGAAAAAGGTGTTGATAAGGACATCAGAAAAACAACCTTGTTGTTCCATGTATGGTGTCAAGAGTTGTTCTTTTTCTTTATTGACTATCTGAATAAATAAGCAGGACTAAAGTTTAATACGTCATCTGTTCTGTGGCACCGCTGATAATACAGCACTCCGCCTGTATTGCTTGCATTATGCGTGCTTGCACCCAGCACTAACGGGGCCTTGAAGATATCTTATTGAAGTCCATTGCAGCCTAAATTGAGCTGTCACTTGCCTGAAAAGTTGTAATGCATGCAGAAAGAGATGGTGACAGGCAGATGTTTGGAATAGCTATCATTATGTTGCTATCAAACCATTGTTTTGAAGAAGTGTCCCGACCTGAAGCGTTGCCAATCCATGTTCTCCAGACATGCTGTCTGTCCCACTGAGTTACTCCAGCACTTTCTGTCTTTTATTGTAAACCAGATTCTGCAGTTCCATGTGTCCACAAACAACCTTGTGTTAGTTTTTACCAATGCAAGTTGTTGTTCTTCGAAGCTGTTAGTTTTATGCTCAGCTTTTCCATTTCAATTAGCTCTTGGAAAAGTTTATATATATTTTGATATAAGTGGCAGGATATACTATCACACAAATTTCTTCAAATTTAAGTTGGGACGTTCCTTCCTAATAAAGTCCAGTTGATGTGACCCTCATCTCTTTTGGCTTCACGTCATCAAGACTTTGAAAATGTTGAACCACTAGATAGTGATATTGCTGGCACCGTGATATTGATCTCAACTTGTGGAAATAATCAGGCTTGTGGCTAGTGTCAGAGGCATTATCTAATTTTAGTCCTGATTGGTCGTCTGTGCCTTCAGAATGGAGGCACTTTTTTGCGCTAGCTAAAGCTATGTGACTGGAATCCTAATATACCTAATGAACTCAATAAATATCTGCAGATAAACTAACAAATCTTCCTTGTATACTGATCGGGAAAATTTACCCGAAGTGCATACAAGCCTGTTGTTGATTGGTGTGATTTTCTTTTCCTCAGGCGCTCACTGTTTAGTTTAGTTTAAAGATGCAGTGTGGAAACAGGCCCATTGGCCCACCGTGTCCGCTCTGACCAGCTTTTTACATTTATACATTTTTACATTTATATCAAGCCAATTAACCTGCAAAGCTGTACGTCTTTGGTGTGTGGGAGGAAACTGAAGACCTCTGAGAAAACCTACGCAGGTCACAGGGAGATAGACATAAAATGCTCGGGTAACTCAGCGGGTGAGGCAACATCACTGGAGAGAAGGAATTGGCGACGTTTTGGGTCGAGACCCTTCTTCGAATCCCCGTGACCTGCGTGGGTTTTCTCCGAGATCTTAGGTTTCGTCCCACAATCCAAAGACATACAGGTTTATAGGTTAATTGGCTTGGTAAATGTAAAAAAAAATTGTCCCTAGTGGGTTAGTGTTAATGTGTGGGAATCGCTGGTCGACACGGACCCGATGGGCCGAAAGGGCCTGTTTCCGAGCTGAACTAAACTAAAATGCTGGAATAACTCAGTGGGTCAAGCACATCTCTGGAGAAAAAGAACAGATGACATCTTGGGTCGAGACCCTTCTTCAGACTGAGAGTCAGGGGAGAGGAAAATTAGCAGTAGGAAAAGGTGCAAAGAACAAATGAATGAAAGGTGTGAAAAGAATAAATCAAAGCCAGCCCCGATGATCAAGGAAAGGTGGAGCCCGCAATGGTCCATTGTTGGCTGTGGAAAAGGAGATAACGAGGGGGATATGAACAGTGAAACTAAGCAGAACGACACTGAAACTAGCAGGATGACTGGTGGGGAAGGAAGGAGAGAGAGGGAGTGCAAGAGTTATTTGAAATTAGAGAAATCAATATTCATACCGATAGGTTGTAAGCTGCCCAAATGAAATATGAGATGGAAATCTATAATGTCTTGAGTGAAGGGCTCATCTAGCTTAGATGATTCTCATGGTTAAACTGCTGGCTGTAATTGTACCTGAAGAAAACTCAATGCCTGGCACATGGGAATGAAATTTGAGAAAATGTATTAATGCCTTCATATGGATCAGATGATGTACAACAACTGAAATACTGATATTTGATCCTTCCGTACATGAAAACAGCAACAGAGACGAAGCTTCAGCAACTGCTATGATTCACCCAAGGCATAACAAATAGCCAAGGGCTGCAATTATGTAAAGCAATGTTAGGCTCAGAATGTATATTTTTCTTTATACATGTCGGAAAATCTGCAGGAGAAGAATTTGTGCGGAATGATAATGTGACCCAAGTCATGATCTTCCTAACAACACGGTAATAGAGCAAATAAGGAGGCCAAAATCACAAGATGATAATAACAGTCGAATCTCTATGAATCAATTCCCTCGGGGATCACCAACCTTTCCAAATTCATCAGAAGAAATGGATTTTGAAATGTTTCCATTAGTGGGAGAGTCTAGGACCAGAGGTCATGGCGTCAGAATAAACGGGCGCACTTTTAGAAAGGAGATAAGAAGGAAATTCTTTAGTCAGAGGGTGGTGAATCTGTGGAATTCTTTGCCACAGAAGGCTGTGGAGGACGAGTCGATGGATATTTTTAAGGCAGAGATTGACAGATTCTTGAGGATGCCAGGGGTTATGGGGCGAAGGCAGGAGAGTGGTGTTGAAAGGGAAAGATAGATCAGCCATGATTGAATGGTGGAGTTGACTTGATGGACCGAATGGCCTAAATCTGCTCGAATCTGCTCGAGAACGAATTACACTCTGTTCTTATAGAATAACAGGTTTGATCTGAACTGGCACGTATTTCTCCCCTCCCCCTCCCCTCACATTCTTCCCCTCTGCTTCACACTTCGTAACTCTTCCATCCATTTGCCTCACACCTTTTTTTGTCATCTCTGGCCTTTGTCCAACCATCTGCTTATCAACTCCCCCTCCCTCGCCTGTGTTCACCTATTACCTGCCAAGCTTTGTCCTGCCTCTCCTCTTCTAGCTTTCTTTCTCCCCTCCCCCTCCCTTCACAATCAGTCTAAAAAAGGGTCTCAACCCAAAATATTACCTATCCATGTTCTCCAGGGATGCTGCCTAACTCGCCGAGTTACTCCAGCACTTTGCGTTTTGTTATCTAGGTTTGAGAAGCTCACTAGTTTACTCGTTGCATCTCATATTCTTAAATTCTAGCTGAAAGTGGCAGAATTGAGTGCTTATAAAATTGGTAGCGTTTCTATAGCGAGTTGAAACAACAAAATGAAATGTTTCCAATAAGTTTTCTTCTGCTGATTTGACATCAATATTGCAATTGCCCTTTTTTTAAAGTACTTATTTGTTAATTTGGTTTAGTATTGCTTTCCATAATTGTTGGCTCTGATAGAACGCAGGGGGACGTGCAAAAAGAAATGCAGTTATTACCAATTTTAGTCACATTGCATCACCATTCTTCCATAACTTAGCTGAGCAGTTCCAGCCACCATGCACATAACAGAGCAGAAGGAAACAATAGATCCATCTATTGTTTGGCTTTGGCAGCTTGCATTTGTGAGTCAGATCAATTCATGCGGCAACAGCAAACAGTCTTACCAAGTGTTTGTGCTGTAAGTGACGCAAGCATCTGCTTTGACACTTTAACTGAAGCCCCTTGTTCCATGTAGTTGTTTCCAGGTAACATTGCTATTATCATCAGATTTCCTTGGATACAGTTTAGGGCTCAGAACTGTTTTTAAAGTTATGCCAGAGACTGTAAACACAATTTCAATTAAGCCACGCAGTATTACTATTATATCAGTGTCGATGGCATACTGCAATATCTTAATTATTTGTTTCACAAGTTACAAATTATAGGAGTAGAATTAGGTCATTCGGCCCATCTACTCTATTCCGCCATTCAATCAAGGCTGATCTCTGCCTCTTAATCCCATTTTCCTGCCTTCTCCCCATAACCGTTGACCTGTTCTAATCAAGAGTTTGTGAATCTCTTCCTTAAAAATATCCACTGACTTGGCCATACCCCTGTGTGGCAATGCGTTCCACAGATTAACTACCCTCCGACTAAAGAAGTTCCTCCTCACCTCCTTTCTAAAAGAGTGCCCTTTAATTCTGAGGCTATGACTGGTCCGAGACTCTCCCACCAGTGGAAACATCCTTTCCACATCTGAATCTGAGGAAAGGTCTCGACCCAAAACATCACCCATTCCTTCTCTCCAGAGATAGTGCCTGTCCTGCTGAGTTACATTTTGTGTCTATCATTCCACATCCACTCTATGCCTTTCATTATTCTGTAAGTTTTCAATGAGGTCCTCCCTTCACCTCGTAAACTCCAGAGAGTGGAGGCCCAATGCTGTCAAACGCTCATCATATGCTAACCCATTCATTGCTGGAATAATTCTTGTAAACCTCTGGACCCTCTCCAGAGCCAGCACATCCAACCTCAGATATGGGGCCCAGATTTGCTCACAGTACTCCAAATTATACTGTCCAAAATACTGACCAGCGCCTAATAGAGCCTCAGCATTACATCTCTGTTTTTGTATTCCAGTCCTCTTGATATAAATGTCAATTCCACCCCCTCTCTCCCCCCAACCCTCTCTGCCCTCCTCTCTCCCCACTCCTGCATGCTCTCTTCTGAAGACAATGGCTATTGTGCTGAGAATTGGGGAAGCACAGTGGTGTAGCTACAGCTGCACTCCCACAGCTCCAGTGGCACGTTAAATACTGACCACCAGTACTGTCTGTGTGGAGTTTGCATGTTCTACGTGTGAGTTTCTTCCATGTGTTTAGTTTAGTTTATTGTCTACCGAGGTACAGTGAAAAGCTTTTTGTTGCGTGATAACTAGTCAATGGAAAGACTATACATGTTTACAATAGAACCGTCCACAGTGTACAAATACATGATTAAGGGTATAACGTTCAGCGAAAGATTAAGTCTTGTAAAGTTCGATTAAAGATAATCTGAGGGTCTCGCCAGTGCTTCAGATTCCTCCCACCACCCAAAGGTGTGCTGGTTGGTAGGTTAACTGCCCACTGTAAGTTGTCCCAGTAAATGGATGCTTTATGGACGGTGCAGATTTAGTGGGCAGTGGGGCCTGTTTCCATGCTGTTTGGCTCTATGACTTTATTTAATATTGCATACTGCTGCAACCAGGTGCTAATGGCCTGCCAAAGTGGTCATTATCAACTTACACACTGACAGTATTTCTCTGTGCACTTCCAGCATTAGTATAAGGCCACCATTACCATTGGAAATGTTGCTCACCGGTAAAATGCACAGAAATTCCATTGAATGCAGGAAACTGTACGTGCAGTAGCTGAGCTCACCGGCAGGGTGGATAACCCTCGACCTCTCGAACTTTGTATTCCAGGTATTACTCCCAGCTGCAGCCCAGTATATCGTAGATCTTTAACAATCTTCATCTTTGGCCATGCATCGATCACGACTCGCTCATCATTCCAGTGATTCAATGTCTCTGTAATACGGACTTACGGCATGCACTGGGAATCAGCCCAACTGCATCCAGGAAAATCGTTAAATGGTTCTGAGACAGATTTATTTGTCAGAAGGTCAGAACCACAGAAAAATCAAAACTAACAATTTAATCTCAGCTTGAGGCATGTGAGTTAATTGCGACATGGTGCTGCTGAGCTTCCCTCAAGTACCTTGTGTACTTACTGTCTTTTAACCACAAAATAGACAGCTTAGTACAAGTAGACTTCATGTAGTTTCTCTAACCATTGCTTTGAGAAAGAGTTTTATATTGAGAACCATTACTGATTTCTGTCTTTGAAGTTTTCGTGGTGCCTCTTCCAATAAACTAATTAAGTTTGGAGTTATTATGTTATTGGGTTCCTAACTTATTTTCCATTTTCTTTGCATTTTTGGCTTACACCTTTCAAGTTACTTTGCAGGTGAGCTCCTGTTATCTGCATTCACTGCTAAAGTCTCGCAGAAAGCTCCCGGGTGCGAACTGAGAACTATCTTATTATAGTTCATTGCACTCGCTGATTTAATTCACTCCTTGTTTGGCTTTAGTTTAGTTTAGAGATATAGCGCGGAAACAGGCCCTTCTGCCCACGAAGTCCGTGTCGAGCAGCGATCACCCCATGCACCAACACTACCCTACACACTAGGGCAATTTACTATTTTTACCAAAGCCAATTTACCTACAAACCTGTACGTTTTTGGAATGTGGGAGGAAACTGGAGTTCCCGGAGAAAGTCAATGCGGGCACGGGGAGAATGTAGAAACTGTGCAGATAGTGTAAATTGCTCATTCTAAGCTTCCCCCCAGTCTCAGTCAAAAACATTAGCACCCGTAGTCAGGATCAAACCTGGGTCTGGTGCTGTAAGGCAGCAACTCCACCGCTGTGCCACCCCAAATATGGGGCACATCACAAATGTGCATGTCATCTTTGCTCAGGGGCCATGCTAATCTTCTTTGTATCGTTCCAATAATTTGAAGCCAGTGGAGTAACCAAACTGGAGTTTAACTTCAACCTCAAAAGTGTGAAGTAGATTTATGAAATAGTAAAAAAAAACCCTGCTATCAGCAGGAATATAATGAAAGGAATGCTTAGCTGTGCCCTTGAGAGGCAAGTAATAAATAGTTCAGCCGTTGCACTAAACAATTACGTCAGCAGCATTCTCATTAGGCAGCTCCCGAGGCCCTGAGGCTTGTTGGGATCCGAGGGAGCGATGAGATGCGAGGAAAGCCTAGTGCAGTATGTGCAGGTCCTGCCAACTTCACCAGCAGGACCTCATTATAAATGATTTACTTTTGGCCTACGAGCGGCAGCTGGCCACTTGACAGGCTGGCTGGTTGCCGGCTGTGCAAACCAGGAACAGGAGAGCGACAGGGGAGCCGGTGGGGTTACCTTCCAGGGTTGAAGGTGGGCCTTGCAGTGGGCACCATTGTTCCCGTTGACACGCACAAAGTGCCTTGTGAAGCATTTCTCGTCCTGAGGTGGAAACACCTGCTTCTCCTTGATTGCTGGCGTTCCTGAGCACTGGTCAACCTGTGTGGCACTAGTTAAATTTAATTCTGTTCCCAATTGAAAACACATAATGAGGCCTCCAGCGACTTGAAGTGTCGATCACCATCTTGGAAATGGCAGCAGGAACGTTGAGTTAGAGATGCCCATTAATAAAGTTCAAGCTGCCATCACGATGACCTCCCTGATGTAACGGGAGGGTCAGTGCAGAGATCCTGTCTGTGTTAATACAGAGATCCTTTCCCTTTGACAGAACATTTGGTGCAAATAAACTCCACAATTGAACAAATTCCACAAGCTGTTTGGATTTAAATCGCACGGCTTGCCAACCCATCCTCCCCTCCCCATTGGTAGCTGGGGCATAATTGACCGAACAAAGCCTGCTGACAATTATGCTGAGATGAAACAAGCCATGATTTCTGTGAATGAAAAGTTTTTAATCGTTTATATTTTTCACAGACAAACGACAAGAATTCCGATCAGGCCCGCTGCCAGAGAGAACACTTCATTTAGCTGCACAGCTAACTCAGCACAGATTGAGAAGCAAACCTGATGCTATTTGTATAGCTGAGCTGCTCTGCCATGGTTTGCAGAACCATCAGGGTAGTCAAAAAGATGTGAGCTACTCCCACCCATAGCTAAGCAGGAAGGGCATTGGCAGTCTCAGCGCTGAACTGTACCTCAATCCCCATTCTATGTTGAGCTAACTCTTCTCCCCACCATTGGTCTCAACATCCGTGCATTGGGAACTGCATCAGGGTTTTTCACGCATTCCAATATCCTGCAGCTGCCATTACAATCAATGTTCAGAGTCTTCAGGATGTCATGATCAATGGGGAAGAGTTAGGGTGTGTATGGACATTCAGCAGTACTAAACCAAGTCTGGGATCATGGAGGCCCCTTCAATGTCATAATTGTGGACACTTCACCAGCATCAGGATGCTACAGCCGGCATCCACGGGGATCGACTATGGGAGTGTATTAGAGTGGGCGGGAGCTTGGAGCTGTGGGACTGGGGGAAGGAGTGGGAGGATGCTGAGAGGCCAAGATCTCAATCAGTGGGAGGCTGTGGAGCTGTGAATGGAGCCATGATTGTGGCCAGGTAGTTGGGGGAAGGGGATCTCCCCACAGTACAAGGGAGGCTCAACGTTTCCCTCTCATGCTCAGAGGACTGTTCTCGGCCCACAGAGTAACTTAGGAAAACACTTTGACACTAAATCAGCAAGAGTTTCCCTGCTGTTAGTGGCCATCAGTGGCTCCTAATTAGGTGGAGAGTAGAGTGGCATTGTCAATCGGATTATTATGATATCTTCAAACTATCCACATATCTAAAACCAGCGACGCAGTGCGGCAGTTGGCAGAAATGCTGCCACACAGTGCCAGAGACCTGAATTCGATCCTGACCTCGAGTGCTGCCTGTGTGGAGTTTGCACATTCTCCTGAGACTGCGTGGATTTTTTTTTTGCGTGTTCTGACTTCCTCCCACATCGGAAAGACGTGCAGGTTAGAAGGTTCATTGACCCTCTGCAAGTTGCCCCTAGTGTGCAGGGAGTGGATGTAAAAGTGGGGTAACGTAGACCTAATGCAAATGGGTCTGCGTGGACTCGGTGGGTTGAACAGCTTGGCTTTCATTTTGTATCTTTCAATCTTCAAAGGATGCACCGTCAATGGGGATACAATTACTTTAGCTGACCCCTCACTTCACACACTCTCAGCTCGAGCTGCTTCCAGGTGCGACTAGTTAAAATTGGAGCCAAGCTATCGACAGGATGGCATTGGTAGTGGTCTTCCCCATGCCCATTAGTTGAAGTTTCAATGCTTTGGTTCATATACAAAGAATCCCATGTTCTCTTCAATATGCAAAGTACCTGCAGGTCCGAATGAGACTCTATGATGAAGACATTTTTTTGCATTTTGGTCCCGTATGGCTGACCACTTATTTGAAGATTGTCAATCCTGCTTCCAGTCATCCCCAACTGGAAGAAGCATCATCCCTGTGTGTCCCTGAAGAATTTTGAATGTTTCAATGTGATTATTCGAATGCAACATCTCCAAGTTTGTGGATGACACGAAGCTGGTGGGCAGTGTTAGCTGTGAGGAGAATGCTAGGAGGCTGCAAGGTGACTTGGATAGGCTGGGTGAGTGGGCAAATGCATGGCAGATGCAGTATAATGTGGATAAATGTGAAGTTATCCACTTTGGTGGGAAAAACAGGAAAGTATTATCTGAATGGTGGCTGATTAGGAAAAGGGGAGAAGCAACGAGACCTGGCTGTCATGGTACATCAGCCATTGAAAGGTGCAGCAGGCAGTGAAGAAAGCGAATGATATGTCAGCATTCATAGCAAAAGGATTTGAGTATAGGAGCAGGGAGGTTCTACTGCAGTTGTACAGGGTCTTGGTGAGACCACACCTGGAGTATTGTGTACCATTTTAGTCTCCAAATCTGAGGAAAGTCATTTTTGCCATAGACGGAGTACAGAGAAGACTGATTCCTGGGATATCAGGACTTTCATATGAAGAAAGACTGGATAGACTCGGCTTGTACTCGCTAGAATTTAGAAGATTGAGGGGGGATCTTATAGAAACTTACAAAATTCTTATGGGGTTAGGCTAGATGCAGGAAGATTGTTCCCGATGTTGGGGAAGTCCAGAACAAGGGGTCACAGTTTAAGGATAAGGGGGAAATCTTTTAGGACCAAGATGAGAAAAACATTTTTCACACATAGAGTGGTGAGTCTCTGGAATTCTCTGCCACAGAAGGTAGTTGAGGCCAGTTAATTGGCTATATTTAAGAGGGAGTTAGATGTGGCCCTTGTGGCTAGACGGATCAGGAGGTATGGCGAGAAGGCAGGTACGGGATACGGAGTTGGATGATTAGCCATGATCATATTGAATGGGCTCGAATGGCCTACTCCTGCACCTATTTTCTATGTTTCTATTTCTCATTCTCTTAAATCTAGAAAGTACTTGCCTACTGGGCTTAACCACTTCTCACAGGATAAGTATCCCATCCCATCCCAATAATCAATCCGGCAGCACAGTGGTGCAGCAGTAGAGTTGCTGCCTTTCAGCACCAGAGACTGGGCTCAATCCTGTCTATGGGTGCTGGCTGTATGGAGCAGGTACATTCTCTCTGTGACCGTGTGGGATTTTTCAAGGTGCTCTGGTTTCCTCCCACACTCCAAAAACGTGCATGTTTGTAGGTTAAATGGCGTTGGCTCAGTGCCCTTCCTTATCAAAAGAGATGTCACCATTTCCCCTCCCATTTATATCACATTTGCAATGAGCATATCAAAGTCAAAACTCAATTTTTCCTCATTCATTTGTTTTTTTTTCTTTTGTTGCACCTTTTCTCTCAAAGATTTCACATATTCAAGGGCCAAAAGAGTTTAATTATCATATGCACCAGGAACAGAACAATGAAATTCTTGCTGTAGCTTTACAGGCCCATTCATGTAATAACATAAAAAATAAATATATAACAAATCAATAATACAATAAATTAATAATTTGTAAAGCTAGATGACCAGATTTAGTGCAATTTTGCCATTGAGTTCCCAGGGATTACAGAGTTGCTTTATTTGGATTTAACCTGTCTTGAGGAAAGAGCAGTTCAACTCGCAGGGATTGTTGGCAACATGAATTTTTCCCCTCCTCCCTCCTCCTTGTCGTTCGGTGTCTAGCACTATACATTGTTGAAATGTATCTGCAAGACCATGGCAACGGTGATTGTAAGAGACAATCCCTGGTTCTTACAATGGGGGAGCAGACACAGGGACATTCCAAACATTTGCTCTTGGATCTGGCCAGGAATGTGCCCGTAGGCTTCTGAGCATATCGACACCTATTGTAAGCAAGAGCACTGAATTAACCCATTATGTGCTTAGTCAGATGGTTTCAGCAAACAGAAGACAATTTTCGTCACAACTTAAGGAATTCCATTAATTTTTTGAAGTGCTTATTAAGATCTTGGCTTTAGTAACTGACCTGGTCACCTAGGGAGGATAAATGTGAAACTCACAGGCTGTTTGTACCACAAGCAGCCAATGCAACAACAGCCTGAAGTTTATGCTGACGTTTGACACAATGATGTAAAACAGACCCCACCACGTCACTGTTTGTGTTAAGTTTCCAAACACTTAAAATGGCATGACCCCATTCAATTAAATGTTAATCAACTTTTGGTTCCCTTGGCATGAGGTATTTTATGGCATCTTATTGTCCTTACAAAAGAGTGAAAAGTTCGCCCCACACGCCTACTTCCATTGTGCCCGAGACCTAGGGCCATTGCTGAATGAAACTCGCATTTCTCAGACCACACTTGGAATATTGTGAGGAGATTTGGGATGCATATTTGAAGGAGGATGTGCTGGCGTTGGAGAGGGTCCAGAAGAGGTTTATGAGAATGATCCTAGAGATAATTAGGTTAGTGTATGAGGAGTGTTTGATGGCCCTGGGTCTATACTCTCTGGAATTTAGAATGATGAGGGGAGATCTCATTGAAACTCACTGAATAATGAAAGGCCTAGATAGAGTGGTTGTAGAGTGGATGTTTCCAGGAGTGGGAGAGTCTAAGACCAAAGGGGACAGCCTTAGAATGAAAGAACATACCTTCAGAATGGAGTTGAGGAGGAATTTCTTTAGCCAGACGGTGATGAATCTGTGGAATTCATTGCCACAGAAGGCTGTGTCATTGGGTATTGAGTATTTTTAAAGCGGAGATTGATAGGTTCTTGATTAGCAAGGGCATGAAAGGTTACGGGGAAAGGACAGGAGCATGAGGTTGAGATGAAAACATAGACATGATGGAATGGCAGAGCATACTAGATGGGCTGAATGGCCTAAATCTGCTCCTGTGTCTTATGATTATGATACGCTGTTTATTTCAGCATAATACAATCGAATGCTCACCACAAGATGCACAGGAACTAAGCAGCTTAATGCCGATTTTACCCAGTCGCTTTGCACAAGGCGATTCCTCAAAAATTCTGCATGCTTTAAAGTGAATTGAAAACTCCCGTTAAGTGTTCTGTTTACTTTTTGGAACACTTTAATTAACTTTCCTCCGTGAACTGTATTGTAACCAGCTGCTTCCTGAGATTTATCATTGCGCTGAGTGCCAATTGTGTGTAGTGAGAACCCCTTCACCAGCTCATTTTGTTCATATTCAAATTGAGACAGTGCCCATGTGGTGCAGGCTCTTCATACTGAAATCCCGGTTCACCTGAGAAGGTATCACTCTGTGGAAGCTTGTCATTGCGATATGCAGCTTACCTTTTAAAATCTGACCCTGTTCCTGCTGCAGCTTTGGTTTGAGGGAGGGACCCGATCTTTTGGGGAAGGATCATGATTCTGTGGCTTTCAGAACCAAACTCTCGACTACAGTTGATGACAATCTTGCTCTTGCTGTAACTTGTGACCTTGTAGATCACCTTATTGCATCTCTGAGTGTGGTCGTAGAAGGCTGACCTTCCTGTTGGCTGCAAAAGACCCTTTGCATTTACTTTACAGAGTTCTAGTTTAATTGCGTAATTTGAAAAAAAAATCAATATCTTTATAGAATTGCATCTGTTTTGCATTTACTCTGATTAGGGGTTAGCCTTGGTTAGTTTTTGCAGGGAGTCATTCCTGACTCCCACTTGCAGATCCGTCTGGAGTTCAGAAAGAAAAGGTTTGACTTTTTTTAACAAAAGTGTCTTCAGTCTGGAATAAACTTAAGAAGCTGCAATCATTTGGCAGGATCTGCCAGACACTGAGCTCACCCTGGTGGTTACGTTCCCGTTTCAATGTCCTCGGGCTACTCACAGGTTGATTTGTTCCCAAGGCCTATACAGCTGTTGCACAGATGTCACCAGTTTGGTTTTCTTTGCAGATTGCATCCTGTCTGTCTCGTGTTTGTACTGCATCCAAAGAAACTGTTCAATCTCCAATGTCACAGCAAAAGCTTTCTTCAAGAGACCTGTCGGAAGTCAACGGTTTGGTGTTGCATTTTTCAATTTCACTTTCTGGGAACTTCCATTATTGTAACAAGTTACATTGACTCCCCTGTTTTAATTATCTACCTTTATTCTTTTTTTTCTCCTCTCTACTCACTGGAAAGCACAAATGCACGTTCTATTGGTACCAACTGTTACAGTGTCGTGTATTGAGCAGCACTCAATATCTCCTCCCCTCTCCCCATGACCAAGATCTGCTGGGCAAATGAGGAGTGATGATGGAAGGTTTGAATGATAGCCAGAGTCATGATGGCGGAACTGGTAGGGAGTTGGAGACCTCAGAAGCGAGGAGCAAGGGTCGGTAGGAGGGTGACCTAGGGTACCGCCTCCAGTGTCTTCAAGGTCAGATGCATGAGGTGTCTGCGTGACACAAAAATGGCTGGACAAGAAGATGGATATCGGTTCACAGTAGATCAGTACCCTGTTGTTAAAGAAGGAACTGCAGATGCTGGAGAATCGAGGGTTACACAAAAAGCTGGAGAAACTAGTCAGAAACTAGAAACTTGAAAAATGCAACACCAAACCGTTGACTTCCGACAGGTCTCTTGAAGAAAGCTTTTGCTGGAGATCAGTACCCTGCTCCAGTACATCGAGCACATGAGCTGTCCGGACTTTGAAAAATGGCGGCACCTGCATGTGTGATATATGCAAAAAAAAATTTACTGTGCAGTTGCATATGTAACAAATAAAACACTGTTGAACAAGTCAAAAAACTGCCGTCATCCTTGCAGCCTCATAAGGAAGCAGTGAGTTTCCACAATTATTGGTGAGATTTGTCCCTGATTAACTTGCGCTCAGCCCATATCCAGCTCCTTCCTCCTGTCACCATGTCCCTCCTACCGACATATACCCATGGACTATAAAATGGTTAACGCTCGATTCCGATGGTCAGTCCCCTTTTATGTCTGACGACAGTCCAATCCTATTGAAACCACAGATTCTTCTGAAAATTCGTCCAGTATTTCAGCTAAATAAACTTGAATGTCACGTCATTTGAAGTAGCAGAAACATCTCTTCCTACTCCTGTTCCTCTGTATCCAAGGGCTTTGGATACCAGATGAGAGCGTGGATCCTGACTAATGACTGAGGCTGCAGGTATTACCAAGCCGGTTCTCCTCAGCATTTACTGAGAATTGATCGTAGGATTGTCCATGCTTGAAGAGTCAAGAATGTTTAATTGTCTTTTGTACCAGCAACAATGAAATTCTCACTTGCTGCAGCCTTGCAGGTCCACTAACATAATAACACACAATAAATATACAATACCTAATAATGCATCAACTTAATAATCAGTAGTACTATGCAACCATGTCATAATAGTGCAAAACCGAAGTCCACAGTGCAACCAAAACAAAGCCATAGCTGATCATGTTTGGTGAGTTAGTGTTGTGTGGTGTTCAAGAGCCTCGGGGTAGCTGGGAAGAAGCGGTTTTCAGTCTCTAATACCTTCTTCCTGATGGTAGCACTGAGATGAGAGTGTGGCCAGGGTGATGTGGGTCTTTGATGATATTACCTGCTATTTTGAGGCAGTGCCTCCAATAGATCCTTTTGATGATGGGGAGATCAGTACTCGCGATGGTCCAAGCAATGTGCACCACTTATTGCAACGTTCTTTGCTTCTGGATGTTTGAGTTAACAAACTAAGCTATGACGCAACCTGTCAGTATGCTCTCTACTGTACACCTGTAGAAGTTTGATGGAGTATTTGGCAATATACATACCCTCCTCCATTTTAAGGAAGTAAAGCTTTCTTTTTGATTGCATCAATGTGCTGGGCCCAGGGCATATTTTCAGAGCTGCGCACGCTCAGGAACTTGACGTTGTTGACTCTCTCCATCACCGTCCCATCGATGAATACAGGTTACATGGATCCACAACTTGCCCCTCCTGAAGTCAACAAGCAGCACCTTGGTCTTGCGAAAATTGTTGTTTTGTGGTTTGGTTGTTCAGTTAATCATTGTTTTAACCAACTGAACCTTTGTAAGACCTCGTTTTTTCTTGTTGTGAAGTCTGTGCATCAAGAATTAACTTGTGGTTTGATTAACTGGCGTTATTCAGTTTGGTTATTAACTTTTAGTAATCTTCACCTACTGAATCCACTCCATGAAACGATAGCTTTACACAAATGAAAAAGAATTGGAGTGTTGCATTAGCACATTCTTGCGAGATGATGACGAAGGGTCTCGATCCAAAACGTCCACCTATCCATGTTCTTCAAAGATGCTGCATGACCTGCTGAGTTACTCCAGCACTTTGTGTCCTTTTGTGTACTAACCAGCATCTGAAGTTCTTTGTTTCTAAATAAAATATTTATTATTTTGGATATTTTGGCAGATGCTGTGTTATCTTTCCAAGAAGCAGATTCATTGTTTGCCAATTAGATTCATATTTTGACTTCTGATTTGAAAATGGAAGTTTCAAGAAAATTACTTTCACTGCTCTGACCCACCTCTATGAATAATTGTCTCCTTGTTGTTGGAGGAAGTTCATTGCAGAGGAGGCCCAAGGAAAGGGTTTTGCTGGTCATTTTCACTCCAGGGTGTTCACTCCGACCGAAGATAGACACAAAAAGTTGGAGTAATTCAGCAGGACAGGCAGCATCATTGGCGAGAAGGAATAGGTGACGCTACAGGTCGAGACCCTTCTTCATTCAGACCACTGGGGCAGACAGTGAGCTAGTGCAGGCAGGTTATACAGTAAACTATGTACTTTACTGAAAACACATCTCTTTTACAGCAGCAAAACACATGACAACATTAGTAATCTTTCTCCACGTAAAACTATTCCCCTTGCAAGTGTGGAATAATTGTGCAAGACAAATTCAGCATGTGAAAGTATTTTCAGTCACTGTGTACAGTAAGGTGTCCACTTGTGATTACTTGTAGAATGATTTAATTATCTCCATCCTGACTGGGAATGGTGATATTACCATCTGCTGCCATTAAAAAAACAAATAAATCAATAATGAAGCTGCTATATGCTGGTCCCAGGAATGTGCCTGGCAGGTTTTGCCTGGTGGGAAGGATATTTTCTATTAAAAAAGTATACACACAAAAGAAAACATTGCAAAGCTCTGAATACACTCATACTGTTGGACTATATATTCAGTGTTGTTAGTGTTCTGCACAGTTAGCATTTATTTTGTACTTAACACCATTGCCACTCATGTGGTTTCCTGGGGTGATACCCCTTCAGTTGCCCCCACTAGACCTCAATGTCCAGCAACATAGAAACATAGAACATAGAAAATAGGTGCAGGAGTAGGCCATTCGGCCCTTCGAGCCTGCACCGCCATTCAATATGATCATGGCTGATCATCCAACTCAGTATCCTGTACCTGCCTTCTCTCCATACCCCCTGATCCCTTTAGCCACAAGGGCCACATCTAACTCCCTCTTAAATATAGCCAATGAACTGGCCTCAACTACCTTCTGTGGCAGATAATTCCAGAGACTCACCACTCTCTGTGTGAAAAATGTTTTCCTCATCTCGGTCCTAAACGAATTCCCCCTTATCCTTATACTGTGACTCCTTGTTCTGGACCTCCCCAACATCGGGAACAATCTTCCTGCATCTAGCCTATCCAACCCCTTAAGAATTTTGTAAGTTTCTTTAAGATCCCCCCTCAGTCTTCTAAATTCTAGCGAGTACAAGCCAAGTCTATCCAGTCTTTCCTCATATGAAAGTCCTGACATCCCAGGAATCAGTCTGGTGATCCTTCTCTGTACCCCCTCTATGGCAAGAATGTATTTTCTCAGATTTGGAGACCAAAACTGTATGCAATACTCCAGGTGTGGTCTCACCAAAACCCTGTACAACTGCAGTAGAACCTCCCTGCTCCTATACTCAAATCCTTTTGCTATGAATGCTAACATACCATTTGCTTTCTTCACTGCCAGCTGCACCTGCATGCCTACTTTCAATGATAGGTGTACCATGACATCCAGGTCTTGTTGCATCTCCCCTTTTCCTAATTTGCCACCATTAAGATAATAGTCTACCCTCCTGTTTTTGCCACCAAAGTGGATCTCACATTTATCCACATTATACTGCATCTGCCATGCATTTGCCCACTCACCCAGCCCATCCAAGTCACCTTACTGCCTCCTAGCATCCTCCTCACACCTAACACTCCCCCCCCCAGCTTAGTGTCATCCGCAAACTTGGAGATGTTGCATTCAATTCCCTCGTCCAAATCATTAATATATATTGTAAATAGCTGGGGTCCCAGCACTGAGCCTTGCGGTACCCCACTAGTCACTGCCTGCCGTTCTGAAAAGGACCCGTTTACTCCTACCCTTTTCTTCCTGTCTGCCAGCCAGTTCTCTATCCACATCAATACTGAACCCCCAATACCGTGTATTGGAGGTTTTCTACACAGTCAGCATTTATTTTGTACTAAGCAGAAGGACCTTAGACTGTGGTGCTTCCCCACTTGGTTGGTTCATGCCCATTTGTAAAATCTCAGCTTTCTGGTGCATGCTAAGTTTATATATTTTGCATGAGCCACTAGGAGTGTTTGTAGTTTCTTCCTTTTAAATAACTATATTTATTTATTTTGCTATGCAACTGTGTTTCCTTTTGTGACTGAAGCAATGAGGGCAGTTGCTATCAAATGAAACCTGGAATTGGTATGATATGGATCTTGTTTACAAAGCATTTCCTGCATATTCAGCCAGCATTGTGAGCAATTGGTTTATTGTGCTTTGGGAGGTGTTGGAAAATAGCCAGCTTCTGAGTACAGTCAACATTTCATGCTCCTGCAATGAATGCTAGTAATTTGGTCAGGGATTACTGTTAGCAGGTTAGCTGGGTGAAATCATCCCTTCTATGGACATAGTTTAAAGCAATCACACTTGAGTTCCTGTTGACTTGAAGGCTGAATTTAATGCAATACTAGTTTCAGTTTAGTTTATTGTCACTTGTACTGATTTACAGTGAAAAGTTTTTTGTTGCATGCTAGCCAGTTAGCAGAAAGACAATACATGATTACAATCGGTCCATTTACAGTGTGCAGATCAAGGGTTCACAACCTGGGTAAATTCACCCCCAGGGGGTAAATTTGTTGATTCTGGAACTTAAAATAATAATGTTAAAAACAGTATTTTAAAATTTCCCCTTTGTCAGTTGCTTTATTATGGTAGAAGTGTAAACTCAAATTACTGAACAAAGCAGGGTGGGGGTAACTTTACTTTCAAAAAGTTGCCAGGGGTAAACGGGACGAAAAAAGTTGGGAACCTCTGATGTAGGTGCATTATAAGGGAAGACCGTTTAGTGCAAGGTAAAGCTAGCCCGTCTGCAAGGTCTAAATTCAAAGGTGATAATAAAATAGAACCTATAGGAATATCTCAATCCACCTCTCCAGTTTACTGTTGTGCAACATTCAATTAATGTTTCCTCTCTGACATTACCAAGGTCTAACAATGGAGAAAGTTCATATGGTTACACAAAAAGCTGGAGAAACTCAGCGGGTGCAGCAGCATCTAAGGAGCAAAGGAGATAGGCGACGTTTCAGGTCTCGACCCGAAACGTCGCCAAAGAAGGGTCTCGACCCGAAACGTTGCCTATCTCCTTCGCTCCTTAGATGCTGCTACACCCGCTGAGTTTCTCCAGCTTTTTGTGTAACCCTCGATTCTCCAGCATCTGCAGTTCCTTCTTTAACACGAGAAAGTTCATATCATGAGTGTTAAAGTTGGTCAAATGTGTCTGTCAGAAGTTTGAAGACTCCATTGCCAATGCTCAAGATCTCGTTCTGTGAGAAGGAGGTGGAGTAGGTTGGGTGCATCTGGGTGGATGTAGGATTGCAAGGTAGGTTTATCATCACCATCTGGATCATTTCTGTGAGACTTCATTGTGTGATTTGATGGCATTAACGATTCGTCTGTACAGTGTTAGAACCAAGAACCCAGGGTTGTGACTGCAGTGGAAATAAGGAATATGAATTATAGTTTCACACAGTGCTTTTTGTGGTGGTACTCGCCGATACAGCATGCTGTTACATTTGAAGAGTTAAAATCTAGATTGATATATAGCAACCAATGAAGATGCGTGAACTGTTATATCATGCATACCGGCACCTTTTTGTTTACAAAATAAGCACTAGTTTCGCAATTCAAGCTTGAGAGCGGAAAGGTTTAATTGGAATCTGAGGTGCGATTTTTTCATGCAGAGGGTGGTGGACATATGGAATAAGAGGCCAGACAAGGTAGCTGAGGTTGCTACATTAGCAACATTTAAAATACATCTGTACAGTTACGTGGATAGGAAAGGTTTAGTGGGAAATGGCCCAAATGCGGGTAAATGGGACGAGTCTGGGTACGACATTTTGGTCGGCATGGACAAGTTGGGCCAAAGAGTCTTTTTCTGTGCTATTTGGCTTTATGAATCGATGACTAAATGAACAATATTGTTAAATATCTAACCTTAATGCGAATCCTATTAAAAAAAAGATTGAGTTTATATTACTTTGCTTGTAAATACTGGTTTAATTCCTCTGTGTGATCAAGCATATATATTTCTACACATATATATTCCTACACATTTATATTTCAGTTAATTTCATTAATAAAAATATAATCTGAAAAATCTTATGTTTAGTAATAATGCATTGATTAGCTTTGACTTTGCATATTTTAGAGGCTGGCTGTCTGTAGTGGAATACCACTGGCTACAGTCTCTTCCTTAAGGGCCTGTCCCACTTGTACGACCTAATTGCCGACCTCTGCCGAGTTTGCCCTTGACTCATACTCGCAGCATGGTCGCCACGAAGTCATAGGAGGTCGTGGGAGATCTTCGTAACTCTTCCTCATGCTCGTGAGTGGTCCCCGCATACTCGTGGCCTCAAGTAGGTCGCGGCGTTTTTTCCAACCTGATAAAAAATGGCCACGAGTAAAAAAAGGTCGGCATAGGTCGGACAGGGGCTTTAATCTTCACTTACGTTGGCTTTTTGCTGGTTTGAACAACTTCAGGGACTTTTTAATGTACTAATAAAACTCAGCGATTCACATATGGTAGTTAAGATCTACCTGCCCGTCTGCTGTCACGACACTTGCTGTCACTCAATCCCTCAAACTGAAGCAAGGTACCGAACAAAAAGTTGTTTGTCCATTCCCTCCACAGTTGCTGCCTGACCCGCTGAGTTCCTCCACCGCTTTAAGTTTCGCTCAAGATTCCATTATCTGCATTTTTTAACATCTGCACTTCCACTCACTCTGTTTCTTTGTTCCAAATCTGTCATTAATCAGAAAACCTTCATACAGTGACCACCTGAGATCATAATAGAAGGTATAAAAGTCCAAAGTTTAGCCATTTTAGCTACTTCCTTTTTCTTGTCACTAAAAATCCACCCATCTTTAGTTTCCTTATTTTGCGCTCTTGAAACAATCTCTTCCCGCACATGCCGTAAAATGTAGTTATCATTTGAGTTGCCAATATCAGTCTTGATGCTAAGAGCTATGCAGCTAACTTCTCACGATCAGAACATTTTACTTGATTGTCCAGTGAGAATCGACCTTCATTTTGAAAGTAAATATCTTGAAATGGTATAAACA
The DNA here is from genome assembly GCA_963514005.1 of Raja brachyura. The sequence goes on along the minus strand of OY740783.1, from coordinate 69,369,362 downwards.
AGGAACTGCAGATGCTGGTTTACACAAAAAGATACAAAGTGCTGGAGTAACTTCTAGCTCCTTTGATATGAAATCTGCATGTAATGCAGGAGAGTGTTGTAAGACTCACTTTGTTGCAGGCAGAGGAGTCAGTCACCTATTGTTCATTGCACTAAATTGTTATAAATGTAAAGAATGAACAGAGAGAATTTGTCCATTTCACAGACCATTCACTAAGTTCTTTCAGGATCTTTAATGTCAAAACTCAAAGAAATTGTGTCATAAAATACATGATATTCATATCCGACTTCAACCATTCCATCATTCATTAATTTCAATTCTTTCAGTTTTTCCCAAATTTGACACATGCAAAATCAGCTGCATAAGATGATGAACAGTCTACATTAGATTCTTCAATTACACTTGAAATGCTGATGGCAATGTTTTCTCATCTTACTTTTATCATTGAAAAAAATCATGGAAGCTATGTTTAACTTCTTGTGCATTGGGAAAAGAAAAAATCACTGGGAAAATGTTAATGTCCCCTTATCGGAAGCATCTAATCCTGCTGAAAAGCTCTGGTAGTCAAGATCATCAGGGAAAAGTTCTTACAATTCCGGTGCCATAATATTGGCAGTGATAAGTCTATCCAGATGGTTCTTGCAAGTTTTGAATTTATTTAAAAAAACTGGCTGCGTTTTGTGACCGCAGTCCAGACTAATGTAACCTGATTGATGAACAGCACCACAGTAAGTTTCTCCAGTTTCTGCTGCTGTCTCCTTGTGAGGTGCACCCATTATTGTAAAACAGGATACAATCTGACCTGTTTCTGATTTTCACAGATTTCTTACGTTTTCCACATCTTGCATGTCCATTCACGGCTCCCATCTCTTCATATTTCATAGAAAGTTCTTTGTGAACATAATGTACTCTGCCATATATTTATCTTTACATTTGTTCAGTTCAGTTTAGAGGTACAGTGAATAGCTTTTATTGCATGCTAACCAGTCAGCAGAAAGACAATACATGATTACAAATGAGTCATTTACAGTGTATAGATACATGATAAGGGAATAACATTTAGTGCCAGCAAAGTCCGATCAAGGATAGTCCGAGGGTCACCAAAGAGGTAGATAGTTGTTCAACACTGCTCTCTGGTTGTGGTAATATGATTCAGTTGCCTGATAACAGATGGGAAGAAACTGTCCTTGAATCTGCTAGTGTTTGTTTTCACACTTCTATACCTTCATTGTATCTCAGCAGATCTGGGAACACCTTTGACATATTAATGAAACATAGTATTTGGCATATGTTGGTTAAGTGGCAACTAAAGCTCAGCTTTCATAACATTTGCACTCCACGTGTATCTCCAAAGTCAAGCCATTAAACTGAAAACCCTTTCACAGTGGGTACTTACATTGAGATCTTCTTATTGATCACAAGGTTAGAAATTGTTCAGCCAGAGCTGAACATACTTCTCGGCATGAGCTTCTGGTGCTTCTTGTACTCGTGTGTTGTGGTGGAAACAGGGCCGCGACGTGAACACTCTTTCCTTGACCCCTAGATTGGGATAGAAGATGTGAAAAACAAGAGTTTAATCATGTGAACATTTCCAATTTTTTTGGAAACTAAAAATCTGACCACTTTTCAGCCACTGGTTTGAAGCTGTCTACCTAACACAATATTCTATTTTTACCCTTTCTATTTCTATTTAAGAGTTAAGGGCCTGTCTCACTTAGGCGATTTTTTAGGCAACTACTTGCGACTAGGTTGTTGCCACATGGTCGCCGGGGTATCGCCTGTATCGTGAGTAGTCTTCTCAGTCGCCCAAAGATTCGTAGCATTTTTCTAGTCGCCGCTGGATTTTCAACATGTTCAAAAATCTTCGGCGACAGTGGGTTGACGCCAATGAGCGTAGCTTGACTTCTCCTGAAGTAGGTGCTGTCGTAGGTTGTCGCCAGGTGACGTAGGTTGTCGCCGGTGATGACTTCGATGAATTCCATTGGCGACTACCTACATCAAACTACGTCAACCAGCGACAGGTACCAGCGACTGTATTGTCTTCAGCTGTCGCCGACAGGGTCGTAGCTTGTCACGGGTGGACGTAGGTTGACTTCGGTTGTCGTAGGTTGTCGCCTGTGTGGCCGTAGGTGGATGTCCTAATGGGTCACCGGTTGTCGGTAGCTTGCCATAGCTTGACGTCGATTAGGTGGTAGGTTGTTGTAGCTTGTTGTGGACATTGTGGGTTGGGGGGTCCAGTCCCCCCGCTTTTTGGCGACCTGCTACGACTATGACAGTCGCCGGCTATCGTCCAAAACATTGCCTAAGTGGGACAGGCACTTTAGGAACTAAATTTGTGTGCGTGCGTGCCTGTGTATGCACGTGCAGCAGAAAGCAGTGCTGAACTACTATTTACCTCTTTGGTGACCCAGGTTTTCCTTCATCAGACTTTGCTGGCTTTACCTTGCACTATGCTTGTGCAAGTGCATGCCTGTAGGTATTTGTGTGCGTGTGTGTGTCTATGAGTCGGTGTGCATGAATATTGGAATTTGGGCTACCACAGAAATTTGTCTCCATCTCTTTTTGCTTCATGGCAGCATGCAAGCCATTCTAGGTGAAAATCCAGGTTAAACCAGGCTGCATCATTGTTCCAACTCTCCTTTCGGTCTTACTCTCCGCATGCTTCACCTCATCTCCAACAGACTTCCCCCAGGAGTTGAGCTAATTGTCGGAACTAACTGCTCAAAAACAGCAGGCCAGGACCAAGGCAGTTGACTTGCAGTATGCAGAAGATCATCGTTCACTGAGGAAAATGAGGAGTTTGGGTCTCAATATTTAACATCATCAACAAGACTGGTCTCCACCAACGGAATGGACCATCCTCTGTTCCACTGCATAACATTCCACCTCAAAAATAAAAGCTTGTTGCATGCTTCTGGAAAACACTTCTCTCATCTCGAGAGCCAACTTGAATCAGAATTCACCATCATATTCAGTGCACCATCAGTGTCTTCAGTTGATTGAAGAAAAGCTGTTTGAAACCTGGCACTAACCCCATGGTCCAGTAGATGACATGTTTTCCCCCTTCTCCTATATGCCCATGATACCCGGGTTACCTACAACAGGCACCTAAAAGCACAAGATGGATACTGCCAACTCTGGCTGCACAACATCCTCTGCATTTACCAGAAGGATAAACGAACCAATGTTAGTACCGACTTCTAGGTGAACACCTCTGTAGTTGAGGCCATAATTGCATGCATTTGAACTGTTGGGTAAACCGCATTATCACCAGACTCCCAAAGTGGAGAAGGGTCATTCAGATAGTATTGGGATTGTGAGCACACAGAAGTCCTGTGTAAACAGGAAGGTACACATCCCCACATGCCTGCCCTGTCAGCCTTGTCTTGTAATGTGCCATAATTCCCACACCGGCCTCATCCGTCACCATGGGATCTACAAAACCAGAATGGAAGTAATTCATCCTAAACGGCCTATGAAGAAGTATGTAGGAAAGAACTGCATATGCTGGTTTAAATCAAAGATTGACACAAAATGCTGGAGTAACTCAGAGGGACAGACAGCATCTCTGCAGAGAAGAAATGGATGATGTTTCGGGTCGAGACCCTTGTTCAGACTGAAGAAGTATGCTATGTGTGTGCATGTAGTGTGTTTGTGTGAGTGTATGGGTCTCTGTGCAGCATATCCACAATCACAGCATTGACTTTACATCATGAAGTCACAGCCTTTGGCAATGCAGGCACAGTTCATCTGCTCAGCTGGTCTTTTGAATTTTAAAGACCAGCTGTTGAACTTGGGTTTGGTATTCAGAGTACCTCATTTGTCTCCTGGATTGTTCTGCCTCGTCTCCTGAAGATTTATATTTCGTCCTGGGAGACTTGGAAAATCCGGGAGATAGGAAAGCCTCAGGAGGCACAAGAGAGATTTGTTTTTTTTTTCCAAAAGAGATTGAAAATGCAGTAAAGCAATTTAGAAATATAGTGCCGCAGAAAGTATTTTATCGGGCTGCATCACAGCACGGTTTGGGAACAGCTCCAAGCAAGAACGCAAGAAATTGCAGAGAATTGTGGGCGTAGCCCAGACCATCACACAATCAACCTCCCTTGCATTGACTCCATTTACACTTCACGCTGCCTCGGCAAGGCGGCCAGCATAATCAAGGATAAGTCTCACCCCTGTCACTCCCTCTTCCACCCTCTCCCATCAGGCAAGATGTATAGAAATGTGAAAACACAATCATCCAGTTTCAGGGGCAGATTTTTCCCAGTATTAACAGGCAACTGAACCATGCTATCAACAACTGGAAAGCAGTCCTGAGCTACTATCTATTTAGATCTACTATCTCATCTATTTTGATCTGGACTATCTTTAATCGTACTTTACTGGACTTAATCTTGCACTAAACTTTATTCCCTTAATCATGTATTTGTACACTGTGGATGGCTTGATTATAATCATGTATTTCCGCTGACTGGTTAGCACATAACTAAAGTTTTTTGCTGTACCTCGGTACACCTCACAATAAATGAAACAAAACTAAACTGATATGAAAGTCATGGAGGTGCTGTGAAAAATAACTGTAGCAGGCGATCAGAAAACTGTCCAAATAGTTAATTAATTATTTTGATGATTAGTCAGATGTGTCATTTTACTGCGAATAGGTTGTGTAAGCTAAAGGAAAATGAATTTGTTACTAGCATGTGTGTGAGTGCGTGTGTGTGTCTGTGTGAGCCTGCATGTGTGGAATTTGTGTGTGTGTGTCGCTTTGTGTGCTTGTATGTAAAATTATTCCAAATGTCTAATAAGAATAACTTAGTGAGATTTGGCTATAGGACTGATACAGATATCTGAATGGGTGAATATGCTCAATTATTTGTTAATATTTAAATCCATTTTAATTATGTGTTTAATTTTTATTTTTTTAGGATATATTTGATAAATTTTTAATAGTCTCTGAATTGTAAAAGGGCTTTGAACAGCAGGCAAACTATCAAAGCATGTCAAGAAATTCAAGGCTGAGCCTTGGGTTTCACAGCTAGGGGCATAGTTACCATGGGAAGCCTGTTCCACTTTGCCAGAAATCACTTGGGCATGAACAGTCAACTCATTCAACCCTCTACACCTGGATGTGTTGGGTGGGAATGTCAGCAGTGAGTCCAGGGAGCAGGTCAGCTAATACCGACCCAATGATATTCCAGACACCGCTATAAGAGGCAGCAAATATTTGTACTGGTGCCTTGTACTGGTGCCTTATTTGTACTGGTGCATAATTAAGACACAAGCCAGAATACTGGTTTTACCACAATAGAAGGAAGATTCAGAATTGTCAAGGGAGCATTGTGGTTTGGAAATATAAAGAAAGGCACAAAATCAGGACATTTGATGTTTTAAGAAATTGCAGATTGCAGTCCGGTGAGAATTTAAAATTCTGAGAGTTGAGGGGAGGTAGAGCAGATCACTCTAAAAAATTACCAGCACTGTGTGGGCGGAATGGACAATGAGGTTTGGGGTGATCGATTCAAAATTCAATGTGATTTATAACAGGAGAGCAAGAAAATGCTCTCTGCCGAGAATGTCCTGTGACTGGAATCCATATCGTGGTCAACAATCGGGATGGGATTTTATGGACTGATGAAGCAGAGGAGTCAGAGGATTTATTGCGACAGCACAGTTCGTTCACATGCCGGCATAATTGCTGACAGGAACTGGTTTAGGTGAAATGGACATTTTCCATATTGTGTTACCATTTATCCAAGTTTGCAAGGCTACTTTTCATTATAACTGCCGGTTAAAGGTTAAGACTGGCTTCTCCATGACCATTTAGTTTGTTGAATAAATATATAAGCCACTCCAATCAAATATTAGACATGCACTGGTCAGATGGGACTGTTGCTGTGGTTGGCCTTATGATTAATTGCATTCCAAAATTCGGTTGAAAATGTAGTGAGAGTAAAAGAAGAAATAGACAATAGACAATAGGTGCAGGAGTGGGCCAAACGGCCCTTCAAGCCAGCACCGCCATTCAATGTGAACATGGCAAGATCATCCACAATCAGTACCCCGTTCCTGCCTTCTTCCTATATCCCCTGACTCCACTACCTTCAAGAGCCCTATCTAGCTCTCTCTTGAGTTCTCTGGAGTTTCCAGAGAACCGGCCTCCACCGCCCTCTGAGGCAGTGAATTCCACAGACTCACAACTCTGTGTGTGAAAAATTGTTTCCTCATCTCCGTTCCAAACGGCTTACCCCTTATTCTTAAACTGTGACCCCTGGTTCTGGACTCCCCCAACATGTTCCCTGCCCCTAGCGTGTCCAAACCCTTAATAATCTTATATGCTTCAATAAGATTGCCTCTCATCCTTCTAAATTCCAGAGTATACAAGCCCAGCCGCTCCATTCTCTCAGCATATGACAGACCGGCCATCCCAGGAATTAACCTTGTGGCAGCTTTTTAAGTATATTGTTCAGACAGGAATTTTCAAACCTTCTCAACCCAATATATTATAGACCACCACTATTAAAGCATTGGTTATTGGAGCTATTAAAATGATAAAGGGAAACCTGATGTTTATGTTTCCTATTTTGTTTCACGGCCTTCACTGGTTTGGATGGGCGTTGGCACTCACACCCAGCTCTCCCCACCTCTGTATGAAGCTACACAGACATCAGGCTGGTATGAGTCTCATTATGTACTCGTGTGCCTGAAAATACAGGCACAGGCTTTGGAGATTGTGTGTGAATTCCAAACCACTGGTTACATATGCACCAGAAAGATTTAGGCGTTTAGATGTAGTTGGCATATGGACCGCAAAATTAGCAGTGAGGGCTGTGGGATTTCATTTCTGGGTTCACTCAAAATAAGGGCAATCTACAGATTTTCTACTGAAGGAGGATTAAACAATGCAAGATTGGCGTACTGGGGGACTGGAATTCTCTCTGTTGGTTCAGTGAAGGTGTCAACCTTAAATGCAGCTGTGTGGGTTTAAATGTACATTATCTGTGCTGACAGTCCTGGGGGAAGCGTTGCATGGTGTGAGGTCTCTTCCTTCAGGACGGAACGTGAAACTGAGGACCTGTCCCACTTTGGCAACTCTTTAGGCGATTGAGAGGGACTAGTTTTAATGGAATTCACCCATGACACCTGGCAGCGACCTACGACAGCACCTACGACAACCTACGACAGCAAAAATTGTCGCCACTGTCAGCAACAAATTTTCAACATGTTGAAAATTTTGCGGCGGTCGCCTGTAATCGCCCAAAAAATCGCCTAAGTGGGACAGGCCAATTATTTACACACACATAAAGGTGGATGTAAAAGGTACACCTAAAAGAGGATCAATACATATGCTCTAATAACACACAGTGTGGGCTGAATATTCAAACTCATTTTCCGTGCATAAAATGTTCACAGCAAAAGTAGTCAAATATTTATTGTCATAAGTATGGTAACGTACAGATGCTATGAAAATCTTCATTGCAGCAGCATTGTGACCACATAGACTCTGATGACACACAAAACATAAATAAACATTAATTATTCAAAAAAAAGGAAAAGGAAAATATTTGCAAAAAAAGACATTAGTGTAAAAACACGATCAGAAAGTAAGCAAGAGATGAACCAAAGGGGGACAAAAATGCTGGAGAATCTCAGCGGGTGAGGCAGCATCTATGGAGCGAAGGAATAGGTGACGTTTCGGGTCAAGACCCTTCTTCAGACTGATGTGGGGGTGGGGGGAGGGGCGGAGACAGTGGGCTGTGGGAGAGCTGGGAATGGGAGGGGAAGGATGGAGAAAGCAAGGACTACCTGAAATTGGAGGTCAATGTTCATCACGCTGGGGTGCAAACTACCCAAGCGAAATATGAGGTGCTGCTCCTCCAATTTCCGGTGGGACTCACTCTGGCCATGGAGGAGGCCCAGGACAGAAAGGGCAGATTCGGGATAGGAGGGGGAGTTGAAGTGCTGAGCCACCGGGAGATCAGGTTGGTTAATGCGAACTGTACGGAGGTTTTCAGTGAAGCGATCGCCAAGCCTGCGCTTGGTCTCACCGATGTAGAGCAGTTGACTCTATTTCCACTTTCTCCAATTTCAGGTAGTCTTTGCTTTCTCCCTCCTTCTCCTCTGAAGTAGGGTCTCGACCCAAAACGTCACCTATTCCTTCGCTCCATAGATGCCCAACATAGTATTTGGTTGCTGTGTTATGGTTAGGGTTACAGAGGTCAGTTCACGACCCTAACAGTTGTAGGAAATTAGCTGCTTCTGAACTTGGTGGTGTTTTCTGTACCTCCTGCCCTGTAGAGAACAGTACACCATGGGAACAGGTCCTTCAGCCCACAAGGTCTGTGATGACAATGATGCCAAGACCAACATTTATCTACCTGCACATAATCCATATCCCTCTATCCATATGTCTATCCAAAAGTCTCTTAAATGTTTCTATTGTATCTGCCTCCACCGGCAGCGCATTCCAGGTACTCACCACCATCTGTGCAAAATAAAAACTCCCCATGCATATCTCCTTTAAACGTAGCCCCTCTTATCTTAATGCAGTGCCTTCTAGAGTTTGATATTTCCATCCTTGGAAAAAGGTTCCGACTGTCTACCCTATCAATGCTTCTCATCATTTTATAGAAGCATAGAAACATAGAAAATAGGTGCAGGAGTACGCCGATCGACCCTTCGAGCCAGCACCGCCATTCAATATGATCATGGCTGATCATCCAAAATCAGTACCCCATTCCTGCTTTTTTCCCCATATCACTTGATTTTGTTAGCCATACTTATATCTATAAGGCCTCCACCTCCAGCGTTCCAAAATAATCCAAGTTTGTCCAATCTCTCTCTATATCTAATGTCCCCCAATCCAGGTATTATTCTGGTAAACCTCCTCTGCACCCTTTCCAAAGCTTCATATCCTACCTGTATTGAGGCGAAACGAATTGCATGCAATATTTGAAATGCGACCCAACCATTGTCCTGTAAAGCTGCAATGTAACTTCCTGACTCGTATACTCAATGCCCCAACCAATGAAGGCAAGGATACCGTATGCCTTCTTTACCATGCTATCTATTTGTGTTGCCACTTTCAGGGAATTATAGACTTGTCCAGTTTAGTTTTATTGTCAAGTGTACCGAGTTACAGTGAAAAGCTTTTTTGTTGCATGCTGACAAGTCAACAGAAAAACAATACATGATTACAATACATGATAAGGGAATAACATTTAGTGCAAGGTAAAGCCAGCAAAGGATAGCCAGTCAAAGATAGTCTGAGGGACTTCAGAGGTAGGTAGTAGTTCAGCACTGCACTGGACCTGAAGAATGTTGCTGAGCAGAGAGATCTGAGTGTGCACTGCACTATTCATGCACCGATTGTCGATTGACCCCAAGATTCCTCCGTGCATGAATGCTGTTAAGAGTCTTGCCATTAATTGTACATTTTTCCGTTACATTCAACCTCCCAAAAGTGCAACTCATCACACATGCTCAGATTAAACTCGATTTGCCATTTCCCCACCCATTTCTGTAGATTATCTACTTTCTGCTGTATACTTTGAAAGCCTTCCTCACTGTTGTACTTAATGGTGGAGCAGGCTTGAATGGCCTAATGGCCTACATTTTTTAATATATTCTAGGTTAAATGTATGAATAAAGCTTCCTCGTTATAATTCTGTATCATATTTGAGGTTTTTTCTAAATTACTGACCTTTTGCACTCCTTTCTCTCTATTGGGGAATTTATTTGCAAAGGTGTTCAAGTTCTTACAACATTTTCTTTGTCGTACTGATGGCTTTCCTCACCAGAACTATTGAAGCAAACTCCAATAAGCTGAGGCAGAGTAAACAAGATGGTTCCACTCCACTTCACTTCCTCATTTGCAGAAGGAAGTAAGTTATAAAAGCTCTATTTACAGGGAGGTACAATTCTGCTTTGAGCAATTCATGTGGATTCTACTTATCATTACCAAACTTGCTTTCCGTCTCTCCTTTGGCCTGACGTGTACATCATGTAGACCTTTAACCTATGATGGAACACCTTTGACGGTCCCGCATGGTGAACTAGTCTGGAAGTTTAGATTGCATGTCATCCAAGGTGAGCTAGCAATTTGGATTCAAAGCTGGCTTTGTATAAAGAAACAAAGGATAGTTGTGAGTGGTTGCTTTTCTGATTGGAGGCTTGTGACTAGTGGAGTGTCACGGGTCACAATACAGTTAATATTGTCAGTAAATGTGCAGATGACACCAACACTGGTCCTACACAGGACAACGAGAAAGGATATCTAACTTTACAAAGGGTTCTAGATCAGTTAGCAAGGAGAGCCAAGGAATGGCTAATGGAATTTAACTCTGACAAGTGTGAGGTGTTGCACTTTGGTATATCAAACTTGGGCAGGACTTGCACAGTGAATGGTAGATCCCTGAAGAATGTTGCTGAGCAGAGAGATTTGGGTGTACAGTGCATGCTTCCCTAAAAGTGGTAAATCAGGCGGACAGTGCGGTGAAGAAGGTGTATTGTTTGCTTGGCTTCATTGTGAAGGGTGCTGAGTGCCAAAGTTGGGATATCATAATGCAACTGTACAGGTTATTGGTGAGACCACACTCGGAAGATAGTGTGCACTTCAGGTCACCCAGCTATAGGAAGGATGTTAATAAGGTGGAAACAGTGCAGAAGATATTCACCAGGATGTTACTTGGCCTTGCAGGCTTGAGTTATAGGGAGAGCTTAGATCTTCTTTGGAGTGTAAGAGGCTGAGGGTTGACCTTATTAAAGTGTACAAGATCATGAGCGGTGTGGATAAGGTGAATGCTTCTAATTTTTTTCCACGCTAAAAGATTCTAAAATTAGAGGGAATAGGCTCCAGGTGAGGCAGTGGGATTTAAGAGGGACCTCGTGGGCAACCTTTTAACTCGGAGGCTAGTCTGTATGTGGATTGAGCTGTCAGAGGAGGCTATACAGGTGGAGGCAATTACAACTCTTTTTAGACATTTGGGCAGATCCTCTGTAGTGAGAGGGTGGTGAATCTTTGCCACAGGAGGCTGTGGAGGCCAGGTCAGTGGATATATTTAAGGCAGAGATTGATAGATTCTTGATTAGTATGGGTGTCGGAGGCTATGGGGAGAAGGCAGGAAAATCGGGTTAGGAGGGAGAGATTGATCAGCCATAATTGAATGGCGGGGTAGAATTGATGGGCCGAATGGCCTAATTCTGCACCTATCATCTATGATCTTATGACCTAGAAATGTAGGGTTCTGAGGGCTATGGACCAAACGCAGGCAAATGGGACACGGCCAATATGCTGTTGTTCAGCATGGACAAAGACCCGTTTCTGTGCTTTAAGACTCTATCACTGTCTGTAGTCAATATCGTACTTAAGTCAAAATTGGCCATTTTACGTAGTAACCCATATTATATCCCTGTACATATACTTGTAAATAATCTCTCTAACTCAGATGTTCAAACTTGAGAGCTGCTTCTTCCTCATGGCTATAAGACCCCTGAACCCATCACCTCTTTCACGGCCCCTTCTCGGAGATGCTGCCACTCATGCTTAATCTTAACTTCACCGATTTCGGTTATTCGGTTACCGACATAAAATTTTCCTTTGCAGTACTTAGATTGCACTACGATCTTGTTGTTTTTCTCTAATCATTGCATTTTTTGTTGTATTTTTCATTATTGGTTATATTATTTACTCTGCAAATAATCAAATCAGAAGCACCATCCATATTTATACAAATGGAATATATACCGTATATAGTCCTTGCTGGATATCATAAAACATTGTATTATCATTTACACTAGCTTTAAAATCGCTTTAAAAAAATGTGGGAGAATTTGTATGAAGTCGAATTTCCGTACGTCAGGTCATTCATAACTGGAGAATATCCTGTACCCTGTATAACCAAAGCATAAACTCCCTACTTTTGTATTCAATTCTCTTAGAAATAAATTATTTGTTAACTTCTCTATTTATTTGCAATACAGTAAATTAGCCTTTTGCAAAATGTTCACTTTGTATAAAAGCTTCTAACCTTTTCTAAAGCAGATGTTCATTTTTATATTTTAAAATGGGCTAAATTTACAATTTACCCATATCATGGAACTTTCCCTGAATCTCAGGATTTAAAAAATAAATAAATATACCTCATCAACTACTTTTTTTAGTTTAATTCAGAGATACCGCATAGAAACAGGCCCTTCAGTCCACTGAGTCCACATTGATCATTAATCAGCCATTAACATAGTTCTATGTTGTCCCACTTTCCCATCCACTCACTACACACTAGGGATAATTTACAGAGGCTAATTAACCTACAAACCTGCACATCTTTAGGATGTGGGAGGAAACCAGAGCACCCAGAGGCAACCCATACGGTCATTGGGAGAATGTGCAAACTCAACACAGACAACACCCAAGGTCATGATTGAATCTGGGTCTCTGGCACTGCAAGGTCTTCATCCCTGGGGTCTTCTTTGAAGAAGAAGATCAGTACACAGAGACTTGTTGGTGCACAGCACCAACAATTTGATCAGTACCATCTTCCTCGTGATTTAAGTTTTCCTGTGTTCCCAACTCTCGATTTACAGATATTACAATTATTTGCACCCTCCAAACTGAAATACTCTAGAGATAGACACAAAGTGCTGAAGTAACTTAGCGGGTCAGACAGCATCTCTGGAGCAAATGGATAGATGATGTTTTGGACCGCGACCCTTATTAGACTACTATTAAAGGGCATTGACACTACCAAGGATATTGGTATTAACATTGATTTATTATTGTCATGTGCACCGAGAATGCAGGGTGACTTGGACAGGTTGGGTGAGTGAGCAGATGCATGGCAGATGCAGTTTAATGTGGATAAATGTGAGGTTATCCACTTTGATGGCAAAAACAGGAAAGAAGATTATTATCTAAATGGTGTCGTTGGGAAAAGAGGAAGTACAACGGGATCTGGGGGTGCTTGCTCATCAGTCAATGAAAGTAAGCATGCACGTACAGCAGGCAGTGAAGAAAACAAATGGCATGTTGGCCTTCACAACAAGAGGAGTTGAGCATAGGAGCAAAGTAGTCCTTCTGCAGTTGTACAGGGCCCTAGTGAGACCACACCTGGAGTATTGTGTGCAGTTTTGGTCTTCAAATTTGAGGAAGGACATTCTTGCTATTGAGGGAGTGCAGCGTAGGTTCACAAGGTTAATTCCCGGGATGGCGGGACTGTCATATGCTGAGAGCGGCTGGGCTTGTATACTCTGGAATTTAGAAGGATGAGAGGGGATCTTATTGAAACATATATGAATATTAAGGGTTTGGACACGCTATAGGCAGGAAACATGTTCCCGATGTTGGGGGAGTCCAAAACCAGGGCCACAGTTTAAGAATAAGGGTAAGCCCTTTAGAATGGAGAGGGGGAAACACTTTTTCACACAGAGAGTTGTGAGTCTGTGGAATTCTCTGCTTCAGAGGGCGGTAGAGGCCGGTTCTCTGGATACTTTCAAGAGAGAGCTAGATAGGGCTCTTAAAGATAGCGGAGTCTGGGAATATGGGGAGAAGGCAGGAACGGGGTACTGATTGTGGATGATCAGTCATGGTCACATTGAATGGCGATGCTGACTTGAAGGGCCGAATGGCCTACTTCTGCACCTATTGTCTATTGTCTATTGATAGTGAAAAACGTTGTTATGTGTGCTATCGGTTAACCATTCATTGAGAGCATAGATGATCCTTTAATTCAGTTCCACTTTCCTATACTAGCCCCATATCTCTTGAGTCTCTTAATATCTGAAAATATTTGCAGCTCTGAGTTGAATGTACTCAGTGATTAGAGTTTCCCAACTATCTTGCGTGGTGCATTCCAAAAATTCACCAACCTCTGGGTGAAGAAATTTCCTTTCATCACTGGAATTGGAGAGAGAATTGGATCCGGCTCAGCTTGCACTCCTCTTTATTATTCAGTAATCCCAACTGGAAAGTGCATAGATGAACTTATCTGGCAATGGGATATGGCTCACTTACATCGGCTCCCACTCCCTCTCCAGGATTATGCATTACCCATTTGGTGCAGTACCAGACTGGTGCCTGTGGCACTTTATCCCAGAATGAATTGCTCTCTGTATACCAAGGAGAAAGGAGAGTAACATTGAAATAAAAATGATCTCAGAGGTATATAGGACAGACTTATGTGCTCATGCTATTTATCCGTAGTGTAAACTGCAAAGTTGGTTGTTGCGGACTCTTCATGAGAATAAATGGGTAAGATACAATTCCTGTGATTGCTGGAATAATTGGGAGATGATCAAGAAGGTTTAAGTTGCATAGTTTGGATAAAAAATTGCATAGTTTGGATTGCAAACTTTAATAATTTTGGTTACAGGAGATGTCTGTGAATAATTTTAAGCTTGATTGATATAAATATCAATTTAGTGACGAAGATTGCATCCTTTTTAAAGCAGATTTTTTGTGAAGTGGTTTAAAATATGTCCTTAATGCTCTTGCCTTGGAAAGAGTCGCACAGAGTTACAGCTGACATTATCCATTTAAATGATAGAAAAAAAAATTCTGACTGGCATTCTTGGTTCATATCCCCAAGTTATTCGAAGAGAAATCCATATCTGTAAAATTAATAGTGGTGAAGTATTAATATTTCAGATGAAAGTAATATAGCATTTGATTCATGGCTAATTACTTCATAGATATAGTATTGTCCTTTCAGATTATTCAAGCCCATCCAAACTGTGAAAAACCTTCTTGATCTTCTCCCAATTATTCTAGAAATCTGTATAATTGTAACTCACAGGAATTTCATCTATTTCTTCTCATGAAGAGTGTGCAATAAATTGCATTTCAGGTCGGGACTCTTCTTCAGACTTCAGAAGGGTCCCAGTCGGAAATTTCACCTATCCATGTTCTTCACAGATGCTGTCTGACCCACTAAGTTTTGAGAAATGAACGTTGACCAGCCCACTTGGTATGGAGGACATTAAAAAGAGATTATTTCAGGACGGTGCAGCTTGGAAACTCCTAGCAAGAGCCAATGAGGAGGCTCTTATTTAGTGTTGGAGCAGCTCAGCTGGTCAGGCAGCATCTTGATAATATCCAGAGAATATTACATGGATTAGTCAGGTTTGTACATAGATAGGGCAGGTTTGGAGGGATATGGACCCAACGCGGGCAGATGGGACTAGTGTAACTGGGACATGTTGGCCGGTGTTAGCAAGTTGGGCTGAAAGGCCTGTTTCCACATTGTATCACCCTATGACACTATGACTCCAACTCTGAACACTATGGATAGGCGACATCTCATGTTGTGAGCTGATCCGAAATGCCGCCTATCCATGTCCTCCAGAGATGCTGCGCTGAGTTATACCAGCACATTGTTTCCCACACAAGATTCTATCATCTACAGTTCCTTGTGTCGCCAATGCTTTCTCAAAAATTTTCAAAGTTAATTTTGCATATACTGTCTTTATTCTTCGATACTCTGCACAAATTTAGATTTATATGCTGTCAACCTTCTTTTGAACTGCAAATAAATTTCGCATTACTTAAACAGTTATGCTCCAAAGACACGTTATAATGAAAGTACCACTGTATGATATTTTTAAATGTGCTGTATATTTGGTGATGCATAATAAATTGAACATTTATTGTATTAGCACTGCAGGTCAGATCCTTCAAGCTGCTGTTTAATTCTGCTCAGCAGAATTAATGTGTGCAACAACCTCTTCCTCAGAGCACAGTACATCTTTAAGTGTTCTCCAAATCTGAAAATTGAACAGTTACTCTCTTCATTTTGCACAGTGGATTTAATTAGTAAAACATCTCTCGGCACTTAATGGGAGCTTTACCAATGAAAATGTCGTACAGAACCATATTAAGAGATATATTTAGGACAGAAGCCCAAAATCTCCATCGAAAAGTTAAAAATCTGGTGCAAAAGTTAGGAATAGAATGGATTGAGGCTAATCTGTGCAATTGACAGTGGTTCCTCGGTGAAGGATAAGTTAATTAGAGCAACTGGTACACTTTCTGTCATTTTTACACAGGGGCTAATCGATCTATTCTGTTCTGTAGTTTTTTGCACAATCCGCAGCATTGCCACTTTCATTTCACTGCACATCTTGTTTGTGTACGTGACAAATAAACTTGACTTGACTTGATGTGAGAGTACAACACAGGAAGGAATATTGGTACGAGATGTTTGAGGGAGTTATTATATGCACGTTAAAACCATTCTTTAGATCAGAAAATAGATGTGCAAATTGACCAAATAAGTACTTTGGGAGTCTATTCCTTTTCTCCAGATATGCTGCATGACCCACTGAGTTCCTCCAGCATTTTGTGTCTATCGTCTTGGACTAATAGCCTGTTTGATGCGAACATTGGATGGAGAGATGGTAATACGTTGAATTTATCATGGGTTATGTTCACTGCCATTCTGAGCACAGTTCAGCCCTCTCCCGGCCATGGACATTAGATCTGATGCTTGGAGACTGGTATCAATTATTAAAGGTTACAGTGTTAATGCCCTAAAGCTGATCTCTAAACACGGTAAATTACATTTGGAGGAGAAACCGTCGAAACCTGGCCTTTTCACACGCAATCATGGAACTAGTGAGGAGAAATATGACCCTTTGTGTCAAAAGTGACCAAGGCTTGTGCAAACCTCTGGCTGTGGAGTGGAAACAAAGAGGATAAAGTAAATTATGAATCACTGCTATGACCAGAATGTAATTTAAAAAAATAGAATGAGTTTTCTTTCTTCTCTCTGCTTCTCCTACCTGGATCAGCATTCATAGTATAGTTATAATTAGTTGTGTTGTCTGCGAAACAAAGTTGTGCCAAGATCACATGGAGTAATTAAATAGAAACTCCATCGATAAAAATACATATGTAGCTGAGCCATGTGTCTGGTAATTCAGATGATGCTAACTCTTGAGAAGCAGAAAGTTTCTTCTCCCTTGAGGCTGCTTGCTCTTCAGAATGAACTTTGCGGTCTTTTTTCTAAAGTCAAAACCCTTGGGGAAAAAACCCAAATTTAGGGCCAACCCAAGGCAGATCTGTCTTCTAATCCTATCACAACTGCCTGCTTCAGACCACTGTGTGTTCAAAGCAATAACGAATCTACAGTGCATTCTGTTGCCATGGTGAAGGCAATAAACATCTAGATTATCAAAGATTTCATAGGTCAAAAGGGTCATGACTGCCCAATTAACTTTTCTTTTGCAGCAATCATTGGTGGTAATAAACTGCGGAATCAAACTAATCACATTTTTACTGTCCGCGAACTGAAAAATCTGTTTAATTCGATATTGTAATTCGTGCAATAATTCCATGCCTTTTCCAAATTGTTGTTAATGGAATAATCCATATATATTTTTACAAGCTTTTCGATCTGATTATAAACAGTGCATATCAGTAGACAAATAAATAAATAATCTTTTAGGCCTATACATTTAAAATCCTGTTGTCAAATGAATGAGTTATAATTAATTTGAATATATGTTATATTCTTTAAATAATTTACTGGATTATGTACTAGAGTGAGGTTTTTGTTCTTAAGCACTTCTGGCCTTCCTTTGGAAAAGAACATTTACATCAGTAATTTGTTGTGGCAATTTCTTATTTCCCTATTGTTTGTCAGGAGAGTGGAAAAACTGGTCTTACACAATCCAATTTCAATGAAGCGTCAAATGTTAATTAAAAATTTGGAGCATCATGTGAGTGGGTTGAGCCCATGATTTTCACTGCTGGTCCTCCTTGCTTCCGATGCACGCTCAGTGGAGTCCAGAGAGAGAAAGACCATGCACCAAGGGTATCACTTCCACCATCAGCGGCACGGTGGCGCAGCAGTAGGGGTGCTGCCTTACACCGCCAGAGCCCCGGGTTCGATCACAACTACGGG
This sequence comes from Raja brachyura, assembly GCA_963514005.1. Next base: position 69,351,465 of record OY740783.1, on the reverse strand, counting down.
CGCTGTCTGTATGGAGTTTGTACGTTCTCCTCGTGACCGGAGTAGGTTTTCTCCGAGATCTTCGGTTTCCTCCAACACTCCAAAGGCGTACAGGTTTGTAAGTTCATTGGCTTGGTACAAATGTAAATTGCCGCTAGTGTGTGTTAATGTGCGGGGATCATTGGTCGGTGCAGACTCAGTGGGCTGAAGAGCCTGTTTCTGCGCTGTATCTCTAAAACTAAAACTAAAAAACTCATTAGAGTGCTCCTGGCCGCACCATCGGGTGGCCAATCACATAGAAGTTGGCTTTCACAAAAATTAGAGGGGATTTACTTGACGGTTCCCTGCCCATTCACTACTCAGATCGGCCCCTAATAAGAAACGCCTACTCGTAGAGCTCTCCCTCAACCCCCCATCAAGTCCGAGATCCTGACGAACCCCATCCTATCCACCATTTGTGCAACTTGACTGTTTCCGGCCTAGGTAGATGGACAGCCCCCTGCCAGTCCACCTTGACTATTAATCCTACCCACTAAAAACTGATCGCAACCCCTGAATGCTAATCCTATCTCCCCACCAACCCCCCCCCCCCCCCCCCCCCCGATCCTAGGCTACTAACCCATACCTGACACCATTTGCACCCTTGGTTATCAAAGGTGTAGGTCGGAGAACAAGGAATGAAGTTACAGGAGGTTAGGCCCCCACAATGGGTGCCTGGTATGCACTGCCAGTGGTGGTGGGAAAGGAAGGCACAATGGCGTTTATGGAACTTTCTGATAGTCATTTGAGTTTATCAATGAGTCATTTGAGTCATTTGGGAATGGAGGGATATGGATCATGTGCAGGCAGACAAGGTCAGTTTATCTAGGCTTCATGTTCAGCAAATACGCTGTGAGCTGAAGAGCCCATTCCCCTGCTGTACTTTTCTATGTTCTATGCTGGATGTAATTCATTCTGAATTCCCTGAAAGGATATATTAAATATTCATATTAATTATAATTAATTCATTTGATTCCAATATTTGACCTGGTCTGCCTTCGGTACCACTAAAATCCCCAGCACCAGATCCTTTCATGCCTTCCTTGAAATGGTCAGTTAATGAAGGAGCTGACCAACCGTCTGAAGAAGGGTCTCGAACCGAAAGGTCACCCATTCCTTTTCTCCAGAGATGCTGCCTGTCTCGCTGAGTTACTCCAGTATTTTGTGTCTATCTCAGAGTAAGTAGTGTGGAATCAAACTAGTCTGGAATTCATCTCCTTGGTCATGCTGCACTGAGTTGTGTTGTCCATCGTCCCTTCACAGGGGCATATAGTTGTTCAAGGCCCATCACACTGAGGTTACTGCCTGCTGTTGCACACTTTGATTTGAACACTGTGGAGCATACGACTGAGGACATAGGAATCTGGTCTGAAGAAGGGTCCCGACCCAAAATGTCACCCATTCCTTCTCTCCAGAGATGCTGCCTGTCTCGCTGCTGAGTTACTCCGGCTTTTTGTGCCTATCTTCGGTTTAAACCAGCCTCTGCAGTTCCTTCCTGCACGTACAAATGAGGACAAGCTGATGAAGCGGGCAGGGCCAGATCTGGGATTGCGATGGTTGATGGGGAAGGGAAGCTGATAATTCAGGCCATTTTGCATGGATTTGTAGATAAAGGAAAATTGTGGTCAGTGTTGTGAAATCAATGCTGGGAGTCTGTTGTGAGACATCACTATGATGGGGTTGGGGTCAGCACAGGGGTCAAGATGGAGGAACAGTTTAGGGACCCTTATCTAAGGAGAGCAAGTAAGTTTAGTAAATATTAACAATGTGTGTGAAGAAGGGTCTTGACCCGAATCGTCACCTATTCCTTTTCTCCAGAGATGTTGTCTGACCCGCCTAGTTACTTCAGCATTTTGTGTCTATAACTATGTGTCCTACTTGGTCAGGTCCCATGCATTGAGACCTCCTACAGGAAGCCCCATTTAAGTAGCAAAGGGAAAAAGGGAACAGCACTATAAAAACATGCTCGTTCCAGGAAAATCCAATGACAGGCACTCCTGAGAACAAATTTCCCAGCCCACGATCCAAAGATTTCTCCTCAGGGAATAATGTTGTTCCATGAATGTCTGTTACGGAAATCATATCAGCTGAGCCTCAACTAAAATGCTTGGTTGGATTTCTAGAGGTGGTGCACCACAACCCAGAAATGATCAACTCCACAAAAAAAACGTTCTGTATCAAATGTACAAAATGCAACATATCATGACTTTTAGATGAAATAATATTGACGTTTTTTCTTTCTTTGCAAAGCTGGGATTTTGTGCATCATTTAATATTTTTGGAGCGGTGGATTGATCCAAGATACTTCAATGCATGATTGCTTGTCTGTGAGATTTGACCTGATCCTATGTTTAGATGCTGCCTTATTCTCCCAGACTGTGCTAGTTCTGACATGGGGGAAATGCTTCAGAGATTTCTTATTTTTAGCTTTGCCTGATGATTGTGCTGCTCTGTGGGGGTGGGAGAGTGCTTCATAAACCAGTGCATTTAGCATTTTTAGTGCTGGAAATCTCGATGTTACAAAAGTCTATTGTGTGCCACGGCTGCGAGCAAACAGTGGATATTTTTAAGAAGTGCGATTGTGTCCATTGAGGAAAAATGTTGGTTGGAATTTAATCTCTGCTGGAAATGTGTGTGGCAGTTGAGGAGTGGGAGCAGACTGTTGGCAATGTGCTGCCTTCTCTCTTTCAGATTAAACAGGTTGTTGACATTTGCAATCAGGTGTTTAATGAACATACAGGGCACCGTATCTTAAATAGATTTGTGTAACCATATCTTAACAGGAAGTCCGCAGTTTGTTGGCATAATTTATGCTGGCCGTCGTCCATGATATGTTTGAGGTGGATTCTAATAAAAATAGGCTTTTCACATTATCCAGTTTTTCCCAGTCACTTTACCAACATACCTTCAGGTGCAGATTGGGAAAATCCCATGAAACAGCTATGCGTTGGAGTGAGAAAAATGTGTGTAAGGTAAATTAAAAGCCGTTTAAAAAAAATCTCCCACTGAGAGGGCAGTAATTGTGTAAGACCTTGAGAAACATAATTTATTGGCCGCCTATGCAAAGTCTAAATGGGCAGGGATTAGGAAGTAGCAGGAATGTATGATAAGGTAAAATAAAACAAAGAAATAAGTAAACAGCTTAAAATATTTATCGCACAGAAAGAGCTCTCTCGCAATGTACTACACTGTCCCTTTGTTGTTAAATCTTTTTATTAAAATTAATTTTTGGTATCAGGGCAATGCTGGCAAGACCAGAATATATTGAACATCCTTGAGATATATTGCCCTTGAGATGAAAAGCAGCATTCTCAAAATCGCTTCAGTCCCTCTAGTGAAGGTCTTCACACAGTGGTAGATACAAAGTGCTGGAGTAATTCAGCAGGTTGGGCAACATCAATGGAGCAAATGTATAGGTGATGTTTTGGGTCAAGACCCTTCTTCAGAAATAGAATCCGAAAAAGGGTCCTGACCCAAAACATCACCGATCCATGTTCTCCTGAGATGTTGCCTGACCTGCTGAGTTACTCCAGCACTTTGTGTCCTTTTGTATAAACCAGCATCTGCAGTTCCTTGTTTCTGTCCCTTCTTAAGTCTTGAACTGAATCGTCACCGATCCATTATCTCCAGGGATGCTGCCTGATCTGCTGAGTTACTCCAGCATTTTGTGACTCTCTTTGGTATTAACCAGCATCCGCAGTTCCATTTCATTACTTCACACAGTGGTGCTGGGGAAGAAGTGTGAGGAGTTGTGCCCAATGACAAAGAAGGAGCAGCAATCTATTTTTGGGACAGTGCATGACTTAGAGAGAACCAGTTGCTGGTGGTCTCCCATGCACCTGCTGCCCTTCACCACCTTGGTGGCAAAGACAGTTGGATGATGAGCTGCTGTAAGAATGGCGTAGCCACACGGCTGCAGTGCATTTTGTAGATGGTGCACACTGCAGCCACTGTGCGTTGGTGGTGGGAGCAATAAATGTTTCAGGTGGTTAATGCTGGTTGACGATGAGTTTCTTGAGAATTGTTGGCATTGTACCAATGCAGGCAAGGGGAAAGAATCGGGCAAGACTCTGAGGAAGTCTGGACTTCAGTGATTCTGGTGAAACCTAAATGGAACATAAGCAAATAGATTATAGTATTGATGATTATGTATTGGTTGGAGATGCCAGCATCTATCACATTGCTGGTGATTGAACTTGATTGGATTTGTCCTGATTTTTGTGAACAGGACTTAGCCAGGCAATTTTCCACATTGCCAATATTGTTAATGTTCGGGAACAGCTTGTGTAGAGGCACTGCTAGTTGTGGAGTGTAAGCTTACAGTTCCGTAGCCTGCGCGTACTCTGGCCTTGTTGCCGTTGTTGTACACAGCCATCTCAGTCAGTACCTGGTATCACGTGGAGTGAGATCAAATTGATAGATTCATTAAATTATACAGCACCAAAATGGCTCACCAATTGTCAATCTAGGCCACTCATCCATGTGCATCACGCTCCTGGGATTCGGGTTTGATCCTGGTCTTGGGTGCAGTCTTTGTGAAGTTTGCGCATTCTCACCATGACTACTTGTATATCAACTGTCAAATCCCGCAGCAAAGAAATGAGGGAGGCTAATTGGCCACCATGTTATCCCACGGTGGCAAAAAGAATCACAAAGTGGAGTCGATAGTTGCGTATGAAAGAATAAGTTGCAGGTTACAGGAGATTGGGATGGGGATTGGAGCTGATGGGATTGCTCTGCTGGCAACCAGCAAAGGTCTGATGGGCCCCGTGACGTCATTCCAAACCGTAATAATTAAGGAAGTTGGGCCCGATGCCACAACAATATCCCTACAATGACTTCTGCTTTTCTACTCTGCGTCTGTTCCAATTATTTTGCCAATTGATACCACTCACTTCATCAAAAGCTCTTTGTAATCTTGAAAACCGACACTGAATTTTCACAAGCCTTTTTGTTCTCCTGGAAGTGTTCGGTATCTCATGTATCTCTTCAAATTATAGCTTTCACCTCTTGCAATGTCTATATGAACTTTTGTTGAATTTAATGTCTTGTGCAACATCGCACACAACACCGCGTCTGTAACACAGTAAATGCTTTGCACAAATTCATCATGATTTATAAATTTTGTACAACAATTTCTGCTTTGCAGATGTTGCTGCCCACACCATTTGTGTGTTTACCTACACTGTGTAGTGACAGTGCAGGATGAGGAGTATGGTGCCGAGGGAGGGGGAGTGGGGAAATATAGAGGGGGAGTCAGGGCAGCGTGTGTCGATAATCATTGTAGAGAACGCTCAGCCTGAACTAAGGGCGATAAGACAGCTGGTGCTGAATCCGCCTTGTTCATGAAGACAATAAACCTATAGATGAAATTGGTATCACATCATTCATGGAGTAAAAATGTTTGGAATCACTGGAGGGGTGTACTTGTCATATCTCTGCAGGTGCTGTGGGAAAAAAAGTAGTTAAAGACTTTATTTATGTGCTACGAATGAAAAAGAAAACTGAAGATCAACTTCTAATGGTTTTTGAGGGTATGATTAGCATTAGTTTGTTATTTTCTTATCTTAAAAAGCTTGTTTGTTGATGTGTTTTCTCATTCAATTCAAGGGAAATCTATATATACGCTGCAGTCTAATCCAACTAAAAGCAAAATCAAAAATAATAAAACTAAGGAAGTAAATGCATTTTTTTTGCCAAATGTTTTAATGAACTGCACTTGCAAACAATGGAGAAATGGTATTAAATTAACTTATCCAGCTTGTGAAATGCTTGAAACAAAAGTCACCTGTATACTGTAGATAAAAATGGGGAAAGAGGATGACATTTCTTGTAATCATAAATGGCTGCATTTTGTATTAAGAATAAAATTGTTCAACAAATCTGCTCATCTCAAGAGTGAGCCACAATCCTATTCATTGGTGCAAGGAAGAAGTAAAAGCATTGTGTTTGTTTTAAATTCAAAACTCTTTTGTAACTAGGCAGTGGAGGTGTTATGATGATTTATCATGATTGTTGGGAAAGAGTTATTGGCCACTTCTGGATCACAATGTGTTGCTCTGGTCTGAAGGGAAATTCTGCGTAGTCATTTCCAATCTGTCAGGTGTACTTTTACTTGACCTTGTCAATGGAAACTGCCCTTGGGGTCTCCTTAATGACACGTTCAGACTGTCAACATTGTGTACATAAACAGTGGTGTTCAACTCTGGAACAGTGTCGGCATCCGAAAAGCAAAACAGTGTGATTTTATTGTTTGTTCAATTCAAATGATGGAAAACTTTCAAGAGACGATTCCTTTAGGAACGATAAATTGACATGAGTCATAATCTTCCTAAGCCCTCGACAACAAAGCAAATAAAAGGGCCAAAACCACAAAAATATAATAGTTATCCTTTCCTACGAATCAGTTCTCCAGGGGATCATCAATTATTCCTTAATTTACCAGAAGTGAATTGAGAACAATGCTGTGTTTCTTCCCTGCTTCCAGGTCCAATTTGTTATCATGATGTTTAATTATAAGAAATATTTGTCGACAGAGGTTTCTGTGCTATCTCTGCACCTTCCTGCAGAGCCCTGAGCTTCACTGATAAAACTTCTGAACATAATGGAATTAATTTTGCATTAATAATGTGTAGGAAGGAACTGCAGATACTGTTTTACACCAATGACAGATACGAAAAGCTGGTGTTACTCAGTGGGTCAGCGTCTCTGGACAAAAGGATTAGTTGGTGTTTCAAATCGAGACCCTTCTTCAGACGGTCTGATGTCTGAATAAGGGCCTTGACCGGGAACGTCCCCTTTTCCTTTTCTCCTGAGATGCTGCCTGACCCGTTGACTTACTCCTATATAATTATGCACATATATGCATAATTATATCATATATATATACATATGCGGTGAGACTTGTTATCGTCCAAAGTTCCCATGGTTACAATTAAAATTATCTGTGTTATATGAGTAATGAATCCATATCATGGACATGTTTTTTAATTAAATGTTTTTGAGTGAGGCACCAGGAATTTTTATGTTTTATCTTGGCTGTCACACATGTTTTGCATGATTCTGCAGGTGCATATGGTGGGTAGGAGTTCAATGTTTCACTTCTGTTAATAATATAATTTATATATCTAACTTGAATTGATATGTGCTGCCCTGCGTGTTATAGAAACAATCCAAGGCATCGCATGAAACCCATTTTACTGCTTCGGCTCAATATTTAACCAGAGTTAATAAGTGCAGAGTTTTTCTTCATAGAGCTGCTGCCTTATAGCACCAGAGATACGTTCTCCCTGTGACCACGTGGGTTTTCTCCTGGTGCTCCAGTTTCCTCCCACAATCAAAAGACGTACAGGTTTGTAGGTTAATTGGCCTCTGTAAATTGTAAATTGCCCCTAGTTTGTAGGATAGTGCTAGTGTATGGGGATCACTGGTCTGTGTGGACTCAGTGGGCCGAAGGGCCTGTTTTCGCACTGTAACTCTAAAGTTTAACATCTAAAGTCTGAAGCTTCTTAAATGGTTTATTTGCACAACTTCTATATAGTACGCCAACAAGACCATTATCAGCAATTGCATTTGTAATAGATAATTGCCACAGAAGAAACCCCAAGATGCTTCAGCCCAATGAGTGCATTGAGCACCCATCTTGCATTGATTCTCCACTAATCCCATTCCAATCTCACATATTCCCTCCAACTTCACCTTGACTTCTCCACTCACCTGTTCTGAATTCTTGGTCTGCTAATGAGATTTACATTGACCATTGTGTTTCAAATTGATGTACACGTTAGCAATTTAACAAGTTACTCAAATTAAGATTTAATTAAAGGACCACTTGTGATGATGAACCCGGATCATAAGGAGAGTCAACTGTCCTTCAACATTCCCCGCCTGTGTCGGCTTCCTTTCCAATGTTGCTTGCAAAGTGCTGATCTATATATATATATCCTCTTCACTATTCTATCTGTATGGATTTACTCAAGAATGTATCCCAGTGGTGCACTGAATCAGCTAAGAAGTTAATTCAACACAAGCTGGAAATATACAACAGATGGATAGACTGAGTATTTCCTGCATTTATTTCTTATGTTCTGATTAGTCAGCACCCAAAAGAGATGAATGATTTAGTATTTTAGTGAGGATGAAGAAATGTGGCAAAACACTTTACTGGATGCCATCCATGCATTTACAGAAATATCTGATTTTGCGCAGTTGTGACTATTGATTATGACCAGTACTGGTGAATAAGTTCTCTCATCTATGCACAACACTTACAGAATACAAAATGTGTTGCTAATCGGGAGTATTTTAGGGATTCGAGTTGGCTGAGCCGGACAATAATATTGGTTTAGATGAAGGAGGCTCTCAAAATAGCCAAAAGCATATTATTGGTAACAAGCAGAGCCCTATTCTATCAATACTATAGTTAAAATTTGAATGCGCTTGGGACAGTGACTGATGATGCATCTGTGCCCTCCTAATAGCTGCGCCTGGGTAATGTTCACACAACCCTGCTTTGGGCAATTGATATGCTAATGTACAGTGATGGAGTTGCCGATCTTATTTGAACATTTTGTCATGGGCGTGCACTGTCCTCGCTGTTTGTATGCACCAAGGGGTGATAATGAGGGCTTTTGTCCTGACACTTGCATTTTGACAAGGATCAACTCCGCAGCTGCAACCCAGGCAATGTGGCGCAGAAGGGAGGAATTAGTGCAGCTGAACAAGACAGGCCATTGTCCCATTTAGAGCCAAATGAAGCCGCATGCAAAAAGAGGTGTTATCTGGCGTGTGCAGAACAAAGGCCGAGACGTTTAATTTTCTTTTTCCTTTCATAATTTTGTCACAGAATTGCATCTTTAACATCTTCAGCATTAGGGAAAGAGGTTGCTTCAGGTTGTCATTATTCTGCAGCCAAATGCATACATGCTGGTTTATTGTGTGTCATTGTTAAAATGAGGGAGAACATCAACTTGAACACAAGTAGTTTGTGATGGAGAAACAAGGAACTGCAGGTGCTGGAATCTTGAGCAAAGCACAAAGTGTTGGAGTAACCCAGTGGTTCAGGCAGCATCTCTGGAGGACATGAAGTGTTGCTTATCCATGCCTTCCAGAGTAACTCAGCTTGACCCACTGAGTTACTCCAGCGCTTTGTACTCTGCTCAGTACTTTGATATGGACGCCATCAGCTTTCGGTGGAGGTTTTGGAGACCAGCAGCAGAGAACCAGATTTGATCTGTCCTTTTCACACCTTATATTTTCTTTGTACCCTACCATATCTCTCGTTTCCCTTTCCCATAACTCTCAGTCTGAAGAAGGCCCATTCTTAGTCACGTGTGTGACCAAAAAGGTATATTCTTTTGTATTGCATATATGGTTCTTTTTGTTTGGTTTATCAAGTGAAATTTTTATGTTATGCTGCCAATGTTTGTATAGGGTCACAGGTAAAATATGACTGGTCACGTGTGTGACATCGCATGGAAGCGTTATACAAACTGTGAATTTTAAAAAGCTAGAATGTTCATATCTTTAGCAGACATGCATTATAGTTCTGTAGATAGGAAAATAGCAATGAATAAGATTAATCTTTTACAAGAATTTGTGATGACGCCTGGTCACGTGTGTGACATTTTGGTTCACTTTTCAAAGAATGGGCCAGAAGGGCCTCGAGCCGAAACGTCACCCCTTCCTTATCTCCAGTGATGCTGCCTGTCCCACTGAGTTACTCCAGCAATTTATGTCTATTTTCGCAGCATCGTAGCCTGGTTCAGCAATTCGAATGCCCAGGTACAAAGGAGGCTGCAAAAAGTAGTAAACATTGCCTAGTCCATCACATGTACTGACTTTCCCCACCTTTGATGGGATCTACAGGGGGTGCTGCATTAAAAAGACATCTAATAACATCAAAGATCCATGCTTCTATCCATGCTCTCATCTTGCTACTGTCATCTTGAACCAGCATCTGTAGTTCCTCCCTACGGATCTTGAATGCCTGACATTAAATGACACTAATTGGGAGAGCAACCTTGTGATGGGGAAAATGTCCCCTCAGCCGGGTTCTCTCTATCTCCGTGACGGTCGTGCTACTGTTTGCGGAGCTGGGAGCTCTCAGCCAGAGTTCATGGAGAGGAAATCAGTCGATGTTATTTAGTTTTTCACAACATTGCCTTCGTTTTGAATGCGTTAAGCTGCCCAACAGAGAACCATTGTCATTGGGTGCGGATTGCCGGCAAACTCCTCCAAACTCCTCCTGCCTCCATTTGTGGCAGAGCTGCTGACTTCCAGCATTCACTGTTTAGACTAATTTGTTTCTGGCAAAGATGGGAGTTGGTGCAGGACCAACCAGGCCTTTATTACAAGAAATATTTATCCGGTTGGCCTTGTTTGTGAGACGGCTGATTGGTACTCGGGGAAGGCCGGATAGGGACGTGCCAGTGTCTATTCATGGACCCTATTTCAGCTTGATGCGAGTCTCTGCCAAGGTTTGGTGTGTAGATAACTGAGTGCCAGGGCCCAGAATGAAAGCACTCGCTGTGTGTGTCTCCATTCAAATCTTAAGTCGCTATTGAGGTGCAGGCAAAGGGACAGACACGCACCAGTGGAAGCAGATACAGTGGAAGGGTCTGGGTCCCTTTACAAAACAGATAAACTGCAGAGAAAGTTATTTTTAGTTAAAGCAGAACTCGCATAGCTTCTTGTCACTTCTAACGAAACGAATAGACCAAAGCACGGGCCCTGAGTTTTCAGTCATGAGATTTAAAATATATAGCCAAGGAGGAAGTGGATGTATGGGTTAAGGCACTTTATAATATTGTTGAAATAATTAAACTGAAAATGCCGGTTAATACATAAAAGGACATAAAGTACTGGAGTAACTCAGCAGGTTGGGCAGCATCTCTGGAGAACATAGAGAGGCCATGACCCGAAACGTCACCTCTCCATGTTTCTAGAGATGCTGCCTGACCTGCTGAGTTACTCCAGCACTTTGTGTCCTTTTATAAAATTGTTTGCAGTTTTATTGTGTGAATTAGTATGTTCACCAAAGGAGAACACTTCTGTATTTAGTTTAGTTTAGAGATGCAGCACGGAAACAGGCCCTTCAGCCCACCAAGTCCACGTGAGCAGTGCACGTGAGCAGTGATCACTCTGAATACTAGCACTATCCTACACACTAGGGACAATTTACAATTTTTATCGAAACCAATTAATTTGCAAATCTGCACGTCTTTGGAGTGTGGGTGGACACCGGAGCACCCAGAGAAAACCCACACAGTCACAGGGGGAATATACAAATTCTGTAAAGACAGCACCCGTGGTAAGGATCAAACCCGGGTCTCTGGTGCTATAAGGCAGCAGCTCTACTAAGATAAACTCTGCACTTATTAACTCTGGTTAAATATTGAGTTGAAGCAGTAAAACGGGTTTCATGTGATGCCTTGGATGGCTGCTATAACATGCAGAGCTGCACATATCAATTCATGATCGATATATAAATTATATTATGTATTTGGATTATGAGAGAAAAAGGGAGCACCCGGAGAAAACCTACGCGGTCACAGGGGAAACGTACAAACTCCGTACAGACAGCACCCGTAGTCAGGATCGAACCTGGGTCTCTGGCGCTGTAAGGCAGCAGCTCTACCGCGGTGTCAAAGTCTGGAATAGTTGCGCGTTCTTTCTTTAATGTCTCAGCTCTAACACCGGTAGTAATGGCGTTTAACCTTTAAATCTGCAGTGTCAGCTGCCACAGGGCAGGAAACCCAAAGGTTGCATGTGGCCTGTCACGGCCGTGAGCTCACTCAGCTCACACGGTACATTCACCAACACTGGGGGAAACATCAACTCAGCAAAACTTCCTCTCTCAGTCCCTGGCAGCTTGAAACCACAGATCTTTCTTCCCAAAATTTTGTTTTCTGCTCATAATGGAGGTGTCGGTGAACAAGATAAGAAAAAGTATACGATTTCTTTAGCTTTCTGCTGTTTTGCAGACAAACCTTCCTGGGTTCCTGTCGGAGAACGTACAGGAAGTGCTTCAAGCATCACAGCCTGTGAAGATTCAGCCGACTAGAAGTTTTGAAAGAGTACATTGTAAAGACTCATAAAGGTCAGGACGAGCAATTACCTTGTGACTATCACCAGTGCTGTGGCAAGTTTCTTTACAGGGTCTCTCTTCTTGAATCTCAGAGTAATTGAGGTTAATTTGAGCCGGCGATGTGGTCAGGGCAGGTTATAGATTCATAGATGCAGCGAGGAAACAGGCCCAGCCCAATGATTCCGCACCAACGGTCGACCACTCATTTACACTAATCCCACTTTATTCTCCCCATTTACTGATTAACGTCTGCCAAATTCTACCACTCACTCACATGAAGTGGCAGTACAGTGGCGCAGTGATAGATTTGCTGCCTTACAGCACTGTAGACCCGGGTTCGATCCTGACTATGGGTGCTGTCTGTACGGAGTTTGTATGTTCTCCTTGTGACCGTGTGGGTTTCCTTTGGGTGCTCCAGTTTCCACCCACACTCCAAAGTCGTGTCGGTTTGTAGGTTAATTGACTCCTGTAAATTGTAGATTGTCTCTTGTGTATAGGATAGTACTAATACACAGGGTGATCACTGGTCAGCGTGGACTCAGTGGGCTAAAGTCCTGCTTCTACGCTGTATCTTTAAAGTCTAAAGGGTAATTTAACCAACCAACCCGAATGCCTTTTTTTGTAAACCAGCCTCTGTGGTTCCTTGTTTCTCTGTCCATCATGTTTGGTGATGTTCACAAGCATCTTCTCTGGGCTCCCGGAGCACAGGGTTCTCTACTCTTCACAAGTATTGGTCTCCTGCATCCAGTTGTGCCAGTGTCACCTCCACTCCCTCAGTTGGTGCTCTCAACGTGAACCTTCACTGGCTGTGGTCCTAGTTGGCCTCACTGGTCGCAGTCTCGGCATTTCATTGTTGACCATCATGAGGGAGCGATTGCTGCCCTGTTTATTTTACTTTATTGTCACGTGCACCAAGGTACAATAAAAAGCTTTTTTGTTGCGTGTTAACCAGTCAGCGGGCTTGCTGATGGGGATCAGTTACACCACCGATATGGCTTTCCAGAAAATTATTTGGCAAAATGGATGGCAAGGTGGGGCAGTCACTGCGAGTCACTTGAATGGAGAATGAGCTTGGTTGTAGCTCTGAATACAATCCTCCAAGTAAGATAGAGGCAGGACACCGAGGCTTCCATTTGTTGACAGGATGCCGATAGTTTATCTTTCCCTGGACTGACACTTACATCAAATATTCAAAAAAGGACTCAAAGTGCTGATGTAACTCAGCGGGTCAAGCAGCATCTCTGGAGAACATGGATAGGTGATGTTTCGGGTCAGGACTCTTCTTCAGAGTATTCAATCACTGATCAATATGCCTCCATGTGGTCAGTAATTCCTATTTCATTTCGGAGTCACGTGAGTGACTTCGTGAAGAGCCCGCCGGCACGCATGCGCGACATATCGTCGCAACGCATTGCTGCCGACAGCTGGCGGTGGGGCGCGCTCCTCGCCAGCCCTTCAAAAGGAGCCGCTTAGGTAAGTTAAACTCACCTTAAGTTGGTTGGCCCTTGCTGTCGGTTTTGTCTTTCAGCAAGGGTGCGGATTGGAGTGTTCAGAATGTCTGGACGAAGAAGTCGTGGCCCGGCGCCCTCATCGTTTCCACCTGGGGCCGGGAAGAAGGCGGGGAAGTCATTGCCGTCTGCTGCTGCAGGTCGGGACCCGCTGAGTCGCCACAGCTCCGAGGAGGAGTGCGTGGAGGAGGACGTCGGGGTGCCTCCTGAAAGGGTGGACCCTGCCACAAGTTCGCCTTTGGCGACAACGGGGAAGGGGTCTCGTGCTGCGGCCCGACCCCCCTCCGCTAGCCCTTCATTAAAAGGCAGCAGAGGCGCCCGTAAGCCTAACCCGGTCCGGGCCAAGGCTCCACCAGCCGCCATGGAGCGGTCTGGTGCAACGGCGGGACCTGGGTCGTTAAGGTCTGCTACCCAACTCCCAACCCCCGCCGCCGGGACGGGGGGCTTGGGTACGGTCCCGCCTCGGTCGCCGAGTCCCCCATGGATGGGAGGACGAGACCATGCGTCGGCACCGTCCGAAATGCGGACAGCCGGCAAGCCTGTGCGGGCGTCGCTCCATGCTTCTGCTGGAGTCGACCCCAAGCCGTCAGGGCCCTTTGTGGCAACGGCTTCTACTCCTGCCAAGAAGAGGCGGTTGGACACCCTGCCCGCACGGGACTCGCACGGTTTCGCTGCGGCGGCCGAAAGCGATCCATTCCGGCACCGAGATCACTTCTCTGAGGTGCGGGCCGATGATAGGAGCCCCGGCATGTTTTCTGAGCCGGAGGACTCCGACCATCCGAGTGTTCAGGATGGGGGGCGTATTGACCGCATCGAGCGGCTGCTGGAGCTGGTACTCCATAATCAACAGCAGTACGCACCCACGGATATCGTCAGGCACAGGGCCGCCTCGCCGGTTTCCCTCATCAGCGAGCCACAAGGGGAAGAAGGGTTTGACCCCACCCCAACACCGTCGGAGCCACCGACAGCTGAGTTACTGGACGTGGCAGCCAAATTTGCTGCACCAATTACAACTGGACTTCCGCTCCAGCCAAAGCTGGCAGCAACAGTGGACTTTCTCACGAATCATCGGTTGCAGGAGGAAGTACTCTCACAGGCCACTCAGCGCCACAAGGCCCCGTCCAACTGTAATGCCCTCAACGTGCCACTGGTCAATACGCCCATATGGGGCAACATCGGCGTGGCTGTCCGCCATCAGGAGGTTAAACTCCAGCGGATCCTCAAACTCCTCACGGCCGGTATTACCGCCTTTGCGCGGTCGGTCGATGGAACGGACCTGTCATTGGATCAGGAGGATGCGTTAGCACTATTATGTGCCACCCAACATGAAATCAACGATTTCCGGAAGAACAGCATCCGTCCGTCTATCAACCCAAAATTTGCAGGATTGTGTAAGCCACCGCCGCCCCCACCGCCCCGACAACTCTTCGGGGAAGACCTTCCGAAGAGGGGCAAGGAGCTGGATGAGGTAGCCAAAACGATGGGACTTATGCGATCTCAGATCGCCCCCAGACCGATGGTGCCAAAAGCTCCCCCTGCTCGACCGCGAGGTCCGGTCGCATCAGCATCAAGACCATATGCTACTACTCAGCACTACTACCAACAGGGCCAGCAGCAGCGGTCTTTTTTAGGGTCAGGCACACAGCGACCCCAGTGGAAGATGAAGCCATCTTATCGTCAGCCCAACCCAGCACCTCCTCGGCCACCCAAGTATGTCAGGGACCGCCGGTGACCATGGAGGTAAGGCGGTCTGGGTTTCTTTCCCCTGCCCCTTTAATCTCACATGTGGGAGGGCGACTCCGGTTCTTTGCTAAAGCTTGGGTATCAGTTACTTCGGATAAATTTGTTTTACAAAATGTTCGGGGTCATTCTATTGAATTTATTCACGGCAACGTTCCTCCATCCCAGCATATGCCTAAACGGAAGTTTACGCTGTCTGCTGTTGAGCAGGCAGCAGGCACGGCTGAAATTTTTCGTTTGGAAAAAAAAAGGCGTGATAGAGAAAACTATTCACGAGCCCATTGAATTCGTCTCCAATATATTTACTAGACCAAAAAAGGATGGAGGTTGTCGGGTGATTATTGATTTGACCCAGTTGAATACCTTTGTAACGTATACACATTTCAAAATGGACACCTTTGAGACAGCCAAATCACTGATTTCGCATGGTTGCTTTATGGCATGTATTGATTTAAAAGATGCATACTATTCAGTGTCCATCCGGAAACATCACCGGAAATTTTTGAAATTTGTCTGGATGGATCAGCTCTGGCAATATCGAGCCTTACCAAATGGGCTTACTACTGCCCCTAGGCTCTTTACTAAATTACTTAAACCTATTATGGCCAAATTACGCATAGAACATCATATTGTAATGGCTTATTTGGATGATATTCTGATTATTGGCAATACTCTGGAAGCAGCTGAAAGCGCTGTTTTAGCAACTGTTACTATATTTCAGCAACTGGGGTTTATAGTTCATCCAGAAAAATCGAAGTTTCACCCATCCCAGGTTATGGATTATTTGGGTTTCACGGTGGACTCTATTCAAATGAGGGCCACCATTCCATTTCACAAGGTGGAGGATGTCTCCCTTGCATGTCAGGATCTCGCATCCGCCAGTATACCATCTATTCGGCATACAGCTAAGATAATTGGGAAAATCGTAGCTTTATTTCCGGCAGCCCGGTTTGGGCCTTTGCATTATCAAAACCTGCAAAGGGCCAAAATTATTGCGTTAAAAAAGAACGCTGGTCATTTTGACAGACCTATGGAGCTGCCTTCTGATGCTCAGGTTGAGCTCCAATGGTGGGTGTCCAATATTGGCAGGGCATTCAAACCCATTGTTGTGCCCAATCCGGTGGTATATTTGCAAACTGACGCAAGCTCTCTAGGCTGGGGAGCTGCGGACAGCTCTTCTAGTTGTGGAGGCAGGTGGGATCCCCTTGAAGCTAGCATGTTGCTAGTACAAGGGATTAACTATTTGGAGCTGCTTGCAGCATTTCACGGACTGCGGGCATATTGTGCTCATCTTAGTGGCACTCATGTCCGTCTCCAAATAGACAACACCACAGCGGTGGCATATTTAAACCATATGGGCGGTACCAGGTCAGTCTCTTGTGACAAATTGGCTAATACTATTTGGTGCTGGTGTATTGATCGAGATATTTGGCTTTCAGCCACCTATTTGCCAGGTAGGCTTAATACTGTGGCAGACACCAGGTCACGCAAATTCAATGATAGTATTGAGTGGATGCTGCATCCTCAAATATTTGCCCAAATTACAGCCAAATTTGGCCAACCGGATATCGACCTTTTTGCGTCCCGGTTGAACCATCAGGTACCGACATATGTTTCATGGGAACCAGACCCTGGGGCATTAGCGATTGATGCATTCTCGCTAGACTGGGGGAAGTGGTTTTTCTATGCATTCCCCCCGTTTTGCCTCATCAGTCGGGTATTACAAAAAATCAGGATGGATTCTGCCAGAGGCATTCTTGTCATACCCGACTGGCCTACACAGCCTTGGTATCCGGTGGTCTCTGACATGATTAGTCAACCTTGGGTCCCTCTAGAGGGTTGCCCGCATGTGGTTTCTCACCCTGTCTCAGGGGAGTTACACCCCTGCCATGCCTATCTAAAATTACTGGCTTGCAGGTTCTGACCAGGCCATGGATGCAGTATGGCCTTACCACCCGGACCATGAACACCATTGGAGCATCATGTCGAGAGTCAACCAGGCGGAGATATCTCTCCCACATCACCAAGTGGGAAGCCTACTGCAGTCGCTCTCACATCACCTATGACGATGTCTCCATAGCCGACGTCCTGGAATTCCTCGCGGGGTTGCACCATGATGAGCACTTGAGTTATAGTGCCATCAACAGCGCCAGGAGTGCGCTATCATTCTACCTCAACATCGAGGTTGGATCGAACAGGCTAGTGTCCAGGCTTATGCGGGGAATATTCAATCTGAATCCGCCTACACCACGCTACAACATCACCTGGGATGTCAGGGATGTGCTTACCCTGCTCAGGTCGTGGTCACCCATGGAAGGGTTACAGCTGGACCAACTCACTATGAAATTGGTGATGTTACTAGCGCTGACTTCAGCACAGCGGGTTCAGACGCTCCACAAACTACGTATTGACAGGATGACGTCGACCCCTGGAGAAGTAGTCTTTTTCGTCGATGAGCTACTTAAGCAGCATAGACCTGGGTGCACAGGGCTGCAGCTGAAGTTCCCGGCATACCCTGCAGATGCTCGGCTATGTTTAGCCACTCACATTCGTTGCTACATCAAGGTGACGAGGAGCATCAGAGGAATGGAGTTGTACCTGCTTGTCACTCACAAACGACCTCACCATCGAGTGACAGTCCAGACGATCTCCAGGTGGCTCCGGATCGTCCTGGCTAAGGCAGGTATTGACACTAATGTGTTTAAATCCCACTCCACCAGGGCTGCATCTACGTCGGCGGCGAGGGTCATGGAGGTACCCATGGACCATATCCTCGCCACAGCAGGATGGGCGAATGAAGCTGTGTTCCAGCGTTTCTATAATAAGCCTGTTGCTGCTCCCCTTCAGTTTGCAGAGGCCGTGCTGAACGCCGGGTGTGAACGTGGGGATGTCCCTGATTAAAAGGGCGTTATTTGTTGTGTTATTAATAAATCTTCTTTTTGTTTCAGTATAACCTCGTTTCATCAACTTGTTTACTCCAATCCATCCTTGCTAGTGGTGTGTCTGCATGGACGTTGTCCAGGGCGTGTAATCACAGAAGCTTTGAAGACTTCACGAAGTCACTCACGTGACTCCGAAATGAAATAGTAAGATTGAACGAGAACTTACCAAGTTTGAAGGTTGATCTTTATTTCATGAGGAGTTGCGGTGAGGGATTTCGTGCCCTCCGCTCCCAACCCTCGATCATCTTCAGCTGGTAATCAGAGTCTCTTTAAATCTTACTATGCCAAGTCATTTCTGTTGTTGTTTCTGTGATTCCACACCGCTGCTTTGAAGAATGTCGCGCATGCGTGCCGGCGGGCTCTTCACGAAATCCCTCACCGCAACTCCTCATGAAATAAAGATCAACCTTCAAACTTGGTAAGTTCTCGTTCAATCTTACTATTCTTCCATAATATCACTAACTTGTGAGCTCGGAATGAATGAATGACTGCACCAGATAGTTTTAATGTGAATTTGAATTTGCTTCCTGTCTAAGATCAGCTTGGCCAACATTCCCATGAGTCAGAGCTTCCCTAAGTTAGCGTGTTGCTTGGCCATGTTCCTGATACCTATTCCGGATATCACTTTTCTTTCCATGGATTTTTTCTCTTTTCTCTTCTCATTCTCATTTTCTCTTTTTTCATTCCTCTTCTAACTCACGTTTTCCCACAGTTCCTCCCCCTTCAAAACCATTTTTACCTCTCGGGTGCATTGATCATGAAGTGCCACCCTACCAAAATCCCTACCCCTTTACCTCTGCAACCTGTCACCTCTTCCCGCCAATTAGATTGGTATTGCACATCCATCCCTACCAAATCTCTCAAAAGTATCCGACGTGCTTCACATGCAGAATAGGTTGAAATGGATATACGGCCTCATAGGGGACAGTGGCTGCCATGTTTCAAAGCTGATTATAACTGAGCATAAGATGGCTCCTGTGAAAGTGTCACTCTGTTCTGAAACCGCAAAGTGCTGGAGGAACCAGGCTGGTCAGGCAGCATCTGTGGAGGGAAAGGGCAGGTGAAGGTTTGGGTCGGAACCCTTCAGACTGGATGGAGTTGGGGAAGGTTTATGGTTTGTTCTTGATGCTGAGTTAAAGAGGGTTACTCTGCATTGAAGCTGTGATACATATGTGTCCTTGTATTGCCTGATTCTGACAATGACCACAAAATAGGATGTGATCATCTGTTCCTGTAACAAACTGTTTGTTATGATCGGTAACAAAAATTCCCTTGTACTGACTTATTTTTCAAGCAGCCACTTGCTTCCGTGCGAATCTACGTTTAACTCAAGTCAAGTTGAGTGTATTGTCATATGTGCAAATATAGTGAGATACAGGTACAATACAAATCTTGCTTGCAGCTGCATCACCATGACAGCGATTAAAATGCCACGCAAAAACATAAATTATTCATAAGATCATAAGATCATCAAGATTCAATCATGGCTGATCTATCTCTCCCTCCTCATCTCATAACCTATGACACCTGTACTAATCAAGAATCTATCAACCTCTGCCTTGAATATGTCCACTGACTTTGCCTCCACAGCCTTCTGTGGCAAAGAATTCCACAGATTCACCACCCTCTGAAATTCACCACCCTCTGTAATTCATAAATTACATATAAATTCTACAAGACAGTCAAAATTAAAGACTGCAAGAAAAACAAGGCATTAGTGCAAAAATACATGATTAGAAAATAAGGGCAGCACAGTGGCGCATCAGTAGAGTTGCTGCCTTACAGCACAAGTCATCCGGGTTCAATCCTGACCATGGGTGCTGTTTGTAAGGAGCTTGTATGTTCACCCTGTGACCTCGTGGATTTTTACCGGATGCTCAAGTTTCCTTCCACACTCCAAAGATGTACAGGTTTGTAGGTTAATTGACCTGCAAAATCTTTAATTGTCCCTAATGTGTAGGATAGAACTCGTGTATGGGCTAATTGCTGGTTGGTGCGGACTCGGTGGGTTGAAGGGCCTGTTTCTGCGCTGTATCTCTAAAGACTAATGTCTAAACATGTCATTGGTAGTGCACGAGTCTGGTATCCCATTGCCAAGCTAAGATTAAGGTTGCAGAGGTAAGTTCAAGAAACTGGTAGTTTCAGGAAGAAGGATCTGTATATTTCTGATCCTGGTTGTGAGGGATTTAAGACGTCTGTACCTCCTGTCTGGCGGTAGCAGTGAGAAGAGAGACTTAACAAAAAATGGCAGATGTGCAGGAGTGAGGCACCAGGAGTTTGGCTGCCTGCCTGCGGTCTGCCTTTTTCACCCTTTTTAGTGTCTCAAACTTTTATTTGGGAGGTCTAATCTTTTTATATGGGATGTGGGGGGGGGGGTGGGAGGGGGGGAGAATGGGGAAATTGTATTAATCCCAGTCGGAGATGTCGATCCTCCGTATCGCATCTTCGTCCTCTCCGTGCAGCCTACCATTGAACTGGAGCGGCGTTTCCTGCCGGGACTACCGCTTCGGCGGCGGCACAGCGCTGGGACACCAACACGGAGTGGGCGATGCCTTCCCGGGTCACTGTGCGGTAAGCTCCGGAGTGCGGTGACCGGCGACTCCCAATATCGCAGAGCTGTGGCTGTGGGCGAGTGACGCTGGATTTAAAACACCGCGGAGCCTGGGATCCGAGATCGCCAGAGTCGGAGCTCTAACCAGCGCGGCCTGAGGACTTCAGGTGCTGCGGTCTCGGGGAAGGAAGCGGCCACTCCAGACATTTTCAAGCCGCAGAGGAGTGTTCACCCGACGCTGGAGTTCCAGCTTCCCGGCAAAGAGGGCCTGAAAACATCGGACTGGCTGAGGAGGCCACAAATAGGCCCCAACCTCGGGTGGACTATGAAAAGGAGGAGGAGGACTGGACTTTTTGGTGCCTTCCCTCACAGTGGATTCTGCTGTGGGGGGGGCGTTTCATGTTGAACCCTATAGTGTATTGTGTCTTTTTTACTTTTTCCTTTTATATGGATGCATGGAAATCTGTTTTTTCTCTGTAAAGCACTTTGGCTTCAGCGTGATTTGATTTAAAAAGTGCTATACAAATAAAAATTACTTACTTACTACTTACTTAACTTTTTGGTGGGGATCCTTGATGATAGATGCCGCTTTCTTGAGGCCTCACCTCATGTAGATGCTCTCCATGTCAGGGAGAGCTGTGCCCGTAATGGACTGTGTTGTGGACATCACTTTATGCAGCCACTTGCATTTCTTTGCATTGGAATTGCCACACCAGTCCATGATGCAGCCAGTCAGAATACTTTCTACAGTATGTCTGTCAATGTTTGCTGGATTATTCAGTGAAATACTGAATCTTTTTAAACTTCTAAGAAAGTAGAGACGCTGGCACCTTCTTCATGATCACATCTATGTTCTGGGCCCAGGAAAGGTCATTCGAGATGTCAGCAGGTGTCATTCAGTAAGAATGTGTATGGTATGATTGCCTTCATCCATCAGGGCATTGATTAGAAGAGTCAGGAAGTCATGCTGCTAAAACTGAACTGCTGACAAAATGCCAACCTTTTTTTTGGTGGTATTGAACCTGTTTCAGAACTCTTATCTACCAGATGGGAGCAGCTACCCAGGAATAAGCGGCAATCGAGAGCAGAACATGTACGTCGGTGGTGTTTGGCCACAAAGCTTTCTAAAACTTGGTTAGGCCGCATTTGGAGTATAGCGTATCGTTCTGATGGTTGTATTACAGAAAGGATGTGGAGGATTTGGAGAGGATGAAATAGAGATTTAGCAGAATATTACCTGGATTAGACGGTATTACCTATAGGGAAAGGTGGATACATTTTGATTATTTTCTCTGCAGCGTCAGAGGTTGAGGAGAGACTTGATAAAAGTATATAAAATCTAAGAGGCGTACACAAGAGAGGGTGGACAAATGCGAGAGGGTTGACATGTCAGCGGGTGAAAATGTCAAAGACTGGAACGCACAGCTTTAAAGTGAAAGCGACATTTTTTATTGGAGATGGGCAAGGCAATTTTTGTACACCTGGAATCCGCTGCCAGGTGTGGTGGTGGAAGCAGACACGATTGTGGTGTTTAAGAGACTTTCAGATAGGCAGATGGACACGCAGGGAATTGTTGAATATGGATCACATGCAAGCAGGGAGATTAGTTGATCTTGACATCATGTTTGACACAGACTTTGTGGGCCTAAGAGCATCTTATAAGTTCAATGTTCCTGCACCCCCTCTTCACAGTGCCATCTTAATATTTATTTACATCCCAATGAATAGACAATGATGGAAAAACAATCAACGCTATGGTGTTAATGGCATTGGTCCTGCTTTTAATCCATTTGGGGTGCAGTGCAACGGGAACCTCGGTCCGCTATGACCAGTTATATATAGTTATATATATACATAGAGGTCTGTTATTGTGAGGGTTTGCTGTATAGGAGAGGAAGGGAAATTGCTACAAAGCTGGCTATTTATTTTTGCAAAAGCCCTGCATGTGAAGAATTGATCTGACAGCTTTTCCATTAGTGGACGAGGAACTGAGTCTTTTGGACCAAGAAGACTGCCACTTATTCTTGGGTAGCTGTTCCCATCTGGTAGATAAGAGCTCTGAAACAGGACTCAATACCATCAAACAAAAGGTTGGCGTATTGGTAGCAGTTCAGTTTGTCAGACTCTCCGTCGAGAACAGAACATGTACATCGGTTGTAATTGGCCATAAAGCAGCAGTCGCCTGCTTGCGCTCATCGTTTGAGCTCATACATAAGGTGCTAGTTGGCAAACTTTGCCTCTCAGTGCAGGCCCGCGTGACTCATTGTCTTTTGCCGCGATTGAGCGCAAAGATCAGTACTTCAGTATCTCCATTTAGGTTTCTGACTTGAGTGCTCCAATAATAACTTACTGTAATCTAGCAACTTCCTTACAGACACATGGCTAACACTCTCTCCCCAAATGAGTACCATGAAGCAACTGACTTAATTGAGCTTTTACTCCACAGTGGGCCATTGTGAAATTGGAATATATCTTAGGCTGCGAGGTTATGTTTATGCTTAGTTCCTTCCCTCACAATCAATTTATTTATATTTTAAACCATCATTTAGCAGAACAAAGTATTCTGTGTAATGTGACTGATTTGCAAGTTGTAAATTGTGACAGGAACTCATCCCTTGTCATGTGATTATCATTTCACATAACAGAGGCATGATGGACTTGATCATTTCAATTAAAATATTTGGTTTGCATTCGCTTTAATGAACATTGAGGATATTGCCAGATCTAACATCCTTGTGTAGTACATTGCGATAGATAACTGGCTGGCCGGAGATTGTAACGTGCGGACAGACATTAATTGACATTCATCTCGATGCTTGCTCTACCCAGGAAAGCATGTCTAAACCTTGCTGCCTGAATGTATATGCAAGACGGATATTAAAATTGTTTTCTGGGCTGTTCTAATAGAAGTATGTCTTTCACAAGCCCATATACTTCTGTTCAAATAATGGAAAAGTTAATAATCATACTATGAACAAGAGGTGCAGTGGAGAAAGGCAACGTATAGAACATAGAACAGTACAGCATAGGAACAGACCCTTCAGCCCCCAATGTCTGTGCCGAACATGATGCCAAGTTAAACTAATCTCCTCTACCTGCACATGATCCATATTCCTCCATATCGATGAGCCTATCTAAAAGCCACTTAAATGCCACTATCATATCTCCTCCATCACCATCCCTAGCAGTACGTTACAGGCCCACACCACACTCTAGCAATGTTACAAAATTTTGAGATTTAAAAAATCAAGTCTGCAATTTATCCCATCAGATAAAGCATAAAAAGAAGTTTAATTTGACACCTAATTTACTTTCATATCTTCAGTATTAAGAAAGTTATGGCCATTTTCATACTCGGGAATTAGCATCTTGCTCCCCAGTGCCTTTCAATTGACTTAACTCAAAAGCTGTGATCTGGAAAAGTTAAAAGCCCATAACTTTCTTAAAAATTAAGAGAACTCAATGAAATGTTCAGTTATTATAGATTGAAGCATTCTGAAACAAATATTAAACCATCTTACTTGGATTACCTGAAATTAAAGCATATAATTAGCTATCTAATTGTAGCTAATTACAAAATTCAATGAGTAGATCTAAACATCTATCCATTTCTTAAAAAAAGATAAACTTTTTTTAAATTGCCTAAGTGTCCAAATAACATTCACACAATAATCCACAATATAACATAATTTTTAAATCTCATTTTCATGAATTTCTGGGCCAAATGGAAGGAATTTAGTGTTTGATTCCTGTAAATTAATGGTCATTTAAATCAACTAGCGAGTGGGTTTTAGTGGAATGCGGTGGATTGGAACGTTGCGGTTAGCGGTGAAGTCGGGAGGAAAAATACTGTTTGTTCATACATTTTTTGGGACCCCATTTCGCAACATAAAAATATTATTAAAGCCTCCCGAAAAACCAACTTTTAATATAAAAATAAACTATTTACCTTTTTTTCTCCCCTACGGAAACTCCTTCCGGTTGTCGGCGCTCACGGCTTTTGAAGGTGATTTTTAAATTACTCTAGTTAATAAATAATCTAGAGTAATTTAAAAATACCTTCATTGATGAAATGTCGGAGCGATTTTTCTTCCGCAACGAAATCGCCCGACATTCATCAATTATCTCAGTCTGTCGAAAAACGGCACTTTAAGCCCGCCCCCCTCTGAAAGGCGCCAAAGTCGCGCACACGGGGAGCGGCAGAACTGCAGCGCCGCTAAAGGTAAGTTTTGCAACATACCTACACACTCTGCGTAAAGAAAAAGCTTTCCCCTCTCACCTTAAAGTTATGCCCTTCAGTCGTTGACCTTTCCACTCTGGAATAAGTTTCTGACTGTCTACCTTATCTATGCCTCTAATAATTTTATATACTTCTATCAGGTCTCACCTGATGTTCTTGAGAACCAGAAGGTAGGTGCCACAGAAGGTAGTTGAGGCCAGTTCATTGGCTATATTTAAGAGGGCGTTAGATGTGGCACTTGTGGCTAAAGGGATCGGGGGTATGGAGAGAAGGCAGGTACGGGATACTGAGTTGGATGATCAGCCATGATCACATTGAATGGCGGTGCAGGCTCGAAGGGCCGAATGGCCTACGCCTGCACCTATTTTCTATGTTTCTATGTTTCTACCCTTAGAGTTAATATCTTCTAATCCAGGCAGCATTCCAATGAACTTCTTCTGCTCCCTTTCCAAACCCCCCCCCCCCGTACTTACAGCCAGAATAAATGAAAGATTCAGGTTCTTTCTTTGGGAGTAAGAAAGTCAGATGTGTAAGGCATCAGTGGGTAAATGGAGGAAAATGAGATTCTGAATTTTATGATGATAGATTATGAATGTCAGAATAAGTGACACATCTGTATAAAATGTTAACAATACAAATAAGACATGGCTGTATGTTCAGAGGAGGGAGATTTAGAGGAGTTCTGAGAGTGGCTGGAATATGCTGTTGGAGTTGATAGTGGATTCAAATGTTCCCATAACATTTTAGAAGCATCTAGGAAGCATCTAAACACTTATATTGCCAATGGCAACTACAGTCCCTCCATAATGTTTGGCACAAAAACCCATCATTTATTTATTTGCCTCTGTACTCCACAATTTGAGATTTGTAATAGTAAAAAAATCACATGTGGTTAAAGTGAAGTCAGAATTTATTAAAGGGTATTTTTATACATTTTGGTTTCACCATGTAGAAATTACAGCTGTGTTTATACATAGTCCCCCCCCCCCCCCATTTTGTGGCACCATAATGTTTGGGACACAGCAATGTCATGTAAATGAAAGTAGTCATGTTTAGTATTTTGTTGCATATACTTTGCATGCAATGACTGCTTGAAGTCTGCGATTCATGGACATCACCAGTTGCTGGGTTTCTTCTCAGGTGATGCTCTGCCAGGCCTGTATTGCAGCCATCTTTAGCTAAAGCTGGTTTTGGGGGCTAGTCCCCTTCAGTTTTCTCTTCAGCATATAAAAGGCATGCTCAATTGGGTTCAGATCAGGTGATTGACTTTGCCACTCAAGAATTGACATTTTTTTAGCTTTGAAAAACTACTTTGTTGCTTTAGCAGTAGGTTTGGGATCATTGTCTTGCTGTAGAATGAACCACTGGCCAATGAGTTTTGAGGCATTTGTTTGAACGAGCAGATGGGATGTGTCTATACACTTCAGAATTCATTAATCTACTATCATCAGCAATTGTATCATCAATGAAGCTAAGTGAGCCAGTACCTTCAACAGCCATACATGCCCAGGCCATAACACCCCCACCACCGTGTTTCACAGATGTGGTGGTATGCTTTGGATCTTGGGCAGTTCCTTCTCTCCTCCATATTTTGCTCTAGCCATGACTCTGATATAAGTTAATTTTTGTCTCATCTGTCCACAAGACCTTTTTTCCAGAACTGTGGTTGCACTTTTAAGTACTTCTTGACAAACTGTAACCAGGCCATCCTATTTTTACAGCTAACAAGTGGTTTGCATCTTGCAGTGTAGCCTCTGTATTTCTATTCATGAAGTTTTCTGCGGACAGTGGTCATTGACAAATCCACACCTGAAGAGTGCTTCTGATCTGTCGGACATGTGTCTGGATATTTCCTTATTATAGAGAGATTTCTTCTGCTGTCAGCTGTGGAGGTCTTCCTTGGCCTGTCAGTCCCTTTGCGATTAGTAAGCTCACCAGTGCTCTCTTTCTTCTTAATGATGTTCCAAACAGTTGATTTTGGTAAGCCTAAGGTTTGGCTGATGTCTCCAACAGTTTTATTCTTGTTTCTCAGTCTTATAATGGCTTTTTTGACTTTAATTGGCACAACTTTGGTCCTCATGTTGATAAACAGCAATAAAAGTTTACAAAGGTGATGGAAAGACTGGAGGAAAGACTAGGTGCTGACAGCTCTCTTATACCTGCATTAAGGAGGCAATTAAACACACCTGAGCAATTACAACACCTGTGAAGCCATGTGTCCCAAACATTATGGTGCCCTGAAATGGGGGGACTATGTATAAACATAGCTGTAATTTCTACATGGTGAAACCAAAATGTATAAAAATACCGTTTAATAAAATAGTAAGATTAACTGAGAACTTACCAGTTTGAAGTTTGATCTTTATTTTATGAGGAGTTACGTTGGCGATTACATGAAGAAGCCCCGCCAGTCTGCATGCGCGTCAATCTTCAAAGCAGCGGTATGAAATCACAGGTAACAGTAATTGAAGTAACATAGTAAGATCAGCAACTTGAGAACTACCAGATGACCTTTGTGAGAGAGGGTTGGGAGTGGAGGGCACGTAATCACCAACGTAACTCCTCATAAAATAAAGATCAAACTTCAAACTGGTAAGTTCTCGTTTAATCGTACTGTTTTACTTCGGATTCCGTGAAGAGTTCAAAGCTCTGTGATTTCATGCCGCAGATTCAAATCCCGGCGTCTCACTGCATCGATTGACTCGGGATGAGTGAATAATCAACAATGCATTAACCATGACATTGATTTAAATGTATTAATGGTTTATGTTAATAAAGAAAATCAATAGCAACCCCTCTATCTCAGGGGAGGCTAAAGTGGACGAAAACACAGAATGGGCAAATAGCCCGGGTCAGCAATCGGCCTATGGTTAAAAAAATTGAAAATCAATTCAGTTGACCATCCTGCGGTCGCCAGGATATGGTCGATGGGAATGTCCATTGCCCTGGCCGCTGACGTTGATGCCGCCCTGGTTGAATGAGATGTAAAATTGTCAGTGTTAATACCTGCATAAACCAGAACCTGCTTCAGCCACCTTGAAATAGTCTGAACCGACCGTTTCTTGTGTGGTTATTTGTCGCTAATAAACAATGCTGATTCCACACCTCTTAGGGTTCTGGTTGCCTTGATATAATATAGCAAGCCTGCCCTCACACATAGACGTGAGTCCGTGGGGTATGCCGAAATACGATCTTAAATCCTGCCACCCCTGGTCTGCTCTGCCTGTGTAGATCAAAAATGTAAAACGTAATGGCATCTGTAGCCATTTCCATCCTATCTAGCCGCAGCTTTTGCAATGTCTGCTGATACTAGTGTCATGACTAAGGATGTAGCTGGAGCCCCCTGGTGAAGTATTGTTAACACACTGTCAATATCCAATACTGCATATACTTGTAGTGGGAGAACTTGTGTTAAAGATATCTTTTACAAACTCGATATCCGGGGTTGAAACCCGACAGAGTGTGTCCCGTTTGCTGCAGTTAATATGATGGGAAGGCACGTTGGGCACAGTTAGTGGCCCTATAACTGAATTATTTTCAAAGACCATTTAAGAATGAACTGGAAGATGTCAGTAATCTGTACCATATTAAATGTAACATTAACATTAAACAAACCGCTTCCGATCTCCTCAATAGGAAATGTACTGCTTTTTTTGGTGCTATCCCTGCATTCTGCAGTGAGCACATCCATGGATTGATGTGACAACCTGAGCCGTAAGGCAGTCCATTCAGAGTGTGTAAGTCAATAATTGTTTGAACCAGCAAAGTTTTCGTTTTTTAGAATAACCGTATACGGTTGTATTATTATGCCTGACGGAAGCAGGAAGCATGGTTGCATAGCCATTCAGACTGTACGAAAACTAAAGCGAGATCTTGCTGACTTTATTTCAAGACCCGACTGATGAGGCAAAATGGAGGAAGACATAAAAGCACATTCCTCCTTCTTGTAGCGAGAATGTATCTCTCCCCACTGTTATGCCACATATTTTTGCAATCAGTGAATAAGCATGAAACCAACATGTCGATATTTGGTGTTTCATTGAACCATACTTTCATAATACTTTGTGATCCAATACCTATTCTGTTGTCATCGATCTGAACTTGATGATACACCAGTGGCAAAGGAGATTAGGTAAATTATTACAGGATACTTTTACTTGATTGCCATGTGACTAACATATGCCAGCACCGTAGTGTATCAACTTGAAGTTGACCATGTAGATTATGTATATTCGCTCAATAGCCCTTTACCCATGGGGTGCATCTAGTGTATATAGTTTTAAAGAAGGAACTGCAGATGCTGGAGAATCGAGGGTTACACAAAAAGCTGGAGAAACTCAGCGGGTGCAGCAGCATCTAAGGAGCGAAGGAGATAGGCGACGTTTCGGGTCGAGACCCTTCTTCAGTGTATATAGTTAGTTGATACCAACAACTGAAGAATTGGCAACTCATGCAAATCTCCTCCATCTCCAAACTAGAGATGATATTCGCAATTTCCCACCTTTGAGCACTTAGCATCAGTTTGTAAAGAACTTAAATTTGACTGACCAAACTATTGGAGCAATGCTGAATACTGTTTGTTCATCATTGTGACTTAGGTAGCTTCAGCTGGTAATAACATAAGCTTGTTAACAACGGTCTACATGTCATTTGAAAGGTTGCTACTTTGCACAATGTCAGTTCCCCGACTTGCACAGCTGAAACACAGCTACTATATTGCCAATTACTCTTGATGAATAGAAGTCAGCTTTATAACAGGTTTCTATTAACTCCAATCTCTTGCCACAGGGCGGAGTCATAGGCTAATTCATAGTTAAAGGTAAATCCCAATGACCAACAAGTCTATTTGGTATTAAAGAAGGAACTGCAGATGCTGGAGAATCGAGGGTTACACAAAAAGCTGGAGAAACTCAGCGGGTGCAGCAGCATCTAAGGAGCGAAGGAGATAGGCGACGTTTCGGGTCGAGACCCTTCTTCAGACTGGTCAGGGATCAGGGAAACGAGAGATATAGACAGTGATGTGGAGAGATAAAGAACAATGAATTGGTACCAACTTAAAGTTAACTGGATGGATGAGCCCAATTTCTCAAATATAGTTTGAGGCTGAAACAGATGATTTTAACAAAGTACAGCGTTAGAATATCATCCAGTCAAGGCATAACAAGTGTTTTTAAATTCTGAGTCCAAACACCAATTTTATTAATTAGTTAAATAACCTGGGTAAATAGTTGATCCCATTTTGCAATGTTTTACTGTTATTAGTACAGTTATCATTGCCTTTTGATAATTTCCAATGTCTCCGATGATCTCTCTAATGGGAACTGCATAGAATGGATCTTTGAGACCCTTATGAATCTGTTGTTAGTCAGTAAAGAAGTTTCCTATTCGGAAAGTTCATATGCAAGTTAACCGACATTCTCCATTTTTCATAATGAACAGGCCACTCCTGCTATCATTCCATGGGTGCTTCGCACGATAACTCTGGCCCGATTTCCGAGCCTGCCTTAAAAGACAATCCTGGCCGTAATACTGAGCCTCCCTCATAAATTTTGTCCAAAGGCAACTCTGGCCATTATACTGAGCCTGCCTAAATGCCAATTCTGGCCCTAATTACAACCTTGCTTGGAATGCTAGTATTGTGCAGTTTTACATGGTTAAATGCCTCTAAGCAGATGCTTTTATCATTTGTGTGTTGTAAAAACAAGTGTAAATATTACCAACTTTTGAGTGGTCCACTTACCCATGTTTCGGAAGTGCCAGACCCGCCTTGTTGAGTAGGACTGGTAGGGTGCGTGGAACATCTGCCCAGCTGTCATGCTGCCACCAGCTTCAGTGAATCGCTTACTGCTGATGAACGCCTGGGGTGCGTTCTGAAACGATGAATCTTTGCCCGCCGTTGGCCTTGATTGATCCGACAGCTTTTGCTTCGTCCGCCAGATTTTTCCTGGTGAATAGGCCTTACCTAAATAGAAGATTCGGCAGCTGGCTCTCATATCCCCCTGTTAGCGCTGTTCACTGCCAGCACGCATGTGCTCCAGTATGTTCCACCGACATCTTTAGAATCTGGAGTCAGTTACATCTGACCTTTCGCACTCCCCTCCTCAGAGAGGGCGATTTGTAGGCAGCCCTAAACAGGTGCTGCCGCAGGCCCCTGAGGATACCGGCGCTGATACGGCCCCCAATGGACCTGTACCAGGATGGAACATTCTGTTGGGATGGCAAACGTTGTTGTCAGGAATGGTACCTCTGACACGTGCCCTTCTTCCCATGGGGTATGCTCCACAGCTATACCCTCAGACTCAGCGTCAGAATTACACTGACCCGGCATGCTCTCCTCCTCCAAGAGGGAGACATGATGCAGCCCTGCCCCAGGCGCTGCTGGCACGGGCTCTCCTACAGGCCGGCGCTGTCACACATTAAGCAGCCATATCAACAGGTGCTGCTGGTGCGGGCTCTCCCATAGGCCGGCGCTGTGACAGATTCGGTGTCTGAGGTGTACTGACCAGGCATGGTGTCCTTCTCCAAGCGTGGACATTAATTTTGGAGTGTGGAGCTTCACCTGTGAAGGGTTAAAATAATAACAGCATCCATCCAAATACACACTTATTACCAGAGGGGAACCCTTGCAGCCCTAGTCCAATAAGGCGGATCGATTTATCGGTGATTTCACCCCATGCCTGGGGACCACCGTGTCTGTGAGCTGCTGACTGCACTGCAAACGACTCTGGCGGTGATACCGCGTTCTTGCTTGATTTGCCCCTCCACGGGCATCACAGCAGGCTGGAAGCCACTGACCGCCTTGTCAGAGGCTGGAATCACGAACCTGACATCTACCGACTGTCCGATTCCGCGGTCGGAACCGGGGTCCCCCCACAGCCCATAGCCAGTTCACTCGCCGGCCTTCGCCATAAATCTAGCAGGAAACCTCTGTGGAGAGACGTTCCTGCTCGAACAGCAAACCCTGGTAAGTGATACAAAACTTACCTCTAGGTTTAAACTTACCGCCTGCAGGAGCGATGCCCTGCCAGTCCGGTGCTTCGCCATGCGAACGAGAATATGACGCACATGCGGACTGGTGGGGCTTCTTCACGGAATCAATCACGTGACTCCAAAGTAAAATCAGACACTGTGCACTTTAACCACATGTGATTTTTTTCTATTACAAATCTCAAATTGTGGAGTACAAAGGCAAATAAATAAATGATAGGTATTTGTCCCAAACATTATGGAGGGCACTGTGTCCAATAGGTTCGCATGGACATGGGTTCCAAAAGGCCTATTTCTGACACTGTGACTCTGTGACCATAATGGTCAAGGATCCTGACTTGAAACATTGTCAGTCCATTTCCCTCCACAGATGCTGCCTGACCCATTGAGTTCCTCCAGCAGTTTGTTTGTTTTTTCCTCAAGATTCCAGCATTTGCAGTCTCATGTGCCTCTTGTTCTTCCACATGCTGGGAAAGATGTTAAGGCACTCCTGCTCCCTGGTGTGTGGAATTACAAATATGAAGAAAGATTTAAGACCATCTGCACAGGAGATTAAGGAATAATTTTGATTAAACTTCAGAAGGGGATTGGGTAGTGTTGACAGGAATATTTTTCTTCCAGTGGATCAAGGGGATTAAGATAAAAGATTAAATAGAAGACATTTAGGACAGCACCATGTACTGTGCACAGATGTTTATGAGGAGCTGGAATACAGAGTTAGAGAATTAAGCTATTTTGGTATTGAACTGTTATTTCAGTAAGAGCAGATATACGTAAGTTTAAAAGGAGTTTGGGGATAAATGAGACCTCAGATATGGAATGGTAGAAGAAAAACATGGATTTCTTGAATCAAACAACTTGTTCCCCTGTTACCAGTTTGATATGATTCAATGTTGATAGTTATGAGACATGTAAAATATAATGATAGCAGCTCCTCTGTACAGGTATCCCCCCGGGATAAATAAAGTTCTATCGTATCATAAGACCTAAATGTTGAAATAGTTTGGGGCTGAAGACATATTTATGCATATATTGTGTTTACAGGCCTGCTGCAAGTACGACTGTCATTGTTTCATTATCATTGCAAATGACATGTAAATATTGTTAATTCTTGACACTTCGCTCTTGGAGCATCTCATTTGACATAATGAATTGAAGCAACATTCAGCCCTCTAATTTCATGTGGTTTTGCAGTATAGTTGGTAAATGCACCATTTCTGTGCAATGCTTTGCTCAAAGCTGAAGTACAGGAAATGGAGGAGCCCCAGATAGACACAAAAAGCTGGAGTAACTCAGCGGGGCAGGCAGCATCTCTGGAGAGAAGGAATGGGTGACGTTTCGGGCCTAAACCCTTCTTCAGACTCTTCTCGACCCGAAACGTCACACATTCCTTCTCTCTAGAGATGCTGCCTGTCCTGCTGAATTACTCCAGTATTTTATGTCTATCTTCGGTTTAAACCAGCATCTGCAGTTCCATCCTGCCCAATAGAGAAGCCCAGTTGAGGTATCAGCAATTGTGAAGATCTGGGAAGGTCTGTTTACCAAAATATGTCAAGGAGCTTCACGCCGTTGCTGCTGAAATGCTGTGATTTATAATGTGGACAGGAAAGAGCTTCCTTTTCCGAGAGTGTTAATTTATGCTGGCATATGGTTCCTTGGGCGCCAACAACACTTTGCCCACGTTCCCCCCTCTTCGTGTGAACCCAGGCAGTAGGCGTTATCAGAGTTTCTAACCATGACACATCATAACTCATCCCACCTGAGTACACAGTGCATTCTTAAAGAAGAGCACTCAGAAACAGGGACTTGAATTCTGACACCCCAATGAAGGAATCAGAAGGGGAAATCACTGTTCTCCTTTTCCATAATAATGCTGTGTAGCCTTATCAGCACTTACAGTGTTTGTCCTGCCTGAATTTCACCAACATGCTTTACTATTGTCTCTTGAATTTAGGATTCAGCGTAGCACTTGGGAAAGATGGTCACCTTTACATGTTTGACTGGACTGCTAATACTGGACTGGTGATAGTCTCTGTAACAGTGGCAAAAAGTATATTTGGTTTATATATTTCTACATCTTCATTAAAGGGCTTCTAAATGTACTTAATTTACAAAATCAGTTTCCTGATTAAATCAGGCCCCACTGAGGAGGCTGCTGCAAAGTAGTTACGCTCCAGCTTGAATGGTATGTTTCTAGTGATGGCACTTTCAAGAGAATGATGGAGAAGAGCGAATTCCCAAATATACCACCTCAAACAGTTACTCACCTACTTCTGAACAAATTATTTCCATCAAGTAATACATGAGTTTGTGTCCACAGCCATGAAATAAGAATTACCATCCTTCAAACAGGTTTTTAACTACAAAAGGGGGAAAATAATTTTAAATTAATGCAGTCAACGAGAGAGTAAAGAATTGTTTGGTGCATGTACATTTTAGTTATCAACCTGTAACTCATAAGATATATTGAATCTGCAGACAACATAAGACAACATAAGATGGCGACAGGGAATTTGGCCCCTCAAACCTGTTTTGACTTTCAATATAATCTAGAATTGGGCTCATTTTCCTGTCTGATTCCCCAACACATGATTCCCCTGGAGTCAAAAGTTCCATTTACCCCAGCATCTATAGGGATAGTTAATAAAGATTCACATTCCTCTGTAAGAAGGAATTATTTCCTTATCACAGTCTTCAGCGGCTGACCCTGTAATCCTGAAACAATGCTGCAAGAAGAAACATAGCACCTATCCTATCAAGCCACTTTGACATCTGATATTGCACTCTCCAGAGAATCCTTTTTCTAAGGCAGATGTGGGCAGTGCAGTTAATGTAGTTGGCATGAACTTCAGTAAAACCTTTGACCAGATCCCATAAGGGAGGTTGTGGTACAATTTAAAAACAAAATGTAGGTTGCAGCCTGAGTACAGTATGCAATTCTGGTTACCACATAGTTGGAAGAACATGATTGCATTGGAGAGTCTGCAGAGAAATTCACCAGGATGTTCCCATAACATTTAACAAGTATGTAAACGGGCACTTGAATAGCCAAGACGTGAAGACTACAAACTAATACTGGGAAATGGGATTAGTCTCGATGCATACTTGAACAATGGCTTGTTTCAGTGCTGCTCGATTCTATGATTCTATCATATATTCTTCATAAAATAATCAGACAAAAACATTGATTATCACATGGTCTCACCAAAGTCCCGTAAGTGTATTGATGTGCTGTTCTCCCGGAAAAATTGCACTTCTGTGGTCAGTCTTAATTATTGCAACTTGTAATGATCTCTCTCTCTCTCTCTCTCCCCCTTGTTTTTCCTACTCTGTTTCACTCTCATCCTTTCTTCCCCCTCTCCACTCTTGTCTCTTTCTCCAACTCCCAAATGTATTGAAACAATTCCATGTTAACCTAGCTTGCTCCTTCCAGCAAAGTGTAAAGAAGCGTAGAGGCCACACACCTCCTCATAACACCTGTGAAGCATATTTATCCAACAGTCTGTATGATTCTAGCAACCTGCATTAATTTAAAAAAATAATACCCCAGTGTGCTTTATTGCATATTTTCTGTCATTTACCTTTCCTTCATGAAGCCACGACCAATGATATCACATGCACTTATCCCACCCTGAATAAGATTAATTCTGGTCAGCAAGACTTTTTTTCACCTTCCATCACAGTGATGAACGTGGATGTTCATGTTAAAATGTGTTTTGTGTGATTTGTTGCTTTTTATTGGTATGACTGTATGGCAAATCAAATTTCTCGTATATTGCAAAAAATACTTGGCTAATAAAGTATGATGATGATTTAAGACTGTGAGCGACAAAGTCCAATGTTCCATGTGGCAGCTGAACACCAAGCCACCTGGCTGACTGCGTCCATTTCAATTTCAATGTCAGAGCTTGTCATCTGTTTTCCTCGAAGCAACTTCAAGCATCCGAGTTAAACAATCACAGGACTTGCCAAGAGTGTTAAATTTTCATAGCTCA
Source organism: Raja brachyura (assembly GCA_963514005.1). Next base: position 69,315,396 of record OY740783.1, on the reverse strand, counting down.
CCGTTACGACATTTTTGAGGCTCACTTGCTCAAATAACAAACAAAATTAAAAAATCCATGTTGAAAGAAACAGTGGGTTCTGTGTGGATTTGAGTGATGCCATTCTCTGTTAATTATAGTTTTTGCCTTTGCCCGAGGTGACTGAAAAAGCCATTTGTGCAGGTGTTAACCCTCGTCTAGACTCAGTTCATCACACTGTGCATTAATTTATTTTATATATTTTTAAATCCACAGAGGTTCCATGACCGTGAAAAGCAGCAATAACTGAAATTAAGCAGACAGTTGTAATGTTTGCATTCCATTGCCACCTTACCTTGAGCAGACCAATATGCCTTGCTTCTCATTCAGACTAGATAGAGGAAGCACAGTGACTGAGTGGGCTGAATCGAAAACTACCCAGCAACACTGGACCTCTGTAACTTGTGTGGCCCGCCGTTGTGAAATAGAAGGCTTAGACAATTTTAAGAGCTTTGAATTATTTGTGTATGAAGCTATCTCCAAGAAAAAGGGTTTGGTTGCTTGTATTAAAAAAAACATTAAAAAGACAGTGCAGGAATGAGCCCTTCAGCCCACAATGTCTGTGCCGAACATAATGCCAAGATAAATTAATCTTCTCCAATAAAATAGTTTTCTAAGCTGTTCTAATAGAAGGATAATTGCTTCATCAGCTCATACATTTCTATTCAAACAATGGAAAAGGTAATAACTCTACTGTGAAAGGGAGTTGCAGAAAGAAATGGGACCTAGTATATAGAACAGTACAGCACAGGAACAGGCCCTTCGGCCCACAATGCACGTGCTGAACATAATGCCAAATATACCAAAGATCAACATAAAATGCTGGAGTAACTCAGCGTTTCGAGCTGGGACCACGTCTTCAGTCTGAAGAAACGAAACGTCACCCATCCTTTTTCTCCAGAGATACTGCCTGACCCGCTGAGTTACTCAAGCACTTTGTGTCTATCTTTGGTACAAACCAGCACTGCAGTTACATGTTTCGCCGAAGTATACTTATCTAATCTTCCTGCAAATGATGGTCAATGCACCTACATTAATCCATTCCCTGCACATCCATGTGCTAATCTAAAAGCCTCTTAAATGCCACTATTGTATCTTGCTCCACCACCATTCCTGGCAGTGCGTTCCAGGCCCCCATCATGCAAAAAAACTCAATGCATTTGCTTAATAACTTGGAGGTCTGGATTGGAGGTCTGTCAGCTGTCCTCAGCATAAACTTGCAGTTGTATTCTAGATTTCTTAAATGTTTCATTGCAACATGTACAAAATCGAAATTGCTTTTAAAATACAACTTGTTTTAAAGTGCAAAGCTGACTGAGTTGGCTGCCTTGAACTTACAACAGGATATCCGCATTGTAAATCTGTCTGCAACATGCATTTACATCATAATGTACTTGTGTCGTCTTACCTACGTTCACGCAGGATTATTGTGCAGACCATTTGATATATGCTCGGAACTCCCCGTTTGAAAGACTGTGAACAGGGCAATTGTTCCTTGGCCTCAGCTGAACCTAGATCAGAATTCTATGGGGAATTCCTCTTACTATTGTAAAACATGAGGTGATTGTTTTGTGTACCCTCCCCCTCTTCCAGATTTCTAAATATAGGAGAGCAACGCAACAGGTAATAAATGAGATGGTATAATCAGTTGAATATTATTATCAGCATAGACTCCATCGAGTCGAAGTTGATCTTTTGTATATTGTAACCTTTGTTAGATATTTCTCAATAAATGCTGACTAGCGTTCTCCTGCAGTAAGGAATGCAGCCTGTTCATTTTCACCCCTTTGAGCAAGGACATTCTTTGGAAATAATCCTTCGGCAAGGAGACAAAACTATCATTGACTATGGGTGAATATGCGTGCTGCTGTTGATCTAATGGTGAGTTACACACGGCCTGTACATTGTGCATGACTGCAGTTCAGTGTTTGGTTACTCACAATATCCGGGGCGTGGGCTGTGTGTGGATTTAATTCCCGTGAGCTCCTCCTAATGTAAACTCTGAAATGCATTGAGATTTGAAGGCAACTTGCTCTCATTTCAACAGTAGGCTCTTTTATCCTCCAACAAAGTTAGAACTGTGCAACGTGGGCAAAAGGCAGACAAAGAAGGCACTCAGTATTAGCTCATTGCAGCTGCATTATAATGCCACTGCTGTAATGGCCGTGAGCGTCTACTCTGCAGCCGACAGTTCTGTTGGAAAGTGCAGCCTCTCTGGTAGAAGGATTAATGGAGTCACAGTGGAAACAGGCCATTTGGCCCACTTAGTTGATGCTGACCGGCAAACACCCATTCACACTAACCCTGATTTCATTCTCTGGCACATTGGCCATCAACTCCCCCAGTTTTTGTGATCTCCCTACCTACATATAAGACAGTTCACAGTGGCCAATCAACCTACAAGTCATGTGGAAAAAAAACAAGGAAACCCTCGTGGTCACAGGTAGTACAGGCAAACTCCACACAGGAGCACCGTAAATCCGATTCTGGTTTTGTATCTTGCTTGAGTAAGGTTCCACATATTGTGCAGTCTGGCTGTTGAAACTAACATTCTGCACACAGACCGAAAACGAATTGCAATGAATTACACAGAGATTACCCTCTCACCCACCAGGAAGTGCTGAAGTTCATCTGTTGGATAAACAGAAGCCCAATAACTATTGCCATTTTCCTTATTCCCACAATAACTTTGGCACAAGTCTGAAGTTTCAATGTTGGCACTCAGAAATGTCAAATTCTGGTCTTGTTTGAAGTTCCTATCTCCCAAAACCTCCCTGATAATGCAATAAAATCCGCTTCTCCTTTCTTGACCTGCCATGCTTTGTCCTGCCTCTCCCCTTTTCCAGCTTCCTTCTCCCCCTCTACAAGCTGTCTGAATCTGTCAGATGTCTCCATCTGAAACGTCACCCATCCATGTTCTCCAGAATTGCTGCCTGACCTGTTGAGTTGCTCCCGCGCTCACTGTCCTTTTGTGTATTAACCAGCATCTGGAGTTCTTTGTTTCTGCAATATCAGTAGGTTGGCCAGGTGTCTTAGAGCCATCAGAGTGCCTGATTTGGAAAATACTTTGGACCCTAATAAAAGAAATCTATGTGAAGGGAGGGAGACAGTTAAATAGAACATAGAATAGCACAGGAACAGGTCCTTCAAACATTTCTCCTTGACAATCAAATCTCATTTGCCTGCACTTGATCCATATCTCTCCTTTCCTTGCATCGTTTAGTAAAGCTAGAATAGAGATAGAGTGAGGACAGGAAATATCTGAGGCAGAAATAAGTGATATTGCTGATGAATAGACTGCTATTTTAATTAAGGACTAGACTGAATGCAAACCCATTGGTTCTGCTCCCCCAACGTAATATTCCACCACTCACCCGTTCCCCCAGCGCAACTCGTTTCCCCAACACAATATTCCACCCGTCTTCCACTCATGCATAGCCCCCAATTGCCCAGTCACAGCTCATTTCCCCGCATCCCCCAGCACTCCCTCCTCTTCACCCTTCATCTTCTTTCCCCTCTCCTCCCCTCCCCAATCCCTCCCTCCTCTCCCTCCTCCTCCCCTCAGTCACCCCCCCATATTTCCTCCCCTCCCTACCCCCCTCGTCTCCCTCTATTCCCCACTCCCTACCTCCTTCACTTCCCCCTCCTCCCCCACTCCCTGCTCACCACCCCCACTTCCCCCCCACTCCCTTGCTCCCCCTTCCTCTCCCTCAATCCCCCCACTCTCCCTCCTCACCTCCCCAGGATCTTTCCCATCTCCTCCTCCCTTCCCCCAATCCCTCCCTCACCTCTCCCTCCCTCCCTCCATCCATAAAAAGAAGCATCTGCAGTTCCTTCCTCCACAGGTCATTCATTGTTAGCTGTGGTTTAGATCCCGTTGAATTGACGATTGGACCAGTTTGCATCGTGTGTGTGTGTGTGTGTGTGTGTGAGTTACTCAAACTCCACGCAAACTGCTCAACAACCCTGCAATCCGACTCTCCCTCCCTCCCTTTGCCCACTCCGGCTCAGCCGCCGCTCAGCCCATACCCGGCCTGTCGAACCGCCCGCTGCTTCCGCTTGGCCCGACCCTGCCCTGCCCACCTGCCGAACTGCCTGCCTGCACACTGCCATCGCCGGGCCGGGCCGCCGGGGGGGATGGAGCCGGTGTTAGTCACAGTGGGCATCATGAGTTTCGACGAGCTGGTGGAGAAGATCTCCGAGAGGGCCGCAAGGGTGAGTTACTGCATCTGCGGTGGAGGAGATGGACAGTTGCGGCCATTCACCCGGGGAGATGGGTAGACGGGACCGTCATTGCCGCAGAGGGCGGGCGGGGGAGAGGGGTGAGTGAGGGAGAGAGAGACTGGACCAGGGCCTCCACAGAACCCTCCCCGCGGCTGCCGGCGTTGGTTTGGGAGATGGTAGACTGTGAGGAGGGAAGTTTGTGAGTGAGGCGGGACAGGCCATGATGCAGGAAGGCGCGTCGCCGTCCCGGCCGCGGCGCAGACTGACAGGAGAGGAAGCTAATCTGCGTGGCGCTGACTGACAGGAGAAGAGACCAATCTATGCATGCGCAGTTTTTAAGATTTTTAAACATTAATAACTTTTAAAATATACCATAGATCAGAACAAAATTGCTCCACTTGCAGCACGGGGGAACGGTGAGTGAGGTGGCAAAAAATTGTAGTGCTATCGTGTACCGTTTTTGCGAAATAAAAAAAGATCAGAATTTTAGAGATAGACAGACAGGCAGGCAGACAGACAGACATTCAGACATTTCCTAGTAATTTCCCTGGTTTTCAACAGCTTCATAGAATCTCTTAGCAACTTCTCAGGGTGAAGTTTGGAATCGACCAGGGAAATGTTTAAAGGGCACCAGAAAACTCGAGTTCGCAATGTTCGGAAGGAAAGCTGGAACTGACTTCTCATAATCATTACCTCAGATAAACAATCTAGCATGAAAGAGATAGATTCATGAGGTTGAGAATGCCAGCAGCATTCAAGTGAGTTCTGATATCAATCCCGTAGAGTAAAGGGCCTGTCCCACCAGCATGCGATTCCATGCAGCGAGCGCGACCTAACGTGGTCGCTTGAGCCGTACGGCCTCGCGGGGCTGGTCCCACTTTGATCGGCGTATGGAGTTGTGCAGGACTGGTCCCGACATCGCATGGGGCTCCAAAAGAGTGACACTGTCCAAAAATTCCGTGCGCCGTCGGCCTGCAGCCGCATTGAGGAAATACGCAGCGTCTCGATGTCGTACGCAGTGTCTTGACGGCCTACGCCTAGCGCGAGGCGTTGCACAATGAAGTCACCGCCCGGCGTGCCATTGCGTGCTGATGTCACCGCCCAACGCCGTACGACGTCCAAACCGCCGTGCTGGACCAGACCCGCACAACTCCATACGCCGCCGCGGTTCAAATTGGGACCGGCCCCGCGAGGCCGTACGCCTCAAGCAACCACGTTTGGTCGCGCTATACGCATGCAAATGCATGCTGGTGGGACGGGCCCTTAAAGGCAGCATGAGGATGAGGAGTTCAGCAAAGAATATGTTTTTGGGGGATATGTTCATCAAAAAGCAGAAGGAGCTCATGTAGCTGGCTATGCAAATTAAATAGGATAGAAGCCTTGCCTGGGCCATTTCAGAAGGGTTATTTGACCTTTTTTGTATGATTGCGTTGATCAAGGAAAAGGGAAAATCTTGCCGAGTGTCATTTGGAAATGTTGTTGGTTATGTGAACCCATGAGAAGACAACTTGAAAAATGTTTTGTGAGAAATTATCATGGAGGTGCCCCACCCCCACCCTCCATGGCAAGGCAATATATTATCTTGGGTAAGGAGACTGTAAAGAAGCATACACGTACACAGTGTTTCTTTACCGAGTCTTTATAAATCACATATATATCGATGCCCTAGTTGTACATGGTCTGCACGTTTTACTAGAGGAGGTACCAGGGATGGAGAGACAGTAATATACTTGGTGAAAGGGGAGTGGCTACACAACCTACAATTAAAGGGACATGCACTAAACATCTACATCCTTCCTCTTGCAAAAGAAAGGAACGTGACAGCCGACCATGTCTCATACACTAGAGCAACTGGAAAAGGATAGACAGCAAAATAGCAGCAATCAAATATAATCGCCATAACGGTCAGGCGCCCTTACAATCCGCCCCGAGCGGGTACGAACCCCGCTCACACCCTCTCCCCCCAAAGAAACGGGCACCGGGGGAGACCCCACGACAGGAGGACTACAATGTGGGGACTTGCGTGGTGACAAAGGGATTGGAGGCGAGCGACCTGGCGATGGGGAAGAGATGGCTGGAGACACGGGAACAGTCACAGGGAGAAGAACCGGGACAGGGCGAGCAGGCACAGGCTTAGCGACCGCTACAGGCGGGAGAGCGGACAGAGGGGGAGCATGGGGGTCAGCAGGAGGAGGAGGAGAGGGCTCGTTCACCAGGCGGAGGTGCCGCCTGGACCGACGGTAAACAGTACCATCGAGGTTCACCAGATAGGAGCGAGGTGAACCAGCCGTCCCAACAACAACCGCAAGGCCAGGGTGACCGGAGGTGGAATGCATGCGGACAACCTGACCAGGAGACAGAGGAGGCAGGGCACGGCAAGACCTGTCGTGGGAGCGCTTTTCAATGGACCGCTTGGTAGCAATACGCTCACGGACCACGGCAGGTTTTACAACAGCTGGGGTAAGAGTATGCTGGGCCACCGGAATGGGAGGTCGAGTAACCCGGGACATGAGGCGCTGCGCCGGGGATCCCAGAACACCGTCACGGGAAATGTTTCGCAGGTTGAGGAGGGCGAGGTAAATGTCAGACTTCGATGCGCGGCAGCGATTCAACAAGTCCTTTGCGCTGCGAACAGCACGCTCGGCCAGGCCATTGCTCTGAGGGTACTCAGGGCTACTAGTGTAATGCCGAAAGTTCCAGCGGTCAGCAAAGTCCTTGAACTCCGCACTGGTAAATTGGCTGCCGTTGTCTGACTGCAGGCTCGCTGGTGATCCAAAGGTCGCGAAGTGGCGGCGCAGCTTCGCGATAACAGCAGAAGAGGAGAGAGAAAACAGCTGGTCGACCTCATACCAGTTGGAGTAAGAGTTGACAAGCACCAAGAAGTGCTTGCCGTGCCACTCAAAAATGTCCGTTGCCAGCGCCGACCATGGCAGGTCCGGTGCGGGCTGCTGCAGAAGGGGCAAACGCTGCTGCTGCGGGGCGAGACTGTTGCAGGTAGGGCAAGATGACACCCGGTCCCGAAAATACACAGCCATATCAGGCCAATAAAACTGGCTTTGGGCGATAGAGAGAGTGGCCTCGGCGCCAGGGTGACCCCGATGCGCGGTGTCGAAATACTGTTGGCGAAGAGCCTCAGGTACCACAACCTTGTGACCCTTAACGATAACTCCATCTCGTAGCACCAGCTCGTCACGGACCAGGAAGTAGGGCACTGCCGCGGCGGGCAGGGAAGAACGTCGCTCGGGCCAACCCCTTTGAATGACCGCAGCCAGCTGTTGGAGCGAGGCGTCAGCAGCAGTGTGTTTAACTAAGGACTGTAGTTGTTTTGAAGGAACAAAGTTGACGTTCAGGACAATCATACCTGAAGCCTCGTAAGGGTGACGGGTGGTCGAAGCCAGAGGAGCCCGAGACAGCGTGTCAGCAATAAACATGTCCTTGCCTCTACGGTACACTACAGAGAAGGTAAAACGCTGCAGCATCATCCGCTGCAGCCTGGAGGAGGCAGCGTGAATCGGCTTGCCGAGGATGGTGACCAGAGGCTGGTGGTCGGTCTCAATAGAGAATTCAGTTCCCAGGATATAGTCCTTAAATTTTGAACATGCAAACACAACAGCCAGCAGTTCCTTTTCGATCTGGGCATAGCGCTGCTCAGCTGGCGTCATCGTGCGAGACGCGAAGGACACGGGTAACTGGACCCCATCATGAACTTGCAAACAAGCAGCACCCAGCCCGAACTTTGAAGCATCGCACGTGAGGACAATAGGACGGTTCAAATCGAAATATTGCAGCGTCGAAGTGCAGACAAGCTTCGAACGCAGCACATCGAAAGCAGCCTGGTGTTGTGGGAACCAGGACCATGCAGTGTCTTTCTTCACCAAGTCCCTTAAAGGGGCACTCAACTCGCTCAGATCGGGGATGAATTTTCCCAAGTAATTTGCCATGCCAAGGAAACGCTGGAGGCTCGGCACATCCACAGGAGCAGGCATCTTCGAGATAGCAGCGGTCTTCTGTGGGTCGGGCTTCAGCCCGGACGCTGTGAAGACGTGTCCCACATAAGTGACCTCCGGGACACGGAACCGGCATTTACTAGGGTTGAGCTTTAGATTTACCTCCCGAGCTCGATCCAAAACTAGTCGGAGGTTGTGGTCGTGCTGTTCCACATCTTTACCCTCCTCAGGGCACACGTTGAAACGATGAGTCACAAAGTTACAGTTCGGGCAGCGCTTCTCCAGCTTGGAACTTGAACCATAGCTGGCCCCACGGCGAGTTTGCTGAGCAGGACGGCGGGTTGCGACGGTAGCTGCCCGAACCTCATGATCAGGGGGTGGTGCAGCAGAGATAACAGCCTCAGACATCTTTGCAGCATGCAGGGCAGCCTGGAGAGTCAAGTCTGCCTTACACAGGAGCTCCGACCGCAGCTTTTCATTTCGTAGACCATACACCAAGATGACACCAAGATACACAACCTACAATTAAAGGGACATGCACTAAACATCTACAGAGACTAAAACATAATTGGAACAATACATCTCGCATCCTGTACTTAAAGCCTCTCGTAATGAAGGCCTAGGTATCATGAGTGATAAGATGCCATAAGTGATAGGAGCAGGAATAGGCCATTCGGCCCATCAAGTCTACTCCACCATTCAATCATGGCTGATCTATCTTTCCCTCTCAACCCCATTCTCCTGCCTTCTCCCCATAACCCCTCATACACGGACTAATCAAGAATCTATCAATCGCTGCTTTATCTACTGATTTGGCCTCCACATCGTTCTGAGGCATTAGCCACCTTAACTGCTTGCTTCACATGGACATTTGTTTTTGTGAACATTATACAAGGACATACAAAAGCCTTTGTACATCAAAATTTCCAAATCTGTAATAGATTTGGAAATGTTGATGTACATGGATAATGTCATACATATCCACATTACATTGCATCTACCATGTATTTGTACTCACTAAACCTTTCAAAATAATTTTGTAGCCTCCTTTCATCCTCCTTGCAAATTAACATCCCATCCAGGTTTTTATTGTTATATTATATTTGGTTCACTCATCCAAATCATTGATTTATATTGTGAATAACTAAGGTCCAAGCAATGATTCTGTGATACCTCACTAATCATTGCCTGTACCCAAGAAATTCCTATTTATTTCTGCCGTATGTTTCTAGTCTGCCAAACATTTTTCAATTCATACTGTCAATCCCATGTGCTTTAATGTTACAGACTAACAAATGCGAGATTTTCTGAAAATCCAAATACATCAGATTCACTCGTTCTCCCTTATCTATTCTACCAATTATATCCTCAAAAGCGTCAGTAGGATTTTCAAACATGATTTTAATTTCATACTACTTTAACTTTGCCTAATCCCATTGATATTTTCTCAGGGTCCTATTTTCACATCATTTATAAAAGCATTTCCAATATTTTCCACTGATATTGGGCTAATACCTCCATAGTTCCCAATTTTCCCTCTTTCCTCATTTTTAAATGGTGGGGATACATTCGTCACTCTCCCGTCGGCATGAAGTGTCCCACAAATCTATGGAGTTCTGAAAGATAATAACCACTGTTTTTTTTTTCAACCTCTTTTATATCTGGGGGTTGCAGGTTAATAGGCCATAGAGAATTATTAGTTTTCAGTCCCTTTAATTTATTTTCTTTTGCTAATACTGATTTCCTTTAGTTACTCCTTTTCATTCGACTCTAGGATCTGTAGCAATTCTGGGAAGTTATTTGTGTCCTCTTTTGCGAATACAGAAACAAAAAAGTCTGTTTAATTACTCTGCCATTTCTTTATTCTCTGTTATACATTTTCCCATTTCTGACTGTCAGCACCTATATTTATCCACTAATTTGCCTGAATTGTAACTAAAGTTCAGTCGGTTCCAGCATCGCCATTATCTTACTTGGATAAAGATAGGAATGTATTAACATGGATTAAGTTTGAACATTAGTTGTTGAAAGATAGGGCGGCAGAGTGGCACAGCTGGTGGGCGGCACAGTGGCGCAGCAGGTGGAGCTGCTGTATCACACGGCCAAAGACCTGGGATTGATCCTGACCTTGGATGCTGCCTGTATAGAGTTTGCATGTTCTCCCTGTGACCACATGGGTTTCTTCCGTGTTCTCCACTTCCCACACACCTCCTAAAGATGTGCGGATTTATAGGTTAATTGGCCTGTGTAAAAATTGCCCCGAGTGTGTCGGTTCCATAGCACCTCCAACTTGCACACTGTCCCTTGAAGACATCATGTCTAACCCGTGTAATTTTTCATATGTGCACTGACATTAGCCCGGCTGCACCTCACCAGCACCTCTCGCAGCTGCTCTACCACTCCCACGAGCGCTTGTCTGACAACCAGTGTTAGTTGAGTACAAATTTCCTCTGAAGAAACATCAAGAGTCTGAAATGTATCATTTTGATTCCTGCTATTAATAGCATTCACCCTCCACTAGTTCTGGAAGGCTGCTGTAACCTTGGTGCTACATTTTATTTCAGGATGAGTTTCAGATCAAATGGAAACATCATCAATAATATATTCTCTATAACATCAGCCCTGCATCAAAGCATCTGTGCCTTTTATTATCTTCAGAGATAATGATTACGATAGATTTCTGTTCCTCTTCCCTCCTCCTATTGTCCACAAACTAACTAACTCATCCAAAGCTGTCTATGTATTAATTTATGTCAAACAGTTCACATATCATCCCCGTGCTGGTTGAAGTACATTGGTTCTCAATTAGGCAACGTCTAATCATAGTTTTTTTTTGGTTAGAGATACAGCATGGAAGCAGGCCCCTCAGCCCACCGAGTCAATGGCAGCCATTGATCACCCGTTCACACTAGTTCAATGTATCCCACTTACTTATCCACTCCCTCAACATTTGGAGCAATTTTCATAAGAGCCCAATTAACCTACAAACTTGCACGTCTTTGCGATGCGGGAGGAAACCGGAGAATCAGGAGAACACCCACGTGGTCACAGGGTGAATGCGCATACAGACAGCGCCCAAGGTCAGGACCAAACCTGGGTTTCTGGCATTGTGCGGCAGCAACTCTACCTGCTGTTCCCTCTGTGTACCCTGCAATTGTTTCTTACTGCATAACCCTTAGAACTTAATGTGTTCATCCAGTTCTGACCTTTCGCTGCAAATGATTTAAGTGATTGCATCCTTTTCCAACAATTTTTTTTCTCTACTTCTCTTTCCTCCTTTAAAAAATCTCCAATAATCCTACAGTGGGAAACAAACATCAGTTTATATTTTTTGTAGCTTAGCATCAGCTGTCTGAGCGGTTTGGTTTGCCCACAGTTTAAGGTATCCTCAGCTTGGGAACCTTACACCCAGCTTGTGTATTTCTGCACCGTTAGTTGGACTGGTCCAGTTCCAGCCTTGATATTTTGACATCTTCTGCAAGGTTAAGAAAGGATATGTATAGTGATTGACATGTCCCTAAATTTATTTTTGATTGGTTGCATTGTGAGGACTCGGTCCCCAGTGCCTCTGGATGGATGGAATCTACACTAGTTCAGGAGGCAGCTCTTCAGCCAGTTGGATGAGGCGCTTGAGGAAGATCTTGTTGAAGACTTTTCCTTTGGCAGGCAACAGACTGTAGTTATCATGCTTTGTCTCCTTTCTTAAAGGATTTGTCTCCTTTCTTAAAGATGGGCCCCAGGTAGCTCTTTCCCGGTTTATTTGTGAGGTGATGCGTGCAAAGAGCTTGTCTGTGCAGGGTCTTTGAATCCTGCAGGGTTCAGAAGAGCCTTTGACTCCAAATTTAAAGAGATTGTTGACATTGTGTGTCTCCAGCACATCCTACCTCGTGCAAACTGGTGGCAAGCAAGGCCATCTCTTCACCCTCATGGGTTTCCTCCAGGTGCTGAGGCTTCCTCCCACATCCCAAAGACATGCGTGCTTGTAGGTTAATTGTAAATTGCATCTAGTGTGTAGGGAGTGGATGAGAAAATGGGATAACATGGAACTAGTGTGAACGGGTAATGCTTCTATCAAACTTCCTTTCTGCACATCACCTCCAACATATTTCCAATTACAATAGAGAATCTACAGAACAAATTGAGACCTCTTCAATCTATATCACCGCAATTTCACAACTGTTTAGTTTAATTTAGTTCAGTTTATTGTCACGTGCACCGAGGTACTGTGAAAAGCTTTTTATTGAAAGACTATACATGATTACTATCGAGCTGTCCACAGTTTATCATGTACAAATACATGATAAAGGGAATAAGGTTTAGTCCAATTAAGGTGTGTCCAATTAAAGAAAGTCCGAGGGTCTTCAATGAGCTATATAGTAGCTCATGACCAGTAGTTGTTGGTAGAATGAGGCCATCCCATCTGTAACCATCAAGCTCCATTATGCAAATAACACTGCACATACTCAGAGGCTAAACTCCAAGGCACCGTCGATTTGGTCACTGAATTAGATGAAGGAATTAATGCAGAACAGTACAGCACAGGCCCACAATGTTTATGCCAAACATGGTGCTAACTGATCTGATCTGCTTGTACATGATCCATATCCCTCTATTCCCTGCACTTCCATGTGCCTATATAAAAGCCCTCTTAAAAACTACAATTGTATCTGCCTCCACCACCACCCCTGGCAAAGTGTTCCAGACACCCACTACTCTCTGTATAAATTATTTAGTTTAGTTTGGTTTAGAGATACAGCGTGGAAACAGGACCTTCGGCCCACCAAGTCCACGCTGACCAGCGATCCTCGTACACTATGAGACCTCATGGGTTTCCTCCAGGTGCTGAGGCTTCCTCCCACATCCCAAAGACATGCGTGCTTGTAGGTTAATTGTAAATTGCATCTAGTGTGTAGGGAGTGGATGAGAAAATGGGATAACATGGAACTAGTGTGAACGGGTAATCAATGGTCAGTGTGGACTTGGGTCGAAGGGCTTGTTTCCATGCTGTATCTCTCTAAACTCTAAACTAAATATGACAAATGCAAGTACAACAGGCTGGCACAAAGATTGCAGTGCAAACTGAAGTAGCACAAAACATACTAAAGTACAATAACAGAATGAGGCAGTGTTATGAGCACCACCACAAAGGAAGTGTGTGTGAGAGGTGCTGGATTCATGAGACAAATAGCCATGGGGAAGAAGCTGGTGTTAAGCCTGAACATTCAAGCTTTCAAGCTCCTGTATCCTCCCAAAAGGCAGATAGAAAAGGGAATGGACACAGTGGCAGGCATCATTGATGATACTTCCAGCTTTCTTCATGCAACTCACCATGAAGATCAACTGGATGGAAAGAAGTGTGAGGGACTGGATTGTGTTCACTTGGTCGAAAGGAACTGCAGATGCTGGTTTATGCCAAAGATAGACACACAGTGCTGGAGTAACTCAGAAGATCAGGCAGCATCTCAGGAGGAAAACGATGGGTGACCTTTCGGGTCGGGATCCTTCTTCAGACTTTCTCAGGTGGACCAAAGGACCTGGTTCCATGCTGTATCTCGGTACAGATCGGCCGACGGAGGGCTAAGGCTCAGTTTCCATCACCCATTACTGATCACGGCCTTGCTTTCTGAGGGCGATCCACCGTATGGGCTTGGGCACCCTTTGGAAAGCCGCCTCAGCCCTGTCTCAGCTGCCTGCAGATGAAGAGTCCCAGACATTCCCGCAGCCATGACGCTCCAAGAAGAAAGTGTGGAAAAGTCTGTAAATGCCCTAAATCTGTCTAAAACATCTGTCCTAGAATAGAGTGGCCCATTTTAGTATTTCAGGAACTTGACTCACAGAATAAGAATCAAACAGAAACCTGGAGACACGAGATGCAGATGCTGGAATCATAAGCAAAGCACAAAGTGCTGGAGTAACTCAGCGGGCCAGGCAACATCTGAAGGGAGGGAATGGACAGGTGACGTCGCAGGTCAGGACTTTTCATGTTTAGATTGTCTGAAGATGGGTCCCGACCTGAAACATCACCTGTCCATTACCTCCACAGAAACTGCCTGAGTTACTCCAGCACTTTGGATTAAACAGGAACAGTTAATTTGAACAAAATGTATTATTTTTACTTTCTGGTGCTGGATAAGAAACTGGAAAGACTGCATCCTCGATCTTTTATTGTGATTAACTGTATTTCGGGGGATTATTGGCTTGAAACTAATTAGAGCCTTTCTGTTGTTTGAAAGCACAGTGGCCACAGGTGTGGTCCACAATAACCAGCACACTTAATCTCTAACTGAGAATATATGGAAATGATAGAGTGGTGTAATGTAAAATGTTTCTGCAAACAGCTTCATAAAATCAAAAAACAAGATTTGATATATTGTAACTATTTTCACCTATCATTTCTATTTCACCGCTTTTCCATGAGGTGACTTCTTACATGGGGAAGGCTCATTCTGGATGAGTTGTTTTTTTACTATTCAAGCATGTGGCTAAATGAGAATGGGTACTACAAATGTGACCACTGCAGCAGTCATTAAATAGGGAATTAGAGCAGAAAATTGCCGTCTCAAAACTATTGTAGGATTTCTCTCGAATTAATTCTGCTTCTTTTCGGGGTTGTTGAGCTGATTTCCCTGTATGGTGTGCAGGGTTGCACAATGCCTGTGGTTTCTCCGCCCACCTGCCTGCCCCATTGCAAGCAGCAGTACAGTTGCAGCTCTCCTCCCGACAGCACACTTGCTGAATAAACCACGCAGTTTGCCTGTCTGCCTGAGGGTCTCTGTGATTCGCAAGCTGGACCGAGACTGGAGCCGATCATCACAAGGACGTTTCGTGGCTGGAATATCTCCTGGAGCAACCGAATGGAAGAAGGTTTCTATTGCACTACAGCAGTGTTTAGCACTCGCGTTCAGCCGTCTTCTTACTCGCATCAACTTGCCTTTTTTTTTCTTTCTTCTGCTTTGATGTTTTGAAACCAGCAACAGGATGCGTCAACCATTCATTTGTGGTGTGGGGTTAAGTGATCGTACTTAATGTGTTTTTTAAAAAATAAGCAAGCTGGCTGATGTGTGGAATACATTTCCATCTACTTTTGCACTGTGTAAGGGCTTATACAGCGTGAGAGGCAATTGTGCTCTCATTGAATGGTGATACAAGTCAATAATTTGTACAGAACCTTGCATTTTTATATTTGCCAACGTTTATTCTTTAATTTCCAATAGGTGGTTATTCGTAGCCCGGGAGGGAAGGTGTGAACATTACAAAAGTCCAGAGTGAAGATTCCAACACGGACCACCTGGCCTACAACCATCACTGTTGCGACTATTGGGATATATCAGGAAGAACTTTGCTTTCTCAACATTGCACAGGACAAGTGAAGGACAAGTGGATTTCCCCACATTGGATTCTGTGCCTCTGAAGGACCATTTAAACGGTGGACTGTAAATCATGAGTGAATTCTGGTTGTGTTTCAATTGCTGCATCGCAGAACAGCCTCAACCGGTAAGTGTAATCTAATTACGATAACAAGTTTTTTTTTTCTAACTTGGATCTTGATGATTAATCGACAGAGGCCAGAAAGAAAGAATTTATCAAAACATATTTTGAGTTTGACAGATTTTGGAAGTAGGTGAGGAGAGGAGTAAAATGGCTCAACATCAGATTGGCATTCAAAGCATGGCTTCTGATTAAATAACTGTGGATTCATTGCCACTGAAGGCTGTGGAGGTCATCAGTGGATATTTGTTACAGTGGAGATTGATAGATTCTTGATTAGTACGGCTATCAAGTGTTATGGTGAAGGCAGGACAATGGGGTTGAGAGGGGAGAGATAGATCAGCTATGATTGAATGGCGGTGTGGACTCGATGGACCGAATGGCCTTTCTGCACCTACAACTTATGACGTTATGATTCTATAGGTCATGTGCTGTGGAACCATCTTGCACTCTAACTGAACATTCCCCTTACACAGTATTAATGGTGATTTGATAGAGCATACGGTAGATCAGGATAAATGTGTTGCTTTAGTTTTGTGACCATGTAACCTTCACAAGGTTTTTGGTCATCTGTTGGCTCCAGTGTATGAGGCATTTGTTCTTGTACAAATTTATTCGGTGCATTCTCCAGCATCATTTGTCTGCGGGATGCTTTTGTAAGTCCATCTCCATCCCTGAAAAACTTTCCAAAAGAAAAAGATTAAAAGGTGCATTCCTTAATTAGGCACCAATCTGGATGATCACATTTAATCAACTGTCTTAATATGTCGCAGTGCCTTGATGGAACCCTTTGTAAGATGTATTAGCACAGTTATTATGCAAAAGACAACCCCTTGGGTTGTTAATTTATTGTAAAAAAAACATTAGACCAAGCGAAGCAAAAATGGCTCACCAAAATGTAACTGTAAGCAAGTTCCAAAAACCAGAGGGAGTTATCCAAATTGTTTATGACTTGATGTGCTGTGAGCTGTGTACAGATTTAGAGAGGCACTTCCTGAATGTATGGTTCTCAGTGGGTTGAAAGTGAACTTCACAAAAACTTCTTGCTTGAAACAAAATGTTGCTGTCTTATGTTGAAACCAGAAAGGAGATGTGGCTTTAATTTTTACACTATTGTGAGACTTCAAGCTTTCATATGTGCTCCTGTGTCATCTGTTTGCGTTTTATTGCCAATTATTGACCTGTGATGGAAGGAGGTAGGGGTGTGGCTACTCTGAGAAGTGAGAGGGATCATTTGAGCTTCTTAGTGGCTGGCTACAAGGACATGAGTGATAGACTTACTCGGGCAAACAATCTTACTTTTTTTTAACCATGGTTTGTTGCTGAAATTTTCTTTTTAGCACATTCATGCAAATGCCATTCTTCAATTGCACAAGCCTAACAGCATCAGTAGCTATCATCCACTTTGGATCTTGGTTCAATTTTAGGGATTTGTA
This sequence comes from Raja brachyura, assembly GCA_963514005.1. Next base: position 69,298,283 of record OY740783.1, on the reverse strand, counting down.
ATTATAAGTTAGGAAGTACTAACTTACTGAAGATATATCTTAATGAAGATAAAAAGCCCTATCTGGACATTGCATTGTTAGAAGATAAATAATACAGATCAGTGTGGAGCAGAATTTTCAACACAGATTATATGTTAAGTGATCCAATCCAGTACTGGCAGAATTCATGAATGATCAAAATAGAAAAACAAGGTTTATACAATCTGCTAATTGAGGAAACAAAATCATAGTTGGTTGTGCAACTAAATACTGTACATAAGCAGGATATTCAATATCATACTTATATTGTAAATTTGCTCAGTGGTGATTTCACTGCATCCTGATACCGAGACACAAATGCTCCAGGGACAAGAGTTCAAATCCCAACCAGGCAGCTGAAAAATGTAAACTCGGTTAATTAAATAACATAAAATAGAAGCTAATATCAATCACGTTGAGCATAAAATTACTGGTTTGGCATCAAAACCCTATTTGGTTTGCCAATGTCTTTATTGGGAGGAAATCTGTGCAGGGAGTGCAGGGCCCAGAGTAATATTGTCATCTTGGGCATTGGTCTGGACAGAAAACCAAACCGGACTGGAAATCTCCCACACCCCCCTGCTTCAAAAAATGGCTCAATGAAATGATAACAATCATACAGATGGAAAGGATACGCTTCTACAACTCCAAGATACTGAACAACTTTTTAAGTGTTTGGGGACCATTTGTCAATCACCTCAAAGACCAATAATTTCATAGCTCATATTATTTACAGTGATGTAGTCCTGTGCTTTTTACTTGTGCTCTTGCAATACTGTGTAGCACCATATGGTTGCACCAAACTGTTATGTCTGGCGGTTATTTTTATTTATTTCTTTGATGTCTTTTTTTTTAATTTAATTTTTTTTTGTTGTTTTTTTTTCTCTTTTTTTGTCTTGTTTTGTTTAAATAAAATTAAAAATAATTTTTTTTAAAAAACAAAAAAAAACCCTTTACAGTAGATTACAAAAGATTTAAAAAAATTCTCATTTACTGTAGAGGATGGGCCAGATTTTGACATTAGTCCCAACGAACAGCCTCACAATGCCCTAACATAGTCATAGGAATCACACTGGATAATTAGCCATCATTCGGGCTGCACGGTGGCGCAGCAGTAGAGTGCTGCCGTACAGCACCAGAGACGCGGGTTCGATCGTGACTATGGGTGCTGTCTGTACGGAGTTTGTACGTTCTCCCTGTGACCATGTGGGTTTTCTCCGATTGCTCTGGTATCACAAGTTCACAAGTTATAGGTGTAGAATTAGGCCATACAGCCAATCGAGTCCACTGCCATACAATCATGCTGACCTCTGCCTCCTAATCCCATTTTCCTGCCTTCTCCCCATAACCCATGACACCTGTTCTAATCAAGAATCTGTCTATCTTAAATATATCGATTGACAAGGCCTCCACAGCCCTCTGTGGCAATGAGTTCCACAGATTAACTACCGTCTGACGAAAGAAGTTCCTCCTTACCTCCTTTCTAAAAGAGCACACTTTAATTCTGAGGCTATGACCTCTGGTTTCCTCCCACATTCCAAAGACGTACAGGTTTGTAGGTTAATTGGCTTCAGTAAATTGTCCCTAGTGTGTAGGATAGAGCTAGTGAATAGGTGATCGTTGGTCAAACAGGACCACAGGACCTGTTTCCACGCTGTATCTCTAAACTAAACTAAACTAATCTAAAATCCCAGAATTCCCTGTTACCATTCGTTTCTTGTCAATAGAAAAATAAACTAGAAATAGAGGCAATGGAATATACAGTCAGAAAGAAGTGCCTTTGGATATCCTCAACTTTACTCTTGATTGCTTGATCTTTCTCCTCACATGGTTCAGAATCTCCATTATAATTCAATCAGGGGACTGATTCAGTGGACCAGACCACATTCATCTGGGCAATCCTTGGGCAAAGGTCATAAGTGATAGGAGTGGAATTAGGCCATTCGGCCCATCAAGTCTACTCGATTCAATCATGGCTGATCTATCTCTCCCTCCTAACCCCATTCTCCTGCCTTCTCCTCATAACCTCTGGCACATATACTAATTACAAATCTATCTATCTCTGCTTTAAATATATCCACTGACATAGCAGTTCACTGGGCTGAACATCCCATCCGTCACTTTCAGTGATCATTCCTCTCAACACTGGCCCACATTGGCCACTGTGTGTACTGTCTCAGATATAGATCTTAGGTTTAGCTCTTAGGGCTAACGGAATTGAGTGATATGGTGAGAAAGCAGGAATGGGGTACTGATTTTGGATGATCAGCCATGATCATATTGAATGGCAGTGCTGGCTCGAGGGGCCGAGTGGCCTACTCCTGCACCTATTGTCTATGTTTCTATGTCTCCCTAGCCAGAGTGCTGCTGCAGTAGCAGTACTACTAGGACCACAAAGGTTGAAGAAGTCAGCTGAGCTACATCTTCTCAAAGGCTTTTCAATTCAATCTTTAATTGTCATTGTGTAGTGTACAATACAGAGACAACGAAATGCAGTTGGTATCTCCGAAGGGCGAACTTACGAATGAACAAGTAATTGCGCAGTAGTATGAGTTAATATACATTTATACATATACAGTGTCCGGGGGGGGAGGGGTGGAGACAGGCAGTCATTGAGGTGCAGCGTTGAGAAGTGTGACACCGGCAGGGAAGAAGCTGTTCTTGAGCCTGCTGGTACGGCAGCGGAGGGACCTGTAGCATCTCCCGGATAGGAGGAGGGTAAACAGTCTATGGTTGGGGTGTGAGCTGTCACTGGCGATGCTGTGCGCCCTGTGCAGGCATCGTTTACTATGGACAGACTCAATGGAGGGGAGTGAGGAGCCTGTGATGCGTTGGGCGAACTTCACCACCATCTGCAGAGCCTTCCGGTCGGCGACAGAGCAGTTACCATACCCTACTGTGATGCAGTTGGTAAGGATGCTCTCGATGGTGCAGCGGTAGAAGTTCACCAGAATCTGGGGAGACAGGTGGACCTTCTTAAGTCTCCTCAGGAAGAAGAGACGCTGGTGAGCCTTCTTGATCAGCGAGAATGTGTTGTGGGTCCAGGAGAGGTCATCGGAGATGTTGACCTCCAGGAACCTGAAGCTGGAGACACGTTCCACCTCCGTCCCATTGATATGGATGGGAGTGTGCGTGCAGCCTCTCGATCTCCTGAAGTCCACAATGAGCTCTTGGTCTTCTTGGAGTTGAGGGCCAGGTTATTGTCGGCACACCATGCTGTTAGGAGCTGAACCTCCTCCCTGTAGGCCGACTCATCGTTGTCGCCGATGAGGCCAATCACCATTGTGTCATCTGCATACTTGATGATGGTGTTGGTACCATGTACAGGTATACAGTCGTAGGTGAAGAGGGAGTAGAGGAGGGGGCTCAGCACGCAGCCCTGGGGTACACCAGTGTTCAGGGTGAGGGTAGATGAGGAATGGTTATCCAACCTGACAGACTGTGGTCTGTTGGTTAGAAAGTCCAGTTCGGGATAGACAGTGAAGTTTGGTCTGCCGGCAACTCTCATATCCTATAGAAAATAAATTAAGAATTACACAGGACGACTGACTTTGTTCAGTTTGGATAAAAAGTGTGATTTCTTTTGAAACATAGAGGCCAAAAAAGTGGGTCAGCTATGTATGTAGCACAGAGTGAAATGTTGCATCAACTATTTCCAGGCTAATTTGCATCCTTACAGAGACGAGACAGGGGACTTCATGATTATGGATGTAGTTGTCCACCTGATGTTTTCAGTGCGACTTTAATAGAAATCTGAGGGGGAACTTTTTTATACAAAGGGTGGTGGGTATTTGGAATGAGCAGCCAGATGAGGTAAACTGGGCAGGTACTATCACAACGTTAAAAATACATTTGGGCAGGTACATAGATAGGATAGGTTTAGAAGGATATGGGCCAAATGCAGACAGGTGGGACTAATGTAAATGGAGTATGTTGGTTGGTGTTGGCAAGTTGGGCCGAAGGGCCTATTTCCATGCGGTATGACTCTAAAGGGGCTGTGCCACTTGGGCGACCTAATCCACGAGTTAAGAAGAGTGTCTTCGACCTTCAAGAACGAGGGCACTCGCCTGGAAAGCCGCGAGCTGGATCGACCGCGCGCGCGCGCGCACACACACACACACACACACACACACACACACACACACACACACAGCAAAGGCGGGGGCCAGGGAAAGCGGGGGAGCGCTGTCTGCGTGATGAAGAGGAAGGTAAACGGCTGCCACAGTGTACGGTAAGTCCTTTAGAGGGCACGGGGGGGGGGGGGGGGGGAGACACCTTTAAGATGTATAATTAAGTTTAGCCGGCATTTTACCTACTGGTAAGTTTTCCTTGGTCCTGAAAACTCCAATGAGCCAATCAAAATGTATGGTCAGCGAAGGAGATTGCCTACGGCTGCCCTCGACTGCCTGTAACTCAATAGCGACCCAACTCCACTGCACTATGAGTTAAAAAGAACCATGCCAACCAAATTTTACTCGCGGAAATTTTTCAACATGCTGAAAAAATTTCCGCGACCTAGCTGAAGCCACGAGTATTCGGGAACTTCCCTCGAGCATGAAGGAGAGTTCCAACGACCTCATAGGACCTCCTAGGACCACTTGTCAACCATGCTGCGAGTTTGAAGATCGAAAACACTCTTCTAAACTCGCAGATTAGGTCACCCAAGTGGGACAGCCCCTTTAGACCCACAACGTTATTTTGTATCCATTGACAGCAATTAATGAAAGTTTTAGCCTATTTCCCCTTCCCATTTTACTCTGAAGATTTCCAATTAAAAATTGGAATTCTTGTTAGAACACAGAGTAGATTAAAAACCTAATGCTTAAAACAACCAATTGCCATGAATGAATCATTGAAACTTCTGGTGAACTACTAGGAAATTCATAGCTGATGACTGACCAAAGTGTGGGAAACTGTTTAACAGTGTTTGGTTGTACTTTATTAAAGAGGCAATGCATCAAAATTACTTGGGTATTTTCAAATAATATGTCTGTTGTAGAAAAATCTGAACATTGTGATATACCAGTAAAACATGCTGAATTGTTCATGTTTTATCATTAATGTTCATGTGACTAGTTTTGGATAATTGGGGAGATCAGTGGGTGATTGGATTATTAGCCTGTAATCATCAAAGTGTCTGGCAATGGGTCTGACTCAAAACCAAAGCCCATTTAATGTGGACATGACATCCGAGAGTGAATTTCTTTGTGATGATGTCAATTACGTATTGACTTTTAAATTTGAGGTATGTTTTTTTCTGCCTGTGGCAACTATTTGTTTCTTTTGCCCATAAATGGATTGGTTAGCAAATATTTTTGAATGCATTAATCACACAGAAAGCATTTGAACCGAAATCAGATTGCTTTTGTGATAATTTCTCGACGAGGTAGAGGCCATTGGAAAACAGGACTCGGTATTTCTGTCCATTTCTCACGACAACGCATCTGACATTTTTCTGCTGTCAGGCATACATCTCACAATGCTGCTATTTACACAATGCCATTTCCAACTTTGTGCAACAATCTTGGGACAACACAAAGACATTGCAATGATTTTTCCAATGTTTCATGGAACACTGCTGATTGGGAGACTTGACTAGGCAGCTTAGAAAGTGTGGAGGAAGGAACTACAGATGCTGGTTTACACCGAAGATAGACACAAAATGCTGGAGTAACTCAGCATCTCTGGAGAAAAGGAATAGGTGATGTTTCGGGTCGGGACCCTTCAGGCTGAGAATCAGGGTAGAGGGAAAGTAGAGGGATGAAAAGGTACAGAACAGAGTAGAGATGGCTCCTGTGACCAAAGAGCCCACGATGGTCCATTGTTGGCTGAGGAGGTGAAAACGAAGGGATAAGACCAGTGGAACTAGCAAGGCATCTAGAGTGGGGAGGGACAGAAGGAGGGAATGCAATGAAACTGGAGAAATTTATATTGATACAGCTGGATAGCCACAAAATGATGGAGTAACTTAGCGGGACAGGCAGCAGATCTGGATAGAAGGAATGGGTGACGTTTCAGGTCGAGACCCTTCAGACTGATTCCTGTAGCGCTGAGTTACTCCAGCATTTTGTGTCTATCTTCGATGTAAACCACCATCTGCAGATCCTTCCTACATACTTCATATGTCTGGAACTGCTCTCAGGCTTCCAAAGTCCACGGAGAGTGCTGCAACTAACATGGAATGTTTTCTTTAGCACTCAGCTGCTGATACACCCATTCAATGAGTGCCTCTGTGATGACATCTTGTCTCATTGGTAACTATGCAAGACCCATCTTCTGAGTATTAGCCGTCTTTGTACTCCTTCAAGGTCTTTTTAGCCAATTTCGCAATACTATGCAGGGAAAGTGAATGGATGAAGGTGCCTATAATTCGTACATGCTCTCTTCCCATTTCCAAATTCATTGGTATGTGGCACCACCTGTAAGAATACTACCTTGGGAAATTCTGCTTCTCAATCTGCCTTTTATTTGATTAAAATTTGCAGGACTTCATCCCCTTTTCTACCTATATTGGTATTATTATGGATCTCGGTTTGTGAATGTTCTGCAGCCACTCAATGATAACTTTGACCAGGGCTCCATAACATGCCACTCCCGAGTCACACCTGCAGCAAGAATTGGGTTAACCATTGTGACCTGATCGCTTCAATTTTATGACGGAAAAAATTCCAATTGATTCCGTGGAAAGTAATCTGCTATTTGTAATTTAAAGCTGTAATGTAACCCAGAGAGTGTGAACAAATTGTCACGGACTCGCCTTCCATTGTTTTAGTGCGTACCAGTTCCAAGAGTTGGTGTTGTAGGAATGTAAAGGCAGCGTTTATGTAGAAAAGGAGTAGGGGACGTTTCGGGTCAAGACCCTTCTTCAGACTGATGTCGGGGGAGGGGGGAAAGAAAGGAAGAGGCGGAGATAGTAGGCTATGTGGGAGAGCTGGGAAGGGGGAGGGGAAGGAGCGAGAAAGCAAGGACTACCTGAAATTAGAGGTCAATGTTCATACCGCTGGGGTGTAAACTACCCAAGCGAAATATGAGGTTTGGATACTACTTCAAATGGAAGCAGGGTCCCGACCTGTAAAGTCACCTATCCACTGCTTCCTGCTTCATTAGTTACTCCATCACTTTTTTACACTTTAGATCACAGGAGAACATTGTGTTACATCAGTTCATAGAGTAATATGGTGTGGAAACAGGCCCTCGGCCCAACTTGCATCAGTTCATAGAGTAATATGGTGTGGACAGTACATGGATAGGAAAGGTTGAGAGAAATATGGGCTGAATGCGGGGATTAAATCAGGATTCTGCCATGAGGCAGCATTGTCAGAAGCTGCAACACAATGCCACCTTTACAATAATATTAATGAACTGAATAGGATTTTAATGTCAATCTGCTGGGTTTGTGGTATGGTTTCTGTCAACAAGTACATTTAAAAAAAAAAACTAAATTATTAGCTGAATATAAATTGCACAGCTACCATGATGGGATCTGAACACACACCTCTGATTGTTAATCCCTTAATTTAACTAATGCACCACCACCCTACTCAATGACTCAAATGGTCTCCTTTTGTATCATGAGGAAATATGACGTACAAAATTTCCCCAATTTCTGTGACAGATTTATTCATCTTTAGTTCCTTTACTTCTCCCACCTTTATAAATAGTAAGATTATATTCCAAGTCTGTAGAAACTGTTGAAGTACTATTGGAGTTGTAGAAGATAACAATCCGTGCATCTTGCTATCTAATTTGAAACCCCAGCCTGCATTTGTGGGTGTCTTGGTACAGACTGGGAATTGAGCTAACGTGTCCATTTACTTTAGTTTAGTTTAGAGATACAGTGTAGAAACTGGCCCTTCGGCCCCACCAAGTTCATACTGACCAGTGATCTCCGAACACTAACACTATCCTACACACTCTAGAGACAATTTCAACAATATTACCTATCCAATTAACCAACAAATAGAAACATAGAGAAACATAGAAAATAGGTGCAGGAGTAGGCGTTTCGGCCCTTCGAGCCTGCACCACCATTCAATATGATCATGGCCGATCATCCAACTCAGTATCCTGTACCTGCCTTCTCTCCATACCCCAGATCCCTCTAGCCACAAGGGCCACATCTAACTCCCTCTTAAATATAGCCAATGAACTGGCCTCAACTACCTTCTGTGGCAGAGAGTTCCAGAAAGCTATAAATCTTTGAAGTGTGGGAGGGAACCGGAGAAATCGCATACAGGTCACGGGGAGAACGTACAAACTCCATACAGCCAGCGCCCGTAATCAGGATCAAACCCAGGTCTCTGGCGCTGTAAGACAGCAGCTTTACCGCTGTGGCACCGTGCCACCCACTACTTACATGGTAAGAAAGGAGCTATCCAACAGAGGTTTACTGAGAAGGATACAAATGGTATAAAATGGTATAAAAAGATCCAGAGAGGGTAGAATGGCAGCATTCTAGGAGGAAGGGGAATGTTGGAGGCGGGAGATAAAACGGAGGTTGACTGAGAGCCTTCTGTGCTAAGTCAGTATACACCATTCATTTAGCTTGTGAGATTGTTGCTAACTGTGTTAATTAGAATTAGCATTATGGAAAGCTGCCCTTTGAGACTAATTTGGGATTTGTTAAATGGTGCAAACAGGAATGTGTGTAGAACTATATTCAATCATTGTGTTAAAGAAGGAACTGCAGATGCTGGAGAATCGAGGGTACACAAAAGGCTGGAGAAACTCAGCGGGTGCAGCAGCATCTGAGGAGCAAAGGAGATAGGTGACGTTTCGGGTCGAGACCCTTCTTCAGTCTGAAGAAGGGTCTCGACCCAAAACGTCACCTATCTCCTTCGCTCAGGGATGCTGCTGCACCCAATGAGTTTCTCCAGCCTTTTGTGTACCCTATGTTCAATCATTCCCTTTGCTTTCTAATTGTTTTCATTGTTCTTTGCCTGTGAGGTGCTGACAGAGTTTGTGTAGAGGGCTGTGTTGCGTTTGTGAGCGTTTAATCAAAATAGCGACGCAACTTCTGCTCCATAAAAATCTTGACAAGTAGGATGAATGGTTGGGAATCTAGGACAGTGAATCCCTCCGGATGCACACAGAATGTTTCCATTTACGGGATCTGAACGTGTGCTGCAGCCACACGACCCCAACGCAATACATAACGAGGAGGAAACAGGACTGGGACAGTAACTTGACAGAGTCATGAAGGACATGACATGAAGCACGCAACCAGTTCCCTGAATTATTAGAAATGCATGAGAGGAAGGTCCACAGAGAGACAGCTCAGAATAAGCAACCAAAAATTGAGGAAGTTAAGTGAAATTCTGTTTTTATGACATTTGAAAAGAACACAAGATCTTTTACAGCAAGGGAGCCAAGTCAGCTTGAGAAATTTAATAAAATATTTAAAATTGTATTATACCATAAAACAATGGTCTAATAATCAAACAGCTCCCTCAGTCACCTTGATGTGTGTTGGATGGGAGGAGGGAACAAGGATATGAAGCAAACCTACCACCTCATCCCCCACCTTGCAGGAAGCAATGACTCGCCTTTACAAATGCGTGTGTATAATTTTCTCTATACTACATGTGTCACCCCTCCAAAAATAGTCAACTCTACAGTTTAGTTTTGTTTCGTTTAGAGATACATCGTGGAAACAGGCTTTTCGGCCCACCGAACCCGCGTCGACCAGCGATTCCCGCACATTAGCACTATCCTACATTGGGGACAATTTTTACATTTCTACCATGCCAATTAAGCAAACCTGTATGTCTTTGTTGCGTGGGAGGAAACCAAAGTTCTCGGAGAAAGCCCACGCAGGTCAAGGGGAGAACGATCAAACTCTGTGCAGACAGCACCTGTACAGATCGAACCCAGGCCTCTTGCATTGTAAGCGCTGTAAGGCAGCAACTCTACCGCTAAACCTCCGTGCCGCACACAACTTTAGTGGACTTATGAGTAAAGATTTCACTTGATGCATATACAGGACATAGCCGTTGCATACATGACCCATCTCTAATTGAAGTTGAGAGGGTTGTGGTGAGCCACCTTCTTGACCCACTGCAGGGGCTATCATTACTCCTTTCATGTTGTTAGGTAATGCCCCTGTCCCACTTAGGAAACCTGAATGGAAACCTCTGGAGACTTTGCGCCCCACCCATGGTTTCTGTGCGGTTCCCGGAGGTTTTTGTCAGTCTCCCGAATGGTCGAAAGTAGTTTCCGTTTTAAAAATTGGTAATTGTTTAGTCGAAGCCGGTTGCAATGCTAGTTGAAGGTGGTTGCCGGAGGACAAAAACCTCCGGGAACTGCACGGAAACCTTGGATGGGGCGCAAAGTCTCCAGAGGTTTCCGTTCAGGTTTCCTAAGTGGGACAGGGCATCAGGAGTCCCAGGATTTAGACCGGGCGATCATGAAGGAACAGTGCAATATTTCGAAGCCATGGTGGTGTGTGCAGTTTGAAAAGGAGCTTGCAGACAGCATTTGGGTGCGTTGATGCACAGGCACTACAGTTATATAAAAAAAACTTGCATTCATGTGTAGGTGACTGGTAGATGTGAAATGACTTGATGGAAATGTGGCGAGAATAGGTTACAGGAAAAATTAAGGTATAGTGGGACTGTTTTAAGAGCTGGCATATATATACTCAATGACCCTAATAGGTCTCCATCTATGTTGTTAGGAAAAATAGAATTATGAGGTGTGGTATTGCCATGCATCTTGTCCTTGTAGGTGGTATGTGGGATTAGGGCATGGTTTCAGACATCCAGAAACAAGGATCTGTACTAAAAAGGCAGGCATCATGAATTGTGTTGCAACCTGCTGATCACCTTTGGAGATCAACCCAAGCCATTTCAGATTCAGCCTTTAATGAAAAATGCCTTGGTGTACCTGCTGTTCAGGCTCACACGTGAAATGTGGTCACTTTGCCCTGTGTCAGCAGGCTATTGAAGGCATTGGAACCCTAAAACTTTATTTAAGGGAACAAAGACTACTTATCGTTTTGTGTTGTTTTGTGTGCATCAATGTAAAATTATGAAGTTGGTTGGTTTCAATCTTGTGTAAATGCCACACCTCGATAAATGTTATACAATTTGGATTTAAACAACTATGGCGGCACAGTAGCGCAGAGGTAAATCTGCCGCCTCACAGCGCCAGAGATCCAGGTTCGATCCTGACCTCGAGTGCTGTCTGTGTGGAGTAGGCACGTTCTCCCTGTGATTGCATGTGTAACCTCTGAGTGCTCCGCTTTCCTCCCACATTCCAAAGATATGCGGGTTTGCAGGTTATTTGGCTTCTCGAAATTGTAAATTGTCCCTAGTGTGTAGGATAGTGCTAGTGTACGGGATGATCACTGGTCGTCACGGACACGTTAGCCTGATGGGCCTGTTTCCATGGTGTATCTCTACACTAAACTAAACTGGGAATAACTTTTATCTATTGCCATGTTTATAAAATAACTAATAGTAAGCTGGTAGTCCATTTTACACCTTTTGGGGTTATATTCATGGAATTTAGAAGGATGAGAGGGGATCTTATAGAAACATATAAAATCTTAAGGGATTGGACAGGCTAGATGCAGGAAAAATTGTCCCCATGCTGGGGGAGTCCAGAACCAGTTGAAGAATAAGGGGTAGGCCATTTAGGACTGAGATGAGGAAAAACCTTTTCACCCAGAGAGTTGTGAATCTGTGGAATTCTCTGCCACAGAAGGCAGTGGAGGCCAATTCACTGGATGTATTCAAGAAAGTGTTAGATATAGCTCTTAGGCTAACGGAATATGGGGAAGAAGCAGGAACTGAGTACTGATTCTGGATGATCAGCCATGATCATATTGAATGGCGGTACTAACTCATAGAAGCATAGAAAAAATAGGTGCAGGAGTAGGCCATTCAGCCCTTCGAGCCAGCACCACCATTCAATATGATCATGGCTGATCATCCAAAATCAGTACCCCGTTCCAGCTTTTTCCCCATATCCCTTCTTTAGCCCAAATAACTAAATCTAACTCTCTCTTGAAATGGCCTACTCCTGCAACTACTTTCTATGTTTCTACTTTATGATTCATTTTCAGACTCACCCCTTGTGTGATTGTGCATAAATCTACTAACCCCATTTCCTGTGGGGGTGCAGTGAGGGAAGGGAAGATCACAAAGGTACTTAGTTTTTAAGCTAAAGCCGCGCGTATGAAGATTTCAGTGGTGCCCGACATTAAGGAGAGTTGTTCCTGTTTAATTTAGAGATAGAACATGGAAGTGGGCCCTTTGGCCAATCGAGTCCGTGCCAACCAGCGATCCACACTCACTGACACCATCCTACACACACTAGGGACAATCTTACAATTATACCAAGCTAATTAGCCTGCAAACCTGTACATCTTTGGAGTGTGGAATCAAACAGGAGCGCCGGAGAAAGCCCACGCAGGTCACCGGGAGAATGTACAAACTGCATATAGACAGCACCCATAGTCAGGATATCTGGCACTGTAAGGCAGCAACCCACCGCTAGGCCACCGTGCCGCCTTCAACTGTGTATACAGTTACTATGTATCTATGGACCCCAAACCCGAGTACACATACCCTTGAGTGATTTAGTCCAACATGTGCTCATTTACTGCATACACAATAATTTGGAATCATTTGCTTTAAAAACACAGTAGCTTGGTATTTGGTCGGATCGAATAGGTAAACTGGTTCAAAGAGGATGAGAGCAAAGCAAAGAATTACAGTGAGCCATAATGCATAAGGGATGCTTATGGTAGAAAAGGAAAGCACCAGCACCAATATCAGAGTATGTGGATCTGAGTAGGGGTGCTCTGTATGTGTTCTATAGTTGCAAAAATATATGTTTTTCTGGGGGTTTATGGAAGTGAAATAAAATTTGCTACGTTGCTCAGCTCATGGGACCATTTGCAAGGTGGTTACCATTATGCAGCAAGTTGTTTGTGGTGGGTGTATCTGGTGCTCATGTGGTGCATTATTGTGGCCTCCATGCTTTTCTGGGCAATGATGTAAGATGAAACTTGGTGTATTGATATCTGAATTATCTAGTGAGGAGGAGGGCAGAAGAGTAAACGCAGCTTTACCAGGAGAAACCACAAAAATGTCAGTGCACAAAGTGCATCTTCCCATCCATAGCACACACACAGCATTTGTCTCTAAGTGCCTAGGGTTGAGGATACTGCTGGGGATTCCGAGAGGGTAGAGGCCCAGCAGTCAGAAGGCCTTGGGGGTGAGTTACTGCATTGGAGGTCCTGTGAAGAGGTAGGGGTCATGGTCTCAACATCTTACAGATCCAATCTTATGTAATTATGGTGGTTTTGAAATGATGTGGGGAGGGAGTGGGGGGGGGGGGGGGGGGTGGTGGTCAGGAGTTCCTTGATCATTTCTTGCAAGTTTTCATTTTCCCCACTACCTTTGAATACTGGCCCAAGATGCCCAAAGTAGAGAAGGTACATTCAGACATGGACTCAATGGGCTGAACGACTTCCTTCTCTGTTGTTGGGGTGGTTTTGAGAACTTCAAGTCCATCCATTGGGAGTTTACAATCTTACCAAACAACTGTCCCATTGCCCATTTCTTGTCTGCCTTTATCGGTCACCCCAGAACTCCGAGAACAGGAGTGGAAGTAAGTCATCTTTAATCCCAATGTGCTGACTAAGCAGAAGATAATCCTGAATATCAGTGAAAAACAACCACATGGAAGGTGGTTTAATTTACCAGGTGTACCAGCTTCCAAAGTTAGAGTGGTTAGAAGTCAACATATGTGTTGACAGTTTTCCTTCATAAAATTGCAGTTAATATTTTTGTATTTGCATAATTTCCTCTGTTAATATTAAATGAGAGGAAAAAATCAGGAATTAACTCTTGCTATCATTCCAATATTTTTGCAATGATTTTGAATATGGTCATATCAGAATAATTCCTATGTTCCTCCGTCTATCCAGTAAACCCAAAAACACCAAACACAAAGAATTTGCCTGAAACTGGAATGGTAAAGTAGGTTTAAGTTTATTATTGTCACATGTACTGTATTAAAGTGAAAAGTTTTGCTTTGCATACTATCCAAACAGATCAGATGTACCATACATTAGATACAATCTCAAACTCAAGTATAATAGATAGGGCAAAGGGGAAGATACAGAGTGCAGAATATAGCTCTCAGCATAGTTGCATGTTTGTAGCCCCTCAGTTCCTTAGACAAAGTCCAATGCCCTTAGTGGGGTAAAGGTGAATCAAACCGTACTCCAGCTTATGGAAGGACCGTTTGGATAATGGGGGGGAAGAAGTAGTTCCTGAGTCTGGCGGTGTGTGCTTCCAAGCTCCAGGGTAGCGTGTGCTCAAGACCATTTGCATTTTTTGAGCCAAGCGCTGAATATCTTGCGCATAGTCACACAAAGTAAGTACGTTGAAGATCTTTAGTGCAATTCTGTATTGCTACTGTAATTTAAAATGTAATTTAAAAACAAGATTTATGCCTGCTGTAACTGAGCTTTATGTGGACATAGAGTTTTTCATTTTAAAGTAATCTATTTTACATCTGGTTTTGTGTGCAGTTTGGGAACATTTTACTCATGTAACTTGGCAGATACTGTATCTTCTTTAAATTTGCTGTCACTTTAAATTTGCATCATGTCCTCTGATGGCATTGGACCAGATGCGAGGGCTTTGGTTAGTCGGAATGTGCTTCAGCCTATCTCTGCTGACAGCCTAATACACTTCGAAGTGATGCTCTGCATGGACTGGCACAATCCAATCACTGGATGCGTTGGAGCACTCTCCACTGGCCCATTTTGTGTGGGAGGACCATGATTTAGATTTAGAGATCCAGTGTGGAAACAGGCCCCTCGGTCCACCAAGTCCGCGCCGACCAGCGACCACTAGTACTATACTATGCACCAAGGACAATTTACAATATCCAGAATCCAATTAACCTACAAACCTGTACGTCTTTGGGATGTGGGAGGAAACCGAGGCACCCGGAGAAAACCGGTCACAGGGAGGATGCACAAAATCTGTACAGACAGCACCCGGTACTCAGGATCGAACCCGGGTCACTGGCATTGTAAAGCAGCAACTCTACCGCTGTGCCACTGTGCCACCCATAGAAACGACATGATGGTACAAAGACATAGTTCAATCCAGAAATTGATCTGCACACTGGCAATTACTGAGGCCCCAGTGTGGAGAGCAGAGAGCATGCGTGCTACCTGCTCAATGCGTGTTGTTCCCATGTTGATGTCTTTTGCATTTACACACAAGCCTTCTAAGGTCACCACTCCAAGATTTACCTTTCTCAGAGGCAGCAGGCATCAACACTGCATTGTCTGAAGAAGGGTCGCGACCCGAAACGTCACCTATCCATGTTCTTCAGACATGCTATTTTGATCCACTGAGTTACACCAGCATTGTGTGCCCTTTTGAGGTATTGGTATTGGTTTATTATTGTCACATGTACTGAGATACAATGGAAAAACGTTGCGTGCTATTCAGTCAAATCATATTATACATGAGGACAACCAAGCCAACCACAACTACAACAGGCAGTGCAAAGAAAAAGCATGTGTGCAGGGTATAGTGTTACAGTGGTTTAGTGTTACATTGAAAGATAAATATAAAGTGCAAAGATTGTAGTGAGGTAGATGGGGAGATCAGGACTATACAGTAGCTAATGAGAGGACTGTTCTGGAGTCTGATAACAGCAGGAAGAAAAAGTTCCTGAGTCTTCTACAGAAGATGCAGTTTGCTCTCAGCATTTGTTGAAGTCAGGTATTAGGCCCAACCTAGATGCTAACTAGCTTATCAAATGTGTAGCAGGCAGGAAGTTGACTGTTCCTCCCAACCACACGTTGGAGGAACTGACAACCGCCTTTGGCCTGAATACCCAGTCTCTCTCAGTCAAGTCTGTTTCTACACCTCATCTGAGGCAGAATTATCTGACTACTCACTGAATTGGCCATTATCATGAAGGGGCACCTTGCTGCTGTCGTACAGCTCCAGAGACCTAGCTTCGATCTTAACAACGGGTCCTATCTATGTGGAGTTTACAAATTCTTTGACTGTGTGGTTTTCCTCTAGGTGCTTTTCTCACTCACCCCAACAAGTTGCCTGTAATTAGTTAGCTGCTATAAATTACTCATTCGTGTTGGTAATTGACCAAAGAATCAAAGGAGAGCTGACGGGTAGGTGAGAGAGACTAAGGATCCAAGGCCACAGGGAAATAAATAGAGGCGGCACAGGATTGATGAGATTGCTCTTCTAGCAGCTAGCATGAACACAAATGACTCCCTGTGTGTGAAGTAAGATGTCTGATATCCCGTCTCCAGCCACACTGTGTCGGAAGGAACTGCAGATGCTGGTTTAAACCGAAGATAGACGCAAAATGCTGGAGTAACTCAGCGGGACAGGCAGCATCTCTGGAAAGAAAGAAGAAGGGCCTCGACCTGAAACGTCACCCATTCCTTCTAACCACAGATACTGCCTGTCCCGCTGAGTTACTCCAACATGTTGTGTCTTATCTCCAGATATGGGGGGACTATGTATAAACACAGCTGTAATTTCTACATGGTGGAACCAAAATGTATAAAAATGGCCTTTATTAAAGTCTGACAATGTGCACTTTAACCACGTGATTTTTTTCTATTACTAATCTCAAATTGTGGAGTACAGAGGCAAATAAATAAATGATGGGTCTTTGTCCCAAACATTATGGAGGGCACTGTAAATCAGCTGTTAGGTGCGAGTTACTCCCTTCTGCCAATAACTCCATTGCTGTCAATTTGTTTTGCAAGTAGGACCACAGAAGACGTTACGTTGTAACAACAGCAAGAACCTGCAGTACATCAAGAGTGAACGCCTTGTTAAAACCCACTATCGGTTGCATCATGTTGTTACACAAAGAAACCCACCAAGCTCGAAGGTCTTGCTATTCGTGCAAACTTTAACAAACAATATTGGGTAGTTTGCAAAGTCTTTTTAGCACCAAAAAGGAGCAGGGACTGGCTTCCTGAGCATGAACTTCTGCTTCTCCCTGTTCAATCATTTATCTGTGGACTACCATCTTTTTGGGTGGAGTGAAAAGAGGAAATGGTTTTTTTTAAAGCTGAGGATGTGTACAATCTTTTTAAATATGATAAAAATATAAACATTATAAAACCAATAGACTTATGTTACCAACAAGTGAGCGATCCTGACCTACCATCAGTGGAGAACCTCGGACTATGTTTAATCGGACTTTATGGGACTTTATCTTGTACTAAACGGTACTGCCTTTATCTTGTATCTGTGCACTGTGGACGGCTTGATTGTAATCATGTATAGTCTTTCCGCTGACTGGATAGCATGCAACAAAAAACCTTTTCACTGTACCTTGGTACACGTGACAATAAACTTAACCAAAGCACACTTAAATGACTTAATGCTGGGTACATTTATGGGTCAACTGGTAACCCCTTTTGCCAATCATGGTGTGTAAGGGAAAGCGTTCACCTTGCCTGGTGTCCCGAAGACCTTTTTAATTCTTCAGGCTTATTTGCCTCGTTGCTTCCTCTGAAAAACTATCATTAACAGCAGCCCAGCATCTTCATCACGGCGCCACAAAGAAACAAAAATAGATGGGTATCAGTCTGAATTGCGAGCCCAAATCGTCCACTTAAAAGCGTGCAGTTTCACTCCAGGTGGCTGAATTTTAACTGCATCACCATGTGGAAATTCCTGAGCAAAAGATGGGTGCCCTGAACTTCTGCTCACGTAACTCTCTTCCACTGGTGAACAGTTGAGTGTGTAGCTCAAGCTTCCACTGAATCCCCAGCAGTGAGTCTGGGAATGCTGCTCTCATGCTTCTGCAGATTAGATCTAGAACAAGACTAGATCACAAAACATAGAACAGTACAACACAGGATCAGGCCCTTCAGCCCACGGTGTCAATGCCGAGCATGATGCCTAATCAAACACACCCCTGCTGACTTTTTGTGATTCATATCCCTCCATTCCCTGCACACTCATGCACCTGTCTGAAAGCCTTTGTCTTGGCCTCATACGAGGTTTAGAGGTTTGTCCAACCTCTAACACTTCTAATCCAGGCAAAACTTCCAAACCCTTCCAATAATGGAGGGACCAGAACTGACTAAAGTGCTATAAAGCTACAACATGACTTCCTGACTCTTGCACTCAATGCCACTGAAGGCAAGCATACTATAGGCCATCTTTTCCATGTTATATATTGTGTTGCTAGTTTCAGGGAAACAAGGACTTGGACCCCAAGATCCCTCTGTACATTTACGTTGGTAACTGCATGCTTTGCTCTTACATTTGACTCCCACTTGTAACACCTCACACTTGTCTGGTTTAAATTCCCATCTGCCATTTCTCCACCCATATCTGTAACTGATTTGCATCATGCTGCATTCTTTGATAGCCTTCTTCACTGTCTGCAACTCTACTAATTTTTGTGTTATCTACAAACTTACCAATCCGTCTGCATTGTCCTCCAAATCATTTGTATAAAAATCACAAACGCCAGAGGTCCCAGTACTGATCTCTGTGGAACACCACTGGCCACAAACCTCTGGCCCCTTGCACTACTACCTATAGCCTTGAGGTTCACCCTTAAAAAGCTTTGAGGTCAGTTAGACTAGCTGCTCGGTCAATGAATGGGAATAAACACATTTGCAGGAAGGTGCGTAAATGAAATATCTTTGTTTAAAAATGTATTTAATTGTTTAAATTGGGGTGTTTTAACTATTTTCAATATTTTTTAAAAATCATTCTCTGAAGGCTTTGACGGTCAGTAAACACGGGGAAGACCTTAACCTTAGCTTTAGGGGCAATATGCAGTCTGCTAGTCCCTGCCAAAGTGATTGGGCTCAACTCTTACCAGATGCCCATACCTAGACCAATTGGAGCAATTTTGGTCGCAGACAAGCCCAATGCTCAGCAGAGGATAAGACCAATGTATTGGTGTTACAGTGTGGTCTGAGCACGTCATTTATATTCCAGTAAAGTTAGAGAGGATTGTTCACCATAAGCTCTTGGTCATTGAGATTCAGACAACTGCCTTCACCACTTTGTAGAAACTGAAGGCCAAGGGAAATCTCCCTTCATCCTCCCTCTCCCTTTCTCTCCCTCTCTTTTTCTTTCTCTTACATCCTCCACCCTCCCTTCACTCTCCCCTCCCTCTATCCTTCTCCCTCCTCTTACTCTCTGCCACTATCTCGGCCGCACTCCTCTTTCTCTCGCACTCTCTTCCCTCTCTTACTCCACTCTTGTTCTCTCCCCCTCTCTCATACAGAAAGTGTGCTGATGGATGCATTCAATACCGGGCAATTCCCACTCGACCCACCATTACTGCTGCTTCATTTTGAAAATAGCTGGCTCAGTTTAGTTAAGAGATACAGCGTGGAAACGGGCCCTTCAGCCCGCTGTCCGCACCGACTAGCGTGCCCCGCTCATTAACTCTATCCTACACACTTGGGCCAATATATACATTCATACCAAGCCAATTAACCTACAAACCTGTACGTCTATGGAGTGTAGGAGGAAACCGAAGTTCTCAGAGAAAATCCTAGCAGGTCACGGAGAGAACGTACAAACTCCATACAGGCAACACCCATATACACATCTCGCAGGATTATTAGAAATCAGAATTTTAACAGAAAACAGAATTTTGAGTTTCACAACAGCACGCTTGTGGGCTTGGCAACAAGTGTGGGAATAGTGGATGACTAAATGGCTAAATAATGTGGATCATATGAAGCAAAAGACCAACACGCACGCATTAGGCATGGAGATTAACAGCGACTGTATTTCTTTTTTTTGCAAAATGTGCGATATATTTGCTGATGGGGGTAAGTGAGCCGGAAAGGGTGAATCTTTCTCCCTCTCCAGCTCTGCCAAAGGTTTTGGCTCCGTACTGAGCAGAGGATTTGGCTGACGTTCCACACATAAACCAGTGCCATTGGGACCAGTTGTGCAACTCGACTAGCGAATTTGGCATTCACTGAGATTAAACTTGGAACAGGAACAGGAACTCCATTTGTATTTTTCCCTGAAAGAAATTAGTTTAAAACAAAATTTTGTTGGTGCAGCTATTATGACTACTTCCATGTAACTGTGTGACCATTGGCAAAGATAATAATTGATTAATTATTGATAAATAATTGATACCAATTTGCTCCTCCAGTTCGTCCTTGGGTGGAATTCTGTGACCAACCTTTTGCAACACCTCACTGCTTTTCATATGATTCAATACTTGCTTTCACTAAAGGGCCTGTCGCACTTGCCGATTTTTCCGGTGACTTGTCGGCATCATTGACTGACGTATCAGGTCTCCGGTGGGCGGCGCGACTCTGGTCGCAGCGGCCTCTGCAGTCCGTCTGTCTTTTTTAAATTTTTTTGTCTCGTTTGAGTGTTGTTAGTTAGTGGGTTTTTTTTGTTGGATATGTGTGGGGGGTGGGGGGCGGGGTGGGGAAACTTTTTAATTCTTTTCCCTGTACGGAGGACCCGACCTTTTCTCTGTCGGGTCTCCATTGCCGTTGGGGCCTAGCACCGTGGAGCGGCCTCCAACCGGACCTGGGGCTCCAGTCGCAGAGCTGCGGGTACTCACCATCGTGGAGCTGGCCGAGTTCAGAACGGGAGGAGCTGTGGTGGCGCGCTGCTGCTGCCCGACCCCGGAGATTCGGAGGCTCCAGCTGCAGGCCGGTGGACGGTAACACCGGGAGCTCGCGGGTCTCTGGTGGGAGACCGCTTTTCGGAGCTCCCGCGGCAGCAACTTCTCCCGCCCGAGTTGCGGGGTTGAAGACGTCCTGGAGCGGAGCCTTACATCACCCGGCGCGGCTTTGATGGCCACGGGACTTGCTAGGGCCCGCCGGGGGCTCCAACATTGCATCGCCCGGCGCGACATGAATGGCCGCGGGACATATACTATCACCCGCCGGGGGCTTTGAATCTGACCGGGAGAAGAATGGGGAGTGCAGGGGAGAGATAAGACTTTCCCTTCCATCACAGTGAGGAGGATATTCACTGTGAT
Organism: Raja brachyura; assembly: GCA_963514005.1. Next base: position 69,277,247 of record OY740783.1, on the reverse strand, counting down.
GGATGTTTGTGTAAAATGTGTTGTGTCTTGGTTCTTTTCTTCTTGTATGTATGACTGCAGAAACAAAATTTCGTTTGAACCTCAATGAGGTTTCAAATGACAATAAATGGTATTGTATTGTAGGTCACCGAAAAAGTCGTGGCGTGACGACGTATTGATGCGCGTTGTCTCCTCAAGTGTCGCAACATATTTTTTTGTCGCCGCTGGATTTTGAAAAGTTCAAAATCTTTCGGCGACCCTGATATGTCAGTCAATGACGCCGGCAGTCACTAAAATAATCGGCAAGTGGGACAGGCCCTTAACACACCCTGTATCTGTACCGCATCTATGGGGAGAAACTCAGCATCTATGGAGCAAAGGAATAGGCGACATTTTGGGTCGAGACCCTTCTTCAGACTGATGTGGAGGTGGGGGAGGGGGCGGGAAGAAGAAAGGAAGAGGTGGACACAGTAGGCTGTGGAAGAGATGGGAAGGGGAGGGGAAGGAGGGAGAAGGCAAGGACTACCTGAAATTGGAGAAGTCAATGTTCATACCGCTGGGATGTAAACAGCCCAAGCAAAATATCAGCTGCTGCTCCTCCAATTTGCGGTGGGACTCACTCTGGCCATGGAGGAGGCTCAGGACAGAAAGGTTGAATTCGGAATAGGAGGGGGAGTTGAAGTGCTGAGCCACCGGAAGATCAGGTTGGTTAGTGTGAACCGAGCGGAGGTGTTGGGCGAAGCGATCACCAAGCCTACGCTTGGTCTCACCAATGTAGAGCAGCTGACACCTCGAGCAGCGGATGCAATAGATGAGGTTGGAGGAGGTGCAGGTGAAGCTCTGCCTCACCTGGAAAGACTGCTTTCGGACGGGGAACCGTCCCCCACCTCCAGTCTGAAGAAACGTCTCGCCCTGAAAACGTCACCTATTCCTTCGCTCCATAGATGCTGCCTCACCTGCTGGGTTTCTCCAGCATTTTTGTCTACCTTCGATTTTTCCAGCATCTGCAGTTCTTTCTTAAACGCTGTATCTGTACACTGTGGACAGCTCAACTGTAATCATGCTGACTGGATAGCATGCAACAAAAAAAGCTTTTCATTATGCCTTGATACACGTGACAATAATTTAAACTAAACTAAAACTCTCAACATGGAAAATGAATTTAGGACAAGAAAACCTCTTTAACCTCAGTTGAAAGCAAGCTAGCAAGATTATTATTGTCACGCCTACCGAGTTACAGGAAAAGCTTCTGTTTGCGTGCTATCCAATTAAATCAACTAAAACTTTACATGAATACAATCAACCCATGCACAAGTACAACAAGTACAACAGAGGTAGAGTTGCTGCTTTACAGTGCTAGACACCTGGGTTCGATCCTGACTACGGGTGCTGTCTGTGCAGAGTTTGTACGTTCTCCCTGTGATCACTTGGGTTTTCTCCGGGTGCTCAGGTTTCCTACCACACTGGTTTGTCAGTTAATTGGTTTCGGTAAAAATTGTAAATTGTCCCCAGTGTGTAGGATAGTGCTAGTGTAGGGGGATCGCTGGTCGGCGTGGACTCGGTGGGCCGAAGGGCCTGTTTCCGAGTTGTATCTCTAAACTCTTTAATTTAACAAGCATAAGGAACAGTGTTGAGGATCAATCACAAACCTGGCCCAAAGCTATTTATCACTGTCCTGGAGCTATCCCAGCCTCACTTTAAGATTCTGAGACTGAGATGACCCTAAAGCAGGCAACATAGGCAGCGGAGTCATACCACCAACATTGCCTCTGCAAAATCTTTCCAATCCATTGGCAGGATAAGCAAAATCCTGTTCCCCATCGCAGGTCAACAGCTCCTAATTACAATCGGTCAACTCCAATGGGCAGGCCATGTGAATGAATCAGATTCCTGAGTCAGACACTCTTCTGAGCTACTTCTTTGGAACAGATTTCTAGGCAGCCAGAATTAATTATTCAAGGAAGTTCTCAAAACCTCCTTGGAAAAGTGCAGCATCCTCAGCAGCTGATGAGAATCCCTGGCCCATGGCCATCTAACATGAAGAAGGAGCATTTGGGGTGGCACTGGGAACATTCATCAGGGACACGCAGAAGTCCATGGTCGGTGAAAGGAGTGGACCTCTCAAAATTACCCACCCGCCTGCCCCATCTGCAGCGGAAGCTCCGGTTCCCACGTTCACTCACCAGGAGTCATGGAACGGGAGTCTTCCTCAACCCAAAGGGACCGAGTGAGAAGAAGGGAAGATTGAAACATCTGCATGGCTGACTACAACATCCTGCCTACATTCCCAACAACTCCTGACAGATTCCACCAATCACGCTGGGGGCAATTTACAGCTGCCAATTAATCTATCAACCTGTTTTATGAAATAACTTCAGATGCGCGAAAAATCGAAGGTAGACAAAAATGCTGGAGAAACGCAACGGGTGAGGCAGCATCTATGGAGCAAAGGAATAGGTGATGTTTCGGGTGAAGACTTCTTCAGACTGGTGTGAGGGTGGGTGTCTTTGGGATGTGGAAGGAAATCGGAGTGTCAGGAGAGAACCCACCCTGTTTCTGAGGGAGCGTGTAAACTTCACCGAGAACACTCAAAGTCATGAATGAACTGAGGTCAGTTGTTCAAAGGACCAAGAAATGTATTACCAGTAATCTAGGCTGTGCACGCCATATGCAAGAAGAAGAAGAAGAAGAAGAAGACCAGTAATCTGGCCAAAAGCTTAATCCTGAGTCGACAGTCAATCAGTAATTTATCTGCGCCAGCTGTTTTAACTGCATGGTTCCAAAGTCAATCTGCAGTTACAAATATGCAACCTTGGATGTGCAGATTAAGCTCAGTCATTCTGTTTCTGTCTCTCCATAGTGACAATTTTAAATGGTTTAATCTAGTTGGTGAATAATCTTATTTGACCCCAATTTTTTGTTCAACTCCAGTAAACTAAGTGATATCTCAAAAGTATTCTTTAAATGGTTGAAAAGATTCATGGAATGTGTGAGATTGTTCCTTACGAAGTAAAACAAATTGTAATGCAAAGAAGCTTACGAATCTTGCATTTGTGTGCTGAGGGAACTGAAGTAGCAGAACGGTTGAAAACCTGTAGTGTTGAGCTGGGGATGTGACCTGGTTTGTGGATGTGACTTAATTCACAATATGTGAAGGTTAATCCCAACTAAAGGTTCACAGAAAGCAGAGATTATGTTTGGGACCAGCACAGCATTAAATCCCCACCTTTGCATTGCTTTGGTCAATTCTGTTCTGATTGTTCTGAAATTATTTGCGGGAACTTTGTCCTCATGACTTAACTTGTGGTATAAGTAGTCTTCAGACTTTAGAGATACAGCGGGAAACGGGCCCTTCCGCCCACCAAGTTCGCACCAACCAGCGATCACTGACTCCGTATACTAATGCTATCCTACACACTAGGGACAATTTACAATGTACAGATGCCAATTAACCTCCAAACCTGAATGTCTTTGGCATGTGGGAGGAAACCGGAGCAACCGGAGAAAACCCAAGTGGTTAGAGAGAGAACGTACAAACTCAATACAGACAGCACCCGTCGTCAGAATTGAAACCGAGTCTCTGGTGCTGTATTAGCAGCAACTCTACCGCGGGAATGAAGTTTGTTGAACGCTCAAAAGCAAGTGGTCAGTCAAATCCAATCATTGCAGAGCCAGTGTTGGCATATTTGGAATTATAACACTATGTGAGAATGATTTGGAATTCTACACTACATGAGAGGGCCTGGAACACTATCTCTTCAGCCTCTCTGGCAAAACATTCCATTATCAAACACATGTGGCTTGTAATCACTGTGCACAGATATAGTTGTCCCATGTGTGTGTTGGTGGAACCTCTTCGATCCATAATTAACACTGGATAGCTCGTTCCCAATAAGTGTATAGAGGCTCTGATCCGTCTCCTCCGGCCAAGGCAGGACACCTGCCGTTCAACTCTGGGCGGGCCCCCCTCTCTATCTATCTCTCTCTGTCTGTCAATCTCCGTCTCCGCCTGCCATCCATATCCATGTCTGGGTCTCCGCTCTCCGCTCGCTCCTCATCCACCGGCATGGCCGGCTGCCTTGCACATGCGCACTGCTACGGCCAGCACATCCTCCCCCCTGCACATCGTCGGCCGCCCTGCGCATACACACTGCCACGGCAATTGGTCAGCGCTGGGCACTTCCTCCTTCTGGTTTCCTGGTCCTCCATAAATATTCTAAATTGAATTTAAACTGGTGGAGGGCTGAACAATAACAGCATTTTATCTGTTTATTTATTGTGTATATATATGGTCTATGGTATATAGACACACTGAACGTTTATCTCCTGTTCTGTATTATGTTTATATATTCTGTTGCGCTGCAGCAAGCAAGAATTTATTTGTCCTATCTGGGACACATGACAATAAAACGTGGGCTTCCTCCCACGTCCCATCGACACATTGGCTTTGTAGGTTAACTTGTCTCTGTAAAATTGCTCCTAATGTGTAGGGAGTGGGTGAGGAAAGTGGGATAACAGAACTTGTGTGAATGGGTGGTAGACAAAAAAGCTGGAGAAACTCAGCGGGTGAGGCTGCATCAATGGAGCGAAGGAAATAGGCGACGTTTCTGATGTGAGGGTGGGGGGTACGGGAAGAAGAAAGGAAGAGGCGGAGACAGTCGGCTGAGGGAGAGCTGACAAGGGGTGGAGAAAGCAGGGATTACCTGAAATTGAAAAGGTCAATGTTCATACCGCTGGGGTGTAAACTGCCCAAGCGAAATATGAGGTGCTGTTCCTCCAATTTACGGTGGGCCTCACTCTGGTCAGGGCAGAAAGGTCAGATTCGGAATGGGAGGGGGAGTTGAAGTGCTGAGCCACCGGGAGATCAGCTTGGTTATTGCGGACCGAGCGGAGGTGTTGGGCGAAGCGATCGTCAAGGCTATGCTTGGTCTCACCGATGTAGAGCAGCTGACACCTAGAACAGTGGATGCAATAGATGAGGTTGGAGGAGGTGCAGGTGAAGCTCTGCCTCACCTGGAAAGGCTGCTTGGGTCATTGAATGGAGTCAAGGGGGCTGGTAAAGTGTAGCATTTCCTGCGGGTGCCAGGAGAGGGTGTGGTTTGGGTGGGAAGGGACGAATTAACAAGGGAGTTACGGAGGGAGCGGTCTCTGTGGAAAGCCAACAGGGGAGTAGATGGGAAGATGTGGGCAGTGGTGGGATCCCATTGGTAGACAAAAAGCTGGAGAAAATCAGCGGGTAAGGCAGCATCTATGGAGTGAAGGAATAGACGAAGTTTCGGGTCGAGACCCTTCTTCAGACTGATGTCGGGGTGGGGGGGGACATGAAAAAGAAAGGAAGAGACAGAGACAGTAGGCTGTGGGAGAGCTGGGAATGGGAGGGGAAGGAGGGAGAAAACAAGGACTGCCTGAAATTGGAGAAGCCAATGTTCATACCGCTGGGGTGTAAACTACCCAAGCAAATATGAGGTGCTGCTCCTCCATTATGCAGTGGGCCTCACTCTGACCATGGAGGAGACCCAGGACAGGAAGGTCGGAATGGGAAAGGGAGTTGAAGTGTTGAGCCACCGGGAGATCAGGTTGATTATTGCAAACCGAGTGGAGGTGTTGTGCAAAGCGATCGCCAAGCCTGTGCTTGGTATCACCGAGGTTGAACATACGCTGAAAAATCCAACCACATTTTTTTTGGAAGTGGAAAGAAATAATAGAAATTGCATTCATTGCAATGTGTAAAAAGAGTTGAGATACTGTATTATAATTTTGCTGCATGTCATTGTGGTATATATCACGTCTTTATCGGTGAATATGTTTAGTTTGGGATTTTATTTGAAGCAGAAATAATATGTGAATGCTTCATTGAGCATAATTCCGACTGGTATCTACGCACTTCGTCCGAGCAGATTATCGCAAGCCATCTTAAACGATCACGTAAACTGTCATTTGGCAACTTAAAAGCTACTAAGGTTGCCCGGCTGCCAACAGAGAAAAAAAATTATGTGAGAGCCCTGCAAGGTGTATAATATTTTTGACACTGTCATAAGCCTTTCTTACATATGCTGTCACAACGCACTGTAGTCTCTAAACAACCCTTCAGTAATTTTCCTTGCCCTCCATTTCAGAATAATAGTATTTTAAGCCAATGACACTAGCACTGGCAATAAATAAATAAATTAAAAGGGCAGCTTTCCAGCCCCTTATCTCATTGGCCATGCTCGGCTACAAATTGGTGTAAATCTGGTGGAACATCTTCCTCTAGTCATGGGGGTGGGGGATTGGGAGGGGCCTCACAAGTGGAACTGCTTAGGGTCTCTCTTCCTCTAAATCCGGCCCTGCCCTCCACCACCAAACTCTGAAAAATAACAGCCTATTGCACTTTATCTGTTTATTTATTGTGTATATATATATGGTCTATGGTTTATAGACACACTGAACGTTTATCTCCTGTTCTGTATTATGTTTACACATTCTGTTGTGCTGCAGCAAGCAAGAATTTCATTGTCCTATCTGGGACACATGACAATAAAACTCTCTTGATTCTTGACTTGGACTCAAGCAAAAAAGGGTTCTTGGGGGAAAAAAGAGCTACCTTAAATTTAGTTGCATCTGGTTGGGTAACTATGCTAGGGTGAAGACTATTCCATGCTTTAATTGTGCGGGGGAACTCCATGGAGCAGCCAGCATCTCTGGATAGAAGAAATAGGGTGACGTTTCGGGTAGAGACCCTTCTTTAGATTTCCTCTGGTTTTAATGTTTTTAGATTACTTTAAAGATACAGTGTGGAAACAGGCCCTTCGGCCCACGCCGACCACCGATCCCCCGTACACTAGTTCTATCCCACACATTAGCGACGTAAGTTAAGAGTCAAGAGTGTTTTATTCTCTCACGTCCCAGTTAGAACAATGAAATCCTTACTTGCAGCAGCACAACAGAATATATAAACATAGTACTCTGTAAACAATTATATAAACGAGTAAACAAAACAGCGTATATTTATAGATGAATATGTATATCAAAATAAATATATATTATATATACCCACAAACACACACACAATTTCCCTCCTGAGATGAATAAAGTTCTATTGTATAGTATCATGTGTATAGGAAGGAAATGTAGATGCTGGTTTAAACTGAAGATAGACACAAAAAGCTGAAGTAACTCAACAGGTCAGACAGAATCTCTGGACAAAAGGAAAATATTACGTTTTGGGTTGGGTCTGAAAAAGGTTCCTGCACACCTTTGGAAAGTGGAAGGAAACAAGAGCACCCGGAGACAACCCATGCGATCAAAGGGAAAAGTAGCAAACTCCATACAGACAGCAAATTAGGATCAATTCCGGGTCTCTGGCACTTTTAGGCAGCAACTTTATGGCCAATGTATTGCCCCATATTCTTGAACTGAATTAAAACATACAGCAGCTGTAAAGGGGGACAAAGCATCACTTAGAGATTTTAGACTGAAAATGGATAGTTTCTTTTTTTTAGTAACCAAAGTTATCAACGTATAATTTTTTGTGTGTTGGAAAACAAAATATAGTGGCACAGCTGGTGGACTTGCTGCCTCACACGCCGGAGATCTGTGTTCGATCCTGTCCTCGGGCACTGTCTGTGTTCAATTTGCACATTCTCCCTGCAAGGGTATGGGTTTCCTCCCACATCCCAAAGACGCATTGGCTTTGTAGGTTAACTTGTCTTGTAAAATTGCCCCTCATGTGCCGGGAGTGAGAGGAAAGTGGGATAACAGAACTTGTGTGAGTGGGAAGACAAAAATGCTGGAGAAACTCAGTGGGTGAAGCAACATCTATGGAACGAAGGAAATAGGCGACATTTCAGGTCGAGACCCTTCTTCAGTCTGATATGAGGGTGGGGGGGGGCGAGAAGATGAAAGGAAGAGGCAGAGACAGTAGGCTGTGGGAGAGCTGGAAATGGGAGGGGAAGGAGGGAGAAAGCAAGGACTACCTGAAATTGGAGAAGCCAATGTTCATACCTCTGATTGTAAACTACCTAAGCGAAATATGAGGTGCTGTTCCTCCAATTTGCACTGGGCCTCACTCTGGCCATGGAGGAGGCCCAGGACAGAAAGGTCGGATTCGGAATGTGCTGAGTCACCTGGAGATCAGGTTGGTTATTGCGAACTGAGTGGAGGTGTTTGTGTGAAGCGATCGCCAAGCCTGTGTTTGGTCTCACCGAGGTTGGTCATACGCTGAATAATCCTGCTACATGTTTGTTTGAGAGCCCCTGGTTTATCTTTGGTTTAACCCAACATCTGTAGTTGCTTCCTACATATTTCTCCAGAGATGCTGCCTGACCACCTGAGTTACTCCAGCACTTTATCTCTTTTTCTGTAGACAGTGACTGTGGTTTTAATGCTATCACACTTTCTAAATATTGTATCATGTGACTAATTTTGTGTCTATCTTCAGCATCTCTGGAGAACATGGATAGGTGACATAGTGGATCGGCTCTCTTCTTCAAACCGATTGCAGGTTTGGGGGGGCGGGGGGGAAGAAAGCTGGAAGAGATCAGGGGAAGGGCAAAGTGTGGCAGGTAATAGGTGAACGCAGGCTAGAGGGGGTGTTGGTTTTGATAGGCAGATGGTTAGACAAAGACCAGCGATTAAGGTAGAAGCTATGAGACAGAAGGATTGAAGAGTTGCAAATTGTGAAGCCAGAGGAAGGAACGTGGGTGTAGGGGGAGAGGGAGGAGAGAAATAGGTGCAAGTCCAGGTGGGGGATAGGAGAGTGGGAGGGGAGAGAGGGTAGGTCGTGGGGGATACGAACCTTTTGTTTGTGGTTACCTAAAATTGGAGAATTTAATGTTCATACCATTGGGTTGTAAACTACTCAAAGCGGAATATGAGTTACTCTCCTCAAATGGATTTATATATGACATGTGTGGCGTCAGCCTAAACACGGGCCACTTATGCTCGAACCCTCGTCAGGAGATACGAGGGCGGGCACTTGACGTCATGGGCTAGAGGGAGTGTCCTGGTACATAAGCTCTCTCACCTCGAGACCTAAAAGAGTTAACTGGTAGCTGAGCCCAAGGGAACAACCTCGCTCAGCTACAACAACACATTAATATAGTTAGCGCACCCACGTAACGTGTGACTACCGAATAAAGAACCGTTTGCACCAACCTGATGTCTCACCTTTATTCACCACGTATGGTGTCGCTACACATGTATGTTATATATCTCTTTACAAGCCTTTGAACTGGAAAACCCAGGCATCACCTTAAAGTCTGAAGAAGGGTTTTGGCCCGAAACGTCGCCTATCTCCTTCGCTCCTTATATGCTGCTGCACCCGCTGAGTTTCTCCAGCCTTTTGTGTATCCTCGATTCTCCAGCATCTGCAGTTCCTTCTTTAACACCTTTAAACACCTGTTTGGTATGTGCCGTGTCACATTGGTGACATGCTCCTTCTTTTGAGACAGTGTGGGCACTCAGTATCTATTGCAGTGACACGCTGTCAGTAGGATACTGCATAATCTCACTTTAAATATCCCATATCGTGGTTGGTAAAATGAGCGGTCTTGTTGATGTGCAAAGTTTATGATCAGATTGCTGAATGTTTCACAATCTAGCTGTTAAAATCTCAGTTGAAATAGCTCTGCAAGACATTGGTGAAAGTGTTGACCCAGAACGCCTATATTTGCTGACGGGGCATGTCATTAAGATGTTTCTGCTCAGCTGCTTCCTCAGACTTCTCCCGTGGCTGCTCAGATTCCTACTGCACTTGGCGCACAAATGATCCTGTAAAGAATTAAAATAACAAAATATATTGGCTTACCCTTGGGCCTGCTGTTCCCTGGTGATGTTTGTTTGACATCAGAGTGTTTGACGGGCCTATACTCGCTGGAGTTTAGAAGGATGACGGGGACCTCATTGAAACTTACTGAATAGTGAAAGGCCTGTTTCCAATAGTGGGAGACCCTAGGACCAGAGGTCATAGCCTCAGAATTAAAGGACGTACCTTTAGGAAGGAGATGAGGAGGAATTTCTTTAGTCAGAGGGTGATGAATCTGTGGAATTCAATGCCACAAACGGATGTGGAGGCCAAGTCAATGGATATTTTGATAGCAGAGATTGATAGATTCTTGATTAGTACAGATATCAGGGGTTTTGGGGAGAAGGCAGGAGAATGCAGTTAGGAGGGAGAGATAGATCAGCCACGAATAAATGGTGGAGTAGACTAGATGGGCCGAATGGCCTAATTCTGCTTATATAACTTAGGAACATATGAAGATGTTGGAATCAGCCGATTATCGACGCCAGTGTCACTTGCTATTTTATTACAAGAATTGCCTCAATCCAAATGATACATGGGGGTGAGGCTGGGCTGTCTTGTTCGTGGCTCACATTGCTTTCCAAAGCTGACCTGTGAATAAATTATAGACAATAGGTGCAGAAGTAGGCTATTTGGCCCTTCGAGCCAGCACCGCCATTCAATGTGATCATGGCTGATCATTCCCAATCAGTACCCCGTTCCTGCCTTCTCCCCATATCCCCTGACTCCGCTATTTTTAAGAACCCTATCTAGCTCTCTTTTGAAAGCATCCAGAGAACCTGCCTCCACCGCCCTCTGAGGCAGTGAATTCAACACTCACCACTCTCTGTGAGAAAGTGTTTCCTCGTCTCCGTTCTAAATGGCTGAGTATATTGTTGAGTATACTGAGTAAATAAAGTAATGTCATGCTATTTTTAATTTTTAAATCCCACCTTTCACATATTAGGTTTATTGGCTACTATAATTTGCCCTTTGTGTGCAGGTGAGTGGTAGAATCTGGGGGCAATTGATGAGAATGTGGAATTCATACAAATGGAATTAGCATAGGCACAAGGAACTGTGGATGCTGGTTTACCAAAAATGAATTAAAATAACCAAATATATTGGCCCACCTTTGGGCCAATATTAACATGGTGTAGTCATGTATGTAGTGTAGTTTAACGTAGTTTAGTCACCTAGGGTCGACACAAAGTGCCAGAGTAACTTAGAGGACCATGCAGGATCTGTGGAGAAAAAAGATGGGTGACGTTTTGGGTCAGAACCCTTCTTCAGTCAGTCTGAAGAAGGATCCCGACCCAAAATAGTAAGATTAAACGAGAACTTACCAGTTCGAAGGTTGATCTTTATTTTATGAGGAGTTGTGATGAGGGATTTCGTGAAGAACCCGCCAGCACGCATGCGCGACATACTTCAAAGTAGCGGTGTGGAATCACAGGACCAACAACAGAGAAATGACTTGTTATAGTAAGATTGAAGAGACTCTAATTACCAGTTGATTTATGATCGAGGGTTGGGAGCGGAGGGCACGGAATCCCTCATCGCAACTCCTCATAAAATAAAGATCAACCTTCGAACTGGTAAGTTCTCGTTTAATCTTACTATTTCATTTCGGAGTCACGTGAGTGACTTCGTGAAGACTTCAAAGCTCTGTGATTCCATGCCCTGGACCACGTCCATGCTGTCACACACCACTTATAAGGATGGATAGGAGTAAACAACTTTCCAGACTGCTTGTACTGAAAAATAAGAACAATATTTATTAACAACAAAGAAAAAACCCCTCACTCGGGGACATCTCCACGTTCTTGACCTGCATTCAGCACGGCCTCCGCAAACTGTAGAGGAGCGGCAACAGGTTTATTGTAGAACCGCTGGAAGGTGGCTTCATTCGCCCATCCTGCAGTGGCAAGAATATGGTCCATGGGCACCTCCATGACCCTTGCCGCCGACGTTGATGTAGCCCTGGTGGAATGGGATTTGAAGACGTTAGTGTCAATACCTGACTCACCCAAAACGATCCTGAGCCACCTGGATATCGTCTGGACCGTCACTCTATGGTGAGGCTTCTTGTGGGTGATGAGCAAATATTTCTCCATTCCCCTCAGCTTTCTCGTCACTTTCACATAGTGACTGATATGGGCGGCTAAACATAGCCTTGCATCAGCGGGGTATACCGGGAACTTCAGCTGCAGCCCTGTGAACCCAGGTCTATGCTGCTTTAGTAACTCGTCTATGAAGAAGATTACTTCCCCAGGGGTAGAGATCATCCTGTCGATCCTGACCTTGTGGAGTGTCTGTACCCTCTGTGCTGAAGTCAGTGCCAGTAACATCACCAGCTTCAGGGTGAGTTTGTCCAGCTCAAGCCCCTCCATGGGCGACCACGTCCTGAGCAGGGTTAATACCTTCCCAATATCCCAGGTGATGTTATAGCGCGGTCTGGGCGGATTGGAATTGAATATTCCCCGCATGAGTCTGGACACCAGCCTGTTGGATCCTACCTCGATATTGAGGTAGAATGACAGCGCACTCCTGGCGCTGTTGATGGCACTGTAGCTGAGGTGTTCGTCATGGTGCAACCCCGCCAGGAATTCCAATACGTCGGTGATTGTTACGGAGTCGTATGCAATGTGGGAGCGGCCGCAGTAGGTTTCCCATTTCCGGATGTGTGTGAGATATTGCCGCCTGGTGGACTCCCGGCATGACGCTCCGATGGTATCCATGGTTCTAGATGATAGGCCATACCGCAGTAATGGCCTGTTCAGAACCTGCAAGCCAATAAGTTGAGATGACTGTGGCAGGGATGTGGTTCCCCTGACACAGGGTTTGTTACCAATTGTGGGCAACCCTCTAAGAGGACCCAAGGTTTACTGATCATATCAAGGATCACCGGATACCATGGCTGCGTAGGCCAGTCGGGTATGATAAGAATGCCCTTAGCACCATCCGTCTGGATATTCCGCAATACCCGACTGATGAGGCAAAATGGAGGAAATGCATAGAAGAACCATTTCCCCCAGTCCAGCGAGAACGCATCCATCGCCATTGCCCCAGGATCTGGTTCCCACGAAACGTATGTTGGTACCTGATGGTTCAACCGTGACGCAAAGAGGTCGATATCCGGTTTACCAAATTTGGCTGTAACTTTAGCGAAGATTTGGGGATTCAACATCCACTCGATGTTGTCATTAAATTTGCGTGACCTGGTGTCCGCCACTGTATTGAGCTCACCTGGTAAATAGGTAGCTGAAATCCAAATATTCCGTCGAATACACCAGAGCCAAATTGTATTTACCAATTCATCACATGAAATTGACCTGGTACCGCCCATATGGTTTAAATATGCCACCGCAGTGGTATTATCTATTTGGAGACGGACATGAGCGTCAGTAAGGTTAGAACAATAAGCTCGAAGTCCGTGAAATGCTCCAAGCATCTCCAAATAGTTTATCCCTTGTGACAATAACAGGGTAGATTCAAGGGTGTCCCATCTGCCCCCACAACTAGAATAGTTGTCCGTAGCTCCCCAGCCATGGGAGCTTGCGTCTGTTTGTAAGTATACCATCGGATTGGGCAAAATGATGGGTTTAAATGAGTCACAAATATTGTCAACCCACCATTGTAACTCAAACTTAGCCTTTAGAGGCAGCTGCATTGGTCTATCGAAATGTCCAGCGTTCAGTTTTAACGCTGAGATCTTGGCTCTCTGCAAATTTTGATAATGCAAAGGTCCGTATTGGGCAGCTGGAAAAAAGTGCTACGATCTTGCCAATCACCTTAGCAGTTTGTCTAATTGATGGTATACTGGCCCAGACTAGATCCTTACATACTTGGGTGACATCCTCAACTTTGTTAGTTGGTATGGTGGCCCTCATGCGATTGGAATCCACCATGAACCCCAGATAATCCATGACCTGTGAAGGGCAGAACTTTGATTTATCTGGATGAATAACGAACCCCATTTTCTGAAAAATTGCCATGGTGGCTGAAACTGCCAGTTCAGCTGATTCCAGGGTATTCCCAACGATTAGGATATCATCCAGATAGGCCATCACTATGTGATTTTGTCTCCTTAGCGTGGCCAGAATAGGTTTGAGCAATTTAGTAAATAATCGAGGGGCTGTGGTAAGCCCATTTGGCAAAGCCCTGTATTGCCAGAGCTGATCCATCCAGGTAAATTTTAAGAACTTCCTGTGGTGTTTCTGAATGGATACTGAATAGTATGCATTTTTTAAATCAATGCATGCCATAAAGCAGCCATGAGAAATCAATGACTTGGCTGTTTCGAACGTGTCCATTTTGAAATGGGTATATTTTACAAAGGTATTCAAATGGGTCAGATCAATAATCACCCGACATCCTCCATCCTTCTTGGATCTTGTGAATATGTTGGATACAAATTCAATTGGTTTGTGTATAGTTCTTTCTATCACGCCTTTTTCTTGTAGCCTTAAGATTTCAGCATAGCCTACTGCCGTATCGTTGCTGGACAGCGTAAATTTCCGATCTGGCATATGCTGGGATGGAGGGATTTTACCATTGATGAATTCAATTGCATAGCCCTGAATACTTTGTAAAATAAACTCATCAGAAGTGATAGTTCCCCATGCCTCCGTAAAGAACCGTAGTCTCCCACCAACATGTGAAGTTAAGCATGCAGGTGCATGAAATCCAGACCGCCTTACCTCCATGGTTACCGGCGGTCCCTGATATGTTTGGCGGGACGTGGAGGTGCTGGGTTGGGCTGATGATGCGGCGTCCGCATCGTCCATGGTGGCCGTTGGGGGCCTAGCCCTAAAAAAGGCCTAGGTTTTTGAGGCTGCTGAAATTAAGGCGGAGCTGGAGCGTAGGTCCTTGCTGGTCTAACGGCAGGGCCTCGTGGCCTGAAAAATGGCACTTTCCTGGCCGGCTGCCTGGTGGAGATGTGTGACCGCATGAGTCCTACCGTTTTGGCGTGGTCATCCAGCTCCTTGACCCTCTTCGGGAGGTCTTCCCTGAACAACTGTCTGGGTGGCGGCATAGGAGGTGCTTTGCACAACCCCGCAAATTTTGGGTTGAGTGTGGGTTTGATGACGCTCTTCCTGAAGGCGTTTATCTCATACTGTGTGGTGCACAGTAGAGCCAGAGCATCCTCCTGCTCGATGCTCAGATCCTCCCCGTCCACCGACCGCGCAAACGCGGTAATCCCAGCAGTGAGCAGCTTCAGGATCCGCTGGAGCTTCATCTCCTGGGTCCTGATCCCTGGGCTGATGTTGCCCCAGATCGGCGTATTGACGATGGGCACGTTGAGGGAGTTGCAGTTAGCTGGGGCTTTGTGCCTATTTATGGCCTCCGACAGAACCTCCTCCTGGAGCTGATGGTTAGTCAGGAAGTCCACGGTGGCAGCCAGTTTGGGGTTGAGGGGTAGTCCTGACGTCTCCGACAATGCAAACTTTGTTGCGACATCCAGGAGCTCCTCCTGAGGGGCCTCCGATGTAGCTGGTGCATGGCCCAAAATGTCCTCATCCTCCGGCTGTCTGAGGCTTCCTGCTGATGATGGTGATATCTCCCTGTGCCCTCTGGAGCTGGATGCTTCCTGCCTCTGATTTTGTTGCAGGATAAGTTCCAACATCCGCTCCATCCTGTCAATACGCCCTTCGCCCTTGGATCCTGGGCGGTCGGAGTCCTCATGTTCTGCAGAACTGCTGAGGCTCCGGTCATCGGCCCGTACCTCGTCGAGGTAATCTCGGTGCCGGAAGCTGTCGCTACCAGCCGCCGCAGCGAAGCTGAGCGATTCCCGCGCGGATCCGCTCAAACGCCTCCTTTTGGCGGAGCTTGATCCCGCTGCCTTGAAGGGCAAACGCGGTGAGTAGTCGGCACCCGACGCCTCGGCGTGGTGACCCGACATTCGCGCGGGCTTGCCGACTGCCCTAAACCTGGGCCTAGACGGCGTACGGTCCCGTCCTCCCATTCCCGGGGGACTCGGTGACCGTGGCGGGACTCCACCCGAATGACTCTTCCTGGTCTTGGTGGCTGGTGAGTCGACACTGGTCCTTACAGGTCTCCCAGTGGACTTGAGTCCCGCCAATTCACCAGTCCGCAATCTAACGGCAGGTGATACCTTTGCCCGTGAAGGGCTAGGTTTACGGGCTCCATCCCTCCCTCTCCTCCGAGGGCTCAGGGAGAAGGGCCGTGCGGCAGCACGTGAACCCTGTTTGCCCTGGTTGACCAACGAGCCCGTTGGCGACAGTGATACGGAGTCAGGGTCAACCTGCTCCAGTGGTACACCGAAATCCTGCTCCACGGAATCGTCGCTGGAGCTCCGGTGTATCGGCGGGTCGTGTCCTGTAGCGACAGGGCTCCCCGACTTCCTCGCCTTCTTCCCGGCCTGACTCGCAGGTGTAACCGTTGATGAGGGCTCCGGGACGGGTGGCCGGCGACTCCGTGCGGACGTCCTACGGCCCTTGTTCTTTCCTTCCACATTCCTGTTGAGAGAAAATACTCACAACAGAAACCAACCAACTCAAGGTTAGTTTCACTTACCTGAGCGGCTCCTTATGAAGGGCTGGTGGTGAGCCGCGCTCCACCTCCAGCCGTCGACTGCAATGAGTTGCGACGATATGTCGCGCATGCGTGCTGGCGGGTTCTTCACGAAGTCACTCATGTGACTCCGAAATGAAATGTCAACCATCCTTTTTTTTCCAGATTCTGCCTGACACACTAAAATGGAATTAATGTAGATTTAAAGAAGCTGGTTTACCAAAAAATAAATTAAAATAACAGCAGAGTTACTCCAGCATTTTGTGCCTGTCTTTTGTCTGAGGACTTGCCCTCCTCAACCGGGACAGGTGCTTAAAGTCGTGGCTATCATGTACACAGCCGAGCATTTCACTCACCTTTTTCTGACATGCATTTAAACCTGGGAACTAGATACTAGAACGAGAAATAGATAGCATAGGTTTAAGGTGAGGGAGGACAATTAAAGGAGATGGCTAAAAAGTGGAGGTATATAAAATTATGAGAACCTTTGATAGAGTAGACAATCAGAATCTTATCATAGCTGTACTCCAAGTTAAAATCAGGGCTCTTGGCTACAAGACAATGTTGATGAAATGGTCTCAATGATCCACTCTTGATGAGAATCATTCATAAATTTACAGCATGCGTGCTGAATCCCTGCTGGACAAAGCCAAGGAAAGCGCTGGAGTTGTGTACTGTTCTGATTAAAACAGAAGCCTTCAAAGAACATGCTGAAATGCAGGAGGACATTTAGGTTTGGCAGCATTTTAGTTTCTTCAGTGGAGTGGAAAACACAAAGACAGCCCAATATTTATACAGATTGAGTCTAGTTTATTGTCCCATGTGCCGAGGTACAGTGAAAAGCTTTTGTTGCGTGCTAACCAGTCAGCAGAATGGCAATATATGATTACCATCGAGCCACCCAACGTGCACAGATACATGATGAAGGGAATAACGTTGAGTGCAAGATAACGCCCAGTAAAGTCCGATCAAAGATAGTCCGAGGGTCTCCAATGAGGTAGATAGTAGCTCAGGACTGCTCTCTAGTTGTTGGTAACAGCTTGCCTGTTCAGTTGCCTGATTACAGCTGGGAAGAAACTGTAGTGATGGTGTCAACATTCCTGCCCAACGAAAGCATGTACAGGAACAGTGCCTTTTGTCCTAGTGCTTTTTTGTTTATCCTCCTGTGCGACTTAGGACATTCTGACAGTTTTTTCTTCTAATTTCAGAAAAGGCGACGGCGGATCGATCGAAGCATGATAGGAGAGCCGACAAACTTTGTCCACACGGCCCATGTAGGATCAGGCGATGTCTTCAATACTGGAATGAACTCAGTGAGTACAAACATTCCTCTATGTAGAGCAAACTAGGCTGCTTTTTCTCTAGGGGCGGCACAGTGGCATTGTGGTAAAGATGCTGCCTTACAGCACCAGAGACCCAGGTTCAATCCTGACTATGGGTGCTGTCTGTACGGAGCTTATACGTTCTCCTTGTGACCACTTGGGGTTCTCCAGGTGCACTTGTTTCCTCCACACTCCAAACACGTACAGGTTTGTAGGTTAATTGGCTTTGGTAAAATTGTAAATGGTTCTTAGTGTGTAGGATAGTGCTGGTTCATGGGGTGATCACTGGTTGGTGCAGACTCGGTGGGCCTAAGCACCTGTTTCTGCGCTATATCTCTAAAGTCTAAGATAAAACAATCCTTTGTATATCTCGTGGGACTTCACATGTGTCCCTGTCACTTCCTCCCCTTCCAATGTTTCTTCCAAGCCTGAAATAGTATATTCATGTTAGGCCTTTGGTCCCATGGGTCACAGCGGTAAAACGCCAGCAGACCTTTAGGAGCTGGGGATTGGCATCCTGACAGATACCCAAAAATGGCCACGTCTGCATTCTCATTCAACATCATAGGAGCGACAGTGGGTCATTCAACCCCTGCTCTTATTCATTCGTTCAGTTGCATCATGTATTTTGCTGCATGATGTCCCTTGGTTAATTTCCTAGCAGGGATATTAACACAGCCATAAGATTTATTTTGCCAATTTTACGCAATTTGTTTGGGCCACTGATAACAATGCTTATGTCTAACATTTTTATAATTATGACGTGTGTTATGATGTAAATTACTGCAGACAGGGATCAAACCTGGGCCAACTAGCTCTGCTGGCTTTCCTGAGAGGGGGGGGGGGGGCACATTTTCTCCTGGTACCTCACTTGTGTTCAGGGATTATTTAAAAATCTCAATCAGAGGCCAGCAATCTCTTCCCTTGCAGCCTGCAATAGATTTACTTGCAGAGACTTGCACAAGACTGCCAACTACCTTTTTTTCTGAGTCTGAAGTAGGGTTTGATCCAAAATGTCACCTATCCATGATCTCCAGAGATGCTGCCTGGCCTGCTGAGTTACTCCAGCATTTTGTGTCTTTTTTTTGTAAACCAGTATCTGCAGTTCCTTGTTTACATTTTCTCCTACCCGTCACCCAATTCTCCGACCACAAAATCCTTTGGGAATACTGCTGAAAATTATTCATTTAGCATCATGCAATTAAAAAGTGTTATAAAAGCCCCATATAACACTGGTTTCATAAGCATTCTCATTCCCAATAACACATCCCAAATATTGAATGAAAAATAAAACCGTGTATGAGGTGGCATATTAAATATAGGGAGCATCGATTTCTCAAGAGCTGGCATAGATTGTCTTTGTCCTGAATCAAATGAGAATGGCAGCAGTCCCATTTCCAGTATTACGCAATTGAGAAAAAGTTTACAACACACTCCTAAGAAAAGCTTAAACTCAACAAAAGCATTCCTCTTCTCCCCTCTCTCCAACAAACAAAAGCTTGTTTGACTAAGAGGAAAAGAAAACAGGGGTCAACCTTCATTTGTAGCTTTATTCAACTAAACAGTTGTTTTGACAACTATCGTATTTTTTTTCTGATCATGTGTTCGTGAGCAAGGCTTCATTCAGCAACAATTGTCAGCTAGAGGTGAAAAGCCTGGAATGTGACCCAAGAGACGGAATCACAGCCAGAGCTTTGAATGTTATTGGCCGACGTCCCCATTGGTAATTGTAAAAGGATGTAAGTCAGTGTTGTATGTAGCAGTGTTCATCTGATTCCAGTAGCAAGTTAGGGCTCTGAACAATTCTACCAGCTGTGTTCCAAACAGCATTTAAAGCCAACTCTCTTCAGATGACAATATGGAATGACTGATTGATGGAAAAGTACAGTATGGAAGGAGGCCACTTGGCATCCAAAGGTCAATACAGCCAGAACCACTGGTGGTCTGCATCTTCCACAGACCAATGCAGTAAAGGGGCTGTCCCACTGCGGTGACCTAACCTGCGGGTTTAGACGAGTTTACCCTCGACTCAAACTCAAGGGCAAACTCGCAGCATGGTCGCCACGGGGTCCTAAAAGGTCCTATGAGGTCACTGGAACTCTCCTTCATGCTTGAGGGAAGTTCCCGCATACACACGGCCTCAGCTAGGTTGCGGAAATTTTTTCAGCGAGTAAAACTTGGTCAGTATGTTTCTTTTTGACTCGTAGTGCAGTGGAGTGGGGTCGCTATTTAGTTACAGGCAGTCGAGGGCAGCCATAGGCAATCTCCTTCGCTGATTGGGCATTTTGATTGGCTCATTGGAGTTTTCAGGACCAGGGAAATCTGACCGGTAGGTAAAATGCCTGCTAAATACTTCTTTAAAGTGTCTCCACTACTTCACTCTCCCCCCCCCGCGCTCTCTAAAGGACTTATCGTACACAATAGCAGCCGTTTACCTTCCTCTTCATCGCGGGTGTGAATTTCAGACAGCACTCCCTCGCTTTCCCTGGACCCCGCCTTTGCGGAGTGTGTGTGTGTGTGTGCGCTCGCGGTTTCAACATGGACGGCCGATCCAGCTCGAGGTTTTCCAGGCAAGTGCCCTCGAGCTTGAAGGTAGAAGGCACTCTTCTTAACTGGCGTATTAGGTCGCCGCAGTGGGACAGCCCCTTTAGTCCAATATCACTATAGCTGCCTTCCACTGCAATTCTTTCCAGTATCTACCCCATTCCTTTTAAACTCTTCTACATCCAACATCCACTGCCCCGTCAGATAGTCCAGTCAAAATCCTAGCTAGTGAAAAGAATAGACACTCTCACAATCTTTTGAAAACATTCCCTCACAATGTCTCTGGTTCTTTTGCCAGTTGCTGTATTTATGTTTTCTCTTATTAGTGATTGTTCAGATTTATGGTTTTTATCCTAACTGAAAAATTCTGATTTTAACTATCTCTATGGAATGTTCTCTTAGCTTTCTGTGCTGTACAGCGTGGCTTCTATTTATAAAGCACCCTTAACTTAGTAACAAACCAAAGGCTCTTTACAGGATAGATGCTTAACTAGAAGCCAATGAAGACCAGTGAAGAGACTGAATGGACTGGATGTCAGTAAGCTGATGGCAGCAGGATTTTGGATAGCTGGAAGTTAGCTGGATTGTAGGATAATAAATATGGACAAGAGTATAGTTAATGCTACAGGGAACTCTCTTTAAAAATGAACGAAAGAGAATGAAGGCTAATTAACCTGCAAATGGGCATCTTTGGACCATGGAAGAAAGCCAGAACACCAGGAGGAAACCCATGTGATCGCTGGAAAACCTCCACACAGATAGCAACCCCGGACCCTAGTGCTGTGAGGCAGCAACTCTACCAGTTGTACCACTGTACCACCCATTGTTCTACCCTTAACCATCTGCTGTGTTATCCGTCCATAACCTTCCATCCATCACAAGGTCAGAAGTGGGGATGTTAACTGATGACTGTTAACATCAGTTCGCTGGTGAGACCGCACTTGGAGTATTGTGTTCGACTTTGGTCACCTTGCTTTAAGAAAGATGACTTTGAACTGGAAAGAATGGAGCGAAGATTTATTAGGATGTTACCAGGACTTGAGGCCCTGAGCTACAGAGAAGTTGGGCAGGCTAGCACTTTATTCCTTTGAGCGAAGGAGGCTGGGGGGTGATTTTATGGAGGTGTATAAAATCATGAGAGGAATAGATAGGGTGAATGCACAGAATCTTTTTCCCACAGTAGGAGCATCAAGAGCTGTAGGTTTGAAGTGGAAGGTCACTTAAGGGGCAACATTTTCACACAGTGGAGATATGGAACTAATTGAAGCAGGTACAATGATAATATTTAGAAGACATTTGGACAGGTACATGGATGGGAAAGGTTTAGAGGGATTATGGCCCAAATGCAAGCAAATGGAATTAGCTTAGAATTAGCATCTTGTTCGGTATGAATTAGTTGGACTGAAGGGCCCATTTCCATGCTGGATGATTCTGACTGAACACCAGAAAGTTGATTCTACATCAAAAGTAAAAATGTATTAATCATCCTTGGAAAAATGAGCCTAGTGTTGACTATGAGGTCAAGAATAAACAGCCACAGAGTTATCGAATCTCATTCCCTGCACACTCAATAAATATGTATTGCTGTTTTTGGCTCAAGATTGTGTTGCGTTATGCTTTCAGTTCTTTACAAGAGACACATGCAAAACAGTGACATCAGTTGGTTTATGTTCTGGTCGGCTGTGGGAAAAATAACTTGTGAGAAAGTTGCCCACACCTCTTTGAAGTTATAATGTCACTTCTTCTGGATGAAACATGTATCGTAAAGTTGTGGCACATGGATTTTCTGAACTGGATTTTCCAATATCAGCATTGATTTTATATTTGCTATTAATATTCCAGAAACCTGAAAAAGTAGCCAATAAATTTGGAATATGAACTGGCAAGCTTCCTTCTGGAGTACAAATATGAAGTGTAATTCTGTTTTAACTTAAGTGCTCCATGTTGCAGTGGTGTGTATATGGAACGAGCTGCCAGAGGAGGTAGTTGAGGCAGGTACCAGAATAGCATTTAAAATACATTTGGACAGGTACATGGATAGGAAAGGTTTAGAGGGATATGGGCCAAATGCGGCCACATAGAACTAGGTTGGGAGGGACATCTTGTTCACTATGGATGAGTTAAGACGTTGGATTTTGTTGAAATATCCCTTCACCGCTGACAGTTTGAGTTGCAGGAATTCTTCAGTCATGGTCTTTGCAATACTGGGCTAATGGTGCATGTGTGGATGTCTTTTGTTTAAGAAAGAACTGCAGATGTTGGAAAAATCGAAGGTAGACAAAAATGTTGGAGAAACTCAGCGAGTGAGGCAGCATCTATGGAGTGAAGGAATAGGTGACGTTTCGGGTCGAGACCCTTCTTCAGACTGGTGGGGGGGAACGGGAAGAAGAAAGGAAGAGGCGGAGAAAGTAGGCTGTTGGAGAGCTGGGACGGGGAGGGGAAGGAGGGAGAAAACAAGGACTACCTGAAATTGGAGAAGTCATTGTTCATACATTGTTCATGCAGCAGGCAGTGAAGAAAGCGAATGGTATGTTAGCATTCATAGCAAAAGGATTGAGTATAGGAGCAGGGAGGTTCTACTGCAGTTTTACAGGGTCTTGGTGAGACCACACCTGGAGTATTGCGTACAATTTTGGTCTCCTAATCTGAGAAAAGACATTCTTGCCATAGAGGGAGTACAGAGAAGGTTCACCAGACTGATTCCTGGGATGTCAGGACTTTCATATGAAGAAAGACTGGAGAGTCTTGGCTTGTACTCGCTAGAATTTAGAAGATTGAGGGGGGATCTTATAGAAATGTACAAATTTTTTAAGGGGTTGGACAGGCTAGATGCAGGAAGATTGTTCCCGATGTTGGGGAAGTCCAGAACAAGGGGTCACATTTTAAGGGTAAGGGGAAAATCTTTTAGGACCGAGATGAGAAAAACATTTTTCACACAGAGAGTGGCGAATCTCTGGAATTCTCTGCCACAGAAGGTAGCTGAGGCCACTTCATGGGCTATATTTAAGAGGGAGTTAGATGTGGCCCTTGTGGCCAAAGGGATCAGGGGGTATGGAGAGAAGGCAGGTACAGGATACTGACTTGGATGATCAGCCATGATCATATTGAAAGGCGGTGCAGGCTCGAAGGGCCGAATGGCCTACTCCTGCACCTATTTTCTATGTTTCTTTATTGCTGGGGTGTAAACAGTGTGTGGATGTCTAGTGCATCTCTGTATCATGGAGTCATACAGCATGGAAACTAAACACTCTCGACTCTCTTAACCTGGAAATCTACCATAATTATTTGGCCAATTCGACGTGTACAAGTGGCTTAATAACAATCAAAAGAGAAAATCAATGGTGGCAATGTTTTCATCACCTCTCAGTCATGAGATGAGAACAAAAGTCATGGTAATTATCTCAAACACACATAGCACTCTTGCCAAGTATGGGACAAATGAATGTTTCAGTGAGTCCAATGGTGTTATCTTCGTACGGCTTACAAGGGAGGCTATGATGGTCAAGTGCTGTCATAGCATCATAGAGTGATACAATGTGGAAACAGGCCCTTCTGCCTAACTTGCCCACACCTGTCGAAAGTACTTAAATTGCATCTGACTCTACTGTTTCCATCTTCCACAGGTGAGCTCAATTCAGAACCAAATGCAATCCAAGGGCGGGTATGCAGGTCCCCCCATGCCAGTGAACGTTCAGATGCAGCTTGTGGACACAAAAGCTGGATAACATTTAAAATAAAGCCTGTGGTAAGTACCAATGGCAAATCTCAGAACAAGCAACAAAATGACCATAAAGAATGACAAAAATAGACACAAAGCCCTGGAGAAACTCAGCAGATCAGGCAGCACCCCTGGAGAACATGGATAGGTGGTGTTTCGGGTCAGGACCCTTCTTCAGACTGATTGTGGTGAGAAAGCTGGAAGAGATGAGGGGCAGGACAAAGCCTGACAGGTAATAGGATGATGCAGGTGAGGGGTTAGCTTTTAAGGGCAGATGGTTGGACAAAGGCCAGAGATGAAAAGACAAGGTGTGAGACAATAGGATTGAAGAGTTGTGAATTATGAAGCTAGAAGAAGGAATGTGGGTGGAACCGGTAGAAAGGAGAAATAGGTTAGAGTCCAGATGGGGGTGGGTGGGGGATGGGAGGTAAGAATGAAGGGGGGTTTGTCATTGCTTAAAATTGGAGAATTGGATATTCATACTGTTGGGTTATAAGCTAACTAAGCGGAATATGAGGTGCTGTTCCTCCAAAAGTCCAAAACAAAACTGTTCCTCCAGTTTATGTGTGGTCTCACTCTGGCATTGGAGGAGGCCCAGGACAGAAAGGTCTGTAAGGCAATGGGAGGAGAAGTTAAAATGGTTAGTAACCGAGAGATCCAGTAGGCCTTGGACCAAGTGCAAGTGTTCAGTGAAACGGTCGCTGAGTCTTTGCTTGGTATCGCCAATGTACTGGAGGAACTACAGACGAGGTTGAGGAGGCGCATGTGAACCTCTGTCTCACCTGGAAGAACTGCTGGGGTCCCTGGATGGAAGTGAGGAGGTATTGGGACAAGTGTTACATCTCTTGCAGTTGCAGGGGAAAGTATGTCGGGATGTGATGGGTTGGGTGGGATGGGATGAGTGAACCAAGGAGTTGCAAAGAGAGTAGCTGGAAAGAGGTGGGATGGGAAGATGTGACTGATGGTAGAATCACGTTGGGGATGACGGAAATTTAGCCGATGTAGCAGAGAAAGAGTTGGGACATTATACCAATTTACACCTGAAACATTGACCTCCGAAAAGGCAGGCATAGCTGGGGCCCATGCAAGTGCTCATGGCCATACGTTTTTTGGAGAAAGTGAAAGGCAATTCCCTACAGTTTGAAGAAAGGTCCTGACAAAAAATGTCATCTGTGCATGTTCTCCAGAGATGCTGCCCTTAGCTGTTGCGTTACTCAAGGACTATCTATTTTGTTTTGTAAACCAGCATCTGCAGTTCCTTCTTTCGACCATAAGGAATAACTCAACTTAAAAGGATGTTGTAGCTGATGTGAAACAAAAATCATCTTGAGCACAGGAAGATGATCTTTTTAATAAAAAAAACTGTACAAAGCCTGTTCAGTAAAGAATACAATGGACACCCTGAGATATTGAAGAGACTCTCTTGGCCTCGGGTGTGAACTCTGGATCACATGGGTGCAAACCTAGGAAAATCATCTCATCAGAAAGATTCCATTGGATTTAAAAAAAAACTATTTGAAATACTGAGGCACAGGCAACTGCAGATCATGGAATCATGAGCAAAACACAAAGATGTGACTGGTTGTAGGATCACTTTGTAGGTGACGGAAATTTAGATAGAGATACAGGTCCTTCAGTCCACCGAGTCCATGTCGACCAGCAATCCCCGTATACTAGCACTATCCAATAACACTAGGGACAATTTTCAATTTTTACCAAAGCTTATTAACCTACATACCTATGCGTCTTTGGAGTATGTGAGGAAACCGGGGAAAACCCACACGGCCATGGAGAGAACCCACAAACTCCATACAAACAAACACCCATAGTCAGGATCGAACACGGGTTTTACCGCCTTATAGGATTGGCACATCTGCAACATCTGCCGGCCCACCACCACCAAAGTCCCAAACATGTATATTAAGGAGTGTTACAGTACTCCAATCAAGATTGCTGGTGAATTTAGTTTGTTCTCTCAAAATTAAAGTTCCATGCCTCACGTTTAAATCTATTGATTACTTGGCCCATCTGTATTCCTGTTTTCTCCCCTGGATCTACATCCACTCCTTTCTCCAGAAATCTGTCTCTCGCACATTATTTTCCACTCTTCTGTTGGTTGCCTTTAAGAATGGACACAAAACTGGCATCTCCACCCTTTTAGTCTCAATTTCCTCTCGCCAGGTACATTCTTGCCTGATTGCAGCTTTGTGCAGTATTTGGAATGTTTCCACATGAGAGAGTTGTTGTTGGCCTGACCTTATAACGAAGCATGTAGCCTGCCTAATGGGGTTAAAACGTAATCAGATGAAGTATTCTAACAGTATATGCAATTTCTTTCTTACAGATTTCTCCAAGTTCATGTATTTCTTCCTCTCGTTCCCATTTTTCACTATGATGACTGCTTCTCTGAGATCATCATGATGAGAAAGGCATTACAACAACCCATCTCCTGTTCCTTGTGGCAATTCTTTGGCTGGAATCTCCTGTTCTGCTCTGAAGATATCATTTATGGGACTGCCTGTGCCGGTCCCTCAGTGACTTGAAAGGATTTGGCCTTCGCTGAAGTCATGGACATAGCTTCTCAATTTAAAAAAACATACAAATAGATTTTTTAGCATTTCTTCAAGGTCTACAAGTGCCAGAGCAAACCACCGCAGTGTATATTTCAATTTGCCCATCCTTCTTTAACTGTGCAGCTTTTAAAATTCATTTTGAATGCTTTGATTTGCATTTGTTTTCAGTGATAGTTTGCAACTAAGGATGTCTAAAGGTCTGGTACCTGAAAGCACAATTCCATTATCACCCTCTCTTAGTAAGTCAGCATGGTAAATGACTGCATGTGATGTAGCTCGGCCAACGGCAAAGTGTTGCAGCGGAATGATGATACTGAAGCTGACAAGTTTCTAGCCAGCATGTTAGTTTTGCCAGATGCCTGCCTCCTTACCCCTGAGCCTATCTGCCTGCATACTTTTACATTTGTTCTGTTTGTCAAACTCTTTTTGGAAATAACCGAATACATTAAGTGGCAATTCTTTTGTATAATGGCCTGTGGTAAATGTGCAATTCAGCATACTCCTGTATTTTATATGAACAGATTACAGAAAAATACGTTTGACCGTGAGCAGGTAACCAGTACAATTGCACCTGTGATGCAATGAATTGATGGTGCTCCATGTGTCAACCTTTCGTAGTACGGCAACAACTATTTCAAACAAACCTGGATCCCGAATTCACAAACTTGCCAATGCTGGGAGTGCACTCCTTATAAAGTGTTGTGCAGTATTGTAGACTTTTCTCTGCAGCTCTTCGGGTGAATATCAAACTTTCCTCAGTTGGACATGGGAGGAGTGGATGGGAGAGATGGAGGGACCATGGGGGTAGAAGTCAGTGTAATTCAGTACGTTGCCGCCTGCGGGCAATGTTAGGAGCTGTCTGAGCAAACACCAGAGAATATTCTGTGCAGCAGGGTGGCTTTCACTCTCCAGTGTAAGAAAGCAAATACTTTGCTCAGGTTTATAAGGGCATATTTTTTGTTTCCCTCCCATTCCTCTCACATGTGATGTACAAATATTGCACTGTTTCCTAATAAATGTAAATCGTGCATGGTGTAATGGTTTAAAAAACAAGGAGCTGAATCAAGATCATCTTTTCAGTCGGCAAAAACATTTGGCTTAACTCAAGAACGTACTCTGTGAAATGTGACTTAAGTGATATTTTAAGTAGTTTTAGAGCTAGTATTTTAGTGCAGTCATTGGAACCTGAATAATTTGCTAGGTACTGAATTGCAGCAATCTATGCTATGAATACGTGAGGATAGGGAAATGCTATTACGTGGAGCAGTGCAGTACAAATTGTGACAGAATGTCTGACATCGAGATATAAAGTATTTTTTGAAATATGAGTGAGTAGGATTATAATTAATTGAACGAATTAGCTGGATATTGTGGCTTGCTAGCCTTTGGGTTATGTTGTTATGAATGATCTGAATGCATCCCCGTACTGGTCGTCTAAACTCTCTGTGGTAAATGTTATATAAAGGGGTGTGTGAATTGTCATCACTTAGTGCTGCCATAGCAGGCCATTAATTGAAATATAATTTATCATTCACATGCAGGCAATAATTTTGCCGAATAAGAATTCAAAGGTTGTTTTAGCCTATTTTTATAATGCATACAATTTTGTACATGTTTGTTCCTGAGTGAAATTGGTTTAGTCCACAATGGCTTATAGTTTCAAAAGTGACTTAAGATGAAAATAAAAGTTGTAATTCGCTCTTGCAGATTTTTTTTGTCCGTTGTTCTGTAACTGAAGTTATTGTCATCATATTGTCTAACTTATTGACATCAACACAATTCCGTTACAATTCCCTATAGCACGGAACACACAGTCTGTTGCAAGAACGCAAACTGATCCAGTGGCAGATGCTGCAACTGCATTGTTGTGGTATGTTCAACAGATTATGCTGCAATCTCAGACAGAAGAAAACCCTTCATCTCCAACTGACAACACAAACGAAAGTTGATCAACTTCAAAAATGTTTGATGGTCCAGAAGAGGTCAGGTGATGCATGAAAAAGAGATAAACGTGAACATGCCGTAACTTAAACTGGTCGTGTTATGACCATAAGAACTAGGAGCTGAATTAGTCGATTTGGCCGATCAATTCTGCTCTGCCATTCGATCAAGGCTTTCCCAGTATTCCAACATTTATACTGTTGTGGGAAAAACCCTCTGATTACAGACCTTTGTGAAGTTGGTTGTGGAATAAGAAACAAATGCAGGGGGATGCAACGGGTTTATTCTCACGAGGAACGTGACCAATCATCAACATGTTTAAACTTTAGCAAATTTTGGTGATTTTGCCAGTGGTAGTTGTACCATTTAAAGGAAATTAAACTACACCGGAAGATCAAATAATATTTTAAATTATAAAACTGAAGTTGGAGCAAAACTGGACAACTCATGGGAGAGAAGCAGAGTCGACAATTCAGTCAAAGACCCTCAGTCTGAACCAAAAAATGGGAAAGCATGCATGCTTTCAATTGTAAAGAGGGGGGAAGGGGGGAACAGAAGGAAGGTTTGTGATAGGGTGCAGACCAAAATTGTCACGGTAATATTTACTTTCAGAACTGGCAGTCAGAGAAATAAAAAATAACTGAAACATAAGGATGCAGCAAAAACTGAGGAAAGAGAGAAAAAAAATGATCATTTATCTGAAACTATTAAATTCAATAATACATTGTGTGGCTGCAACTGTCCACGATGGAAGAATATACTTTTTACACCATTGGGTCAATGTTGAAGATAAACAAGTCAGATTGGGTGCAAATCAAAAGAGCGAAGGATGTTGCAAATTGATGTGAAAACAAAAAACATGGGAAACAAACTGCAGATCAGCTACTGTCAAGTGGGGAGAGAAACAGGTTTGTTTCTTAACTGAAGCCTTTAATTCTGCTACTCTTTCCACAGATGCTGCCTGACATGCTGAATATTTACAGCATTTTCACAATTTCACAAGCTATAGGAGTAGAATTAGGTCATTCAGCCCTTCGAGTCTACTCCGCCATTCAACCATGGCTGATCTCTGCCTCCTAATCCCATTTTCCTGCCTTCTCCCCATAACCCGTGACACCTGTTCTAATAAATAATCCACTGACTTGGCCTCCACGGCCCTCTGTGGCAATGAGTTCCTCAGATTAACTACCCTCTGACTAAATAAGTTCCTCCTCACCTCCTTTCTAAAAGAATGCCCTTTAATTCTGAGGCTATGACTGGTCCTAGACTCTCCCACCATTGGAAACATCCTTTCCACATCCACTCTATCTATGCGTTTCGTTATTCTATAAGTTTCAATGAGGTCTCCCCTCAACCTTCTAAACTCCAGAGAATAGAGGCCCAGTGCTGTCAAACACTTTTGCGAGGGATCAAAAACAAATTTTCTGGTACAAAGTGGGAGTACTTGAGGAATAGCCCCCTATCTTTCCTCTGGAGTGTTGTTTAAGATAACCACACCCTTTCACTCTCTCCACAGCTGTGGTATTACCATCCTATTTTAGTTAGACAAAAATGCTGGAGAAACTCAGCGGGTGAGGCAGCATCAATGGAGAGAAGGAATAGGCAAAGTTTCGGGTCGTCTATTCCATCGCTCCATAGATGCTGCCTCACCCGCTGAGTTTCTCCAGCATTTTTGTCTACCTTCGATTTTTCCAGCATCTGCAGTTCTTTCTTAAACATTGCTATTTTAGTTTGTTTCTTTATTGCCTTCTTTCTCTAACTGCCAACATTGAAAGTAAACATTATCATTACAGTGTTCCCTATGTTCTCTCCATGCTCCACTTAAAACACACTTGTTCTCACTTTTCCTCGTCCAATGCAGGGTCCTTGATCTCCCACCTCAATTCCTTTTCTCTCTCCTCTGATACAGTCTGATCTAAACATTTCCAGGATTCTCTGTTTTTGTTTTTGGATTCCCTGAATCTGCATTTTTTATGCTCCAACCTAAAAATACATAATATATATACATTAACACAACATTAGAACATACGAGTTGATTATCGGATCTCAGTGGTCGACTCGCAGGTGGGTAAGGTGATCAAAAAGGCTTTTGACACTTTTGGCCTTCATCAGTCAGAGTATTGAGTATAGAAGTTCGGAGGTCATACTCATACTTTATTAGCCAAGTATGTTTTACAACATACGAGGAATTTGACTTGCCATACAGTCATACTAATAAAAAGCAACAAAACACACAAAATACATTTTAATATGAACATTCACCACAGTGACTGCTCCACATTCCTCACTGTGATGGAAGGCGGAAAAATGTTCCCTTCTTCGTCCTCCAGCGGTCAGGGCTCTCTAACCTTCCGTTGACAGGACAAGCTTAGTCCCGTTGCCGGTGGCGGGCCTCCTCATCGGGGCGGGGAGAATTCAGCAAATCAAACTTTCTGCGTTGTTGGAGCCTCCCGACTCAGTCTCAACCCGAGCCGTGGTTGGAGCATCGATCCCGGGCGAGGAATCAGCTCGGATGGTAAGTCCACACCCCATGGTGAGGCTCAAAGTCTGTCCCTAGCAAGGCCTCCAGCTCCATGATGCAGAGCGACCAGAGATACAACCCAGAAAACAATCGCATCTCCGGCAAGGTAAGAGATTGAAAAAAAGTTTCCCCCACATAAAACAAACCGGAGAACATGAACGGAATTTTTTTAAACACACTAAAAATAAAAAAAAAGACAAAAAGGACAGACTGTAGGCAAGGCTGCCATTGAAGCGCCACCCAGTGGAATTAATTTGTATGCACTTGTATAAGACGTTGGTGAGACTGCACTTAGAATATTGTATTCAGCTCTGGGCACCATGTTATAGGAAATAAATTGACAAGCTTGAAAGGGTTCAGAAAAGATTTACGAGGATTTTGCCTGGACCAGAGGGTGTGAGCTATAGGGAGAGGTTGAGTAGGCTGGGTCTCTATTCCATAGAGCGCAGGAGGATGAGGGGTGATTTTATAGAGGTACAAAATCATGAGAGGAATAGATTGGGTAGATGCACAGAGTCTCTTGCCCACAGTAGGGAAGTCGAGGACCAGAGGACATTGGTTCAAGGTGAAGGGGAAAAGATTTAATAGGAATCTGAGGGGTAACTTTTTCACACAAAGGGTGGTGGGTGTATGGAACAAACTGCCAGAGAAGGTAGTTGAGGCTGGGACTATCCCATCATTTAAGAAACAGTTAGAAACATTTAAGAAACAGTTGGATAGGACAGGTTTGGAAGGATATGGACCAAACGCAGGCAAGTGGGTCTAGTGTAGCTGGGACATTGTTGGCAAGTTGGGCCGAAGGGCCTGTTTCCACACTGTATCACTATATCACACAGCAAAAAATGCTATGACCCAGCAAAAGCCCAGAATACTTGCAAAGTTGAAAGGAAAATGCAAGAGGTAATGAGCATCGAATAACCTAATGACAGGGATGAAGCCAATTTGTTTTCAAATGTTGACGCTATGAGAACAATGACTTTTCCAAAGGAAAGAAACCTGTTCTATGAAGTGGTGGTAAATGGCATTACATATACAGGTGAGGTCTTGTAAGGTTCAACATGAAGTAATATTACAGTTGTGTTAGTCATGTGTTAAATCCCTTCAGCAAATATGTTGTTTGTACTGATTGAGAATGACTGCTGTTTTAAACGGCAGTTGAAAGGAACTAAGGCTTTGTCGTGATTACCAGTGAGAGAGGCCACAGAACACCCTTTAATTTAGTCATTTGTTATTTCTCACAGCAAGTTCTATGTTTCATATAAAGTGACCCTGTTTATTTTCACATGAGGTATGCTGCATCCATGTTAAATTGCAATTCCCTACATTCTGGCAAGGTCCCAATGGATTGGAAAACCATAAATGTAAATTGTAATTGTGGATTGTTGCAATGTGGCCAAAGCCATTTAGTCCAGTGTGATTGCAACTCTTTTGTATAACTATACAACTTGCCGTACTCTTCTGTTCTTTCAGAAGAGCACATTTTCTCTTTGCATATATTCTAACCTTAAAACTTTGGATTTCATGTTTTGTGCATGAGGCAGCTGAATAGCCTTTCTCCAGAGAATAGAGCCAAGGTATATAAGGAGGAACTCGTATCCTTTATGGAGCTGGGCCAATTTAATGTCTATTAATTTAAATGGATGGAAATTTGTTTTTACTTCCTGAAAGCCAGGTGGTGCCATTTTCCTTTTGTTTGTTGTGACTGAACCATCCAACATGCCTCCAGAGGAAGGAGCGAAGAATATTTAACCTTGGAAATTCAGTTAACGTGTTTATAAAATGAATATATAATAAAATGTTAACAACATTACAAAATTGATTGCAAGACATTCATTTTCAACCCCCTTAACAATAGTCACTACCCATCCTTCCGATTTATCAATATTACTGAATGTTAATCGATGTTGTGATGAACATATATTTGAAACATCTCCAACTAAAGTCTCGTATTTTTATATTCTGTTTGTTGTTCAAGCTGCAGTATTGCCCATTCAGTCCCCAAGTAGTTCATAATCATGCTTCTTTGTCAATGTAAAGCTGTGAACTAAGTAAACCTTATCCCAAGCATCATACGTATTGTACTGGATTTTTGCAGTGTAAAAGCTGTGTAAAATGCCGGGATAAACTTTGTAAATTCACTGACTTGTTTTCCAGCAACAAAGTGTGTGAACAACTAATAACCAAGATCTTCCCCCTCCCCCATTCTCATCAACCCCCCCTTCTCTGCCCCCCACCCCTTCTCTTCCCCACCCAGGGCTGTCTTAACACACGGGCCCGCTGGGCAGTTGCCCGGGGCCCCACGAGCATAAGGGTCCCATGCTAATCTATGTATTGTAGAATGTTATTGTAGAACATGAAAACGGACAAGAACATCGCAAGTGCATGACGGCATATTTGATTCGGCATGAAGAAACTGGAAATGTAGGGGACCCAGTGCACAGCTTTGCCCGGGGGCCTATAATGCTGTTAAGACGACCCTGCCCCCACCCCTTCTCTTACCCCCCCCTTCCCCCTTCTTTCCCCCCTCCCCTCCATCCTCTCCCCGCCCCCCCCCCCCTTCTCTCCCCCCCTTCGCCCCCCTCTCTCATAAATATTACAGCAACATGAGATCTCTACACAGGTGTTTCACATTCTCCATGCGGTAACATTGCACTTGCGACCTCTGAAAATTGTTCAACAGTTTTTGCAATGTTTAAATTTGTTGAATGCGTCACTGAGCGTCAACTTCATGGATTTGTGATATTTTCAGATTTCATCTTCTGCCATCTGTGCTGAGAAATGTCACTGGTATTTTTGGGTTGTAGCTGACACTGTTCCTGAGACTTTGAGCAAGACTGTCGTTCACAAATCTTCTCCGCCTGGCATCTGTGGTACAATGGCAATAAGATGTTCACTGATGGCTATTTTGGCCCGGGCTCTGCAATGGGAATTTTTACAAGTGGTTCATAAAGATCTGATTGTATTCACTACACTACACAAAAATATTTCAAAGTCTGTTTTACTTTAGTATGCATCATAGTAAAGTGATTCGAATATCCTACAGCTGAATAACATTTGCAGCAACATCTGTTTTAAAGAACATTGATAGTCTTTCACAAATATTTACTAAGACTTGTATTAAATGCCCAATCATCTCACTAATCTTTTTGTCGTTACTTAAAGATTGATAGATTCCTCCTCATACATTTTTAATTTCCCTCCTAGGAGAATTTCCAATTGGTCTACATGCAGGGTTAAAAACAGCAAAGAATGTAATAAGTAGATTAAGATCTTAGCTTAAGATAGCCACAAAATGCTGGAGTAACTCAGCGGAACAGGCGGCATCTTCTATCCAGAGATGCTGCCTGTCCCACTGAATTACTCCAGAATTTTGAGTCTATTCGGTGTAAACCATCATCTGCAGTTCCTTCCTACAAGATCCGAACGTATCTGCCTTATTGTGCAGTTTTCCTCTTTTCACAAATTATTGCTGTACTTTTATACATGCTTTAAAACAAAACCTCATTACAACCACACCTATACTAAGTGTGAACAACACTTCCTAATTTACTGAGGACTACTCTCAATTCTAATATCCAAGAACAATAGGTTTGATATAGCTGAGCATCTTTCCTCCAGCTAAGAGTGTAGCAAGGAACTGCAGATGATTATTATTGATGCCCTTTTAAAGCAGGTGGGAACCTCAGACCTCAGAAGTGAGAGGTTGAAAATGTCTGTAAAAACTCCAGCCAGTTGGTCCGCACAGGTTTTTAGAACACGACTGGGTAAACCATCAGGTCCAGGTGCTTTCCGAGGGTTCACCCCTCTAAAGGATCTTCTGACGTCGGCCTCTATGACTGACTGAAATACCAAATGGGCGCTCAGGAAGGCTCTATCAACGTGTGCATAAAACACATTGAGCTCGTCAGGGAGTGATGCTTCGTTGACAATTGAGCTGCCTCCTGATTTCGCCTTGTAGGAGGTGATGGCATTCAAGACCTGCCACAGTTGCCAGAGTGTCAGAGACCTGGGTTAGATCCTAACTGTACAAAGGTTATTGTACAACATTTTCCCTGTGAACGCGTCGGTTTTCTCCGGGTGCTCTGATTTCCTCCTACATTCCAAAGACATGCAGGTGTGTAAGTTAATTGGCTTCTGTAAATTGTCCCTGAAGCGTAGGATAGAACTAGTGTATGGGGTAATTGTTGGTCGGCGTGGACTTGGTGGGCCAAAGGGCCTGTTTCCACGCTGTGTCTATAAACTAAAAACTAAGCTAAGAGTAGAATGCTGGCACATGAAGCAATTGCTTAAGGCATTGGTTTCTTGCGTTTTGCAAATCATTCTCGGGCTAAGTACCTGATCCACACCCCAAACGAGAAAGCCCCTGGGACATCAACCCTCTTTAGCAGGAAAATACTTTTGAAAAATCTCACTTTAGCCAATTCATAAATCTGAATGAGAAAAATGTGTTAAACCACAGACGGCATGTTTGGTTTAATTTAAAGGATACCTGCACAGAAGGGTGGACTTTTTGGATTCTGATTGTTACCCTCACTGCAGGAGGATGAGGAAGGGTAGAAGTGGGACACGCACAATTTGTGAGGAAATGCAGAAAGGGAAACCTGCAAAAACTCTGCTCACATTGCAGAGGGTTTAGAATACAGCGTGGAAACAGGCCACTAAGCCCACCGTGTCCGTGTTAACTAACGATCGCCCATAACGATCGTTCTATCCTACACACTAGGTACAATTTTACAGAAGCCAATTAACCTACTAACCTGCA
Organism: Raja brachyura; assembly: GCA_963514005.1. The sequence goes on along the minus strand of OY740783.1, from coordinate 69,241,587 downwards.
TGTCTTTTGAATGTGGGAGAAAATCAGAGCTTCCGGAGAAAAGCCACGCGGTCACAGGGAGAACGTACAAACACCATAAAGATAGTTCCTGTAGTCAGGACAAACCCGGACCTCTGACGCTGTAAGGCAGCAACTCTACCGCTGCACCATCTTTTAGATAGCACCGCAAAGTTAGTGAAGTCATCAGAGCTAATATGGAAAGCATGATGTAGCAGTCATGGGATCATTATCATGAAGAGCCTTTAATGTGTAAACTTCTCAATAATGCATTAATTGCTTTCAGCGGGATTGATCAGAATTGCTAACAATTTCACGCTCTTTGAAAATCATCTTTATAATTTACAATTTTAATGCAAACTTGTTTTAACAGTGTTTCTCCTGCATGCTGCTGCTTGCATACAACAGCATGCTTTGTGATTTAGCAGACTTGATGAGACAATTGTGCTTGCAGAGTGTGAATCTCACAATCCCTGTTCCCACCCTCATCCCCTGAAACAGTACAGATTTTACTGGGTCTGTGGCTGCACCCCAAAATCCCCACTGCAATCCAAGCTTCTTCAAGGTGCTGCAAGCAGCAGATTTTTGAAACAAAAATGTTAGTGGAAAACAAATAACCCAAGCATTTATTTGTCCCCCATCGCTACGCTCAGTCAGCACACCCATTGCTTGGAATAACATTTCCAGTATAAATCACTGTGAGAGGAGTATATACACCGATGTAGACACAAGGAACTGCAGATTTAGTTTAGTTTAGAGGTACTGCGTGGAAACAGGCCGTTCGGCCCACCGAGTCCGTGCCGACCAATGATCACCTGTACTCTAATTCTATCCTGCGCACTAGGGACAATTTACATCAACTACAAACCTCCACGTCTTTGGAATGTGGGAGAAAACGGGAACACCCACGTGGTCACAGGGAAAACATAGAAATACTGTACAGACAGCACCCTTCGACAGGATCGAACCTGGGTCTCTGGCAGTGTAAGGTGGCAACTCTACCGCTGTGCCACTGTGCCTTCCTCTGGAGTTACTCCAGCACTTTGTGTCTCTTTGTGTGTGTGTACACTTACGCTCCCTGAATGCATTATTATTGAATGGGACAGAACTGAAAGGAGTGACGTGCAGTTTTTTTTCCAGTCTCTTTTTCCTCCTTGGAAGAGTTAGCTCCACAAATACTGGAATCAATAACAACACAGACAAAACAGCTTAGATGAAAATATATATAACCATCACCCATCCATTGACAAATATGGCGTTTGCATTTTCAAAAATATGTTTAAGATGGTGAAACCTGTTGAGATTTACGACGTTCCTCAAATGATTTAAAATCAGGCGTAGAATTACAATGTTCTTTATTCTACTGGGACTGCATGCTGTTTTATTAAAAATCTGCCAGTATTTAGAATTTTTAATTTCATTGTGAAGTTATTCTTAAAGTCTTTGATGTGACTTTTTGAAAGCAGACTTGATCTTCATGCTATAAAAATAAAATTATGGATTAATTTGTTCTGTTAAATACTCTACAGGGATCTAATTTGACTTAATTTTCTAATATCACATGTTACTAATAAATAACTCAGGTTTCTAGTGTGTTGAAACATATTGAAATTAAATATCTCTGAAACCTGTCATTATGTCAGTAAAAGGACCTCTAAGGAAAGGTTAATAATTTCATAGTGCATGCAGTCTCCTGGCCTTGCTTATGAACTGTTTGTATATTTTCACAATCTGCTATGTATTAATGTATTTCCTGCAGTATGCAATGTATTTGTATGTGAAGGTCCTGAAGGGAAGAATTAAGGTGTTGAAAAAAGCTAATACGCATTGTCAGTTTGGATACACAAATGACCCTGTTCCTGTTTTTGAGGAGGTAGTGTAAAGGAAACCATGCACATTAAGTATGATCTCATCTTGGAAGTTGCCTGAGTTACGTAATTAACAGTGGCACTGTCAACTGCAGCATCATGCTGAGACTGTGCGTGCTGTGAAGGGAAATGATCCTAACGGCATGGTTTAGGGCAAAATGCCTACATCGAGGATCTTCAAATTCCATAGGCACATGATTCGCAAAACTATTTCAATTTGATATCCGCGACAGTTTACGGAGGAACACACACCAGGACATGAATTAAATATAAACCGAATGCAATGTTAATGTCAAACCTCGGAAATCACAAAACGTAGAAACAAGGAACTGCAGATGCAGGTGTGTGCCTAGGATAGACACACAGTGCTGCAGTAACTCAACGGGTCAGACAGAGAAAGGATGGGTGACGTTTTGGGTCGTTCGGGACACTTCTTCAGACTGAAAGTAAGGGGTGGAGGTGAGAACATAACAGGACCGACCAGAGCCGGCCAAAAATGACCTCAGGCAGGGAGGTGCCCTGGTGGGCCCACTGTTGGCTAGGGAAGAGGTGATCTCAAGAGGGAAACTATGTGGAGAACTGTGGAACTGGTAAAACGACTAGGGTGGAGAGAAGGGGGAAGGGAGTGTAAGTAATCTATCTATCTATATACTTTTAAAACTCTGTGTGTGTGTGTGTGTGTGTGTGTGTGTGTGTGTGTGTGTGTGTGTGTGTGTGTGTGTGTGTGTGTGTGTGTCATTTTGCCTGTGAAACGTAGCTCCTCGAAAACCAGACGCCAAAACGGGAACATTTTTACATATTTCCGTAGAGATTTTCCTTGTGATTTTAGAAATCCACCCCTCTGTCCATTTGGCACATTATTTCCAGACTTTAATTAAAATTGTTGACCAAACTCTGACCTTTTTTTTTTAAATCTGACCACTGCCCAGCTGCTGACATTACAATAACTGAAATGTTTACATCTTCTGCTAGAAATTTTCCTTATGATTTCAAAAATCCAATCATCTATAAATTTGGTCCATTTCCCGAGGAGAGGGGGGAGAGGAGAGGCGAGGGGGGGAGAGGGAGGAGGAAAAGGGGGAGGAGAGTGGGGGAGGGGCCCTCCCTCTCTGCCCACCCTCTCTCTCTACCCCCCTCACTCTCTACCCCCCTTCCTTTCTGCCCCTCCCTCCCTCTCTGCCCCACTCCCTCTCTGCACCCCCGTCCCTCTCTGCCCTCTCCCTCTCTAGGGAGTGGTGATATTGGGACCTATGGGTGAGTGGTGGAAAATTGGGTTCGGGAACCAGCCCTCCCATATGACGCCACCCGCTCCCCATCCCTCAATCTCTAGCCCCCTCCCCCTCCCTTTCCACTCCCGCCTCTCTAGTCACGCTTGCGCGGTTGGGGGTTATGCGTGAGTGGATAGGGCGGGGTATGGGATAAAAGGAGCGAATGAATAATATTAATATAATATCAAGGGGGGGGGGTTAGTGTGTGTGGGGAGGGTGGTTAGTCTGTGTGACGCCGAATTTAGCCTAGTTTAGAGATACAGCACAAAAACAGGTCCTTCGGCCCATAGAGTCCGCGCCGAACAACGATCCCCTTATACAAGCACTATCATACACACTTGAGAGAATTTACAATCTCTACTGAAGCCAATTAACCTCAAACCTGTATATCCTTGGAGTGTGGGAGGAAGTCTCCTTGCTACCATTTGTTATGATAGGTTTCCTCCGGGTGCTTCAGTATCCTCCCACATCATAAAGACATACGAGGTTGTAGGTTAATTTTCTTCTGTAAATTGTCCCTAGTGTGTAGAATAGAATGCACACTATCTATGTGTGTACACATAATACGGGTGATCGCTGGTCGGAGGGGGCCTGGTGGGCTGAAGGGCCTGCTGTTTCCCTAACCTAAAAACTAAACTAAGAGTACTTTAAAGCAGCATGCTCAGAACATTGGCTGTTGGACTGGCATCGTTTCCAAGCTGTGTAGGACGGAACTGCAAATGCTGGTTTAAACCAAAAATAGACACAGATTGCTGGAGTAACTCAGTGGGACATGCAGCATCTCTGGAGAGAAGGAATTGGTGATGTTTCTGGTCGAGGGTCTGAAGAAGTGTCTCAAGCCGAAACTTCATCCATTCCTAGTTTCCAAGCTATTGGATTTTTATTCTACTTGATACTCTAGCACAGTTTACTTTTTTTATATTTTGCAAAATGGTATAATATATTTCCTTGGGAATCCAGTTAGTTTAAAAGGAGCTCAGGAAAGAGAACATGATGAGTTTCAAGGCAGTATGAGGGTGAGGTCCTGTGAGTTTACAGGGAGGCCGAGAACAATAGCCCCAGTGACTTTAAAAGGAGGATTGGAAGCAGTGCTCTGCTGAGTTTAAAGGAGCACAGGGATTGGGCCCAGGTATATTATTTACAATATTTTTTTTATTAAAGATAATCAATTACGATACCTTAAACAAGTTTACAGATATCAGATAATTCATTTTATCATACATGTAAAACATTAATAATACTTATCTATTATTTTTTTAGAAATAAAGATAAAGAAAAAGTAGCTTATAAATCAATGAGAGTATAGTTAACTAATAATTTGATAATTGTAAAAAAGAAAAGAAGAAAAAAGAACTAAAAAAAAATTAAAAAATAAAAATAAAAATAATTTTTTTTTTAACCTCTGCCTATATTATGTATATAAATAAAAGATCACAATATGTATTATTAATAACTCTACTACAAATGATGGTATCAGTAAAGACATGTTACTTCCATTTTAAAAATACATTATTCTCATCAGATCCCGCGGGGGGGCACGTCGAGCCATGTTGCCAAGAACAGCTACTTATCTAGATACAATATATATGGAGACCATATCTGTTCAAAAGAATTATACCTGTCCAATAGGACAAATCTAATTCTTTCCAGATGTAGCGTCTCCATCATCTCTGCTGCCCACATTTTAGTTGTGGGGGATAGTGTTCCCTTCCAAAATTTCAATATAATTTTTTTCCCAATTATCAAACAATAATCAAAGAAATTTCTTTGATTTACTGTAAGTGATAACTGTAAGTCCGGAATTCCAAATATTATTGACTTTGGGTTGGGGTCCAATTTAACTTTTATAACTTCAGAAATAACTTTAAAAATTTCTGTCCAATAATGATTCAATTTAGGACATGTGACAAAACTATGTATTAAATTTGCCTCTGTTTTCTTACATTTGTCACAGATAGCAGAAAGCTTCGGAAAGATACTATTTAATTTTACTTTTGAATAATGTAACCTATATAATACTTTAAATTGAATCAATATATGTCTGGCGTTTAATGAACATCGGTGTATACGTTGTAAACTTTCTTCCCAGTTTTCTTTTGTTATAGCTAATCCTATGTCATTTTCCCATGCTTGACGATATGTTTCCGTTGTTGGATTCTCCTTATCCAAAATGATGTTATATATATAAGCTATTAATTTTTCTGTATTTGGGTGTAAATTAAATAAATCGTCTAACAATCCTGCTTCTTTATTTTTATAATCTTGTGTATTTGATTTAATATAATCTCTAATTTGTAGATATCTAAACAAATGTTGTTGAGATAGTCCATAAATGTCTTGTACCTCTTGGAATAAAAGAAATTTTCCTTTTCTATAAAGGTGTTCTATTCTTGTAATTCCTAAATCATCCCATTGTCTAAACCCCCCATCCAACATGGGAGGCCTAAACGATGGGTTATTCCTAATTGGTAATCTAAATGAGAGATTATCTAAATATAAAGTCTTAACAATTTGTTTCCAAATACGTCTATTATTATATATTATTATGTTGTCCTTATAGATTTTTTTTTGTACTTCTATTGGTGCGAAAATTATCGAACCTATGTTAAAAGGAAGACAATCTTCCTTTTCTATATTTAACCATGTTGGTGCATGGTCCGTATTTACCCACCAGTAATTCATATTTTTAATCTGAACAGCCCAAAAATAATATAGAAAATTTGGGAGTGCTAGACCTCCGTTTATCTTAGATTTACATAGATGTTTTTTACTTATTCTATGGTTTTTATAATCCCAAATAAAACTGTTAACAATATTATCAATTTTTTTTAAAAAAGTTTTTGGTAAGAAAAAAGGGATAGCCTGGAACAAATATAACAATTGTGGTAAAAACACCATCTTTATAGCGGGCCCAGGTATATTAAAGGAAGAGCAGAAACCTTGGCCCTTGGTTTTAAATGCAGTGTGTAGATGGTGGTCTCAATGTGTTAAAGAGAGCGTGGGAATCGGCACTAGGTGAGCCCAAGGCTGGACCAAATAGACTTCCCTACAATTAGACAGCGGTTCATTTCAAGTTTTACCTTACATGGCCCTTGATGGGCTGCTGGCTGTATGAAAGGTTCAAGTATACTAATCAATTGCAGCCTGCTGTTAGATTGCTTCAAGAGTAAAGAAAGAAGCAGAGGATACAAATATTGGCCTTGAAATGCAGTAACACTCCTGGGTGGAGCATGTGCATGTAATTCTGGAGCCAGAATGTACCTTATTCTTTTCCATAGCTACAAATGAATCAGAACTGAAGTGCTGACCACACTGGACTGAAATTGCAAGCAATCAGTGCATGGGAGAGATGACTTGGTTCGTTGAGTGAGGTTTATTGCTGTCTGTGAGTGAGGGTAACTGGCTTTGTAGTGCGGAGGTGAGGAGAGACCATTAGTTTTGTATCATGGAATAGGGAGGCAGGCTTCCTGAAACACATACTGGCCCTTTGTATATGCCCCAGTGCCACTTTACGAGAGCTTATTAAGCATGTGGGAAATGTGTTTGGCAAATTTAACTGGAAATGTGCCCAATATTCAGTACAGAATTGTATTAAGCAATACATTCTGCTGTTACTGCAATCTTGGTCCGCACATCAATGCATCTGCCAGCAACTCTGTGGCCGAAAAATACTCTTCCAGATTGTAATTATCTTGCACATCCTCCACACACCTTGTTAAAAGATTAGAAGTCCAGTACCTAGTGCTAGTGAGGACAGGAACAGAGAGATAGGGAATCGGAATGTGTGGCTGAGTGGCTGGTGCAGGGAGCAAGGATTTAGATTTATAGACCACTGGGATCTCTTCTGGGGTAGGGGTGACCTGTACAAAAGGGACGGGTTGCACCTTAACTGGAGGGGGACCGACATTCTATCAGGCAGGTTTCCTAGGGCTGCACGTGTGGGTTTAAACTAAATAGTGGGGGAGAGTAATTGACAAATTGGAACTATAAAGATGGAGTTGAAGGGGAAGTGAGTACAGGAAAAGTTACAAAAGACACTCGAATTAATGGGAAGGAAAGTTCGAGAATGGATAAGAGAGTTAGGTCAGGGCCAATTGTGAGCGGTGCGAGAGGGGAGGTGAATACCGAGGTCAAAGTGTTGTATATGAATGCGTGAAGTATAAGAAATAAAGCGGACGAACTTGAGACTCAGTTAGAAATTGGCAAGAGGGCCAGGGCTGGGAAGTGAATATTCAAGGGTATACCTGCTATCGAAAAGACAGACAGGTGGGCAAAGGGTAGCTCTGTTGGTGAGGAATGGAATTCAGTCCCTTGCAAGGAGTGACATTGAAACAGAAGATGTGGAGTCAGTGTGGATAGAACTAAGGAATTGTAAGGGTAAAAATACCCTAGTGGGACTTATCTACGGGCCCCCAAACAGTAGCCTGGATATAGGGTGCAAGTTGAATCTGGAGTTAAAATTGGCAAGTAGTAAAGGTAATGCTACGGTTGTTATGAGAGATTTCAACATGCAGGTAGACTGGGAAAATCAGGTTTGGTACTGGACCACAAGAAAGGGAGTTTGTGGAGTGCCTCCGTGATGGATTCTTAGAGCAGTTTGTATTGGAGCCTACCAAGGAGAATGCAATTCTGGATTTAGTGTATGTAATTAACCGGATTTGATAAAGGAACTTGAGGTTAACAAACCATTAGGAGGTAGTGACCATAATATGGTCAAGTTTAATCTACAATTGCAGAGGGAGAAGGGTAAATTGGAGGTGTCAGTGTTACAGTTGAATAAAAGGGAGTATGGAGCCATGAGGGAGGAGCTGGCCAAAGTTGACTGGAAAGATACCCGAGCAGAGATGACAGTGGAACAACAATGGCAGGTAGTTCTGGGAATAATACAAAAGGTGCAGGATCAGTTCATTCCAAAGAGGAAGAAAGATTCCAAGCGGAGTAAGGGGCAGTATAAAAATAAAAGAGAAGTACAACATAGCAAAGATGAGTGTGAGGCAAGAGTAATGTTTAAAGAGCAACAGAAGATAACTAAAAATGCAATATGGGGAGAAAAGATGAAGTACGAAAGTAAGCTAGCCAAGAATATCAAGGAGGATAATAAAAGCTTCTTTAGGGATGTGAAAAAGAAAAAATTAGTTAAGACCAAAGTTGGACGCTTGAAGACTGAAAAAGGTGAATTTATTATGGGAAATAAGGAAATGACAGATGAGTTGAACAGGTACTTTGGACCCGTCTCCACTAAGGAACAGACAAACAATCTTCCTGATATACTAGTGGCCAGAGGATCTGGGGTGATAGAAGAACTGAAGGAAACATTAGGCAGGAAATGGTGTTGGGTAGACTGATGGGACTGAAGGCTGATAAATTGCCAGGGCCTGATGGTCTGCATCCCAGGGTACTTAAGGAAGTGGCTCTAGAAATTGGGGTTGCATTGATGATAATTTTCCAGTTCTATATATTCAGGATCAGTTCCTGTGGATTGGAGGGTAGCTAACGTTATCCCACTTTTTAAGAAAGGCGGGAGAGATAAAACACGGAATTATAGACCAGTTAGCCTGACATCGGTGGTGGGGAAGATGCTAGAGTCAATCATAAAAGATGAAATAGCGGCACATTTGGATAGCAGTAACAGGATCCCAAGTCAGGATTTAGGAAGGGGATCTTCTGGAATTTTTTGCGGTTGTAACTAGGAAAATGGACAAGGGAGAGTCAGTGGATGTAGTGCACCTAGACTTTCAGAAAGCATTTGATGATGTCCCACATAGGAGATTTGTGGGAAGAATTAGTGCACATGGTATTGGGGGTAGAGTGCTGACATGGATAGAAAATTGGTTGGCAGACAGGAAACAAAGAGTAGGAATTAACGGGTCCCTTTCAGAATAACCAGCAGTGACTAGTGGGGTAGCACAAGGTTCGGTGCTGGGACCGCAGCAATTTACAATATACATCAATGATTTAGATGAAGGGATTCAAAGTTACATTAGCAAATTTGCAGATGCAAAGCTGGGTGGTAGTGTGAACTGTGAGGGGGATGCTATCAGAATGCAGGGTGACTTAGACAAGTTGGGTGAGTGGGCAGATGCATGCAAATGCAGTTTAACATGGATAAATGTGTGGTTATCCACTTTGGTAGCAAAAACCTTGGTAGTTTTGTCCCCAAATTTGAGGAAGGACATTCTTGGTATTGAGGTAGTGCAGCATTGGTTCACAGGGTTAATTCCCAGGATGGCAGGACTGGCACATGCTGAGAGAATGTAGCGACTGGGCTTGTATACTCTGGAATTTAGAAGGATGGGAGGGGATCTAATTCACTATCTTTTAGTGATGTTAGAACAGCATTGTGGAGAGCCTTAAGTTAAGTCAAGCTGAGTTTGTTGTCAGTTGCACAAGTACGGTGCGGGACGGGTACTGTGATGTAATTAAAGTGAAGGGGGAGATGTGATGTATATGTAATGTAATATGTAATATGAATGCCAGTGCTCCTTGAGGCCAAAAGCAGAAGCTGGCAAATGTACCTGTGCCTCATGACGGAGGTCAAGTGACCTTCTAGAAGTTTCAGTCTTTGCAGATTAAACCTTTCCTACAAGATGTCGGACGTGTATTCATTTTGCTAGTCACAACAAGGTCTCACATTACAGGTACAATGAAAATCTTGCTTGCAATTTCTAAAAGAAAAAAGACTGTGGGGAAAAAGCAAGAGTGAAAAACACAATTAAGAAGTAACAAGGCTATGCTAGTTCATTGATTGGTGTTCCATTGCTGGTGTAGGATTAGGGTTGTGCCAGTCAGTTCAAGAACCTGGTAGTTGTAGGAAACTAGCTGCTCCCGTGCCTGGTGGACTGGGACTTTTCCACCTCCTGCCAGCAGCAAGAAGAGGGCATGGCTTAAATGTGGGTATCCTTGATGATAGATGGCACCTTCATGAGGCAACACCTCGTGTGTAGATCCTTTAGATGGTGTAAAAAGCTGTGCCCCTGATGGAGGGTTGATCTAGTTTTGTTTCCAGATACACCGCAGAAACTGGCCCTTCGGCCCACTGATTCTGCGCTGACCAGCAATCCCCGTACACTAACACTATCCTACACACGAGGGAAAATTTCAAATTTTATTGAAGCCAATGAATCTACAAATGTGTACATCTTTGGAGTCTGGGAGAAAACTGGAGCACCTAGGGAAAACCCACATGGTCACGGAAGAACGTACAAACTCCATGCGGGCAGCCCCCGTAGTCGGCATCATACCTGGGTCCCTGGCGCTGTAAGGGAGCTACTCTACTGCTGCACCACCATGTCACTCTCTGCAGCATCTTTCATTCATGTGTGTTGGAATTACCATACCAGACCATGTTGTAGCCAGTATTGATACTCTTTACAGTATGTCTGCCAATGTTTGTTAGAATATTTGCAGAAATACTCAATCTCTTAACCCTCTAAAACAATAAAAGTGTTAGCATGTTGTCTTTATGATTATCTCTGTGTTGGGCCCAGGGCAGGTCATGCCCATGAATTTGAAGCTGCTAACTCTCTTCTCCACTGCTCCATCAATGAAAACTGGTGCGTGATCTCCCAAATTATTTTTTTCGGAAGTTGGCGATCAGGTCCTTGGTTTGGAGGGAGAGGTTGTTGTTGTGGCACCACTCAACCAGGTGTTAAATCTCTCTCCTGCACGCTGACTCAGCCAACAACAGTGGTGTCTTTGGCGAGTATATAGATGGCATTGGAGCTGTGCTTAGCCACAAGGTTTTAGGTGAAAAGAGAGCAGAACGCGCCTTGAGGTGGTTAAGCACGCGCCTTGAGGTGTTTCTGTATTGATGTTCACTGAGGACGAGATGTTGTTATCAATCCACGCTGATTGAGGTCTGCCGATAAGGAGGTCAAGGATCCATGGGAGGGAGGTGGGAAAGTGCTGCCAGTAGGAGCAGACACTTGCACAAACTGTTGAAGGTCCTCACTGCATGCGGCATCTTCTTTGTGTAAGGGACCATAGGCGCTTCATGATTAAAGCTCGGTGTTCCCGGTATGGGTGCTGCCACGGAGATCTCTGAATCTGGGTGGCAGGAAAAGCCATGTGAAGTGCTCCAAATTGTAATGACCTCGCTAATGCAATAAAGACGAATAAACTGTGAATGTGGCAGGATCGACAGAAACAGTCTGGAGTGAGACTGAGACAAGGACGCTGAGACCTGGACTTGCATGTTCCAGGACTATTTGAGGAGGTAAACATCACAGATCTCAGTAAAACATAATGCAGTCCTGGTATATTGTAATTAAAAGGAACTGCAGATGCTGGTTTATACCAAAGATAGACACAAATGCTGTTGTAACTCAGCCGGTCAGGTCTCTGGAGAAAATGGATAGGTGCTGTTTTGGGTTAGGACCCTTTTGGGTGTTGTTTTTATTTTTTAAAGAGTATGATTACACTGAAGAACTATATAATTATCATAACTTGGTGGTTCTGTGAGCAAATAGAACTGTTGTTTTATAAACTAGTGAGGGTGAAAATCACCTGGACACAGTGTTGTGATCCTGTCGTTGACAAGCAAAATATCTCATCAAAATGGCACGATTTGAATTTCACAATGAAAGGTAAGATGACCACACATGAAGACAATGTTGCTGCAGTGTCATTTGTATTTTCAGAATTGTGGAAAAAAATTCTAAGCTTAGATCTTCAGAAAGTAAGATTGTTTTCAGATCATGGAATTTGCTGTCTTTGTGCAAAGGTATATTACCCTGGCTGCTGATGCAATGGTGATACAATGCATTAACTTCACAAGCTGATTGAAGATAGAAATGTATAAGCTATTCAGTCATATACCAGTGATAATGCTTTGCAGAAACCTTAATCATCTCAGTCTATCAAATCCTTCTATTTATTTCTCACCTAACACCTCTCTCAATATTACTCCCTTGATGATGACGTTTCAGCAAGTTCCACATTCTTTATTGTTCTCTGATTAAAGCGGTTAGTCCTGAATTCCGTATTGGACTTGTTTCTTCTGTTTCTATAATTCCAGGTTTTGCACTTTTCATCAAGTTTGTTTCATTCATCGACCGGATGTGGCAAAGCCGGCATTTATTGCTCACGTCCCCTGTACTTCCATCCCATTAAATCCCTTGATAATTTAAAATTCCACACTTTTGACTCATGGAAACGAACAATTTCCTAATAGAAATGCAGTCAATTGAATGGATGAATCAATTAAATCTGCACAGATCTACATCCACATCTGTACCAATGCATCTGAATTAGCTTGACGTCAAATGCCTAAATATATGACATTGTAGCAAATTTCTGGTCAACTATTTATGGTGAATTTCGATTGTAGTAATTTTCAGTTGTAACTCTTTCCTTGGAAAATTAGCTGGTTATCCACAACAAAGTGTAAACACAGGTTGGGAAAATATGCTGGATCTGCCCTTTGCCAGTAACTGCTGATCCAGCAATATCATTGAAGCTGTAACCATTTATTCTATTTAGTAACCCATGAAAACCCAGCCAGGATCTGGGTAGCTACACCCCATTCAGCTCATAAAACTATTATATTACAATAATCATGAATTCATTAAAATAGAAGACACTGTATCTTCTTTCTTCTTGCCCACAATGAGAATTGTTAGTACAGGTTTATTTACACCACATGTTCCAATGTATTTCCAGTTGTATGACTAAATCAATGCCAATTCTCCATAAATAAGCAATAGTCATAGTTTTCTAGTGCTACAGAATACAAAGCAAGGACTTTGCAAACACATCTTGAAGCATTTAGATTCTCCTCATTATTATGTTGGCCCTGAAAGACTGTACTTCAAAACCATAAAAGTTTATTATAGCCTTGGATTGCAATCCGAAACGTAATTGAAAATGAGTTGCAGTGCACATTTTTGCTTGCTGACTTTTAGAGTTTGTAGATGGCTTGTGTTTAGGAAGCCACTTCGGATTCCAATGGAACAGACCATCGGCTCTGATCGGCGAAGTGTGTATCTTTCACCATGGCTGCCATTGGAAATCATGCCCCAGGCTTTCCCTTCTGACAGCAAAGGTCATGTTTAGAGCAGGCAGAACCTCAAACTGCCTTGGAGCTCCTTGGAGACTGCCTTTCAGGGATGGTGCCCTGTCAATCTGAGTCAGATTTGATTTTCCCCAGGTAACACTGGATTGCAGTTTCACTTTTACCAGAAATACACCCTCAACCCCAAGGAATTGTGCAATCATCAGAGGGAATGAATTTCACCTATTGTGTCGGAGAATTGCACTTGACATTTTGTCTAATTTAGTGCAGGAGAAATTTTGAACTGCAGCTGAGTTTAATATGTACAGATGAACAATGACCCATATTGTGGAGTCAATAACAAAGGAAGGGCCTTGGAAAAGTCTATCTGCAATATCTTGGCATTTTCTTGACAGCAAGTTTCCCTTTTCTAATGTCAAATTCAATCTGGCGTTTTCCATTCAAGAATAAGGCAAACATGAGGCTAGATGATCAGCGAGTCAAATTAAAGAATCCTATTGGACAGTTTTTACTTTGGACATTTTTACTGGAGTAAATATCAATTAAAATAAATCACACAAAAAGCACTAAATAGGTCCTGAATGAATGTGGTTTGTTGCCTCATCCGCTGAGTTCCTCCAGCAGTTTAAAAAAACTTTTATCATTGTTTCTTATAAGGAAAATATATCGTCAATTGTTGAAGTCCGCAACAAATCCACAATTTCCATCTAAATACAATTGCAAAGATAGTGTATCCAATGGAGGAACTGAGTATCATTCTCAGCAGTAATAGGAAAATGTAACCATTTCAAAATGTTAGTCCAAAATATGGTCCATTTTCCCTAGTGTGATTTCAAAAGTCGAAAATCAGTGACCTGTGATATGAAGTATTTGCTAACAGTCTTGGGGAACTATAATGTATTTTGGGTAACTAACAGTTCTTTAAGACACAGTATTTCACACATTAGTAGAGGGTCTTCCACAATAGCCATTAGTATGGAAATACTTAGACATCCTTTACCAGACAAGATCTACTGTATGAATTTACTTAATTTTCTATTCAACCGACTATTTACAAAACAATCATGATCCCTGACCAGTCTGAAGAAGGGTCTCGACCCGAAACGTCACCTATCTCCTTCGCTCCTTAGATGCTGCTGCACCCGCTGAGTTTCTCCAGCGTTTTATGTAACCCTCGATTCTCCAGCATCTGCAGTTCCTTCTGTAACACATGAAAGAATATTCATATTTATATCAATATATGGTTTGTAGATAGTTTCTAACTAAATTACAGTATAAACTATAAAAGATAGGAGAGGGGCATCGACTAATGAATTATACTTTTAATTAGCTTGTCATCAGCAATTGGGGAATGGGTGGAACGCAAGGACAGTAGCTCTGTGACCTTGGTTTGTTATGGATCCCAATATGCAAATTTACAGAACAAAATTAAGTGGAATGTGATCAGAGATTTCAAAGAAAGGATAAAGCAAAATTCCAATCGACCTGTTCCAATTTGTTGCACCATTTCATATGGATCCAAGCATGGTCTCAACATCATTTCCAGCTCTTTCCCTAAGACTGTAACCCCAGTTGTAATTTGAATGTTTGCTGGTCTCCGCCAAAATTTAAAATTCTCAAAATTGCCAAATATTCGTAATCACAGAAATAAAAAATTCCTCTTCATCTCCATTTTAAGCGAGCGACATCTTATTCTGAAACAGTTTCTCGTAGTTCCAGACATCGCCACCAGGACAAACACTCTCTCGGCATCCAACCTGTCAACCTCCTTCAGAATCTCATTCATTTCAATAAGGAAGCCCCCCCCCCCCCCCCCCCCCCCCCCCCATTCTTCGCACTCTAATGAGCAGGTCCAACCTGCTCAACCTTCCTTCATATTTAGAACCCTACCATTGCTGGAATTAACCAGTAAGTAGCTAAATGACTTGGATGATTTGAATCCATGTTCTATGCCTATAGCTCAAAACATAATAGAAAACATATTGCTTTCAATGCAGTGGACACAAAATGTATACAAAACTTTAGTTATTAACTGGTGTAGATGGACGCAGCATGAGATCAAGAAACTGTTTCCTTTTCTCTTTCCTTTAATAACTAATGAAGATCCCTCTGTGCCATGTAATGGAAGCAGGTATTTTATTAAACTACAGGAAATAGATTGCAGACAACCTAAATCATGTCAAATATTAACATTGTCCTTTTTGCCTAGAAGATAAAATCTTGGTGAACAATAAATTTAAATAATTATTCATTGATGCCACATCCCAGACAGGATGCTGATTTTTTTTAGCTGATCCCACAACTGGCATGCCGAACATTTGTGTAGCTTGATCTCCTTACATTTGTTATTTTGCTGATGACTAGCACATTAATTATTACAATCTGTGATTGATGTAGATTGCAATAAAGGCCTAAAGGTTTGGATGCTGAGAGAATGGAGCGGCTGGGCTTGTACACTCTGGAATTTAGAAAGATGACAGGGGATCTTATTGAAACATAATATTATTAAGGGTTTGGACACTCTTGAGGCAGGAAACATGTTCCCGATGTTGGGGGAGTCCAGAACCAGGGGGCCACAGTTTAAGTCTGAAGAAGGGTCTCGACCCGAAACGTCGCCTATCTCCTTCGCTCCTTAGATGCTGCTGCACCCGCTGAGTTTCTCCAACTTTTTGTGTAACCCCTGGCCACAGTTTAAGAATAAGCGGTTAGCCGTTTAGAACGGAGATGAGGAAGCACTTTTTCACACGGAGCGTTGTGAGTCTGTGGAATTCTCTGCCTCCGAGGGCGGTGGAGGCCGGTTCTCTGGAAACTTTCAAGAGAGCGCTTAATAGGGCTCTTGAAGATAGAGGAGTCAGGGGATATGAGGATAAGGCAGGAATGGGGTACTGATTGTGGATGATCAGCCATGATCACATTGAATGGCAGTGCTGGCTTGAAGGGCCGTATGGCCTACTCCTGCACCTATTGTTTATTGTCTATTGATGCATCAGTTTAATTTCAAGGCTAGGTTTAGGCTTATTTTTGCCATGTGATCAGAGCTATAGTGAAAAGTGTTTGTTTGCTTCAGGTCTGCTTCAGTTATTTTAACTTATCTGCTCTCCTTAGGTCTCCCTCACCTGATATTGTCTGCGCCCCCACTCACTGTGCTGAACTCGTCAACCCCCGGCACTGATGTTGAGTGGGAACAATGTTAGCTCATGCAAGATTCTCCATTCTAATGAAAATAATGTTTAACATGTTTGGAATAAATTAGTGTTCTATTGTGTGTAAAATGCTGATCTTTCCTTCTCATGCTGATAGCTTTTTGCTTCAGGCCATGATTGAAGAATACATGAGATGAAGTGGCTTCTGATTGTATTTTTTCCAGAAACCAAATTCTTCCAAATCTACTGCATTGTATATACTGTATGTTACTGTCGTAACCAAGAGTGCATCGTACAAACTATGTGCTAAACACATATTTTGTTTCCATGCTATACTTACTAAAATACATTTTCATAATGAGACATGGATCAGTTCCAGGAAGGGTATAGCAATCGTCAAGGTTTTAGGGAATTGAAATGTTGATTAGCCTACAAATCATGAGGTCATCTCTTATGCCCAAGGAAAATAAGAATAATAAACATGAGGAATTCCATTAGCAAAACACTGGAATATTTAACTCTTCAATGCCAACAGGCATGATTTCACCTCGATGCAGCTCACTGTTATCGTTTGGTTCAGATACAAACTGCAAGAGAAAAACACCGTTAATTCGAACGCTTAGCCTTTTTTTCACATAGCTGCAAATGCTAATTTTGGCAAAGGAATGTGATTGTGACCATTTATCATCTTATCCTGCATTCTGGAAAGTCAACCATCCATTTTACAATTACATCTATGTGTCACACTGTTTCCACGGTGACACAGCTAGTCAGTTTATATCTCAGAACTGAATACAAACCGGACCTCCGGTGCAGTCTAAGTAGAGTCTGCATGTTCTCCTTGATAATGTGCAAATTTCCTCCAGCTACTCTGATTTCCTATCATATCCCTTGCTTTCCCTCTCTCTCCATCCCCTCCCCCTTCCCAGTTCTCCCACCAGTCTTACTGTCTCCGACTACATTTTATCTCTGTCCCGCCCACTCTCCTGATATTAAGCTGAAGAAGGGTCTCGACCCGAACGTCACCCATTCCTCCTCTCCAGAGATGCTGCCTGTCCTGCTGAGTTATTTTGTCTACCTTCAATTTAAACCAGCATCTGCAGTTCTTTCCTACACATATCCCAAAGACATGCAGGCTTAGTTTTGTTTAGTTTAGAGATACACGGTGGAAACAGGACCTTCGGCTCACCGAGTCCGTGTCGATCAGTGATCCCCGCATATTAACACTATCCATAACACACATGGGGCAATTTTACATTTATATGAAGCCAATTAACCTACAAACGTTTATGTCTTTGGAGTGTGGGAGGAAACCAAAGATCTCTGAGAAAGCCCACGCGGTCACGTGGTGAATGTATAACGGACTTACAGACAGCACCCATAGTCGGGATCGAACCCGGGTCCCTGGTGCTGAAAGCGCTGAAAACAGCAACTTTACTGCTGCACTACCTTTCCACCCTTTAAGGTCTGATGTTAATTGGCCATTGTAAATTACCACTCATATAGAGATGAGTCTGGAAAGCATTAATAGGAGTGCAGAGAGAATAAAATAGGATTAGAATAGATTTAGTGTAAATAAGTACTCGTTACAGACTTGGTGGGCCCATGGGCCTATTTTCCTGCTGAATTCTATGACTCTTTTAATAAAAATGCTCCCTCATCCTCATTCTCCATCCCACCCAATGTTTGTTGTTAGAGAACTGTGAATTGAAGAAAGGGTATCTATCAGCTCGCTGACCTAATGAGAATTTCCAACAACATTTATTTTTTAATGCTGTATTCAATATCTGCTGGAACTACAAATTAGTCACAGCTGACACACGGATGACACAGTGGCGCAGCAATAGAGCCACTGCCTTACAGCGCCAGAGACTCTGGTTCGATCCTGATTACGGGTGCTGTCAGCACAGAATTTGTACCTTCTCCCTGTGACCGCTTGAGTTTTCTCCAGGTGCTCCGGTTTCCTCCCACACTCCAAAGACGTGTAGGTTAATTGGGTTTGGTAACATTATAAATTGTCCCTTGTGTGTAGGATAGTGCTAGTGTAGGGATGATCGCTGGTCGGCGCGGACTGAGTGGGCCGGAGGGCCTGTTGCCACACTTTATCTATAGTCTAAAAGCTTCTGAATATAACTAAGATGGATTTTTGGTAACATTCTGTATTAACTTTGGGTGCTCTATGCGTGCCATGCCTCAATGACTATCAAACAGTGGCACTAATGCCGGTGGTGATGAAGTGCTTTGAGAGGTTGATCATGGACCAAATCAACTCCTACCTCGACGAAAACCTGGACCCACTGCAGTTCGCTTACTGCCACAACAGATCAACGGGGGATGCGATCTCGCTGGCCCTCCACTCCGCTCTGGACCACTTGGACAACAAAAACTCATATGTCAGGCTGTTATTCATCAATTACAGCTCGGCATTTAACACAATCATCCTCTCCAAGCTGGTTACCAAACTCGCAGAACTGGCTCCCAGTACTCACTCTATACTAATGACAGCGTAGCCTGTCATAGTGCGAACTCCATCATCAAGTTCGCTGACCACTGTTGTGGGACGTATCACAGATGGGGATGAATCAGAGTATAGAAGAGAGATCGAGCGACTGTTCATATGGTGCCAGCACAATAACCTGGCCCTCAACACCAGCAAAACCAAGGAACGGATTGTGGACTTTGGACGGAGTAGGATGGGGCCCCACAGTCCTGTTTATATCAACGGGTCGATGGTTGAAAGGGTCAAGAGCTTCAAATTCTTGGACATAGGACGTAAGACATAGGACGTAAGACATAGGACATAGGACATTTATTGTCACATACACCAATTGATGTAGTGAAATTTGACTTGCCATGCAGCACACAGATAAAGATAAGACACAACACTAAAGAATTAACAATGAACATAAAAACATCCCCCCACAATGGTTCCCACTGTGGGGGAAGGCACAAAGTCCCGTCCCATCCCCATGTCCACCCATAGTCAGGCCTATTGAGGCCTCTGCAGTCCGCACTACGGCGGCCCGATGTTTTAGGCCTTCTCGCTGGGTGTTGGTGTTCCGGCGTCGGGAGAGTCATCACAGCGGCTTGGGACACCTGGAACGGCTGCTTCGTTACCGGAGTCCGTGGCTTCCGAAGCCGACAAGGATGGAGCTCCACAACTGGTGATCTCGCCGAGAGATCCCAGGCTGCCGCCCGCAGCTGGCCGCTCCACAGACCCGCAACTCCGCGATGTTCACCTGCGGTCTCAGCTCACCCGAGTTCCAGCGCGGCGACCCAGGCAAGGTATTGCCCGCTCCGCTCCACGATGCTGCACCAGCGCTGAGCCGCTGCCGAAGCTGAGGCTCTGGGCGGTCCCCTCAGGAAACGCAGCTCCAGGCCCGCTGGTAGGCCGCGAGGACGGGTCGAAGTTGCAGCCCAGAGAAAAGCTGCCTCTTCGACCAGGTAGGGACCCTGAAAAGTAGTTTCCCCCTTCCCCCCCCCCCCCCCCCCACCCCACATAAAAAAGACTAGAACTCCAAAACAAAACATTAAAACTCACTAAAAATAAAATAAAGAAGTTAAAAAACAGATCGCTGCAGGATGGGCAGCCATACCAACTGGACGGTGCCCCCTACGGCGTGCACATCTCTGAAGATCTTTCCTGGTCCGAGAACACAGATGCAATTATTAAGAAAGCTCATCAGCGCCTCTACTTCCTGAGAAGATTAAGGAGAGTCGGTCTATCAAGGAGGACTCTCTCTAACTTTTACAGGTGCACAGTAGAGAGCTTGCCGACTGGTTGCATCATGGCTTGGTTCGGTAACTTGAGCGCCCTGGAGAGGAAAAGACTACAAAAAGTAGTAAACACTGCCCAGTCCATCATCAGCTATGACCTTCCTTCCATCGAAGGGATCTATCACAGTCGTTGCCTCAAAAAGGCGGGCAGCATCATCAAGGACCCACACCATCCTGGCCACACACTCATCTCCCTGCTACCTTCGGGTAGAAGGTACAGGAGCCTGAGGACTGCAACGACCAGGTTCAGGAATAGCTACTTCCCCACAGCCATCAGGCTATTAAACTTGGCTCGGACAAAACTCTGAACATTAATACCCCTTTATCTGTAATTTCCACTTTATCAATTTATTCATTCATGTGTGTATTTACATATATAATGGTATATGGTCACACTGATCTGTTTTGTAGTCAATGCCTACTATGTTCTGTTGTGCTAAGCAAAGAAAGAATTTCATTGTCCTGTCAGGGACACATGACAATAAACTCTTTTGACTTTGACTTGACTTAACAGTTTCACACAGAATGTTACCAAATACAAGGGAAATAAGTCACATAGAAATTACAACCCATTGGATCTGCACACAATTGCCTGATTTGCTTTGAAACTCAGGCATACAATGAGCTTAGATCTCATACCATCTATTTATTATATATTTCCCTTTCAAGCATATGCATACACTCCAATTCAAAAGGACAGCTATATCATAGCATCATTCAGATTTTTGATTGAAAATATGCTTTTGCAAGTGTGATGTGATCATGTGGTTGCTGCAGCAACTAAGTAGGAGCATGCAGGAAAGATGTCAATCGACAATCCCCATCGCATTATCCCATTTTATTTTCAGGGATTTCAAAATTTTTATCAATTGCTGTTGATCCAATATAGTTACGATTACTGCATTTAAAAAAAAAATTGGATTATAATTTCACAAGATGTTGATCATACATAAAATATTTGCAAGGTATTGAACAGTCAATTAAATATTTTGTCACAGATCAGTGAATCAGCAACCTCAGACTAGTGATGTTTGACTGACATATTTAGCTGATAATGCAGATAATGCCTTGCAGAAAGGTTACAACCATGGGGAATAATAGTGAGATTAAACGAGAACTTACCTGTTCGAAGTTTGATCTTTATTTTATGAGGAGTTACGATGAGGGATTACGTGAAGAAGACCCCGCCTGGCGCTGGAACGGCATACTTCAAAGCAGCGGCATGAAAAACACAGAACCAATAGCCGGAGTAAAATAGTAAGGCTCAAAATAGACTAGAACTACCAGATGATCATTTACATTATGAGGGTTGGGAGTGGAGGGCACGTAATCCCTCATCGTAACTCCTCATAAAATAAAGATCAAACTTCGAACAGGTAAGTTCTCGTTTAATCTCACTATTTTACTTCGGAGTCACGTGAGTGACTACGTGAAGATTTTAAAGCCCTGTGTTTTCCATGTCGTAAACTCATTTCATACGACTCTCTGTTTGGTCAAAACAGTAGTGAGTAAAAAGTATTTTAACACATTGTTATATTTTATGTAATAAGTCCTTTAATTATGAAAAAGAACAACTTTTAAAAAAAAATAATAACCCCTCTATTGCAGGGGAAAATTACAACAATTGATAAATGATGTCAATGGTAACATAAATCGATAAAATAAATCGATAATATAAACAAAGCAAGCATTTAAAGGGAACCCAGTACTGCGTGTCCAAATCCTGGCACCGTGACAACAGGTTTATTGTAGAACTTTGAAAAAGTTTCTTCTCTAGACCACCCTGCGGCCTCTAAAATTTGATCGAGGGGTACGTCCTGTACCTTCGCCGCGGACGTAGCTGCTGCCCTAGTGGAGTGAGATTTAAACACATCAGTGTCTATTCCTGCTAGACCCAAAACCTGTTTTAACCATCTAGAAATGGTTTGAACTGATACTTTTGTATGTGGTTTTTTGTGCGTTATAAATAACGCTTTCTCAGAACCTCTGAGATTTTTGGTTACCTCCACGTATTGAGTTAAATGCTTAACTACACACAATGTTTCATCAATAGGATATGCTTTAAACATTACCTTCATTCCAGTTTTCCCTGGTCTGCTTTGTTTGATCAATTCATAAACATAAAACACAATGTTATCTGAAGTCACATGCATGCAATCCAACCTTAACAATTGCAAAGTCTGTACTCTTTGAGCTGATACCAATGCCATTAACATAACCACCTTGAATGTTAAGTTCTGCTAAGACATTGAATTGATTGGAGTCCATTGTTTAAGCAAGGTGAGAACAATGCTAACATCCCAAATTTCTGTATATCTGGGCTTGGGAGGATTTTTATTAAAAATACCTTTCATGAATCGGGATACTAATGGGTGAGACCCAACTGAATCCCGATCCGAAATTTGTCCCAAATAGGATGACAATGCACTCCGAACACAATTAATGGCACTATAACTCAAATGCTCA
Organism: Raja brachyura; assembly: GCA_963514005.1. The sequence goes on along the minus strand of OY740783.1, from coordinate 69,219,056 downwards.
TCAAAGTGCAATCCAGCAAGGAACTCCAATACATTTGAAATGTTTGCAGAATGATAAGATATCTTTGACTGTGTACAAAAGGCTTCCCATTTTCTTATATACGACATATATTGTTTTTTAGTGCTAGTCCTCCAAGCTGCATCTATAACATCCATGGTCCTGTCCGACAGTTCAAACTCTTGCAATGGTCTGGTCAGAACCTGCAGATTAACAAATTCATATGATCATGCAATGGATGAATTTCTTTTGTTACTGGTTGTGTCAACAGATAGTCGCAACTGGGAATTACCATACATGGTTCAATAATCATTTCTAGCATCAATGGGAACCATGACTGTGTGGGCCAATTTGGCACCAACAAAATGCCTTTGGCAGCGTCTTGCGCTATTTTCTTGAGACATTGCCCAATGAGACAGAATGGGGGAAAAGCATAAAAGAACGTATTCCCCCAGTGTAGCGAGAAAGCATCCACCGCTACTGCCCCTGGATCGTGTTCCCAAGACACGTATTTCGGCAATTGGTGATTCAATCTAGATGCAAACAGATCAATGTCCGGTACTCCATACCGACTGACAATATTTTTGAAAATTTGTGGATTTAACATCCATTCTGTATTGTCTTTAAATATTTGTGATCTTTTGTCTGCCACAACATTGTTTCTCCCTGGGAGATAAATAGCTGAAAGCCACATATTTTTTGTAATACACCACTGCCATATCTGGCTTACCAGATGATCACATGGAATTGATCTGACACCACCCATGTGATTGATATATGCCACAGCTGTGGTATTATCTATTTGTACTTGGACATGTAAATCCTTTAATGAAGAGCAATAAGCTTTTAATCCATAGAATGCTCCCAGTAGCTCCAAATAATTAATACCATATGTTTGGAGCAATAAATCCTCTTGGACAGCCCATCTGCCTTCACAGCTGGTCTCATTGTCCGTAGCCCCCCATCCGAGAGAACTTGCGTCAGTTTGTAAAACCATGACTGGCTGATGAACTAAAATGTTCTTAGCAGCTTGTGGAACATTCTCAATCCACCATTGTAATTCCGATAAAGCTTCCTTAGGCAATTGCATTGGCCTATCAAAATGGCCTGCTCGCTGAATTAGTGCTTTAGTTTTTGCCCTTTGAAGATTCTGGTAATGTAAACGACCAAATTCTACTGCTGGAAATGCTGCTACCAATTTACCAATACACTTGGCAACCTCTCAGATGGAGGGATAAGGTTTGTTAATCAATTTTTGACATACATTTGTCAAATCTAACTCCTTATCCATTGGTAAAGTTACCAACATGGTGACTAAGTTAATCAGAAACCCCAGATATTCAATGGTTTGGGACGGCTGTAACTTAGACTTTGTTGGATGGATCAGAAACCCCAACTTTTCCAACAAGCTAATAGTTGCTGAGACTGATTTCCCAGCTAATTCCTGATTAGCATTGACAATTAAAATGTCATCTAGATAAGCCATAACGATGTGTTTTTGTGCCCTTAACAGTGCAAGTGCTGGCTTTAACAATTTAGTGAACAATCTAGGTGCTGAACTTAATCCATTTGGCAAAGCTTTGTATTGCCACAGCTGTCCCATCCATTTAAACTTTAAATACCTGCGAAAATCATGACGAATTGAGACCGAATAATATGCATCCTTCAAGTCTATTGTAGCCATATAACAACCTGTTGATACCAACTGCATTGCAGTGTAGAAAGTGTCCATTTTAAAATGTTTATACTGGACAAATGTATTCAAAAATGTGAGATCTAAAATGATCCTACAACCCCCATCTTTCTTCAGTCTGGGGAAAATGTTTGATATAATTTGTTGTGGATCCTCTCCTGTTTTCTCGATAACTCCTTTTTTACTCAAATTCTTAATCTCTTTGTCCATTTGATTAACCTCAAACTCGGAGAACCTTAAAGGATGACTAGGGTCATACTGTCCCAATGGAACCATACCTTCCACAAAATCAATGGTAGATCCTTGTACAGTGTCTAATACCACACGATCAACTGTAATATTGTCCCATTCCTTATAAAACATTTGGAGTCTACCGCCAATCTGTGGCTCATCCCAGCATTCCTCTTTAATAGGATAATGTTTATGTACCTCTCCAGCTGGACGAGATGATCTCCTTTTCCCAAGGAATGGGTGTACATTCGGCTGTGTTGGCTGGAAATTCCTCCTTATCATACTCCTGCCTCGGCTTGTACCAGCTCCAAAATCAAATCTCTTCCTTGAATAGCCAGTCCATCTCTGGCCAAAGTTGAAGGGTCTCATACGACCAAAAGTTTTTGCTTCTTCATCTATTTCTTTAATTTGTTTAGACAAATCCTCTCCGAACAAAAACCCAGGAGTTTGAACATTGCTTGGTTTACACAATCCTGCAAATCTTGGATGTAACAGAGGTCGAATGGCAATCTTCCTCATGCAATTAATCTCAAAAAATGAGTTGCAAAATAAAGCCAACATATGTTTCTGCACTTTGGTCATTCCACAACCTTCCACTTGTCTGCCAAGTGCAATAATGCCAGCTGAAATCAGCTTGAGGACTCTTTGAAATCGAATTTCCTGCGCCCGCATCATTGATGACATAGGCGCCCAAACAACTGGATTCACCGTAGGTACCTTCAATGAGGCACAATTGATAGGTGTTTTATACATTTCTGCTGTCTCAACCATAACAGCATCTTGAAGCGGGTGAGAGACCATATAATTAATATTGGCCGCCAGGTTTTCTTCCATGGCCTCACCGCCTCCTCCAGGTATAGCAAAATCTTGTGCCACATCAGGCACACCTGGATCCATATATTTGAATTGTGGTGTGTCCTCCGGACCACAAACACCACTTGCAGGGTCTGTCTCATACAGCCCTGGTACTCCTGAAACTTGTTCAAAGGAGACTTCCTCCAGTCCATACCCAGGCACTGGGGTTTCAAATTCCCAATTCGAATTGGCACCATATTCACGATATGGAACCCCCTCAGGGGCTGCCTGGGAATATTCTGGGTTCGTAGACCCTTGGTTGATTATAGTCTGGAGCATTTTCTCCATTTGGTCCATCCTGAGCCATAAGGCTTTCTTTTCTGGACCTTCAGAATCAGAGTCCTCAGAAACCCCAGGCCCTGCAGCTTTTCTTTTACTTTTTTGAGGCACTGGGATTTCCTCTACAGTTTCTGTTTGTGGAGCAATCAAAGCCTCACTAACGGGTGTTTCAACGGCCGCCGGTATCGGAACCGGCTCCGCAATAAACTGCTGTCCCGACTCCTCTGCACCCTGGGACGCACGTTTTACCCGCTGTTTCTTGGCCTTCTCCATTTTATTTTTCCTCTAACTCCTCCTGGTTTACCCACCAGGCTATGGAGTTCTGAAACCTCGCCCAAATTTTGTAAAACTTTCTTACCTGCGGGCCGGTTCCTTACCGCTGTGTGGAGCTGCGCTCTGCAGCTCTTTCGTTGCCGACAGCGACGACGTAATGCCGTTCCAGCGCCAGGCGGGGTCTTCTTCACGTAGTCACTCACGTGACTCCGAAGTAAAATAGATGACATGGCTGCTTGCTGATGGAGTCAATAGTTCTTTAGAAGATCTACTGATCTGTTCAGTATTCGTGCCTACTATGTTCTGGTGTGCTAAAGCAAAGCAAGAATGTCATTGTTCGATCAGGGACACGTGACAATAAAAACTCTCTCTCTTGCTCCTCCTCTGTTTCAAAGAATTAATAGGAAACAGTGGTGCAGCTGTAGAGTTGCTGTCTTACAGCTGTCTTGCAGCTGCCCGTGACCTGCATGGGTTTTTACTCCGAGATCTTCGGTTTCCCTCCCACACTCCAAAGACATAGAAACATAGAAACATAGAAAATAGGTGCAGGAGTAGGCCATTCGGCCCTTCGAGCCTGCACCGCCATTCAATGTGATCATGGCTGATCATCCAACTCAGTATCCCGTACCTGCCTTCTCTCCATACCCCCTGATCCCTTTAGCCACAAGTGCCACATCTAACGCCCTCTTAAATATAGCCAATGAACTGGCCTCAACTACCTTCTGTGGCAGAGAATTCCAGAGACTCACCACTCTCTGTGTAAAGAATGTTTTCCTCATTTCGGTCCTAAAGGAATTCCCCCTTATCCTTAGACTGTGACCCCTTGTTCTGGACTCCCCCAACATCGGGAACAATCTTCCAGCATCTAGCTTGTCCAACCCCTTAAGAATTTTGTAGGTTTCTATAAGATCCCCCCTCAATCTTCTAAATTCCATCGAGTACAAACCGAGTCTATCCAATCTTTCCTCATATGAAAGTCCTGACATCCCAGGAATCAGTCTGGTGAATCTTCTCTGTACCCCCTCTATGGCAAGGATGTCTTTCCTCAGATTTGGAGACCAAAACTGTACGCAGTACTCCAGGTGTGGCCTCACCAAAACCCTGTACAACTGCAGTAGAACCTCCCTGCTCCCTGCTCCTATACGTCAAAGACGTACTGGTTTGTAGTTTAATTGTCCCTGGTGGGTGTAGGATAGTGTTAATGTGTGGGGATCGCTGGTCAGCGCGGACTCGGTGGGCCGAAGGGCCTGTTTCCGCGTGGTATCTCTAAACCAAACTAAACTAAATAGATGCTTTTATTCTCGGAGGAAAGTTCAGTTCCACCTTAGAACTCCAGAAAGCCCCACAACTATAATACCTGAGGACAAAATGCATTGGGAGATGGGGGTGGGAAAGAAGGCCAAAGTGAAGATATACCAAGAGCAGGTTGACAAGAAACTACAGATGTTGTAATCTTGAGTAAAACACAAAGTGCTGGAGGAACTCTGCGGTCAGGCAGCATCTGTGGAGGGAATGGACAGGCAATGTTTTGGATCCGGTACCACCTTCAGACTACAAGGAGAGATCAAAGTGAGGGGAAAGAGGCAAGTAGGGAATTCAAGGATATGAATCAATAAATGTCTGAGACATTTCCATGCCATAGAAACATAGAAAGAAACATAGAAAAATAGGTGCAGGAGTAGGCCATTCAGCCCTTCGAGCCTGCACCGCCGTTCAATATAACCATATAACCATGTAACAATTACAGCACGGAAACAGGCCTTCCAGTCCATGCCGACCATTTATTTTCCCCTAGTCCCATCTATCTGCACTCAGACCATATCCCTCCATTCCCTTCCCGTCCATATACCTATCCACTTTACTTTTAAGTGTTAAAATCGATCCTTCCTCCACCATTTCTGCAGGAAGATCATTCCACACAGCCTCCACTCTCTGAGTAAAGAAGTTCCCCCTCATGTTACCCCTAAACTTCTGTCCCTTAATTCTCATGTCATGCCCTCTTGTTTGAAACTTCCCTACCCTCCATGGGAAAAGCTTATCCACGTCAATTCTGTCTATCCCTTTCATCATTTTAAAGACATCAATCAAGTCCCCCCTTAACCTTCTGCGCTCCAAAGAATAAAGACCTAACTTGTTCAACCTTTCTCTGTAACTTAGTTGCTGGAACCCAGGCAACATTCTAGTAAATCTCCTCCGTACTCTCTCTATTTTGTTGACATCCTTCCAATAATTAGGCAACCAAAATTGTACACCATACTCCAGAATTGGCCTCACCAATGCCTTGTACAATTTTAACATTGCTTCCCTACTCCTATGTTCAATGCTCTGATTTATAAAGGCCAGCACACCAAAAGCTTTCTTTACCACCCTATCTACATGCGATTCCACCTTCAGTGAACTATGCACAGTTATTCCTAGATCCCTCTGTTCCACAGCATTCCTCAATTCCCTACCATTTACCATGTACGTCCTATTTTGATTTGTCGTGCCAAGATGTAGCACCTCACACTTATCAGCATTAAACTCCATCTGCCATCTTTCAGCCCGCTCTTCCAAATGGCCCAAATCTCTCTGTAGACTTTGAAAATCTACTTCATTATCCACAGCACCACCTATCTTAGTATCATCTGCATACTTACTCATCCAATATTCCACCCCATCATCTAGATCATTGATGTACATGACAAACAACAGTGGACCCAACACAGATCCCTGGGGCACCCCACTGGTCACCGGCTTCCAACCTGACAAACAGCCATCCACCATTGCTCTCTGGCATCTCCCATTCAGCCACTGTTGAATCCATCTTGCTACCCCGCCATTAACACCCAAATATTGAACCTTCTAACCAACCTTCCATGGGGAACCTTGTCAAAGGCCTTACTGAAATCCATATAGACAACATCCACTGCTTTACCCTCATCAATTTCCCTAGTAACCACTTCAAAAAATTCAAGAAGGTTTGTCAAACATGACCTTCCAGGCACAAATCCATGTTGACTGTTCTTGAACAGATCCTGTATATCCAGATGCTTATATATATTATCTCTAAGTATCCTTTCCATTAATTTGCCCACCACTGACGTCAAACTAATAGGTCTATAATTGCTAGGTTTATTCTTTGAACCCTTTTTAAACAATGGAACAACATGCGCAGTACGCCAATCCTCCGGCACTATTCCCGTTTCTAATGACATTTGAAATATTTCTGTCATAGCCCCTTCTATTTCTACACTAACTTCCCTCAATGTCCTAGAGAATATCCTGTCAGGACCTGGAGGCTTATCCACTTTTATATTTTTCAAAAGTGTCAGTACTTCCTCCTCTTTGAATCTCATAGTTTCCACAGCTACTCTACTTTTTTCCCTTATCTCACCGAGTTCAATATCCTTCTCCTTGGTGAATACCGAAGAAAAGAAATTGTTCAATATCTCCCCAATCTCATTTCGCTCTGCAGATAGCTGTCCATTCTGGCTCTCTAATGGTCCAATTGTATCCCTCGTTATCCTTTTGCTATTAATATAGCTGTAGAAACCCTTTGGATTTACTTTCACCTTTCTTGCCAAAGCAACCTCATATCTTCTTTTAGCTTTTCTTATTTCTTTCTTAAGATTCTTTTTACATTCTTTATACTCATTTAGCACCTCATTTACTCCATGCCTCCCATAAATATTGTAGATATCTCTCTTTTTTCGAACCAAGTGTTCAATTTCCCTTGAAAACCATGGCTCTTTCCGATTTTTACTATTTCCTTTCAACCGAACAGGGACATAAAGATTCTGTACTCTTACAATTTCCCCTTTAAATGTCCTCCATTTCTCTTCTACATCCTTCCCATAAAACAAAATGTCCCAATTCACTCCTTTTAAATCATTACGCATTCCCTCAAAGTTAGCCTTTCTCCAATCAAAAATTTCAACCCTAGGTCCAGTTCTGACTCTCTCCATAATTATATTGAAACTAATGATATTGTGATCACTGGTCCTGAAGCGCTCACCAACGCATGTCTGCCATGTCCTTGTTCCCCATGATCAATTCATCTGCTTCTGACTGCAAGGGACCAACATTTGTTCTAACTAGTCTCTTTCTAGTATTAGTAGATATGTGAAGAGAAAGAGATTAGTTAAAACAAATGTAGGTCCCTTGCAGTCAGAAACAGGTGAGTTGATGATGGGGAACAAGGATATGGCGGACCAATTGAATAACTACTTTGGTTCCGTCTTCACTAAGGAAGACATAAATAATCTGCCGGAAATAGCGGGGGACCGCGGGTCAAAGGAGTACTTGAGTGAAATCCAGGTTAGTCGGGAAGTGGTGTTGGGTAAATTGAATGGATTAAAGGCTGATAAATCCCCAGGGCCAGATAGGCTGCATCCCAGAGTACTTAAGGAAGTAGCTCCGGAAATAGTGGATGCATTAGTGATAATCTTTCAAAACTCTTTAGATTCTGGAGTAGTTCCTGAGGATTGGCGGGTAGCAAACATAACCCCTCTTTTTAAGAAGGCGGGGAGAGAGAAAACGGGGAATTACAGACCAGTTAGTCTAACATCGGTAGTGGGGAAACTGCTAGAGTCAGTTATTAAAAATGGGATAGCAGCACATATGGAAAATGGTGAAATCATTGGACAAAGTCAGCATGGATTTACGAAAGGTAAATCATGTCTGACGAATCGTGTGGAGTTTTTCGAGGATGTAACTAGTAGCATGGATAGGGGAGAACCAGTGGATGTGGTATATCTGGACTTCCAGAAGGCTTTCGACAAGGTCCCACATAAGAGATTAGTATATAAACTCTATAATCCCGTATGCTTTCATACGGCATTGGGGGTTCATTATTGATGTGGATAGAAAACTGGCTGGCAAACAGGAAGCAAAGAGTAGGAGTAAACGGGTCGTTTTCACAATGGCAGGCAGTGACTAGTGGGGTACCGCAAGGCTCAGTGCTGGGACCCCAGCTACTTACAATATACATTAATGATCTGGATGAGGGAAATGAAGGCAATATCTCCAAGTTTGCGGATGACACTAAGCTGGGGGGAAGTGTTAGCTGTGGGGAGGATGCTAGGAGACTGCAAGGTGACTAGGATAGGCTGGGTGAGTGGGCAAATGTTTGGCAGATGCAGTATAATGTGGATAAATGTGGGGTTATCCACTTTGGTGGCAAAAATAGGAAAACAGACTATTATCTAAATGGAGGCCGATTAGGAAAAGGGGAGATGCAGCGCGACCTGGGTGTCATGGTACACCAGTCATTGAAAGTAGGCATGCAGGTACAGCAGGCAGTGAAGAAAGCGAATGGTATGTTAGCTTTCATAGCAAAAGGATTTGAGTATAGGAGCAGGGAGGTTCTACTTCAGTTGTATAGGGTCTTGGTGAGGCCACACCTGGAGTATTGCGTACAGTTCTGGTCTCCAAATCTGAGGAAGGACATTATTGCCATAGAGGGAGTGCAGAGAAGGTTCACCAGACTGATTCCTGGGATGTCAGGACTGTCTTATGAACAAAGACTGCATAGACTCGGTTTATACTCTCTAGAATTTAGGAGATTGAGAGGGGATCTTATAGAAACTTACAAAATTCTTAAGGGGTTGGACAGGCTAGATGCAGGAAGATTGTTCCCGATGTTGGGGAGGTCCAGGACAAGGGGTCACAGCTTAAGGATAAGGGGGAAATCCTTTAGGACCGAGATGAGAAGGACTTTTTTCACACAGAGTGTGGTGGGTCTCTGGAACTCTCTGCCACAGAGGGTAGTTGAAGCCAGTTCATTGGTTATATTTAAGAGGGAGTTAGATGTGGCCCTTGTGGCTAAGAGGATCAGAGGGTATGGAGAGAAGGCAAGTACGGGATACTGAGTTGGATGATCAGCCATGATCATATTGAATGGCGGTGCAGGCTCGAAGGGCCAAATGGCCTACCCCTGCACCTAATTTCTATGTTTCTATGTTTCTAGACATGCTGGTTTAGAAAACTATCCCGCATACATTCCAAGAAATCATCTTCCTCGGCACCCCTGCCAATTTGATTCACCCAATCTATATGCAGATTGAAGTCACCTATTATAACTGTGTTACCCTTGTTGCACGCACTTCTAATTTCCTGTTTGATGCCATCCCCAACTCCAATACTACTGTTAGCGTTTTCTGCCCCTTAGAGTTTCGCTGCTTTACCCATATCAATTCCACATCCTCCATGCTAATGTCCTTCCTTTCTATTGCGTTAATCTCCTCTCTCACCAGCAATGCTACCCCACCTCCTTTTCCTTTCCGTCTATCCCTTCTGAATATTGTATATCCCTGGATGTTCAGCTCCCAGCCTTGGTCACCCTGGAGCCATGTCTCCGTGATCCCAACTATAGCATAGCCATTAATACCTATCTGCACCTTCAACTCATCCACCTTATTACGAATGCTCCTCGCATTGAGACACAAAGCCTTCAGGCTTGTTTTTACAACACTTTTACCCTTTATACAATTATGTTGACAAGTGGCCCTTTTTGATTTTTTTCCTGGATTTGTCTGCCAGCCACTATTAATTTTCACCTTGCTACCACTTGCTTCTATTGTCATTTTATACCCCTCTTACTCTCTGCTCACACCTTTAAGACACCCACCACCTCTTATTCTCTGTTTATTATTTTTTTCTTCTTCCCCCCAATGTTGGGTCTGAGTGCTTCCCTTCTCTGCCTCCTGCCACAGACACCGTCTCCTAGCTATCTCTATTTGAGTCCCTCCCCCCAATCTATCTAGTTTAAAGTCCCCCCAGTAGCCTTTGCAAATTTCCCTGCCAAGATACTGGTCCCCCTCGGGTTCAAGTGTAACCCATCCTTTTTATACAGGTCACTCCTTCCCCGAAAGAGTTTCCAATGATACAGAAACTTGAATCCCTGCCCTCCACACCAGACCTTCAGCCACGCGTTTATCCTCCACCTTGCTCCATTCCTACTCTCAATGTCTTGTGGCACAGGAAGTAGTCCTGAGATTGTTATCTTTGTGGTCCTTTTCCATCGCTCTCTTCCTAACTCCCTAAATTCTCCTTTTAGGACATCTTCTCTTTTTTTTACCTTTGGCATTGGTACCAGTATGTACCACGACCTCAGGCTCCTCTCCCTCCCTTTTCAGAATATCTTGGACATGTTCAGACACATCCCGGACCCTGGCACCGGGGAGGCAAACTACCATCCGGGTCTCCGGACTGTGTCTGCAGAATCGCCAATCTGCCCCCCTAACTATGGAGTCCCCTATTACTAATTTCCTCATCTTCCTTTCCTTATGCTTCTGAGCATCAGGGCCGGTCTCTGTACCGGAGGCCCGGTCGCTGTTGCTACCCCCAGGTAGGCTGTCCACCCCAACAGCACTCAAACTGCAGTACCTACTTTCAAGGTGTACAGTCACTGGTGTACTCTCTAGCGCCCGCCTCTGCCCCTTGCCTCTCCTAACCATGACCCACCTGTCTGCCTCCTGTGGTTTTGGAGTGACTACCTCCCTGTAACTCCTCTCTATGACCTCCTCACTCCCCCTGACCAGACGGAGGTCATCGAGCTGCTGCTCCAGGTTCCTAACACAGTCCTTTAGGAGCCCCATCTCGACACACCTGGCGCAGATGTGGATGTCTGGAGGGCTATCAGATTCCTTGACCTCCCACATCTGACATCCACAACAGTACACTGCCCTGGCCTTCATACTCCCCCCTTACACAGGATACAATATCAACACAATACAAAGTACACTACAAACTGCTGAAATCTGACTGCCAATCAGCTGCTTACCCTAGTCCACTTCCCACCAATCAGCAGCTTCCTCAAAAAAAACACTTCTCCGAATGCAATGTTATGGATTTCAGTAAACAAGCCCCACGCTGGATTTTTAATTTTACCGGTCGGGTGTCGCTCCTCCCCCTCCTTCTCTTCCAACGGCTCCTGTGGACCTCTTCGAAACAGGTTCTTCAGCCCAACTATGCTGACCAAAATGTCAATCTGATCTAGTCCCATTTGCCTTTGTTTGGCACGTATTCCTCTAAACCTTTTCTGTTCATGTCTGATGAGGAGAAAGGAGTCTTCCATTTAAAAAAAGGATCCTCATTCATATTCCGCTACTTAAAATTCGTTGACACTGTGGAATAGTTTATCCATGATTTTGTTACAACAATCATACAAATTAATATAATTTATGTCTCATTTGATTCAATCTGATTTACATGGAGCATGTACTGAAGTACACGTTTACTGCACTATAATAATGAAGCAAACTATTATTAGTTTATTATTAGATATTACACATCTTCTTCCTATGAATATGCACCCATGGAAAACCAGGTTGGTGTTGCCTAGACTCACTTTAGTTAAGATCATTACATTTGATCAGAGTAATGCTACATTTAAATTGCATGTCTATCATTTATGAGCTTGCTTTTACCATTTTTTGCATCACAATTTCCTCACAAATTTAAAGAGTGAGTGATTATACAAATGCAAACCTTCACCACAAAAAGCACAAATTTAAGTATGAATTACCATTCAGAGGGCCGGAGAACGTTGAAGGACATGATTTCAATGGACTTCCAGATGTCACTTGTTTGGGTGTACGTTTAGGGTTATTATCGCACATGTATTATGGTATAGTAAATTGCTTTGTTTTGCATGCTATCTCATCAAATCAGATAGTGCTCCACATAAATACCACCAACCCAAACCCAGGTACAAAGGTAGAGCAAAGAGTAAGATGTAGAGTGCAGAATGAAGTGCTTTGAGAGATTGATCATGGCGCAGAACAGATCAACGGTGGATGCGATTTCGCTGGCCCTCCACTCCGCTCTGGACCACCTCGACAACAACAACTCATATGTCAGGCTGTTATTCATTGATTACAACTCGGCACCTGTGGGAGAGAAGAATTGTACAGTACCCATGCTTGTAGATGGACCATTCAGAAGCCTGATGCAGAGGAGAAGAAACTAATCCTGAGTCTGGTAGTGCACACTTTCAAGCTTTTGTATCTTCTTCCTGACAGGAGCGGTGAGAAGAAGGAATGACAGGTTAGGAAATATCTTTGATTTGACTTGGAGTCCACCAGCGGTAAGTTTTAAAACGGGCCTGCAGATAGGTTTTTATTATTCTGAGGTCGTTTTTTGGCCGCTCTGTGTTATTTTTCTTACAGAGCAAACAAAGTGGACAAGTGCAAGACTAAGTCCAAACGGACCGCAGCAAAACTGACTGCGGAGGACCACGGGAATGTGGGCAGTCAGCAGCGGCCGATTTCACCTGGGCTGCTAACCCTACGATCAACAGCCCCCGACTTGGCACCGCTACAGCACGTACGTGTACCTCGGACTGGCGGTAAGGCCACCCGAAAGTCGGATAAGCCCGGAGACTAGGATGGGTCCAGGCTGGAAGACTCAATCCCTGCGGATAACGACAGTGGCCGTTTATCTCGCATGGAGCGGTTGATGGAGCAATTGCTCCAACGTGACTTACTCCAACAAACGGAGTCTAGTCACCGTGGGTCTCCTCGGACACCCACGGCAGCATCTTTTACAGGGCTGCCAAATATCTTCCTCTCCTCGGAGGGGAGCACAAGGAGTCACTTCTGGGCTGACTCTGAAGATGGGGGGTTGGCTGAAGACACTTCCAGCGTGCTAGGGGTGCAGGAACAACAGGAGCTGCTCGGCATGGTCTCCAAATTTGCGATGCCTTCGTAAAAGGGACTGCCGTTACAGCCGCAGCTGGCAGCCAGCATCAACTATCTCACCACCAACCACCTGCAGGAACAGGCCATGAGGGACACAGCTGCTAAATACTGTGTTTCCCTCAATGTTCCTGCGGTGAACAAACCGATCTGGGGAAACATCGGAGCTGGCATCAGAACCCAAGAGATCAAGATACAAAAGATCCTCAAACTACTGGCCTCGGGTATAACGGCATTTGCCAGATCAGTTGATGGCAAAGACATGACGGAGGAACAACAAGACGCTCTGGCACTCTTCTGCAATGCACAGTTTGAAATAAACTGCTTCAGGAAGAGTGTGATCCGGCCTGCCTTGAACCTCAAATTCGTAAGGTTGTGCAAGACCAGCAGCGCGCCGCTGCCTACTTTACGGTTCGGGGACAATCTGCCGAAGCAGGTTAAAGACCTCGACGAGGAGGCAAAAGCCGTTGGGCGAATTAAAGCGCCGTCCACTGCCAAAACCTCGCAACTTCGGCAGCAGCACCCCTATGCATCCACCAGCAGGCCGTGATACTACAACGAAAGAACAGCAGCTGGTGAAAGCTCCAAGGCCGTACATTCAGGACAAAGTTATTTTTTAGACCAAGGCCCAGAACGGCCTTCGTGGAAGATGCACCAACCCCACACCCCGGCGCCTCAACCTCCCAGGAGACAAGGACGGAAGAAACAAACACAGCACCACCGGTAACCATAGAGGTAGGTGGGTCTGGTTTCTTCCAGAACATAGGGTGTGTAAGTTCTTCACAGGTTGGGGGAAGGTTACACTTGTTTTGGAGTGCATGGAGTTTCATAACTTCTGATCCTTTTATACTGCATAGTATTCAGGGATACAACATTGAATTCATCCACATACTCCTACCTCCGGTTCAGCATGCGCCTAGCCGAACGTTCATGCTTTCACAAAAAGAAACACTGGAAGGTCATGCAGAACATTTGAGGTTACATACAAAAGGAGTAATTGAGAAATCCAAACACGAATCGCTTGAGTTTGTGTCAAGTATTTTTACAAAAAACAAAAAAGATGGTGGATATCGCATCATCATTGATTTGACACAACTGAATACTTTTGTGCAGTATACGCACTTCAAAATGGAAACTTTTGTTACTGCCAAACAATTCGTTTCCAATAGATACTTCATGGCTTACATCGATCTAAAAGATGCATACTATTCAGTACCAATAGAGAAGGATCACCGCAGATATCTGAAATTTAACTGGATGGGGCAGCTCTGTACAAAGCGCTGCCTAATGGATTAACATCAGCCCCCAGACTATTTACTATAATATTAAAGCCAGCCCTGGTGTTTCTCCGAAAACGGAAACATATTGTCATGGCATATCTGGATGACATCTTAATTGTGGGAAAAACTCTGGAGTTGGCCAAATTGGCTGTTTCAGCCACCAAGCTCTTATTTGAAAACCTGGGGTTTATCATCTATCCAGATGAATCTAAGTTAATGCCTTCTATGAAAATGGACTACTTGGGGTTCACAATTGACTTTATTCACATGTCTGTGACTTTGCCAAAGGACAAAGCAACAGACTTAATAGAGGCATGCAACAGCCTTGTTTGCGTCAGTCAACCATCTATTCAACAAGTAGCCAGGGTGATTGGGAAATTCGTGGCTGCGTTCTCAGCCACAAAATTTGGACTTTTGCATTACCAAAATTTACAAAGGGCAAAGTTTGAAGCACTGAAACATCATGCTGGCCATTTTGACAGGCCAATACGGTTACCTGCCAAAGCAGTTTTGGAGTTGCAATGGTGGATAAAGAACACACGGTGTGACTCTAATCCCATCATAATCAGCAATCCTTCAGTTGTGTTACAAACTGATGCCAGCACTCACGGCTGGGGAGCAACTAACACCATCACCAGTTGCGGTGGTAGATGGGATGCACATGAGTTAACTTTACTTTGAACACTGGGTATTAATCATCTAGAGATGTTGGGAGCATTCCACAGCCTTCGGGCTTACTGTTCAGACATGCACCATCTGCATGTTCGCCTACAAATTGATAATACCACCGTGGTGGCATATATCAATCATATGGGTGGAATTAAGTCGATATCTTGTGATGAATTGGCCAATACAATCTGGCACTGGTGCATCTAAAGAAATATATGGATATCAGCTACTTACCTTCCTGGTAAGTTCAATACAGTGGCGGACACCAGGTCATGCAAATTCAATGACAACACCGAATGGATGTTGGACCACCAAGTATTTACTGACATTATAGCTCGGTATGAAACACCAGATATCGATCTATTCGCATCCAGGCTTAATCACCAGTTACCAACATACGTTGCATGGGAACCAGACCCTGGGGCAGTGGCGATGGATGCATTCTCGCTACACTGGGGGGGAATTGTTTTTCTATGCATTTCCCCCCTTCTGCCTCATCAGTTGGGTCTTGCGGAAAATACAACAAGACTCCGCGTCGGGTATCTTGGCAGTACCCAACTGGCCTACTCAGCCATGGTTTCCTGTGGTTCTCGATATTGGTCTCAGAACCATGTATGCCCATCTCCAAACGTCCAAGTTTATTGGTTCATCCTGTAACAGGTGAAAGTCACCCATGCCATGACAGAATAAATCTGTTGATTTGCAGAATCTAAAAAGACCACTCCTGGAATTTGGACTATCGGACCGAACTATGGACATTATCACGGCAGCTTGCAGAGAGTCCACCAGGAAACAATACCACTCATATATCAGAAAATGGGTGATATTCTGTACCAGGGCAAACATCACTTACCATACGGCTACTATAACGAATGTACTGGAATTCTTGGCGAGCCTACACTTTGATGAAGGCTTGAGCTACAGTGCCATCAACTGTGCTAGGAGTGCCCTATCATCATACCTGGGACAGGGTTTAGGACACCATGGGGTTGGATCTCACCCTCTAGTATCAAAACTAATGAAGGGTATCTTCAACTATAATCCCCCCAGGCCAATGTGCTCCCAGACCTGGGATATTGGTATTGTCTTAACCTTGCTCAGGAGTTGGGCACCAGCAACGTTCCTAACACTAGCGAAACTAACATATAAAATGGTGATGGCATTAGTAACGGCACAACGGGTTCAGTCACTGCAAAAATTAAGACTGGATGCTATGATATCATCCAAGAATAAAATAACTTTCTACATTTTTGAGTTACTTAACCAGAACAGGCCTAGATCGTCTGGCCTCAAATTGGATTTCCCCATAGACCTTTGTCTATGTATAGTGACCCATCTATTACATTACCTAGAGGTCACCAAAAGCCTAAGAGGTATGGAAATGGCTTTATTAATAAGTCATAAACGTCCTCATAAAAGAGTGATTGTGCAGACCATTTCAAGATGGCTTAGACAGGTATTAGGTGCAGCAGGGGTGGACACTGATGTTTTAAATCTCATTCCACCAGGGCTGCAGCTACACCGGCAGCAAGAATGTTGGAAGTTACCATGGACCACATCCTTGCAATGGCGGGATGGTCTAACAAAAGAACTTTTCAACGGTTTTACAATAAACCCATTGCCAGACCCAAAACATTTGCAGACACGATTTTGAGTTCTGTATTATGATTTTACCCCGAATTAGGGGTTATTATTATTTGTTAATAAATGCATCGTTGTTTTTCAGCAACCGATTCATATCTGAATACATCAGCATACTTCCTCCATTGGTCATTATGGCAGTGTGTGAGCATGGACTAGTTCCACGGCATGAAATCACAGAGCTTTGAAATCTTCACATAATCACTCAAGTGACTCCGAAGTAAAATAGTAAGATTAAACGAGAACTTACCAGTTTGAAGTTTGAACTTTATTTTATGAGGAGTTAAGTTGAGGGATTACGCGCCCTCCACTCCCAACCCTCTATTATAAAGGTCAACTGGTATTCTAATTCTCTTATCTTACTGTATTTAGTCAACTTCTGTTATCTGTAATTTCACATCGCTGCTTTGAAGAATGTTGCGCGTGCGTGCTGGCGGAGTCTTCACGTAATCCCTCAACGTACCTCTTCATAAAATAAAGATCAAACTTCAAACTGGTAAGTTCTCATTTAATCTTACTATTATATTGGCTTCTTTCCCTAGCTAGCTTGAAGTGTAGATGGAGTCAATGATGGGGAATCTCATTTGCGTGATGGACTGGCCTACATCTATAACTCTCTGCTATTTCTTGAGGTCTTGGACAAAGCTGTTCACAAACCATGCTGGATCAGTATCTTTGTGTGGTGCACCTGTACAAGTTTTAAGAGTTAATGGTTCAATGGTTCTTTACTGTAAGTCTGAAGAAGGGTCTCAACCCGAAACATCACCCATTCCTTCTCTCCAGAGATGTTGCCTGTCCCACTGTTACTCCAGCATTTTGTGTCTATGTTATGTACTGCACAGTGGAATTATTTCTGCATAGCTTACACATGCACAAGTTGTCATATTTTGGTGCAATTTACAAAACGAAAAAGTCCAAAGTCCAGTCCACATGCTGGATGTACTGAGTGCTTCTGATTTAGATAAGTCCAGGTATGCCCCAGGCCGCTGCAGGGCCTCCTCCGTCGTCCCCAACCGGCACATCCCGCAAACCGACGTCTCTCTCCTTGGCTGGATCCTAGTACGCAGTGGCGAGCCAAGCATGCCACCCGCCGCATGTGGCTGCAGGCAGCCCACTGGATCCACTTTCATCCGCAGCAGCCCGCCGGGTCCATCTTTGTTCACGATGGCATGTCGGGATTATTGGAGACATGCCGAATTTCCTCGGTGCCCTGAGAATGAAGAGGCATTGGTTGTCACCTCAATGTGGTTGGTCTACAACAGATTGATGGTAATAATTATGCCAAGGATCAGATGTTTTCAACTATTTCCACCATGGCACCATAAGTGCCGTTTTCAGCAATTACATCACCATATTTCCTAAAGTCAACAACTAGCTCCTTTGTCTTGTTGACATTGAGGGAGAGGTTGTTATCCTGACACAATATTACCAAGTTCTCTATCTCCTTCCTGTGGTCCATCTCATCATTGTTTGTGATCCGGCCCACCAGAGTGGTGTCATCTGCAAATTTATAGATAGTTAGAGCTGAATTTGGCTGCACAGTCGTGAGTATATAGGGAGTATAGTAGGGGACTGAGAATGCACCCTTGCGTGGCACCAGCGTGTGAATGGCGAGAAAGAGAGAGAGAGGAAGAAAATAGTCAGATACTCAACTTGGCAGAATTTGATGAAGGCACAACTTCTTAATGATTTAGATGGTGCTAGGCCGAGTATACAAGCTTGCTGATAATTCAAAGTTAAGAATTTTAAACAACAGTGATGAGAATATAAATTTATGAAGAGATATTAATCGATTAAGCAAACTGAGAAATGAACCTGCATAAACAAATGCAAGGCCATATTTGGGCTTGAAAACCTAAAACAGAATATCTTCTAAATTATGAAAAACCAGAAATTAAGGTCCAAAGAAAGTTGCAAATTGATTACAGAAATGTCATGCCTTTTGCGATGTCTCCAAAGAACTAACCTACAAAGGGTGGAGTTATGCTACAACTATCCAAAACCTTATTTAGGACATATCTGTAGTACTTTAAGCGTTTGTGCGATAATCTTTATGCTTTGGAGAAAGTACTGCAAGAATTCACCTAAATGGTTCCACCAATTAAGGGATATTTTAAGGAGTGATTACACAAAGTATATTGTATTCTGGAAATATGGAAATGTACAGGGCGATTTGATTGAAAGTTTTAAGATTTTAAAGGGAACTGATGAGAGAGGGAGAAATAAGTAATTCTGTCTGGTTAGAAATTAGAACCAATGGAATTAAAAGCCTATTCTTTTAGGGATAAAATAAAGTAAAAATTCAGCATGCTAAAAGTAGTAGAAGTTTGGGACACACTTCCACAAATAGCAAATGACGACAGGTAAATTGCTAGTTTTAATCCTGAGATTGATAGTTTTTTATTATTAACCAAAGTGATTATCAATGGAGGGGAGGTCACAGATAGAGAAAGCCTTGGTTTCTACGAATGGCAGAATATGTTGAGTCATTAAATGGCTACTCATTATGTTGGTTTTTTTTTCCTGTACCTCACAGGGTAATTTACACCTGTGTTTGCAGTTTGTGACGCTCTAAGTGGTAGGCAAGCATGTGAAATGATCCCAATTATTATACACTGGCTGCAATATCCATTGTGCAAGCATCTTTATGAGCAGAACGTGATGAAGGAAGCACTATGTGCGTTGGCTGGCAGACAGCACTAAAACTTTCATTAAAGGATATAAGGTTGCAGTTGCTATAGATTCATAAGTTTTCAGATAAACAACCCTAGTTAACATCTCTGAGCTTAGGAAAAACAAATGGGCACAACAGTAGAGTTGCTGACTTACAACACCAGAGACCCGGGTTTCATTCTGACTACAGGTGCTATCTGCATGGAGCTTGTATGTTTTCCCCGTGACCGTGTTGGTTTTCCCCGAGTGCTCCGGTTTTTTCCCACATTCCAAAGATGTGGTCTGTAGGTTAATTGGCTTTGGTTGTAAATTGTCCCTAGTGTGTAGGATAGTGCTTGTGTATGGGGATCGCTGGTTGGCACGGACTTGGTGGGCCAAAGGGTCTGATTCCCGCTGTATCTCTGAAGTAAACTAAACTAAACTCTGGGATTTGTTTTGCCACCTGTGGCATATACATTTATCAATCGCTTCATCGCCCTCATACCACAACCTACAAAGTAAAAATATACTTTGCTCTGTAACAGAGGCGTTCTTAATGTAAGAGTTGTTATACAAGATCATTGGATACAAGAGCAGATGCAGAGTGTGAATTGTGGCATGATATATGGACAGATTTTGTTTCTGTGATAGTATAAAACTGGTGATAAGGAAATTGCAATCTGCTTTAATGGAACTAAATATCATTAAAGAAGGAAACTGGACAGCTGACTCACTTTGTTTATGTAATCACACTGCTCTAAACACACTCCCTTCTGTCCATCTTTGATTTTGATATATTGTTTTGCAACCATGTATTGTATAATAGGTACATTGAGTGTGAATCAACATCACATTGAGGTTTAGATGTATTTCATTTGGTTAGTTATACTCTACTAATAGGTAACTGCATAAAGTTAAAATATGTTATTACACTGTTCTCAATCCGATCTACTAACTAGTTTTTTCAAAAGCATTAGTTGATAATTTTTAAGAAAAGCTTGCTTTTTATATAGTGTTTATTGTGCACGGTCGCTGTTTCTTTGGGAATAAGTGTGGCTGTCAACTTGGACACACCAAGAGCCTGATCAGAAAATAAGACAAATAACATAACAATCCGTTTCAGGAGAGTACAATGAGAAATCTATCCATGGGAGCCGCTGGAGGAAGGGCTAAACTGTGGCATCATCTCAACCCCCCCAACAATAACATGCTTTTTATTCTCTGAACATCTATTCTGATATTTCCCCATCAGTCAGAATGCCCTGATAAGAACTCGTCAGCAACAACACTTTCCAACCTTACCTGCCTCAATACATTCCAGGAGATCCTTGGAGATTAAACCCACTAGCTTCCACATGGTACAGGCAGCGCTTTCCTTCCCTTGGCATTTAGTCATGTGTTTGTTGTGTGTAATTAGATGTAGTTTGTCTCAGTAATATTCTGTGCTCCATTCCTTTTGAGTATTTCTGCTGTCCTCATCTTGGAGACTCGTTTCAAAAAGGCTACAAAAACTCAAATGAACTTGTTAATACAGTCAAAGATGAATTCATTGCGGAACCAGGCCCTCTGGCGCATGCCGACCAAGATGCTGACCATCTAAACTAGCTCCATTTGACCACATTTGATCCATATCCCTCTAAATCTTTCCTATCAAAATGTTTTTAGATGCTGCTATTGTACCGGCCTCAACTACTTTGTTCCATGTACACATCGCCCGCATGTGTGGAGAAAGTTGCCCCTCGGCTTGCAATTAAATCTTTGCCCTCTCACCTTAAATCAATGCCCTGAAGTTCTTCATTCTCCTGACCTGGGAAAAAGACTCTCGAAGTGTCCTCATGATCTTGTAATATCACCCCTCAGCCTCTGCTGCTCCAAGGAATAAGTCTTTAGATTTTAGAGACACAGTGCGGAAACAGGCCCTTTGGCCCACCGAGTACATGCCGACCAGTGATCACCTCGTACACTAACACTATCCTACCCACTAAGGACAATTTTACAACTTACCAAAGCCAATTAACCTACAAACCTATACATCTTTGGAGTGTGGGAGGAAACCGAAGCAACAGGTGAAAACCAATGCAGTCACAGGGAAAACATGCAAACGCCGTACAGCACCCATAGTCAGGATCAAACCTGGGTCCCTGGCGCTGTAAGGCAGCAACTCTGCTGCTGCTCCACCGTGCCGCCCTCGCATCAAGTCGCATATTTGACATTACTTCTCTCTGAAGAACTTATTCGCCACCAGCCCTCAGTCTGATACTCCAATCTTCCTCTTTGCAGTGTCCTTACAATGTGGCCCAATGATATCCACATGGTCCCCTATCCTCCCATTGCCCAGTGGTCCAACCTTATATAGTCAATGAGTTTTGAAATGTGTAAGATGATTTCATTTCCTTTACAATACCGGAGAGACCGCTCTCTGGATTTCCATCTGTTCGACTTCTTTATATTTACTTTAATTAAGTTAAATCATTACATAATGGGAAACTTTGAAATGGAAATTATTGTATAAAGTTTTGAGCAGTTGACTGGGCCCCAGATGCATCTTTCACTTTTGGAGAAGGATGTAACATGCAAATAATAAAGGTTTATTTTGAATATTTCACAACAATTGAATGTCGAGGGACTGAGAGCTCTTTTGTTTGAATTGATTAGTTTCACTTGCCTATATGGGTGCAGCCAAGTACAGCTGACTTCTGGCAGATTTAGCATCAGTGTAAAACTGTTGCTGTCTGCCCAGCTAGATTTTCTGCTCCTATTGGAAATAATTGGACCTTGCAGCAGTTTGGGTGTGTGCGCCTTTCGCCTCAGTGGGACAGGTAGTGGTTGACTGCACTGCCTCAATGATCTTCCTTGATGCCTGCAAGCCGTCAGCCATGCAAAACAGAAATACAAACCGCAGTTGTCAATTTTGCAAGGAAGATCATTGAGGCAGTGCAGAGCAGTTGGTTTAAATGTTGTTGAGTGCACATCAGGAACTTACATGTTGCAATTTTGTGTTATTATTTCTTAGAATGAAAACTAACATATTGCTTCTCCAATACTGGTGGCTCACCCTTAATCTGCAGACTGTACTCTAGATACAGCTTTCTTTGAGTTACTCTCATCACCCCACCAAGTCCTTGCTGCCACAACATGTCCAATTTGTCACCTTATATAATATCATCAACATGTTATTAGATTAAATACAAAGATTCTGTTAGCACCCACAAAACTGAATTAAAAAACCTATCGTGAAAATCTTATAATATACAGTGGTATACGAATTTGGAAACAATTAAAAAAGACTTTAAAATTGGATAATTTATCACTCTTTCTCCCCATTGTAAATAACACTTCATTTAAACCCTCTGTGTTGGGTAAAGGTTTTATACAATGGATAAATTATGGACTTAAAAAGGTGGGACATCTTTATAGAAAAGGTATCTTTCTTTCATTTCAGGAGTTACAACAGAATTATGGACTACAATCAAATAATTTTTTCAGATATTTACAACTTAGAGATTATGTTAAATCACACACAAACTAGAAAATCACACACAAAATATAGAACTAGAGAGCCAGACACTCTTGATGAATGTTTGAATAAACATCCTAATACAGATAAATTAATATCTCACATTTATAATACTCTTTTAGATAGTGAGGTCCCGTCGATGGAATTATATATTATTTTTCCACATATCTCCCCTATCTGTGATAAATGTCAATACTCAGAGTCAATAACTCATACTTTTGTAAATTGTGTAAAAATAAAAATCAAAAATTTCTGGGCGGATATTTTTAGAATAATTTCTGATGTTGTTAATATTCAATTGGATCCCGACTCAAGACTGATAATATTAGGAATATCAGAATAAAGCCTAAAACTTACAACAATCCAAAGAAACTTCATTGATTATAGTATAATAACTGGGAAAAAATTGATAATAAAATTTTGGAAAAACCCAACAATGCCCACAATTAAAATGTGGATCATGGAGATGTCGGAGACCTTACATTTGGAAAGAACTAGACTTGTCTTAATTGACAAACCAGAATTATTTGCTAGAATATGGTCTCCATTGAGGCCAGTTCATTGGCTATATTTAAGAGGGAGTTAGATGTGGCCCTTGTGGCGAAAGGGATCAGGGGATATGGAGAGAAGGCAGCTACAGGATACTGAGTTGGATGATCAACCATGATCATATTGAATGGCAGTGCAGGCTCGAAGGGCCGAATAGCCTACTCCTGCACCTATTTTCTATGTTTCTATGTTTCCATTTATTGATTTTCTGAAAGGGTAAACTGGTCCAGCACGGAAGCCTGACTGAAACTTGAACCCAGGATTAGATGAATAATTATGTTTTATAATCTACGGACCTTTCTCCAAAGTTGTATTATTGGTAATTTATTTTATTTTTTTTTTAATCGTTTTTTTCTCTCCTTTCTCCCTATCTATAAAAAAAATTAAAATAAATAGCTGTGTTAATATGTAATTGATAAACGAGGACCCCAACTATTTTGATAGCTGGGATCCCAACTATTGACAATATGTCATTGATAAACAAAATGTGTTTTGATTATGATATGCATATGCTTCTAATAAAAATATTATTTTAAAAAAAGAGATTATATACAAAGAATAGGGAATACATATTTGAAGCTTCCTTTCATTTAGTACAATCTCTTCAGTTTTTGTACAGCTGTACAGGATGGAAACAGGACCTTCGGCCCGTCTTGTCCATGCCGACAGTTTGTTGAAAGGGTTCCCGTGTGCAGAAGATAACAGAAGGAAATAAAGGGAGTATTTTTTTTTTAAAACATGAGGGAATCCTGTAAATCAGAGAAATAATAAGAGGCAAAGAGAGAGAGAGAGAGCGCACAAATTGTACCAGTGAATTGGAATGCAAGTTTGAAACATTCAGCAGAAGATGGAGGAGAAGGAATATCTGAGCAGTTTATCCAAGAATGCGATTAAATCATGTGGAGAGGCAGAGATCAGGGACAAAGCCAGTGGGACTCTCTGGTCACTAGCAAGGGGGAAATCTAATGGAGATAGACCAATGGACAGAGACTAATGAAGGGTCCCCAGCCAAAATGCCGCCTGTCCACATCTCTCCACAAATGCTTCCTGATCCGCTGACTTCCTCCAGCAATTTGTTGGGGGGGTTTTTTGCCATAGAAGCTGGTTCTGTCTAAAAGATGTGATGTAATTGCTGAATGTAAGAAAAAACTGAAAGGGTAATGCCCAGAACATTAACCCAGGCAACCCAAGGCAGAATAAGGACTGGTGGTGTGGGGGAGGAGGTCACAATCATTTAGCTGGGAAACAGGCCCGTTGGCCCAACTTGCCCATGCCAACCAAGCTGCCCATCTGCATTCGACCCACCTACCCGCATTTGTCCCAAACCCCTCTAATCTTTCCTGTCCAAATGTCTTTTAAATGTTGTTATAGTACCTGCCTCATCTGCTCCTCTGGCCACTCATTCCATGTGCTGACCACCATCCGTGTGGTCAAAGTTGCCCCTCAGATTCCTTTTAAATCTTTCCCTGCTTGGAGGTACAGCAGGCAGTGAAGAAAATGAATGGCATGTTGGCCTTTATAACAAGAGGAATCAAGTATAGGAGCAAAGAGGTCCTTCTGCACTTGTACAGAGCCCTAGTGAGACCACACCTGGAGTATTGTGTGCAGTTTTGGTCCCCTAATTTGAAGAAGGAAATTCTTGCTATTGAGGGAGTGCAGCGTAGGTTTACAAGGTTAATTCCCGGGATGGCGGGACTGTCATATGCTGAGAGAATGGAGCGGCTGGGCTTGTATACTCTGGAATTTAGAAGGATGAGAGGGTATCTTATTGAAACATATAAGATTATTATGGGTTTGGACGCGCTAGAGGCAGGAAACATATTCACGATGTTGGGGGAGTCCAGAACCAGGGGCCACAGTTTAAGAATAAGGAGTAAGCCATTTAGAACGGAGACGAGGAAACACTTTTTCTCACAGAGAGTGGTGAGTCTGTGGAATAAACTGCCTCAGAAGGCGGTGGAGGCAGGTTCTCTGGATGCTTTCAAGAGAGAGCTAGATAGGGCTCTTAAAAATAGCGGAGTCAGGGGATATGGGGAGAAGGCGGGAACGGGGTACTGATTGGGATGATCAGCTATGATCACATTGAATGGCAGTGCTGGCTCGAAGGGCCAAATGGCCTACTCCTGCACCTATTGTCTATTGTCTATTGTCTATTGTCTCACCTTAAACCTATGTCCTCTGGTACTTGATTCCTTTACTCTAGGTAAAAGACTCTGTGCACCTACCCTATCTATTCCCCTCATGATCTTATACACCTCTATTAAATGAACCCTCGTCCTCCTGTGCTGTAAGCATAAAGCTCTAGTCTGTTCAACCTCTCATTATAGCTCAGGCCCTCGTCCTGGCATGAAACAAAATACAGAGCGGAGGTACAGAACGTGGCAGACTGGTGCTCACAAAACAACTTGTCACTAAACACCTCCAAGACCAAGGAGCTGATTATCGACTTCAGGAGGTCACAGAATGGGGAATACGCCCCAATCTCCATCTACGGGGACGGTGTAGAGAGAGTGTCCAGCTTTATGTTTCTGGGCACTCACATCTCAGAGGACCTCACATGGTCCACCAACACCGCTGCGCTGGTCAACAAGGCACAGCAACGACTGTTCTTCCTAAGAACATTGAAAAGGACTGGTCTGCCCCAACAGCTGCTGACAACCTTCTACCGCTGCACCACAGAGAGCATACTAACGTATGGCATCTCTGTATGGAATCTCAACTGCATGGTGACGGAGAGAAGAGCTCTTCAGCGCGTTGTCCACAGAGCGCAGAAGATTATTGGGACACCGCTACCAGCCTTGGAGGGCATCTACCACACACGGTGCCTCAGGAAGGCCGTCAGCATCCATAAAGACTCCTCACACCCTTGTAATAGTCTGTTCGAACTACTTCCTTCCGGCAGACGTTACAAGGCCTTCTACGCCCGCACCTCCAAACTCAGGAACAGCTTCATTCCCAGAGCTATAGTGGCTCTGAACCGGCCCTGCTGAGTGCCCCCCCACCCCTATGGACTGTCTCCATCGGATGGTCATGTCGCACAGACACATCTGCACTTTAGTCTGTTTTTACTCTTTTACTGGTCTAATGTTCTTTTTACAAACCATATTCTCGGGCTATCTAAACCTAAATTTTATTAGTTGTTTAAGTTATGACATCGGATGGAAATTGCAAACCAAATCTCGTTGCACTTATGTGTAATGACAATAAAAGATATTATTATTATTATTATACATGCAAATCTTCTGTGCACTATATTCAGCTTCACAACATCTTTCCTATATCTGGATGACCAAGACCAAACACAATACCCTGAACATGACCTTAGCAACATCTTGTACAACTGTAACATAACATCCCAACTATACTCAAGACCCTGACTGATGAACACCAATGTGCTGAGAGCCTTCGTGACCACTCTATCTACCAGTGGTGCAATTTTCAAGGAATTATGATCTAACTATGACTCTTAGATCCCTCTGCTCTACAACAATCTCCAGCCATACCATGCACAGTGAATGGTGGAAGGTGGAAGGACATAGAGAGGCTGAAGTATTTAGAGTTAAGCACACTTGGGGGATTGAGCATATTTTCTGCAGATAGAACTGAAAAGGCAGAAATCCCAACTAAATTACTGAGGACATAATGACTCAATGACAGTGAAGTAAACACTCGCAGAAGGAAGCCTCAGAAGATTGTTGCACGGGCCTTGTGGAGGCAACTTGGTTTTGCACCGTGCCATAAACTGAAGATGCTGAGAGGAGTTAGCAGAGCATCCTTACTTGGTAATCCGGCAATGCTACAGTGAGCAATGAGAGGAAAGTTATTGTTGAAGTACTGCAGTGTTGTCACTGAACAACTCCCAGGTGGATATGTGATACATAACATTGGCCAATAACAATCATTGATCTGTAAGACTGTACCACTTTATCAGAGTTAAATAACCATATAACCATATAACCATATAACAATTACAGCACGGAAACAGGCTTTCTCGGCCCTTCCAGTCCGTGCCGACCACGGCTAATGACTATTTGAAGTGATTCAGACATTGAACCAACTGTACTAACCAACTACTCTCTGTTGCTGCAAATGTTTCAGTGCAGGCCGGGGAGGACCGTCTGTCAATGCAAGAAGACTGCACTGCACTATACCTCACTCTAGGATTTTCTCTGATTTAATAAAGCACCCATTTCTCAATCAACTTGAATAAACAATTTTTAGCTTAGTTTAACTAAGCTAAAAATTGTTTGTTCAAAGTTGATTAAATTAAATCAGCGAAAAGCCAAGAGTGAGGTATAGTACAGTGCAGTGCAGTCTTCTTGCTGTACTTTACTTCCACGTCGACAAACCGTTCTCCCTGTCTGCACTGAAACATTTGCAGAACAAACAGAGAGTAGTTGGTTAGTACAGTTGTTTCAATGTCTGAATCACTTCACATAGTCATTGGCCTTATTTAACCCTGATAAAGTGGCACAATCTTACACATCAATGAAGCGTAAACACATCAGTGTTTAATCAACTTGAACAAACAATTATATTCCAATATCTCTGATGGACATACTACACATTTTCTCAATTAGTGCATTGTGTGTGGTGTTTTGGAGCACTGGAAAGAAAGGATTAGGAACCAGCAACATGAAAAAATGGGAAGTAGGTTCAGAGAATAACAGTATGCGGCAGGCTCAAGTCCTCGCTGATCTATAAACCACTAGTTTAGCCAATAATTCACTTTATGATAAACAGTTCAGGAAAGTGGATGCGTCTTTGTAAGACTAGGGTGGGGAAGGTATCGAAACCAAAGCTAGAAAGCATTGTATGGACTAGACCGAACACATAACAATAGCCTAGTGCTAACAGCCAAATTGTTTGCAAGTACTTTCAATGAAAAACGATTTGAAAATTACTTGTTTATCTTTTACAGTGATATTGGTTAGTACGTCAGGAAATATGTCATTCTGAAGAAGGGTCTCGACGATGCTGCCTGTCCCGCTGAGTTACTCCAGATTTTGTGTCTATCTTCAGGAAATATACCCTGCTCTTCGTCACCATGGCATGGCTAATGGCATGTTGGCCTTCATATCGAGAGGATTTGATTATAGGAGTAAAGAGCAATTGTACAGGGCCCTGGTGAGACCGTATCTGGAGTATTGTGTGCCGTTTTGGTCCCCTAATTTGTGGAAGGACATTCTTGCTATTGAGGGGGTGCAGCGTAGGATCACGAAGTTAATCCCTGGGGTGGCGGGACTGTCATATGAGGAAAGATTGGAAAGACTGTATTTATTGGAATTTAGAAGGATGAGAGGGGATCTTATAGAAACATACAAACTTCTAAAAGGACTGGACAAGCTAGATGCAGGAAAAATGTTCCCAATGTTGGGGGAGTCTAGAAGCAGGGTCCACAATTTAAGAATAAAGGGGAGGTAATTTAAAACCGAAATGAGAAAAAACATTTTCACCCAGAGAGTTGTAAATTTGTGGAATTCTCTGACACAGATGGCAGTGGATGCCCATTCACTGGATGAATTTAAAAGAAAGTTAGATAGAGCTCTAGGGGCTAGCGGAATCAAGGGGTATGGGGAGAAGGCAGGCACGGGTTACCGATTGTGGATGATCAGCCATGATCACAATGAATAGCAGTGCTGGTTCGAAGGGCTGAATGGCCTCCTCCTGCACCTATTTTCTATGTTTCTATGTTTCTAAAATAGCACCATCGGATACTCCATATCCCCCTGGGAGAGAAAATGGACGCGGTTTAATGTCTCTTCCAAACAGCAACACCTCCTACAGCATCGCTGCACTGGATTGTCAGAATAGATGTTTTGATATTCTGATCAAATCTCTGAAATGCAACTTGAACCTACAATTTGCTGACTTAGACACAAGAACTGACCAAAGACAGCAGGAAATGTAGGAAAGAACTGCAGCTGCTGGTTTAAATCAACGGTAGACACAAAATGCTGGAGTAACTCAGCGGGACAGGCAGCATCTCTGCGTCTGTGTCTACCAAAGAGAACAGGAAAGCAGGAAACCACAAACATCAGTTATGGATATGTCACTGGACTATGACATCAAAGGCATAGCTGAATCTGACACATATTTGCATTGTTCAAAATCATTAAAATGAATGGAAAAGGAATGTTTATACATGATGCAATGAAGAATGATACTTTATTGTCACATGTACCTAGATACGGTGAAATTCTTTGCTTTTGCACGCATCACACAAAGTAAGCAGAGTCGCCCAGAATCTGATACCAACAAAGTTACAAAAGTATTAATTAAAGTCCCGATGGTCCATCCATGTCTTAGTCCACGCCCCGCCCCGCCCCAGTGGCTATCTAGGTATTTCTTTGTTCTTGTTGGCCCCCCCGCCGGGTCCTGGCCTCCCCGCTGGCTTCCTATATGTTCTCCGCGGCCCTTCCTCAGCCTGGCCGCCTCTCCCTCATACTGTTCGCCAGTGAGCCGTCCATCTCCTCTCCTATCCTTCTGCCTTCGTGCCCCAGGGAGTGCCTCCCGCAGCCGACCTTGAAGGATGACGCTAATACAGAAGTCAGTAATCTGTTGAACGATAATAGACAATAGACAATAGATGCAGGAGTGGCCATTCGGCCCTTTGAGCCAGCACCGCCATTCAATGTGATCATGGCTGCTCATCCACAATCAGTACCCTGCTCCTGCCTTCTCCCCATATCCCCCGGACAACGCTATCTTTAAGAGCCCTATCTAGCTCTCTCTTGAAAGTATCCAGAGAACCGACCTCCACCGCCCTCTGAGGCAGAGAATTCCACAGACTCACCACTCTCTGTCAGAAAAAGTGTTTCCTCGTCTCCGTTCTAAATGGTTTACTCTTTATTCTTAAACTGTGGCCCCTGGTTCTGGACTCCCCCAACATCGTGAATATGTTTCCTGCCTCTAGCGCGTCCACACCCATAATAATCTTATATGTTTCAATAAGATCCCTTGTCATCCTTCTAAATTCCAGAGTATACAAGCCCAGCCGCTCTATTCTATCAACATATGACAGTCCCGCCATCCCGGGAATTAACCTTGTGAACCTACGCGGCACTTCCTCAATAGCAAGAATGTCCCTCAAATTTGGAGACCAAAACTGCACACAATATTCCAGGTGTGGTTTCACGAGGGCTCTGTACAACTTCAGAAGAGCCTCTTTGCTCCTATACTCAACTCCTCTTGTTATGAAGGCCAACATGCCATTCGCTTTCTTCACTGCCTGCTGACTTTCATTGACTGATGAACAAGGAGCCCCAGATCCCGCTGTACTTCTCCTTTTCCCAACTTGACACCATTTAGATAATAATCTTCCTTCCTGTTTTTGCCATCAAAGTGGATAACCTCACATTTATCCACATTAAACTTCATCTGCCATGCATCTGCCCACTCACCCAACCTGTCCAAGTCACCATGCATTCTCATAGCATCCTCTTCACAGTTCACACTGCCACCCAGCTTTGTGTCATGTGCAAATTTGCTAATGTTACTTGTAATCCCTTCATCTAAATGATTAATATATATTGTAAGTAGCTGCAGTCTCAGCACTGAGCCTTGCGGTACCCCACTAGTCACTGCCTGCCATCCTGAAGTGACCTGTTAATCCCTACTCTTTGTTTCCTGTCTGCCAACGAATTTCTATCCATGTCGGCATTCTACCCCCAATACCATGTGCCCTAATTTTGCCCACTAATCTCCTATGTGGGACCTTATCAAAGGCTTTCTGAAAGTTCAGGTACACTACATCGACTGGCTCTCCCTTGTCCATTTTCCTAGTTACATCCTCAAAAAATTCCAGAAGATTAGTCAAGCATTAGTCAAGCCTTCATAACAAGAGGATTTCTACAGGAGTAAAGAGGTTCTTCTGCAGTTGTATAGGGCTCTGGTAAGACCACATCTGGAGTATTATGTACAGTTTTGGTCTCCTAATTTGAGGAAGGACATCCTTGTGATTGAGGCAGTACAGCGAAGGTTCACGAGTTTGATCCCTGGGATGGCGGGACTCTCATATGAGGAAAGATTGAAAAGACTAGGCTTGTATTCACTGGAGTTTAGAAGGATGGGGGGGGATCTTATAGAAACATATAAAATTATAAAAGGACTGGACAAGCTAGTTGCAGGAAAAATGTTCCCAATGTTGGGCGAATCCAGAACCAGGGGCTACAGTCTTAGAATAAAGGGGAGGACATTTAAGACTGAGGTGAGAAAAAACTTTTTCACCCAGAGACTTGTGAATTTGTGGAATTCCCTGCCACAGAGGGCAGTGGAGGCCAAATCACTGGATGGATTTAAGTGAGAGTTAGATATAGCTCTGGGGCTAGTGGAATCAAGGGATATGGGGAGAAGGCAGGCACGGGTTATTGATTGGGGACATGATCACAATGAATGGTGGTGCTGACACGAAGGGCCAAATAGCCTCCTCCTGCACCTAATTTCTATGTTTCTATGATTTTGCTTTCGCAAAACCATGCTGATTGACCGATCCTGTTACTGCTATCCAAATGTGCCGCCATTTCATCTTTTATGATTGACTCCAGCATCTTCCCCACCACCGATGTCAGGCTAACTGGTCCCTGTTTTCCCTGTTTTATCTCTCCCGCCTTTCTTAAAAAGGGGGGATAACATTAGCTACCCTCCGGGGTGGAAGATTGCAACCTTCACATGGTCCGCCCTGTTTCGACTAATGCAATCAACTCGACGTGCACAAACGGAAGATCAAATAGAACAAGTTGTCCAACAACTCTAGGATGTGCACGCCACATGAAAGAAGAAGAAGAAGCTACCCTTCAATCCACAGGAACTGATCCTGAATCTATAGAACATTGGAAAATGATCACTAATGAGCCACTTCCTTAAGTACCCTGGGATGCAGACCATCAGGCCCTGGGGATTTATCAGCCCTCAGTCCCATCAGTCTACCCAATACCATTGCTGACCAATGTGGATTTTCTTCAGTTCCTCCATTACCCCAGATCCTCTGGCCACTAGTACATCAGGAAGATTGTTTTTGTCCTCCTTAGTGAAGACGGATCCAAAGTACCTGTTCAACTCATCTGCCATATCCTTGTTCTCCATAATAAATTCACCCTTTTCAGTCTTCAAGGGTCCAACGGTCTTAATTATTTTTTTTCTCTTCACATACCTAAAGAAGCTTTTACTATCCTTCTTTATATTCTTGGCTAGCTTACCTTCGTACCTCATCTTTTCTCCGTGTATTGCCGTTTTAGATATTTTCTGTTGCTCTTTAAACATTATAGAAACATATAACATTATAAAAGGACTGGACAAGCTAGATGCAGGAAAAGTGTTCCCAATGTTGGGTGAGTCCAGAACCAGGGGCCACAGTCTTAGAATAAAGGGGAGGTCATTTAAGACTGAGCTGAGAAAAAACTTCTTTACCCAGAGAGTTGTGAATTTATGGGCAGTGGAGGCCAAATCACTGGATGGATTTAAGAGAGAGTTGGATAGAGCTCTAGGGGCTAGTGGAGTCAAGGGATATGGGGAGAAGGCAGGCACGGTTTATTGATAGCGGACGATCAGCCATGATCATAATGAATGGCGGTGCTGGCTCGAAGGGCCAAATGGCCTCCTCCTGCACCTAATTTCTATGTTTCTATGTTTCTATTACCCAATCCACTTGCTTCCCGCTCATCTTTGCTACGTTGTACTTCTTCTCTTTTATTTTTATACTATCCTTGACTTCCTTCATCAGCCATGGTCGCCCTTTACTCCCCTTGGATTATTTCTTCCTCTTTGGAATGAACTGATCCTGCACCTTATGTATTATTTTCTGAAATACCTGCCATTGTTGTCCACCGTCACCCTGCTAGGGTATCTTTCCCGTCAACTCTGGCCAGCTCCTCCCTCATGGCTCCATAGTCCCCTTTGTTCAATTGTAATACTGACACCTCTGATTTACCCTTTTCCAAATTTGTAGATTCATATTATGGTCACTACCTCCTAACAGCTGCTTAACCTCAAGTTCCCTAATTAAATCCTGTTCATTACACAACATTAAATCCAGAATTGCCTTTTCCCTGGTAGGTTCCAGTACAAGCTGCTCTAAGAATCCATCATGGAGGCAATCCACAAAATCCCTTTCTTGGGGTCCAGCACCAACCTGATTAACCCAGTCTATCTGCACGATAAAATAGAAGAGAGGGTTAAGAAGAAAATATAGAATAAAATGTTTGCCAGGTTGTAGCTAATAACACTTCAGTGACTAGCACTGAAACCTAATGTTTTTTTTATGTTTTCAGCTCAGTCGCCTTTATTATAAAAAGATCATGAAGTGACCAAAGGTAGTCTTACAGAATACCTGGAGCACCATTTTCAGTCTGGACAATGCTGTCTGTCTGTCTGTCTGTCTGTCTGTCTGTCTGTCTGTCTGTCTGTCTGTCTGTCTGTCTGTCTGTCTGTCTGTCTGTCTGTCTGTCTCTGATCTTGTGCTCTTCCAGTTTGCGGGATTTTTCTATTTCTGCAAAAATGGTACGCGCTAGCAGTACGATTTTTCGCCAGGTTACTCACCGTTCTCATGTGCTGTGAGTGCAACAAGTTTAGTTTTGATCGGTGGTATATTGTAAAAGCTATTGAGGTATAAACATCTTTTAAAAACGCGCGTGCACAGATTCCTTCAGTCAGCGCCATGCAGATAGGTCTCTTCTCCTGTCAGTCAATGCCACGGCCGGGATGGTGATGCTCCTTCCTGCCGCACCAGCAGTGGCCTGTCCCGCCTCACCCCCAAGCTCCTCTCTCCCCTCTTCACAGTAACTTGTCTAACGTCTCCGCCACAACCGGCGATGGCCGCGGGGTGGGGGAGTGGGGGTTCAGTGGAGGCCCAGTGGAGGCCCTGGTCCCGTCTCTCTCTCCCTCATCACTCACCACTCAGTTGGAGGCTATGCGTGAGTGGTGCAATATTGCGTTGGGGGACAGGTTGCATTGGGGGGAATGGGTGAGTGATGGAATGTTACGTTGGGGAACGGGCTGCGTTGGGGAACCAGGCCTCCCGTGTGACAGGGACCCAACGGGTCCCACTTTGTTAAGTAAAATATACTTTGGACTTACAGTGGGTGATGTACACAGAAGAAGCCTTAAAGGGTTAAATATTTGTGCAAGATGAAGAAACATGGCTTGTATCCAAGAAGAGAAACGTTTGAACATTGATCTGATTCAAATCTTTAAAGCATTTTTTTACAGAATCTGGTGGGGAATACAAGTGGGACATTTTTTTTAAAATTCGAGCTAAGGGAACAATCAAAAAAGATATGTTTCCACAAGGTGGATTTTTCTGTCATAGGTAATTGTGGATGCCAAGGAAACTGGGATGGGAACTTTCAAAACGGAGATATGATTGTAGGGTACCAAGGGACAGAACAGATGTGAGTAAGTGAAGTACTGATAAGATGATTGAATGTAATAGAGCAGGAAGCTTGATGGGGGAGGAGGTGCTCAATGACCTATGCCTGTTACTTTCAGCAAAACTTTAATGGGCTGTCATTATGGACTTGGGGTGTACGACAAGTGATAGTGGATAAAAGAAAGACATATGGTGAATGTATTTGCCAGTGGCGTTTTCATAAGTTCATAAATTATAGGAGCAGAATCAGGCCATTCAACCCGTCATGTCTACTCCACCATTCAATCATGGCTGAAATATCATTCCCTCTCAACCCCATTCTCCTGCCTTCTCCCCATAACCCCTCAAACCCATACTAATCAAGAATCTATTAATCTCCACCTTAAAAATATCCTTTGACGGCCTCTACAGCCTTCCATGGCAATTAATTTCACGTATTCACCACCCTCTGACAAAAAAATTCCTCCTCATCTCCTTTCAGAAGGTAAAGGTTTTAATGCAGCCAATTCATTGACATTTTATTTGTGGGTTTCTACCAATTCATGGCAGTGGGCATAGACAGATCCCTAGGATGTGGTCCACACTCCAGTACAAGAGAGGACAATCCTACATGCGGATTGGTGTTGAAACAGTGAAACACTTGGAGTCGGGTAAAGAGAGAGAACTCTTGCAATGGAAAGTCACCAGTCAAATGGTCAGCCTCAATTGATGGAAATGGCACTAAAGGACCTACACATGGTTGGGAAGGGCCAGAGGGAAGAATAAGCCTTTTGTAAAGGGCAAAATGTCGTGGTTGGAGTTGATGGAGAGATCAGCAGCAGGAGCGATAGATAAAACAAAGATGGTTTAATGACATAAGGA
Source organism: Raja brachyura (assembly GCA_963514005.1). The sequence continues at coordinate 69,183,514 of OY740783.1, read as the reverse complement.
AGTGATAAAGCAGAACCAATGTCTTTTTCACCTACACTCTGATATGTCTCTCACCCAGCATCATTGCTTTCCCTTTCCCTACACGCCTGTAATATTGTGCAATTCCAAACCACACATAGTCCCCCAAAATTTCCGCCAACCCCAACGAGATCCCACCACTAGTCACATTTTACCATCTCCACCTCTTTCCCCTTCCACAGAAACTGTTCCCTTCGTAACTCCCTGGTTAACTCATCGGTTCCCACCCAAACCACCCCCTCACCAGCTACCTTCTCCTGCAACCACAGAAGATGTAACACCTGTCGCTATACCTCCTCCCTCGGTCCGGTCCAGGGACCTCTGGCCTACTCCAGCACCTATTTTCTATGTTTCTATGTTTTTATGTTAGGCAGAGGTTCACTTGCACCTCTTCCAACCTCATCTATTGTATCAGTTGTTTAAGATGTGGACTCTTATACATCGGCGAGACCAAACGCAGACTGGGCGATCGTTTCGCGGAACACCTTCACTCAGCCCGCTTGAACCAAGCTGATCTCCCGGTTGCTGGACACTTTAATTCTCCTTCCCATTCCCACACAGACCTTTCTGTCCTAGGTCTCCTCCATTGTCAGAGTGAGGCTAAATGCAAACTGGAGGAACAGCGTGTCATATTTCGCTTGGATATGAATATTGATTTCTCTCAACGGTAGCCCTGACATTCCCTCTCTATTCCTCCCCCACCAAATTGCATTAGCTTCCCATTTTCACACTGCAAACAGCTTACAATGGCCTGTTTCCTTTATCATCGTTATATTTTTGCATATCTTTCATTCATTGTTCTTTATCTCCCCACATCACCGTCGATATCTCTCCCTTCCCTTATCCCTATCCTATCTGAAGAAGGGTCTCGACACGAAACATCACCCATTCCTCTTCTCCAGAGGTACTTCCTGTCCCGCTGTGTTACTCCAGCTTTTTGTGTCTATCTTCGGTTTAAACCAGCATCTGCAGTTTCATCTTACACCAAACCACTATTCATTAGCCTTCCAACAGGGTGTCAAGGCCACATTTTGCCAGTCAGCAATCTCTCGGTGATTCTGCAAAACTGGTGGTGAAGTGCAGCAATCCCTCGCTCTGGTGAATCCTGCAATGCACTGGCCTCACTGGCCTGTGTGCGGTTACTGAAATGACCCTTGCTTGTGCTGAGGACATCCACTAAAACTGAATGTTCAACTTCACATGTACTGCCTGACACCAGACCTCCCTTCGACACCAGACCTCCCACCGACCCCCGACGCATGTGGCAAGGCATCCAGGCCATCACGGACTACAGATCCACCAACATCACCCCCACATCCAGCGACTCATCCTTCCTTGAGGAGCTTAAGCACTTTTGTGGCCGCTTTGACTGGGACAACCAAGAGATGGCAATCAAGGCTATGCTCCCTGCTGATCACCAGCCCCTCACACTCACCCCCTTTGACGTTTATCCAGCACTGAGTAGGATTAATGCATTTAAGGCTGCTGGCCCGGACGGCATCCCCGGGCGCGTCCGCAGGATCTGTGCTGCGCAACTGACAGACGTCTGGAATGACATCTTCAATCTGTCACTTGCCCAAGCAGTTGTCCCCACGTGCCTTAAAACCACCTCCATCGTGCCGGTGCCAAAATACTCCACTGCGGCGAGCCTCAATGACTTCCGCCCAGTTGCAGCTTCGAGAGGCTGGTCCTGGCACACCTCAAAGGCTGCCTACCTCCCACACTGGACCCCTATCAGTTTGCCTACCACAAGAATATGATTACGGAGGATGCCATCTCAACGGCACTCCACTCTGCCCTCTCCCACCTCGATAACAGAGACACCTATGTGAGAATGCTGTTCATTGACTTTAGCTCAGCATTTAACACCATTATCCCTCAAATTTGATCACCAAACTCGGCGACCTGGGCATCAACCCCTCCCTCTGCAACTGGATACTGGACTTCCTGACTAACAGACCACAGTCTGTTAGGTTGGACAACCACACCTCTTCAACCCTCACCCTGAACACCGGCGTTCGACAGGGCTGTGTTCTGAGCCCCCTCCTCTACTCCCTCTTCACCTACGACTGCACACCTGTACATGGTTCTAACACCATCATCAAGTATGCAGATGATACAACGGTGATTGGCCTCATCAGCGACAACGATGAGTCGGCCTATAGGGAGGAGGTTCAGTTCCTAGCAGCATGGTGCGCTGACAACAACCTGGCCCTTAACTCCAAGAAGACCAAGGAGCTCATTGTGGATTATAGAAGGTCTAGGGGCTGCACGCACACCCCCATCCATATTAACAGGACGGAGGTGGAACGTGTTTCCAATTTCAGGTTTCTGGGGGTCAACATCTCTGATGACCTCTCTTGGACCCACAATACCTCTGCACTGGTCAAGAAGGCTCACCAGCGTCTCTTCTTCCTGAGGAGACTAAAGAAGGTCCATCTGTCTCCTCAGATTCTGGTGAACTTCTACCGCTGCACCATCGGGAGCATCCTTACCAACTGTATCACAGGATGGTATGGCAACTGCTCTGTCTCTGACCGGAAAGCACTGCAGAGGGTGGTGAAAACCGCCCAACGCATCACCGGTTCGACACTCCCCTCCATTGAGTCTGTCCATAGCAAGCGATGTCTGCAAAGGGCGCGCAGCATCGTCAAGGACTGGTCTCACTCCAGCCACAGACTGTTTACCCTCCTCTCATCCGGGAGGCGCTATAGGTCCCTCCGTTGCCGGATCAGCAGGTTCAGGAACAGCTTCTTCCCTGCAGCTGTTACAATACTTAACTCTGCACCTCGGTGATTGCCAATCACCCCCCCCCCCCCCCCCCCCCCCCGGACACTCCTTCCCCCAGTATAATTGCACTACTGATACTGTTTGTACATATATTTTTTTTTTACCGTTCATTATTCTAAGTTTGCTCTTCTGGGGAGGTGTTAACTGCATTTCATTCTCTCTGTACTGTACAGTGCACAATGGCAATTGAAGATTGAATTGAATTGAATTGAATTAAATTTTGTATGGGAGTATGAGGTTAAAAATATAACAGGGTGCAACACAAGGCAAGTATTTACTTTTATTGATTAAGGTCTTGGCAACTAAACAATATTCAATTACATCACATATTAGAATCAGAAATTCAAACTTTGGTCCAGCGATGACAAAGAATTTCATCTTTCAAGATTATAAAATGTATTAGACAAAACATTTTTGTACACAGTGCTCAGATTTTGACGGGACATTACTGCATTATCCTACAAACTAAATCAAGGCCACTCAGTGGCACAAGCAAACATATTCATCTTAGCCGATAATTCTGTGATATTTTCATCATCGGTATTAAACAGTGAAGTGGACTTTGTGAGCTGTTCTTCTTCTTTGTGAGAGAGCGGAGTATTGCTAAGGGGTGTTTTGGTGTGGGCAATGGAGTGGCCTGGGATACAGATCCCACAGATCCCACATAACTGGGACACCAGCATTTGTGTCTTCAGAAGAGAAACAGAGTTGACATTTCAGTTGGGAGTTTTGACAAAGGTAAATAATTCCTTGGAGTTGTTTGTATGTCGACTAATGAAAACTAGAATTGCTATGAGAATGTGGTGCCTACTGCACCTCTGGTGAAATGAATTTGGTGTCATAACCATTTGCAAAACCTATTGGTGTTATTAGTTCTTTGGGAGATATTCGTCATAATAATAGGGCATTTGGGATTTTTGGTGCAGTTAATACATTTACATTAAACAATATGTTGTTTCAAAGATCTAATTTGTCCTTTCATTGTTGCTGTTAAATTATAAGCGGTCTACGGCAAAAAGTGAATAATACTCTTGCTTGTTATGCAACAGCACCACTGAGTGGCCAAGGGAAAAGCTGGAACTGGAGTATTGCTGCAGCTGACTGCAAGGTCAGCAAATGATTTGCAGCAAATGAGCATGTGGAGAGATTGATACGTTGCTTAGATAAAGAAGCAAGGAAGGACATGGAACCAATGAGGCTACGGGTTTTGTGTAGGAAGGAACTGCAGATGCTGGTTTACACAGTAGATAGACACAAAATGCTGCAGTAACTCAGCGGGTCAGGCAGCATCTCTGGAGAAAAGGAATAGGTGATGTTTTGGGTCAAAACCCTTCTTCAGACTGAGAGTCAGGGGAGAGGGAAACTAAAGGGTACAAAGAAATGAATTAATAGACATGAAAAGAACAAATCAAGGCTAGCAAAAATGATCAAGGAAAGGTAGGGCCCACAATGGTCCCTTGTTGGCTGTGGAAGAGGTATGAACAGTGAAACTATGCAGGACAACAGTGAAACTAGTACAATGAGGAGGATGAGGGGAGGGGGAGGGCAGGATTGGAGAGAGAGGGGATACAAGGGTTACTTAAAATGAGAGAAATCAATATTCATAATGCTGGGTTGTAAGCTGGAGGTACTGTTCCTCCAATTTGTGTTTGGCCTCACTCTGACAGTAGAGGACGCCCAGAAGTGCTAAACTCATTAACTCCCCTTCCTATTCCTATAATAACATTTCTGTCCTGTGCCGTTAAAATAAATTTTAAATATTACTTTATAAATGAAAATTAAAAAACGTAAGGAAGTAAATAAAGTAAAAATATATATTTTGAAAGAATATAAGTAATTTAAATATATCTCCTTAGGTAGCTAGTTTTCTCTTTGCCAGTTTCTTTTACTGTCACATATATCTGGCTGCAATAAAATTCCTCGTTTGCATGAAGCTGATAGAGCAAACAGTACACAAGGCTTGTTTTTTTAACCTCTTTTGTTTAGAATGTTATGTAATTTATGTTTAATTAATGTAACATTTGCTTGTGTGTATTTGTGTCTATATGCCTGTGATGCTGCTGCAAGCAAGTTTTTTCAATGTATCTGTACGTCTCCATACTTGTTTATAAACTTAAATACCAACTCCTGATGAACACCACTGTTTACCATGTTCAGTTGGTGTTGAGCACCCAATCTGCACACTAACAACGTTAACGTCAAGATTCCTAAAATTCAATTTATTGAAAAGTCCTTCCAGATTTTCAAAACCTCAAGTACCCCTGCTGGCACTTAGTTTAGTTTCGAGATACAGCGTGGAAACAGGCCCTTTGGCCCACTGAGTCCGTGCCAACCAGCGATCACCTATTTCTTTTCCACACACCAGGGAAAATTTACAGAAGCCAATTAACCTACAAACTAGCACATTTTCAGAATGTGCGAAGAAACCAAAGCACCCAGAGAAAACCCATGCGGTCACAGGGAGGACATACAAACTCTGTAGAGATTGCACCTGTAGTCAGGATCGAACCTGGGTCTTTTGCACTATTACACTTGTTACCGTTCAAACTCATTGTACCAATAATGTTCTCAACTGTTCCCACCCCAATCATCTGCCCAACTACTTTGCCCACACAGTAAATACCAAAGGCCTCACAAACGACCATTGTACGAACTCTGCCACATAACCCTGACTCACATTACATTTGCGAACTTCTACAGTGAGGAATTTTAACAGCGGGGGTGAGAGCCATGCACTGCACCCTCTACGTTATCAGAGCTGAACACCAGAACCGTGATACTGGCTGACACAACCCAATTGATATAGCGTGGGTATGAAGTCTTGAAGTTGCAATATAAATGTGACTGTGTGTCAGTTGGAACAGTCTTCTTCCATGCACCCATTTCAAGCTGGAAAGGGTGCAGAGAATATTTACAAGGATGTTGCCAGGACTTGAGCGCCTGAGCTATAGGGAGAGGTAGAGCAGGCTAGGACTCTATTCCTTGGTGCTCAGGAGGATGAGGGGTGATATTATAAAAGTGTACGAAATCACGAGAGGAAAAGATTGGGTAGACTCACAAAGTCTCTTGCACAGAGTATGGGAATCAAGAACCAGAGGACATAAGTTTAAGGTTAAGTGGGAAATATTTAATAGGCACCTGACAGGTAACTTTTTCATGCAAAGGGTGGTTGGTGTAGGGAACGAGCTGCCGGTGGAGGTAGTTGAGGCAGGTACTATTGCAACATTTAAGAAACTTTGGGGGTTATACAAAAAGCTGGAGAAACTCAGCGGGTGCAGCAGCATCTAAGGAGTGAAGGAGATAGGCGACGTTTCGGGTCGAGACCCTTCCTTTGGATGGGTACGTGGATAGGACAAGTTTAGCGGAATATGGACCAAACACAGGCAGCTGTGACTAGTGTAGCTGGGTCATGTTGGCTGGTGTGCGCAAGTTGGGCCGAAGGGCCTGGCTCCACACTGTAAGACTCTACATGATATCTATCAAAATCTATCATGATATGTGTAATGGCAATTTCTTAACTTTCCAATGTCCAACTTTTGATTGCCATTACTACTTGGGGACGTTGAAGACATATCGCTTATGCACAAGCCGATAGTAAGAATGAATCTTCTAGTCATTGGTTCTTGATTAATTCTTGTTTAATTAATCTTTTATTGAAGTAGTACAAACAGTGATTCATATCAAGTATTTCTTATTCCAATACAAATTGTTACTTTCATTCCTACCAACTGTTTCATCTGTGTCATGACTTGTAGAGTTGTGTGAGAGTGAGAGTGGTAAAAACTGTTTTCTCAACCATCCCTCATGTCTACATTTACTCCCAATATCTGTGGCTACGCTAGCCTCCTAAGATGTAGACACACCCATCTACGTATATAATCCCACCCACAAACATACAAACAAATAAAACAAGAAATATCTAGACATGGCTATAATACTAAAAGTAACTAACTTAAGCATAAATGGCTCCCACACTGTGTATCGGAGCTGCTGGTGTTATAGCATGAATATACAGTAATGTGTTGGAATAAATCTGCCTTGGGTTCTATGCTGTTTATACGCTTTGTAATATTGCAAATCATTGCCAACAGAAGCTAAAATGAATTGGTCCTTTCAGAGCCAATTGAAATTGAAATATCCAAGTTGCTGGCAAGTAATTTGACACAATACAACTTAATTTGTTGGCAACAAATGTAATAAGATTTCCAGCTCCTGTTTGAAATAGTATAATCTTTTGAAATATTTCAAAGGCAAGGTGAGCACAGGACTCATGTCAAGCAGTTGTACGTCAGTAGAGCAGCATTTTTACAGGATATGAATATAAATTGAATTCCGTACGATCCCCAGATGCTGAGATCACAGAGAAACAAATTCCGCGAGGCTGTAAATTCAATTTGTTGAATCTATTTTTACTCGTGGTGTCACGCCTGATCAACACAATGTATTTTTTCTGTGGTGCCAGCTATTGTTTGCAGGTGAGCCTCATGCTGAGCAGTGGAAAATCATTAATCTTTCATTTGTCAACCAGCGCTGCCAGAACAAGGCTTCATCCCAGGTAGAGCAGCTGTTGCTAATAAACAGTGATAGGAGCACTTGGACATTGCACACAGTTGCATCCTCACAAACTAATTAAACATTGGATAACCTCTCCAAAAGACTCATCAATCTGCAACAGTATCAATCACAATGTGGGCGGCACATTGACACAGCTGGTAGAGATGCTGCCTCGCAGAGACCCAGGTTCAATCCTGACATTGGGTGTTGTCTGTGTGGTGTTTGCTCGTTCTCCCTGTAACAATGTGAGTTTCCTCCCGGCACCCTGGTGTCCTGCCAGATCCCAAAGACACGTTGGGTGTAGATTAACTGGCTGCTGTAAATTGCCCCTGGTGGAATTGGGTGCAAAATTAAGATAACATGGACTAGCCTGAACAGGTCATCAATGGTCTGCGTGAGTTGGTGGGCCGAATGGCCTGTTTCCTTGTTGTATCTTTCAATCAATCAAAAACCTCTATGTTATTGTTGCATTTTTGTCTTGCTGCTTTTGGGCTATCCAAGAGGATAGCCTCTTGAGGAACCCCAGATTGCATTCAATAGCTAGAAAAGCTACAAAATTGGACTAACTTCACAAATCTCATCCTTATACACTGTACTTTAGTGCTAATTCCAAGCATGTCTCTACATTTTTTGTAAATAAAAGCACATAATCAGTAGGCTAACTCAAATTACTTGCCCCAGAGCTGTGTTTCTGTGCCTGACAAACAACAGGAGATAGTCATGCCATTCTATTCTCTGGAACAAATCCATCAGGTGCTCTTTAGGTTCAGCCTAAATATTCAACTAATGTGGTCATGGAGAAACCTTGTGGATCAAAATGAGACCAAGTCTCATTGAAAGCTGACAATAGAATGGATTATTTATAAAAAACAGTAAAGTGTTGCTAGTGGCTACCAAACTATAGAGATTAGATGGTTCAAGTAACCGTTGTTATCCCCCTCTCTCTGTCCCTCCCCCAATCTAGTTCTCCGACTAGTTTCACTGTCTTCCTGATTATTTTTTACAGATTGTATGCATTGTAGTCACCTTTGTCACCTTCCTCTCAGCTAACAATGAATCATTCTACATTTTCCTTGAACATTGTCCCCTTTGATCTGTGCTTTCACACCTTGCCCTTTCATATATCTATGTCTCCCTCTCCCCTGACTCAGTTTGAAGAAGGATTTCAACCTGAAACATCACCCATTCCTTCTCTCTAGAGATGCTGCTTGTCCCGTTGTTACTCCAGCATTTTGTGTCTACACAGAGACTAGGATGTTCTGAAGTGTATCACCACCCTTTGATCTGAGGTGGTGGAGCAAGAGACAAAGATCACTGAAGTATTCAGTCCTGTGTTTGTAAATAACTATTTTCAATCTGGAACAGAAAAGAATAATCTTAAAGTTATAGCTAAGACATGTGTATTTAGGTCAGGAGACATTTTCACGCAATGTGAAATGAAAATCTGGAATCCACTACCACAAATATCTCCTGTTATAATTAGAGCTATAGCTTTAACCAATCATTTTTTGTTTACTGGGAGTGTTCTTTAAACATTTATTTTTCAGAATTAGGCCATCAGGTTAGCTCATGCCACTCGTTTTTTGAGAAGTTGGTCCTGACCATTTTTAAGCATCACGCTCATGTTGTAGTGTTCGGGTCACATATATATCAGGCAATATAAAGATGGCAGATTTCCTCTCATGAAGGGTAGTCGTGAACCAGAGCATCAGTAATTGTTGTATTCATAACTAAGGCTGGTTGTTACAAATTTAATTGCTGCCACAGTGGGATTTGAAATTGTCGTCACTGAGGCTGTCATTGCCTGTGCTGGATATCAATGTATTTTGACCATATCTAGTGGTATGGTGGCAGGGAACATGAGAGCTTCATTGTCCTTCTGAGAGGGAGGAAAGAGGATGAGAGCAAATATATGTATGGAAAATGAATTGGACACACTTGAGACCCTTTAATGATTGAAATTCTGAACAGACGTTCCCCCATATAACTTATGTTAAGGATTTCAACCTTTAAGGATACATAGAAACATAGAAAATAGGTGCAGGAGTAGGCTATTCGGCCCTTCGAGCCTGCACCGCCATTCAATATCTGATCATATTGGCTGATCATCCAACTCAGTATCCTGTACCTGCCTTCTCTCCATACACCCTGATCCCTTTAGCCACATCTAACTCCCTCTTAAATATAGCCAATGAACTGGCCTCAACTACCTTCTGTGGCAGATAATTCCAGAGACTCACCACTCTCTGTGTGAAAAATGTTTTCCTCATCTCGGTCCTAAAGGAATTCCCCCTTATCCTTAGACTGTGACCCCTTGTTCTGGACCTCCCCAACATCGGGAACAATCTTCCTGCATCTAGCCTATCCAACCCATTAAGAATTTTGTAAGTTTCTATAAGATCCCCCCTCAGTCTTCTAAATTCTAGCGAGTACAAGCCAAGTCTATCCAGTCTTTCCTCATATGAAAGTCCTGACATCCCAGGAATCAGTCTGGTGAACCTTCTCTGTACCCCCTCTATGGCAAGAATGTCTTTTCTCAGATTTGGAGACAAAAAGTAAAAAAAAAACTGTACGCAATACTCCAGGTGTGGTCTCACCAAAACCCTGTACAACTGCAGTAGAACCTCCCTGCTCCTATACTCAAATCCTTTTGCCATGAATGCTAACATACCATTTGCTTTCTTCACTGCCTGCTGCACCTGCATGCCTACTTTCAATGATTGGTGTACCATGACACCCAGGTCTCGTTGCATCTCCCCTTTTCCTAATTTGCCACCATTAAGATAATAGTCTACCCTCCTGTTTTTGCAACCAAAGTGGATAACCTCACATTTATCCACATTCTACTGCATCTGCCATGCATTTGCCCACTCACCCAGCCTATCCAAGTCACCTTGCAGCCTCCTAGCATCATCCTCACACCTAACACTACCCCCCAGCTTAGTGTCATCCGCATACTTGGAGATGTTGCATTCAATTCCCTCGTCCAAATCATTAATATATATTGTAAATAGCTGGGGTCCCAGCACTAAGCCTTGCGGTACCCCACTAGTCACTGCCTGCCATTCTGAAAAGGACCCGTTTACTCCTACCCTTTGCTTCCTGTCTGCCAGCTAGTTCTCTATCCACATCAATACTGAACCCCCAATACCGTGTACTTTAAGTTTATATACTAATCTCTTATGTGAGACCTTGTTGAAAGCCTTCTGAAAGTCTAGATATAACACATCCACTGGTTCTCCCTTATCAACTCTGCTAGTTACATCCTCGAATAATTCTATAAGATTCGTCAGACATGATTTACCTTTCGTAAATCCATGCTGACTTTGTCTAATGATTTCACCACTTTCCAAATGTACTGCTATCCCATCTTTAATAAGTCAAGTCAAGTCGTTAAGTTTATTCGTCACATACACATACGGGATGTGCAGTGAAATGAAAAGTGTCAGTGCCTGCGGACTTTGTGCAAAAACAAACAAACAAACAACCAACAAACTACAAACAGAATCACATGTTCTTTTTCATATTAAATATTGTGGGGGGTATTGTGGTACAGTAAGTTAGTAGAGTTAGTCCCTGGTGAGATAGGAGTTTACAGCCCGAATGGCCTCTGGGAAGAAACTCCTTCTCATCCTCTCTGTTCTCACACCATGGCAACAGAGGCGTTTGCCTGACCGTAGCAGCTGGAACGGACCGTTGCAGAGGTGGAAGGGGTCTCCCATTATCTTATTGGCTCTGGAGTTGCACCTCCTGATGTATAGTTCCTGCAGAGGGGCGAGAGAAGTTCCCATAGTTCGTTCGGCTGAACGCACCACTCTCTGCAGAGCCTTCTTATCCTGGGCAGAGCAATTCCCAAACTAGATTGTAATGTTTCCGGACAAGATGCTTTCCACAGCCGCAGAGTAGAAGCACTGGAGGATCCTCGGAGACTCTCTGAATTTCCTCAATTGCCTGAGGTGGTAAAGGCGCTGCCTTGCCTTACTCACGAGTGCTGCAGCATGTAATGTCCATGTCATATCCTCAGAGATGTGGACTCCCAGGTATTTAAAACAACTCACCCTATCCACAGTATCCCCATTTATCCGCAATGGTGTGTGTGTCCTCGGATGACGTGCCCTCCTAAGGTCCACGATCAGCTCCTTCATTTTTTTAATGTTAAAGACGAGGCTGTTGTCCTGACACCAGAGTGCCAGATCAGCTACTTCCTCCCGGTAGGCCTTCTCATTGTTGTCTGAGATCAGGCCCACCACCACGGTGTCATCAGCAAACTTGATTATCGAGTTGGAGCTGAACCTAGCCACACAGTCATGTGTGTACAGGGAGTACAATAGGGGGCTGAGGACGCAACCCTGGGGGGATCCTGTGCTCAGGGTGAGGGACTTCGATGTATTCCCTCCCATCTTGACTACCTGGGGCCTGGCGGTGAGAAAGTCCAGGACCCAGGCACACAGAGGGGTTTTGATCCCTAAATCCAGTAGGTTCGCGGCCAGTCTGGTGGGGACTATCGTGTTGAAGGCTGAACAGCATCCTCACGTAGCCCCCCTTCTGGCTTTCAAGATGGGAGAGAGCGGGATGCAAAACCTGGGAGATAGCATCGTCCGTGGATCTGTTCGGACGGTATGCAAATTGTACCGGGTCCATGTTGCGAGGGAGGAAGGCGCATATGTGTTTCTTCACCAGCCTCTCAAAACATTTCATGACTTCCGAGGTGCGGGCCACTGGACGGTAGTCATTCAGACAGGCTAGGGAGGCATTCTTTGGTACAGGTACAATGATGGATTTTTTGAAGCAGGCAGGGACTACGGACTTGTCCAGGGAGAGTTTGATAACTGACTCTAGCAGTTTCCCCACTACCGATGTTAGACTAACTGGTCTGTAATTCCCCGTTTTCTCTCTTCCTCTAAGGAGTTTTGAAAAATTATCACTAATGCATCCACTATTTCTGTGGCTACTTCCTTGAGTACTCTGGGATGCAGACTATCTGTCCCTGGGGATTTATCGGCCTTTAATCCATTCAATTTACCCAACACCACTTCTCGGCTAACCTGGATTTCACTCAGTTCTTCCACCTTATTTGACCGCCGGTCCCCTGCTATTTCCGGCAAATTATTTATGTCTTCCTTAATGAAAACAGAACCAAAGTAGTTATTCAATTGGTCTGCCATGTCCTTGTTCCCCATGATCAATTCACCAGTTTCTGACTGCAAGGGACCTACATTTGTTTTAACTAATCTCTTTCTCATACAAGGAACTGTAGATGCTAATCTACAAAAAAAGACAAAGTGCTAGAGCAACTCAGCAGGTCAGGCAGCAGATTGTGACCCTAATGGTTCGAGACTCCCACTCGTGGATACATCCTCTCGGTATCCACTCTATTCAGGCCTTTCACCATTCAATGAGTTCCCTCCTCATTCTTCTAAACTCCAGTGAGTACAGGACCAGTGTCATCAAATGTTAATCATATGTTAAATCAATCATCCCTGGGATCATTCTTGTAAACCTCCTCTAGACCCTCTCCAATGCCAGCACATCCTTCCTTGGTTATGGGGCCCAAAACTGTTCGCAATACTCCAAATGCAGCCTGATCAGAGCCTTATAGAGTCTCAGCATTACATTGTGTAAGAAAGAGCAGTAGATGCTGGTTTAAACTGAAGATAGACACAAAAAGCTGGAGTAACTTAGTGGGACAGGCAGCATCTCTGGAGAGAAGGAATGGGTGACGTTTTGGGTCCAGCCTTTTGTGTCTATCGCAGCATTTCATCCTTGTTTTCATACTAGTCCTCTCGAAATAAATGCTAACATTGCATTTGCCTTCCTTACCATCGATTCGACTTTCACCTTAACCTTTTGGGAATCCTGCAAGTCCCTTTGCACCTCTGATTTCTGAATCTTCTTCCCATTTAGAAAATAGTCAGCACTTTATTCCTACTACCCAAAAGGCATGACCCCACACTTTGTTACCCTGTATTTTATCTCCCACTTTTTAGCTCTCTCGCAACCTGTCCAAGTCCTTCTGCAGAGTCCCTGCTTTATCCACACTACCTGACCCTCCACCTATCTTCGTATAATCTGGAAACTTGAGCACAAAGCCTTCAATTCACTCATGCAAATCATGAATATACAAGGTGAAGAGTAGCGGCATCAGCACCGACCCCTGTGGACCATGCTGGTCTCTGGCAGCCAACCAGAAAAAGTCCCCTTTATTCCCACTCTCTGTCATTCAGCCAACCTGCTGCCCATGCTAGTATCAGTCCTTTGATACCATGGGCTCTCACCTCATGTGTGGCACCTTTTCAAAAGCTTTCTGAAAATCCAGGTAAACAACATCCACAGACTCTCCTTTGTCTATCCTGCTATTTATGCCCTCAAAGAATTCCAACAGATTTGTCAGGCAATATCTCCCCTTCACAAAACTATGCTGACTTTGGCCTATTTTATCATGTGCTTCTAAGTACTCAGAAACCTCATCCTTTATAATGGATGATCATATAATCTTACTAACCACTGAAGTCAGGCTAAGGTTTTTAGAATGAGGTTTCCCTTCATTTGTTTCAATCCCTTCTTGAACAGTGGAATAACACTGAAATCAAGGATTAAAGAGCTACGAATTCTGAAGCTACCTGATGCTGCCTGACCTGCTGAGTTACCCCAGCACTTAGTATCCTCTGGCATGAGTATTGAATTCTCCAATGTTAGGTCTGCTTGGGTAGCGAGTCATTTTAACTCCTCTTCCCAATCCCATACTGACCGCTCACAACCTGGAGGAACAGCACCTCATATTCTGCTTGAGTAGCTTACAACCCAACGGTATGAACATTGAATTCTTCAATTTTAGAGACTACATAACCGTCCCGCACTTTCTTCTTCCCCCATATAATCCCCTACTCCACCTCTTTCCACTTTCATCTATGCCCCACCTGGACTTGTACCTATTTCTCCCCCCCCCCCTCCACCCATATTCCTTTTTCCAGCTTTGCAATTCACAACTCTTTAAACTTTTTGTCTCGCACCTTCTGTATTTTCATCACTGGCATTTGTCCACCGCCTACCTATCAAAATACCCAATCACCTGCCAGGTTTTGCCCTATTGAAATGTCACCTATTCCTGTTTTCCGGAGATGCTGCCTGACCTGATGAGTTACTCCAGCATTTTGTGTCTATCTTCGGTTTAAACCAGCATCTGTAGTTCCTTCCTACACATTTTGTTTTAGCTTTCTTCGCCTCCCCCCCTTACAATTAGTCTGAAGACCCAAAATGTAATCTATCCATGTTCTATATATGTGTTGCCAGACCCATTGAGATACTCCAGCACTTTGTGTCCTTGTTTGTTTCCACAATAAAGGACCAGGGATGCATTGTGTTGGAAGGAACTGCATATGCTGGTTTAAAACGAAAGATAGACACAAAAAGCTGGAGTAACTCAGTGGGACCAGTGATGTATTGTTAAACCAAGATGATATACTTGCAGGAAAGGGGCTATTTAATAAAGGGAATGGAGACTGGAGTAAGAATAAAATTGCAAAGCTAGTCATTATATCATGAAGATTGTAAAATTAAGCAACCAGTGTGTTAAATTGCAAAATATGGAACGCTTCACGAATTTGCGTGTCATCCTTGCGCAGGGGCCATGCTAATCTTCTCTGTATCGTTCCAATTTTAGTATATGTGCTGCCGAAGCGAGCACGACTACAGAGGGCGACTGGATGCTATATAAGGTCTCATATGTCGTATAACTTTAGGTCTATGTTGAGTTATAAAACTTTGTCATTCTGATACACATTTTCAACTCCATAATTTCCAAGTTAGCAAACGTATATCTTGCTGAATGTCTGCGAATTCATTTTCTTTGGTCAAATACTTTACTGGAAATTATTGCAGCGCATTATGGGAGCCGGCGTATGTAAATGAGGCGCCGCTGATAACCAATAGGGTCTGGGTTCTCAGTTAAATAAGTAATGTTGAGACCAAATATCCTGTAGAAAGGTAGTGCTGAACTCTGTTAATGCAACAAACTTCACTGAAGAAGGGTCTCGACCCGAAACGTCGCCTATCTCCTTCGCTCCTTAGATGCTGCTGCACCCGCTGAGTTTCTCCAGCTTTTTGTGTAACCCCCAAACTTCACATTTTGTTGAGGACTTAAAGTGAGAAATACTTTGCAATTCGAAAGTTGTGATTCGGCAATGGAGATATAAATTGCAAATCAAGGTCATTGATTTGTTGAACAAACTGCTCCTTGGCTAGTAATTGAAGTACCTTTGCACCAGATAAATCCTCACAATGGCAGCCGCGCTGCTACAATTTTTGTCGTAAAATATATATTTAATATATTTTTCAAATATATATCATATTTAAAGTAATATATATTATACATATATATATTTGTGTATGTTTATATATAATACTATAATATATATATCACTGAAGATGCATCCCAGCGCATCTAGAAGATGTATCTTGACATTGTGCAAACACCAGCATCAAGTTCGCTGACAACACCACTGTATGGGATGAATCACAGATGGTAATGAGTCAGAGTATAGAAGTGAGATCGACCGATTGACCAAATGGTGCCAGCACAACAACCTGGCTCTCAACACCAGTAAAACCAAGGAACTGATTGTGGACTTTGGAAGGGGAAGGATAGGGACCCACAATAGCATTTATATGGTGGAAAGGGTCAAAAACTTCAAATTCATGGGCGTGCATATTTCCGAAGATCTTTTCTGGTCCCAGCACACTGGTGCAATTATAAAGAAGGCACATCAGCACCTCTACTTCCTGAGAAGATTACGGAGAGTCGGTATGTCAAAGGGGAGTCTCTCAAACTTCTACAGGTGCATAGTAGAGAGCATACTGACCGGTTGCATCGTGGCCTGGTTCAGCAACTTGAATGTCCAGGAGCGGAAAAGACTGTAGAAAGTTGTGACCACTGCCCAGTCCATCACCGGCTCTGACCTCCCTACCATCGAAGGGATCTATCGCAGTCGCTGCCTCAAAAATGCTGCCAACATCATCAAAGACCCACACAATCCTGGTCACATACTCATTTCACCATTGCCATCGGGACGACGGAACAGGAGCCTGAAATCTGTAACATCCAGGTTCAGGAACAGCCTCTTCCCCACAGCAATCAGGCTATTAAACACAACATCAAATAAGCTCTGAACAATAACAGTGTATTATTATTATTGTACAATATCTGTTGATTTATTGTGTATATGTGATCTGTGGTCCATAGACACACTGAACTTTTATCTTCCGTCTTGTATTATGTTTACATATTCTGCTGTGCTGCAGCAAGTAAGAATTTCATTGCCTATCTGGGACACATGACAATAAAACTCTCTTTGACAATGAAACTATTGACTCTTCCCTGGGCATACGACGCCTGCATCAAAGATGCCGGCCGCCTCTGTCACAAGGCTGCAACCGCACATGCGCGCCGCCATCTTTGGCGCTGGCGACTGGATGGCGCAGCAAGATGGCGGCGGGTCAACAGTGGGTGTTGGTAGAAATGGTCCAGGCCTTTTATGAGGTA
This sequence comes from Raja brachyura, assembly GCA_963514005.1. The sequence goes on along the minus strand of OY740783.1, from coordinate 69,166,614 downwards.
AGATAAAACTAACCGCACAAAATAATCGCCAGATTCCGTAAACGGTATGTGAGTCAGGTTGTTGATGATAAGCAGCCGTGGTCACACTGTTAGCAGACCGGCTGCGGGACGTCGGGAGGCAGTTGGGCGCTAAGTTATTGATTCCATTCGCGACAAGGATGTTCCGGAAATGGGCGGCGACCGTCGCAGAAACAACCAATAGCAGCGCAGCGCCCCCGGAACGTGCCCGCGGGCGCGTGAGTGATGGGGCAGCCGTCCAATGAGGACCGAGCGGGGGCGGTGCCTGTACCAGCCCGTGATGTCATCCAGAGCAGTGGCATTGAGAGTTTCTGGCCTTGGATTCATTCTGGGGAATTGAGTGGCAATGCTCGCTAAACTATTTATTTCATGCACATGGCCTCTCCCGTTTTAGGTTGGATTATACGATGACATTTGGGTTGGAGAAGCTATGGCACACAGATGGAGTGTATAGCCAAGTTGAAGCAAAACCTGGGATTGTGAGTTGCTCGCCCATTGAGTTCAGGAAAGAGCTAGACAAAAATGCGGGAGAAACTCAGCGGGTGAGGCAACATCTATGGAAGGAACGAAGGAACGAAGGAGCGAAGGAAATAGGCAACTTTTGGGGCCGAAACCCTTCTTCAGATTTTCCAGCATCTGCATCTTAAACAAGAGTTCAGGAAAAAACCTGGTTTATTCGGGTGAGGTTGACTTTGTGTGGCCCATATTGGCGTCATCTTTCATTTTCTCTGAGGATCAAACCTGGATCGTGTACCCAGTGATATAATGCATGAATCTTCAGGGAAAGAGCAAAACCTACACAGTGTAGTCTTTCCCCAGATGCCTATGTAGCTGCATCAAGCACTAAAAGTAACAATTTGAAGATGGCACAAAGCTGGTTGGCAGTGTGAACTGCAAAGAGGATGCTAGAAGGTTGCAGGGTGACTTGGACAAGTTGAGTGAGTGGGCAGATGCGGTATAATGTACATAAATGTGAGGTTATGCAATTTGGGGGCAAGAACAAGGAGGCAGATTATAATCTCAATGGTGTCAGATTGGGAAAAAGGGAAGTACAACGAGACCTGGGTGCCAATTTCGTTGTACACCTGTCACTGAAACTAAACATGCAGGTACAGCAGGCAGTGAAGAAAGCTAATGGCATGTTGGCTTTCATAACACGAGGATTTGAGTAAAGGAGTAAATGGGTCCTTCTGCAGTTGTACAGGGCCCTGGTGAGCCCACATCTGGAGTATTGTGTGCAGTTTTGGTCTCCTAATTTGAAGAAGGACATCCTTGCTATTGAGGCAGTGCAGCGTAGGTTCACGAGGTTAATCCCCGGGATGGCGGGAGTGTCATATGAAGAAAGACTGGGCTTGTATTCACTGGAATTTAGAAGGATGAGAGGGAATCTTATAGAAACGTATAAAATTCTATAAGGACTGGGCAAGTTAGATGCAGGAAAAATGTCCCCAATGGTGGGGGAGTCTAGAAGCAGGGGCCACAGTCTAAGAATAAAGGGGAGGCTGAGATGAGAAAAAACTTTTTCACCCAGAGAGTTGTGAATTTGTGGAATTCGGTGCAACAGAAGGCAGTAGAGGCCAATTCACTGGATGAATTTAAAAGAGAGTTAGAAAGGACTCTAGGGGCTAGCAGTATCAAGGAATATTGGGAGAAGGCAGGCTTGGGTTACTGATTGTGGATGATCAGTCATGGTCACAATTAATGGCAGTGCTGGCTCGAAGGGCCAAATGGCCTTCTCCTGCACCTATTTTCTATGTTTCCTATGTCTATGTTTTCTAAACAGTGCAAAAACTTAGGCAACGTGAGCTCCCAAGTGTCACTGATTTAATTTCAAAAATAAACTTTATTCATTATATACATGCATCGAGAACACACTGCATGGATCACTTTGCATTCATAGTATTATTCAGTTTATATATTTGCAGTGTTATTTGTTCTACAATTGGTATTGTTTGCATATTTTCTGTACATAGCATCAATGGCGTAGATGGGACATGTTGGTCTATGTGGGCACGTTGTGCTGAGGGGCCTGTTTCCTCACCATAAGAATCTATGACTAAAATTACTCTGCTCTTGACTGCCGAAACTTGCAAAGAGTGGTAGACAGAACCCTGTCCATCACAGGTTTGTGTCCAACCCTGTCCAGCACTTCCATCCAGTCCATCTTCATGGTGTGTCACATCAGGAAGGATGGAAGTTTCGTCAAGGATGTCTGTTTCCTTGGCCATTCCCTTTTCTGTCATATCTTCTAGGAGATGATACAAGAGCTTGAAAGCCACGACATACAAATTTCAGAACAGTTTCTTCCCCACTGATACCACACTTCTGCCAATTCACTACTTTCAAATCCCTTTGCCGGAGGTGTTGCCACTCTTAACTTTACATTCAGTTATTCTGTTATTGCACTTTAGTATTTGTATTCACGACCTCACATGGTGCCCTGTATTTGCATTCCAAGAACTGCTTGATGCAGCTACATGCGAAGGAACCCAAATGAAGGTTGCCATCAAGAGAAGAGTAATGTAGGGTTTGCTTTTGCTCCCCTTGACCATGGACATGCACATTGCTACTCATTTCATCTTAGATCCCACATGAACTGGAAAATGGCTAGGCTAACTCCCAGGGCAGAGGAGCAAGGAATGGACAACACCTGTGCTAAGGAACCGCACCGAGAGCACCACGCACCTGATGACCAGGTTCTTACCAATTATTGTGAGGGACAGATGCTGATCAGTCACCAAATCGACTGTGGATTTGAGCAGAAGACATGATCCGTGGACGGGAAGACTTTGGGCTGAGTGTCCCCACTGCCCAACATTGATACTTCATCCTTCCTGATGGATTCAGCATAGAATCTATGCAGCATACAAACAACAGAGGATAGAAGGCAGACCTGGCTTACTCCAGATTGATGAGGAAACTATATTTTCTCCAAATTGATTTGAAATGCACTGGGAACGTCTGTGTAGAGCAGTTAGATCTAACTCATGATTTACTCCCCAGCTCATTTTGGAGTGTAGCGCCATCATGTATGTGAGTGATATTCTGTCCAAGGCCTTCTCCTGACTTGACAGGTGTACCATCCTCCATGCTGCGCATAGGCGATGGTAGCCTTGAGCAGTGCAAGGTTATCAGAGATTTTCCTGGTGGGTGCAGCATAGCTTTGGTCAGCTGGATCACCTATCCATCCCAGCGCAGTCTTGACCCGGTTGGCTATGACGTTGGAAAGGATCTTGTAATCCACATTCCACAATTATATTGGTCTCCAATTTCTGATGTCGACTTTCTCTCTCTTCTGCTTGTAGATGAGGGCATGATGTCCTTCCTCATGAATTCTGACATGCTACAGGTCTGAGCTATCCACCCCGCACAGAACGATTACAACTCAGCCGGTAAGCTATTGCTTCCGGGACTTTTATTCAAGACAAATTAATGGAGAGAGCCTGTCGGTTCCTTGAGAGTTAATGGCTGGTCCAGACTCTCACGCTTGCTGTCAGCTAAGATCTTCATGATAGAGGGCAGGAAGCTTTGTAAGGCCATGCTGTTGGTGGCTTTTCTGTCAGACAGAGTGGCTTGAAAGGATCTGCAGGTCTTCAATACGTCTGTCTGTGGGGATGTTACTGAATCATCCTCTTCCCAAAGGCTCTGGGCTAATGCTGACCAAGATGTCCATCTCGGCTGGTTCCACACTGTCTAGCTTTCTGAAGACTTCTGAGGATGAAGAACGTCGTGATGACCTCCTTGGATGGCTTCCTACATGCACCATGGATCTAAAGAAGGACGACATGGTTCTTCAACCTGCATTGTCTCCTTTTAGCTCTTCTAGATTATATGGGGTGGTGCAGTGGCTCAGCGGTAGAGTTGCTGCCTTGCAAAGACCCAGGTTCGATCTTGACTGCAGGTGCTGGCTCTATGGAGTTTGTACTGCGTGGGTTTTCTCCGGAGGCTCCAGTTTCCTCCGACACTCCAAAGACACATTGTAATGGAATAATCTTACCTAAATTCATGTTTGAGATTGATCAATGCACACCAAACAGTTTTTTAACATCACATTGCAAGACATGGGCCGCGGAACCAGGAGTGCAGCAGCCCCCCACTTTATTGGCTGGACATGTTTCAATGTCTCCAGCTTTGGATGAGGCGCTGCTGTGCTCTGAGCAACCTGGTCGGGGCGGAGGAAGGGATGGTAGCAGAAGCAGCGGCGGGGGCAGATGCGGACGGGGAACCGGGGCTGGCGAGTGTTTGGCGGGCTGGCGAGTCGCTCGCTGCAGCTCTGGCTATGGAGCAGCAAGTGCAAGAGTCCCAGGCCATTGGAACGTTGCGCCGCTGCCGTGAGAGTCTCTGCGCCGGATTTGTCTAAGTGACTGGCGTGGACCAGGCTGTGGCTCAGTGCACCCTGGAGGACAACCAGTGGCTGCTGGAAGTAGGTACCAAGTACTGGGTAGAAGCAGTGGAAGATAGTGGCCTTCAAATGGGTATGGTTCAGAAAGCATCCTGCTTGCCTGCTAGATTCTCACTTACTGTAACTGCAGGAAAAATGTTCCAGATGTTGGGGGAGTTCAAAACCAGGGGAGAGTTGTGAATCTGTGGAATTCTCTGCCACAGAAGGCAGTGGAGGCCAATTCACTTACATCTAGCTCTTAGAGCTAGCGAAATCAAGGGATATGAGGTAAAACAGGAAATGTGTACTGATTTTAGATGAACAGCCATGATCATATTGAATGGCAGTGCTGGCTCGAAGGGCCGAATGACCTATCCATGCACCCATTTTCTATGTTTCTATGCTTGAGTATATGGCAATAAAACTCGACCACTTGATTTTGAAGCATTCATGCATGGTGGAGGTATAATGTAGTCATAGTGTGAAACAGGCCCTTCGGCCCAAATTGCCCACACCCGCCAACATATCCCAGCTACACTACCTGCTTTTCGTCCATATCCCTCCAAACCTGTAATATCCATGTATCAGTCTAACTGTTTCTTAAATGTTGGGATAGTCCCTGCCTCAACTACCTCCTCTGGCAGCTTGTTCCATGCACCTGGGGTGGGAGATTGCAACCTTCACGTGGTTGCGCAGTTTCGACGAATGCAATCAACCTGGTGTGCACAATCAAATATGATCAAATAGAACAAGTTGTCCTACAATTTAGGGCTGTGCATGCCATACGCAAGAAGAAGTTCCATACAACCACCACCCTTTGTGTGGAAAGAGTTACCCCTCAGATTCCTATGAAATATATTCCCCTTCACCTTAAATCTGTCCTCGCTTCCTCAATTCAACTACTCTGGGCAAGAGACTCAGTGCATTGAAATGTATATTTCTAATGTTTCCACAAACATATACCCCCTTTATTAATGTCATGGCTTGATGATTCTAAATTCAAATCAAAATGAAATATACATCAAAAGGAGAACGCATACTTTCAAAATACTCTGATTTTTCCCCGTAGCAAAACATAATTTGTATGACTGCAAAATCAGGAAATGGTCTGATTATTTCCTGTCCCTTTTTCCAACTACAAACAAACAAAATAGTACTTGAAATGATAACACATTTCAAAAATGTTTTGTCCAATTTTCTGTACCATGGAAGCCACTGTTGTCGATCCGAGCGTGGGGTGATGGGGTAATATATCCCCCCACTTTTTGAGATGGGGTTGGCCTGTATTATCCTTCAGTTTTTGGAAGTCGGGCAATAACAAAAATAATAATCACCTGCTCCTATCTCTCATGTAGGCCCTACATTATCTTAAAAATACGTCACACAAAAAACATTGAAATCATACTTCTACAACGCACTAAAACATTATTTTAATACATCAAATTTCAGAATGTCCCTACCTCAGCCCCTCCACTTTCAAACCACTCCGTAGCCCCTGCAAGATATTGTTGATTCAAATGTATGACCAATGCAAATTTCAATGGACCATTTTATATAGCATTGTGATTCAATGGTTATGCTTAAACATCCATATCAAACCATCTCTGCTTCCTAAGCTGCTTTTTGATTTCTATGTAGATAATTCATTGATAGTTATGAGTTCTTATTCCAAGAAGTACACCACTGCACTTAACATTTGGTCTTTGGAACTTGTATATGAGCTGCGCACTAAGTTGCACTCTCCAATGTGAGGATTTATGTAAACTGGAGTGAGTAGGCCTCACCTGATGAACTGGCAATTGCTGCAAAGGTGACGTGTATGAAGTCCTTACCAGGCTGACTTTAAACGAGTTAAATGATTCATTTATCGTCAAGTGTAGAATTCCACAGCAATTTAACTGGATGTTTTATTTTACTTCATAATTAAACATCTGCTTAAGTGAAATTTAATATAGATCCATCCAAGGTTGTAAATTAATGCTGTGGAGATTTTGTGTGGATTACAATGATGGAATGAGATGCTGTTGCTTTTTTAGTGATTTAGAGGATTACGTATATGAACCATTCTTTGGAAAATGAACCAAAATGTCACACAAATAACCAGATGGCATCACATAAAGTAGTACATTAAAAAGTTATTGTAAGAGATTAATGTTATTCATTGCTATTTTCCTACTTACAGAACTATAATGCATGTCTGCTAAAGATATGAACATTCTAGCTTTTTAAAATTCACAGAGTTTGTAAAGGGCCATTTTTGGAAAGTGAACCAAATTTTTTCACGCTTGACCAGATGTCGTCACATAAAGTAATACATTAAAAAATTATTGTAAGAGATTAATCTTATTCATTGCTATTTTCCTACCTACAGAACTATAATGCATGTCTGCTACAGATATGAACATTCTAGCTTTTTAAAATTCACAGTTTGTAAGATAAAACTTGCACGCACGTGACCGGTCATATTTGACCTCTGACCCTAAATAAACATTGTTAGCATAACATAAACATTTCACTTGATAAACTTTGGGAAAAAACAAATCATATATACAGTACAAAACAATATACCTGTAATGCTTTCAGAATTAGAAGAGATGAATTCCACAATTTTTTATATTTTTGGCAACACTCGCTACTAAGAATGGGCCATATGCAGAACAATACAAGATATTGCACCACATTTGTCACAAGAAGGAGATATTTGCTCTAATAATGTTATTAAATTAATCGTCAATTTTGTTTTTTGTCCTTAGGCTCCAGCATACCATCTGATTCTGGAAGGAATTCTTATTTTGTGGATAGTGAGACTACTTTTCTCCAAAACTTACAAACTTCAGGAGCGTTCTGATCTTACAGAAAAGGTAATCAAGCAGATTTTAACAATAAATTTAAAAAACAAAACACATTTTTGGGTAGTGCAACATCTTGTAATTCTAAATGTCTTCTTCCCTTACAGGAAAAAGAAGAGCTTATTGAGGAATGGCAGCCAGAGCCACTTGTCCCACCGATGTCAAAAGACCATCCGGCCCTTAACAATAACGTTGTCTCAGGGTACGTAAAATAATGTATTGCAGAGAATGTTATCCATTATCATAATAATTATTTTGGTTTAACTCCTAATTGACATAGATCTGTGGAAACACCATTTTTCTAAATGTGCATTTAAATATTTGATATTTTAAGCACCTATTCTTAACATTTTACTTATAAAAAGTTGTTATTTACTGTTCTGCTGAACCAAAGGAACTGGGAAGGTTCCAGGCACATGAATAGGAAAGTGTTAAAGAGGTTTACAGGGATTTGTGCCAAATGCAGGCAAATGGGACTAGCTTAGATGTGGCAACTTGGTCGGCATGGAAGAATTAGGTAAAATGATGTGTTTCCATGCCGTATAATTCTGATTCTAAGAATAAAGTCTTATCTGTGGTATGTTAGCTGATCTATGTCAGACATGTATTAAAACCAGCTTCAGCCCCTTGCGTTCTGGAGCCCTCAGAGGCTCAATTATCATACTTGCTTTGTGACCTTAAATGATCCCTGACGTGTTTGAAGCAAAGAATGAGGCTGAGGAGAAATTCTTTCGCTTGCAGAATATGGCCAAGGCTTAAATTATTGCCTTCAGGAAATAGGAAAGGGAGAAAATTGCAACAACAAACAAGAAAATCCATCATGAGAATGTCATTTTCTCAGTTAATGAGTTGATAAAATCAGTATATTTAATTCTAATGCACGAGGTTTGCTCTGTTTTCTACTAGTTTAATTTGGAATGTCTTTTTGAATTAAAATTTTGTTTCAAACTAATCTCAACTTCACTATAACCATACAGAGCTAAAGGGGTTATACTTTATTTTTGTCTGGGCTTCCTCTGACGTTTGCTAATTTTATTTTTTATTACTTTCAGTCCTCCAACACACAACATAGTGGTTAATGGCAAAAAATGCATAAACCTCGCGTCCTTCAATTTTCTTGGATTGCTAGACAATGAAAAAGTCAAGGTGAGTATTTTGCTGTGTTGGTCCAAGCGAAAAATATGCTTGGATATATCAAAAATATGTCATAAAAAGAAGGGAACTGGTGATTAATAAATGACTGTTAAAATGGACTTCATTGTAGTGGAATTGCTGAATGGGATATTTCTTCATAGGGGCTGTGTAATTTCTGGAGCAAATGAAGGCTCAAAATAATGGGTGTAGTGTGCATATTTCCAATTGCAATTTCCTGGTAATGCTACGCTCTAGCTTATAAACTAAATCACATAATTTAAATGTTGAATCCTTAGAATTTACTTCTGTTTTTGAAAAGTACATCTTTGTTCATGCACAGAATGCGGCTTTAGCTTCATTGAAAAAATATGGTGTTGGTACCTGTGGACCCAGGGGGTTTTATGGAACATTTGGTAAGTTTAAACTTTTTATAACTAATTAAGTGGAATTATCTCACTTTTTGTGTTTGCAAATCTGTTCGTGAACAGAGTATTTTAGAACCAGTCGTTTTCCAAAATCACTTCATAATTGAAAACTATCTTATATGATTTAGTAATGTGATTTAGAAATGGGATTTCTTTGATGTCAACCTGTTGGCCTAGGATCAACCATCAAAGAGAATGTGACAGTGGACTAGGCTAGCTCCTATCCACAATAGACCTCTATTTATCAGAACCAATGAACTGGCTTTTAACATTTTTTATTTTAATGTTCTTTCCAAAATCTTTACATGACTACAAATTAAATGATGGTTTCATTATTGAGCAATGTAAGTTATTTATCAGAAAAAAAATTAATTTCCTGTGAGTTTATCCAGGACTGGTTTTAGACTCTAGAGTGCCGAATGAATGAAACAAGCTGTCTATATTGCCAATAAAAACCTTCATGGGGTATGGTAGTAGTGTACTGGTTAGTGTACTGCACTGATGGCCTATTATACTATATACGTCAGTGATGGAATTTAATTTCAGCTAATAGGCTGGAATTTTATAAAACTTAGTCTTCAGGAAGGGTGATAATAAACCTACCGGATTATTATGAAAATCCACAGTTTATTAATTTCCTTGTTCAGAAATCTCTTGTCCTGGCATGGCTGGTACTTCAGACTCACTCATGTAATAATTGGCACCAAAATGTCACTTTGAAATGTTATAGCTGCCAAGAATAAGATATTTTATTGTTTGGGCAGAATTCTTTCATCTCCAAAGCAATCTTTGATTTTCTATCTCCTGTACAGATGAACAGCCAGTGATTTTGCTAGGTAGCTCTGCTATAATGCGAATTGGATGTAACATGAGTGATGAATTAGGGAACACTATTTGTATTGAAACCCTAGCTCCTTTCCCTGATTTACACGACAATGTTTTTAAAATGCAATTTTCGATACTCCGAGGCTTCGCAGAAGCCCAACAATCGTGTTGCAGCGGAACTACCTGTATTTTGTGTTTCAATGTTTAATTATTACTCATTGATCTGTACAATCATATCATCAACACAAAGTGACATTTGTATGGTACAACACCCAATGGCAATTCATGTGAGCGCTATCCAATAGTCTTTAGTAGCACTTTTTATGAGGAAACAACATAGCAACTGATCAAAAACTTAATCAAACAGGTGGTTTTAAAAGCGAATGTTGAGGTCTGGTGAAATTTAGGAAAGGGAATTCTGAGTTGGTCTTGGATGATTGAAAGCTGTCACCAATGATGTAGTGGTTTAAAAATCAATGAGGTTTTGTTTTTATTTTCACTTTTTGAAAGTCATGGATGTTCAGCTTGCAAAAATCAGAAGAGAACAGAAATCACACAGTGGGGGGCAATTTTTTGAATGAATAAACGTAAACAATAAATGCATCATTCGAGATCCCTAAATGCAGGCATCAAGGTTTCTTAGTATTTAGTTTTTATTCACTACTTTAACACTATTTGTTGGCAGAAACAGTGGTAATGGTGACATGACTCTGGTCAAACAGCAATGAAAAAGATAACGTGTTATATACTAATTATATTTTTGAAAAGAAAATTCAAAATAAAACACATTGTTGGTTTCAACATATTTTATTTTCCTCTGATAACTACTAGACTTTGGCCCTGTCATGATTTCATCTCCCAATTCCCCTTGAAATGACAATTAGTGATCTCTGGGGATACATTTTTCTTTCCCCTTCTATTGACTATGTTGGTGCTGTATATAAATTGTCAGCTGCTGAGTATTACAAAAAAATCTGACGATTATAATTGTACACCTTTAGTCCTATTCCATTGACTTGCTATCAAATATGGTTTATCTCTAAATTAGGAATATCTTCAAATTGCTTTATGAACTGGCCATAATTTGACATTTAAGTGTATACTTACCAGCATCTTTTTCTTCATCGCTTCCTTTTCATTAGATGTTCATTTAGAATTGGAAGACAGAATTGCCAAGTTTATGAGAGCAGAAGAAGCTATTATTTATTCCTATGGATTTGCCACAATTGCCAGCGCCATTCCAGCCTACTCGAAGAGAGGAGATCTTGTATTTGTGTAAGTCTTTTCCTATTTAATTCAAACCTTATATATGCCTATAAGTAAATTACGTTTTTCCCCATAACAAACCCAGCTGGGAGAAATAAAGCAATAGGTGATACAAACTTTAAAACTAGATTTTTATTTAGACCTTTGGCAGTGAAATTTGGATGAAATTTAATTTAACATCCTTACCTCAACAAATCTCCACATAAAGTCCACTCATTACTGAACAGCGCTGTATTTTGCAATGTTGGTAAATTTCTATACAACCCTTCAGGTCATTTTGCAGAATATTATGATGGAAATAAATGAGCCCAGCAGCATACTTCATTTAATTACATGTAAATTGGACATGAGTTGACTTCATTTAAGTTATGAACAGAGTCTAAAGAAACTGAGTATACTTTCCCTAGGGGGGGAAGAGGTAAAAAAGAACATGATTGAGGTACATAAAATTAGGAGCGATTAGATAGACTGCAGGAAATCTTTCCCTACATCGGAAATAGACAAAATCACAAGACATTACATTTAGTGTAAGGAGTAAGAGATTTAGTGGAGATTTGAGGGGAACCTTTTTCATCCAGAGAGTGGCGTGTACCTGGAATACACTGCCAGTGAGAATGGTAGAAACAGAGTTGCTGACAACATTTAAGAAGTATCCAGACAAGCATTTGAACCACCTTGGCATAGAAAGCTATGAACCCATTGCAGGAAGATGGGCTTAATATGGGTGGGTCTCCAGTGGTCATGTGTATGTTGTGGGCAGCTAGTCCTGTTTTCTTGCTTTACGACTTTATTTATAGATCAAAAGATGCTCTCAATAGAGTGCAAAGGAAATTTGCCATAATGTTGGGTACACAAAAGGCTGGAGAAACTCAGCGGGTGCAGCAGCATCCAAGGAGCAAAGGAGATAGGCAACGTTTTGGGACAAAACATTACTTTTCCCTACTTTGCCATAATGTTGCCTGGGATAGGGTGATTCAGCTCTGGGTTTGTTTTCCTTGGAGCAGTGGATACTGAGAAGAGAGTTGATTGAGATACACAAAATTATGAGGGACTCTGAGAAGGTAGGTAATGATAAATTAGTCCCCATGGGAGAGGGGCTTATTAGTTTGGATGGTTACCTTAGATGGTTATTCTTGTGATTGTAAATTGATGAAGCAGTGGGAGAAAACAAATTGTGAACAGTATTAACCCAGACTGACGAGAAAGATAAATCTGTCTGGAAAAATAATGCATCCATTTGATTAGTTACTTTGATTAGAATGTTTGTGGTGAAACATCTTGGATCATCTGCACTATTAGAGGACTTAATGCATTTTGGTACGTTAAACGTGTTACAGGGATGAAGCTGCGTGCTTTGCTATTCAAAAAGGCTTGCAAGCTTCCCGTAGCAGCATAAAATATTTTAAGCATAATGACATGGATGACCTGGAACGACTACTGAAAGAACAGGAACTTGAAGATCAGAAGGTAAGGTGCATCTAAGCCAATTGGAATCAAATAGAACAAGCTTTTTTCAAAGGTTCTCCATCTTTTGCTGAATGTTTTTTAAAAATCCCATGTAAAATTATTTTTCCAGAATCCACGTAAAGCTCGGGTAACCAGACGATTTCTTCTAGTGGAAGGATTGTATATGAACACTGGATGCATTTGTCCTCTCCCGGAACTGGTAAGTGAAAACCGTTTAGGGAAAATAAAAGATGGCTTGTGAGAGAGGGAAGAAGTAGGATCAGTAATGTAATGGAAGCTGAAAACATTTTGTATATTTTCAATGCCTTAAATTCTACCAGGATTATTTCTAAATCATTAAAATATCCTTTCATATCCCTTGCTGACCAGGTCAAACTGAAATACAAATACAAAGTGCGAATATTCTTAGAAGAAAGTCTGTCCTTTGGGGTTCTAGGGGAGCATGGACGAGGTGTAACTGAACATTTTGGGGTGAATGTAAGTTTTTTTTTCTTGTAATATGTGATTTGAAAATTGTGCATAACTTTGATATAACAACATGAGATTACATTGTTGCACCAGCAATCGAAAAATGTGTAGTAATGATGCTAGGACACCATAGCAGCATGAGATTTGATTTCTGTTTCATTAAAAATAATCTGGAAATATAATCTGGTATAATTGCCTATTTTGGCAAGCAACTAAATTATTAGCTACTGGTTTGTTAATGGCTTGCAGTGAGAGCAATCTGTTCTCTCACCATCTGCCCTCGACCATTGCAGACATTTAAAGGGTAAGTCGCTAAATTGTTGAATGATTTAAAAATCCAGGGCAATGAATAACTTGGACAAAAGAGGAGTTGAGTACTGGGCAGATCAGCAGTTATCATTTTGAACGATGTGGCAGGCCTGGGAGCATTAGTGGCCTACTAGTGGTTCATATTTTCTGTTATGTTTTTATGACCTAGACCTAGAATCAAGCTGTGTAGATGCCCGCCATTTGATGGAAAGCTAATAAATGGGTTTTGCCAACTTTGCAAACATCTTGGGAAAAGATCAAATCTCATGCTTCTGTGATAGAACTCCCATTGTGTTGACTAGTTACTTCAGTCAATCTCCTACCTGACGGGATGCCATGGCCGATAGTCTGAAGACGAGTCTTGAACCGAAAGGTCAACCATTCCTTCTCTCCAGATATGCTGCTTGTCCCGCTGAGTTACTCCAGCATTTTGTGTCTATCTTCATATAATAGGTGAAGCAGGATTAGAGGGTGCGATATTTTCCTATTAAGGCCATGAGCCAATATATTGACTTTGTATAACTTCTAATATAAATTTTTATTTAGCAGCAAAAATATTTCATGATTTTTCTTTCCCAATGAAAATACAACAGATTGATGACATTGACCTTATAAGTGCAAATATGGAGAACTCCTTGGCTTCCATTGGAGGATTCTGCTGTGGAAGATCCTTTGTTATTGATCATCAGGTAGGTATTGATCATCAAGTAGCTGTTGCTTTGAAACATCTATTTTTCCAAAGACTTGACCCAGATGTGAGCCCACTGCCAACTAAATATCACCATTAGCCTATCTACATTTTTAAAGAACTGTTATTTGAGTGACATAGCAGAAGATAAAGCGGTACCCAGTTGGGAAGAAAATTGTCAGGAAAGAGTAAATATGTCCTAATCTTAAATTATCATAAAATGTATTGCTTTAGACTTTAAAGATACAGTGTGGAAATCGGCCCTCCGGCACAACGTCCGATCAGCGATCACCCTGCACACTAGCGCTATCATCCAATTTACACTAGGGACAAGGGACAATTTACAGAAGCCAATTAACCTACAAACCTGTACCTCTTTGGAATGTGGGAGGAAATCCACAGGGAGAACCATTGCCATGACATTGTAGAAAGTTCAAGCGCTTACTTTATGTAAAACAAAATATTTTTTGTTCCCATTTTGAAGATATGATCCTCCAAGGCAAAGGCAATAAATGTACTAATTTAGCTTAAACTAGGTATATGCAGCATTTTGTGTGGAGACCCAAATTCTTTCTATGCAATCCCTTATGGTTGAATGGATTTTTAATCAACGGGTTTGTTTTCCTGAATTCATAAGCGTAGTTTTGAACTGAGTTTGCTAACGGTGAATTGTAATTAATTGTATTGTCTTTATCTGCAGCGCCTTTCCGGACAAGGCTATTGTTTCTCAGCATCTTTGCCACCTATGCTTGCCTCTGCTGCTATTGAGGGTCTCAACATAATGGAGGATGATCCAGGTATTTAAATGATCAACTCTGAGTGTAAAGAACCATTTTTGTGAAATTTGTTACTAAATGACACAACTTGTAGGAATACCGCTGTAATAATCTTACACATTGATTTATCCACTTCAAGATATTTGTTCATTTGCAATTGCAGCTGTATAATGAAGAGAAAACATTAACTATAATTTTTTTCCTACAAAAATGAAGATGCCAAATATAGAATCATGATTGCGTTGTATTATTAGTGCAGCTGTTCAAGGCATCCTTTGTAAATCATATTTGTGGACAGAAAATATAAATTGTGGACAGAAGAAAAAAAGATTTTGTTTTCATTTTGAGAAAAAATATCTTCACAATTTGAAGTCAGAATGCTATATTTTTAATCTGATTTGAAGATTTAAATATTCGTGATTTACCTTGCTGAACATAAGATACAAATTCTAAAATGTTTTTCAGATATTTTCAGATTATTAAGCCAAAAATGTCACCGAATCTATAGCGCATTGCAGGGGTAAGTGCATATTTGTTAATTAACTGTTAGTAAATAGGATGCATTTTGTTTTGACAACTGGTTATATTTAGAATATTCAGTATCACTGTATATCTCGTTTTTTGGTTTATTATTTACCTGCAACTAAATTTAAATAGCAAATTATTCCCTTTTGTGAGCTTCAAGCTCTTTTCCACCACAAATAAAGGATAGAACCAGAGCATGTGTGCAAGAAGGAACTACAGAGACTGGTTTATACCGAAGATAGACACAAAATGCTGGTGTAACTCAACAGGTCAGGCATCGTCTCTGGAGAGAAGAAAGGGTGACGTTTCGTGTCGAGACCTTCAGACCAGAACATTTGGCCTGCTACAGGAGAATCTGCATGAATTTTCTTTGATACTATAATATTGTTTTTAAAAAGAGATCTTGTTTTAAAAATGAATGCCCAGTAAACCTGACTAGACTATTATAGAACCTATTTTGGAAGGTTGGCCTTGGCATAAACTCATAGTTAGGTACGGGTTGGCTTAAATTCAATACTGCCCAACTAGATGAAAACAAGATCAACTGGACAAAACTGAATGTAATGTAGAACTTCCTCAAAATGTGGTTGAGTAGTTAACATTAACAAAAGTTACTCTCCCACCTTGCTGCATCTTTTGGCAGTTCTACATTATGGAATTATGGTGAAGCTTATTTAATATTTATATTTTTTATCATTACAGTATCCCTGGTTTGAAACTTGTGGGCGAATCATTTTCTCCAGCCAGTCATTTGCAGCTGGCAAAAAGCAGTGGATCACGAGAAAGTGATGTCAAATTATTGCAAGAGATTGTTGATTATGTAAGTGTTTCTTTCTGCAACATAGAGACATAGAAAATAGATGCAGGAGTAGGCCATTCGCCCTTCAAGCGAGCACCGCCATTCAATATGATCATGGCTGATCATCCTAAATCAGTACCCCGTTCCTACTTTCTCCCCATATCCCTTGATTCCGTTTGCCCTAAGAGCTATATCTAACTCTTGAAAACATCCAATGAATTGGCCTCTACTGCCTTCTGTGTCAGAGAATTTCACAGATTCACAACTCTGGGTGAAGAAAGTTTGTCCTCATCTCAGTCCTAAATGAGCTTGCCTCTTATTCTTAAACTGTGACGAAGAGTCTGAAGAAGGGTTTCGGCCCGAAACGTTGCCTATTTCCTTCGCTCCATAGATGCTGCCGCACCCCGCTGAGTTTCTCCAGCATTTTTGTCTACCTTAAACTGTGACCCCCTGGTTCTGGACTCCCCCAACATTGGGCACAATCGGCAACAATGACACATAAATATTTAACATTTTAATTTACTATCTTGAAACATTGTGCACACTATTTTATGAAATATATCTTGCAACTTCAAGTTTTGTTATAATGTTAAACAATTTCTTGATTTTGAATCTTTGTGAAATTATGTTGATCTAATCATTACTGTTGACAATTAGTCATGTTTAAAGGGACCTTGCCATGACCACCACGATTACAATGGGGATTTATGATGCTTGACTTGGACATGTCTCTGCAGTTCCCTCCATAATGTTTGGGACAAAGACCCATCATTTATTGATTTGCCCCTGCACTCCACAATTTGAGATTTGTAATAGAAAGAAAATCACATGTGGTTAAAGTGCACATTGTCAGATTTTAAGAAAGGCCATTTTTATACATTTTGGTTTCACCATGATGTAATTGCAGCAGTGTTTTTACATAGTATAACATTGGGTATGAGTGTACAAGAAGGGTTATTCATATTAAAGATAATTCATATTTAAATTGCTATTTAAATATTGTGTTGGTTATATTGATGCATTTTTATAGTTTGCCATTTAAAATGATGGTGTAAATTTACCAAATGTTATATTAAGATGAGCTCTCATAAAATATTTTTTGTATTGCTATAAGAATACAGAATCAAATAATTTTCAGTATTAAATACTATTTTGATGACAGTATTGATTTGATTGTTTTTTTCCCCTAATAGTGCTTGAATCGAGGGATTGCATTAACTCAAGCCCATTATTTGGACAAGGAGGAAAAATATTTGCCACCACCAAGGTAAACCTTGTTTTTTTTAGTATAATAAAAATCTGTTAAAAAAATGATCTCCTGCTTTAACTATTTTGGGATCCTCTTTTTTTGTTTCTTTTATTTTCAAACTAAATACATACTGCCTGCTGCTTGTTCCTATATGAATAACATCAAACCATTGAATATCATCAAATAGCGTCTTTTATTTTTTTTCTGCACCAACATTTCATTTTAAGACTTTGAATTCATCCTTTCCTTGTCTATCTCGGATGCAGTTTCATGAGCACATAGTTCATACTAACAGGGGTAGCTCATTTAGGCCCTTAAGATCCATTACAATCATGAATGATCTCTAAAATCTCCATCTGCATTTAAAAATAATAATCAACCTTGCTGGTATATCACAAAGGCAAGCCATTGGTCTACAAGCCATTGGCATTAATGCTTAGGATCATTTTCTGTGTGGAATATTTCTTTATGTCACTAGTAAAAAGCTTGACTAATGTTTGGTTTGTCCCTTAGCCTTGGTTTGGCTCTTCAGCTGGTAAAAAATATTTTAACTTTCTTCATCAGTTACTCTAATGCCTTTTAAACTCACCATGCAATCTTGTGTTAGTTAATAGAAAATACAACTGTCAAAATTGCTGGAATGTACAGGCATTGATTGTAAAAATAAATTATCACAATTTAACCCTTGGTCTAGGTATGTTTGTGGTAAATTTAGATTTTTGGATATTAAGGAAATCAACGGTTGTGGTTAATACAAGAAGATGGTACTGTGGTAAAAGGTAGGCCGTGACATAGAATAACAGAGCCAAACAGCCTAGTTCTGCTTCAGTTTATGTGCTTGGTTTCTTATATTGCACTTTCTGAAGACAAGTCAACTCTTACAGTGATATAGCTTCCGACTGAAGACCTAGGTATGGTTTTACTGGGGACCTGTGTAATTGCAGCATAATTTCTATCTATTAATTCTCCATGTAGGAAATGCAGTCTTTTTTGACAAATTTGAGCTTGTCCATAATCTGTACACGTCTAAGTATTGGTATATTTATTTGGAAAATATTTTTTTGCTAATCTCTTGGTCAGTGAATGTACTCTCACTTAGCTGCACTGGAATTCATTTACTGCTTCTATCTGCACTGCTTTTATTGCAAGCGATCTTTTGTATTAGCAACTAACTTGGACGTGTGGGTCTCTATCTCATCGCGTTAGTCATCAATAAATGCGGAGACTTTTTAATAGTAAATCTGTGAGACATTGCTGGCCATATTTTGAAAATGTGATTATTCTTGTCTTTCAGCCAATTTCCTAGTCTGGTCAATAATTTACCTTTCAATGCATGGAGCTACAATATTAACTAAGCCTATTATCAGGACTTTATCATCTGGTTTTGGAACTCAATCTGAGTTGCATCCTTTTACATTCACCTTTTCTGTTACTTTAGTAAATTAGTCAGGTAGCGCATTGTTCATCAGGCATGATGTTTCCTATACAAATCCGTAAATCCACCTGGCTCTCTGCTCCAAAATCCAGTTATGTAGATCCGTGTTCTTCTTTAACAGCTTTTGTGGCGATTTGCTATGTAACCAGAAGTAGTTTTTGGAATTTGCTCTGTATTAAATGATCTTGTCCCATGGGCAGAAGGCCGTGTGTTTCTAGCATGATATGGGGCCTGTTCAATGATGTTCTGCACTTTTTTAAAATCGCAGATGGATAGAATATTATGTTGAATTATTCACTCTCCCAGTAATTCATTCTACTCGTTGAAAGGAAAGCAAATTTAGAGACCAACCAAAAAATGTTCATTTTCCACCAGATGAGCAGCAGTTTCTCGTTTTTTTTTTAAATATAGAGCTGATCGTGCAGGCAGTCCAGCAATTATAAGATTTTCATTCACTCATTCGCTTTGTCAATGACTTTGAAACTTGGAACTTTGACTCTAGTCCTTTGTAACTTTGGCTGATAGGATGTTTTTTTCCATATACAACAGCAGATGGCATATAGCACCTTTTCAATGTAGAAAATGGTTCAGACTATAGATAGACACAAAGTGCTGAAGTTACTCAGCGGGTCAGAGAAACGAATGGATGACGCTTCGGGTTGGGACCCTTCCTCAGTCTGAAGTAGGGTGCTGACCCGAAACGTTACTCATCCTTTTACTCCAGAGATGCTGCCTGACCCGCTGAGTTACTCCGGCACAGTCTACTTGCAGTATAAATTGGCATCTGCAGTTCCTTTCTACGCAAATGGTCCAAACTTTTGCTAGAAAATAAGATAAATAAACAACTAAGCCAAGATTCACTATGACAGTTACGAAAGATAACTGGAAGCTAGGTCAGAAATGTATTCTTGGAAGGTTAAAAGCTGCAAGAGTTAAGTTTAGTTTAGAGATACAGTGTGGATGCAGGCTCGTTGGCCCACCAAGTCCACACCGACCATCAATCACCAGTTCTCTGATATCCCTTTTACACATCCACTCCTTACACACTTTGGCCATTTTACAGGGACAAATTAACCTACAAACCTGCACTTTCTTTGGGATGTGGGTGGAAACTGGAACGCCCGGAGAAAGCCCATGTGGCCACAGACTATACAAACTCCACACAGACAGCACCTGAGGTCAGGATTGAACCAGGGTCTCTGGTGCTATGAGGCAGCAACTCCATCAGCTACACCACTGTGCGCCCAAGGGGAAGGATTGTGGGACTGAGTCATCTTGAGAGGATGAGACATGTTCGGCAGGGATGCGATCTCGCAGGCCCTCCACTCCGTTCTGGACCACTTGGACAACAAAAACTCATATGTCAGGCTGTTATTCATCAATTACAGCTCGGCATTTAATCCAATCATCCCCTCCAAGCTGGTTACCAAACTTGCAGAACTGAGAATCTCATTGTCCTATCAGGGACACATGACAATAAACTCACTTGAGGTCAAGTTAATCCTAATCCTAATCTTAAAGCACTGCAGTGGTGGGGTGAAGTAAAGCAGGCTCCAATAAAATATCAGGTTTTGAATGTTGGTGTCCCAGGGAGGTTTTGTGAAGCAGAAGTGCTTTCAAATAAGTCAGAAAGGTATCTCATAGTACAAAAGATGGAGTCAGTGGCAAAGATTTTTTGGCTTACTAGTTTTCAATTGTCAGAAAATATGACTTTTGCAGTTTGTTCAGTCGGATAGTTTGGCTTGATCATTATTTTGGTCATGGCACCAGAAATAATATTCTCTCATTAAAACTTGAAGCATTTTTGGATTCTGGACCTATATACACATATATATATATATTAATCTGATGGGGATGATGTGTGTGTACGTTTATATAATATATAAATCCATTATTACTACTTTGAGGTGATGGGTTTGGCAGTTATTCCTTTCATCCTGACCCACATTTCTCAATCACATTGCATCGTCTAGTTATTATCACATTGCTGTTTGTAGAACTTCATGAGTCTTCCCAACATCATAAGATAAACCACACTTGTTTAACTTTAAAATACACTGGAATTACTTGAGGTTGTGAAAATGTTATGTTAAATTATGTAAATTACAATACATGTGTAGATCGTTTTAGCCATCAAATAGCAGATGACATCAATGAAAGGTGGGAAATAACCAACAAATATTTTTCTGTACAACCATATATGAATGCAAGCTCTATAAACAAGTGAACTTCTTGTACCTCTGGACTCCTTAATATACGCTTTTAATTGCCTTCCATAGTGTCCGGGTGGTGGTTACGGTAGAATTGACAGAGGAAGAATTGGACATGGCCGCAGCATTAATCAAGGAAGCATCAGAATGCATCTTGCACCAATAGGATGGTTTGATGCTTGATTTTTGTGGACTAGAAATCACACATGGATGTCATACCCTAAAGGACCATACTTGCAGAATACGCTGAAAGACATCAGAACTGAAAATAAGGATGAGCGATCCACAGTAAATGAATTTAACATATTTTACTTTTTACATGTTTTGTAAAATTATGGAAATTGTACTTAAGAACCTGTGTACATTTGTTTTATAAATAAGTGCAAACATTGATTTTGAAAGTTTGATCAGCTGAGGATCCAGATAGACTCCTCTCCAACAATTTCTTGTCCAAAATGTTGTTTTATATTATAATAAGATTGTTCCAATATGAATGACAATTTTGTGCATATAGGTAATGGGGTAGAGTGAAATATTCTAAAGGAACTAGATGGTATTAAATGAGAAAATGTTATAAAGATTTCTGTAAAATGTGTAAGGCATTGGAATATATTGCCTATTTAAGATTGCCAACTTTATTGATAGTACTATAAAACTAATTCTGCATTTGCTGAATGAGAATTTGGCATGTCACACATTTACAAGAATTGCCCTCATTGACTCATTATCTTATTTTTAACATTACTAATCTTGCTTGATTTTTGGGATCCTACGGACTACGGACTACAGATGATAAACTTTAGGTTTAAAAGGCATGTTGGTCGTATGACCACCCCATATTTTAAATGTGGCAGCAAATGGCTTAATTTGATTGAAGCTAGACAGGGATTGTAAGGTGAAGTTGCCTAAGGAAAACCTGCTTCTGGCTGACAATGTCAGAATATAAACCATTCACTTATAAACCACAATCGGGAGGAGAAGGGGCTACATATCTCATTTCCATTTGAGTTGCAGATTAGTCCTGACTGTTTTACTTTTTCAAAGTATAGTAAAATACAGTGGAATCAAGAAGAGAAAGGAGATCATCTCTGTCTCCTTCAATGCCCTGATCTGTGATGTAATACTTACTATGTGCCACACTTCCCAACACATTAGTGTGCTTCCATCAGGATATTGCAGTGTTTCTTATAGTCTGGCTTACCTGCTGATAATTTTGTTATGCAGAAATTTGCACAGTCAATTTACAGTTTGTCATATAATGTTACAGAAGGTTAGTTAGGGCATCATTTTGTAGGAAACCCAGAGAAGTGTGACATTTGTGCTGTTCGGGAGATTTGTAGAGAGATGTTAGTTTTGAGATGAAGTTGGTTCTATCTATTTTAATACTGGTTTACAGGATTTGCAGCATTAAATGCAAGCACTGTGCATGATTTTTCAAATGCCAACAACTTTAGGAATAATTATTGTAAAATGTATTTAACATTGAACGAAAATAGCAAAGGTAAAAGGTATTTTTGGTGACTGGGAAGGTTATTTTTGTCATCTGTGCTTTTTACTGTTAAATTTATTACGTTTCTTTATCCAGGATTCAAGAACATCGGGCCTTTGCTACCAATTATATGTCTTTTCTAGGGATTGGCCGTCTGTTTACAGATGTATTTGTTATATACCTCTGCGTATAACTGCACCGTATGTGTGCATTGGAAAATTGCACAACACTGTGAAATTGCAACTGGTGTTTTCATTGGAGTTAAAATATGGGTACCATTGTAATCTCGCAGTTGACTTGCCAGCTGCACAATAAAACCAAAAATCACAAGTAAAAGTGTGGGTTTATTTTTTTTATTCATACCAAAATGTGTACCAAAATAATAAAATAACTAAATACTGTCTCAAATATTTTCATTTTTAATATAGAACAGTACAGCACATTAAAAGGCCCTTTGCCCCACAATGTCTGAACTGAACATAATGCCTGCATGTGAACCATATCCTTCAATTCCTTGCATATCCCACGGGTCTATCCAAAAGCCTCTTAAATGCAACAATCGTATTTACTTCCACCATCCCCCTTGGCAACGCGTTCCAGGCACCCACAATTCTCTTGTTTTAAAAAAAAACTTGCCCTGTGCATCTCCTATACATTTTACCTCTCTAACCTTAATGCTATGCCCTCTAGTCTTTGGACATTTCAATCTTGGGCAAAAGGTTCTGAATGTCTACCCTAAGGTTCAAACTGTGTAATACAGTATAACACAAGCTGTATTAATGATCTTGACATTCCTAATGATGCCATGCGCCATAGCTTGGCTTTGCATATTATAGTAGAATTGCACCCTCCACTACATTCACCAACACACCAACTGATGTTTATTGGTTTTGTCACCTCACAACAAAATCAGCTACATAAATGCTGCCAAATATTGAATTAAACATTATTAGTTTAACATTTCCTCCAATGACTTTAAAATTTCCTCCAAACACTTCCTCCAAGCATGTCAATTTAATGTTGACTTTTTGGGAGTAGAATGTAAAGAGAAGTGACACCCTCTGCAGACATCTGAAAAGGGCAAGCGAATGTCAATATCCTTAATCAACCATGAAAACATAGCAAAATTAATAATGAAAGTACTGGATAAGTGAGAGGGCAGGAACACGGACAAATAGAGAGAATTAAAAGCCAAAGTATTGGGAATTAGCTGCCAGAAGAGGTATTTGAAGCAGGTACTATCGCACCATTTAAGAAACATTTAAGGTACACAAATAGGACATGTTTAGAGGGATATGGGCCAAATGCAGGTAGGTGGGACTAGTATAGATGGGACATGTTAGCCGTTGTGGACAAGTTGGGCCGAAGGGCCTTTTTTCATGCTGTAAGACTCTTCTGACTTGATATTTCAAATAGTTATTTTCTAGTTCTGGATAAACTCCAGTAATGTTTGAAAGGGTATTTAGATTTAATTTCAATTTCGATATAATTGTGGTTATATTGGAATTAGAAAACCTTGAGACCCTTTAATGCGCCTGACCTGAAACATCACATATCCATTCCTTCAACATCTGCAGACTGATCCACTGAGTTACTCCAGCACTTTGTTTTGCTCAAGATTACAGCATTTACAGTTCCTTGTGCCTCAACTTGAGTTGCATCCAGATCATTTGCCAAGCTGAGTATGATGTTGAAAAGCAAGTATAGAATAGTTCAACAGTGCTTAATTGTCACATGTGTAAAACACAATGAAATTATTTTTCACGTCGCCAGATTTAACATTATTTCCAAAATAATGTGCTATGTCTGATGGAGCAGCTCCCTGGATTGTTCAGCATACCGACGTTCCCCTACTTGCCAGCCACCTTTGTACCCAGGTGCATCTCCCGTAGCCGACCTTGAAGGCTCAGAAAGTAAGACCCTGGTTGACTTTCTGACCGGCGTTGCACCTTGTGGCCATCGTCGCCGGCTCCCTCCTCTTCAGTATTATGGTTTTTCCCCTTTACAGGCCGCAGCCTGCGTCCGGCCACGTGGACCGCCGAGTCTTTTTGCGATCCACGGGGCCTTTTCGGGTGAGTTCTACCAGCGATACAATTGTAAAACCTTTCTGTCAATTGCTCCAGTTAATTTAGACTTGGATCAATTTTGGGAACTATAAAACATGCATTTCAAACCTTCTTAAGGGCATGTTTGTGTTATATGTCTCACATATTTTAAGTGACTCCATTTCTTTGAATTACATGGGATGATGGATAAATTTAAAGTGTTCCAATACTAAAACTGAAGATTTGTCACTATAATGAGTTGATTCTCCCCTCCAGATCTTAACAGTTGATCGGATGACGATTCTCCACTTTATAGATTTCAAATTGGAGATCTGACTAGTACATCTACTTGCAAGATATGTAGATCAGATTAAACAAAATAAATGAGTGGGTGGAGCCTCTTTGCAGGCTCACAACACTGGCCAAGACAGACCATTTTCTCCAATATCCAAATGCTCATTGCAATTTTGTAATACATCCTGCTCCTTTCACTGCTCATAATTCATGAATGAAAATTTTTTTTTTTCAACGATACCATATTCAAATAACAAAAGTAAGTACTTTTCTGCCGGAGATAATAAGGATCATTTTACCAGTTTGGGCTCTTGGGAACCTGAATTAATTAAATGTTCTCTTATTTTTCCAAATCTTGCAATGAAGTTGAGTGAATATGGTATCGGAAACGCACTCAACAATTTTGATAATAATCTCTCATTGAATGGTAAGAAAACTAAGGTGAAGAAATCTGATTGAAAATAGATTTTTGATATAAATTAATACGATCATCCTTAATATGTAAAAAAAAAACAACACAAAGGATTCCTTAAATATTACACAATGAAATTGATTTTAAACCATGTTTTCATCCATCTGGCATAGACAAAAAAAACATTAAGATGAATCATCCCATAACTCATTTATCTAAGCTGCAATAAACAATCATGGAAGCCATAAATCATGTACCCCCTTGTTTTAAATACACATACCTTATAAAATGGAATTTGATTTAAAATATCTATTGAATGAGTCAGAGAACATTAATTGAGATTAGTCTGCATTGGTTTAGTGATACATTTGGTTTAGTTCCAGTGATGTTCTTTTTCAAACAATATTGTTTGTTGGAACTATCAAACTATTTTTAAATGTCATATTTTACGATTTTTAAAAAGGTTACATATTATTATAATGACATATAAGTATTTCACCCTATCCGTGCCGTTAGTGGAGACACACCCTTGCTAAATTATTACATTTTATTAGCAGGACGCAAAGTTAAAAAAAAGATCATAGTATTAAAATGGACAATTATGGATTATCACTGCAAGATTTTGTTAAAGCAGAGATGACAATTCAAAAGCAGAAAGCAGGAATAGTATATCTGATTGACAGCATCAAAAGTGTTGCAATGTTTAAAATATCTTCAAGAATACATGTTTGTTGGGGTAATCTAAATAAAATAAACCCGCATAAAAGAATTTCTCAAATAGAATGTAATTTGTAATTATATTTTATTTAACATGATGATGATGATAAATACTTTATTGATCCCTCAGGGTAAATTCAGATGTCCAATAGCCAACACGGTCAGAACGAAAGCAGACAAATAATACATCAAGTAAAATATGAACAATACATGAAAGCAATAAATACTTAAAAAGACCCAATAAATAACTATTAAAAATGCAAAGCATCCCCATACAGATTAGCGGTCGGTATTATAAAATCTGATGGCTGCAGGTGTGAAGGATCTCCCGGACCACTCTGTTCTACAGTGCAGGGAGAGGAGCCGGTTACTGTTCCGTGTGCTCCTTGGACCCTCCAGAATTTCATGGAGGGGGTGCCCGGAGTTGTTGAAGATGACCTGCACCTTGTAAACGTTAGTTCTAATAAAGAGAATGATCTGAAATGTGCATGTTATAAAAATCTAACTATCACAAAGTTTAAACAGACATTTAATGTTTCTAAACTAGACTGTTCGTAAAAGTATTTTTAATTTTATTCTAAGCATTGATTGTATCAGTTGAACGCTGAAGAATAAACGAAAAATACATTTAAATGGTTACATGATTAATAGGTTGAAACATTGCAAATTGATGTGAATTTAACTTTTATGAATTAATTAATATTTCCAAGGTATTTCTCCTAACAAATTATAAAATGCTGCAGACACTGTGAACCTCAGATTATTTGTTTTATAAAAAACAAAAGTTACATTCAATGGGGCAAATAATTGCCACTGACATTGGGGAAATATGCTTATTGCAGATTCCCTGATGTTAATCTGCTGGGAACTTAACCCAAACTAGTGATTTCCAGGTCTTGTGCAACTTAATGCTGTCACTTCAGTGGGTTAAAACTAGCAGCGTCCACAAAATAGTTGAAAAACAAATGAACAAATGAAGGCATGGCTTCCCATTTTGCAACCTATCAATGACTTTGAAAGATTCTGAATAGTTCTGACATTCAGAATCAATTAAAAACTAACATTAATTACAACATTTTAAATATTTAACAAAAATTAAAACTAAATAAATATTACTTAAAATTTCCAAATAATTTCAAACCTTAAAGCAAACACAATTTAAATGGAAATTATTTTATCCTTCCATGCATAAGTTCCGGCCTTTTTTAATTAATTCACTTCTCGAGCCATCTCCAACCTGACATGCATGTCCATTATCTGAGCAGAGCTAGGAAATGACCCGTAGAATCTAGCAAGCAAGCGTTTCCTCATTCCAGTCAGTCATTAAGCTATTGACATTCATAGGAGGTAAATGTATTTAGTGTTGAACTATTGGTTTTTCCAACAGGCTTTGGCCCATCATTTCAGGCAAACTGGTCAAATGGGGCAGGACAGTGGTGTGTCGGTGGAGCTGCTGCCACATAGCATTAAAAGGCCAGGTTCAATTCTGACCTCAGGTGCTGTCTGTGTGGAGTTTGCATGTTCTCGCCGTGACCACATGGAAATTTCTTCAGACACTCCAGTTTCCTCTCACATCCCAAAGACTTGCAGGTCAATGGGTTAATTGGCCTCTGTAAATTGTCCCTTGTGTGGATGCTAAAGTGGGATAACATAGAACTAGTATGAACGGGTGATCAATGGTCAATATGGACCTCGTGAGCTGAATGTTGTATGTCCAAACAAACAAACAAAATGCTTCACTGATATGTTGAGTATTTCCTGAATTTGGTTTTTTTCCAAATACAAGCTTACATTGATATAAAGTTTTTAGTACAAAGCCATCTCCTAAAGAACATTTGGGTCATGGAGCAAGAAAGCAGCACGAGCAAGATATTTGTAAGTTAATTGAACTGATGCATCTTCAAGTTTACAGGGATGGGGGAATAATTGGAGAGGCACAGAGGAATTATTAAGCAAGCTGGAGAGAGAGAGAAAGTAGGACCAATGATGGAAGAATTTTCAGCCATGGAAAATTGGACAAAACAATGAGGAAGACTTGTCATAAGAATAAAATGTTGTAGAAAGATATTACATTTGAGAAGACTGCAAAGCTGTGCATGGAAATGACCATATAGGGATTTATATGCAAGGACAAATATTTTTAATTTAGTATGTGGCAAGAAATGAACCCAGTGTGCATCAGAAGGACAAGGTAAAGAATATGCAGTACTTAATGCAGGACAGGGAATTGGCAGCTGAGTTTTGGAAAAGTCAGTTCCAGCAAGGTCAATGATATTATGCTGGCAGTGAGCTTTCTTGGGTAGCTGAGGTTGGCGGAGTCAGAAATGCAGACATTAAAATGTCATTTGGAAGTAAATGGTTTTGATTATGAATAGGACGTTGGTCCAAACGTTATTTGAGATGGAAAAAGATAATAACCAAGACTGAGAAAACATTAAGGATAGAAACTGCTGGAAGGGAGTAGAGTTTGTATTGGGGTTGTATTCAGAAGCACGTCTTCAAGATTTTAATGCTAGAAAGTTAACCATTTTGAGCTGTAGTAAAGGCCTCGAATTAACATGATATGGACATAATGGGAATATGAGGAGAGAAATGTATTTATCAACCCCAGCAAAACTGAATATCACCTTAGAACATTTTAATAGGAGAAACTGAAAATCATACAACTGTTGTACATTCCTGAAACAAAAACAGTAAATTAGTTTAAAGCTTCTCATGATAATTTTGCCTTCTGTTTCAAACAAATGTAAAATAATATTCATTCACAAGATGTGGGCATCAAGGTTAATGACAATTTGTTTTCCATACATAATTGCCCTGGAAGTGAGGAAGTAATTAAGAATCAAACACACTTCCAGTTTGTTTTGTTGATGAGGTTCATAATAGATAAGGTCATAATAGATAACACCAATTATGCTCATGCAAGGTTTTGATGCTGCAGTCCTAACATCCCAGCTTCGTGTCTTCTGTGAACCATCACTTAGTTCCTGTAGTACTGCAGACATAAAGACTTGCCATTGTTGACTATTCATTTACCTTCCTCAGCTGGCTGCACAACAGTTTGTTTATTTACTTAATCTTAAACTGAAATTTGCAGTCGCCAATGAGGCAAATTTACCTGATAATGGATGCCAAGAAGGAAAGAGTAGCATTTTGAATTGTCCTTTTAGATTGTATTTCTTGATTGGTTAGGGTGTCAGAGGTTATTGAGAGAAGGCAAGAGAATGGGGTTAGAGATAGATCAGCCATGATTGAATGGCGGAGTAGACTTGATGGGCCGAATGGCCTAATTCTACTCTTATCACATGATCTTGTGCATATAAATATTGAATATAGATTGAAACATACACTTATAATTATGTTAGAACCTGAAATTGAAGTACATAGTTATCAGGATAGTTTATGACAAGACTGCTTTATAAATACCTGAAAATAAACAAGTTCAAATGAATTTTCTTGATTGATGTGGAAAACTGCAGACAATGCAAACTGGGGAGGTAAGGTGAATACAGATAAGATAAATCACTGACAGAAACTTGAGCTTTACTCTGGAAATACAGAAATCCCAAAACTACTACTAGTCACAGATCCAATAGTTTTGCCATCATAACTACATAATATAGGCCAACATTTCTGTTAGTAGGCGTGAACCCACTGCTGAATTCATAGCTGATGGTGGACCAAATGCAACAAATGTAATGAATTTTTGACCAGATAATCAAAACGTTCCTTTTATATTTGTCTCCCCTGCATCTTCCTTCAAAGGCCATATCTGCTGATGTCTGACAATCTACCAATTGTCTTGCAGATATTCGCAATCCATTTGCATTTTCCACGCTCAATGCAGTTCTTCAAATTGCGCAGAGATCTTAAGCAACTCGATCACCAGTTCCCTGAAAGAATTGTAGAATAAAGTGGTGAATTAAGTGGGTCCTGTGGTGAGGGGCAAACCATCAAAAAAGGAATGGAATAAATTAAGATGGTGGAGAGACCAAAACACAAGTGAGGGGTCAATGAAAGAGATCAATGGTACAGAGAATTCAAAGAAAAGACATGATATGAAAAGCAAAAACAGATGCTTTTTGTTTTTGAGAGGCAACAGGGAAATGGAAACATTGTACCGCGATGTGTCGGCCAATGTAAACTACTGTTGGTACTTCCAAAATTCTCCAGAACTGTTCTTACAAAATCTGCAGGGACTGGTATTTAAGGAGCTATAGAGTATCTCTTCAATTCAGTACTTGAGCAACAACCAGTTGTTCCCATCCTTGAATAGTCTGTAACTATTCTTCTTGAAGTGCACAATGACAGGGAAATTATTCAGCGTTCACATACACAGCATAATCTACAAGAATAAGGGAACAGAAAAGGGAGGCAGGGGGCTTAAGCAGGTTGTTCAGGGAATGATTCTCCCATTTGAAACGCAATAAGGAAGAATGGAAACTCCTGTGTTTTATCCAATTTAAATATGCCTAATACTCTGGCCATAACTACAACTACAGAACTGTACAGACACTGTGGTGGTTAAAATAAATTTTGATTCTATCGACTGCCCCCTTCAGATCTGAGTTATGAAAATCTCAGTAAATTTACTTTTGCTTTTCATTGTTGGATAAGGGAAGTAATTTTGTACTCTGTTCCCAGGGAACCAAACATTCCTGATTTTTCTTTGTGTACGAAGGAACTGTAGCAGGATCGTTTCGCTGAACACCTCTGCTCAATCCGCCTAAACCTACTGTACCTGATCTCCTGGTTGCTAAACACTTCAACTCCCCCTCCCATTCCTACACTGACCTTTCTGTCCTGGGCCTCCTCCATTGTCAGAGTGAGGGTCAACGCAACTTGGAGGAGCAGCACCTCATATTTCACTTGGGTAGTTCACACCCCAACGGTATGAACATTGACCTCCAACTTCAAGTAACCCTTGGTTTCCCTCTCCCTCCTTCCCTCCCCCTTCCCAGTTCTCTGACCAGTCTGACTGTCTCCGCCTACATTTTATCTCTGTTTGCTTTGTTGTTACCTTCTCCCAGCTAACAGTGATCTATTCTACATTTTCCTCGATTTCTATCCCCTTTGTCTCGATTTCACACCTGACACTTCCTTATTTATGTATCTCCCTCTCCCCTGACTGCAATCTGAAGGGTCTCTACCCAAAACGTCATCCATTCCTTCTATCCAGAGATGTTGCCTGCCCCACTGAGTTACTCCAGCATTTTGTGTCTATCCTGATTTTTCTTTGCTGAAAATAACGGATGGGGTAAGCTCACAATGATTTTCTATGGATCAAAATATTTTGGAAATACAAGGAACTGCAGATACTGGTTTACAAAATGACAAAGTGCTGGAGTAACTCAGCAGGTTGGGTAGAATCTCTAATTAGGAAAGTGTCAATGGTTACAGGAAGAAGGCAGGAGAATATTGACAGTTGGACACAATGGGCGGAATGGCCTAATTCTACTACTGTCTTATGGTTTGGAGAACATGGATAGGTTGTATTGGTGAGCCTGAGCAACATTCTACGAGGTACCCCTCTATCCTAAAAATGGTCCACATCTACTTTATTCTAATATATCGCTATCAATGCGCAAGATCTAAATAAGGAAAGCGTCTCAATTGTGCACAAGTACACAAAACAATTAGCCAACTTGCATTGTAACATTACAACAGCAACAAAAATTTGCTCCTATCCCATGTGTGAATTCATCATATTGTTGCATGGCTCAGAAATATAG
The DNA here is from genome assembly GCA_963514005.1 of Raja brachyura. The sequence continues at coordinate 69,135,101 of OY740783.1, read as the reverse complement.
TCAGGAAAACGAACACATTTAGACATGGTGCATGCTGAATCCCATTCCTTTTCCAGCAGAGGAAGGTTCCCCACAAGGGAACGTTGCCAAAGGGCATATTGCCTGTTGAAGAGGTACAGTGGCTTGCAAAGGTATTCATACCCCTTGAACTTTTCCACATTTTGCATGTTACAACCACAAATGTAAATGTATTTTATTGGGATTTTATGTGATAGACCAACACAAAGCGGTGCATAATTGTGAAGTGGAAGGAAAATGATACATGGTTTCCAAATTTTATTACAAATAAAAAACTTTATCCCAGTCAAATAAAAAACTGAAAAGTGTGGCGTGCAAAAGTATTCAGCCCCCGTGAGTGAATACTTTATTGAACCACCTTTCGCTGCAATTACAGCTGCAAGTCTTTTGGGGTATGTCTCTACCAACAGTGTGCAGTGTTAGTTTTCCGCCACACATAGCGTTTTGCATTTAGGCCAGAAACTTCAATTTTGGTCTCATCAGACCAGAGCACCCTCCTCCGCATGTTTGCTGTATCCCCCACATGGCTTGTGGCAAACTGCAAACGGGACTTCTTATGGCTTTGTTTCAACAATGGCTTTCTTCTTGCCACTCTTCCATAAAGGCCCGATTTGTGGAATGCACGACTAATAGTTGTCCTGTGGACAAATTCTCCCACCTGAGCTGTGGATCTCTGTAGCTCCTCCAGAGTTACCATGGGCCTCTTGGCTGCTTCTCTGATCAATGCTCTCCTTGCCCGGCCTGTCAGTTTAGATGGACGGCCATGTACATTTATGTTTGTGGTTGTAACGTGACAAAATGTGGAAAAGTTCAAGGGGTATGAAAACTTTTGCAAGCCACTGTACATGCTGAGGAATGCCCTAAGTTCAATTCAACCACTGCTACAGAGTGGAACAGTCTAGGTAACTGCAGCCACTAGACATTGATGTGCTGAGTCCTGTGTACCACCGCCATTGACTGTGGTGTTTATACATCATAAGAGATACATTGATGATGCAATGAATTAGAGTAAGAAGTATATCAATTGTATTTACTGTATGTCATAGTATGCAGAACGTATAATCTTTTAAATTAAAATAAATCTTTGGAATCCATTTCAGCAAGTGCATTACCAACACTAAGTTTTAATATTGAACTACGTTGTAGTGGCTAGAATCGCAGGACTGCCAGACTTGGCTTCTTTGGATGCATTGTCCAGTGGATATCGCAGCTGATCGGTCCAGAGATCTCTACCCGTCCACCCGCCCTCCCGCAGGCTATCATCATTAATGCCCTACTGGAGTTCAGTTGACCTTGGGCCAACCATACTGATATGGCACCGAGACAAATGCAGACTGCAGATGCCGGAATCTGGTAGAACAAAACCAGAATGTTGGAAGTATTCAACATTGGGAGAACTCATTCAGTTAATGGTTCAGTGGTTCTTTATTATCACATGTACCAAATAATTACTTTTTGCATACAAATTGGTAAGATTATTACCATACATAAGTACCATTCCCGATGAGTCCCGATAGTGGTGAGTCTCTGGAATTCTCTGACACAGAAGGTAGTTGAGGCCAGTTCATTGGCTATATTTAAGAGGGCGTTAGATGTGGCACTTGTGGCTAAAGGGATCAGGGGGTATGGGGAGAAGGCAGGTACGGAATACTGAGTTGGATGATCAGCCATGATCACATTGAATGGCGGTGCAGGCTCGAAGGGCCGAATGGCCTACTCCTGCATCTATTTTTCTATGTTTCTATGAAGTACAGAAAACATTGAAATTGCTCACGGAGTCCATATGCAAGAGTTGCCAGTTTTTGCACCATTTCCAAAAACCCAGCTGCTGCCGGCCACAAAGGCCCATTGCAGCCATCACCTCCATCCGGATCACCAGCAAATCATCATTCCTCTCCTCGCCCTGCGACCTTCAGCTTTGGTGCCCTGGGGGCGTCTTCTGCAGCCTACCTTGAGGGCATGGAAGGTAAGACTCCTAGTTGTTCTTACCTGCCCGTTGTCCAGCGTGCACCGCTGTCGCCAACTCCCTCCACCCATCTCTCCAAGAGCAAGCAAGAGACAAGCCTCGGACGAGATTCCCACTTCGGATGGGTTCCCGGTTCCATGTCTAGCGAGCCGGACCTGTTGCTTGCTGGGGTATGGCAGCAGCCTGTGGCACATCAGGAGTTAAGGTATGAATATCATGATCTTGGATTGGCACCTCTATGGACGTGCCACACACCAGTCATGGGAAGTCAACTGGAGAGAGGATCTTGTGTAATAAGGTACTTTATGGCATATTGTAGAATAAGCGAGTTTCGTATTCCGGAAAACGCAAGGGATCATGGGATTTGTCAAAGGTCACTGGTTATAAAGAAAAGGTGAACGAAGCACTGGCTGCATAAACTGTATGTAAATTTGTAACTTTATTCATGATTTATGTGTAAAAATTTATTTAATCTGAGGAACAGGGTGCCAGGTAGCGGGAGAGCGGGTGTAACAGCAAGAGAGTGGCGGTAGGTGCCAGTGGGAGACAGTGCAGAGCGCGCACAGACTAGGCACCTGCTCCAGCCCGACCCCGCTCATACTCCCGAGGAACCCATTCCTTTCCTCCGGGGATGCTGCCCGTCCAGCCGTGCCGCCGCAGCACCCTGCATGCACCCCCGCCGATGGCCGGCACTTGGCCCCCGCTCTGCCCAGCGGCCACGCCTGACCATGGACCCCAACCCCGACCCCGACCCCGACCCCACGGAGCAGCACGTTGCATAAAGCACTCACTGAAATGAAGGTCTGATAACCAAAGATAACACATGGCAGACCGAACTCTCCAATGTAGTGACCTATGACCTGGGCATGCGCAGTCAGAATACCGAACTCGCTTATTCCGTCCAAAAATCCACATATCACGTCCACTGGTCTATCATCCCCTTCCCAGCATGCCAGGAAGAGACCTACTGCGTTAAAGCTGCAGACAGGCAGAGAAGGACAAGGAACGGTTCAGTTATCAAATAAGGTGTCATTTGTGACTGCTTTGACTTGAGTCGCAACCAGTTTGAAACCAATGGCCTGCTTTTGCAAGTATAGGGGGGGTTGCACGTAAGGTAATCAGATCAAAGGGCATGATGCATGGAGCAGCTCAATCCATGTGGGGGACATGGCGGCCTCGGTATACACTGTTAACACACAAAATGCGTACTTTCTTTCCTGTTAAAAAATGCCAATATTATCATTTTTTGTGCTGTAAATAATTGTGGGTGCTGTCATTAAAAGGGGGAAGGTATCATGTTTAAACTGGTGTTATCTCATGGTGTAGCGTCTTTTATAATCCGCGACTAATAGCCGCATTCATTGTCGTGTCCAGAGAGACAGCACCATCTCGATAAGCCTCCGCTAATTAAGCGAACTCAAAGTCAGAGCAATTTGATTGCAATATTGTGGGGTTATTTTTTTGGGTGACTAAGCGCTCATAACCAAATGCTCTAGTATCTTTGCTCTGAACCCGAGCACCAAGGTGTAAGCGGCCGAAGGAGCGCATCCCTCGGGACAGCCCCCACTCTCCCCCACCGGGTCAGCGCTGTCCGGCCAACGCCACCCTCCGCCCCGTCTCCCCTTGTGGGCCACACTGTCAGGGGCTGTGGGCAGGCAGCGCCCACACACGGGGCTGGGTGGTGCGGGGCCGGGTGAGGTGGGGTCGCGGCTCTAGGTAACGTCAGCTGCAGCAAAGTTTGGGAGGCTCTGCTCCCTCCGCACACCCAGAGTCACTGACCACGTTGCACCAACGTCCTCTTCCCCCCCCCCCCCCCCCCCCCACCCCTGGCCGCGGGGATAGACGGTCCGGGGTCCGCGAGTGTGCAACCAGTCCAGATGCTAGGCCGGAAGAAGGGCCCGCTGTGCTGGCAGCTATAGTAACTGCTTGCCTGCAGTTCATCGCGTGTACTCCAGTTGTCGTTGCGTGTCCACAGTGAAGAGGATGTTAGGAGGTTGCAGGGGAACCTGGACAGGTTGAGTGAGTGGACAGATGCGTGGCAGATGCAGTATAATATAGATAAATGTGAGATTATCCACTTTGGCGGCAAAAACAAGGGGGCAGATTATTATCTCATTGGGGTTAGGTTAGGTAAGGAGGTACAGCGATACCTGGGTGTCCTTGTTCTCCAGTCACTGAAAGTTGGCGCGCAGGTACAGCAGGCAGTGAAGAAAGTTAAAGGAATGTTGGCCTTCATAACAAGAGGATTTCAGTACAGGAGTAAAGAGATTCTTCTGCAGTTGTATAGGGCTCTGGTGAGACCACATCTGGAGTATTGTGTACAGTTTTGGTCTAATTTGAGGAAGGACATCCTTGCGATTGAGGCAGTGCAGCGTAGGTTCACGAGATTGATCCCTGGGATGGCAGGACTGTTATATGAGGAAAGATTGAAAAGACTAGGCTTGTATTGTAGAAGGATGAGGGGGATCTTATAGAAACATATAAAATTATAAAAGGACTGGACAAGCTAGATGCAGGAAAAATGTTCCCAATGTTGGGTGAGTCCAGAACCAGGGGCCCAAGTCTTAGAATAAAGGGGAGGTCATTTAAGACTGAGGTGAGAAAAAAAAATTTTACCCAGAGAGTTGTGAATTTATGGAATTCCCTGCCACAGAGGGCAGTGGAGGCCAAATCACTGGATGGATTTAAGAGAGAGTTGGATAGAGCTCTAGGGGCTAGTGGAGTCAAGGGATATGGGGAGAAGGCAGGCTTGGGTTACTGATTGTGGATGATCAGTCATGGTCACAATTAATGGCGGCTCAAAGGGCAGAATGGCCTCTTCCCGCACCTATTTTCTATGTTTCTTTGCAACAGTATGGGTCACGGGTCGTGACCTCGACTGCGTGCAACCTCCCTATTCCAGCATGCTATGAGAATGTACAAGGGAATAATGATCTGATGATGAGTCCATCTAAAACTTAATAAGTAAACTTAAAAAGCTTTTCACTGTCCCTCGGTACACGTGACAATAAACTGAACTCAAACGTACTTCCTTTTGTTGCTAAAGACAGATAAAAAAAGCTGGAGTGGGACAGGCAGCATCTCTGGATAGAAGTATTGGGTGACGTTTCTGCTGTTGCTGTGCGTTATTGGAGAGTCCTCTCCTCGCTCTTCACAACTATATGTTCCCACTTGCAGGACGCGCTCTTAACTTCTGCTGAGGACGGTGATGTCGGTCTCGGGGGCGCGCTTTGTGGTCTCCCGTGAGCATTGACAGCGCTCGAGTGTGAAGTGGAGACTGTTGCAGGACTTTGCGCTCCCTCGGCTGCAGGAGATGTTGCAAAAACCTCCTCGATCAGCTCGGGGCCAACTTTGAGCTTTTGATGCTCGATTGGGAGGGAGTGTGCAGGAGAGGCGAGCGGCTCTGGAGCCCGGAGCAGATTGGGGTCGCCCGTTCTCGTGGTCTTGTCTCCCTGGGAGGGGGCACCGCTCGAGCTCTTTGGATGAACACGACCAGGTCGCTTATTTTATAGTTGCTCTGGTCTGCGTGTAACTAACGAGTGATGTACAAAACCAGCATAAAGTGGATGCTTCCTGGGAAACACTTGGTGCTGCTTCTGTTAATGTGCTGCCCACTTTACGGAGAGATTTACACAGGTATGGTATGGTTTACAGTGGAAAACGTGAAAATAAAATGTCATCTTATATATGTCAATTCACGGAACAAAGCAGTTGCAAACTTATTCGTTTTTATGACATATTTTCACATATTTCCATTTTGAACTTGCAGGTCTCAATCATGACTTCCGAGGTGCGCTTTCATGTTGTTGCGCAGACTATTTTCTAATTTAACTTGGTGGTTTTAGATCAAGGACAAAGAACGTGAATTGGAATTGTGACCGAATTCTTCCTCAGAGGACATTTCCGATGATTTGGCGTTTATTTTTCAATTATACCTCTTTTTGTCGAATTATGAGAACTTTAACGTTCTCCTTAGAATTAATTTGCTCAATGGAACAGACTGAATAAAAAGGGCCTGGGGCATTTCTGTTTTTGTTTGTATTTTACATTTCTTCCTGATAGTCCATTTGGGTAACGTTATGGTGCGTGTCTATGTTTTAAAGACACGGTTTATCATCTCCTCCTCCTGATGTCGTGGTCAATGTTTATTTCAGACAATGCCCCAGAAATAGATTATTATTGTTGTCACCATCATCTTGCTGTGTGTACTGATGTATCCCATGCGGCAACTTTCTAGTCAATCTCCCCTGTACACACTGCAGTGCAACCATATTTTTCATTCACCTGACCTTCACCCAGTGATCTAAACAGCTCTTGTAGAGATTTCCTCTGCACCTCCTCCAATCACAGCTTTTGTATTTGGTGCCCTCAACGTGGCCTCCTCAATATCGATGAGACCAAATGCTGACTTGGCGACCACTTAGCTGAGCAGTTGCGCTCTCTCTACAATGGCCACCTGGAGCTCCTATTTGCAAGCCATTTTTAATTCCTCTTCCCATTCCCACACCAACCTATCTGCCTTCAGATTCCTCCAGTGCAAGGGTGGGACGAAACAAGCTAGAAGAAAAGCAATTCATATTCTGCCTGGGTAGTCTACAACCCAGTGGCATGAACATTGAACTTTCCAACCAGGTAATCTGCTGCTCTTCTGTCCCTTCCTCTCTCCTTCTGATTATTCAGGCCCTCTCACACACCCCCTTCCTTCCAATTCCCCCACCCTATCAACCAGTTTCTCTTTATCGCATCTGCCACCATCCATTTGGTTCTATGCTTCCTTTCTTATCAGATTCCATAATCCACAGCCCTTTGTTGTCTCCATTTATCACTTTCAATCCTCTGTCACTGTCTCCAACCTTCTGTACCAAGACTGCCTTAGCTGTCTTGTTGAATTAAACTCTACATTTGCCACAGTTTTGTTCACTCACTTCATCACTGTCTCCAACCTCTCTTGACTTAATCTCCCAATCAACACCTCCTCACCTGGATCCACCTACCGTTTGCCTGTTGTTGCTCCACAACTCCCCACCTCTTTATACTGGCTCTACCTTTTAGTCCAGGTGAAGACTTTCAACCTAAAAGGGTTGAAAGTGGAGGGCCTGTTGCTGCCTGACATGCTGAGTACCTCCAGCAGTTTGTTTTTGCTCTAGATCCCATCATTTGCAGTCTCTTGTTTCTCAATTTCCTTCTGATAGTGTTCTGATAGTATATATCCACAAGGCACTTACTGTTTAATTTGATATTCAGTTTTACACAATACTCCTGTTGTGGCCTGTATAACGTTTTATAAAATTGTACAGTACAAACCTCTATTCCAATATGCCATGCATCCTGTATGTATTCTTCACGATGACGTCTGCCTGTGCTGTAACCTTCAGATGCCCTTGAACTTGTACACCAAGATTCTTTTGTTCCCCACAGAGTGTGGTGGGTATATAGAATGAGCTGCAAGAGGAGGTAGTTGAGGCAGGTACCATAACAATTTTTAAAAGATATTTGGGCTGAACATGACTAGGAAAGGATTAGAGGAAATGGGCCAAACTTGGACAAATGAGACCAGCATAGGTTGGGCATCTTGATTGACATGGAGAAGAGCCTGTTTCAGTATTGTTTGGGTCTACTACACCAAAGGGCCCTATCTGTCATTGAGCATGTCCTACCCTTATTTGTCCTCCCTAAGTGCATCACTTTGTATTATCAGGATTAAATTCATCAACCATTGCCCTGTCCATTTATCAATACAATGCTGCAGCTTATGACTGTCCTCCTCACTATCATCATCGCCACCAATTGTCATGCCATCAATAAACGTTTTGATCATACCTTCAACATATAGAAATTATGAATGTACACAACCAACATTAAGGGTTCCAGTACTGACATATTCATTAAACAAACCTCCACCATCATTGTAGATGAGCCTCAACCTGAAACGTCACTCATTCCTTCTCCCCAGAAATGCTGCCTTTCCCGCTGAGTTACTCCAGCATTTTGTATCTATCCTTCACCATCAACCTTTCTCTCACTAGAAAACTGATATTGAATTTAGTTTGCAATCTTCTCTAGGATTCCATGGGTTCTAACCATTTGGATCAACGTCCAATATGGGACCTGGTCAAAGGGCATACTGAAGTCCAACAATGGAAATTTCTGGAACCTCTCGTCAGTTTCATCTTTATTCCTGATATTCTGATGAATGTGGTCCATCCAATATGTATTTATGAGGCTACAATGTCTAGAAATAAATACAGTACCAACAACTTATTCAGACCTTTTTACAGCCTGAGCTTAGTTTTCTCTTTTGATTTTAGACAATAGACAATAGGTGCAGGAGTAGGCCATTCGGCCCTTCGAGCCAGCACCGCCATTCAATGTGATCATGGCTGATCATCCCCAATCAGTACCCTCCCTGTTCCTGCCTTCTCCCCATATCCCCTGACTCTGCTATTTTTAAGAGCCCTATCTAGCTCTCTCTTGAAAGCATCCAGAGAACCTGCCTCCACTGGCATTTTAGCACCTTTCAGATAAAGGATAATATTCCATTACACATTTAAAGTATCTTTTATATTATCTTTCAAGTCATATATAATTGCCAGGTAAACAATTTATTACATGTTATCTAAGTCTTTGACATTGAGAGTGTCTCAGAGCAGTAGATGTAATAATTAATAACTGCAAGGAACATTCATTAATAGTTTTAATATCGACTCAAGGAATAAAGAAAAGCACAAGATGTTTACAGGCTTCCTCTTGTATTGCTCTTACTGATTCATTATGGCATGACGTTATTCTGACAACAGAAATTGACTGTTCCATTCAAAACACCAAATGTTTCTTTGTTTAGCAACAAGGATATAATTAATTATTCTGTGTCCAATTGACAAATTTTCTGTACCAAGACTGCCTTGGCTGTCTTGCTGAATTAAACTCTACATTTGCCACAGTTTTGTTCACTCACTTAATCTATCAGTTGGTTCTTTCCTGATTTCTGCTAATATCTACACTATTTTCTGTGCTAAATGATCATGTCTTCAAGACCAACTGTAATGTACTCTGGTCACATCTGTACAGGCTAGCACTGATCTGAAAGGCATAAATATCATCCTGCAGTTGAAAACTTTCCTTCTTTTACATGGTCCTTCAAGATTGAGCATGACTTACTTCCACTCCAGTCTTGTAAATTCTGTGGTGGTTGATGAAGCCCACAGCCTTTGCCACAAGGAGGTGCTTGATAGCGGTGCTTGATAAAGGTGCTTGATAGGGGTCCTGGCTGGGTGGTTTGAAAATTGCAAATCCTTGCGTCATTTTTACTGAGTATTTATGTGCTCCGAACAAATGAACTCGAGGCACGCTATGCCATCTGGAATGCTTGTCTTCCAATTTGAAAGGTCATCGATCAGGGATTCCTACAAACAAATGTGGATGTTAAACATTCATGATTATTTTCTTTGGTGCACAGACATTTGATGGATGCTAACGTCATAGTTCTGGGAGCTGCCTGTTGAACTGATCTGGCAAAGCAAACCATGGCAGTATTGCACAGTGCATCTTGAATTAATTCAACCGAGTCCTGCCTAGTTGTTCTTGAAAGCAGCAAATTTGGAAATCTTTTGGTAATCATCAGTGTATTTTCAGCCTTGATGTTTGGGAAGTTGGTCTGAGTGAGTTTGTTGACATTGTTTTCCATATCCTGCTGATGGGTTTCGAGGATTTCAGATGTAGCATTGGTGTGTCTTGCCAAAGCTTTGATTTACATGCTGTAGATAGACTTTGACTTGGACATATAAATGGGCAGGGATCTCTGCTGCCTGGTGGACCATGAACTGTGTAACAGATTTTAGACCATGATAATTTAAAACAGCCTTTCCCTCAGGCAACCAGAACATGATGGAGAATCTCATCGTCAATGTGATTTCATTGAGAGATGATTCCTGAGTCATGGGAAGTGGTCCTTTTTTTCCAAGGTCTTTTTATTTTTGGATGGCACAATTGTACAATGAGAGCAGGTTGGTCGGGTACTTTCAGTTGATTAAGTGTAAGGCTGATTCTCTCATACTGTTGCAGTTGTAGTACTTACTCCTTGTTACATTTTGGTCTTTTGCCTTCTAATCAAATCCCTGCCTACATCGCGTTATCTTTAATCAACATAATTTCAAATACAACACAGAAAAAAAATGGTGGATTCTAGAAATCTAACACAAGAACAGAAAATGCCAGAAATGCTCAGCAGATCCATTAGCAAACATGAATATAAACTGTTAATTTAACCAGTGTGGTTCTATTCAGTTTCTATAGTTTTTAACTTGTCAGTTTCCTACAACTAATCAGTTGAACGTTTCTAGTATTTTGCAAATTTGTTTCAATGTCTATTTCCTTTGCTTCTGCACATCTTGTTTGCTTTTGAAAAAGTAAAAAGATGCCAGTTAATAACTCAAGCCGTGAGATTTGACAGAGATTGTTGCACAAAATTTGATGGCTGCTAAAGTCATAGTTCTGGGATCTGCCTGTTGAACTGATCTGGCAAAGCAAACCATGGTAGTATTGCGCATTGCATCTTGAATTAATTCAACCGTCCTGCCTAGCTCTTGAAAGCAACAAATTATCTTAAAGCATTATCATTGGCATTGAATTAGCATTAAAGCACAAAAGTTCTGCTTTTAAATAAAATATATAATATTGATGAAGCTTGGACATCAATTAAGGTTTCAGTGCAACATACTGTTATTGTCTCTTTTGAAATGTTTAGTTCAGAAATTAGATTAAACAAGAAAGAATCACACAGAGTTGAAATATAATCATAACTATATAGTTACATTTTAATGAAAAACTTACTTATAAAAGAACTCTCTAGATTATTTTGAAGTATGGATTATTTTTAATATTCTGAAGTGTAACATTATACTTTTGATGAAGCATTAATATGGTTTTGATTAACTAGTATTACAATGTTTTTGAGTTCTCTTTCTGTTGATCTTACTGATATTCTCCACAGACTCGCATCTGATTCTGATTTAAAAAAAAATTCTGTTGATTAATTTAAAAAAAATTATAGTCATCCGAAATGTATTGACTGTTTCTTGCATAACTTAACCTGGTTTGTGCATGAGCGACAGCATGTGGTACTCCATTGAAATGTTTTGGTTCGACTTCTTGAAATACTAGTGACAACAAATGATCACAAAGAAGACTTTTAAGTGTCATCAAGTTGTCGGTCCACCTCTGTCGCAATTATTTGATATAACAGCTCTGTGAAAATATTAGCCTAATGGAGGAACATCGGTTTTGCACCAGCAAGGATCTTAATAGGGACATTGAAAGAAGCCTGAAAGCTTTTAAAATCTATGATGTCATGCAGAGTACACAAATGTGTCCAGTAAATGCTGTCTTGCCAGATTTTAAACCCAATTTCAACATCTGTAAATTTGAATTACTCACTGGTGTTTTTTTTATTACTAATTTTTGCATGTTTAACTGTAGTAGTAAACCAATATCAAGATATCATTCTTGATATTTATGAAGAAATAGACTTCCATGCTAAATTAAAACAAAAACTCAAAATTACTGAACAATTATATTGGCTAAGAGTAGATTATATATTTAGCAATGTTTATAGTCATACAGCATGGAAACAGGCCCTTGCCCACACCGCCTAACATATCCCATCTACACTACTCCCACCTGCCTGTGTTTGACCCATATCCATCTAAACCTATCCTATCCATCTACCTGCCTAATAGTTTCATAAAGACTTTGCGATAGCACCTTCCTCAACTACCTCCTCCAGCAGCTGTTCCATACACCCACCAACATTTGTGTGAAAATGGTACAGCTGAGGATCCTATTAAATCATTTCCCCTTCACTTTAAACCTACTGTATGTCCTCTGGTTCTCTATTTCCCCATCTCTGGGAAGGAGACTCTGCGTTTACCTGATCTATTCCTTTCATGATTTTGTACATCTTTACAAGATCACCCCTCATCCTCCTGCGCTCCAAGGAATAGAGTCCAAGCCGTCAGAGCCTCTCCCTATAGCTAGGACCTACGAGTCCTGGCAACATCTTCATAAATCTTCTCTGCACTCTTTCCAGCTTGACAACATCTTTCCTATGACATGGTGTCCAGAACATCTACTGATGCAAATAATCTTTTTCAATACTCTCTGTGGTTTGGTCAGCCTTATAATTAACGAATGGGAACAATTTGACTGTGGCCCTAACATTTTATCTTGTTGTTCATTTCACTATCTATTTAGATACTAAGAGGGAAATTTCATAATGAATGAAATCAAATTGCTTTCAAGTGAGAGACTAACAAGCTTCTGGAATTTGTTGAACCCATGCAATGCAGGTCAGATAACTGAAGGAATTTGAAATAAAAATAGTTGATCCCTGCATTCTCCAGAAGAGCAGTTTATATTGATAGGGTTGTCTATGAGACTTGCATGTTATATAAGTTGTTTCTGTTCTATTTTGACTGTGATTGATGTTTGTAGTTAGACATGAATTAAAGTGTTACCGTGTAACTATTCCAGAATATTCACCGCATAGCTTATTTTTAAAATTAAAATGTTAATATTATTAACTTGGCAAGAAGGAATTTAAGCACACAGATAACTTGAAATAAAAGCTATGAATTTAGAAAAAAAAGATAGTTTGTACCAGTATTCCTTGAGGTCTAAAATTAAGATATGGACCTGAAATGTTAACCTTGTTTCTTAATCTTTAGATGCTTCCTGAACCAAGTATTTATAGCATGGTTTTACTGTTGGAAGTTGTCAGAATTTTGGGAGGATTATTTCAGTCATGATATGTTGTGCAAAATATTTAATGTATGTACAATCTAAAGGGAAAGAGGATTAAGATAATGTTAATGTGCTTTTTTTTAATTGATCTGAAACTAATTCATCATTGTATTAGTGGTACGGATGGAAGCTGTCTAGTCAGGAACCCATGACATCTAACTGGTGCCAGAACACAGAATATCGTGGCCACAGAAATTGACCCTGATCTGCTTCCTCTGAACGAAGAGCCCTTCTTTAAGTGTAGACTGCCTGTGCCATGTAAAGATTCTGAGAACTAAGCCCAGCCCAAAATTTCCGCGTCATCAACACTGTCGGCTGAGATTGCTGTCGGCTAAGGTCATAAAAGTTGCACTGGTAGGTTAATTGGCTGCAGATTAGTACAGATCTTAGTAAATTTTAGTTAATTTCAGGTCCTAATTAGAATTAGTAAATTGCATGACAATGGGAGTTACCAGTCTGCAGAATACCAAATTGGAGAGTTTCAACCTGTACTTTGGCAAGAAAACTTTGTATTTTCACTCTAATGTCTTCACACACACCTGTAAAAGGCTTAATTCCAATGAATGCAGATACAGCTGTGCAGCTTGTTACTGACTGCTGCATCTATTGCATACTGAGAAGGTTGAATGCTTCCTGCTACATTGCAAATCATTTGCTGTTTACTTTAATGAATTTCTATGTAAAGAGCTAGCTTTTGTTTACATAAAGGCTTTGGCATAGTTGCATGTTCTGAGTCATTGCATAATGAAATGGCAGTTTTAAGAGGATAACAACTGCTGGGCCCCATGGTACTTGTTTGCATGATTTCAACTAAATCCCATTGCTGGAAATGTTGCCCCACACTTCTCCTTTAAACTCTCACCTTAAAGTTGCACCCTCTAGTTTTTGACATTTCAACCCTGGCAAATATGTTCTGTTTACAATATCTAGGCCTCTCATAGTGTTATTGCTAGAAATGTGGGTATTGCTGGAAATGGGAGTGGAATTCCTTCAGAGGACTCTCCTGGAACAGGTCCAGTAGATTCTTGTGGATTACAGTTCGGACCATTAGTTTCCAGGAGAAATCCACAGCAATTATGACAGACATGGTCCATTACAAATCCCCCCATATTGGCTCCACCTCCATTGAATTTCCATTCAAATGATCAACATTTGAGCAGTTCATCAATGCAGACATTATTTGCTGTGACCCTCAAGCATCGCAAAATGTCCTTTTGCCAGATCATAAGCAAGCACCAAACACAGCAAATATTGTTAGAGTGCCTTATGGGAAATTTAAGGGGAAAGTATACAATTAATGGCAAGATGGGGTGGGAGATTGCAACCTTCACGTGGTCCGCCCTGTTTCAACGAATGCAATCAACCTGCTGTGCACAATCAAATAAGATCAAATAGAACAAGTTGTCCTCCAACGTTAGGCTGTGCACGCCATACGCAAGAAGAAGAATGACAAGATCAAGCATTGATGTGGTAGAGGGATCTCGGGGTCCAAATCCAAAGCATCCTCAAAGCGGTAGCACAAGTAAATAAGAGTGGTAAAGAAGGCAGATGGCATGCTTGCCTTCACATGACAGGACATTGAGTTTAAGAATCAGGAACTCTTGTTGCAGCTTTATAAAACTTTGGTTTGGCCGCCTTTGGAGTATTGTGTGCAATTCTGGTCGCCCCGCTGCAGGAAGGATGTGGAGACTTTGAAGCACATCCTTCCTGCTGAAAAGATTTACTAGAATGCTGCCTGAACTACAGGATATTAGCTATAAGGAGAGGTTGGACAAACTTGGATTGTGTTCTCGGGAGTGTTGGAGGCTGAGGGGAAGCCCAATTTAAAATTATGAGAGGCATAGATATTGTAAACAGAACATATTTGCCAGGGTTGAAATGTCAAAAACTTGAGGGTGTAACTTTAAGGTGAGAGTTTAAAGGAGAAGTGTGGGGCCAGTTTCTCACACAGAGAGTGGTGGATGCCCTGGGTGGTGGTGGTGACAGATTCAATAATGACATTGTAGAGGCTTTTAGATAGGCACATAGATGTGCAGTGAATTAAGTGATGTGGCTCTTTGAGTAAAACAAACTGAAGAAATAGAAAATGCAGATGCCTGTACAAATAAAGAGCATAAATTAGGTGGTTGATGAATGATGATTAATAAGATGATAAATTATTTCACTCAACCAAATCCGCGCTTAATGCTGCACTGAATCTCTTTCCATCCCAGCACATCTAACTCCATAAAAGATTTTCCCTTTTCCCTGGTTTCTGGCTTCTGCCTAAATGAATATCTTCTCTTTAAATACACCCTGTGGTAGTGAGTTCCGTGTTCTGGCCACTCTGTAGGTCAAGACGTCTTTTATCTGAATGTTCCATTTGATTCCCTGCATTGGAGGCTTCTAGATTTCTGTATTTTACAAAGAGTTTTAGCTTGCCAGATATTAACTTTTATTATTGTCCTGTTCCTTTCTTAAAGGTAATTCTCTATTAACACGCAATTCGGAACTCAAATCACAGTAAGTACTATGATTAGAGTCAGCTATTTAACAGTATATTTTTGAAGATCCTCAGATCATGTTAATCCAAGTAAGGGTTTGCACGGTTTAATGGAGATGCAAGAAACTGCAAATGCTGGAATCTGGAGCAAAAAACAAAGTGTTTGGGGAACCTAGCGGATCTAGCAGCATCTGGGGAGGGATTGGATGGACAATGTTTGGTCGCGAGCCTTCTTCAGACTGATGTAGTTGGGGAGAGGAGACAGGGAGCTGGAAAAGATAGGTGGGGTGGAGCAAAACCTGGCAAGTCATAGTCGACAGGTGTGGTGTGGTGGTGGGGTTTGATGGCAATTGGCCTATGGTGGAGTAAGGTACAAAGGCCAGAGATGAAATTGATACAGGATGTTAGATAAAGAAGAAATCTAGAGGGGTGAAATGTATTGTCGGAGGAAGGGATAGGGGATATGGGGGGAAAGGTTAGACAAAATGGAAATATGGGACTTGGGGATGGTAAATGAGCATATGGAGGAGGGGAAAGGAGCAGGTTGATTCGGATGTTGGGAGATATTGTTAGGTTGGGGGAAGGGAGGGGAAATTGCTAGTATTGCTAGAAATCGGTGAATTGAATGTTCATATTGTTGGGTTGGAGGCTACTGGAGCAGATTATGAGGAACTATTCCATTTTGTGTGTGGCCTCACTCTGGCAAAGCAGAAAGATTGATATAGTAATGGGAAGAAGAGTTAAACAATCAGAAGATCCAGCAGGCCTTGGTGGAAATATCTCTGTCTACATTGATATAAAGCAGGCAACATTGGGAGCATTGAATGCGATAGGCAAGGTTGGCAGACGTGCATGTGAAACTCTGTCTCACTTATGGTACTGACTTTAGTGTCATCAATTTACTGCCTTAAGATGAATAGTCAGTTGTAATTCTGACAGCTACACTGTAGGTCTTTCTTTCAAACTCCCAGAGGGCTAAGTGCATTTGCAACAGCAAAAAACAATGCCATTTGTAATATTACCAAGCACCAAAAACATTTTTCTTAACAAGAATAACTTATTTTCTGCAGTGAAGGAGATGGATTCTGTCAGCGATACAGAGGAGTAACATGTGCTCGATTCATTAAAAACGATAACATTTATGTTGAATCCCTCGATATGCAGGAGGAAATTGAAAACCAAATTATTGGTAAGCACAGCCGAGGAGCAACCATTTCTAATGCTTCCCTCTGGAAAAAAAAACACTGAAATGTTTATTATCCTCTGGAATGACACTCCAATCGCAGCAGCATTTTCATTTTAATATAATATCAGATTATTTTTAACATTATGCGTTTTTGCGACGTTTTCATTTTAATTCATCAAAGCGAAGTCTCAAACCTGAAATATTTCCTGTGATTCTCCTTCCAAAGATGCTTTCTGTTCTGTTGATAGCATTTTTGTTTTATCTTATAAAATTCCAGAATTTGCCGGTTTCAATTTTTCTTTTTACTTCTTTATGGTTGTATGAACTATTGTACTTGTCTCTGTTTTGTAAGAGCTGTTTAATGATGGAGGAATATGTCTTTTAAAACTAATGTAATATAAAGTAAAAATGAAAGTAAGCTTATCAATCTTAAAATAAAGCACTCTTTAAATTTGTTATAATTAGTAGACAGCAGCTATAGAATTTAAATATTCACCATTTAACCAGCCACGTGAAAGGTGCAAGAAGGAACTACAGATGCTGGTTTAAACTGGTGTGATCTTTAACAGTATGCCATTTTTCTGTTATAAATCTGAATTTAACTTTGCGAAAAGTTATAAGCTTTTTCTGGATGTAATTATGAGTAATGGTGGAAGTTTTGGTGAAAACTATATTTGCGATGAATGATTTGCAGTTTGAGGAAGCTATGGGAGAATGGAAATTCATCAATGTCAGGATAGGTTTGCAATAGCTGCAACTTTGTGCAGGATGCCCAACAGCTGGATTCTAATACACACAAGGCCTAAGGCGTTGTCCATGATAAAATAGTGCTGAGACTATGGGCCTCGATGAGAGGGGAGGGGATGGGTTGTAGTCAGGAATATTAGGAGGATAGGACATCGGACACAGGAGCGGCATCTTTGATCAGTCATTGTAGGATGGGGTGGCATTGAGAGATGGAGCAAGGTGGCTGAGTGCTTAACCTTACTTCCTTGGAGAGATTAGACCTACAATTTGGTGGAGTTTTGGTATGTGATCACACCCCAGTGTGGGGTGGTAGGCAGATACCCAAACAAGGCAGTTTGATCAATACAAATTGGTGGAGTGAAGACACCAGATGAAGGAATGGGATTCTAAAACATTTGGGAATGGAGGTAGGAAGTATATGTCGAGGATGTGATTTTAAAAAGTTCTTGCCCACAAGGCAGGGGTCAACTCTGACTCATGGTACGTAAGCCTGACGCCCCCTGTATGCAAACGTGATCAAGAACTGTAGTTTATTTATTCAGCCATAGGAGAGTGCAAGTCTCAGTTGCACAGTCAAGACCTGCTCCAGTGTGAGTGGACCATTTCATTTCTGGTCCTTAAACACATAAATACATTTTGTGCAATTAGCATTTAAAATGTATTTTGCATGTCATATATGGAGAGGATCTTGGTTGAATTTGCGGGAAGTCATTTATGTGCATAAAATCTTATACTTGTGTGCGAGCACTAAGCAAAATAATTTCTGGCCTAGTATGATATTGTTTTTCACCAACCCAAGGAGAAAAAAATGCCAGTGAAATTCCTGGAGGAATCTAGCAGGTCAAGCATCATCAATGATATTTTGGGTCTGGGTGCTTCTTCATACTATTTGGCCCAGGAGGGAGAAAACTGAACAAGAGAGATGAGGGGTTTGGTTGTGTGTGTGAGTGGAGTGGAGAGAGAACCTGGTAAGTGATAGTTGAGTTAAATGGAGAGAATGATATGGGGGGAGAGGAAAGAGGGGGAATAAAAGGGAAATGTGGGACTCTAGGATGGGAAATGGGCGTATGGAGGAGAGGAAAGGAGCAGGGTGACTGGGATGGTGGGAGAAGTGTATGCGCACGGGTTGGGGGGGGGGGAGTAATATCTGGTTTACATTGTAATCAAGTTCATATCGTATCTAGCTATGACGATTTATTTTGATTAATATTTGCAGCATTGCTCTGGCAAGAAGGTGGTTTGATTGTTCGATATTTCTGATTCACTATAAGTATCAAAAGAGTAATATTAGTATTCATAGACTAAAATGATTAGAAATGTAGGATTCCCCATAGGTCTAACAGAAAAGAATAAGTTTACAAGATCAGAGAAACACTCAGTAGATCAAGCTGCATCAATGTGGACAAATAGGGCTGAAGCTTGGGGTTAAGGACACTTCAATAAACTGGAAAAGGGAGAAAACAGGCACGTTTTAGGTTGCAGGGAGATGAAGGTGGAGAGAACAGAGGGAATGTCTGCAAGGTGTAGAATAAATCTGTAAAGTGAGAAAATCTGTACCTGTGGAATCCTTTGCCACAGAAGACTGTGGGGGCAAAGTCAGTGGATATATTTAAGGCAGAGATAGATAGATTCTTGATTAGTACAGGTGTCAGAGGTTATGGGGAGAAGGCAGGAGAATGGTGTTAGGAGGGAGAGATAGATCAGCCATGCTTGAATGGTGGAATGGACTTGATGGCCCAAATGACCTAGTTCTGCTCCTATCTCTTATGATTTTGTGAGAATATGCTTTGAATCTACACAATGACCGACCAATGCTATCAATTGGCAGATAAGCCTTTGGCTTATCATATTGTTCAATAGATTTTTACTTTTATATTTTCCATGTTTTCATACAATGTTAGAGATCATTTCAGTACATTAAGTCTAAGCCAGCAGACAGCACAGTTGTATTCTTCCACTTGCCTTCCCTGTAATCTATTCTCTTCACATTTCCATCAACTCCCGATCACTCAACTGTGTACTATGGGCAATATACAGTGGCTAATTAACTACTAATCTGCACATCTTTGAGATGTCTAAGAGAACCAAATGATTGTGAGGGCGCCATGTGGCCACAGTGAGAACGTGCAAACTCTACACAGAAAGTTTCGGATGTCAGGATTGAAACTGGTTTGCTGAAACTATGAGACAGCAGTTTTCTTAGCAGTGCCACTGTGCCACTCCCTCAAGTACTATTTGTACACATGGAATTTAATTGAAACGTGCATTATCCTCAAATGTATGGCAGGTTAGTACAGGTGTCAGTGGTTATGGAAAGAAGGCAGGCGAATGGAGTTAAGATAGAAAGATAGATCAGCCATGTTTGAATAAGGAGTAGATGTCATGGGCCAAATGGCCTAATTCTGCTCCTATCACTTATGAATTTACAAAGTTACTTCAGGGAATAGAGTTGAATATTAATTTCCAGGGCAGCACGGTGGCGCAGCGGTAGAGCTGCGGTGTACAGTGTTTGTACTTTCTCCCCATGAACTGCGTGGGTTTTCTCCGGGATCTCTGGTTTCCTCTCACACTCCGAAGATGTACAGGTTTGTAGGTTAATTAGCTTGGTATAATTGTAAATTGTCCCTCATGTGTACAGGATAGTGTTAGTGTGCGGGGATTCCTGATTGGCGCAGACTCGGTGGGTCGAAGATGGGCTGTTTCCGCGCTGAATCTCTTAATTAAAACTAAAACATTGGACTTTTGAACTGGTCTATTGAACTGATGTGCTCCACTGCACTCTGTATCTTCTCCTTTGCTCTTTCTATTGTACTTGAGTTTGATTTGATTGTATTTATGCACGGCAACACGTTGATTTGTTTGGATAGCATTGCAAAATAAAGCATTTCACTTAACCTCGGTCCACATGACAATAATAAACCTAAACCTTGGATCAATGTTGTGTGATTTAATGACAATTTAAATCAAGTAGTTATGTTTTGGTTCAAGTACAAACCAATGTAAATTATTTAATAAAAGAGCTGAAGTCATAACATGATAGATATTATTTTAAGCTATTTTGCTAGATTCGTTGCGCAGATGAAGTAATTTACTGAACGATGAGAAATTTCACATGAAGAGCACTTATGTTAAAACAAGCATCTTTAAAGCTGCTTATATATTTAATTGAGCAGTCAGTTTCAACTAACATTGTACTCTATTTAATGAAACACTTTTTTGGTTGTAAATAAAAAGCTCATTGGGTGAAATGGATCAAATAAATTTTGTGCATTTTCTTCAATAATATTTTGACTCTTGAGCATAATTCTTGATAATCTGCATCATTTATGAATTATATCCATTTAAACAAGTTGCTGGTAAATGTATGCAAGCAACTGGGACAAGCCATTTATTATGTTATAGGCTTCCTATAGCTCTGATCTATTAACATGTGTTTTCCATTTCAGCTGGACAGAATGCGAATGTTACTTCCATAATGTTGTCCGATCAGTGCTCACAATTTGCCTTTCCGGCCTTCTGTCATTTTGTGTTCCCACTCTGTGATGAAGACTCCTCGGTTCTCAAACCACGTGAATTATGTCGGGCTGAGTGTGATATTCTGGAAAGTTATCTGTGCAGTGCAGAATATGTCTATGCAAGGTCAAACCCGCTCATTCTTCAACAAATTCAGTTGCCAAACTGTGAGGACCTGCCACTCCCGGAAAGCCCGGAGTCTGCAAACTGCCTGGGAATTGGAATTCCTCTGGATGTTAACAGATGTAAGTATGAAAAGATGTAATTTATCTTGACTAAATTCATTAATAATTGATGTTCCATTATTTTCCTTCTTTTCAACTAATCAAATTATCTCTCGGCCACTTGAATTGTTTAGACCATTTGAACATACACACACACTTATGGGCCTGAAGTAAAAATGCATAGTTTAGCTCACAGGCAAATAGAATACGGTAAGCTGTTTGAAATATCAATACATGGAATTAATAGTTGTGCAAAGAAGCAAAGGTCCTGGCAACTGCCCTTCCCCTCACCCCCATCATCACATTTTTCCTGTCAGTTAAAACACTTAACTGATCGATTTGACACTGACAACATCTACGGACTAAGGATGGGACTCTTATACTGGACAATAAATAATGCATTCTTGTGTGATTTACGGAAGGTTTTATTCCTGTATTGGGAATATAATTTCACTGTCGATAGCTATTTACAAGGTGAGCTTTCTCTGTGTCAAACTGCAATTCAGCTGCATCATCGCCAGTTTTTTTTGGTGCGCGGTGAAATTTATGCTCATTTCGGCACTGTCAAAGGATTGCTTTATAGTTTTCTCTGGAAACGTGTTGCAAAAATTTGAGTATAAACAATCGGATATAGAATCTTTTATCTACACATACAAGAACTATTTTAGGAATGCTTTTTAAATCATTTTATTGAAGTAGGAATGGCTGAAGAATAGATGCTTCATTCTAAATTTTAAATATATCATGCAACTACATGGATTTTTTTAGAATATATGCCACTGATGTAATCTTGATTTAATTAATAATAATATTGCTGTAAACCATGGATTTAATTTACTGAGACATAGCTTCCAAAGATGTATAATCTATGTGCTGATTATATCTGAGTGTAGGATGCCACACATGCTGGTTTTTGTAGGTCGTGCTTGTTATCTTCATGTTAAATTGGGGCAGAGATGGAAAAACATTTCAATACAAAATGAGAGTATGTACACAAAAAAATTGTGTTTATAGCTTTCACAGCTCAATGCTTGATATTGAGTTGAGATAAATCAAAGGACTATCTTTTTCCCTTCTATTTTGATAAGTCCAGATAGAGTGGACATGGAAAGGATGTCTCCAGTAATGGGAGTGTCTTGAACCAGAGCACAGAGAATTAAAAGATATACCTTCAAAGCGGAGATGCGCAATTTCTAGCCAAAGGATGGTGAATCTGTGCATTCATTGCCACAGATCGCTGTGGAGGCCAAGACATTGGATATTTTTAAGAAAAAGATTAGTAGGTTCTTGATTAGGAAGGATGTCAAAAATTATGGGGCGATGGCAGAGGAATTAGGTTGAGAGGGAAAAATAGATCAGCCATGACTGAATAGTGGAGTAGACTCGAAGGGCTGAATGACCTAATTCTGCTCCTATTTCGTATAGTTTTGAGAGTGCTCAAGTCAATGTGTAACACATGTGGGTTCCTGTTTTGGAGAGGAAACCTGTGTACTTACATGTGTTATGTAAGACTTCACAGCAAAATCTTGAATTCTTCAGATAATATTATTGACACTGTCAAAATATTTGCAAGGACATTTTCATCTCTATATAAAGTTTGCACAATAGTAAAGCAAATTCAGAATTTTTCTGAATACTAACCATGTGTTACTGGGAGCCATGTACTACAATGCAAATTATTCCCCACATACGAATCAAGCATAATTTCACAATATTTAAGAACATATTAATTCAGTATCAGCATGTCACAACATTATTTATGCATCGTCATGTATTGTTTCCAGATGTTTAAGTTGTATATTGAATTCTGTATGTATTACAGGAGGGCTCATTCAGCCAGGGAAGGGAGCATGAGTTCATTGATTTGATGGGGAGTTTGGTATACAGGGAGTGAGTTGTGACTGGACAAACATTCAGGCGGGAGGAATAGATCGGGGAGCAGATGAGGTGCTCCTGATCATGGGCTGATGGTTGGTATCCAGCAATCGTATGGGAGACGGAGGATGAATATCTGCCTCTTCTGATTCAAACTTACAAACCACCTTAATGCAGCAGTTTCTGTCTACTTTTAGCTACTGTGTTTCTGATTAAAGTTGTCTGATTAAAGCCCAATTTAAATTATTTTGCCAATTACAAGCTACTTTTTAACAGAAGTTGTAAATAAGTAATCATAATTGAATAAATGATTGAAAATACAGCAACTGAAGAAGGTTTCGGCCCGAAATGTTGCCTATTTCCTTCACTCCATTAATGCTGCTGCACCCGCTGAGTTTCTCCAGCATTTTTGTGTGCCTTCGATTTTCCAGCATCTGCAGTTCCTTCTTAAACACAATATTGAAGACAATTGTTTCTCAGGACAAACATAGGATCAAATCTGCACTGATATCTTTAGTTTACTGCGACTTGCATTATCCATGAGGCAGTAATAATTGTGAGGAGTGTTGCTGAAAATTCATTAATACAGATTATTTAACAATATTTGTCACGAGGTTCTCAATCTCCTTCCTCTACCCCTTCACATTGTTATTTAATATCCGGCCCACAATGGGGATGTTGTCTGCAAATTTCAAAACTTGAATTAGATTTGTACATGACTGCACAGTTGTGGGTGTACAAGGAGTAACGAAGGAAATAATTACATTGGTTATTGCATTTATATAGTTTTTTGGTACTTTTAAGGAACAATGCGTGTGTTGATTCAGTCTTTCTGTTTGGTATGGCGTGGCTTTTTATGATATCAAAGCCAAATGGCTCTGACATGTTCCTGTTGTGATAGAAACATAGAAACATACAAATTAGGTGCAGGAGTAGGCCATTCGGATTCAATAGGATCATGGCTGATCATCCAACTCAGTATCCCGTACTTGCCTTCTCTCCATACCCTCTGATCCCCTTAGCCACAAGGGCCACATCTATCTCCCTCTTAAATATAGCCAATGAACTGGCCTCAACTACCCTCTGTGGCAGAGAGTTCCAGAGACCCACCACTCTCCGTGTGAAAAAAGTCCTTATCATCTCGGTCCTAAAGGATTTCCCCCTTATCCTTAAGCTGTGACCCCTTGTCCTGGACCTCCCCAACATCGGGAACAATCTTCCTGCATCTAGCCTGTCCAACCCCTTAAGAATTTTGTACGTTTCTATAAGATCTCCTCTCAATCTCCTAAATTCTAGAGAGTATAAACCGAGTCTATCCAGTCTTTCTTCATAAGACAGTCCTGACATCCCAGGAATCAGTCTGGTGAACCTTCCCTGCACTCCCTCCATGGCAATAATGTCCTTCCTCAGATTTGGAGAACAGAACTGTACGCAATACTCCAGGTGTGGTCTCACCAAGACCCTATACAACTGAAGTAAAACCTCCCTGCTCCTATACTCAAATCCTTTTGCTATGAAAGCTAACATACCATTCGCTTTCTTCACTGCCTGCTGCACCTGCATGCTTACTTTCAATGACTGGTGTACCATGACACCCAGGTTGCGCTGCATCTCCCCTTTTCCTAATCGGCCACCATTTAGATAATAGTCTGCTTTCCTATTTTTGCCACCAAAGTGGATAACCTCACATTTATCCACATTATACTGCATCTGCCAAACATTTGCCCACTCACCCAGCCTACCCAAGTCACCTTGCAGTCTCCTAGCATCCTCCTCACAGCTAACACTGCCCCCCAGCTAGTGTCATCCGCAAACTTGGAGATATTGCCTTCAATTCCCTCATCCAGATCATTAATGTATATTGTAAATAGCTGTGGTCCCAGCACTGAGCCTTGAGCCTTGTACGCCACTAGTCACTGCCTGCCATTCTGAAAATGACCCATTTACTCCTACTCTTTGCTTCCTGTTTGCCAGCCAGTTCTCTATCCACATCAATACTGAACCCCCAATGCCGTATGCTTTAAGTTTGTATATTAATCTCTTATGTGGGACCTTATCGAAAGCCTTCTGGAAGTCCAGATACACCACATCCGCTGGTTCTCCCCTATCCACGCTACTAGTTACATCCTCGAAAAATTCCACAAGATTCATCAGTCATGATTTGCCTTTCGTAAATCCATGCTGACTTTGTCCAATGATTTTACCACTTTCCAAATGTGCTGCTATCCCATCTTTAATAACTGACTCTAGCAGTTTCCACACTACCGATGTTAGACTAACTGGTCTGTAATTCCCCGTTTTCTCTCTCCCTCCCTCCTTAAAAAGAGGGGTTACGTTTGCTACCCGCCAATCCTCAGGAACTACTCCAGAATCTAAAGAGTTTTGAAAGATTATTACTAATGCATCCACTATTTCCGGAGCTACTTCCTTAAGTACTCTGGGATGCAGCCTACCTGGCCCTGGGGATTTATCGGCCTTTAATCCATTCAATTACCCAACACCACGTCCCGACTAACCTGGATTTCACTCAATTCCTCCTGCTATTTCCGGCAGATTATTTATGTCTTCCTTAGTGAAGACGGAACCAAAGTTGTATTCAATTGGTCCGCCATATCCTTGTTCCCCCATGATCACCTGTTTCTGACTGCAAGGGACCTACATTTGTTTTAACTAATCTCTTTCTCTTCACATATCTATAAAAACTTTTGCAGTCAGTTTTTATGTTCCCTGCCAGTTTTCTTTCATAATCTATTTTTCCTTTCCTAATCAAGCCCTTTGTCCTCTTCTGCTGGTCTCTGAATTTCTCCCAGTCCTCTGGTATGCTGCTTTTTCTGGCTACTTTGTACGCATCATCCTTTGCTTTGATACTATCCCTGATTTCCCTTGCTCCCAGCCTTGGTCACCCTGGAGCCATGTCTCCGTGATCCCAACTATATCATAATCATTAATAGATATCTGCACGTTCAACTCATCCACCTTATTACGAATACTCCTTGCATTGAGACACAAAGCCTTCAGGCTTGTTTTTACAACGCTCTTACCCCTTATACAATTATGTTGAGAAGTGGCCCTTTTTGATTTGTGCCCTGGTTTTGTCTGCCTGCCACTTTTACTTTTCACCTTGCTCCCTATTGCTTCTACCCTCGTTTTACACCCACCTGCCTCTCTGCTCTTGTACCCATCCCCCTGCCACATTAGTTTAATTCCTCCCCGACAGCACTAGCAAACACTCCCCCAAGGACATTGGTTCCATTCCAGCCCAGGTGCAGACCGTCCTGTTTGTACTGGTCCCACCTCCCCCAGAAATGGTTCCAGTGCCCTAAAAATGTGAATCCCTCCCCCTTGCACCATTTTTCAAGCCACATATTCATCTGCAATATGCTCCTATTTCTACTCTGACTGGCCCGTGGTACTGGTAATAATGCAGAGATTATTACCTTTGAGGACCTACTTTTAAGTTTATCTCCTAGCTCCCTAAATTCACCTTGTAGGACCTCATCCCTTTTTTAACCTATATCGTTGGTGCCAAGATGCACCACGACAACTGGCTGTTCACCCTCCCCCTCCAGAATGTTCTGCAGCCGTTCAGTGACATCCCTGACCCTTGCACCAGGGAGGCAACATACCATCCTGGAGTCTCGTTTGTGGCCGCAGAAACGCCTATCTATTCCCCTGACAATTGAATCCCCTATTACTATTGCCCTTCCCCTCTTTTCCCCCCATCATGTGCTGCAGAGCCACCCATGGTGCCATGAACTTGGCTGCTGCTGCATTCCCCTGATGAGCCATCTCCCTCAACAGTATCCAAAATTGTATACCTGTTTAGGAGGGAGATGACTGCAGGGGACTTCTGCACTACCTGCCTACTGCTTTGCTGGCTATTGGCCACCCGCTGATGATGAATATCGACCAAGGGACATCACTTCCAAGTGTAATCATGATCTTGAGGTTGGTTGGATTGACTGAATCCTGGTCAGGGTAGGAGCTGATGTCTCCAAACTCCATCTGTGCTCTTTCTTAATATTCTTTGCTTGCTGACTCACTGATAATAGTTTAATATCTTTGTTGATATTATGTAAGTCTACAATTATCAGCTACAATTTTGCTTACAGATATTCCTCCCAAATTTGATCATGTTGAGTATTTTGAACCTGGAAAGGATCTGCACAGTCCG
This sequence comes from Raja brachyura, assembly GCA_963514005.1. The sequence continues at coordinate 69,108,119 of OY740783.1, read as the reverse complement.
CCACCTAGCACTGAAAGTAAGTCTTTTGCCCTTGTTTCAGCTAAAGTCAGAATATAACAAATTTATTTTTCAGTAGACATTGCACACACATGTTAGGTGAGGTAAATGGTAAATTCAGTGTAGTTTTGGTGGGAAGGAGTAGGAGGGACTAGGAGATGTGATTTGTACAAATAATTCTGGCTAGTTGTACAGTCATTTCACAAATTAATATAAACCAGTTATATTTTAAAAATAGCAGCTAATTTTGAAGACCGTTATTTCACAGAACACACATAGTATTAAATCTGCACTAGTATATTTGGTTGATTGAGACATATAATTCCTGTAGCAATAATAATTAAGGAGTGTTACAGAATATTAACTTAGTTTAAAAAAATCCAACATTGTAATTGTGCAACTGAATCCCAAGTCTATCCCAGATATTAGATCAAATTATGTCATTCCCTGCACAATATCTTTTGGAGGATTTTGATGGAAGTCAGAACACATTGTTTTGTGAAATAACTTTTATGCAGTGTGAAGCCTGATATCGCTACATCTCCTTCGAGACCAGGACTGAGTGCTGGGCCAAGCCAGAGATCGCCAGTACCACCACACATGCATCTTCATGGCGAGGTTCAGCGCCCCCATGCGGTTCTGGGCTTTCTTACCATTGTAAAGAAAACATATCACAAGACTTCACCCATATCACAAGACTTCACCCTACACACCAAGTGTTGGTGTGGTCAATGCCAAACCCGGCGTCAACCCAACGCCACAACCGGTACATGGATAGGAAAGGTTTGGAGGGGTATGGGCCAGGCATAGATAAGTGGGACTAGCTACATTAAGCAATTTGGTCAGATTAGGTGATTAGTCTTGGGGCTCCCCCCCCTTTTTTTTTCTCCCTTTCCTCCCTCCCTCCCTCTAGAATGCGTGGGTTTTATGGGGAACTAGACCAAGTGCAGACCCAACGGCTTCTCTCTTCAATCCCTAAAGAGGGAGGGGGGGGGTAGAGGAGGAGGGGGGGTAGAGAGGGGTGGAGAGAGTGAAGGGGGCAGAGAGGGAGAGGGAGGGAGAGGGAGGGGGGTAGAGAGGATGGGAGAGAGAGAGTGTAGACATGGCAACTACCCTCCCCACCCCCTCCTCTCCCTCAATCCCCCCACACTCCCTCCTCACCTCCCCAGGATCTTTCCTCTCCACCCCACTCCCTACCCCATCTCCCTCCTCCACCCTCCCAATCTCCCTCCTACACACTACCCCCCCCCCCATCTCCCTCTACCACCCCATTCCCCATCCCATCTCCCGCCTCCTCATTTCTCTCATCCTCCTCCCCTCACTTCCATTACCTGCCCCAACACCTACCCAGGTCGTAGAGCAGCACCAGGACCTGGAACTCGGCCTGGTTTTCGTATTCAGTCCGGCCCTGGCTGTAGTCTTCAGCCATCAGCTCGGCCGCTGCCTGGGTTCCAGTCCAGGCCCCGACTTCATCTCCGTGCTCATCCCTGGCCCCGGACCCAAGCTCGTCCTTGGTTCCAGACCAGGCGGCAGGCAGCAGGCTTCCTTCTCGGCCCCGGTCACTGACCCATCCCAAGCCCTGGGCTCGGCACTCCAGCTCCAGCACCAGGCTAAGTGCCAGCCCAGGCCCAGTCTCCGGGCTCGGCCTGCGGCACCATCCTCCCCACCAGGTACCGGGCGGCTGTCGGGCGCTGGCAGCCGCCGCCACTCCTCGTTCATCGTGAACTCTGGAGTGCCCCTCCCTCACAGAGTATCCCGTCCTGCCTTACGAATGCATTGTGACGTCACTCCAATTTTTTTTTTCTGAAATGGGCGAGTTTTTGGTGCTGTTATTGACATTTCAACGATGCATAACTTTGCAAATATAGGTGGGAATACGACAGGAAGATGTTTATCGCCACAATGGGAAACATGTGAGTTGCATATGTGAAAATGGGAAGGCTGTGGCCTAGCATTTGGAAGAAGATAGGAAAAGCAGATTGGCACATCATCGGCACAAACAAGATGAAGACTTTTAGTTATATAGTGATAGGTTGACACTGTTCAAGTAATCAACCAATAGCAGCTGATTGGACCCAGCTGTTACCAGTGATGCTGTAATTGGCCTCTCCTGGCCTGTCAGCCTGTGATAGTGATCAGAGCGGCCTCTAAGGGATGGAGTCTAAGTTTCTTTTGAATGTATTCTGGCCACATTTTGTTTTGTACTGTTGTCATGTAAGAGAACATTTTTTTTGTACGTTTGAGTGACAATCCCTGCAATGATTAATTCTTACTGCTTGGTAAAGTGTGGATTTTAATCATATCAAAGCCAAATAGCTCTGACCTTTGAACCTGTTGTGATGGTGAATATCGACCAAGCCATTCATCACATCCAACTGGAATCATAATCTTGAGGTTGGTTAGATTGACTGAATCTTGTTCAGGGTAGGAGGTGATGTCTCCAAACTCCTTATATGTGCCCTTTCTTAATATTCTTTGCTTGCTAAGCCGCTGATAATAGTTTAATATTTTTGTTGAGTCTTCAATTATAGCCGACAATTTTGTTTTCAGATGAAATTCCCCAACTTGATCAATATGACTCTAATGACTCTGGAGGAGGCCTGCAAAGTCTGCCACCTACAGCTGAAAGTAAGTCTACTGCTCTTGTTCTAACTAAAATCAAAAAATGACCGTTCAACACTTTTTGTAGTAAACAGCGCACACACATGTTATGTTGTAAATTCAGTGTTGTTTTGGTGGGGAAGGGTAGGGAGAGATGAGAAAGCAAGACGGTGATTTGTATAACAAATTCTGGCAGATCTTCACTTTAAAAATTAATGTAAGCAGTTTGCATTGCATGAGCTCCACAGTCCTTTATTGTATGGTTGAGGTAAAGAAGGACCAGCAATCGCATATAATGTTTTACATCTTCAGGATATTCTGAATGTCATACTATAAATAGTACCATGTAGAAGTGAATTAATATCTGCATTATTTAACATACAAAATCCATAAATGGTAATTTTTCCAATATGTGCAATATGCTGTTCAGAGTTTTTGATCAAATTTCACCATTTCTAAACTAACAAACCATGTTCTACGACCAGGATTGGCCACATTTCATGCAGGACCTTGTAATATTTTTATGAGGAAGATATTAGTGTAACTAGAAGATTTCTTAATAATAATTTAAGATGGCTTGGAGAGCACATATAGGTGATCTTGAAATAGTTATAACTGTCTTCCACAAACATTTCTTTTCTTATAATCTATCCACTCAAGTGCTTAGAAAATCATTAAACCCAGCAATGTAAGTCTCCTTTCAGTCACTCCCAAATCCATTCAGGTTTTGGAACTACCAGACTTTTTCTTGGATCTGATACTACCAGCACAGCTGATAGGACAAACAAACCATGGAAGCAGGATGTCACGGAGGGGAAACAAGAGGTATAACTGAAATAATGGGACTTTCACCCCCCCCCCCAACGCACCCCTCCATCCCACCCCACCCCCTCCCCTCCATCCTGCAGCGTACATTAAGCTAATGTTCAGTCACTCGAGAAGAAATTTAAGTAGCTTGAAGAATTTAAAAGAGCAATCAGGGAGCATTGGGACTACGCGCCTCTGTGGCATGGGCCAGCGCCCCCGTGCGGTCCTGGACTTTCTTACCATTGTAAATGAAACATATCACAAGAGTTCACCCTATTGCAAGTGTCGGTGCGGTCAATTTCAAACCAGGCGTGAACCTGACACCACAACATGTACATGGATAGGAAAAGTTTGGATGGTTATGGGCCGGGCATAGATAAGTGGGATTAGCACCATTAAGCAACTTGGTCAGAATAGGTGATTATTAGTGGATCTGTAATAGTTCCTCCTTTTTTCCTTCCTTCCCTCCCTCCCTCTAGAATGCATGGGTTTTATGGGGAGGAGGCTGACAAGGTTCAAGTAGCCATCCAACAGCAGCTGGTTGGACCCAGCTGTTTCCTGGCCTCTCCTGGCCTATCAGCCAGTGATGAAGATCAGAGCGGTCCCCAAGGGGCCGAGTGCTGTCACACTGTCTAAGTTTCTTTTGCATTTGCATTCCGATCATATTTTTTGCACTGCCATCATATAAGAAAAAAATTGGTTATCACATTTGTACAATTTTTTTTTGTACATTTGAGTGACAATCCCCGCATTGATTCACTACTACTTGGTAAGGTGTGGATTTTAATCACGTCAAAGCCAAATAGCTTTGACCTTTGAACCTGTTGTGATGGTGAATATCGACCAAGCCGTTCATCACATCCAAATTGAATCATGATCTTGAGGTTGGTTGGATTGACTGAATCCTGTTCAGGGTAGGAGGTGATGTCTCCAAACTCCATCTGTGCTCTTTCTTAATATTCTTTGCTTGCTGACTCACTGATAATAGTTTAATATTTTTGTTGATTTTATGTAAGTCTTCAATTATAGCCTACAATTTTGCTTTCAGATGAATTTCCCGAACTTGATCAATCTGACTCTAATGAATCTGGAGGAGGCATGCAAAGTCCGCCACCTAGAGCTGAAAGTATGTCTTCTGTTCTTGTTCTAGCTAAAGTCAGAAAATGACCATTTAACATATTTCATTTGTAATAAATAGAGCCAGAATTTTGCCATCAATGCCAAGTGCGTTTTCATGCCTTTTTTTGGGATGATTTCACCAAGAATGCCTTTTTCACGATCGTGCCTAAATCAGCCTTTTTTTGCCGTTTTGCTAAACACTTTTTCTCACAGAGAGTTGTGAGTCTGTGGAATTCTCTGCCTCAGAGGGCGGTGGAGGCTGGTTCTCTGGATACTTTCAAGAGAGAGCTAGATAGGGCTCTAAAAGATAGCAGTCAGGGGATATGGGGAGAAGGCAGGAATGGGGTACTGATTGGGGATGATCAGCCATGATCACATTGAATGGCTCGAAGGGCCGAATGGCCTACTCCTGCACTGATTGTCTATTGTCTAAAATTAGAGAAGTCAATGTTGATACCGCTGGGAGGTAGACTACCCAAGCGAAATACCAAAGCTTGTCTCCTCACTACATTTACTGCTGGCTCCAGTAGTAAGTTTTCGAATGATCTGTGCAAGGCATTCATTGATGCTGGAATTCCACTGTGGAAATTGGAAAATAAATCTCTCAAAGGTTTTTTAGAGAAATACACAGAGGAACAGACATCGAGCGAGTCATCATTACGGAAAAATTACGTTGACAGCAAATTTAACATTGTTGTGCAGAAAATTAGAGATGAAGTTGCATGCAACAAAATATGGATCTCAATAGACGAGACAACCGTTGCTGTGGGGAGATATGTTGCCAATGTGGTCATCGGTACAATGGAGGCAGGTCAACCATCAAAGGAGTATTTGTTGACATCGGAAGTATTGGAAAAGTCAAACAGCTCAATTATTGCGCAGTTATTTACATCTTCACATGCTGTACTCTGGCCAGAAGGTATAAAACACGAGAATGTTCTTCTGTTTGTGACTGATGCAGCTCTGTACATGAAAAACCTGCTCGTGCTCTTAGTTTTATTCCCCAAAATGTTGCATTTGACATACTTAGCTCACGGACTCCATAGAATTGCCCAGTACATACAGAGCTTGTTTCCAAATGTCGATCGCCTAGATTTCAATGTCAAGAAAATCTTCCTCAAAGCACCGTCACGTGTGTAGTTGTTCAAGGCAATGACATCCGAGATTCTGCTACCTCCTCAGTCCGTTTTGACTAGGTGGGGTACATGGCTCTCTGCTGTACTCTAATATGCTACACATTTTGAAAAGATAAAATAAATCGTCAACTGTTTTGAAGAAGAAGAATCTGCTGCAGTCAGGATCGTCAGTGAAATCATCAGAAAAAGTCCTTCCACCACGATCTTGTGTTTATTGCCTCCAAATTTGCAAATTTCCTACAAGCTATCACTTCCCTTGAGAAACGTAGCAAAACATTAGTGAATAACAATGTAACTGATGATATTGGTAAATAATTCCTGGCGATGGAGGTAATGACATACAAAGAAAATGTGAAAGAGTGATTTTAGCTAACAAAGATCTTGAAGAAATACAAAACATAGCTAAAACTCTCAAAGATAATTGTAATGCACAAGATATCGACATGAATATAGAGTCTAGCTTGTTTCAGCTGAGGAAGAAAGATGTTTTTCACAATTGAAGGATATTCTGTCTGACAGACGGCATAGTTTAACACCAAATAATTTGAAAAAAATGCTAGTAATTATGTGCAACCAGGCAACTTTGGTCATTTAATGTAGTATACCTTCATATTATCATTTTTAACCATATTTTAGTGGTGAAAATACATGCCTTTTATTGCCTTTTTTGGTCAATAAATGCCTTTATCGTGCCTTTTTTGTAATTTTATTATGCCTTTTTGCCTGCCTATTTCAGAGATTTTTAGTGCCTAAACATCCTGGCTCTAATAATAAACAGTGCACCCACGTTAGATGAGGTAAATTATAAATTCAGTGTGGTTTGGTGGGGAAGGGTAGGGAGAGACAAGGAGACAAGACGGAGGTTTGTACAACAAATTCTGGCTGGTTGTACACTCATTTTAAAAATTGATATAAGCAGTTTGCATTGCATGAGCTCCACAGTCCTTTATTTGTATGATCAGGGAAAAGAAGACCCAGGATATTCTGAATGTCGTACTATAGTTAGCACCATGTTAAAGTGAGTTAATATCTGCTCTATTTGACATACAAGATTCATAAATTGTAATTTTACTTGTATTAGTGTTTAATTTCCATTGTCCCCATTTAATAGGCAACAATCATAAGGAAACAACATGCAGTCATAAACAACTGTGCAAGTTAGCCATTGAGCATTTCCGACACGTCAAATTTGCTGGTCACATTTTTGATCGAATTAAACCATTTCTAAAACTAACAGCTCATCATATTCTACAACCAGGATTAGCCACAGTTCGTCCAGGATCTTGTGATAATTTTATGAGGAAGATGTTAGTATAACAAAGATTTCTTAATATTAATTTAAGATAGCATGGAGAGTACATGTAGGTACTCTTGAAATAGTTAAAACTGTATTCCATTTTTTTTCTTCTTATCATCTATCCATTCCAGCGCTAAGAAAGTCATTAAACCCAGCAATAAATACCCTGTCAGTCACTCTTAAATTAATTCAGCATTCGGAACTACCAGACTTTCTTTCTTGGACCTGACTCTACCAACACAGATGTTTAAGAAGGAACTGCAGATGCTGGAAAATCGAAGGTAGACAAAAAGTGCTGGAGAAACTTAGCGTGTGAGGCAGCATCTATGGAGCGAAGGAAATAGGCAACGTTTCGGCCCGAAACGTTGCCTATTTCCTTTGCTCTGTAGATGCTGCCTCACCCGCTGAGTTTCTCCGGCATTTTTGACTAACAACACAGATGACAGGACAAACAAACCATGAAAGCAGGCCCGTCAGGGAGGGGAAACACGAGGTATAACTGAAATAATGGGACTTTCACCCCCCACCCCACAGCATACATCCAGCTAATGTTCAGTCACTCTAGAAGAAATGTAAATAGCTTGATGAATTTCAAAGCGCAATCAGTGTTCTTTGTTTCACTGAAACCTGGCTCACCCTGGACTTGCCTGACCCTGCTATACAACCCGAGGGTTTCACCGTTGATTGTATCAACATTGCGGAATTCTCTAGCAAAGCAAATGGTGGCAATGCCTGCTTTTTGTCAGTGTTTCGTGGTGCACTGATGTGACAATCTTGGGTCAATTCTGCTAAACTGAATTTGAGTATCTGTTCATAAAAGGCCATCAATTTTCCTCCCAAGGAAATTCACCTCTACTTTCTTGTCAACAGTCTACATACCCCTCCCCCCCCCCCCCCCCCTCCCCCCGCCTTCCCTCCCCCAAGTCAACTGCAGAATGGCACTGGACATATTACGCTCTGGCATTAATGCTCTTGAGACAGAAAACCCTACTCCATCCAAACTAACTTCACAAATGTATTTCCCAAATTCCAAGTAGCATGTCTCTTGCCCCATTCATTGGTGTTAGCACTGTGGTTGGTTATGTCAATAATGCCCATAGTTCGAGCCATTCGCCTTATCATGGAAAGTCCGGTCATCTGTTGATGGTGTTCTGACGAGTTTATGGTGATTGAAGTGTGAGCCATAAGTGATGAGGGTAATACAGCAGGGGTCTGAGGAGGCTACGAGTCAATTTCAGGACTGTCTTAAGCTAGTGAACTGCAACATATTCAAGATCACATCATCCAGCCTGATGATGTGTACTCAGTCATCACTGTTGTCATCAAGAAACACATTGACAACTGTGTGCTGACAAAGACAATCGGGGGCTCATCCCAACCGTAAACCTTGGATGAACAGCTAAAGTCCAGATACAACGCATTGAAGAAGGATGACCATGTACAAAAGAAGAATACTTCTTATGGAATATTATCTCCACAAGGCTAACGGGGATGCCAAGAGAGAATTTCAAAACAAGCTGGAGGCTCAATTCAATCAAGTGGATGCCATGGGACTGTGGGTGGGTGGGTCGGAATAAAATCATAGCTACAAGGTAAAATTGCCGTTGATCTCTGGCCTCAACACCTCTCTACTGGATAAGCTCAACGCCCTTTACACCGACTTTGAATCAGTAAATAAAGTTTCAAAGTGTGCATCTCATTCCCCACATACATCCCGTTGGCAGAAGTTTAAATCTGCTTTCATGAGGGTAAACTCTTCAACAGCAGCTGGCCTGGATGGAGTTCCTGGACAGGTTCTTAAATCTTGCACCAATCAACTGACCACAATCTTTACTGACGTCATCAATCTTTTGTGATTTAGCAATCTACTGTCTCCTCTGCTTCAAGGAAACCTCCACCATCCCAATCCCCAAGATGCGCAGCATGGTGGCACAGCAGTAGAGTTGCTGTCTTACAGCGTTGCAACGCCAGAGACCTGGGTTCGATCCCGACTACGGATGCTGTCTGTACGGAGTTTGTAGGTTCTCCCCGTGACTGCATGGGTTTTCTCGGAGATCTTTGGTTTCCTCCCACACTCCAAAGACACACAAGTTTGTAGGTTAATTGGTTTGGAATAAGTGTAAATTGTCGCTCGTGTGTGTAGGATAGCGTTAATGTGTGGGGATCGCTGGTTGGCGCGAACTCGGTGGGCCGAAGGGCCTGTTTCCGCGCTGTATCGCTAAAGTAAACTAAAAGTAAGGAGACGTGTCTCAATGACTATCACCCAGTAACTCTAACACTGACTGTAATAAAGTGCTTTGAAAGACTAGTAGTAGCCCTCACCTATGCCAGATTTCCAGACAATCTCGACACCTTGCAATTTGAGTACACTAAAAATAGTTATATGGATGACACCATTGCAGGTCGTTCAACTGGATCACCATGACAATAAGAACATATATATCAGCCTTCACACTGACTAAACATATATCTAAACTTCTGTACCTTATCCTTGGGGTCTCCATTTGTAGTTGGTTTCTGGATATCCTGACTGGCAAACATCAGACAGTTAGAACTGATCATAATATTTCACCCACCCTGATCCTCAACAAAGGGCTGGATAGAGTGGATGTTGAGAGGATGTTTTCACTCATGGGAGAGTCTAGGACTAGAGGTCATAGTCCCAGAATTAAATGGTGTTCCTTTAGAAAGGAGATGAGGAGGAATTCCTTTAGTCAGAGGGTGGAGAATATCTGGAATTCACTGCCACAGAAGACTGTGGAGGCCAAGTGAATGGATATTTTTAAGGCAGAGATAGATAGATTCTTGATTAGTATGGGTGTCAAGGGTTATGGATAGAAGGCAGGAGAATGGGGTTAAGTAGGAGAGATAGATCAGCCATGACTGAATGGCAGAATAGATTTGATGGGCCGAATGGCCTAATTCTGTTCCTATTACATATGAAATGAATGGTCATCCTCTGAAGAAGGGTCTCGACACGAAACGTCGCCTATCTCCTTCGCTCCTTAGATGCTGCTGCACCCGCTGAGTTTCTCCAGCTTTTTGTGTAACCCTTGATTCTCCAGCATCTGCAGTTCCTTCTTTAACACGGTCATCCTCAAGATTGTGTGCTCAGTCAGGTAAGCCAACTTGATCTTTTGATTGATTCACTGATGTTGGTCGGATCAACAAAGGTGATGAGACTGAGTACATGAAAGAGACCAGGAACATTGTCTCATGGTATCAGAAGAGCATCTATCCTTTAATGAGAGAATGCGTATCGACACAAAGTGCTGGAGCAACTCAGCAGGACAGGCAGCATCTCTGGAGAAAAGGAACAGGTGACTTTTTGGTTTGGAACCATTCTTTAGACTGAAAGTACTGAGGGGGGAAACCGGAGGTAGGAAAAGCTTTTTTTATAGCTTAAAAATGATGGAATTATTCATTGATTGAATTAAAGCTTTTTTTAATAAAAGCTTTTTATCTTCAATATATACCATAATCTGCAGTTCCTTCCTACACAAGAGAAAACACACATTGCCCTAAGGAAGAGGGGGGTGAACACAACCCTGTCCTCATCAAGAGTGCTGCAGAGATGGTTAACAACTTCACCTTCATCAGTATCCATATTACTAGCAACATAAACATAGGATTAAATCTATGCAAATATCTTTGGTTGACTGAGATTTGCACAATTCCTATAACAATAATAATTGAGAAATGATGTAGAACATTAACGTAGATTTTAAAAAAATCCAACATTGTAATTGTGCAGCTAAATACCGAATATATCCTAGATATTAGATCAAATTAGGTCATTCCCTGCGCTATACTGTTTGGAAGATAACTTTTGTGCACTTGGTGCAATTAGATCAGCATCGTGCAGTTATGAATTAGACTCTGCCAAGGTATCTGTAGGATCCTCCACCCAATTCTTCTTGGATAATTTAGGCTGGATTACTTCTGTTTCAGTTCTATAGTTTTTAGCTTGCTGTTGGGTCCCTCAGACACTATTACAGATCCACTGCTAATCACCTAGAAAGAAATAAACCTGAGACAGCTAGCGCCTCCTCTCGAGGCAAGAGTGAAGCCTGAGAATGCTACACCTCCTTCCAGACCAGGACTGAGCTGCTGGACCAAGTCTGTGATCGCCAGTACCACCACACATGCACCTTTCTGGCGAAGAACAGCATCCCATGTGTCCTGGACTTTCTTACCACTCTAATTAAACCATATCACAAGAGTTCAGCCCGATACCACACCGGGTACATGGAAAGGAAAGGTTTGGAAGGATATGTGCCAGGCATAGATAAGTGGGTCTAGCTCCATTACGCAAATTGGCCAGAATAAATTATTAGTAGTGGATCTGTAATAGTTCCCCCCCTTTTTCCCTTTCCTCCCTTTCCTCCCTCCCTCTTGACTGCGTGGGTTTTATGGGGAGTAGTTGACAAGGTTCAAGTGGCCAACCAACTACAGCTGACTGGACCCAGCTATTACAAGTGATGCTGGGGATTGGCCTCTCTTGGCCTGTCAGCCAGTGATGGAGATCAGAGCGGCCCCCAAGGAACAGAGTGCTGTCACACTGTCTATGTTTTTTTTTGAATGTATTCTGCATTCTGGTCATATTTTTTGTACTGCCATTATATAAGGAAAAAATTGGTTATTGCGTTTGTACATTTTTTTTTGTAAGTTTGAGAGACAATCCCTGCATTGAATCAATCTTATTGCTTGGTAAGGTGTGTATTTTAATCATGTCAAAGCCAAATAGCGCTGACCTTTGAACCTGTTGTGATGGTGAATATCGACCAAGCCATTCATCACATCCAAGTGGAATCATGATCTTGAAGTTGGTTGGATTGACTGACTCCTGTTCAGGGTAGGAGGTGATGTCTCCAAACTCCTTCTATATACCCTTTCTTAATATTCTTTACGTGCTGAGCCACTTATAATAAATTCATATTTTGTTGTTTTTATGTAAGCCTAAAATTATAAGCTATAATTTTGCTTACAGATATTACTCCAAAATTCAATCAACATGAATCTTTTGAACATGGAAAAGATCTGCAAAGTCCGCCACATAGAACTGAAAGTAAGTATTTTGCCCTTGTTCCAGGTAAAGTCAGAATATAACAAATTTAGTTTGCAATAGACATTACACACACATGTTAGGTCTTCTATTATAGACTACAATTTTGCTTTCAGATGAATTTCCCCAACATGATCAATCTGATTCTCATGAGCGTGAAGAACGCCTGCAAAGTCCACCACCTGGAACTGAAAGTAAGTCTTCTGCTCTTGTTCTAGCTAAAGCCAGAAAATGACCAAGGTATGGAGGGATACAAGGCCAGACAAAAAGCAATTTGGTCAGATTAGGTGATTAATGGTGGATCTATAAATGTTCCTCCCTTTTTTCCTTACTTTCCTTCCTACCTCCCTCTAGAACGCGTGGGTTTTATAGGGAGTAGCTTAACATCTGTAGTTGGTAGGTTACTGGAGAGTATTCTGAGGGAGAGGATACACAAGCATTTAGATGGGCAAGGGCTGATTAGGGATAGTCAGCATGGTTTTGTACTTGGGGGGGGGGGGGGGGTCGTGTCTAACAAATCTGATTGATTTTATTGAGGAAGTGACCAAAAAGTTTGATGATGGCAGACCTGTAGATGTTGTGTATATGGAATTCAGCAAGGCGTTTGGCATGGTAGGCTGCTCTGGAAGGCTAGATCGCATGGGATCCATGGAGAGATAGCTGAATGGATAGCAAATTGGCTCCATGAAAGGAAGCAGTAGGTAATGTTGGAAGGTTGCTTCTCAGACTAGATGCCTGTGACTAGTGGTGTGCCTCAGGGTTCGATGCTAGGCCTGTTACTGTTTGTCATCTACATCAGTGATTTAAATGAGAACATACATGCCAAGATTAGCAAGTTTGCTGTTGATACAAATGTTAGTGGTGTTGCAGATAGTGAAGATGGTTGTGAACAGTTGCAGCAGGACCTGGATCGATTGGCCAGGTGGGTGGAGGAATGGTTAATGGAATTTAATATAGAGAAGTGTGAGGTGTTGCATTTTGGGACATCGAACAAGGTCAGGTCCTACACAGTAAATGGTAGGCCTCTGGATAATGGTATAGAGCAGAGGGATCCAGGAGTACAGGTGCATGGTTCCTTGAAGGTCGAGTCGCAGGTAGAGAAGGTGGTCAAAAAGGCTTTTGGCACTTTGGCCTTCATCAATCGGAATATTGAGTATAGATGTTGGGAGGTCCTGTTGCAGTTGTCTAGGACATTGATGAGACCCCATTTAGAATATTGTGTTCAGTTCTGGGCTCCATGTTATAGGAAAGATATCGCCAAGCTTGAAAGGGTTCAGAAAAGATTTACGAGGATGTTGCCAGGATTAGAGCTAAATGGAGAGGTTGTAGGCTGGGTCTCTATTCCATGGAACACAGGAGGATGAGGGGAGATCTGATAGAGGTATACAAAATCATGAGAGAAATAGATTGGGTATATGCACAGTCTTTTGCCCAGAGTAGGGGAATCAAGGACATAGGTTCAAGGTGAAGGGGAAAAGATTTAACAGGAATCCAAGGGGTAACTTTTTCACACACAGGGTGGTGGGTGTATGGAACAAGCTGCCAGAGGAGGTAGTTGAGGCTGGGACTATCCCATTGTTTAAGAAACAATTAGACAGGTACATGGATAGAAAGGACAGGTTTGGAGGGATATGGACCAAGTGCAGGCAAGTGGGACTAGTATAGCTGGGACACTGTTGGCCAGTGTGGGCGAGCTGCGCCGAAGGGCCTGTTTCCACACTGTATCACTCTATGACTCCAGATGACAAGGTTCAAGTGGCGAACCAAGTGCAGATGATTGGACCCAGCTGTTACCAATAATGCTGGGATTGGCCTCTCCTGGCCTGTCAGCCAGTGATGGAGATCAGAGCGGCCCCAAGGGGATGGAGTGCTGCCACACTATCTATGTTTCTTTTGAATATATTCTGCATTCTGGTCACATTTTGTTTTGTACTGGCATCATATAAGAAAAGAATGCATGCAGAGCCACTGATAATAGTTTAATGTTTTTGTTGATTTTATGCAAGTCTTCAAATATAGGCTACATATTTGCTTTCAGATGAATTTCCCCAACGATCAGTATAACTCTAATGAACCTGGAGGAGGTCTGCAAAGTCTGCCACCTAGAGCTAAAAGTATGTCTTCTGCTCTAGTTCTAGATACAGTGCCCTCCATAATGTTTGGGACAAAGACCCATCATTTATTTATTTGCCTCTGCACACCACAATTTGGGATTTGTAATAGAAAAAAATCACATGTGGTTAAAGCGCATAATGTCAGATTTTAATAAAGGCCAATTTCATACATTTTGGTTTCACCCTGTAGAAATTACAACAGTGTTGATACATAGTCCCCCATTTCAGGGCACCATAATGTTTGTGGGACAGCAATGTGATGTAAATGAAAGTAGTCATGTTAAGTATTTTGTTGCATGTCCTTTGCATGGAATGACTGCTTGAAGTCTGCGAGGCATGGACATCGCCAGGCCTGTATTGCAACCATCTTTAGTTTATGCTTGTTTTGGGGGCTAGTCCCCTTCAGGTTTCTCTTCAGCATATAAAAGGCATGCTCAATTGGGTTCAGATCAGTGATTGACTTGGCCACTCAAGGATTGACTATTTTTTAGCTTTGAAAAACTCCATTGTTGCTTTAGCAGTATGTTTGGGATAATTGTCTTGCTGTAGAATGAACCGCCGGCCAGTGAGTTTTGAGGCATTTGTTTGAACTTGGGCAGATAGGATGAGTCTTTCACAGATGAGGTGATATGCTTTGGATCTTGGGCAGTTCCTTCTCTCCTCCATACTTTGCTCTTGCCATCACTCTGATATGTTGATCTTCGTCTCATGTGTCCACAAGACCTTTTTTCCAAAACTGTGGTTGCTCTTTTAAGTACTTCTTGGCAAACTGTAACCTGGCCATCCTATTTTTTGCAGCGAACCAGTGGTTTGCATCTTGCAGTGTAGCCTCTGTATTTCTGTTCATGAAGTCTTCTGCAGTCAGTGGTCATTGACAAATCCACACCTGACTCCTGAAGAGTGTTTCTGATCTTTTGGAGAGGTGTTTGGGGTTTTTTCTTTGTTACAGAGAGAATTCTTCTGTCATCAGCTGTGGAGGTCTTCCTTGGCCTGCCAGTCCCTATGTGATTAGTAAGCTCACCAGTGCTCTCTTTCTTCTTAATGATGTTTCAAACAGTTGATTTTGGTAAGGCTAAGGTTTGGCTGATGTCTCTAACAGTTTTATACTTGTTTCTCAGTTTCATAATGGCTTATTTGACTTTCATTGGTACAACTTTGGTCCTCCCATTGATAAACTGCAATAAAAGTTTCCAAAGGTGATGGGAAGACTGGAGGAAAGACTAGGTGCTGAGAGCTCTCTTATACCTGCATTAAGGAGGCAAACATTATCGTGCCTTGAAATGGGGGGACTATGTATAAACACTGCTGTAATTTCTACATGGTAAAACCAAAATGTACAAAAATAGCCTTTAATAAAATCTGACAATGTGCACTTTAACCACATGTGATTTTTTTTCTATTACAAATCTCAAATTGTGGAGTACAGAGACAAATAAATAAATGATCGGTCTTTGTCCCAAACATTATAGAAACATAGAAACATAGAAAATAGGTGCAGGAGTAGGCCATTCGGCCCTTCGAGCCTGCACCGCCATTCAATGTGATCATGGCTGATCATCCAACTCAGTATCCCGTACCTGCCTTCTCTCCATACCCCCTGATCCCTTTAGCCACAAGTGCCACATCTAACGCCCTCTTAAATATAGCCAATGAACTGGCCTCAACTACCTTCTGTGGCAGAGAATTCCAGAGACTCACCACTCTCTGTGTAAAGAATGTTTTCCTCATTTTGGTCCTAAAGGAATTCCCCCTTATCCTTAGACTGTGACCCCTTGTTCTGGACTCCCCCAACATCGGGAACAATCTTCCAGCATCTAGCTTGTCCAACCCCTTAAGAATTTTGTAAGTTTCTATAAGATCCCCCCTCAATCTTCTAAATTCCAGCGAGTACAAGCCGAGTCTATCCAATCTTTCCTCATATGAAAGTCCTGACATCCCAGGAAGGGATGTCAGGACTTATGGAAGGCACTGTAAAATTAAAAAAAATGACAATTTAACATGTTTCTTTTGTAGTAAACAATGCATACAGAAGTTAGGTGAGGTAAATTATAAATTGTATGGTTTTGGTGGGGAAGGGTCGGGAGAGACTAGGAGGGAAGACTGTGGTTTGTACAACAAATTTTGGCTGGTTGTACACTCACTTTAAAAAATGATATAAGCAGTTTGCATTGCATGAACTCCATAGTTCTTTATTTGTCTGGTAGGGGAAAAGAAGATCTAGCAATCAGATAGAATGTCTTACATCTGCAGAATATTCTAAATGTCATACTATATTTAACTCCATGTCAAAGGGCATTCATATCTGGACAATTTGACATTCATAAATTGCATTTTTTTGTGTTAGAATTTAATTTCTATTGTCTCCATTTAATAGGCAAAAATAATAAGGAAACAACTTGCAGCCATTAAGCATTGTCAACATGTCCAATATTCTGGTCAGAACTTTGATCTAAATAAACCTTTTTTGAAACTAGCAGCTCACCATGTTCTACAACCAGAATCAGCGGTGTTTTGGCCAGGACTTTGTAATGATTTTACAAGGAAGTTTTTATTGTTAACATTTTCACAATGGTGATTTAAGAAGGCACAAGAGTGTTGAAACATTTTACATATAGGTCTTCTTGAAATAATTAAAACCATCTTCTGTGATTGTTTGTACTTTATAATCCATCCATTCCAGCGCTACAAAAGTCACTAAACCCAGCACTGTAAGTCTCCTGTCCATCATTGTTAAATCAAAGCAGCTTTTGGAACTAGCAGTCTTTCTTTCAACCAACACAGCTGTGAGTAGAAGAAAAACTACGGAAGCAGGCAGTCGGGGAGGTGTAACTGAAATAAAGGGAATTTCATCCACCCACGCCCCCAGGCACACTAGCAGCTAATATTCAGTGGTGTTTGCCTTATCCTGGACAGTCCAATCGATCAACAACTATCAGGCTCGATTAACAAGACCAGAAACCTTGTGTTATAGTGTTGGAACAATATCTAGCCCTTAATGTCAGCAAATCAAAAGGAAACGGGGGGGGGGGGGGTGAAAACAACTCATCAACGGAATTGATGTAGGGATGGTCATCAGCTTCAAGTTCCTTGGCATCCATAGCACTGGTAACCTAACCTAGTCCCTTCACACTGATGCAATGATCAAGAAAGTGAGCAGCGTATTTAATTTCTTCGGTGTCTGAGACGATTCTACATGTCCATGAAGATTCTCTGGAATTTCTGCAGATGTACTATAAAAAATATTACTGTATGAATCTCTGCTTGGAATGCCAAGTGCTTTGCTCTTGATCGCCAGAATCTGCAGAGTGGTAAACACAGCTCAATCCATCGCAGTCTTCTCACTTCCTTCCATCCAGTCCAACTTCACTGAGCGTTGCATCAGGAAGGCTGCAAGTGTCGTCAAAGATAGACACAAATTGCCAGAGAAACTCAGCGGATCAGGCAGAATCTCTGGAGAACATGGATAGGTGACGTTTCGGGTTCCGACCCAAAATGTCACCTATCCATGTTCTCCAGAAATGCTGCCTGACTCGCTGAGTTTGTATCTTTTTTTTGTAAACCAGCACCTGCAGTTCTTTAGTATCTGCAATTCCTTTTTTCTGCACCCTAAGTACCTACCTTGCACAACAAATTATCTATCTCTGATCGCAGTGCTACTTTTGTGATTGCACAGGCCAGTAGGGCATTGCAGTTAAAAAGTTAAAAACGAGCTTATCAAATTTTTACAATTTTTAATATTGCAGAAAGATGAAAGTTTTTAAAATAAAATGTATTGATTAAATCGTTGATCTGGTGCTTAAACAGCTTAGGCAGCTCATAGGGCGACGACCTGCTATAGACACCAAGGAACAATACGCGTTCTGGCACATTTTTTATTACAAAAACACTGGCTTTCAGCCTATGTTTTTAATTCAGGTCATGTTCAACAGATCATATTGAAAAGAGTGCTGTAATTTTTAATACATTTTGTGATCTCTCTGTAATTATTTTATATAAATAAAACTTCCTCAGTACATGGTTAAGACTCCTTATTGCTACACTGGACTTCATGTGGAGGAGTTAAGACGTCTGTCATTACGTTTTTTGTATGAGGCTTTTCAAAGCAAGATCACATATATTAATGCACAATTAAACTCACGATCAATATTTAAATTGCCAATGTTTCGAGACTGCCATAGTTTTGACAGATAATTTTTCCTTGTAAATGTATTTTTGTGCGCAAAATGTTAACCTAAAGTGAAAAACAATTAAGGGTCTGAAGAAGGGTCTCGACCCGAAACGTCGCCTATCTCCTTCGCTCCTTAGATGCTGCTGCACCCGCTGAGTTTCTCCAGCCTTTTGTGTACCCGTGAAAAACAATTAATACTGTGTGAAAAAATACACTAAGTGCTGGAGTAACTCAGCGGGTCAGAAAGCAACTCTGGGAAAACATGGATAGGTAATGTTTTGGGTTGGGACTTGTCTGAAGATGGGTTCCGACCTGAAACGTAACCTGCCTATGTTCTCCAGAGCTGCTGCTTAACTTGCCGAGTCATTTTGTGTCTTTTTTAAATAAACCAATATTTGCAGTTTCTTGTATCTTACAATTAATACAGTATAATGTCATCTGTGGCCCTGCAAATTAAATTAATTCTGTCAATATTTCTAAAATTGGTGAGCATAAATCAACACCTACATCTCCAGGATTAACTTGTAACTATGATTTCAGGTTATTTTCTAACCTTGTTGGCACCAATGAATAATATCACAACAGTCCAAGGCCAGGCAGCGAACTTACACTGCAAAGTTGTGGGCTATCCATTGCCAAACATAAAATGGCTGAAAAATAATTCTACAGTGTATCAGGAGCCAAGAAAGAGCATAATAAGTAGAAAAGAATATGGATCTCGACTGCGAATTGTAAAACTGGACAAATCAGACACTGGCTATTACCAGTGTGTTGCATCTAATGGCAATGGAACCGTCAAAGCCACTGGGCAGTTAAATGTGATGCTTGGTATGTACTTCTTAGTTAAACATTGAAGCACATTTATTAACTGACCTTTCGCATGTAAATAATGTAAGTTGGTGAATAGAATTAATATATGTTGATTACTATTTTTATTTCTCTATCACCCCACAACAATGCATCGTTCTCTTTTGTTATTACCAATTTGATCAATTAGTAAAGCACATGGTTTTTTTTGGCAGTTCCTCGGGATTGAAGATGACTTGCTTCCCAAACAAACAAAGGACATTTATTATCACATACACAAATTGGTGTAGTAGAATTTGACTTGCCATTTGACTTCCCCTACAGTTTTGTGGATTCTGAGGTTGTTATTGGGGCCAATGAAAGAACCGCAAATGTTTCACAGATGAGGGAGGTGATAGCTGACCAGGTGGGTGGATGGGGAGTTTTGATGTTGCGAGCTACTTCAGCCATTTACACAGGGGTTTCATGTGCACCTGATGCATGACCTTGATAATGTTAATGCCATTGTGAATGCTCCTCCTCCACCAACATCTTCATTTTGGGCCGAAGATTGAGAGGACATAGTGGATACATTGCATTTCATCATGGAATCTCTGATCACATCCATGAACCATTTCCTCTGTCTGCCTGGTAACCTCTCCCATGACAGACCTCAGAAGGGCGGCATAGTAGCACAGTGGTAGAGAGTTGCTGCCTTACATCACCAGAGACACGGCTTCAATATTGACTACGGGTACTGTCTGTACAGAATTTATACTTTCTTCATGTGACCGCGTGGGTTTTCCCCAGGTGGTCCGATTTCCTTCCACACTCCAAAGACGTACATGGCTGTAGGTTAATTTGGCTTCTGCAAATTGTAAATTGTCCCTAGTGTGTAGGATAGTGTTAGTGTACGGGGATTGCTGGTCGGCACGGACTCGGTGGGCTGATGGGCATGTGTCCGCGCTGTATCTCTTAACTAAACTAAACCAATAAAGTGTCTGTTTAGGATGCATGCGAGTGGTGTAGCTTGCCCACAGTAGCTAACTGTGTGTAATTGGGGCCTTAAGACTGGCAATGTTGGCCTTTTCTGATCCTTCCAGTGAATGGCACGGTACCGCAGCGGTAGAGTTGCTGCATAACAGCGCCAGAGACCCGGGTTCAATCCTGACTACAGGTGTTGTCTATATGGAATTTATGCGTTCTCCCCGTGGCCTGTGTGGATTTTCTCCTGGACCTCGGTTTGTAGGCTAATTGGCTTGGTAAAATTGTAAATTGTCCCTTGTGTATGTAGGATAGTGCAAGTGTGTCAGTGCGGTCACTGGTCAGTGAGAACTCGGTGGGCCGAAGGGCCTGTTTCTGTGCAGTATCTCTATACTAAACTAGACTTAACTGTTTTGGAAGCATCTGAGTGGTATAGCCTGAACAACATAGCTAACTGTGTGTAACTGAGGCCTTAAGACTGGGAATGGTGGCCTTTTCCGATACTTCCAGTGAACTTGGAGAATTTGCAGATTGGTTGTGGGCTTTTTCTATTGCCTTGATGTACCTATTGCAGGTAGTCATGGGCTCAAAAGCACATAGAAAATAGTTGCTGGAGTAGACCATTCAACCCTTCGAGCTAGCACCGACAAAATTATCCAAAATCAGTACCCAGTTCCTGCTTTCTCCCCATATCCCTTAATTCCGTTAGCCCTAAGAGCCATATCTAACTCTCTCTTGAAAACATCCAGTGAATCGGCCTCCACTGCCTTATGTGGCAAAGAATTCCACAGATTCACAACTCTTGGTGAAAAAGTTTTTCCTCATCTCAGTCCTAAATGACCTACCCCTTATTCGTAAACTGTGGCCCCTGGTTATGGACGCCCCCAACATCGGGAACATCTTTCCTGCATCTAGCCTGTCCAATCCCTTAAGAATTTTATATGTTTCTATAAAATCCCTTCTCATCCTTCTAAATTCCAGTGAATATAAGCCCAGTCGATAATTTCTTACTTCATATGTCAGTCCCGCCATCCCGGGAATTAACTTGGTGAACCAACACTGCACTCCCTCAATAGCAAGAATGTCCATCCTCATATTAGGAGACCAAAACTGCACACAATACTTCAGGTGTGGTCTCATCAGCGCCCTGTGCAACTGCAGTAGGACCTCCTTGCTCCAAAACTCAAATTCTCTCGATATTAGCTTTCTTCACTGCCTGCTTTACCTGTATAACCATATAACCATATAACAATTACAGCACGGAAACAGGCCTTCTTGGCCCTTCCAGTCCGTGCCAACCCTTTATTTTCCCCTAGTCCCATCTACCTGCACTCAGACCATACCCCTCCATTCCCTTCCCATCCATATACCTATCCACTTTACTTTTAAATGTTAAAATCGATCCTGCCTCCACCATTTCTGCTGGAAGATCATTCCACACAGCCACCACTCTCTGAATAAAGAAGTTCCCCCTCATGTTACCCCTAAACTTCTGTCCCTTAATTCTCATGTCATGCCATCTTGTTTGAATCTTCCCTACCCTGAATGGGAAAAGCTTATCCACATCAACTCTGTCTATCCCTTTCATCATTTTAAAGACCTCAATCAAGTCCCCCTTAACCTTCTGCGCTCCAAAGAATAAAAACCTAACTTGTTCAACCTTTCTCTGTAACTTAGTTGCTGGAACTCATAGAACATCCTTCCTATAATTAGGCGACCAAAATTGTACACCATACTCCAGAATTGGTCTCACCAATGCCTTGTACAATTTTAACATTACTTCCCTACTCCTATATTCAATGCTCTGATTTATAAAGGCCAGCACAACAAAAGCTTTCTTTACCACCCTATCTACATGTGATTCCACCTTCAGGGAACTATGCACAGTTATTCCTAGATCCCTCTGTTCCACAGCATTCCTCAATTCCCTACCATTTACCATGTACGTCCTATTTTAATTTGTCCTGCCAAGATGTAGCACCTCACACTTATCAGCATTAAACTCCATCTGCCATCTTTCAGCCCGCTCTTCCAAATGGCCCAAATCTCTCTGTAGACTTTGAAAATCTACTTCATTATCCGCATCACCACCTATCTTAGTATCATCTGCATACTTACTTATCCAATTTTCCACCCCATCATCTAGATCATTGATATACATGACAAACAACAGTGGACCCAACACAAATCCCCGAGGCACCCCACTGGTCACCAGCTTCCAACCTGACAAACAGCCATCCACCATTACTCTCTGGCATCTCCCATTCAGCCACTATTGAATCCATCTTGCTACTCCGCCATTAACACCCAAAGATTGAACCTTCTTAACCAACCTTCCATGGGGAACCTTGTCAAAGACCTTACTGAAATCCATATAGACAACATCCACTGCTTTACCCTCATCAATTTCCCTAGTAACCTCTTCACAAAATTCAAGAAGGTTTGACAAACATGACCTTCCAGGCACAAACCCATGTTGACTGTTCTTGATCAGACCCTGTTTATCCAGATGCTTATATATATTATCTCTAAGTATCCTTTCCATTAATTTGCCCACCACTGACGTCAAACTAACAGGTCTATAATTGCTAGGTTCATTCTTTGAACCCTTTTTAAACAATAGAACAACATGCGCAGTACGCCAATCCTCCGGCACTATTCCCGTTTCTAATGACATTTGAAATATTTCTGTCATAGCCCCTTCTATTTCTACACTAACTTCCCTCAATGTCCTAGGGAATATCCTGTCAGGACCTGGAGACTTATCCACTTTTATATTTTTCAAAAGTGTCAGTATTTCCTCCTCTTTGAATCTCATAGTTTGCTTACTTTCAGTGACTAATGTGCAAGGACACCCAGGTTCCACCTCACCTCTGAAGAAGGGTCTCGACCCGAAACGTCGCCTATCTCCTTCGCTCCTTAGATGCTGCTGCACCCGCTGAGTTTCTCCAGCTTTTTGTGTAACCCTCACCTTTTCCAAATCTGACACCATTCAGATAATAATCTGCTTTTTTGTTCTGCTCACTGCTGCCTTGTCAAACACCAATCTCGTGCATTTTCCTCATTTGACCACAGGTTGTGCTTGACAGATTGAAGGTGGTGGTGAATTTTATCATTGATATCTCCATCTTTTCCCCTCACTTCCAATATGCTTCCCACTGAGGAGGAATTAATTGACACAAATAATGGAAATTCTCCTCAAATCTTGTCACCTCCAGTCTAAAAACAAGGTCACTTCAAGGTCTGCTGTCGAACTGCTGTATGCAGATGACATTTGTGAATGTACTGTTTAGGGGCCAAGCTCTATGTCATCATTAAATTGTTTATTGAAGCACATTGGCTTCAATGGCCCAGGTTAAGCTTACTGTTGAGTGAGCAGCAGGAGCAAGACGATAGTTAAAAAAACAATCATTAGTATTCCAGAGTGGCTGCTCTAGAGGTATTTTAGGAAAGCAGGCACAAGGGGAGTGGCCATCTTGGAAGGTTAACTTTTTTCTTGTTTGAAGGTAATGCTGAGTGTTTGGCTCAAGAGGCTTTGGTGAGGAGGCTGAGCAGAGGGTAACAGCAAGATAAGATAAGGAAAGGTCCTGTTGTGTATTTGGGTGCTTGGAACAAACTTAAAATAACACTCGGACACGGGAGTAAACTAACAAGCTTTTTTATTCCAGGACGCCACCTTGAGTCTCCCCTGCACATGCGTCCTTGCACAAGACATCATATATGCTATTTATATATCATACCTAACACTCCTCCCCCTTTAACTTGGAGGCAAGTAACACCATTTGTATTACATACACCACAGGTCCTTTTTATAGCAACGTTACTAAATTTTGAGATTTTATAAGTCAAGTCTGCAATTTATCCCTTCAGATAAACCATAAAAAGAAGTTTAATTTGACACCTAATTCACTTTCATATCTTCAGTATTAAGAAAGTTATGACCATTTTCATACTCGGAAATTAGCATCTTGTTCCCCATTGGTTTTCAATTGACTTAACTGAAAAGCTGTGATCTAGAACCGTAAAAAACCCATAACTTTCTTAAAAATTAAGAGACCAATGAAATTTTCAGTTATTATAGATTGAAGCATTCTGAAACAAATATGAAACAATCTTACTTGGATGACCTGAAATTAAAGCATATAATTAGTTAGTTATCTAATTGTAGCTAATTACAAAATTCAATGTCCTCGTTCTTCAGAGAACGGGGTTTCCCCTCCCCCACTATAGATGAGGCTCGCACCAGGGTCTCCTCCATACCCCGCAACACTGCCCTCTCTCCCCATTCCCCCACTCACAACAAGGGCCGAGTCCCCCTGGTCCTCACCTTTCACCCCACCAGCCAGCGCATACAACAGATAGTCCTCCGCCAGTTTCGCCACCTCCAACGTGACCCCTCCACTCGCCACATCTTCCCATCTCCCCCCCTGTCTGCCTTCCGCAAAGACCGCTCCCTCCGCAACTCCCTTGTCAATTCTTCCCTTCCCTCCCGCTCCACTCCTTCCCCGGGCACTTTCCCTTGCAACCGCAAGAGATGCTACACTTGTCCCTTCACCTCCCCCATCCACTCCTTTCAGGGACCCAAGCAGTCATTCCAAGTCCGACAGAGGTTCACCTGCACCTCCTCCAACCTCATCTACTGCATCCGTTGCTCCAGATGCCAGCTGATCTACATCGGTGAGACCAAGCGGAGGCTGGGCGGTCGTTTCGCCGAACACCTCCGCTCGGTCCGCAATAACCAACCCGACCTCCCAGTGGCTCAGCACTTCAACTCCCCCTCCCATTCCGTATCCGACCTCTTGGTCCTGGGCCTCCTCCACGGACAGAGTGAGCAACACCGCAAGTTGGAGGAACAGCACCTTATATTCTGCTTGGGGAGTCTGCATCCTCTGGGCTTAAACATTGAATTTTCTCAATTCTGCTAACCCAGACTGCCCCCTCCCCTCCCCACCTCTCCCTCAGCCCTCGGGCCCTGACAGTCCTTCTCCATCTCCCCCCCCTCCCACCCCAGTCACACTAGCTTCTCATTTTCACACCACAAACAGCTTACAATGGCCTGTTTCCTTTATCATCAATACTTTTTTGCATATCTTTCATTCATTGTTCTTTATCTCTCCACATCACTGTTTATATGTCTCGTCTCCCTGATCCCTGACCAGTCTGAAGAAGGGTCTCGACCCGAAACGTCGCCTATCACCTTCGCTCCTTAGATGCTGCTGCACCCGCTGAGTTTCTCCAGCCTTTTGTGTAACCCTCGATTCTCCAGCATCTGCAGTTCCTTCTTTAACACAAAATTCAATGAGTAGATCTAAACATCTATCCATTTCTTAAGAAAAGATAAACTTTTTTTTAATTGCCTAAGTGTCCAAATAACATTCACACAATAATCCACAATATAACATAATTTTTAAATCTAATTTTCATGAATTTCTGGGCCAAATGGAATGAATTTAGTGTTTAATGCCTGTATTGATTTAAATGGCCATTTAAATCAACTAGCGAGTGGGTTTTAGTGGAAATGCGGTGGATTGGAATGTTGCGGTTTGCTGTGATGTTGGTATGAAAAATGCAGCCGGTTCATACTTTTTTTTTGGACTCCATTTCGCAACATGAAAATATTATTAAAGCCTCCATAAAAAACAACTTTTAATATAAAAATAAACTGTGTACCTTTTTTTCTCCCCTACGCAAAATCCTTCCCATTATCGGCGCTCACGGCTTTTGAAGGTGATTTTTAAATTACTCTAGATAATAAATAATCTAGCGCAATTTAAAAATACCTTCATTAATGAAATGTCGGAGCGATTTTTCTTCCGCAACGAAATCGCCCAACATTGATCGATTTGCCCAGTCTGAAGAAAAACGGCACTTTAAGCCCGCCCCCCTCTGAAAGGTGCCAAAGTCGCGCACACGGGAAGCGGCATAACTGCAGCGCTGCTCAAGGTAAGTTTTGTAACATACCTACTTTTTAGAAAAAAATCTTCCTTGATCTTACTGCAAATGAATAACAGTCAGGGCATTGGTATGCACCTCCTACAGGATGTGGAAAATCAGGGAGTCTTCCAGTTGTCCCTGAGGATTACAACTGAGGGAAGTGCATCCAGCTGCAGCTGCTGACTTACTGCATGAGGGCACTGATGCTGCAGCTGGATGACCTTAGGATTGTCCGGAAGACTGAGGGCATCGTAGATAGGATGAGAGTGAGATGGTCACACCAAGTGCAGAAAATAGATGGGTGACCATAAGCGCAGAAAATCCCAATGGTCATACCCCTCAAAAACTAGTACACCCTTTTGGTTTGGAGCATGGGGGTGACCATTTAGAGGAAAGCAGCAGTAAGGTTTGTGGCACCAGACCTGGCAGTGAGGCACAACGGTGGGGGTAGGGTGAGGTCAGACAGGGCTATAACAATAGGAGATTCATTAGTTAGGGAGACAGACAGTAGGTTCTGTGATAGCAAACAGGATAATTTGTGCTTCCCTGATGCTAGGGTCCATAATGACTAAGAGTGCCTGCAAAATACTCTCAAAGGGTGAGCAGCCAGAAACCATTGTGCACCTTTCCTGTTCTGTTACATATCATATTTCCATGTGCAGTTAAACTCCGCAACTTTTAAAATTTACTTTAAATCATTGTTTTAACATCTATTGAGACATCTTTTGATTGTTATTTGTAAGCACATTTTCAATCTAAAACTGAAGCCATTTGATAATGTATCTTGCTTTATTTAATGGAACCTAAACTGGTTGAAATTGCTTAGACACAGTCAAATTTGAAAACTTTGGTCATCTGTCGACAGTTTATAATCTGAGAGTTTTAAACATTACTTAAATATTAATTTCTGACAATGCAGGTTATTTTCTGAACTTTTTGATGCCTGTGAACAATATCAGCACAGTAGAAGGCCAGACAGCGAATTTGCATTGCAGAGTAGCTGGTTATCCAGTTCCAAGCATTAAGTGGCTGAAAAATGATTCATTAGTTCTCCAGGAAGAAAGACGGATCACGATACGGAAAACAGAATATGGTTCTCGATTGCGAATTCAAGACTTGAACAGAGCGGACACTGGCTTTTACCAGTGCGTTGCTTCCAACAACAATAATACTATTTCAGCTACTGGGGTTATTTATGTGAGAGCAGGTATGTATCTTTTAACTTAATGAGTCTCATTCTGCTACCTTACACTTACCTTAGTCCTCCAAAAGAGTTCTGCCCCTACTAATAATGCCAGTATGTTCAATGGTTTATGAACATATTTTATTATAACAGAGCGAAAAGTCCTATACCTTTTGATGGACATCTTACAAATTGCAAAGTCCGGGCTGATTTGTTATGGGGAAACTACATTTTATGCATGTTCCTAAAGTTGTCATTGTTAGAGCTGAGAAGTTTGTAAGAACTTTCATGATCAAATATTATTAGCACTTTCCTGCCTATTTACTGAAACTTAGATCAGATATTTTGCTAAATTAGAACAGTACTTTAGACCCATGCAAAAATGGATTGCATTTTACGGGTGAACAATCTAACAAACTCATCTTTGTCCAATATAACGTAATAACAGAACAGTTAAATGAATGGCTACTGATAAACCTCTGTTAATTTGGAACAAAATTGTCCACATTGTAATGCACAAGTTACACTTAACTGAGAAATGGTGGGGAAAAAATGATGTATCATGTATTAAGCAATATGGGAAATTTGTTATAACTTGCCAATAAAGCTGGTCATACTTGAAGAATGTTCATAAGTTAGTGTTGGCATGCTGACTCCAAGGAGCATGAACATCAACAAAACTTGCATCCAGTTATATTGAACATAAATAACATAAATTGTAAATTGTCTTACTAAGATAATATATAAACAAAGAGAAAAGAATTGATGTATGTAGTTGTGCATCATACTCTGCATGGTAAGTGATGTAAGACTTCAAAACAACAATATATTAGGAAATTATATTAAGCAATCACATGGAGCTAAAACTAAATTTCAAACAGATGGCATCAATGCAAGTACAATACGCCCCCATTACCTTTAATGGATTACTTTAGAAAGATGGATTATATTATGAAAACCTGCTTTTAATGAATTCATTAAATGTTATACCTTGTCACAAATTAATTTTGATTTTGCACTTTTCTCATAGGGCTGCCTCCAATGCTCAGTGGACCATAAGAAGTGTGAATAAAGTCAACGCTTTGTTTCAAATACTTTTTTTCTGGTCTTCTGAATATGATGGCATATTTGGTGGATCTTAATTATCGATAAGATACATTTTTGTTTACATTTCTTTTCTGTATTGACTATTTTGAAATGCATGCTGTGACAGAATGGGTCAAATTAAGTGCATTTTTTACTATCTATCTTAGTGATGATAAAAGTAGAGAAAGAAATATTATTATCAAATGTTGGAAATGTTTGATTCACCACATTAAAAAAAAGTTTTTTCCACTCTTTTTATAGGTCCCTATTTTATTGTTTACGTATTTTGTCTGCTTTACTCTCATTTCTGTGTGAATAACAGAGGCTATTTAGTATCCAGGGCAGGATGGGGTTTCAATTCCAGTCTCCATGAATGCCTTAATGGGCATGTCCCACTTATGCGATTTTTCAGCAGACTGCCGATGATTTTTCAGCGGACTGCTGGCAGTCGCCTGAAAAACCAGGAACTGGAACGGCGACTGTCAGAGTGGAACACACACACACACACACACACACACACACACACACACGCGGGGACCAGGGCAAACGGGGGAGCGCTGTCTAAAGAATCCCCATGATGCAAAGCCAAGGTGGTACAGACACACACCGCGATGAACAAGAAGGTTGGCGCTGTAATTAAGACAGCTAAAACACAGTAAGCATGGTAAGTCCATTAAAAGATGGGGGGAAGGGGGGAGAAGGAGTGGAGACAACTTTTAAGAAACCAGAGATACACGGCTGTGAAGTTCAAGTTCAAGTGAGTTTATTGTCATGTATCCCTGATAGGACAATGAAATTCTTGCTTTGCTTCAGCACACAGAACATAGTAGGCATTTACTACAAAAAAGATCAGTGTGTCCATATAGCATAATATAAATATATACACACATGAATAAATATACTGATAAAGTGCAAATAACAGATAATGCGTTATTAATCAGACTTTTGTCCGAGCCAGGTTTAATAGCCTAATGGCTGTGGGGAAGTAGCTATATCTGAAGCTGGTTGTTGCAGTCTTCAGGCTCATGTACCTTCTACCTGAAGGTAGCAGGGAGATGAGTGTGTGGCCAGGATGGTGTGGGTCTTTGATGATACTGCCTGCCTTTTTGAGGCAGTGACTGCAATAAATCCCCTCTTGGAAGGAAGGTCAGAGCCGATGATGGACTGGGCCGTGTTTACTACTTTTTGTAGTCTTTTCCTCTCCAGGGCGCTCAAGTTGCCGAACCAAGCCAAGATGCAACCGGTCAGCATGCTCTCTACTGTGCACCTGTAGAAGTTAGAGAGAGTCCTCCTTGACAAACCGACTCTCTGTAATCTTCTCAGGAAGTAGAGGCGCTGATGTGCTTTCTTGATAATTGCATTAGTGTTCTCGGACCAGGAAAGATCTTCAGAGATGTGCACGGCCAGGAATTTGAAGCTCTTGACCCTTTCAACCATCGACCCGTTGATATAACGGTTTTGCTGGTGTTGAGGGCTAGGTTATTGTGCTGGCACCATATGGACAGTTGCTCAATCTCTCTTCTATTCTCTGACTCATCCCCATCAGTGATATGTCCCACAACAGTGGTGTCGTCAGCGAACTTGATGATGGAGTTCGCACTGTGACTGGCTACACAGTCATGAGTATAGAGTGAGTACAGCAGGGGGCTGAGCATGCAGCCTTGAGGTGCTCCCGTGCTGATTGGTATTGAGCCTGACACATTACCACCAATACGAACAGACTGTGGGCTGGGAATGAGGAGGTCGAGGATCCAATTGCATAGGGATGTGCAGAGACCCAGTTCTGCGAGTTTGGAAACCAGCTTGGAGAGAATGATCGTGTTAAATGCCGAGCTGTAATCGATGAATAACATCCTGACATGAGTTTTTGTTGTCCAAGTGGTCCAGATCGGAGTGGAGGGCCAGCAAGATCGCATCCACCGTTGATCTGTTGTGGTGGTAAGCGAACTGCAGTGGGTCCAGGTTTTTGTCGAGGTAGGAGTTGATTTGCGCCATGATCAACCTCTCAAAGCACCACAGGCATTAGTGCCACTGGTCGATTGTCATTGAGGTACATCATCTTACTCTTCTTGGGCACTGGTATAATTGATGCCCTTTTAAAGCAGGTGGGGACCTCAGACCTCAGAAGTGAGAGGTCGAAAATGTCCGTAAAAACTCCAGCCATTTGGTCCGCACAGGTTTTTAGAACATGATCGGGTAGACTACCAGGTTCAGATGCTTTTCGAGGATTCACCCCTCTGAAGGATTTCCTGACGTCGGCCTCTGTGACTGTGACTGAAATACCATCACTGCGAATGGGGGCTCGGGAAGGCACATCGGTGTTCTCCCTATCAAAGCGTGCATAAAACGCATTTCGAGCTGCCTCCTGGTTTCGCCTTGTATGAGGTGATTGCATTCAGGCCCCGCCACAGCTGCCGAACATCTGTCTCATCCTCCAGTTTGGAGCAGAAGTCCGTTTTGGCCTTTTTGATGGCCTTGCCAAGGTCGTATCTGGACTTCTTGTTGGCCACTGTATCATTGGACGTGAATGCCCGGTGTCTGGACTTCAGAAGAGTGCAGATCTCAAAATTCATCCAAGGTTTCTGATTGGGAAACACTCACAAGGTTTTTGTAGGGATGCAGTTCTCCACACATTTCTTTAAAAAGTCTGTAACGACTGTGGCGTATTCTTCAAGTCCGTTGCCGAGTCCTTGAACATTGCCCAGTCTACACACTCCAAACAGTCCTGAAGTTGTTCCTGTGGCCACACCCCCCCCCCACCACCCGACCAGCTCTGTACTGTCCTCACTTCTGGGGGTGCGCTCTTCAATTGCTGCCTGTAGGCAGGAAGAAGCAGCACCGCGGTATGGTCGGATTTACCGAAGTGAGGGCGAGGGATAGAACAGTAGGCATTCTTGATGGTGGTGTAGCAGTGGTCGAGGGTGTTTTGGTCCTCTGGTGACATGTTGGTGGAAGTTAGGGAGTGATTTCTTGAGGTTTGCCTTATTGAAGTCCCCAGCCATGGTGTTTGTTGACCACGGCGTGCAGCTCCTCCATTGCCAGACGGACATCTGCCTAGGGTGGGATGTAGACCGCGGTTAGGAAGATGGAGGTGAATTCCCTTAGGAGGTAGAAGGGACGGCACTTCACCGCCAGATGTTCCAGGTGTGGGAAGCAGGAGTTGGACAGGACTGCCACGTCTGAGCGGCGGACATAAATGTTCGGCGGACATTTAACATTACCGGTCGGTTCCTTGGTTCTGAAAGCTACTGCTTACCAGCGACCATAATGAGGCCGCGACTAGTTCCCAAAATGTGGGAACTCCTCACGACCATGAAGGCGACTCCCCGGCAACCACCTGCGAACATGTGGCAACCATATGGCAACTGCAGTCATCTAAAAAGTTGCCTAAGTGGGACAGGCCCATAACTCTATGCAACACATTTGATTGTAGAGAACATTCTCTGATCTGATTTTAGCTTCCAGTTGGATACGTTCACTGTAGTAGATCGTAGTCTCAAGTAAGGGTCCTGTAGCTGCTAGTCACAGTCATACAGTACAGAAACATTCATCCCACCTGCCTGCATCCTTCTAAATCTTCACCATCCATGTACCTGTCCAAATGTCTTATAAATTATGTGATAGTACCTGCCTCATCTCCAGCTCGTTCCATATACTATACCTTGTGTGAAAAAGGCTTCTATGAAATCTTTCCACTCTCACATTAATCCTATGTCCTCTGAAACATAATGATGGGATGAATTCTGTTTTGGACCCCAGCGTTGATTTTAGAGCATTGATTTTATTAAATCTGGGTGGGATTTGGGATTGGGTCTTCGTATGGAGATAAAGGGTCCAACCCTAAATCAGTAGTTGAGCTTGGATCTGAGTAAGCACCTTTTAAAGCACAGTCTATAGACTAGAAATGTCCATTGTGTTTGTCTTTTGACACATGCCCATATGTCTGTAGTGACTTTTTGTTCTATACCCTTAAAATCTTGTGTCACCTCAATCAGCCATGTACAATTTCAGTGTAGCTCTCAGTAAAAATATGCAAATACAAGATAATATTTTCCACATTTATATTGAATCTACCTAGATTTGACCTAGATTTACCTAGTGTACCTCTGATAGTCCTTCCACCTTTTATCAATAGTCAGACTCTTTGTCTGCTTGACAGAAATGTAGTCAACTAAACCTTTGGAAAACTGTCATCTAACCATTTGAAAAACTGAAGCCAGTGTCCAGTTCTCAACAAATAAATCTGTTTCCCTAGCCATCTCTCTTCCTGGCAAGTCAGTGAAATTGAACCTGGTTCTTCGCAACTTTGCCAGTCATATTTGGCCTCATGTTAGGCCTTAGCAAGTCTGATTTATGTTTGCATTTCTGCAGTGTCCCTGAACCTGCCCCTGTTTCAGTTCAACGACTGCTGAAGTCCTCATCCATCCTTTCAGTACCTCTGGGCCTGACTGTTTCAATGCACCCCACTTCAAGGATAGCCACTCATGAGATCACCCAAATAATTGTGTCACTAATTTACGCCAGATCACTCCTGCATTTACTAACCTGCATTGGCTCCAGTTGAACTGATGTTTTGAATTTATGGTTTTCATCTTTAATTTGAAATCACTCTCCCCAGTTCTGTTATTGGCTCCATGTAACTCTAAATCATATTTGCACTCCTCAGGGCCACCTAGATACTTTTAGATTTAAATGATGCCCATAACTATAAATCCCAAGGCCAGGCATTGTGGAATTCCAAACCAG
Organism: Raja brachyura; assembly: GCA_963514005.1. The sequence goes on along the minus strand of OY740783.1, from coordinate 69,075,096 downwards.
AACTCCACGTCTCTTCCTGTTTTTCTTACTTAAGATGCTGCTTAAAACCTGTCAGGTTGAGTAACATTTGATCATCTATTTGGATATTTTCTTGTGCGTTTGTGCTGAATATGGCTAAGTATAAACATTTTGTGTGATAATACTCCTGTGAAGTGCTTTGAAATGTTTCTGCTCTGTTAAAGGCATGGCATCGCAATGACAGAGACCCGGGTTTGATCCTGACTATGTGGAGTTTATACATTCTCCCTGTGACCGTGAGTTTTCTCAGAGTGAGCTGATTTCCTCCCACAATGAAAAAACGCACAGGTTTGTAGGATAATTGGTTTCTGTAAATTGTCCCAATTTTAGGATGCAAAAGTGGTCCAACGTAAAACTAGTGTCGGGTGATTGATGGTCAACGTGGGCTGAAGGGTCGGTTTCTACACTGTATCTCTAAACTAAACTCAACTAATGTCATGGGAACCTTTGCATTCACCTGTAAGCCTCAGTTTAATGTCTCATTATAAAAATGAAGTGACATTGTACTGTGCATTCTTAAAATTATTTTGTTGCTATAATTTATAATTCCAATCATAAAATTACTCAATAGGTTTGTTAGTGTTTGTGGAAACCATATGGAATATGTGTTTCAGATACTGTGGAATCACTAAGTTTGTGTGGCATTCCCTGCCTAAACAAAAATATATGCTGAAACAAATCCTCAATCTTTGTTGCTTGAATTTTTATTTGCCCTGTTTGTTTCACTGTCTTGGGTTAATTCTTTCATTACATAGACCTTGTTCAGAGTAGCTTCCACCTGCAAACCACCAAATGATATTTGTAGGTTTTGGAAGCTTCCATTCCTGACAACCTGACAATGCCAAGACTTGACATGGACAGAGTCTGCGAGGGCCAAGTGCTCAAGAGATCGGTAGGATAAGGCTGAGACAAAAGCTTCATTTAATTCGCATGTAATTAATCTTCACAAGAAGGTGAAATAAAAGTGTACATTCCAGCCAATATCAACTTTATGTACTAAATGAGCTTGAAACTTCTGGAATTCCGTTGCCCCATTTATATACACTAATCAATAAATGGTGCATTTTCAAATTCTTCCTTATGTTGGTTTCAGAGTCCTGGCAAGCAACATGGGAACAGTCACACATCAGTAGAATTTAGGCTCCTGCTGTTGCGAAAGCTTGAATGAAGCATTAAACAAGTTCACATGTACCTGCTAAAGTTGGATTGGAAACATGAGGGAAAAAAATACATTGGACCGGTTCAAATTATTTGTCATATACACATGGTGGAATAAAATATTTTGTCCATGTGAAACCCACAAAGTTAACAGTATTATATACAGTAATGACAAATACAACAACATATAAATATATATACAACGATGATATACAACAAAGCAGCAGAATGGTGCAATATTATAGTGCAATCAGAAATACTGCAAAGAAAAGTAAGTACAATAACTGAACAACCAACCGACAGAGTTAAGAGTTAGACTACATGCCAGCATCTCCAGGAAGGGGATGTGAAAGAGGTGATTAGTTCAGGCATCTGATTGCAGTGGGAATTCATCTGCAATCATCTGCAAATGGTTTGTCATTTACAGCTCTTCTTGGCATTTCTTTAATTGTCACATTTAATGCCAAATGTTACCTTGCATTATCGTCACTTAATCACTCTTCCCCTTTTGTTCCTTCCTCCTCTGACTCTGCCTCTGTATTTTCTAAAATTAATTGTTAAATCCTTTAATTTGTTGACAAAATGCAGATGAATGAAAAAAATCAAAATGTCTTCAGGGTACATAAAAATAGTGACAGAGAAAGGCATGTAAGTATTATGGCAAACTGCTAGCATTTTTGATATTGTTACCAATACACCCAGTATTTCATAGGGCAGCCTACAGGACATTAGATATGCCCAATCAACATTTATATGTGTTTTCTGCAACTGAATCTCAATATGTTAAGATGAATGTATATAAATACCTAATGCATTATATAATCACTCAGTGTAGGATGCGTAGCATTGTTTATTTTGAACCTGTGGGTGTATCATTTAGACTACACAATTATAAAGAATTAAATTATATTTGGAACAATTATAACAAAATGTTAAGAACAACTAACTGCTTATGGATACTCAAAATTGTAGTGTTATGCTTCATGGTGTAAAATAAATCCCATTATATCTCAATGATAGGGATATGTATCCTTAATATGTTTAGTTCATCGACTTGTATGGTGTTTAGTTCCATGTTATAGAAAAGAGAAGGCGCTCTCCGCTGATCTCCAGCAAACCTTCCCACAATTACATAGCATCCCCTGCAGTATGTATTTTCTACTTGAAATAACAATCAGTCTGACATTGAAGGTCTATGGTGTCGGTCAATAACATGCCATCCAACTGGCTAAAGAACCAAACAAAAATAGCATTTTTCACAGAAAATGGACTACAATGTGAGAATTATGCTACTTCTTTAGACATTTTAAAGAAAACAAATTAAAGAATAGACATGATTTAGGGTTCATTTTTAAACCATAAAATCCTTAAATTGTTTTATTGAAGGAATGCTAATCCACATATAAAATTCGTCTTTGGGGATAAGAGAAATTGCTCAGCACCAAAATGTTACTTGTGTAAAACCTCATTTATAGACAATATTTTCAACATTTTTAATGAGAATCGGGTGTAAAATAAAAAAACTGAGGAACATAATCATCAGACAAAATGCTGGAGTAACTCAGCGGAATAGGCAGCATCTCTGGAGGGAAGGAATGGGTGATGTTTCAGGTCGAGACCCTTCTTGACCCAAAACATTACCCATTCCTTCTCTCCAGAGATGTTGCCTGTCCTGCTGAGTTCCTCATGCATTTTGTGTCTATCCGGGTTAAACCAGCGTCTGCCATTCCTTCCTACACATATAGAATCATAAATTCTGAGTTGATTGCTTATAGAAAGACCAGACGTGCACCATGTAGGATAAGGGCACGTAGGTTTCTGTGCTTAACTGCCAGAAATGTTATACTGCCAGTTTCACTGTCATGACAGCTGTATACTACTGACCATTAAACTTGGTTGGATTCACAGTGCGTTAATGGGCCTGTCCCACTTACGCAACTTTTTCGGCGACTGCCAGCACCTGTCATTGGTTGTTGCAGGTTGCCGAAAATGTTCAACATGTTGACAATCCAACGGCGACCAGAAAGACGCTACGACTCTTTGGGCGACTGAGGAGTCTACTCATGACTATACAGGCGACACCCCGGTGACACGTCGTGGGGTGAAACATAGAAACATTGAAACATAGAAATTAGGTGCAGGAGTAGGCCATTCGGCCCTTTGAGCCTGCACCACCATTCAATATGATCATGGCTGATCATCCAACTCAGTATCCCGTACCTGCCTTCTCTCCATACCCTCTGATCCCCTTAGCCACAAGGGCCACATCTAACTCCCTCTTAAATATAGCCAATGAACTGGCCTCAACTATCCTCTGTGGCAGAGAGTTCCAGAGACCCACCATTCTCTGTGTGAAAAAATTCCTTCTCATCTCGGTCCTAAAGGATTTCCCTCTTATCCTTAAGCTGTGACCCCTTGTCCTGGACCTCCCCAACATCGGGAACAATCTTCCTGCATCTAGCCTGTCCAACCCCTTAAGAATCTTGTAAGTTTCTATAAGATCCCCTTTCAATCTCCTAAATTCTAGAGAGTATAAACCGAGTCTATGCAGTCTTTGTTCATAAGACAGTCCTGACATCCCAGGAATCAGACTGGTGAACCTTCGCTGCACTCCCTCTATGGCAATAATGTCCTTCCTCAGATTTGGAGACCAGAACTGTACGCAATACTCCAGGTGTGGCCTCACCAAGACCCTATACAACTGAAGTAGAACCTCCCTGCTCCTATACTCAAATCCTTTTGCTATGAAAGCTAACATACCATTGGCTTTCTTCACTGCCTGCTGTACCTGCATGCCTACTTTCAATGACTGGTGTACCATGACACCCAGGTCACGCTGCATCTACCCTTTTTTGAAGCCTGTATGGTTGTGAGTAGTCACCCAAAGAGTCGTACCTTGTTCTGGTTGCCGCTGGATTTTCAACAATGACCTATGACGGGTGCCGGCAGTGCCGAAAAAGTCGCATAAGTGGGACAGGCCCATAAAGCTGTTTGAAAAAAAAAAGGACAAATTATCCAACAGACCTGTAGTGAAAGGTATTTAAGGACCAGCTCATGAGTTTTTTTTAATCTTCACCTGATATCAAGGCATTGTTATTCAAGAATCTATTTAATGCTGAATGAATGTCCCATTGAGTCTTTCCCATCTCATCTGACATCCAGTCCGAAACGATGAAAGTTGCTTCAGGATAAAGCTGGCCTTTTAATTAATAATCCTTTTTCCAGAGCCAGTTTCTTCAAACACACCTCAACTTCCCTGGGTCCCATATGGCACATGTTGGGTAGTCAGGCAACTCCTCCAATGCTCAAGTCCTCCTGAAGGTTGTGGAGGAAGGTTGTTTTTCTGGCTGAAGGTCTGTGACCAGTGGAGTCAGCAGGGATCTGTGCTGGGACCTCTGTTGCTTTTGACATATACAACTTGGATGTAAATGTAGACTGGTTGGTCAGTAAGTTTGCAGTGTCACTAAAATTGGTGGAGTTGCAGACAGTCAGGAAAATTGTCGAATGAATGTAACAGGATATAGATTGACTGCAGAAATGGGTGGCGAAATGGCATCTGGAGTTTAATTCAAGCAAGTGTGAATTGTTGCACATTAGGAGGTAGAATATAAGTGGAGTTCAATTTCCAGCCCTAATTTAACTACAACCTATCTCAGTAATCTCTTCTAATTATAGATCCTCACAATTTATACTCACCAGTTTCCCATGTGAGGCTCTGCATTAATGCATGGTTTAACTGATTTTATTAGCTGTCCTAATTTAAATTTTAACTTTTTTACATACTCTTCTTCCACAACACCTCTGAACTTTTCTTCCCTGCTTATGTTTAAGCTTGTTTCATTTATTTTACTTCCTACCATTGCCTGAAGCATTTGCTTTCTTCCTATGTATAAATTCTCTTGGGGCATAGATCCAAATCTATTGGGGGGGTTGTCTCATTTCCCCAGCTGGTTCCAGTCTGCGTGTTTGGCCTTGAGTTGCCTCTCTCATAAATCCATTAGCCACAAATGTGATACTGATTTGCATGTGGCCTGCACAATAACCCAAAGATTATTATCCTCAAAGCCCTGTCCCATGGTGCGAGTTCATTCCAAGAGCCGAGTTTTTAAAAAAATCAAACTCGTGGTAAGCACGGAGAATGAACGAAGCAGGTATGTCGGAGCTCAGGGACGTCTCTTAGCGCTAACGGCAGTTACTCGGGAAGACTCGCTAACGGCAGGTAAGCGTGGGAAGACTCGTGAAGATTTTTCAACATGATGCAAAATGTCCACGAGAGCCCCGAGTACTGACGATTGGCCGTTACCGTAAATCTCCAAGTTCGAATCAGGGCAAACTTGGGAGAACTCTTGGAATGGACTCATACAGTGGGACAGGGCTTTCAAGGTCCTGCTTTATAATGAAGTTCCTCAGCAGGAAACCCCCCCTGCTTCTACCTTTTGTCATTTGTTTTGGCATGGAATGCAACAAATGGAATAGTCTCCCCTTTGTCAAGTTGCTCTTCAACTGACTCAAATTAACCCTTAAGGGCCTGTCCCACTTGGCGATTTTTTCGGCGACTGCCGGCGTCATATCAGTGTCGCCAAAAGATTTTGAACATTTCAAAATCCAGCGGCGACAAAAGAATGTTGTGACGCTTGAAAAAACACCGTGCGTCATACATCGTCACTGCCGCGTCATACGTCATCACGCCGCGTATAGTTCAGTGACCTGATACGTCAGTTAATGATGCCGGCAGTCGCCGAAAAAAAATCACCAAGTGGGAGAGGCCCTTTGGTTTGGCATGAGGTAAGCAGTGTATCCCTTGGGACTCCAGCTTACAGGCATGGGGATGCCCTTTCTCTGTCTTACTCTGTATAGTACAGCATAACCTGTGCTATCCAATATAGAATTACAATTTAATCCTATCATGAGGCATTACAGAATATTGTTTTTAAGTCCTGAAAATATACATTTATGATATTGGGCCCACCATGCAAATAGATTTTCCACATGTTCAAATAGTCCGCATTTTTCAAAGGTATTTTGATTTTGTTCTTGACGCAGCATACCTTGTGGGTTGCTTACTCTTTCTGATTATAACGATTTAACATGTTTATGCCCAGTTTTGGTATGGAATGCAAGAAATGGGATTCTATCTCCTTCAAATTTCCCTAGCGATTGTAGCCCGCGATTTAAATCAAGCCAAACTCAGGGGCATTCTGTGAAAGTATTATCAGCATGTCTCCTGTCCCACAAGGGACCCAGAACATCCTCGACCACTGCTACACATCAATAAAAATCGCCTGTCATTCTGTTCCTCATCTACCAGTCTGAAGAAGGGTCTCGACCCGAAACATTGCCTATCTCCTTCGCTCCTTAGATGCTGCTGCACCCGCTGAGTTTCTCCAGCTTTTTGTGTAACCCACGATTCTCCAGCATCTGCAGTTCCTTCTTTAATACCAGTTTTTGGGACGTCTGTTCACTGAGTTGTGTTTCTGTTCCCTGCATACAAATAAAAACTGAAGCAGCAGGATCCAGTACAGAGAGTTGGACAATGCTTTTCTGGTGGCCGGACACAGATTACATCTTACACGACTGCTTTGAGTCAGTGGACTGGTCCATATTCAGCGATTCTGCAGCCAACTTGAAAGAGTATGCCACGACTGTGACTGACTTTGTCAGCATGTGCGTAGAGGAGAGTGTGCCAAAGAAGGAGTGTTCCCCAGCCGGAAACTGGATGAATCATGAGTTACATTCCCAAGTGAAGGTCAGGTCTGCTGTAAACATGTCAAACGATCCCATGAAAGCTTGCCATAATCTTCACAAAACTATCAAGAATATGGAGAGACAATACCGGGACAAATAATCATTCGGACACCTACAGACTGGCACGCTCTGAATACTATAACTGGCTGCAAAGCTAAGTCAACAACATTGCTGGTGGTAGTGTAGCCCTACCTGATGAAGTCAATGCATTCTATGCTTGCTTTCAGCAGATCGGGTCAAGGGGAGTTCCCACCACCACGGGTACCATGTAATCCCGTGCTACCTGCTCCATGGTCGGATAGTCGGCGACTAAACTGTCTCCCCCACCTGGTTTGCCAGATGAGGAGGGGGCTGTGGACCTTCAGCAGGACCGAAAACAAGACCTGTCAAAGGGCGGATGAGCTCCTAGCAAGCCAACGACCATCCACACTTCAGTAGAAGTTGCGATCACTGTCGTATGTAGCATTGTAAGGCATCGTGCCCAATGATGTTTTCAACGATGATGATGATGATTTGAGTAGATAGCCAATGCAACAATGACATTCTTCCCATCAGACTCAAGAGTCCTTTTTCCCAGGGTCACTGTTGCAGACGGTAGATTGGCCTTCATGAGGGTGAACCCACGGAAAGCAACTAGCTTGGACGGAGTCCCTGGCTGCGTCCTTAGGACCTGCATGGACCAGCTGGCCGGAGTATTCGTGGACATCTTTAATCTCTCCATTCTATTATGCACCTGCTTCAAGAAGACCACTATCATCCCGCTATCCAAAAAAAGCAGGCCTTGACATCCACCATCAGGAAGTGCTTTGAGAGTCTGGTTATAGAGTGCATTGAATCCAATCTAACAAGTAACCTTGAGTTGACCCATTGCAGTTCACCTTCCGCAACAACAGCACCATAGATGATGCCATCTCCCTGGCCCGACACCCATCCCTGGAGGACAGGGATACCTATGTCAGACTTTTTTTTCATAGACTACAACTCTGCTTTGAATACAATTAACCCAGCCAAACTCATCTCCAAACTCGTGAAACTTGGAGTCTGCATTTATCTCTGCAACTGCAAGTGGCCGATTAGGAAAAGCGGAGATGCAGTGCAACCTGGGTGTCATGGTACACCAATCATTGAAAGTAGGCATGCAGGTGCAGCAGGCAGTGAAGAAAAGCGAATGGTATGTTAGCTTTTATAGCAAAAGGATTAGAGTATAGGAGCAGGGAGGTTCTACTTCAGTTGTATAGGGTCTTGGTGAGACCACACCTGGACTATTGTGTACAGTTCTGGTCTCCAAATCTGAGGAAGGACATTAATGCCATAGAGGGAGTGCAGAGAAGGTTCACCAGACTGATTCCTGGGATGTCATGACTGTCTTATGAAGAAAGACTGGATAGACTCGGTTTATACTCTCTATAATTTAGGAGATTGAGAGGGGATCTTATAGAAACTTACAAAATTCTTAAGGGGTTGGACAGGCTAGATGCAGGAAGATTGTTCCCGATGTTGGGGAGGTCCAGGACAAGGGGTCACAGCTTAAGGATAAGGGGGAAATCCTTTAGGAGGGTGATGAGAAGGACTTTTTTCACACAGAGAGTGGTGGGTCTCTGGAACTCTCTGCCAGAGAGGGTAGTTGAGGCCAGTTCATTGGCTATATTTAAGAGGGAGTTAGATGTGGCCCTTGTGGCTAAGGGGATCAGAGGGTATGGAGAGAAGGCAGGTACGGGATACTGAGTTGGATGATCAGCCATGATCATATTGAATGGCGGTGCAGGCTCGAAGGGCTGAATGGCCTACTCCTGCACCTAATTTCTATGTTTCTATGTTAACTGAATCCCTGACGTCCTGAATCAGTGAGGATAGGTGACAAATCATCCCCTGCAATCATCCTCAATACTAGTGCTCTGCAAGGATGCATTCTCAGCCCCTCTCATCCCTCACGAATGCGTAGCCAAAAACAAATCCAACTGTATTTACATATTCGCAGACGGCACCACCATAGTGGGCCAGGTAACAAATAATGACAAGAATGAGTACAGGAAGGAAATTGAGAACCTCATATGTGTAGGAAGGAACTGCAGATTTAAACTGCTGGTTTAAACTGAAAATAGACACAAAATCCATTGTCAGAGTGAGGCCCAGTGCATATTGGAGGAACAGCCCCTCATATTTAACTTGGGCAGCTTACAACCCAGCGGTATGAAAATTGATCTCTTTAACTTCAAGTAACACTGCCTTTCCCTCTCACGCTATCCCTCCCCCTTCCCAGTTCTCCGACCAGTCTGACTGTCTATGATTATATTTTATCTCTGTTTGCTTTGTTGTTACCTTCTCCCAGCTAACAATGGATTTTCCTTAATATTTTCCTTAATATCTATCCCTTTGTCTCATTTTCATACTTATACTTCTTTATCACTTCTTTATCTCTGTATCTCCCTCTCCCCTAACTTTAGTCTGAGGAACATCACCCATTCGTTCTATCCAGAGATGCTGCCTGTCCCACTGAGTTACGCCAGCGTTTTATGTCTATTGAGAACTGCACAACCTGATGTTGAGACAACAACCTTTCTCTCAATGTCAGCAAGACAAATACAACTTCAGGAAGTGATGCAGTACACAAACACTGAGTGCTGAAATAGAGATGGTTGAAAACTTAAGCTTTAGAAACATAGAAAATAGGTGCAGGAGTAAGCCATTCGGCCCTTCGAGCCTGGACCGCCATTCAATATGATCATGGCTGATCATCCAACTCAGTATCCCGTACCTGCCTTCTCTCCATACCCCCTGATCCCTTTAGCCATAAGGGCCACATCTAACTCCCTCTTAAATATAGCCAATGAACTGGCCTCAACTACCTTCTGTGGCAGAGAATTCCAGAGATTCACCACTCTCTGAAAAATGTTTTTCTCTTCTTGGTCCTAAAAGATTTCCCCCTTATCCTTAAACTGTGACCCCTTGTCCTGGACTTCCCCAACATCGGGAACAATCTTCCTGCATCTAGCCTGTCCAACCCCTTAAGAATTTTGTACGTTTCTATAAGATCCCCCCTCAATCTTCTAAATTCTAGCGAGTACAAGCCGAGTCTATCCAGTCTTTCTTCATATAAAAGTCCTGACATCCCAGGAATCAGTCTAGTGAACCATCTCTGTACTCCCTCTATGGCAAGAATGTCTTTCCACAGATTTGGAGACCAAAACTGTACGCAATACTCCAGGTGTGGTCTCACCAAGACCCTGTACAACTGCAGTAGAACCTCCCTGCTCCTATACTCAAATCCTGTTGCTATGAATGCTAACATACCATTTGCTTTCTTCACTGCCTGCTGCACCTGCATGCCCACTTTTAATGACTGGTGTACCATAACACCCAGGTCTCGTTGCATCTCCCCTTTTCCTAATCGGCCAACATTCAGATAACAGTCTACTTTCCTGTTTTTGCCACCAAAGTGGATAACCTCACATTTATCCACATTATACTGCATCTGCCATGCATTTGCCCACTCACCCAGCCTATCCAAGTCACCTGCAGCCTCCTAGCATCCTCCTCACAGCTAACACTGCCCCCCAGCTTCGTGTCATCCGCAAACTTGGAGATGTTGCATTCAATTCCCTCGTCCATATCATTAATATATATTGTAAAAAGCTGGGGTCCCAGCACTGAGCCTTGCGGTACCCCACTAGTCACTGCCTGCCATTCTGAAAAGGACCCGTTTACTCATACTCTTTGCTTCCTGTTTGCCAGCCAGTTCTCTATCCACATCAATACTGAACCCCCAATACCGTGTGCTTTAAGTTTGTATACTAATCTCTTATGTGGGACCTTGTCGAAAGCCTTCTGAAAGTCCAGATATAACACATCCACTGGTTCTCCCTTATCCACTCTACTAGTTACATCCTCGGAAAATTCTATAATTTTCGTCAGACATGATTTACCTTTCGTACATCCATGCTGACTTTGTCCAATGATTTCACCGCTTTCCAAATGTGCTGCTATCCCATCTTTAATAACTAACTTCAGCATGTTTTCCCACTACCGATGTTAGACTAACTGGTCTATAATTCCCCGTTTTCTCTCTCCCTCACTTTTTAAAAAGTGGGGTTACATTAGCTACCCTCCAATCCTCAGGAACTACTCCAGAATCTAGAGAGTTTTGAAAAATTATCACTAAGGCATCCACTATTTCTGGGGCTACTTCCTTAAGTACTCTGGGATGCAGCCTATCTGGCCCTGGGGATTTATCGGCATTTAATCCATTCAATTTACATAACACCACTTCCCAGATAACCTGGATTTCACTCAGATCATCCATCTCATTTGACCCGCGGTCCCCTGCTATTTCCGGCAGATTATTTATGCCTTCCTTAGTGAAGACAGAACCAAAGTAGTTATTCAATTGGTCTGCCATGTCCTTGTTCCCTATGTTCAATTAACCTGTTTCTGACTGCAAGGGACCTACATTTGTTTTAACTAATCTTTTTCTCTTCATATATCTATAAAAACTTTTGCAGTCAGTTTTTATGTTCCCTGCCAATTTTCTTTCATAATCTATTTTCCCTTTCCTAATTAAGCCCTTTGTCCTCCTCTGCTGGACTCTGAATTTCTCCCAGTCCTCTGGTAGGCTGCTTTTTCTGGCTAATTTGTACGCTTCATCTTTTGTTTTGATACTATCCCTGATTTCCCTTGTTATCCACGGATGCACTACCTTCCCTGATTTATTATTTTGCCAAACTGGGATGAACAATTATTGTAGTTCATCCATGCAGTTTTTAAATGCCTTCCATTGCATATACAGGAGTAAATATCACCAGCAACTTGTCCTGGACCAGCTATATCGAAGCAATGGGCAAGAAAGCAAACCAATGCCTCTACTTCCTTAGAAGGCTTAGGACATTTGGAAATTTCTCAACTTCTACAGATGTGCGATATAATGGATTATATTGGGGTGCATGATGGCATGGTTTGGGAACAGTTCCATCTAAGATCGCAATAATTTGCAGAGAATTGTGGACACAGCCTAGACCATCACACAAACCAACCTCCCTTCCATTAACAAAGCCACCAGTATAATCAAGGACAAGTCATGCCCTGGCCACTCCTCTCTTCCCCCATCAGGCAAGGGGTACAGAAGTGTGAAAATGCACACATCCAGATTCAGGGACAGTTCCTTTCCTGCTGTTATCGGGCAACTGTACCATCCAATCACCAACTAGAGAGAGGTCTTGAGCTATCTGCCTCTTTGGAGATCCTCGGACTATCTTTAATCAGACTTTAGTGGACTTAATCTAATCGTTATTCTCTTTACCCTGTCTTTGTACAGTGTGGACATTGTAATCATGTATAGTATTTTCGCTGACTGGATTGCATGCAACGAAAAGACTTTGAAATAAAAACAGAAGATATTAGAAACTCTTAGATGACCAGCAGTCTCCATGGGGAGAGAAACAGTTGACGTTTTAGGTCAAAACTGAGACGAGGGAAAACATTAGTTTTCAGTTTCAGAAAGGATGACGGAAGGCTGAATATGATAAAGGGGACAGCTCTGTCAGGACTGCCATGGTGATCTGCTGTTGATGAAACTTTGTCTCTGGTACATCAATGAGGACAGTTAGAAGGAGACAAAACATACAAAGAAACAACTTAAAGCTGTGAAATGCAAGTCGGGGAATGGGGAAAAAGGACGGCAGATCAGGAAGTGTCAACCGAGAGAGAAAAATTGAGCAAACATTCCAGATGAATAAACGACAGCAGAACGACTGTGGGAGAGAACAGTAGTATCTATGTGGCGATCTTCCTGGTTTTTATCAAAGAACTTGTGCAGGCATTCCAGGCTTATCAGGTCATTCTTGCAGGTGATCCAAATATCACAGCCATAGAACAAAGTTGGGCCATTTATACGCATAATAAAAGCCTAAGTAATGCTGATATCAAGGATTACATAAAATGGCCTGGATAGAATAAAGTACGAAATAAAAGTCAATTAACAATCTAATGCTGAACACTTTAGCTTTAGTGTTTGAGTTGCAAGCATTTTTCGCATCCACAAAGTGATGACCAACCAATCTTGTGTTCTGTTTAAAAACAATGTTTTCTCTTCAAAGTAAGGTTGTGTCTGTGTGGAGCACACACTAACCTGTAATTTTGTTGAGTAATCTAAAATTACAATCCCACACGTGTAGTTTAAACTTTATTTTAATCAATAAAGAATACAGTTTTCAAAACCAGATTCTCCTCATTTTCTTCAGGTAAGCTGTCATGTTTCATTAAAATTGCTATGTCCCTATCTGAAGTTTAAAAATATGTAATGATTTTCTTTTCAAATTTAGACAAGCTGCAACTAGAAGTTGAGAATAGTTCATGAAATAACACGTATATATAGACCAGGAACAAGTGAGTTATTGTAATGATATATGTGATAATTATAGATTACATTAAATATTTTGTAAAGTAGATTTTATGCTTCCCATTTCAGCTGTATTTATAATGATTTCCAAGCTGGCCCATTGGAATTTTCTGCCTCTTTATCTTCCCACTATATGATGGTAATTTCCAAACAACAGGAATTATGCTGAGTTGAATATGACATTTTAGAAAGTGATCTTCACAAACAAAACACGTTAGCAAAATGTTGAACTTAGTCATTCTTATGCCGCTTCAGTTGCCGGTTTGGAAAGTAATGTCATTCTCCGAAGATCCAGGTCTTCAAAATGCCCGAAGATTAGAATCTGTGCAGAAGATAACAGATGCCATTGTGGTGAGGTGAATTTCAATTGCCTGTGCTTGCAATAGCTGACAAACCCATCATGGATAGTTTTTAGTCTGTCTTCAGCTGGTGACCAATCAAAAGAGTTTTCTGTTCACTTAACTTGAATTTTCAATTTATAAAATAGTGGCTATCTCCATTTAGGCTATAGATTATTTTTATATTGACTTTAGTTTAGTTTAGAGATACAGCATGGAAACGGGTCCTTTGGCCCAGCGAGTCCACGCCGACCAGGGATACACTACATACTACACACAAGGGACAATTTACATTTTTACCGAAGCCAATTAACCTGTCTGAGGAAGGGTCTCAACCTGAAACGTCACCTATTCCTTTTCTCCAGAGATGCTGCCTGACTCGCAGAGTTACTCTAGCATTTTGTGTCTATCTTTGGCGTAAACCAGCCTCTGCAGTTCCTTCCGACACAACCTACAAACATGTACTTTTTTGGAGTGTGGGAGGAAACCAGGGCACCCGGAGAAAACTCACGCGGTCACAGGGAGAATGTACAAACTTTGCACAAACACCGGTAGTCAGGATTGAGCCCGGGTCTCTGGCGCTATAAGGCAACAACTCTGTCACTACTTCATTGGAAATTACTGTCTCATCAGAAAAATTACATTATTGGCCTTATTCCCTTGGAGAGCAAGAGACTAAACACTGAGAGAGAGAGAGAGAAAGAATATCAAGGACGTAAAAAAGGGTGAGACTGGAAGCTCAAATAAAGTGTATGGCAGGGACATGAAAAGATGAGAGGGCAGCTGTAACAACAGATCAGCGCTGATACAAAGTAGCAAGAGGATGCATGCTCAGAATAGTGATGGCCATAGTATATAGCAATCAATCAATCAGTTTTATTCATCACATACACATATAAGTGTAGTGAAATGAATTTGTCAGCAACGGTACAATCAAAAAAGAACACACAATACACAATAAAATTTAACACAAACATCCACCACAGCATTCTTCACTGTGGTGGAAGGCACAAAGTACAGTTAATCCTCCTCCATTGTTCACCCGTGGTCAGGGCCATAAACATCCGCAGTCACCGCTACGGGTGGCCGGATGTACAGGCCCTCTCGTCAGGACGGTCGAACACACTTGGAGGTCCCGAATCGGTGCTTTACTACCAGGGACCGTGGCTTCAGGATGTTGTAGGGCACAGGCTGGCGGTCGGAGCTCTTCTCTGGGGGTCCCCGGCGAGGGTACCTAGGCTCCAGATGGTAAGTCCACGTCACGCCCGCGGCTTCAGGATGTTATAGGCCGCGGGCCGGTGATCGGAGCACTCCCTTCTGGTGACCCCGGCAAGGGCTCGCCTGCTCCATGATGAAAAGTCCACGCAGTGCCCGCTGCTGAATCTCCGGGCCTGGCTCCGGGAAAGGCCGCTCCAATCCATGGTGTTAGGCCGTGAGGGAGGCGACATGGAACAAGTTGGAGGATGCAACCAAAAGCAGTTCCCCCCTTACCCCCCCTCACCACCCCCCAGACAAGACACACCGAGAGACACTAAAACAAACATTTGGACAAACTAAAAACTCGCAGCGCCCCCACCGATGACGTTCATGGAAGCAGTGAAGGAATAGCTCATGTCTTTGGCAAGACAAGTTTGGATGGGTTTTTGGTCACCAGCTCAAAGGAAGCATATGTTGACCAGATTAATTCCTGGGATTAGAGGTTGTCCAGTTGGAGAGTTTCAGCAGGATGGATCTACATTCACTAGTTTAGAGGTACAGTGAAAAGCTTTTGTTGTGTGTTAACCAGTCAGCAGAAATCAATATGTACCTTAATTGGTACGTGTGACAATAAAAGACCTTTGAAACCTTTGATTGCAATCTAGCATTTAGAAAAGATAGAGATTGTCTCTTAGCAACATGTACAATTTGGAGAGCAATACCAGGATTAACATCAGTGTCTATTTCCCTGGGATGGGAAATCTAAAACTGGGCATAACCTCAGGATACGTGGTGACTCATTTGCGAGAAGACATTTTTCCTTCACTCAGAAGGCTAAATATCTTTGAAATTCTCCATCTGAGAAGACTAAATATCCTGTGAACTATTAACTTTAATCAATCAGGAATTCAAGCAATTTTAAGGCTGCGTGGGTAGGTAGGATTGGTTTCTTTTATAAGAGGCAGCAGACTTAAAAAGCCTTCTGGCATGCATCTGCTCCTGATTTTCACATTCTACCAATCACCTCAGCATTTCAGCAACAAAATCATATTAAGATTGAGAAAATCATCAATGATTACATGTTCATATTTATCAGTTGACAGAAATGGTATTGGATGGTTTTGTGGCGTGGGACTGAGAACATTAAATATCTGTGCCTAGATTACTGGCCATCTCCAGGGAAATTGGTTTTATAGTCTGAGGTTGACAGCCAGTCAGGAACAGGTAGAAGCTGTCCACAGTCAGCAAAGATGTATGATATAGTGGCTGCAGCGTACGGTTCTGTGACATGCATTTCATGGATAGTATGTGCTCAATCTGCTCCAGAACTGCAGAACTGGCTGTACCTATGTGGTATGGGACATGGTAGAAGCATTAAAGATTTATTGTATGCATGCAGCCATTTACACATTATGAGATGTTGAGGCCAATTAGACTATCTTGATTTCAAGGGTTCTGCACAGCTCAGTTGCTACCAGACCTCAATGCAAATGCCAGCTCCAATACAATCTTTAAATTCACCAACATTATTGGATGAACAATGGATAATGATGAGTAAGAGTACAGAAGGGAGATTAAAAATCTGAGTGAATGGTGCCAGAACAATAATCTTGCCGCCATGTCAGTGAGACTAAGGAGATGATTGTTGACCTCGGCAAGAAAGCCAGTGATCAGTGAACCTGTCTTCATCGACAAGACAACAGTGGAGAGAGCAACTCAAATGCCCGCGAACAAAGACGATTACAGAAGGGTAGATTTCTGAGTTTTTCCCATCTGGTAATCCATTGCAGATCTAGCTTTATGATCTGGATTAAAGAATGGGATTTATATCTCATCAAACGTGCATTTTCTTTTACAGTTGGTAAATCTAATTAATTGAAGAGGCAGGTTCTACCATAGAAGGTTAATGTGATGACATTTCTATGAGAAATTTTTGAGCTACACCAGTTTATATTTCCAGTGACTTGCCTCTAAAATGTATACTTTGAAATGTATTGTCTGAGCAAAATTGCTTAGACTTATAAAAGGATTAGCTGCTGATTTGTTTGCTTTTGTTTAGTCTTTAGTTTCTAATAGGCCTTTAGTGTGTAACATCTTTGTTCACGTCTCTATAAAATGATGGGGGTGGAGAAGTACAGTTTACATTAGTTTTTATTTTGTAACATTACTGAATACTTCAAACACATGCCAGGAAGTAGTGGATTAAAAAGCAGCACAGATTTGCTATAAATTATGTGGCATCATCAACTAAAGGAGTATTTTTCATAATTTGTGTAGAAGGCCTGGGATAGTTTCAGGTTAAAAGGATTTCTCGCATCAATATTTTGTTCTTGGTTGCTTCCAATAATGGTGGGTTTTTGATATTTCTGTGCAAATTACATATGGTGAAGACCATCCTTCAGATCTGTTTACTTTTTCTAACCCCAATTTATCGCAGGCGCACAGTGGTGCGGCGGTAGAGTTGCTGCCTTACAGCATCAGAGGTCCGGGTTCAATCCTGACCACGGGTGCTGTCTGTATGGAGTTTGTACATTCTTCCCGTAACCACGTGGGTTTTCTCGGGGTGCTCTGGTTCCCTCACACATTTCAAAGAATAGTAGGTTAATTAACTTGGGGAAATTGTAAATTGTCCCTAGTGTGTGTAGGATAGTGTTAGTGTACATGGATCACTGGTCAACATGGACTCTGTAAGCTGAAGGGCCTGTTTCCGTACTGTATCTCTAAAATAAAATAATAAAGTTGCTACAGTAAGGATGATAAAAACATGATACAAAGGGAAGAGATTTTTAAAAGAAACTGCATGCAACAAATATTTTTGTTCAACCAATCTGATAAGGTTTTCAATGGAGTCTGAACAACATGAAAATATTGATTCAACACAAAATATTGAATTGTTAATATTGAATTGAAAAAAATTTGAGCCTTGTTAATTTTTCGCCAAAACTTATTTACATTAATTTCTCCAAAGCAATTCTATTTCTGATGTTTTCAGATGGAAGGTCAGAATTAACACCTGGGCTCATCCACTTGAATTGGACCAGAGTAATGAAGATAATGTCCCCAGGCATCTGCAATAAAGGTGCTTCCTCTGTCTTAGAACAACCTCACCAATAAAAGTCTTTATGTTTCATAGAATCATAAAAGTGTCAAAGCACAGAAAGTTTAACTCTGTAACCACCAGTTTTATATGCAGTGAATTCCAGATCAAGACATTTAAACAAACTTCATACATAACTTGCATTTATATAGTATCTTACTCTCTAGTGGTGCATCGGGTGCTCTGGAGGGATAGTACCTCTGATGTGTGTGTGTGTTTGTGTGTGTGTGGGGGGGGGGGGGGGGAGGGCGGGAGGGCTTTCATTTCCCATAATGGCAAATCGGCCACATCAGTCTACCTGGCACTCTGCTCTCAGCTATAGCTCCAACCAGCTGTCTTCAAACAACAGCAGCCACATCCTTTACAATGGCTTTGGTGGATCAATTTAGTTTATTGTCACCTATACTGGGGTACAGTGAAAAGCTTTTGTTTTGTTGTGAGCAGAAAGACAATTCATGATTAGTTACCAGCTAGACCAGTTAAATCAGGTAAGCAATGGATTCAAATCCTCGGTGAGATACGGACCTTCTCAGCCTAACATTCAAAAACTATTTTAGCTGCCTGGGTGGAGGAAATCAACAGGATTATTCAATGACCAGGAAGGTGATCCTGCAGTGCAAAATGGATAGGTCATGTCTGAGTACAAAGGTTTAAAAAGACCATCCACTGCAGCCACAATAGTTACAGGTCATAAATAGTAAGATTAAACGAGAACTTACCAGTTTGAAGTTTGATCTTTATTTTATGAGGAGTTACAATGAGGGATTATGTGAAGACCTCGCCAGCATGCATGCCCAACATTCTTCAAAGCAGCGGTGTGAAATCACAGATACCAGAGTTGACTAACATAGTAAGATAAGAGAGAACTTTACATATAAGTTGACCTTTATAATAAAGGGTTTGGGAGCGGAGGGCACGTAATCCCTCATCGTAACTCCTCATAAAATAAAGATCTGGTTTAATAATGATTAAATGAATCATTAAATAATGATTCAAACTGGTAAGTTCTCGTTTAACCTTACTATTTTACTTCGGAGTCACGTGAGTGACCAAGTGAAGATTTCAAAGCTCTGTGATTTCATGCCCTGGAACGAGTCCAAGCTCACACACTGCCATCTAGGAATGGAGGATGAACGTATTTCAGACATGACACTGTGCTAAAAAAACAAAAAGGTATTTATTCATACCTAGATAATAATGCCCCACATTGGGTAAATCATGTAACAGAACTTAACATTTTTCCTGCAAACGTCTCAGGAGCGGCCCCGGGTTTATTATAGAAGCGCTGAAAAGTCAGATCAATGCTCCAACCCGCTGTAGCAAGGATGTCGTCCATAGGAACATCCATCATCCTAGCCGCTGATGTGGATGCAGCCCTGGTGGAGTGAGATTTAAAAATATTAGTGTCCACCGCCGCTGCACCCAATACCACCCTTAACCATCTAGAAATGGTTTGAACTGTGACATTATGGTGAGGGCGCTTGTGGCTAATGAGTAAAGCCCTCTCCGTGCCCCTTAGACTCTTGGTGACTTCTATATATCGTAATATATATGTCACAATGCAGAGCCGACTATCTGCAGGATAGGCCAGAAATTCTAATTTTTGGCCAGAGGAACCGGGTCGATCTTGTTTGAGTAACCCCTGTATCAGAAAGGTTATCTTGCCATTAGTTATATACATGGCGTCCATACTTAGCTTATGTAAGGACTGGACCCGTTGTGCTGTTACAAGTGCCATTAACATAACCATTTTATAGGTTAGTTTATCCAGAGTGAGCCCCGATATAGGTGTCCATCCTCGTAGCATAGTCAATACTATGCCTATGTCCCATGTATGGGTGTATGTGGGCCTGGGGGGATTAGTGTTAAATATACCCCTCATCAGTTTAGATACCAGTGGGTACACAAAAGGCTGGAGAAACTCAGCGGGTGCAGCAGCATCTAAGGAGCGAAGGCGATAGGCGACACCCGAAACGTCGCCTATCGCCTTCGCTCCTTAGATGCTGCTGCACCCGTTGAGTTTCTCCAGCCTTTTGTGTACCCTCGATTCTCCAGCATCTGCAGTTCCTTCTTTAACACTAGTTACCAGTGGGTGGGATCCTACAGCCAGGTGATCACTCCCTTGGCCCAGGTAATTAGATGGGGCACCCCATGCACAATTAATGGCACTGTAGCTCAATCCCTCATCGAAATGAAGGGGTAGCCAGGAACTCCAGCACTTCAGTGATGGTGGCTAAGTCGTATGAAGTGTTCATTCTGGTGCAGAACACTTCCCATTTCCTTACATATGTCAGGTACTGTTTTCTGGTGGACTCCCTGCACGACGCTGTGATGACATTGATCATCCTGTTGGAGAGTCTGTAGTCCAGATATGGCCGTATCAGAATTTGCAAATCAATAGGTTCATTCGGTCAAGGCACGGATGACTTTCCCCTGTCACAGGGTGTACCAACAGGCTCGGCCTTTTGTTGATCCAAATGCAGGGTTCTGAGGCCATCTTTAGTACTGCTGGGAACCATGGTTGGGTAGGCCAGTCGGGAACAACCAAAATACCCGTTGCAGAGTCTTGTTTAATTTTTTGTAAGACCCGACTGGTGAGGCAGAAGGGGGGAAATGCATAGCAAAACAAATTCCCGCAAGGCAGCGAGAAAGCATACATCGCTGCTGCCCCCGGGTCTGATTCGCAAGCAACATATGTAGGTAGTTGGTGATTTAGTCTGGATGCAAAAAGGTTGATATCTGGTGTCCCATACCGTTCTATAATATCTGCAAACACTTTCCGATCCAACATCCATTCAATATTGTCGTTGAATTTACGTGACCTGGTGTCCGCCACTGTATTTAGTTTACCTGGAAGGTAAGTGGCTGAGATCCAAATCTCCCTATCCAGACACCGTGCCAGATATTATCAGCTAATTCATCACATGATATCGACTTTATTCCAACCATATGATTAATATAGGCCACCACTGTGGTATTATCAATTTGTAATCGTACATGCACCTGGTGTATGTCTGAGCAGTACGCCCGGAGTCCATGAAATGCTCCCAGCATTTCTAGATAATTAATCCCTAGTGCTTTGAACAGGGTTAATTCTTGTGAACTCCATCTGCCACCACAACGTGAGGTGGTATTAGTTGCTCCCCAACCTTTAGCACTGGCATCAGTCTGTAATATAACCGAGGGACTCATGATAGTGATGGGGTTAGAACAATACTGAGTATTTTCTATCCACCAATTTAATTCTAATATAGCTTTCCCTGGTAGTTCCATAGGCCTATCGAAATGGCCTGCATGAGTTTTAAGAGCTAAAAGGTTTGCTCTTTGTAGATTTTGGGAATGGAGTGGTCCAAATTGTGCTGCTTGACATGCAGTCACTAGTTTCCCAATCACTCTGGCTACTTGCCGAATGGATGGTTCCCTGATGCCAGTGAGGCTTTTACATGCTTCCGTCAAGTCTGTCACTTTGTTTGGTGGAAGGTGATAGACATTTGAACAGAATCGATGGTGAACCCCAAATAATCCATGGTAGCGGAGGGTCTCAATTTTGATTTATCTGGATGTATGATAAATCCCAGCTTTTGAAAAAGATGTTTTGTGGTTGATACTGCCAGTAGCCATCTCCAAATTCTCACCTACAATGAGAATATCATCAAGGTAAGTCATGACAATATGGTTATGTTCCTTTAAATATGCTAAAGCTGGTTTTAACAATTTTGTAAACAGCCTGGGTGCCGATGATAACCAATTGGGTAAGGCCTTATACTGCCAAAGCTGTCCCATCCAGACAAATTTTAGATATTTACGATGATCCTTGTGTATTGGTACTGAATAGTATGCATCCTTTAGATCGATGCAAGCCATGTAGTACCTGTCAGGGATTAGCTGTTTGGCTGTGACAAACGTCCATTTTGAAATGGGCAAGCTGAACGGAAGTATTCAGTTCGGTCAAATCTATAATGATGCGGCATCCGCCATCTTTTTTGTTTTCTGTAAAAGATTTTGATACGAACTCTTGAGATTTTCTGATTGTCTTCTCAATTACCCCTTTTGCGTTTAGTCTTAACAGTTCAGCATGGCCTCCCTTTTTGTGAAAGTATGAACTTCCGGCTAGGCATATGCTGAACTGGGATGGGGAGTTCGTATACAAATTCAATTTTGTAACCCTGAATACTTCCGAGTATGTAAGGATCAGAGGTAAAAGTGCTCCACACCTGATGAAACAAATGCAACCGTCCACCAACCCTTGATGAATCTAGGCATGCAATGTTTTTGAGGCAACCAGACCCACCTACCTCCAAGGTTACCGGCGGTGCTGTGTAGGTTGTCTCTGTCCTTGTTTCTTGATGTGTTGTGTTGCTGCGGTGTGGGATTGGCGCATTTTCCAAGAAGGCCGGGCTGGGCCATGGTCTAAAAAAGACCGTTGTGCAGGTGGGCCGGCCTTCGAGCTTTCACCACCAGTGGGCCTCTCGTTATAACGATGTCTGGTGGATGTGTAGGGGTGCTGCCGCTGCTGATAATGGGTTTAGGAGGTGTTTGGCACCTTAATCAGGCCTATAGCCTTGGCCTCCTCATCCAGGTCTTTTACCTGCTTTGGGAGGTTGTCCCCAAACAGCAATGTTGGCTGCTGTGCACTGCTAGTCCTGCATAATCCCGCAAATTTGGAATTAAGTGCAGGCTTGATAATGCTCTTCCTGTAGCTGTTTATCTCGAATTGAGTATTGCACAGGAGTGCTAGAGTGTCTTGCAGCTCTTCAGGCATCTCAACCCCATCGACTGTTCTGACTACTGCTGTAATACCAGCAGCCAGCAGTTTGAGAA
Organism: Raja brachyura; assembly: GCA_963514005.1. The sequence goes on along the minus strand of OY740783.1, from coordinate 69,052,331 downwards.
CTCTCTGGAGTTTCACCTGCTGGCTCCTTATGGTTGGGATCATGTTGCCCCAGATGGGGTTGTTGACTGCAGGCACATTTGGAGAAATGCAATTCTCTGCAGCAAGGTATTTCTCTGCTGTGTTGTTTATAGCTTGTTCCTGCAGCTGTTTAGTAGCCGTGTAATTAATACTGGCTGCCAGCTTAGGATGTATCGGCAGTCCTTTCTTGGTTGGCACAGCATGTTTATTAACCATACCCAACAACTCTTCCTCCTGCACCCCTTACACAGGTAAGTCTTCAGCCATTGCCCCTTCTTCAGGGTCAGCCCAGCTCTGACCCCCTAATGCTCCCCTGCGAAGAGGGTGAGACATTTGGCAGTCCTTGATAGGATGCTGCCGTGGGTCTGCGAAGAGACCCACTGTGACTCTGCCCTTGCATAAGCAGGTCACGCTGGAGCAATTGCTCCACCACCCGCTCCATGCGGGAAAGACACCTGCCGTCGCTATCCGCGAACGGGGTGTCCTCAGGTCCGGACCCAGCCGAGGCAACGGTCCTGTCCGACTTCCGGGTGGTTTTGCTGCCCGATCGCGGCGCACCTGCGGTCTGTTGCGGCGAGAAGTCGGGTGCTGCTGGATGCACCTACAGCTCTGGAGAGACGGCACGCTGCTGGCTGCTTTCCACAGCAGCGATTTTGCCCGCTGCTCTCCTGGATTTCCTCGACTCCATGGTGCTTGTTCGCGCTGTAAATACAAAAAGCACAGAGTCGCCACGCTCACCAGAATGGTAAGACTTACCTTCGGTAGGTTTTTAAACTTACGCTGGAGGAGCGGAACTCCTCCCGACTGTCGCTTCACAATGCGTTCGACGATATGTCGCGCATGCGTGCTGGCGGGGTCTTCACGTAGTCACTCACGTGACTCTGAAGTAAAATCTTCATTGTGCCACTGGACTTTGACTTCTGTGTCCAGGTAGGGTGGGTTTGCTCCAGCGTAACAGTTTCTCATTCACACAGTGTCACAGAATCTCATTCACACACCAGTTTTATGCAACTCTTCATTTTAACTCTAATGTGGCTGCTGTCATGGGCAGACAGTTTGTTGGAGCCACAGCTGCATTTGGCCCTGATCCAAATTAACCTTGTCTCAATAAAAATTGTTTGAAGAAAAATTACCGATGGCCGAGCACGGCTTGGCTCAGTTGTGAAGCATGTTGAGATACTGTTATAGTAAAGTCTCCAAAACAGCTACAGAGGTCTCCACAGGGTAAATGGGTGGACAAGGAGGGAATTAGTAATGGGGAATGGCTAAATTCTGTAGAGGTATGTGATCGAGGCACCAGATGTCATGGAGTGGCCTTGTATTGGAAGATTCTGATGAAAGTCATTGATCTGAAATATTAACTGCATCGCCTTGCTCCATCTGAAGTATTTCCACCATTCCCTGTTTTTATAATTGACAATTAGGTTTGGCACTTTAGCTCAAAGTGGCTACATGATGGATTATTCAAGCATTCCAAAGTTAAACACTGAGTTAAGCAGCTTGGAGACATCAGAATTTTTACGACTGGAAAAGGTCAGCCACGAGTCATGCCATGGAGAGATTTTAAAACAGAGATGAAAACGGGAACAAAATACAATGGCACCAGTTTACTCCATATTTAAATGGAAGAAATTTCTCCTCATTCAGAACTGGCAGTGAGTCGGGGCAGGGAGGAACATGGCTCCTGTTTTGAAGATGTCACCAAGGGACAGCACAAGGGACAGAAAAAGAAGGCCAAAGAGAGGTCTTGAAGGGCAACATCCAATTGGATGTTACTCCTTTTAATATCTTAACTTACTTTTAATTCACTTGTTTTAGATGTTACCAAATAATAATATTCTTCGGTAAACCAGGGGAATGCGGGAAATGGGGCCCTTGGAGTGTTTAAAAGGAGTGCAGGAAAGAGCTCCAGTGAGTTTATGAAGAGTATTGGAATGAAGCCCAGGTGAGTTTATAAGGAGAACTGAAAATAAGGCCCCAGTGAGTTTATAATGAATGTGGGACGGAACTCTGATGGGTTTAATAGGAATGGAGAAAATATCACCCAGTGAACAAGATCCCAATCAGTCAGGATTTCTGAGCCATTAGACAGTGCATAATCGATCTAATGGCTCAGAAATTATGTGAATGTAGGCACTTGATTCCAGTTTTATTATCTTATTATTATTATTAAACCTAAGAATTCCACATATTTACTGTAAGAGACATTATTGCAACAGCAATTTATTAGATTTTTTCTTCTGTTTCTCCTCTGTATTGGAATCTATTTGTGTTCATTGGCTGAACACTGCTGATTCGATCAAAGCTAAGAATTGTTTCTTGAGTGTCTTGTACCACAGCCCATTTGTTGCTAAAACTTCCTCTGAAATTGGCGACACAAAAGCCCATACTCATGACAGTGTTTCATTAGTTTCAAGAGTTAAGATAATTCAAGAGTATTAATGATTATCATATGTAAACCAACAACCGAGAAATACAATTCTTATGTGCTCTAGCTTAATAGACTCATAAAAACAATAACGCTGAATAATACATAATAGTTAGTAATGCAATAAATTAATAACCCTAATATTGGGCAACCATATTAGTGCAAAACCAAAGTCTATATTGTAAACAAAGACAGTCCATGGAAGATCAGAATTACTGAGGTTAGTGTAATGTGTGATGTTCAGGAGCCTGATGGTTGCTGAGAAGATGCTGTTCTTAAATCTGGTGGTTTTCAGGCTTCAGTTCCTTCTTCTCCAGAGGTAGTAGTGAAATGAGAGCATGTATTGATATTTTAGCTTTATCCAGTTCTCCAATAGATTAAGATACATCCCAGTTTTTTTTCCAATATGAAGGTAGACAGGACACTACAAAAAGGAAATCCGAGGTTCTTTCCCAGATATTTGCTGAATTTTGCAAGGAGGAGATATGCTGATCACTAGCCCTCAGCAATTTCTATTAATATCTTAATGCTTTTTAATATTGTGCCTTTTGTGGTTTTAAGTTGATTCACTAGAGCTCACAAGAGGCCAAAAAATATATTATCCTTCTTGGAAATTCACTGTGCATGTTTATATCAAACATTCACTGTCATGTTTATGTCAAAGGGTGTGGACCCATTGGCAGATGCATAATTATATGGATCTTTAATTGCTTACTTCAAGACTTTGAAGCTCAGAACACTGACACTGAACGACTTATTCCACAATGATTTTTGTGCATATGTTACTAAATCAAACAAAACAACAGATGGTATAAGATGTGTTTAATAAAGAAAATGGGCTTGTAAAGTTTGGAGAAAGTTAAGACACTATGTAAAATTTGAAAAAGAAAGGAGAAAAAATCAAAGCATGATGGAATGGTTAGAAAAGGTGACTCAAAGCCGAGTCTAAAATGTATCCCAGTACACATAAAATATGGAGTTTGATGGCACATGGCTGCGGGCTAAGAAAGTGCACGGGTGGAATGAAATGATGGGCCTGTACAGTCAGGATATTAAATAGTGAAGTTATTAGGTGGGTTTATGAGGCTGATGCAAGTCTCAGAGGTAGAGGGATTTGAAAGCAATTATAGATTTGAGTTTAGTATTCCTTTGTTTAGAGTGATGCTGAACTACTAACCAAAATCATGGATAATAGAGGAAAGTGATATGATGTGGCTGGATCTATTGATGGAAGGCTGGAAGGAAGGATCTTGTCTCCATATGACAGAAACATTGTGTAGGTCGGAATAGTTTTGTGTAGTTTATTGTGACATGTACTGAGGTACCATGAAAAGCTTTTTTGGTGTGTGCTATCCAGTCAGTGGAAAGATTATACATGATTACAATCAAGCTATCCACAGTGTACAGATGCAGGATAAAGGGAATAATGTAAAGTGCAAGGTAAAGTCCAAGGGTCTCCAATAAGGTATATGGTAGGTCAGGACCGCTCTCCAGTTAGTGATAGGATGGTTGAGCTGCCTGATAACAGCTGGGAAGAAACTGTGTCTGAATCTGGAGTAATGCTTTTTCACACTTCTGTACCTGCCTTGCCTGATGGAGGTGGGGAGAAGATGAAGTGTAGAGTCAAGGGACGGGTGGTTGATTTGTGTGATGGTCTGGGCTGCGTCCATAATTCTCTGCAAATAATTGCCATATTGGATGGAACTGTTCCCAAACCATGCTGTGATATATCCCGATAAAATACTTTCTATGGCGCATCTGTGGAAGTTGGTGAGAGCTGTTGGGGGCATGCCGAACTTCCCAAGCCTTCTAAGGAAATGGAGGCATCGGTGTGCCTTCTTGGCCATTGCTTCAATGTGGCTAATCCGAGACAAGTTGTTGATGATATTTACTCCTAGGAACCTAAGCTGTCAACCACCTCTACCTCGGCACCATCAATGTATACAGGATATGTGTATCATATCGCTTCCTGAATAATTTGCTGGTTGGTGTACATGGGGTGGAAGATTGCAACCTTCACGTGGTCCGCCCTGTTCCGACTAATGCAATCAACTCGATGTGCACAAACGGAAGATCAAGTAGAACAAGTTGTCCTACAACTTTAGGAAGTGCACGCAACACGAAAGAAGAAGAAGTTGGTGTACATTATCATAATAAAATTCCAAACTCCACAGAGAAATGTCATGGTTTTGCATGCTACATTTCAGGCCCAGCAACTCTCTGGAAATTGGGTGGAATCAATGACACCAATAAATTCATCTTACCAAATTGTTGAAATAAATATAGCTTCATCACCAACTTGCATTCTGAGAGTTGTTGAAGCAAACCATTGCTTTCAACAGTATTCATCTGGAAGGATGCGTCTTGAATGATAGCCATAAACTGACCCACTTAGTGCCTTCCAGGGATGCTGTCTGAACTGCTGAGTTACTCCAGCACTTTATGTCAGTCAGTCTGAAGAAGGTCCCGACCCAAAACATCACCAATTCATGCTCTTGAGGGATACTATCTGACCTGCTGAGTCACTTCAGCACTTTGTGTCAGAAGTAAAGGGATGTTAGACATTTTGGCTGAGGAAGTAGAGGGAAGATAGCCAGTGTACAGAGATGAGAGGGCAGGGTGAGTTGTTTGGTGGATGGTGGAATCTGGAATCAGGCAGGGTAAATGATGATGGACAGATTAAACCAGGTGAGAGGAGAAGGAGGGGATATGGTAGAGGCAGAGGCTGGAGGTGATTTAGATAATGAAAAGGTTGAAGGCAGATGGAGCCATAAGGAAGTAGTTGAAGGCAGATAGGAAAGGATGAGGGTTACCTGAAACGGGAAAATTTGGGCAGAAGAGAAGCATGATTGAAGAGTTTTGAGCAGAGTACCTTTGTGCAATGGATACATACCTAAGGAGAATGTACCACAGACCTTGGAGAAGAAATGGAGATTAGTAATGGGAGTGATGGTCAGAACTGCAGAAAAACTCAGATCATCCTGCATCTCATTATTCAGAAATCCAGATGGTTTGGCTTCTGACTCACTCATTTGTCCAACATGTGAATCGTGGAGGGGGTCCAATGTGCAATTGAGCTCCATGGTTAGAGCCAGGAATGTGGAATCATTTCTGACCTTTTTTCTTCCCCTTTTTGCATTCTGAAGTGAACATTCCTTCCATGATTTCCTGTTAAGGTTTACATCTTCACCAACCACTCATTTTCTCATGGCACTCCCATGCCACCACAGGAGATGCAACATGTGCTCTTTTGCTTTTTCCATTGACATCAACCGGGGATCCAAACAGGTGAAACAACAATTCATGTGCATTAAATTAATTCCAATTTAGTGACTGGCCTTTAGTTTAGTGCAAAGATACAGCATGGAAACAGGCCCTTTGGCCCACCGGGTCTGCGACAACCAGCGATCCCTGCACATTAACACTATCCTACACCCACTAGGGAAATGTTTTACATTTACCAAGCCAATTAACCTAATGTGGCGGCTCAAAAGAGTCGGGACACTCCCACTATGAAACCCCTCGGCACGGGAATGAATGAGTCCGGAGGCAGCCCTTAGCTAGAGGGATAAAAGGCAAGGGTTTAGGTGCCATCTTTCTCTAGCAGACTCGTCTGGTAAGGAGAAAGACCGCTATTAAAAATACCTCCCAAAGCACCTGGTTCCTCGCCTTCATTTCGGGATCGACGTAGTGCTACATTGGTGACCCCTGATGCGCCACTATTGTCATGATGGAGGCAAGAGACAGTACGGGTCCTGTCTCTTGATGCGGGCTTGGTTAAATTACCTACCTTCTGGACCACCCGGTCTCACATCTGGTTTCAGCAGGCGGAGCAACAATTCCAGCGGGGGGCATTACGACGGATGACACCCGCTATTACTACCTGGTGGGGGCCCTCGACCAGACACAGCCGGAGATGTTACGCAGTTCCTTGCAGCCCCCCTGGACACCGACAAATACCTCAGCCTTAAGGGGCTCCTGCTCCAGATTTATGGGCTCAGCAGGATGGAGCGTGCTGCCAGGCTCCTTCATATGGAGGGCCGAGGCGACCGGCAGCCATCAAGCCACCTAAACGAGATTGTCGGGCTTCTGGATGGGCACACGCTGTGCCTAATGTTCAAGAACGCCTACCTCCATCTGCTGCCGGTGCACATCCGCCTGCAACTCACAGACACCTCTTTCGCCGACATCGGGGCCCTCGGTAGGCGCGCTGACATGCTGTGGATGGCTCGCTCAAATGACGTAAATGCGCCAGCAGGCGTGCTGACGCAATGTGGACAGTGCGCCCTGATGACGTCACACCGGCAGCGCCCGATTTCCTCCGTTGCCCCCCCCCCGCGGGCATGGCGGATACAGCACCAGCATGCGGGTGCTGCAGCATGGCAATGCCGCCAGCCGTGTACGTTCCTGGGAAATGCCGGGAGCGGCCGCCAATAGTCCCCGCGGCGGCGGCCGGCTAGATTCACCGCATCTTCGCCTACGATCGTCGCTCCGAATGCCGCTTCCTCGTGGATACCGGGGTAGAGCTGAGCATCCTGCCCCCTTCACTGGCGGAATTTCGTTCCGGTAAGCGGGGGCCCATTCCCACTGCAGTGAATGGCAGCCCCATCCGCACTTATGGGGTTCGCATGGTCCTGATCGTGTTTGGCTCCTGTCATTTCTCGTGGAGGTTTACCATCACTGATGTCCCCCAGCTGTGCTCAGTGCCGATTTCCTCTGGGCTCATTCCCTCCTGGTGGACATCAGGCGTCAGCGATTGGTCCCGGACATCCTGACCCCACAGTTCCGGTCGTCAATCATCAGGCACGGGGTGGTGCATTTCATACCCACCACCAGCCCACCTCTCCACATACGAGCATGCCAACTGCCATCTGATAAGCTAAGCCTGGCATTGCAGGAGTTCCACATGATGGAGTCCTTGGGAATCGTCCGTCCTTCAAGACCATGGGCGTCCCCACTCCACATGGTCCCTAAGGCAAGCGGGGATTATCGACGGCTGAATGCCGATACCCCGTACCCCACATCCAGGACTTCAACGTCCATTTGGCTGGGGCTATTATTCCTGGTACGGGGTGCTAACCAGATCCCGGTCCACCCAGAGGGTGGCAATAATCACGCCGTTTGGGCTGTATGAGTTTGTGCGGATGCCGTTCGGCCTTAAGAACGCTGCACAGGCATTCCAACGGTTGATGGACGGGGTGTGTCACGGCCTCGAGTTCGCTTTTGTCTACCTTGATGACATTCTGGTGGCCAGCCGCTTGCGGCAGGAGCACTGTGCCCACCTCCGGCAGCTCCGTCAGTGGCTCAGTGAGCGTGGCTTGGCTGTCAACCTCATCAAGTGCCATTTTGGGGTGACCACCATTGACTTCCTCGGCCACCACGTGACTTTGCAAGGCGCGGTTTCCCTGCTGGACAGGGTTGACACCATCCGTCGGTTTCCCCGTCCATACACTGTGCGTAGCCTGCAGCAGTTCATCGGGATGGTGGCATTTTATCACCATTTTGTGCCATCCGCAGCCCACATCATGCGGCTGCTGTATCAACTTCTGGCGGGTGGGCGTAAAGACATCAAGTGGACCGACGAGGCGGTGGCAGCATTTGATGGCGCGAAGGAGGCCCTTGCTCGGGCCGTATTGCTGGTGCACCCACGGGAAGATGCCCTGACTGCCCTTACAGTGGACGCCCCGGAGTCGGCGGTTGGTGCCGTGCTGGAACAACAGACGTACAGGGGTTGACAGCCGCTGGCCTTCTTCAGCCGGCACCTCAACCGCGCACAGATGAATTACAGCGCTTTCGATCACAAGCTCCTGGCTCTGTACTTGGCGGTGCGCCACTTCCGTTACTTCACGGAGGGCCGCCCGTTCACCGCTTACACAGACCACAAGCTGTTCACATTTGCCTTGGCAAAGGTTTCCGACCCCTGGTCCGCACGACAGCAGCGGCAGTTGGCGTACATCTCAGAGTCCACCACCTGCATCCGCGACATCGAGGATAAAGAAAACTGGGTGGCCGAAATAATCAGGATCAAGCCCAGGTATCCTGCACTGCATTCGCTGTAAGGCAGCAACTCTACTACTGTGCTACAGTGACTGGCCTTTGGTACTCACATTGTGATTTTCTCTGCATTGGAGAATGCAAATGCAAATTGTTGACTGGTTAGCGGAGCATGTCTATTTAGTCGGCAAGGGAGAGTCTGAGTTTCCAGTTGCCTATTACTTAATGCTGACCTCCCTGACCTTCCTTCCATCGAGGGGATTTATCGCAGTCGCTGCCTCAAAAAGGCTGGCAGCATCATCAAGGACCCACACCACCCTGGCCACACACTCATGTCCCTGCTACCTTCGGGTAGAAGGTACAGGAGCCTGAAGACTGCAACAACCCGGTTTAGGAATAGCTACTTCCCCACAACCATCAGGCTATTAAACTTAGCTCGGAATTCTGAACATTAATATCCCTCCATCTGTTATTTGCACTTTATTAATTTATTAATTCATGGGTGTATTTACATATATAATTGTAATCAATGCCTTCTATGTTCTGTTGTGCTATGCAAAGAAAGATTTTCATTGTCCTGTCAGGGACATATGACAATAAACTCTTTTGACTTTGACTTGACATTCCCAAACTGACCTCCTTCTCTTTGGCTTTCTACAGTGCTCTAACGACACCTAAACTAACAGCATCTTATCTTCCATCAAGTTATGTTGCAGCCTTTAGGACTTATTAGTGAATTTAACAATTTCAGATAATTACCCTTTTACCCCTCTCTCCAGAGACGAGGCTGTACCTTTTTGTTTCATTGTGCTTTTCTTTTTCAATATGGTTTTCTTTTCTCGAACCACTGTCTATTAAAATAAATGTTAACTTGACAAACTGAAGAAGGGTCCTGACCTGAGACGTTGCCCACCTGTGTCCTCTAGAGAAGGTGCTTGACCCTCTGAGTTGCTTCAGCACTTTGTGTTTTACTTAAGTAGGTATGTTACAAAACTTACCTTCAGCGGCGCTGTAGTTCTGCCACTGGCCGTGTGTGCGACTTTGTCACCTTTGAGGGAGGGAGGGGAGGGGGGGGGGGGGGTGGGGTTAAAATGCGGTGTTTATCCTACCTGTCCTAAATATTTTTTACTCGGAGTGCAAGCTTTTCTGTTCTGTTAATTTTTTTTTTTAATCGCCAGGCAAGTTCAGTGCTGGAGTAATTTAAAAATCAGTTTCTAAAGCCGTCAACGCCGACAACGGGGACGGATTTCACGTACAGGACAGGTAAAGGAAAGCCATTGATTTTATGTATAAATGTGCTTTTTAAGATGCCTTTAAACCACATTTTACGTTGCAAAACGGTGATTTATTCCCCATATGAACCGGCAATATTTTTCCTGCCGATATGGGGTTCAAATTCACCGCAACCGCAATGTTCCAATTGATCGCGTTCCACAAAAACCCACTTGCAAGATGATTTAAATGCCCATTAATTTACGGGAAATAAACATTAAATTCCTTCCATTTGGCCTATAAATGCATGACAATGAGATTTAAAAGTTATGTTCTATTGCAAATTCTTGTGTGAATGTTATTTGAACACTTCGGCTATTTAAAAATGTTAAATTTTTTTAAAGAAATAGATAGATGTTTAGATCTAGTAATTGAATTTTGTAATTAGCTACAATTGGGTAACTAACGAATTATATGCTTTAACTTCTCGTCATCCAAGCAAGATTTTACTTCGGAGTCACGTGAGTGACTACGTGAAGACCCCGCCAGCACGCACGCGCGACATATCGTCGAACGCATTGCGGAAACGACAGTCGGGAGGAGGGTCGCTCCTCCAGCGTAAGTTTAAAAACTTACGGAAGGTAAGTCTCACCTGTAGTGGTGAGCGTGGCAGGTGTTACCGGCAGCTCCCGACTTTTCGCCGATGAGGACCGCAGGTACGCCGCGGTCGGGCGGCAGAACCACCCGGAAGTCGGACGGGGCCGTAGACTCAGCTGGGTCCGGACCCGAAGACACCCCATTCGCTGATAGCGACGGTGGGCGTCTTTCCCGCATGGAGCGGATGATGGAGCAGTTGCTCCAGCGTGACCTGCTTTTGCAGGGGCAGAGTCACAGTGGGCCTCTTCGCAGGCCCACGGCAGAATCCTACCATGGACTGCCAAATGTCTCACCCTCTTTGCAGGGGAGCATTAGGGGTCAGAACTGGGCTGATCCTGAAGAAGGGGATTTGGCTGAACAACCAGCAGTGTCAGGGGTGCAAGAAGAGTTAATGGATATGGTGAATAAACATGCTGTTCCTACACAGAAAGGACTGCCTTATTCACCAGAAGCTGGCAGCCAGCATTAATTACATGGCTACCAACCAGCTTCAGGAGCAAGCCATTAATGCAACAGCTGGGAAATATCTCACTCCTGAGAATTGTAACTCTTTGAATGTTCCTGCGGTGAATAACCCTATATGGGGGAACATGAGCCCTACCATCAGAGGGCAAGAAATCAAGCTTCAGAGGATTCTGAAACTTTTGGCCGCCGGGATTACAGCAGTGGCCAGGACTGCTGTAGGGGTGGAGTTACCAGAAGAACTGCAAGATGCTCTGGCTTTGCTGTGTAACACACAGTTCGAAATAAATAACTATCGGAAGAGCATCATCAAACCTGCGCTTAATCCAAAATTTGCGGGGTTATGCAGGTCAGGTAACTTGCAACCACCTAATCTGCTGTTTGGGGATAACCTCCCAAAACAGGTGAAAGACCTGGATGAGGAGGCCAAGGCTATAGGCCTGATTAAGGTACCTGGTGCCTCTAAACCCCACTATCAGCAGCGGCAGCACCCCTACACACCCACCGGACAGCGATATTACAACAGACCGTCCGGTGGTGAAAGCTCGAAGGCCGGCCCACCTGCACAACGGTCTTTTTTAGGCCATGGCCCAGCCCGGCCTTCTTGGAAAATGCGCCATCCCTACACAGCAACACAAGAAGCAAGGGCAAAGACCGCAACACCGGCAGTAACCATGGAGGTAGGTGGGTCTGATTCCCTCAGGAACATTGCATGTCTAAATTCATCTAATGTGGGGGGACGGTTGCACTTGTTTCATGAAGTATGGCACACCTTTACCTCTGATCCTTACATACTCGGAAGTATTCAGGGTTATAAAATTGAGTTTATTCTCGAACTCCCTACCCCAGTTCAGCATTCGCCTAGCCGAAAGTTTATACTTTCACAGAAAGAAAGAACGGCAGGCCATGCTGAACTATCTAGACTAATTAACAAAGGGGTAATTGAGAAGACTATCAGAGAATCTCAGGAGTTCGTATCGAATATATTTACCAAAAATAAAAAAGATGGCGGGTGCCGCATCATCATAGACCTGACCGAACTAAATACTTCCGTTCAGTATGTTCATTTTAAAATGGACACTTTTGTCATGGCTAGACAACTAATATCTGAAAGGTACTACATGGCTTGCATTGACCTTAAGGATGCATACTATTCAGTACCTATACATAAGGATCATAGGAAATACCTGAAATTTATCTGGATGGGACAATTATGGCAATATAAAGCCTTACCCAATGGGTTATCATCAGCACCCAGGCTGTTTACCAAAATATTGGAACCAGCTTTAGCCTATTTAAGGAAACAAAACCATATTGTCATGGCTTACCTTGATGATATCCTCATTGTCGGGGAGAATTTGGAAATGGCTACATTGGCAGTTCTAGCCACAAAACATCTTTTTCAAAAGCTGGGATTTATCATACATCCAGATAAATCGAAATTGGAACCCTCCACTACCATGGATTATTTTGGGTTCACCATTGACTCGGTGCAAATGTCTATCACCTTACCACCTAACAAGGTGGTGGACTTGATAGAAGCTTGCAGGAGCCTCACTGGCATCAGGGATCCATCTATTCGGCAAGTAGCCAGAGTGATTGGGAAAATAGTGGCTGCATTTCCTGCAGCACAATTTGGGCCACTCCATTATCAAAACCTTCAAAGAGCAAAAATTATAGCTCTCAAAAATCATGCAGGCCATTTTGACAGGCCTATGAAACTACCAGAAAAGGCAAAATCTGAATTAAATTGGTGGATAGAAAATGCACAGTTTTGTTCTAACCCCATCACTATCATGAATCCCTCAGTTATCTTACAAACTGATGCCAGTGCCAAAGGTTGGGGAGCAACTAATACCACCACAAGTTGTGGAGGCAGATGGAGTGCACAAGAGCTAACCCTATTCAAAACATTAGGGATTAACTATTCAGAAATGCTGGGAGCATTTCATGGTCTAAGAGCACTGCTCAGATATGCACCAGTTGCATGTCAGGTTACAAATTGACAACACCACAATGGTGGCTTATATTAATCATATGGGTGGAATAAAGTTGATATCATGTGATGAATTGGCTAATAATATCTGGCACTGGTGTCTGCAAAGGGAAATTTGGATCTCAGCCACTTACCTTCCAGGTAAGCTAAACACAGTGGCAGACACCAGATCACGAAAATTCAACGACAACATAGAATGGATGTTGGATCGGAAAGTGTTTACGGATATTATAGAATGTTATGGGACACCAGATATCGACCTTTTTGCATCCAGACTTAATCACCAACTTCCAACATATGTTGCTTGGGAACCAGACCCAGGGGCAGTAGCGATGGACGCTTTCACGCTACATTGGGGGGATTTGTTCCGCTATGCATTTCCCCCCTTCTGCCTCATCAGTCGGGTCTTGCAAAAAATAAGACAAGACTCCTCATCGGGTATTTTGGTTGTGCCCGACTGGCCTACCCAACCATGGTTCCCAGCAGTACAGAAGATGGCCACAGAACCTTGCATCCGGGTCAACAAACGACCTAGTTTATTGATACATCCCGTTACAGGGGAAAGCCATCCATGTCATGACCGCATGGACCTGTTAATTTGCAGATTCTGAAACGGCCACTTCTGGGATTCGGACTCACCAACAGAACAATAAATACCATCTCAGCATCGTGCAGGGAGTCCGCAAGGAAACAGTACCTAACCTATATCAGAAAGTGGGAAGTGTTCTGCACTACAACGAACACTACCTATGAAACGGCCACCATCACGGAAGTTCTGGAATTCCTGGCTACCCTTCACCACGATGAAGGATTAAGCTACAGTGCCATCAACTGTGCAAGGAGTGCTCTATCGAATTATCTGGGCAAAGGGAGTGATCATCTGGCTATTGGATCACACCCATTAGTGTCTAAGCTAATGAGGGGAATATTTAATTCCAATCCCCCCAGGCCCAGATACAACCATACGTGGGATATTAGCATAGTCTTGACTATGTTACGAGGATGGACACCCAATATGGGGCTCACCTTGGACAAGCTCACCTATAAAATGGTAATGATTATGGCACTTGTCACAGCACAACGGGTCCAGTCCCTACACAAGTTAAGTATGGACGCCATGACAATCTCCAATGGCAAAATAACTTTTCTTATACAGGGGCTGTTAAAACAAGACCGACCTGGGTCGTCTGGACAAACATTAGAGTTTCAAGCTTATCCTGCAGATACTCGACTCTGCATCGTTACTCTGATATTACAATATATCATAGTCACTAAGACTCTAAGGGGCACGGAGAAAGCTTTGCTTATAAGCCATAAACGGCCCCATCACAAAGTCACGGTGCAAACCATATCAAGATGGTTAAGGGTGGTGTTAGATGCAGCGGGGGTGGACACTAATGTCTTCAAATCTCTCTCCACCAGGGCTGCATCTACTTCGGCGGCTAGGATGATGGAAGTACCCATGGACCACATCCTGGCCACAGCGGGTTGGAGCAATGAGAAGACATTCCAACGCTTCTATAACAAACCCGTGGCCTCTCCTGACACTTTTGCAGGAAAACTTTTGAGTACTGCTAAATAATTACCCTATATGGGATATATTTTGTTTTGGTATGAATAAATACCTATTTTGTTTCTCAGCCAGTGTCATGCCTGAAATACGTTCATCCTCTAATCCCAGCATGGCAGTGTGTGAGCATGGACTCGTTTCCAGGGCATGAAATCACAGAGCTTTGAAATCTTCACGTAGTCACTCACGTGACTCCGAAGTAAAATAGTAAGATTAAATGAGAACTTACCAGTTTGAAGTTTGATCTTTATTTTATGAGGAGTTACGATGAGGGATTACGTGCCCTCCGCTCCCAAAACCCTCTATTATAAAGTTCAACTGGTATGGAAGTTCTCTCTTATCTTACTATATTAGTCTACGTTGCTATCTGTGATTTCACACCACTGCTTTGAAGAATGTCGCGCATGCGTGCTGGCGGGGTCTTCACGTAATCCCCCATCGTAACTCCTCATAAAATAAAGATCAAACTTCAAACTGGTAAGTTCTCATTTAATCTTACCATTCTTTCATATTTGTTTCAGAATGCTTCCATCTATAATAACTGAAAATTTCTTTCAGTTCTCTTAATTTTTAAGAAAGTTATGGGCTTTTGAACGTCCTTGATCACAGCTTTTGTATTAAGTCAATGGAAAAGCAATAGGAACATACATCCGAGTATGAAAATGGCCATAACTTTTTTAAAACTGAAGATATGAAAGTGAATTTAACTTCTTTTTATGCTTTACATGATGGGATAAATTGCAGACTTGATTTTTTTAATCTCAAAATTTTGTAACATTGCTAACTCCTTCTAATTCCTGCAAAGTAATGTATTAATAGACAACATCAACCTGTCTGGTTGTTCTTTATTCTCTGTAGAACAACTGGTTAGATAGACATTCTGAAGAAGGGTCTCGACCAGAAACGTCGCCTATCTCCTTCGCTCCTTAGATGCTGCTGCACCCGCTGAGTTTCTCCAGCTTTTTGTGTAACCCTCGATTCCCCAGCATCTGCAGTTCCTTCTTTAACACAATGGTTAGATAGACAGCCTATTGCTCAGTATTGCAATAAGATTGTCTATCTATCTGCAATGTTTACCCATATATTTTTTCTAGCTCCTTAGATGCTATCTAATCTGTTGGGTATTTAAAGCATTCTCCTTTCGACCAGATCTCAGCAATAGCTTTCATCTGCATTTCAGTTTTCCTTTGTTTTTTCCCCCTCTAAATTTCCTTTAGAACCTAGTTCGCAGAGAGCTCTGAAATAGCAGAATCTCTTTGACAATTGTGGTATTTTACCCTTGTCCTGCCAATCCCTCCTCTTCTCTGCCACTCAAAACTAACATTCCTTCTCATTTTTGTAGTTCTAATGAAAGATCATATACCCGAAACGGTATCTCTTTCCAGAAATGTTTCCAGCAGTTTTTGTTTGCTTTTTATATTAATTACAACTTATTGTGCTTTGCTCCACTTGTGAGGTTTGTTAAATTTCCACCAACCTTAATTTGTCAAGAGGGGAGAGACAGCTAGTCCCTTCTTGATAGCGATAACTTCAGTTCTTTCATAATTTACTATTTTCTGTATGTTCCTATAGCTTTATAATAATCGAACCAGAAATGTGATCTCGTAAAGGACCGTAAACTTCATTAGCCTGAAGAACTGTCTCGACTCGCAACGTCACCTATTCCTTTTCTCCAGTGATACTGCCTGACACCAGCACTTTGTTTCCGTTTGTGTATTAACCAGCATTCGCAGTTCTGTTTCATGTTTTTTTCCCTCACTCTCTGCATCTTCCTTACTTGTTGCTGTGCATTGTCGGAGAATCCCATTCCCCGGCTCTGTGGAGAGGCAATTTCCCACCTGCAGGACGCGCTGTTAACTTTAGTTGAGGGGGCGATGAGCCTAGTCTGCCTGGCCTGGCAAGCGCGCGCACCGGGGTCTCGCTGAGCGCGGATCCCGAGCCCCGCGCCCGCGCACAGCCCGGGGTCGCGCGCACACGTACACAGACAGCGCTTGAGTGTGAAGGGGAGACTGTTGCAGGACTGCGAACCTTGCGCTCCCTCGGCTGCAGGAGATGTTGCAAAAACCTAGTCGAATTCGAACAGCTCGGGGCCAACTTTGAGCTTTTGATGCTCGATTGGGAGGGAGTGTGCAGGAGAGGCGTGTGGCTCTGTAGCCTGGAGCAGATTGGGGTCGCCCGTTCTCGTGGTCTTGTCTCCCTGGGAGGGGGCACCGCTCGGGCTCTGTGGATGAACACGACCAAGTCGCTTATTTTATAGTTGCTCTGGTCTGCGTGTAACTAACGAGTGATGTACAAAACCAGCATAAAGTGGATGCTTCCTGGGAAACACTTGGTGTTACTTCTGTTAATGTGCTGCCCACTTTTCGGAGAGATTTCCACAGGTAAGAATTTTAAAGGAGAATTTAATTCGAGGAAAAAAAGTAGGTTCAATCTGAAATTGCAAGGCGTATATTCCAACTAATCGAACAGAGCTTTGAGATGGTCAGTCCACGGTAAAGTTTAAGCCCCTTTTTGATCACTTTAAAAAAAAACGAAGTGTTCTTCAGGCTGTCTTTGTAAAATGTTTGCGGCAGAAAGTATGTGTTTTTCTTTCCCTCGTCTTCGTTTATGTGTTCCCAGCAAACAATGCTGGGATAAGGTAAACTCGAATAAACTCTTCTCATTTCCTGTCTGCTTTGCCGAATGCACGTTTGGAATCGGGGAAACATCGCGCTTCACGTTAACAAGTAACACGATTGTTTTTAGAGGTCGCTAAACTCAGTGATTAACATTTGACCTCTGTTTGTGAGTTATAGTTTCTCCAGATTTCCGTTCGGTATATGCAAGTCTTCCATTTCAACAGGCTGCTGATGCATATTTTGTTTCTTTTTAAAAATGGGGTTACAATTTTTTTTACTACCCAAGGGATAAAGTGATTGCATTCATTCGAGGCTAATTTTGGCCAAGCGGTTTCCTGTATTTTATTTAACTATGCAGCCGCTGAAATGCAATTAATTGCTTTGGAGTCGGGGGTTAAGAAAAGTGTGTGTTGAGATGAACTTTTCCTTGATGTTTAGGAGCATCGTTGTTGTGTGCCACGATATGGGGATCTGATTTATATGACTAGCTGGCCAACAACCTTTCCTCATCGGAAGAATTTGAGTTTAGTCTGTATTGGAGGCATAGGATTGCAAGAAGCTAATTTAATTGGATGCATGTGTTTTGTTGCCTGAAAGCCACAAAAGTTCAATTATGCAGCAGTATTTCTACCCGGTACTCGCTGTAAGAGAGAGTCATGATGTTGCAGATTAGGTTGCGCGTGTTAATCAGTTGCATATTGAGAGCGATGTCTTCCTGGCGAATTCTTTGTCGGTCCCTCTAATCCATTTTCTTCTCAATGGGAGGTGACAGAAGCTTACGTTTCCTGTTGTTCAAAGGCAAATTTGCTGGGTTCTGCCATTTGGTACCACTGATGGGGGTAGGGAATCAAACGCTGCGAAGATAATGCAGTTTAGATGGAGTTTATTTTCAATTGGCTTTTTACAGCCCGCTTTTGAAGACACTGCGATAATGCGTGATAAGACTGGCTGTGTGTGTCCTGCTGCTCGGAAGAAACGCAGTCTGAAACGAGATCAGATACTGATTTTTTTTTTGTGTAACCTCAAGTGCTTCTTCTGAACCACACAAGGGACTGTATATGTTGGTTATCTAAAAAAAACTCCAGCACTTTGTGCTATCGATAAGAATGGATGGAAATACCCACATCCTTGACGCGTAACTCTTTGTAATTGTTACAATGTTGGAATGCTTAACATTTCAAACAACATGGATGGAGATAATACGTGATACAGATTTTATGGATGTCAGTTTTTGGGTGCTTATTTTGCTTTTCTGCTTCATTGTGTCATGAATGAATGGGTCATGCATCAATGTATCCTAACTAGTCTTTGAATCTGATGACAATGTTTTCTTAAAAATCAGCTGGTTCTTTTTATGAAATTGAGATGATGCAATACAGTTTCATGAGATTCATTCTATCATTATGCTTCAAGATCAATCCTTATACTTATGGGAGTGTCCTATGTCATCCTAAAGTTGATTGCATTCATTCTTGTGGTGAATCTAAGCTCTGGTTAATATTTTAAGTCTTAAACAGGAATAATTTTACATGTTTCTGTTTACTTGTTATTTTCTAAATCGTGACACTTTTCTCTTTTCTTTAAGAAAGTATTGTAATCAACAAGTTTTTCCACACCCCTCCTCCCACCACTGCTTCAGGCCAGCATGGTGGTAGCTCTCAGATATTGGATATATAGGAAATAACTTTCACCTTCATCCATTTTCACCTCTGCACCTGGGTGCTAATCTGGTGGGGCAAGGTGCACCCATGGCTGTGTATGCTCAACTATTCATTCATTCTGCTGAACTTCACAGTAGGAAAGTCATCTCATGGGCAGATCACTGCCCAGCTAAGGAAGTTGAAAATTGCCTCCCTTTGAATGAAGTCTAGCAGCTCCTTTATTGTAAAGTTTCAACTCGTCCAACATATCCTTGGAAACCAAGCTTCTAGTGGGTTCTGCTAATTAGTCATTTGGGCGAC
The DNA here is from genome assembly GCA_963514005.1 of Raja brachyura. The sequence continues at coordinate 69,033,414 of OY740783.1, read as the reverse complement.
ACGAGCGCAGCGATAGAATTGCTGCCATCCATCGCCAGAGGCTCGGGTGCGATCCTTATTATGGGTATTGTTTGTACGTTCTACCTGTGACTGCGTGGATATTCACCGGGTGCTCTGGTTTGCCCCCCACGCTCGAAAGATGTACAGGTTTGTAGGTTAATTGGCTTCGGTAAAATTGTAAATTGTCCCTAGTGTGTCAAATAATGTTAGCGTATAGGGTGATCGCTGGTCGGTGCGGACCTGTTGGGCTGAAGGGCCTGATTTCGTGCTGTATCTCTAAAGTCCGGAATAGCTACAATCAGAGTTCTTGCAACTATTCTCATATTTGTTGTGCAAATGATCAAAGATAATCAAACTTTAGTCCGTCCATGGAAGTAAACAGATATAACAAGGAAGAGGGGTATGAATCATATTCATTCTATTGACAGTGTAAAGGAAACTATTAGTGCCACTGCATGTGTTTCTACCTACAGCATTGATAAATAGTGACAATTAAACAGACCTTTCAATACTTCCTCAGACTTGCAGAATAGAAACCAGGTGCTCAGCAAAAAAAGTTTACATTTTCTGGATTGTGCCAAGTATTCCATTCTGCTGCAAAAAGATATGCCAGTCATATTTTGAACCACATCTACGACGTCACATGCTTCGAGGTTTAAGGTTGACTTGATGTGCAGATATAAGGCTGCATCTTGATGCTTTCTGATGCAATAACAGTAGGTTTGTGAATATAATTAAGACCTTGCAGAATAGTGGAATCTGAAAAAGGTGATTAATTGGTTCTCAACCAGAGGTTTGGTTCCTAATTTTAACCCACTAAATATGTAGTGTGTAGGAAAGAACTGCAGATGGTGGTTTACACTGAAGGTAGATACAAAATGCTGCAGTAAATCAGCGGGCCAGGCAGCATCTCTGGAGAAAAGAAATAGATGATGTTTCGGGTCGAGAATCTTCATCAGACAATATAGGTATATGACAGGCAATATGGAGTAGATGGTAAGATTTTGTTTAGCTCAGCTGTTGCTTGTGAGGTGGACACTTACCTCATTGTCAGCACATTCAATGGTAATACAGGTTTGTAAGTCAAGATGTAACCTGAATCTAAAGGAAAGTATGTTGGATTCTGTGCAAAGATTGTTTGCTAGACTATTTTTTACTTTTTACTGTAAATGTAGAATTTCCCACAAGATAGGACAACCCAGAACATGAAAGTTAAGAGCTCCTGGGAAAACAATTATTTCTAGTTGTATTATTGGTTTCCTGTATGTCTAACACGTTAATACTGGGTAAGATTGCATTGACAATGATGAGCTAAAGATGGAATAAAGGAGATGATAGTTGTTTTGATTTAATTGCATCATGCGCAGAAACCTATCTTCTCAGCAGTTGAAAACGGGAATTAAATGTGTGCTTGACTGTTAATGAATGTTGAAATCTATCTACTTGAAGACATACATAATGTTACTTAACAATTTAAAGCCTGAATGTATAAGTTAGCTTTGCATAATTTAAATATGGATAATATAAAGATAAGATTCTCAAAAAGCACAATTTTGTGTAGGATGCTTTAAGTTTTAATTAAAACAATACATATCCAGTGGACATGTATAGTTTCAAGTCGTAAGATTTAATGTAATTCCTTTAAACCCAGATTCAGTTAAATGAAAACATCATTTTCAAATAAACTCCAGTGATGACATTTTTGTCCTTTTTTTTTGTAGGGCCATGAAGAATTACTTGGCTACAAAGAGTTTTATTAATTTAATGGATCCCATCTGGCTGTATTTAAATCTTTCAGTTGTGCTAAAAGGAATGTCTGAAATGAAATATCGGTGGTTTTAAAACTTCAAAATGGTTTTAAATGTTGCTTTCATTGAAGACAAGTATGCTATGTAGAACTTAACTTTGATTAAAATTGGTAGTTAATGTTTCTTTATCTATTTCTGTCTCTTGTGCAAGTTATCAAATCTTCTAGAAAGGATATTGTGCTCTAGATGAATTAAAATTGGGACACTGTAAAAGTAATAAATTTCCTCTGGCAATAAAGCTGTAATATATTGTCATTGACATGTGGCTATTATGCTCAAATTGCCTTTTTCAGGTTAAGCTTGTGATATCTAAATTATGAATGTTAATGTTCAAGGCATTTTACTAAAATACTCTTGGTCTTTTCAACAAGAGATCAAAATGCATGCAAGCTGTAAAGTAATGTTGATTTGCATTGTATCAATAAAAGCTTAGTGAGAAACATTTTAAATTAATTGCAGCCTTTGAGTGAATAAGCTAGGTTACTTTTAGGTTAGGTGTTTGTTAGGTGGCATAGACATGTGACACTCTTCAAAAGTTCAAATCCTTTAAGCTCGTAACCACTTACCTATTCATAGAAAAATGCCTTGTCCATAGTTTTTGAAATCGTCATATTATTTAATTGTATTGACTTGTTGGATGGGGAACACTGATAACTTTATACTGAATAAAGTGGGATTATATACTGTAATTGCGGTTCATTAGAAAATTTGTACATTGATATCCATTTTCCACTCCAACTTATGAGAAGTTAAAGGCAGCACGTGTTGAGGATTATATTATACCAAACATTCGAGATTGAAGCAGCCACTCTGCTGTGCAGAACTGATTGAAGTGGTTACTTTAACCAAAACACACTCTAGTAAGGCACAGATATTACTGTGTAATAGATGGATTACTGTTTGCATAATATGACACACCACCTACATGGCTATGTTAGTTTGGCGTATCTATGCAATCAGGCACATGAAACTGTACTGAGCAGAAGCTGATGACATGCGTAGTGATTGTAAAATGGATCCTTAGTTGCCTGCCTTTCAGCTCTAAGCAGCAATAAGTGTATTAAAAAAATGGTCTGCAGAGACAGCAAATTGTCATTAGGAGGTGGGGTGGGGGTTAGAGCTTCAGTGCAAGTGGTTTTATGAGTTTTTGTTTGCAAACCTTTTTGGGAGCATAGTGGCCAGAGGCCTGAACTACTGATCTAGTGACATCAATTGGATTCCCACCATTGCAGCTGAAGAATTTAAAGTAATTAAATCAGGGATTTAAAAAAAATGTAGGTTCATTAATGGTGACCATGGTATGCAGTTTTTTTACTTGAGAAAGAGGATGTGTTTCTGGAGCGATTAGTTAAGTGAAGTTTGCAAAGCAAAAGTGCTGGTTGACATCTATTATGTGTATTTCAGTGCAAAACAGTGCATTCCTATGTTTGAGAATGGAACACTATGGGTTCTAATAAAAAATATTTTTAGGTTAACACCCCCAAAGAGTCAATGGCATTATAATGAAAATTCAACATTGAATTATGGATTGCAATTAAAAGAAGAATTATGGATTGTAATTAAAGCCCAACTATTTCCTAATCTCTAGCATGGACGGAAACCTGCTGTTATTGTGCAGGCTGGCATGCATCTGATCCCAGACCCGCAACAATGTGATTGATTCTTAATAAGCCAGTTCGGTATTCCGACTGCACAGGTCAGAAGTCGCTTGGGCTAAACACTCGTGGCGGCCGTGCTGCTGCATGGGTGTAGACCTGCGTCTCGTCCCTATCTAGCCGCCGCTGGGCCGTCCCCGTCCCCTTCCGAGTGTCCCGCACGGGGCAGGCTGGTGGAAGCCGGACTGTAGAGGCATGAGGGGGGGAGGGGGGGCTGGCTCTGCCTGTCTCGGTGGGGTGCTGGCCCATCGCAGTGGCAGCCCAGGCCCGCAGGTGGCGCGGAAAAGAAGCACTGACTCCAGTTCGACCCCGCCCGTCCTGCTGGGACAGGCAGAGTCGAGCTGGGCCGGCGCCTCCCCTCCTCGCTGGCTGCGGGCCTGGGCCGACACTCCCGTCCGCGGACCTCTAGATAGAATACCCTCCTTCAGACTTCATATACATTAGAGTTTTGTGCCGTGGTTAGGAGGGAAGGAAGCGGGGATTTCCACAAGCGCAAGGAACAAATGACCTAATGTTTGTGTTGAGTGAACTGAGTGTTCAGTTGGTACCGCCGTACACCGGTGTTTTTGAGAATGGTTGGATCCCAGGTCCAGCTCAACAGACGTTGGTCACGTTATCCGGACAGGCGGCGGGGGATCAGGAGCTGATGTGAGGCGTCGGCGATGCCCTGGAATCCTAGTCGGCCGCCGCCACCGAGCAGCGGGGTTGAGGAGTCAGCGCCCAACCCGGGGAGTAGAGGTGTCAGTTCTTCCAGCGGCGAGCAGAGCGGCACCAGCTACCGCGGGCCGTTGACCTGTCGGGCGCTGACTCTATCCTGAGATCCAACACTCACAAAACGCCGGTGTACGACAAGGACGGTAAGAACTTTCTGTTCACTCAATGCAAACTTTAGGTTATTTGTTCCTTGCACCTGCGGTAATCTCCAGCGCGGTCGAGACGAGAGGGTTCTGAAGTTGTATTCTCTCGATTGAGGACATTTTCTCGACTCTCCTAGAAGCAACAAGCCATGGCTTTACCCGTGGTTGTCCGTAACTGAAACCTCTCTGCTCCCACCTCTCACTGTCTCTCCCTGTCTCCCACATGCATTTACCCCCTCTCTCTCCCCAGCTACCAGGCGCACCGGTTTGCTTTTTTTATTCTTGAATTACCTTTGCCAAATTCCATGATTACTTGCGTTTTACGGAATACCAAACTGGCTTATTGGTCCCTGAAATAGTTTGACAAGTAATTCAGTTTGGGGCAGTTTAGGTTGGTCACTAAATTGTCAGTGATAGCCACATCCTGTGAATAACTTGTCCAAATCTGAATTATTCAAGGTGTTCATGTTAAATTTTCTTGGAACATTTAACAAACTTAAAATAAAAGATTCTTTTATTGCCAAATATTTAAATTAAAATAATTCTTGAAAATGTAATGTGATACCCGATTTTCTAAAATATCATTTTGTGAATAATTTATAATCTCTGAATTAGCATGCTATTTGCTATGAAGCATGATTTTCAATTGCCATGATGTTGAACTGTGATAAATTATTTGGCTTTTTAGAGCACTTGATTAAACTAAAATCAATATGAAATGGTGCTTGAGGATAAGTGTGATGTTTTGGCAAAGCAGTGAAGGTGAAAGAAGCGGATTCACCACTTTATATATTGTTATGTAATTTGCTAATAAAGCACTTTGTATATTAAAAATAACTTTTTTCTTGAATTGACTACTATTGGTTGATATTATTGCAGCTATTTTGAGAGATGGTGCTGAGTATCTCAGTAATGCATTTTTATGTAAAACCTGAATTGACCATGAATCCAGTCTTATTTAAATGCCTATTATAAAATTGATGAAGGTGCGTGAGAGGGAACATATGTGGGAGTCAAAAATTAATTTCCTTTCAGGGAAAGCGGTCGACAAGATTTCTGTGCTAAGCTTGGGTCAAGGTGCAATGTGACTGGTTTTAAATTGTTACAAGTAGAGGATACCAATGTTAGATTACATATGCATGCTGGTATTTCAGTACTGTGCACAATTTGAGTATAAATCTTCGATTAGGCAGGTAACTAATTTGCTGCTGCTCTGCAATTTCTGCAATTTGTAATCTGAGATGTCAAAGAACTGAGAATGTATTGAGTGTGTTGTTAGAAGAAGGAGGCCTTGAGGACTGATTTATATGATCATCACAATTTCCTTAGTACTGTTTAACTGTTAAGAACAATTGCGATAAGTCTGCTGAAATATTTACTCTTGAGTTGGGTATATATTTATCGTCATCAATCCCATGCTGAATTAATGAAATGTACGTAAATGAAATGACAGGGATGTTTTTATTAATATGCTGCTGGACTGACCATTATGTGGAAAATAAAGACTTGGTACCTACAAGCAATTATCCAACAGTGTAATTGGTTTTGCTTCTCTAACGTTTTCTGGACTTTTGATAAAATAAGGAGTGGAAAACACTTTGCATGTACATCACTTCAGAAAGTATTCTCACTTTTTGTGGCCATCTGTCTTCATCAGGCATCTAACTATTCTGTTAGAATCACGTTGGAGCAGGGAGATGGAATCAATTTGAATAGGGAATATCATTATCCATTATGACTGAACTGGATGGTGTTCTGAAGGACCTGAATGGCAAAGCTTTCAGTGGCTGGTGCCTGGACCAATACTTAGGATAATTTACTCAACCAAATCTTCACTAATGTGCCTTAAAAAATGTTTACTGTCCATGAAAGCAATGGTGGAGCCACCATCACATTCCTTGTGGATATCCCTTCATTGAAGCAGACTGCATGATTAGAGGGATAAATTAAGAGCAGTGAGAAGTCCAAAGTGGAGGAGCTTTGGACTGTATTGCTATATCACAATCACACCAACTAAAGCTTTTAGACTGATGTGATTCAATGACGAATAGGAGGAAATGTAGTAGAAAAGCACCAGAGAACCTAGAATTGAGGATCCAAACAAGTGAAACTGTGATGTAGGACTACCTGCATGTGGGAAAGCGTGGGAACCATATGCTACGGCTAAATTCAGTAATCCCATGACAGAATGATCATCCTGGGGATCTGTATTCATAAAGTCATGCAGCACGGAATGGTCACTTTGGCCCAATCCTTCCATGCCGACCAAGACATCCCGTCTAAACTAGCCCCATGTGGCCCATATCACTCCTATTTCCTATCTATGTACTCTTCCAAGTGTATTTTAAATAGACAATAGGTGCAGGAGTAGGCCATTTGGTCCTTCGAACCAGCAGTGCCATTAAATCTGATCATGGCTGATCATCCCCAATCAGTACCCCGTTCCTGCCTTCTCCCCATATTCACTGACTCCACTATTTTTAAGAGCCCTATCTAGCTCTCTCTTGGAAGCATCCAGAGAACCTGCCTCCACCGCCTTCTGAGGCAGAGAATTCCACAGACTCACCACTCTCTGTGAGAGAAAAAATGCTTCCTCGTCTTCTTTCTAAATGGCTTACTCCTTATTCTTAAACTGCGGCCCCTGGTTCTGGACTCCCCCAACATTGGGAATATGTTTCCTGCCTCTAGCGTGTACAAGCCCTTAACAATCTTATATGTTTCAATGAGATCCCCTCTCATCCTTCTAAATGTTGTTATTGCACCTGCATCAGCTACCTCCTCTGGCAGCTTATTCTGTATACCACCACCCTCTTGAGTGAAAAGGTTGCCCCTGGGGTTCCTATTCAATCTTTCTCCTCTCACCTCAAAGCTATGTCATCTGTTTTGTTTTATTTCCCTACCCTAGGTAAAAGACAGTATTTATCCTGTCACATCTAGCCACAAATAACACGTTACAATTATGAAACTTGCAAGAAAATGGTGGAACAAGGCATGTACCATACTTCGCAGTGACTGGCAGAGCTGAAGTGTTTGCAACCATCTTCAACCAAAGGTGAACAGTCGATGATCCTCCTTTGTCTCTTCCTGAGTTGCTCACCACCAGATAAACAGCTGAAGATAGGTAGTTTACAAAGCTTGACAAAATTCTATTCTAGGGCAGAAAACCTCCAGGACTAGACAGGCTAAGTTTTTCCCCAGCACACTATAACACTGGGATCTTCATAGAAACATAGAAATTAGGTGCAGGAGTAGGCCATTCGGCCCTTCGAGCCTGCACTGCCATTCAATATGATCATGGCTGATCATCCAACTCAGTATCCCGTACCTGCCTTCTCTCCATACCCTCTGATCCCCTTTGCCACAAGGGCACATCTAACTCCCTCTTAAATATAGCCAATGAACTGGCCTCAACTACCCTCTGTGGCAGAGAGTTCCAGAGACCCACCACTCTCTGTGTGAAAAAAGTCCGTCTCATCTCGGTCCTAAAGGATTTCCCCCTTATCCTTAAGCTGTGACCCCTTGTCCTGGACCTCCCCAACATCGGGAACAATCTTCCTGCATCAAGCCTGTCCAACCCCTTAAAAATTTTGTACTTTTCTATAAGATCGCCTCTCAATCTCCTAAATTCTAGAGAGTATAAACTGAGTCTATGCAGTCTTTGTTCATAAGACAGTCCTGACATCCCAGGAACCAGTCTGGTGAACCTTCTCTGCACTCCCTCTATGGCAATAATGTCCTTCCTCAGATTTGGAGACCAGAACTGTACGTAATATTCCAGGTGTGGTCTCACCAAGACCCTATACAACTGAAGTAGAGCCTCCCTGTTCCTATACTCCTAAATCCTTTTGCTATGAATCCTTTTCCCATTGTGTCTTGTTCACAAAGCAGGTCACATTTAGTGCAGCCACATACAATCACATCTTCGTTCAATCCTCAGCAAAATACTGGTGTTCTACTCAAAACCCATTTCATTGACAACCTAAATGGCTGTGTTCCTGCCCCTAGCTATTACAATTATAAATCCCTGTAGTTTTGACGGGAAAAGGCTGCATAATTGAAGACCCATAGTTGCCAGTGTGACATTGTGGCAGAAGCATTACTTGGATTTGAATGTAAGTGCTACATGTTTAACCTTGTAATAAACTCCCAGTTTACTTGAAACCTGTTTCCGCACTAAAAGCAGTCCAATAGTAAACCTGTGTGTTCCTATGGATGTTCAGGGACAAAATACATTAAAGATGCATACTTTATGGTGAAACATATCTGAGAATACAAGGAAAATTAAAAAATGACATATTATCTCATGATTTTTATAATTCTGAGATTTAACTGAGTGGCAGTGTATGTTGGAGAAAGAATGTATGGAGATTTGTTGACGTTGAATACAGAGGAGGAAGTTTAAAATGCAGTTTGCAATAAGACTTGTTTTGTGAACCAAAAGATATGAACCAGACCAGAAGCTGGAAATGCCTGTGATGCGGCTCTATAATCGACAATTTCAAACAGCTGCCTATCTCCTTCACATCTCATGCCTGAGAATGAAGGTGAATTTTAGGGTTAAGCTGGAGCCTAGAAATTGGAGTAGGGAAAACATTTATTCCCTTTATTTTATTTAAACATAAAAAGTATGTGATGTGATACTTTCCTTCTCATTTGAAGTATGCATGCCCTTTTCCTGTCGAGATCCCACCCATTGTGCAACTGGACCAAGCGTCTTCTGTTGTGATCCACCCTAATGCAAACAACATTTCTGTTGGATTTTGCATATATGAAGTGATAAATTATTAACAGGAATTCGATTGTGATATACAGTGCCCTCCAGAATGTTTGGGACAAAGACCCATCATTTATTTATTTGCCTCTGTACTCCACAATTTAGAGATTTGTAATAGAAGAAAAAAATTAATAAAGGCCATTTTTATACATTTTGGTTTCAGCATGTAGAAATTACAGCTGTGTTTATACATAGTTCCCCCCCATTTCAGGGCACCATAATGTTTGGGCCACAGCAATGTAATGTAAATGAAAGTAGTCATATTTAGTATTTTGTTGCATATCCATTACATGCAATGACTGCTTGAAGTCTACGATTCATGGACATCACCAGTTGCTGTGTCTTCTCTGGTGATGCCCTGCCAGGCCTGTATTGCAGCCATCTTTGGCTTATGCTTGTTGTGGCTTATGCTTGTTCCCTTCAGTTTTCTCTTCAGCATATAAAAGGCATACTTAATTGGGTTCAGATCGGGTGATTGACTTGGTCACTCAAGAATTTACCAATTTTTAGCTTTGAAAAACTCCTTTGTTGCTTTGGCAGTATGTTTGGGATCATTGTCTTGCTGTAGAATGAACCACCGGCCAATGAGTTTTGAGGTATTTGTTTGAACTTGAGCAGATAGGATGTGTCTATACACTTCAGAATTCATTATGCTACTACCATCAGCAGTTGTATCATCAATGAGCCAGTACCTTCAGCAGCCTTACATGCCCAGGCCATAACACCCCCGCCACCGTGTTTCACAGATGAGGTGGTATGCATTGGATCTTGGGCAGTTCCTTCTCCGCTTCAAACTTTGCTCTTGCCATCACTCTGATATAAGTTAATCTTCGTCTCATCTGTCCACAAGACCTTTTTCCAGAACTCTGGTTGCTCTTTTAAGTACTTCTTGGCAAACTGTAACCTGGCCATCCTATTTTTGCGGCTAACCAGTGGTTTACATCTTGCAGTGTAGCCTCTGTATTTCTGTTCATGAAGTCTTCTGTGGACAGTGGTCATTGACAAATCCACACCTGAAGAGTGTTTCTGATCTGTTGGACAGGTGTTTGGGTTTTTTTCTTTGTTACAGAGAGAATTCTTCTGTCATCAGCTGTGCAGGTCTTCCTTGGCCTACCAGTCCCTTTGCGATTAGTATGCTCACCTGTGCTCTCTTCTTAATGATGTTTCATGCAGTTGATTTGGGTAAGCCTAAGGTTTGGCTGATGTCTCTAACAGTTTTATTCTTGTTTCACAGTCTCATAATAGCTTCTTTGACTTTCATTGGCACAACTTTGGTCCTCATGGCGATAAACAACAATAAAAGTTTCCAAAGGTGATGGAAAGACAAGGTGCTGTGAACTCTCTTATACGAGCATTAAGGAGGCATTTAAACACACCTGAGCAATTACAAACACCTGTGACGCCATGTGTCCCAAACATTATGGTGCCCTGAAATGGAAGGACTATGTATAAACACAGCTGTAATTTCGACATGGTGAAACCAAAATGTATAAAAATGGCTTTTATTAAAATCTGACAAAGTGCACTTTAACCACATGTGATTTTTTTTTCTCTATTACAAATCTCAAATTGTGGGGTACAAAGGTAAATAAACAAATGATGGGTCTTTGTCTCAAACATTATGGAGCCTCTGTAGCAACTTAAAGCTGTTGACATAAATGTACTTCCCAGTTTAGCGGTGCAGAGGAGGTTTACCAGAAGGCCGCCTGGATTAGAGGGTTTCAGCTATAGGGAGAGGTCGCATAGACTTTGCTTGTCTTCTTTGTAATGCTGGAGCTCGAGGGGAGACCTGATAGAAATATGTAAACTAATGAGAGGCATAGATTGGGTAGACAATTAGAACCATTTTCCCAGGATGGAAATGTCCAACGTGTGAGCGCATAGCTGTAAGGTGAGAAGGGCAAAGTTAAATGGAGATGAGTGGGACAAAATACTATAGTGGCATTTAAGATAGTCATATAGATAGTAGGGAATAGAGGGATATGGATCATGTAAAGCCAGATGAGGTCAATTTAACTTGGCATCGTGTTCGGCACACATATTTTGTTCCTGTGCTGTACTGTTCTCTGGTTATTGAGGAATGCACTAAGTAAGATTCAAGTCCAACGGGGTATAAATTGTACATAGGCAATCATCCTCTAATTTTCGGGCATTGTTGCAGATTTGAGGTTCCTATGAAATGTTAACTAATTCACATATGACCCGACCTGTGATCTGATGCTATTGCTGGCCAAGAGGGTCTGGTGTACCTCTGGCCAAGGGTCACAATCAGCTGCTCTTTGCTCGGCTTGGGTATCAGACTCGTGGGCCATAACTACCCCTCCTACCACGCCATTTAATCTCTCTGCCCCAACCTTGTTTGGCCTCATTTCTGCAGCAGTGTGACATTATGGGCTGATCACTGTAACAGCATCGCTTCACTTCAATGCAGGTATCAGCAACACGCAGCGGTGACTGTGAAGTATGTAGGTTACGTTTCAAGGCATCTTAAAATGGGTAAATCATCTTTTCTTAAAGCACAAATCACATTTTTTTGGTTGGATGTCACCACTGTACGTAACTCCCATTTCATGTATAAAATTTAAGAAAAATCAATTTTCTAGGCATTATCTTTTTCAAGACCACTGATGCACTGAATTTCTTTAGCAACTTAATTACCCTGGTTTTAACAACTAATTAGAGCAGCGTTTCTCAACCTTTTTACCCTTGCGTAACCCTTGAAATAATTTTCATGTCTCGGGGAACTCCTTCATAAAAATTATTATTTTTATTAATCTTTCTTTCTCTTTCATAAACAAAGTTCATAAGGCACACATAATATATTTTTCTGTGAACTGGTTTAAGCAAAAAATAACCTACGTTTTTCTCAAGTTTATTGACAATCTAAAACAAATAACTGAAATCAAACTGCTTGTTCAAAACTGAAACAAATAAAGGCAAATTGAAGAACTAACCTTGGAGGAGAGAGAGTGAGAAAGAGAAAGTGAGACAACAACACACAAACGTTTTATAAACAAACAAAAACATACCTAAATAAACTTTTGATAAACAATAATAAATCTAAACATACTTCAATTTTTAAATTTCATATAACATCCCTAAATAATGGGTAAAAATTACTAAATAATGTGGGTGAATGAGGGACTGTACCTGTACGTCAGGAAGCACAGACAGGACTAATGGAGACCGTGAATGCGTCTGTACTGTAGTGAGTCACTTGATGGTACATGAAACCGTCATGTACAGCTCCTATCCACTGATCACTAAAGGCCGTTTCACACTGGCGCCGTATAGACGTCGCTAAATATCACGTTAAATATGCCGTACGTGTATAATAAAATTACGAATATGAGATTAAACACAAAAATATGATTAGCCTATTTATCACTATTTCTCACTGAACCTAGCGACCTCTCGCGGAACCATAGTGTTCCGGGGAAGCCCTGTTGAGAAATACTGCATTAGAGGCTAGTTATTTTATGAACCACTGCAGATTGAGCTTCGATTGCCATCTCCATTTTCATTCCATTTTAGTCACGCTTTGCCCTGTTAGCATGTTAAGCAGTCACTGCTGGAGAATGGGGATTTTTTTTTAAACACCTCATGTTAGCATCGTCCCTTATTTTGTTTGAACAAAAGAATAAATGGAAATACTTAAGTTTTAGTAACGGTGTGGAGGGGAAAAATGAAATTTGATGTTCTCTGTCTATAACCTTTAATCGGAATTAGTAGTTGTAGATAAACAGCTTTTAATTTGGAGAGAAGTTGGGGAAGTGAGAACATAAGGAAGGTGAGTAATGAGATCGAATGCAAGAGATTAAATTGCCCAAAGCAGTGAAAATGCGCCTAAAGTAAGCCAGTGACAGTGTAGCAAAGGTCTGGAGGCAAATGTAAAATAATTATCTGAAATTGCCGAAGGTATTTGGAAGGAATGCCGGAAATTTTCAAAGTTGCAAGTGTAACCCTGAGCATGTTTTCCTAATTAGTTGGAAGTATATGAAAGGATACTTTTTCTCGTGGGTTCTGACCATTTTTTGAAGAATTAAGATCGCCAAACAGGATGGCTCCTGAAGAAATTTCTAGTGCCTCGGATATTAATTTTATGAAATTTAAATGCTCATCCACTGAGTCTATGTCCACAGCACTACACTTTAACTTCAGTAGCATTTGAATGTGTGTCCAGAACGTTAAAATATGGCCTGCTGATAGGATATGCTCTTCTGAAGTTAACAGTTGATGGATGTAGTTGGAACAGAATTGAGGAAAAATTGTATTTCTCAAAATTGACTTTTTCATGTGGAAACAGGAGGACTCTATTACCAAGTCCATTGTCTTCCTGAGAGCGTCGCTTGTTTAGTTTTGTGCCCCATGAGATATCCTCCTTCTTTAGGCTGGAATGTATTGCCTTTACTCAAAAATGTGTGTTGTTCCTCCAGATCCCAAGATAGAATTTGGTTATAACCTGAGGGCATTGACAATAGCCTCAACTAACTTCATAACTTTTTAATTAAAAAAAGCATACCTTTTGACTGGAGAAAAATATGACTATCTTTGATTATATTTCTACAGAGACTTTGTTTTCTTTTCATGTCGCCTGTTGATCACATATATCCAAGTACATTGTAATTTTCTCCTTTCTCCCTCCCAAATTAACTTTTTTTTAAAACTATTGGGATGCATTGGTATTGGGAGGATCTCCCTGTTGCTAACCATTCCCATACAACTTTATGTCCTGGACTCCTTCATTGCCAGAGTGAGGCCACATGCAAACGAGAGGAGCAACACCTCATATTCCACTTGGGCAGCTTATAAACGAAGGGTATGAACATTGAATTCTCCATGTTCAGGTAATTAACCTGCTAGCAACCGCCTCTCTTTCCCCCTCCTCGCCTGGCCTCTCAATTCTCATCATTTCTGTCCTTGATTCGCTCTTTATGTCTCTTCTTCTGTGTCCAACCATCCACCTGCCAAACCCCTTCCCTGTATCCATCTATCACTTGCCAGGCTTTGTCCTGCCCCCACCTCTCCCAGTTTTCTCCACTAGCCTCCTCTCCTACCACAATCAGTCTGAAGAAGGGTCATGACCAAAAATGTGTAGGAAGGAACTGCACATGCTGGTCTTTAACCGAAGATAAACGCATAGTGCTGGAGTAACTCAACAGGTCATGAAGCATCACTGGAGAAAAAGGATGAGTGATGTTTCGGGTCAGAACCCTTCTTCAGACTGAAAGTAGAGGTGGGGAGAAACTGGAGGAAGGAAAAAGCCTGAACAAATCGGAGCCAACAATAGATGACTGAAGAAGGGTGTAGCCATAATAGCCCATTAGCTGGGGAAGAGGTGATAACAAAAGGATACAGGGATATGAACAGTGGAACTAGTAGGATGATGAGGGAGTGGCCAGAGAGAGAATGCAGAGGTTATTTGAAATTAGAGAAATCAATGTTCATACTGCTGGGATATAAGCTGTCCAAGCGAAATATGAGGTTCCTCCAATTCCACTGATGTGGGCTCCTATATATCATATAACCATATCACAATTACAGCACGGAAACAGGCCATCTCGGCCCTTCCAGTCCATGCCGAACACTTATTCTCCCCTAGTCCCATCTACCTGCACTCAGACCATAACCTGCCATTCCTTTCCCGTCCATATACCTATCCAATTTATTTTTAAATGATAAAATGAAACCTGCCTCCAATACTTCCACTGGAAGCTCATTCCACACAGCTACCACTCTCTGAGTAAAGAAGTTCCCCCTCATGTTACCCCTAAACTTCTGTCCCATAATTCTCAAATCATGTCCTCTTGTTTGAATCTTCCCTACTCTACATGGAGAAAGCGTATCCACGTCAACTCTGTCTATCCCTCTCATCATTTTAAAGACCTCTATCAAGTTCCCCCTTAACCTTCTGCGCTCCAAAGAATAAAGACCTAACTTGTTCAACCTTTCTCTGTAACTTAGTTGCTGAAACTCGGGCAACATTCTAGTAAATCTCCTCTGTACTCTTGTCTATTTTGTTGACATCTTTCCTATAATTTGGCGACCAAAATTGTACACCATACTCCAGAATTGGCCTCACCAATGCCTTGTACAATTTTAACATTACATCCGAACTTCTATACTCAATGCTCTGATTTATAAAGGCCAGCACACCTAAAGCTTTCTTTACCACCCTATCCACATGAGATTCCACCTTCAGGGAACTAAGCACAATTATTCCTAGATCCCTCTGTTCAACTGCATTCCTCAATTCGCTACCATTTACCATCTACGTCCTATTTTGATTTGTCCTGCCAAGATGTATCACCTCACACTTATCAGCATTAAACTCCATCTACCATCTTTCAGTCCACTCTTCCAAATGGCCTAAATCTCTCTGTAGACTTTGAAAATCTACTTCATTATCCACAACACCATCTATCTTAGTATCATCTGCATACTTACTAATCCAATTTACCACACCATCATCCAGATCATTGATGTATATGACAAACAACAGTGGACCCAACACAGATCCCTGAGGCACTCTACTAGTCACTGGCCCCCAACCTGACCAACAGCCATCCACCATTACTCTCTGGCATCTCCCATTCAGCCACTGTTGAATCCATCTTGCTACTCCACCATTAATATCCAACAATTGAACCTTCTAAACCAACCTTCCATGTGGAACCTTGTCAAAGGCCTTATTGAAGTCCATATAGACAAAATCCACTGCTTTACCCTCATCAATTTCCCTAGTAACCTCTTCAAAAAATTCAAGATTAGTCAAACATGACCTTCCAGGCACAAATCCATGTTGACTGTTCCTAATCAGACCCTGTTTAGCCAGATGCTTATATATATTATCTCTATCGATAGGACGATGCTTATATATATTATCCCATTTTGAGACTGAGAAACACAAATAAAACTGTTAGAGACATCAGCCAAACCTTAGGCTTACCAACATCAACTGTTTAGAACATCATAAAGAAGAAAGAGAGCACTGGTGAGCTTACTAATCGCAAAGGGACAGGCAGGCGAAGGAAGATCTCCACAGCTGATGACCGAAGAATACTCTCTATAATAAAGAAAAACCCCCAAACACCTGTCGGACAGATCAAAAACACACTTAAGGAGTCGGGTGTGGATTTGTCAAGAACTGTCAGCAGAAGACTTAATGAAAAGAAATACAGAGGCTACACTGCAAGATGCAAACCACTGGTTAGCCGCATAAATAGGATGGCTGGGTTACAGTTTGTCAAAAATTCCATAAGAGAACAACCACAGTTTTGGAAAAAGGTCTGTGGACAGATGAGACAAAGATAGCGCATACAACAGATAGTCCTCCGCCAGTTTCGTCACCTCCAACGTGACCCCTCCACTCGCCACATCTTCCCATCTCCCCCCCTGTCTGCCTTCCGCAAAGACCGCTCCCTCCGCAACTCCCTCGTCAATTCTTCCCTTCCCTCCCGCTCCACTCCTTCCCCGGGCACTTTCCCTTGCAACCGCAAGAGATGCTACACTTGTCCCTTCACCTCCCCCATCCACTCCTTTCAGGGACCCAAGCAGTCATTCCAAGTCCGACAGAGGTTCACCTGCACCTCCTCCAACCTCATCTACTGCATCCGTTGCTCCAGATGCCAGCTGATCTACATCGGTGAGACCAAGCGGAGGCTGGGCGATCGTTTCGCCGAACACCTCCGCTCGGTCCACAATAACCAACCCGACCTCCCGGTGGCTCAGCACTTCAACTCCCCCTCCCACTGCGTATCCGACCTGGGCCTCCTCCACGGCCAGAGTGATCAACACCGCAAGTTGGAGGAACAGCACCTCATATTCCGCTTGGGGAGTCTGCATCCTCTGGGCTTAAACATTGAATTTTCTCAATTCTGTTAACCCAGACTGCCTCCCCCCCCACCTCTCCCTCAGCCCTCTGGCCCTGACATTCCTTCTCCATCTCCCCCCACTAGCTTCTCATTTTCACACCACAAACAGCTTCCAATGGCCTGCTTCCTTTGTCACCAATACTTTTTTGCATATCTTTCACTCATTGTTCCTTATCTCTCCACATCACTGTTTATACCTCTCGTTTCCCTGATCCCTGACCAGTCTGAAGAAGGGTCTCGACCCGAAATGTCGCCTATCTCCTTCGCTCCTTAGATGCTGCTGCACCCGCTGAGTTTCTCCAGCTTTTTGTGTAACCCCTGAGACAAAGATTAACTTGTCTCAGAGTGATGGCAAGAGCAATGTAGCCGCCTGGGATTCCTCGTTGGGGACCCGGGAGAAGAAGAAGCTCCCACCGCCAGCCCGCAGCCTACTTCTACCATGGGCGCGGCGGGGACTTACCATCAGGAGCGGGGTCCCTCACCGGGGACCCCTGGAGGAGAGTTTGACCACCGGGTCTGCGGTGCTTCTGGCTGCGGAGCGGCAGGAACTTTAAATCTTCGACCGCCGGCCTACGGCCTACACCAACCTGAAGCCGCGGTCTCCGGTGGGGGAGGCACCGATTCAGGACATACCTTACCTTTTACTCATCTGGACGCCTGCAGCGGCGACTGCGGAGGGTTGAGGTCCCGACGACGGGGGGAAAATGGAGGAGGACTGGCCAAATTATATGCCTTCCACCACAGTGATGAATGCTGTGGTGTATGTTTGTGTTAAACTTTAATTGTGTTTTTGTGTGTTCTTTTTCATTGTACCGCTGCTGGCAAATTCATTTCACTTGCACTTTATGTGCAGCATTTGCAGCATCTATGGAGCGAAGGAATAGGTGACGTTTCGGGTCGAGACCCTTCTTCTGAAGAAGTCTATTCCTTCGCTCCATAGATGCTGCCTCACCTGCTGAGTTTCTCCAGCATTTTTGTCTTCCTTCGATTTTTCCAGCATCTGCAGTTCTTTCTTAAACAACTGTATAAATGCAAGATATTTCTCAAATGCGGAATTATTTCATTGCCATGGTTTTGATAACATTTTCTTGGGTCAACTCTTAAATGAGCCTATGTTGGAAGGAACTGCAGATGCTGGTTTAAACCGAAGATAGACACAAAATGCTGGAATAATTTAGCGGGACAGGCAGCATCTCTGGAGAGAAGGAATGGGTGTGTTTTGGGTCGAGACCTTCAGACTAGTCAGGGGAAAGGGAAACAAGAGATTTAGACAGTGAAGCAGAGAGAGATATAGCACAAATGAATGAAAGACATGCAAAAAAATAACGATGATAAAGGAAACAGGCCTTGTTAGCTGTTTGCTTGGTGAGAACGAGTACCTGATGTAAAAAAGTAAAGATGATAAAGGAAACACCAGGTCCTCATTCTCACCTAGCACACAGCTAATAATGGCCTGTTTCGCTGATCATTGTTACTTTTTTCCATATCTTTCATTCATTTTTTCTATGTCTTTCTACATCTGTCTATATCTCTTGTTTACCTTTCCCCTAACTTGCCTGAAGAAGGGTTTCAACCTGAAATGTCACCCATTCCTTCTCTTGAGAGATGCTTCCTGTCCTGTTGAGTTACTCCAGCATTTTGTGTCTTATTGAGCATTATCTTTGTGTGCTAATCCAGATTTAGATTTTTTTTTTTCCTCTTCCTGTGATTCACAAGAAATGACAGAAATAGATCGGAGAAGTTGCAGGCTAGTAGCCCCGCAAGCATGCCCTGCCGTTCAATGTGATCATGGCCAATCTATGTTGGCCTCGGCTAATCTTGTGTTGGTTACCTGTAACCTCCAGTTCCTCAATCTTTTGAAATATTTATCTTTCCTCACCTTACAAAATTTCTAATGATTTTGCCTCCACTCTCTGGGACAGCAGAAACTTCTGGGCATGTTGTTTTAAATGATGGCCTTCTTGCTGTGTCTTCTTGTTCCAATCTTCCCCTATTTTACTTATGACTGTTTACCCAGGACTGTTGTTCATCCTTATTCCACTCTGAGGTACCGTGAGGAGTCTAACCGGTATTCCTGTGTTGAATCAAGGAAACCTCCCTGCGTATACATTTCTCCTGTTAATTTTGCAGGTGGGAAGTGTTGCACATATCATTATCCTTGTTTCTGATTCTGCTTTTTCGTTGAACTTAATTTACAGTTACTCCTGGTATAATTATCATTTTTACCTTTTTTATGGCTCCAATTCATCTGATTCTCCAGAGTTGATTTTTTTTTTTGCTGGCTTCATTTTATTATCCATGACTTGTCAAACTTGAGTACCTATTTAGGGCCCATTCTGTTAGCACAAACATATTTTTAATATCTGCTAGAGCTCAGACCAGATAAAGAATTAGAGCTCTGTTGACAGGGTGCAGATTAATCCATTACCTACATATTAAAAATGTTAAACTATTAAAATAGTCCATTCCATATTAGTATTATATTCATGTGGAGGTAAGTATATTTTTGTTTTACCAAATGGCTAAAATAAGAATCATCGTCCTGTCTACATAATTACATTTTGGCATGCTCTAAAAAGATCTCTATACTCTTGGCAGAGATATCAAATGAAAAATCTTCTCGTCTCATCTCTCAGTCTCCTTTCTTTTTGATGTTTAATCCAAATCAGAGGGCTGCAGGCTATCTTGTTCAACACTTCATGCGCAACACAAATTCGATGGAAAAGAATGTTGGCTGTGGTAATGAGATGTAACCTTCAATTTTAAAGATTACTGCAAGTGTTTGGAACAAGCATTTAAAATATACTCGTTTTTATTCTAGACAAAGTAATTGTGCAACTAAATTTCAAACCTTTATATTGTTCAAACTTGATATTTTCTACTTGCATTAAGGTTTTTTTACGATATGTCATGAGGAATATGCAGTAAAAGCATGGTTATCTGCTACAGAGGACCTGACTTACAGAAAGTCTTCGTACTGTACAGTGCCCTCCATAATGTTTGGGACAAAGACCCATCATTTAATTATTTGCCTCTGTACTCCACAATTTGAGATCTGTAATAGAAAAAAAATCTAATGTGGTTAAAGTTCAGTGTCAGATTTTAATAAATGCCATTTTTACATTGGTTTCACCATGTAGAAATCACAGCAGTGTTTATACATAGTCCTCCCCATTTCAGGGCACCATAATGTTTGGGACACAGCAATGTCATGTAAATGAAAGTAGTCATTTTGTTGCATATCCTTTGCATGTAGTGACTGCTTGAAGTCTGTGATTCATAGACATGACCAGTTGCTGGGTGTCTTCTCTGGTGATGTTCTGCCAGGCCTGTATTGCAGCCATCTTTAGCTTATTGTTTGTTTTGGGGGCTAGCCCCCTTCAGTTTTCTGTTCAGCATATGAAAGGCATGCTCAATTGGGTTCAGATCGGGTGATTGACCTGGCCACTCAAGAATTGACTTTTGAAAAACTCTTTTATTGTTTTAGCAGTATGTTTGGGATCATTGTCTTGCTGTAGAATGAACCGCCGGCCAATGAGTTTTGAGGCATTTGGTTGAACTTGAGCAGATAGGATGTGTCTGTACACTTCAGAATTCATTATGCTACTACCATCAGCAGTTGTGTCATCAATGAAGATAAGTGAGCCAGTACCTTCAGCAGCCATACATGCCCAGGCTATAACACCCCCACCACCGTGTTTCACAGATGAGGTGGTATGATCTGGATCTTGGGAGAGAGTTCTTTCTCTGCTTCATACTTTGCTCTTGCCATCACTCTGATAGAAGTTAATCTTCTTCTCATCTGTCCACAACACCTTTTTTCAGAACTATGGTTGCTCTTTTAAGTACTTCTTGGCAAACTGTAACCCAGCCTTCCTATTTTTGCAGCTAACCAGTGGTTTGCATCTTGCAGCATAGCCTCTGTATTTCTGTTCATGAAGTCTTCTGCGGACAGTGGTCATTGACAACTCCACACCTGACTCCTGAACAGTGTTTCTGATCTGTCGAACAGGTGTTTGGGGTTTTTCCTTTATTGTAGAGAGAATCCTTCTGTCATCAGCTGTGGAGGTCTTCCTTGACCTGCCAGACCCTTTGTGATTTGTAAGCTCACCAGTGCTCTCTTTCTTCTTAATGATGTTTCAAACAGTTGATTTTGGTAAGCCTGATGTAAGTCTAACAGTTTTATTCTTGTTTCTCAGTCTCATAATGGCTTATTTGACTTTCATTGGCAGAACTTTGGTCCTCATGTTGATAAACAATAATAAAAGTTTCCAAAGGTGATGGAAAGACTAGATGCTGAGAGCTCTCATACCTGCATTAAGGAGGCAATTAAACACACCTAAGCAATTACAGATGCCTATGAAACCATGTGTCCCTAACATTACGGTGCCCAGAAATAGGGGGACTGTGTATAACACAGCTGTAATTTCTACATGGTGAAACCAAAATGTATAAAAATACCCTTTAATAAAATCTGACAATGTGAACTTTAACCACACGTGATTTTTTTTAAATTCAAAATTTCAAATTGTGGAGTACAGAGGCAAATATATAAATGATGGGTCTTTGTACCAAACATTATGGAGGGCACTGTATATTCCCCCATTAAAATTTTAAAGAAGCCTAACTTCCTAAACAAGTTTTTCTCTCAACAGTAATCCCCAGTGTGTCTTTAGGCAAGATAATTCTGATTGTGTGAGCAGAAGAGAAGGGATTTTAATTTTTAATTTTACTAGAAATGGTTGTTAATTTGTTTGATAAACTATTATTGTACTAGTTTTAAAAGAAGAGACTGCCTTGTTAGTTTACCAAGCAAAATCCTTTAAGTGGCCCTCCGCTGTGAACCAGTGGCCTATAATTATTGCCTTTAGTAAACTGATTCAGTTCTCTGCATAGGTTTCGTGTTATTGCATAACTTTTTTGGTAATGATTTTGTGAACTCCGTAAGGGTGAATTTCCGTTCTCTGAATTGCCATAACACTGGCGTTCACGTACATATGCCATTAGATTAATTGTGGGTAATAGGGTGAACATAAAAGATAGTCCATGAAATGAAAGAATGTCAGATGTGTATGCAAGAGAAATTGTTCATTTCCGACGTAAAAAAAAAAAATCAGTTTCGGACCGTTCTCGGGAATGGAAAACTTGCATAATGTGGGGACTGTTTGTACTGTAGAAACTGTTATTTCCAACTGGCTGGCTGGGCTGATGGAAGGGCGGGACTGAAGGAATGCCCAGCCTGTGCCTTTATTTGCCTGGCATGTTTGACTGACCTGCCGTGTCAAGTCTGGCACGTGCTGGATTACAGAACTTTTACTGTAGTAACAGTTTCTCAGAGTACGACTGAAAGAAAAACCAAAATAAAAAGATAAATGTAATGAAACTGTTCAGGCAGTAATGTTTTTTCATATATCTGCATCCTTACGGCATAGATTTACTGTCAGATGTATCTTTGAACTTCAGTAAATTGTGATAGGTCAACTTAGATTTCAACTTACTAGTTCCTGATAATTTAAAAAGAGGGTTCACTGGAATCATGGGAGACCCGATCCTGTGCATGTCTTCACATTTTTTGTACACCCAGCTCCAGTGTTGCTTCTGCCTCACAGGGCTTGTTATTCTTTCCAAACTCTGCCATTTCAAACCCAGAATGATTGATTTAAATTTCAGCCTGCTCCCCTTCCTCTCTCAACTCGTCATTCACAACCATTGTGGCTTTGCATCAATCTCACCTTCACGGATGACTCTTTCACTTCAGAGACAATCACTATGAATGAGACCCACTATCGTTGACTTTTCCTCATTGTTTCTTGGTGTCCAAATGCATTCCCCTTCACTGCCACGGATAGGCTGGGCAGACGGAACGCGGCCCCTTGATTGAATGGCATCTCACAATTGTCACCTTTCTATTTTCCTCCTAACATTTATCACTTGTTTTGCAACATAAACAGAAAATGCTGGAAATACTAATTTATGGCTTGCCCTGCTAATTATTAACAACATTTTCTGTTCTTGTTTTTGATTTCCTGCATCTGAGGTTGTCTTGATGTTCACTTTTCACTTTGCTTCACTTACTCATTTGTTGCCTCATTTCTCATTAAATTCTCATTTCTGACTAGTATATTTTCTACCTTTTTAAATAGGAGGGAAACAATGGTGTGCAGCAAACAAAATGTCGGAATTATTTATTCATTCTCGGATTTGATTTGACTGTGTTAAGCACAATCATCATCTTCTCAGCCAAACCTTCTATTGTCTTTTTCCATGTATGCTGCTGCTTTTGCAATCAGACCAGTACTATTTCATATTGTTGTTTCTGGCTTTTTAACTCCCTGCTTCCCATAATTCAACCCTTGCCTTCTGCAAGTTCATTAAAAGTGCAAATTAATGTCAAGGCTTTGAAGACCTGCAGCAGTTTTACTGAAAATAGTGCCAGGATGTCAATCTGCTGAAATTACAGCAAATTCAGCAATGGCTTCAGCAAATAATCTCTGTTTATGGGTTTGTTAGGGGGTCGGGTATGATGGGCACTAGGGGTGCCGCATTGATGGCAGCCTCTGCCTACAGTCTGTCTGTTTTTCTATCTTTTTAAAAAAGAAATTAGTCTGTTTTAAAAGTATGTTTTGGAGAGTTCTTTAGTTTTTCTATGTGGGAGAGAGGGGTAGGGTAAAGGAGAAGCCGTTTCCCAGTCACTTCCTGAGAATAGTTGCATCCTCGCCCCCCCCCCCCCCCCCCTCATCGCAGCCTACCAACTGGATAGGCGCGGCCTTTCCTGCCGTGGACCGGCCAAAGCTTCAGCGGTGGCACAGCACTGGATTCACCGCGGAGTGGGCAATGCCTTACCTGGATCGCCGTTTGAAGCTCCGGAGTGTTGGGCCTGCCTGTTTTGGACCTTTGTGATATTCAATAATGTATCCTCCTGCAATCTCTGCTCATCCCCTCTGTATAAATAGCATGATCTCAAATTGGCCTATTATGACATTAATTTACCATAGATTAGCCTTGTCTGTTTATAGGTATTCATAATTTAAGGCTTTCATCATCTTTGTATGATCGGCAAATCTGAATATGTTGCTTTCAAGCACCCAATTTACAGTTATGTATAAACAAGGCAAATTGTTGGTGTCTCAATCACACCTCCTTTTGGACACCAGTGATCACAAGCTGCCAATTTTAGTATCTGCCTATCATTCATGTTCTATGTGGCCTGCAGTTCCATCTATTTATCTATGTCCTTCAGTTCAATAAGCTTCAGTTTTGGCCAACAATCTGTAAGGGATTTGATCAAATGCTCTTTCAGGTCCGCAAAAAATAATATTGAAATTAATCTTCCTATCCACTACTTTAGTCATCTCTTTGAAACAAAGAATGCATGTTGGTCTCCTCTCCTTCCTTCAACTAACGTTGTGTGATCTTGAACATCAACTGAAGAATACTTTTCTGATAAGCAGGACTATCATTGCTGAGGGAAATATTCAGGCAAGACATCCAGTAAGCAAAATCTATTAACTAGATGAAAAACTTGATAGCACATTGTGGCTTCAAATAGCCTTGGTTAAATCTATGGGCAATCAGTTAATGACATGATACATTTTAAAAATCAAATTTCACCTTTAAATGTAAGCATATTATTCCATGTGTGCATGTTGAATGCATTGATCATTGGTGGGAACTAATCAATATATACATTATTCAATATACACAAATTCATTGCTGACACCGCTGAGGAACTCGAGCTTTATTACATCAAATGCTCAAACATGAATGTTGTTTTAGAATTGCTTTCTGTAAATGGTGTCTAAAAATCATTCTATTTGCATTCTTTAGGTTAATATTTTTTTGTAAAGAAAAGGTGATTCAACACTTTCATTGCACTAATGACTTTTGGGTATGAACAGGAGCACAAAAATGGATTGTTTAAATGTCATTGCTCACTGATGCAGAGCACAAGGCATTCATTGTATGCGTTGTTCAACTGCTGCAAAAACAAAACCAAAAACCTGCATGTTCTTAGTTTAAAGATTTGTAGTAATTTCATAATACATCAGTAGTTCCAGTGGCTAGGAAGTGCCTCGCTATATTAAACCAAAATTCTAGAAAAAGATTTTCAAAGCTTGCGGTCCTGTAATCCAAGTTTCCCTGCCGCAAGGAAAATAAAAATGTGACTTCTTATTACAGGTAACAGCACTCCAAACTCCAGCAAAACAGCATGGCTCACTGAATATATAAAGACAGGCATTTTTTCTGTAGGAATAGCAGTAAGGCATTGCTGTCTGATTTATTCTTTAATTGGCAATGTTCAGTACCAAGTTTAACTGCATGTGTGCAAGTATTCAAATGAAAATGTTCCCTTCCACAAATGTAAGAACACTGATACTTGGCTAAGAGACTTGGCATTTAAACATGTGAAGGGCATGAATTTGATGTTCTCATTTGCGAAATATACCAGAAACTCTGGATGCCCATTCAAGTTTTAATTACAAGCAAATAAATTTCTACAATGCAAAAAAAAAATACAGATGTGGATGGTTTCAAATTTTAAATGTAGTTATCTCAAATAATCGTATCTTTCTTTGCCCCTTCAAACTTTTACTCCCAAGTCTCCCATTTATCCACATTACACTGCATCTGCCATGCGTCTGCCCACTCACCCAACCTATCCAAGCCGCCCTGCCGCCTCATAGCATCCTCCTCGCAGCTCACACTGCCACCCTGCTTCGTGTCATCTGCAAACTTGGAGATGTTACATTTAATTCTCTTGTTTAAATCATTAATATATATTGTAAATAACTGGGGTCCCAGCACCGAGTCTTGCAGCACCCCACTCTTCACTGCCTGCCATGTGTGGGAAAGGGAATTAAAGTGAAGGGATCAGGTTAGGTTGCTGTAATATGGATGAGGTGATGTGACATGAATATGTATTATCTTGAAGTTGATGACCATCTCTGCAGCAGTTCTGTTGATGAGGAAAAGAGGTCAACAGTGATGTCATTGGCAAACTTAAAGATTGAGTTAGCGCTGTACTTGGTACACAGGAATGGTAGATGAGGCAATGGGGGCCAAGGAACTGGAATTTCAATGTACCTTATTTGGTATTAAAGAAGGAACTGCAGATGCTGGAGAATCGAGGGTACACAAAAAGCTGGAGAAACTCAGCGGGTGCAGCAGCATCTAAGGAGCGAAGGAGATGGGCGACGTTTCGGGTCGAGACCCTTCTTCAGACTGAAGAAGGGTCTCGACCCGAAACGTCGCCTATCTCCTTCGCTCCTTAGATGCTGCTGCACCCGCTGAGTTTCTCCAGCTTTTTATGTACCCTACCTTATTTGGTACATGTGACAATAAACTGACCTTGAAACCTTGATGTCCAATCATTTTACACTTTCAATCTCCATCAAAGAGACCTTGAGGGCCTTCTGTTTCTTTCCTGAACAAAGACCCACACAGTTACACTCAACTAACACTCGTCTCTGCCTGGTGCAACTTATGATTCCTCTCACTTTCTTCAAGTCAAAGTTGTTGCTATGGGCACTTGGGTGGGCCCCAGATTTTGCATGTCTTTGGCAACGTTGAACAAAGTTTTAAAGCACCCCAACACCACCTCTCCAACTCTGCCACATTTATGACTGCATTGGGACTGTCTCCAGTGCCTATGCAGAACATATCAATTTAATCAACTTCATCGCCAACTTTCACCATGCCCTCAAATTCACTTGGACCATCTTTGCCATCTCTCTCCCATTTCCTGATCTCTCTCTGCCTCTATTTCAGCAGACAATCTCTCCACTGACATCTATTACAAACTAACTGACTTTCACCGCTACTTTAAAGCCACCCCCACCATATCTGTTGCAAAGGCACCATACCTGTCTTGCAGTTTCTGCACCTTGAGATGTAGTTTTCCAATCCAGGACATCAGAAATGTCCACTTTCTTCAACCATCCTGTAGTAAAGGAACCCTCACCCGTATCTCCACATTTTCCCACAGTTCTGTTCTCAGCCCCTCACCCCAGAGACAGGATAATTGGCCTGGTCAATGTTTTTCACCCACCAGCCCTCACTTCATTCTCCAGCATATCCACCAGCTGCAATGCGATCCCACCACTGGTCATTTTGCCCCACCTCTTTTCTGCTGTGACGTCCATGACTCCTTGATTTGCTCAACCCTTCCCACCCATCCTCCCTGTACACAGGCATTTTCCCCAGGGAAGTAACATTTGTCCCAAGCACCAACTTCCTCACCTCCATTTATTGACCCCTATGGCAGTTCCAAGTGTGACAGGTTTATTCCCACCTTCTCCAATCTTGCCTTTTGCCTGCGGCGCTCTCAATGTGGCCCACACTACATTAGTGAGATCAAGCGTAGGCTGGATGCCGGTTTTGCTGAACACATGCTCTATCCATCAGGGCCTGCTGGAAATTCTGCTTGCTCATTGTTTTATTTCCTCTTCCCAATCCCATACCAACCTTTCTGCCCACTACCTCCTCTATTGCTGGAGTGAGGCCAGATAAGAGTGGGAGAACGGCACCCCCCTGGTTTGCTTGGGTTACCTCCTCCCCAATGGCATGAATATTAAATTCTCCAATTTCTGGTACTCCCTGTCTGCATACACCTTTCTTTCCACTCCCCCTGCCCCTGTCAACTGGTTCCTTACTCTCCTCCATCTTCTCACCTTCTGCTCCTTACTCTGGGACCATATTTTCCTTCCCCCCCCCCACCCCCCCCCCCCCACATTTTCCCTTCCACCCAACTTTCCCCTGGCTCTATATATATCACTCCTCTTCTTTCTTGAATTTGCCAACTATATCCAATTGGGTTAACCATAAAGTAATAATAACTGATTAATTTTAAATGAAAATAACATACAAGATATTTGGCTTTATCACATGAAGAAATGAAAAACTGTCTACACCATGCCAAAACTATGGACCAACAACAACAAAGAGGAACAACTTTTTAAGATAAACAAAAATCATTGTCCCTAAGTGCTTGTTTCTTCACAACTCTTTCCAAAGTATACTACTTAGCTCTGAAGAAATTGAACGCTTCAAGATTTTATCAAGTTTTAATTAAAGTTACACCCTGAAATTTTGGACAGAATGTAATGATGGTGGTTTATAAAAGACTTTCATGTTGTGTGGAGAGGCAGTTTACAAGGATGGTATGTCAAGATGTCACAAGCATTAACAGAAGGAGCTGGGACTGCTCCTGAGGCATCCAGTAACTTCAAAGTGGAACCTGAAATCAATTAGTGAGAGAGGGAGGGTATTTTCCTCCTTGATATCTGTGAACCAGGTTTGGAAATCTTGGGGTAGGGACACAACATGTAGGATGCAGATGAGAAGAAATGTATTCCATCAGAAGGCAGAGTAACCTGTGGAATATATCTACCAGAGAGGGTGGGTGAGACTCATGCTTTTGTTTATGTTTAGGAAGGGATATTTCTGGGCATAAAAAAACATCAGTGAATAGGGAGAGATCATGATATTGAGATAGAGAGTCAGCAAGTGAGCGATAGTGCAGTCTTGGAGTTGAAAGCTTGCACCTAGTTTTCTATTTTTGTTTGGATAACTGGCGCAAACTTGATTGCAGGACTTGATTACAGCATGATATATTAAAAATTAAATGAATTCCAAATCCAAAGGGCAAAGCACCATTTAAGAATGGTACACAAATTGAGATAGAACACACACAAAAAAATCTCCTAATCCAGATGTGCTGAGATTTCGAAGTCCCTATGTAAGGAATGAGAAAACATATTTCTGGTCACCAGCAGTCAAGTATGTAGACAGAATGGAAGTGGGAGATGGAAAAGATAAGCAGCGATGAATGTGACCATATTTTTTGCATGAAGCATCAACTTCCAGACATCCCTTTAATTGATTGAAAATGGTCTCACTGACACCATTATTGCATTTCTTTTTAAAACAAAACTCAAGTGAATGAATATAAGATATGGTTGGGCAATTTTAAATTATGCTGATTAAACACAATTTATTAGCACAGGAAATTTTGTGCCAGGAATAACGAGTTCATGGTCAGGTCGGGGGGAGTTCATGTAATCCCATGCTACCTGTTCCATGGTTGGATAGTCGCTGACTAAACCGTCTCCCCCACCTGGTTTGCCAGGTGAGGTGGGGGTTGTGGACCTCCAGAAGAACCAAAAACAAGACCTGTCAAAGGGCGGATGAGCTTCTAGCGAGGATTTAAGAGAGAGTTAGATAGAGCTCTAGGGGCTAGTGGAGTCAAGGGATATGGGGAGAAGGCAGGCACGGGTTATTGATAGGGGACGATCAGCCATGATCACAATGAATGGTGGTGCTGGCTCGAAGGGCCAAATGGCCTCCTCCTGCACCTATTTTCTATGTTTCTATGAGCCAACGGCCATCAACACTTCAGTAGAAGTTGCGATCACTGTCGTACATAGCATTGTAAGGAATGACGATAAAGCACACACCAAAATCCTATACTTCCAGCAGCGGAAGTCCACAGGAACTGGGGGACAGAGATGTGTGGTGCGTCCGTCGCCATTCCCGTTGGAAACCAGCACCACTCCGTCGCTAATCTTTTCAACGATGATGAATGAACAACAAGTTATTAATCATCTGCCAAATAATCAACGGTAATGTTAAAAATCCAAACTACTGCAAAAGACTATAGTGAAGGGAAGGTTTGAATGAGACCTATTCAGAAGAGGGTTGGCATCAGAAGGATCTATAACCAATGAAGCATTGAAAGGTTATTGAGGCAGGTACTATGACAACATTTAAAAGATATTTATACAGGTACATGAATCAGAAAGGTTTAGAGGGATATGGGCCAAACATGGGTCCAGCATAGATGGGGCATCTTGGTGGGCCTGGGCAAGTTGAGCTGAAGGGTCTTTTTCCATGCTGTAGGACTCTATGACTGCCTGGACCCTTTTAGTTTGCTTTCTCTTTCAATGTTAACTGTTCAGAGAACAATAACCACATGCACACCAGGCCCAAGAATCATAATGTACAAATTATATTAATGGGATATGATTTTTCATCATGCATTGATACTCAGTGTATTAAACTAATATTGGGAATAGCTATAAGCATGCACTTGCTTGCTTTAGACTAAGTCTTCCATGAGGGGGTATTGCACTGTTTTGTTTTCCGTGTGTGTGAATAGTCAGAGGAACACAAATAGCTGGTTGATGGTGGTGCTACACACAGGCCATTCAGTGCCTTGCTCAAAAGTGAATTGCTGGAATAAAGATCAGTAATGCTGGAAGTAACTGATAAGATGATGATTACGTTTGGTCCCTTCTTCAGTCTTTGCTATTTCAATTTAAGTTTTCTGTCTTTTTTATATATAATGTACAAATTCTCTGCAGTTGAAATTAAATGCTCATAAACCTGTATTTCCTTTTACTGTAAAAATTGACTGAAGTGTTCTTGATTTTAGAGACTGCAACTATGAGAAGTTTACAAATACAGTACCAAAGATATATAAATCTTAACCATTAATTAAGCCTTGGAATTTGAAAGCATTCTTAAATGATGGATCGTAGGCAGAATTATATGGCTGAAGGGCATTGATCCTCATCTTGCAAAACCTTGACATTTGTTGCTGTTCATTTGAAAAAAAAATACCATCCAATGCATCAAAAATTCAGGTGTGGATGATTGTACAAAAAAGTACCATCAGGTTTTAATGTTTAGTTCTTGAAATGTCTAACAATGTCCTCTCCATTTTTAGCAGCACCTTGGTTACAACTTAAAACTGTCTTTTTGTTCATCTGTTTCCCAGTTCTGATGATGTTCTTTCATGTGAATCTCAAGCCAGGTTTCACAAATCACTGAAAATCTGGAATGTAATATGAATGTGACCAACACACCACTGCACCCTTTAGCTCCTGCCAACAAGAGCTCTGTGTTACTTAACTGAATTTAATAGCCAGTGGAGTATTTTCAAAGTAACCCTGGCACTTGTTTTCTGTACTTGGTATTTACTGTTTTTTTTATAGCAAAGCCACATAATAAGCAGCTAAAGAATAGTTACTCGTAGTTTTGCCGAGTTCATTGAAATTATTGAAACTCCCTGCTGGATGTTGGTGGGAGAAATACATAACCAGTGGTTAGAGGGAGTCGATACTGAAAGCATTTTTCACCAAAGATATTCCCCTGATTATTGCTGCTTTGTTTTTGATCTGCAACCAACCCAATTCTGACTTAGTAATATTACTTGCTTGCCTCTCTGTGGAAATTGACTGAGCAATTTGATCCCACATCTTCGTCAATAAAACATCTGTACACACAACACATTTGCACAAGGCTCTATCTTTCCCTTGCCCCTTGTGAGTAGGACTAATCTCCACCTCCCTTAGCAGCACTATTGACATTTGCTGGTCAAATATATAGGCATCGAGCCTAAAACATTTTTTATGTTCAATTATGATTTTGTTTTTTTTAAAACATATATTTTGGACATATTAGCAACTTTTATTCTTTGGCCAGTGGTTGTGATACACAAGTCTATTCAATTCCTCCCTTAATTTATAACAACTGCAGAAGCATTTATTTTAGCAGAAAAGTTTAGTTGTTCCTTGCAGTCCTAAGGGAACATAAGGATATTCCTAATGCATGTAAGAAATAGAAAACAATAGCTTTATTGTGCTCCACTCATGGACTGAATAACTGTGCTGTTGTGTCAAACAGATTGTGACTGACCTGTTCTAAACAGATACACAAGGCTTCTTGGGTTAGAAAGAATGCAGTTATATAATATGTAGAGGATGTATAACCAGTAAGTAGTCTATTTAATTATACTCTATTATTCCGCCACATGCAACTAAATCTGAATTGTTTTTAGATTCCATCCTGGAAATTATAGATTATGTTTGTGCAGCCTGCCAATGGCACAGAAACTGGTGCTAGGGAAAGTACATCAGTGCATAGTGCTGAAACATCTGGTGTTTATTTCTTCATGATCAAGAGGAAGAGAAACCAAAGTGTGGATAGTGGGGGAAAAAAATGGGTAGCAACCTATTGAGTATTCAGAACTAACTCCAATTGTTTTATTCAAATTTGGAAGTATTTCTTTGTGATTTAAAAACACAAAGATGGTGGAAATTTTCAGCAGGTCATGCAGCATCTTGGCACATCTGTAACTTCTAAGTCATTTTCCTTTTCCACAGATGATTTCTGAGAATTTCATGAATGTTCTGTTTTCATTGAAGGTTTCTGGGATCTTCCGTTCTTTTTGTCTTTAAAATTTAAAATCCTGGTGGTGCATTCCAGACCATAACCACTTGCTGTGATTTAACAAAAATGTCACCTTAGGTGCAACACCTTCATTCCATGATCCTTATTATTGGTCTCACCACCAGTGGGAATGTTTTTTGTTCTCTCTCAACTGTCTTTCTTCTTCATGGTTTCAAATATATCCCAATAGATCCCATCAGAACCTCCTCTGTCAACTCCAGTTTCTCAGGTTTTCCAATAAGGTACATGGGAGGTCAGGACTGCACTCTAGTTGATGAGAGGACCGTTCAGTTGCTTGTTAACAACTGAGAAGAAACTGTTCCTGAATCTGGAGGTATGCATTTTCAAACTTCTGTACCTCTTGCCTGAAGGGAGGGGAGAGAAGAGAAAGTGAGACTGGTCCTTGATTATGCTGGCGGTCTTGCCGAGGCAGCATGAACTGTACATTGAGTAAATGGAAGGGAAGTTGGTTTATGTGATGGTCTGGGCTACGTCCACAACTCTGCAATTTCTTGCGGTCACGGATAGAGCTGTTCCCAAACCAGGTGATGATGCATCCTAAGTGTACTTCATAAAGAGAATTACCTCAATTCTGGTCACCTAAAAGTAAGCTATTTCTCAATCAAAGTGGAATCTTTCAAAATCAAGGCAGTAGATCGCCACCTGCAGCACTGTTTGCTCTGTCTTGGAGACACCAGGAAAGTGAATTATAAACTCTATGCTTGGGCATTATTTATACAAGGAACATTTGTTTTTTGTCCAAGGAACAACATTTTTCTTGGTAGACACAAAATGCTGGAGTAACTCAGCAGGTGAGGCAGTGTATCTGGAGAGAAGGAATGGATGACGTTTTGGGTCATGACCCTGAAGAAGGGTCTCGACCCGAAACATCGCCAAGTCTGAAGAAGGGTCTCGCCCCGAAACGTCGCCCATTCCTTCTCTCCAGAGATGCTGCCTCCCCGCTGAATTACTCTAGCATTTTGTGTCTACCTTCGATTTAAACCAGCATCTGCAGTTCTTTCTTAAACACTTTTCTTGGCAATGATTTTGTATCTTAAACTGTTCCTTGGGGGAACAAATGTAAGGAAAGTGCTTTGTTTGATTAACTCTGGGAGTATGTCTCTGGACTTGTTGTCCTGAATGCAGCTGTTAAATTTTAATCTGTTCAAGATGTGTTCTAAGCAATAGCTCATGCAAAAACAATCTTTGTTCTCTGAAATGAAACGGTCATTGATTCATAATAATACATCATGAAAACTGGCCCTTTGGCTTAACTTGCACTCGCTGACCAAGATGCCCCATTGAACCACCTTCCCGCATTTGGCTCGTATTCCTTAAACATTGCCGATCCATGTACCTGTCCAAATGTCTTTTAAATGTTGCTATAGTACCTGACTCAACTACCTCCTCTGACTGTTTGTTCCATATACCCACCACCCTCTGTGGAAAAAGTCACTCCTCGGGTTCCTATTGAATCTTTCCTTTCTTGCCTTAAAGCTGTGACCTCTGGAAACGGTACCGCATGATTTTATACACCACTATTAATGGTATATTAATAGCTATTAATGAGTATGAAATAGTTGGGATCACGGAGACATGGCTCCAGGGTGACCAAGGCTGGGAGCTGAACATCCAGGGATATTCAATATTCAGGAGGGATAGAGAGAAAGGAAAAGGAGGTGGGGTAGCGTTGCTGGTTAGAGAGGAGATTAACGCAATGGAAAGGAAGGACATTAGCTTGGAGCATGTGGAATCGGTATGGGTAGAGCTGCGAAACACTAAGGGGCAGAAAACGCTAGTGGGAGTTGTGTACAGGCCACCTAACAGCTCACAGGTGTTATCCTCCTCACAGCTAACACTGCCCCCCAGCTTAGTGTCATCCGCAAACTTGGAGATAATGCCTTCAATTCCCACATCCAGATCATTAATGTATATTGTAAATAGCTGGGGTCCCAGCACTGAGCCTTGCGGTACCCCACTAGTCACTGCCTGCCATTGTGAAAACGACCCATTTACTCCTATTCTTTGCTTCCTGTTTGCCAGCCAGTTCTCTATCCACATCAACACTGAACCCCCAATGCCGTATGCTTTAAGTTTATATACTAATCTCTTATGTGGGACCTTGTCAAAAGCCTTCTGGAAGTCCAGATACACCACATCCACTGGTTCTCCCCTATCCACGCTACTGGTTACATCCTCGAAAATTCCACAAGATTCGTCAGACATGATTTACGTTATGTAAATCCATGCTGAATTTGTCCAATGATTTCACCACTTTCCAAATGTGCTGCTATCCCATCTTTAATAACCGACTCTAATAGTTTCCCCACTACCGATGTTAGACTAACTGGTGTGTAATTCCCAGTTTTCTCTCTCCCCCCCTTCTTAAAAAGAGGGGTTACGTTTGCTACCCGCCAATCCTCAGGAACTACTCCAGAAGCTAAAGAGTTTTGAAAGATTATCACTAATGCATCCACTATTTCCGGAGCTACTTCCTTAAGTACTCTGGGATGCAGCCTATCTGGCCCTGGGGATTTATCGGCCTTTAATCCATTCAATTTACCCAACACCACTTCCCGACTAACCTGGATTTCACTCAATTCCTCCTGCTATTTCTGGCAGATTATTTATGTCTTCCTTAGTGAAGACGGAATCAAAGTAGTTATTCAATTGGTCCGCCATATCCTTGTTCCCCATGATCAACTCACCTGTTTCTGACTGCAAGGGACCTACATTTGTTTTATCTAATCTCTTTCTCTTCACATATCTATAAAAACTTTTGCAGTCAGTTTTTATGTTCCCTGCCAGTTTTCTTTCATAATCTATTTTTCCTTTCCTAATCAAGCCTTTGTCCTCCTCTGCTGGTCTCTGAATTTCTCCCAGTCCTTGGGTATGCTGCTTTTTCTGGCTACTTTGTATGCACCATCCTTTGCTTTGATACTATCCCTGATTTTCCTTGTTATCCATGGATGCACTACCTTCCCTGATCTATTCTTTTGCCAAACTTGGATGAACAATTTTTGTGATTCATCCATGCAGTCTTTAAATGTCTTCCATTGCGTATCCACCATCAACCCTTTTAGAATTGATTGCCAGTCAATCTTGGCAAATTCACGTCTCATACCCTCAAAGTTACCTTTCCTTAAGTTCAGAACCATTGTTTCTGAATT
The DNA here is from genome assembly GCA_963514005.1 of Raja brachyura. The sequence continues at coordinate 68,998,045 of OY740783.1, read as the reverse complement.
AACAATGTCACTCTCCATCCTAATGAAGAACTCGACCATATTATGGTCACTCTTGCCCAAGGGGGCACGCACAATAAGACTGCTAACTAACCCTTCCTCATTACTCAATACCCAGTCTAAAATAGCCTGCTCTCTCATTGGTTCCTCTACATGTTGATTTAGATAACTATCCCTCATACTTTCCAAAAAATCCTCTTCCTCAGCGCCCCTGCCAATTTGATTCACCCAATCTATATGTAGATTGAAGTCACCCATTATAACTGTTTTGCCTTTGTCGCACGCATTTCTAATTTCCTGTTTGGTACCATCCCCAACTTCACTACTACTGTTAGGTGGCCTGTACACAACTCCCACTAGCATTTTCTGCCCCTTAGTGTTTCGCAGCTCTACCCATACCGATTCCACATGCTCCAAACTAATGTCCTTCCTTTCCATTGCGTTAATCTCCTCTCTAACCAGCAACGCTACCCCACCTCCTTTTCCTTTCTCTCTATCCCTCCTGAATATTGAATACCCCTGGATGCTCAGCTCCCAGCCTTGGTCACCCTGGAGCCATGTCTCCGTGATCCCAACTATATCATACTCATTAATAGCTATCTGCACGTTCAACTCATCCACCTTATTACGAATACTCCTTGCATTGAGACACAAGGCCTTCAGGCTTGTTTTTACAACGCTCTTACCCCTTTTACTTTTCACCTTGCTCCCTATTGCTTCCACCCTCGTTTTACACCCACCTGCCTCTCTGCTCTTGTACACATCCCCCTGCCACATTAGTTTAAATCCTCCCCGACAGCACTAGCAAACACTCCCCCAAGGACATTGGTTCCATTCCAGCCCAGGTGCAGACCGTCCTGCTTGTACTGGTCCCACCTCCCCCAGAAATGGTTCCAGTGCCCTAAAAATTTGAATCCCTCCCCCTTGCACCATTTTTCAAGCCACGTATTCATCTGCAATATCCTCCTATTTCTACTCTGACTGGCCCGTGGTACTGGTAATAATCCAGAGATTATTACCTTTGAGGTCTTACTTTTGAGTTTATCTCCTAGCTCCCTAAATTCACCTCGTAGGACCTCATCCCTTTTTTTCCCTATATCGTTGGTGCCAATATGCACCACGACAACTGGCTGTTCACCCTCCCCCTCCACAATGTTCTGCAGCCGTTCAGTAACATCCCTGACCTTTGCACCAGGGAGGCAACATACCATCCTGGAGTCTCTTTTGCGGCCGCAGAAACGCCTATCTATTCCCCTGACAATTGAATCCCCTATTACAATAGCCCTTCCCCTCTTTTTTTCCCCCATCATGTGCTGCAGAGCCACCTATGGTGCCATGAACTTGGCTGCTGCTGCATTCCCCTGATGAGTCATCTCCCTCAACAGTATCCAAAATGGTAAACCTGTTGAGTAGGGAGATGACCGCAGGGGACTCCTGCACTATCTGCCTACTGCTTTGCTGGCTATTGGCCACCTGCTCCCTTTCTGTCCTCTTACCTTTTACCTGTGGCGTGACCAACTCGCTGTATGTGCTGTCCACGACTTTCTCTGCATCGTGGATGCTCCAGTATGAATCCAGCCGCAGCTCCAATCGTTCAATGCGGTCTGCCAGGAGCTGCAGCTGGACACACTTCCTGCAAATGTAGTCATCAGGGACACCGACCATATCCCTGATCTCCCACATGTTGCAGGCTGAGCAAACCACGGGACCAATCTCCACTGACATCTTACTCCCAAATTACTCTATTAAATATATATATATATTTTTAAATTTAATTTTATTTATTTTTTAATTTTTATTAAACACAAAACTTTATTCTTTAAACTTTACTAATAAATAACAAATCCCTAACACCCAGAGTCCTTAGCTCCCAGAATCCTTAGCACCCAGAATCCTTAAACCTGAAGGCAGAAATGGAGAAATGTAAACCCCGGGTTGCAGCCAATCAGCTGCTTCCTCTGGTCCTCTTCAACCAATCAGAGGCTACACCAGATTCCCCACCAGATTTCCTCACTGGAAGATGGAACGTTTCATAGCAAAAGGATTTGATTATAGGAACAGGGTGGTTCTACTTCAGTTGTATAGGGTCTTGGTGAGACCACACCTGGAGTATTGCGTACAGTTCTGGTCTCCAAATCTGAGGAAGGACATTATTGCCATAGTGGGAGTGCAGAGAAGGTTCACCAGACTGATTCCTGGGATGTCAGGACTGTCTTATGAACAAAGACGGCATAGACTCGGTTTATACTCTCTAGAATTTAGGAGATTGAGAGGCGATCTTATAGAAACTTACAAAATTCTTAAGGCGTTGGACAGGCTAGATGCAGGAAGATTGTTCCCGATGTTGGGGAGGTCCAGGACAGGGGTCACAGCTTAAGGATAAGGGGGAAATCCTTTAGGACCGAGATGAGAAGGACTTTTTTCACACAGAGTGGTGAGCCTCTGGAACTCTCTGCCACTGAGGGTAGTTGAGGCCAGTTCATTGGCGATATTTAAGAGGGAGTTAGATGTGGCCCTTGTGGCTAAGGGGATCAGAGGGTATGGAGAGAAGGCAGGTAGGGGATACTGAGTTGGGTGATCAGCCATGATCATATTGAATGGCGGTGCAGGCTCGAAGGGCCGAATGGCCTACTCCTGCACCTAATTTCTATGTTTCTATGTTTCTACTATAGGATCACCTCACTTGCCTCCTGCGCTCCAGGGGATAATGTCCTTAAACACTTTTTAGATCATTTTACTACCTGAAATAAGTATACAATAAAGGGAAATTGTTTATTTCGTGGCAAATTACTTGACCAGTGACTAATTATGTGAAGTTCTGGATTCTGATGACTGACATTATCAATGAAAGATAGGTTCAAGTAGGAATGAAGTGAATGGAAAGATTCACATATTGCAATATTTGCATTTACTTTTGGCCAATACCTCATTCGTGTTTGTGTTTTTGAGACCTGTGCCATTTATTGCAACCACTTTTCAACAATAACATGTTAAATTTGTGCTCTTTTCAGGTATGAGGTATCACTGGCAAGGCTGCATGTATCCCTTGTTGCCCTTGAGAAGGTGGTGGTGAGCTGCCACCTTGAACTGGTGAAGGCACTTCCGTGGTGTGATTGGGTAGGGAGTTCCAGGAGCTAGACCAGCAAAGAAGAGGTGATATATTTCCAAGACAGGGTGGTTTCAACGTGGAGAGGAGCATGCAGATGGCGGTGTTCCTTATCTTTTTGATAGTGCAGTTCCAACCTCATAAATTGTTGTCAGAGAAACCTAGGCATGAGGCTAAACTGCATGCTGTAACTTTGGTGGGAGGCAATTAATGTTTAGGGTGTTTGGAGCAGTGCTAATTAAACAGGCTGCTTTGTTTTGGATGTTATTGAGCTGCTTAAGAGTTGTTGCAGCTGCACTCCTCTAGACAATTGGAAGTTTTACATTAACTCCTGACTTGGGATTTGTCAACGTGGAAAGGATTTAGGTGTCGGGAGATGATTTACTTGCTAGAGGATAACCAGCCTCTGACATCTTCTAACTATGATATTTATGTGGCTGACCTAGTTGGGTTTCTGATAATTGGTTACCCCCATGATATTGATGAGCATTGAATGAGAAAGGAAGATCATTAGCCAGAAAATGCATCTCAGTCTTTTTTAGTTTCTCTGTTAGTTCCACGGAATTAATTACACAATGAAAGCAAGGCACAAATTGTTTAAAGCTGAGCAATTTTGCCCAGCAAGATGGCATTAATGTTTTATTGTACTGCCGTTACATTGTTTAGCATGCTATCCACAGTGGTATACATACATACATACTGAACTTTTTTTCTCCCGTTATGTACTATGTTTACATATTCTGTTGTGCTGCAGCAAGAATTTCATTGTCCTATCTGGGACATATGACAATAAAATACTCTTGAAGAATATATTTTTTATTTGACCCATCTACAGTATTAATACTTCTTAACATTTTACGTTTGATTCTTCAGAAGTTACAAATGCTCAGATCCATCGAGCCTGTTGTTTCAAGGAACAATCTCCATAATTTCCCCATACTTTATTCTCGATAACCATCAACACAAGCACCTCAACGCTGTGTGCTCAGTTTACCTGCTCTACTGTCTCTATACCCATGACTGTGTAGCCAGACATGGCTCCAATGCCATCTTTAAATTTGTTGTTGATGCTGCCGTTGGTGAAAGAATAATGGGTAATGATGAGTCAGAGTGAAGGAGGGGGATTGGTAATCTGATTAATGGTGCCCGAACAACGATCTCGCTCTCAACATTGGCAAGTCCAAGGAGCTGATTATTGAATTCAGAACAGGAAAGCCGCAGATCCACGAACCTCTCAGGACCGCAGTAAAGCGATGAACAGCTTCAAGTTCCTGGGTGTGCATATTTCTGAAAATCTATCCTGGACTCAGCACGTTAATGCAATCAGAAACAAAGCACATTAACACCTCTACTTTCATAAAAGATTGCGGAGATTCAGAATTTTGCCAAATATTCCATCAAACCTTTGCAGGTGTACAGTTGGGAGCCTACTGACTGGTTGCTTCACACCAAACAGGGTAACTCGAATGCCGAGGAATGAAGAAGGTTGCAGAAAGTGATGGACATTGCTCAGTCCATCACATGTACTGATATTCCTTCCAATAAAGTACAGGAGGTGCTGCCTCAAAAAAAGCAGCTATTATCATTAATGATACACACCACACTCTTTCATCTTGCCAGTACCAGTGGGAGGGAAAAATGGTACAGGAGCCTGAAAACTGGCCTCTAAGTTCAAAAACAGCTTATTTACAGCTTATTTACAGTGCTCTTGAACCACCCTGAACAACTCTAACCACTAGATCAATAACTATGATCTGCTCTGGAGTTTGTATTGGTCACACTGTGGACTTTGGATTTTGGACTATTATGGTCTGATTACCTAGTATTACAGATCATTAATGTATTGTATTATTGGTTAATGTGTATTTATTTGTGTGATTTGCGTTTGTGGGGCTGTAAAACTGCAGCAAGTAAGAACCTATGTAAGTTTTGTTGCCAGTACATATGACAATTGAACACTCATGACACCTGATTCTCCAGATCTCTACCGGCTGCTCCCAGATTCAACCTGAAATGTACAATAGGGACAATTGACGGTGGCAAATTGGTCTATCATCTTGCTCATCTTTGGGATGCAGGAGGAAGCCTGGGAACATGGGGGAAACATTCAGAAATGTGGGACAACTGCAAACTCCCTATAGTCAGCACTGGAGGTCAGGTTTGAATCAGGATTGCTGAAGCTATGATAGCTCCATTAGCTGAACCTCCTCTGCTGCCCATTTCTCATGCATCACTCTAATATGCTTCAATAGAAGTATGCTTTGACAGAATATGTATTTTTACAGGATTGTTTTTCATTGGAAATCTGGGGTATATTATTAGAATCAACTATTGATTAAAATATTGATTTACTTTGGGAGCTCAACAGTAGTAATGTCAACAGTTGTAAAAGTACACATTAAGTACAAACTTGTGTCAGTAAGAGCTGCAGATGCTGGTTTACACCAAAGAGAGACACAAAATGTTGGAGTAACTCAGCGTGTCAGGCTGCATCATTGGAGAATAAGAATAGGTGATGTTTCGGATGAAGAAGGGTCTCGAACTGAAACGTCACCTATTCATTTTGTCCAGAGATGCTGCCTCACCCGCTGAGTTACTCCAGCATTTTGTGTCTATCTTAACTTCTTAAGTACAAACTTGTTAGATTTCACACATAAATGGGAAATAAATGCACATGCTCGAAATAAAGAGCAGTTCAGGCAGCATCAATGGAGAGAAGAATTATTCATGTTTTGGATTGATGAGCTTTCAGGAGAACTGGTACTTTGGTTTCAAAGGCGAATGGTTACTCACCTATAGTAACTGTAATATTTAGAAAATAATGTACACCATTAAGTATTGGTTTGAGTACTGTAGTTAGTTGATGTGAGCGAGTTCTCAACTTTTTGCACACTTTAATGCATGGAACATATGGTTTATGTAGCATATTAAAATATTTAGATGCATTCCAGATGTTGCAATGAGATGACTAATCTTCACCTAAACAGGCATAATAAAATCTCACCAGGAAAGTTGAGCATGTGGTTTTCCTATGGTGTTTAACTGCTTTAAAAACATACCAAATGGGAAACATGATGGTCTATCTGCCCCATAAAAATCACTGATATGCAGTCCCATAGAGTTAATTGGTCCCATTGACAAAATGGTCAAAGCCATAAGACTCTACTTTAAGATGTAAAGATGTGAGAGTTACAGCATTTTTGGTAAACAGTAGTAAATCTTTATAAAACATCTTAAATTTTAGGAGCATCTTGATTAATTAAGCACTATAAAGTGTACTAATAAAATGTACAAGTAATTGATTTGCTGCCTCTGATGTCATGTAATTAAGCATTGTGGCTCATGGTGGCTGTTCTAACTGATAAACTGACCTAAAGGCATAACACACCAACCTCCAGAAATATGAAATAACATCAAAATGGTGGACTTGCTTAGTGGGTCAGACAGCATTGTGGAGATCGAAATAGAGCTAATATTATTGGTCAATGGCCTTTCATTGGGACTGGAAAAGTGTTAAAAAATGACATTGTAACATGTTGACAAAGGATGAATGGAGAAAATTAATAGTGTTCTGTGCCAGTTGATCAATGAAATAGTAATCCCTGTTCTCCATATTTCAAATTTGCTATTCTTGCCCTCTTCAAAGACTGCCTCCCTATTGGGATTGGATCCATTACCGAGCAATGTAATCTTCACACACGCAGAATGCGGTCAATAAGGCACTTTCACGCTCTGTGCCTATGCCATTCTGGAGATAGCCCTCAGTCCACATTGGTTCTTTGTCCATAGACCTGCTGTAGTCTGGAATTTTCACTTAATGAGAAAAATGAATGGAGTAAAGATTCTCATGCACTGACATTGCTGGATCATACACAAATGTGTGGCTGCCAGATTCTCTTCTCATGTCGTACAAGCATTCCTCTTTTGGCCAGCTGACAATTGGAGATCCATTGGTGGTCTGAAGAAATGCAATAAAATGGCAGCATACCATAAGAATATGGTTACTGACTTCAAAGGTTCGGGGATTCAAGCCATCATTGGGTCTTGGTTGCACAGCGTTCTCCATTAGCTGGTAGTTGGCTTCAAGGAAAAACGTCCTGCCCTAAAAGCTTGAAAGAGTGAGAAGGAAGGATAGGGAGTAATCTGTGTCTTCTTTGAATGGGTTTATTGTTCCATAATTAGACTGCTGAGTCATCTCAGAACGTAAAGCTACATCGATAATTTGAGAAATTGAAAATTAACTAACAAATAGAGAATTTTGCTGATGTGTCCATGGTCATGACTGATTAAATTAGGGTAAAGAGGGGGCTGTTTCCAGGACCAAGGAATTTTGATTAACATTTTGGGCAAAAAGGTACAAGGGAGATAGGAGGAAGGTTTTATTTCCATTTTGAATAGTTTGGAATCTCTTGCTTGAAAGGGTTGACTGCAACAAAGATCAGCATTTTTTGAATAGTTTGCAGTGCTGTGGTGAAAGGTGGGGAATGGAACTTATACAATTGTTCTATTTGGAGCCAGCATATAAGATGAATGGCCTCCTGTGCATTAAATATATATTTTTCTGTGATGGTCATATGTAATAACGGGTAGCAATGGGAAAAGTAATAAAGCAACAGATGGTTTTGGAGGGGGTGTAAATGGGAAAAGCAAAAACATCTGAAATTGGTTGCATTCAACCTGAAGCCAGAAGGCAACATTGCAACTAATCCAAAGGTGAGGTGTTGATCCCCGAGCTCCTTTTGAACAATGCAGGAGACTGAAGAAGTGGGTCAGAGTGGGAATGATGCAGAGAATTAAAATGTCAAGCAGCTCAAAGTCGGACTGAGCGGAAGTATATTTCATGCCAGAAACAAACTACGTTATATTTCCCGAACACAGAGAGACTCCATCCTGAGCAGTGGGAACATTATTCTCAATGGGGAAAAAATCTCTCGTAATGGCTGATTCAACTGGAAAATATGTGGAAACCCTTACAGTGGGAAAGGAGAAGATAAAAACAGGTATTGGATATCCTTTGGTTACACAGGAAAGTGCTGTGGAAAGGAAGAGGATTGTTGGAATTGGATGAATCATGGTATTTTAGAGGAAATAGCCTATCAAATGTTGGAAAGAAGGGGAAGACAATTTTGTCATTTAGTTAATGGATGTGGCTTTGCAGGGTGAGCCAACATTTACTTGCCCATTGATAGACACAAAATGCTGCAGTAACTCTGAGACAGGCATCATCTCTGCATTTTGTTAACTTGAAACATCCCTCAGTACCCTTGAGAAGGTAGTAGTGGGCTGCCTCCTTGAACTGCCGCAGTCCTTGAGAAGTGGGTTCCCTCTTCTCACTGTTCGGGAGGAAGTTCCTGCAATTTTACCCAGCAATGGTGAAGGAACACCAATATTTTTCCAAGTCAGTATGATGTGTTGTTTGGAGGACAATTTCCAATTGGTGGTGTTCCCATGATTTTCTTGCCAATTAACTTTCTGCCGGCAGAGCTCATGGCTTTGGAATGTACAGTCTGAGGAGTATCGGTGAGTTGGTGCAGTGCATGTTGTAGATGAGCAAACTGCTGCCACAGGGCATCAATGGTGGAGTGAGTGACTGGTTGTGAATGGGGATGCCCAATGTTGTTGAAGCTTCATTCATCCAGGGAAGTGGACGGTATTCCATCTAACTCCTGGCATGAACCTTGCAGATGATGGACTGGGTTTAGAAAGTTAGGAGATGATTTACTTGCTGTAGTATTCCCAGCTTCAACGTGCTCTTGTAGCTACCTTATGTGTATGACTGCTCAGATCCATTTCCAGTCAATGTAACACCCAGGATATTGATAGTGGGATATTCAGTGATGGTAACACCAATGAATACCAGGGGAGGATAGCTGCGTTTTCACTTATTAGATACTTCCATTGTCTGGAGTGAATTTTAATTGCTATCTGTCATCTGGGGTCTGGACCTTGTCTAGGTTTGGCTGCATTTACATGTGAAGAGCTTAAGGGCCTGTCCCACTTGGGCGTCATTTACGCGACATAATTTACGCGTCACATAATTTGACGTGCACGTGTTGCGCGCATGGTGTGCATTACGCGCGCATGGCGAGTGGTGGGGCATGGTGGCGTAGGCAGCGACGAGCGGTTGCACGCTGTGCCCCAGGATTTTGGTATTCACAAAATCTTCACGCCACCTGTATGATGCTCAAGTGAGACAGGCCCTTAAGGGCAACCTAATTGGCGAGTTTAGAACAGTTTGAAAAAATGACATGTTGAAGACCTGCTTCGACTATGTAGAAGACCTCCTTTGACTATGTTGAAGACCAGCTATGACTAGCTACGACTAACTTCGGAAAAATTGGACACACGAATAGTGGAGAGTGAAGATGACCTCCTTCGACCTACCTTCGACTATGATGAAGACTATCTACGACTACCTTCGATTACCTACAACTAACATGCCGACCTACTGCAACCTGCATCGATTTTTTCCATGGCGACCTTTTTGTACTCGTGGGCATTTTTTAACATACTGAAAAAACGCCGCGACCTAGGTGAGGCCTCGAGTACGTGGAGACCACTCTCGAGCATGAAGGAGAGTTACGAAGACCTCCGATGTCCTCGTGTCGACCATGCTGCGAGTATGAGTCGAGGTCAAACTCGCCAGAACTCGCGGATTAGGTCACCCAAGTTATCTTAAGGAGTCATCAATGGTGCTGAACTTTCTATAATCTTCAGCACACATCTCTACTTCTGACCGTACAATTTAAGGAAGGTAATTGATAAAACAGCTGATGATGGTCGGGTCTAGTGCACTATCCTGAGGAACCACTGCAGAGATAATTGACCTCCAACAGCTACAACTTTGTGCTACCAACCAGTGTAGGATTTAATCCCCTTGATTTTGATTGTCCCCAGGACTCCTTGATGCCATACTTGATCAAATGCTGCCTGATATCAAGGGCAGTTGCTTACACTTCACCTTTGGAATGCAGTTTGTATGTCTATTTTGGTTCAACATTATCACGAAGTCAGGAACTTAGTGACTTTAACAAAGCTCAAATTGAGCTTCTGTGAGCAGGTTGTTGCTAAGTGCTGCTTAATTATCTTCTCATCACTTTGCTGATTATTGAGAGTAGACTAATGGGACAGTAATTAACTGGGTTTGATCTTTCATGCCTTGTAAGAACAAGTCAATTTCCCCACTGTTGGAAGATGCCAGCATTGTAACAATTGGAACAGCTTGGCTGACGGCATTGTAAGTTTTGTAATGTAAATCTTCAGCACTATTGCCAGACTGTCTTTGCTGTATCCAATGCCTTTGCATGGTATCAGAAGAAGTGAATCAAATTGGTTGAAGACTGTAATCTAATATTCTGGGGACCATTGGAGGAGGCTGAGATGACATTGAGTTTAGTTTATTTGTCACGTGTACAGTGAAAAACGTTTGTTGCATGCATCGTGTCAGTGGAAAGACAATACATGATTATGATCGAGCCATCTACAGTGTGCAGATAGTACAGATAAATGATGAAAGGAATAATGTTTAGTGTAAGGTGAAATCCGAACAAAGAGTTTGAGCGTCTCCAGTTAGGTAGATAGTAGCTCAGGACCACTCTCTTGTTGTTGGTTACTTGTACCATCGACTCGATTATTCTGGCTGAAGATTCTTGCAATTGTTACTTATTTATTTATTTAATTTTGCACTGCAGTGCTGATTGGTGAATTGGTGAAATATTTGATGAGCCGCCTCCTCCAGTGAGTTATTTAATTGTCACCTCCCTTTGTGACTGGATCAGACCAATTGTTTATGGGATTGTTTATTGATGTTGCACATCGTTTATGCTGATTGGAAGGCAAGTGGTTCTGTTTTGTAACATGACCAGATCGAACCCTCATTCTGAGGTGTGCCTTGTGCTGCTCCTTGTTTGCACTTCGTTCTTTGAATTTGTGTTGATCTCCCGATGTGATGGAGATGGTAGAAGAGGAGACATGTTTAGTCTAGTTAAGTTTAGAGATACAGTGCAGAAACAAGCCATTCGGCCCAGCGAGTCCGCACCGACCATGGATCCCCATTACTATAGCACACACTACACACTAGGGACAATTTATAATTTTTACTGAAGCCAATTAGCCTACAAACCTGCACATCCTTGGAGTGTGGGTTGAAATCGGAGCACCCAGGGAAAACCCACATGGCCATGGAGAGAAAATAGAAACTCCATGCAGACAGCACCCGTTCTCAGAATCGACTCTGGGTCTCTGGAGCTGTAAGTCAGCAACTCTACTGCTGGGAGATGCAACGAGACCCGGGTGTCATGGTACACCAGTCATTGAAAGTAGGCATGCAGGTGCAGCAGGCAGTGAAGAAAGCAAATGGTATGTTAGCATTCATAGCGAAAGGATTTGAGTATAGGAGCAGGGAGGTTCTACTGCAGTTGTACAGGGTTTTGGTGAGGACACACCTGGAGTATTGCGTATAGTTTTGGTCTCCAAATCTGAGGAAAGACATCCTTGCCATAGAGGGGGTACAGAGAAGATTCACCAGACTGATTCCTGGGATGTCAGGACTTTCATATGAGGAAAGATTGGATAGACTCGGCTTGTACTCGCTGGAATTTAGAAGATTGAGGGGGGATCTTATAGAAACTTACAAAATTCTTAAGGGGTTGGACAAGCTAGATGCTGGAAGATTGTTCCCGATGTTGGGGGAGTCCAGAACTAGGGGTCACAGTCTAAGGATATGGGGAAATTCCTTTAGGACTGAGATGAGGAAAACATTCTTTACACAGAGAGTGGCGAGTCTCTGGAATTCTCTGCCACAGAAGGTAGTTGAGGCCAGTTCATTGGCTATATTTAAGAGGGCGTTAGATGTGGCACTTGTGGCTAAAGGGATCAGGGGGTATGGAGAGAAGGCAGGTACGGGATACTGAGTTGGATGATCAGCCATGATCACATTGAATGGCGGTGCAGGCTCGAAGGGCTGAATGGCCTACTCCTGCACCTATTTTTCTATGTTTCTATGTCACCGTGCCACATCATGTTTAGAGGTCCTCAAGGTAACACATCTTTTGATTGTGTTATTGGAGTAAAAAGGAGAAAACAAACTGACTGAGAGGGAAGCTTCTTCATGGTGAATGGCCCCAGCCCATGACACTTATAGGTGCCGCTGACATCTACATTCATAGTTTTGAAATCTCTAAACTTGTGATTCCTGTACGTATTCTCTTAATATTTTTGTCCTAACCTTTCCCGTCTCATTCATTTATCACCCCATCACAATTTTGCTTCTTGATTAACAATGCCTTGATTTGGTAATTCTCCCTCAAGTAAATCTTGTTTCTTCTTGTGTAATTTCCATTCCCTAACTCTCTGACTCACCAAGATATCTGTGGCTAAAAAGCAAATTGAAGCAGATGCTGGAAATCTGAAAGAAAAACTGAGAATTCTGGAAATAATTAGCAATGAATTCAGTATCTATGAAGATGGAAATACAATTAATGTTAAATGATGAAACTCCAGTGAAATGCCTTGTATTATTTTACTACATTAAAAGAGCTACAGAGAAATCAGGTGTGGAGATGGTTTTTGGATGAGAGTTTATAACTTGCTCAACCTAGGAATCAAATGCACACTATACTTTTGATAGCATGCTGTTGTCTGCAGCTGAGGCATTTGTGATTTATGGGGAAATAGGAAGTCAACTATAATGCATTTCCATTCTTTTTTGCTGAGAATGCCTCTTGTTTAAATTGTAATGGTGATCGGCTAGCAATACATAATGCGTTTCATCAGGTTCTCTTAAGTTGGGGAACAGATGTGAGTATGGGCGGGTGTAAAGAAAGTGGAATTATCTAAATATTTGTTTGCTTTCCACCACCCAGTTACCTTTCTCCCCCCACTCTTTTGCTTCTCTTACTCCCACTTGCCTAAGAATATTTATTATCTCATAACCAGGTATAATAAGGTGTGTATAAATAAAGCCATATGGTCTGTTCAATGAGTTATGCGCCCTACTTAAATGAGAAACAATGTTATTGCCAATTATAAAATAACTTTATTTAATAAGATGTTTTGTTAATGCATAGCGAACCATTTATAATTTTTCTAACTGCTATGCTCTACTTCTGTTGCTATTAATTTAAGGCTGATTGGGAAAAACTGCACTGAAATGTTTAAATTCTTATTTCCATTCATGAGCAGCTTTTGCTTAATTTAAATTATTGACTTTTCTGATGATTGAAAAATGCTTTATTTGATTGCACACATGGCAGAGAAAGTTCATCTAGTGAAAAGATTATTTTCCCAAATTACGTGAGGAGAGAGTGAGAGAGAGGAAGAACTTTCATTTTTATTTCTAGACTTAATCAGTTAGAAAGAAAAAAATGATTCATTTTGTTCCAGTGTCTTCGTGGGGGTCAGCTGTAGAGGTCCCAAGTGGAAACTTATTAGTAAGCAGTGGTAACAAAAGAATTTGCAAAGGCATTTTGTAGCAATTATATGACTTTATAAATTCAACTGTTTATTCCCAGAAATGCAGTCATGAGTGTAAGAAACTGTTTCTGGAAAATGTATACAAAGTTTAATGAAAGTTGTTTTCTAATTTTTACTCTCTTCCCGCATTCATTCCTATATCTTATGTCAACTGACTTGCTAATAGTTCTCTTCAGTTAGTGCAAATTTGTTATTTATTACTCCTCTCGACTCCCTCATTCTTGCACACCAGCACTCTCAGATGCAGGAAACTCAATTCAATCTTGACCACAGGTGCCATCTTTGTAGAGTTTGCACGTTCTTCCCATGACCATGTGCCTTTCCACCAGCATATAAGAAGGAACTGCAGATGCTGGCTTATAGACACACAATGCTGGAGTAACTCAATGGATCAGGCAGCATCTCTGGAGAGAATGAATCGATGACTTTTCGGGTTGGAATTCTTCTTCAGACCTGAAGTGCGAAGAAGTGTCTGAAGAAGGGTTCCGATCCGTCTTCATCTATTCCTTTTCTACAGAGATGCTGCCTGACCGCTGAGTTACTCCAGCATTTCGTATTTATCTTCTGTCTTTCCACCAGGTTCACCAGTTTTCTCCCACATCCCAAAGATGTGTTAGTAGGTACTGTAAATTGTTTCCTTGTGGTGAAGTGTCAAAAAGATCAAAAAGGGAGTTGGTGGGGGGGAGAGAGAGAAATGTTGTAAGGCAAGTATGTTAAGGTGAGGGGATAAGGAAATGACAGGATTTCACTCCTGATAGTTAGAGCGGACCTGATGTGTTGAATTGTCATTTGCTCTGTTGTGTATATATATGAGCCTTTCATCACCAAAGTCTTTAAACATGCTCTGGCCTGTTGAATTTTTGCCCACATTTCCAAAAAAACATGTTTTTTAATTTTGCAGGCTGATTATACCACTACCACTGGATTTAAGAGAGAGTTAGATAGAGCTCTAGGGGCTAGTGGAGTCAAGGGATATGGGGAGAAGGCAGGCACGGGTTATTGATAGGGGACGATCAGCCATGATGACAATGAATGGCGGTGCTGGCTCGAAGGGCCGAATGGCCTCCTCCAGCACCTATTTTCAATGTTTCTATGTTACCACAGGACAGAAACGATTCTGACATAATTGTGATTAATGTATAGGAAGGAACTACAAATGCTGGTTATTCACCAAAGATAGACAGAAAATGCCGGTTACTCAATGGGACAGGCAACATCTTTATAGAGAATGGATGACGTTTCTCGCCCCAAATCATCACCTATTCCCCCTCTCCAGAGATGCTGACTGTCCTGCTAAGTTACTCCAGCATTTTGTGATGAATGTAATTTAGTTTCCCTTGTCTTGCTACAGACTTGATCTGACCTATTCCATTGTTCTCCAACAATTGCTGTCTGCTTTCATCTATTAAATAGTTCCATTCTTATCCAATCATAATCAGAAGAGCACCTACAGTGGATGCTATTGTTTTCCTTTTAACATTATTGTTGCTGTCTTTCTCTGTGCATATAGCTGCTCTTTCCTAATTATACATGAATGTCATCTGCAGTTTCTGCACTATCTCCAAAGTGTCTGATATCCAGTAGTGCATGAGCAGGAATTTCCACCAAGTGCCATCTTTGTTCCTCCAATCCTGGACTTTTGATATTCCCTGAATTTATCCACTTCATCACTGTCAGTTGTGGCTACATTTGACAGTTGTGGCTACATTTTCACCAGATTGATTCCTGGGATGGCAGGACTTTCATATGAAGAAAGACTGGATAGACTTGGCTTGTACTCGCTAGAATTTAGAAGATTGAGGGGGGATCTTATAGAAACTTACAAATTTCTTAAGGGTTTGGACAGGCTAGATGCAGGAAGATTGTTCCCGATGTTGGGGAAGTCCAGAACAAGAGGTCACAGTTTAAGGACAAGGGGAAAGTCTTTTAGGACCGAGATGAGAAAAACATTTCCAGTTCATTGGCTATATTTAAGAGGGATTTAGATGTGGCCCTTGTGGCTAAAGGGATCAGGGGGTATGGAGAGAAGGCAGGTACATGATACTGAGTTGGATGATCAGCCATGATCATATTGAAGGGCAGAATGGCCTACTCCTGCACGTATTTTCTATGTTTCTTAAGTCCATATGTCCTGGAACTCCTTCACCAGGCCGCCGGGACCTCAGCGCCTCCTGCCAGCCCACTCACCTCTGGCTGTGCTCTCCATCTGAACACCTCTCTCCTGCCACTTGCCGGCCTCTCTCATGTCAGCAGCTTCCCGCAAATCCTTAAATTCCGACTGCCGCCAGGAGCAGGAAATTGCTTCACTTGCTGCACTAGGTGACACTGCATGGCATTCACTGCCCACTCCGTGTCTTTCAATGTAGACCGGACAGTGAGAGGATCAGCTCAAGAGCAAAGATCATAGAGCGGAGCAGGTCAGCGGGCGATGGATAACAGGACAACGGGCGGTGGAGCTTACTCCTGTGTTGGCACGAACAAGGGACCGATTGAGTTTACTTGCGCTGACACAGGAGTAAGCTCCACCGCCCGCTGTCCTGTTATCCATCGCCCGCTGACCCGCTCTAGAGCTGGTTGCTGGCATGATCCCTGACCCCCTCCTTCTCAACGTTCCTGCCCTCCACGCAACTTTACCCCTGGCCAGACTCCCCACACGCTGTGAAAGGAACTCTTCTCCCCCCCCCCCCCCCCATTCTCCCCCATCGTTCTTGATGTTGCTGTACTGAGGGATAGCCAAGTCTACCTTTCCTGGCTAACAACCAAACCTCCAAGACGCATGTACATTTTTGTGTAAAAAAAATAGCGCCTTCATTGCCGGTAAATATGGTATTTAAAAAACATATAGATCAAAGAAACCTACTTACCACATTATTTGTACATGAACTCCATTCTTCTCTCTTTGTTTCTTAAGATACTCTTAAGATAATGACAATCCATGTTTGAAAAACACGGCAAGATACTTGCGCTGCGGATGCGCAGTGGACTGCTGTGCAGGCGCAATATGCAGCCCACGGTGCAAAGGCAGAATTTCAGCTGCCTTCAGCACCGCTTGTCGTGAAGCAGCATTGACGGCATGTGAGCTGCACACACTTTCATGTATTACATGTACTGCGCATGATTGCATGGAGAATTATGCCCACCTAAGAGATCGATCTCTTAGGTAGGCATAATTTTCCCGTGTCTTTACTATTTATATTTAATAATGACCATTTTATGATTTTAGTCACGGCACGTGCCTGGTTTATACATAGTTCCCCCTCCCCATTTCAGGACACCATAGTGTTTGGGACACAGCAATGTCATGTAAATGAAAGTAGTCATGTTTACTATTTTGTTACATATCCTTTGCATGGAATGACTGCTTGAGGTCTGCGATTCATGGACATCACCAGTTGCTAGGTGTCTTCTCTGGTGATGCTCTGCCAGGCCTGTATTGCAGCCATCTTTAGCTTCTGCTTGTTCTTGAGGATAGTCCCCTTCGGTTTTCTCTTCAGCATATAAAAGGCATGCTCAATTGGATTCAGATCGAGTGATTGACTTGGCCACTCAAGAATTGACAATTTTTATGCTTTGGAAAAACTCCTTTGTTGCTTTAGCAGTATGTTTGGGATCATTGTCTTGCTGTAGAATGAACCGTCGGCCAATGAGTTTTGAGGCATTTGTTTGAACTTGAGCAGATAGGATGTGTCTTCACACTTCAGAATTCATTATGCAACTACCATCAGCAGTTGTATCATCAATGAAGATAAATGAGCCAGTACCTTCAGCAGCCATACATGCCCAGGCCATAACACCCCCACCACCGTGATTCACAGATGAGGTGGTATGCTTTGGATCTTGGGCAGTTCCTTCAGTCCTTCATGCTTTGCTCTTGCCATCACTCTGATATAAGTTATTCTTTGTCTCATGTTTTTTCAGAACTGTGGTTGCTCTTTTAAGTACTTGCCAATTCTATTGTTGCGGCTAACCAGTGGTTTGCATCTTGCAGTGTAGCCTCTGTATTTCTGTTCACGAAGTCTTCTGTGGACAGTGGTCATTGACAATTTCACACCTGAAGAGTGTTTCTGATGTCGGACTGGTTTGGGGGATTTTTCTTTATTATAGAGAGAATTCTTCTGTCATCAGCTGTGGAGGTCTTCCTTGGCCTGCCAGTCCCTTGTGATTGGTAAGCTCACCAGTGCTCTCTGGCTTCTTAATGATGCTTCAAATAGTTAATTTTGGTAAGCTGATGTCTCTAACAGTTTTATTCTTGTTTGTCAGTCTCATGATGGCTTCTTTGACTTTCATTGGCACAACTTTGGTCCTCATGTTGATAAACAACAATAAAAGTTTCCAAAGGTGATGGAAAGATTGGGTGCTGAGAGCTCTCTTACACCTGCATTAAGGAGGCAATTAAACACACCTGAACAATTACAAACACCTGTGAACCCATGTGTCCTAAACATTATGGTGCTCTGAAATGGGGGGACTATGTATAAACACAGCTGTATTTTCTACATGGTGAAACCAAAATGTATAAAAATACCCTTTAATAAAATCTGACAATGTGCACTTTAACCACATGTGATTTTTTTTCTATTACAAATTGTGGAGTACAGAGGCAAATAAATAAATGATTGGTCTTTGCCTCAAACATTATGGAGGGCACTGTATAATAGGATATCTTCTTGCCTTGTTAAAGCAGCCACAAGAAGAACATTTGTTAATCATCTATTTGGTACAGTTTGAGATGTTTATTTATTCATTTCTTTTGTTGGCTAAATAGTTAAATTGCATTTATTGCAGTTACATTTGTCCGTTTTTTAAATTGTTAGTGGGACACAAGCTTACAAATAAATGGAGAATGTGATTCACAATGATGAATTATAAAAGTGCTCCAAAAATGAAATAACAAAATTAATCAAATTGATTCATTTCACAAAACAAGTGAAACAAACTGTATTATGCATTTTTCATCATGTATTTAATCTCCAGAGTTAATTTTCAGCATGTCACTCAGACTGTTGCTTGCCTTCTACAAATTATACAGAGTCAAAGGGTCATACAGCGTGGAAACAGGCACTTCGGCCCAACTTGCCCATACCGGCCAACATGTCCCAGCTACTATAATTCCAACTGGGAATCTGGCGATTTAAGAGAGAGAATCCTAGAATGTAGCAACCTGAATACATGGCAATCAATGTGGAATTATTACAATTGGAGGCTACAGTTGGATGAGAGGAGATATCTTGGCAGGTTGGAGGCAAAAGTGGTGGTGTTAGCAAAACTTGTGGAGTTGGAACTGATGGGTCTCCACCCGAAACGCCTCCTATTCCTTTTCTCCAGAGATGCTGCCTGACCTGCTGAGTTACTCCAGCAATTTGTGTCTATTTGTGGATTTAGAAAATGGATTAGAATTTCAAAACCAAGTTGTACTTTGTTGGAACTAAAAACAAGATGGGGAAAACGAATAAAGGATATATAGGATGGTGCAGCTTGGGTATGGAAAAAACTATTTTGGATAATCCTGCGTTTATAGTGATTTGAGTGAGGGAGACCATCCAAGAAAACTATTAAATCATTAACTTTATGTAATCTATCCGTGTAAATTAATTTTAATCCCTATATCATTCTGACAAATAACCACAAGACTGATTGATTGTAAAGTGTTTTGCAGAAAACATAATACATTGTTTTCCTAGTTTAATTCAAACCACTGTTTTGTTCAACTCTGACTTGCATTCCACTCATTTGTACACCAGGTTTATTTTTAGTTATGCCATCCCTTTAATGATTCCTGCACATGGACTATATGATTTGTGGACATAGCAGTAAGGTGGAAGTAAAGTCTGCTGAAAAATACAAAGATCTAAATTCCATCCAAGATTCATAGCCTCAGAATACTTCACAATGTGCCGGTTCACATGTCCTACCCATGTCCCATTGCTACATTTTATTCTTCACTTCTCACAGTATCCCCCAAATTAATGTCATCAGTAAACCTTGGCTGCAGATGACGGCTCAGTGTTACTTCATCTAAGATTTGAGCACAAATTATTATTTTAGATCAGACGTAGAAACTGCATATGCGGGCAATACCCTGCAGGTCAGTCAGCATTTGTGGAGAGAAAAACTGGGTTAACATGGAATAATCATCCACCTGGAATAGTAACTCTATTTCGCTCTTCCATGGTTCTGCACGACTGTTGACCATTTCCAGTTCTTTGTTATCATATCACGTTTCCAATATCTGCAACGTTTTGATGTAAATTGGAACATTTCACATAGCTCCAGTGCTTTAAAAACAAATAGGATAACCAGGGAATTTTGAGTGTTTAGCCTGATGGGGATATTACTGGAGTCAGTAATTAAGGATGTAGTGACAAAGCATTTCAAAACTTAAGCTGAATGAGAAAAAGGACATTGGATTTTGTGATGGATTGATCTTGCTTTATTTATTTGAATATGATTTTTTCTTGAATAGCGGTCAGCATTGTCTATGAGTTAATATCTTAAAAATGTTTCTATACGTGCATAATTTCCAGAATCATGCATTTAATAATATGTGTTATGAGTACAGTTTAAAACTGAAACTAATGGAAATGAAGGCATATCAGCGTGTGGCAGATCAGTTGTTGAGAAGGATTGATGTACAGGGTCTGACAGCACCTTCCCAAACTGCATTCTTGCCATCTAGAATAATGAGTACAACTGCATACTTCTGATTTGTTGAGTGTTTCTGGCATTTTCTGCTTTATTTCAAAGAACATCTGCTGTTTTGTTTTTCTTTGGTGTCTATTTTACATCTGGCATTCCAGGACCTGAAAAGAACCACTAAAACTAGGAGATGGGACTCTGTTGTAAAGGTTGTGTGCTGAAAGATTGTGGAGAGCAAATCTTAATGATAGCTGAAGACATAACTCTTGAAGCTGGCTGCTCACCTGGATTAGCATAACAGCCTCGTAACTGTGCTGCTTGGTGTCAATTTTTTAATTTTAATATAAGACAATCGGGATTTATTTTGAAGCTAGCAAACTTATTACAAAAAAAATTGTTATCTCTTTTTCTTAAAAAAAAAGCAAATTCAAATTGATGGGATCTGCACAGCATTGAAGATATCAGTGCAACTTCCTCAGCTGGTTTCAGGTTTGAAATGGTTATTTCAGCATGTGGCAGGATCCAATTAGAGATTAGAAGGGATTAGAGTACATGTTAAGGCAAATAGCATTAGAAATCAGATGAAACAATTGGTATGAATTCTTGGGAAGAAAATGCTTAGAAATTGAGTTGAAATTTAACAAGTAAATGAAAAATCAGAGTTTTAAAAAGGAACTTGGAAGCCTTGATTATATTGCAAATTTTGAAATGTAACATAATACTGAAGAGAGTCGGTTAATATGGTGTTTTCTGACCAGCATTAATGTGGTTTTGATTAGTTGGCATTTCATGTTTTAACTTCTGTTTCCGTTCATCCCACAAACTATATTCTCCATTAACTTGCATCTGATTTCAATTGGCTTTTTTCTGTTTATTGAGATAAATAACAGCTTCAGATGGCTGTCTATTTCGAATGCACTGTTTCTTAGCTTCATGGAATCCAAGAAAGGTTGCAGTCTAAAAAGCCATTAGTTCGATAATACTCATGCCAGCTATAAAAGAAGTACCCATCTTAATCCTGGTTTCCATAACTTGCTTTTTAATCCTGAAAATCCTTGCTTCTAGGTTTATAATCCTGTACATCGTGGCTCATCAAGCGTGTCCCAGTCCTATTTAAATAGAAGGTTTTCTACATATACAACCGTTATAGGACAGTGAGTTACAGACTCCTATCAGACTCTGGGTGAACATCTTTGTTCTTTATCAAACTAATCCATCTGCTAGTTACTTTAAATCTATACCCCTTTTTAATTAAAGCAAAACTCTACTTGTAGATCTTTCACATTTTGTCTTGCCCTATAATTTTAACCATCTTAAGGGCCTGTCCCACTTGGGCGTCATTTGCGCGTCACGCAGATGGCGCGTAAAGATTTTGTACATCCCAAAATCCTGGGGCGTCGCGCGCATCACTGCTTACGTCACCACGCACCATGCGCACCATGTG
Source organism: Raja brachyura (assembly GCA_963514005.1). Next base: position 68,976,389 of record OY740783.1, on the reverse strand, counting down.
TGTATCACAACGCGCGTGTAGTGTGTCATGACGCGTAAATGATGTCACGTAATTACGCGCAAATGACTCCCAAGTGGAACAGGCCCTTAAGACAGTTAAAATTATAGGGTCAATTAGTCAAGGCTCTCAATTTCCTTAGTAGCTCTGATAAAAGGAAGTAGAGACTAAGATGTTCTCTTTGTTTTCTTTTATTAATATTACAATCTTGTAAATCCTCTCCAATTCGGTTGTATCTTTCCTGTAACGTGGCGATCTGGAACTGCTGGCAGGATTCAAGCTATGGTCTGACCAACATTTGTATAAAGACCCAGCATAACCTCCTTGCTCTTTTTGATTCTCGGCCGCAACCAAGAAAAGGGCATCTTGAATGCCATTTTAATTACCTGTGGTTACCTGTTTAAGGATGTGAACATTGCAGCCGTTTCTGTTTTGTCGCCATGCATCCCAATGATATTGGTATATTACAGCAAACGCTCATTCTAATGGAACATGGGTTCTGTCATTGCCAATTGCCTGCTATAACCAAGTAAGGTATTAACATTGTAGGCAGTTGAAACTGGAGATGATGGTTAATACACAAAAGGACACAAAGTACTCAGCGGGTAAGGCAGCATGGATATGTGAAGTCGGGACCATTCTTCAGACTGATTCAGTTTGCTGAGTTACTCCAGCAGCTTGTGTTGTTTCACGTTAAAACTAGGCGCCGATGGCACTTGTCTGCAACAACCCCTTAACCCACTGCACAGTCCAGTTGACGCGGCTGATGTGGCTCACGTTGTAGCCTCTAGCTGGCAGCGCTTTCTTCGGGCCGCCATCGACATGATGCACACGGTCACTGTGGGGAACCCTCCCCTCTCACCAGTGGTGCTTCTTGCTGTCGTTTGTCCGCTCCACTGCTGTCGCCTCGTCCCTGTCCCGTTGCATTGTCCATTCTGCCACTCCTTCCTTCCCCGTGTCACTGACATCTTCTAGGTAGAGTATATTGGTGACTTTGGAAGAGGAGGAGGAGGAGGAGGAGGAGGAGGAGGCGGCGGCGGCGGCGGCAGAGGAGGGAAGAGGCCGAGTGGACGGAGTGATGGGAGATGGTGGAGGAGGCGGGTGTGGAGCGGGGATTGGACAAAGCGACGGCCAACAGGATGAAGCAGCATCTGGTGAAAGGGGAGGGATCTCCACCGTGACTGTTGGTGGCAGCAGCCTGAAGAAAGTGCTGTCCCCAGGGGCTACAACATGGCCACAACAAGAGCTGTGTCAACCAGACCGTGCAGTGGGTGAAGTAGGACTTGCGGGGGCATCGTGTGAGTCGGGAGTGTGGTTAGAAGCCTGGGCTCTTAACGGCCGGGAGGCGGGTGCCAGCCGAGGGTGTCACCAGCGAGTCCATCCGCGATAACCAAAGTCTGTTGTAAAGTGGTCCGTTAATACAAGGGTTTACTGTACTGTGATGCGTACCAAGACACAGTGGCAGCTTTGTGTGCTATTCAGTCTATCCTTCTGTTTATTGTGCATTCTTTAAACTTTTTGTACCTCCCAAAAGATTTACTTAAACACATCTCTGGATCAAATTTTATTGTCTCTTTTCTGTGAAACTACTGTGAAACCCCATCCATACCACTTTGCCTCCACAGCTGCTTTCTTTGCTGTCAACCAAATAGTCAACTTTGAAACATCTGCAAACTACTTTGGCATACCCCCCCTATGGTTAAGACTAAATCATAAATACAGTATGTATGACAAATAAAATAATGTTTGAATTCTTGCCTTTTTTGCATTTCTTGCATTTTTGTCACTAAACCATCTGTCAGCCAAAACCTTTCACCTCCTACCACTAATCCAAGTTGCCATTGATGAATTCCATGGACGATTACATTTTGACATGCTTGTTGTATGTGACTGCTTTAAAGGCTTTGTACTACATCAAGCACATTGCAGACCACATCTAGCACATTGCCCTCATCTGCAGCTTTGGCTTCTTGTTTTGTGAACAGCCACCAGTATCAAGAACGTTGCCTACATACTCTGCCTCCGCACCTAGCTCTTTAATTCCTAATAAACTACTCTTTTATTTGTAAGATAAAAGCCCTACTTTTTCCTCTCTGTTTGCTTTCTTATCTGGATTTGACAGTCCCACGTTCTCCTCATAGGAATATATTTTACTTCGGAGTCACGTGAGTGACTACGCGAAGACCCCGCCAGCACGCATGCGCGACATGTCGTCGAACGCATTGCGGAAGCGACAGTCGGGAGGAAGCGTCGCTCCTCCAGCATAAGTTAAAAAGACGACCAGAGGTAAGTACTTACCATTCTGGAAAAGACTCTGTGTGTGTGTATGTGTATTTTCACAGCCAAGAAGAACAGCATGGAGTCCTGGAAATCGAGGAGAACAGCGGCAAAAATCGCTGCTGTGGAAACCAGCCAGTCCGAGTCTCCAGAGCTGCAGGTGCTGCCAGAAGCTCCAGACTTCTCGCCACAACAGACCGCAGGTGTGACGCGGTTCGGCAGCAAAACCACCCGGAAGTCGGACAGGTCCGTAGACTCGGCTGGGTCCGGACCTGAGGACACCCCGTTCGCGGATAGCGTCGGCGGGCGTCTTTCCCGCATGGAGTGGATGGTGGAGCAATTGCTCCAGTGTGACCTGCTTATGCAGGGGCAGAGTCACAGTGGGTCTCTTCGCAGACCCTCGGCAGCATCCTATCAAGGACTGCCAAATGTCTCACCCTCTTCGCAGGGGAACATTGGGGGTCAGAACTGGGCTGACCCTGAAGAAGGGGACATGGCTGAAGACTCAACTGTGTTAGGGGTGCCGCAAGAAGAACTATTGGGTATGGTTAATAAATTTGCTATACCTACCCAAAAAGGACTGCCATTGCATCCCAAGTTGGCTGCCAGTATTAATTACATGGCAATGAACCAGCTACAGGAACTGGCAATTAACAATACAGCAGAAGAATACCTTGCGCCAGAGAATTGTATTTCTCTTAATGTACCTGCTGTCAACAACCCCATTTGGGGCAACATGAACCCGACCATAAGGAGCCAGGAGGTGAAACTCCAAAGAATCTTCAAACTGCTAGCTGCTGGGATTACAGCAGTAGCCAGAAACGTCGATGGGGTTGAGATGCCTGAAGAGCTGCAAGACACTCTAGCACTCCTGTGCACTACCCTGTTTGAAATCAACAGCTACAGGAAGAGCATCATAAAACCTGCACTCAATCCCAAGTTTGCGGGATTATGCAGGCCCAGCAGTGCACAGCCGCCTACATTGCTGTTTGGGGACAACCTCCCTAAGCAGGTTTAAGACCTGGATGAGGAGGCTAAGGCAGTCGGCATGATAAAGGTGCCAACCACCTCCAAAACCCCATATCAGCGGCGGCAGCACACCTACACAACCACCAGGCACCGCTACAACGAGAGACCATCTGGTGGTGAAAGCTCGAAGGCCGGCCCACCTGCACAACGATCTTTTTTAGACCATGGCCCAGCCCAGCTTTCTTGGAAAATGCGCCAACCCCACAACACAGCAACACAACAGAACAAGAAGCAACAGAGACAACCAACACAGCACTGCCGGTAACCATGGAGGTAGGTGGGTCTGGTTGCCTTGTAAACATAGCATGTCTAGACTCATCACAGGTTGGGGGACGGTTGCACTTGTTTCGTCATGTGTGGAGCATGTTTACCTCTGATCCTTACATACTGGAAAGTATTCAGGGATATAAAATTGAATTTGTTTACGAACTCCCCATCCCAGTTCAGCATTCACCTAGCCAGAAGTTTATACTTTCACAAAAAGAAAGGACAGAAGGCCATGCTGAACTTTTAAGATTAAACACAAAAGGCGTAATTGAGAAGACAAACAGAGAATCTCAAGAGTTTGTATCAAACATTTTTACCAAAAACCAAAAAGACGGCGGATGCCACATAATTATAGATTTAACCGAACTGAATACTTCCATTCAGTATGCCCATTTCAAAATGGACACATTTGTCACAGCCAAACAGCTAATCTCCAACAGGTACTACATGGCTTGCATCGATCTAAAAGATGCATGCTATTCAGAACCAATACACAAGGATCATCGGAAATATCTGAAATTTGTCTGGACGGGACAGCTTTGGCAGTATAAGGCCTTACCCAACGGGTTATCATCGACAACCAGGATGTTTACCAAATTGTTCAAACCAGGTTTGGCACATTTGAGGAAACAAAACCATATTGTTATGGCCTACCTTGATGATATTCTCATTGTAGGGGAAAATTTAGAGTTGGCTACATTGGCAGCATCAGCCACAAAGCATCTTTTTCAAAAGCTGGGATTTATCATTCATCCAGATAAATCAAAATTGAGACTCTCCACTACCATGGATTATTTGGGGTTCAGTATCGATTCTGTTCAAATGTCTATCATCTTGCCACCAAACAAATTGGCAGACTTGACAGAAGCATGTAAAAGCCTCACTAGCATCAGAAAACCATCCATTCGGCAAGTAGCCAGAGTGATTGGGAAACTAGTGGCTGCATTCCAGCAGCACAATTTGGACCACTGCATTACCAAAATCTACAAAGTGCAAGTATATTAGCTCTTAAAACTCATGCAGGCCATTTTGATAGGCCTATGGAACTACCAGGGGAAGGTAAATTAGAGTTAAATTGGAGGATAGACAATATTCAACATTGTTCTAACCCCATCACTACTATGAATCCCACGGTTACTTTACAGTAGCCAGTGCAAAAGGTTGGGGAGCAACTAATACCACCTCTAGTTGTGGTGGCAGATGGAGTCCACAAGAATTAACCCTGTTTGGAGCACTAGGGATTAATTATCTAGAAATGCTGGGAGCATTTCATGGACTCCTGACCTACTGCTCAGACATGCACCATTTGCATGTATGACTACAGATTGATAATACCACTGTGGTTAATCATATCGGTGGAATAAAGTCGATATCATGTGATAATTTGGTTAATAATATCTGGCACTGGGGTCTGGAAAGGAATATATGGATCTCAGCCACTTACCTTCCAGGTAAGCTAAATACAGTAGCGGACACCAGATCACGCAAATTCAACGACAACACCAAATGGATGTTGGATCGAAAAGTGTTTGCCGATATTATCGGTGTATGCCGATATATGGGACACCAGATATCGACCTTTTTGCATCGATATTAAATCACCAACTACCAACATATGTTGCTTGGGAACCAGACCCTGGGGCAGTAGCGATGTACGCTTTCTCGCTATATTGGGAGGATTTGTTTTACTATGCTTTTCCCCCCCCCCTTCTACGTCATCAGTCGGGTCTTACAAAAAATCAAACAAGACACCGCTTCGGGTATTTTGGTTGTTCCCGACTGGCCTACCCAACCATGGTTCCCACTAGTACAAAATATGGCCGCAGATCCCTGCATTCACATCATCAAATGTCCAAGCCTTTTGGTACACCCCATGACAGGGAAAGTCATCCGTGTCATGACGGAATTAGCCTGTTGGTTTGCAGTTCTGAACAGGCCATTTCTGGACTATGGACTCCCGACAGGACGATAAATGTCATCACAGCGTCGTGCAGGGAGTCCACCAGAAGATAATATCTCACATATGTGAAGAAATGGGAAGTGTTCTGCACCAGAACAAACACTTCATACGACACAGCCACCATCACTGAAGTGCTGGAGTTCCTGGCTACCCTCCATTTTGATGAGGGACTGGGCTACAGTGCCGTTAATTGTGCCCGTAGTGCCCTATCCAATTATCTGGGGCAAGGGTGTGATCACCTGGCTGTGGGATCATACCCACTGGTATCTAAACTGATGAGGGGTATATTTAATTCTAATCCCCTCAGGCCCAGATACACCCATATATGGGACATAAGCATAGTGCTGACTATGCTTCGAGGATGGACACCTATATCGGGACTGTCACTGGATAAATTAACCTATAAAATGGTTATGTTAATGGCACTTGTAACAGCACAACGGGTCCAGTCCCTACATAAATTAAGTATGGACACCATGTACATTAAAAAATACAAGATAACTTTCCTTATATAGGGTTTACTTAAACAGGATAGACCTGGATCCACTGGCCAAAAATTAGAATTTCTGGCCTATCCTGCAGATTGTCGGCTTTGCATAGTGACATATATATTGCGATATATAGAGGTCACCAAGAGTCTCAGGGGTACGGAGAGGGCTTTACTTATTAGCCACAAACACCGTCACCATAAGGTCACAGTACAAACCATTTCCAGATGGTTAAGGGTGGTATTGGGTGCAGCGGGGGTGGATACTAATGTTTTTAAATCTCACTCCACCAGGGCTGCATCCACATCGGCGGGAAGGATTATGGAAGTTCCAATGGACCACATCCTTGCAACAGCGGGTTGGAGCAATGAACGGACTTTTCAACACTTCTATAATAAACCCGTGGCCACTCCCGAGACATTTGCCGGAAAAAAATTAAGTTCTGTTTCATGATTACCCAATGTAGGGGCATTATTATTTTAGGTATGAAATAAATACCTTTTTGTTTTTCAGCACAGTTTCATGTCTGAAATACGTTACATCATAGTTTGGCAGTGTGTGAGCTGGACTCGTTCCAGGGCATGAAATGTTAGAGCTTTGAAATCTTCACGTGGTCAAAAACGTGACTCCGAAGTAAAATAGTAAGATTAAATGTGAACTTACCAGTTTGAAGTTTGATCTTTATTTTATGAGGAGTTACGATGAGGGATTACGTGCGCTCCGCTCCCAAACCCTCTATTATAAAGGTCAACTGGTATATAAAGTTCTCTCTTATCTTACTATGTTAGTCAACTTTGGTATCTGTGATTTCACACCACTGCTTGGAAGAATGTCGCGCATACGTGCTGGCGGGGTCTTCACGTAATCCCTCATCGTAACTCCTCATAAAATAAAGATCAAACTTCAAACTGGTAAGTTCTCATTTAATCTTACTATTTATTCTTAGACCCTTGGATCTCCCTTAGATGCCATTCTTTGCTCTGTTTTGATTTATCTTCAAGTAGATGTTTCCAGTCTACTTTTGTTAAATCTCTTCTCTGTCAAGTAAAATCAACCCTATCGCAACTTTTCTGCTGTTTTATCTTTTGTCGTTTTCCTCAACTGCTGATCTAACTGCATTTTCATCACTCACATCAATGCTCTCCCACTGCTAATACTCTCATCTGTTCTGCTTAATTCCTTGTACTAAATCCAAATTTGCCATTTTGCCCATCTCCTTAACCATCCACCCATCTGCCCCTTGCTACGCCTTCTGTTAAGCTTGCACTTTATCATTGTGTTTCTTAAACTAGTCTTTGCTCATGGGTGCAATATGCAGCACTCTGTTTAAATGTTTTCATTCAAGTTCTTGAAATACTGGAGAGAGTGATGAAATCCAGTGCTTCAAAGACCATCGACATCTGGCTGGCTGTCTTTGCTAAATGGATACACATGTTAAGTCATCACATGCCAAATAACTCCAGATCTGTTTTTACTTCACAATCTTTGACTATATAAAAATAGCTGAAAAAATGATTGGATTAAATATATCATGGATGGTTGTGAGAAAAAAGCAAGATCCCTTCCTGTTTAATAGTAAGATTAAACGAGAACTTACCAGTTTGAAATTTGCTCTTTATTTTATGAAGAGTTACGTTGAGGGATTATGTGAAGACCCCGCCAGCATGCATGCGCAACATTCTTCAAAGCAGCAGTGTGAAATCACAGATAATAGAGTTGACTAAAGATAGTAAGATAAGAGAACTAAAATACCAGTTGACCTTTGTAATAGAGGGTTGGGAGTGGAGGGCACGTAATCCCTCAACGTAACTCCTCATAAAATAAAGATCAAACTTCAAACTGGTAAGTTCTCATTTAATCTTACTATTTCACATCGGAGTCATGTGAGTGACTGCATGAAGATGTCAAAGCTCTGTGATTTCATGCCGTGGAACGAGTCCATGCTCACACACAGCCAAAATAACCAATGGAGGAAGGATGTTAATGTATTTCAGACATTAATCGGTTGCTGAAAAACAATAATGTATTTATTAACAAATAATAACCCCTAATTCAGGGAAAATTCATAATACAGAATTCAAAATCGTGTCTGCAAATGTCTCAGGTCTGGCAACAGGTTTATTATAGAATCGTTGGAAGGTTCTTTCGTTAGACTATCCCGCCGTTGCAATGATGTGGTCCATGGGAACTACCAACATCCTTGCTGCCGATGTAGCTGCAGCCCTGGTGGAATGAGATTTTAAAACATCAGTGTCCACACCTGCTGCACCTAATACCTGCCAAAGCCACCTTGAGATGGTCTGCATGGTCACTCTTTTATGAGGACATTTATGACTTATTAATAAAGCCATTTCTGTGCCCCTGAGACTTTTGGTGACCTCCAAGTAAAGAAAAAGGTGGGTCACAATTTAGAGGCGAAGGTCTATGGGGTAAGCCAGGAACTCCAATTTGAGGCCAGATGATACAGGCTTGTTCTCTTTAAGTAACTCGTATATATGGAAAGTTCTCTTATTTTTGGATGGTACCATGGCGTCCAGTCTTAGCTTGTGCAGAGACTGGACCCGCTGTACCGTTAAGAGAGCCATCAGCATCACTATTTTATGTCAGTTTAGTTAGTGTTAGTGATGTAGCTGGTGCCCAATCCCAGCGCAGGGTTAACACAATACCAATATCCCAGGTCTGGGAATACCTAGGCCTGGGGGATTAGAGTTAAAAATACCCTTCGTAAGATTTGACACTAGAGGGTGACATCCAACCCCATGATGTTCTTAACCCTGTCCCAGGTATAAAGATAGGGCACTCCTAGCACAGTTGATGGCACTGTAACTCAAGCCTTCACCAAAGTGTAGGCTCGCCAGGAATTCCAGCACATTCGTAATAGTAGCTGTTTGGTAAGTGGTGTTTGCCCTGGTACAGAATACCTCCCATTTTCTGATATATGTGAGGTCCTTTTTCCTGGTGGACTCTCTGCATGATGCCGTGATGATGTTCATAGTTCGGTCTGACAGTCCAAATTCCAGGAGTGGTCTTTTTAAATCCTGCAAATCAACAGGTTTATTCTGTCATGGCACGGATGACTCTCGTCTGTCACAGGATGTACCAGCAAACTCAGGCGTTTAGGGATTGGAATACATGGTTCCGAGACCATGCCGAGTACCACAGGAAACCATGGCTGAGTAGGCCAGTCGGGTACTACCAAAATACCCAACGCGGAGTCTTGTTGTATTTTTCGCAAGACCCGACTGATGAGGCAGAAGGGGGAAATGCATAGAAAAACAATTCCCCCCAGTGTAGCGAGAAAGCGTCCATCGCTACTGCCCCAAGGTCTGGTTCCCATGCAACATATGTTGGTATCTGGTGATTAAGTCTGGATGTGAAAAGGTCGATATCTGGCGTTCCATACTGGGCTACAATGTCAGTAAACACTTGGTGGTCCATCATCCATTCGGTGTTGTTATTGAATTTGCGTGACCTGGTGTCCGCCACTGTATTGAGCTTACTTGGAAGGCAAGTAGCTGATATCCAAATGTTTCTTTCTATGCACCAGTGCCAGATTTTATTGACCAATTCATCACAAGATATCGACTTAATTCCACCCATGTGATTGATATATGCCACCACAGTGGTATTATCAATTTGTAGGCGAACATGCAGATGGTGCATGTCTGAACTGTAAACCCGAAGTTCGTGGAACGCTCCCAACATCTCCAGATGATTGATACCCAGTGCCTGAAGTAAGGTTAGCTCATGTGCATTCCATCTACCGCCGCAACTGGAGGTGGTATTGGTTGCTCCCCAGCCGTGAACGCTGGCGTCGGTTTGTAACACAACTGAAGGATTTGTGACTATGATGGGATTAGGGCAATGTCGAGCATTGTAAATCCACCATTGCAGCTCTAATTTTGCTTTGGCTGGTAACCGCATTGGTCTGTCAAAATGGCCAGCATGGTATTTGAGTGCTTCAATCTGGGCCCTCTATAAAGTTTGGTAATGTAAGGGTTCAAATTGTGTGGCTGGAAAGGCAGTCACAAGCTTTCCAATTACCCTGGCTACTTGTCGAATAGATGGTTGACTGACGCAAACAAGGCGGTTGCATGCCTCTATTAAGTCAACAGCTTTGTCCTTTGGCAAAGTGACAGACATGTGAACAGAGTCAATTGTGAACCCCAAGTAGTCCATAGTCATAGAAGGCATTAACTTGGATTTATCTGGATGGATGATAAACCCCAACTTTTGAAATAGGATCTTGGTGACTGAGACAGCCAATTTGGCCAACTCCAGGGTTTTCCCCACAATTAAGATGTCATCCAGATTTGCCATGACAATATGTTTTTGTTTCCGTAGAAACACCAAGTCTGGTTTCAATATTTTAGTAAACAGTCTGGGGGCTGATGTTAATCCATTAAGCAGCATTTTATACTGCCAGAGCTGCCCCATCCAGATAAATTTCAGATATCTGCGGTGATCTTTCTCTATTGGTACTGAATAGTATGCATCTTTTAGGTCGATGCAAGCCATGAAGTATCTCTTGGAAACTAGTTGTGTGGCAGTAACAAAAGTTTCCATTTTGATGTGGGTATACTGCACAAAAGTATTCAGTTGTGTCAAATCAATGATGATGTGGCATCCGCGATCTTTTTCTGTTTTTTGTGAAGATATTTGACACAAACTCAAGAGATTCGTGTTTGGTTTTCTCAATTACTCCTTTTGTATGTAGTCTTAACAGTTCCGCATGACCTTCCAATTTTTCTTTTTGCGAGAGCACGAACGTTCGGCTAGGTGCATGCTGAACCGGAAGGAGGAGTTTGTGAACAAATTCAATTTTGTATCCCTGAATACTTTGCAGCATAAAAGGATCAGAAGTTATGGAACTCCATGCATTTCTAAACAAGTGTAACCTTCCCCCAGTCTGTGAAGAACCTACACATGCTATGTTCTGGGAAACCAGCCCCACCTACCTCCATGGTTACTGGTGGTGCTGTGTTGGTTTCTTCCGTCCTTGTTTCATGGGGGGTGGAGGCGCCGGGGTGTGGGGTTGGTGCATCTTCCATGAAGGCCGTTCTGGGCCATGGTCTAAAAAAGGACCTTTGTCCTGATTGTACGCCTTCGAGCTTTCACCAGCTGTTGTTCTTTCGCTGTATAACGCGGTCTGCTGGTGGATGCATAGGGGTGCTGCATCCAAGGATACGAGGTCTTGGTAGTGGACGGCGCTTTGATCAGGCCGACGGCTTTTGCCTCCTCATCGAGGTCTTTAACCTGCTTCGGCAGATTGTCCCCGAACAGTAAAGTAGGCATCTGCGTGCTGCTGGTCTTGCACAACCCCGCGAACTTGGGGTTTAGGGCGGGTCGGTGACACTCTTCCTACAAACAGTTAACCTTGAACTGTGCATTGCAGAAGAGTGCCCGGGCGTCTTGTTGCTCTTCCGACATGTCCTTCCCATCCACTGACCTGGCAAATTCTGTTATTCCAGAGGCCAGTAGTTTCAGGATCTTTTGCGTTTTTATTTCCTGGTTTTTGATGCCAGCACTGATGTTTCCCCAGATGGGGTTGTTCACCGCAGGCACATTGAGGGAGACCCAGTTCTCTGGTGCTAAATATTTAGCAGCCGTGTCACTCATGGCCTGTTCCTATAGTTGGTTGGTGGTGAGGTATTTTATGCTGGCTGCCAGCTGCGGCTGTAACGGCAGTCTCTTTTGCGAAGGCATCGCAAATTTGGACACCATGCCGAGTAGCTATTGTTGTTCCTGCACCCCTAGCATGCTGGAAGAGTCTACGGCCATATCCCCCTGTTCAGAGTCGGCCAGAACTGACTCCTTATGCTCCCCTCCGAGGAGAGGGAGACATTTGGCAGCCCTGTAAAAGGTGTTGCTGTGGGTGTCCTAGGAGACCCACAGTGACCAGACTCCGTTTGCTGGAGTAGGTCACATTGGAGCAATTGCTCCATCAACCGTTCCATGCGGGATAAACGACTGCTGTCGCTTCCAGCTGAGTCTACGGGCTTATCCGACTTTCGGGTGGCTTTACCGCCAGTCCGAGGTCCACCTACGGGCTGTAGCGGTGCCAAGTCTGGGCCTGCTGGTCGAATGGTTAGCAGCTCCGGTGAAGTCGGCCGCTGCTGACTGCCCGCATTCCCGCGGTCCTCCGCAGTCAGTTTAGTTGCGGTCAGTTTGGACTTAGTCCTTGACGTCCATAATAGGTGTTGCTCTGTAAAAGAAGTTACACAGAGGGCCCAAAAAACGACCTCAGAATAGTGAAAACTTACCTTCAGGTCCGTTTTAAACTTACCGTTGGAGGAGTGACACTCCTCCCGCCAGTCGCTGCGCAATGCGTCGGACGATATGTCGCGTATGCGTGCTGGCGAGGTCTTCACGTAGTCACTCATGTGACTCCAAAGTAAAATTATGAGCTAAACTGCATATTTTTAAAACTATTTTTTAAATCAAGGGATGAAGCTGTTTTATAGCTTTTGGTTTTGGACCTTCAATTTAAATTTTGCCGATATTAAACGACGTCTGAAAGTTATAGACATGGAGTGTACTGCTAAAGATTTAAATATGTTTCCTATTGTAGTATACATGTAGTTTATTATTGAATGTGTGCTTCCAAATCACTGATTGTGAAGAAAATGTTTTTATTTATTATCTTCCTCTAGTCTATTTAACATTTGTTTGCAGGAAAATAAGAATATTTTTCTCTGATGGTTCTTTTGGATTCCAGCATCTGACTGAAGTAACTCTGCTATGTTGGACGTGGTTCCATTTATTTTTGGTCATTTGACATGTATGTGAGACCCTTACTCTATTTAAATAATTTCTTCCTGTGCAGATTGGACACAGTGTTTGGTAACAGGGACATTAGACACGTTGGCTCTACCTAATGACAAAACAGGTTTTATTAAATGAATGCCTTATTTCATTGTAGCAAGCGCAGTAATGTTGATCAAGAATCGATGTTCCAATCCCGAGTGTTTGTGAATAATTCGCTTCATGCGCTTTTGCGCATGACTTCATCTTCAAGATTTTGTGAATGTAATTGTTGTTTGGAAGTCGCAGTTAAGTTCAACTTGCTATTTTATGTTTCCTCACTGATGTTTTATCATCTGAGCTGTACTCATGGCAACGATGTTTAATCAGAGGTAAGGGCTATAATTGACAGAAACTGTGCAAAAAAATTGCTAGATTTGATTCTCTGAAGCAAATTAGGTTTGTGACTCCCAGTGTTTTCCTTTTTCCGAGGAATCTCGTTAATTTTTGTCTGGGGTTGTCTTCATGAATGTAGACATGGAATTGTTCCTTACTGAAGCCCTACATCTTGAATGCTGTAGCGTGAGTTCAGAGGGTTCACAAACTTTACTTACTGCTTGCCAGTCCACACATCCAAATTTACATGTACTTGAGAACTGTTAGTCTTTTGAATTATCGGTCTTCATTATCCACTGTTGTCTTTTAGGATGTATGTTGATTTACTTTGGTTAAAGTGCAGAATGGTTTGCATTTCTCAGTGCTGTTTTCTATTTGAGTTATTTTTCAATTGTTCAGTAACTATCACATTTGTTGATACAAGTTAATTTCTTTCTACTTTATCTTCTTATCTGCTCAGGTGCTCCTTTCAAATATCAAAATCTAGCCAAGTGCCTGATTAGTAAACTTTTTAACCTCTTCTTCAATATAAACACATCAGAATGAGGGTATAAGATATACAGGCATTTCCCTGGAGGGAAATTGGCCTGCCAACAGTCACAACACACAAGGTACACGAAAAACTTGAAATTGAAAGTAAAAAGAAAAATACAAGCGACTGTTTGCTGGCTGCCGTGTGCACAGCGCCTTCACTGGAACAAATCAACCAACAAACAAATGAACACAGACTTAACCCCTGGGCAGAGGATTCTAAACTAGAGTGCCCCCCCCCCCCCCCCCTCCACACCGAGTCCCCCTTTGTTCTCCCACCGCGCTTCTCGACGGCCCCCATTGTTTTCCCCTCCCGCTCATCGACCGTTGATCGCGGGTCGATCATGATGTCCCCGCTGCTGCCGAGGCTTCTGCAGCGAGGGCAGAGCTGTAGATGTTGTATATATGAACCAGCATCACATTCGACAAGGTTCTGCATGTTCGGCTGCTCTCGAAAGTTAGATCGCATGGGATCCAAGGAGAGATAGCTGAATGGCTTAATTGAAGGAAGCAGAAGGTGATGGTGGAAGGTTGTTTCTAGGACTGGAGGCCTGTGACCACTGGTGCGCCTCAAGTTTCGATGCTGGGCCCATTATTGTTTGCCATCTATATCAATGATTTGGATGAAAACAAACATGGCAAGATTAGCAAGTTTGCAGATGATATTCAAGTGGATAGTTTTGCAGACAGTGACGATGGTTGTGAAAAATTGCAGCAGGATCTGGATCAATTGGCCAGGTGCATTTTGGGAAGTCTAACATGGGCAGGATGTACACAGTAAATGGTAGGGCTCTGGGGAGTGTTGTAGAGCAGTGGGATTTAGGAGTGCAGATGCATGGTTCCTTAAAGCTGGAGCGCAGGTAGATGGGGTGGTCAAAAAGGTTTTTGGCACATTGGCCTTCATCTGTCAGAGTATTTAGTGTAGAAGTTGGAAGGTCATGTTGCAGTTGTATAAGATGTTGGTGAGGCCGCATTTGGAATATTGTATTCAGTTCTGGGCACCATGTTATAGGAAAGATGTTGTCAAACTGGAAAGGGTACAGAGAAGATTTCTGAGGATGTTGCCACGACTAGAGGGTCTGAGCTATAGGGAGAGGTTGAATAGGCTGGGACCCTGTTCCTTGGAGCGCAGAAGGATGAGGGATGATCTTATAGAGGTGTACAAAATCATGAGATGAATAGATCTGCTAGATGCACAGCCTCTTGCCCAGAGTAGGTGAATTGAGGACCAAAGGACATGGGTTTTCGGTGAATGGGAAATAGGTATAATTAGTATCTGAGTGGTAACCTTTCACACAAAGGGTGGTGGGTGAATGGAACAAGCTGACAGAGGAGGTAGTTGAGGCAGGGACTATCCCAACATTTAAGAAACAGTTAGACAGGAACATTGATAGAACAAGTTTGGAGGGATATGGACCAGCTGCGGGCAGGTGGGACTAGTGTAGCTGGGATATTTTGGCCGGTGTGAGCAAGTTGGGCTGAAGGGCCAGTTTCCACACTATCTTTATGACCCTAATTAAATCTGTTCATAATGAAAACCATATTAGTGACTTCCGGTGTTCATTTGCAGTTCCAGTCAAATTCTCAGTCTATTATTGCATCAAAGCTTGGCATGACAACAAGGTTAATCACAGCTACAAAACTTGTTACTCTCACAGCAGGTTACTCACAACATGAGTTATAATGGGAACTAGGAGACAAGGCCAGATAGGTTAGCATTATTTAAAGTATTTGTCTAAAATGGGGTCCTGATGTGACTAATTGCATTTTTGATTAAGTGGGAATCTTTTCAATATTTACGTAGCTGTGGAGCTTACATGAACGCTATAACCTTTTGTTATTTGTTGATATGCTGCAAAACAGAATACATAAGTCATTGTAGGTGTGTGCTTTAATCTTGGCTATATGTTGAAATGATGTGCAACATTTACTAAATGTCCCTTAATCGGCACCATTGAAATCCGGCCATAGGTGATAAATGTTCCTTCTCATGATGAATTTATGCACATATACAAGTTTTTGTTTTCATTACTTATCCAATATTTGCAAATTAGAGTTTTAATATTAAAACTGAATTACATATCAGCTTTCAGGAAGCAATGTTTGATGGTTTTTAAATTTGATTCCAAAATTAAAAGGGGTTTGATTTCTTTATACTGATAGATTTTGCAGGACTGATTACAATGTAATATTTTTCAGCCATTGTTTACATCATAAGAATATTATCAAACAAAAAATATTAATGCCTTGCCAAAGAAAGGTTAGAGGGTAATGATCAAATACATGGTTAAGAGGCAACCCATTCTTTGGGGCATGAGAACATCTGGAGGAGAAACATGTGGTTGCAGGGAAAATGTGTGCGCTCTACACAGCACCTAACATCAGGATTGAATTGCACTTCAGGCTGCAGCTTTTACAGTGGTGCCACTGCACTGGAATTCATTTTCGCAAGCCTCCTTTCATCGTTTGAGATAGTCTCTTTATAGGATTTGGTTAAATAAAAGCTGTCAAAGTTGGCAACTCACAAAGTGCAGTAAAGAGCTGAGGTTTTGGTACTTGGTACCAACACACTCAAGAATGTGTTGGTACCAAGTACTCATGAATTTGGGCACCTCCATCCGCCCATTTCCATCTATTAATGTTAGGTAGCAGAGGAATTATACTTTAGTGCCTTGAGACAGGAGCATAAACAGAGCTAATTGCACAATGAATTGAACATTGCGACCAAACTGTTTCATGAATTTTTGCTCCACCCATTCCCAACTCCAAAAACAGATTTTTTCATTCCTTTCTCCCTTGTGCACCCACCGAGCTATCCCTTGAGGGCAGCTTGAGTCCCATAATCTGAAGATAAAGAGGTTTCTTCTGAATTCTGTGTGGTATTTCTTAAAGATCTTCAATCAATCAATCAGTTTTATTCATCACATACACATATAAGTGCTGTAAAAAGCGTATGTCAGCAGCAGTATAATCAAAAAAGAAGACATACACAATAAAATTTAACACAAACATTCACCACAGCATTCTTCACTGTGGTGGAAGGCACACAGTACAGTCAGTCCTCCTCCATTGTTCACCCGTGGTCGGGGCCATAAGCCTCCGTAGTCGTCGCTACGGACGGCCAGATGTACAAGCCCCATTGTCGGGATGATCGAAACTCCAACGTCGGGATGGCCAAACACACATTCGGCTTGGAGGTCCCGAATCGGCGCTTTCCTACCGGGGGCTTTAACATGTTGTAGGCCGGCGCCGGAGCTCTTCTCTGGCTGTCCCCAGCAAGGGATCTCAGGTTACAGATGGTAAGTCCATGCCGCACCCACGGCTAGAAGCTCCGCAGACCGCGGCTTCAGGATGTAATCGGCCGTGGGCCAGAGCTCGGAGCACTCCCTTCTGGCAACCCCGGCAAGGGCTCGCCCGCTCTGCGATGAGATGTCCCCGCTGCGCCCGCTGCTGATACTCCGGGAAAGGCCGCACCAATCCATCGTGTTAGGCTGCGAGGGAGGCGACATGGAAAAAGTTGCCTCTCCGTGGAGAAGGCGACCAAAAGCAGTTCTCCCCTTACCCCCCCTCACCGCCCCCCACACAAGACACACCAATAGACAATAAAAGACACATTTGGACACAATGTCCAAATGGGCCCCCACCGACCCACACCGTTAATTTTATTTTCACCATTGAGTGGAAATGTATTCTCTTTGCCTCTATAATCGGATACCTTTGCAATTTGGGAAACGTTTGGCATTTTCTTGCCTTTTTAATCTTTATTAATTGTACCCTTCAGTTCATTGAATTAAAACATCCAACACAAAAGGAAGCCACTCGGCCCTCTGTGCCTGTGCTGGGTTTGAAATGGAAGTTGTGTTCATATATCAATGTTTTGTCAGAAGCAGAAGTTATTTTTATCTTTAACTGCATGTTCAGTTCTCTCTCCAAAATGGCTGGTAGATTTGGCTCCTCTTTATTCTTCAGGGAGATCACTCCAGCAGCTAGTAACTTCTCTTTTGTCTTTCCTCAAGATCCTTTTCTATTGATGTTTGCATGCATGATCCCTGTCATGGTTCAGCTCATCTGAGGAGCAAATAAAATTCTATGCTGATATAACCATGTGGGGGATCACCTCTTGCTCTTGGAATAAAGGATGACAACTTTAACATATGCAAACTCTCCATATAATTCTGTCTCTCGTTCCTAGTAAAGTCCCAGTAAACCCCCTTTATAGCCTTTCTGAAGGTTTTACATCTTGTGCTCAGAATTGTCCACAATGTTTCAGCTGGGTCCCAAATGGACCCCTTTATTTTTATGTCCTCTGCCTCCAGTTATAAATCCAATAAACCCATTTGCTTTTTGAACAGTTTAATCAGCTTTTGCAGAACACATGAGGGACCAAGCACTTGTTCATTTATGGTTCACGGAATTGTGCCACATTGTATATGTTGTACCTACCAGCCATTCCAAGAGCATCACATATATTTCTCCATCTTTAATTTTGTCTGTCGTGTTTCTGTTCATTTCACCGCACTATTTATGAAATCCTGAAAACTCCAAAGTATCCACTTTGGCATTTATTACCTCACCAAATTTTGTATCACAATGATGTGCTTAGCAGGCAAGTTTAGGCCAGTTATCAACATTAGTGACTGTTGAGGAAACCACAGCAAATCAACTCCAAGTGTGAAAAAGTTAAACCATCATTGTTTCTTGCTACTTATCGCTGAGTCATTTTCTGCTTAATTCCTACCATCTTTCTTTTTTCTATTGCTTTCTGTTACTATTTTCTTTTTTCTACAGGGTCAAGAATTCGTGATTGGGGAATTTTCAAGTAAGGCATTTATGGTTTCATTGCATATTCCAAACTGCATTTGATTAATTATAAAAGATACAGCAAGAAACACTTTTTTTAAACTTAAAGGGATCAAAATGATTGAAATAGTTGGGCTCAATATAACGTAGCCTTATACACCATGCAATACTGTTCAATTAAGATCCATAATGGAGGAATGAACCAGATGCCCAAAGTAGTGAGTGTTGCCTAAAAACTAGCACATGCCTGATTTTCTGCTGCTGTTGCTACATCGCATCTAATTTGATAAATGTCGAGGAAAAGTCGGCTAGCATTTCCGATACTACCAATGAAGGCTGCAATGTAACCCAGCATAACCAGCATTTACAAAGGCATCAGGAACCTAAATCCATGCTACTTGCTAGGATTAATCAAACTGTTTGAATAATTGGCTCTCATATGCTGAGAAAATATACTTGTATACTCTGGAATTTAGAAGGATGAGAGGGAATCTTATTGAAACATAAGATTATTAAAGGTTTGGACACAATAGCGGCAGGAAACATATTCCTGATGTTGGAGGTGTCCAGAACCTGGGGCCACAGTTTAAGAATAGGGGGTAAGCCATTTAAAACTGAGATGAGGAAACACTTTTTCACACAGAGTTGTGAGGCTGTGGAATTCTCTGCCTCAGTGGAGGCCGGTTCTCTGGATACTTTCAAGAGAGAGCTAGATAGGGCTCTTAAAGATAGAGGAGTCAGGGGATATGGGGAGAAGGCAGGAATGGGGTACTGATTGGGGATGATCAGCCATGATCACATTGAATGGTGGTGCTGGCTCAAAGGGCTGAATGGCCTACTCCTGCACATATTGTCCATTGTTAGAGACCGACTTTAGGAACTCCACGCCCCAAGAACTTCAATCGCCCCGATCGCGGGAGCTTCAACCGCCGGCTGCGGGAACTTCGATCGCCCCGACAATGGATCTTTCGACTGAATAAAAGAGGAAGAATATTGGACTTTATTGCCTTCCATCACAGTGAGAAACATGGGGAATCCACTGTGGTGGAAGTTTATGTTAACTTTTATGCAGTTGTGTGTCTTTTTTAGTATGGCAATTCGAATTTCGCTGTACCTTGTGGTACATGTGACAATAAACTTACCTTGAAACCTTGATTTGTATTCTCTGCCTCCAGCTATAAATCTAAGAAACCCATGTGATTCTACAGCCGCTTAAACCGCTTGTTCTGCAACCCTTCACAGTTGGCACCTGAAATTCTAGCTGCTTTTCCCTGACACTTTTGATGAATCAGTTGTCATGTAAGTAACTGCAGCAGAAAAACATATTTTTTAGTTGACCTCCGATTGCAAGCTAAGGTCAATTCTGCCCAGATGTTGAATGTCTGAGTCAATCAAAGGCTCCAGATGATTTCAGTGTCAGTCCTTTTACAATGTTAATAGATTTTTAAATTCTGGCATGTAATGCAACTAAGCTGTATCTGAACACACAGATAATCTTTTCCAGAAAGGGTGACCGGATAAAGAATTCAGATGAATTTTCTTTAGCATTTCTTACCTTGGACGACCTGATTCCAATACGTGTAAGCTTGAAATTGGACCTATTATTGCCAGAATTATAGATTGGATGTTGACCTTCAGAGAGTTGAGAGAGTTCATCAATAACATTAATGGCGCAGCCTTCTTACAACTCGTAAAGGAATTTCAAAATTTTGCTTTGCAATGCTGCAAAAAGGCCTTACTAGCATACCACAGAAGTGAGTTTTACAAACAGTCTAAACTAAAGTCAAATTGTGCCCTGGAGCACAAATCCATTGTCCTAAGCTTGTCTGCATACTACTAGGTCCACTGCACATTTATTTCGAGAGAATGTATAATTTCTGGATAATTTACCAAAAACACTTGCTTTTACTTGAACATTGAAATCTCCATTATTGTGTTAAAATAAAGGTCAAGCAAATTACTTTGCTGTCCAAATGTATATGAACATAGATTAATTATCATCAATAACAATGATGTGGATGAGAATGTCGAAGGCATGATGAGTACGTCTATCGATGACACTAAAATAGGTGATGTCGCAGCAAATCTTGAACGAGAGAACATAGATTGAATGTAAGACTTTAAATTTAGGAGAAGCTAAAACAAAGGTAAACATTTAGTAAGAACAGGTGCGGCAGCTTTTTCAATCCCAGGGGAGCGGAAATATGGAATGAGCTGCCAGAGGACGTATTTGAGGCCGGCACAAAAACAACTTTTAAAAGACATTTGCACAGATACAGGAAGAGGAATGGTTTAAAGAGATCTGGGACAAATAGGGGCAAATGGGATTAGCAGGTGAGGCATTTTGGTCCGCATGGATGAGTTGTGCTGAAAGGGGCTGTTTTTGCGCCATCTGACTCTAATTACATGATACTTGCCTGTATTATACATAATTTTAAAATATTTACATTCAGCTTCATTTACTGTTGATTATCTAATCTGTAATACTTGTATTTTTCATTGAACTCGTCACAGGCATATACCTCCAATGTAAATCAATGCTCTTGTCATGTGTTGATCCTTTGCTATAAGTGGACAGTTTCAAAACTTTGCATCATAAAACTATTTCCTAGCAAGCAAATAACTATTTTGTACTTGTGTAAAAAAGTTATTTTGCATGCTAGGAAGAACAAGATTGCCACATGTAAATAATCATTTCTATGCAACTTGTTCACGTCTGATCCCTCCTGCATGTACTATTGAGGGAACTTGCACAACATTTACTTTGCAGTCGAGGGTTGCATGTTAGTTTAAAGGGGCTTGACATTTTCTGGGCTCCAAGCTTTCTTCCAGGTAGGGCCTTCTATAAGTGTCACGTCTGCCATATTGATTGCACTCCCACCTCCACCAGGGTTTCAGGCACCCAATGAACATCCCATCCTCCCCAATACGCTCCCCCACAGATCTCACTCTCGCTTTCATCATTGCTCCCGCCCATCCTGAGTCTTTCAGCTAGTAACTGTGAAGGTTTAGAAAGGAACTGCAGATGCTGGTTTACACAAAATGCTGGAGTAATTCACCGGTACTGGCAGCATCTCTGGAGAGAAGGAATGGGTGACGTCGCCCATTCCTTCTCCCCAGGGATGCCGCTTGTCCCGCTGAGTTCAGCATTTTGTGTCTAACTGTAAAGGTTCTGCCATCTGCACTCAACCACATCAACATTCTGCCCCTCCAGGGAGTGGCAGGGGCTTGGAGAGAAAAGGCTTTTGTGGCAGTTGACACTCTGTTCCATAATGTTGATTGCCTGGTGCCTTGAAAGCAGTAGCATACCTCTGCCCAAGGGCCTCACATCGTTCAGCTCAGTCCTCTCGTAAAGCAAGAGAGATCTGTAATGAAGAAGAAAGTAATTTTATGTTTAGAGAGAGACAAACTGTACAGTGAAAGGCATATATTTGATTCTGTACATTAGAACTGTTGAAATTATTTATACTGTTCAATCAGTATTTGTTGAATTCTGCTGCCACGCAAGGGTGTGGAGATTGTTCTCTCCATCAGTTATTTTAGATGGCCAAAAAAGAAAGGAATTGGTTCTAAAATGATGGGACAAAGATAATTACTTCCACCACTCTGACTTTTTCTTCCTGCTGACGAGCCCTAACAAGAAGTCTGTCACTGGTTTATTTATTGTTCTGTTCGTGGAGTGACAGTGAATTGCAGGCAGTCTTTGTTACATGTATAAATCATTTACAGCAAAGCAGTTACTATTCAGACACAGGAAAATTAGGTCTGACCTGAAATAAAAGTATATAGTGCAATCAGGTGCCATTTGAACCAATTTGTCTGTGACTGCACTTTGAGAGAGATGCCTGAAGCCCTGCTTTAACGACTTATTTCATGACTCCTGTGGTGCCTTTTGAAATATCCCATGCTATTTTATCCATTACATGTTCAGGTTGTATATTATAGATTTCAGCAGTTATCTGCATGAGAGGGATTGGAATCTTCCCTTCGATTACCTTGCACACTTTCTTTTAAGATAGTTGCCAACGCTTTTCTCAACTACTAATATCACAGCAACTGAAATTTATAATTACTTCCCATCAGGTGTACCTTCTGCTCGAATTAGAATAATCCCAGTGTCTCCACCTGAACAGGGTCTTTGCTGCCTGGTATAATGCAGGGAAAGAGAGATTCCACCCTTTAAGGAAAGCATTTACTTCCTTCCTAAAATGAAGTGGTTAGATGGTGCAGCTTTTTTTCTTCAATTTAATTTGATCCCTGATTGAAGTGTGCCATATGCTATTTTTGCTACACTATCAATTTGTCCCAATTGCAATGTTTATCTTTGTAAATACTTCATATAATAAAGTGTATGGCATGTACTTGGCCTGGAATTGGAATGGGGCAAACTGATGGAGAAAGTAGTGGTGGAAGTCTGACATAAAGTGAAAGTCAATGGCCCGAATGAAAACACAATTCAGAAGCAAAACACCATTGTATCCTGTGTCATTGTGCCCTGGACGACACCACCAGCAACTTATCCGACGCTGTAAACACAATAAAACCTTGGAGGGTCCAGAGATCGCAGATGCTGGAATCCTGAGTGCAAAACTGCGGGAAGATTTTAGCGGGTCAGGGTTCATCTGTGGACCACCCGTACCCAGTGGCTGCAGGTTAAACCATCTGCAAAATGCACTGCACTTATTTTGTTTCAGTGTAGGGATACAGCATGGAAACAGGTCGTTCGGCCCACAGAGTCCACGCTGACTATTGGTCACCCTTGCACACTAGTTCTATGTTATCCCACTTTCTTGTCCACTCCTTACACGACAAGGCCAACTAACTTTGGGATTTGGGAGGAAACTGGAGCAGCTGGTTGTGCAAACTCCACATAGACAGCACCCGAGGTTGGTATAGAAGCTGGGAGTTTGGGGCTGTGAGGCAGCAGTTCTACCAGCTGCACCACTGTGCTGCCACCGGCACCTGTGGGTTGTCTTGCAAGCTGCACTGCATCTTGTCGTGGAAGTTCATTGTCAATTCTTCATCGTAGTTGGGCCTAAGTGCTGGATTCCCACCATGGAAGTACTTTACCAGAAGGATTGCATCAGTTCAAGGCAGCAGCTCACTACCGCTTTCTCATGGGTAATTACTGGTACGAAATAAAAGCCAGACTTATCAGAGAAGCCCAAATCCCCAAAATAAGTAACAAATAAAGCTACCATTGTGATCAGATAGGTGATGAATGAATTATGACCATGAAATGTAGGGTGAATTTGGGAGTGCTTGAGCAAATATCAATTGTTTGTTCATTTCATTGTTCTATTTCGGGATATATGACAATAAAACACTCGTAACTCTTGATATCTGTCTGCCCTAGAAATGAGACAGGCAGAGCCGGTGATGGAATGAGCTTGGGATGTGGGGTGATTCTCATTCCCTTTGTATGACGATATCTGGCTGTTCTGAAGTGATGAGTCTGTCTGTGGATGGCTCGTGGAATTTCATGTTTTTTAATTTTGTTGTGGTTTTGTACAATTGGATATCTTTCTAAATGATATGAGAGCATTATGAGTCACACACGTTACACAGGGACTGAATTCAACAAATGGGCAGTCAAAGCAGATCTCATGGAGCCTAACGTGGGAGTAGGAATAAACTATAAATCCTTAGGAATTTTTTCTTCTAAGATCAGTTTCCTGCCAGAACCCTAGGACCCCTGATTTCCTTAGAATAATTTGGCAACAATTCCGTCATTTCAAGATCACAATAAATGATGGGAGCATTTATTCACACATTATGTAACTCAAATTCCACAATTGCTGAGTTGAAATTTGAACTTGTCTCTTTAAATCATTAAGCTAGGCCCTGGTCCATCCACATGAACAACTTCCCCCCTCATTTTGGGGGGAGGGGGGAATCTCAAATCTTCCCTGTCTCCAAGGCAAAGTCACTGTGTGACTTTGAAAGATGAATTATTATGCACTATTTAGTCATTGGTATTGTTCAGTATTTTGGGCACCATATCTGAGGAAGGATGTGTTGGCTCCGGAGAGTGTCCCGAGAAGGTTTATAAGAATGATCCCAGGAATGAATGGGTTAACATATGATGAGGGTTTGACGGTACTGGGCCTGTACTCGTTGTTTAGAAGAATGAGGGGGGGAACCTTATTGAAACATACAGAATAGTGAAGGGCTTGGATAGAGTGGATATGGAGAGGATGTTTCCACTTGTGGGAGAGTCTAGGACTAGTGGTCATAGCCTCAGGAGTAAAGGACTTCCTTTTAGAAGATGAGGAGGAATTTCTTTAGTCAGAGTGTGGTGAATCTGTGGAATTCTGTGCCACAGAAGGCTGTGAAAGCCATGAATTGATATTTTTAAGGCAGAGATAGATAGATAGATCCTTGATTAGTACAAGTGTGAGAGATTATGGGTAGAAGGCAGGAGAATGTGATTAGGAGGGGGAGATAGATCAGCCATGATTGAATGGCAGAGTAGACTTGATGGTCCGAATGGCCTAATTCTGCTCCTATCCTTTACGACCTTAGGGACTATCTGAGTTATTTCAATTGCCCTAGGCATGTCTCACCCACCTTCAATTTGCAACTAAGTCCCAATAATTAGAAATGTTCTCTTTCAGGAGCTTGCCATGTTCCTTTTTAATATAGTTTTGTAGTGACCTAATACTTGACACATCTGAGCAGGTAGATTGTGGCTCCCAAAGAAAGAAAGCTTTTGTATTCCTGTCGTTAATGTGTCCAAGAGCACTCGATGGTCAATGTGGTGTGATCATTATGAGTTTGGTGCAAGGCGGGATTGCAATATTCAGGTACGTGTTATGTAGATTATGGCTCCTTCACCATCAGAGAAAGATAAAGTACTCCACTGCTCGTCTTAAAACAGTATGTAGAAATGGTAAAGCCTTGCATCCAAAGTTTCAGAGATTTCTAGTCTGTTTCCCCTATAGTATTCAAATAAAATATATAATCAGATATTAACAAATTCCATTAGTTTAAACGTTAACCGCTTCCATCTGCTTTTCTTTAAAACAAATATTCCTCTTTAAAATATTTTCTTTAAAACAAATTACGCTGGAGGAGCGTCGCTCCTCCAGCGTAAGTTTAAAAATTTACGGAAGGTAAGTCTCACCTGTAGTGGTGAGCGTGGCGACTCGGTGTTCTTACTTTACAGGAGAAAACCATTATGGAGGTGCGAAAATCGAAGAGAGCAGCGGCAAAATCCGCTGCTGTGGAAAGCAGCCAGCAGCGTGCCGCTACTCCTGAGCTGCAGGTGTTACCGGCAGCTCCCGACTTTTCGCCGATGAGGACCGAAGGTGCGCCGCGGTCGGGCGGCAAAACCACCTGGACGGGGCCTTTGACTCAGCTGGGTCCGGACCCGAAGACACCCCGTTCGCTGATAGCGACGGCGGGCGTCTCTCCCGCATGGAGCGGATGGTGGAGCAGTTGCTCCAGCGTGACCTGCTTTTGCAGGGGCAGAGTCACAGTGGGCCTCTTCGCAGACCCACGGCAGAATCCTATCATGGACTGCCAAATGTCTCGCCCTCTTCGCAGGGGAGCATTATGGGTCAGAACTGGGCTGACCCTGAAGAGGGGGACATGGCTAAACAACCAGCAGTGTTGGGGGTGCAAGAAGAGTTACTGGACATGGTGAACAAACATGCCGTTCCTACTCAGAAAGGACTGCCTATTCACCAGAAGCTGGCAGCCAGCATAAACTATATGGCTACTAACCAGCTACAGGAGCAAGCCATTAACGCAATGGCTGAGAAGTATCTCGCTCCTGAAAATTGTAACTCACTCAATGTTCCTGCAGTGAATAACCCTATATGGGGGAACATGAGCCCTACAATAAGAGGCCAGGAGATCAAGCTTCAGAGGATTCTGAAACTATTTGCCGCCGGGATTACAGCAGTGGCCAGGACTGCTGTTGGGGTGGAGTTACCGGAAGAATTGCAAGATGCTCTGGCTTTGCTGTGCAATACACAGTTTGAAATAAACAGCTATTGGAAGAGCATTATAAAACCTGCACTCAATCCCAAATTCGCGGGATTATGCAGGTCAGGTAACTCGCAACCACCTAATCTGCTGTTTGGGGATAACCTTCCAAAACAGGTGAAAGACCTGGATGAGGAGGACAAGGCTATAGGCCTGATTAAGGTACCCAGTACCTCAAAATCCCATTACCAGCAGCGGCAGCACCCCTACACACCCACCGGACAACGATACTATAACAGACTGTCCGGTGGTGAAAGCCTGAAGGCCGGCCCACCTGCACAACGGTCTTTTTTAGGCCATGGCCCAGCCCGGCCTTCTTGGAAAATGCGCCATCCCCACAACACCGGCAGTAACCATGGAGGTAGGTGGGTCTGGTTCCCTCAGAAACATTGCATGTCTAAATTCATCAAATGTGGGGGGACGGTTGCACTTGTTTCATAATGTGTGGCGCACTTTTACCTCTGATCCTTACATACTCGGAAGTATTCAGGGTTACAAAATTGAGTTTATACACGAACTCCCTACCCCAGTTCAGCATTCGCCTAGCCGGAAGTTTATACTTTCACAGAAAGAAAGAACGGCAGGCCATGCTGAACTATTAAGACTAATCAATAAAGGGGTAACTGAGAAGACTATCAGAGAATCTCAAGAGTTCGTATCGAATATATTTACTAAAAATAAAAAAGATGGCGGGTGCCGCATCATTATAGATCTGACCGAACTAAATACTTCCGTTCAGTATGCTCATTTTAAAATGGACACATTTGTCACGGCTAAACAGCTAATATCTGAAAGGTACTATATGGCTTGCATTGATCTTAAAGATGCATACTATTCAGTACCTATACACAAGGATCATAGGAAATACCTGAAATTTATCTGGATGGGACAATTATGGCAGTACAAAGCCTTACCCAATGGGTTATCATCAGCACCCAGACTGTTTACAAAAATATTGAAACCAGCTTTAGCTTATTTAAGGAAACAAAACCATATTGTCATGGCCTACCTTGATGATATCCTCATTGTCGGGGAGAATTTGGAGATGGCTACATTGGCAGTACTAGCCACAAAACATCTTTTTCAAAAGCTGGGATTTATCATACATCCAGATAAATCGAAATTGGAACCCTCCACTACCATGGATTATTTAGGGTTCACTATTAATTCTGAGCTAATGTCTATCACTTTACCACCTAACAAAGTGGTGGACTTGATAGAAGCATGCAGAAGCCTCACTGGCATCAGGGATCCATCCATACGGCAAGTAGCCAGAGTGATTGGGAAAATAGTGGCTGCATTTCCTGCAGCACAATTTGGGCCACTCCATTATCAAAACCTTCAAAGAGCAAAAATTTTAGCTCTCAAAAATCATGCAGGCTATTTTGACAGGCCTATGAAACTACCAGGGAAGGCAAAATCCGAGTTAAATTGGTGGATAGAAAATGCTCAGCTTTGTTCTAACCCCATCACTATCATGAATCCCTCGGTTATATTACAAACTGATGCCAGTGCTAAAGGTTGGGGAGCAACTAATACCACCACAAGTTGTGGAGGTAGATGGAGTGCACAAGAGCTAACCCTATTCAAATCATTAGGGATTAATTATTTAGAAATGCTGGGCGCATTTCATGGACTTAGGGCATACTGCTCAGATATGCACCAGTTGCATGTCAGGTTACAAATTGACAACACCACAGTGGTGGCCTATATTAATCATATGGGTGGAATAAAGTCGATATCATGTGATGAATTGGCTAATAATATCTGGCACTGGTGTCTGCAAAGGGAAATTTGGATCTCAGCCACTTACCTTCCAGGTAAGCTAAATACAGTGGCAGACACCAGATCACGTAAATTCAACGACAACATAGAATGGATGTTGGATCAGAAAGTGTTTACGGATATTATAGAACGTTATGGGAGACCAGATATCGACCTTTTTGCATCCAGACTTAATCACCAACTTCCAACATATGTTCCTTGGGAACCAGACCCAGGGGCAGTAGCGATGGACGCTTTCTCGCTACATTGGGGGGATTTGTTCTGCTATGCATTTTCCCCCCTTCTGCCTCATCAGTCGGGTCTTGCAAAAAATAAGACAAGACTCCGCAACGGGTATTTTGGTTGTGCCCGACTGGCCTACCCAACCATGGTTCCCAGCAGTACAGAAGATGGCCACAGAACCCTGCATCCGGGTCAACAAACGACCTAGTTTATTGGTACATCCCGTTACTGGGGAAAGCCATCCATGTCATGACCGCATGGACCTATTAATTTGCAGATTCTGATACGGCCTCTTCTGGGATACGGACTCTCCGACAGAACAATAAATGCCATCTCAGCGTCGTGCAGGGAGTCCACCATAAGACAGTACCTGACGTATGTCAGGAAATGGGAAGTGTTCTGTACCACGACGAACACTACCTATGAAACAGCCACCATCACGGAAGTACTGGAGTTCCTGGCTACCCTTCACTTCGATGAAGGATTAAGCTACAGTGCCATCAATTGTGCAAGGAGTGCTCTATCGAATTATCTGGGCAAAGGGAGTGATCATCTGGCTATTGGATCACACCCATTAGTGTCTAAACTAATGAGGGGAATATTTAATTCCAATCCCCCTAGGCCCAGATACAACCATACGTGGGACATTAGCATAGTCTTGACTATGTTACGAGGATGGACACCCAATACGGGGCTCACCTTGGACAAGCTCACCTACAAGATGGTAATGATTATGGCACTTGTTACAGCACAACGGGTCCAGTCCCTACACAAGTTAAGTATGGACGCCATGACTATCACTAATGGCAAAATAACTTTTCTTATACAGGGATTATTAAAACAAGACCGACCCGGTTCATCTGGACAAACATTAGAATTTCAAGCCTATCCTGCAGATACTCGACTCTGCATCGTTACACTTATATTGCAATATATTAAAGTCACAAAGACTCTAAGGGGCACGGAGAGAGCTTTGCTTATAAGCCATAAACGGCCTCATTACAAAGTCACGGTGCAAACCATATCAAGATGGTTAAGGGTGGTGTTAGATGCAGCGGGGGTGGATACTAATGTCTTCAAATCTCACTCCCCCAGGGCTGCATCTACATTGGCGGCTAGGATGATGGAAGTACCCATGGACCACATCCTGGCCACAGCGGGTTGGAGCAATGAAAAGACTTTCCAACGCTTCTATAATAAACCCGTGGCCTCTCCTGACACATTTGCAGGAAAAATTTTGAGTTCTGCAAAATAGTTACCCAATGTGGGATATATTATTATTTGGTATGAATAAATACCTATTTTGTTTTTCAGCACAGTGTCATGTCTGAAATACGTTCATCCTCTTATCCCAGCATGGCAGTGTGTGAGCATGGACTCGTTTCCAGGGCATGAAATCACAGAGCTTTGAAATCTTCACGTAGTCACTCACGTGACACCGAAGTAAAATAGTAAGATTAAATGAGAACTTACCAGTTTGAAGTTTGATCTTTATTTTATTAGGAGTTACGATGAGGGATTACGTGCCCTCCGCTCCCAAAACCCTCTATTATAAAGTTCAACTGGCATGAAAGTTCTCTCTTATCTTACTATATTAGTCTATGTTGCTATCTGTGATTTCACACCACTGCTTTGAAGAATGTCGCGCATGCGTGCTGGCGGGGTCTTCACGTAATCCCTCATCGTAACTCCTCATAAAATAAAGATCAAACTTCAAACTGGTAAGTTCTCATTTAATCTTACTATTAAAGTTGGACATGCTGCTTGAGCTAAAATGTTAAGGGCTGCTAATCCTTCCTCATTATGATCTAGCCGTATGTTTGTGCGTACAGCTCAAGAGGGCCAGCATTGTTTAAGATGCATATTTGTTTTGAACAAAAAATAGATTTTCTTAAAAATTTAAAGGAAAGGTGATAGACACTGGACAGATTGGATTGAGGGGAACACTATCAAAAAGCGTTGAACATTAACAACAGCCCTTCTCAGAAGTTGTGGTTAAAACCACTTACCGAGTGGTTTTCGCTCATAAATTGTTAAATGAAAATTCTGTGCAATGTGGATTGTTCTGGAACCTTACAAAAATGTTTCCTTGAAGGGTTACTAATTTAATAATTATATTAAATTCAGGTTCATGTCAACACAACTTGGTTGTTGGGATTATGCAGACAACTATTGTGATTAACATAATTGATTTGAATGGTTAGTGTTTTATATTGGCTAAAGTTTGCATCTGTGGGCTGTCTGGTTGTGATATGATACAGCACAAGTCCTATTTCAGCAGATTAATGGACCTATATATTATTTATTATTGTTTTTCTAAATTTGAGCTTCATTCACATTTAACTGCATCAACATTGTTTTAAAACCGTTAACATTAAAGATTAATGAGGTTTGGAATTTTATCCCAAGTGGTCAAATGATACTGTCTTTGGTTAATGTTCTTGTATGCGTTTCTACGGGTTAACTGAGGTTAGGGAAGTTAACTTCTCTTTACAAAATTAATGCAATGTTGCTGAAACAAGAGTTAAGAGTGTTTTATTGTCATATGTTCCAGTAGGACAATGAAATTCTTACTTGCTGCAGCACAACAGAATATGTAAATAATAGTACATAACGGGAGAAAAAAAAAGTTATGTGTGTGTATTTGCACACACATGCACACATACTCAATAAATAAACAAATATAGTGTAATAATAATAATAATAGTCTGTTGTCGTTCAGAGCTTATTTGCTTTTGATAGCCTGATGGCTGTAGGGAAGGATCTGTTCCTGAACCTGAACGTTACAGTTTTCAGGCTCCTGTACCACCTTCCCGATGGCAATGGCGAAATGAGTGTGTGGCCAGGGTGGTGTGGGTCTTTGATATTGGCTGCCTTTTTGAGGCAGCGACTTCGATAGATCACTTCGATGGTAGAGATGTCAGAGCCGGTGATGGACTGGGCAGTGGTCACAACTTTTTTCCGTCTTTTCCGCTCCTGGACGTTCAAGTTGCCGAACGAGACCACAATGCAACCAGTCAGTATGCTCTCTACTGTGCACCTGTAGAAGTTCAGGAAAATACTCTTTGACATACTGAATCTCTGTAATCTTCTCAGGAAGTGGAGGCGCTGATGTGCCTTCTTTATAATTACATCAGTGTGCTGGGTCCAGGAAAGATCTTCGGAAATTTGCACGCCCGGGAATTTGAGGCCTTTGACCCTCTCCACCATCTTCCCATTAATGTAAACAAGATTGTGGGTCCTCATCCTTCCCTTACCAAAGTCCACAATCAGTTCCTTGGTCTTACTGATGTTGAGAGCCAGGTTGTTGTGCTGGCACCATTTGGTCAATCGGTCAATCTCACTTCTATACTCTGACTCAGTCATCACCATCTGGAATTCGTCCAACAACAGTGGTGACGTCAGAGAAGTTGATGATGCAGTTCGCACTATGTCCGGCTACACAGTCATGGGTATGGAGTGAGTAAAGCAGGGGGCTGAGCACGCAGCCTTGAGGCGCACCCGGACTGATTGTTACTGAGGATGAAGTATTTCTGCCAATTCAAACAGACTGTGGTCTATGATTAGGAAGTCGAGGATCCAATTGCAGAGGGATGCGCAGAGACCCAGTTCCGTGAGTTTGGTAACCAGCTTGAAGGGGATGATGGTATTGAACGCCGAGCTGTAGTCTAAACAACAGCCTGACATAAGTGTTTTTATTTTCCAAGTGGTCCCCAATGCGGAGTGGAGAGATGGTGAGATCGCATCCTCCATTGGCCTGTTGTGGTGGTAGGCGCTGTAGTGGGTCGAGGTTCTTGTTGAGGTAGGAGTTGTTATGCACCATAACGAACCTCTCAAAGCACTTCATCACCACAGACGTTAGTGCCACTGGTAGATTGTCATTGAGGCATGTCACCTTACTCTTCTTGGGCACCAGTATTATTGATGCCCTCTTAAAACAGGTGGGAACTTCAGACCTCAGAAGTGAGAGGTTAAAAGTTTCCGCAAAAACTCTAGCCAGTTGGTCTGCACAGGTTTTGAGAACACGACCAGGTATACCATCAGGTCCAGGCACTTTCCGAGGGTTCACCCCCCTGAAGGATCTTCTGACGTTGGCCTCTGTGACTGTGACTGTAATACCATCAGGTTGAATGGGGCCTCGGGAAGGCACATCAGTGTTCTCCCTATCAAAGCGTGCGTAGAACTCATTGTGCTCGTCAGGGAATGATGCTTCGCTATCGTTTGAGCTTTCTCCTGATTTCGCCTTGGAGGAGGTGATGGCGTTCAAGCCCTGCCACAGTTGCCGAGCATCCATCTCATCCTCCCGCTTTGAGTGGAAATCCCTTTTGGCCTATTTGATGGCCTTGTCTAGGTTGTATCTGGACTCTGCGTCACCAGATCTGAATGCCCGGGATCTGGTCTTCAGAAGAATTTGGATCTCATGGTTCATCCAAGGCTTCTGGTTAGGAAACACTCAGAAGGTTTTTGTTGGAACACAGTCCTCTACACATTTCCTTATGAAGTCTGTAACGACTGTGACGTATTCATTCAGGTCCGTTGCCGAGTCCTTGAACATTGCCCAGTCTGCAGACTCCAAGCAGTCCTGTAGTTGTTCCTCTATGCAATAACAGCAGTACCAAGTGGTAAATCCATTGCCAATATTCTGGTCACTCATGGTTTTAAAATCCTTTGATGTCAGGCCATTGCAATAAACAAATAACATTTAGACACGAGGCATCTGTAATTAATAAATGGAAATAAATTGCCTCTCAATTCACGAGGCTATTTTGAACTGATATGTAAAGCCTAATTTCTAGCTTAAAGGTTGTGTTCATGATTTTGTGTAATGAATGAAGAGAATTCATTGATTGTGCTCAGAGACTTTCTAGGGGAATCTGCAGTGCGAATGCCACAATTTGAAACCCAAAACTAAGCGAGTCCCTCTGCAGGGACTTTAGAATGCGGACCAGCATTGTACTGAAGAATCCTTCCTGAGACTTGAAAACTGACCAGGAAATGTAAACTGGCAAATTTTATACAGAAATCATAAGGGAGGTCGGTGAAGAAATATGCAAATAAGAGGTAAAAATGCTTTTGATTTATAATACTTTTATATCTCCCACCAGTAACTAAAATTTAAAGGAAAGGCCTCCACACCCATGTAAACAAAAAATTGTTTGGAGGCAATTTAGTTTGTCTCAGAATTCTCTTAAATTTGAACAGTTGAATCCCAAACTCTTGTTTGGATTAAGTACTTGGTTTTAATGAAGTAATTATCACATTCTTGGACTGGCTCAAAGTTGAGTCCCTCGGTGAGATATTACTTACTCGGGCACCAGTGGCGGATATCCCAGGGGACACGTCCGCCCTCTGTTTTGAGAGGTGGGGGACGATCCCCCACCCCCCTCCCCCCCCCCCCCCCCATTTTTAAAAATCCAGATTTTAAAACCCTGTGAAATCTCCGCTTTCCGCGAGATAGTGGGGGTGGGACTGCTGATCGAGGGCGCCGATTGGACGAGAGAGACGTCGGTCAGCAGGCATTGGGGGCGGGACATGATGATTCAGCACGATGATTGGAGGAGGGAGGCGTCGGTCAGAAGCGGAAGTAGGGGGGTGGGACTAAGGAGAGAGTGCGGTGATTGGAGGAGGAAGATGTGCCCAAGTCATAGGGTCACAACGGCAACCCTGGACACAGACCTGTGCCTCATCCGCAGCCAGGATCAATCCCTGCCGGCCCTCCGGTGCTGCAATCACTGCCCAACCGCCACTGGACCGAGCCCCCCCCCCCCCCCCCCACGCCCAGGGGTGGCCAGAGACGTCGGGAGTCAGACAGGAGTGGTGCCCACAGTCGGCGCAGAGAAGCAGCGCTAAACCCAGCTCAACTTTGCCTCTCCCGCTGGGTTAACCTACAGCCCTGCCTGGACTTAAGGGCCCAGGGTTACAGCCAGTGCAGAGAATCAGCGCCAGCTCCACGGCTCCGGACTGGTATTCCATCAGTCCAGGCAGGGCTGTAGGTTAACGCAACGAGACAGGCAGAGTAGAGCTGCATTTAGCACTGGATTGAGCTGTAATTACCGTTCACAGGGACCACGGCAGAAGCCTTGCGTGTGAGTGTGCGCATTTGCGCGCGGCCGCCAATAAATTGTGTCCCCCCCCGTCCCCCGGTCCCCTCCATATTGTGACAATGATTTCCGTCACTGTCGGGCGCAGTCGGTGCATGGGCAGGGAACCACAGAAAGCAATGTCCTCATTTCTGCTCATAATGGCAGGTATGTGGCCATAGCATCCCTTTTATGCTTGTGAATGTTTTTGCGAAAGGGTCGGAAGCAGGTAGTACACTGCAACTGAATTAGCGATCTGGGTTTGATCTTAACCTTGCACACGATCTGTATGGTGTTGGATAGTTATTATCACATGCAGCGAGGGGCAGTGAAAAACTTTAATGTGCAAATCATACTAGAAACAAATACAAACAAGCCATGCAAGTAGCACGGTGGCACAGCGGTAGAGTTGCTGCCTTATAGCGCTAGAGACCCGGGTTCGTTCTTGAAAACGGATGCTTGTCTGTACAGAGTTTATACGTTCTCCCCGTGACCAGTGTGGGTTTTCTCCGGTTTCTTCCCACGCTCCAAAGACGTACAGCTTTGTATGATAATTGATGATATACTTGTACAATGGTCCCTAATGTGTGTAGGATAGTGTTAGTGTGCGGGGTTTACTCGAAGACGTGGACACGATGGGCCAAAGGGCCTGTAACATTGGCATTCAGAATGCATTGTTACTGTGTCCTAATGTCACTATTGCAAAGAGAGTGCTGATTCAAATAAAAAGGGCAAAGTCTGCAAAAAGGTAAGTTGGGAGGTCTGGACTACACTGTAGGTTAAGGTAGAACGTTCAGTCGTCTGATAACAGTGGGGGGGAGAAAGGTTTTTTTAAAATTTGGTGGTACATGCTTTTATGGTTTTGTATTTACTGCCCAATGAGGAAGGAATGACGGGTGAAAATGATCCCTGATTATGTTGTCTGCTTTCCTGAGGCAGCATGGTGAACATGGTGCGATTGGGAGGGAATCTTGAATATTTGGCTTTACAGAAACAGGTGCTGATCCTCAGGTTAGCAAATTCTGGAAAATTAGTTGCCTTAAGTGCATTCTTTGGTAATTATGCAGTATTAAAAAACTGCCTAAAAATGTTGCTAAAAATATTTTTTGGCCACAGAGAATACAAGTTTCGAAGGGTTGTAAATCTTAAATCTTTTTCCTTTGAACTTGTAATTCTGACTAAATTGTGATCACTTAACTGGAGGTCATGTGGTATTTGGGTTTTTGCCAGTTGCCTTAGTGGGAATAGTCACCTGATTGTGGACATGGATGTTTTTTATCCTCTTCATTCTCAATACTTCTAAATTCACAGTAGTCACTTGTTAGTGATTCAGATGCAGTTTTTTGACCAGATATGTTGACCATCTCTCTGCCTCCACAGATACTGCCTGACCTGCTGAGTTCCACCAGGTTTTTTGTGCTTTAGATTGCAGCAACTGTAGTTCCTTGTGACTCCGTTTCCTCTGATGGATGATTCGTGAATGTTAACCATATATTACAATGGGTTCATCCAGTGGAAACTCCTAATGAGCTATTACGATCCAGACTGAGTTTATTTCTTTAAAGTTTCAAGAACATGCAATGATTACAGTGCATTCAGAAAGTATTCAGACCCCTTCACTTTTTCCACAATTTGTTATTTATAGCCTTATTTTAAACTGGATTAAACTCATTTTGTTATCATCAATCTACTCGCAACACCCCAGAATGAAGAAGCAAAAACATATTTAGAAATTTTTGTGCTTAAAAGAAATAACTGAAATATCACAATTACATAAGTATTCGGACCCTTTGTATGACACTCTTCTTCTTTCGTGTGGCGTGCACAGCCTAAAGTTGTTGGACAACTTGATCTTCCGTTTGTGCATGTCGAGTTGATTGCATTAATCAAAACAGGGCAGACCACGTGAATGTTGTAATCTTCCACCCCATTATGACACTCAAAATTGTGCTTAGGTTCATCCTGTTTCCATTGATTATCCTTGAGATGTTTCTACAACTTGATTGGAATCCACCAGTGGTAAATTAAATTGATTGGACATTATTTGGAATGGCACACACCTGTCTATATAAGGTCCCACAGTTGGCAGTGCATGTCAGAGCAAAAACCAAGCCATGAAGATGAGGGAATTATCCGTAGACCTCTGAGACAGGATTGTGTCCAGACCCAGTTCTGGGGAAGGGTATAAAACTACTTTTGCAGCATTGCAGGTCCCGAAGAACACAGTTGCCTCTTTCATTCTTACATGGAAGAACTTTGGAACCACCAGGACTCTTCATAGAGTTGGCCACCCGGCCAAACTGAGCAATCGGGGGAGAAGGGCCTTGGTCAGGGAAATGACCAGGAACCCAGTGGTCACTCTGACAGAGCTACAGAGTTCCTCTGTGGAGATGGGCAAACCTTCCAGAAGGACAACTGTATCTGCAGCATTCCACCAATCAAGCCTTTATGGTAGAGTGGCCAGACAGAAGCCACTCCTCAGTAAAAGGCACATGACAGCCCGCTTGGAGTTTGGCAAAAGGCACCTAAAGGACTCTCAGACCATGAGAAACAAGATTATCTGGTCTGATGAAACCAAGAATGAACTCTTTGGCCTGAATGCCAAGTGTCACATCTGGAGGAAACCAGGCACCGCTTATCACCTGGCCAATACCATACCAACGGTGAAGCATGGTGGTGGCAGCATCATGCTGTGGGGATGTTTTTCAGGATCGAGGGAAAGATGAACGGAGCAAAGTACAAAGAGATCCTTGATGAAAACCTGCACAAGAACGTTCTGGACCTCAGACTGGGGCAGAGGTTCACCTTCCAACAGGACAATGACCCTAAGCACTCAGCCAATACAACGCAGGAATGGCTTTGTGACAAGTCTGTGAATGTCCTTGAGTGACCCAGCCAGAGCCCAGACTTGAACCCGATCGAACATCTCTGGAGGGACCTGAAAATAGCTGTGCATCTACACACCCCATCCAACCTGACAGAACTTGAGAGGATCTGCAGAGAAGAATGGGAGAAATTACCCAAATACAGGTGTGCCAAGCTTGTAGTGTCATACCCAAGAAGACTTGAGGCTTTAATTGCTGCCTCAACAAAGTACTGAGTAAAGGGTCTGAATACTTATGTAACTGTGATATTTCAATTATTTATTTTTAATTACTTTGCAAAAATTTCTGAACACCTATTTTCACTTTCTTATTATGTGGTATTGTGTGTAGATTGATGATTTAAAAAAAAAGAATTTAGTCCATTTTAGAATAAGGCTGTAACGTAACAAAATGTGGAAAAAGTGAAGTGGTCAGAATACTTTCTGAATGCACTGTATATATAAACTTTTTTGTTTGTATTGGCAAAATTCAACATTCATTTATATTATAGTGGCTTTGGATTTGTTATGTTTTGAATACTGCTTTATAGATGTGCACTGCTGGCTTTGGTGTACAAAATCTTAATGGAATCACACTGTTGATGAGAAGTATGATATTGATTGGTATTAAATGTTGCTTGATTATCATTGCAGATGGTATTGTTGAAATGCCTTGAAATATAATTTCACCATAGGAAGATTAAATTATTATCAAAGATATTTTAAATTTTGTTTGCACCTTCTGTTGTTCAATATGTTATATTTTGTCAATTTATGATGTCATCATGATCTAACTATAATATCTGCCAGAGGTTTTTTGATAAACAATAAGCAGTATCCTGCTTATAAAGAATAAGGGGTAAGCCATTTAGAACGGAGATGAGGGAACACTTTTTCACACAGAGTCGTGAGTGTGGAATTCTCTGCCTCGGAGTGGGGTGGAGGCCGGTTCTCTGGATACTTTCAAGAGAGAGCTTGATAGGGCTCTTGAAGATCGTGGAGTCAGGGGATATGGGGAAATGCAGGAATGGGGTACTGATTATGGATGATCAGCCATAATTCCATTGAATGGCGGTGCTGGCTTGATGGGCCGAATGGCCTACTCCTGCACCTATTGTCTATTGTCTATACTTATTTTAATTCATAAACTTTTCATAAACTTAAAATGTTAAGTGACTTGCACATTTTCAGAGCACATTCATGTAATTATTTTTTAATAAAATTCTTCTTATTAACACACTGAAGAAAGTAAATCAATGATTGTTGAAATATGTGCTTTAATTTTGTTCTTCATGATATTTTTTGCATTGTACTTTCAAATCTGAAAGTTTTCCAGAGTAAATAATTCCTGTATTTCTGGCTAAATCTATATCTAGGCATTAGTGCTTTATTTATACTTTTGAATTGAAACGGAATTAATTCAGCTGTTTATATAAAGGAAAACATTGCTTTTTAAATCCAACCTTTGAGGGAAATTAAAGTTTCCAAATAATATTGCAATGCTACCATATCACAAAACCTATAGTCCAGTCCTGTTTAAAATCCTCAGGACTGCCTCTTCCGATGCTGCCAAGGGCTAGATTTCCACCTCTGTTTTCTTTGGGATTAGATTTCGATCTTTGGTAATTTATGCAGGCAGAGTTTGCCTTGAGCAATATGACTTGCTCATGCTCTGCAACATGGTCTGTTGCTTTCGTGGGGTGGATGATGTGCAATTGATTTTTAAATCAGCCACAAGGTAGAATTTGCAGCTCATTGTGAGTAGTCAAATTCTGGAATATCTGCCGTCAGGAGCTGAAGAAGAACCCAATTTCGGATTTCTCTGTATAACGATTTTCTACACTTCTAGCTTTAGAGGTGGTATTGAACTGGGAACAAATGATCCTTTCAGAACACCACTTCCCCAGATTTGGTTTTTCCACCAATGTGATGAAGTGGAAATAAACCATGGGATATTTATGTCTTACTTGAATTTGAAAATAAATCTGCTTTTATAAGCGAAATTATTCAACAAATGCCCTTTTAAGCACAGGAGGTGAATATATTTTTTTAAATTCCAGAAAAGAGCTTGAAAGCATGTCATGTGATTGATAATTGATATGATTCAACATGCATTAAAATATAAAAGCACACAATTCCTCTTTTATTCACTTATTAAACTTAGATTTTTTTTATTGAGCCAACGTGTGTAAGATTAGGATTATTTTAACACACGTTAGGATTATCTTAACACATCTTAACAAGATTAGTTTCTTAAAACAGAAGAGAAAACTGCACAAATTATTCAAGTGAATTTTGTGTTTAGTCACAGTTTTTGCACTGAGAAGACTGCTTTCATTTTTCTTTCAGTCACACAGTAATCTGTGAGATGCAGGTGGTTCAGTGTCCTTGATGCTGTTCATTACAGATTTCCGTTTTGACTTGGCATTCTGAAACATTCTCCAAAATTTGCTTTCTGCATTATTCCTTGGCACTAAAACTAAACTTCTTGGGGAGTACGAGGAAAGCCTGGGACAGGAGTATGTTTATGATGTGTGAATTAAAAGGATGGAGGCCATTTGTTCAGCACTTGATGTTTTTACCTATGAAGTTAACTCCAAACTCCAATCATCATTCCACTTTGGCCATCACCATTTGTCTTTGTTCTTCTCTGCAATTTCACAATCTTGTCTCCCACTCTTACTTTCAGAGCGAGATCCAACCTGCTTCTTTGCACTCTTTACAATTAATTAATTAACCCCAGACCCCCTTTGGTATTTGATATGCTGTCCCTGGAGCCCTGATGCACACTTTCCTGGCTGCAGTAAATGATATTAGCAGGAACGAGGACCCAGTGCAGAAGTAGGGAGAGCAAAGTATTGATGGGACAGCAGAAGGCGGCATTGCTCACATTGAAATGGACTGCTGTGTGCTTTGAAAAGCCTGACCCTTGAGAAGTATTGACTGGCCTGGGCATCAGGCTACTGCACTTTCATGTAATGACAAACTGGTTGAGAGTGCAGAGCTTCAGAACCTCAAACAGTTTAGAAACCAACTGAGGGAGGAACTCTGCAGGTCAGGCGGTATCTGTGGAGCGAAATGCTGACTGGCCAGCTGTTCCTCCAGCAATTTGTCTTGTGCTCACGATTCCAGGATCTGCAGTCTCGAGTCGACGTCATACAGATTGTGGGCGCTGTCTCACGGCGTCCGAGATCCAGGTATGTTCCTGACAGCGGGTGATGTCTGGGTGGAGTTTGTACGTTCTGCCTGCGTGGGTTTTCTCCTGGTGGTCCGGTTCCTTCCCAAGTCCCGTGCAGGTTTGTAGGTTGCCTTCGTATGTAGAATGCAAACTGGTTTAAGATAGAACTAGTGCACGGGTGATCATTGGTCAGGATGGATTTTGTGGGCTGAAATGCCTGTTTACACGCTTTTATTATCTCTAAAATTAAAAACCAAAACTATGTATGTGAATACATAACTCTGCATTTCAACTGCCAGTGTAAGGAGAGATCCAAATCTATTATTCCTTGCTACATGAGTGAACAGCCAATTGTTAAGCAGCAACATAAAACATTTTTAATGTGAGTGGTAGTGTGCCCATGTTTGCTATGGTTCAGTTGAATGCATCTGGGTCTCCTGAGCCAGAGATTATGGTATTGGTTTGTTATTGTCATACGTCCTGATTTACAGTGGAAAACCCTGTTGGGCATGCTGTCCGAGCAAATCCTACCATATATGAGTACAATCTAACCAGACACGAGTACATCAGATAAGAGCAAAAGGGAAAATAAACAGAGCGCAGAATATAGTGTTACAACTACACAGTGAGTGCAGATTGAAAAAATTGAAAGACAGAATATAGTCTCTGCGTATGAGACGTCCAGTTAATGGTCCAGTAACAGCAGGAAATAAACTGTTCATGAGTTTGGTGGTAGGTACTTTCAAGATTTTGTATCTTCTGCATGATGGGAAAGAGGAGAAGAGAGAATGATTGGGTGTGAATGTTTCTTTATTATTTTGGCTGCTTTCCCAAAGCAGCTTGCCGTTTATGTGGAGTCAATGGGATGGGGTGGGGTGGGGAGGGAAGTGGTTGGTGTGTGTGATGGACTGGGCTGCTGCGTTCACGGTTGAGGGAGCGGAGAAATCAAGCGTCACGAAAGTCGTGTGAGTACCAGGCCCAGCCCTGGCGCACCGCGTGTGGGGCCAGAGGTCTGTGGCTCTGCAGCTCCTCGGCCTGTGAATCCCCAGTTATTTAACCAGACGCTGCGTTTCTTCCCTCCCAGCGTTGGGTTAATATTTACAACCCCTCACTTAGTTATAGCGGACAATGGTCAATAACTGACGATTTCCACCCATGGTCCATTACAGCGAGGGTGTACTGTATCTTTGTCTCAGTATCTTTACTGCTGTTAAGATTCTCCCTAAATAATTTGTTTCATACACCTAGGTTTTGAATACATCCTTCTGATCATTCGACCTGTGTTTTAGTGTTGGTTATGTTTTCCTGGTCTCTGTGTCCTGGATCCACTGGTTTTAATGATCATAACATAAAAGTTTTCCATTGTTATACTGTTACACTGACAGCAACTTTTTGAAAATGCACTAAAACTAACAAAGGTAGAAACTCAGAAAATGTAGTAACTAAATTCTAGGTTTTCCACAGTTTGAGCTGTTTGGCAGTTCTTTTCAATCTCATTAAGTTAAATTGGGGACCTCATGGTACTTATATACCATTCTCGCAGTAAAAAAAAATCTGAAAGTTAAACTTTGCATGATTATTAAATGAGCTTTTAATAAGCTTAGCAGATCATAATTGCCTTGCGGCAAAATGTCTGGTACTTAAATAATTTTATGTATAGATTGTTATTTTGCTAATGTGCAAAATGTCTTGGATGCTTTTAAATTGTTACGATATGTACATTTCTACCTTTCAATAAGTGTATATACCAATCTTTTTTCCCCTAGTGTAACATTTAAAGTACTGTAATATATATTGTTTAAAAAAAATAATTGCTGGCTTGTTTGAGAAGGCGCATGACTGGTCTGCCATCAAGGTTACAGCTTTTTGTAGGAAGGAACTGCAGATGCTGGTTTAAACCAAAGATAGTTACAAAATGCTGGAGTAACTCAGCGGGACATCATCGCTGGAGAGAAGGAATAGGTGATGTTATGGGTCGAGACCCTTGACCCGAAACATCACCCATTCCTTCTCTCCAGAGACAGTGCCTGTCCCGCTAAGGTTACAGCGTTGCTGTGTACTGGATCTGTACCTAGATCTGTTCCTCAAAAACAGTGTTGGGAAAGGATAAC
Organism: Raja brachyura; assembly: GCA_963514005.1. The sequence continues at coordinate 68,933,669 of OY740783.1, read as the reverse complement.
TTCATGCCACAGAAATCACAATCTTTTAATTGTCCAATATTTTGCTGGATGGATTTATTCAGGATTATTGGTGAGAACCATCACTGCAAGATGTAGGACAGTAAAAAGATGCTGCATGCAAAATGTTTCCATTGAGGTGATTTGTACATCTTTAAATTCCTAGGTTCACGTTAGTTATTCTTGTTTATTTGCAGCACTTTTCATGGATTTGATTGTGACTAAGGTCCAATCATTGAAGAAGACTTTATCAGGACTTGATTGATAAAGCCATTCACGCTAATGATAAGCTTTCTTGAATCCAAGACAAATCATCAATCCTTGAATCAAAGACTAGTCATCAATCCTTCAGTGGCATCATATTAGGCAAGCAATTATAGTACTTAGGTTACATATTCATTCCCATCATGGTTTACTGCCAGAAGGCTCAAACATCAGTTGTGGGCTTTGGACCTTTTAACAGTTGTACTTTACCTTATCTCAAGAATGGTTCATGCAGCCCTTTTTTTCATTTTGTATTTTAAATTTGAAGCCTAACGTTATATTCTACAAGTATTGCGGTATGTTGTTGCACACTTCCATATTTTCACCCATCCGTGGTTTTAATGATTCTTCTGTTTATTTACTGTCTGAGAATTTCTGCAGAATATTAATAATGATTCGTATTGTTGCGGTTGTGGATAAAATTTGGATGTTGGATTGGGAGAATCATATTAGTGGTATATTACTTTGGTGCAACATAACTTAAAACAGAGCCTTTAAATGGAGTCCGATTTAGGAAGAAATGTAGATAAATTATGAAGTAGTGTTTAACAAAGAAAAGATGTATATTATGTAACATTTTAGTGGCAAGGTTCAATACTAAATAACAAATTCTTTGTGGTCCTGATTTTTAAAAAAATGGCTGCGAATGCAGTAAAATAAGCTATTCATTTGTCAACATACAATGGAGAAAGCCTACACATCCTTAACTTTTTCATAAGCCTCACTGTAGGAAAGTAAGTTTCCTTGAGCTGTTCTACTACTACATTTATTCTACCTGATTTTGTTTTTAAAACAAGGCTACTTAACATTTTTTTGGTGCGAAAAAATTGAAGATTTTACATGGAACCAAGGCAAAGGTACTGTTCAGTGGAAGTCTTAGTCAATATGCCCACAATGAGTATTAATTAAATCAGAAACAGAATGAAGAAATAAATGATTTTTGAAATCTGAAGGAAAAGGCCTCCTCAACTTGTTAGCCTTGATTACTGGAAAAACTAGTTAATGTTTTAAGTAGAAAGATCTAAATAAATCATTTTTTGCTCGAACATTTATGTGTTTTAATTGTGAACATGCAGACGTTAAAATCAGTACTTTGTAATTTGGTCGATGTATTGAACAAATTATTTTTATCTAAACCAATAAAGCAGAAGGTAATAAATGTCTGAAGAAGGGTCCCAACACAAAGTGTTGCCTGTCCTTTCCCTCCACAGATACTGTCTGATGCACTGAATTTCCCAGCAATTTGTTTTGCTGAAAGCAATTGGTAAAATGACTTGTTGCTGTCTGATCCCAAAGTGATAGTGTTAACATTTCTGGGTCTCGACCCGAAACGTTGCCAATTCCTTCTCTCCATAGATCCTGCCTCACCCGCTGAGTTTATCCAGCATTTTTTGTCCACCTTCGATATTTCAATGCATCTGCAGTTCTTTCTTAAACAAGAAGGTTAAAATGATCTGTGGGCCAAATGCTCCATTCTCTAGGTTCTAAAGCCTATCCTACCTCACTTCAGAAAGCAGGTCGACTTGGGCCTGGCACTTGGATGGGAGAATATCCAGCAATGGCAAGTGTTAGAGGCTTTACCTGGAGTGCAGACAGGTGCCACCCAATCACACTGCCAGAGATTCGGCCACGATGCAGGGGCTAAGGTGTAGCCTTGAGATCAATATGTTGTAAAATTATTATATTTTTTGAAGCATCATCGAATAATGGACTGTCAGGAACAGTCAGTCAGATTTATTGATCTTAACTTTGTCAGTTGGAGGTTAGGAGTGACAAAAAATCAGTTGAAATGGTCGAATTGTAGAAGTAGATAAAGAAGGCATATAGCATGCTTGCCTTCATCAGTTGCGGCAGTGAGTATAAAAGTATTGCAGCATTATAAAACTTTAGGCCACACATAGAGCATTGTGTTCAGTTCTTGATGCCATGTGATAGGAATGATGTGGTGGCCTTGGAGAAGGGGTTAACCAGGATCTTGCTTGCATTGGAGTATATTAACCATAAGGAGACGGTGGATAAACTTGGATTGTTTTCTCTGGAACATTGAAGGTTGTGGGTGACCTGATAGAAATATATATATACATTTTGAGAGGTGTGGATAAGGTAGATGGTCAGAATCCTTTTTCCCAGGGTGGAAATGACAATTAGAAGGAATACGTTAAATGTGAGAGGAGGAAAGTTTAAAGGAGATGTGCAAGGCAAGGTTTGTATTGGAAGAATGGAAGAGGCCAGGAATGCATTGACAGGGGAGGTGTCAGAAGTAGATATGGTATCAATGTTTAAGAGGGATTTGGACAGCCACATGAACAGGCAGGGAATAGAAGGATACGGATAATATGCAGGCAGGAAGGATGTGTTAGATTGGCATCCTGGTTGGCAAATAGACATGGTGGACTAAAGAGTTTGATCTTTTGCTGGACTTTTCTGTATTCCATTGATGCATGTGGCTTTTGTGAATTTTGTTAGTAAAACCCAATTTATTACAATATGGTTAATGACTATGCAATACATTTAGGGTGGTCATGAAATGTTTCAGGTTTTGATCCTGACAAAGGGCGCTGTGTGTACAGAGATTATTTGTTCTCACTGTGATTGTATGGTGTCTGTCTACATCCCAAAGGCAGGTAGGTTGGTGGGTTATTGTAAATTGCTCTAATTTCACGAGTAAGAGGAAAATGGGAGTGCGGGATGTGGAAGGGGATTAGGAATTGGGAGAATTAATGGAATTGGGATTAGTACTGATGGGTGCTTGATGGTTTGTGCAGGGGCAGTCGGCCAAAGACCTGCTATTGTGCAGTATGAATGCATGTCTATTACGTGGGAATTTAAAGACAGGAGTGGAGCTGGAGAAAATCAATGGCTTAGTGATTTGGGAGAGAATTTGTGTGGGAGATGATTGTGATCTGGTATAGAGCATGTGGGAAGAGGCGACAGTGAAAGGGTCACAAGGGGAGGATGAGAACAGGCCAAGACCCTCCTGAGGCTGGAAAGGAAATTGAAGGCAGAGGTTGTTAAAAGAATGGAGGGTGAGAAAGGAAGGAAACCCAGCTATTTTGGGCAGGGGAAACAGAAGAGGCATAGAGGCATCATGCAATTGGGATTGTAGTAGACAGGAAAATTACCTAGATGGGGCAACAGGAGAGTATGAAGTATTGGGTAGAGGCTTATGAGATGGTAAGTGAACAGTGCCTGAGGATGTCAGCAGTTTTGGTGTGAAAAGGAAGTGATTTTCTAGGAGCGAAACGTTGAAAGAAGAAGAGCTTCTTGGCAGGTAACACTGAGACACGTCTTAATTATCTGTCTATGATCTGCTTCAAAGGTAAAGGGCTGTGCCATCAATTAACTTGGAATGCCCAGTAGAATTTTGTACAGGGGATGTTGAATAAGCATGATGTGCCTTCTGATGCCCCTTGCATTGCCCAATAACATGAAGCTCCAGTGCATCATTCATGCAGGATTCTCGGCAGTAAATGTAGCTCATAGTCTCCAGCTCAAATCTGACAATGGACCCCTAAGCACAAAAAGTGGATGCTTCTTGTCGTAGCCACGGCTGGCACAGCGATTAATTTCAGAAGGGTCAAGAGGGTAGTATTTGGATGTTTGCAGGTGTGAGTATTACATCTCTGGACAATATTCAAGAGGGAGGGACGAGGATGAAAATTATCCTGGTGTTGAAGGCGCTGCTATAGTCACAATGTGGTCGGCTCCATATGATTGCTTGCCAATTTTGCCCTTTCAGTAGGACCTTTCTAATTACTAACTTAGGTGTTGAGGTTCCTCAGTAGGAAATAACAATTTTTTTTAGTCTTATGGATGAAAGCTAAAATACCATACCAGTTCAAAAGCAAAATATCAAAATAGAAATAGGAGAATGCTGACTACTCTATCTTCCTTGTTGTAGTGCAGGAACTTGGAGCACCTTGACCCTGACTCAGACATAATGGACAGGAGATAATTAATTTAAAGAACAAGATGGTGGGATGCACCTCGTGCAGGGATAAATCCGAAATTCAAAGTGGAGTGGACAACACATCAAGAGTTTCCATGACTCTCCCTGCTGAACTGGTGAATGTTTTATGACCTGGAAGTAATGCAACACAATCATGTGCATTGACACAACCTGGAGGTGATAGACAAGGCCCAGAGGATTTGTACTCCAGGGGTGTGATGGGGGGGGGGGAGAAGGGGAATATGTTGACCCTGGTCTACATACCAAACGGAGACAAGCTGATTCTTCTGAGTTACTTGATCTCTAGGGTGGGAAGGGATGGGACCTCTGACAAGGTATGGTCAGCAAGAAAGAAATAGGAAAGGCTAACAACGGAATCCTTTTCCTGTCAATTGGTAGAGCATGACCTTATCGTAGCTAGTACCCTGGTATATTAAGAGGAATAAGCTCAAGACCCCCCCCCCCCCACCCCAATACCTCTCAGACTAGAGGTTTTACCTATTTGTCTTCATCTGAGAGAAGGACCATGAACATGTGTACATCATCCATGACATGGCCCCATGACTAGACTGATCTCTGCCAAATCTGTTTTGTTATCTCCATATGCCTTGCCCACAATCTTCAGCACCAGCATAAATATTGCTACAAAATAATTTGTCAGAGTGGTTGAGAATCCCGTAATGGTAGCTCTTCTGAGACAGTTCCTCTGTTACTCCTGGCAGCCCATGGGCGGAAGTCCTTGGGGGGACAGGGTGGGGGGCTACAGCTAGTCCCAGGTCGGCTCGCCAACCCCACACTCCAAAGATGTGCAGGTTTGTAGGTTAAGCGCTTCGGTAAATTGTAAGTGTGTCGGATGGTGCTAGTGTACGGGGTAATTGCTGGTCGGCGCGGACACGGTGGGCCAAAGGACCTGCAGTTCCCAGGTCACCTGCGCTTCCAGGGCGGCTTGCCTGCCCCAGGACTGGCTGTAGCGCCCTGGTCTGGCTTTAGCGCCCAGGTCGCCTGCATGCCCTGGGACTGGCGCTGTTCTCGGGTCGCGGAAACTAATTGAAAAAGAATACGCCTGCGGGCTGGATGATTTCGGGTTAGGCGTGGGCCATAGGTTGCCAACCCCTGGCCTAGATGCTAGGCCTCATTGTGTTCCCCCTCCATGTTTTAAATGTGATTTCTGCCCATGCAACACTGCTGCAATTTACACTGAGGTTACTCATAACTGGCAGCTGTGAAGAGAGTCTTGGTTTAGTTAGGATTAGCAGGATTAGTTTGATGAGAATGTCAAGGAGACCAAGCAGCTGATTAACTACTAGAGCAAATAATTCCTGGACTGCATGACTCTATGGCTGGAAGCTTCACTGTCCCTCAAAAGGCAAGAAACAGCCCTACAAGCACCTGAAGATCGACCTCCCCTTGACAACCCATGACGTAAAGAAGGGAGCACAGGAGGCTTAGCTTTTAGCTGAACTCAGGGTGTATGTGGTTTATTCATGCTGTTGGGCTAGAGAGGACCACAAGTACACGTGAGGAATGGATGAGTGAGACAAGGAGCTACAGAGGGAGTGTTTTCTGTGGAAAGTGGTGGGGATAGGAATATGTGACTAGTGGTGGAACTAATTTAAAATGTCTGAGGAAGATGTTTTCATGCAGAGACTGGTGGGGTGAAATGTAAGGATTAGGGGAGAAGGGTAAGGATCATCTTCCTCTACCCGGGGAGAGTGGGAACGAGAACAGAACTATGGGGCATGGAGAGACACGGGTGAGGGGTCCATCCACAAGGAGTAAACCACAGTTACTGAAGAAAGATGACATTCCCATGTCCTAGAGCAGAGAGCCTCAGCATGGAAGCAGATGCGGTGGAGGTGGATAAATTGAGAGTAAGAAATTACATCCTAGCAAGAGGCGGGGTGGGAAGAGATGTAGACAAGATAATTGTGGGAGCTGGACTCGAGTAGATATTGTTTGGTAGTCCAACCCATGTTATGGAGAAAGAGCAATCTAGAAAGGAGAGAAAAGTGTCAGAGATGGTCCTTGAATTTGTGGGCAAAGCGGAAGTCAGTGAAAAAGGTGAAAAAATCAACGAGTTCTGCATGGGTGCAAGAGGCAGCCCTGACGTAGCAAAGAAAGAGTTGGGGGATGATGCCAATGTATGTTTGGAACACGGACTATTTGATGAAGCCAGCAATGCGCTATCATGGCTGGAGCCCATGCAAGTGCCCATGGCTGGAAGAAAGTGAGAGTAGTCAAAAGAGAAGTTGTTAAGGGAGAAGACAAGTTTCGCTAGGCAGAAGGCAATATTAGTAGAGGGGAACTGATTAAGTCCTGGTTCATGGAAGCACCGGAGGGCCTGGAGACTTTCCTGGTCGGGGATGGTGGTGTAAATGGACTGGAAATCCATGGTAAAGATGAGGCAATGGGGTCCTAGGAATTGAAAGTTATTGAAGCGACGAAGAGCATGCGATGTGAGTTGAATGTAGGCTGGCAGGGACTTGATAAGGGAGACAAGATAGAATCACGACAAACAATAGAACAAACAACACTGGAAGACACTGAATTACAACCGCAAGAGATCCGCATCATTTCACAATCAATTTTCTTCCTGTGGTTATACATTCTCAATACCAGCTGGTTATACTCCTCAAATATGAAAAGTCAGCCTGGCTTTGAATCAAGTCAAACTGTGTTGTATAACTTGGCAGTGAAGTTGACCAATTTGTATAATGGAGAGAGTCTTGTGGATGTTCAACATCTGCAACAATGTACTAACTGAAATATAATTATTGCCATTTCAAACTTAAAGCTATTTTTCTTTCTCCAAGATTGATAGTTAACACCCACGCCTCAAACAGTTTCAGTGACCCAAAGTCCCTCTAGAAATATTACATTCCGTGTGTGGGTACCTTAAGCTTATTTCATTTAACTATGTCTATTAATTTGCAGCCTCCTTGTGTACTCTTCACAGCTAAGTTTCCCATCTCACTTAATTATATTAGAACAGTTTGCACACATTGCATTGATGGTTTCATTGTGCTTGTGATAGAATTTGTATAATGTTCTGACCACAGCATCCATTCCTATTGGACACCATGTGGTTTAGGTTTATTATTGTCATGTGTACCATTGTACAGTGAAAAGCTTTGCTTTGCATGCTATCCAATTAAATCACATAATATCATACATAAATACTATCAAGCTGAACTCGAGTACAATAGGTGGAAGAATGGGGCAGCACAGTGGTGCAGCAGTAGAGTTGCTGCCACATAGCCCCAGGGACCCGGGTTTGATCCTGACCACGAGTGCTATCTGTACAGACTTTGTACATTCTCCCTGTGACCGCGTGGGTTTTCTCCGGGTGCGCCGGTTTCCTCCCACATTCCAAAGACCTGCAGGTTTGTAAGTTAATTGATTTCTGTAAAATTGGCCTTGAATGTAGTATAGAAGTAGTTTACAGGTGATCACTGGTTGGTGTGGACTCGGTGGGCTGAAGGGTCTGTTCCCACGCTGTATCTCTAAACGAAACAAATGGAAAGATAGAGAATAGATCATAATTCTCAGCATTGTAGCGCATCTGCAATAGAGACAAAGTCAAAAGTCTGCAGAGGGTTGCAGTGAATCGGAAAGTACCTCAGTTTATGGAAGGACCGTTCAGAAGACTGATAACAGAGGGGAAGAAGCGCTGGGAGAAAAGGAGGAATGACCAGGTGGGGCAAGTCTTGGCTGCTCTTCTGAAGTAACTGTTTCCAACCAAACTGTGATGCAATCTAACAGTATGCTTTCCATGGTGCATCTGTAGACATTTGTAATAATCATCTGCCAAATTTCCTCAGCCTCCTGAGGAAGTAGAGGCGTTGGTGCATCTTCTTGGCTGTGGCTTCAATGTGGTTGGTCCACATCAGATCATTGGTAATATTGATGCCAAGGAACTTGAAGCTCTCAACCATTTCCACTTTGGCACCATTGATACTGATTGGGACGTACTCCACTACGCTCCTTGTACCAACCAAGATAAGATCCATTTTTGCCTGCACTGTTTCCTGTTAGCCAGTTAATCTTCTGAGCATTCCAAAATGTTGCCAACCTACAAATCTGCACATCTTTGGGATTTGGAGGAAACCCATGCTGTCACAAGGAGAATGTGCAAACTCCACACAGGCAGCACCCAAGGTCAAGAACAAATGGGTTATCTGGTACTGTGAGGCAACAGCTTTACCACCTGCACCACTGTGCTGATCAAAATATCAAGTGCGAGGGGCAAAGTTTAAAGATGATTTTTTATACGGTGGTCATGAGAACTGTAATGAATTGCCGGGTGTGGTGGTGGTAGAGGCAGATATGAGAGTGTAATTTATGAGACTTCTGTGCACATGGATATGGAGGGATATGGATTATATGCAGGCAGATAAGAATTTGTCTTATGATACATTGTGGGCAGAAGAGCCCGTTCCCGTTCTGTACTGTTCGATGCTCTAAATGACTGACGGATCAACAAAGCATAAGGAAAGACATTTCACCAGCACAAAAGCATGAAGTAAAATTGAATGAAGTAAATGTAATCAAAGACTTGTCCAACCCTGCTTCTCCCTGCTCCTGTCTGGTAGAAGGTAAAGAAGCGTGTAAGTGCACACCCCAGACTCAGGAACAGCTCTCCCCCTCAGTTAAAGAGAAACATAGAAAATAGGTGCAGGAGGAGGCCATTTGGCCCTTCGAGCTAGCACCGCCATTCATTGTGATCATGGTTGATCATCCCCCCCACCAATAACCTGTTCCTGCCTTCTCCCCATATCCCTTGATTCCACTAGCCCCTAGAGCTCTATCTAACTCTCTCTTAAATCCATCCAGTGATTTGGCCTCCACTGCCCTCTGTGGCAGGGAACTCCACAAATTCACAACTCTCTGGGTGAAAAAGTTTTTTCTCACCTCAGTCTTAAATGGCCTCCCCTTTATTCTAAGACTGTGGCCCCTGGTTCTGGACTCGCCCAGCATTGGGAACATGTTTCCTGCATCTAGCCTGTCCAGTCCATTTATAATTTTATATGTTTCTATAAGATCCCCCCTCATCCTTCCAAATTCCAAGCCTAGTCTTTTCAATCTTTCCTCATATGACTGTCCCGCCATCCCAGGGATCAATCTCGTAAAATTACGCTGCACTGCCTCAATCACAAGGATGTCCTTCCTCAAATTAGGAGACCAAAACTGTACGCAATACTCCAGATGTCGTCTCACCATAGTGACCATAATATGATCAATTTTAATCTGCAATTTGAGAGGGAGACGGTAAAATCGGAAGTGTCAGTATTGCAGTTGAACAAAGAGGACTTTGGAGGCATGAGGGAGGAGCTGGCCAAAGTTGACTGGAAAGGGACCCTAACAGGGATGATGGTGGAACAACAATGGCAGGAATTTCTGGGAATAATCCAGAAGATGCAGGATCATTCCATTCCAAAGAGGAAAGATTCTAAGAGGAGTAAGAGGCAACTGTGGCTGACAAGGGCCGTCAAGGACAACATAAAACTAAATGAGAAGATGTATAACATGGCAAAGATGAGCGGGAAGCCAGAGGATTGGGAAAATTTCAAAGGACCACAGAAGGTAACTAAAAAGGCAATATGGGTAGAAAAGATGAAGTACGAAGGTAAGCTAGCTAAGAATATAAAGGAGGATAGTAAAAGCTTATTTAGGTATGTGAAAAGGAAAAGATTAGTTAAGACAAATGTGGGTCCCTTGACAGAAACAGGTGAATTTATTATGGGGAACAAGGAAATGGCAGACTAGTTGAACAGGTACTTTGGTTCTGTGTTCACCAAGGAAGACACAAGAATTCTCCCAGGTGTACTAGGGAGCAGAGGATCTAGGGTGAAGAAGGAACTGAAGGAAATTCACATGTGTCAGGAAATGGTGTTGGGTAGACTAGAATAGAATAGTTTCTTTATTGTCATTGTAACATGAACCATGTACAACGAAATTTAAAAATGTCAACCAGTCAGTGCAACATTCAAACCATAAAAGCTAACGATACATACAAGGTAAAATATTAAAAAAGATAAACAGCTAAAATAAATATGAAATATGAAAATAGCACGCATAAACACCCAACCCTACATCCTTCTGTCGATTTCACAGTGTACCAACCACAGTCCCTTAGTCCCCGCGTTCCTTGGCGTACATTTAGTGCCTTTATAGCAGTGGGGTAAAAACTGTTTTTAAGTCTGTTTGTCCTTGCCCTTGTCCTTGTAGATCTGTACCGTCTGCCTGACGGCAACAGTTCAAACAGGGAGTGTCCGGGGTGGGAAATGTCCTTTATAATATTCTGGGATTTTTTGATGCAGCGGGAACTGTGTAAGTCTTCCAAGGTAAGGAGAGGGCAGCCGACAATCCTCTGGGTGTTGTCAATGGCCCTCTGGAGCGCTTTCCTCTGAGCTACTGTGCAGCTGGTGTACCACACGCATACACAGTATGTTAGGATGCTCTCAATGGAGCACCGATAAAAAGACAGCAGCAGTCTCTGTGTGATATTATTCTTCCTGAGCACCCTCTGGAAGTGCAGTCTCTGCTGGACCTTTTTCAGCAGCGCAGAGGTGTTCATGCTCCACGTCAGGTCCTCCTCAATATGGATTCCCAGGAAGCGGAAATCCGCCACCCTCTCCACACAGTCCCCTCTGATGATTAGTGGTACCAGTTCTGTTTTGTTCTTCCTGAAGTCTATTATTATCTCCTTGGTCTTTAAGGTGTTCAGGAGCAGGTTATTTTCTCCACACCACACTGTCAGCTGCTCCACCTCATCCCGATAGGCGTACTCGTCCCCCCCGGAGATGAGCCCCACCACCGTAGTGTCATCTGCAAATTTGACAATGGTGTTGCTGTGAAGGGCGGAGGTGCAGTCATGTGTGTAGATGGTGTAGAGCAGGGGGCTCAGCACGAAGCCCTGTGCAGAGCCGGTGCTGAGGGCCGTGGATGTGTGATGGCCCATTCTGACTCTCTGGCTGCGGCCCGACAGGAAGCTATTTATCCACATGCAGGTGGATTGTGGAAGTCCCAAGTCCCCCAGTTTGTCCACCAGTTTGTGGGGAAGGATAGTATTAAAAGCAGAGGTGTAGTCCACAAAGAGCATTCGCACATAGCTTCCCCGCTGCTCCAGGTGGGACAGTGCAGCATGGAGAGCTGTGGCTACAACGTCCTCTGTAGATCTATTCGCTCTGTACCCAAACTGATGGGGGTCAAAGCTTCGGGGCAGGAGTGATGTGATATGACCCCAGACCAGTTTTTCAAAGCACTTCATCACCATTGGTGTGAGTGCGACTGGCCGGTAGTCGTTGAGGCTGGAAATGTGGGGTTTTTTGGGCAAGGGGACTATGGTTGCGGACTTCAGACAGGGTGGGACAGTGGACTGGGCCAGAGACTGGTTAAAAATCCTCGTGAAGACTGATGGGACTGAAGGCTGATACATCTCCAGGGCTTGATTCTCTGCATCCCAGCATACTCAAGGAGGTGGCTCTAGAAATTGTGGATGCATTGGTGATCATTTTCCAATGTTCTTTAGATACTGGATCAGTTCCTGTGGATTGGAGGGTAGCTAATGTTATCCCTCTTTTTAAGAAAGGAGAGAGAAAGCAGGGAATTATAGACTAGTTAGACTGACATTGGTGGTGGGGAAGATGTCAATTATTAAAGATGTAATCTATCCAAAAGCATTTGGATAGTACTAACAGGATCGGTCCAAGTCAGCATGGATTTACGAAGGGGAAATCTTGCTTGACTAATCTTCTGGAAATTTTTGAGGATGTAACAACTAAAATGGATAAGGGAGAGCCAGTGGATGTCATGTATTTGGACTTTCAGAAAGCCTTTGATATGGTCCCACACAGGAGATTAGTGGGCAAAATTAGAGCACATGGTTTTGGGGGTGGGGTATTTACATGGATAGAGAATTGGCTGGCAGACAGGAAACAAAGTGTAGGAGTTAACGGGTCCCTTTCAGAATGGCAGGCAGTGACTAGTCGGGTACCGCAAAGCTCAGTGCATTAAACCAAAACCTAAATTATGACAATTCTTGATTCCATTTGCAGAGACAGCAACAGCCAATTGTTTGGTGTAGCAGGGTATCTCGGATATTTTGGAGATTACAATTTTAAAAGGAGTTGAGCATATGATTGCATCAAGTTTACATACAAATGATGAAGAGTGCCGATTTGTCGTTATTGTCACAATTTTCAGACCTAGACCTTAATTAAATGTTTCAAAAATATGCTACTGCCTTATTAGAAAACTACCACATTAGTAATGTATTCTAAAGGACAATAGTGCCAAAAATAAAATGTCGTAAATAGCGTTTTTTTAAAATTTTCAGGTTTGTATATTTTGGTAGATTTAATAGATAATAAAATAGATGAATGGTAATGTTATACAGTATCAGCTGATAGAACTCCAGACTGGGAGTGGAGGTGGTTGCATATCTCTTGTTCCTCTTTTCTTACTCTCTTCTTTCTCTGAGGAACATTTATTTCATTTGTTTGGAGCCAAAGAAACACTTAAATGTTAATTTGATGGGTGGAGTATCCAGAGATATTATTTTTCCAATAGCAACTCCTGAAGTTGTAAATTACATTTCACTGGCGATTGGAGCGATTACATTTTGTATTTCCTAAAATGAGCCTCTTTAAAAATGAGTGAAATTTAAAATGTAGAAATGTTCGCAGTCAGCGACCAAAGAGCTGAATTGTGTTAATTAATTCCTGATCATTTCAAAGCATGAATTTTGAAAAACATAGAATTTGTGAACATTCCTGAGATTCCAGTTTTTTGCTTAGTTTCTCCAAAAGCAAAACTGCTGCCTTCAAACATAAATCTAGGATTAAATAACCTAATAAGGGCATGGTGTTCTATCAAGGAAGTAAAACACTAATTTGTACCAGATGGTATAGAAATAAGCCTGAGGGGGTCTTAACTTTCAATGACCTGAAGTGACAACTACCATTCCATTCAGTTGCTCCTGATAATAATAAGCTGCTGGAGGTGGGGGTGGATGGAGGAGGAGTTGGGGGGGGGAGGTGTGGGGGGGAGGGAGGGAGGATCACAGACAAAGATTGATTTTCAGGTCACTCGGAAATTTCCCACTTAACCAAAATGAAAATATTCCAAATTAGTTTTTACTTTTCTTCTGACACAAGTACCTTTGAAAATGTTTTTATTTTTACTTTTCAGCAGAGGCATTTTAAAGTATTCTATTGAAGTGTCAATCTTAGAGCAACAGGAGGATTGACTTCAGAAAGCAGGAAACAATGACCTGCAGATGCTGGGTTACAAATAAAAAGACGTATAGTGCTGGAGCAACTCAGCGGGTCAGGCAGCATTTCTGGACAACATGGATATCTAACGTTTTGGTTTCTGACACTTCAGAGTGATTTTGGGGAAAAGGGAGAAGAAAGTGGGAGGCTGGGGTTGTATATTAGTTCCTAAAATTGGATAATCTGCCTAGCATGTGCTTGGTCTGCCAAAGCCTGCTGGATCTCCTGGTTGCTATCCATATAAACTCCCTTTCCCATTCCCATACTGTTCTTTTTGTCCTGGATGGCCTCCATTGTCAGAGTGAGGTCACATGCAAACTGTTGGAAGAGCACTTCATATTCCACTTGGGTAGTTTACAACCTAATGGTATGAATTTTGAATTCTCCAATTTTAGATACTAAAAGTGCAAAAAAAATCCCTTCTCTTTTTTCCCCCACTCTCTCTTCCCTGTGCACCACCTGGACTTGCACCCATTTCTCCCCTCCCTTCCAGTTGTGTTCCTTCCTCTGCTTTCATAATTCACACCTCTTCTTTCCTTATCTCACACCATTTGTCTTTTCATCTCTGGCCTTTGTTCAACCTTCTGCTTATCCACACCCTTTCCCCCATTTCCTGTGTCCACCCATCACTTACATTTCCCCCACACACACCACCACCACCACCACCATCACATTCAGTCTGAAGAAGGGTCCCAACCTGAAACATCATCTCCAGAGATACAGCCTAACGTATTGAGTTACTCTAGCACAGTGATTCCCAAAGTTTTGATACTCATGTACCCCTTCGTTAATTTTCGTAAGCATCTTGTACCCCTTGTTAAAAACAATCATATTTCCTTGTAAAAGTCGATAAAAAATTGCATACACTCACACTTACACACTCACTCGCCCACCCACTCGGTACCCAGACAGGACGCCGAAGGACGAGAAGCCGAAGCCAAGTTACCGAACGTATATCACGCTGAAAAGCCAAGATACTGAATGGACATGATGCAGAAAGGACATGATGCCGAAAGGATAGGAACCTGAACGAACACCACGTCGAAAGGATACGAAGCCGAACGGACATGACGTCGAAAAACCGGCGAACGGACATGACGTCTCCGGGGACGGGATTAGTCCAACACCTTGTGATTCATCGACAAAGGTTAGCGATTGGTCCAGCCCCCGCGTCCATCACATCACTGGCCAGGGAGGGGGGAGCTGGAGCGTGCGTTTGTAAAATGGTGGCAGTGACTCCAAGCTGCTGCGATTGTCACAGAGGCTTTTCGACGTCATGTTCATTCGTTCCGCGTCTGATTTTAAGCCGAAAAACAATTTGACGCCGAATGAATATGATGCCGAAATGGTAAATAGGTATGAAACACTGAAACACTTTAAAAAATCTATATATTTTTTTCAGCTTTCTCACGTCATGTCCGTCAGATTGTTTTTCGGCTTAAAATCTGACGCGTACCCCCTGAAGACCTTTTGCGTACCCCTGGGGGTGTAACAATAATTTTAATTTATACAGCATCTTTATTGTAAATTATCATACCAAGATTTTTATCCCAACGTACTATACTTGAGTTTGTTCTAAAATTATTTAAGTTACATTTGTGTGTGTGATCTTGCTACTCTTCCTGAAAAGAGCGATTTAGAACCCAGCATTAAAAAAAATTACCGATTGTAAGGAGGAGCAAATGGGAAGAGCAAGAAAGGGCATGTGACTGGGAGGCCTGGGGGAAGTTTAGTTTATTGTCACGTGCTCTGTCAAAAGCTTTTTTCCTGCATGCTATCCAGTCAGTGGAAAGACAATGCATGGTTACAATCAAGCCGTGTACAGATTGAGGTTAAAGGGAATAACTTTTAGTGCAAGATAATGTCCAATTAAATATAGTCTGAGGGACTCGAATGAGGTAGATGGTTGGTCAGGACCGCTCTCTAATTGGTGATAGAATGGTTTAGTTGCCTGATAACAGCTGGAAAGAAACTGTCCCTGACTCTGGAGGTGTGTGTTTTCACGTGATGGTCTGAGCCACGTCCACAATTCTCTGCAATTTCTTACAGTCTTGGATGGAGGTGTTCCCAAACCATGCTGTAACGCATCCCAATAAAATGCTTTCTACGGTGCATTGGTGGGGGTTGTTAGGGACATGCTGAACTTTATAAGCCTTCTAAGGAAGTAGAGGCGTTAGTGTGCTTTCTTGGTCATTGCTTTGATATGGATGGTACAGGACGGGTTGCTGGTGATATTTACTCCTAAGAACTTGAAGCTTTCAACCATCTCTACTTCGGCGCTGCCGATGTATATCGGGGTATGCGTGCCACTTCACTTCTTGAAGTCGATCTCTATCTCCTTTATTTTGCTGACATTGAGGCAAACTTTGCTGTCTTGACACCAGGTTACGAGGGTCTCAATCACCTTCCTGTACTCCGTCCCATCATTATTTGATGTCTGGCGCACTACGGTGATGTCGTCTTCAAATTTGTAAATTTTGAATTTCCAGCTATATTCAGAGCAAACCAACATCTGCAGTTCCTTCATAGACAATTTGTAAATTAAGTTGGATTTGAATTAAATGCACGCCTTGGATGTATGAGGAGTTAAGAGGGCTGAGAACGCATCCTTGTGGAGCACCAGTGTTGAGGATTATTGTAGAGGGTGATCTGTCACCTATCCTCACTGATTGTAGTCCATTGGTCAGGAAGGCTAGGATCTAGTTGTAGAGATGAATGCTGACTCCCAAGTTCAACAAGTTTGAAGATAAGTTTGGATAGGATAATGGTATTGAAAGCAGAACTGTTGCCTATGAATGGAAGTCTAACGTAGGTGTCTCTAGTGGAAAAGATCTGGATATCAGTTCCACTCATACATCACGCCCATTAATATAGAAGAAGGGTCTCGACATGACACGTCACCCATTCCATCTTTCCAGAAATGCAGCCTGTTCTGCTGAGTTACTTCAGCATTTTATGTATTTCTTCCACCAATATCAAATTTACATTAGTTGACAACCTGTGGTTCCACAAATGATGTCCCTTGTAATGACATTGCCCTCGCCTGTTAACTTCAAATGAACTGGACGTGCTACTTTTTACCTTGGCGCTGACCAGCTATCAGAGATGGATACATAAACTGCTGCTGCATTATGTGGCTTGTTCCACAACCAGCTTGAGCCTCAGCATCTACGATCTCAGTAGTTCCTGGAAGTTTCTGCGGGGCAAATCTATGGTTGCGCCACAGATAAGATTCTGTTTGCATTCAGTGGAATTCAGGTAATTTACTCTGCTGGTTGTGTATCTTAAGGGCCTGTCCCGCCAGCATGCGACTCCATGCGGTGAGCGCGACCAAACTGGAAGCAGGGGCCGCGCGAAGGTAGAGTGATTCTCGTACAGGGCCGGTCCCACCAGCATGCGCCTGCATGTGGCGAGCGCGACCAAACCGGCAGCGGGTGCCACGCGGAGGTCGGGTGAGTGGCGCGAAGTCCGCGATAAGTTCGCAAGGACAGAAAGGGACACACAGAGAGGGACACGGAGGCACACAGAGAGGGGCACGGAGGCCCACGGAGGCACACACAGAGAGTGTCACGGAGGCACATATAGAGAGGGTCATGGAGGCACGACGTCGAGGCGGTGCGTAATGCGTCGAGGCGGCTGCGGGCCGATAGGCTGTTGCCGCGCGGAATCTTTGAACAGGGTTAGTTTTTTGGAGCTATGTTGGGTCCAGCTCCGCACAACTCCGGTGATCGAAGTGGGACCGGCCCCACGAGGCCGGACGACTCAAGTGACCACGTTAGGTCGCGCTCACCGCATCCTGGTGGGACAGGCCCTTTAGCCATTCGGCCTTTCTTGATCTCGGGGGGGGACCTCAAATTGTGTGGATCAGGTGGCTGTGTCAGAAATACAGAACTGATATTACGCCAGGCAGCCAATGTCCAACTGAAATTGAAAGAGTCCTCACTGTAGAGGATTGTATTGCCTCAATATTTAATTTAGTTTATTGTCACATGTACTGAGGTATTGATGGAAAGTATGGAACCAACACTATGTTCTTGGCTGCTAAGAGTGTTGGTGTTTGTTATCTTAAAGGGCCTGTCCCACTTGGCCGTAATTTGCACGGCATTTACGTGACCTGCTAGTTGGTGGGTAGTGCGGGAAGGGTGCATGGAGTGGTATGGAGGAGTGTGGAATGCCGTGGAGGAGCGTGGATCTCATCCTGCACTAAATCTTTGCGCGCCACCGGCCTGTCGCGTAATTGACGGCCAAAGTGGGACAGGCCGAAGACCCTGCCGCGGCGCAACGTCTCACCTCCAACAGCAGCAGAAGCAGGCAAATGATCATCGAGCTCGGCCTGGGGCTCATGGACGTTGCGGATCCGGATCCGCCCCCACTCCTACTCCCAGAGCGGGCCCAAGAACGGGGCATCTCTGGAGAGAAGCAATGGGTGACGTTTCGGTTCGAGACCCTTCTTCAGACTGAAGAAGAGTTTCGACCCGAAACATCATCCATTCCTTCTCTCCAGAAATGCTGCTGGTCCCGCTGAGTTACACCTGCATTTTGTGTATATCTTCAAATGACGTCACGCGCTCCTGATGGCTGTGCGGATGCATGATGCTTTGTCTTGTCTCTGTACTTGGTAACACAAATATTTTGCATTCTTCATACTTGGAATACATATCACCGCGAACAGTATTGGTAGTGCTGCTCCATGTCCAAAGTTGCAGGCCACCCAACAATGACTGCAATAAGTTGCACTTTGCAAAGAATTTAAATGACCCTAGAGCAGACATGATCATATTACACTTTACAAACCAAGTTGTTGGGTGAGTATTGTCCTCCCACAACCTTCTGTTGAGATTAAGAAGCTTACTGTTTCCAAACTGTGGTGAAAATAGATGCAGCCAATTTGTTCACTCTTTCTTTGAAGAGCCTGTGTGGCCTAAGGGAATTCATCCACAAACAAGAAAGCTGTTAACTGCTGTCGCTTTAGGACATAAAGAGAGAATGATTAGTTTGCTGCACTAAGAAGTTTTGGGTTGCGATAATCAAGGAGAAAAATGCATTCAACTTGTTTGTATTGAACAAAACTCATGGCTAATGTTGGATACAGTCCAAAAGTAAATATTAAAAATAGTATTTTCGTATTTAATTTGCATTCAGGATCAAAAGATTGAGTTCAAATCTGGTACAGTGATTATGTCTTCCTGCCTACATGTTTTATGGCCTGCAGTGTTGGCGCATGTCAGTGTTCAAATTTAGGCGTTAATCCAAAATTGGTACCTCATTCTGAAGTGAGGAAAGATGCAGTCTGCTTCCTGTTTTTGAGTCGGGCTGTGTTAAACACTTTTATTGCATTGGCTGTTTACCTTATGCCATGATAGTATTTTATCATTAGAGGTGCACTGTAAAAATATTTATTTGCCTTTTTTTTCCCACAAAAGTTAAATTTCTCATTTTAATTTTTGATTGGCTACTTTTATTAACTTATATTCCATTCATTTTCCATGTCATTAGAAAGTAGGTGGCTCTGATGTTTTGCTGTGATTATAAATGGGGTGAAATACAAAAGGAAACTCCAGTTAAGAATTAGTTGAATTGGTAGCTTCAAGTCTCCTTAATAATGAACAAGTCTGACACAATTGATTGTTTTTATAATAGTGGTGTTTGGTGCACGGGTACAGGATTTATTGCTATGCCTGTAATATATCTCAGCACTGTCCTACAATTCAATTTTAAAAAGGCTAGGAATAATTCTAGAAAATACAAATTCTTTATAGCTTTTGCTTGTTATTTCCAGTCTCATATCTTGAAATATTTCTGGTCAGATTAAAGCTGCTGCAACATGATAGACTTGGTTAGAGTAACAAACTTTTAGATTCTGAAATGAACAATTATTGAGGACTCTTCATAAAAGGTTGTAATAAGCAAATGTCAAAATATATTTTGCTACATAGCAGATTTATTTATACATGATATATGCGGTTGTCTTTGTGATTTTATTATTGTTTCTTTTCAAAT
This sequence comes from Raja brachyura, assembly GCA_963514005.1. Next base: position 68,914,184 of record OY740783.1, on the reverse strand, counting down.
AAAAGATCTACATAGTGTTGATTAAGACCACATGTTCTTATTTTTATAAATATTCTGCCAGTGTGGATTGTTTCAATTTTTCATGCTGTAAACCTTTCCATATTGATGGTATTCCTGGAATCAATTATTAGAATTTATGGGTCAAAGAAAAGGGAGAGAATGACATTGGCAGTGCACAGTTCATGAGAGAGGCGAGAATACTGACGTATAAGAACTGAATAAGTGGACAATCTCAATTTAATAGATAAGAAACAAGCACATTTTCTTAACTCCTGTATCTTTCCACAGCTAAACCTCTGCATAATTCTGCATCTTCAGTTAGAAATTATTTAAGGACATATAGTTGGGAATTGGCATCTTAGAGTAGTTAGCATACAACAGCGGTCGGCAACCTTGTTCTGCATAGGTGCCGGGACGCATGTCTGTGAGCGGATGGCGGGCCACATCCATCACGTGTACACATGGATCCCGCCCCGCCCCGGATGGCAGGCATCAAATCACGTGTTCACAGAAGGTAGACAAAAATGCTGGAGAAACTCAGCGGATGAGGCAGTCTCGTGCAATCTTTGCATGTCTCACCCGCGGAGTTTCTCCAGCATTTTTGTCCACCTTCGATTTTTCCAACATCTGCAGTTCTTTCTTAAACGTGTTCACAGAGGGTGCGCGGCTGTGCGGTACAGCCAGAGCTTGGCCGTGCTCGGGGCGCCCGGTCGTTTCTCGGGGCGCTGCTGCTTGGGGTGCCTGGCCGCTGTTCGGGGCGCACGGCGGGCCGGATGATTACAGGGAAAAAAATCCACCTGCGGGCTGGATGATTTCGGGTTACGGGCCGCATTCGGCCCGGGGGCCGTAGGTTGCTGACCCCTGGCATAGAAGATCATTCGGCCCATTGTACGAGTACCTTTCTTTGGGGAGAGCAAGAACTCTCCAGTAGGACACTCTCTCACTATTGGTTTACAACTTCAATGGGTATCTATTTTCCTTTTGAAAGTTAATAGTAAATTCATTTCTACCACTCTTTCAGGTAATGGATTCCAGATCGCTGTAATTCACTCAGTAAAAGATTCATGTCATCTACATTTCTCTCTAGTTTTTTCCACTGGTTATCTTTGATCTCTGATTACCGTCTCTCCTCTCCTGCCAAGGAGACATCCCACCCACTCCATTAAATGTCCCCAAAACTTGAATCTACTGTAATACCTATCTTTTACTTTTTTCACTTACCTTTCTCCATTATTAAATAACCACTTCCCCGACAGCACAATGTTAAATCACCTCTGGATCACTACAAATGTTTTAATGCCCTTCACAAAGGGTTCTGTCCAGAATTGGATGCAACTCGTAAATGCTGTATAACCAAAGATTTCTAAAGATTTACTATCACATCTTTTTTGTATTCCACACCTCTATTTGTAAAGCTGAAGGTTGTATGTGCTTTTTAACTGTCTCCTCAATGTAGTCAGAGATTTGTTTGTGAATGTTCTGATTTCCCCCTACCCCCCCGCAAGTTGTCTGTTGTAGATTGTTCTGTCCCCTAGTTTAAAATGGATATGCCTGTTTGTTAAAGTAAATTGGCTCCATGATTTTCTTCACAAGGTTTATGCAGAAGTAATATTTTGAATAAAAGAAAATCAGATGACCTGCAGGATGAAATATTACTTTATTGCAAATTCTGCATGTGGTCTAATGTTGACTGTAGCCATTCTGTTGAACAGGAAACTGTGATCAACTAATCATGGATCATAAGGTTATATTTCAGTCCTTTCATGTGGGAACAATAGTGTTCTGCTCAGTAACTTAAAAAAAATGAATCAGTGAAATGAGCAGAATACACAAATGAAAGAATCTTACAGAGTTACAATGAAAATAAATGAACTTCTGCCAATCTCATTTTGCCTTTTTATTTTTTCCATTGTATTCCTATTTGAGGGGCTCTGTATTTGAACGGTTGTGTTACTCATTACAAATGTGTTTTATCTTGTATTATAATTTGCATGCTTAGATCAATTGCCACTGCTACAGAGTGCTTGGAACTTAAAGCCGCAAGTTAACTTCAAGTGAGTGGATGAAACTTTAGCTGTGCTGTTAATAGCCATTTTTGTGTTGGCTGTCTGATCTGCCTCCACTGCTAGCTGCCAGCCACATGGCTCTTGTCAAAATAAGAGTAAACATTGCTGGATTTGCTAAGAATGGCTGTTGGGAATAGGGTCATCCTTGTGTCTGACCTTAACAAATCTGGTGTGTTTACTTAGGAGCTGCCACTAGTTGTATGAAACAGACACATCAGAATAGTTAACACGAGCGTGGTAGAAAACCATTCTAAAAGATTCCAGAGACTTTTATATTTAGAGTCAATAAGATCTTTGTTTGAAAATTGGAAAACGTTTTATTTGCACTGGACCCGTTTACATAAAGAAATTAGATTAATGTTCAAATTGAATGGAAAAATAATTATTTTGGCACTTCAAAAAAAGTAATAACTTAAGCAATTTTTTTCTACAACTTTTTGCATGTTATCCCTTTTAATACACTGAGGTGATCAAACTACATCTAACATGTGGGATACAAATGTGTTGTGTGAAATACAAATAAAAACTACACTTAAGGCAGTCAAACACATGGACCACAGAACAGTTCTTTTGGGGATGCAATGTGCCAAGTTAAATCTTTTAAATATTTATTTGACAGAAAGCGGAGCCATCTTATGGCAGGGAATTGTTGCAGTCTGGAAATGGATAAGCCAAGTTGAAATCTGGGTGCAGGGAAGGATGATCCTGGGCCTTTTCTGATGTTGTCCCACTGAGTCATTCCAGCTTTTTGCATCTATCTTCCTTTTTTTATATAGTTGTGACTAAAACCTTAATTATTAAAGTTGTCATGCTGGGACCAAGTTAGAGAACATCACAGAACAAATGGAGTGGTCTCAAAATGAAAGCAATGCCCTCAAAAGTCATGGCTAATGGTAGTATCAATGACGAACAAAAAAGTGTGTTTTGAGGTTTTTCAATAGTTTACAAAGCAAGGCATTAGTATGAAAAGCAAGAACTCAACCGTTTTAATTAAGATTACTTCCTGCCACATTCTGAACAGATTTGTGAGGGAGATTAGTAAGGTGAAAGTGTGACTGCATTGGAATGAATTTGAGAAGTGTTTCTCAATGGAACATAATGACTAGGAACAATTAGCTACACTTACTAATTTTAGCCAAACACTAATTACAGATATAATTCACGTACATATATATTGTTATTTTAAAAAAAGGAACTATAACACTTACATTTAAAAACTACCCACGACTGCTGCTTTTCATCTTGCCCATTTTGCCCACAAATAGAGAGAACAGGAGCAGTATTGCTTAATTCAGCATGCAAATGTAAATTGGGATCACATGCCTACTTGCTCATTCACACTAAGGACAGCTTGCAGTGCCCAATTAACATACTAGGTCGCTTGCCTTTCGGATGTGGACGGAAACTGGAGTACCCAGGGGAAAATGTGGGTTATTAGCGAAAACGTACCAACTCCACACAGATGGAGTCCGAGGTCAGGATTGAGGCCACGTTGGGGGCAGCAACTCTTACAGCTGTGGTGCTGGGACTTTTTATTAATGTCTCCATCTAGATTGCACAAAAATAACAACAAAATGCTACGGTGGACTACTCGATGTGTCAAGGTATAAGTCCTAAGAAAGAACAAAATGCTGTTATTCTAGATCCAGAACACTTTGAGATACATGGGACTGCAGATGCTGGTTTACAAAAGAAGATGTAAAATGCTGGAGTGACTCGGCTGATCAGGTAGCATCTCTGGAGAACATGGATAGATGACGTTTCGGGTTGGGACCCTTCAGTCTGAAGAAGCAGAAATGGATGAAGGGGAAAAAAAAAAATTCTTTAGGAAGTAGATGCTTTCTTCCCTAATTGCGTCAAAGGTGAGGTTGTGCCACTGCTTAAGCTCTTACAGTCTTTGGTATAAAATAACATTTTAAATTATGTTGGAGAGGGAGTTCCAAGATATGGACCCAGCAGCAATGAAGAACGGGTGATATTTTTCCAAGTCAGGATAGTATGTGACTTGGAGAGGAACCCACAAGGCGATGGTACTCCCACGGATCAAAAGCGGCAGTCCCTGTAGTAGGTAATGTAGGTATATGAAGGGTTATCAGAATAAACGAGATGAATTGCGACAGTGAACTCTGTGGATGGCACACATTGCAGGTGCTGTGATTGGTGGGAGTGGTGGGAACGAACTTTTCAGGTAGTCGCTGGAAAGTGAGCTAAATTGTCCAGGAAGGTGTCGACCTTGATTATAGTCGTAACCACTGGTCGGGAATGTTTGATTGTATTATGGCCTTGTCGATGGTGGAAGGCTTTGGAAGCCATGAGGCTTGCTGAAGGAAATCTAATCTCCGTCTTGCTCTCCCAGCCACAATATTTATTTGACTGGTCCAATTGAGTGTCTATTCAGTGGTGTTGCCCCACTCAGAATGCTGATACTATTTGCAATGGTAATGCCATTGAATATCAAGGGGAACTGGCTCGATTTACTGCTGTTAATGGTAATTGCTCGACACTTAGGGGGCATGAATGTTAGTCGCCACTTACAGGCCTTGGCCTGAATATTGTCTTGCTGTATGCAAACATTGTTACTTAATTTACACAGGAGTTGCAGACAGATTTGGCTATCATTGACAAATCTCTTCCTTCTAACATGTGTAGGAAAGAACTGCGGATGCTGATTTAAATCGAAGGTGGGCACAAAATGCTGGAGTAACTCAGCAGGATAGGCAGCATTTCTGGAGAGACGGAACGGGTGACGTTTTGGGTCGAGACGCTGCTTCAGATTGAAGAAGGGTCTCGACCCGAAACGTCACCCATTCCTTCTCTCCAGAGATGCTGCCTGTCCCGCTGAGTTACTCCAGCATTTTGTGTCTATCTTCCTTCTAACATTTTGACAAAGGAAGATCGAGCACACGCAATGATAAATGGTCAATTAAAAATGTTGTAAAGAAGCCCATAGGAAAGAACAGCCATATTATCATGGAATTTGATATTCATGTTTACAAATTATGTAAAAACCATTTCACACCAGGAATTTCAATCGAATCAAAGGAAACTAAAGCATAGAGGGAAAGGCAGATTGAGCAACTGTGAAAATATATGACACTGGACAGGTAATGTGCAGCATTTAAAAGGAGAGTGGTCCAACCATGGATTTTATGCAAATTAAAGATGGTATTAAATTTATGGAAAAGGCTTCAGGAAGTTACCAGAAAAAGCAGGAAACCTGTAGGTAAGGACCTTTTAAGAATTCTACAATAATTAAGAAAAGGAAAATAGGACATGACAGTAAATTCGCTATAAATATGTAATAGTAGCCTATAAATGCTTTATGTGTGTAAAAAGAAAATACTGAGGGCAAAACTTGGTCATGATTTGAGGAGCAATTATCATGGAGATTTAACAGAAATTTCCAAAAAAGTAAAAAATATAAATGTGTCTGTCTTCACAGAACAAGATGCAAAAATCTCCTAAGAGTTCCGAAGTACCAAGGATCCCTTGTAAATGAGGAAATAAAAGAAAAATACCAAGGAGTTAGTGAAGCTGTAAACTGATAAATTCCCAGCAGTTGTGTATAATTAATGTTCTGTATGCTCTGAGTCTAGGTCTGTGATGCTGCCGTAAACAATTTTTTAATTGTACCTGCTCCTCGCTGTGCATATGACAAGAAACTTGGAAATAGATCGGTCCATCCTGTGTTTGGGATGAGGGGGGAGGGGGGGGGGGGCATGGGAAAGATGGGTGGGGGTGGAGGGGGGGGGGGGGGGGATTAGTTGAAATTTGAGAAATCAGTGTTCATACCATTGCGTTGTAAGCTACCCAAGTGGAATATGAGGTGATATTCCTCCACTTTGTGTGTGGCCTCACTCAAGCACTGGACGAGGCCAAGGATAGAGAGCTTGGTATGGAAAGAGAAAAATGGTTAGCATCTGGAGATCCAGCAGATATTGATGGACAGAACACAAGTGTGCAGTGAAACAATTGCAGAGACTACGCGTGGCCTCATCAATGTTAACAAGGCAACAACAGGATCACCAGCAGTGAATAAGGTTTGAAGAGGTGCCTCACTTGGTAGGGCTGCTGGGGTCTCTGGATGGAAGTGGAAGAAGCGGTGTAGGGACAGGTATTACATTGGTTGAGTTTCCTGGGGAAGGTACCTGGAGAGGGGGGCTGGTTGGGTGGGAAGGGATGAGTGAACCAAGGAATTGCAAAGGGAAAGGTCTCTATCTGAAGCAGAAAGAAATGGGGACAGTTTGACGTGATTGATGAAGGATCACGGTGAAGGGGACAGAAATATCGCAGATAGATGTGATACAGGTAAGGGCTCCATGCGCAACAACAGGGATATGCACTTTTATTGAAGAAAGAGGACATCTTGAATGTCCTAGAGTGGAAAACTTCATTGCGAGCAGATGTGATGAAGATGGAGAAAATTAGGGTACATGACGGCGTCCTTGGAAGAGGCAGGAAGGGAGGAGGTTGAGTCAGGGTAACCAGAGGAGTCAGTGTGTTTGTAGTAGACGTTAGTTAATAGTCTGTCCTCTGTGATGGTGACGAAGAGATCAAGAAAGGGAAGCGAGTTGCTAGCAACAGTCCAGGTGACTTTGAGGGCTGGGTAAGTTGGTGAGTAAAGTTGATTAACTCAGCGAGTCCTGCACATGTGCAGGTGGCACCTCTGATGCAGTCATCAATGTTCAGTCTGAAAAAGGGTCTTGACCCGAAACATCACCTATCCCTTTTCTCCAGAGAGGCTGTCTGACCCACTAAATTACTCCAGCGTTTTGTGTCTATCTTCGGTTCATTGTTCAGTGATGTTCCCACACTGGAGGTTGCTGAACAAGGTCAGAGCACATGATGATTAAACATAGAACAGCACACAAACAAGGCCTTCGGCATGCAATGTCTGTGACGAACATGATGCCAAGATAAACTAATCCCATCTGCCTGTATGTGATTCATATCCCATTCCCTGTATATCTATTTCTCTAGTAAAAAGCATCTTAAATCCCACTATTGTAACTGCCTCCACCACCATCCTTGGCAGCGCTTTCCAGCCACCCACTACCTTCCGCGTTAAAAAAAAATGGCCAGCATATTTTCTTTTAAACTTTTCCCCTGTCATCTTTAAAGTATGCCCTCTAGTCTTTGACATTTCCAACTCTGAGAAATAGGTGCTTATCTATGCCTGTTTGATCCCTAGTAATAAAGTATCCACATTACCTAGGATTTCTCGAGAAGATAATCAAAGTCTGCTCTCTCTTCTTGCATCAAAAACCCTCTGATCCAGGCAGCATTCTGGTTAACCTCTTCTGTACCCTCTCTAAAGCCTCCACATCCTTTCTGTCATGGAGCGACCAGAACTGCAAGTAATACTTCAAATGTGGCATAACCAAAGTCTTACGGAGCTGCATCATGATGTCCTGACTTCACTGTGTTCACAAGCAATTATGGACCTGGATCCCAAGATCCCTCTAAGCATCAAAGCTGTTAAGGATCTTGCCATCAATTGTATACCTTCTGCTTAGATTCAACCTTCCAAAGTGCAATATCTCACACTTAGTTGGATTAAACTCCATCTGCCATTTCTCCACCCATTTCTGTAGCTGTTGTATGTAACCTGTTGTTTGTCTGTTATTTCTTACATTTCTTTCCTTTATTTGTATAGTCTGGTCTGCAAGGCATTTCCTTGTTGGCAAGATTATATAATCTTATTATATTATCACCATCTATAGCACATTAACAATACATTATAGACAAAGAAGCTATTCTGAATTAAGCTTAGTGTCTTAATTATTTCACCTTTTAATAGAAATTACCTTCATTCCATCCAATGCTCTCCCCAACATTCTCTCCTTATGTTAGTTTAGTTTATTATTGTCACATGTACCAAGGTACAGTGAAAACCTTTTGTTGCATGCTAACCAGTCAGCAGAAAGATTACATTCAAGCCATTTCCAGTGTGTATATATACATGATAAGGGAATAACGTTTAGTATAAAGTGAAGCCAGCAAAGTCCAATCAAGGATAGTCCAAGGGTCACCAAAGAGGTAGATAGTATTTCAGTACTGCTGTTAACAATGAACTATTAGCTTGTTTTACAGTTCTAATGAAGGGTTCTCGACCTGAAAAGATAATGTTTCTCTATCCATCGATGTTGCTTGATCTGCCTAAGTTGTTCCAGCATTTCTTTTTAAAGATTTATAACATCTGCAATTGTTTGTTAACATTAATATTCACAATCACCAGCCTTTCCCTTGACCAGGGTCTCTTGATGCCACACATGATTGAATGCTCTTGTGATATCGAGGGCAGTCACTCGCACCTTGGCTCTGGAATTCAGTTCTTTGATCCATGCGTTGTGTTGAGGTCTGGACATGAATGCCCTGGAGAAGGCCTGACTGACTACATTGAATATGTTATTGGTCATTGACTGCCATTTGGTAGCACAGTTGTTGACACCTCTCATGTGAAAGTATACTGATTAGGAGGTAATTAGCCAGATTGCAGTTTTCCTGCTTTTTGTTTGAACAGGTCACCGTGAGCAAATTTCCATAATGTTGGGTAGATCCCAGTGTTGTATCGGACAGCTCAGTTAGACGCATGGTTAGTTTTAGTTTAGAGATACAGCATGGAAACAGGCACTTCGGCCCACAAAGTTCACAAAGATCACTCATACGCTAGTTCTATCGAACACACTGGGGACGATCTACGGAAACCACTTAACCTACAAACATGCACGTCTTAAGAATGTGCGAGGAAACTAGAGTACAGGGGTCACATGGAGCACGTGCAAACTCTATATAGACAGTGCTGATGGTAAGGATTGAAGTTGGGCCTCTGGCGCTGTAAGGCAGCAATTCTACCACTGTGCCACTGTGCTGCCCTAGTTCTGGAATGCAAGGCTTCAATGCTGGATGTTGAAACATTGCTTTTTCATGTCGTCTTTGCGGTACTTAATGCTCAGGTTTGCTTCTTAACAACATGTAGAGTGAATCAAATTGCCTGAAGACTGTCTTTTGTGATGATGGAGACACTCAGTGCTTCTATTGAATGAACTATCAGAAGGTTAAAACAAAAGACCAGATGAAAGTGAGCGGCATTGTTAAAAATGTTTTAACATTGAGTGTTTTGTTTGCAAGTTCAGAAAATAGTCAAAATTATTTGGACAATTAGAACTCTTGGGGCTATTACACACGGCAGATATTTGAAAATGTTTTCAAGAAGCTAAAGCATAAAGATTGAAGTCTTAAGCATAGGTAAAGGAAACTTGCTAATGAAACTCATTAGGTCAGGCAGCATCTGTGGAGGGTAATGAACAGTTGACATTTTGGATTGAGACTTTTCATCCAGACTGAAAGAATAAAGGGGAAGTAGCTAGTATAAAGATATTGGAGGAGGGCGATAAGTGGATATGGTGCAAAGAGGTTGATTAGCAGATAGTGTAGTGGGTGTTGACGATTGTAGATGGCAACAGAGGTTGGGTGATAAGTGGAGAACCAAAGTCAATAGACGCTGAATCTGAAAAAGAGCCCCGAATCGAACCTTTTTCTGTCCATTCCTATAACAGATGCTGCCTGGCCCTCTAAGTTCCCCCAGCACTTTGTGTTTTGCTCAAGATTTCAGCATCTGCAGTTCCTTGTGTCTCCAAAAGTCTGTAGATTCTGGAATTTGTGGAGAAAGTAAGGTGGAGAGTGGAATTGATGGTGGCCGATTTGTATAATAGAGGTGGAGGAGTGGAGAGCAGTGAGGAAAAGGACTCCAGTGGAAGGAGTATATATATATGAGGCTACGGTGTATTGTGGGGAAAAGGGGGTGTGTGAGATGAAAGTTTAGATAACAGGTGAGAGAAAGAGACAGGAAGGGTGCGCAGTACCTGAAATTGAAAATTTTGATGTTCATGCCATTGAAAAAAATAAATAGGTGGAATATGAGGCACAGTTCCTCTAGTTTGAATTTGGTCTCACCCTAGCAGTGGAGGATGCCAAGGACAGGTTGGTTGCCGTGTGAATGGGATGGGGAATTAAAATGGTTGACAATAGATAGGGCACTGGCATTCAGCAAAGTGGTTACCCGTGTCTGCATTTGGTTTCTCCGATGTAGAGTGGGCCACATGGAGAGCACTGATTGCAACAGAAGCTGTTTTTTACTGATGCAGACATGTAGAATGAATACATTGTCTGCCAATTTCTGATTCTTAAAGTACTTGAATTCTGGCCATAGTCCAATTGGAATGCTGTTTGATAATAGAAAATGTCGTAAATACAGAGCATCTGAAAGAAAAAAATAGATTAATGTTTTACTACAGTCAACAGCTTTGAATCAGTTTTAAATGGGGATTTTTAATGCCTCAGATAAGCAATCTATTCACGTTTAATTATTGCTTGAATTTATTTACTTATGTTAAAAAAGCGCCATACTTGGACTATTCATGGACTGCTTATTTTTGGTGAAGGGTGCAATTATAAAGAACATTAATTTGAAGAAGGAAATTGTACATGACTGTGCATACGAAAGGGATACTTTAGGTAGTGCACAGAGTGAAATAAGAAACTCATTTGGTTTTCTGGTCCATAACCTTGAGCTTTTCTGACAGCCTTTGTAGTTACCAGTTTGTCTCAATCATTTTATGCCTCAAAGTAACCACTGTTTATTTACTATGTTTATTGATTGCGATTTTGAATGTGTCAGGATGTTATTTGTGCTTTATGGTTAAGTTCCCTCAGAGCATTCAATTCAAACCAGACTTTGTGGCTTGGGGTTGAGGGAGACGGGGAATAGCAGTTCCATACTCCATGGATGAGAGATGTTCCCCTAATGAAGTTTGTCTAATCCACCCGTGCCATGTTACATTAAATGTGTGGCTACTTATGAAAAAGGGAAACTGGGTTGGGAAAAAGAAACTAGATCCAGTACTTAGCAGCAAGAGAGAAACATGGGTCAAACTGTTTTCCTCCAAAGACAAAATAAACTACAGATGCACAGTGTTTTAGGAACTCAGCAGGTCTGGCAGCATCTATGGAGGAAATGGACAGATGACATTTCATACTTCTTCAGACTGAAATGCGTAGATTTATATTTAATATTGTCAAGTGTACTCAAGTACAGTGAAAAGTTATGTTTGGCATGCTATGTAAACAAATCATATATGTCCGACAAAAACGCAGCCAAGTCAAACTCAAGTACGATTGAATGAGCAATGGAGAAAATACAATGTAAAGTGGAGAAAACTGGTAAGGAGAGGTAAAACCTGGCAAGTGATAGGTGGATACAGGTGACAGAAGGGGGGTTTGCAGATGGGTGGATTAAATGACAAAGGCTAGAAGTGAAAAGCAGACAAAAAGGCATCATATTAGAAAATGAGGAGTGAAATGTAAATCTAGAAGAAGGGATCTATAGGTGTTTGGGGATAGAGAGGAGGGGATATAAGGGGGATAAAAAGGAACTGTAGACCATGGAATTGGGAGATGAGTGTATGAAAGAGGAAAAAGGCACAGGGTGGTGGAAGATGGTGGAGACCTGCCTGCACATCTGGTTTTGGGGGAGACGGGAAGGAGATGGGGCACAGAGATTTTTCTTGAAATTGGAAAATTCTGTGTTCATGCTGTTGGATTGTAAGCTACATCATATGAGGCTATGTTCTACCAGTTTATGTTGGCCTCATTTTGGCAATGGAGGAGGCCCAGGACACAAAAATGTTAGTAGGGAATGGGAAGGGAGTTGAAACGGATAGCAACCATGAGATGGACCATTGCGAACGTAATGCAAGTATTCAGCAAAATAGTCACCTAGTCTACATGTGGTGTTGCAGACATAGATTAGGTCACATTGGGAGCCATGATCACAATGAAACATCAAGGTTCTGCAACAGCTTCTTCCCACGAGCCATCAGACTCCTGAATGCCATGTAATGGGCTGCCACCATTGTCTATTTATCCTCTTATCCTTTTTATCCATGTTTATCCTTCTGTTAATTATCGTGTTGCACAGGGAGCAATGGAATTTCGTTTGGAATTGCATATATATCGATGTATTTCTAAATGACAATAAAGTTTGATTGACTTTGAATGGCGGTGCTGACTTGAAGGGCCGAATGGCCTCCTCCTGCACCTATTTTCTATTTTCTATATACAATAGCCGAGTTTGGAAGAGATATGCGTGAACACTTGGAAGGGCTGCGAAGAGAACACATAGAGGGAAGGTGTAATGGTAAACGGTAAATGGTACATGGTAAATGGTAGGGAATTGAAGAATACAGTTGAACAGAGGGATCTGGGAATAACCGTGCATAGTTCCTTGAAGGTGGAATCTCATATAGATAGGGTGGTAAAGAAAGCTTTTGGTATGCTAGCCTTTATAAATCAGAGCATTGAGTATAGAAGCTGGGATGTAATGTTAAAATTGTACAAGGCATTGGTGAGACCAAATCTGGAGTATGGTGTACAATTTTGGTCGCCCAATTATAGGAAGGATGTCAACAAAATAGAGAGGGTACAGAGGAGATTTACTAGAAAGTTGCCTGGGTTTCAACAGCTAAGTTACAGAGATAGTTTGAATAAGTTAGGTCTTTATTCTCTGGAGCGCAGAAGGTTAAGGGGGGACTTGATAGAGGTCTTTAAAATGATGAGAGGGATAGACAGAGTTGATGTGGACAAGCTTTTCCCTTTGAGAATAGGGAAGATTCAAACAAGAGGACATGACTTTAGAATTAAGGGACAGAGGTTTAGGGGTAACATGAGGGGGAACTTCTTTACTCAGAGAGTGGTAGCGGTGTGGAATGAGCTTCCAGTGGAAGTGGTGGCAGCAGGTTCGTTGGTATCATTTAAAAATAAATTGGATAGGCATATGGATGAGAAGGGTATGGAGGGTTATGGTATGAGTGCAGGCAGCTGGGACTAAGGGAAAAAAGTTGTTCGGCACGGACTTGAAGGGCCGCGATGGCCTGTTTCCGTGCTGTAATTGTTACATGGTTATATGGTGTACATATGCTGAAATTGCAGCGGAGAATGGCTGGGGAGGGGGAAGGTTGTGTGGGAAAGGATGAGTGAATCAAAGAGCTGCAGATGGAGTGGTCTCTAGAGAAAGTGGAAAGGGATGGGGACGGAATACATGACTCGATCACGATGAAGGTGTTGAAAATGTCAAAGCGTTGTGTTGGATGCAGAGGCTGGTGGGTGAAAGATGAAGACCAGCAGAACTCTCTGCTGGTTCTGACAAGGAGAAGGGGTTGCAAACTGCGAGACACAGAAGCTGCATGGGTGAGGACACCATCCACAGCCGTGGGAGAGGAAGCCCCGTTCTCTGAAGAGAGAGGTCATCAGGAGTGGAAAGGCTCACCTTGGGAGGAGATGCGGCGGTTATGGAGATATTGAAAGGGATGGCGTCCTTGCAAGAGGGAGGGTGGGAGGTGATGTAGTCAAGGTTGTTGGGGGAGTTGGTGGTTTGTGGTTGATATCAGTTTGACTGTTTGTCCCCTTTGAGGTGATAAAGAGATCAAGAAATGGGCGTGTAATGTCAGAAACAGTCCAAGTGAATTTGAGGTCACGGTAGAAGTTAGTGGTAATCAACAAAGTCTGTATGAATGCAGGAGGCATCCCTGATGTAGCGGAGTAGCAGAGAAATGGTTGGGTATGGTGGCTGTGTACGTTTGGAACAAGGAGAGTTCAACATAACCAACAAAAGACAGGTGTAACTGGGGCTACATCTTTGGACTTGAAGAAAGTGAGACGAGTCGATAGAAAAGTTGTCAAAAGTGAGGACAAATTCTGCCAAGGTGAGGAGAGTGTTAGTTGAGGGGAACATATTGGGTCACTAATCAATAAAAACCTGTGTGCCCTTAGGCCTTCCAGGCGGGGGATGGGGTGTAAAGGGACTGGACATCCATGACGAAGAGGGCACGATGCGAGCCTAGGAATTAGGTCGGAAGGGTCTGTACAAAAGGGGACAAGATAGAATCAAAGTAATTGGAGATTAGTTCTGTGGGCAGGAGCAGACAGACTTCCATGTGAAAAGTTTTGTGTGAAAATATGCAGCAGAACAAAAGATGATTAGATTTGATTCAGCTGGTTTAACAATGCTGCCCTACAATCCTGACCACAATTCAAGTCTGCAAAAGATCATTTAATTATAGTTCAGTCTTCTGACTTGAGAGGCCGGAAATTAACACACACATACACAGCTTTCAATTAGTCACTAACTAGAATTGTTTTTTCATGTTGTAAGATGTCTCCAGGTACTTTACAACAGTTCTATCAGATAACTTGGGCACCAACCACACAAAGGAAAAGGCTTAAGGGTCTGACCCACTTTCACGACTTAATTCTTTCATCCCGACCATTTTTCTACTCGTGGACATTTTTTATCGGGCTGGAAAAAATGTCCCGACTTACCTGATGCCACATGTACCTAGGCTAGCATAACAAGCCGCTACGATATATCTACGAACTCCTACAGCCTCTTACGGACTCGTTACGAACATTCTGCGAGTTTGAATCGGGAAAACTCGGGAGAATTCGTGAATTACCTCATGAAAGTGGGACAGGCCCTTTAGGTGACTGTACATTTGGTCAGAGCTTTGAAATGTGTCATAAATGGGGTTGTGGGAGGAAAGAAAGAGAGAAGGTACGCTTAGAGAGAGACAACTGAAAGCATGGCTGAAAATGGTGGGTTGAGGAGTGTGGAGTCAAGGAGGTGCCATGGTTCCTGGAGTGCAATGATTACAGTAATTTGGGATTCTAGAATTAACAATAATGTGTAATTATAGTTTGAAAAAGTACACATTGTAACTTGATAGTTGAATTAATCCATTCATTTGTCTGAAGGCTCTGCTTCCAATTCTGTCACACATTAAAGAAGAAACATGGCAGATATAATATTTTTATAGGAGGATTTTGCTTACATTATTTTATTTCAGTAACATTTATCTGCTGGAAATATGATGAAACGTTATTGCCCTGCAACAGTAAATGTTTCTCTTTCTACAGGTGGTAGCTGGGCTCTTTGGAGATTTTTCCAGTAACTTCTATTTATATTGCTTGCCTGCTATTGATTTATATGTAGGTTAGGACAGAAATAGTTGACCATTTTTGCAAGGAAAACTGTGAAATGTAGTGAGAGGAAGAGGCCATTCAACCCATTGAATCTGTGCAGCTTTCAGAGCAAGCCCATGAGCAGCATTTCCCCAGTGTATTTCCCTCAACCTGTTCTCTTTCACATTACCATCATATTACTTGGGGCAAAATATGATGGCCAAATTTACCTCGCAACTAGGTCTTTGGGGTGTGGGAGGAAATTAACCTAACAACTAGGTCTTTGGGTGTGGAAGCGGCCTGGGCAAAGCCACTCAGTCACAGGAAGAATGTGCAAACTCCACACTGACCCGGACCCACTGGAGGTCAGAATCACGCCACGGTCATTGGCATTGCAGATGTTTGCACCACAAGCAGCGCTGCCAAGCCTGCAGGGATGTCTATAAATAATAATCTCCACTTTACATATCCAATGGAAAGAGCATGATTCCTAAATTAAGGATAATAAATATCTGCATATAGACATTTAATAAAAATGAAAGTGGTTTCTTTGTTTGAGGGAAGTGTTCAAGCTGATGTGATTTGTCATAATCTTTCCTTAAAATCTAATGTTGAAAACTGAAGAAACAATTTAGAAGTGGTATTACAAATCCCTAACCAATTAGGGGAAGTATCTTGTACAGGTTGAACGCTGATTTTCCAGCAGCCTTGGTTCTAGAACCTTTTTTGGGTTATCTGTTTTTTTTGGACCAACAAAGGACATGTGATAATGAAAGGATGATGCACCCCTGGCCCACAAATGACACCCCTCCAAAGTCTAAAGCACCATGGAGTGCCAGGATTTTAAATAAAACAAATATAAAATGTAAACTGAATGTGAATGGAATGACCTGCTGACCCATCCCAGGCTCCTACCGTCTCCCCGACCGTTTCCGAGCACAAGCTTCCCACCCCACTCTCGACACACAAAGTCCACCAGCGAAGCATTCTTCACCCAAAGCAGGGTCCGGTGGCATGGCTATTGTTGTGGCTTATATTGTAACCCCTGGGGACAGCCCACTACCCCCACCCGTATTCCATGACGTATTCCATTTTGGGGTATGGTATGGAAAGAAAACCAAATAAGATGCTTTGAAACAGCCATACTGAGTTACTAAAGTGCTTAGTGGAAGTTACACAATCCAAGCAAATTATATCAGTGGTGAAGAGAGTGAGTGACCTTGATTCTGTTGAGTTAATATATTTGGTCTATGCTTGCCAATGGTCTATGCTTGCCTATGGTACATTTATAATTACCGTAGCCCTTACAATAGCTAATTAGATGTGCCACTCTCCCTCTAATTAGGTGTGGAGAACCTTACTAGTTAGTCCCTCCTACTCCTCATTTTGTTTATTGGACATGCCAATATTTGTCACTTCAACAGGATATTGTTGGCAAGAAACTATGTGCTTGTATTTTCAACCAGTTTACTAATGAGACCATTGACATCATATTAATGGGAAGAGTACAATTTTAAACTCTTTGAAAAGCAACCTAATCTGATCCCTTCACATTGATGCAGTACTCAAGAAAGGACATCAGCGTAATGACTTTCTTAGGTTGTGAAGATTAGGCATGTCCACATGGATTCTCTTGAACTTCTACAGGCACGCTGTGGAAAGTGCTCTGACAGGAAGCATCTCAGCCTGGAATGGCAATTGCTCTGCTCTTGACCACCGGAACCTGCAGAAAGTTTGAACACAGCCCAGTCCATCACAGGCTATCACTTCCTTCCTTTCGTCCAATCGATCTTCACTGTGCGTTGCATCAGGAATGCTGTGAAGTGTCGGCAAGGCAGTTTGCCAGCCTCTCCATTCATTATTTTACTTTGGAGTCACGTGAGTGACTATGTGAAGGCCGTTAGCTCGCATGCGCGTCATTACATTGACTCACTCTGCGCAACGAGCCAACTGGCGGCAGCGTTGCTCTGTCCAGCGGTAAGTTCAACCTGACGGTAAGTTTTACCTTATTTCCAGGTTTTTTGAGTTTTTTTTTGCAGGACTCTCTGTGCAGAGATATACCTGCTCGGATGGGCCACGAAACTAGTCATGGACCGCGGGGAATCCTGGTCTCGGCCACGGATACCGGGACCGAGGGGAAACTGGCTACAGAGACCGCGGAAGTGCGGGTTGCCGTCGGATTTGCCACCCCAAAGCACTGACAATACAGTCAGTGGCTCCCAGACTGGCTGTGGTTCCCCGGAAGGGGGTAAAACTAACCACAAGCCGGCAAGGTCTGTTAAGTCAGGCCAGGAGGGTCCCCCCCCCCCCCCACCCCCCCGACATACAGGGGACATCTGCTTCCAGACCAGCTGTGGTTCCCAGGAAGGGGGTAAAACGAACCACAAGCCAGCAAGGTGTGTGAAGTCAGGCCAGGTAAGTTTCCCCCCCCCACATACAGGGGCCAGCTATTTACAGACCGCTGTGGTTCCCCAGGTAGTCGGTAAACCAACATCAAGTCAGGTGGGCCTGTGGTAGTCAGGCCAGGAGGGACCCCTCCAACATATAGCGGTCAGCCGCTTCCAGACCGCTGTGGGTCCCCAGAAAGGGGGTAAAACCAAAGTTAGGATGGTCAGGCCTGTGGTCTAGGGGAGTCAGGCCAGGAGGTTTCCTGATGGAGAGGATCCCCTCCTACATGGGTAAAACATCTTTAAACGTTCAAACCCACATGGAGCATCTGATGGAGACGTGCTCCGCAATGATATACTCCAAAGGAGGGAGTTATCAGCTGGGTATTATGGAGAACCCGGAGGCTGCGACACCTGTTTCAGGGCTGCACAATGTCTCCCTCTCTTAGGACGGGAACATTCAGGGTCAGTTTCAATCTGACCCAGAGCAAAAAACCTGATATAGGGCCGCTGGAGGGGCCATGTCAGCGCAGGTATCCTCAGGGGCCTGCGGCAGCACCTGTTTTCAGGGCTTCCTAAGAATCTCCCTTTCTTTGGAGGGGAGTGTGAGTGGTCAGTATGTAACTGACTTCAAATTCAAAGTATGTCCGTGGAACATACTGGAGCACGTGCATATGGCTTCAACAGATACTCGCAAATGCTACAAGTGCCGGCAGTGAACAGCGCTATCAGGGTGATATTGGAGGGCATGAAATCCAGGAAATGAAACCAGCCGCCGAATCCTCTCTTCAGGTAAGCCTTATCCCACAGGTAAGACCAGGATGAGAAAGCAAAAAGCTGTTGGACTAATCAAGGTACCGACAATGAGCAAAGCTTCATTGGTAGGCGACGACGCACCCCACGCCTCCATCGGGGGCAGCGGTTCACTCAAGCCGGTGGCAGCTTGAAAGCTGGGCATGGAAATATGGCCAGCGTTGTCTTTCAGGGCAGGCTCAGAATTATGGCCAGAGTTGTCTTACGAGGCAGGCTCAGTATGATGAGGTTTTCAGACCAAGGCCCAAGCCGGTCTCAGGGGCAATATGGAATCTACGCACCCTACCAGTCCTACTCTCCAATCAAGGAGTGGGAAAAGAACCCGCATCAGCGGCCTTTGGGCTTACCATGAGACCACCAGTAGCCATGGAGGTAGGTGGGTCTGGTTCTTCCGAAACATTGAGTTGTGGACCATTTACATGTTGGTAATATTTACACTGGTGTTTTTTGTAAAGGGACAATGATAATATGAGATTCAGATCTGGGTTTTAAAAAACTGATGATTACATGTGACTACTTTATACTGCACAACATACACAGGTTCTAAGCAGGCTTGGAATTGGGGCCGGAGTTGTCTTTCGAGACAGGCCCAGTATTATTGGCAGGATTGCTTTTCAGAACAGGGTGAAAGATGGAGGATGTCACTTCATCCAGATTTAACTCGTATGTGCAGTATAGACTTTCAAAATGGGAAACTTCGTTACTGTCTAGCTATTGATTCTATAGGAGCTATATGGCAAGCATCGATCTCAAGGATGCATGCTATTCAGTTCCCATTCACAGGGATCACCGGAGATATTTGAAATTTATCTGGATGTGTCAATGATAACAGCTAAAGCGTTGCAAAACGGGCTAACTTCAACTCGCAGGTTTATTTACCAAATTACTAACGCCGGTGCTTGGGCTGCTCAGAGCTCTATAACATTTGTTATCCCTATCTGGATGATGTGTTAAAACGCTGTATTCTACTAAAAATAACTGTTGCAGCCCCAAATTATGTTTGAGAAATTGGGGTCCTTTATCCATCCAGTTAAATTTAAGTTGATACCAGAATATTGACTATTGGGATTTACATTTAACTATCAACTTAACAGGACTCCACCCTGGGGCAAGAGATGGAATTAACAGAAGCCTGTAACAACTTTGTTGTAATTAAGCAGCCTTCTATTCATCAAGTGTAATTGGCAATATAGCAGCTGTGTTTCGGTGGTGCAAATTGGGCCTTTGCATTATAAGAACTTACAACGTGCAAAGAATTAACCCTTCAAATACCATATAGGTCATTGTTAATAAACCTATGTTATTACCAACTGAAGCTAACAAAGTCACAATGCAGTATTCTGCATTGCTTCAGTAATTTTGGTCAGTAATCTTCAGTAATTACAAACTGATGCTAGTCCTCAAAGATGAGAAATTACGACTGACATCTCCAGTTACGGAGACGGATGCGGTTTGCATGAGTCACCAATATTTTAGTTATTGGTATCAACTACCTATAAACACTAGGTGCATTCTATACGTTAAAGGTTACTGTGAGAATATGCATAATTTGCATGGTCAACTCCAAGTTGATACACTATGGTGGTGGCATATGTTAGTCACATGGGTGCAATAAAGTTAATGCATCCTATGATATTAACTTAACCTAATTTGAGGCTATTGTATCGTCAAGTGAAATCAATGACAACATAGAATGGATGTTGGATCACAAAGTATTTAATGTCATTATGGCTCGATGGAACACCGAATATCGATATGTTTACATCCAGGCTCATTTACCAGCTGCAAATATGTGGCATACAGTGGCGAGAGATACTCTATCGCCACACCGGGGAGGAATGTTCTTGCATGTCTTTCCTCCATACTGCCACATCAGTTGGGTTTTGCAATAAATCCAGCAAGATACCGCTTCAGGTGTTTTGAACTGCCTGACTGGTTCCCGCTAATGTTGGGAATAATATAGAACCTAACATGGTTATTCAAAACATAAAACTTGCTGGTTCTGCCTGTGACACGGGAAACCAGCCTCTGCAAGAAAATCAATTAATTGACTTGCAGACTCTGAGACGACTATGCCTGCAGCTCGGGTTGTCTGACCGATCCATGTAGTGCTCACTGCAGAGTGCAGGGAAAGCATCAAAAGGCAGTACATTTCCTCTTCAGCAGATGGGAAGCGTTTTTGTTTAAATACACATGTTACATACTATACAGCACGGATAACTGACGTCTTACAGTTCATTTTCAAATGGGTCTTTGACAATAATTAAGTTAAAGTGCCATTAACTGTGCCAACGTGCCTTCTCAACATATTTGCTGCAGCAAGTGGGACCCACACTGTTAGGTCTCACGCTCAGATATCCAGAATTATAAGGATATCTTTAACACAAGTTCTCACAGGCCCGGTTACACGGAAGTTTGGGATATTGACGTAATGTTAACATTACTTCACCAGGGGGCTCCAGCTACATCTTTATCTTTAGCCGGGTCTCATAAGGTACTTATCCTCATGGCACTGGCCTCAGTGCAACGGGTCCAGTCACTACATAAATTGCGACTGGACAGGATGGTAACATCTGCTAATAACATAATAGTTCATGTTTTTAATTGAATTAACCAGAACTAACCAGGGGCGTTGGGTCTCAAACAAGTTTCATGGCATACCCTATGGACCATTGGTAATGTGTGGTCACACATTTACAACTATACGTCTAGGTCACCTAGAGCCTCAAAGGCTCCAAACTAGCAATGCTTGTTAGTTACAAAAAACTTCATAAGAAGTATTAGTTCTACTATCTCCAGGTGGTCAAAACGGGGTTTTGGCTAATGCACGAGTCAATACTAATATTTACAACACTCACTCCACCAGGGCTGCTACTATATCAGCTCCAAGGGTTATGTACGTTCCACTGGATCACATCCTAGCAGCTGCAGGATGGTCAAACGAACATACTTTACCAACATTTTATATAACCAATTGCCAAACCAGGGGTATTTGCCAACTCCATGTTAGATTCTGTTTTATAGTTTCCCCCTGGATGAAAGGGGTCACTATTTTTTTCTTTTGATGATTAAAGCATCAGCATTTTAACAAACAAAGTCACGTCTGAAAACATTAATCTTTTGCGCTCATCCATGGTCACTTCATGCAGTGTGTAACGCATGGACTAATTTCTGGCATGAAATCACAGAGCTTTGAAATCTTCACGTAGTCACTCACGTGGCTCCGAAGTAGGGTAAAATAGTAAGATTAAATGAGAACTTACCAGTTTGAAGTTTGATCTTGATTTTATGAGGAGTTACGATGGGCGATTATGTGCCCACCGCTCCCAACCCTCATATAATTAAGGTAATCTGGTAGTTCTACTCTTCTCTAATCGTACTATGTTCAGTTCAACCATTATTATCTGTGATTTCACACCACTGCTTTGAAGATTGACGCGCATGCGAGCTAACGGCCATCACGTAATCGCTCATCGTAATTCCTCATAAAATCAAGATCAAACTTCAAACTGGTAAATTCTCATTTAATCTTGCTATTCTCTCTCCTACTTTCTGCGAGAAAACACAGGAGATTGAAAGCTCAGGTGTCCTGACTTAAGAACAGGTTCCCACTGCTGTGGGATTCCTGAATGTCTTTCATGGCCCCTTCCTAGAGCTGCTGCCTCGTACTGTTTCACTTAACTCTACGTCATTCATTTAATTTATAATTGTATTTTAATATTTTTCTGCACTTCTTGGGGTTGCGCAACAGTCTTGCTCCGTTCTGCTGCTTTGCACATCGTTGTATTTATTGTATTTTATCATTACTGTATGTTTATTGCTTACTCTGAGCATTTTAGGTGAATAAAGAATTTGATTACAACAATAATAACATGACATATATGTGTGTGTGTATATATATATATATATGTGTGTGTGTATATATGTGTGTATATATATATGCGTATGTACATGTATGTGAATATGTGTGTGTGTGTGTGTGTATATATATATATATATATGACAACAAAGTAATCTGCATCTGATGTGTATCAAATCAGATTGGAAATTTGCAGCATGAAGAATTCCTATTAAATTTGACTTTTGAGTGGACAGTTAATCAGTTCAATAATTACTGCAGTGATGGAGTTGTGAAATGTGTTACTGAGTTGTAATAAAGCTTTTGATGACATCATAAACCACATAAGCAGGGTCAAAGTAGTTGTCAGAATCCTAGGATTATATTACAGCCTTGAACTTCATTCAAAGCATCTGGTATTTTTAGTTTTAATAATCTGCGTGAACTACTTGATAAAACTCAACTGTGCCACTTGAGATGATGATTAAAAACGATGTTAATGTTTGCGAGTACTGATTTTTGTAATGTCTGAAAGAGAGTTTAGCAGTTTTAACCCCGAGAGAGTACTTGAGTTGTCTCTTGTGGAGTAATAGAGTAACTGTTTGAATGCAACATGTCTATTTTTAATAACGCAATGAAAATTCAGCATTTACTTATCGCAAATGCAGTGTAGCAAATAGTTACAGCCTAACGACCTACTCTTGAAGAACAATCCAGTTAGTCTCACACCTGTCTCTTTCATCACTACTCATCTAATGCCCCACTGAAGGTTACTAAGAAATTCATTTCCTCAACACACCATAGCTTTAAGGTGAGAGGGGAAAGATCTAATAGGAACCTGAGGGGCCACTTTTTCACACACATAGCATGGTGGGTATATGGAAAGAGCTGTAAGAGGAGGTAGTGGTCAAGGATAGACCGGGTTTGACGGGCCACAATGCACAAATCGGCAGACAAAGGGGGGTAAAAGCATGCCCAACGTCACCCTCACCCTGATGGCCAAAGATTATAGAGGGGCAAGATGCGCCACTCAGTGGAAAAGGCGTAGTATCACATGTGTGATTGTCGACGCCATATTAGCGGACCAGAGATGGCGTCGACTATGGCGTCTACATCATTGGGAAACTAGGCTTCTCTATAATCTTTGTCTCTCGATCTCCTGCTGTGTAATCCGCTCCAAAGCTACAGAGCAGTTGCAAGCAAAGATTATGGAGGAGCAAGATGCATTAGAAAGTTATTAGATTTATTTGTAATAGATCTTTACTTACCTCTCGATCCCTCTCTATCCCCTCTCTTCTAGCTATCTCCCTCTCTTCTCTCTATCGCTCTCTCCCCTCTCGATCGCTCTCTCTCCCCTCTCGATCTCTTTCTCTCCCATCTCGATCTCTTTCTCTCCCCTCTTGATCTATCTCTCTCCCCTCTCTTCTCAATTTCCTTCTCTCCCTCTCTTCCCTCTGTGTAAGAGTTGGCAGCCCTGCTATGCCTTAGGCCCAAAAGAGGATAGAAATAAATTACATAATGGTCTTTGTAAGAAGATTTTAATAAGCTCTTCTATCTGTCCCACCATATATTTATATTAATGTGTGTTTGTGTGTGCCTGTAATTTTGTGCACAGTGTGTGTTAAAGCAATACAAGGGAAGCTATGCAATGCAAGGGAAACTACGCAAAGGTGGGGGCTGGGGAGGAAAGATGCGAGGGAAATGGGGGAGAGGGAAGGGAGGGAGAGAGAGGGAAGGAGGGAGAGAGAGGGAAGGAGGGAGGGGGGGAGGGGAGAGAGATTGAGAGAAGATAGAGGAGAGAGAGATCGAGAGAAGAGAGAGAGGGGGAGAGAGGGATCGAGAGAACAGAGGGGAGAGAGAGGGATCGAGAGGGGAGAGAGATCGAGAGGAGAGAGAGATCGAGAGGAGAGAGAGAGGGATCGAGAAGAGAGGGATCGAGAAGAGAGGGGAGAGAGAAGAGAGTGAGAGAGATCGAGAAAAGAGAGGGGAGAGAGAGATTGAGAGAAGAGAGGGAGAGAAAGATCGAGAGAAGAGAGGGGAGAGAGGGATCGAGAGAAGAGGGGGGGGAGAGGGATCAAGAGAAGAGAGGGGGGAGAGGGAGAGAGAGATCGAGAAAAGAGAGGGGAGAGAGGGATCGAGGGGAGAGAGAAAAGAGTGAGAGAGATCGAAAGAAAGGGAGAGAAAGATCGAGAGAGGGATCGAGGGGAGAGAGAGAAGAGAGGGAGAGAGAGATCGAAAGCGAGGGAGAGAAAGATTGAGAGAAGAGAGGGATCGAGAGAAGAGAGGGAGAGAAAGATCGAGAAAAGAGAGGGGAGAGAGGGGGAGAGAGAGAAGAGAGGGGATCGAGAGGTAAGTAAAGATCTATTACAAATAAATCTAATAACTTTCTAATGCATCTTGCTCTATCATCTTTGCTTACAACTGCTCTGTAGCATTGGAGCGGGTTACACATGGGGAGGTAGTCTGCCAAAATGGCGGCCGTGACATTCCGTTACGTACTACACACCAGTCCATTGGATTTCCACTGAGTGGCACATCTTGTTCCTCTATAATCTTTGATGATGGCCACTTTTGTGTGCGGCTGCATCAGGCGGAGCGTAGAGCCAAGGCACGTGGGCACCAAGTGTCACTACCTGCTGAGGTTCTACCTGTCCCCGCTGTTGCAAAGATGGGCCTGGCGCAGATGCCACGCAATGTGCCAGTCAGCTGGACATTGCCGCCCCATCTGTCGTTTGTGAAAAGGTTCTTCCGGCCCAGCACCTTTGACCACAAGTCCATCGGGCAGTGGTCAGCACCGAATGTCCTGCAGGCACTGCAGGGAAAGGACTCGATGGATCCGGTGGCGTGGTTCCCAGAACAGACTGCCCAGCTTGTCTGGCAAAATGCCTCATCGCCAGAACTCACCAACAAGCACCAAGACCTGGCTTCGCTGGCGGTGAGGGGAGCCCTCCCAGTCAGATCCTTCCTGCACCGTCGGAACCTCACTACCAGCGCATGCTGGCCTCGGGACGGCTGCTATTGGAGAGGAGACGTTGCCCACCTCTTTGCAGAGTGTGGATTCGCAAAGAGAGTCTGGAGAGGTCTGCAAGGGTCCCTATCATGGTTTATTCTGAACAGCTCCGTCACAGAGGACTCTGTGATTTACGGACTGTTCCCAGGGAAGCATTCAGAGACTGACATCGAGTGCTGCTGGTAGGTCATCAACTCGGTGGAAGACGCTCTTTTGTCTGCCCGAGCATTATTCACCATCCAGCAGAGTGAGATGTCCTTCGGGGAATGTTGCCGACTGGCCCGCTGCAGACTGCAGGATTACGTGCTGAGGGACACACTGAAGCTCGGTGCAGCCAACGCCAAGGCTCAGTAGGGGAGGACCACTATCTAGGGTCCTTCTGCTGTTGAACATGGGGGGGCAGGGTGTGGTGGAGACGCCCCTCAAAATAAGGGAATGGATTCCACGCATGAGTGGCAAGGGGGTGGTGTAAAAAAAATTGTGATTTGGGGAAACTGTATTGAATGTATGTATAGCCTCCGAGAATGTCGGATAGAGTTTTGTATCGATCAGGAGCATGGATGGAGTTTTGTATGGGGAGGGAGGGGGAGGGTGGTGGGTCCTGCGCTGCGGACGCCCTCGGGTTATCTCGGGTTTTCTCGGAAAACCCGAGCTGAGGCGCGAGTGTACTTCGTCTTCAACGGTTGGAAAGTGTTCAGCTGTCGCGATCTGCAGAACTTGCACGTTCTTTCTGCGTCTTTTGAAGAACAGGGGGTGGGGGGGGGGGTGTTATAGTGGACAGTGAAAAAGATTATATGTGATTAAAATGGGATCTTGATCAGCAGGGCCAATGTGCTGAGAAATGACAGATGGAGTTGAATTCACTTGTATTTTAATAAGACATAGTAAATGATTGGGGTCTGGAGAGTGTTGTTGAAGTCTAAGGGTACAGGTACATAGTTCCATGAAGGTGGCATACTTAAACTAAAGTGGAGTTCACCTGTATGTTGACATGCTGGGTGAGCGGATTAACTACATCGCTTCATTATAGAATGAGTCCAAGATACGGTAGATATTGTAAGGAATTTTTCCCACTAAATGACGCATTTAGCATTCTATTGGCTGGAGAGTTATTGAGATCGAATGAAGAAATGGCCAGCTTTGTCCTATTGGATTTCAGAGGTAGTCCACTAGAATGTGCGGATCATTTACAGGGAGTGTAATTGCCTTTAATCAACCATTTCTTTTGATGGGGAATTACGCAAGCATTTCACATCTGTTTACCATGTTTATGATGACCAGCAAAATAATCCTTCATAATACATGCCAGTTACAACATTACAGCCATAGAATTTCCTAGCAAAGAATGTACATGATTACAAATTAAATTCATTGAATAATAATGAGAATGCATATTTTAAATACTTTCATGTTAGTGTCACAATGCATCAATGGTGCATTCAGGAAAAATAGATGTTCCCACAAATGAAAGTAGAATTGCAAAGTGAGTGTTTTATGTCTTTGGGGAGGGGAATTAATGTAGTGTTGGGTGGAGATGTTTCAGCACATTAACATTTAGGCCCCAGGTGTTCAGAAGTATTGCAGTTCAACATCACAGGACAGGGGCCTTTTCTGCCACACCGTCACTTTTAGCATGGAATCTGGTTCTTGGCAGAACTGGTGAGGTTTATTTCAGTTAAGCATTCCTCCTGTCTGTTTGCAATGATAGAAAGAGGGATGTAATCTTAACAGGTGTGCAATGTGTGTCTGGCAGTACCAAGTTATTAGTTTTTTGCAAGCTTTCTGAAAATTCATTTTGGGTAATTGTGACTGGCTTATGGGTAGCTCTCTTTCTACCTTGTCTGCTCTCCTGCTCACACTCTTCCTAGAGTTATTATTGGAAATGTTTACTTTTTCAAACTACCTATAAAGTACAGTTAATAAAAATGAAAGCATATTTCCATTGAAGCTTTGGAACTATTTTTAGAGAACAACTGAAACTAGATGGAGTTTCTTTTTAATACATTTTCTAAACTTTATAGAATCTTTTTACTTCAAGCACAAAAGTGACAACAGGTGTGCAATGTGCACAGTCAGTTCAAAGTGTGTATTGATCTGTTTTTTATTTCCCCCACTCCTTGCACATACGCTTACATCTCCATAAACTCTTATCAAGACATAGTATTGTCTTATTATTTAGTTTAGAGATATAGCACGGAAACAGGCCCTTTAACCCACCGAATCCACACTGACCAGCGATCCCAGTACACGAGCACTATCATACATACACACTAGGGACAGTTTACAATTTTTACTGAAGCCAATTAACCTACATATCTGTACATCTTTGGAGTGTGGGAGGAAACCGGAGCACCCGGGGAAAACCGACCAGATCACAGGGACAATGTAGAAACTCCGTACAGACAGCACCCGTAGTCAGGATCGAACCCAGGTCTCTGGTGCTGTAAGGCAGCAAACTCTACCGCTGCACCACCGTAGCATTCTTGATGTAGCATCCAACAGTAATTCTTTACACTGCAACAGATCAGCCCAGAATGCTTTGCAAGAGCGCTACTTAAAAAAACTTGACATCAAACTCCAAAGTAGTATATAGAGATGACCAAAAGTTTTTTCAAATATATGCTTTGGAATTGCCCAAGTTTGCTAAAGGCATGGCCATCGATGGTGGCATAATTAAACGTGAGGCTGTTCAAAGGTAGAATTGAAGAAAAACTGATGTTGGTGGTTGGAGGAGAGTGAGGAACGACCAACCCATGAGGAATTTTGTAAAATATAAGGTGAATTAAACTGCTAAACTGGAAGTCAGTGTAGATAGAGAAATTACTTGGGAAAAGGGCAACAACATTTTGGATCACTTTATTTATAGATGGTAGAGTGGGGAAGGCTTACCAGGAATGCCTTTACATCGAAATAGAACAAAGTAAGAACAATTATTTTAGCAGCAGATGAGAAGGGCTTGGCCAAGTTGGAAAATGTAACAAGTATGGAAATAGGCTACCTTATTGACAATGTGGATTAGGGGTTGGAAGGACATTGTGGATCATATATAACTCCAGAGGTTCAGACTTTACACTTCACTTTCAGGCAGTTCCTGGGATGGAAGATGAAGTTCTAAAGCAGAATGCTGCTGCTGCGGCAGATTTGAGATGGAATGCAAAATGTGAGGAGAATTTGCATGTCATCTGTGGTGAGAGGGTTAAAATGGAAAAGCATGAAGTTGGTGGGTCGAGAATGGAATTTGTGATGAGTAAGGATGATGCATTTGGTTTTCCATCAATTTAGTTTATGGAAACTTCTGCTCATTAATTATTGGATATCAGTCAAGTACTGTGACAATTTAAAGACCATGTAAGCTGGTGATGGCGTTATCATTGGCAACATGTCATGTTTCTTTAGATAATATTGCCAAGGGGTACCATGTAATGGCGAATAAGAGAGTTCAAGCTTCGTTGAATGAAGCAAAACGGAAGATGAATGAGAATAGAGGCCATCTAGATGCTTATGGCTGTGACCAGACTTAAGATCTGAAGAAGGATCCTGCTTGAAACGTCACCTTTTCATTTTCTCCAGAGATGTTGGCTGACCCGCTGAGGTACTCCAGCACTTTGTGTATTTTTTGTAAGCCACATCTGCAGTTCCTGTGACTGATAAGAGTGGAGGCAGGCATGTTGAGTCTCAGGCAATGATGGAGAGATGTTGGAAGACATGGCAGTTAACTTGAGGAGAAGAGGAAAGAAAGATTATCTTCCGTTGCATTCAATTAGAGCTAAGAACATAAGATAGCAAGAGTAGGCATTTTCAGTTTTTTGTGCCTGATCTGCCATTCAATGTCATGGTTGAGCTTTTACCCCAGTGACCCTTTCATGCATAAACATGATAGGTGTTGATTTCCTAAATATTTATAAATGCATCACTCTTCTCAGTCTGAAGAAGGGTCTCGTCCCAAAACGTCACCTATTCCTTCGCTCCATAGATGCTGCCTCACCCGCTGAGTTTCTCCAGCATTTTTGTCTACCTTCTATTAATGCATCAGGATCTGTCTTGAATATTCTCAGTGCTGAACCTCCACATCCCTCTTGGGTAGTAATGCCTTTAAGACATTTCTTTTCAACTTAGTCCTGAATGACTGACCATTTATTTTTGAGTGTGACCCCCAGCTAGCGGAAACATAATTCATACATTTACTCTATAAGACCCCGTAAGAATTTTGAATATCACCTCTGATACTTCAGTCCGAAGAGCACAAGTCTGTTTAACTACTCGTCATTATTCCAGGAATTAATCTGGGGAACCTTTGTTGAATACCTCCTATCACTCCTTCTATCTCTCCTCGAGTAGAGAAACTACACCCGCACACTGTATTCCAGCTGAGGTCTCAGCAGGGCTCTATATAATTGTCAAAAGATGTCTGAACTTTTATCCACTTGCAATAAATTTGCTCTTTAATTACTTGCTCTGTCACCACATCAACTTGCACAATGAAAGCCAAATCTCTCTCAACACCAGTACCCTCAAGACTTCTCAGGAGAAGAGAGCATGGTTTTAGATGGATAGAGGATGTTGAAGGACTTCAGAGACAAAAGTGAGGTTGGGATGAGGCAAAGGTTTACATGGTTTTTTTGTGTGTATGCACAGATTTCATAGAGAGTGGCTCAGTATAAGGTAGGTACAACTGTTAACAACATCAGCTGTCATGGGCAGCCACAAGTGTAAAGTGTTGTTCAGTTATTTAGCTGGGTGGGTCAAGCAGCAGGTGGGTGAGTCGGTGGGTGGGTGAGAGAGTACACTTAATTATGTTTGTTGACCATAGTGGTATACAGCAGGGGCCTCCAAACCTTTCAGCATGAGGGCCACATTATATATTTGGCACATTTTTGCGGGCCTTAAGAAAAAAAAAGAAATGTCACCCACTCACTCACTCAACCACGCACCCACTCGCTCACTCACTCACCCACTCGCCCACCCACCCACCCACCCAATCACTCACTCACAGGCCGTTGTCGCTGACATTCACTCTCTTCTCGGGGCCACCGATGCTGCTGCCGCCGACCCGTATCTCTACTCCAGCCCCCACGGGCCTCCACCAGCTACTCCGCCGACCCTCGCCTCTCCACCGGCCACCAGCGGTGACAGCTCTGTCACCTCAACAGAGTTCCGCGCAGCACCAGGCCCACAACCTCCACGATGCAGACAGCACGTGGTCTGACTCTGCTGGGTCCTAGTGCTCCTCCCCTCTTACAGGGAACCTCAACAGTTGCACAAAACATTATTCCCTCAACTTGATAGCCTACGGCAAACTGACGTGTAAGTTCCCTTGCTACCAGAATAGCCCGCCGCACGGAACATGTTAAAAACTTGCAGCGGGCCAGATAAAATCTTGTGGAGGGACAGATGTGGCCCGCGGGCCTTAGTTTGGAGGACAGGTTTACAGGATCCTCCACAATCCGGATGTTAATGACCTCCCTGATTGCTAGATGAAAAAGTCGTGAAATTATTTACAAATAAGATGTACATATTTCTAACACATTTTATAACAGAAGTGAGAACATTTTTAACTTTGAGATTTAATGCTTTCCTAATTCATTAAGAACCCTATTAGTTAAGAATAAATCATTATAAAAGCCTTCAGATTAATTAGACTGTAGTTAAACTGTAGCTCTATTCCCATTGCCTGCTGTTGATCTTTATCCATTTTAACTTTATTTAACAAGAATTATTGTGGCGCAAAAAGAACAATGACCGTTGCCTATATTAATGGCTGTAGAAAACTCTCCTGTTACCTTTTCACAATGTACATTTGTGCACAAGCTCGAATGCATTATCTGTTCTGTTTGAAGTGTACTGCTCTTTCTTCCAACTTTCTTCTCTGCTATATTCTGCTGGTCTGCATGCTCTTCAGAAACTTTAGTTGTGCAATTCTTGTCAGAAACTTCCTGAAAATCTCCAAGTATGTGATGAACAATGTTTCCGTCAACATTATTTAATAATTTGGAGGAAGTTGAAATGACTTAATTGGCAGGATTTACTATTAAATCAAGGGAATCTGCACTAAACATTGTGAATTGGGTATAAAGACTTTTTGGAAGGAGTCTGCTTTCCGTTTCAATAACTTTTTGCCTCTAACTGCTGGCTTTCAAAGTAAATGTTACTTTGACAACTGGTTTTCACTCCATTACAGATATTCCCTCTGCTCTCCATCCTCCCCTTCTCAACAACTTAAAATGTGCCTGTCTTTTCACTGTTCCAGTCGTGCTGAAAGGTCCTTGGCCTAAAATGTTGAATTTCTATCCCTCACTATTGTTGATACTGTTGTGCGTTTCCAACATTCTGTGTTTTATTTGAGAAGAAATACATTAACATGAGAACAATGGATGATCATAGATTATGGCACATCACTCAAGAAATGCAGTGTTAATCTGGCTAAAATACACATTCCATGCTTGTCTTAACAACTTATTTTGCATTGTGGCTGGTTTGATTTAAACTGTTGTAGCAGTTCTCAGACAATGTTTTTTATGGCTGCGTTAGATGGAGTTTATTTGTGAGCTAAAGACCAATTAGTAGATTGGTATATTTATTAGTAATGGGGAAGGGGACACCTTTTTTCAGTTTGCTTTTTTACATATTTTGGTGATTAAATCTTTAACTACTTGGAAGTGTTGATTGTAATTTGAGGGATCTAAACAATTAAGTTGGTGAATTCCCTGCAGTCATTTGGCTAAATTGTTACTGATGGGGCTCAATAATGAGGGAACAGTATACTCAAAGGTAGCAAAATCTAGGCATGCAATGATGCCAATTTAAAATTGTACTGCAAGGTAATTTCAGTTAATTTGAAATATGGGATCCTGACCTAAATTGTGATGAAATGTATTTTTAGAATAAGTAGTGTTTAAAACAACTGCACAGTAATTTGGCTTTGTTACTGAATGGTAGAACAGAATATTGCTAAATAAATATAGAATTAACTCTTATTTTTAGAAAACATTGTGGTGTTGCGTTCTCTTCAACAAGAAAACTAAGTTTAGTAAATTGAACATTTCAGACTGCTGTATTGAAATTCTAACTTCTAAACTCTTTTAAGGAACAATTGTACATTGAGAAACCATTTCCACTGCACAAGGTTTCAATCAAGCATAAAACATACCAGAAAGAAAAGGGAAGTGATGATTTATAACAGGGAAGAGTGGTCTGTCTGAGGAGCTCCCAGTGCTAGTGGTGAAATACATCTCTGCCCTCTGAGAATTTAGTCAGATTTTTGAAAACTTGCCTGGGAAAAAAAATTGGAAGCAGCAAAATATGAATGTGGATCAACAGTTCAGAAATGGATTCATTTCTTCTCTGTTAGATAAAAATGATTTAACTTAAATACTCATGTTTTTCCTAATTATCTGGCAAATATATAAAAATGTACATTTTTGAAGTAAGTTTTAAAGGGGTATGATTTTGTTTTAAAATGACATGGCTTGCAGGGTTAATTGAATTTCCAGTGATTTGGGTTTACGCGAGCAAATGTTTTAAAATTTCACACAGCAGTAATCCATTTTCTATCAATGTTCACTATTTTGAAAGATTACTAGGGTTTGTCATTTTAGGCATCACTGAAGTAAGTTTTAAATCTAAAAAATGTTAACTGACTTGGTAACAGCTCATTTCAGTACAAAGGCTTTGCATCATAGGGTTTTAATTATTTTCTCAAAAAACATATGTTTTTTCATCTATTTGTTGCGGGTGCAATGCTATCAGATAATTATAGTTGCTTATTCGCTTTCAGGTGGTCAATCAGCAAATTGCACCAAACATATTCATCTGGTTGCAAAAGGGCAGTCATAATTTCAAGAGACCCAAATCAATGACATAAGTCTGCTGGGCTTTGAGGTACTTCTCTGGGCAGGATGTTTTAATCAATGATTCAAAGATTCAGGTTAACAGTGGCCCGTTTTAGCTTTGTTGCAATATAAGAGCACTAGTGCAGAGAGAGCTGTGTGTGTACAGATGTATGTTTAAAAGTTGACGGGAGAAATGAAAAATACCTAAGGCAATTCCAGACCGTGGTTTTGCTTGAAATGTCCTCTAGCGTGGTACAGCACTCAGCTTTGTTTCACCGTCAATATATTTGTTTTCAGATAAAAGTCATGTCACTTAGGGATCACTGAATTTTGATTGCGATTTTCTGTACCATAATCCCAATCTCTTAGCATCTACAACAAGCCAAACTCCATATTCAATGGTTCATCTTCCATAATTTCTGATACCTCTAAAGAGATACCACCAGCTATGCTCCCACCACCCTCTCCCACGTTCCTTCTCGGCATCTTGAAGGGACTGTGACCTCCATGAGACTGTGGTTCATTCTTCCATCTCCACCAATACTGACTTCCTTCCGCATGGAGCCACAGGAGACACAGCAACAGACCTTTTATCTTTTTCCTTCCAGCTCCAAACACACCTTCCAGTTGGCTTAGTGATTTACTTGTACTACTTTCAATTTAATGTATGGCATTCATTGCACATTTTGTGATTTCCTCTATAGTGCAGACTATAATGAACACTCATTGAGGGATCGCTCTGCAAACTCATTTTCAGTCTGTAACAGTGACCCTTTTAATAATAATCTAAATATCTCTGATACAATGACTCACATTAAATTCAACAAATTCAGATAATCAACCATCCTCACATTTCCAGCATTCTTGCTGTCTCTCTATCCTGGTGGGTTTAAATTTGTTTTTGTCTCCTATTTATACCTTATCCAGACATACTTGTTTAGCTAAAATGGACACGAAGTGCTAGAGTAACTCAGCGGGTCAGGCAGAATGTTGCCTAATCTGCTGAGTTACTCCAGCACCATGTGTCTATCTTTGGTATAAACCAGCATCTACAGTTCCTTTCTACACACACCTGTTCACCTGTCTGTCCCACCTTCTTTCAACCTGCATCACCACGTGCCATTCAATCCTACTAATCTCCCATCTATCACTGAGCTCCCCTTTTGTCCTCTGTCCCAAACCTCTTCATATGCATCTTTATCTCTAACTGCTTTCAGTTCTGCTGGATGTTGAAAGAGATTGAATAATTCAAATGTGGTCTGACCTCCAGCTGCATATTTACAACATTTTCTAGGTTTCTTGCATTTACAATATTTTGCATTGGGCATGTCTGTGTCCTTTTGCTGTTTTATTTGTTTTTCTGCTGAATTAACTCCAAGACCTATTTTGATCAGCTCTGGATTTTTAATGCATCTCCCTGGCCAATATTCACTGTCAGGCAACCCATAAATAATTGTTCTGGACATTTATACAAACATAAATGTTGGCATATGGGCTGCTACATTCCCTTTATCAAAACTGTGACCACACATCAAAATTACTGCTTTGCCTTTTAAGCATTTTGAGAATTCCACAGTTCAAATTCCCAAATGTACTTTTTTGAAGAAAACTACTTTTATTATTACAAAGACTTTTGGCATAATTTTTTGTTTGTCTAAACTGCAAGTGATCTTCACTCTTTCCTCCCCCCACCCCCACCCCCCAATTGTAACTAATCCTTCAACCATAATCTTTTTCATGGATCATATCTGTTCTATATGTCAAATCAGTTATGGCTGGTGGTTTGAATGTTCCCATTGTAACAACCCCTCCCTCACCAATAACCTCACTCCAAGTTCCCAGTTTAAAAACTTTGCTTCTTGCCGTCGATTGATTTTGCCATTTCTCTGCAAACTCCCTGTTTACAACTTATTTTGGCAGATTATCTTCCATCTGCCCAGCACACCGACACTAACATCCAGTGAAATGAAAACTCTCTTCCTGGCATCATTCTTTTCAAAGTCAATGACTTTCCCAGTCATTTGTTCTGCAGTGGTCTATCTAGGTGGCTGCGGAAATAATCTTTGGAATACCATTTATCAATCCCTACTCTCGACACTTTTCTCTTCACTAAATTAAGGGTTTGCTTTACCAGTAACCCTGGCACCCACAATAAACCAATGTTTGGTTTACTCCATTTTTCTTGTACAGGTTTCTCTGCACTGATTTTTTTTTTGTTTCTGAATGGGGCCCATCGACTGCACTCAGTGCTGAATAATGTCAGTATTGTGCACTGACCCTTTCCACATCTGGAAAAGCAATCTTCCTGACCATGACCATCAAGGAGCTGAACAGTAGTGGGGTCCAACCCGGTGGAACTGAAACATATGTGCAGGCTAGATCAAATGCCAGTCAACGAATTAAAGAAGAATGATTAGCCAGCACCAAGTAAGAGTCCACCTTACCAGACCACTTAAGGATTTAGTAAAGCATTCCACAAGTCCCCCATGATTGGCTGAACCAGATTAAGGCACCTGGGATCCATGGCGGTTTGGAAAATTAGATTCAGAATTGACTTGGCCATAGAAGGCAGAGGTATTGGTCGAGGGGTGTTATTCTGATTGGAGATCTGTTTTCAGTGATGTTACATAGTGATCAGTATTGGGGCCACATTAAAAAAAATGTATATGTCAGAGTTGTGGATAGCAAGGAAGTTTGTTGATGGATACAGCAGGATATAAATCAATTGTAAATATGGATATCTGTATTTCCTCATGGGATATTCACCCATCTCTCCCAGTCCTACTCTTCCACTTCATGCTCATTGACCATGTTGTGAGTGCACATCTCAAAATCTTGCTCCAAGAACTCTTCACACTTCCTTATTTTGCTGAATTGTCTCCAACTCCACACCTGATTTATCGACTAAGCTAACAATTCCGAGATGCATCTCCTCTGGGTGTGAGTTTTCTAAGACTCCACATGGTATTTAACAGTCTCTCCCTTGCTGAGATCATTCATTTTTCTTTCACCAGTGCTATTATTTTGTTTCCTCTACTTTATTTAATGTTTCTTTCATTATTTGTGTATTATACTGAACATCCACTTCTTAATTTAGTTCTCATTGCTCTTTGATTTTCTGTTTTTGATAGAAGAAGTTGGTGTGAGGATGCTGAGGCGCTTACCTTTTTATTACAGAAAGTGCAAATGGTTCTTTTTTGAACTGGAACAGTCTTTTTCGGAACTTGGAAACTATTGATTATGTTATAGTGTGTTCTAAAGGTTTGAGATGATTTAATATGATAAAACATGCTACTTAATTCATGCTCATTAAATTATTTCCATTTGATATTAAAAATGATAAAAATCAAAATAAAATTTCAGTCAGACTATTTAATACTTTTCATAACTGTATTTGTAGTTTCTGCAAGAACACTGAATATTCAGAGCACCAAGGGCTTTCTCATTGCTGGGGGGGGGGGGGGAATTTGAATTTGGAATCACACTATCAAGAGTTTGTTGGTAAACCTTTAGACAAAGATGAGACTGAACTGTATCAAAATTATTTATAAACAATCTTGTTGCACACTTACATGATTTTTGAGGTTGTTGTACAGAAGGTGCAAATAGAAACATTCTATACATCCAGACAAGATGTGAAGGAACCAACAACATATAGAGGCTTGGAGCTGGAATCAAATAACATAATTGTTCCTCTTGACTTGATCTCAAATATGGCTTGTTAGGAAAAATAGGTTCCTGTGATCTAATTCACATGATTAAAAATTGCAAGCCATCCATGAGTTCAAGAATAAAGTTACTTTGCAAGCTTGAATGTCAACACACCGAGCAAGAATGAAGATTTGTCCCATTATGCTTTTCTCCTTTTTCACCCACTTTTGTTTTGTGTGACTAAATATGATCCATAAGCTATCAAAGTAAAGAGAAAGCATTTTGTGCAGCAGGATTGTGAAGCATTTTGTGCTTCAGAGACATTGTGATTCTGACCCATCTGGATTTCAAAATAAAGTGAACATGCAATGTTGGAATCTTGAAGGTGTTTCTATTGTCATTTAAATATGATACAGCGAGAAATACAGTGAGGATTTGATCATTGTGCTTATCTGTTGCGAAATCAAACACAAGATACATGGTGACCAAAAATAAAATCAGAAAATGCTGGAGTTGCTCAGCAAGTCCGGTGGCAACAGTGGAGAGACAAACAAGGTTTAAGTTTCAGTCTGATGACCTTTCATCAGAATTAGGAAAAATGTTGGAGACGTAGGCGGCACAATGGCACCAGAGGAACAGCTCAACCCAGGATAGTCTACAACCCAACGGCATGAACATTAAATTCTTCAATTTCAGTCAACTGGCATTCCACCCCCTCGGCGTGTGGGAGGGTTTCTTTTGAAAGCGCCAATAGCGGGTTTACAAGCAGAGGCCGTTATCAGGCCGGGCGGGGTGCGGGAGGAGATGGAGTTGGTTTCGCGGCCACTGCTGCCGCTGTGCGAAGCCCGTCATTCACTCCGACTCGTCTGAAGCAGCTGCACCAAAGATCTTATAGCTATAGGATCTCTGAGCTGCACCGCTTGGCCCCGCACCTTGCTGTTGGCTGGCGGAGGAGGGAGGCAGTGACGAGGATTTCCCAACGGCCAAGGCAGCTTGGCGATGTTGTCCGAGGAGCACTGACCTTCCTTCCTCTCCCCCCCCCCCCATCCCTCTCTCTTGTACGCCTCCTCCACCCCCTTATCCTCTTATCCTGGGACCCCTCCTCTCCATCCCGCACTGATCCCCATTCCCACCTCTATTCAGTCCTCACTGACATCCCCTGTGCTCCCCTCCCCATCTACCCCCCCCCCCCCCCATCTATTCATACTGCGCTGATCACCCCATCCACCTCGCATTAATTCTCCTGCCACCCCCCCCCCCCCACCCCATCCATCCTACACTGGTTCCCCAATTTACCCTGTACTTACCCCTTTCCCATCAATCCTGCACTTCTCCTCCATCCATCCTGTACTGATCCTCCATCCATCCTGTACTAATCCACGCATTCATCCTGTTCTGACCCACCCTCCATTTACGCTGCACCTTCCCCCCCTTCACATCATTCATCCAGTAGTAATCCCCCATTCATCCTGCACAAACCCTCGATCCACACTGTACTGACCCCCACCTCCCCATTCATCCTGCGCTGATCTCCCCCCCCCCCCACCCCACCCATCCTGCACTGATCCTCCCATTCAAGAAGAATGGGGGGAACAGTCTGAAGAAGGGTCTCGACCCGAAACGTTGCCTATTTCCTTCGCTCCATGGATGCTGCCTCACCCGCTGTGTTTCTCCAGCACTTTTGTCTACCCCCATCCATCCCGTACTGAACCCCCCCATTCAACACCACTGACATCCCCGGTGCTCTCCCCTCACAATTTAACCTACTCCAACCAACACGTACTAATTCACCTGCCTCAATCCATCCATTCTGCACTGACTGCCTTCTAACCCCCCCCCCCCACCCCCGCCACCTATCCACCCCGCACTGATTCACACACACCCCCCTCCCTGACCTTATTGTGCTGGAAATGTCTTCAGAGCGAAAATTGACTATGTTTGATAACGGAATGCAATCAAATGTGTTTTAATTCCCAATGTTATTATTTGTTTTAATCCATAAAGATGGATTAATTAAATTATGAATATGTGAAACATTAAAACCGCAGTGTTCAATTGTCACTGCTGCCGTTGACACGTTATTACAGAATTTATTTTAACGGCAAATCAATGCTCTTAATATGGAGTATCAGTACTGTAGTTATTTAATGAGCAACATTCACAACTATACGTACGTA
The DNA here is from genome assembly GCA_963514005.1 of Raja brachyura. Next base: position 68,875,396 of record OY740783.1, on the reverse strand, counting down.
TATCTGTTACCATGGTCCAGGATTTATTGACACAGGTTGATCATATGCTGAATAATCCAACCACATTTTTGTTTGGATGTGGAAAGTACTAATAGAAATTGCATTAATTGCAATATGTAAAAAGAGTTGAGATACTGTCTTATAATTTTGGTGCATGTCATTGTGGTATATTTGCATGTCTTGATTGGTGAATATGTTTAGTTTGTGACTTTATTTAAAGCAGAAATAATATGTGAATGCTTCATTGAGTATAATTCCGACTGGTAACTACGCACTTCGTCCGAGCGCATTATCGCATTCGTCATGCAAGCCATCTTAAATGACCACCTAAACTGTCATTTGACAACCTAAAAAGCTGCCAAGGTTGCCCGGCTGGCAACAGGGAAAAAAGGTTAAGCGAGAGCCCTGCTTTATACAGGTAAGAAATCAGCTGTTGAAATTACCGCCGGTAACTCCTGGCCAATAGCGCTGCTCCCAAATTCAAACTAGAACCAATGGCAGGGGACTGCATCCCAGCTAGCCCCCCCACCCCCCTTAGGGAACAAAGCACTATCAGCTGTAGACTGGCGCGTTAAGCAATATACAACGCTACAGACTGGCGCCAAACCAATACACACAGCACAGCAGATTTGGCGCATAAATGTAATACACACAGCGCTGCCAGTTTGGCACGTAAATGTTTAAACAGTGCTGTCGCCTAAATGCGTGGGAATTTAAACAAAGAGCTGTAAGCTGCAGCGCTCCGGGTTCTAAATATAGTGCTACCAGTCACAGCCCAATGGGGTTTAAACATAGCGCTATGGCCGCAGCGCTATGGGTCACAGACTGTTCAGGAAAATTCTCATATAACAATCCCTCTAAGTCTTTCCTATCCATTTATCTTTTCCAAATGTCTTTTTACTGTTGTTATATTTGCCTCAACCATTTCTTTTGACAACTCTTCCATGTACCCACACCCTTTGTGTAAACAGGTTGCCTTACGGGTTCCTGTTAAATCTTTTCCCACTCACCTTAAGTCTATATCATATAGTTCTTAATTCCCCTACCCTGGTAAAAAAACAACGGAGTTAATTTCTCATGATTTTCTGTAACCCCTTAAGCTCACCCCAGTTTTATATCCCTCCACAAGATTACCACAGTCTGGTACATGATCACCCCACAGTTTCCTACACGTCTATAAGATCACTCCTTTGTCTCCTACATCACCCCTCAATAACTCTTAAGGTGTGGCATGCATTGGATTCGAAGCCAGGAGTAGTGGCAATGTCGTCTTCAATATCTTGCGCCATTGGAAGAATAAGATTTTCATTGTACAACTAGTTGATGAGAAATTTCTGGCCACAGTTATGGAAACTGCAAGGGCACATAAACAGGCAATATACTAAAGCAGGTACATGAACTACCCTGACTGGTTGGAATGATTCAGAAGATGACCTGAGTGATGTTTTCTGATTTTTTTTTTCCACTAGTAAAGATGTGAGCAGTCTGCAATTCCAAAGGTATCAATGGGGACATAATGCAGTCATTCCCAGGTACCTCTGAGGTGAATTGGTGGTGGTGGGGCTGTATACCTAATGTCTGGACATGCTGCACGTGTAGGTGGTAGACATGGACTTGTAAAGATCAGTAAAGATTATAATCGAAGGATCCAGTCTCTGAAGACCACCAGATGTTGAGGTGACGCACCAGGCCATCTCAAAGCTTCTGCCAACGAGGATGACCTTTTGGCCCCATTAATCACTCCAGCTGGATTGGATCATGCACTTCTGCTGAAATACCTAATTTATCCTCCACAGCCCCCATCACCCTGTTTATTTTTTTTCCTCTCCCCCTTCCCACTCGTCCCCACCATCTGTTGTGCCACATTCCATCAACCTTCATTCAGTTCCATTCTGCACTTTCCTTTCCTATTGGATTCAAGAATCTCTTGGCTCTTGTTGTCCACATCACCTCCAAATCTCTGTTGCTATTTCCATCCTTCCCTCTGCCACCTGATTGTTATCTGCCGATCAACCCCTGCTTACCTCCATAGATGCTACCTGAGTTCCTACAAATCCTCTCCTTGTGGTGCCGCTGTGACGCAGCTATTAGCTTTGCAGCTCTGACGACCCTTGTTCAGCCCTGGTCTCCAATGCTGTTGGCATGTTCTCCCTGTGACCTTGTAGGTTTCCTCCCACATCGAAAAGATGCATGGATTTGGTAGTTATTTGATCACCATAGTGATGTGTGGTTGAGTGGGGGAAACTGGGGTGAGCTGATAAGAATGTGAAAGAGTCTGTTTCCATGCTGTATCTCTCCCTGAAATGTTTTACAGCCCAGAGAAGGGAAAGAGCGAAGAAAATAAAGGGAAAGCCTATGATGGAGTGGTGAACAAGAGAGGGTGAATGCTCCAAAGTGTGGTGGTGGCAACTGAGAGAGGATGGTGAAGGCTTGAAAAATTGCATCTCTATCTGGCACAGATGAGATGTTTGAGGACAGAACAAAAAGAAATACTGTCTAAAATACTTTGACATAAAAGCTTTACTTTTGATGGGTGTTTTCATTTCTAGTTGTAACAAGTCATGCCATATCTGTGGAGGAACATTGAGTTAATGTTACGTGATGTTGATTGGCTGTCTATGGTGCAAAATAAAATTAAGTTTCTCATTATCCAAATTCATCTAAGTACCTTAAGTACACCTCCAACACAGGCCCTACAGGTGCCCTTGCCTTTTCTAGCCATGCAGCTCCCAATGTCCCCGCAGCCTCGTTAGCCTGCCATCCAACAGAGCAGAACGGGCCATAAGCTGTTGTCAGGCCTCGGGTAATGCAACCTGAGACCGGACTACCCAGAACTCCCTGTCGATCTCTCACTTCAAGCTGTTGTCATGCTGTCAAAGGCTGTTTCAACCGTGTCCATCGGGAATGTCGAGAAACTGTTAGAATATATTTGTTTTCTAAAAATCCATTTTAAATGATCCATCAAAAAACTTTTATGCTAGCCATGCAGTTTTAGCTATGAGGCAGAAATTAAGGCTAGCCATCCCATCAGCCCTATCCCAGCGAGGCCTGCAGTGGGACAATAGGTCGTTTGTCAGTGCATCTGATTTCCAGCATGCTCAGTATTTGTGCGTTGCAATGCATTGGCAAGAAAGGATTTGCTGAAGGATATGAAGCAAGGACATAGGACAACTTTACCTCAAATCCACCAGTTTTCTGTTTAACGTTCCTCCCCCAACCCTCAAAGGATAGATTATCCCAGCATTTTCACCACTCCAACAATTAAACTATGACTTTACTATGTATGCCTGCAATAAATTAACATAATCATGACATTCACACCTCAAAAAAAACAGTTCAATCCTAAACTGCTGGCCAAGGAAAGAACAATTTTCCGAGTACCAAGGGAGAGAGAGAATAAATACAATCATCTTTAAAATTCTATAGATAGAACCCCTGTCAGAAACCCAGCTGTGTTTCGCATAGCTTTGGATTCTTGATGCATGCTCCCTTCATGCATGTGCACACAGACCCTTCGATCTGTGTAGTCATGTCAAATGGTATGCAGCATGAGCTTTGTTCTTGCTTATGCAAAATTATACTGCACAGAATGTAACTGCTGCAGGCCCCTTGCATTGAAACAAGTTGTAAAGAGTTGTGGCCTCTGTGATGGCGTTTAAAGAGGGAATCCAAGGTGGTGTCCGTTCTTTTCTAATATTCTTTGAAATGTTTTTTTGTGTGATTGGTCTCAACTTCTTTTGTTGCTTTCCCGCTGCTGAAATTTGTCAGGTACTTCCATTCCACAATCCTCTTTCATTCAACTCCCCTTATCCATTTTGATTGGTATGCGTGTCAGAGGTTATGAGGAGAAGGCAAGAGAAGGGGTTAGGAGAGATAGGTCAGCCATGATTGAACGGTGGAGTAGGCTTGGCCTAATTAGGCGAATGGCCTAATTCTACTCCTGTCACTTGATCTTATGATGCCCTGTTCCATGCTTCCGAGAGCTCCCTCTCTAGCCCCAGGGTTGTTGCAGACTACTCTTGTATTTCATGTGGATCTGTCCACGCTTCAGAGGTTTTGCATTTCTCATAAAATGCCAGGAAAAGTGTTTGGATATTATAAAATATACACATTGACGAGAAATTCATTGTTCTTGGTGTGTTTCCAATTATCAAGTATTATAAATATTTACATTTAGGTTTTTTCCTCATTTGTTCTTACAGCTGTTGAGTGCAGTTAAGGGTGGGCTGGCTCTGAGGAAATGTGCAAAACCCATATAAATGAGTGGGAAGAATTGATGAAAGATCATTATGAAACATTTCATAAGCTGTTGGAAAATCCCAAATGGTCCATTGTTGAATTTATTATAAGAACATATGAATTTACTTGAGATGAAACATTGAGTGATGAACATTTCTTCAGCGTTTCATTATGAAAGATCACCATCTTCCTGGATTTTGGAACCAAGATATGTACATGATGCAGCTTTTGAAATGTGTTTTTTTGAATCTTGACTGGGGAGTGAATGAGTTTAAATTTCATTAATATTGAAGATAAACTGGCAGTTTGCCACAGTCTGTACCTACGCACACTGCTGCAGTGGGTTCATTGAGTGCCATGTTAAGTTAGTGGGAGGATGTACAGTTAAGATTTGGCCAAAATGTGAATATGCTTTAATAGTCTATGTAGGGAGGTGGAGAATGTTAACAATTTGGAAGGGTGATAGATTTTAAGCAGCGTGGCTGTTAAAGAAAGGGTTGTATGAAATTCAATCTTAATTTTCTGTCTAAAATCTGAAATGTATTGCGTAGATATACACCTTGTATGTATATTCAATATTGTTTAAGCGTAGAGTATACCTGCAAATCTTGTTCTCTAAAGATAGTTTTTGTTGAAGGGTGTTAATAGAAATGACAATCTCGTAACTTCCTTCAAGCAAGAGATGGGAGTGTTTAATTGCCATAAGTACTGAAAACGCAACAATTAATTTCTTACTTGAGGCAGCATAACAGGTCTGTCAACACGGTGCTGATAGATAATATTAATAGAAAAAGTTCAATAAATTAAGTACCTTAAAATGAGTGCAAATAAGCCCAAATCCTCAGTGCAACCAATACAGTTTATAATTCATATTTTAGTTGGTGTTTGTAGTGTTCAAGATTCTGATGGCTGTTGGTAAGAATTTGTTCTTGAACCAGGAGGTCACAGTTTACCAAACCTATACCTCTTCCAGATGACAGGAGTGAAATGAAAGTGTGGCCAGAGCAGTGTGGGTGTTTGATGATGCTGACTGCCCTTTTGAATCAGTGCCTCCTATAGATCCTTTGATGCTGGGGGTTAGTGAGTCCGCATTTAGCGTATTGTGTTCAGTTCTGGCCACCACGTTATAGAAAAAATATTGTCAAGCTTGAAAGGGTTCAGAGAAGATTTACGCGGATGGTGCCAGGATGAGAGGGTCTGAGCTATAGGGAGAGGTTGAGTTGGCTGGGTCTCTATTCCAAGGAGCACAGGAGGATGAGGGGTGATCTCACAGAGGTGTATAAAATCATGAGAGGAATAGATCGGGTAGATGCACAGAATCTCTGAAAGGGTGGTGGGTGTATGGAATAAGCTGCCAGAGGTGGTAGTTGAGGCTGGGACTATTCCAATATTTACGAAACATGTTAGACATGGATAGAACAAGTTTTGAGGGATATGGAACAAGCATAGGCAGGTGGGACTAGTGTAGCTGGGACATGTTGGCAAGTTGGGCCAAAGGGCCTGTTTCCACACTATGTCACTCTATGACTCTATAACCATAGTTCATGCAATCCTCAACATTTGTTTTTGGCAATGATGGGTTTTGGAGTTGAGCTTGATCCAGTTTTCACTCAGTATTAATGTATGTCTACTTGCCAGCAAGTATAACTAATAGTTGAAAACCCCTTCCTTCCCTTCACTTCCTTCACAACACATCCAACTCCTAAACAGCTAATCAGGATCCATGACAACAAATATCTTGAGACCAGATTTTCCTCAGTAATCCATTTAATCTGCCCTCCATGTATTTATCATCTTGAAGTACTCATTGGAAATAAATCCACACATTTAATACTTTAGTGCCAGGCTATCTTGTTGAAAGTTAGTATCTGGATTCATTTTACATTTGGTCAATCCTAAATACCATCTAAAAAGATAAGTAATAATCAAATGACATATCTTTTTTCCATTGTTATATCTATTTGATTTCTCTCCTCAGATGAGACTGATGTAGATCTGACTTGGCAAGCCCTTACCAACACTGTGCCATAGTAATACCACCTGTTATTGATTTCTCGATCAATATTCAAATATTTATTGGTGACATCATACAGTTTCTTCAGCCCACACTGTATTTTCTTAAGTGTATGCCTGTTAATGGTATTTACCTTGCAATTATTTAATTTTTGAGTTTATGTGCTTGGAGTTTGTCAAATTAGCAAGCCTTGTGCACACGGAATAATGTTCCCACTTGTAAGGGGATGGTCAAGGGGAAACACAACAGATGGTAGTAATCTTGAAATTTTTAGAGCAGTTGTGATGGATTATTATTTTAAAACATTTAATGTAGACTGGTCAGGCTTTCATGTCATAAAGCAGATTTATTTCAGGCATCCAGTAAGAGCACAATTGATTTAATTAGCATCTGCCATGCATATATCACACTTATGAGGTGCAGGTGCTGTGCTTAATGGGGGAGATACTTTACAGGTTTTGACAGATCTGGGGGCTTGGATCATTGTTTCATGCTGAATGAATATATTCAAATAAAAATGAACTTAAAAAAAAAAAAATCCCTTTTTAAGATGCATTTCTCTTACTCGGTTTCATTTGTGTTTGTTGCTGATCTTTCAGATGACAACCTCTGTGAGGGAATGCAAAGTGATATGTCTTTGTCATATTCTACTTGCATTGCAGCCATGAGATTCCCACTGCATGCAGGTGTAATTTGTGTGTGATGCATTCGAGAAACTGATGGTTCAAACTGGGGGAAACGCGGTTTAAAGTAAATATAAACTTCCAATGAGATTGAAATTGAAAGCTTGCAATTTTGTTTTCTCTATGGGGTAGTGGATAGGTTGAATTTTTTTCTTTCAGTGCTCTCAAAAAAAATCAATATAGAGTTAAGTGGCTCGTTCAGAAATGATCTGGTGAAATATCTAGTGCTTGTGATGAGAGAGGGGTAGAAATTATTGTTAATTAAAATTAGTAATAGACTGAGCTGATGGAGTAAGAAACAGTGATATTTGTGACTGCATATCTGAGGAAAGGGGTACATTTTGTGGCTTGAATTGTGCACTCATGCTGCAGGTTTCTTTTGGAGTAGACTCCATGAAAGGAATAGTATTTCTCCTTCCCTGCCTATGTTTATTATAGTCATACAGCATAGAAGCAGGCCCTTTGACTCACCGAGTCTTCGCCAACCATGAGGCACCCATATACACCAGGTCTACGCTAATTCAATTTTATACGCTTCACATTCCCACCATTACCCCCTCCCTCCAGTTGCAAAGTAAGAGATTCTTTTGACTTTTTCCTCCCTTTAATTTCAGAGAACGTAAAAAAATATTAATTCACTTTGCATTTAAAGTTAACCAGATCTCTACTACAAAGCATTACATCCTCTCCCCATCATTCCTTAGCCCACTTTTTGATGATGTCTTCAAATAAATTGGATACATATCTTGTTCCTTGAATCTAAACCTCTGCCCCAGGTTTATCTTCAGGTTTTTTTCATTTGAAACTCTTTCATTCCCATTGGAGTAATTATTTCAACATATCCGTATGTGGGTTTGAGGTAATGAATGAATCACATAACTTTATACATTATCAAAATTCAAAACAGTTTTTGAACATCAAATTAGTAACAGGTGGCCCAAAGACCACCTGTTACAATAACTTTGAAATTATGATATCTGGTTGTGGAAGTTATTAGATTGATGAGCATTGTAGAAGAAAATGGGAGAATGATTCATTAAAACAGACAATTTTTCCAATTATTTGCTGTCCAAGGCTGGGAAACTACTATCCAGTGACTTTGACCATCTCTCTGCCATCATGAAGTGTTTCAGGAGGCTAAGTTATGGCTCACTAACTTCAACCTCCGGGAGAGTGTTGTTCCACTGCAAGTTGCTGACTGTCATAACAAAACCACAGCAGCCACCAACATCTCCCTCGGTCTTCACTAAACCGTGGAACATCTCAAACCTGTGCACCTTTGGAGTGCAGGAGGAAACCGTAACCCTAGCCCTAACCTTAGCTCTAACTCTAACCTTAGCTCTAACTCTAACCTTAACCCTAACCCTAGCCCTAACCCTAACCGGGTGTCACTCGCAAGACAGCATACGTCAGCGTGTGACAGAGCGCACAACATGATGAGACATCCAGATGTCACCCGAAGATTTTGAACATTCCAAAATCCAGGGGCGGCAGGGAGACACCGCGTGTCACTACATGCGTTACCCGCGTCACGCCGCGACAACCTCTTTTCAGGCTGTCGCCGAAAATGTTGCCTAAGTAGGACAGGCCCTTTAGATGGAGCTCTTATGGATAGCGGAGTTAAGGGATATGGAGAGAAGGCAGAAACGGGGTACTAATTGTGGATGATCAGCCATGATCACATTGAATGGCGGTGCTGGTTTGAAGGGCTGAATGGCCTACTCCTGCACCTATTGTCTATTATACATAGAACAAATGAAGTTGATTTTGGTTGTTCATTTCCATCACTCCAACTGCAGATGTCCCTCTGGCCATCATTCTAAGTCTAATCATCTTCCAGAGTGTCAGTGACCTCTCCTCCATCAAAAGGTGGGAGTTGGGGACATGTATTCAGAATTGAAAGGTGTGTCACCTTCAATCCAGATTTCTCACATTGATGCAATGCCAGTGCTTACCAGATTGGTACTTAAATCAGATTTACATTGGAGTTCTGCGTGAAATTCAAATTTTTATTTTTCATTAATTTAAAAGAAAATGTGATTGAGTAACCTTAAAATTTTGGAGCTACTCATTCAGGTTTGAATCATGGGAGTAATGAGAGTTAACAATGAACCCACCACAACTGTGGGCTAAAATTTGTCAGGCTTGAAGATGTAAATGAAAATATAATATCTATAATTTTCTTTAAGGCGACGATAATTCTGATTACCAGAGCACTAAAGGCTAAGCCATGTTGTTTCGAGGGGAAATTTCAATGCCACGATGAAAGCTTAATTTAAAGAAGCAACATGTCATACTTGGCAACCGGGTGTTGGTTATGATTGTACTCCATTCAACATATCCACTCATTAGAAATTAGTTTGAGCTTAATCAGATAAGAACACAGTTAATGCTTCACTTTTCAGAATGCTTTGAGTAGTGCATTGCTTTACATTGACACACAGAGACCTGAACAAGGAACTCCAGATGCTGGAATCTTGAGCAAAACATAGCATGCTAGAGTAACTCAGTGGGTACGCTTTCATCTCTATGGAAGGATCCTGACCTGAAACATTGCCTATCTATGGCCCCTAGGAACTGAACAATGTATTGGCCAAGTTTTTCGACTGGCCACAGTTCTTATTTAAAAATCAGTGTGTAAGTCAGTTGTAATGGACCAATTAATATAACAGTGAAGTGAGGTAGCATGGAGGATATTAAAAAGGTGTAAATGGTAACCAAGAAGGAAATATGTAGTCATGAGGAAATTGATGAGAGGACAGGAGCAGTAGTTTGCTGAGAGATGTTTATAGGGCGTACGCTTTTGTGTGGAGGAAGAAATGTTGTGGCATGTGTTCAGAGATAATGAGTAAATATAAGAATTAATTGGATCACAAAGTGAGCTGCTGGAAGAACTTAGTGGGTTAGGCAGCATCCGTGGAGAAAATCATCAGTTATAGTTTTGGGTCGTGGTCCATCAACTGGACTGAGAGAGTAGAGGGAAATGGTCAGTATAAAATGATGAAACAGAGGGCAAGGGCAAGCAAGAACTGTAAATCAGAAAGTGAGGAAGGGTTGATGGATTCAGGTGAGAGAGGGAATGGTGGAGATTGTGACAAGCTGGATAGTGAAGTGGAGACAACAAAGGGGTGTAGCTACTAGATGAGGTAGGCAGATAACTTGCTGAACTAAGGAGATAGAATGAGAGCAATGAAGAAACTCTGCTTTTATCTAGCCTCTGACCAAAAATGGTGTGTAGCCAGTGTACAAACTTATAAAGTGGAGTTGTGATGTGAATTGTCAAGTGAAAGAAAACGTGTGTGTCACCGTCTATGGATACTGTGTGAGGAAAGTGGAAATGTGGACAATTGAGAAGAAGACATCACAAAACTTGTTCAAAAGGAACCAACTTACTAATGTTTGTTACTGAATGTCGGGCAGTAACTATTTGGGTAATGCTTCATCTGTTGAAAATGTAAATGGTAGTTTGTTTCAACATTTTGTTATCAAATGGATAATAACATATCGAAATGATTAAAACGGATCAAAATTTGTTGCATTCTGAAGAAGCAACTACTTATGGTCGTTCAGAAGAAAAGTCATTGTATTTTTCTCCTACAAATGCTGCCTGATCTTTTTAGTCTTTTGAATATTCTATTTCAGATTTATAATAACTTCAGCTTTTGCATTTAAACTACCTTTCATTCAGTCTAGGACAAGGCAGGAAAACGTATCATCCATATACACTGTTTGAAGTGCATATTTTTCTGTGCCACATCCGTTCTTGAGCTTTGAGCCCGAGATGCATGATTGTTTAAAAAAAATATTTGCAAGCTATTCATAGTTGTGTTTTTAGGCATTTTTGTGGTATGTTTCCATCCACCACCCACATTCCCTTCATCTTGAGCCAACAATATCTTCTGGGATTGAAATTTATCTCTGTAGAGATGTTGGTGTAAGCATAAACTGGGGTATAACTGGTGCGAATATTTTGTTTAGAAAATACTATTCACATAAGAAGTTGCTATTCTTTTCAGGTGGGACATTCTGTTGATGTAGTAGAATTAAAATTGCAATTTATCAAAATGATTTATGTGGTAGAGAGATTTATTCAGAGACAGATTGGTGAATGCATTGCATTTAATATTGTTTAAGACTTTTCCTTCTGCAATCAGTCTAAGCAAATCGAATCATCAGATCCTTTTTGTTTGTTACGTTGCACAGACCTTTTTCCAAATGTACTCTGGCATCATTCTCCAATTCTTTCCCCACTATATCAATTACTGCATCAAGGCGGCCTCCTGCATTCACGCAGAATTTGTTGATTTCTTCACCTTTCCTATTCCTGCCCACAAATTCGCTTGGACCATCAATTATGCTTTTATGCCCTGCTCATTTTTGTTAACGTGCATTTTTCTTCCAACTTACTGTAAATTATTTTAAATTATTTATTTTATATGGTTTAACAAAGATCACTAGGGGCGCCACATTGATGAAACTCTGCCTACAGTCTGTCTGTTTTTCTGTCTTTTTTTATTTTTATTCAGTTTTAAAAGTTTGTTTTGGAGATTTCTTTAGCTTTTCTATGTGGAGGAGGGGGGTATGGTAAGGGGGAAACCGTTTCCCAGTCACTTCTTGGCGAGGACGCGACTATTCTCCGAGTCGCGTCCTCGCCCCCCTCCTCGCGGCCTACCAACTGGATTGGAGTGGCCTTTCCTGCCGGGGACCCGGACCAGAGCTTCAGCAGTGGCGGCGCAGAGCTGGATACATCGAGGAGCAGGCAATTGCTTACCTGGATCGCCGTTTGAGGCTCCGGAGTGTTGTGCCTCCTGCTTCAACATCGGAACTGTGGTTTGTAGAGGTCGCAGAGTCCTGGGATCCCCATCACCGAGGGCCGCCAGCATTGAATCTCTGCCCAGCGTGGCCTGTGGACTTCAGGAGCCGTGGACTCCGGAAGGAGGTGGCCGATTCGGATGTCCAAAGCATTGAGGATGTTCTCTAGTCCCGACGTCGGACTTCCATCACCCCGGCGAGCGGGCCTGATCATCGGGCCGCCCGTAGCGGTGACAGCGGGGGTTCGGGAGCCCCCCTACCACGGGAGGACAACAGAGGAGGATGACTGAATTTTGGAGCCTTCCCTCACAGTGGGAAACTTTGATCCCACTGTGTGGGGATGTCTATGTTAAAGACTATCGTGTTCTGTGCTCTTTATTATTCATATGGCTGTATGGCGACCACACATTTCACTGTACCAATTGGTACATGTGACAAATAAATGTATCTTGTATCTTGATCACCAGAGCATGGGATTATAGAGCTGCTGATGCTTGCGGAATAATAACACAGCATGAGAATGTATTCATCACATGCATTGGGTGTGAAGAAGAATGCCCTGCTTGCGGAAGCCTCACAGTCACATTAGACACAAGAACAACAATAAATATACAATGAAATTGAGGTTGTAGTTGTATTCCAATGTTGGGGTTTGGGTTGTGCTGGGTTCAAGAATCTGATGGTTGATCAGAAAAACCTGTTCTTGAACCTAGAAGTTAAGGGTTCTCGGGCTCCTGTATCACCTTCCTGATGGTAGCAGTGAGAAGAGAGCATATTCAGGGAGGTGGGCCTTTGATGTTAGCTGCCTTCTTGAGGCAGTGCTTTCTGTAGATATCTTCATTGGTGATGTGGTTAGTACCCATAATGGACTGGACAATGTCCACCACTTTCTTCTACCACACACGTTTTTGTGCATTCAAATTTCTGAACCAGGCCAGTCAGTATGCTCTCTGTCGTACACTTGTGAAAGTTCAATAGTATTTGGTAACATGCTGAATCTTGTATTTCTGAGGAAGAGCAGTTGGTGAGCTTTCTTTGTGATTGCATCAATGTGTTGGCCCAGCATAGATCATCAGCGATGTATATGCCCAGGTACTTGAAAACTATTGACTCTTTCCATCCCACCAACGAAGACATCTGCTTTCCTTTGCTGAAGTCAACAGTCAGCACTTTGGTCTTGCTACCATTAAGATCAAGGTTGATGTCCTGGCATCACTCACCCTGCTTAACAATCTCACTCCAGTACTCTGACTCACCATTGCCTCTTAGTTGTCGACAATGGTGGTATCATCGACAAAATAAAGATGATGTTGGACCTGTGTCTGGCTACACAGTCATGGGGATAACGAGCCTAAAGAAGGAGCCTGTGCACCCAACCCTGAAAAGAACTACATATCCCAAAGATATGTGGGCTTATAGGTTAATTGGCTTTTATAAATTGCCCTCAGGGAGTAGATGCAAAAGTGGGATAACATAGAACTAGTATAAATGGGAGATCTATGGTCGGCGTGCACTTGCTGGGCCAAAAACGTATTTCCATGCCTTATCCCTAAACTAAACAAAACAAAAAACCCCTGTGCTGATGGGTCACTGAGGAGAATGAGGTGCAATGCTGGGAAAGATGAGGATCCAGTTGCACAGGGATGACCAGAGACTATTTCCCTTATTTCTAAGAGTCTATTACACTCTAAGAGTTAAATATAGCTCTTAGGGCTAACAGAATCAAGGAATATTGGAGAAAGCAGGAACGGGGTACTGATTTTGGATGATCAGCCATCATCGTATTGAATGGCGGTGCTAGCTCGAAGGGCTGAATGGCCTATTCCTGCACCAATTTTCTATGATTCTATTTGACGAAGGGATAGGAAGGGAGCTTTGGGTCCCGTGTAGGTATGGTGATGTTCCCTACCTTCGAGGCAACATGAAAAGCATTAAGCATGTTCAGGAGAGATTGTTGTTGGTTGAGCTGCTCAGCTTCACCTCATAGGAGGTGATGGTGTGTAAGCCCTGCCACTGTTGCTGACCATTTGTCTGTGCCTCCCATTCCTTTGCATTCTCAATAGCCTTCTGGTGGTCATACCTGAATTACTACAAGAGAGAAGTCTTTTAGAGCGGAGGCAGAACACAAATTGAGCTGCTGATGTAATTTGAGGCTGAGAAAGGGTGTGAGGAATGTAAACGAAAGCAGATGTTTTTATGCTTGGAAGGCTTACCAGAAGAGTACAAACGTCTCCACTTAAATAGCATTTCTTCTCAACCTTTTCTAAAATATACTTTTCTGCATTTAGACCAAATTGTTACTGAGAAACAAAATTAAGTTTGTAGTTTTAATTTCGTTCAAATACAATACCTGATATAAACTTGATATTCTTATAGTATTGGAACTGGGTGAATTTGTAGAAAAATAAGCAGGAGAAAATGAGTGATGTTTGCTGTTTTTGAAACAGGGCCTTCAGCCCACTGAGTCCGCACCGACCAGCGATCCCCGCACATTAACACTATCCTTCACACACTATGGACAATTTACATTTATACCAAGCCAATTAACCTACAAACTTGTACATCTTTGGAGTGTGGGAGGAAACCAAAGATCTCGGAGAAAACCCACACGGTCACGGGCAGAACGTACAAACTCTGAACAGACAGCACCCGTAGTCAAGATCGAACCCGGGTCTCTGGTGCTGCAAGCGCTGCAGGGCAGCAACTCTACCCCTGCGCCACTGTGCCACCTGATACTAATAAAATGTTCTCAAATAAATGGGCATAAAGTTTGACCTGTCATTTCACAGAATATTTCCTTATTCATAAAAACACATACTATCACTAACTTCTATTTGAGCTCTTTGGTAACAGTAGCAAACATTTACATCTTTTTTCCTCCATAGATTTTCTTGGTTTTATTTGCAATACATAATTTATAAATTTATACTGTAAATACAATTGATACACGCCTCTCTCTACATTAATTGGACCATCATTTCAACATATTCTCTCAGCTTCACTCGTGCATTCTCAAACAGGAATCCCCCTCCGTGATTTCCAGCTCCACAACAATGTTTTAACCCACACTTGCTATCCCCCTCTTATGAATTGACGGGCCGTTAGGCCGGGCTCAGCTGCTCGATGTCCAGCATTGTCAGGACCCTGGTCGGTGATCCTCACCCACTGAGCCTTTGTGGCGGCCACATGGAACATCAGTGCATCCATCAGCAAACTCCCTCGCATGCTGGAATGTGAAGCAAATGTCTGCATGTGCTTGCAGACATCTCCTTACACTGACCAACCAACAGGTTTCAGGCAGAGCAAAATGTGTATTTCAGCATGTTGGTGATCTTCCAGCATCAAGTAATGTTGGTCTCGATACTTGCCCCTGGTTACACCCTGTAACTCAGAGTAACTGAAAATAAAAACAATACAGTTATAGAAAATATGAAATGGAAGCAGAAAAGGCTAGAGAAACTCAGTGGGTCAGGCAGCATCTTGGCAAAGAGAAAAAGGTTAACATTTCAGGTGTGTGATCCTTCTTTAGAACTGGGAAAGAGAGATGCAAGTTTGGAAGGTTCTATTTCTTTTTTTTCTATCATGTTTAAAAATTTTTGTTTCATATTACAGTGTCCTCTGATATACAGCTGATTAAGGTAAACCCCAACAAGAACCTCTGCTACAGCAAAATACAAAGTGTTTGAGGAACTTAGCGGGTCAGTTAGCATCAGTTTGAAAAAGGGTACTGACCCAAAATGTAATCTGTCCATTCCCTCCTTAGATGCTGCCTGGTCTGCGTAATCCTTCCAACAATTTGTTTTTTGCTGAAGATTCCAACACCTGCAGTTTCTTGTGTCTCCAACCCTTACATCAGAACTTCTTAGGTGAACAATTTTCTCTGGGGCAGCACGTGACAGGAGTAAGACAGATCATGCAGAAAGATTAGATGGGAAAGCCTTTCATTGCCAGCAATGCGAGGTATTGGTGCTCTTTCTCCCAAACGTCTTTGACTAGAGGAAACCTTCCCACACGATTTACCATGTATTTCTCCCATCAGGTCTGCAGGAATTTGGACTTGTAGTCAAAGGATGTTTTATTGCATAAACGTTTCTAGGAAGGACAGGTTGTGTGGAAGGTTACAGCCAAGTGGTATGAATATTAAATTCTATAACTTCAAATAACTCTTGCATCCCCTCTCTCTTCATCCCTCCCCCACCCTAGTCGTCATACTAGTTTCACTCATCCTGTTCAGTTTCAATCTGGATAACTCATTATCTCTACCACACTGCCAACAATGGACTATTGTGGGCTCCACCTTTCCTTCACATCATTGCTTTTTGCTTATCTTTCATTCATTTGTCCTATGTGAGTTCTATATCTCTCGGTTCCTGTTCCCCTGACTCTCAGTCTGAAGAAGGGCCTAGAGCTGAAACGTCATCTATTGCATTACTGCAGACATGCTGCCTGACCGGCTGAGTTATTCCAACTTTTTGTGTCTATCTTTAGTGTGAAAGGTAATCTGAATGGAACATTGTGCTGCAATGATGCCAGGCCCATCCTTCCTAACACCAGGACATAGAACCGTGGCACATTGTGACACATGATGTTTATATATTTCAAGTCTAAGCACAACTTCATGCTGACGCACATAAAATTGGCCATGTAATTCAGGACTGATGGGACTTTTTTCTCCTTTTTTTCTGGAAATTCATACATCATGAACTGCCAGATGCCATCCATCCTGCGTCAAGAAATAAAGTGGAAGTGGCTTGGTTGTCTGTCCGGGCACAGGGACTCATCCACACAGCATCCAGCACCACTGAGAACATTTTGCACTTGGTGACCAGGTTCTTCCTCACCATCTAAAGGGAGCACTGCTCCCACATCCCAATTTCTGTTTAACCTTGGCTTGATTCTTACATAGCTTCCTGTGTCTTCTCTCTGCAGCCCCATTTATCCACAGCACCACTCACTGTGCCATAGCTCCCATTACCTCATCACTGGCTCTAGCTTCAACTACCATGACTCATTATTCCTTATTTCCCTTTTTAAAATTCCTTCAACTTTTCTCTAATATCTCCTGTGACTCCTCATCTGGTTTTGTTTATACCTCTGCGTTGTATTTAATACAAGTAGTTCTGAAAAAACAATTGCAATCAAAATTTGAAATCCTTTATGCAAAGTGCAAATAGAAATTACTATAATGTAAACCTGTATCCCAATAATAAAAATAGTTACACTTCTGATCGGTTGGTCGGTTTGGGGCGCTGCGAGTCGGTTGCCCTGCCAGCAGTTCATTATTTCGACTTTTTGTTTTGTTTTTGGTGTGTCCAAATGTAGTTTTGGTGTCTCTCAGTATGTCTTGTGTAGCGGGGGGGGGGGGGGACGGACTGCTTTTTGGTCGCCTCCTCGGTGGAGAGGCGACTTTTTCCATGTTGCCTCCCAGCGGGCACAGTGTGGACTTTTCCATCGCGGTGCGGGCGAACCCTTGCCGGGGGTCGCCAGAAAGGAGTGCTCCGATCACTGGCCTGATGACTTTGGCATCATGGGGCTGTGGTCTGCGGAGCTTCCAGCCGTGGGCATGGAGTGGACTAACCATCTGGAGTCTGGGATCCCTTGCCGGGGATCGCCAGAGAAGAACTCCGACCAAAGGTCTGCGGCCTATAACATCCTGAAGCCACGGTCTTCGGTAGGTAAGGGTGTTTGACCAACCCGACGTCGGAGTTTGCATCATCCCGATGAGAGGGCCGTACATCGTACGGCCCTCCCACTACAGACGGCCCCAATGTACATCGGGCCGTCTGTAGTGGCGAACACGGAGGGTTTATGGCCCCGACCATGGATGAACAAGGGAGGAGGACTGACGGAACTTTGTTGCCTTCCACCACAGTGAAGAATGCTTTGGTGGATGTTTGTGTTAAATTTTATTGTATATTATGTGGGGTTTTTAAGTGTATCGCTGCTGGCAAATTGATTTCACTGCACCCTCTGGGTGCATGTGCTGAATAAATTTGGCTTTGACTTTGAATTATATCCAGTAAAAATGTTTGCATTCATGGATGGCCGATGTATTAGGCTGAGCAACATGACCTAGTTCCAGGTTCTAACATTAGCTTACTGCTTATTAAGTAAAGTTAGAGAGAGTAACACAAACTAATGATTGAAGAATTCAGAAGCTTTGCTTTTAGTAAAAATATATCTTTTTAGGGATTTACCATTGTTGGGACTGAATTCTAAAAATGACCAAGACATTTTGTGTATAAAAATGCAACAGCATTTAATCTAAAAAGTATCAGCATGTTGTAATCATGAACTGCATGTTGACATAATATGTTTGTAGAAAATATATATGATTCTCACACCCATAAATCTCTATGATGTTTGTGAATGATGGGTTCCTTCAGAGCAGGATTTGCCCAAAGGGTCAAGATTTGCTTTAATGAAACAGTCTCTGGTGTACACTGTGAAGAAATTCAGCACTCTGTTTGTAACTGTGCTGCAGCAGAATGGATACACAGTCTTCTTCCTTCAAAGTAAATAACTTTGGTTAAACCAGTGTTCCTAACATCTGTGATCCCAGCTTGATACTCTGATGATTACCTCTCATCACTTTGTCCAATTGGCCTTCAGAGAAGCATGATACCCATATCCATTCCACTACCATCACTCAAAAGCAAATGTATCCCACTCTACTGAAGCAAATATTAATTCCCATTAGGAAGTGCCATGATAAGAGATTCCCCTCATTGAAAATCTCACTTTGGATGTGCAGTACATTTTGTATGTGGTTATGTGTTTCCAGTTATGCATCAGAAACCTTGTGCACACAATGCATTGAATGTCCAGTATATTGCTCTGCCAGAGTTTCAGACAACTGGCGCAAGCCCCTTGCATGTCACCATGCATTTTACAAATGTATTTCTATGCCTATCTGCCATTCAGTACTATGGGGGGTCCCCTCCTCCCCCTGTCCAAAACATGGATAGAATTCCATTACATTCCCTTAGTCCTTACATTTCAACCCCACAGGCTTTCGCATTTAACACATCATTCTCCAATGTGATCCCGCCACCAGTCATCTAGCCTTTGTCCATCCATCTGCTAATCAAAACCCTCCTTGCCTGTAACCACCTATCACTTGCCAGGCTTTGTCCTGCCTCCACTTCTTTTTCAAGCTTTCTCTACCACTGCAATCAGTTTGAGGAAGTTTCCCAACCTAAAATGACGCCTATCGATGCCCTCCCGAAGTGATGATTACTCCGCTGAATTACTTCAGCACTAAGAAAGATATCAGCATCTGCATTTACTTGTGAAATAGAGCATAGAACAGTACAGCCCCTTCGGCCCACAATGTTTGAGCTGAACATGATGCCAAGTTGAACTGCCAAGTGTCATTGTATTAAATGTAGTTAGTCTAATAAACAGTGTCTTAAGATTAGCATGTAGGAAAGAACTGCAGATGATGGTTTAAACCTATGGAGGCAGGTTCTCTGGATACTTTAAAGAGAGAGCTAGATAGGACTCTTAAAGATAGCGGGGTCAGAGGATATGGGGAGATGGCAGGAACGGGGTACTGATTGGGGATGATCACATTGAATGGCGGTACTGCCTCGAAGGACCGAATGGCCTACCCCTGTACCTATTGTCTATTGTCTATTATCTAAACCGAAGACACACACAAAATGTTGGAGTAACTCAGTGGGCCAGGCAGCGTTCCTTGAGAGAAGGAATGGTTGATGTTTCGGGTGGAGAGCCGAGTCGTGATGACCAAAATCAGAGACAGGATTTAAATTGAATTAATATTAAATTGCATAGATATGTTTTAAAGATACTTGAAGGGCTGTCAGACTTGTGCAGATCCCTTCCATTTTCAGGCATGTTTTATAGGAGTTTGAAATATCTTAACCCCGAATTTTGAATGGTATCTTACTTAATTTTATAAGCAGTACATTAAATTATTTGGTAAAAGATTGGATAAGATCCTGATATTGTGTGGAAGTGATACAAGTATGTCAGTTGGAAACTGAAGACATTGTACTTTTTAGAAGTTTGGTGATCTTTTTATTGTGGGTTATTCTGCAGGTAATGTCAGTTTTATTCTCCAACATTGTGTTAATATTAAGCAGTGTCCCGACAGTGCAGTTGTGATACAATATGCCTGAAATGTAGATGTTATTCTTTTCTATTTAGTTCAAGGCCACTCTTTCAAGGGTATTAAACAAGGGTGACTCGGGAATTCCTGCAAACCTTTGATGAAACACAGGTTTCCAGCTGTACATCTACAAATGGAAAGCTTCTCATTTTAGACCTGTTGACAGTTGGCAACCAGAGTTGAAGCGCAGGGACGATAAACTGGGAGCAATAGTTTTATTAAATTAATTTTTATTAACTTACTTCACCACTGAATATTTTAATAATATTCTCACACCGAAGGGGCTGTCCCACTGCGGCGACCTAATTGGCGAGTTTAGAAGAGCTTGCCCTCGACTCATACTCGCAGCATGGTCAACACGAGGTCCTAGGAGGTCTTTGTAACTCTCCTTCATGCTCGAGTGCAGTCCCCGCGTAATTGAGGCCGTAATTAGGTCGTGGCGTATTTTTCAACATGCTGAAAAATGCCCGCGAGTAAATAAAGGTCGCCATGGAAAAAAAAAGATTTTTTTTACTCGTAGGTTTAGTCAAAGTAGGTCGTACTAGGTCGGCATGTTAGTCGTAATTGAGGGTAGTCATAGATAGTCTTCAACATAGTCGAAGGGAGGTCAAAGGAGATCGAAGGAGGTTGTCTTCACTCTCCACTATTTGGTGTCCAATTTTCCCGAAGCTGGTCGAAGCTAGTCTTCAACGTAGTCGAAGGAGGTCGAATGAGGTCTTCAACAAGACACTTTTTCAAACTCTTCTAAACTCGCCAATTAGGTCGCCGCAGTGGGATAGCCCCTTGACTTTTACCAGTGACCAATGAAATATTACTCAACTCAATGCTGTTAATATTCTAGAGACTGCAAAATCTGTCTGTGGGGACTCAGACATATGGATCGTCACTGTCTGAGGCCACAAGTGAAGGGGATGTTTTACCTTCTTCATCCACAGAAGGCTGTGGAGGCCAATTCACTGAATGTTTTCAAGAGAGAGCTAGACATGGTTCTTGGGGCTAACGGAATTAAGGGATATGGGGACAAAGCTGGAACAGGGTCCTGACTTTGGATGATCAGCCATGATCATATTCAAAGGCGGTGCTGGTTCGAAGGGCCGAATACTACCCCATCTCCCTCCTCCCCATTTCCCGCATCCTCCTGCCCTCACATCTATTCCCTGCCCCAGCACCTACACAGGTCATAGCAGCGGCTATGCAGCGGCGGCAGGGCCTGGAACTCGGCTTGGTTCTCGTACCCGGCCCCGCTCTGGCTGTAGGTGGCCGAAGCACTCACGGACGTGGGCCTCGACGGAGCCGGGCTCGCTGTGCCGGGGGCAGGGTGAGGGTGGCGGGTGGCCGAGCCAGAGTTGCCCGCAGAGCAGGAAGCAGAGGCTGTGCTGCAGAATGGCGGTGGCCGGGCGGCACCCGAGGCGCAAGTACACGCTTGGGCCCGACTCCAGCGCTCTGCTCGGCCGCCTCCTGGCCCTCCAGGCCCCAACTTCATCTCCAGGCTCGTCCTTGGTTCCAGCCCAGACCCAGTCCCCAGCTCGGCCCGCGGCACCACCCTCCCCACCAGGTACAGCGCGGCCACAGCTCCTCGGGCGCGGCGCCACTCCTTCACCATGGGGGCGGGACTGCTGCTTGGGTCGGAGCTGCTTGGGGTGGGGCTGGGCTGCTTTGGGCCCCTCCGAATGTCTGGTTGGAAACATTCCTCGGCGCAGGAAGGGGTGGACTATCCCGGGGAGTGACAGGGAAAGAGAATAATCCGCGCGGCGCCGACTGGCAGGAGAAGGAGATCGATCTGCGCACGCGCAGTTTTTAAGATTTTTAAACCTCGCTAACTTTTACGACATTCAACGATCGGAACGAAACTTGGTGGACTCGCAGCATAGGAGAACGGTGAGTGAACTGGCGAAAAATCATAGCGTTATCGCGAACCATTTTTGTGCAAATAGAAAGACCGCCAAACCGGAAGATAACAAGATCAGAGTTTTAGTTATGTATACAAGTTACAATTATAAAGATGAAATTTGAATGATATTAGAAACATAGAAACATAGAAATTAGGTGCAGGAGTTGGCCATTCGGCCCTTCGAGCCTGCACCGCCATTCAATATGATCATGGCTGATCATCCAACTCAGTATCCCGTACCTGCCTTCTCTCCATACCCTCTGATTCCCTTAGCCACAAGGGCAACATCTAACTCCCTCTTAAATATAGCCAATGAACTGGCCTCAACTACCGTCTGTGGCAGAGAGTTCCAGAGACCCACCACTCTCTGTGTAGAAAAAGTCCTTCTCATCTCGGTCCTAAAGGATTTCCCCCTTATCCTTAAGCTGTGACCCCTTGTCCTGGACCTCCCCAACATCGGGGACAATCTTCCTGCATCTAGCCTGTCCAACCCCTTAAGAATTTTGTAAGTTTCTATCAGATCCCCTCTCAATCTCCTAAATTCTAGAGAGTATAAACTGAGTCTATCCAGTCTTTCTTCATAAGACATTCCAGGAATCAATCTGGTGAACCTTCTTTGCACTCCCTCTATGGCAATAATGTCCTTCCTCAGATTTGGAGACTAGAACTGTATGCAAAACTTCAGGTGTGGTCTCACCAACACCCTATACAACTGAAGTAGAACCTCCCTGCTCCTATACTCAAATCCTTTTGCTATGAAAGCTAACATACCATTCGCTTTCTTCACTGCCTGCTGCACCTGCATGCCTACTTTCAATGACTGGTGTACCATGACACCCAGGTCGAGCTGCATCTCCCCTTTTCCTAATCGGCCACCATTTAGACACTAGTCTGCTTTCCTGTTTTTGCCACCAAAGTGGATAACCTCACATTTATCCACATTATATTGCATCTGCCAAACATTTGCCCACTCACCCAGCCTATCCAAGTCACCTTGCAGTCTCCTAACATCCTCCTCACAGCTAACACTGCCCCTCAGCTTAGTGTCATCCGCAAACTTGGAGATATTGCCTTCAATTCCCTCATCCAGATCATTAATGTATATTGTAAATAGCTGGGGTCCCAGCACTGAGCCTTGCGGAACCCCACTAGTCACTGCCTGCCATTGTGAAAAGGACCTGTTTATGCCTACTCTTTGCTTCCTGTTTGCCAGCCAGTTCTCTATCCACATCAATACTGAAGCCCCAATGCCGTATGCTTTAAGTTTGTATACTAATCTCTTATGTGGGACCTTGTCGAAAGCCTTCTGGAAGTCCAGATACACCACATCCACTGGTTCTCCTCTATCCACGCTACTAGTTACATCCTCGAAAAATTTCACAAGATTCGTCGGACATAATTTACCTTTCGTAAATCCATGGTGACTTTGTCCAATGATTTCACCACTTTCCAAATGTGCTGCAATCCCATCTTTAATAACTGACTCTAGCAGTTTCCCCACTACCGATGTTAGACTAACTGGTCTGAAATTCCCCGTTTTCTCTCTCGCTCCCTTCTTAAAAAGAGGGGTTACGTTTGCTACCCGCCAATCCTCAGGAACTACTCCAGAATCTAAACAGTTTTGAAAGATTATCAGTAATGCATCCACTATTTCCGGAGCTACCTCCTTAAGTACTCTGGGTTGCAGCCTATCTGGCCCTGGGGATTTATCGGCCTTTAATCCATTCAAATTGCCCAACACCACTTCCCGACTAACCTTGATTAACCTGGATTTCACTCAATTCCTCCTTTGACCCCTTAGTGAAGACGGAACCAAAGTAGTTATTCACTTGGTCCGCCATATCCTTGTTCCCCATGATCAACTCACCTGTTTCTGACTGCAAGGGACCTACATTTGTTTTAACTAATCTCTTTCTCTTCACATATCTATAAAAACTTTTGCAGTCAGTTTTTATGTTCCCTGCCAGTTTTCTTTCATAAACTGGCATAAATATTATTGCAAATACTTTTATCCATTCCCTTCGATTTGGCTTTGGTCTGCTTGACATTGTTGCATATCTTATAATGGCGATAATGAATAATCCACCGGTACCTTTCTGGTTGTTGTGCTTCCGTGTTGATTTATTGAAACATTTGAACTGTGATGGTGCAGGATAGGTGCATTATCACATTAGGTATGTGGATGGAGGACATCTTTGTAGTTGAAGGAACAGCTGATTATGATCAGATCACAAAAGTGCAACAAAGCAAAGTATCACTGCAGTGTTTAGAACGTTGTGCACTCTGTGTGATGATTCTTGTACAGTAGTTATCAGGACGAATGAACTAGTTATGGAGCACTTCATTAAAGAGCCTTTGTACCATGGTCTACTGTGTTGATATATATGTATGTTCATAGTGCTTCTTTCTATACTATAAATGGGCATGCTCAATTGTATTACTGGTCCAGCACTCTTTCAAAATCAACCACATGCCACAGAGAGCTGTGTGGTTTGGAACAAAATAATTTGACATCTACCAGTGAATGATTGTATATTACAACACTTACATTAATCTATTAGTAATTCTGGTGAGGCATTATTTGTGCATTACTGTAAATGGATTGCTGACATTTTAAGTCATTTTTAACGTTGCTTTGTTTATCTTTATAATATAAATGGAAAATGTGGCAGACACCTACGTCATGTTATCCAGCAACTTGATCTAATAATCCATAACTCGTTCAGTTGGTGTGTAAACTGGAATATGTGATGTACATACATATCTCACTGTAAAATATTGTGAAATAACAACAATCGCTGAACAATACGTTAATTAATTTGTCGTTCATAGTTCAAAAAACAATAGACAATAGGTGCAGGAGTAGGCCATTCGAGCCAGCATTGCCATTCAATGTGATCATGGCTGATCATCCCCAATCAGTACCCCGTTCCTGCCTTCTCCCCATATCCCCTGACTTCACTATCTTTAAGAGCCCTATCCAGCTCCCTCTTGAATGTATCCCAAGAACACAGCCCTCTGAGACAGAGAATTCCACAGACTCACAACTCTGTGTGAAAACGTGTTTCCTCATCTCCATTTTAAATGGCCTAACCCTTATTCTTAAACTGTGGCCCCTGGTTCTGGACTCCCCCAACATCGGGAACATGTTTCCTGCCTCTAGCGTGTCCAAACCCTTAATAATCTTATATGTTTCAGTAAGATCCCCTCTCATCCTTCTTAATTCCAAGTATACAAGCCCAGCCGCTCCATTCTCTCAGCATATGACAGTCCCGCCATCCCAGGAATTAACCTTATGAACCTATGCTGCACTCCCTCAATAGCAAGAATGTCCTTCCTCAAATTAGGGGACCAAAACTGCACACAATACTCCAGGTGTGGTCTCACTAGGGCTCTGCACAACTGCAGATGGACCTCTTTGCTCCTATACTCCACTCCTCTTGTTATGAAGGCCAACATGCCATTTGTTTTCTTCACTGCCTGCTGTACCTGCATGCTTACTTTCATTGACTGATGAACGAGGACCCCTAGATCCGGTGTACTGCCCCTTTTCCCACCTTGACACCATTTAGATAATAATCTGCCTTCCTGTTTTTGCTACCAAAGTGGATAACCTCACATTTACCCATATCAAACACCATCTGCCATGCAGCTGCCCACTCACCCACCCACCCTGCATTCTTATAGCATCCTCCTCACAGTTCACACTGCCACCCAGCTTTGTGCCATCTGCAAATTTACTAATGTTACTTTGAATCCCTTCATCTAAATCATTGATGTATATTGTAAATAGCTGCGGGCCCAGCACCGAGTCTTGCAGTACCCCTCTAGTCACTGCCTGCCATTCTGAAAGGGACCCGTTAATCCCTACACGTTGTTTCCTGTCTGCCAACCAATTTTCTATCCATGTCAGCACTACCTCCAATATCACGTGAACCTAATTTTGCCCACTAATCTCCTATGTGGGACCTTATCAAATGCTTTCTGAAAGTCCAGGTACAGCACATCGACTGGCTCTCCCTTGTCCATTTTCCTAGTTACATCCTCAAAAAATTCCAGAAGATTAGTCAAGCATGATTTCCCCTTCGTAAATTTGTACGTTCTTGGAGCAGAGTTGGACCATTCGGCCCATCAAGTCTACTCCACCATTCAATCATGGCTGATCTACCTTTCCCTCACAGCCTCATTCTCCTGGCTTCTCCACATAACCCCTGACACTCTTACTAATCAAGAATCTGACAATCTCCACCTATCCATTGAATTGGCATCCACAGCCGTTTCCACAGATTCGTCACCCTCTGACTACAGAAATTCCTCCTCATCTCTAACGGTGCGTCCTTTTATTCTGAGGCTATGGTCTGTGGTCCTAGACTGTCCCACTAGTAGAAACATCCCCATCCACATTCACTCTATCCAGGCCTTTCACCATTCGGTAAGTTTCAAAGAGATCCCCACTCTTCCTTTTAAACCCCAGTGGGTACAGGCCGAGTGCCTTCAAACGTCATCATATGTTAACCCAATCATTCCTGGGATCATTTTCATAATCCTCCTCTGGATTGTCTCCAACACCAGCACATCCTTCCTCAGGTATGGGGCCCAAAACTGCTCACAATACTCCAAATGCGGCCTGACCAGTGCCTTACAAAGCCTCAGCGTTACATCCTTGTTTTTGTATTGCAGCCCTCTCAAAAATAAATGCTAGCGTTGAATTTGCCTTCCTTACTACGGATTCAACCTGCAAATTAACTTTTTGGGAATCGTGCACCAACACTCCCAAGTCCCTTTGGGCCTCCAATTTCTCAATTTCCCATTTCTCTTATCTTCTTTAGCAACTTCACGTGTGGCACCTTATCAAAGGCCTTCTGAAAATTCAGGTAAACCACATCCACTGAATCTCCTTTGTCCATCCTGCTATTTACTTCCTCAAATAATTCCAACAGATTCGTCAGGCAAGATCTCCCTTTCACAAAACCATGTTGAACGCTGCCTTCTTTATCATGTGCTTCGCAGAAACCTCGTATTTTATAATGGACTCTAAATGGACTGTTATTGTCCATATGGTTTGGAAAACGTGTTTGCTTATGACTCCTATGTGGTCATTTTGTAGTTTCTTGTGAACATCTCGTCAACTTGTCTGATCTACTTCATCATTCTGTTATTTTTCACCAATGAAATTGGTCAGAACCTGTAGCTAGTGAGGGTCAGAAACACATTAGAAGCCATTTGAGAAGGGTATTGTGATGAAGTTCAGGGGGTTCTGATGGGAAGTGGGCGGGAGGTTTGTGGTCTGTGGGTGGAGGGCATTGTGTGAAGATGGTGAACACGGGATGCTTACATCACAGAATGAAAAGCATTGAGGGTTGGTGTGAATGAGTGAAACATATTGGCTCATAAAGTAACATTTCTGCTTGTCCTGGCTTACAAAGTGTACTGTAAAGATGCCTGCTCTGATTAACTCAACTGTCATTGGGTTTTTTTGCTGCCATATTTCCTAAGAACTGGGAAATGGGATCAATTGTCTGCAGTTAAAACTAGAATGTGTTAAAGAAAAGGCAAGCAGACTGGTTATAATTCTCTTCCTGTGAACAGGTTGGTTGTCCACACCATGTCCATTAAGATCAGCTGTAGGAAACTGTTGCTAGATTTCTGTTCCAAACTCTCTTCACCTTAAAGGGCCTGTCCTACCAGCATCCGACTCCATGTGATGAGCGTGATCAAATTAGACGTGGGGGCCGCGCGGAGGTCGGGTGATCCCCTGTACAGGGCCGTTCCCACCAGCATGCGCCTGCATGCGGCAAGCGCAACGAAACTGGCAGCGAGGGCCGCGCGGAGGCTGGGTGAGTGGCGCAACGCGGCGCAAAGTGAGGCGAACTTGGAGCGAAGTCTTAAGGTAAGTTCGCCAGGACAGAGAGTGGCACACAGAGAGGGGCACAGAGGTACACACACAGAGGGCCACGGAGCCACACACATAGAGGGTCACGGAGGCACCCACAGATAGGTTCATGGAGGCACGATGTCGAGGTGGTGTGTCATGCGTCGAGGCGACTGCGAGCCGACAAGCCGTTGCTGCGCGGAATTTTTGAACTGTCAGTTTTTCGGAGCCCCGCGCGATGTCGGGACGCACTCCGCACAATTCCGCATGGCTCCGGCGATCGAAATGGGACCGGCCGCGCGATGCCGGACAGCTCAAGCGACCACGTTAGGTTGCGCTCATCGCATAGAGTTACATGCTGGTAGGACAGGCCCTTAATCTTCGACAGACCATGTCCGTCCAATTTTGTGAGTTGACGTGAAGCCTCTTGGTCTCTTGCCTGAGAACTGCTACCTCCCAGGTTCAAGAACAACTTGTTATCATTAATCATCAGGTTCTTGAACTACCCAATACAATCTAATGTGCCTGGAAAACAAGTGAGAATTTCATTGTTTCATTCCCATGCATACGATTAGTTTGGTTTATAGGTTTATTATAAATGTATTGTGCACCAAGATACAGTGATAATCTTTGTTTGCTTGTTATGACAAATAAACACTTTTGAACTGCTCCTGCTTTTTAGAGGACTTCCTGTCAATATTTTTAAATGGTGAAAATCACAAAGCTGATCAACTTTTTTGGTCCATGGTGAGATTGATTTGAAAAAGCATAATTGAAGGTGGAAGTTTTCAAATTTCAAAGTTTAACAGGATTAACAGGTGGACTATAAACAACCATTGAGAATAATTGTGTGCTATAATCCCTGAATGGTGGAAGTTACTTGATGTTTTGTCAGAATAGGTGCAAGGAACTTAACCTTTCCGTATTAACATTAATAACGAGAGCAAAAGCCAATTGTGAGCCCATTAAAAAAGATCAGCCCTTCAAGTTCTCTTTCCTGCTGTTTCCCCATAATCCTCTGTTCCCTGATCTTTCAGAAATTCATCTACTTCTACTATTGGGAAAGGTTGGATAGACTTGGGATTTATTTTTTCTGGAACGCCAGTGGTTGTGGGGAGACCTATTTCTCAGGAGGAAATATCAAAACATAGCATAAAAGTGAGAGGGGCAAAGTTTTTTTTACACAGAGGATGGTGAGTGCCTGAAACAATCTGCCGGGGTGATGGCTGAAGCCAGCAGACAATGGGGGTAAAAGCGTGCCCAATGTTGCCCTCACCCTGATGGCCACCTTCGTGTGTGACTGCATCAGGTGGAGTGTAGAGCCAAGGCACGTGGGCACCAAGTGTCACTACCTGCTGAGGTTCTACCTGTCCCCGGTGTTGCAAAGGATGGGCCTGGCGCAGATGCCATGCAATGTGCCAGTCAGCTGGACATTGCCGCCTCATTTGTCGTCTGTGGAAAGGTTCTACCGGGCCAACATCTTTGACCACATGTCCATTGGGCAGTGGTCAGCACAGAATGTCCTGCAGGCACTGCAGGGAAAGGACTCGATGGATCTGGTGACGTGGTTGCCTGAGCAGACTGCCCAGCTTGTCTGGCAAAATGCCTCATCGCCAGAACTCATCAACAAGCACCAAGACCTGGCTTGGCTGGCGGTGAGGGGAGTCCTGCCAGTCAGATCCTTCCTGCACCGTCGGAACCTCACTGCCAGCGCACGCTGCCCTCGGGACGGCTGCTTTGGAGAGGAGACGGTTGCCCACCTCTTTGCAGAGTGTGGATTTGCTAAAAGAGTCTGGAGAAAAATGCAAGGGTTCCTGGTACGCTTTATTCTGAACAGCTCCGTCACAGAAGACTTTGTGATTTACGGACTGTTCCCAGGGACACATTCAGAGACTGACATCGAGTGCTGCTGTAGGGTCATCAACTCGGTGAAAGACGCCCTTTGGTCTGCTCGAGCGTTGTTCACCACCCAGCAGAGCGAGATGTCCGTCAGGGAATGTTGCCGACTGGCCCACTGCAGACTGCAGGAGTACGTGCTGAGGGACGCACTGAAGCTCGGTGCAGCCAACGCCAAGGCTTGGTGGGGGAGGGCCACAGTCTAGGGTCCTTCCGCTGCTGGACATGGGGGGCACGGTATGGTGGAGACGCCCCTCAAAATAAGGGAAGGTATCCCACGCCAGTGGGCCACATGAGTGGCACGGGTGGGGGACACATTTGTGAAATTTGAGGAAAAGAAATGTATAAACTGTATTGATCAATTTGTATAGCCTCTGAAAATGTTGGATGGATTTTCTGCAAGGTTCATGTATTGTATATATTTATAATTTGAATAAAGTCTATTTTGAAATATTTTTTTTAAAAAAGAGGGTGATGGCTGAAACAGACACGTTAGTGCTATAGAAACAGACCTCTGGGTAGATATATGGATATCCAGGGAATGGAGAGATATGGGCTATGTGCAGGTAAAAAAGTGATGGTCTTGACATCATGTTCGATGCAGATATAGTGGGTTGAGTGGCCTGTTCTTATGTTGTACTGTTTTATGTTCTATGTTCCTCTTTAAGTACCCCAATGATACAGTCTCCGCAACCCTCCAGGATAGAGATGCAATAGCCTTCTGCAAGAAGTTGCTGTGCACCTCAGTTTTAAATGATTTCCCCTTAATGTCATAACTATGTTCCCTACTTTGAGATTCTCCCACAAATGGAAACATCCCAATTTCTACCCTATCATACCTCTTCAGGAATTTTAAAACTTTCAGTGAGATCATCCCATATTGTACTGAACTTCAAAGTATCTAGATCTAATTTCATTCAAAGTGTCGTAAGTGGTAAAAGCTTTAGGGTCAAGGCTGATGTTATTGGGTGAAGTGAGATTTAAGTTGGTTATGCTGATGGATGGATAAGTGGGAAATTCACATGGTACTGACTTTTGAAATAAATGATATTGTTGATAATAGAATGAATTGGCCATAATTTCAAAGCGCAAATAATACAGCAAAGCAATATTTTAAAAAAAGCTAATGGGATATTGGTACATATACAAAGAGGTTATTATGCTGCAGCTTAACAATATCTTTTGTAATACTGTATTACAACAGTCTGTATTACAAATGTCTGTTGGAATACTCTATGCAATGCTATCATTTAAAGTCAAACTGTTTTGGTGGTGCATCTGTGGAATTCTTTGCCACAGAAGTCTGTGGAGGACAAGTCAATGGATATTTTTAAGGCAGAGATAGATTCTTGATTAGTACGGGTATCAGGTGTTACGGGGAGAAGGCAGGAGAATGGGGTTAGGAGGGAGAGATATATCAGCTATAATTCAATGGGAGTTGACTTGATGGTCTGAATGGTCCAATTCTGCTCACATCACATGAACAAACAGAGGTTTTGGGTGAAACTTAATGATCTGGATGAAATGACGAGAAACAGTTGAAAATGTGCAGTTTTCCATGATGCCAATAACTAATTTTACCTGAGATGTATTCCAATATTTTATACAGAGCATTAAGTGATATCAATGGAGAGAATGAGCTCCATGGAAATGAGTAGACTCGATGGGTCGAACAGCCTAATTCTGCTCCGGTGTCCTATTATTTAAGTGATCAGACGAGAAAGGCTTTAGAATTAGTGAAAATAAATTTACGATGGATATATATTATAATAAATTATATCAACATTCTAGAATGTTCTTTTATTAAAAATGTAATCAGATGTGTAATCAAAATATAATCAAATATATCAAAGGTGGTTAAGTTGAATATTATAGAAATGTTTTCTGAAAAATACATTCTTGAATTATTATTGTAGCTTTCAAAAGACTGCCTGCTACTTAAGCCAACAAAAAAACAGACTTTATTTCGAAGTACCAAGAATTGTGCACATTTGTCTCATTAGCTTAAAACTAAATATATATGCTAAAATAGATAATGCAGATAGATTGTTTCAGAAGGAAACTGCTGGAAAATGCTGGAAAATCGAAGGTAGACAAAAGTGCTGGAGAAACTCAACGGGTGAGGCAGCATCTATGGAGCGAAGGAAATAGGCAACGTTTCGGGCCAAAACCCTTCTTCAGACTGATGTGAGGGTGGGTGGGGGGGTGCGGGAAGAAGAAAGAAAGAGGTGGAGCCAGTGGGCTGAGGGAGAGCTGAGAGGGGGAGGAGAAAGTAAGGACTACCTGAAATTAGAGGTCAATGTTCATACCGCTGAGGTGCAAACTGCCCAAGCCGAGGACAGAAAGGTCAGATTCGGAATGGGAGGGGGAGTTGAAGTGCTGAGCCACCGGGAGATTTCGGAGGGAGGAGGAGAACTTCTTCAAATACCTTGAGGATAGTGCAGATAGATTGTTGGAATTGCGTAGAAATTGCAGGCACTTCTATTTATATTTACTTTAATTTAGTTTAGAGATATAGCATGGAAACAGGCCCTTCGGCCCACCAACTCCACGCCGATCAACCCACGCAGTAGTTCCATGTTATCCCACGCTCGCATTCTACACATTAGGGCAATTTACAGAAGCCAATTAATCTACAAGCATGCACATCTTTCGAATATAGCAAAATCCCGGAACAGCCAGAGAAAACCCTCGTGGTCACAGGGAGAATGGACAAACTCTGCACAGAGAGGACCCATAGTCAGGATTGAACCCAGGCAACTGGTGTTGCGCTGCGCCACTGCAAACAACTACTTGTTAA
Source organism: Raja brachyura (assembly GCA_963514005.1). Next base: position 68,843,055 of record OY740783.1, on the reverse strand, counting down.
AGTACAATATAGTTAGTGAGATTAAAACCATATATCTTAATGTATTGTAACATTTGGATAGATGTTTTCACATACATGTGTATATATATATATATATATATATATATATATATATGTCTTATGCTTTAGGTTTTTAGATACTATGTTCATAAATAAGCAATATGATTTATTTTTCTGCAAGAGCAAAATGCAAGGCTTAAACTAAACCTAAATATTATATTGATCTCGAGCAAGTAATGTAGAAAGTAATGTACTTGTAAAATCATTAAATACCACTCAAAAATGAGTTGCTTTCAGCACATAACTTTTTAGAAAATCTATGAAGTGTAAACCTCTGCTCAGTGGCAGCACTTTTGCTCTAATTTAGAAGCTTGTAGAGGTAACCTTAACTCCAAAGACTTCAGTATGTAATCTAGGTTGACACTTCATAGTATTACCGAGGCTTTACATTTAAACGTGATTTTGTTTCAGATGAAACATTAAACCAAGGCGCCAGTCTGCTTGTTCAAGTGGTCGTAAATGATCCTTTGACACTGTTTGAAAATGAACAGTGTTGGGCCGGATTGGTGGGTATGGATAGAGGTGGGGGTTAGGGTTCTGATGTCTTTCCCAATGTTTATTATTTAACAAACTTCGCCGTTTCATTTGGTCATTTATTTTATTGATGTTTGTGCGATCTTGCTTTGTGCAAAGAGGCCACCAAAGAAGACTCTACTTTTTAAAAGTACATTATGGCACGTTGCGTACATTTATGGATATTTTGAGAATATAAAACAAACAATATAAATGCAACAATAACATTTACCAGTTAGTAGCTGTTGTTGAAGCTGAGGGAAATGTTGGAGAGCAAGTTGTACCTTGTCATATGATGCTTCCTTTTTGCTTGGGTTGCAGTTTGGACCTGGAAATGCTGTTTATGTTGTGAGATCAATGAGCTAGAGAACATGAGCCAGGAAATTCAGATGTGTTTTTTCTCTCTGCACCACTGAACAGAAAATGATTTGATTCATTTCCATTTTGGAATTATAATCATTTTCACATGGAATTTCACCACGCTGGAAACTTGTCCAAGCACATCTGATTGCAATTCCTTGTACGCGTAATGTACTTCCCCTTTAATTGCCATTAAAAAGGTGTTTCTTGAAGCAAGATCTAGCCCAGTGCTGTTAAACTGACCTGGATCCCCTTTTTACCACCCCCACCGGTCTGCTGTCGTCTGGTCACCTCAGCCTCCTGGTGGCCACGACAGCCCAAATCTTGTGACCCAGGCTCCAAAAGGCTCTCCACCCCCCTCTTCTTCCAAGATTTACAAGGATGTTGCCAGGACTAGAGGGTATGAGCTAGAGGGGAGAGGTTGAGTAGGCTGGGTCTCTATTCCATGGAGCGCAGGAGGATGAGGGGTTTTCTTATGGAAGTGTACAAAATCATGAGAGGAATAGATCGGGTAGATGCACAGAGTCTCTTGCCCAGAGTAAGGGAATCGAGGACATAGGTTCAAGGTGAAGGGGAAAGATTTAATAGGAATCCGAGGGGTAACTTTTGCACACATCAGGTAGATACACAGTATCTCTGAAAGGGTGGTGGGTGTATGGAACAAGTTGCCAGAGGTAGTTGAGGCTGGGACCTTTAAGAAACAGTTAGACAGGTACATGGATAGCACAGGTTTGGAGGGATATGAACCAAGCGCAGGCAAGTGGGACCAGTGCAGCTGGGACAGGTGGACTCTTTATATGTCTCCTATAAGCTCTGGTCTCCAGGGATTACTCTACCTTCCCGAAAACTCTGATCCAGGGTTGATCCCCACCACACCCATCTTTTCAACCTGACATCAAAATAACATCTTGGAGTCATTCAGCACAGGACCACCATGTCCAAGCAGATCATCAAGTAGCCATCCATTTACTAGTCCTGGTAATTCAACTGCTCTTCTACTTTTTTAAACATTACCCGGCACAAGCCAATCCATCGGACAGTGTTTGACAGGTAATCTGTATAAACTGCAGAGGGACCAAGTTCTGTGGTGGTGGATCTGTACCTGAAATTAGTACTGGCACTTCGCATATTGACCCTACAACAGGTTGTAAACAGCACCAAATAATTTCCAGGCTGATTTCAAATACCACCATGGTGTTGGAGAATTTAAACTATTGTTATTTTTAAAAATCTTAAATTAAAATCCTGGATCAATGAAAATTACTGTGAAGCTGATAAATTGTCTTTAGACCTAACTGATCTTCACTGCCCAGTTTATGGAAGGAATTAGCTCATTAACAACTGGATTGATGTATCTGTTCTTTGGTTAAACACAATTATGAATGGTAGTGGACTGTTTAAAAGCAGGGGCATTTTCTCAGTAGATTTCGAGGTCCATCCATCTGCAGCTGCTGCATCAAGGGTGAATCTTCATGGGATGAAAAGTGCAAATATTCACTTGCTTTATTTGTGGAATGGTAATTATATTCAGAGCCACACAGATGGTGAAGCATTCCGTGAATGCAGACAGCAGCAAGACCTTGACCTTGACAATACTGAAGCTTGTGGTAATTACTGGCAAATAGCACGTGCAGGTAATAATGACCATCTTCAGCAGGACTGGCAACCTATCCTTATTATTTAGCAGTGTTAGTACAAATTGAACTACACCCCAACTCCCATCAACATAATGCTTATTATATATAAGCAGAAACTTAAGTGGAGCTGCTGTAAAAACACTGCAACTACAAATAATCCTGTGGAAAGTGATGGGCCTTGTATCCCAAGGCCAGGTCTTTGGTGAAAAGCTGTGTAACTGTCCTTTTACTTGGATGTGTGTATCTCCAATTACACTCAAGATGCTTGAACTCAATACGTGAACGAAGCACCAGCTGAACTGGCATACAATTCACCAATTCAAACTTTGACATTCGCAAAATACCTTGTACCAAGTCTTTGACGGCATTTCCCAATCCCACGACTTCTACGATGCAGAACGACAAGAGGACAGAACCACAGACATCACCACCTGCGGGTTCTTCTCCGTGTCATACACCATCCCAATCTGCAAATGTATCACTGTTCCTTCGTTATTGTTGGGTATATATATTGTGGGACCGTCCAACAATAATCTAGAGGAACCATTACCACAGGGGGTAAGAATGTGGTCTGTCTCTAGGGCTCGAAGGCTATTGGGAATGGAAAACAGGTGATGGTCATCCCCGTAATGTCCACATCCCATCATTTGTTTTTATTTTAAATTCTGGCCCCATTCAAGCCTGTTGATTCTTGAATACCTCATGAAATTATTTAACAAGCTCCTCAAATGTATGAAATTGCTGTAAATAGTTCACTGGGTAACTAGGGATAAATGGCAAATATATTCCTTTCCAACTACATCCACATCCTGAGAATACGGAACTAAATATGTGCTTTTGGTTCATAGTGGGAGAGGGAAGGTATTTGGCATTCCGTTAACTTTTAAAGAATCTGATTTCTAAAATTGTCAATCGCTCTTTTTGTTTGAGGAGAGGAATCCTTATAAAGCAGTGATGGATTAGAGTGTAAATTCTTCATAGGCTCGTGCTATCGACAAAACAGATTAAATCTGAGTTTTGAAAGCATCACATTCATCAAAAAAAAGGAAATAATTAAAGCTGTACAAAAAAAGTAAATCAAAGTAATCCAACCATTTGTAAACTTTTATGGAAGTGTAAACATGCAAGTTGAAGTAACTTGGTAAATATGTAAATATACACAGCTTTTAACAAATTATGTTTTAACCCAATGCTCAGGAACAGCAATTTTCCTATAACCATCAAGTTCTTGAATTGACCTGCACAACCCTAATCCCACCACAACAATGCAACACTACCGACCACCTCTTGCACTACCATGGACTTGTTTTCAAATTCTGTTTTATACTAATATATTGTCTTTATACAGTCTTTCTTCTTTTCACTATTTTGCAGAATATATGTATATATATTTGTATCTGCATCCCACCAAATTTGTGCAAATGACTGTAAACGTGACTTTACTTGGTACTGCTACTGCGAATGCCTTCAACATCCCGAATCCATGATTGCTGGTAGAGTATGGTGTTTTTTTTGGGACCTCTCATTTTTAAAAAGGTGTATAGGTATAGATTTATTATTATCACATGACCCAAGATACAATAAAAAGTTTTCATTTGTGTGTTATCCAATCAAATCAGATAACACTATACATTAATATATTCCGGGGGGGGGGGGGGGGGGAAGCAAGTGCAACAGGTAGGGCAAAGAGAAAAATACCAGGGTGCAGAGTATAATTCGTCTGCAGAGATTTCTTCTGAGATTTCAAAAAGTTAACCATAAGGTTAAGTGTGAGAAGGCTATGGTATGAGAGTGAAGCACTTTCACATCCTTCCTATAATGTAAGGTCAAAATGCACAGCGTATTCTATTTGTGGACTAAACAAAACATTATACATTTTCAGTTTAGCTTCTCTGCCTTGTGTCAAATATCTCTAATTCTGCAGCCTGTGATGCATCAAAGACAAGTGATTGGAAGTGGTCTTGATTTGCACTTTAATATGCCATTGATCAGCCCCTTCCTGAAAATTGTCTTTTTCTTGCTCCATGGAATTGTGAAAGGAATTAAACATTGTGCTATTGCTCTCTAAGTGAATCCTTATGCCTGAAATCTGCCCATCCCCACGCTGAACTGTACACCCACAAACTATTGATCACCAAACTTCCCTTCTTGGTCCTACTGTCGATTAATGGTTCTCATTAATTCAGGCCCTCCTCTCCATCGAATTTGCTGTTATTGACCTAGACCTCAAAGCCACAATCCTTGCAAATGCCACTAAATCTTAATTCCCCCTTTCCTCTTCAGATTTTGAGTATGTTTATAGGCTCTCAAATTCCTGCCCATTTTACCCGAAAAAATGATGAAATTTGCTTATATGAATCACAGATAGACACAAAATACTGTAGTAACTCAGCGGGACAGGCAGCATCTCTGGAGAGAAGGAATGGGTGACGTTTCAGGTCAAGTTCCTTCTTCAGACAGAACAGTCTGAAGAAGGGTCTCAGCCCGAAACGTCACTCATTTCTTCTCTCCAGAGATGCTGCCTGTCCCACTGAGTTACTCCAGCATTTTGTGTCTATCTTCGATTTAAACCAGTATCTGCAGTTTCTTCCTGCTTATTTGAATCTCTCCAAACAGATTTCTAACTGCTCCACCAGAGTAAACAACATTTGATCAATGACCCCAGTGATATCCAATATAATTGTGACAAAGACAATGTCTCTTTTCAAGCTTCAAACCACGTCTGACCCATTGAAAGGAGGTCAGGAACAGATAGACCTGACCACTGAGGCCCAGAACATTTTTGAAGGTGCCAATTTGATTTAAAACTTATATATGGTAGTTTAGGATGGTGGATTAGGAATAGATTAGGATTTTAATGGTGTGGTTTTTGCCATCAAAGGTAGTTAAAGATAGGATTAGTCTTGAAGAAGGATCTAGACCAAAAATATCATCTGTCCATTTCTCTCCACGGATGCTGCCTGACACGCTGATTTTTCTCCAGCATTTAGATTCCGGCATCTGCAGTCTCTTGCGCCTGCATCAGTAATTGTTAGTAGATTTAGAATTAGTAAGTACTTAGCCTTAATATTTTTAGAAATTATATTGGACCGTTGGTGGTTGAGCTTAGATACGCGCTAGGGAACCTTAGTGGATGAGAGTTAGGCAAGAATTGTGAATTTGGCTTGGGCAGTGATTGTCTTGGGAGTGTGGGGGGGGGGGGGGGGGGGGTGTGGTGATGATGCCTTTTGGACAACTACAATTTCTACACCTTCAGTTAATTGATCATTTCCTGCGCTCATGGTTCATTTCTTCTAGTGTCTCCTGATATTATCTTGTTTCTTTTTCACTCTTCTTCCTGGCTTAATCTTCTGTTATGAATGCACAATTATTCCTTTCATGCCGTGCTTTGGACCTGCCAGAAAGCATCCCGAGTCTGAATGTTAAAAGCTCATAAATCTCTTGACTTTTCACAGTTCTGATGGAGGGTCATTAAACTGGAACGGAACACCACAGATGCTGCCTTATCTCGAGTATTTCCAACACTTTGAGTTATTCCAGATTTGTCTCTTTTCTACGTTGAATATAATGAGTTCAGTTACAGCAGTAGCAGTGCACAAAGTCATTGTCTTAATGGGCCAGCTGTGGTGGGCAGTACATGCCAGTGTTCCCAGTTCAACTTCCTATTCACTTGCGGTTGAGCTACTAAAATTCTATGTGGAATAGATCGTGTTTATTTGCGGTACTCCACCCAGCCCTAGGACCTGACCTAAAATTCCCTCTACGTAGTAATTTGAGATGAAAGGAGAGGAACATTTTCCTTGCAGAAAACAGTAAGGCACTCTGATGTTTATCGAATATAGGGCACAAAGATTAAGTAATCATCTCCCTAAACTGTATTTACATAATACTAATTCTCTGACCAGTTTGAGAAGTAGGGCGCGGTGGCGCAGCGGTAGAGGTACAGCTTTACAGCACCAGAGACCCGGGTTCGAACCTGTCGATGGGTGCTGTCTGTACGGAGTTTGTACGTTCGCCCCGTGACCTGCATGGGTTTTCCCCAGGAGCTCTGGTTCCTTCCCTCACTCCAAATTGTGTTCAGTTCTGGGCACCATGCTATAGGAAAGATATTGTTAAGTTGGAAAGAGTGGCGTGTAGATTTACCAGAATGTTACCAGTTCTCAAGGGTCAGCTATAGGGAGAGGTTGAGCAGTTGGGACTCTATTCCCTGGACCACAGAGGGATGTGGGGTGATCTAATAGAGGTGTGTAAAATCAGGAGAAGAATAGATCAGGTGGACACTTGCCCAGAGTCCCTTGCCCAGAGTGGGGGAATTGAGCACTGGAGGGCATAGGTTTAAGGTGAAGGGGGAAGGTTTTATAGGAGAGGGGTAACTATTTCACGCAAAGGGTGGTGGGTGCATGGAACAAACTGCTGGAGGAGGTAGTTGAGGCAGGGACTATCACAATGTTTAAGAAGCAATTACATGGATAGAACAGGTTTAGAGGGATATGGGCCAAATGCAGGCAAGTGCGGCTGATGTAGATGGGACATGTTGGTTGGTGTGGGCTAGTTGGGCCAAAGGCCAAATTAAAAGTTTTTAAAACCTCTTACCTTGTTGGATCGTATATCCAGTCGCTCTGCGGCCTAACATCGTGGAGCTGGAGGCCTTGCTCGGGATTTACTTTGAGCCTTATCATGGGGCGTGGACTTACTTGCCTGGGATCGACACTCCAACCATGGCCTGCGGACTTTAACATCAAGGAGCTTGCAGTCTCGGGTTGAGACCAAAGTAGCGAAGCTTCAAAAGCCACACGATGTTCGACTAGCCCCGACCCGGGGTCTGATCGCCCAGCGCAGGGGAGCTGAGATTCTTCCCCCGACGAGGAGGCCCGCCTCCAGCTACGGGAGTACGATCGTCCCGTCAACATACTTGGCTAATAAAGTATGATTATGATTATTATGATATGGCCTTATGTAGTGCCCTCTGAAAGAACTATGAGTCAACAAGCACTGTTGATAGACCCACAATGCTGGAGTAAAGCCCCCGTCCCACTTAGGAGACCCAAACAACAACCTCTGATGACCTTGCCCGCCACCCAAAAAAAAATCAAGGTCGAGGTGACCTGCAACCTCCTACCACCTCCCATGCATTAGGGAGAGAGACCAAAACCTCCGATGACCTCATGGAAACCTTGGGTGGCAGGCAAGATCAGCAGAGGTTACTATTTAGGTCTCCTAAGTGGGACAAGGGCTTAACTCAGCGGGTCAGGCAGCATCTCTGGAGGAAAGGCATAGGTAATGTTTTGGGTCAAAACCCTTTTTCAGATTCAAGAAGACGAACGCATGTGAGGAAGGGTAAACATCACCTATTCCTTTACTCCAGATTTGCTGCCTGACCCACTGAGTTACTCCAGTTGAGTAAAGGAGCAATAGGCCATTTTACAGTTGTACAGGGTCCTAGTGCGACCACACCTGGAGTATTGTGTGTAGTTTTGGTCTCCAAATTACAGGAAGGACATTCTTGCTATTGAGGGAGTGCAGCGTAGTTTCACAAGGTTAATTCCCGGGATGGCGGGACTGTCATATGTTGAAATAATGGAGCGACTGAGCTTGTATACACTGGAATTTAGAAGGATGAGAGGGTATCATTGAAACATATAAGATTATTAAGGGATTGGACACTCTAGAGGCAGGAAACATGTTCCCGGTGTTGGGGGAGTCCAGAACCGGGGGCCACACTTTAAGAATAAGGGGTATGCCATTTAGAATGGAGATTTGGAAAAACGTTTTCACCCAGAGAGTTGTGAATCTGTGGAATTCTCTGCCTCAGAAGGCAGTGGAGGCCAATTCTCCGGATGCTTTCAAGAGAGAGTTAAGGGCCTGTCACACTAGCGCGCGATTAGACGCGACAAGCGCGACAAATTCGGACGCGGGGGTCGCGTGGGGGTCAGGCGATCCCGGTGCGAGTGAAGGGCCTGTCCCACTAGCGCGCGATTACACGCGCGACGTCCGAATGAAGGACGTTATTTTTCATCACGTGACGATGCGCATGAGCATGCGCGTTGCACGACGTCGGGCAGTGACGTCATCACGCAACGCCACGCTGAAGACGCACAACGTCAAAACGTCATCACGTTCTGCGCGACAGGATTTTGCCGCGCGTAATTTTTAAGCAGTGTCGGTTTTTGGACACTACACGCGATGTCGACACCAGCTCCACACGAGTCCGCGGAACTCCACGAGACTCCGGCGATCGCAGTGGGACAGGGTCACGCGAGGCCGGACGACTAAAGCGACCACGGTAGGTTGCGCTTGTCGCGTCTAATCGCGCGCTAGTGTGACAGGCCCTTTAGATAGAGCTCTTAAAGGTAGCCGAGTCAAGGGATATGGGGAGAAGGCAGGAACAGGGTACTGATTGTGGATTAACAGCCATGATCACAATTAATGGCAATGCTATCTCGATGGGCCGAATGGCCTACTCCTGCACCTAATTGTCTATTGTTCAGCATTTATTTCTATCTTCGGTGCAAACCAGCATCTGCAGTTCCTTCCTACACAGGCACTGTTGATATTCATTTATCAAAAAATAAAATGCTGTTAAGGTATGGGCATCATTGAAAGATGTTAAAGAATGGGGAATAAATAGTAATGGAAAATGGTGGCTTAATGAATGAAGACAAGCTAAAAGTTCATGAAGACACAGATTATGTTTTCTTGGTTCTTGGTTACTTGGTCCTCCAAAATATTCCAACTGCAATTTAAACTGGAGGTGGTGAAGGGAGGGGTTTAGCCAGAGAGGGTTATTGGGAAGAAAGTGCCACTTTAAATTTAGTTGCATCTGGCTGGGCAACTGTGGCTTGGTGGAGATTAATCCATGCTTTAATAGTGCGTGGGGAGAACAAATTGCTGTACACATCTGTCTTTGTGGCTGGGACCACAAATTGGATCGAATGCCCTTGTCTGCTCCTAATTGGTTTGGGGTTGGTGCAGGTCTTGTGATCTATGTCTAGCTGACCATTTAACATTTTGTAAAAACAGGTCAAACGGTGAGCTTCACGTCTGTCTTGGAGAGGGTTCCACCCCAGAGAATTCAGAAGTTTGGTGACACTCGCTTCTCTCTCGTAGGTGTTAGTAACGAATCGAGCGGCCTGTCTTTGGACACGTTCGATGGATGAAATGTTTTTATCTGTGTATGGGTCCCAAGCTGCAACTGCGTAGTCCAGATGAGGTCTAACGAGGGTGAAATACAGCTTCTCCTTGACAGAAGCTGAACAATGATGGAAGTTGCGCCTCAGGAAGTTTAGGACACCTGTTGCTTTCACTGTTGCATGATGAGTCTGATCATCATCTGGAATGATTAAGAGGAAATCATATAGCCTTAGTTATCTAGTGTGGGAAAAAAACTCTTCAGCCCACCATGTTCATGCCAGCCATCAAGTACCGAATCATAGTGACCTAATTTCCAAACATTTCGCCCATGGCCTCCATCAGACACATGAAGATTATCCTGGAAAGCAGAAAATATAGAAGTGTGGGATATGCTCAAGAAACTGGATCAATCCAATTTTAGGAAAAGCTGCAAATTTGGTCAATATGAAGGTAGTGAAAAGGATAGATGATGCGGAAACATTTAAAATGAGAACCACAAGAAGATTGGTCTCTCATGGAGAGATATATAGATATAAAAGCAATAATTTAGTAAAGACGTATCAACACATCTAAACTTTTGGACTGAAGACAATTGTTCAAAATTAGCAAGGAATTCCAACCATTCCTCCCTGAACTAAACAAAGCCTGTTTGTTGTCATGGGATTATGAAACTCAAGAAATGCTGGCATAAACATGATAGAATTGAGACGATCATCATTGTTGAGAAATTGGAAAGAAGCAGAAAACCCCCCAGCAAATAAACTGGATGGATGAGGTAAAGAAGTCTATCATATGTCTCTGCATCAGCATTGGGATGTTTTTATTGATAGGCCCATTGACTCAACAGAAAGCAATATTTGTTTGATGGCATTTCACTGACTCTGTCATTAACTTGATACCCTGATTCCTTCATAACTGGAGATGGGGTTAGAAATAATACTGAAATTTAAAGATTTAATTTTAGTTTAGATGTATTTATAGAACTGCAGAGTCTGCCTTGAATTTACGTCAACATTATGACTGTTTGTAGAGGAAGACTTTTTATGTGAAAGATTGAACACTACTAATAAATCATATGGTTTCTATAATAAATTTCATACATTGGAAGCACTGCAGTTGATAGTTGTGTTTATAACGTTTTCAGCGTTACTGATAAACTGCAGCTGTGGTTGAAAAGCAGAAAGGAGATGTAAAACATATTGAAAGGAAGGCATTTTGCACAACTAACCAACACAGCTTTGGCAGCTTGGAGGAATGGCACTCTTTTATTCTCATTGATTTAACCTCTTGTTCGTCGCCCTGTTTCTTCAAAACTAGTTTTGCAGATTGTTGCTCTGTAGGTAATCTAAATAGTTCTCAAAGCTAAAACTAATTTTGCATAAGTTTGGCTGTTGGCACCTTTTCCCACTGCGCAGAACTGCTGTAATTATTGCCATATTTTTCAGATGAAGATAACCTACATATTTCAAGATTATTACGTGATAACAAATTAAAAAATCTGTTTCTATGATTATTTTTAACATTTACGTTCTACATTCGGGTCATATTTGGAAGAAGGAGCTAGATTGGCCTTTGTTTTTGCATTTTTGTACTGAGTGATGAGCCTGTGGTGCTTCATTATGCTTATTTGTTGTGGTATCAACCAAATTAATGCAGGGGCATTATCCTCCTGCATAATCATGTCTCAACCAGTGCGCAGGGTTCGTTATGATACCCTCAACAAAACTCCACTATCAATATTTCTTGCTCGCTAGGCCACTGGGAGAACCACTGCACTTTGATCTTTATAGTGGAATAGTGGTAGATTATTTTTATGACCAACAATTTTACTTCCAGATGAAGGTCACCAGTCTGATCCAAGTGGCTCCATTGGAACTGGAGGAGACCAGCACCGTCCTTTGCCTACAGCTGAAGGTAAATCCTATTGTTTTTCTCTTATTACAAAGTCAAAAATTAGTATTTAGCTAGTTCCCCTTGCAGATGATTTGTAGAAGTGTAACTTTCCAACACAACATATTCCCAAATTGAAGGGTTATTATTTGGAAATTGTGACTTTGTGAGGTTGCAAATTACAATCATTTTTCCAGTGCATATGTTTCATTCATTGGCATCTGTGAAGTTTTATTCAGACGTTGTAAGGAATGGAGTGCCTTGCAATCATTGGAAAGAGCATGGTGCTTTATTTATGCCTTTGAAATAGAGTGAATGCAGCAGAGCAGTTACCTTTCTGTACTCTTGACGTGCTGGTCCTTTTGGACAATTTCACTGCCACTTGTCATGCTTTATTACTTTCTTATATTGATTTCCAATGTATTTAATTATTGATTTTTTAAAAACATGTTATCTAGCCATGAACAAGCACACAATCGTATCTCTAAAAATGGTTTGTTACTTATCATTAATTTCCTGGAAGCTTTGATAGATTAATTGATATTTTTGTGTGATATTAAGACTGACTGATCCCTTTACAGGGCCTGTCCCACTTGGACGTAATTTGTGCGTAATTTACGCAACATCATAAAACTTGGTTGGCGCGTGGTGATGCGCACATGGCGTGCATGACACACGCATGGCGCGCGATGAGGCGTGGTGGTGTATGCAGTGACGCGCGGTAGCACGCGGCTCCCCAGGATTTTGGGATGCTCAAAATGACGTCCAAGTGGGACAGGCCCTTCTCCCATACTTATGCCTACTACTGAACATTCGTTTCATAGATCAGTACTGTTGTTCTCTTATCCCTTGCACCCCACCCCCAATCAAAAGTCCATCCAGCATAAACCATCAACCAAAGTGTTCAGTAGTGGGCAAACGTGTGGGAGAGGGAGAAGACACCAGAGCCAGAGCCTTAATATCACTCAAAAATGTTGATGTTTTGTCTTTAAGCATTCCCACGATAGCCTCGTGTTAAACTATCTTTCACCTCTCAGACCTAACTGGGCCATTCAGGACTTCAATTGCGATCATCCTCCTCCTTGCCATTCTTTCAGGTCCTGCTAACTGTTTTGTTTCTCTGCTTGCCTTTCTATTGAGCAGTAGAATTTCTCTTGTTGATCTGCATATATTCTGAATTTTGCAACAGTGTTGAAGTCTACAACCACAAATTTGTGTTGGGTTCGTATCTTTGCGTCTCAGTACTGATGGAGAGTGAACCATCCATGTGGTAACAGCAGTTTCTGCTATAAGTGTTCAACTATTTAAATTGGAAATTTTAAAATGGCATTGTTCAAACTAGATGCATTCATGCATGCATTTTTCACATGATTCCCCACACTCCCTAAGGTGGCTTCAGAGGTTGTGGAGGCATTAGCGGTGATCATTCAAGAATCACTAGTGTCAGGAGTGGTTCCAGAGGATTGGAAAATTACAAATGTTACTCCACTGTTCAAGAAGGGAGTGAGACGAAAGAAGGGAAACTATAAGCTGGTTAGCCTGACTTCAGTGGTTGGTAAGACTTTTGAGTCCATTTTCAAGGATGAGGTTTCTGAGTGCTTAGAAGCACATGATAAAATAGGCTATGTCAGCATGGTTTTGTGAAGGGGAGATCTTGCCTGACAAATCTGAGGAAGTAAATAGCTGGATAGACAAAGGAGAGTCAGTGGATGTTGTTTACCTGGATTTTCAGACGTCCTTTGATAATATAACATGTATGAGGCTGCTGAAGAAGATGAGAGCATGTGGTATTAGAGGGAAGATACTAGCATGGATAGCAACTAGAAGGTTGGTTGAATGGCAGAAGGCAAAGAGTTGCAATAAAGGGGACTTTTTCTGGTTTGCTGCCAGTGACTAGCGGAGTTCCACAGGTCTCGATGCTGGGGCCGCTACTCTTCATAAATGATTTAGTTGAGTGAATTGAAGACTTTGTGGCCAAGCTTTTGGATGATATCAAGATAGAGGTGGAGGGGCAGAGAGTGTAAAGAAAGCAGGGACTCTGCAGAAGGGCAGGTTGGGAGGGTAGGCAAAGAAGTGGCAGATGGAATACAGTGTAGCAAAGTGTAAATTCATGCATTTTGATAGTAGGAATAAAGACATAGACAAATGGGGAGAGGATTCAGAGGTCAAAGGTGCAAAGGGAGTTGGGAGTGCTGGTGTAGCATTGGCAAAAGGTTAATTTGCAAGTTGAATTGGTAGTAAGGAAGGTAAATGCAATATTACGTTTTATTTAGAGAGGTCCAGAATAAAAAAACAGGGATGTAATGCTGAGCCTTCATAAGGCGCTGGTCAGACTGTATTTGGAGTTTTGTGAGCAGTTATGGGCCCCATACCTGAAGAAGAATGTGCTGACATTATAAAAAGTCTAGAGGAGGTTTATGAGAATGATCCCGGGGCAACTGGGTTAACATATGATGAGCGTTTGACGGCATCGGCCCGTACACGCTGGGTTTATAAGGATGAGAGTGGACCTCATTGAAACTTGCCAACTAGTGAAAGGCCTGGATATAGTGGATGTGGAGAGAATGTTTCCACTAGTGGGAGAGTCCAAGACCAGAAGGCATTTCCTCAGAATATAGGAATGTCCGTTTAGAAAGCAGATGAAGATGAATTTCCTGTGAGAAGGCGATGAGTCTGTGGAATTCCTTGCCACACACAACTGTGGAGGCCAAGTCAATGAGTATTCTTAAGGAGGCGATTGTCTGATTCTTTAAAGTAAGGGTATCAATGGTCATAGGGAAAAGGCAGGAAAATGGGGTTGAGAGGGAAAGATTTAATGGCGGAGTAGGCTCGATGGGCCTAATTCTGCTCCTATGATCTTATGAACCTCTCCTCCCCTGTTTCTTGTCAAGCCTATCTACCAAAGTCATGGATCCTTCTACTGGCAGGCGCTACGATATTGGGGTGGGGGGGACGATGTCACTACGCGAACCAAACAGTAATGAGTTAAATCAATCAGTCATATGGTTTAGACTCAAAATGCTGGAGTAACTCAGCGGGACAGGCAGCATCTCTGGAGAGATGATTCACATCAATGACAGCGATGTGGAGGTGGTCAGTAGCACAAAGTTCCTGGGGGTGCAGATCACTAACAGTCTGACCTGGTCGACTAACATCTCATCAACTGTTAAGAGAGCGCAGCAGCGGTTGCACTTTCTGCGCCGGATGAGAAGAGCTCATCTCCCCCATCCCATCCTCACTACTTTCTACAGGGGCACCATAGAGAGAATTCTGACCAGCTGTATCTCTGTCTGGTTTGGGGACTGTAGAGCCTCCGACTGGAAGTCTGTGCAGAGAGTGGTGAGGACAGCGGAAAAAATCATCGGGACCTATCTCCCCTCAATCGGGGATATTGCGACCAAACGCTGTGTGTCTGAGGCCAGCAGTATCATAAAGGACCCCACACATCTCCATCACGGACTGTTCACTCTGCTGCCCTCGGGAAAAAGATACCGCAGCATAAGGAGCAGAACATCAAGGTTCCGCAACAGCTTCTTCCCACGAGCCATCAGACTCCTGAATGCCATGTAAATGGGCTGCCACTATTGTCTATTTATCCTTTTCATACATACCTATCCTTCGGTTAATTTATTGTGTTGCACAGGGAGCCAAACGCAACGTAATTTCGTTTGGAACTGCATATATCAATGTATTTCTAAATGACAATAAAGTTTGTTTGACTTTGTTTGACTTTGACTTTGAGAAGGAATGGGTGACGTTTCAGGTCCAGACGCTTCAGAAGGCTCTCGACCTGAAATGTCACCCATTCCTCTCTCCAGAGATGCTGCCTGCCCACTGAGTTACTTAGCATTTTGCATCCACCTTCAGTTTAAACCAGAATCTGCAGTTCTTTCCTAGTCATATAGTTTAGTGAAAAGCTTTTGTTTGCGTGCTATCCAGTCAAGCAAAAGACTACACATGATTACAATCAAGCCATCCATCGTGCACGGATAAAGGGTACAACATTTAGTGCGAGATAAAATCCGACTAAAGATAGTCCAATTGTCCCCAATGAGGTTGATGGGAGATCAGGACTGCACTCTAGTTGAGAGAGGATGATTGCCTGATAACAGCTGGGAACAAACTGTCCTTGAATCTGGTGATATGCAAAGAGGGAGATTAATTATATAGAAACAAAAGTTAAAATTTTTCAACATGGTAACCCAATTAAATAAAAATGCCATAACAACACTTGTAGTTTTTCTAAACATTAGCATACTTTTCCTGCCTTTCTTGCCCTAAATTAATTCAAATCCTCAGACAGTGTTTCGTGAAAGCTGTCGCTCAGCTTTAGGATCACTCTATTCTCTTTGTATCTGCTTCTTCTCACATCGTATTGAGTTTCTTGAAATGCTTCCAGAAGGTAAATGGATCTAGTTTTGGAGATCAGATTTCTTTTGGACCACTTTAACGCTAAGTTTTGGAGGATTGATTTCAATTAATTACATGGCAATGTCCAGGAACACAGCCTGCTATTCAGTTGCGTCTTAACCCCTAACCATGTGGCAATAAAGATTTTCTTTTAAATCTTTACACTTCATCACCTGCATTAAAAAGGTAATAAGTACCGTCTCCCTGCATTTGTTTGTGTAACATATTATTTATACACCAGTATTATTACTTACTTTATAATGTACCGTAATCCCTTGCATAGAAAATCTTTTAGCACAGGAATAATGCAGCACGCTTTCAAATGTCTTAGTATCACAAATACTCAACTTAACATGGAATTGAAGACTTTGTAATGTTCCCTTGGATGAGGGGAGGGTCTGAATGAGGAAGGTCTTTAAAGATCAACGAGAGAGAATTAATAATCTGTTGATCATTGGGATGAAGTTGTAATATAATATTATAAATCCTATTGCCTCGATGAAGTGTCTACAAACACTGTTTCATATTACCTCCTGGATGTTTGAGGGCATTCTGTCTTTTAAAATGGAGTATCATTCATTCATATGTCTAGTTAAGTCCAACATTATTGTAAATTTTAAAAAAATCACATAATTTTCATTTTACGCCTGATTTCCTCCTCCTTTGTTTGTTTACCCCAAGGAAATGACTCCTTTTCTATGGGATCTAGTTCCACAAGTACCAGCCATGTGGTTGAGCCCAAAAGGAACATTTAACTGTTATTAACTGACAATGCCAGTTCCAACCCAGGGTGAATCTATTACCAGAGAGCTTTCAGCAAGGATTTAATGTGGAATGTTTCTTGTCAATGTGGAAGCCCCCAGTTGCTGTGGTTTGGTACGTGAAGATGTTATGTGTTTACTCCATCATCAATTCAGTTTCCAGGTTTTAGATTCTATAAGTTTTAAAGAATTATGGAAAAGGGGTGCAGTTTCTGGACTCTTGTTTCTTATTTACAACATACTCTCTTATGATATCTAACTTTTTTCCATTTATTTATTGATATATATCTTTATTTTTTATATATGCATATTATGTGATTTTATTTATATATAATATACATATTATATTTCTTTGATGGTTATGGCTGGGTGAGATTAGAAAACAGCTGAGTTTACATATTTTGGTCACATTTTATGTAGCTGGTAATTTAGCAATACACTGGGAGACATTCCAGGAACATAGGCAATAATTTCCACAAGGCCTAACGAGATTATGCACTTCAGCATAAAAACAAATTGAAAGATTCCTGAAGAAAGGAGAATTCTTTTAACAAATGTTCTGGACTGATCTGGGACTCCAGTTTAAAGTCCCGTTCTCTCTGACACTAGTCACCTCAGTGGACCGAGTCACCTGCTACATGGTATGAGGATCCAATCCTATTAAAAAGATCTCATATCCTATATTTGGGATGTAGACAAAAGTGCTGGAGAAACTCAGCGGATGCAGCAGCATCTATGGAGCGAAGGAAATAGGCAACGTTTCGGGCCAAAACCTGAACTGTAGGAGATGAACGTGATGGGCTCTGGCCTTCTGCGTTCTTGGAAGCATTGAGATTTGTACTGTTGCTTGTTCTGTGGTGGGGGAATCTTGTACTTGCATCATACAAAATATTTAACACTTTCTTTCTCCCCTATTTGAAAAGCATTTATTTTTAACGTAAACCATGATTGTTTGATTGATTGGTCACACTAAGCCTGGGCAGCACCCAAAGCTTATGGGCTGTAGTAGCTCCCCTGTATGCCATTGCCCATTGCAACTGGGTTTGCACTCCTGTGAGTTCCAGGTACATGTGCATCAATGTTTGTGTAACCCTATGTCCTTTTTCGACTAAGAGCTGTTTCAAGAATAGTTTGTAATTACATTCCCTATTTAAATAACCGGTTGTAAAAATGGGTCTGCAGGCTTAACCACAAACCATTCATTGTTCGACCAGCACAGCACAAAGTAGTGTCAGCTTCATTAAAACAATGTGGGGAGGAGAGACAATGTAAAACATTTTGCTACTTAGGAAACTGTTTTTCAACTTTGTTTTACTTATTTGTGACAGTTGATTGTGAAATAAACCGATAAATATGCTTGTTTTTTTGTTTTTAAGTGTTTATAATATGCTAAAGGGACAGACAAATGATATAGTAGGAGAATATTACTTTGAGTTACTAAATGAATCACTGTGCATTAAAGATTTGAGAAGAGGAAAAACTTGATTGCCGAAAATATTTTGCCGAACAATAGTCCTGCTGTGTGAGGAATTGGTTCCATATGTGACTTTTCTCCAACTTACTTGCAAGGCTCTCCACCATCATTTGCATGAGTTTGTTTTACAGAAAAACTGATAGCACTAATGAATCAGTGAACAAATGCTACTGCAATAAATGCAAGAGGGGCAGTACTGATGATCATTGTGAGTCTGTTTATAATGGTAATGTACAATGTCTTTACAAATACTTCAGTGGTAACTGAAGTGCAAAGCCAGTGCTTTATCTGCACAATGTCTGTTGAATTCAGAGACTGGACTCCTGTCCACATATCTAAGCAATTGTGCTTCTCTCACATATCTGCAAGATCTCTTATAGAATCACTCTAAACAGTATGACCCTGAGGAGTATTGAATATTCATATTTTAATGTGACAAATTCACTGAAGGAGAACAATTTTAAAGCAGAATTTTGTTGTCTCTGTACTTGGGCTTTTTACATTACTTAATGGCCATTGATACAAAGTGGTGAAAATAAAACCAAGGCCAATCTGGTAACTTGTAGCATTCTTACTAAATATTTTGGAAAAATGTTTGAATTTTCCATCCATATGTTTTGAAATGGTTATGCTATTATTAAACTTGGGTTTGGACTCTGAATCGATGTTTTACTTATGAAGGAAAGTTGTCTCAAATCTCCTTACTTGATACTTTAGCATTTAAAAATCATAGTCTATCATTTTTGTCTGCATTTTTCCAACTCTTATCCAACCACTCACTAACTGCCAAGTAGTTCAGCTCCATGACAAAGCCATAATCGGATTTTCCAGTGGGGATGTCACGCTCTGTAATCATTGGATGACAGACGGGATTATTCTTATAAGTATTAGCCTTGACAGTTGTGTGATCTATTGCTGTTGTAAACTGTTGTAAGCTGTATAACTGTAATAAGAAAAAAAAGGAATAATATACTCGATCTGAAGGAATAAGATGAGCTGGGATATTATGTCCAGCTGACACCTGGCTGAAGTGGAGATTCAAAGGGAGAAGTTCATAAGTGACATGAGCAGAATTAGGCTATTCGGCCCATCGTCTACTCTGCCATTCAATCATGGCTGATCTACCCTCCTGACCCCATTCTCCTACTTTCTCCTCATAATCCCTGACACCCGTACTAATGATGCTGTTGGATAGATACTTTATTCTTTGTTTTTTGATACATAGTAAACAAAAGCATCGCCATATGCACAGACAAAGTTACAAAGTATCCTTAAATATTGTTGGTTCCTTCTTCAAAGTATTTCATTTCAATTTGAAACTGAAACATTGGATCAAATTATGAATTTGTTTATTGAAGTGTTTAATTTAATGCAACTGGTTTTGTGTTTACTGAACTAAACTGTAGTCATCTTCAATGTAATCTAGCATGGCATGAGTTGATTTTTACGTGCAATCAAAAAATATTTTTTTGTTCAATTTCCCCTTTCTCGCTCAAACAAAAATACAAAATGCATGAAACACTCAAACAGTCAGACAGTATCATCAGTTGGAGATAGACCATTCTTCAGAATTATGAAGAGAGCAAGGTGCAGATAGGGCTGGTGAGGGTTAGAGGACTGTGAATAGAATAAAGTGAATAACTCTAGTAGGTGAGGGCAGGTTATCATGAGGGTAAGTTACAGTGAAGTTACTTGGTTTATAGATTATTAAAGTTAAAGATAGCAGCTTCTGAGGAACATTAAACCTATGAAATGATGGTGCCGAGAGCAAAGACAGGGCAAACAGTAGTACATAAAAGCTGCATAATGCAGGGCTATAATTGATGCTCAGCAAGTCAGGTCATGCTAGTGGATAGAGAAAACAACTAAGCCATTATTACTTCACTTCCCTCCCCACCCAAAACGTACACAAATTTTATCAGTGCCCAGAAGTTCCCTTCTGATCAAATGGGCTCCATGTTAGAAGGTTATGCTTCCCCCAATTTACTCTCTTTCGCTAATTTTGTTAGAAAGTTGGAATGATTGTCCTGTGTTTAAAGGAGTAGGAATGGGTTCATGATCACCAGGACATGAATTAAATTTCAAAAAAAATTGTAGTAATCTTGATGTACTTAAAGCAAATAGAAATGGGATTATTTGAAGAAGGAACTCAAACAGACCATGTTTTCTCTATATATGTGTAGGTGTAGAGTTTAAATCGAAGGTAGACACAAAATACTTGAGTAACCAGGGCTCTCACTTAACCTTTTTTCTCTGTTTCCAGCCGGGCAACTTAGGCAGCTTTCTAGGTTGCCAAATGACAGTTCAGGTGGTCATTTAAGACGGCTTGCTCAATGAAGCATTCACATATTATTCTGCTTCAAATAAAATCACAAACTAAACATATTCACCAATCAAGAGATGATATATCTGAAGAAGGGTTTCGGCCCGAAACGTTGCCTATTTTCTTCGGTCCATAGATGCTGCCGCAGCCGCTGAGTTTCTCCAGCAATTTTGTCTACCTTCGATTTTCCAGCATCTGCAGTTCCTTCTTGAACATGATATATACCATAATGACATGCAGAAAAATTATAATACAGTATCTCAACTCTTTTTACACGTTGCAATGAATGTAATTTCTATTATTTCTTTCCACTTCCAAAAAAAAATGTGGTTGGATTATTCAGCGTATGATCAACCTCGGTGAGACCAAGCGCAGGCTTGGCGATCACTTTGCACAACACCATCACTCAACCTCCTTGCTTACTCCCTGCTTCCCCTCCCATTCCCAGCTCTCCCACAGCCTACTGTCTCCGCCTCTTACTTTCTTTTTCCCGCCCCCACCTTCGGACATCAGTCTGAAGAAGGGTCTTGACCCGAAACGTTACCTATTCCTTCACTCCATAGATGTTGCCTCACCCGCTGATTTTCTCCAGCAGTTTTGTCTACCACCCATTCACACACGTTCTGTTATCCCACTTTCCTCACCCGCTCCATACACATTAGGGGCAATTTTACAGAGACAAGTTAACCTACAAAGCCAATGCGGCGTTGGGATGTGGGAGGAAACCCACACGCTTGCAGTGAGAATGTGCAAATTCAACACAGACAGTGCCCAAGGACAGGATCGAACACAGATCTCAGGCGTGTGCGGCAGCAAGTCTACCAGCTGTGCCACTATATTTTGTTTTCCAAACACAAAAAATTTTCCAAACACAAAAAACGTTGATAACTTTGGTTAATAAAAAAAAAGAAAATATCCATTTTCAGTCTTAAATTTCTTAAGTGCGCTCTGTCCCCCTTTACAGCTACTGTATGTTTTAATTAAGTTCAAGACTATGGGGCAGTATATTGGCCATAAAGTTGCTGCCTAAAAGTGCCAGAGCCCCGGAATTGATCCTGAATATGGGTGTTGTCTGTATGGAGTTTTCTCCTTTTCCCTTTGATCGCATGGGTTTTCTCCAGGTGCTCTTGTTTCCTTCCACATTCCAAAGGTGTGCAGAAACTTTTTTCAGACCCAACCCAAAACATAATATTTTCCTTTTGTCCAGAGATTCTGTCTGACCTGTTGAATTATTCCAGCTTTTTGTGTCTATCTTCAGTTTAAACCAGCATCTGCAGTTCCTTCCTACACACAATACTACATTCATATATAAATATACACTGTTTTGTTTTCTCGTTTATTACATTGTATACAGAGTATTATGTTTACATATTCAGTTGTGCTGCTTCGAGTAAGGATTTCATTGTTCTAACTGGGATGTGAGAGAATAAAACACTCTTGACTTACCGCACTAATGTGTGGGATAGAACTAGTGTATGGTGATCGGTGGTTGGCGTGGACTCGGTGGGCCGAAGGGCCTGCTTGCACGCTATATCTATAAATTTAACTAAAAACACTAAAACCAGAGGGAGTCTAAAGAAGGGTCTCTACCCAAAAAGTCACCCAATTTCTTCTATCCAGAGATGCTGGCAGTTCCATGGAGTTCCCCCGTACATGGAATAGTCTTCACCCTACCATAGTTACCCAACCAGACACAACTAAATTTAAAGTAACTCTTTTTTCCCCAAGAACCCTTTTTAGCTTGTCCAAGTCAAGAGAGTTTTATTGTCATGTGTCCCAGATAGGACAAAAAACTCTTGCTTGCTGCAGCACAACAGAATATGTAAACATAATACAGAACAGGAGATAAAAGTTCATTGTGTTTATATACCATAGACCATATATGTACACAATAAATAAACAGATAAAGTGCAATAGACTATTATCGTTCAGAGTTTGAAGTTTGGAGGCTGAGAAGCGGCGAGCGGACAGCGGAGACCGGGCGGCACAGAGGCCCGGACACGGATGGCAGGCGGAGACGGAGAGTGACAGAGAGAGATAGAGAGGGGGGCCCGCTCTCAGTTGAACGGCAGGTGTCCCGGGTGCTTGCCAAGCCGGGCAAAATGGCACGGCTTTTAGGTTGCCCAGTGGGACTTTAGGTGGCCATTGGCACCCGGGCAACCGTTAATTTCGAGCCGTGGTAACTCAGTGGGACAGGCAACATATCTGGAGAGAAGAAATGGATGACGTTTCGGATCGAGACCCTTCTTCAGACCTATATAGACCTATATTGTGGCGTCATCTGATGGTCAGACCACTTACTGCCGAACCCTCATCAGTGGTTACGAGGACTGTCACACGACGTCATGGGTTAAAGGGAGTGTCCTGCTACATCAGCAGATCTTACCTTGAGATCATGTGTCAACAGGTAGCTGAGCTCGGGTTAACACCCTCAATCAGCAGCAGCAGCAATGACTCTTATGTAAGAGAGTCCCAAATGCACATGTATGTTAAACACATCTTGCTAATAAACCGTTTCATCACAAAGTTTGGACTCGCTACAATTCATATAAATAAGGCTGGATTCTTGTAATAACTTCACAGCAAGGGCCATTTGTCATCAGTTCTCTCCTGCTCCTACAAGTAAATCAAAGCAACAGTTGAAATGTTTTGAAGATCATCTGCCTTTCCCATGACCAACAGTTGAAACTTCCCATGAGTGTGCAGATGGCTGGTTAGTGCTTTCGATGAAAGTTGTCAGGGTCTCTCTGGATTATATAAATTATAGGATTCCATTTCCAACACGATACAGGTTACATCATGTTTGTTCTACCCATTTCACTGGGGCTTTCATGACTGCTGGTTGTTGGGCTGTTAAAATGAATACCGGAAACCACAAACAAATTCGGTACTCCATTGTGTTGTTTATATTTATGGTGTCGTGGTTGTGTTTATTTGCAGTGTCTCTCCCTTTATGCAAGACGGACCTCCATTCAAATTCAAGGCGTTTTGAAATTGCTCTGTCTGTTGTATGTTTTTTCCGATATTACAGGGAAAAATTCCTTAAATTATGGAATATATTTACTTTTGAGTCTTATGCAATAGCAGAATGCTATACCTTTTAAAGTCATTCTTCATAGTCCAAACACTCTCTCCTCTCCCAGAAAAAAGGATTAATGCTTCCCATGCTAACTGCCAGGCTGAGTTAAATGTGGCACATTTGTGGGGTTGTATAGTAGCAGATTTTATGCCTTTGGGTAGTATAGATCATGAGAAAATGTAAACAATACAATTTTCATGCTTCTCCTAGTGAATGAGAAGGAATATCAGTAAACATGGCCTTGGGCACTTTCATGATGCTATGCATTCTGGTCACAGATAATACCTGATCATTCTCATTATAATCTTCTGCTCAGGATCTCTTTAGATAATTCCCTGTAGAGGCAATGGAGTAGTTAAGCCCTGAGGAATGATGATTCAGTAGCTTGCGTCCTGATTTTGTTTAAAAACTAGAATTATTAAGGCTGGGGTAGAGATATAAACATTGACAGACCAAGGAATTACCATTAAAACTTTATAGAGATGTTGCCTTTCATTAATTGTAAGAGCCATCTTGATTTTATTCTCAAGGGAGGGGGAATCAACCAACGGATAATTATAAAGGGGGAATAGAAAACAAAGTGGTATTTTGCTATAACTGTGCAAGACTTTGGCAAGACCATGATGGGAATACTCCCTTTGGCTATAATCACTATATTTCATCCGTTAACATGGCATAGAGGACCACTCGGCACATTGTGTCTGTGCTGACGCATCCCCCACCTCGGCCTCTGCTTATGGCACCCCAAGATGAGGGATGTCATGTGGGGAAAATAATTACCAGAACAGACGTGCTTTCTACAGAGTTCACAATATGAGAGCATCTAATTGAAATCCATAAGAATCCAAGAGTTTTTGGCAAGGTAGTGCTCTGAGAATATTTTTCAGAGCACTATTATAGTCTGTAATTAAAGATGGTGCCTTGAAATATTTTAGTTGGTCCGAAATTGAGAGCTTGGTTTTGCAAATGATAAATCATTTGTAATTAACCTGACAGAATTTTTTTTTTAAGAGATGACTCAAATATATATGGATATTAACTTTTTTGGACTTCCAGGGGAATGTTTTGAAATAATTCACAAGATAATTAACTAAGGATGAAGCTTACTGAGCTGCTGGCAAATGATTGTTGTAATTAGTAAGTTGACTTACTGATAAGCAAAAAAACTGGGTTAATGTACTCACTCTGACACAATCTCCAAGATTGTTCACAACTGTTCACAACTTTTGTATTATACATTTATGGATATAAAGATATCGATCCACTTGGTCATAATTAGAGAAGTGTGTTATCGAGCAATCCATTTTTGTGCTAAACATTTTATTTTTGGGGTTGTCATGCTGAAGGCTGGGATGTTAATAGGTGGTGATAAAGGAGGTGGAAACGGCTTTTTTAAGTGAACATTTTGTTGGCTGCTTCTCAGAGCATTGAAACCTGCCTGCCGGCTATTGCTAGATCCTTAACTGCTTTATGCATCCATGATAATTATTTTCTGATAAAAGTTTTGAATGCATTCCAAACAATCAACACGCCAACGTACCTATCCAAATAATTTTTGAACAGTTAGGAATTTGTTGAAAATTAAAAAAACCTTATGTGCAAAATGCCATTATTAAATTCTGATTTATCTGACAAAGCAACCATCATGCTCTGTGGGACAAATGAAATATGGGGAATACATTGCAAATACTGCAACAGAAATACTATCCTTGGTAATTATAGGTTAAAGCATCAAACTCTGTTCATGTTCCTGAGTTAGATTAATTAAGTCTGGTGTAAAGGATAATATGTTGTAGGAAGGAACTGCAAATGCTGGTTTAAACCAAAGATAGACACAAAATGCTGGAGTATCTCAGCGGGTTGGGCAGCATCTCTGGAGAGAAGGAATGGGTGACGTTTTGGGTCGAGACCATTCTTCAGGCTCGGTCTTCATTGGCCTTCTATGCTGAACTAGCAGCACATTTGTCCATAGACTTGTAGTGGGACATAGACTGCAACTTAATGAAAAGCATTTTCCTATTTTGTACACAAATGTAAGGCTATTACAGGTTCAAAGGGCAATTAAAACACTATTCTAAGAATACGTCAATCCAAAGAAAAAGTGCACATATAAAAGCAAGTCACAAAACAAAACATTATTCTTATCTAAGTAGTTTTTGAGCCCCTGTAGTGCCCAGTAACCCCAGAAAGAGGTAAAAGTGTCCATGGTCACCCCATGCTCCCTTTCCAGTAACATCCCCGTGCATGTAAGGCCGTGTGCAACACACCGCCCTCTCCCACGTCCCCAATGTAAAGGGGGAGGACTCCTACATAGACTGACGGCCACTGGGAGCCCCCCTCACCATGGGATGACATAACTGCTCTCCAGGACTTGTCTGGATGGAAGTGGAAAGTGTTCAAGAAGGAAGTGGAGAGTGTGCAAAAGCAACCCATACAAAAATGCTTTCCCTCGTCAATAGACAATAGTCACAGAAGGATACATTCTGTTGGGGTCTCCTTGCACATATTTGCTTATTGTGGTTTTTCAACAAAAGTTCTTACCTCAGCGAGTTTTGGAATTTAAAATAAACCTTGGTTTTAATAACAAGCATTCGAAAAAAGTATGCTAATTTATTTACTGTGCATATTTTATAGCATTCATTTAGGATTAATTAAAATGTTTAAAATATTTCATAAATGTGCTTTTTCCCTTTCTTGTTTGTAACTCTGAAAATGTAACATTGTCGGCTGTTCCACCAGCTTAATGACATAAAAAACCAAACTGCTCTGGAAACTCAGCATGTCAGGTACTGTCTGTGAAGGGAAATGAACAGACGGCATTTCCAGTCGGGACCCTTCTTCAGACGGATTTAGTAGAAGAGAGATAGCTGCTAGAAAGAGGTCAGAGGAAGGAGTGCGGCAAGAGTTGGCAAGTGCTAAGTGGATTAAGGTGTAGATTCATCGGCTGGCAGATCAATCAGGTGGGGGGGGGGGGGGGAGGTAGTAACCAAGGCTAAAGGTAGAGGCGAGAAAATGATAGAATCTTTTAAGAAAGTAAGGTGGGGACCGTGATGCAGAAACAGAAGAAGGGATGGTGGGTAGAAGGGAACAGGGTAGGTCAGATCAAAAGGGGACCCAGTCTAGGGAGGGATGGAGTTGAGCAGATGGAGGAGGGGAAAGGAACTGGGTGATGGGGCAGGGGGAGCAGTGGAAAGCAAAGTATGTGCGAGTGGGATTAGGCGGGGATGCGGTGGATAATTGGGTAAATGAGAAGGAAAAGGGTTTACCTGAAATTGGAAAATTCAACGTTCATTCTGTCAAGTTGTCGGCTCCACAAGCAGGATATGTGCTGTCAGTCTGTATTTTGCTCAAGAGTCCAGCATCTGCAGCTTCTTATGTCTCTATCTTGAGAACATGACAGATATCAGCGAAGTCAGAACTGTTTGAATTCAGTGTCTGATAATGGAAAGTCCACACCACTGATTGCCAGATATTTGTGGGCATCGTTCTGTAAGGTCAGCATGGTTGATGCGTTCATTTCACTGTAAAACTACAAAAATCCATGTTGGAGTGTTAACAAAACAGCAGACCCGATAGTGTAAGAGACCATGCCATCAATTGTATTGATAGACTCGTCATTTCACTTACATAGCTGATTAGGCAACATTTGTATTTCCAGAATTTATTGTTTGAGTCTATTTTGTCTTTCATTGAGCATTGCTCTGATGATGTTCCTTTTCTCGCTATCCACCACACATTATAATCACTGCCTTCCCGTCTTTCCCTCCCTGTGGGTTGAAACCTCTATTTTCAATTGCATTAAAACACCATTTAAACAACTATCTGCCTATTTGGAAAATCCCATAATTGCTGGGATCTTGTATTCCACTCTCCTCTAACCTCAATGAGTTCACTGGAAAATGTATTGTAATATCATGTAACATCCTTTATTTAAAAAGTAAATCCAAAGTGTGTTGGAGTATTATAGGAGTAACCTGCAACAATCCAGAAATTCGGCCTGTGGGGCACCACCATCTAGCGTGCTCGATTATTCGACTTTTACTGTATTCATCAAAATAGTGAGTGTTCTATAACTAGTTATAATGATCCCTGTCCTCTGGCATCACGAACCATCCTTTGCTGCACAATCTTCCAGAGCGGGATCATCAGTTTCATTGTGAAATGCCACTTTAGGCTTTGTCTTCTGTTTCCAAACGTGACATGGTTAAAACTCCCTCCCAATTTCATTCATTTCGAGCACTGAGATTACCGTGATGGTTTTATCCAGCTTTTTCCCTGGCCACTCCAAGCGCATTTTTGATCTAATGTTTAAAGCCAATTAGCTATGTATTCAGCGGCCTTTACAAAATTAAATTAAAAATGATTAGATACAGTGAAATGTGAAACAATGCATTCTGTTTGTGCTGCTTGTGCTTGAGAGTTTGGAACTGATTGTTTCTGATTTTCAACCTCCAGGCTATTTTCTGACCTTTCTGGCTCCTGTGAACAACATCACGATAGTACAAGGCCAGACGGCAACCTTGCACTGCAAAGTTGCAGGGAAACCACTTCCAAACATAAGATGGCTGAAAAACGATGCACCGGTTTTTCAAGAAGCAAGACGGATTACAATAAGGAAAACTGAATACGGTTCCCGACTGCGAATTCAAGACCTGGACACAACCGATACAGGCTACTACCAGTGTGTCGCATCTAATGGGAATAAAACCATCACAGCTACCGGGGTACTATATGTGAAACTTGGTATGTCTTTTTTTTTTGGACACATATGTGAACAGAAGACCTTGAGTTCGGTTATTTTGTGCTCCCTCTCTACTGTTCTCACACTTGTTGAAATATTTCGCAAAAATACGCTGCTAATTACGATTCTCACAAAAGCAGAAAATGCTTGAAGTGCTCAGCAGGTCAGGCAGCAGTAATGGAAAGAGAATCCGAGCTAACGTTTCAGGTTGGACCTCACCTCAGAAGGAAGGTTCTGCAACCTGAAATGTGAATGTTTGTCCTTCCATAGGTCCTGACATCCTAAGTGTTTCCAGCATCTCATGTTTTTGTTTCATATCTGTAGCACTGCGGATATTTTGATTTTCATTTAATTGCTATTGTCGCTTGTTTTCATTCTGCACATCTTGTTCCTTCTTAGCAGGATACATGGAGCTGTTATGGCTCATTTTTCCCATCCAGTTGCTGACTCGAATCTCCTCAATTTACTTGTTTGTGATTCCACCTACTAGGCTAGTACCAGACCTAATACCAAGATCTGATCCCCAAAACCACACTGGCCCAGTTATGCAGCAGTGATATAAACCGCACCGATTAAAAACAAAATCACTGAACAGAAGTGAAGGAGCACTTGAGGTAGAAACAAGGAACTGCAGGTGCTGGAATCTTGCGTAAAACATAAAATGCTGGTGTAACTCAGTAGATCAGGCAGCATCCTTGGGGGACATGGATAGGTGGCGTTTTGGTTCAGAAACTTTCTCCAGACTAATTGTGGTGGAGGAGAGAAGGCAGGTACAGATACAGAGATAGGAACAGGTGTTACATCTCTTGCAGTTGTTAGGAAACAAAGTAACTGGGCAGGTGGTGGTTTGGGTGGGAAGGGATGAGGGGGTGGGGTGGGAAGTGGTGTGAGCCACATTTACTGAAGAAAGAGGACCTGAGATTATGATCTTTAGCTGGAATTACCAAAGTTAGTGTGAAATATTATTAAATCTGTTTGGCTTCTGAAGAAGTTCAGAAATCCGTAAAAGCAGGTATTTATGAATGTATGAGATGACGATCAGCTATTTCAGAGCTGCAATGAGTGGATCAGTGGGGAAATGAATGCTGTCAGCACCATCCCACAGACCCTAAAAAACAATTTCAACAGGTGACCAAAATAGATATCTCCTGGGGCTCCATGTATAGTGGATTTAAATATTTTTATTGTGTTAGAATGAGTAAGACCCACAGCCTTAACCATTGGCATCCTTCACAAAATATAGCCAAATGTGTTTGCTTGTGAGGAAACTCCATGCATTACTTTAGATTAGTTTACCGTCACATGTACAGAGAAAGCATTTTTCTTGCATGCTATCCAGCCAGTGGACAGACTAAAGGGAATAAGGTTAAGTGCAAGACAAAGTCCAATAAAGTCCAATTAAAGATAGTCCAAGGGTCTCCAATGATAACCATATAACCATGTAACCATATAACAATTACAGCACGGAAACAGGCCCTCTCGGCCCTTCCAGTCCGTGCCGACCATTTATTTTCCCCTAGTCCCATCTACCTGCACTCAGACCATACCCCTCCATTCCCTTCCCGTCCATATACCTATCCACTTTACTTTTAAATGTTAAAATCGATCCTGCCTCCACCACTTCTGCTGGAAGCTCATTCCACACAGCCACCACCCTCTGAGTAAAGAAGTTCCCCCTCATGTTACCCCTAGATGTTGATGGTAAGTCAAGATCACTGGTTGGTGATAGCGTGATCCAGTTGCATGAAAAACAGCTGGGAAGAAACTGTCCCTGAATCTGGAGGTATGTGTTTTCAAACTTCTCTACCTCTTGCCTAATGGGAGAGGGGAGAAGAGGGTGTGTCCATGTTACTTAACTCCGTGCATTACACATAACTTGGTAATGCACTAATATTAAAAACAGAAAATATTGAATGTATTCAACTGATAACTTTCCACAGAAGCAGTTGGACAGAAGTATCTCCAGTGTTTACAATTTTTGTTTCAGATTTCTAATGTTACTTTTTTTTTGCTTTTCATAGCTGTCAATAAGTTGCAGATATAAAGGTTGTATTTGGGGTCTGTTTACTTCACTCTGCCTTTGCCAGGTTGGGGCAATATCTTGACTAACTTGCATTATTCACATGAAGTGAGAAACACAGTTAACTCTCATCATAAGAATCCTTCTGTGCATTTTCTTTTTCAGTGGTTTGTGCTTTTATTTCAAATTTCAGAAACTGCCGTATTTTAGTTTTGGCACGTTAGACAGACTTGACTGCCAATATATATTATTCTCGTAATTTACCTATTCAGATTCTTGGCTCGTGTTGGTCTGGGTCAATATAGTTAGACTGAAGTAAAGGGGCAAAAACTAAATAGTTATGGACCTTGGCTTCTACTGGGCGATTGGAAAAATCCATAGGTGCAGCCCGTCACTGATCCAGTATCTCGACACCCATCTCCATTGAACCAGTCAACTACCTCGTCAAATACATGCCAACTGAGGCAGACTCTGTCGATCCTACATTGGCTTCATCAGCCATCTCTATGTCTGTCGAATGGATTGGAAGCAAGTTATCGTTGACTTCAAGTAACTGCCTACGAAGCAGATCTCTGATGTTGACTGTATCTGAGAGGATTTGTAGCAGATACTCAGTATGGCTGGGGTTTCATTGTTTCAGGACTCTACAGCTTCAATTGATGTCATTCTGTGCTGTGTAACAGTATCACATCATACGTTTAGCACATTTGACAAACTTACATTTCAATCATATTTGATACTTCAGAATCAAGGTTTGTGGAAAGAAGTGCAAAAGTTACAGTCCCATCCCTTGTCTAAACATTTTATTTTTCAAAATACATTTCATGCACCAGACTTCATGTCAGTGGCGTCCAAACTTTCTGACTTGGAGGGCCAGTTTGAGGTTTTCGCAGAAGACCGTGGGTTGAAATCATTTCCAGCTGTTCCACACACACAGGCTACCGGGCATGTCTTGTGCACAATGCTCATTAGCCATGATGCACAAATTGCATCATGCATATAATAACGAGGAACAGTGTGTGCCTGAAAATTCAGCTGGTCTTAAGCATTGTATTGAGGCCTGCTTCAGCATTGGAATATTCAAGTCTGGGAATTATTCAAACTACCAATTCAAAAGTTTGAGCATCCAGATTTGATTTGGGGTCTTAGTTTGGGCAGCTGGTTTAGACAATTAATATATTAAACAGCCATAAAGAACTAGCAATGAATCTTGCAACATTTGCAAAAATCTGTAGAAATCAATCATCGGTCAGAATTCTCTTTCAGGGGTACCAACTAGTTGAAATGACTTAGACATAGACATAGACATAGAAATTAGGTGCAGGAGTAGGCCATTCGGCCCTTCGAGCCTGCACTGCCATTCAATATGATCATGGTTGATCATCCAACTCAGTATCCCGTACCTGCCTACCCTCCATACCCTCTGATCCCCTTAGCCACAAGGGCCACATCTAACTCCCTCTTAAATATAGCCAATGGACTGGCCTCAACTACCCTCTGTGGCAGAGAGTTCCAGAAACCCACGACTCTCTGTGTGAAAAAAGTCCTTCTCATCTCGGTCCTAAAGGATTTCCCCCTTATCCTTAAGCTGTGACCCCTTGTCCTGGACCTCCCCAACATCGGGAACAATCTTCCTACATCTAGCCTGTCCAACCCCTTAAGAATCTTGTAAGTTTCTATAAGATCCCCTCTCAATCTCCTAAATTCTAGAGAGTATAAACCAAGTCTATGCAGTCTTTGTTCATGAGACAGTCCTGACATCCCAGGAATCAGTCTGGTGAACCTTCGCTGCACTCCCTCTATGGCAATAATGTCCTTTCTCAGATTTGGAGACCAGAACTGTATGCAATACTCCAGGTGTGGCCTCACCAAGACCCTATACAACTGAAGTAGAACCTGCCTGCTCCTATACCCAAATCCTTTTGCTATGAAAGCTAACATACCATTGGCTTTCTTCACTGCCTGCTGTACCTGCATGCCTACTTTCAATGACTGGTGTACCATGACACCCAGGTCGCGCTGCATCTCCCCTTTTCCTAATCGGCCACCATTTAGATAGTAGTCGGTTTCCCTATTTTTGCCACCAAAGTGGATAACCTCACATTTATCCACATTATACTGCATCTGCCAAACATTTGCCCACTCACCCAGCCTATCCAAGTCACCTTGCATTCTCCTAGCATCCTCTTCACAGCTAACACTGCCCCCCAGCTTAGTGTCATCCGCAAACTTGGAGATATTGCCTTCAATTCCCTCATCCAGATCATTTATGTATATTGTAAATAGCTGGGGTCCCAGCACTGAGCCTTGTGGAACCCCACTAGTCACTGCCTGCCATTGTGAAAACGACCCGTTTACTCCTACTCTTTGCTTCCTGTTTGCCAGCCAGTTCTCTATCCACATCAATACTGAACCCCCAATGCCATATGCTTTAAGTTTATATACTAATCGCTTATGTGGGACCTTGTCGAAAGCCTTCTGGAAGTCCAGATACACCACATCCACTGGTTCTCCCCCATCCACGCTACTAGTTACATCCTCGAAAAATTCCACAAGATTCGTCAGACATGATTTACCTTTCGTAAATCCATGCTGACTTTGTCCAATGATTTCACCACTTTCCAAATGTGCTGCTATCCCATCTTTAATAACTGACTCTAGCAGTTTCCCCACTACCGATGTTAGACTAACTGGTCTGTAATTCCCCGTTTTCTCTCTCCCCCCCCTTCTTAAAAAGAGGGGTTACGTTTGCTACCCGCCAATCCTCAGGAACTACTCCAGAATCTAAAGAGTTTTGAAAGATTATCACTAATGTACCAAGGTTGTACCAAGGTTGGATTTGTAATCAGATTTTTTAATGGTATGATACAAAGTTGGCTATTAAAATGAACTAAAGGAGAGTAACTGTGATATCACACATCAAGATTGCATTGCTTACCCAGAAGGATGCTGGAATGACTGCTGGGGACCTGGGAAGTAATGATATTCTAAGGATGCTTTTGAGATTGATAAATATTCTGTCTAATATCCTCCCTTTATCAAATATTCTGTGGAAGACAATAATAAGCATCTCCATGATTAAGCCACAATCCAATCAGCAATTTTCAGGTAACATTGGAGCTTGGTTAAATCAGGTAACAATTTTCAGGTAACATCTGGAGGCTATTGTTCTAGTAACCCTCCATAAACTCTGCTAAATATCTCATTGAGATCCTAGATATTTATCACACAAAGAATGAACTATCAGTGCATACTCTTTCAATACCCAATAATACTGTCAAAGAGTATTAGTATGTGCCGGTTAAAGTCTGAATTAACTGAAAATGTTGATGAGTTTTAATTACTGTCAAATAACCAATACAGAACTAAAAATGTATTTCTAAAAATAGTCTTGTTCCTTCAGATTTTGATTGGAATTGGAGATCTAAACATTTGTTAAATTATTTTTATAAAATCCTAGTTCTCTTTCGTCTTTCAATAGCACCTTCCTTCCATTGGCCCTGCCATATGTTATTTGGCATTTAATTAAATATTCAATCTAATATTTCCAGTTCTTGACTGTGCATGTTTCAGTGAGAACTTTTCACCTCGATTGGAGAAGAGATATATTATTGCTTTCTAGATGCACAGAGAACCCCACAGAGGACAATGTGCTATTTCAACTCTAATTCCTTTAAGCCTCGGTGCAAACACCCACAAAATGTTTTCTGGTAAGTGTAAGTCAGTTGCCTCCGATTGACAGTAAAATCCTGTGCCAGGAGGAGAAGTCTTCAGACAATGGCCCTTTAACTCTTCCTAAGACAGGAAACGTGTGGCAGGATTATTAATTGCTCAAGAAGTAACTCAATATTTAGTGAGGTATTCATTTTAATTTTATCTTTTTTTATAGGTCAGTCTCCTACTCAAAATCCACATCACAGTTCACAGTAAGTATTGTTAGTTAGTGAATCAACAATTTCTATAATTTTCTTCAGAAATTGAGAGCATCTTTTGCAAGCATGAGGGCTTTATTTATAGAAACATAGAAAATAGGTGCAGGAGGAGGCCATTTGGCCCTTCGAGCCAGCACCGCCATTCATTGTGATTATGGCTGATCGTTCCCTATCAATAACCTGTGCCTGCCTTCTCCCCATATCCTTTGACTCCACTAGCCCCTAGACCTCTATCTAACTCTCTCTTAAATCCATCCAGTGACTTGGCCTCCACTGCTCTCTGTGGCAGGGAATTCCATAAATTCACAACTCTCTGGGTGAAAAAGTATTTTCTCACCTCAGTCCTAAATGACCTCCCCTTTATTCTAAGACTGTGGCCCTAGGTTCTGCACTCGACCAACATTGGGAACATTTTAATCCTGCATCTAGTCCAGTCCTTTTATAATTTTATATGTTTCTATAAGATTCCCCCTCATCCTTTTAAACTCCAGTGAATACAAGCCTATTATTTTCAATCTTTCCTCATATGACAGTCCCGCCATCCCAGAGATCAATCTCGTGAACCTACGCTGCACTGCCTCATTCACAAGGATATCCTTCCTCAAATTAGGAGACCAAAACTGTACACAATACTCCAGATATGGCTTCACCAGAGCCCTATACAACTGCAGAAGAAGCTCTTTACTCCTATACTGAAACCCTCTTGTTATGGACAACATTCCATTAGCTTTCTTCACTGCCTGCTGTACCTGTAAGCCAACTTTCAGTGACCGGTGTACAAGGACCCCCAGGTCTCGCGGCACCTCCCCCTTACCTAACCTAACCCCATTGAGATAATAATCTGCCCCCTTGTTTTTGCCGCCAAAGTGGATAACCTCACATTCATCTATATTATCCTGCATCTACCACGCATCTGCCCACTCACTCAACCTGTCCAGGTCACCCTGCAACCTCCTAACATCCTCTTCACAGTTCACACTGCCACCCAGCTTTGCGTCATCCGCAAACCTACTAGTGTTGCTCCTAATTCCCTCTTCCAAATCAATAATATATATGGTAAACAGTTGGGGCCCCAACACCGAGCCTTGCGGCGTCCACTCACCACTGCCTGCCATTCTGAAAAGGACCCGTTCACTCCTACTCTTTGCTTCCGGTCTGCCAACCAATTCTTGATCCATGTCAACACCCTACCCCCAAGTTTTATACTTTTCCTTTAGAGTTTTAATTTGAATATTTCCAATGTGAGCTATGGGGAAACATCTTCCTGTGCATCCTTCCACAACAATATATTTGAGGGGGTGAATTCAACACACAGGAAAAGACGAAGGCAATAAACTATGTTCATGAAGTTTGGACACAAATGCAAATGCAGTTGCTGGAAACTGGAGCAACAAGCAAACTGAGTAGAAACTCAATGGGTCGATCAGCATCTCTGGAGGCAAATGGATAATCAATATTTTAGGTTGAGACCTTGAATCAGTCCTGAAGCATAACTATTCCTACATATGCTATTTGACCCATTAAGTTCCTCCAGCAGTTTGATTATTACTTCCTTAAGGTTTTGCTGCCTCTCCACTTCTTTCTTCACGCTACACGAACCCCATTAACTATTTTACTCTGCACTTGGAATTGAACAAAAAGTTCAGAACTGCAGTACAATTTCACATTTGTCTTTTGCTTCTGTTTATTTGAACTTAATCTTGGGAAAACTGTTAATAAATAATTTTAAGTAATCATGTTATTAATTTTCATTATTACAATTATACAGTTTGGTTTTACTTTTATTATTGCAGTAATCTACTGGAAGTGGCACTTATTGAGGAACGGTTTCAGTCTAATGCCAAGAAGTCCGCCTTTTGAGTTTGTGTGGAATTTTCTGTGTGAACAAAAATATTCTGCAACAACTCCTCAATTCTTCCAGCTTATTTTCTTTCCTTTGGTTTCAGTGTCTTGGGTGAATTCTTTCATTGCACAGACCTGGTTTCAGTACAGCTGCCATCTCAAACTGACAAACGATATTTGTTGGTTTTGCAACTTTCATTCCTGGCAATCCAGCCACACCAAACATAAGACGGACAGAATCTTGGAGAGCTAGATGTACAAAAGGTCAAAGGGAAAAGACTGAAACAAAGGCTTCATTTCATTCCCATGTAATTCATCTCCAAAAGGAGGTGAAATAAATGTGTACAGTTCCAGCCAAGATCAACTTCTATTATTCAAGTGCATTTTCCAGTTTTTACTTCTTTAACCGTATTATTTGGAAGTAGAATGGGACTATTTTTATGCTCTGGACTTGAAGATGATTCATTGCCCCATTTATTTTGAGGAATAATTTCCCACCTTTTCCGTGTTTATACTGTGGGATATTTTCAGAGCCTTGGCAAGTAACATTGGAATGGCCATGCATCAGCGAGATTTGGTCATCTGCCGTTCAGGAAATATGAATATCATGTTAAACAACTGCATGCACATGGCTACCATTGAAATTCAGGAAGGATGGTGAGATACAATTAAAAGGAGAGAGAGAGCATACAATGGAGCTAAAACATAAATGGAGAGGTAATCTTGGTGAAATCACTGTGAATATGATGAAAAAGCAGGGGAATATATTAGAGATGCATAGTGTGGAAAAAGAAAGAGCATTAAAATAATAACCAGACTTGGGAAACTAATATAACAATGTTTTATAATTGGTAAAGATTCTATTTATCCACAGAAAAACTTTGATATCGAAAATGTGTGATGAAAAGGGGTACTATATTTTAGTGCTGTGTGCCACAACTACAGCAAGGAAAGATCGAATCTCAATAATACTTTTTGCATCTATCTCTGCAGTTAATTTAACACGGTTAATTCCTGGGAGTGCGGGACTGTCATATGTTGATAGAATAGACAATAAGTACAGGAATAGGCCATTCAGCCCTTCGAGCCAGCACCGCCATTCAATGTGATCATGGCTGATCATCCACAATCAGTACCCGTTCCTGCTTTCTCCACATGTCCCCTGCCTCCGCTATCTTTAAGAGCCCTATGTAGATCTCTCTTGAAAATATCCAGAGAACCGGCCTCCACCACCCTCTGAGGCAGAGAATTCCACAGATTCACAACTCTCTGTGTGAAAAAATGGAACATATTTAAAATTCTACACATATTCAAAAGTCTTGCCTGTCAGAACATCGATTGAGCAAAATCTTTCAGTCCACCACCTGGGATTTGCTCCATTTCCGTGTGGGTCTTCACCTGCCTATTTTGTTGCACATTGGGATTCATTGACACAAGCACGGATCCAGGGCAAGAAGATGTGCTCCAGCAGAAATATCTGCGAATGTAGGTGATACTAAGATAGTGACAAACTCCCCAAATTGTGCCTTTTACGGAGTCTCGGGCTGATAAGGGCCATAAAATCAGTCAGATCAAGGTAAAAAGTTGGCCGGAAAACATGACATAATTCTCCGCATTTTCATTAAGAAAAACATGTTTACTATCAATCTGAACACTAAGTAGTCATTAACTTTAGCATTTATTTCTTCATTTACATTACTTAAACTTTCATTATCCGATTACTTGGATAAGTTTAAATGTAACTTGTATCACAAGAGTGGCCATCAGAATAGAATTCAGGTGTACAATCCGGCCTTTGTTTTGTAAGAGGTTTGCAAGAGGTTTGTACACCACTGGTTTAAATGAAGTAGCTAAAGCAGGAAATACCCTATCCCTTTGTCAGTCCCAACATGGGCTCCTACCAAAATATATTTCTTTTGCAGTGATGATGACAATGAAGATGGATTCTGCCAACCATACAGAGGAATTGCCTGTGCAAGATTCATTGGAAATCAGAGCATTTATGTTGATTCCCTCCAGATGCAGGGAGAAATTGAAAACCGAATTACCGGTAAGCATTCTATACCCCTATCATAAGAAATTACCCATTTGTGCTTCTCATTGAAGCGGGAACACTTTTTTAAGACAACCCTTCAAATTTCACATTTTAAAATGTCGACTTATTGTTTGTATTTTATCTTTGAAAATATATTTACACTATGTGCATACCGCACAAACTGATTATCTACAAGTTCAAACAAGGAGTCAGCATTTTTCTAGTTTCTGAACCCCAGCCATTGCTTTTTGGAACGGCTGTACTTTCTCTTTCTGTTTATTAAAGGCCTGTTTAACTATGTTGGACTGTCATCTAATGTCATGGAAATAAAAAGTATAATTGGACATTTTTTAAATAATAGCTCTAACTTTTTGATGACATGTCTGCAGATAAGAGCAACACAATTTAAAAGCTGGAAAAAAAAGCAGATTGCCCAAGTTTGATTTGCACTCATTTGCCTCTTAATATCATGTGTGCTATCTCCTTCTGATGTTATCTGCGTCTTGATTTGACTATGTCTCGCACTGTGTGGGTCAAAAGCTGCAACTTGTTCTTCCTCAGCATTGCTGCTATTTAGTGATTGAAATACTGCCGATGCCTGTCTTTATAGGAAATTAGTTTATGTAAAATGCTCAATGAATACAACACAAATGTCAAATTTCACTTTTTTAATTATTTCATTCCCACTAAAATGCTTACTGAATAATTTTGACAAGGTAGAGATGCTATTATATATGTAAAATGCTCGATGAATACAACACACATGTCAAATTTCATTTTTTATTATTTCATTCCCACTAAAATGCTTACTGAATAATTTTGACAAGGTAGAGATACTAATATATATCCAGGAATTACTTATAAACATTAAGAAATAATAAAGTAAACTGTAATTGTGAAAAATGGAAAAGTCCCCGAAAGTCTTATGTTTAGCTTTGAGGAGGATAAAATTACAGTGTTCTTGCTTGAGTCACATTTTCTGATCCATAAGATTTGTGGTATTTGATTTTTCTTGCTAGTTATTATACCACTCCCTTCATAAAATGAAATGAAGTATGGCAGCTCTGCTTTGCTTTTGCTTTTATTCCGTGCTCTCCTTCTCTCTTTCCGCTGTTTCCCAGTCATACCCCTGCTACCTTAATATGTACGTTTTAATGAGCATGCTCCTGTGACACTGGTGTAAAAGACACAGCGCTCAATACTGATAAAATATTTTACAATCTCTAAAATGCCGAAGGTGCCCACAGATTAATGTCAGATAAATTTGTTTCCAATATGTACAGCACGTTCATTTCTCAACTAAATTACTGATTGATTCATTATCTTTCCTTTTATTGATCAGATTAACTTCAGTACTTTTTGTTCAAATGCTTACTTTAAATATGCAATTTATGCATTGAATAACAAAGGATTATCAAACCATTGCTAGGATCCATCCACTGTGTTGACACTATGATTCATGCACTGAATATTCACATCCTGTAGTACAGAGACACCACATGGTAAAGTGAAGCAATTGCTGGCCTGTAGGTATTTTGAAATGCTGTGGTAATTAAATATTGTTTGACAAAGAAAAATGAATTGACTTACTAACATGCTTTCAAAGAATGAAGATCTAAAGTTTGTCGAATGATGCAGCTTTTGAGTTTCCTTGGTGCTGTATTTTCTTGACCATCCATTAAAATTAGTTTAGGTGCTTTGTGTAAAATGCTGTCTGCATCTTGCATTCATTGCACAATGAATCTTTATTTGTTCATGATAGACTTTTGAGCCATTTTGCAACCAGTCTAATATAGCTTTGACAGCTGTTGCTGATGGTGCTGATTTGGAGGAAATTGATAAAATCTTGTCCTTTTGTGTTTTAAAGTGGATATATTTTGGTGATTCTTGCTGCCAGTAGACCTAAACCAAACAATTTTCAGAACCCATAAGTGGAAGAGGTTATTCTGCACATCAGTATCAAAACAAAATCATTGACTTATGTAAAACAAATATGAACAATCTACTTAAATCTGAATAGTTTCCATTTATGACCAGCAGCATCAAATTGATCAACCATTGGATTGTTGATAAGTATGTTCTGGTTAAAACCATTATTTCCCTTTGAAGTAAGACAGTCCTTGACTGGAATTCAGGCTAAATAACTTTCTGTGAAGAAAACCACTACGTATATATGTAGTTATGCTTTATTTTGATTTTTTTTTCTTAATTAGAAGTTTACTATTTAAATTTCACAACATTTTCTTCAATGTTACTTGGCCACTATTTTTTTCAATCACTATTCTTAAAGCTAATATCAATATGAAATATTTTCACTTCTGACCAGTTGAAACTTGAAGTTAGTGTGTTAATCAAA
This sequence comes from Raja brachyura, assembly GCA_963514005.1. The sequence goes on along the minus strand of OY740783.1, from coordinate 68,802,491 downwards.
TAAAGGGAGTATATAAAGCTGGCACAAGTGAATTATTGTAATGCACCTGACAACTAGTTTAAAAGCAATAGTGTTCAAATTAAATTATGTTTTCCCATTGCAGCTGCATTTACTATGATTGGCACTTCAACCCACCTCTCTGATCAGTGCTCCCAGTTTGCCATCCCATCCTTCTGCCACTTTGTGTTCCCACTCTGTGATGATAATTCCCGCAACCCTAAACCACGGGAGTTATGCCGGGATGAATGTGAAGTTCTGGAAAACGATCTGTGCAAAGCAGAATACGTCATTGCAAGGTCAAACCCGCTCATTCTGATGCAGCTACAGTTGCCAAACTGTGAGGACCTGCCACTCCCAGAAAGCCCAGAGTCTGCAAACTGCATGAGAATTGGAATTCCCGTGGATAGGATTAACAAATGTAAGTATAAAGAAGATTGTTAGTCAGCAAATCCCATCAATCATTGATTTTGTTGTATCTTCCCAATGATCTTCCTTGAATCAAGCTGTCAGGAACTAAAATATTTGCTGTTCACGAGGCATGCAAAAGCTACTTCAAGAACTATTAATGTTGAAACTTAGAAAATATATATTACACAACAATAAAATTTGTAATCTGTGGTCAAAATAACTGAAAAAAACAGGTGACGCTGAATTTGCTTTATCCCAATATGCTCTTTTAATGATACCATCTTTTATTTTGGTTCTAATTCTCAGAAAATCATGAAGCATATTTTACATGCTGAAGGATCCACATTACTCTATATACATTTGGCTGCACATATGGGTTAACATATGATGAGCGTTTGAAGGCACTTGGCTGGAATTCACTGGAATTTAGATGGATGAGGGGGGGGAAAGCTTATGGAAACTTACCTAGTAGTGAAAGACCTGGATAGAGTGAATATGGAGTGGATGTTTCCACTAGTGGGAGAGTCTACGACCAGGGGCAATAGGCTGAGACTAAAAGAACATAGCTTTAGAAAGGAGATGAGAAGACATTTATTTAATCAGAGATTGGTGAATCTGTGGAATTAATTGTCAGAAGGTTGTGGAGCCGGTTAATGGATATTTTTAAGACGGAGATTGACAGATTTCTGATTTAAAGGGTGTGGAGGGTAATGGGGCGAAGGCAGGAGAATGGGGTTGAGAGGGGAAGATAAATCATCCATGTTTGAATTGCATAGTAGACCTGATGGGGTGCATGGCCTTATTCTGCCCCGAGAACTTATGAACTTATTTCCTTTCCGAGACATTAATCTGAAAATAACTTTGTGTTTGAGTTCTAGGCTTTGGTGCTTACATGCTCACCAGTTTTAACTGGAGATAAGTCAATGTACATAGTATGCTAATTTTCCTCTGGGTCATATCCATGTTGATTTCTTTTTAAATCAGAAACTCCCTTCTCATATGAATGAATGAATGAATGAATAAGAATTACTTGCAATTTTAATAGAAAGCTAAATGAGTATATTTATAAATACAATGTTTTAAAGTTTGTTATTGCTTTTTCAGAAAACAGATTTGGGAGGGAAATCTAGCATTTCTTTCCAGTATGCGTAAACTACAAAATTAACTCTATTTAGTTTTTGAATTTGAAGGTGAATTATTCAAAGTCTAGGCAAACGCTGGACACACAACATAGATATAAGCAACCTAGTTTGATTCAAGTCTTCTTTGAAAGATAACTTAAGCCTGGAAAATTTACCAAAAATGAACCGGTTGATATTCTTGAGAAATAATAATTCTCTGTGTATTTAACAGCTAATTTATAAAACATGAATTATATATTAACCATATAACCATATAACAATTACAGCACGGAAACAGGCCATCTCGGCCCTTCAAGTCTGTGCCGAACAGCTTTTTTCCCTTAGTCCCACCTGCCTGCACTCATACCATAACCCTCCATACCCTTCTCATCCATATGCCTATCCAATTTATTTTTAAATGATACCAACGAACCTGCCGCCACCACTTCCACTGGAAGCTCATTCCACACCGCTACACTCTCTGAGTAAAGATGTTCCCCCTCATGTTACCCCTAAACCTCTGTCCCTTAATTCTAAAGTCATGTCCTCTTGTTTGAAACTTCCCTATTCTCAAAGGGAAAAGCTTGTCCACATCAACTCTGTCTATCCCTCTCATCATTTTAAAGACCTCTATCAAGTCCCCCCTTAACCTTCTGCGCTCCAGAGAATAAAGACCTAACTTATTCATCCTATCTCTGTAACTTAGCTGTTGAAACCCAGGCAACATTCTAGTAAATTGTCTCTGTACCCTCTCTATTTTGTTGACATCCTTCCTATAATTGGGCGACCAAAATTTTACTTCGGAGTCACGTGAGTGACTACGTGAAGAAGCCCCGCCTGACGCTGGATCTGCAGAGCGCAGCTCCACACAGCGGTAAGGAACTGGCCCGCAGGTAAGAGAGTTTTACAAAATTTTGGGCGAGGTTCCAGAACTCCGTAGCCTGGTGGGTAAACCAGGAGGAGTTAGCAAAAAACAAAATGGAGAAGGCCAAAAAACAGCGGGTAAAACGTGTGTCCCGGGGTGATGAGTCGGGACAGGAGATTATTGCGGAGCCGGTTCCGATACCGGTGGCCGTTGAAATACCCGTTAGTGAGGCTTTGATTGCTCCACAAACAGAAACTGTAGAGGAAACCCCAGTGCCTAAAAAATGTAAAAGAAAAGCTGAAAGGCCTAGGGGTTCTGATGAATCAGATTCAGAAGGTCCAGAAAGAAAAGCCTTATGGCTCAGAATGGACCAGATGGAGAAAATGCTCCAAACTATTATCAACCAAGGGTCTAAGAACCCAGAATATTCCCAGGCAGCCCCTGAGGGGGTTCCATATCGTGAATATGGTGCCAGTTTGAATTGGGAATTTGAAACTCCAGTGCCTGGGATTGGACTGGAGGAAGTCTCCTTTGAACAAGTTTCAGGAGTACCAGGGCTGTATGAGACAGACCCTGAAAGTGGTGATTGTGGTCCGGAGTACACACCACAATACAATTATATGGATCCAGGTGTGCCTGATGTGGCACAAGAGTTTGCTATACCTGGAGGAGGCGGTGAGGCCATGGAAGATAACCTGGCGGCCAATATTAATTATATGGTCTCTCACCCGCTTCAAGAAGCTGTTATGGTTGAGACAGCAGAAATGTATAAAACACCTATCAATTGTGCCTCATTGAAGGTACCTACGGTGAATCCGGCTGTTTGGGCGCCAATGTCATCAATAATGCGGGCGCAGGAGATTCGATTTCAAAGAGTCCTCAAGCTGATTTCAGCTGGCATTACTGCACTTGGTAGACAAGTGGAAGGTTGTGGAATGACCAAAGTGCAGAAACATATGTTGGCCTTATTTTGCAACTCATTTTTTGAGATAAATTGCATGAGGAAGATTGCCATTCGACCTCTGTTACATCCAAGATTTGCAGGGTTGTGTAAACCAAGCAATGTTCAAACTCCTGGTTATTTGTTCGGAGAGGATTTGGCTAAGCAAATTAAAGAAATGGATGAAGAGGCAAAGACTTTTGGTCGTATGAAACCTTTCAGCTTTGGCCAGAGATGGACTGGCTATATGAGAAAGGGATTTGATTTTGGAGCTAGTACAAGCCGAGGCAGGAGTATGATAAGGAAAAATTTCCAGCCAACACAGCCGAATGTACGCCCATTCATTGGGAAAAGGAGATCATTTCGTCCAGCTGGAGAGGTACATAAACATTATCCTATTAAAGAGGAATGTTGGGATGAGCCACAGATTGGTGGTAGACTCCAAATGTTTTATAAGGAATGGGACAATATAACAGTTGATCGTGTGGTATTAGACACTGTGCTAGGATCTACCATTGATTTTTGTGGAAGGTATGGTTCCATTGGGACAGAATGAGCCTAGTCATTCCTTGATGTTCTCAGAGCGTGAGAAAATTCAAATTGACAAAGAAATTAAGAATTTGAGTAAAAAAGATAACTCATTTGATAACTCATCGAGAAAACAGGAGAGGATCCACAACAATTTGTATCAAACATTTTCCCCAGACCAAAGAAAGATGGGGGTTGTAGGATCATTTTAGATCTCACACTTTTGAATACATTTGTCCAGTATAAACATTTTAAAATGGACACATTCTACACTGTAATGCAGTTAGTATCAACAGGCTGTTATATGGCTACAATAGATTTGAAGGATGCATATTATTCGGTCCCAATTCATCATAGTTTTCGCAGGTATTTAAAGTTTAAATGGATGGGACAGCTGTGGCAATACAAAGCTTTGCCTAATGGATTAAGTTCAGCACCTAGATTGTTCACTAAATTGTTAAAGCCAGCACTTGCACTGCTAAGGGCACAAAAACACATCGTTATGGCTTATCTAGATGACATTTTAATTGTCAATGCTAATCAGGAATCAGCTGAAAAATCAGTCTCAGCAACTATTAGCTTGTTTGAGAAGTTGGGTTTCCTGATCCATCCAACAAAATCTAAGTTACAGCCATCCCAAACCATTGAATATCTGGGGTTTGTGATTAACTCAGTTACCATGTTGGTAACTTTACCAATGGATAAGGTGTTAGATTTGACAAATGTGTGTCAAAACCTGATTAACAAACCTTATCCCTCCATCCGAGAGGTTGCCAAGGGTATTGGTAAATTGGTAGCAGCATTTCCAGCAGTAGAGTTTGGTCGTCTACATTACCAAAATCTTCAAAGGGCAAAAACTAAAGCGCTAATTCAGCGAGCAGGCCATTTTGATAGGCCAATGCAATTGCCTAAGGAAGCTTTATCAGAATTACATTGGTGGATTGAGAATGTTCCACAAGCTGCTAAGAACATTTTAGTTCATCAGCCAGTCGTGTTTTTACAAACTGACGCAAGTTCTCTCGGATGGGGGGCTACGGACAATGAGACCAGCTGTGGAGGCAGATGGGCTGTCCAAGACGATTTGTTGCTCCAAACATATGGTATTAATTATTTGGAGCTACTGGGAGCATTTTATGGATTAAAAGCTTATTGCTCTTCATTAAAGGATTTGCATGTCCAAGTACAAATAGATAATACCACAGCTGTGGCATATATCAATCACATGGGTGGTGTCAGATCAATAACATGTGATCATCTGGTAAACCAGATATGGCAATGGTGTATGGCAAAAAATATTTGGCTTTCAGCTATTTATCTCCCGGGGAGAGACAATGTTGTGGCAGACAAAAGATCACGAATATTTAAAGACAATACAGAATGGATGTTAAATCCACAAATTTTCAAAAATATTGTCAGTCGGTATGGAGTACCGGACATTGATCTGTTTGCATCTAGATTGAATCACCAATTGCCGAAATACGTGTCTTGGGAACACGATCCAGGGGCAGTAGCGGTGGATGCTTTCTCGCTACACTGGGGGAATACGTTCTTTTATGCTTTTCCCCCATTCTGTCTCATTGGGCAATGTCTCAAGAAAATAGCGCAAGACGCTGCCAAAGGCATTTTGGTGGTGCCAAATTGGCCCACGTAGTCATGGTTCCCATTGATGCTAAAAATTATTATTGAACCATGTATGACAATTCCCAGATGCGACAATCTGTTGACACAACCAGTAACAAAAGAAATTCATCCATTGCATGATCATATGAATTTGTTAATCTGCAGGTTCTGACCAGACCATTGCAAGAGTTTGAACTGTCGGACAGGACCATGGATGTTATAGATGCAGCTTGGAGGACTAGCACTAAAAAACAATATATGTCGCATATAAGGAAATGGGAAGCTTTTTGTACACAGTCAAAGATATCTTATCATACTGCAAACATTTCAAATGTATTGGAGTTCCTTGCTGGGTTACACTTTGATGAGCATTTGAGTTATAGTGCCATTAATTGTGCTCGGAGTGCACTGTCATCCTATTTAGGACAAAATTCGGATCGGGATTCAGTTGGGTCTCACCCACTAGTATCCCGATTCATGAAAGGTATTTTTAATAAAAATCCTCCCAAGCCCAGATATACAGAAATTTGGGATGTTAGCATTGTTCTCACTTTGCTTAAACAATGGACTCCAATTAATTCAATGTCTTTGCAGAAATTAACATTCAAGGTGGTTATGTTAATGGCATTGGTATCAGCTCAAAGAGTACAAACTTTGCAATTGTTAAGGTTGGATTGCATGCATGTGACTACAGATAACATTGTGTTTTATGTTTGACTTGATCAAACAAAGCAGACCAGGGAGAACTGGAATGAAGGTAATGTTTAAAGCATATCCTATTGATGAAACATTGTGTGTAGTTAAGCATTTAACTCAATACATTGAGGTAACCAAAAATCTCAGAGGTTCTGAGAAAGCGTTATTGATAACACACAAAAAACCACATACAAAAGTTTCAGTTCAAACCATTTCTAGATGGTTAAAACAGGTTTTGGGTCTAGCAGGAATAGACACTGATGTGTTTAAATCTCACTCCACTAGGGCGGCAGCTACGTCCGTGGCGAAGGTACAGGACGTACCACTCGATCAAATTTTAGAGGCCGCAGGGTGGTCTAGAGAAGAAACTTTTTCAAAGTTCTACAATAAACCTGTTGTCACGGTGCCAGGATTTGGACACGCAGTACTGGGTTCTCTTTAAATGCTTACTTTGTTTATATTATCGATTTATATTATCGATTTATGTTACCATTGACATCATTTATCAATTATTTTGTAATTTTCCCCTGCGATAGAGGGGTTATTATTAAAAAAGTTGTTCTTTTTATAATTAAAGGACATTACATAAATTATAACAATGTGTTAAAATACTTTTTACTCACTACTGTTTTGACTAAACAGAGAGTCGTATGAAATGAATTTACGACATGGAAAACACAGAGCTTTAAAATCTTCACGTAGTCACTCACGTGACTCCGAAGTAAAATAGTGAGATTAAACGAGAACTTACCTGTTCGAAGTTTGATCTTTATTTTATGAGGAGTTACGATGAGGGATTACGTGCCCTCCACTCCAAACCCTCATAATGTAAATGATCATCTGGTAGTTCTAGTCTATTTTGAGCCTTACTATTTTACTCCGGCTATTGGTTCTGTGTTTTTCATGCCGCTGCTTTGAAGTATGCCGAACCAGCGTCAGGCGGGGCTTCTTCACGTAATCCCTCATCGTAACTCCTCATAAAATAAAGATCAAACTTCGAACAGGTAAGTTCTCGTTTAATCTCACTATTGTACACCATACTCCAGATTTGGTCTCACCAATGCCTTGCACAATTTTAACATTACATCCCAGCTTCTATACTCAATGCTCTGATTTATAAAGGCTAGCATACCAAAAGCTTTCTTTACCACCCTATCTATATGAGATTCCACCTTCAAGGAACTATGCACGGTTATTCCCAGATCCCTCTGTTCAACTGTATTCTTCAATTCCCTACCGTTTACAATGTACGTCCTATTTTGATTTGTCCTGCCAAGGTGTAGCACCTCACATTTATCAGCATTAAACTCCATCTGCCATCTTTCAGCCCATTTTTCCAACTGGCCTAAATCATTCTGTGGACTTTGGAAATCCTCTTCATTATCCACAACACCCCCTATCTTGGTATCATCTGCATACTTACTAATCCAATTTACCACCCCTTCATCCAGATCATTGATGTACATGACAAACAACAAAGGACCCAACACAGATCCCTGAGGCACCCCACTAGTCACCTGCCTCCAACCCGACAAACAGCCATCCACCATTACCCTCTGGCTTCTCCCATTCAGCCTGTTGAATCCATCTTGCTATTCCTGCATTTATACCCAACAGTTGAACCTTCTTAACCAACCTTCCATGAGGAACCTTGTCAAAGGCCTTACTGAAGTCCACATAGACAACATCCACTGCTTTACCCTCATCAATTTCCCTAGTAACCTCTTCAAAAAATTCAAGAAGATTAGACAAACATGACCTACCAGGCATAAATCCATGTTGACTGTTCCTAATTAGACCCTCTTTATCCAGATACTTATATATATTATCTCTAAGTATCTTTTCCATTAATTTGCCTACCACTGAAGTCAAACTAACCAGTCTATAATTGTTAGGTTTACTTTTAGAACCCTTTTTAAACAATGGAACAACATGCGCAGTATGCCAATCCTCGGGGACAATTTCCCTGGCGGGGAAATTTGCAAAGGCCACTGGGGAGACTTTAAACTAGAATGGTTGGGGCGAGGGATGCAAATAGCAAAAGCTAGTAGACAGAATGGGAGGCAGGAAGCAGAAAAGGGAAGCACTCGGACACAAGAGGAGAAAGAAAAAAAAGGAAATAAACAGAGAATAAGAGATGGGAGATATATTGTATTTGTAGTTTATATACCAAATGGTAGATAAAATCCAAGTATAAAAGTATTTTTTTCTCAGTTACATAATTTTCCTGCTTGGAGTTTAATACATACCTTGGATTTTAACTTTGAGAACGTGAGCTTTTATGAAAGCCTAAAATTACGTTGTATTTCATAGGAAAGCTGAGAATTTTCTGTTCATTTATTTGTGAATGGTGGAGTCGACTTGATGGGCTGCATGGCCTTATTCTGCTCCTGGAACTTATGAACTTCTTCCCTTTCTGAGACATCTGAAAAAAACATTGTTGTTTATAAGATTACAAAGGTTTTAACCAGGCAAAACGCATTTGCAAATTGCCAATCAACACAAAAAGGAGATAAGAAAATGTGGGTTGAAGTGAGGTTTAAAATGATCAGATCCGACAGGAAATTATGACAGCCTGATAGACACAAAGTGCTGGAGTAACTCAGCAGGTCAGGCAGCATCTCTGGAGAAAAGGAAAAGGTGACATTTCCGGAGTAACCTTTCTTCAGACGGCCTGGTAGTCTATGACAGCCTGATTTTGTATTAATGCAGATGTGATTACTACTATGAACATTGAAATAGGTATTTGAGTAGTGCCATCAATATCGCTTCAAAATTGAAGATTGAATATTACTGATTCCACTTAACAGAAATGAAATGCTCTCCATATCATAATTGTGAATTGTAAAAGTAGTCAAATATTGTTGTGAGAAGCCTTCCATTAAATTGACCATGTTGCAGGATCAATTATTTTCGAATTGGAGAGAGAATCCAGAAATCAGAGGTGTAAAGGGACTTGGGAGTGCTGGTGCAGGGCTCCCAAAAAGTTAATTTGCAAGTCGAATAGGTAGTAAGGAAGGCAAATTCAATGCTAGCATTTTTTCAAGAGGACTGGAATACAAAAACAGATGTAATGCTGAGGCTTTATAAGGCGCTGGTCAGGCTGCATTTGGAGTCCTGAGAGCAACTTTAGGCCCCATATCTGAGGATGGACATGCTGGCTCTGGAGAGGATCCAGAGGAGGTTTACAAGAATTATTCCAGGAATGAGTGGGTTAACATATGATGTGCGTTTGACACAGGCACGTGCCGTGAGTAATTACTCAGGGTAGGCACTCAGTCCGCTTTCATAAAAAAATTAAACCGCGTATGCGCAGATTGTTCTCCCCGTTAAATAAATAAATAAATAAAAACAGTGACATTTCAATTTGCCCAAGGCTTCCTAGTCCTAGACCAATTGGGGGAACAGTTCCTTTCACAGCGTGTGGAGAGTCTGTGCCAGGGGTAAAGTTGTGGGGAGGGCACGAGTGTTGAGAAGGAGGGTGTCGGGGATACTGCCGGTAACTCACTCAATCACCGCTACCGCAGCTCTCCGGGCGCGAAGCCACGCACTGTAGCTGGGGATAGAAGCAGCTCGGGGAGCTACGAGCGGCCACTGGGTCCCGACGGCAGAACTGGCCGCCACTTCAGCGCCTTCTGCCGGCCCGCTCACTTCTGGCAGTGCTCTCCGTCGGAACACCTGTCATCTGCCCTTCGCCGACTTCGCTCATGTCAGCGGCTTCCTGCAAATTAAAGTCCCACAGCCGAGTAACCTCAATCGCGGTGTCAGAATTTAAGGACATGAGTGAGGCCAACGAACGGCAGGAGAGAGGTTTTTAGACAGAGAGCTGCCAGAGGTGAGTGGGAACCGGCAGAAGGAGCTAAGGTGGCGGCTGGTTTGCTGTCCGGCCCAGTGGCCGCTCAGCCACCGGAGCTACTTCTCTCCCCCCCCCACCCCCGCCTCAATGCGGTTCATTGCACGCCCCCGTGCAAGGAGCATTGCAAGTGGCATTATCCCAATCCCCTCATTCATAACATTCGTGCCCTCCCTCAACTTTACCCCGGCCAGACTCGCCAAACGCTGTGAAAGGAGCTCTCCCCCCACCACCACACCCCGGGAAATACTGTATTTAAAAACATAAACACAAAATGTACTTACCACATCATTGGTACACGACAAACCATAGATGAAAACCCCGCCAAGAAACTTGCGCTGTGCATGCGCAGTAGACTGATGCTCATGCGCAGTACAGCAAAGGCAGAGTTTCTGCTGCCTTCAACCCCGTTTGAAACTGACGGCTTCAGGCAGCGCTGACGGCACGTGGGCTGCACAGACCTTCCCATGTTACAAGCGCTGCGGATCAAAGGCACGGAGAATTATGCCTACCTAACAGATCGGTCTCTTACATAGGCATAATTCCCCATGCCTTTATTATTTATATTTAGTTATTACTATGTTATAATTTTAGTCAGGGTAGGCAGTGCCTACCTTGCCTACCCTGACGGCACGTGCCTGGTTTGACAGCACTGGGCCTCTACTCGCTGGAATTTAGAAGGTTGAGGGGGGTCATCATTGAAACTTACAGAATAATGAAAGGCATAGAGAGAGTGGATGTGGAAAGGAGGTTTCCACTGGTGGGAGAGTCAAGGACCAGATGTCATAGTTTCAGAATTAAAGGGCGCTCTATTAGAACGGTGGGGAGGAGAAACTTATTTAGTCAGAGGGTAGTTAATCTGTGGAACTCATTGCCACAGCGGGCTGTGGATACCAAGTCAGTGGATATTTTTAAGGCAGAGATAGACAAATTATTGATTAGAACGGGTGTCAAGGGTTATGGGTAGAAGGCAGGAAAATGGGATTAGGAGGCAGAGATCAGCCATGATTGAATGGCGGAGTAGACTCAATGGGCCGAATGGCCTAATTCTACTCCTATAACTTGTAAACCTGTGCACTTGCGATTGTAATATTAGTGAAAGTGGGACTTGGACACTGGAATTTATATTGTGTCGATAGATGCCCATTAAAGCTATATTGTCAGCAATCAGGATGTTAGCCACTGACAAGAATCACAGAACCAGCAATACAAAGACTCAATCTGTGAGATAAGTGGCACCTATTAGGTAAGATGCAGCCATCAGTATTAGTTTCATTTATATTATATTAAAGGAATCCTTTTGATGCCATGTGACTAAATATTAGATCTAAAATAATATTAGTAAGCTTAGTTTGCAAATATATTTATAAATTCCAGTGATATCTTTGGAACATTCACTGCTTTAGTGAAGGTAGCTGTTGAAGTTTTTTTTTAAATGAAATACCAAGTGAACTGACTTTGATAAGCAGAAAATAATCAAAGAATAACTTAAGCAAGAAAAATACGAGGTGAGAAGGTTTCATGAACGTAGTGTACACTCTCAACTGACAAAGAACTCATCTAGGGGTTTAGTCGATATAAAAATAAGTTATCAGAGTTATTAGTGTAAGAAGTTACAAACAATCTGAAAAACTTGACACTGAGACATTTCAGCCACACTGCCATGTGGATTTTACTAGATTGACTCGAGGGGATTAAATTAATATTGGCACAGTGCAAATATTTTAAAAAGTGGTTTGAGCGATGATGTGTAGCAGAAGAACCAACTTTAACTGATGAAATAACTTGATGACTTCTGATCATTGAAATACAATGGATTAAGTCTTGTGTGCCCGATATGCTAAGTGGATCTTTGTTTAAGTTGGCCGCACAGATCACAACTGCTACAATGGCAGTGGAGCAGATTATAGAGGAACAGTCAGCATGACCAAATCGGGATACAAGTGCCAGTTGTGGAATTCCCAACACCCTCATGCCCATCAGTTCAGCAGCTTGGAATATCCGGAGCTTGGAGGTGGCCATGCATACTGTCGAAATCCCGGTGGACAAATGGATGGGCCATGGTGCTACACACAGAGTGAAGCTCGTCTTGAACTCTGTGACATCCCTGCTTGCCGTAAGCATTAGTAGCCTTTTTCATGTTTCATGATACATAACCTGCACCATAACAACAAATGTTAATGGGACACCAAACATGTTACGGTATGATGATGAAATCACCTGTTATAATTTGAGCATAAAATGATTAAATAAAAGGCAAGCTATCATTGATCAGAGGTGAAGTGGATTAGCTTACTAGCCATTCATTTTCGGAGGAGATGTCCATGATGTGAATGCAGGACCATATATTGATGGTATTATTAATTATCTATTTCCGCATCTTAAACCCATCTGACCTTACCATATTTTAACTACAGCTGAAACTCGTATGTACTGTTCGCCTTTTGTTACCTCCAGACTGTTCCAAGCAGTCTGAGCAGCCTCTCAATCCAGCATTTGTGAACCTGGCCATCTGTAACCTGCTGGCTATTCTATAATTCAAACCAAGTCACGTATTCACTTTTGATTCTGCAGTTTGACCTTTATTGGCTCCTGGTTAAACATAGTTTCAATTTTGATATTGTCACCCTTGCTTTCATATCCATGCATTGCTCTGACCCCTCAGGATCTCTTATGCCCAGCACTGTAATCTTCTGAGACATCCATGTTATTGAAATTCTAGACTTTTGACCATGCTTAAATTTAATGTTCATCCCTTCCATAACTTGGATCGACCAAATATGTTTTAAAATCCAACTTTTAAATTCTTGTAGCGCAATTCTTATTAGCAATGAGACAAGATTATGTTCAAGAGACAGACATTGTCTCTTAGACAAATTGTAGATTTGAAGCTGTATTCTGCGTCCAATTGAACACTAATTGTGGACATCATAGGGCGGCACCGTAGCGCAGTGGTAGAGTTACTGCCTAACAGCACCATAGATCCTGGTTTGATCCTGACAATAAGGTGCTGTCCGTATGGAGTTTGTACATGATCCCTGAAAAGGCGTGGGTTTACACCAGATGCTTCAATTTCCTCCCATACTCCAAAGACGTGTAGGATTGTAGGTTAATTGGCTTCTGTAAATTGTCCATAGTGTGTAGGAGAGAATTAGTGTATGGGTGGTCGCTGTTCGGCGTGGGCTGATGGTCCTGTTTCAATGCTGTCTCTCTAAACTAAACCTGCTTAAGAAGATGTTGGTCTCCAATAAGGATTTGAAGTTGTTGTGATGGTGTCAATTTTACTGATGTTCAGCTGAACATGTATGCCAGTAAGCTAGGAAAGTAAGAGAATTAATTTTTTTGTTAAACTGAGCAATACTTTAAATTCATGGTCATACTAAACTTTACTCAATTATGGCAAAGATAATTTCTATTGAACTCCGAAATTATTTAACGTTTTAATAAAAGTTATGTACCAGCTTACCTGTTAGATTTTACAGCAACAACTGAAATAATTAGGAGTAAAGTTACTCCAAAACAATAGATTAGGGGGTTTGAAGAAATATTGCTAAATAATCGGTAAAGAAAAATGGCTGAAAATGAACTTAGTGGCGTTTCATATTAAGTGCACTTTCACACCAACTTACTTTTTTTTTTACCATAACGTACTTTGCCACGGGATTAGAAATCGGTTTGATATTTTATGGACTGTTACTTGAGCTAGTGATTTAAACACTGATCACGTCTGTAATTTTCCAAATTAAATTCTGATTTTGTTTTTGCAAAATTGATATTTACGATTTTATTTTGATTTCCAAAATGATAAAATTAATAAACATAAAAAAACTGTCAACATGGTAAGTAGTTTAGGGCGAATTGGATCATAATCGTTCACTTGCAGTGGTCCTGGTTTGATTTTTGCTCCCCTCCAGAGTTTTCAGCAACTATTTTCTTTAAAAAACAATCCTCACAATCTAAGTTTATAAATAAATCTATACATGTTTTCCAGTTATTTAAATCACATTGAAATGTTCTAAAATGGCAAACAGCCAGTTTACCAATGCATTTATGTTTATCTCTGCAGATCCACGTGAAAATAGCAAAATGGAGATTCTGTACATCCTTGTTCCGAGCATCGCCATTCCATTGGTCATTGCTTTGCTGTTTTTCCTAATCTGCATGTGCCGAAACAAACACAAGGCATCAACCCCTTCTCCACAGAGGCGGCAACTGATGGCATCTCCCAGCCAGGATGTCGAGATGCCACTCATTAGTCCTCACAAACAGGTAACTTCTGTACCACAATTATTTTCTTATCACATGCCAGCATAACTCAGTGGCAATGTCCTCTGTTCTGCGAAGGTTTATACATAATCTACAATGACATTCCAATGCAGTGGTTATCAGAGATATTCACTCAGTGGAGGGAATGTTAAACCAAGGACTTGTTTGCTTGGTTCATTTGTGGAAATGAGCACAAAGATCCAATTAGAAGATAGACACAAAATGATGGAGTAACTCAGCGGGACAGGTAGCATCTCTGGAGAGATGCTGCCTGTCAAGCTGAGTTACTCCAACATTTTGTGTCTATCTTCGATTTAAACCAACATCTGCAGTTCTTTCCTACACAAAAATCCAATTGCACTATTCAAAGAAGAGTTTGGAGATTCCACTTGATTCTGTGTACCAAGTTATACCAGCTTGTGGAATTAGTGCTTGATGAACAATCAGTTTTTGAGGCTGGGATGATGTACACCAGATCTGTTAGGAAAGAAAAGGGTTCTGGCTGACTGGAAATTGTGCACGGGTGATTTGTATTCCATGTGAAAATCTGATGCCAATATCCATTCACCCAATCTCAATATTCAATCCAGGGGAGATTCCCAGGAAGTTTCCTTCTTTATCTGATCATTAAGATCAATAAAATGTTAGTCCTTTTTGATGTGCACTTTGCAAAGTAAATGGTTCTGTCCTTGAAATTTAGTGTAGTGTCTCACAACAAAATGGGACCATGAGAACCTCTAATTGAATGTGACATCATGATGTGTTTTGGGAACTTAAATGTTTTTCCAACATTTTTATTTGATCAAGCTATTTTTGATAGGGATAGGGTAACGGGGTACTGATTTTAGATGATCACCCATGATCATATTAAATGGCGGTGCTGGCTCAAAGGGCCGAATGGCCTACTCCTGCACCTATTTTTCTATGTTTTATATTTCTATTTTAAAGATCTACTTACAATCTGCAGGTGCTTATAGATTATAATCATATTGCTTTCACCATTTTACATTGGAATCCTGACCAGTTTGATATTAAAATGAAATACATTTTGAAGTTGAAGAAACAAGATTATAATTGTGCATGGATACACCTTCCCAAGATAACCAATTTGTTTTGGATTGTCTTTTCAGGGGAAATTGAAAGATATTTGCCTATCTGCAGTGCGCTTTATGGAGGAACTTGGGGAGGATCGGTTTGGGAAGGTGTACAAGGGGCATCTGTACAGCACGGGACCGGGTGAACAAGCACAAGTTATAGCTATTAAAACCATAAAGGATAAAATGGAGGTGTCACTCCGGGAAGAGTTCAAACACGAAGCTTTGATGCGATCTCGGTTGCAGCACCCAAACCTCGTCTGTCTGCTGGGCATAGTGACCAAGGAACAGCCCATGAGCATGATCTTCAGTTACCCTTCCCAGAGTGATCTTCACGAATTCCTCGTCATGCGATCGCCACACTCCGACATTGGGAGCAGCGACGATGACAGGACAGTGAAGTCTGCACTGGAGCCTGCGGACTTCCTGCACATTGTGACTCAGATAGCAGCTGGCATGGAATATCTGTACAGCCATCATGTTGTACATAAGGATCTGGCTACTCGTAATATCTTGGTGTGTGATAAACTCCACGTAAAGATATCCGACTTGGGCATTTTCAGAGAGGTTTATTCTGCAGATTACTACAAGCTGATGGGCAATTCACTTCTGCCAATCCGTTGGATGCCGCCTGAAGCTATCATCTATGGCAAATTCTCCGTTGATTCCGACATATGGTCGTTCGGGGTTGTGGCATGGGAAATATTTGGCTATGGCCTGCAACCCTACTGTGGGTATTCCAATCAAGATGTCATAGAAATGATAAGAAACCGCCACGTGCTGCCCTGCCCTGATGATTGCCCTGCCTGGGTATACAGTTTGATGCTGGAGTGTTGGAATGAATTTCCATCAAGACGGCCGCGATTTAAAGACATCCATGCACGCCTCCGAGCATGGGAGAATCTATCCAACTATAACAGCTCGGCTCCTGCTTCTGGGGGCAGCAATGCCACACAGACTAGCTCCCTCAGCACAAGTCCAGTCAGTAACGTTAGCAATGCAAGATACGTGGGACCCAAGCAAAAAGCACATTTTCCACCACCTCAGTTCATACCAGTAAAAGGACAGATGCGGCCAATGGTCCCACCGCCCCAACTGTACATTCCAGTCAATGGCTACCAGCCAATGCCAGCCTATGGCGCATATTTGCCAAATTTCTATCCAATGCAAATCCAGATGCAGATGCCTCAACAGTTGCCCCCACAGATGGTGCCAAAGACGGGTTCCCATAACAGTGGAAGTGGATCTACAAGCACGGGCTATGTCACAACAGCACCCTCGAATGCTTCCGGTACAGAGCGCATTGCTCTGATCCCAGACCAGTCAAACGGGACAGAGGATGAGCCTAATGAGCCCACTGTTGCAGATGAGGTACCTGCACCTGAGAATCTCCAAGAAGACGAAATGTTGGTACCGGAAACAGAATTACTTGGCGATGCTGACCCACCACAAATTGCTGATGTAGAAATGGACACAGAAGCATGAACCATTTTGGTCGCCGAAACAAGAAGGGTCTCAGCTTGAAATGTCGCCTATCCATTCCCTTCGCAGATGCTGCCTTACCCACTGAGTTACTCTGGCACTTTGTGTTTTGCTCAAGATTGCAGCATCTGCAGTTCCTCGTGTTCCCTAGGCCATATCCATTACCAACACAATATTAAGATAAAAAGAAATGTGAAACAGCAGTGTTAAATCTTTTTTTTTACTTTCCTTTAACAAGAATATTTCTGTTCATTGTTGACAATGGTTTAATTAATCTGTGGCCTATCTATTTGTATTATTCTGCCCTCAAAGTTGTTATTGGTAGTAAGAAAGCCCCAATCCTTGTAATTTCTATTCACTAATATAACATGTTTAACATTTAGCATTCAGTTTAACATGTGCAAACAGCAGTGGTGGGCAGTAACGCAGACTTGAACGGATGTGTTCTGAAGGTTTGCATGTCGACTGAATAGGCAGTTTTGATTTTCTACTGTTGCTATGCAACTTTACACTGTCAAGCAATATCTTGTATTTATAAAATAGTATCCTAGATGCTGAGACTTTCAACTGCAATGAAACATGCTTTATGAAGTAAAACATGCCACATGGGGAAAGGTTACCAACACAAATTCTCCAATTCTAAGGGGAGGTATTTTTGTTTTATGTATTTGTACATGTGGATGATAGTTCCTCCATTGTCTTGTTATGAACATTTTAGTAGAATGGTGATAAGGAAAGACATTTGGATATTTTGACAGTATTGTGAATCGCAACCCATGTCTCGGGCTCCTGATAACAATCAGCTGGCTGAAGTAAAAAAGACTGCATGTAAATAACTGTAAGGCATTTACATGGGCAGAAAATAAAACTGAAATGAGATTCTGAAATATCATACCATTTCATTAAAAAAGGACTGGTATGTAGCTAGCTACTGTATGGCATTTGGCACAGGAGAGCTGCTCTGCTTTATAGTAATGCTAAGAAGGAAAAAGCTATGGTCCAAAGCAAACGACACCTCCCTGTATTGTATGAACCAATAAATGATGGTTTAACTACCAAAATCTATTTTGCATATATAATGTCAAGTAATTGATTACAATTTCCAGTTTTTAATATAAAGTAAAACATTCTTTGTGAACACAAAAAATAGATATTCACTTTTAAAAGTCATATAATTTGACTTAAATCGTCAATCTTTTATGTTTTGCAAACTCTTTATACTATGGAATCCAATCTTTCCTTTATTACTCTTTGAAAGGAATTGTGCTGTACAGAAGATGGACTTTGCATTCTTACAGACATCAAGCCATTAATTGTAATTTATATTTCATGATATTTGATAAATTTTTTGACGTGTACGTGATAATGCAACAAAAGTTTGATTTTATAATTTAACTGTAAACTTGCTACGTAAATACCTATTTCATTGGATTTGATTTGCCCTTTACTGTGTGGTCTTTTAAATTTCCTGTTTAGTTTATAAGGAGGTTCTCGCTAAGCACATAAAAAGATTTGTATTACTGTAATGAGCACACTGTTTATATATTTTGTAAACCAAGCGGCATAGCATTTCAAATAAAGTGATTAAATACCAGGCATATGAGTGTTCTTACCATAGGTAGTGTTTCCAATGATATGTGGCAACTCCATTTCAAAGTCAAAAGTCAAAGTCAAAGTCAAAAGAGTTTATTGTCATGTGTCCCTGACAGGACAATGAAATTCTTTCTTTGCTTAGCACAACAGAACATAGTAGGCATTGACTACAAAACAGATCAGTGTGTCCATATACCATTACATACGTAAATACACACATGACTGAATAAATCAATAAAATGCAAATAACAGATAAAGGGGTATTAATGTTCAGAGTTTTGTTTAATAGCCTGATGGCTGTGAGGAAGTAGCTATTCCTGAACCTGGTCGTTGCAGTCCTTAGGCTCCTGTACCTTCTACCTGAAGGTAGCAGGGAGATGAGTGTGTGGCCAGGATGATGTGGGTCCTTGATGATGCTGCCAATCTTTTTGAGGCAGCGACTGATAGATCCTCTCCATGGAAGGAAGGTCAGAGCCAATGATGGACTGGGCAGTGTTTACTACTTTCTGTAGTCTTTTCCTCTCCAGGGCGCTCAAGTTGCCGAACCAAGCCACGATGCAACCGGTCAGCAAGCTCTCTACTGTGCACCTGTAGAAGTTAGAAAGAGTCCTCCTTGACAGACCAACTCTCCATAATCTTCTCAGGAAGTAGAGGCGCTGATGAGCTTTCTCAATAATTGCACCTGTGCTCTCGGACCAGGAAAGATCTACAGAGATGTGCACGCCCAGGAATTTGAAACTCTTGACCCTTTCAACCATCGACCCGTTGATATAAACAGGACTGTGGGTCCCCATCCTACTTTCAAAACTAGATTGCATTAATTCAAACTGAGTGAGCATCTGGCTGCTTAATGTTCCAAGATAAAGGAGCATCAGGTTAGACGGCAGTAGGGGGTAAAAGAGGAGGCGGGAGTTTCTATACTAATTAAGGAGAATATTACATAGTAGTCCAGGATGACATTACAATTGGATGGCTTATCCAGTGAGGCTCTATGGGTGGAGACGAGAAAAAAAAGGGGATGATCACCGTGTTGAGATTGCATTTGTACTGTAGGTCCCCAATTAGTCAACGGGATTTCGAGGGACAAATGTGCCAGGAGATTGCAGATAGCTTATCGGGTTGCATATTAGGAGATTTTAATTTTCTCTACACAGACTGGGATTGCTATAGAACCAAGAGCTTAATTGGGGTGAAATTTGTTAATTGTTCAGAAAATTTGCCTCAAACAATATGTACATGGCACTGCAAGGGTGTGGGCAAAGATTGATCTACCCTTAGGAAATTGGGCAGGGCAAGTGACTGGAGTGTCAGTGGGCGAGCCTTTTGGGACCAACGTCCACAGTTTTATTTGTTTTTTAAATAATTCAGGATAAGAAAGTGCTGATCTACCAATTAAAATTCTGAACTGGGCCAAAGCAACGTTTTGATGGTATTAGACAGGAGCTTGCAAATCTTGGTTGGAGTATTTTGTTTGTGGGCAAAGGGATAAGACAGCATGGAAACAGGCCCTTCGGCACACCAAGTCCACGCTGACCAGCGACCCCCTTACACTACCCCACACAATAGGAAGCCCTTTCCCCTTTGCAGAGGCCTTAAAAAACAGGGGCACAGATTGTAATGTTGAAGAGTGGGAGGAGATGAGGGAAATATGTTTAAGCCAGAGGATGGTGGTGATATGGAACTTGCTGCCTGAGATATAGTAGATGAAGTTATAGTCAGTAGATATAGAAACATTCTTAACATTTAAAAAAGTATTTGAATCTACACCAATGTAAACCTAATTTCTCTTTCCACAGATGCAGTCTAAACTATTGCATATTTCCATTATTTTACATGTATTTCAAATTTCCAGCTTCTTTTTGTCAATTTCATTTCAGTCCAAAAGAAATTTAAATTGTTTGACAACACTGACTAAATTTCAATAAGGATTCACGGGTAGTGGATCTTTAGAATCTACAGAATCTTTAGAATTTTAAACAGAATAAAATAGTGCATCCATTGCTAACATTGGCTTTAGAATAAACAATTGCAATTAGGAAATGTATAGATATGTGTTCGACAGTGAATAAACTAGCATACGTCTTTAACGTTACTGATTCCCAGTGTAAATAATCAACTTCCATTAATGAGGCAGCTTTAATATAGCAATGTTAACATTGCACTTTTAACATAACATCCGAAGATGCTTCCTTGTTTCATTGTCAAATTAATGTCATCAGGCCAAATAATACCAAGGAAGAGGGGAACCGGAGAGATTTAATGATGAGGGCTGGAGGACAGGAGTAGATTCAAGCAAATAGGTGTTTGTCATCTGGCTAGACATGACTGTAAAGGGTGGACTCATACATATGACATAAACACGAGGCTAGAATTGGAGGATTGACAATAGTTCTAGGGCTGGAGTGGGGTCAGACAATGCAGAATTTTCATTTTGATGCAATGTTAAAACCAAAATCAATACTTTCACTAAGCAGACACCTAATGGCATCAGAGGCAAGAATGCTTTTACGCAACATTCGGCACTGTGCTGATAATGTAAACTCTATCAAACTAATTATGGACTTATAGGCTATTTTATGAGCATTCATTTATGGCCGGACATTCTTTTCTGAATGAACTATGTACACTTTCATCATATGTTTTATCTCTCCATGTATTCATTAAGACTTAGACAAGGCACCGTGACGCATGGAAATGCTCACAGCACCAGAGACCCAAGGTAGATCCTGGGTGACATTAATGGGTGGCTATACAGAAGCGTATATCAATGGAATATGCACGGTATTCCAATTTAAGACTGGTTGTACCAGGTCTATGGTGTTTGAGTAATTCATCAATGAAAAAGGTTACCTTGGTAGGGGTCGAGACCATCCGGTCCAGTTTTAGCTTGTGGAGGGTCTGGACCTGCTGAGCTGTTATAAGTGCCATCAGCATCACCACTGTAGGTGAGTTTAGCCAGTGGGTGTTCCGAAACTGGTGACCAACTCCTGAGTAGGAACAACACTACCCCATTAGCCCAGGTCATATTGTATCGTAGTCTAGGAGGGTTAGAATTGAAAATACCCCTCATGAGTTTCGACACCAACTGATGGGATCCTACTCTGATAGTGAGGTAGGACGATAATGCGCTTCTGGCACTATTGATGGCACTATAGCTGGGGCCCTCATTATAGTGAATGCCCGCGAGGAATTCCAGCACATCTGTGATGGTGGCAGAGTCATAGGTGATATTAGTCCTGGAACAGAAGGCCTCCTATTTCCTTACATGGGTAAGGTACTGCTTCTTCGTGGACTCTCTGCACGATGCCGTGATGATATCCTTGGTCCTGTTCGACAGCCCGAATTCCAGCAAAGGTTTCTTCAGAACCTGCAAGCTAACAGGTTCAGATGACCATGGCATGGATGACTCTCCCCTGATATGGGATGTGTCAGTAGGTTCGGGCATTTAGGAACCTGCATCCATGGTTCCTTCACCATGTCGAGGACCACCGGGAACGATGGCTGTGTGGGCCAGTCGGGTATTATCAGAATCCCTGATGCAGAATCTAGCTGGATTTTCCACAATACCCGACTGATGAGGCAGAAAGGGGGAAATGCATAGAAGAACAATTTCCCCCAATGTAGCGAGAACCCATCCATCGCAACATGCGTATGATGCAAATTTGTGCAGGAGGCCCGCAGTCCATGGAAACATTTGAAACGGCTGGTAGCTCCCCAGCCGTGGGCGCTTGCGTCGGTTTGCAACACGACTGAAGGGTTTGTAACTATGATGGGATTAAAACAATCTTGAATGCTGCTAATCGACCACCATAGCACATCTTTGGTAGCTGCATAGGTCTGTCAAAATGCCCAGCATTGTTTTTTAGTGCTGAGATTTTTGCTCTTTGCAAATGTTGATAATGCAATGGTCCAAATCGTGCAGCTGGAAATGTAGCTACAAGTTTCCCAATCACCTTGGCAGCATGTCAAATAGTCTGTTTTCTGGCGCAAGCAAGGCTATTACATGCCTCTATTATATCTGTTGCTTTGTTCTCTGGGAAAGTGACAATCATATGATTAGTGTTGACTGTGAATCCCAGATAGTCCATAATGACAGAAGGGTTTAATTTTGATTTGTCTGGATGGATGACGAACCCCAGCTTTTGGAATAGTGACTTGGTGGCTGTCACAGCTAATTTAGCCAGTTACAAAGTTCTCCCCACAATCAGAATGTCATCAAGATAGGCCATGACTATGTGGTTTTGTCTTCGTAGAGACACCAACACTGGTTTTAATATTTTAGTAAATAACCTGGGGGCTGTTGTAAGTCCATTAGGCAATGCTTTATACTGCCATAGCTGCCCCATCCAGACAAAGTTTAAATATTTGCGGTGATCTTTATGTATAGATACTGAATAGTATGCATCTTTTAGATCGATGCAGGCCATGAAGTACCCTCTGGAAATCAGTTGCTTGGCAGTTTCAAATGTTTCCATCTTGAAATGGGTATATTGCACAAAAGTATTTAATTGAGTTAAATCAATTATGATACAACATCCAACATCTTTTTTGGTTTTGGTAAAGATGTTAGATACAAATTCAAGAGGTTTCCTGTACCATTTTCTCTATAACCCCCTTGGTATATAACCTTAATAGCTCTGAATGTCCTTCCACTTTCTCTTTGTGAGAAAGTACAAATTTCCGGCTAGGTACATGTTGAGCTGGGGGAAGTTGTCTGTTTATAAATTCAATTTCGTAACCTCGAATACTGTGCAATATAAAAGTGTCAGAAGTTATAGAACTCCATGCAACCCCAATCTACCTCCCACTTGTGAGGTTATGCATGCAGCATTCCCAAGGGAACCAGACCCCCTTACCTCCATGGTTACCGGTGGGGCTTGGTCTTCTGTCCTTTGTTCTTGGGTTGCTGGGGTGTGGAGTTGACGCATTTTCCAGGCTGGTCGCTGTGGGCCTTGGCCTAAAAAAGGCCTCTGTGGATAAGGAGCGACCTTTGGGTTTGCACCCATCACTCTATCGGGTTGAACTCCGGCCTGTTGGATGTTGCATACGGATGCTGCCGACGATACGCTGGAGGTCTGCCAGAGGCAGGCGGTTTTATCAAACCTACCGCTTTAGCTTCCTCGTCTAGGTCTTTCATCTGTTTGGGCAGGTCATCACCAAACAACTGTCTAGGTGGTGGTGTAGCGGTGGCCTTACACAAACCCGCAAATTTGGGGTTGAGTGTAGGACGGATAGAGCTTTTCCAAAAGCAATTGATTTCATATTGCGTATTGCAGAGCAGGGCTAATGCACTCTGCTTCTCTTCCGTCATGTCTATACCGTCGACTGACCTGGCAAACCCAGTGATGCCTGAGGTCAGTAGTTTCAAGATTTTTTGAATTTTTAATTCCTGTGCCCTTATCCCAGGGCTGATGTTTCCCCATATGGGTGTGTTCATGGTAGGGATGTTCAGCGACACGCAATTTTCCGAGACCATGTATTTGCTTGTGGTCTCCAAAATTACCTGTTCCTGTAATTGGCATGTTTATGCTGGCCGCTTGCCTCGGCTGAAGAGGTTGCCCTTTCTGGGATGGTTGAGCGAACGTAGACACCATCCCTAGTAGTTCCTCTTCTTGCATCCCTTGCAACTGTGGGTCTACAGCCAACCCCTCTTCGAAGTCTGCTAATCCCTGACTTCTTGCGCTCCCTGCTGAGGAGGAAGAGATGTTGGACGGTCATGGTAATGGGCCTGTCGTGGACCTGCATGATCCTTGGGACACATGCTCCTGCTGGAGTAGGTCCCTCTGGAGCAGCCGCTCCATCATCTGCTCCATACGAGCAATGTGACCGCCGTTGCTATCTGCGATCGGCAAGTCGTCTTCCCCAGATTCTGACGAATCGATGGGGCTCTTACCGCCAGTCCGCACCTCGTCGAGGTGATGTCTATGGGACTAATATGGTAGATAGTCGGTGCCCGCTGCTCCTGCAGGGCTACATGACACCCGCGCGGATCTGCTGCTTGTCCGCGGTCTTCCGGACTGAAGCGGTGGAGAGTCGGTGCCTGCCACACCTGCGGGGCTACACGACTTCCTGGTAGATCTGTCACCTGTCTGTCACGACTGCGGCAATGTGGGGTCGGTGCCAGCCGCTCCAGCGGGGCTACACGACATCCACGCGGGCTTGCCACCAGTCCGAGGTCTTCCGGACTGATCCGGCGCAAAGTCGGTGCCAGCCGCTCCTACGGGGCTACTCGACTTGTGTTTAGTTTTGCCACCGGTCCGCAATCTAGCGAATTGAAGCGGTGGAGAGTCGGTGCCAGCCGCTCCAACGGGGCTACATGAGGTGTGTGCGGTTTTGCCACCGATTCGCCCTCTTGTGAACTGATGTGGTGGCGAGTCGGGGTGTGCCTTTAAACCGGGCCCTGTCTTCCGCACGTTTTTGCTGCTGGTCTGTTTTCGTACAGACTGAAGCGGTGGGGAGTTGGGGTCTTGGCTACCCTGAGCCCGCGCGGTCCCACCACCAGCATGGAGCTCCCTGGACTGCTGCGGTGGAGAGTCGGGTCCTGCCGACTGAGCGGGGCTCCCCGACTTCCGCGCTGTTTTCCCGGCCCGCGGTTACGGGTGCTGCTGGTCTGCAGTCAGTTCCAGGGATGTTGGCCGCCGACCTCACTCTGAAGTCCCGCGGTCCTGAAAGGCATGCTTAGACGCAGCCTTCTTTTTACTTTTTCTCTCTGTAGGGATTTAATCAATACAGAAAACTAATCAACTCAAGGTTAGTAAAACTTACCTGAGGGTCCTTTTAAGCTGCCGGCAGAGGAGCGCGTACCTCCCCCCCCAGCTTGTCGACTGCAATGCGAGCGACGATATGTCGCGCATGCGTGCTGGCTGGGTCTTCACAAAGTCACTCACATGACTCCGAAGTAAAATAGTAAGATTAAAGGAGAACTTACCTGTTCGAAGTTTGATCTTTATTTTATGAGGAGTTACGATGAGGAATTACGTGAAGAAGCCCCGCCAGGCACATGCGCGTCATACTTCAAAGCAGGGGCGTGAAAAACACAGAACCCGATAGCCGAAATAAGATAGTAAGGCTTACAGAAGACTAGAACTACCAGATGATCCTTTAGACTATGAGGGCCGGGAGCGGAGGGCACGTAATCCCTCAAGGTAACTCCTCATAAAATAAAGATCAAACTTTGAACAGGTAAGTTCTCGTTTAATCTTACTATTTTACTTTGGAGTCACGTGAGTGACTACATGAAGATTTTGCAGCTCTGTGATTTTCATGCCGTAGATTCATTCCATACGACACACTGCTTCAGTTGACACAGTAGTGAGTAAATAATATATATTGAACATTGCTTGAAATTATGCAATAAGTATTTTAATAATAATAATAAAAAGAAAAGAAAAGTAATAACCCCTCTATCCCAGGGGGAAATTACAACAAAGGATATAAAAGCAATGACATAAAACAAAGCAAACAATCAAACAGAACCCAACACAGCGTGTCCAAACCCTGGCACCGTGACAACAGGTTTATCGTAAAACTTGGAAAAAGTTTCTTCTTTAAACCATCCTGCGGCCTCTAAAATTTGGTCGAGCGGCACGTCCTGTGCCTTCGCCGCGGATGTGGTTGCCGCCCTGGTGGAGTGAGATTTAAACACATGAGTGTCTACTCCAGCTAAATCCAGAACCTGTTTTAACCATCTAGAAATAGTTTGTATTGTCACTTTTTTAATATGGTTTCTTGTGGGTAATAAGTATTGCTGTCTCACAACCTCGGAGACTCTTGGTTACTTCAATATATTGAGTCAGATGCCTAACCACACACAATGTTTGGTTGACAGGGTATGCTTTAAAGATTACCTTGGTTCCAGCCTTCCCTGGTCTGCTTTGTTTGATTAGATCATAAACATAAAAAGTAATGTTATCTGCAGACAAATGCATACAATCTAAACGTAACATTTGCAATGTTTGTACTCTTTGTGCTGACACTAATGCCATGATTATTACCACTTTAACTGTTAACTTCTGAAAAGACAGTGATGTAATTGGAGCCCACTGCCGAAGCAATGTAAGAACTACGCTGACATCCCTGGGCCCTTGTGGCTAAGGGGATCAGAGGTTATGGGGAGAAGGCAGGTATGGGATACTGAGTTGGATGATCAGCCATGATCATATTGAATGGCAGTGCAGGCTCGAAGGGCCGAATGGCCTACTCCTGCACCTAATTTCTATGTTTCTATGTTTCTATCCCAAATTTCTGTGTATCTGGGTTTTGGGAGGATTTTTATTAAAAATTCCTCTCATAAATCAGGACATCAATGGATGAGACCCGATAGATTGACGTTATGAAAATTGGCCTAAATAGGAGGACAAAGCACTATGAGCACTATTAATGGCACTATAACTTAGGTGCTGATCAAAATGCAACATTAGCAAGGAACTCCAATACATCCGATATGTTTGCAGTATGATAAGATATATCTGACTGTATACAGAAAGCGTCCCATTTCTTTATATGGGACATATATTGTTTCTTAGTGCTATCTCTCCAAGCTGCAGTTATGACATCCATGGTCCTATCCAACAGTCTAAGCCCTTTTAATGGTCTGGTCAGAACCTGCAGATTAACAAATTAATATGATCATGGAATGGATGAATTTCTTCTGTTGCTGGTTGTACCAACAATTACTGCAGCTGCGAATTTTCATAAATGGTTGAGTTATCATTCTGAGCATCAATAGGGAACCTTGGCTGTGTAGGCCAGTTTGGAACCACCAAAACGCCCGTGGCGGAGTCTTGCTCTATTTTGGTGAGATATTGCCTAATCAGGCAGAATGGGGGAAAAGCATAGAAGAACATATTTCCCCAATGTAGCGAGAATGCATCCACCGCTACTGCTCCTGGGTTAGGCTCCCATGAGACATATTTAGGCACCTGGTGATTTAATCTGGACGCAAACAGATCAATGTCTGGTAACCCATACCAACTGACATTCTTTTTGAAACTTGTTGGATTTAACATCCATTCTGTATTGTCTTTGAACTTTCGTGATCTGTTGTCTGCCACAATATTGTCTCTCCATGGTAGATAGATTGCTGAAAGCCAGATATTCCGAGATAAACACCAGTGCCACATCAGGTTGACCAGATAATCACATGATACTGATCTTACTCCTCCCATGTGATTGATATATGCCACAGCTGTGGTATTGTCTACTTGTAATTGAACATGCAAGTCCTTCATTGTAGAACAATAAGCTTTCAATCCATAAAATGCCCCCAATAACTCCAAATAATTGATACCATATGTTTGGAGAATTAAATCCTCTTGGACAGTCCATCTACTACCACAGCTGGTGTCATTGTCCGTAGCCCCCCGTCCAAGAGCACTCACATCAGTTTGCAATACCACTGAAGGTTGCTGAACAAAAATGTTTTTAGTAGCTTGTGCTACATTCCCAATCCACCACAACATTCCCAATCCACCACATTCCCAATTCAGCTAAAGCTTCTGTTGGTAACTGCATGGACCTATCAAAATGACCTGCACGTTCTTTCCGTGCTTGTGCTCTTGCCCATTGAAGACTTTGATAATGCAGAGGACCAAACTCAACAGCAGGGAATGCTGCTACTATTTTACCAATAACCCTAGCTACTTCTCGGATGGAGGGATAAGGTTTGTCAGCAAGGCAACTACAGACATTTGTAATATCCCCAACTTTATCTGTTGGCAAAGTTACTAACATAGCAACTGAATTAATGACAAACCCCAAATAACCATTTGTTTGAGAAGGCTGTAGCTTAGATTTTGTCGGATGGATCAGAAACCCTAGCCTTTCAAACAGGCTTATAGTTGCTGAAACTGATTCTTCATCTGATTCCTGAGTGGCATTTACAATTAAAATATCATCAAGATAAGCCATGACAATGTGATTTTGAGGTCTTAATAATGCCAGTGCTGGTTTCAATAATTTGGTGAACAGCCTGGGAGCTGAAGTTAACCCATTAGGTAATGCTTTATATTGCCACAGCTGACCCATCCAATTAACTTCAAGTACCTACGATAATGGTGATGAATTCAATTTTGTGAGGTCCAGAATAACTCTACAACCCCCATCTTTCTTTAGCCTGGGGAATATATTGGACACAAATTGTTGTGGATGATACACCGTACTTTCAATTACTCCTTTATCAAATACATTTCTAACTTCTTCTTTTATCTGAGAAGTTTCAGGTGCAGAAAACACCAAAACCCGATTAGGTTTATTCTGTACAGGTGGATCAACTCCTTCCATAAATTCTATTGTAGAACCTGACACAGTATCTAATATAAATCAATCAGATGCTATACAGCACCATTCATCATAAAACAATTGTAATCTACCACCAACCGGAGGTTGTTCCCCAAACGTTTTCTCTGTGATGTACCTCAGCAAATGACCGTGACAGTCTCCTTCTTCCATCAAATAGGTTGACATTGGGCTATGATGGGTAATAATACCTTCTCACCACTCCCCTGCCTCTGCTTGTTCCTGCTCCAGAATCAAACCCCTTTCTCATCCAGTCAGTTCTTTGGCCATACATGAAAGGTTTCATGAGGCTGATAGTCTTTGCCTCGTCATCAATTTCTTTAATTTGTTTAGGCAGGTTCTCTCTGAAAAAATAAGCGGGAGCTTGAACATTACTTGATTTGCACAGACATGCAAATCTGGGGTGCAGTATGGGCCGAATGGCGATTTCCTTCATACAATTGATCTCAAAAGAAGAATTACAAAACAACGCCAACATGTCTTTTTGTAGTTTAGACATTGCACACCCTTCTACTTGCTTCCCAAAAGCAGTGATGCCAGCTGCAATAAGCTTGAGGACCCGCTGGAAACGTATTTCCTGTCCTCGCATCATTGAACTCATGGGTGTCCAAATTGACGGATTCACCGTCGGCACCCTGAGTGACGCACAATTCACAGGTGTTTTATAAAGGTGTACTGTCTCAACCATGACAGTCTCTTGAAGTGGGTGAGAACCCAAATAGTTTATGTTGGCCGCCAGGTTTTCTTCCATGGCCTCACCGCTCCCTTCTGGTATAGCAAAGAATTGTGCTACATTAGGTACACCTGGATTTTTACTCTTGTGCTGTAGTGGGTATTCAAGATCAAAAACACTACCTTCAGGGTCAGTCTCCTGCCGCCCTGGTACTCCTGAGACTTGCTCAAAGGAGACTTCTTCCAGACCTAAACAAGGCTCTGGATGTTCACATTCCCATGTTGTATAGGCACCATATTCTTGATATGGAACCCCCTCAGGGGCTGCCTGGGAATATTCTGGGTCTTTGGACCCTTGGTTGATCAGGTTTTGGAGCATTTTAGTCTTGCACTAGGGAGACCTCATCGAGACCAAAACAAGGCACTGGAGAGTCAGATTCCCATTTTTAACAGGCACCATACTCAGTGTATGGAACTCCTTCGGAGGCTGCCTGGGAAATCTTTGGGTCTTTGGACCCTTGACTGAGTAAAGTGTGGAGCATTTTCTCCATTTCCAGTCTCCCCCACAATCTTGTCCTTTCTTGGAGGAGAGTTACTTTCTTTTACATTTTCTTGTGTATTTGTGCGTAAAACTAAGAAAACTGCATCTGGTAACATATACTAAGAGCAGACCTTGTATGTACTTTCCTATTGTTGTGGCCTCAGTGCCCTGCGACACTAGAGCAGCTGGAGGGTTATTAACTACGGAAAAAAACGTCCACCGGTATCGGAACCGGCACCGCACTTATCTATTTTCCCGATCGCTGCGATGGGACCGCAATCTTGCGTGACCCACGCTCACATGACTCCGAAGTAAAATAGGATCTGTAGTTCCTTCCTACATTGGCCAAACAAATAAACAGTATTTGTTAAACTGTATAAAGTTAAACGCTACATTTGAACAAATGTGCTATAATAAAAAAATATTCCAGTCTGGTCAATGAACAAATGAATTGCAGATGGAATTGTCCTTGTGGATGTCCTGAGAGGTCCACAGCCACAGCCATGGAAAATAATGAGTGAAATTGTCCGACAAAGATGCACAATGTGAAGAAAATAAGAAATAAGGAAACCTCTCTCTGACCATTTGGTTTATACCCAAAGTTTCCTCTCTCAGTTATGAATGAAACTGAATGTGCTTGGATCCAGGTAGTGCTATATACTTATATGTTGTGTGATACAGTGAAACTGTTAATGTGATATTGTGATGGTTCAGATCTGGTTCACTCAGTGATGCAGAACGTGCACCGGGAGTCCAAAATGCAGACAGGGTGTATAGAGGCAGGGGTTTGAGGTGAAGCCAGGGCCAGAATCTGGGCTGTGGTGGGTATCGGGATTCAGTTCCTGAACACATGGGGTTGGCAATACAAGAAGGTTCACGACTAGAGATACCATGTAGAGCAGCAACCACTGGGTTATTCATTATACTACGGTGGGAAATATGTTATATTGTGTAAAATGTTTAAAAGTGAATGATTAGTTAGGTATTAATGGGAGGAACACCCAATAGTCTGGAAAATGTGCAGATCTGACATCACCAGTCCCATGGGCATAGGATTTTGGAGTTTTACAGTAGATTCTACATCTGAAAACAGGAATAGTTAAATTCAAATAATTACACAAACCGGCATTATGAAAGCATTATGAAGAAGTTTCAGCAATGTTAAGCTCAAAACAACTCGATTGTTGAACCTGGTTCCTTAATGTCTTTTAGGGAAGAAAATCTGTCATCCCTATCTCATCTGGACCATGCATGATTCCAGGCATTGGCGGAAAACACTTCATTGCCACAGAAGACTGTGGAGCCATGGATATTTTAAGGCAGAAATAGATCTATTCTTGATTAGTAAGGGTATCAGGGGTAATGGGGGGAAAACAAGTGAATGGGGTTGAGAGGGGGAGATAGACTTGATGGGCCGAATGGCCTAATTCTGCTCCAAGATCTTATGAACTTATGAGGACTAATTAACAGTGTTATGGGACTTAGTATCAGTATGTTGAGGAAGCAATAACAGACAGACTATTTTTGATATAATATTGTGCAATTCGGATTCATTTATAGTTATGTAGTTATGCAGCCTTTAGGGAAGAGTGAACATTATAGATAAAATGTAATATAAGGATTAGAAGTGATTTCATTCAATCTGAAACCAGTGTCTTTAAATAATACAAGTAGTGAGAGATCAGATTTGAATTGGCTGTGGAACATTGTGAAATTACACTGAAAGACATGACAATGAGCAATGGATAACATTCAGAGAATTTATATACAGCTTACAACAAATCTTTTAAAGACTCAAAACCCAACAGGAAAATGGTTCAACCATGGTTATCAAGATAAATAAAATATAGTATTACAGTAAAGGAAAGGACTCATTGCAAAAAAAAAGTGATCAGATAAAATTTCTGCTTTTGTAATGAATGGTCAAGAAATTGTAAGGTGAATAAAACTAGATAATTAGTTAACCAGGAAGAATCATAAAATAGATTGGAAACATTTCTAGTAACACATAGGAAGAAAAGTATTGGCATAAGTTAATATAACACCTGAAAGACAGAATAAATTATTATGGGGAATAATGAAATGGTAGATTAATTAAGCCAACTTTTTATCTGTCTGCATAGAAGGTATAGAAAAGCTTCCGGAAACTAGTGAATATGT
This sequence comes from Raja brachyura, assembly GCA_963514005.1. The sequence continues at coordinate 68,770,356 of OY740783.1, read as the reverse complement.
CTGGAGTGAAGGACGAGCTCAAAGAAATCAGCATTACTTAAAAATAAGGTATCAGAATCTGACTGCAAATAGATTCTCATAACCTGATGACCCGCCAGATGGATGCTGCAAGAGGTGGCTATGGGATTGTGGATGCGATGGATTGTGGTTTGTGACTGTGGTTGCACCAATCTTCCAAAATTCCAAGGATTCCAGATCATTCCCACAGATCAGAAGTAGACAAAAATAACTTCACAATTTAAGAAAAGAGGGAAAGAGAATGGAGAACTGGCCTGATATCAGTAGCAGGGAATCTGCTAGAGTCTATAATCAAGTACTGGCAGCATAGATTGGACAAAATCAACACAGATTTTAAAAAAGGAATAAGGGTGGAGGGTCCTGTAATGTATTCATGTATATGTTAATGAGTTGGTGTTCAATATAAGCAGGGAATGTTGGGTAATAAATCTCTCTCTCGTGATCCAGGCAACCAGCGTGTAAGTTGTTATGTATTCTGCCGTCCGGTATATAACAAAATTGGCGATGAGGATGGGATAGAGTTTGTGAACTCATCCTTTAAATACAGTGCAGGACTGTTTTGCAACATGCAGTATTGTTTAACATTTTAAACAGTAAATATGGAGTTGTGTCACAGTTGGTTGTGAGCTGGACATGATAGGCCGCAGATCTTTCAATGCAGGGGACTGTGGTTTAAAACAGCAGCTGGACAAATTGTCGAGAGATTTTCAGGCTATCTATATGTTGTGTCTACGTGGCAAGATGCTGTCCTTGGGATTGTATAAGATTTTTTTTGTTGAGTTCCTCAAGCTGAATAGTCTTGGTACAGCTAGGTTTTAGGTGAATTGTTACACCAGAACAGACAGGAAATCGGGGTTTTTGAATGGACTTTTTTAAAAAAAGAGAGAACGACATGAAGGCAGCGTCTATGGGCTACATTTGAAACCTTGGCACTTTTGACAAGAGTAGAGAGTCATTCAGCTCCTATATGGAGAGAGCGAACATGTTTTTTCACGGCAAACAACATAATGGAGATTAGTGGTGAAGGAGAGATAGTGACTGAAATCAAAATAATGCCATTTGCGAATGCATGACAGCGATTCTGCTCACGGAGATCTGTCCTGAAGTGTACGGCACATTCGTGAATCTCTTTGCACCCATAATGGCAAAAGACGTGCCATTCAATGACATTATAAAGAAGTTGGAGGAGCATTTCAACCCAAAGCCTCTGGAAATTGCAGAAAGCTATAAATTCGGCACTAGAAACCAGAAGCAGAATGAGACAATCAATGAGTACATTGTTGCCTTGAAAAACGTAACTTTGCACTGTAACTTTGGAACCTTTCTCGGACACGCACTACGCAACAGATTTGTTTGTGGTCTAGTGGATGAAGGAATTCAATCCAAACTCATGAATACTCCAGATCTTGCATTCGAGAAAGCATGCAGGATTGCTACCACAATGGAGATTGCATCAAAGAATGCTCGTGAGTTTTGTCCACCACAGACTGCAGTGGCCGTTTACGGTCACAAGGCAGTGCACTATGGCCAAACCAGAGGCGCTAAACCAAAACCAAAGCATGGCGGGGAGCCGATTTAAGCCAGTTGTTATAGTTGCAACGGTAATCACTCATCCCAATTTTGTCAGTTCAAAACAGCCCAGTGCTATAACTGCCAGAAGAAAGGCCATATCGCCTCAGCATGCCGGGCCAAGCTTAAAGCAGGAAACCAACCATCAGTGGGAAACAAGTGACAACACCAGAAAAGAGTTCATAACTTGGAGATGAACCCAGATGGAAATGAACTTGGGTTGCACACCAACCAACTACGATAAGTCTACAACCAGCCACTGCACCATTGTTTGAGAGTAAGCTCAAGCTGAGAACCTACTCCGTCAAAGTATTGGAGACATATGGACAAACGAATTGTAAAGTTCAGTATAATGGTCAATCAGTAACATTGCCCATCATAGTGGCCAGCTACAGAAATAAACCAACCCTCCTTGGAAAGGATTGGCTGAGTAGAATAGAATTAGACTGGAAGAACATTTTCAGCGTCGATTTGTCCAAATCATGTCATGAAAACGTCATAAGCAAACATGTAGAGATTTTTGCCGACAATTACATGGGAATAACAGGGTACTCCGCACACATTCGACTTAAGCAAGATGTGAAACCTGTGTATTGTCGACCAAGACCTTTACTATAAGCACCAAAGCAACAAGTGGAGGAAGAACTCGACAGGTTAGAGCGGAATGGAGTACTCGTGAAGACAGACCAGAGTAACTGGGCAACGCCAATTGTGGCCGTACCCAAGGCCAACAAAACTGTTCGACTATGTGGTGACTACAAAGTCACAATCAACCAAGCCATTGATGACGAACAATATCGTTACCGACCTCGCAAGATCTGTACGCAAAACTTAGCAGAGCAAGAGTCTTCACTAAACTGGATTTGTTGCACGCTTACGCCCAACTCAATGTCGACAAGGAAAGTCAGCAGTACTTGACTATCAACACACATAGGGGCTTGTATTCATATAGAAAGCTGCCCCATGGTGTGAAATCCACCCCGAAAATGTCCAGTCTGTCATGGACAAAATGTTACAAGGCATTACGCACTGTGTGTGCAACCAGGATAAACTACTGATATTCACAGAGGGCATGGTAGAACATCTGGAAATCCTTGAGCAAGTTCTCACATGACTGAACTGCCACAATGTCAAACTGCGACAAAGTAAATGTGCATATGTGCAGTCAGAGGTGGTCTGCCTTGGACTCAAAGCAGACGCCAATGGACTTCGCCCTGTGAAGGCAAAAGTTGAAGCAATTGTGAATGCTCCAAAACCCAACAATCGTCAGAGCTACGATCATTCCTTGGGATGGTGCAGTTCTATGCACAATTCCTTCCAGATTTAACAACTGTGCTAAAGCCACTACATAATCTGCTACAAAAATATGTGAAATGGACGTGGGGAAAGGAACAACAACGTGCATATGACACCTGCAAGGAAAACTTGACAAGTGACAAACTCCTTGTTCACTACGATACGACACGCAACATGATACTTGCTTGTGATGCTTCAAGTTACGGTGTATGGGCAGAGATCTCCCACGTAATGAATGACGGACAGGAAAAGCCTATTGCTTATGCATCCTGCACCCTATTACCGAGTGAACGCAATTATGCACAGATAGAAAAGGAAGCACTCAGCATCGTGTTCGGTATCAAGCAATTCCATCAGTTTCTTCTCGGCAAACCATTCACCCTAGTGACTGATCACAAGCCACGACTAGTGATACTTGGTCCCAAGTCAGCTATACCTTCATCGGCAGCGTCAAGGATGCAGCACTGGGCAATTTTGCGATCCCAGTATGACTATGAGGTTGAGTCCAGAAATTCCAAGTGCAACGCAGTTGCAGATGCGTTGTCCCTGTTGCCCGATGAGAACTCTGACGTGGGAAGTGAGAACTCAATCTATACACTGCAAGCTGGAGATGAAGACTTTCCAGTGACTGCACCGGAAATTGCAGCAGAACCAAAGAGAAACATTGTGCTGAAGTTGGTCTATGAACAGACATTGAACGGTTGGACTGAAATCGACAGTGGATTGAACTCAGTTCTGAACTCAGAGCTGAAGCCTTTCCATAATTGACCTCATGAATTATCATGTGAGCAGGGGTGCATTAAGTGGGGTTACAGAGTGGTTGTACCAGAGTCTTTGAGAAACAAAAAATGAATGAACTTCATGCCGAACATCCTGGCATAGTAAGCATGAAGTCAATTGCCAGAAGTTTTGTGTATTGGCCTGGTACTGACAGTGACAATAGACAATAGGTGCAGGAGTAGGCCATTCGGCCCTTCGAGCCAGCACCGCCATTCAATGTGATCGTGGCTGATCATCCCCAATCAGTACCCCGTTCCTGCCTTCTCCCCATATCCCCTGACTCCACAATTTTTAAGAGCCCTATCTAGTTCTCTCGTGAAAGCATCCAGAGAACCTTCCTCCACCGCCCTCTGAGGCAGAGAATTCCACAGTCTCACCACTCTCTGAGAAAAAGTGTTTCCTCATCTCCGTTTTAAATGGCTTACCCCTTATTCTTAAACTGGGCCCCTGGCTCTGGACTCCCCCAATATCGGGAACATGTTTCCTGCCTCTAGCAATGTTATATGTTTCAATGAGATACCCTCTCATCCTTCTAAACTCCAGTGTACAAGCCCAGCTGCTCCATAATCTCAGCATATGACAGTCCCGCCATCCCGGGAATTAACCTTGTAAGCCTACGCTGCACTCCGTCAATAGCAAGAATGTCCTTCCTCAAATTAGGAGACGAAAACTGCACACAATATTCCAGGTGTGGTCTCAGTAGGGCTCTGTACAACTGCAGAAGGACCTCTTTGCTCCTATATTTGATTCCTCTTGTTATAAAGGCCAACATGCCATTCGCTTTCTTCACTGCCTGCATGCTTACTATCATAGACTGATGTACAAGGACCCCCAGATCCCGTTGTACTTCCCCTTTTCCCAACTTGACGCCATTTAAATAGTAATCTGCCTTCGTGTTTTTGATACCAAAGTGGATAACCTCACATTTATCCGCATTAACCTTCATCTGGCATGCATCTGCCCACTTCCCCAACCTGTCCAAGTCACCCTGAATTCTCATAGCATTCTCCTCACAGTTCACACTGCCACCCAGCTTTGTGTCATCTGCAAACTCCACTAGTCACTGCCTGCCATTCTGAAAGGGACCCGTTAATCCCTACATTTGTTTCCTGTCTGCCGACCACTTCTCTATCCATGTCAGCACTCTACCCCCAATACCATGTGCCCTCATTTTGCCCACTAATCTCCTATGTGGGACCTTATCAAATGCTTTCTGAAAGTCCAGGTACACCACATCCACTGGCTCTCCCTTGTCCATTTTCCTAGTTACATCTTCAAAAAATTCCAGAAGATTAGTCAAGCATGATTTCCCCTTCGTAAATCCATGCTGATTCGGACCGATCCTGTTACTGCTATCCAAATGTTCGGCTATCTCATATTTTATAATTGACTCCAACATCTTACCCACCACCGACGTCAGGCTAACTGGTCTATAATTCCCTGTTTTCTCTCTCCCGCCTTTCTTAAAAAGAGTCACTGGTGAGCAAATGTAGTGTGTGCCAAAATTGCCGGAGTAAACCACCAAAAGCACCACTGCAACCCTGGTCATGGCCCAAGTAGACCTTTTCAGAGAGTTCATGTAGATTTTTGTGAAAAGGGTAATGTTCACTTTGTAGGTAGCCATTCCAAATGGATTGAGGTTAAGCATATGGGGTCAAGCACTACCATAGTGGTACACTCGTACGATAGACGAGTTGAGATCACTTTTTGCATGCCATGGTTTACCGGAAGAACTTGTTTCTGATAATGAGCCTCAGTTTCGTTCAGAACGGTTCAAAAAGTTAATGCAGCGGAATGGTGTAAAACACACACTTGTTCCCCTATACCATCCAGCCTCCAATGGGGAGGTGGAAAGGTCTGTTAGAGTTGTCAAAGATGCTCTCAAGAGACAGGTTTTGCAGGGTAGTTCAAAACTCAGCATGAAACATCATTTGGCTAGTTTCTTGCTGAAGTACAGAACTCCACAACACATAACAACAGGTTACTCACCTGCAGAACTGTTGATGAAGAGAAGGCTAAGAATACACCTCAGTCTAGTTCAACACAATTTGGCCTTGAGAGTTGAGCAAAAACAGTTGTCAAAAATGCCATTTTGATTCCCACAAAAAGGAGAGGAACTTGAAGCCAGATGAGCATGTTTGTGTTCTCAGTCCTCCCAACAAGTCCAGTCGAGACAAATGGGATGCTGGGGAAATAGTGGAAGTGTGTGGAACAAAAAGATACTTAGTTGAAGTTGGAGATAGGATCAAAAATATTCATGTTGATCAAATGATTCCAGCCAAAGATGAACCAAAAACTGAGGATGAAGTCCTAATCCCTGAGTTTGTATCTGAGAGTGAGTTGGAAGAGACCACTGTGGTTGAAACACAAACTTCATTTAGTACAGACAAAGAAACAAATTCCTCGGGTCAAAGTCAGGGTACTAAAACAGAGCCAAAACAAGCCTACAGTTGAGTCAACACCTAAACCTGTTACACCTGTCACTGTTAGACGATCAGGCAGGATCTGTAAACCAGTAGTCAGGTTAGGTTTGTAAGTTAAGTAACTCACTGAATAAGTAAAATGAAAATGTGTAGATATGTAAAATAAATATATTATGTTTATCATTTAAGTTTTCATAAATACTGGTTTAAATCAAGTATCACAACACCAAATTTGTAACTGAGTACTTAGTACTTAGTACTTAACTAGTACTTAACACTTTAAAAAAGGAGAGCAGTGTAAAGTATTCATACATATTCATGTATATGTTAATGAGTTGGTGTTAAATATAAGCAGGGAATGTTGGGTAATAAATCTCTCTCCCGTGATCCAGGCAACCAGCGTGTAATTTATTATTCATTTTGCCGTACAGAATATAACAGGTCCCGAAACTTCACCTGTCCATTTTCTGCAGAGATGCTGCCTGACCCATTGAAATATTCCAGCACTTTGTGTCTATCTTTTCTAAAAAGGGAATTATATTTCAAAAATGTTGATGATGATTATTGACAATGTAATTGTCAGAGTAGACAAAGGAAAACCGGTGATGTGGTGACTTTGCACCTTCAGAACATGGGCCAACAAGCCAAAAAGATAACAAAGTTAGAGCATATTTTATTTGGGGTAAAATACAATGTCCTCCATGATATTTGGGAGAAAGACCCGACATTTATTTATTTGCCTCCGCACTTCAGAATTTGTCATTTGTAATGGAAAAAAATCACATGTGGTTAAGTGCACATTGTCAGATTTTATTAAAGGCCATTTTTATACATGTTGGTTTCACCATGTAGAAATTACAGCTGTGTTTATACATAGTCCCCCCATTTCAGGGCACCACAATGTTTGGGACACATGGCTTCACAGGCATTTGTAATTGCTCAGGTGTGTGTAATTACCTCCTTAATGCAGGTATAAGAGAGCTCTCAGCACCTAGTCTTTCCTCCAGTCTTTCCATCACCTTTGGAAACTTTTATTGCTGTTTATCAACATGAGGACCAAAGTTGTGCCAATGAAAGTCAAAGAAGCTATTATGAGACTGTGAAACAAGAATGAAACTGTTAGAGACATCAGCCAAACAGGCTTACCAAAATCAATTGTTTGAAACATCATTAAGAAGAAAGCGAGCCCTGGTGAGATTACTAATTGCAAAGGGACTGGCAGGCCAAGGAAGACCCCTACAGCTGATAACAGACAAGTTCTCTTTATAATAAATAAAAAAACTCAAACACCTGTCCGACAGATCAGAAACACTTTTCAGGAGTCAGGTGTGAAATTGTCAATGACCACTGTCCGCAGAAGACTTCATGAACAGAAATACAGAGGCTACACTGCAAGATGCAAACCACTGGTTAGCCACAAAAATAGGAGGGTCAGGTTACACTTTGCCAAGAAGTACTTAAAAGAGCAATCACAGTTCTGGAAAAAGGTCTTGTGAACAGATGAGATGAAGATTAACATATCAGAGTGATGGCACGAGCAAAGTATGAAGGAGAGAAGGAACTGCCCAAGATCCAAAGCATACCACCTCATCTGTGAAACACGGTGGTGGGGCTGTTATGGCCTGGGCATGTAAGGCTGCTGAACGTACTGGCTCACTTATCTTCATTGATGATACAACTGCTGACGGCAGTGGCATAATGAATTCTGCAGTGTATAGACATATCCTATCTGCTCAAGTTCAAACAAATGCCTCAAAACTCATTGGCCGGCAGTTCATTCAAAAGCAAAACAATGGTCCCAAACTTACTACTAAAGCAGCAAAGGAGTTTTTCAAAGCTAAAAAATTGTCAATTCTTCAGTGGCCAAGTCAATCACCCAATCTGAACTCAATTGAGCATGCCTTTTATATGCTGAAGAGAAAACTGAATGGGACTAGCCCCCAAAACTAGCATAAGCTAAAGATGGCTGCAATACAGGCCTGGCAGGGCATCACCAGAGAAGACATCCAGCAACTGGTGATGTCCATGAATCGCACACTTCAAGCAGCCATTGCATGCAAAGGATATGCAACAAAATACTAAACATGACTACTTTCGTTTATGTGACATTGCTGTGTCCCAAACATCATTGCGCCCTCAAATGGGGGGACTATGTCTAAACACTGCTGTAATTTCTACCTGGTGAAACCGAAATGTATAAAAATGGCCTTTATTAAAATCTGACAATTTGCACTTTTAACACATGTGATTTTTTCTATTACAAATCTCAAATTGTGGAGGACAGAGGCAAATAAATAAATGATGGGTCTTTGTCCCAAACATTATGGAGGGCACTATTACTGGCACGGATTGAAGAATCATTTTCCGACACAGATTAGAAATAAAGGCACAAAATGCTGGAATAACCAGGCAGCATCTCGGAAAGCACGTCAACAGTTGCTGGATGTCATCATCTATCTATGCTCCCCAGAGATAGAAACATAGAAAATAGGTGCAAGAGTAGGCCATTCGGCCCTTAGAGCATGCACCACCATTCAATATGATCATGGCTGATCATCCAACTCCGTATCCTGGACCTGCCTTCTCTCCATACCCCCTGATTCCATTAGCCACAAGGGCCACATCTAACTCCCTCTTAAATATAGTCAATGAAGTGGCCTCAACTACCTTCTGTGGCAGAGAATTCCACAGATTCACGACTCTCTGTGTGAAAAATGTTTTTCTCACCTCGGTCCTAAAAGACTTCCCCTTTATCCTTAAACTGTGACCCCTTGTTCTGGACTTCCCCAACATCGGGAACAACCTTCCTACATCTAGATGTTACCTGACCTGCTGAGTTACTCTAGCACTTTGTCTTTTTCTGTAAACCAGCATCTGCAGTTCCTTGTTTCTATAGTAGAAATACATTGTATTTTTGATTGGGTGTCTATGATTAATAGATTGTCATAAGGGCTGGTGCTGAGGCTCCAGCTGTTCACAGTCTATACCAATGATTTGGATGGAGGGCCTAAGTGCAATAATCCAAGTTTGCTGATGAAACTAAATTGGGTGGCAGCGTGGGTGGTGAGAAAGTTACTTGACAAAGTTGCTCAGGGGCCTCAAGGAGATAAAGACAGGCTGCGTAAAAGGGAAGAACATAGCAGATGGGATGTAATGCAGAAAACATGTGGTCATCCATCTTGCTGTAACAGACGATGCAGAGAATTGTTTTAAATGGTGAGGGATTAAAATATGGTGATGTTCATTAGGACCTGGGTATCCTTGCATAGCAGTCATTAACAGTTACTGAGCAATTAGGAAAACAAACAATATATTGACCTGAATTGCAAGAGGACATGAGCACAAGAATGTAGATGTTTTATTGCAATTATATCAGACCCTAGAGAGACTGCATGTGGAAAATGATATAAGGGTCTGGTCTGTTTAATTAAGGAAGAATATATTTGTCATATCCCATGAAAGTTCAACGGCATATTTCCTGGGAAAATGGATGAAGAGAGGCTGAAGAGAATAGAAACATTTATGGGGTTTGAGAAGATAGGTGTGTATAGGTTCATCGTGCTCCCACCACCAGTCACATATTCCCATCCCCACCCCTTTCCACTCTTTGCTCCCTCCACAACTCCTTGGTTCACTCATCTAAACTGTCCCTTCCACAGGTACTTTCCCCTGCAACTGCAAGGCCTGCTGGATCTCCTGGTTGCTAAACATTTTAATTCCACTTCCCATTCACATACTGACCTTTCTGTCCTGGGTCTTCCCCATTGCCAGAGTGAGGCCACGTGCAAGCTGGAGGAAAAGCACCACGTATCCAGCTTGAGGAACAGCACCTCATATTCACCTCATATTCAACAGTATGAATATTGAATTCTCCTATTTCAAATAATAACACCCTTTTCCCCCCTCTCTTCCCTTTACACTCTCTCTACCACCCACCCCCCTCTCCCTGGTGCGCACCCATTTCTCCCACTATCCCAGCCCTCTTTCAACCCCTCCCACTGACCCATTCCACCAATATCCCTCCCTCTGGCTTTATATCTTCACTTCTATTCTCACCATATCTGACACCTTTTTGTCCACTTTTCACCTCTAGCCTTTGTCGCTAACTCCACCCATCTGCCAATCTATCCCCCCCCCCCCCCAATCACCTTATCCACCACTTGTTCCATCCTTGCCTCTCTTTTCCATTTTTTTCTTGCCTGGTAAAATCTGTTTGAAGAAGGCACCTGAAGGCACCTGACTTGAAAAGTTGCTTATCCTCTCCCTCCAGAAGTGCTGCCTTACCTGTTGAGTTACTTCAGCACTTAGTGTTTTGCTGTAGGTATAGGGGTGATGTTTCCCCTGACTGATGTGAGAGAAAGAGAAATATCTAGTGGTGAATCTCTACAATTCGTACTCAAGAAGGCTGTTGGGGCTTATTTGCTGAGAATATTCAAGATCAAAAGGTATTTTGGACATGAAGGGAATCGAGGCTAGTGGAGATCACGGCTCACTTTGGATGGAACATCTATGGTCTATTGAACAGTGGAGCAGACACAATGGGCCAAGGTCCAACCCTTGTTTTTATTTTACGATCCACCAATGTGCCTGACTCTTAATTGTATTAAATACCATGTCAATGGTATTTTAGATAGGCAGATGGATATGGAGGGAATGGAGGGTTATGGATCACGTGCAGGAGAAGGAGAATAGTATAACTCTGCATCATGTTCAGCATAGACATTATGGGTCAAAGGGCTCGTTCTCATGTTTTATAGTTCTATGTTCTATATCACCCACATGCTGGGGACAAATAGTTTTATAAAATTATGGAATTAATAAAAAATGCTAATGGTTCAAATAAACACCCATCCAATTAAAGACTGGGCCAGGAAAGATTTAAAGAATTAAACAGCAAAGTAAAAATGAATCCCATCATCCCTCTCGTAACTAAGTAGGTACAAGGATAGTAACTCAGCAGTTTATTTTTAATAAAACATTAGAAACACTTGTCCGTGCAATAACATTGATGCCAACAGGGATTATTAAAGAAATGACTAAAATCAAAACGATGATTAAGGTGAAATTCAAAAATGACTATAATTCCAATAACCCTGTTTTGTTGGCAAAGTTCAGCAGAATGAGCAGGGGTGGAAGATTGCGACCTTCATGTGGTCCGCCCTGTTTTGACGAATGCAATCAACCCGGTGTGCACAATCAAATAAGATCAAATAGAACAAGTTGTCCTACAACTTTAGGCTGTGCACGCCATACGCAAGAAGAAGAAGCAGAATGAGCTGAGCATTTGTTGCATTGCAATACAACTAGAATATAAAAGCAGAAATGTAATGCTGAATGTAATTGTAAGCAGTTTTGGGCGCTATATCTGAGGAGGAATGTGCTGGCATTGGAGAGGGTTCAGAGGTGCATTACGAGAAATATCCTGGGGATGATTGGGTTATGATGAGGGTTTGACAGCTCAGGGCCTTAACTCGCTGCAGTTAAAAAAGATGATGCGATATCTCATTGAAACTCATCGAATAGTGAAAGGCCTGGATAGAGTGAAGGTGGAGTGGATGGTTTTTTTTTGCCTAGTTAAATGTAGTTGTTCATGTGTTTTTTTTTGTACTGTTTCTAACTGTGTATATGTGGGGGGTGGGGGAGGGAGGGGGAAACTTTTAAAATCTCTTCCCCGCACGGAAGACCCAACCTTTTCCCTGTCGGGTCGCCGTTGTCATTGGGGCCTAGCACCGTGGAGCGGCCTCCGACCGGGACGACCTGGGTGCTCCAGTCACGGAGCCCGTGGGGCTGGCTGGCCTCGGAGTGTGTGGAGTGGTGATGGCTCGCTGCTGCGGCCCGACTCCGGAGCTCCAGCTGCAGATTACTGCCTGTGGACTGTCGGGATATCGGGAGCTCGTGGGTCCAGGTGGGAGACCGCTTTCCGGAGCTCCCGCAACGCAACATCTCCCGCTTGTGTCGTGGGGTTGGATCGACCTGGAGCGGGGCCGTACATCGCCCGGCGCGGCTTCAATGGCCGCAGGGACATTCCAGCGCCCGCCTGGAGCTTGGACATCAGGAGAGACATGGTGCGGGGGAGAGAGAAGACTTTGCCTTCCATCACAGTGAGGAGGAGATTCACTGTGATGTATGTTTGTGTAAATTGAATTGTTTGTATGTTTTGTAGCAATTGTTTTGTTTGTATGGCTGTAGAAACAGAGTTTCATTTGAGCCTCTGAGGTTCATATGACAAATAATAAAATCTAATCTAATCTAATCTAAAGGAGTTGAAGAGGAATTTCTTCAGCCAGAGGGTGGTGAATGTGTGGAATTCATTGCCAGAGACGGCTGTGGAGGCCAAGTCTTTGGGTATGTTTAAAGCAGATATTGATGGGGTCTTGATTAGTAAGGGTGTCAAAGGTTACGGGAGAAGACGGGAATGGTATTAAGAGGAAAAAGTAGATTAGCCATGAATGAACGGCGGAGTAGACTCGATGGACCGAATGGCCTAATTCTGCTCCTATGACATGAACTAGTGCAAAATGCTGGAATAGGTTTAACCTCATGGCATCTGGCCTGCCCACCCCTTGCCCTGGCTACAGGGAATTGAGTTATCCACAGCTCCTCCATTTAACACCTTCCCAATCCAAAGTAAAATGATCATGAAATCATTTTTACAAAGAACCAGGGTCTTAATAATAATAATAATAATATATTTTATTGTCATTACACATAAGTACAATGAGATTTGGTTTGCAAATTCCATCCGTTGTCATAACTTAATCGACAAATAAAATTTAGGTTTAAATACCCCGAGGACAAGGTTCGTAAAAACGAACATTTGACCAGTAAAATCAACACAGACTAAAGTGCGAGGCCGGGGGAGACAGTCCATAGGGGTGGGGGGAGTACTCAGCAGGGCCGGTTCAGAGCCGCTATAGCTCTGGGTATGAAGCTGTTCCTGAGTCTGGAGGTGCGGGCGTAGAAGGCCTTGTAACGTCTGCCGGAAGGGAGTAGTTCGAACAGTCCATTACAAGGGTGAGAGGAGTCTTTATGTATGCTGACAGCCTTCCTGAGGCACCGTGTGTGGTAGATGCCCTCCAAGGCTGGTAGCGGTGTCCCAATAATCTGTTGCACTCTATGGACAACGCGCTGAAGAGCTCTCCTCTCCGCCTCCGTGCAGCTGAGATACCACACAGAGATGCCATACATTAGTATGCTCTCTGTGGTGCAGCGGTAGAAGGTTGTCAGCAGCTGTTGGGGCAGACCAGTCCGTTTCAATGTTCTTAGGAAGAACAGTCATTGCTGTGCCATTTTGACCAGCGCAGCAATATTGGTGGACCATGTGAGGTCTTCTGAGATGTGAGTGCCCAGAAACTTGAAGCTGGACACTCTCTCTACACTGTCTCCGTAGATGGAGATTGGGGCGTATCCCCCATTCTGTGACCTCCTGAAGTCGATAATCAGCTCCTTGGTCTTGGAGGTGTTTAGCAACAAGTTGTTCCGTGAGCACCAGTCCGCAGGTTCTGCCCCTCCGCTCTATAGTTTGTTTCATCACCGTTGGTGATCAGCCCGATCACCTTTGTGTCGTCTGCAAACTTGACAATAGTGTTGTTGTTAAATGCAGGGACACAGTCGTGGGTGAAGAGGGAGTAGAGCATGGGGCTCAGTACACAGCCCTGTGGTGTACCGGTGCTCAGGGTGATAGTGGAGGACAGGTGCGGCCCCAGTCTCACTGCCTGCGGTCGCTCTGTCAGAAAATTCAGGATCCAATCGCATATCAGTGAGCTGAGGCCTAGCTGGTGGAGTTTGGTGGTGAGCTTGGTGGGGATGACCGTATTGAAGGCAGAGCTAGTCAATGAAGAGCATCCTCACGTAGGTGCCCTGTCTTTCCAGGTGGGTCAGGACAGTGTGAAGAGCCACAGAGATGGCATCCTCTGTGGATCTATTTGCCCTGTATGCAAATTGATGAGAGTCCAATGATGCAGGGATGCTGGAATGCCCTCCTGTGATTCTGACTCTTTCACAAAGCCAGCAATTTTATGCCCTGTGCTTAATTCCATATGTATCAATTAACTTTGGCTTCTACAGTTTTGGGACCTATTATGGTGCTTCTGAAAAACATATATAAACTGCCATCTTGTAGTAGTTGCATTGAAACCTGTATGAGAATAATTGGTTAATGAATCAAACATGTTCTATGAACCATCCCAGGCTGCAACCCTTGCCCCCCCCACACGTCCTCCACCGTCTTCGACATGATGAAGTACATGAGTCTTTTCGGTTAAAATGAAATTGCTTGTTTACCGACTTTGGCAACATTCCCCCAAACTCTGGGACTTAGTAGTACCTCCGCTGAGTCAGCTCCCATAATGTGTGAAATTGCCAAACATATATCCAATCCCTCGCCTTAGATGGAAATTTAGACATCAAACATTTGGTCCAAGATTCCCCAATGACTTTAAGATGTTTTTCAACAGTGAACATCATTGCTAATTCGACTTCTTAAAAAAACTTGATTTTTAATAATACTGATGAGATTTATTTTAATAACCACAGCATGGTTTGAAAACAATTGTGACTAATGCATCAAACAACATTGACTATTTATGGTAAAATACAATGCAGAACGTGAGAGTTATATTTAAATGTTTTTTTTCTTCAGTGTAGGAAAAACATAAACTTTAAACTCCTTGAAGATTAACTTATTTTTGGCAAGTAAGTATGAATTTTGAGGGGACATCACATAATGGCATTTGTCACGGTAAACTAGTCACAGTGAGTAACTAAATAATATATATGTTCATATTCATTTTTTAACAATCTTTAATACATGCTGGTAATCAGTTTAGTTTAGTTTAGGGATACAGCGGGGAAACAAGCTCTCATGCCCACCGAGTCCATATCAACCAGCGATCACCCGTACACTCACACTATCCTACACACGAGGGACAATTTACAACTGTTACCAAAGTCAATTAACCTACAAACCTGTGCATCTTTGGAGTATGCGAGGAATCCAGAGGACGCAGATAAAACCCATGTTGTCGGGGGGGGGTGAAATGTACAAACTCCGTACAGACAGCACCTGTGGTCAGGATCAAACCCGGGTCCCTGATGCTGTACGGCAGTAACTGTGCCACTGCAACTCTGCGCCGCCCAATCGATGAAGCTGATCAATGTTCAAAGGATATTATTAATTAATATATCACTGTTAATTGATGTGTTTCCCAGTTCGTAAACCCTTCTAATAACGACCATGGGGGGGGGGTTGGAAATAGTGTCCGATATTGACGATTATAACTGTATATAATTAAAACTATATAACTGTTCAAGGGATTTGCTCTAACCACCGCGCGGTTACTCCGTGAAACTGGTTGTTTTCACATACAAAGTTCTTTT
The DNA here is from genome assembly GCA_963514005.1 of Raja brachyura. Next base: position 68,754,892 of record OY740783.1, on the reverse strand, counting down.
TAACACCTAAAAATGTGTTTTTGTTACTGCAAGCTAAAAATACTATAGGCTGTTTGATAGAGTGAAGTGTCAATCAAAGTGATTGCTTGTCAGTTGCAATGCCTTTCGATTTCAATAGTCTCTGCAATGTAACTAGCAGCCTGCGTACTTAAAGAGACAGGTAGACACAAAATGCTGGAGAAACTTAGCGGGTGAGGCAGCATCTATGGAGAGAAGGAATGGGTGACGTTTCAGGTCGAGACCCTTCTTCAGACTGATGTCAGGTGTGGGCATGAAAAATATAGAAAGCAGGCGGAGACAGTAGGACTTGTAAGAGAACTGGGGAGGGGAAGGAGGGAAAAAGCAAGGGCTATCTGAAATTGGAGGTCAATGTTCATACCGCTGGGGTGTAAACTACTCAAGTGAAATATGAGGTGCTGTTCCTTCAATTTGTGCTGGGCCTCACTCTGACAAAGGCCAGAAGGAATGGGAGGGGGAGGTGAAGCGCTGAGCAACTGGGAGATCAGGTTGGTTATGACGGACTGTGCGGAGGTGTTCAGCGAAATGATCGCCGAGCCTGCGCTTGGTCTCGCCGATGTAGAGAAGTTGACACCTGGAACAGCAGATGCAGTGGATGAGGTTGGAGGAGGTGCAGGTGAACCTCTGCCTCACCTGGAAAGACTGATTGGGTCCTTGGATGGAGTTGACGGGGGGAGGTAAAGCGACAAGTGTAGCATCTCCTGTGGTTGCAGGGGAAAGTAACTGGGGAAGGGGGTGTTTTGGGTGGGGACGAATTGACCAGGGAGTTACGGAGGGAGCGGTCTCTGCCGAAAGCAGAAAGAGGTGCAGATGGGAAGATGTAGCTTGTCGTGGGATCCCGTTGAAGGTGACAAAAATGTTGGAGGATTATATGTTGTATGTGACGGCTGATGGGGTGCAAGGTGAGGACAAGGGAGACTCTGTCCTTGTTACGAATGGAGGAGGGGGAGTAAGAGCAGAGTTGCGGGATATAGAGAAGACTCTAGTGAGAGCCACATCTATAATGGAAGATGGGAACCCCTGTCCCCTAAGAATGAGGACATCTCCGATGCCCTAGTATGGAATACCTCATCCTGGGCGCAGATGCGGCGTAGACAAAGGAATTGGGAGTAGAGGATAGAGTCTACAGGAAACGGGGTGGGAAGAAATGCAGTCAAGATAGCCATGGGAGTCAGTAAGTTTGTAGTAGATGTCGGTCAGTAGTCTGTACCCTGCGATGGAGACAGTGAAATCGGAAACGGTAGGGAGATGTTGGAAATGGTCCAGGTGAATTTGTGTGCCGGATGGAAATTCGTGGTGAAGTGGATGAAGTCAGTGAGTTCTGCATGGGTGCAGGAGGTAGCACCAATGCAGTCGTCAATGTAGTGGAGATAGAGTTCAGGGATAAGGCCAGTGTATGCCTGGAACAGGGATTGTTCGACGTACCCTACAAAGTGGCAGGCATAGCTAGGGCCCATGCGAATATCAGTCTTACTAGGTGAGGCAGAGGTTCACTTGCACCTCCTCCAACCTCAACTACTGCATCCGCTGTTCCAGGTGTCAACTTCTCTACATCAGCGAGGCCATGTGCAGGCTTGGGTAGTTTACACCCCAGCAGTATGAATATTGACTTCGCTAATTTCAGATAGCCGTTGCTTTCTCCCTCCTTCCCCTCCCACTTCCCAGTTCTCCTACAGGTCCTACTGTATCCTCCCACTATCTATCTTTTTCCCGCCTTCCCCCGGACAACAGTCTGAAGAAGGGTCTTGACCCGAAAGGTCACTCATTCCTTCTCTCCATAGATGCTGCCTCACCCGCTGAGTTTCTCCAGCATTTTGAATCTGCCTTTGATTTTATCCAGCATCTGCAGTTCTTTCTTAAAGAGACAGTCCATTATAACCAACATCCATTATGAAGAGGTCTGTAAACAAGTGTTTACTGTATTTTATTTATAATATTATTTACGATTTTATTCTTGTAATCTGTCTTTTGGCCAGCAGAGAGCACTAGCAGGTCAGCTGATTTACTTGTTCCTTTATTTCTGATAATGGGCAACTGAATGTACAGAAGCATTATTCTTATGAAACAGTGAAATTGCATTTGTTGGCTGCATTGAGTCTGCTATTTTACAATGCTGGAATCTAGACTCTTACATGCTGTGAATATTACCATTAAAATATAAATTTGGCAATATTAGTGGTTGTGTGCTCAGCAGGTTTGTTGTGTAATCCTGCTGTTTCAACACTTGCATTGCCATGCATATGTCTCTCTCTTCCATTTTAGAAAAGACAGTAACTTGTTTAACATGAAGAGATAAATGTCCCAGGTAATATTGCACAGCATTTCATCTGATGGTCAAATTATTGTTATCCAACAATATCTTGTATTTTGTCACCATGATGTGGGAGAGGAAACATGTCAGTTGAAGATATCTTCCAATAAAATATTTTGATAATTCACAACGCAGCAGATGTCTCACAAAGCTCTCAATGGACGTTCCTGATGTACAGACCAGTGGTATACTCAAGTCAGCCTCAGTTACACCTTGGAAAGGCAACAATAATAACTGTGATGTATTTGGAAGAATTATTTAGTCGTGCTGCAAAAATTATGGAAGATGTCAGCAGAATCTTTAGCAAAACAGATAATTATGTGCTACAAATATAGCAAGTAAAACATTAACCCTGCTTGAATTGAGGAACAAACAATAAACTATAATAGACTCTAATAATAATTGTTATAACTATTACTCAAATTAACACAAATAGCTGTCAGTGCACAGTGTGATACAATGCAACAGTGGGGCCCTGCAGCCAATTTTCACCCAACGTGTGACATTTCCAAATTCACACTCACTGTTCCTGCCTCTCACACCAAAGATTAAGTGCCACATTTATGACAATTATGTGCTGTGAATCTGTATCTGTTGACAAGAAGACTGAGATGCCTTTCTACTTTTTAAGACTCCTCTCCTTGGGCTAGATTTAATGTTTGGTGGTTAACATTGTTCCTTTCCATGTTAATTATCTTCCAAAAGATGATCAATGTAAAAATGAAGATTAGAGCTGAGTGCTGTTTCCTGCTATGACATTTATAAACATAAAGATGAGCCTCTAACTGAGAGGAAGTATCACTGCTCTAATCTTCTAGATCTATGGGCTTCTGCACAAATAACTGCAGTTTTTAACTGCAGTATATTTACTATATTGAGTTGTGTTTTTTAGAAATTTTTTCTTTTAGATAGGCTGCTCTTCTTCAGCCAATACGACCAGCACAAAGTTATGTTTTTTTTAGTAAATAATGTTTAGATTTAGTCAACTGTCTCTTTCCCTAATGAGCAAAAATATAATAATTGGCTGATTTAGGTTGAAGCTGATTATTTACAAACACCATGTTATTGATATATGAGCCCTTAATCAGGTATATCTACCTCCAAGTATATGCTATTAACAACATTAAGAGACATTTTTTTTTAAATTTCAAGTTTATATTGGCAATTTATTGTCCAAGAAGCATTACAACTGTTTTGTCACTCGTATTAATTGGATTTAGATCCTATGCCTGCAGTGGGGGCAGGATGGTGAAGGATTCTGGTCTACTGGAGGTTTGTTTATATCCTATTGTTTGTTTCATTGAAGAAACAGGAATGGCTTGGAGCTCAGCCATTGAGTACACATGACCTCACGTGTTATCCACCGACTGCAGTGATCTTGTGTTCTGCAGTCAAAAACGCATAACAGAGGTTGTACTTCCTGCGGCAGCTGAGAAAGCACAATCTGCCACGGGCAATGATGGTCCAATTCTACACGGCCATTGTAGAGTCTGTTCTCACCTTCTCCATCATGGTCTCATTTGGCTCAGCCACCAAGCATGACACCTGGAAGCTGCAGCGAATTGTCTGATCAGCAGAGAAGATTATTGGCTGCAATCTTCCCTCCGTTGATGAACTGTACATTGCAAGGGCCTGGAAGCGAGCGGGCAAGATCATCTCTGACCCCTCTCACCCTGGCCACAAACTCTTTGAATCACTTCCCTCTGGAAGGCGACTCCGGATTGTCAAAGCTGTCACAGCCAGACATAAAGACAGTTTTTATCCACGAGTAGTTGCCCTACTCAACAGCCGAAAATCTGTAGCCTCCCTTTGATCTGGTATTTTGTTGGTTCACATGCTTGATCAATGGAGTTTTATCATTAATGTCTTATTATTAATGATTAGTGTTTTCTGAGTCATTCGTAACTGTCACCGTATGTCATGTTGTTACTTGTGGGTGGAGCACCAAGGCAAATTCCTTGTATGTGAATACTTGGCCAATAAACTTACTTAAGGGCCTGTCCCACCAGCACGCAACTATATGCGATGAACGCGATCAAACCGGCAGCGGGGGCCGCGCGGAGGTCGGGTGATCCCCTGTACAGGGCCGGTCCCACCAGCATGCGCCTGCATGCGGCAAGCGCAACTAAACCAGCAGCAGGGGCCGCGCGGAGGTTGGTTGAGTGGCGCAACGCGGCGCAAAGCGAGGCGAACTTGAAGCAAGTCCAAGGTAAGTTCGCCAGGACTTAGAGGGGCACACAGAGAGGGGCACCGAGACACACACACATACAGGGCCACGGAGCCACACACATAGAGGGTCACGGAGGCACTTACCAATAGTTTAACGGAGGCACGATGTCCGGGCGGTGTGTAAATGTCGCGGCGACTGCGAGCCGACAAGTCGTTGCCGCGCGGGATTTTTGGACATTGTCGGTTTTTCGGAGCCCCGCGCGGCGTCGGGACGAACTCCGCACAATTCCGCACGGCTCCGGCGATCGAAGTGGGACCGGCCCCGCGACGCCGGACGGCTCAAGCGACCACGTTAGGTCGCGCTAATCGCATCGAGTTGCATGCTGGTGGGACAGGCCCTTTACTTACTTACTTACTTACTTACAGAGGAATCAATGCAGACTGAACATTGTTCACTTGTCCTGTCACTTAACATTGGGGAACTTGCAGAGATGGTGAAATATTGCAACAAGAGAGATAAAAAAGAAGGTTGGTTCAACTTTGCATGAACCCAAACTTCACTGTGTATGTATCTGTGGGGGGACCATTGATGTGCATTGTGGCTTACGTGTCATTTTACTTCGGAGTCACGTGAGTGACTACGTGAAGAACCCCGTACAGCCGTTCGTGCGTCATTGCGTCAGACGTTTTTCGTGCAGACGGCTGTGGAGCAGCGCAGCTCCTCCATGGTAAGTCTAAAAAAGTTGCAGGTAAGTGTTATTTTTCTTACCTGTTCTAGGCCTCTGCAGGAACCTCCGGGGTTTTTGCAGTGGATGTTTGCGATAGCCGACGAGGGAACCAGCCTAGGGCTTTGGGGGAAAACCCTGGTCCGACCGCGGAAGCGGAGAGCTGGGAAAGACTGATAACGCGGTCAGTGACTCCACATGTTGGGTTCCCTGGTAGGGGAAACCCGAGAATAGTGCGGTTTTAGACCGCAGTAGTCCCCAGGGGATGGGGCTTAACGGACCTGAACGGTCAGCCTGGGTTCCCGGGGAGGATAAACTCAAGCATATGCGGTTCTAGACCGCAGTAGTCCCGAGGACATTGGGTAAAACTAATTTAAATGGTTAAACTGGGTTCCCGGTGCAGGGGAAACCCAGGTATATGTGTGGTTCCCAGACCACAGTAGTCCCCAGCGCATGGGGTTAAGACAAACCTAAACGGTTAGGCTGGGTTCCCGGTGCAGGGGAAACCCAGGTATATGTGTGGTTCCCAGATCACAGTAGTCCCCAGGTAATGGGGTTAATTGACATAAATCATTAGCCTGCGTGCCAGGAGGGTACCGTGGGTATATATTTATATATATATATATAATATTTATATGGATTCCTGGTGAGGGGAAATTCACCTATGGGGTTCCCAAACTACATTAATCCCCAGGATATGGGGACAACTGACAAAATAGTCAGTACAATTGGGAAAGTTGGGAGATTTCACCTCTGGGAATTAATTTAGAGAGCAGCACTTTTGGGTAGGGCTGCTTCATGGGAATGTCAAGTTATGGCAGTGCCAGCCTATGGGAAAGGCTGTGTCAGCAGTATCTTTGTTTAGGACTGCTAATGGGGATGCCAAGCTATGGTAGGCTAGCCTGATGGAGAGGCTGTGCCAGCAGTACCTTTGCTCAGGACTGCTCAGGGGGATGCCAAGCTATGGCAGGCTAGCCTATTGGAGAGGCTGTGCCAGCAGCACCTTTGCTCAGGGCTGCTTATGGGGATACCAAACTATGGCAGGCTAGCCTATTGCAGAGGCGGTGCCAGCAGTACCTTTGCTCAGGACTGCTCTAAGGGAATGCCAAGTTATGGTAGGCTAGCCTATTGGAGAGGTTATGCCAGCAGCACCTTTGCTCAGGGCTGCTTGATGAGAATGCCAAATCTATGGCAAATACTGGGCTATGGGAAAGTCCGGGCCAGCAGCTACTTTGTTCAGGGCTGCTTCATGGGCACCAGGGGTACCTTGTTAGGGCTGCTTTATGGGAATAGCAGTTTAGTAGGGTATTCCCATTCACAGTGATCATGGGGGATGAGGAGGCATTGTTAGGATAAGGCAATGTAACAGAATGATGACAAAAGTATTCAAAGTAAACTATACACAGTTTTTAAAAGCGCTTTAGCTAAAATCTGCTGTCTAGTCTCAAACTATATTTGAGAAATTGGGCTCCTCTATCCAGTTAGATTAAGTCCTATCAAATAGATTTGTAGGATGTTGGGATTTTCTTTTAGGTATCCAATTGGCCATGATGCCGGCCTGGGCAACAGATTGCAGTCAATAAGACTTTGGTAACAGTTATTGGTATAAAACAGTTCTAGTCGTTGGATTAATTGTTAAGTGCATAGATGCAATTCAGGTGTGTAAGTACCTGCAACAGTTATTTTGTTAAATGGTTAATTAGTAAGTGCCATCTAGGTCATTGTTAACACCAGCTGAAATTAATAATGTCACGATGATGGACAAACAGTGTTCATTACTGCTCTAGTAGTTGTTAGGTAAACCTTTTATTCTACTGCAAATTGGTGCTAATGGCCTAAATGGGAAATGGTGTCAGCAGGGCTTTGTAGCAGGCCTGCTTTATGGCTCCCTCATGTAAGAGGTGAGCATGTGGGATTGGTATAGTTTAACGCCGAGTCTGAGGGTATAGCCATAGAGCATGCCCAAGAGATCGGGGCATGTGCCAGAGGTCTAGGCCTGGCAAGAAAGTTACCATCCCAAACACAATATGCAGTGAACACCGCTTTCAGGGGGACATTACAGTTGGCTGCCGAATCTTCTATTCAGGTAAGACTTTTCCATGGGTGTAACCTGGAGGGCGAAGCACAAGCTATTGGAACAAGCAAGGTTTCATAGTTTGGCAACAATGCATCCCATGTCTTTTTTGGCAGTAGCGGTTCACTGAAGTTGCTGGCAGCATGAAGGCTGGCCAGAGGTTCCATGCACTGGACTTGTGCTACTCTACAATTAAGGGACCACTTGCAGTTTGGTAGGTGTATACTTAGTTATACAGTACAAATGATTGAGACATTATCAGCTACTTTGAACGGTAAATGTAAAATGTACAATATTGGTTTTCAAGCAGATTAGAGTGGACAGGTTCAGTATAAGGACCAAGATTGTCTTGCTAGACTGGCTCGGAAATCGGGCCACAGTTGCTGTTTATGGTAGTTACCAAGTAGCTGAAAGATCATCTCGAGTTTGGAGATGGAACAGATTTGCATGACTTGCCCAAAAAGTTCTGTTATTAGTATCAACTATTTATAGACTCTACGGGCATTGTTTGGGCTATAGAGTGATTGGACAAATAAGCATATTGTCATGCTCATGTTCAGGTTGATGCATTGTGATGATGGCATATGTTAGTCACGAGGGTGTAATCGGTTAAAGAATCACTGGAATGTTTACATAGTTTTGTTGCCACAGGAGAATCATCAAGTGTGGGTAATGGCAACACAGAGTTGGTGTTGAATTGCACTGTATTATGAAATTCTGGTTCAATGGAACACCTAATATGAATATATGTATATGTGTATACATATGTATGTTGGTTTCATGTTTATTTCACTGGTTGCAAAATATTTGGCATAGCAGTGGTGAAAGATACATTCTCGCCAAAAGGAGCAGGTGGGTCTTTTATGGCTACCTCCATTTTGTCTCATCAATCGAGGTTTCAAATAAAGTCATTAAGAGCTTTAAGTTCCTATTGTGTGATTATGCAAATTGATTCCCGATTTGTTGCGAATAATTATATAACCTTATTGGTTATTTTAAACTTGAATTTGCTTGTTCAGCCTGAGGCTTCGGAAATCAGATGTTGCAGGATAAACTCAAAGTTATGTTCTGCAGGTCTAACAAACTGCCTAAGGTTTGAGTTGTTACATCTATCCTTCTATGTGTTCAAAGTGTTTGCATAGCACCAAACGGCTGAATTTCTTTTCCAGGAGATGAAAGAGTTTGTTATGCTTATGTTCCATGGAAAATGGTATTGATTGCTAATGTTTCAAGTTCATGCTAAATGATTGTCTATTACTTATGGAGTTATACGGCCATTAATTGGCTCGATGAGCTTCCTCATTGAATTGGCTGTAGCAAACAAGACTCGCTGTCGGGTCCACACCGGTTATCAAGGGGTAGGATATCTTCAACATGGGTCCCAGGACCAGTATAATGCCATATGCGATGTTGATATTTGTGAACACTATTTCACCAGGAGGCAGCAACTATATCCTTAAATTTGGTTGGAGTTTATTAGGTAGTTATCCTTCTGGCACTGGTTTAGTGCAGCAGGTTCAGTCGCTAAATAATTGTGATGGTACAGGATGATAATGTCTGTAAATTATAATATATAATATGTTATAAATACTTGAGCAGACCAGAAGGGGGTCAGGTCTCAAAATAGTCACAGGCATACCAGGGGACCTTTGATAAGGTAAGCACACATGTATACAACAATATGTCAAGGTCATCAAGGCCTTGGAGTTCTGGACTAGCAATGTTGTTACTCACAAAGAATTTGGGAGAACGTATTGTTCATGGCATTCCAGATGAGGAAAACGGAGTTATGTTATGTACTAATGGATTCTGTTTCCAGATCTCATTCCACCAGGGCTGCTACAACATCAGCAGCAAGGGTATTTATGTTCCGCTGTATGGTCCATCGAATGAATCTCCAAACATCTGTAATGACCCATTGGTGCACCAGGAGTATTGTTAACTCTATTTATGTTCTGGTTATATGTTCCATCTGGGTGAGAGATGGAAATATTATTGTTTCATTTAAACAGCATCAGCATGTTTTACATCTATGTTATGACTGTATGCATTATGAATGTTTTCCCTTCATTTGTCAATGAAGCAGCTGTGGTTGTGTATACTCGTTTCACACGGCATGAAATCACAGAGCTTTGAAGTCTTCACGTAGTCACTCACGTGACTCCGAAGTAAAATAGTAAGATTAAACGAGAACTTACCAGTTTGAAGTTTGATCTTTATTTTATGAGGAGTGGAGTTGAGGGACTACGTGCCCTCCGCTCCCAGCCCTCATAGATTTCATCTGGTAGTTCTAGTCTTTATCTTACATTATACTTCAGTTATTATTTGCTGTGATTTCACACCGTTGCTTTGAAGATTGACGCACGAACGGCTGTACGGGGTTCTTCACGTAGTCCCTCAACTCGACTCCTCATAAAATAAAGATCAAACTTCAAACTGGTAAGTTCTCGTTTAATCTTACTATTTTATAGCATAATGTAGAAGGATGGTGAACCTCTGAGGAAAACACAATTTGAAGTAGGATCCTTCATTAATCCCTTTATGTTGACAGGATAGATGTCTTAACTGAGGTCAAAAAAGGCCCCATCTTCTTTTCTCAGCAGTCTGAAGAAGGGTGCTGATCCAAAACATTGTTCATCTCATTTCAAGGATGCTGCCTGACACAGTGTTACTCCAGCACTTGATTTATTTTCCCTAAGATTCCAGCATCTGCAGCTTCTTGTGTCCTGTCTTATTTTTCTTCATCAGTTCCTAATGATTAATGTTAACCTGTTTCCACTGCTGTTTTGAAGGTACTGAGGTGACTGAAGAGGCCAACACAAATAGTCTAGACTCATTTGCAAATGGGGCAAAAGTGCCCTGAATGAACAAGCAGATGAATAGTTTGTGAGGTCTACTCATTCCGACATTTGCAGCAGCCCCTGTGTGCAGATTTCATGCGCACAAGCTTCGTGAATGCTCCATGACCAGTGTGGACCAGGAGTCCACAAAGTCAACCCAGATTTTTTTGGGCCTGGATGTTGCAGATGGACTTTAGACTTTAGATATATGGCAAGTGAACAGGCCCTTCAGGCCAGCCCACTGAATCCACACTGACCGGCGATCACTCCGTACACTAACACTATCCTTCACTCTAGGGGCAATTTACTGAAAGCGATTAACCTACAAACATGCATGTCTTTGGAATGAGGGAGGAAACCAGAGCACCGGGAGAAAATCTAGGATCACAGAGAGAATATACAAACTCCATACAGACAGCACCCATGGTCAGGATCGAACCCGGGTCTCTGGCGCTGTAAGGCAGCATCTCTACCGCTGTGCCACTGTGCCACATAGATGCTGGCTTTGAGACAACATTGATGTTGGTTCACTATCCTACCAATGGATTTGGAGGCAGTATCTTTCCCATGCCTTGCGTTGCCCTGTATAGACAATCCAAATGTTAGAAGCATACAGGAGGGCAGAGTTCACTGTTGCCCAGTGGACCATGAGTTTCGTGCCAGATTAGACATCTTGATCTCCAAATTCCTTTTTCCTTAGTTAGCCAAAGGTGTGCTGGTGTTTTGAAGATGATGGGGAATATCATCATTTCATCATTGATATCTGCCTTCACTGAGAGGCATCTCCACAGAAATGGGAAGTGATTGATGTCTTCCAGCACATCAACATGGACCGCCATGGTCAGAAAGTGGCAGACTTGTAAAGTTTCGGTCTGGCGGAAGTTTAAGATCAGGCCCACTCTCTTGTATGCCTCAGTTAACCAGTTAACAATGACTTGGAAACTTGACCTCAGAATATCTGTCAATATAAGCATTACTTATCAACAGCAGCTCAGGATCTTTTCCAGAAAGAGGATTTTTTTGTGATTAATTACAGCATTTGATTGAAAAAGATTGACAAAAGTGAGGAAGCCTTTCTTGACACCAGGTTCGCAGCAATTTTAAGTTTAGGTTTATTGTTACATGTACCGATGCTATCCAATCAGATTAGATAATACTACACTTAAATACAATCAATCCAAAATCAAGTACAATAGGTAGAGCAAAGGGGAAGATACAGAGTGCAGAATATATTTCTCAGCATTACAACACAACAGTTCCATAGACAAAGTCCAATGTCCGCAATGTGGTAGAGATGAATCGGACAATATCCTAACTTATAGAAAGTCCGTTCAGAAGCCTGATAACAGAGAGGAAGAATAACTAGGTGAAGATTAACTTTGTAACAGAGCCAGACACAAAGCTGGAGCAACTCAGCGGGACTGGCAGCATCTCTGCAGAGAAGGAATGGGTGACATTTTGGACTGTTGGGATGGATCATTGATTGCATTCCATCATGAGACAAAGGCATGATGAAGACAAATTTCAGTGGCTAGCTGAACTTGAGGATTATAACTAAATTTGATTAGTATGGGTGTCAGAAGTTTTGGGGAGAAGCAGAAGAATGGGGTTAGGAGGGAGAGATGGATCAGCCAGAGTAGACTTGATGGGCCGAATGGCCTAATTCTGCTCCTATCACATGATCTTATGATCTAAATAAAGACCACGCATAGTGAACAGAACTGCCCTCTGAATTCTCTTAAATGTGTGGCAGGGTGAAGATTATGTCCATTGTGTTTTGAGTAGACGGGATCCACATTGTGATTCTAGGAGCAGCTCTTGTCTATTGTGAGGAGTTAATGAGAACATACACTATCGACATGAAGTGAACTCTGGCAATGACTTTTCCCATGACAGTTGGATAGACGCACAGTCGCAGTTGTCTTTCCCTTTGAAGATGGGAACATTTACTGAGTCTCTGAGATCCCCTGGCACATCCTTCTCCTCCCAAATGCGGGCGAACAGAAACTTCCACTCCACTCTCTCCAGCCTTTTACTTTGCGGTAAGTTTCAATGAGGTCCCCCCTTATCCTTCTAAGTGAGTACATGCCCAGTGCCGTCAACTTCTCATCATATGTTAACCCAATCATTCCTGTGATCATTCACGTAAACCTCCTCTGGCAGCACATACTTCCTCAGATATGGGGCCCAAAACTGCTCGCAATACTCCAAATGCGGCTGACCAACGCCTTATAAAGCCTCAGCACGACATCCCTGTTTTTCTATTCTAGTCCTCTCAAATTAAAGCTAGTATTGCATTTGTCTCTCTTACTACCGATTCGACTTGCAAATTAACGTTTTGGGAATCCTGCAACAGCACTCCCAAATCCCTTTGCACTTCCAATTTCTGATTTCTATTCCAGTTTAGAATATAGTCTACACCTTTTTTCCTACTTCCAAAATTTATGACACCACAGATGGCTATGTTGTATACCACCTGCCACCTCTTTGCCCACTCTCTCAACCTGTCCAATTCCTTACAACGTTGTAGACCTGGGTTCGATCCTGATTACGGGTGCTGTCTGTACAGAGTTTGTATGTTCTCCCTGTGACTGTGTATGTTTTCTCCGGGTGTACTGGTTTTCTCGCACATTCCAAAGACTTGCAGGTTTGTAGGTTAATTGGCTTCTATAAAAATTGTCCCTAGTGTGTAGGAAAGACCAGTGTATGGGTGATCACTGGTCGGAGTGGACTCGGTGGACCCAAGGGCCTGTTTCCACGCTGTAGCTCTAAACTAAACAAAAATACTTGTAGCCACATTCGGCCGACATATCCAACCATAACTATCCCGACAGTCTCCCAAACACTTATATGGGGTGTATATACGGCAGGCCTTTGTAACCTGGAGAGGACCTGTAAAATATATTGAGTTGTCAGCAAGAATGAACTATCTTGTAAACAGTAAAGTAAAGTATCCTTTATTGTCATTCAGACCTATCGGTCTGAACAAAATTTCGTTGCCTTGCAGTCATACATTTAATAAAATAACAAAACACCCAATAAACACAAATTTGACATCCACCACAGTGAGTTCACCAGGCACCTCCTCACTGCGATGGAAGGTAAAAGACTTAAGTCTTTGTCTCTTCCCTCCTTGTTCTCTCTCTGCGCTGAGGCGATCCAGGCTACCGATGTTGTGACCCCACCGGGTGATGGTAAGTCTCGCGGCTCAACCATGCTCCTTGAACGGGCCATTTCAAACTCCGCAGCCTGGGGTGGTCGAAGCTGCCGCCCTCCAGTCCAGCGGACGAAGCTGTTGCCGCGGGAGCTCCAGAAAAACAAGTCGCCAACCTGTGACCTCGAGCTCCCGACGATGTCGTCCATTGGTCCCGCGGCCGAACCTCCGAAGTCGGGTCGCCACCGCCGGGGCACCACCTCAGCCCCGAGTCGGGCCGCTGCCTGAACGCCACCACGGCCCCGAAGTTAGCCAGCCTCGCGCTGGTAAGTCCTGGCTGGCTCTGCCTCCGGAGCCTCGAGGTCGGTCTCAGTTGGAGGCTGCCAGCTCCGCCATTAGGCCTCAGCGCAGACGGAGACGGAGACGGGGGATACGACAAGAAAAGTCGCATCCCCCTGAAGGAAGAGCCTAAAACAAGTTTCTCCCCCCCCCCCCCTCCACACATTCACAATCTAATAACTCAAATTAACTAGCTAAAACAGGACAAGGAAACAACAAAAAAAGAAAGGACAGACGAACTGCAGACCAGCCGCAGCTGCTAAGGCAGCGCCGCCACTTCCGGAGCACCTCAGTAACTGAAGAAGGGTCCCATTACATTGTCTATCCATTTTTCTCCTGTCCCACTGGGTTCCTCCAGCAGTTTGTTTTAGTTCTTGTCTCTGTATCTTCCTGTCCAGTAGATGTGCCTCGACTTGCAACAGAGGTCTGGTTTTGATTTAGATTTTTTTTTCTCTCATTAGGAACTAATCGATAAAATAGAATTCTGAAATCTGTCTCACTTTAATGCAAATAAGAGATCAAATGCCTTCGGTCAAACCTCACCACTCACGGAAATAAAAACTCACGCCAAAACAATAGCCACTCATGGCAATAGCATTTAAGAAAATATGATTTCTTACTCACATTGAGCAATGTTTTTCCATCTCTGAAACAGCACAAATGGACAATCATTTTTTTTTTTTGGCACAACTTTAGCAGCAGCAATCACAACATTCTCCCTCTAATTTCCATCTTAATCATTTTGGGAGACATATAACCCTGAAGCAAATACTATTTTTTTTTTCTCCCTTAATTTATGAAGGATTCCCAAATCCAGGATCATCAGAAAAGTTCCTACTTATTCAAATTCTTTCCTCCTCAGTTTGCCAAAAAATGACATCATGCAGGGACTTTCCAGAATGTGCATTTGAGTCTAAAATCTCACTGAGGAATTCAGCCCATTGCAATATAAATATATTGATTTGAAACTTCTTACAAGTTCAGACAAAATTTCCTTCAGAGACCACATTGCTGCACTATGACACAGGTATGCCATTTACATTCCTGGCACTCCTATTTCTAAACCAGCTCTCTTATCTGTTTCCACAACAATGTACAGTAATAGCAGATCCCTGACCCTTGCATTGTCCAACGTGACCTGGGGCTGTTGTTTCTGAGTAGTCATTTGTACATGGGTGCTGATGGGAAATATACCAGGTGGTGTTTTGGACCTGAAATCAGCTGCAGATTTAACAACATGCAGGTATTGTTTCAGACAAAGCTCTCTCTGTCTTCATTTTATGTTATTATTATTTGGAAATCGGGATGACATTGCCTCATTTTGGCAAGTGACCCAGATTATAATTAACTGCTAGTACTTAAAGCATGGTCTGCTTTTTTTCCAATGTATATTTCTACTTGACCTAGTTTTAACTATGGCCTGAATATATCTCCAGGGTATATGTGAGCCACTGTGAGAGAGGGCAAGGGCTTCCAGAAATTTCATGTTGCCAAATAATATTGATTTTGCTCTCACACTGCTGGCGAGTGTTTTCGTGTGTGCAAGTTGTGCAAAGGGCTTACTGTATATCTAAGCGTATTAATTTATGATCCACTGTCCAGAACCTCAGCTGAAGCTGTGTAACGGATGGTTCTCAATTGCAGCCTAACTCCAACGATAGATACAAAGTGCTGCAGTAA
Organism: Raja brachyura; assembly: GCA_963514005.1. Next base: position 68,739,582 of record OY740783.1, on the reverse strand, counting down.
CTCAGCGGATCAGGCACCATCTCTGGAGAAAAAGGATGGGTGACATTTCAGGCAGGACCCTTCTTTAGTCCAAATGGCCTGTTATGCGCTGTGCTATGTTCTACATAATGTGTTTGCTAGCAAATCCTGTTTGCTGCCATTAACACTGAGATGGTGTATTCCCAAGCTGAGCCACTTTATAGAGTCATTGAGTGATACAGTGTGGAAACAGGCCCAACTTGCCCACACTGGCCAACATGTTCCAGCTACACTAGTCCCAACTGCCTGTGCTTGGTCCATATCCTTCCAAACCTGTCCTATCCATGAACCTGTCTAACTATTTCTTAAACGCTGGGATAGTCCCAGCCTCAACGACCTCCTCTGGCAGCTTGTTCCATACACCCATCACCCTTTGTGTGGAAAAAGTTACTCCTCGGATTCCTATTAAATCTTTTCCCCTTCACCTTGAACCTATGTCCCCTACTCTGGGCAAGATACTCAGTGAATCTACCCGAACTATTCCTCTCATGATTTTGTACATCTCTATAAGATCCCCCCTCATCTTCTTGCGCTCCATGGAATAGAGACCAAGCCTATTCAACCTCTTCCTATACCTCACACCCTCTAGTCCTGACAACATCCTCGTAACCCTTTTTCTGAACCTTTTCAAGCTTGACAATATATTTCCTATGACATGGTGCCCAGAACTGAACACAATATTCTTATGGTCCTTGACTGCTCACAATTGCCTTTCTCGGTGACTGTAACCATCTCCACTAAAGAAGGGTCTCGACCCGAAACGTCGCCTATTTCCTTTGCTCCTTAGATGCTGCTGCACCCGCTGAGTTTCTCCAGATTTTTGTGTACCCTCCATTTAAAGGGGACATGTATCCACCATTTTCGCTGCAAGTGCAAGGACAGCACTGTGCAGAGAAAGCAGGCATAACCATGTCGAAAACAGGCACAAAGGGAGTGCACAAGGGTGATTAATTCAAGTTGTATGTTTTTTGGCATTGATGTATGTCTATTTTTGATTTTCGTAATTTGTACATAAAGGGTCACAGAAATAATTAGTAACAGGATAACTGGTCATTCAGACATAGAACAGTGCAGCACAGGCACAGGCCCGTCTGCCCACAATGTCTGTATAGAAAATTGTGCCAAGTTAAACTAATCTCTTCTGTCTTCATGTGATCCATATCCTGCCATTTGCTGCCTATCCATGTGCCCATCTAAATGTCTCTTAAATGACAATTCTGGGGTGCTGGCTGTGACTGAGTGATCCGTGTCTGTTACCCATCTATATCTGCCTTTACGTGTTGAGGAATCATCTTCCCTATTGCTTCAGTGCTTGCGGTGAGCAAACCTGTGCTGTTCTAGGGAAAAGCTCCAACATTACCCATGAGCAAGCACAGAGGGAATGTGAGAAGTGGGCGAAGAATTTATTTCCAAATGAGAATACTTGGTGACCTGAAGTCTGCCTTGTAACTGTTAAAATATCCAAGCAGCAGCTGCCATTATCTTTATAGGTTTAGGAGCAGCTCTATCCAAGACCACAAGAAATTACAGGGAATTATGGCCACAACCCAGACCATCACACAAACCAACCTCCCATCCATTAACTCCATTTATACCTCACGCTGCTTTGGTAAGGTCAGCACCATAATCAAGGACGAGTCACACCCTGGCCACTCCCTCTTTTCCCCTCTCCCATCAGGCAAGACGTACAAAAGTGTGAAAACACACACCTCCAGTTTCAGGGATAGTGTCTTCCCAGCTGTTATCAGGCAACTAAACCATCCTACCAACAACTAGAGACCTGTCCTGAGCTACTATCTACCTCAATGCAGAACCTAGGAATATCTTTAGCAATGTTACAAAATGTTGAGATTTAAAAAATCAAGTCTGCAATTTATCCCATCAGATAAAGCATAAAAATAAGTTTAATTTGACACCTAATTCACTTTCATATCTTCAGTATTAAAAAAGTTATGGTCATTTTCATACTCGGAAATTAGCATATTTTTCCCCATTGCCTTTCCATTGACTTAACACAAAAGCTGTGATCTAGGACAGTCAAAAGCCTATAACTTTCTTAAAAATTAAGAGAACTCAATGAAATTTTCAGTTATTATAGATTGAAGCATTCTGAAACAAATATGAAACAATATTACTTGGATGACCTGAAATTAAAGCAAATAATTAGTTAGTTACCTAATTGTAGCTAATTACAAAATTCAATTACTGGATCTAAACATTTATCCATTTCTTAAGAAAGATAAACATTTTTTGTCTAAGTGTCCAAATAACATTCACACAATAATTCACGATAGAACATGATTTTTAAATCTCATTTTCATGAATTGATAGGCCAAATGGAAGGAATTTAGTATTTAATTCATGTAAATTAATGGCCATTTAAATCAACTTGCGAGTGGGTTTTAGTGGAATGCGGTGGATTAGAACTTTGTGGTTTGCGGTAAAGTCGGCAGGAAAAATTCATACTTTTTTTTTGTCCCCATTTCGCAACATGAAAATGTGATTAAAGGCTTCCTAAAAATCACGTTTTAATGTAAAATTAAACTGTGTACTTTATTTTCTCCCCGACGTAAAATGCTTCCCGTTGTCGGCACTCACGGCTTTAGAAGATGATTTTTAAATTACACTAGCTAATAAATCTAGCATAATTTTAAAATACCTTCATGAATGAAATGTCGGAGCAATTTTTCTTCAGCAACGAAATCCCCTAATATGGATCGATTTGCCCCGTCTGTGGAAAAATGGCACTTTAAACAAGCCCTCCTCTGAAAGGTGCCAAAGTCACGCATACGGGGAGCGGCAGAACTGCAGCGCTGCTCAAGGTAAGTTTTGTAACATACCTACTATCTTTGATCAGACTTTCTTGACTATCTTGAGCTAAACGTTATTCACGTTATTCCCTTTTTCATGTATCTGTACACTGTGGGTGGCTCAACTGTAATCATGTATTGTCTTTCCGCTGACTGGTTAGCACACAACAAAAGATTTTCACTATAGCCCGGTGCACTTGACAATAAACAAAACTATACATATAAAGATCTTCAGATTTATCTCTAAATTACAACTGAAGAGTCACACTAAACCTCACACCTATAGATTTTGTGGAATAGATTCAATAAGTACAGGTTGATTTCTGCCATTGTCAATCTAACATAATTCAAATGATTGGAGTGATCAGTACAGTTCAGAGATGCTATGTGATTGATAGGCTGGTGTGACTACATTTTTGAGATTGTATCCTTGCACTGAAGACTTAAAATTGGCTCTGTGGCAAATGCAGGTGAATGCAGTGACTATTACAATTCCTGTGACGGGTTTTATAATCAAGAATTACAGACTGTAGATTTATATTTGTTGCCCTCTTTTTCTTAGTTGATTGTAAGCAGTTGATTGATAAGCCATCTCAGAGAATTTATTGGCAGCAGGTAAGCACATAATTATGTTTCAAGAGCTAGTCGTATATTTCGGATATAAATATTGAGATTTTGAAGTAATTGGTAATCACTTAATTTGCAGCCACAATCTGCAGCCCCTATGGTACAACGCTGTTACAAATTACATAGGAATGCAACTGCAAGTTATTGTGGGACCCATGTGAACCACGTAGGACCCAATTGCATCCAATTTTACTGAGCTTTCTTGTTGCAGATAAACATCTGCTTGTCTATTCTCATTGTGGTTAAAGAATATTTGCAATCTACAGGCTATTATCATTGTGGGAGTGAACAAAAATACACATCTTGGGATTAAAGTAAATGTGAAACTACTGTATTAGTGGTGAACAATTGCTTGCATTGTACCAAAGTCAGAAATCCATGCACCCTTGTTAATAAAAACAGTAACACTCCCAACTAAGCTGACTGACACACCAATATGGAGACCAATATGTGTGTCAATATGGAGAATGTCAGCCAGAGCAGTGTACTGTACTGCATGTCAGACGTGGGAGGTCATGGTGTCGGATGGCCCTCTTGACGTCCACATCTGCATCAGGTGCAGAGAGATGGGGCTCCTAAGGGACCGTATTAGGATCCTGGAGCAGCAGCTCGATGACCTCTGCCTGGTCAGGGAGAGTGAAAAGGTGATAGAGGAGAGTTATAGGGAGGTGGTCACTCCAAAACCACAGGAGAGAGACATGTGGGTCACGCTAAGGAAGGGCAAGGGGCAGAGGCATGAACGAGTGAGTACTCCAATGTCAGTACACCTGGCAAATAAGTACTCTTGTTTGAGTACGGATGGGGGTGACAGCCTACCCGGGGGTAGCGACAGCGGACGGGCCTTCAGCACAGAGACCGGCCCTGTTGCTCCGAAAGGTAGGGGAAAAAAGAGGAGGGCAATAGTAATTGGGGACTCTATTGTTAGGGGGTCGGATAGGCGATTCTGTGGGCGCAGTCGGGAGACCAGGATGGTGGTCTGCCTCCCTGGTGCCAAGGTCTTGGACGTGTCTAAACGTGTCCAAGATATCCTCAAATCAGAGGGAGAGGAGCCTGAGGTCGTGGTACATATAGGTACCAATGACATAGGTAAAAAAAGGGAAGAGGTCCTGAAGGGAGGATTTAAGGACTTGGGAGGAGAGTTGAGGAAAAGGACCAAAAAGGTAACAATCTCAGGATTACTGCCTGTGCCATGTGACAGTGAGAGTAGAAATGGTGCAAGGTGGAGGATAAATGCTTGGCTGAAAGACTGGTGCAGAGGGCAGGGATTCAAGTTTCTGGATCATTGGGACTTCTTTTGGGGTAGGTGGGACCTGTACAGAAAGGATGGGTTGCACTTGAACCCGAGGGGGACCAATATCCTGGCGGGGAAATTTGCAAAGGCCACTGGGGAGACTTTAAACTAGAATGGTTGGGGCGAGGGATGCAAATAGCAAAAGCTAGTAGACAGAATGGGAGGCAGGAAGCAGAAAAGGGAAGCACTCGGACACAAGAGGAGAAAGAAAAAAAAGGAAATAAACAGAGAACAAGAGATGGGGGGTTTCTTAAATGTGCATATTTTAATGCTAGGAGCATTGTCAGAAAGGTGGATGAGCTTAGAGTCTGGATAGACACCTGGAAGTATGATGTTGTGGCGATCAGTGAAACATGGTTGCAGGAGGGCTGTGATTGGAAACTAAATATTCCAGGATTTTGTTGCTTCAGGTGTGATAGAATTGGAGGGGCAAGAGGTGGAGGTGTTGCATTGCTAGTCAGGGAAGATATTACAGCAGTGCTTTGGCAGGATAGATTGGAGGGCTCATCTAGGGAGGCTATTTGGTGGAACTTAGAAGTGGGAAAGGTGTAGCAACACTTATAGGGGTATATTATAGACCGCCAAATGGGGAACGAGAATTAGAAGAGCAAATATGTAAAGAGATAGCAGATATTAGTAGTAAGCAAAAGGTAGTGATTGTGGGAGATTTCAACTTTCCACACATAGACTGGGAAACACATTCTGTAAATGGGCTGGATGGTTTGGAGTTTGTAAAATGTGTTCAGGATAGTTTTTTGCAGCAATACATAGAGGTGCCTACTAGAGGAGGGGCAGTGCTGGACCTCCTGTTAGGAAATGAGACGGGACAGGTGGCGGAGGTATGCGTAGGGGAGCACTTCGGGTCCAGTGATCACAATACCATTAGTTTCAATATAATTATGGAGAAGGACAGAACTGGGCCTAGGGTTGAGATTTTTGATTGGAGAAAGGCTAACTTTAACGAGATGCGAGATGATTTAAAAGGAGTGAACTGGGACATTTTGTTTTATGGGAAAGATGTAGAGGAGAAATGGAGGACATTTAAAGGGGAAATTTTAAGAGTACAAAATCTTTATGTTCCTGTTCGGTTGAAAGGAACCAGTAAAAATTGGAAAGAGCCCTGGTTTTCAAGGGAAATTGGACATCTTGTTCGGAAAAAGAGGGAGATCTTCAATAATTATAAGCAGCATGAAGTAAATGAGGTGCTTGAGGAGTATAAGGAATGTAAAAAGAATCTTAAGAAAGAAATTAGAAAAGCTAAAAGAAGATATGAGGTTGCTTTGGCAAGTAAGGTGAAAGTAAATCCAAAGGGTTTCTACAGCTATATTAATAGCAAAAGGATAACAAGGGATAAAATTGGTCCATTGGAGAGACCGAGTGGACAGCTATCTGCAGAGCCAAAAGAGATGGGGAGATATTGAACAATTTCTTTTCTTCGGTATTCACCAAGGAGAAGGATATTGAATTATGTGAGGTAAGGGAAACTAGTAGAGTAGCTATGGATACTATGAGTTTCAAAGTAAAAGAAGTACTGGCACTTTTGAAAAATATAAAAGTGGATAAGTCTCCAGGTCCTGACAGGATATTCCCTAGGACATTGAGGGATGTTAGTGTAGAAATAGCCGGGGCTATGACAGAAATATTTCAAATGTCATTCGAAACGGGAATAGTCCCCGAGGATTGGCGTACTGCGCATGTTTGTCCATTGTTTAAAAAGGGCTCTAAAAGTAAACCTAGCAATTATAGACCGGTTAGTTTGACTTCAGTGGTGGGCAAATTAATGGAAAAGATACTTAGAGATAATATATATAAGTATCTGGATAAAGAGGGTCTAATTAGGAATAGTCAACATGGATTTATGCCTGGAAGGTCATGTTTGACTAATCTTCTTGAATTTTTTGAAGAGGTTACTAGGGAAATTGACGAGGGTAAAGCAGTGGATGTTGTCTATATGGACTTCAGTAAGGCCTTTGACAAGGTTCCTCATGGAAGGTTGGTTAAGAAGGTTCAACTGTTGGGTATAAATGCAGGAATAGCAAGATGGATTCAACAGTGGCTGAATGGGAGAAGCCAGAGAGTAATGGTGGATGGCTGTTTGTCGGGTTGGAGGCAGGTGACTAGTGGGGTGCCTCAGGGATCTGTGTTGGGTCCTTTGTTGTTTGTCATGTACATCAATGATCTGGATGAAGGGGTGGTAAATTGGATTAGTAAGTATGCAGATGATACCAAGATAGGGGATGTTGTGGATAATGAAGAGGATTTCCAAAGTCTACAGAGTGATTTAGGCCAGTTGGAAAAATGGGCTGAAAGATGGCAGATGGAGTTTAATGCTGATAAATGTCAGGTGCTACACCTTGGCAGGACAAATCAATATAGGACGTACATGGTAAACGGTAGGGAATTGAAGAATACAGTTGAACAGAGGGATCTGGGAATAACCGTGCATAGTTCCTTGAAGGTGGAATCTCATATAGATAGGGTGGTAAAGAAAGCTTTTGGTATGCTAGCCTTTATAAATCAAAGCATTGAGTATAGAAGCTGGGATGTAATGTTAAAATTGTACAAGGCGTTGGTGAGACCAAATCTGGAGTATGGTGTGCAGTTTTGGTCGCCCAATTATAGGAAGGATGTCAACAAAATAGAGAGGGTACAGAGGAGATTTACTAGAATGTTGCCTGGGTTTCAACAGCTAAGTTACAGAGATAGGTTAAATAAGTTAGGTCTTTATTCTCTGGAGCGCAGAAGGTTAAGGGGGGACTTGATAGAGGTCTTTAAAATGATGAGAGGGATAGACAGAGTTAATGTGGACAAGCTTTTCCCTTTGAGAATAGGGAAGATTCAAACACGAGGACATGACTTTAGAATTAAGGGACAGAGGTTTAGGGGTAACATGAGGGGGAACTTCTTTACTCAGAGAGTGGTAGCGGTGTGGAATGAGCTTCCAGTGGAAGTGGTGGCGGCAGGTTCGTTGGTATCATTTAAAAATAAATTGGATAGGCATATGGATGAGAAGGGTATGGAGGGTTATGGTATGAGTGCAGGCAGGTGGGACTAAGAGAAAAAAGTTGTTCGGCACGGACTTGAAGGGCCGAGATGGCCTGTTTCCGTGCTGTAATTGTTATATGGTTATATGGTTATAATAAAAAATACTGTAGATTAAATCAGGACATAAAATAACAATGTTTTAATTTGTTTCTGGTTCATCCAATGCACAGTGGCTTGCTAAAGTTTTCATACCCCTTGAACTTTTCCACATTTTGTCACATTACAACCACAAATGTAAATCCTCAGAAGTTTGTTAGAGAACATTAGTGAAAAAACAGCAAGATGATGCCCAAGGAAAACACCAGACAGGTCAGGGATAACGTTGTGGAGAAGTTTAAAGCAGGGTTAGGTTATAAAAAAATATCCCAAGCTTTGAACATCTCATGGAGCACTGTTCAATCCATCATCCGAAAATGGAAAGAGTATGGCACAACTGCAAACCTACCAAGACATGGCCATCCACCTAAACTGACAGGCCGGGCAAGGAGAGCATTGATCAGAGAAGCAGCCAAGAGGCCCATGGTAACTCTGGAGGAGCTGCAGAGATCCACAGCTCAGGTGGGAGAATCTGTCCACAGGACAACTATTAGTCGTGCACTCCACAAATCGGGCCTTTATGGAAGAGTGGCAAGAAGAAAGCCATTGTTGAAACAAAGCCACAAGAAGTCCCGTTTGCAGTTTGCCACAAGCCATGTGGGGGACACAGCAAACATGTGGAGGAAGGTGCTCTGGTCTGATGAGACCAAAATTGAAGTTTCTGGCCTAAATGCAAAACGCTATGTGTGGCGGAAAACTAACACTGCACATGACCCTGAACACACCATCCCCACTGTGAAACATGGTGGCAGCATCATGCTGTGGGGATGCTTTTCTTCAGCAGGGACAGGGAAGCTGGTCTGAGTTGATGGGAAAATGGATGGAGCCAAATACAGGGCAATCTTGGAAGAAAACTTGTTAGAGTCTGCAAAAGGCTTGAGACTGGGGCGGAGGTTCATATTCCAGCAGGACAACAACCCTAAACATAGAGCCAGAGCTACAATGGAATGGTTTAGATCAAAGCATATTCATGTGTTAGAATGGCCCTGTCCAGACCTAAATCCAATTGAGAATCTCTGGCAAGACTTGAAAATTGCTGTTCACAGACGCTCTCCATCCAATCTGACTGAGCTTGAGCTATTTTGCAAAGAAGAATGGGCAAAAAGTTCAGTCTCTAGATGTGCAAAGCTGGTAGAGACATACCCCAAAAGACTTGCAGCTGTAATTGCAGCGAAAGGTGGTTCTACAAAGTATTGACTCGGGGGCAGAATATTTTTGCACGCCACACTTTTCAGGTTTTGCAATAAAATTTGGAAACCATGTATCATTTTCCTTCCACTTCACAATTATGCACCACTTTGTGTTGGTCTATCACATAAAATCCCAATAAAATACATTTACGTTTGTGGTTGTAACGTAACAAAATGTTGAAAAGTTCAAGGGGTATGAAAACTTTTGCAAGCCACTGTAGATTTGAATATTAATGATGTTTGAAGAAGTGACTATAAATCAGGGCATAAACTTCTCAGTAGATAATATTTGACCTCCTGTAGCTATTTATGCATAAATCATTAGTCTTCCAATGCTCCAGGCAATCCGTGACATTTTCACGTTTGGAAGATGAGAAATGTTTCAAGAAAATGTAGATCGGTGGTGGCATTACCTCAACCCGTCAGAATTGGGTAATAATCCACTTTTTCATAGCACAGTAAATACAAAGGCTTGAGTTTGCAGTAAATATTTGCAGTAGTCTACATAGTTATAATTGACTAAACATCCAAACCAATCTGTCCATGCAGTATTAGACAGTTCACATCGTTACTTGTAAAGCCTAGAAATGATAACATATGCACATTGAAGCCTTCTTATTTTACTATTAGTTGCCACAATTAAAATTATAATGAGCAGAAAAAAATCAAGAAGTAACTATTAATTATATAAGTACAGCCATAATCCATTTTCTGATTTGCCATGATAAATATTTTATTACACAACTACCTTTCAAAACAATATTTTACTCTGGCAACATTGAAATCCATAACCAATGAGTCAATTGCATAATAGTTGCTGTAATCGGTACACACCCAAATGTAATGCAAGCAGTTATGTTTTGTGATTGTGTAAACTCTCTCTGCACTATTACAGTTTGGTAAAGATCTGCTTCCCGGTTATATATCTTGGCTCTCACAACACAGAATAGCTGCCTTTTTTTTAATGACATTCACCTTTACATTCAGTTTTGTTTCCTTTCTAATGTTAAACAAATATGAGTATAAATTCCTCTCTTTCCAAACTTTAAGGTCATGCTGACTTATTTATTTCTATTTAAATTTTCAACATACGTGCAGTCATTTCTTAATAATAGTTATGTCTGCATGTATATTGAATATGGAATATTTAAATATTAGTAGAGAGGTGAGATATCTGGGTGATTGTAAGAAAGATCTCAATTAATAAACATGTAAAAGATAACAATTTGATTCACCAAATCAAAAAACTTTCATCACAATTTAGAAGTGATGGGGATGATTTTGATACCTTGCAAACCATTTTCCTGACATGTTTTATAATTCTGGATGTGTAGCCATAATACAATGTATAACCAGTTTGATTCTGATTTAATGTTTGAGGTTGTTACTTGAAATCCCAGAGATTAGGGTGAAATGAGCAGTTATCTATTGGCATGGAGAAATAATTGAACACCTGTTAGGCCTCAAACTGCAATCAATCAATCTGACATGATGAAATAGAGAGACACTATCAGATCTGAGACCTATAACTGTGGCCAGAGGGAGGATCTGAGTTGATCTTTTGGCCTGCGCATTGCTTGAGGAACATCTCCACACAGTGCAGAATGTCACTCGGAGGTAACCCGTGAGCATTGAAAGCCACCGGGACTGGAAACATGGTCAATGGACACAAAGGAAGAAAATGAAGCCACTGTAGGTGGCAGCTTCACCCTGAGGCACAAGTGTTGTGTGCATTTGGCTCAGGGTGGAGAACCTTTACAGGATATAGGTCACCCCCAGGTAACGGACACCTGACTTGTGTACAACCCGTACATACAGACCAGCGAGATGGATTTTCCGGCTGGCTGTGGGCCTGCAGGTGACCGTTCTAGAAACCATCTGGAATATAGCCGCATCGAAACTAGGAAGAATAAGTTCTTGCTAACATTTGATGTCCATTTTGCAAATCCTATCAAGGGACAGGCGGATCAGGCCAGCAGCTGTGCCCTTTTTAAAAACCATCCACAGCAATTAAAACTCGTCTGCAATAAAATCTTTTAAAATAATATCATTATTAGCTCTGTAGGCTCAGGATAAATGTATTAATATCAATTTTATTATTAAGAATATAACAAACGAGATTTTAAATGTGTCTCCAGATTATCTATAGCTATGTGACAACCCACCTCTGCAGGAAAATTCTGCCGTGAGGGAACTAAGTTCACGGCCACATTTTCGACTTCTGAACTTTGGATTATGAACAGTTGCTAGCAACAGATCCTTGCTGTAACTCAGAGAGGATCTAAATGGGAGTTGCTAGCACATAGAGCATAGAATGTAGAACAATACAATACGGTAACAGGCTCTTCGGCTCACAATGTCTGTGCCGAACATGATGCCAAGTTAAACTAATCTCCTCTGCCTGCACGTGATACACATCCCTTCATTCCCTGCATAGACCTGAGCAAAGATCTTCATCAAAGCCCCAGAAATCTCCTTTCTTGCCTCTCTCTCAGTAACAGATGGATCCCATTGGGCCCTGGAGATTTATCCACTTTAATTCTTGGCCGTGCAGCTGGCATTCACTACCCATTCCTACTTGTCCTTGAACTGTGGTGTTAAATCACCTTCTTGAAATACTACAATCCTCCTGGTGAAGGTACACCCACAGTGCTCTTTGAAAGGGAATTCCAGGATTTAGGTACGGTGATGGTTTCTACATTTGGTTGATATGCAACATGGAGGGGAACTATAGATGATAATGTTATAATATGTCCTTCTTAGTGATAGATACCTTGGGTTTTGGTAGATTTGCCACAATAGTAGAGGTGAATTACTGTAGACATTTTGTAGATGGCACAATGTGTTTGTAGATGGCGCAGTGGGTGGAGAGAGTAAATATTTACGGCGAGGTGCCAATCAAGCAGGCTTGTTTGTTCTGGATGGTTTCAAGCTTCTTGGGTTTTGAAGCTCAATTCATTCAGACAAGTGGAGGATATATTACCATGCTGCTAAATGTGCCTTGCAGGAAAGTCTTTGTGTATCTGGATGGTCTGTTGCCTCCCTGGTGCCAGGGTTCAGGATGTCACGAGCCAAATTCAGAACCTCCTCGAGAGAGAGAAGGTGAACAGCCGGCAGTAGTTGTGCGCGTGGGCACAAACAACATCAGGAAGAAGATTTTCCAACATGAGATCAGAGAGTTGGGAAGAAGACTGAAAGGCAGGACTTCTAGGGCGGTTATCTCTGGATTACTTCCAGTACCTCGTGCTAGTGAGGTCAGGAACAGGGAGATAGGGGATCTGAATGTGTGGCTGAGGGGCTGGTGCAGGGAGCAAGGATTTAGATTTATAGACCACTGGGATCACTTCTGGGTAGGGGTGACCTGTACAAAAGGGATGGGTTACACCTTAACTGGAGGGGGACCGTCATTCTGGCAGTCAGGTTTGCTAAGGCTACACGTGTGGGTTCAAACTAAATAGTGGGGGGGGGGGGGAGGAGTTGACAAATTGGGAGTATAAAGATGGAGTTGAAGGGGAAGTGACGACAGGAAAAATTGCAAAAGATTCTCGAATTAATGGGAAGGAAAGTTCGAGAAGGGGTAAAAGAGTCAGGGCCAATGGCGAGCAGTGCGAGGGGGGTCGTGAATATGGAGGTCAAAGTGTTGTATATGAATGCGCGAAGTATAAGAAATAAAGTGGACGAGCTTGAGGCTCAGAAAGAAATTGGCAAGTATGATGTTGTGGGAATTACAGAGCATGGCTGCAAGAGGGCCAGGGCTGGGAACTGAATATTCAAGGGTATACATCCTATTGAAAAGACAGACAGGTGGGCTGAGGGGGTGGGGTTGCCCTGTTGGTGAGGAATAAAATTCAGTCCCTTGCAAGGGGTGACATTGAAAAAGGAGTCAGTATGGATACGACTAAGGAATTGTAAGGGTAAAAAGACCCTAGTGGTACTTATCTACAGGCCCCCCGAAAAGTAGCCTGGACATAGGATGCAAGTTGAATCAGGAGTTAAAATTGGCATGTAGGAAAGATAATGCTGTGGTTGTTATGGGAGATTTCAACATGCAGGTAGATTGGGAAAATCAGGTTGGTAATGGACCCCAAGAAAGGGACTTTGTAGAGTGCCTTTGTGATGGATTCTTGGAGCAGCTTGTATTGGAGCCTACCAGGGAGAAGCCAATTCTGGATTTAGTTTTTATGTAAGGAACCGGATTTGATAAAGGAACTTGAGGTTAATGAGCCATTAGGAGGTAGTGAGCATAATATGGTCAGGTTTAATCTACAATTGGAGAGGGAGGAGGGTAGATCGGAGATGTTAGTGCTGCAGTTGAATAAAGGGGACTATGGGGCCATGAGGGAGGAGTTGATTGGAAAGGTACCCCAGCAGAGATGACAGTGGAACAACAATTTCAGGTATTTCTGGGAATAATACAGAAGGTGCAGGATCAGTTCATTCCTAGGAGGAAGAAATATTCCAAGGGGAGTAAGGGGCGACCGTGGCTGACAAGGCCCATCAGGGGCAGTATAAAAATAAAAGAGAAGAAGTACAACGTAGCAAAGACGAGGGGGAAGCAAGAGGATTTGGTAATGTTTAAAGAGCAACAGAAGATAACTAAAAAGACAATACAGGGACAAAAGATGAGGTACGATGGTAAGCTAGCCAAGAATATAAAGGAGGATAGTAAAAGCTTCTTTAGGTATTTGAAGAGAAAAAAATTAGTTAAGACCAAAGTTGAACCCTTGAAGACCGAAAAAGGTGAATTTATTATGGGGAACAAGGAAATGGCAGATGAGTTGAACAGGTACTTTGGATCCGTCTTCACTAAGGAGGACACAAACATCTTCCTGATATAGTAGTGGCCAGAAGATCTGGGGTGACGGAGGAACTGAAGGAAATCCACATTAGGCAAGAAATGGCATTGGGTAGACTGATGGGACAGAAGGCTGATAGATCGTCAGGGCCTGATGGTCTGCATCCCAGGGTACTTAAGGAAGTGGCTCTAGAAATTGTGGATGAATTGGTGATAATTTTCCAATGTTCCTGTGAATTGGAGGGTAGTTAATGTTATCCCACTTTTTAAGAAAGGTGGGAGAGAGAAAACAGGGAATTATAGACCAGTTAGCCTGACATCGGTGGTGGGGAAGATGCTGGAGTCAATTATAAAAGATGAAATAGTCGCACATTTGGATAACAGTAACAGGATCGGTCCGAGTCAGCATGGATTTACGAAGGGGAAATCATGCTTGACTAATCTTCTGGCATTTTTTGAGGATGTAATTAGAAAAATGGACAAGGGAGAGTCAGTGGATGTAGTGTACCTGGACTTTCAGAAAGCATTTGATAAGGTTCCACACAGGAGATTAGTGGGCAAAATTAGGCACATGGTATTGGGGTAGAGTGCTGACATGGATAGAAAATTGGTTGGCAGACAGGAAACAAAGAGTAGGGATTAACGGGCCCTTTTCAGAATGGCAGGCAGTGACTAGTGGGGTACCGGAAGGCACGGTGCTGGGACCGCAGCTATTTACAATATACATCAGTGTTTTTGATGAAGGGATTCATGTAACATTAGCAAATTTGCAGATGACACAAAGCTGGGTGGCAGTGTGAACTGTGAGGAGGATGCTATGAGAATGCAGGGTGACTTGGACAGGTTGGGGGGTTTGGGGCAGATGCATGGCAGATTAAGTTTAATGTGGATAAATGTGAGGTTATCCACTTTGGTATCAAAAACAGGAAGGCAGATTACTATTTAATGGGGGTCAAGTTGGGAAAGGCGAAGTACAACGGGATCTGGGGGTCCTTGTTCATCAGTCTGTGAAAGTAAGCATGCAGGTACAGCAGGTAGTGAAGAAAGCGAATGGCAATTTGGCCTTCATAACAAGAGGGGTCCAGTATAGGAGCAAAGAGTACGGAGTTGTAGTTGTACGGAGCCCTAGTGAGACCACACCTGGGGTATTGTGTGCAGTATTGTTCCCCTAATTTGAGGAAAGACATTCTTGCTATTGAGGGAGTGCAGCGTAGGTTTACAAGGATAACTCCCGGGATAGCGGGACTGTCATATGCTGAGAGAATGGAGCGGCTGGGCTTGTTCACTCTGGAGTTTAGAAGGATGAGAGGGGATCTTATTGAAACATATAAGATTGTTAAGGGTTTGGACACGCTAGAGGCAGGAAACATGTTCCCGATGTTGGAGGAGTCCAGAACCAGGGGCCACAGTTTAAGAATAAGGGGTAAGCCATTTAGAATGGAGACAAGGAAACACTTTTTCTCACAGAGAGTTGTGAGTCTGTGGAATTCTCTGCGTCAGATGGCGGTGGTGGCTGCTTCTCTGGATACTTTCAAGAGAGAGCTAGATAGGGCTCTTAAAGATAGTGGAGTCAGGGGATATGGGGAGAAGGCAGGAACGGGGTACTGATTGGTGATGATCAGCCATGATCACATTGAATGGCGTTGCTGGCTCGAAGGGATGTCACTCACCAGATCACCCTGCCTCTAATCTGCTTTCATGGTCTGTTCAAATAACTTTTTTGCACTATATGCCCTGCAGAAATTATTGCTGATCCTACTAAATGTCATGTATTGGTCTTTTGATTCTCTCTTTTGGACATGGTCATTGCGTGGCACTTGAAAGTCATGATGCCATTTGTTATTTGTTAGCCCAGGCTTGAATCTTGCCTAAGTATTCCTGCTTGCAAGCTTGGAGAGTTTCTTTTTCTGAGAAGCTGCAATGGAATTGAAAATCATGCAATCATTAGAAAACATCCCCACGGCTGACCTTATGATGAAAGCAAGGTCATAGAATAAGCGGCAGATGATGACTGGGCCTGTGATATTGATTTGTGAAATTCTTGCAGTGTAATTCTGGGATTGACGCCCATAAACCAGTGTTATTAATTTTTCTGTAAGATTTAACTGCTTTGTGAAATGATCCTACTGATTGTCGATGATCGGCCATGATCACATTGAATGGCGGTGCTGGCTCGAAGGGCCGAATGGCCTACTCCTGCACCTATTATCTATTGTGTAACTCCAACTATTGGAGTATTTTTCCTCGGTGTCCATTGCTATATTTTTTACTGGGGCTTCTTGACGGCACAGTTTGACATATTGGGTGAAACGCTGCCTTGATATTAAGGCCAGTAATTCTCAATCACCTCCTTGCTCCTTATTTGGTTGGTGCCATATTGTCCAGGTAATCATCACAAACAAAAGGATATTCTCGTTGATTCCCTTCATCCTCTGAGCAAAGGTTCATAAACAGAGCCAAAATACTACAGATATACATGTATAGCGTCTCTTTATCGACTATTTTTTTTCTTTTTCACTGAGTATTTCCACATTGCTTGGAACCTTAATGTTAATTCAGACTGCCAGATGAACTTCAGATTGTGTGTACATACTCAACTCATCTGCAAAGAAAAGTTTATCAATGCTTTTGTTACCATAAGACCTTATTATTCCAATGCTGGTCTCATGAGTCCTATTTTCTTTAAATGCAAGATTATCCAATTTCCTACTGCTCCAGATCTAAGATTTCACTCATCCGCCACCCTTGCACTTACTAGCCTAAGTGAGCAATGTAAAAAAAAGGTTTTGATTTTAAGTTCTCTCCCTTATTTTTAAATCTCACCATTGCCATTGCCTGTTAATTGATTGTATATGTTCTTCGGATTATTTATGATTCTATAGAATACCACAAGTTTACCAAAATTGCTGCCTGGAATACCACGTTTACTAAAATTGCTGCCTGGAATATTTGTACAAAATTGGATTGTTTTCTCTGGAACACCAAAATTTGAGGGGAGACCTGATAGAAGTTTCTAACATTATGAATGATATGGATAGGGTAGACAGTCAGAATCTTTATCCTCGTGTGGAACACTAGAGGGCATAGCTTTAAAGTGAAAGGGACAAAGTTAAAAGCAGATGTGCAAGCCACTGTGCAGAACATGAGGATAATTAAGACGCTATATTTTCCAACTTCAGGCCATCCAGATAAAGTTCTGGTCTTTCCTTTTCCAGAATTCTGATCTCTAGCACACAGTAAGATACCCCGGAACCCCTTTCCACAACTTGGGTAAGTGTTGGTGGAAACTAAAAACAGTTTTTTCAACAATCATCAGCTACTTTCTTTGCACCTACCACACATTCTGGATAAGAGGTGGGGTGTAGCTAGGTGGATACATTTTCCAAGGAAGGTGTGAAATTAACTTAAACTAGCAGTTAAAAAATACACTAAGTGCTGGTGTAACAGCAGGTCAGGCAGCATCTCCGGCGAACATGAATAGGTGACGATTTGGGTCAGGATCCTTCCCTTATATCTCCTTAAACCAACAGTTCCCCGTTGCCAACCCATGGGCAGTTAAGGTCTCCAACGAGAGGTTAAACTTCCAAATTCCATGAGGATTTTAAACTCTCATCTCAGTCTTTGGTTTTAGGCCAAGACTAATTTGTATTACTGGGCAGTAAGTAGATATGGAGTCTCCAATAACACATCCCTCTGGCCAAATGAACAGTCACCACGTTTTATCACAAGAAAGTGTAATTTAGTACACCAATGTTGCACTTAAAATAAAATAGTCTCAATTACTTCTTGTCACTGTCATTAGATGGCCTCAGTGCTATTTCCAGATCTTTGCTATTAACAGTTTTATGAACTGGTTCATCATCCTTCTCTGAATTGAGATTCATATAGGACTTATGTTGCAATGGTGGACAGTTTAAGTTTACTCAGTCCCTGAAATAGCAAGGAACAATTTGTGCCAGAATTCTGATCAGATGGCCACTTAGGATTCTGCACTGCAATGCTATCTGCTTTCTGATTGAAAGGAATTTAACTATTTTGGTTTATTTTGGCTAAGTTATGTCAACAGTAATGTGACCAATGTGCCCAATGTGTTTTATGCACTGAGGTATCATGTGGCATATTTAAGTATTTCCATTTTCTCAACTCTACAAGTACGATTACCCTGATTAAATCTTTCAACATATGAACAGAAGCAAATTCGAATTATATTGATATTGGTTTCAAGAATGTTTCAGATGATATTAAAGATTATTGTTTGTGATGAGCATTTGACGGCACTGGGCCTGTACTCGCTGGTGTGTAGAAGGATGGGAGGGACGGGGACCTCAGTGAAACTGACCGACTAGTGAAAGGCTTGGTTAGAGTGGATGTGGAGACGATGTTTCCACAGTGGGAGAGTCTTGGACTAGCGGTCATAGCCTCAAAATTAAAGGGATGAGGAGGCATTTCTTTAGTCAGAGGGTGATGAACCTGTGGAATTCTTTGCCACAGAAGGCTATGGAGGCCAAGTCAATGGATATTTTTAAAGCACAGATAGATATGTAGATTCTTGATTAGTATGGGGGTTAGGGGGAGAAGACAGGAGAATGGTGTTCGGAGGGAGAGATAGATCAGCCATGATTGAATGGAGAAGTAGACCTGATGGGCCGAATGGCCTAATTCTGCTCCTATCACTTATGACCTTATGCCCTCTTGAATAGTTTATCAAATTGTACCTCAGATAAGTTGCATTAAGAAAAGATAAATAAATAATAAAACACAAACTGCTGGAACTACTCAGCAGGTTATTTGGCTTTGCAGAGGGAAAAAGTCAATGAACATTTCATGCCAATGACCTTCCATCAAAACCATTCATTATAGAATAGTATTCATCCAATAACTACCTCGGGTCCACTTGAATTAACAGCCAAAACATACTGCTGTTGCCGTGATCTCTGCAATACTTTTCTTCCAAGTGATCAGAGGCACCCACAACAGCGGCATTGATTAAAGGAAAATTGCAAACATGACATTTGGCATCTCCCTGGCCAAAGCAGAGAAAGTGAACTGTAGGTGACACATTGGATTTGACTTCCTTTTGCTGTAAACATGCTAGGTCTGCTGATGGTGGAATGATGTCTCCAGAAAGACCAAGAATACGAGGCATGGAAATAAGCACCAGGAATTCATGGAATTGATGCCAAAGTTGATTTGACGAACTCGTAGAATCAGAAAAGGTGAGTCGTGTGGCACTTTTACTCCCTTGAGTACATTGAGCACTAAATCCCTCACTCTGCCTGTTAACTCAACTCCAGTGTATCACTCCCCATGCACACTCATGTTGCAGGGCCACAAAGCCATTTTTATGGATGCACCTCCCCACCTGTTCTTCTAACCTCATCTTTTTTCAGCATCTTGCTTGATACTTATGTACACCATCAACAAACGGCCATTTTCTCTCTCAATTGTCTCATTTTAAAAATCTCATCTTTGTTTTCAATTCATTTTATAGCCTTGCCCTACCCTATTTCTGTTATTTCCAGCTGCACAATCCTCTGAGATATAACATTCTTCCAAGTGTGACCTCTTCATCATCCCTAAACTTAAAATTGTTTCACCATTGGTAGGCCTGCCTTCAGATTCTTGCCCTATATCCAGAAATTATATTTCTAAACCTTTCCATTTCCCTTCCATTTTGTTCCTTTTTTTAGACATCCTTTCACACTGTAGATGGTTTATGCATGTAACCAATAATATAGCTTCCTCAGTACCATTAACCCCGCCTTAGTTAACATCAATCATAAAGCTTTCCCCTCCCTGGGTACAGTTCAGTAGAAGAATGTAACCAGTGCTTGCTGACGAGTGTTATATCCTGTGCTATCATTAAAGGATATTATACACTTTAAGAGTATATGAATTGCTTATTTACATGGTGTCAGAAGTGGGATGACAAAAGCCCTGCTGCAACAACCTGCTCCTGCCTTGGCTTGGTCCTCGCTGGCTGCCGACATCTTCGAGTGGCGTGGTAACCACTACCTTGTCCTGGTCAACTCGTACTCAAACTGGTTTGAGGTGGATTTGCTGACATTCCTCGCATTGGAGATGGTAATCCGTAAGCAGCCTCGGTCCCCATCTCGCGCGCCATGTTCCCCTCTGCGCGGGTCACCTGTTGCCGCTCACGGTTCTGACTCTCCTGCTTCTCCCACCCCACCGCCCCTCTCTGGTTCCCCAGCTGTTTTGCAGCCTCCTGTTTCTTCTGATCATTTGGGGGAAGGGGGAGACACGCGTGCGCACTCGGGTCGGATTAGTAGGCCACCTGTTCATTATGGCGATTTTGTTTAATTCTTTTGTCATGGCTTCCAATCTGTTTTGATTTTCTAAGGGGAAGGATGTAGATGGTTTATACATGCAACCAATAATATAGCTTCCTCAGTACCATTAACCCCGCCTTAGTTAACATCAATCATAATGCTTTCCCCATCCCTGGGTATAGTTCAGTAGAAGAATGTAACCAGTGCTTGCTGACGTGTGTTATACCCTGTGCTATCATTAAAGGATGTTATACAATTTAAGAGTATGTGAATTGCTTATTTACACACACCTCTCTATTTTAACCAAGATTTTGATTATTTGCTCTAATGCTTCTGCATGTGCTCATGTTACTCCCCATGCACACTCATGTTGCCGGGACACACAGCCATTTTTATGGATGCACCTCCCCACCTATTCTTTCAACGCCATCTTTTTTCAGCATCTTGCCTGATATTATGTACACCATTAACAGAAACATTTTTATCTTTCCATTTAAAACAGGCCGTTTTCTCACAATTGGGTAATTTTAAAATTCTCATCTTTGTTTGTTGTTGCTCTTGAGCTGTGCTTGTGATAACTTTCTTTTCTCAAAGAATTACATAAATACAGGGTTTTATTCCTTTCCTCTCAACCGCCTGGTAACTCTTTTTCAGGATGCTGAGAGATCAAGCACTGTGATGGGTCACAGGATGAAGGTGTAGCGGCACCATACGTGGCGAATAAAGAGGAGACGTCAGGTTGGTGCAACTGGTTCTTTATTCTGTTGGCACACATATAGTGGGTGCGCTAACTATATGTAGAGTTGTTGTAGCTGAGCGAGGTTGTGCCCTCGGGCTCAGCTACCGGTAGAAACTCCTTCTGATGGGTCTCGTGGTGAGAGAGCTTATGTACCAGGACACTCCCTCTGCCCATGACGTCGTGTGCCCGCCCTCTCCTGACGAGGGTTCGAGCTTAAGTGGCCTATGTTTATGCTGACGCCACAGGACCCCCCCCAGAACAGGAGGAAGGAATAGCTTGGTCAAGGGAGGCTCCTGCATGTAGGTATGGGACACCCCGGACGTGGGTCGGGATGGAGGGCTCCACGGGCGCAGTTGACGCTCTGCGTGGGCGATCCCGATGTACCGAGGGGTGCGAGGAGACCGATGCAGAAGCCGCCGGACAGAAGAGGTCTGGGACACCCCGGGCGTGGGACGGGACGGTGCTCTACACGGGCGCAGTTGACGCTCTGCGTGTGAGATCCCGATGTACCGAGGGGTGCGACGAGACTGAAGAGTCACTGTTGCATCTCCTTGACCAGCTAAGGGAGAGTGTCCTGTGACACACGGCCCCCAAAAACGATGGGGGGAAAACCAAATACAATATACAAACTTTGCCGGCCGGGTGAAGAGGAATCACCTGGTGACTGGAGGCCGGCGAGGAGCTGAAGGGCGGCTTCGGCGGCCGCCTCAGGTAAGCCCACATTTTCAGGTGCAGCGGTCGGCGGGGCCAGGCGTGGTGCAGGGCCTGGAGACGTGGTGAGGCCTGGAGCCGGGTCCGGTGCTGGGCCTGGAGACGCGGTGAGGCCTGGAGCAGTGCTGGGGCCTGGAGACGCGGTGAGGCCGGGAGCCGGGTCCGGTGCTGGGCCTGGAGACGCGGTGAGGCCGGGGTCCGGTGCTGGGCCTGGAGACGCGGTGAGGCCGGGAGCCGGGTCCGGTGCTGGGCCTGGAGACGCAGTGAGGCCGGGAGCCGGGTCCGGTGCAGGGGCTGGAGCCGCGGTGAGGCCTGGAGCGGTGCTGGGGCCTGTAGATGTGGTGAGGCCTGGAGCGGTGCTGGGGCCTGGAGACCCAGTGAGGCCTGGAGCAGTGACCCCGGTCAGTTGCATTCCGGTGCAAGGCCCGGAGCCGGGGTCCGTTGTCGGGAGCGGGAGAGTGGCAGGTACTCACTCTGCTCCCAGGGCCGTCGGGCGTGTGTCTGGGCTGCCGTGGGCAGGAGGCTGCAATGCTCGCAGCTCCTGCAGCAGCTGGTGGGGCAGCGGCGACATACCTCACTGCAGGGCCTGGTTGACGGCAGCGTAGTTCTGCAGGGCTGGGCAGCCGGCTGCAGACATCAGGTCTCCCGAGGCTGCGTCTTCAGGTGAGTCCAAATTTAAATTCGGACAGTCGGGGGTCACCAATGTAGCGGCACCATACGTGGCGAATAAAGAGGAGACGTCAGGTTGGTGCAACTGGTTCTTTATTCTGTTGTCACACATATAGTGGGTGCGCTAACTATATGTAGAGTTGTTGTAGCTGAGCGAGGTTGTGCCCTCGGGCTCAGCTACCGGTAGAAACTCCTTCTGATGGGTCTCGTGGTGAGAGAGCTTATGTACCAGGACACTCCCTCTGCCCATGACGTCGTGTGCCCGCCCTCTCCTGACGAGGGTTCGAGCTTAAGTGGCCTATGTTTATGCTGACGCCACAAAGGCATGATAATAGCAGCTCGGGTATGTACAGCAAACCTGTATGAAGTTGTTTTTGTAATTGCATGCAAGCTGCATATTGAAGGAGCAGAATTCCGTGTAATGGATAAATACTGTATCCCCTGACTGTATCCCCTCATTGCAAGTGTCATTAATTTCATAGCTCGCCAAACAGTCACGCGTCACTTGTTTTATACATTGGTGTGCCAATGGTAATATCCTGCAAATATTCCTTATTAGGGACTCTGAGGATTTTTATGACTAGGTCAAGGCAATGGTTGTTGTGATAGTGAACAGGTTTATATGTCCAAAGTTAATAAGTTAGCGCCATTGTTTCAAAGCCATGATTCTATGACTATAGCCTTTCCCAGATTCACACAACTGCAATGTCGCAATACCATTCCTGCTTCCTTGTCAATGCCTCAACTTCCTCCAAGACCATTGTACTGTTTTATTACTTTCGCTGGAAAAATCGAGTGCATTAAGATAAAATTCTAGACTCTATTTAATGTCACACTTAGTGAGCTATTAATATACTGATACTTCTCTCTGGGAGTTGCACACACACAGCCTCACACGCTTGGGTTAAATGACGATCAATGGATTGAAGGAAGCTTTCCAACACATTGTCACTTTCAACATGTTTGGCTTCCCACCAAATCCCAAACACATTTGCTAAGCAGACCTCTGATTTGGGCTTTGAGGCTGATGGCAGGGTATATTTAAAAATGAATCTGCACAAATCAGTAAAACAGAATTTTTTTAATGGTGAGAGATTGGATAATGCAGATTTTAGTTTAGTTTAGTTTAGAGATACAAAGCAGAAACAAGTCCTTTGGCCCACCGAGTCTGCGCCGACCAGCAATCCCCGTACACAAGCACTATCCTACACACTAGGGACAATGTACAATCTTTACCAAAGCCAATTAACCTACAAACCTGTACATCTTTGGAATGTGGACGGAAACCGGAGTACCCGGACAAAACCCACGCAGTCCGGGGAGAACATACAAACTCCGTACAGACAGTACCAGTAGTCAGAATCGAACCCAGGTCTTTGGCGCTGTTAGGCAACAACTCTACCACTGCGCGATCTAGCCAGATGATCAAAGGAACGTAGAAGTTCCTCTGCATAAGTCACAGAAAACAAACATGCAAACGCAATGTATTTCGGAAGGGAAATGGTCTGTTGATCCTTATTACAAGCCTGTTTATCAATGGTTCACTGGTACATACTTGTCACATGTACCTAGGTACAGGGAATTTTTGTTTTTAGCATGCAGTTCAGTAATAATCATATTCCACATAAGCACAAACATACTTAAGTACAAGAGCGTAAGAATAGTAGTTTACACTGAGCCTGTGCACAAGAGTCACCACGTTTCCAGCGCCATCTTGTAACCTTGAAGTTGCAAAGTTGTTAAAAATGAAATCTTAACTTGACCATAAAGACCTGTTGTCTTAGCAGTAGCACTGGGTTGGTGTTGCAGCGGTCAGCCTGGCCAGACGATGCTGTTAAAGCAAATTTCACACCATTTCCACAAGAGATTTTTTACAAATGTTATTATTTTAGCAAGCTACAAATACTTCCAGTGGCTGTCAATGAAGTCAGTACTGAAGCTCCACCAAAAACTAATATCCACTAACTTTCGTTAAGCACCAGTGTCTCACAGCGGAATAACGATACATAATGCAATGACATGGAATGTACCGAGAGTATGCTGTACAGTTTTGTTCTCCTCATTTATAAAAGAATATAGTTGCCCTGGAGTGAATGCTGCCATAGAGGGAATGAGGCAAAGAACTGGTTCTACTGATGATGAATTTGGAGAATGATGAGAGATAGAGTATAGTATACCTGTAGGAAGGAACTGCAGATGCTGGTTCAAACCAAAGATAGACACAAAATGTTGGAGTACCCCAGCGGAACAGGCAGCATCTCTGGAGAGAACGAATGGGTGACGTTTCAGGTCAAGAACCTTCTTCAGTCTGAAGAAGGGGCTTGACCCGAAATGTCACGCATTTCTTCTCTACAGAGACACTGTCTGTCCCACTGAGGTACTCCAGCATTTTGTGTCTATACAATGTAGATCAAACAGTATTGCTGATTTGATCTGTGTCTGGTTTTGCTGCTGACCTGATCCATAATCCATGTCAGGTTTACACACTACCATTGGGGGCAGCCATGTTAGTTAGTCCAACTTACGACTCTGAACCAACAGTACTCATTTTGATGGTCTCTGTATGTATTCTAATTAAAGTACTTGTTATGATATATAATTACTCTGTATCAATAGTACTTTGCACATACTATACCTGTGTTCTCTAGAGTTTAAAAAAATAAGAGGACATCTGGTTGAAACATACAGAGATCCATGAGCTAGGTTTCGGGAGGATATTTCCTCTGGCTGTTGTATCTTGAACTAGAGATAACCGCTCAGAATAAGAGTTGGTCACTTAGGAATGTGACTGAATCACACGGAGGCTCACTCACTGAAATTCATACAAATCATAGATCAATAGATTTCTAGATGTAAGTGGAATACGTGAATAGAGCATGGAAATAGAGTTGGGATGGAAGATCAGCCATCACAACGAATGGCAGAGGAGGCTCAATGGGCCAATGGCCTACATCTGCTTCTATGCCTTATGTTCTTATTTGATCTAACATCCTCAAAAAAATGTTTTGAAGATGAAAAATTGGCACGCACCATTTGAAATGTTGGTTGGTTTGGATCCCCATGCCAAACAATTGTGCAATACTTATGCCTTTTTTGGCACGGGCAACTGATGTTGAAATTTCCCGTCAATCTACCAGATGCCAGAACTAGCAATCCAAATAATGAAGGTTCATTGATACAAAACATCTCACACTATTTTCACCTTTCTTAAGATCGTAAATATCAACTCCAAATTAAAGCATGGAACCTTTATATGTGCATAATGGACACAGACCGTTTAACAAAATATACATTCAAAAGAAAATGCCACATCAGACCACATCTGAATGCAGGTGAGGTTTATATTCGTTGTCGGAGAGGAATTTGCTCCAAAGATCCTTGGATCTTTGATTTGCTCGGACTACTCAAAGACTTGATGTTGAAAATCCGTTCTACATGACTAAATACGCCTTCAACGCCTTCACCATCACGGACCGCAAGTGCAGGACAAAACAAAAGGTATGTAGTTCATCTAACCATTTTTCCCAGTCCCTACCTGGGCGAGGATGCGTCCTTCCTCAGAGCCGCATCTTCGCCCCCTCCTCGCAGCCTACCATTCGGATTTGCGCGTCCTTTCCTGCCTGGACTGGCCAGAGCTTGAGCTGCACCTTCAGCACTGAGGTACCATCGTGGAGCGGCCCGCCGAACCTTGCCGCCTGACTGGGGCCTACCCACCTCGCCGCCGCACCGGGGCCTACTCACCTCGCCTCCTCACCGGGCCCATCAAACATTGCCGCCTCACCAGGCCCATAGAACATCGCCGTCAAACCGGGCCCGCCGAACCTCTCCGCCGCACCGGGCCCGCCGAACCTCTCCGCCGCACCGGGCCCGCCGAACCTCTCCGCCGCACCGGGCCCGCCGAACCTCGCCGCCGCACCGGGGCCACTGAACATCGCCGCCTCACCGGGCCCACCGAACATCGCCGCCGCACCGGAGTCCACCGAACCTCCCCGCCACACTAGGGCCTACTCACTTCGCCGCCTCACCGGGCTCACCGAAGATCACCACCCAATCGACCATCCGCCTACCGGTACCTCCCACGCTTCGCCCGCTGACCTGGACTCCACTCCCTGTGGTCTTCCACCATTGACTCCACTGACCCTCGCCACTCCACCGCTCTCCAGCACCCTGCAGCCGTTGCCTTACCTGAATCCTGGAATCAGCACCGGGCCTGAAGTTTCCACGCTGCAGACTCCAACTCCCCTCGGTTTGACTGCGCTGGGTCCTAGTGGCAGTCCCCCCAACCCTGGTAACATCAGTGGTTGTTCCAAATCAAAGCTATAGCATGCTAGCCAATTAGAATGCTTAGTAATTATAACCCCGCCTTATTGTAACATTCATAGTATAAGATCCTGCCCACTGCTTGCCAGGTCGAGTAGCAGTGTGAACGTATGATGACCTGCTGTGTAGTTATGACCTGAACAATAAAGATGCTTGTGTTTCAACCCGTGTGAATTTGGGCTCTTTACATGGTGTCAGAAGTGGGTCTGCCCCGCGTCTGTTTATCGTGATTTATTTCGTTTACCAGTTTTTATTTTCGTGTTTCTCTGTGATTTGGGAACATGGCTAGCTCTTGTTGAAAGCCTAGCCCACTTGTGTTTGATTCTGATATTGCCGAACGATGGAGAATGTTTGAGAAAGATTACTCTCATTATATACGCATCGTTCACCGCAACGATCCCAACGATTTGAAGGCTTCGCTACTGTTCAATTTAGCGGGTCCGGAGGCTATGATCCGCGCCGACTTGTTTGAATTTGCACCTGCCCAACTGGATGCGAATGGACAGGTACTGGTGCCAGAAGAATCTATAGATAACTTGATGGTGTTACTGAGAAAGTTCAGAGAACTGTGTGCCATACCGTCTAATAGAATCCTTGAGAGGCCAAGATTTTTTGCCTGAACGCAACATCCTGATGACCTGTGGAACGATTCATCAGCGATCTGAGACACATCAGTTATTGATGCAGGTTTGGTGAAATAACAAATGAGCTTGTTCGAGATAAAATTGTGGGAGGAATGATTGACCGAAAGCTGCAAGCTGAACTATTACAAAATGCAGGCCTGACTTTAGATCAGGCTATTCATCCTTGTCGGTTAGCTGAGACTGTGGCACCACTGGCCTATTATGATAGTGCGAATGCTAACCAACAACTAAATGTGAATATGGCTAGTTACTCTCCGCAAAGGTTTCTTAATGCATCCAGCATGATTCAGAACATGCCTAACAAGAGGTGCACAAACTGTAACTATTTCCACCCCAAGGAGCACCAATTTTGCATAGCTCATGGGAAAGTATGTCATAATTGCAAAAAACCATACCACTTTGCTAATTGTTGTCGTTCTAGTGGCAGTACGGCTCCAAGGTCAAAGCTGCACCTGATTCAACAAGACCAGTCAGATTCAGATTCTCATGAACAAGAGGAATCTTCCGACGGGAACGACTCTGGTGATAGCTCAGACTCTGGGCCTGCCGTACTTTCCCTAAACCTGCGCACCACAAGCAAAGTTACTGATCCTGCTGTGACCATGATGGTCAATAACAAACCACCGATTGCCAAGGTCAATACTGGTGTCCGCTTGAACGTCATGTCACTCAAAGTTTTCAACAAGATAAGAACCACTGAGCGCCTGAGAAAAGACTCCTCCACTCTACATGCTTACAGAGGGGAAACGCTTCACCCACTGGGCAAAGCCGATCTTAAATGTACCATAAATGAACAGGCCAAGGACTTCTTATTTTACATCATTCAGCCAAATTCTGAAACCCTGCTAGGCATCGATGCATGCCATGACCTGGGTTTGGTCTATTTCGGGCGTGCTGTTCACAAACTCTGTTTGACAGAGGGACCACCAAAACAGGTGCTATCCAACTATAAAGATTTGTTTGACAACCAACTAGGCAGACTGCCTACAACATACAAGATCATTGTCGACCATGCAGTCACCCTGA
Source organism: Raja brachyura (assembly GCA_963514005.1). The sequence continues at coordinate 68,711,311 of OY740783.1, read as the reverse complement.
TCGTACGTGCCCCTCACCGTGTCCCGCATGGTATGTGTGAACAAATACACGATGAACTTAAACGTATGGTCTCCATCGGAGTCCTCGCCGACATCAGCAAGCTGTCTGATTGGGTGTCTACCATGGTGTCTACAAAGAAAGACAAGAAGGAGATACGCATCTGCATCAATCCTAAAGATTTGAATACAGCAATCAAGCGCCAACACTATTCTATGAGGCCCATCAAAGATGATGCAGCACAAATCGGTAATGCAACAGTTTTCTCAGTCTTGGATGCCAAAAACTCATTTTGGCAAATCCCATTAGACCGTGCTTCATCGGCATTAACAACATGCGCCACCCCTTTCGGATGTTACCGTTTCCTAAGAATGCCCTTGAGTTGATGACATTCTGGTTTATGGCCGCAATGCCACCGAGCACGACGCAAACCTACGCAAAGTACTGGACCGTGCCAGAGACATCAACTTAAACTGAACCCACTTAAATGCAAGTTCAGGGTTCCCAAAGTCACTTACGTAGGTCACATGTTCATCGGCAAAGGACTAAAACCAGATCCATTGAAGACTGCAGCAATCAACAAGCTGCCGGTACCAACTGACGTCACCAGCCTACATCGATTTCTTGGCATGGTTAACTACCTGGGGAAGTTCATCCCCAATCTCAGCAAACCTTCAGCCCTCTACGTCAACTGACTCATAAGGACAACACTTGGTCCTGGTACCCAATCCACCAGCGAGCCTTCGAGACTTTAAAGCGACAGCTCGCCAGTGCACTGACTCTGTCTTACTTCAACCTCAACCTGCCGGTTACAATCACCTGCGACGCATCTCATTATGGACTAGGCGCTGCATGCCTGCAGACCTCTTTCAACAACGATGTTTTGCCGGTATCCTACGCTTCCAGAACACTAATGGATGTCATGGTACACCAGTCATTGAAAGTAGACATGCAGGAGCAGCAGGCTGTGAAGAAAGTGAATGGTATGTTGGCATTCATAGCAAAAGGATTTGGGTATAGGAGCAGGGAGGTTCTACTGCAGTTGTACAGGGTCTTGGTGAGACCTCACTTGGAGTATTGCATACAGTTTTGGTCTCCTAATCTGAGGAAAGACATTCTTGCCATAGAGGGAGTACAGAGAAGGTTCACCAGACTGATTCCTGGGATGGCAGGACTTCCATATGAAGAAAGACTGGATAGACTCGGCTTGTACTCACTGGAATTTAGAAGATTGAGGGGGGATCTTATAGAGACTTACAAAATTCTTAAGGGGTTGGACAGGCTAGATGCAGGAAGATTGTTCCCGATGTTGGGGAACTACAGAACAAGGGGTCACAGTGTAAGGATAAGGGGGAAGTCTTTTAGGACCAAGATGAGAAAATCATTTTTCACAGAGATTGGTGAATCTGTCGAATTCTCTGCCACAGAAGGTAGTTGAGGCCAGTTCATTGGCTATATTTAAGGGGGAGTTAGATGTGGCCCTTGTGGCTAGAGGGATCAGGGGGTATGGAGAGAAGGCAGGTACAGGATACTGAGTTGGATGATCAGCCATGATCATATTGAATGGCGGTGCAGGCTCGAAGGGCCGAATGGCCTACTCCTGCACCTATTGTCTATGTTTCTATATTTCCAACGGATACCGAACAGCGCTATGCCCAGGTAGAAATAGAGCTGCTTGCCGTGGTTTAGGCCTGCTCCAAATTCAAGGACTTCATTTTTGGCAAAACCTTCACGGTAGAGACTGACCATCAACCTCTGGTCACCATACTGAGCAAGCAAGCCACGCTGCTCCAGCAAGGCTTCAATGTATGATGATGCAGTTTCCCTGGTTCGACTTCCGCATTGTTTACAAAAAAGGTAAAGACATTCACATCGGAGACACTCTATTACGGGCACCACGCGCCACCAGTGAACAACATCGTTATGAACGTGAGGAATTCTCCGTTCTAATGGTTTCCTTCGTTCCAACTGACTGCCTTCGTCGCCTCGCTGAACACAGTGCCATGGATAAAACCTCCCAGCTGCTAACTTCAGTCATTAAAAGCGCCTGGCCAAACAAACAATCCAACACTCCCACCAAACTCAGACCGTAATTTCTGGTACGTGGAGCGTGTGCTACACGACGGAGTGATTATAAAGGGCCATAAGACAGTTAACCATATAACCATATAACAATTACAGCACGGAAACAGGCCATCTCGGCCCTTCAAGTCCGTGCCGAACAACTTTTTTCTCTTAGTCCCACCTGCCTGCACTCATACCATAACCCTCCATACCCTTCTCATCCATATGCCTATCCAATTTATTTTTAAATGATACCAACGAACCTGCCGCCACCACTTCCACTGGAAGCTCATTCCACACCGCTACCACTCTCTGAGTAAAGAAGTTCCCCCTCATGTTACCCCTAAACCTCTGTCCCTTAATTCTAAAGTCATGTCCTCGTGTTTGAATCTTCCCTATTCTCAAAGGGAAAAGCTTGTCCACATTAACTCTGTCTATCCCTCTCATCATTTTAAAGACCTCTATCAAGTCCCCCCTTAACCTTCTGCGCTCCAGAGAATAAAGACCTAACTTATTTAACCTATCTCTGTAACTTAGCTGTTGAAACCCAGGCAACATTCTAGTAAATCTCCTCTGTACCCTCTCTATTTTGTTGACAGTTATCCTCCCCTTTCTATGTAAGGAGTACTACGAGGAGATCCACAGTGGCCACCCTGGCGTTGAGGCCACCCTACAACGTGCCAAAGAAATTATTTACTGGCCCGGAATGACCAAGTACATTCGGGAAAAAATTGAGTCGTGCGCGATCTGCAATAGGCAGGCGCCACACCAGCAGAAACAACCGCTGCTGCCCAACCGGCTCCACCGCTACTGTGGTCGTCCGTGGCCGCCGATATTTTCGACTGGCACGGGAAACACCATCTCGTGCCGGTGGACTCGTACTCTAATTGGTTTTCTACTAACCATCTCCTCTGAATCAGTCATCCTGAAACTTCGTCAGCACTTCTCCGCATATGGCATTCCAGCCCGTCTTCAGACTGACAACGAGACACAGTTTTCCAGCCAAATGTTCAAAGACTTTGCCAAACGCTGGAACTTTAAACATGTCACCAGCAGCTCAGAGTACTCACAGTCCAATGGACTTGCCGAATGCACTGTTCACAGCGCTGGAACAATGGAACATTCCTTCCTGGCAAAATCTGATGTCTACCTAGACCTGCTGAATCTGAGACATATTGCCAGAGATGATGTTCTAGGCTCTCCCGCCCAACGACTGATGTCCCGGCGGACAAGACCCCCACTGCCCGTGGCTCAGGATCACTTAAAACCCAAAGTTCTCTGCCCAGCTGTAATTCAAGCGCGCGTACAATCCAAACGAGACGCGCAGAAACAGGCCTATGACAAAACCAGCAAGCCACTTAAGCCATTAATACAAGGCCAAGTGGTTCGTTTACAGACAAACAAAGGACATACCAAACTGGGTTTAATCCATGGGCCCGCGAAAGAACCACAGTCCTACCTTGTCGATGTCGGCGGCACCATCTATAGACGCAACCGTCAACATATCCTTCCAGTGAAGGAACGACGTCCAGCGTTCCAGGGTCCTGACGCTCCTCCGCTGAATTTTAAAGTGATTGCTGTTCCAGTCGCGCCAGTGCCTGCAGCTGCTACCCCCCGCCAGTCCCCACGTCGGTCTATGCCCTCACCCCCCTTGTACCCGGGTTCACCGGTACTCCCGCGACGGTCTTCCCCTACCATGTCCCCCCAGAGCCCTGTTGGTTCACCCAGACGTGCCCTTAACTTTTCCGAGGAAAAGGTTGATGAGGCAGCTCCCTAACGTACACGGACCGGGCGGGTTAGTAAGCTGCCTAATAGATACGGCAACTATGTTTAACTTCATTATTCTTAAACGTAGTGTTTTGCATTTAACAATTTATTTACTCATCGTAGTGATAACGCTGTATCTACTTTTCATTTATAGAAGATATGTAGCATTGGCTATAGCATGCTAGCCAATTAGAATGCTTAGTAATTATAACCCCGCCTAATTGTAACATTCATAGTATAAGATCCTGCCCACTGCTTGCCAGTCTAAGTAGCAGTGTGAACGTGTGATGATCCGCTGTGTGGTTAATGACCTGAACAATAAAGATGCTTGTGTTTCAACCCGTGTGAGTTTGGGCTCTTTAGACCCCTCAAACCATGTGCCCCCAGCTCTTCCCCACCCACATTACAGTCCTCATACCCCACTCCCCCCTGACCACCTACCACCCCCCCACCAGACATCGCCTCGGCTTCCATCCACTCACCTGCCTTCCTCCGGCCCCAACCCCCATCCTTGCTGTGTGTTCACCATCCCCCCCTTACCTCCCCCTCTCTGATACCGAATGGTCTGTCCTCAGCAGAGGCCTCACCTTTGTCCCCTTCCGTCGCCACCTCAATGAGTTCTGCGCCCGCTGTTCTTCCGTCGCCTCCGCCTCACAGCGTTTTTCCATGGGAAGGAGTGCTCGCTTTGATGATCCCTTTTCCAGTCTTCAACGGACCTCCACCACTTGGACCCCCCTCATGGCCATCTTCCGGCTTTAGACCTTTTTATTTCAAACTGCCGGTGGGACATCAACCGCCTCAACTTCTCCACTCCCCTGTCTCACTCTAACCTCTCCCCCCCTGAACGTACAGCCATGCACTCACTCCGCAACAACTCAGGCTGGGTTATCAAACCCGCCGACAAGGGAGGTGCCATGGTAGTCTGGCGCGCTGATCTCTAGAAGGCTGAGGCCACGTGCCAAATCTCAGACACCTTCTCCTACTTATCCTTGGACCATGACCCCACAGACTTTGAACTGCGTCTATCAATTGATGAGAGAGGAAGCCCAGATTAATCCCAGTAAGGGGAATTGAGACACTGTCCGATGCCTTTGAGGTATGCAGTGAAATTTGGGGTCACCATCTGACGTTGGAATGGGAGAACATGCTCAGCGGCTTGGACTTCCGAATCGGCCACTTCCTACCGGAGACCACGGCTCCCAAAGTCCACAGGCTGGGCGGAGATTCACGCTGGCGGCCCTCGGCAAAGGGATCCCACGGCTCCGCGATGTTGAAATCAGCGCGGCCCGAGGCTGGCAGCTCCGCATACCACAGCTCTGATGTTGAAGCAGCAGGCCCAACACTCCAGAGCTTCAAACGGTGATCGCCTACTCTGCGGTGAATCCAATATTTATTTAAAAACCAACTGTTTAATGACAACATACAGTAGGATCTAAAAGTGTCACACTGTCACTGTTGGGTAGTCATGGTCGTCTAGTTGTGGGGGATTGGGGGGGGGGGGGGGGTCACAAGTGAAATAGCCGAGGGCCTCTCTTCGTCTAAATCCAGCCCCGTAGATGCCACCATGGCCCTCCCTTGGAGCAGCCCATAAGCAGTCCCGTCAATTTGCTTCCCCTGCACCTCCACTCCCACATGATCAGGAAGGAGGAACTGAAGTACAGCCGGAAATTGAAGAGATGCCTCTTGAGATAATGGAAGAGAGGAGTGCAACTTTTCGCACTCTGAACTGATGTGCAACATGGATTCCTTTGGGCCATTAAATTTGCAGCAGCCTGGCAGCGCATGAACCCACTTACAGTTGAATGCATTTCATTCACATTCACATTCATATTCATATTCACATTCTCAGTCATTTCACACTCTCCCGGCCCAGCCTCCGCGGGGCCGTGGATAATTTGCACTGATGGTCCACCAGTGGGATAGAGTGATGATAAAAAAATCAAAGCCGTGTGGTAAATTGGTATGAAATATCAAGGAGAATCGTAAGCACATGCGGCGAGTCATGTGTGAAGTTAAGCTTGTTCCTTGGCCGCACACATACTGTACACCCAAATGTCCTTGATATTTAACAGCGAATTCATATGAAATTCTAGGTTGGTACACATCAAACGCTTTGTTACTTTATTTTTATTATTTTATTTGTATCCCAGTAAATTGGTGGAGCTGTTGTCTGGCAGCTTCTATAATGTGCAAGGAAAAGTTTTTCACTTTCTTTTTCTTTTAAAGCGCGTTTTTAGTTTTTCTAAAACTGAGTTCCCAGCATAATCACACAATTTGAATCTCTCCGGGTCTTGCCCTTTGCAGAGTCCTCTCGGTGAATCGGACCACCTTAAGGACGATTTGGCAGAGTCCCCAACTGGATATTACCTAAATAGCAGTTCAGTGAGATCAGCACCCACCCCCCCACCGTCTGCGTCCGTAGCTCTATGTCTCTCCAGTTATGCAACAGCCTGTGATAATGTGCTGTTTTTCAACCTTACCCGGCACGATCTCAGCGCCCGCCCTCTCCGCGGCTGGGTTACGGCCGCATTGGCCGCTCCCTTGTGCCTACTGTGGCTGCTCCCTTTCGCTGTGCGGACGAGCGCACTGTCAATCAGGCGCTTCCTTATTTCCCCCCACTCTCTCAGTCTTGGTTGCTCGGCGGCTGACCTACTAACACACATCTCGGGCACCATCAGCAGCAGTAGCAGTAGCAGCAGCAGCAGACGAGCGAGCGGCTTTTTTTGTGGAGAGGCAAGGCGAGGTTTCAATGGGAAGTGGAAGAGAGAGACAGAGAGCTACAAAGTAAACGCGGGAGGACTTCCACTGCTCTCAGCCAGCTTTGCTTAGACATTTACTGATCGCCTCTGCTGGTGTTTGGCGAGGTAAGGAATAGTTTTGTCTGTTACCTTATGGTGTGGTGTGTATTAAAATGGATTTAATCTCCGCCTAAAGACGCAGCGCTTCTGGGGAGGCAACGTTGCACGTCTCGCTGTGACGAGCAGCTTCTATATATAAATTATCTAATTATAATATCTATCCATAGCGGAGACACTATTATGTAACCATGGGAGCGCTGCTAGTGCCGGCAACGAGCGTCTACATGTTCGGTGGTGTAAGCACAGAATTAGAGAGGGGTCCCACAACACATAAAAGACCGCGGTAGATGAATAATTTTGTAACAAGGAGTTGGGATGCCCTTGGTCTAGATCTTGCGTGTGCATTGCCGAACAAACAGGTTGGCACTGGGCGCTGTGCCCACAGACAAATTAGCCTTAATGTGATGAATTTCCCTTTCTACTGTATATATTTTATGACATTATTACGCTATTATTAATAGATTGTTCGCCTGCCGAGCACATCCTGTGACTTGCACTTGGAGGGCTTGTTCCTGGAAACATTGCATAATATAGCCATTATAAAACGCTGGCAGCAGCGAGAAACTGAATGGACGCTTTTGTAATCCTGCTATTAGGAAATTAAGACGCGGGTGCAATACTGTCTTGTCCTTTATTTGTAACAAAATGAGAGTATTTTTAAATGGTGAAGCAGATATGTGTAATCGGTTGGAAACGCTAAGGGTTGCCTATTTAATGTAAAAATCAGAGTGTTTCCATCACCTTGTGTTACTCGCATCGCTCAAAGGCAACACGCATTGAGACGACTGGTTCTCCCGGCCCTTTGAAGAGAAGCCTGTTAGAAAATGTTGCACAATCTAATCGGGAGTGGGGGAAACTGAAAGTCGAAAGAGACTATGTTAACCGCGTAACTATTGTAAAGCAGGGAGGTATGTCTTGGAAAGGGAACGAGGATTATTTGGGGCGACCAGGAATTAATTGCTTAAAGTGAAAAAAACAATTTAAATTGTTGGAATTTAACGGATCTAAATCCCTTTCCCAGTTCTTTGCTCGGAAAACACGGGTGGAATGTTGGTTTATGTGTAAAGTTTTCAGTCATATGCCGCAGCTTTTGTGTTTTTCTTCCCCTCCAGTACAAAGGAGTATGTTGTAGGCGTTGGTATCGGGAACACGTGAAGGGCAGCGGCTGCATTCCTTTGTTCGGGGTGGATTGGAGTGAAGAGTAAGTCGAAGAGCTGAATGAGGATGAATCAGCCGCAGGATCAGCTTGGATGCAGCTTTAGTCACGTATTCTGACTTTCACTGTCGCAATCCAATGAGAGGGAAAGAAAACACACACACACACACACACACACAGAGGTACATTATATTGTGAGGCAGTCGCTTCTGGACTGACATATCGTTCCAGAACATTTCATCAGTGCAGCGATAACCACCTTTAACGTTATCGAGACGTCTAGTGAGAGCAAGATAGACAGAGTGGTGGTAGGGCATTGGCTGAAGCATATCATAAATAAGAGGATAGCAGCTTATTCGTGGTGGACCTGTTAGTTTAGAAAAAGTTCTCCACTCCAGTTCTCTTTGTGATAGATGACCTCGATTCACTCGGTATGATGGTTTTATTTCCTAATGATAAATATGTGGATTTCTTTTTCCATATCTCGTAAATTGTTAATGACTTCAGAGAAACCCCCTAACTTTACAGTTTAAAAAAATGTTTATTTTGTACAATGTGCATTTATAAAAATATTCATTCAAATCTTAATGTCCACGGCAGTTGAATCTGTTTAATTCAGTCTTTCGAAACAGACAAACCGATTTTTCCCTTTGCATATCAGTTTTCCCAGTCAGGCTATTTTGGTTGCATTCGTTCTGTTGCTTTGTTACATTATAGCGTTTGAAATGTGTGTCACTATTATTGTTGACCTGACAGCAGGAGTCAATTGTGTATATGGCTGGCTAAGTAGGTCATTTGTATAATGGCTCTATTTTCCTGGTTCGTGGTGTTGTCATCAACAGCGTTGGAGTGGACCGCTGCGTTGCAACGCGCCTACTCGTCTCAAGAGGGCGCCACGATTATCTTCATTGCAATACCTGTGATTAAGAGTAGAATCGGGAAGTTTTTGCTCCGCTCTAACATTTAACATTGTGAAGAAATTAGGAGGAAAGGCGAATTGAATTATACGTACTAATCGGAACCGTGGACACTCAGAGACCATTGTTTTCTGATGCCAATTGAATTAAAATTTCAATTGAGGCGAAGGGGACTGCTGATGCTGGAATTTTGAGCAAAGCGCAAAGTGCTTGAGAACTCAGCGGGCCAGGCAGCATCTGTGGAGGAAATTGATAGGCGACCTATCGGTTTGGGACTCTTCAGATAGATTCTGCATTGAAACAAAATTTGAATAGGTATACCCAGAATGTGGATCAAGGATAGTCATTCTAATCCATGTGAATTTTAATATGGTGGTGCTGGTCTTTTCTCAGTATCCAATCCCTGCTAAATCCTGCCAGCGGAATTCCAGCACTTTATCAGTGTGTATTTTAATATTAAAACCCTGAGCTATGGTAGTGTCATGATTCCCCTCTGTCTGTCTGTCTGTCTGTCTGTCTGTCTGTCTGTCTGTCTGTCTGTCTGTCTGTCTGTCTGTCTGTCTGTCTGTCTGTCTGTCTGTCTGTCTGTCTGTCTGTCTGTCTGTCTGTAGATGCTTTAAGGTATCCAGAGATAGTTTGTGGAACCTCACATGGTGTATCCAGTGTGTAATATCCTCTATAACTGCTACATATATATATATATATATATATATATATATACCTGATATATCATTTATATCACTATACTTGCCATAGAGGGAGTGCAGCGAACATTCAGCAGGTTGGTTCCTTGGGTGGCAGGTCTGTGATATGGGGTGATTGAGTAGAGTATGCCATAGGTTTACAAGGTTAATTCCCGGGATGGCACGACTGTCATATGCTGAGAGAATGGAGCAGCTGGGCTTGTACACTCTGGAGTTTAGAAGGATGAGAGGGAATCTCATTGATACATATAAGATTGTTAAGGGCCTGGACACACTAGAGGCAGGAAACATGTTCCCGATGTTCTCACAGAGAGTGGTGAGTGTGGAATTCTCTGCCTCAGAGGGTGGTGGAGGCAGGTTCTCTGGATGCTTTCAAGAGAGAGCTAGATAGGGCTCTTAAAAATAACGGAGTCAGGGGATATGGGGAGAAGGCAGGAACGGGGTACTGATTGGGGATGATCAGCCATGGTCACATTGAATGGCGGTGCTGGCTCCTGCACCTATTGTCTATTGCCATTTTATTAAAAGTTCAGAACAATTTTATTGTTTTATTTAATTCTTTATTTCAAGAAGCAAGTGTGAAACAGCATACAAAAAACAAAACAAGAATATTTATAAAGTTTAATAAACAATATCTACAAATAAATGAAATCGAATGTGTCCGAAAAGAAGCAGGAAGAAGCCAAAGCTTACAATGATTTCATTGTAAAATTGTCACAGAGCTCAGCAGGATAGTTGTAGGAAATACATTTCTCCTTCTTCAGGAATCTAGAGTTAGGGTTCACTGTTTGCAAAATGAAATATATTTCAGACTGAAGGTGAAATTTTGTTCACTTTTGTACTTCTCCATCCATATGAGAGGAATTGAGAGATATACGGATAGTCCAGGAAAATTATGTTATTGTAAATCAACCAAGGTTTTTTTGAATGTTGGAGCAGCTCAAGGGACTTCATGGCCTATTACTATTCCTTTATCTTCTGTTGTTATAATTATTGTTACTGTTTAAGCAGTTGCTGCACTTTTTACTGCCTTTCAGACCAACAGCTCAATCCTATTATATTTCTCATTTGATTTATTGCGAGCAAGCAAACTACGCATCATGAATCTAACGTTAGAATCTTATGTGCATTTTATTGCAAGTAATATTAAATGGAAGTGGATTCTCGGTTACATATCTTCCTTTAGCAAGAAAATTGTTAACAAACCTCAATATTTACAAATATTAACTATTATGCATTAAGAAAATTGAAGCAAAGTAATTTACTATAAGTATATGAATTGTGTCAATTATTCTATTCAAATGAATGTGGGGCTTTAACCATTTTCATTCTCAAAAACAAACAAAAAAATGAAATGTTTGCTTTATCATCATTTCATCCTATTCTATAAATAGAAATACGGTCATAGTTACAGTTGAGTAATACAATAAGCACAGTGCCAATGGGTACTTGTAGAACATTTTTTGTTTTTTACCCTCAAGGTTTTGTAGAATAAAGATAAACAAGGAATATGTTACATACATTGTTTCTAATTAGAACACTTTTGTGGAAACAGGTAATATCATTGCGACCTAACAATTGTGACATGTTTTTTTTTGTAGTTCAGCAAATGTTATCACTTGAAATTTTTTATGAAAGTATTTACATTCAATGAATTGGTGTATGAAGAGTTTGGGGAACTTGAGAATTGAGTTGATATTTCTGGGTGGCACAGTGGTGCAGTTAGTAAATCCTCACAATGCCAGAGACCCAGGTTTAATCCTGACTCTGGGTTTTGTCTCTGGAGTTTGACCATGTGGATTTTCTCTGGGTGGTCTGGTTTCCTCCTACCTCCCAAAGATGTGCTGGTTGGTAGGCTAATCTTCAATCTGAAATAATGTGAGGAAAGCAAAGAGAGTGGGGGAGAATAAAAGTAAAATTAGATGGTTCATGATTGGCAGGCCAAAGTGCCCATTTCCTTTCTATATCTTTCTCTGACTCGATGTTAAATAGTTAAATAAACATTTGAATGCATTACTTAATTAAATTTTTAGCACATTTCTGTGGAGAGTAAAGTCCATCAATTTGTTAGGGAATTGATAATGATGTTAGATATTGGCATGTTTGAAGATAATATATTTCTAAGCTAGTGGACAAGGAATGTTATAGTTATATGTTATTGTTACCCTGACTACAGCATTAATAAACACATTTGATCAGGATATTATTTCTCAGCCCGTCACATTTAAAGTAGTCATTGAAAAACCTTAAAATTCATCATACCATTTACAACAAAAATGGGAAATGTCCCCACATAAATCATAAATTTATCAGGAAATTATTGTTGAATTATTTTTAAATATGGTTTTTTTTTCCCATTTAAGCATCGACCCTGAGGAACTGAGTTGCTATTTTCATAAGTTTTAACAGCTGACGAGTTTATTTATTGTGAAAAGTAACTCATGATTTCAAATAATCAACCGTCTCTGGGGACTACCTTTGCAGAAATGATTTAACAATAAAAAATAGAGAAGTGCTCTTCCAGGTAGTGAAAATCTGCATTAAAATATGCAAAATCATACGGATTTGTTTGGTAAGCTATTCCTTTGAAGTTGAAAGAGTTAATGATAGATGAAATAGACAATTAATAATATTGTTAAATGGAAACATGTATTCCCATGTTAAGAGCGTTTATTCATTAGGATAATCAAGACAGTTATTTTTACATGTATCTGAATTGTAGATTAAATTTTTAGAAAAGCGAATGAAGGATCTGTCAGTATCCAATTTATACTCTGCAATACTTTAAAGATGGATTTTGAAAATTGAATAAAATCTGAATCAGTTGGAAATCCTTAACTCCAATTAAATTAATTTTCATAAAGATTTTGTGAAGTTTCCTAGAATCTAGCCATTGAAATATGTACAATTGATATTTTCTTTGTCTGGAACTGGCCATATCCACCATTTTCTGTTAGAGGGCAAAAAGATTAATAGCCAACATTTAAAAATGGCCAGTCCTGTTTTAGGTGTTGCAGTAGTTGGAAATGGTTATAGTTCATAAAAATGATTATAATTCTTAAAATTTGTTTTAATTTCAAAAAGCTTAGAAGTTGGAGATGGCACATTTGCGCAGAAATAGGACTATCATATTTAAATGTGTATATAAATAAATATTTAATTGGAGATGGGGAAGGGGATTTTACGTTGCTTCATATCTTTTCTTAACTCTTGATTAATCAGCATTGTATTTTATCAATAGTGACAGCAACCCACTACCAGGATGAATCCACCTGTTTCAGAGAACAATCAATCATCTGTGTTGCTTTTAATTTAAGAAAAGAAAAACAATCTTTTAGCTAACCTTCACAAAAGTCAGTGTACACAGAGAACAATTATAATTAGTAAAAGCAGCTTAACTCATGGTTTAAATATTATTTGATTCATCAGTGATGCAGGACTATTTACTTTATATTAATTAGGTATGATTACTTAGAATACATTTTAAACAAAAGCAGTGAACCTCCTACCTTTGTTCTATACGGGCCAGTGAAGCTGCACAATACTTCCTCTATTGGGCTGTCATTATTTATAAACTTGCTCTGTTAATATGTAAAAGATTCAGCAGTCAAATATCAGTTTTCATCTGATACTGTATTTGATCATTTTTTTACACAAAGAAGTCTGACTGTTTATTCTAAGAATTGCTAGTAATCATTTCCACTAGTAATCACTCCTGGGATTTAATTTGGTGGGATCCAGGCTTACTGAGTAATTTTCCAAGTTATGACTAACAAAAATAATATTTATTGAGTATGTGGTTATTTTCAGCATATATATCTTTCAAGAAACAGACTGGTAAAAATACAAATTAGTCCTTTCAGGCAAACTGACTACAGTACATGATGTAATGTAACAACAGTTTTTATCTTTTTTTAATCGGCAGTGTCTGGTTTGGTGTCCTTGTATTCTTATCTCATCCATGTTTTGGCCTGGGTTCTTGTTGCTATGTACTCCTGACCGCTCGATATAGAGTTAGAAAGATTGTCAGTGTAACGGTTGCAGCGTCAGTTGTGGTCTATCAGTATCTATTAGTGATACAAATACAAAAAGGGCTTCCCCAATTCCTGGATGCCTTTTGGAATTCATAATCATACTTTATTAGCCAAGTATGCTTTGCAAATTGAGGGTCAGATGCTGTTAAAAAGAAACTGACAAAACCATTTGTTTGAGGGGATGTCATGCCCAAAAATAATGCTGGGGTATTTTGTTTAAGAAAAGGTTTATTTTAAGACTATACTTTTAAGAAATTTAGTTCTACTGTTTAGGACACCATTTAAAGAAATTTACATGCGTCTACTTGTAGTTTTAGAATTATTGTCGAAACAAGGAACTGCAGATGCTGGTTTACAAAATAAGGCACATAGAGCTGGAGTAGTACAGCAAACCAGGTAGCATCTCAGACTGGATCTTGAGTCTGAAGAAGGGTACCAACCTGAACTATCCCCAATGCACGTTTTTCTGACATGCTGTCTGATCCGTTGAGCTACTCCAGCACTGTGAGTCTTAACAAAATATTGTTCCCAAATAATTGTTCGAGAATATGCGTGCATTGTATGAACTTAGATATATTGGGACGTATTGGCTCATATTTCACCCTGATAATTGGACTGTGGCACTCACTACCAACCTTGAGGAAAGCTATCTACAAAGACCCAACAATCTCTGTGCTGTGAATATCACCACTTCTGCTGCTGACAGCTCCCTGGGACCTCTGGTATCACACAACGGTGGTGTCAGCAACTGCAAGCTGGATAAATAGGCAATCTCAGTTTAAAGGAAAACTGAAGTGGAAGCCATTATTGTAATCCACATGTTATCACGAATTCTGGGATGTGGTCTGCTCTTTAACCAAAACATTTTAGTTAAAAAGCAAGTCACATAATTACAAACATGAAATCAGCTTTTTAAATCAGTAATTATATCTTTAAAATGTATACCTCTCACAAGAGTGCAACCTTTTAAATATTATTTTTACAGCAAGAGTAGTTTGTAAATACCAGAGGTTCTTATGTTTGCTAATTTGACAATTAGACTGGGGAAGATTGCAAATCTGCCAGTGAATTACTGTAGCAACCTGTGGATTTTCATTTAAACTCCAGGAGTTGCTGCCTGATTTCTCCCATAATAAAAAAGAGCACCAATGGCTCCATGGTGTTTTCTAATTGCAGATTCTAAGTCTTAACAAAGGTGAAATAGGTCTATGAAATTGAAAATTCGATGATAATGTATGCCTGGAACTTCATGCCAGATTGGTAAAGCTAAACACACAGTATCATTGAATCTATCTTTGATGTCAATGAGTTCTGGAGGCTATCTGTAATACACGCTTGAAAGTTTAGCACTGGCAGCAGAAAATGAAATTCTCGGCAATTCTTTAACGTGGCATTTTTTTAAAAGTGATTAATTTGTTTAATTTTCTTTCTTCCAGGATGTCGATAAAATCACAGTGTAATTGAAATACTTCTATCAAGTCCAACAATAAATCTTGCAGATGTTTTGGAAATCCAACCGGTAATGAAGATCTGGGTGCAATTAATGTTTCAGATTTCATTTGTGTTGCAAACAGTGAAGGTTTGGAAGTAGAACCAGCTAATGGAAGAAACATTTTCAATGAGGTATATTCTAGAAAATAGTTGAGAACATCTTTGTCCCATCAGCCATACATACACGTGAGGACAAAGTTGACATAATGGAAGCACAGAGACCAGCTCTCCAGAAAAATACAGGATTGGTTGGATCTTGTGTTTCTGGGGAACAAATGATGGTATTAGCTCCTGCTTTTGAAAACAGTGCAGAGACTTTTTCTGCAGATGACAGTATGATGAGTGATGACATGAGCATTGGGTCTCTCAAACAAAAGTCTTCGACTTGTCGTAGAAAGCGGGAATTCATCCCTGATGAGAAGAAAGATGCACTATACTGGGAGAAGAGAAGAAAAAATAATGAAGCAGCCAAAAGGTCACGTGAGAAGCGGCGTTTGAATGACATGGTTTTGGAGAACAAACTTATGGCATTAGGTGAGGAAAATGTAAGACTGAAGTCAGAACTTTTAGCTTTGAAATTAAAATTCGGATTAATTACTGCGGCATTTTATGCCCAGGAAATACAGAATCTTGGAAATTCTCCAGGGCCATGTTTTCAAGACTATAAACCCTCCAACTTAAATTTAGCTGCTTTCCAACCAGAACATGAACACAATTTCCTTGCAAATGGCTGTATTTCTGTCATTAAACATTCTCCACCAAGTTCATTGTCTGATGTTTCAGAAACGTCTTCAAATGCCAGGGAAAGTCCCCTTCTCCAAGTTGCATGCAAAAGCCCAACCAGTACTTTCAATGTTATAAAACAAGAACCTCTGGAATTCAAATTAGATACTGGGACCTGTTTAAGGGAACCCAGTGAGGATAATGGTTCATATATTGCAACCGTGTACAGGAACTACATTGGGAATGCTTTCAATGGAAATTATTCCCATTCACTACCTTCTTTACAGATTACTAGATCATCAAGTAATTCCCCAGGAACATCAGAAGCCGATGAAGGCATCCAAGGGAAAAATACATCTGAAGAAGATGGAGAAGATGAACAGCGTGTACCAAAAGGTCCAATACCCTCTCCTGTAGAACCAAAAATTGTGAGCATTGCCACGGTTAAGTTTCCTGAATCATATTCTTCTGCACTGCCTCACAAGCTTCGCATCAAGGCGAGAGCAATGCAGATTAAAGTTGAGAATGCGGAGGCACTTTATGCAACGACAGGGAAACAACCATCTGCCAGCAATATTTTCACTGAAAAATCATGCTCATTAGACAGTGCGACAATGTTTAAATGCAATTCTTCAAAGCCAGTACACTCTTCTCTTGCTCCTTTGTCTATTCAAGTTGCAAGCATCAATGATTGGTCTCAGAAACCAGAACTCTGGCGTCAAAAGGAGAATGAAGAGAAATTGGAAGGGGCGTATAAAAATATTCAGCCATGCTCTCCAGTTGCACTAACAAACCAATTGGTTAATTCTGGGAAGGACTCTGCTTGCAATGACATTCACCAAGGGGCACACTTGGAATCTGAGAACTTGTACTTAAAACAAGGAATTGCAAACTTAAGTGCAGAAGTTGCATCATTGAAAAAACTCATAGAGAAGCAGCAGGTTACTGCTTCAGATACTGGCAAATGCACTACCGAGAAAAGACTTGCCAACTAAGATTCTAAAATGAAGTAGAGTAGTACATTTTATATTATGCTAAATTTTCACTGGAACTGTTGTCATTTCACTGTAGTTAAATTGTGATTTCTTGTAAATGCTTATGTACGTTCTGAATTGTACATTATGAAATTTGTCTTTTGTGACTTTGTGATAAACATAGTCTGATGAAAACATTCACTTCTGTACATTCAAATGCCTGATTCAATGCTACAGATGAATCTTTTACCTTTTTGTTTTATCAGACATCAAAAAGCAAAATATCAGGTACAATAATTAAACTGTTGATGAATAATGAGACGCCTGATTTTTGTTGAATATTGGAAATTATGAAAAAATTGTTTGTATTTCAGTTTGCAAATATGAAGGTTCTGTTTCATCCGATTGTTTAAATACCATTGCCTGGAACATAGCTGGTTGAACTAGATATGTAAAAATAATTCTTCTGGATCTTGAGTAATTTAGTATATTTGCAAAATTATAATTGAAGATCATCAGCATATTTACAAAATTAAAATTGAAGATCGGCGAATTAAAGTTGCACAACACAATATGTTATTGGTAAAGTGCTATTCATGTTTAGTTTAGAGATACAGAGCGGACACAGACCCTTCGGCCCACCGAGTCTGCACCGACCAGTTAATATTATCCTACGCACACTAGGGAAAATTTACAATTTTACCAAGCCAATCAGCCTACGTCGTCTGTTCGTGTGGGAGGAAACCGGACCTCCCGGAGAAAACCCACGCAGGTCACGGGAAGAACGTACAAACTCCTTACACCCATAGTCAGGAATGAACCTGGGTTTATTTCAACTTGAATTTTAAAGGATTTTTTCCTTTCAGAAAATAAAATTTGGTTCCTGTTCCCAAGTGCTGAATTAAATGAAGATTTTATTCAATTTTTATAATCTAGGGTCAGCATAAAAACTTTCTCAGGCCAGCGCCACATATATAAAATCATGTTTAGATGGTAAATAAAACTCTCTTCACTTTGTATATAAAATATATCTTAGCTTAGTTTTTATTATTTGCAGGATGTGGGCATTGTGGTTGGCTGATGTGCATTTTGTGTTCCTATTGTATTTGAAAAGAGTGGGCATTTCATTGTCCTTTTTAAAGGCAACCACAACACAGTTGATCAGCAATCAGGAGTCACTGGATTAGACTGATCAATATCCTTCCTGAAATTATACTAGCATAAGCAAAAATACTTTTAAAAATAATTTGGGACATTCATGGTCACCATCACTGTTACTATCTTTATATTCTATTCTGTTTAATCACTTAGATTTAAATTAATAATCTGTGTGGAATTCAGACTGACCTATCTTGGGCTATGAACACCTGACCTATAGGCAGAAACCCGGGTTCGATCCGGACTACGGGTGCCGTCTGTACGGAATTTGTATGTTGTCCCCGTGACGGTGTAGATTTTCTCTGAGATCTTCGGTTTCCTCCCAAACTCCAAAGACACCACAGGTTTGTAGTGTAATTGGCTTGGTATAAATGTAAAATTGTCCCTTGTGTGTGTGTGTGTGTATAGGATAGTGTTAATGTGCAGGGATCACTGATCGATGCAGATTTGGCGGGCCGAAGGGGCTGTTTCCGTGCTGTATCTCCAAAAAAACCCCAAAAGCTGCCTGTTCCTCCAAAGCAGGTCACTTAAGAGAAGTTGAAAAATTACAAGCAATCCAGCAATCCTCTTTATTTGCAATGATTCTCTATAAAAAATGTAACATCCACTAATACCTAAAGCCTATCAAAACTTACCATTGATTTTGACATCCTCATCCCCATTCTAACTAGGCAGGGGAAGAAAATAAATGTTTTATATTAATTAATCTCCTTCATCATCATTCATTGCAATGCCTTGGAGGTATGGTTACTGTATCGTATTTGTGTATTTTCCGACATGGCCAAAATCAATGGTAGTTAAAATAGTCTGAGGATACCAAAGATAGATACAAAAAGCTGGAGTAACTCAGTGGGACAGGCAGCATCTCTAGTGAGAAGGAATGGGTGTTCAAGATGTGGGTCGAGGCCCTTCTTAAGACTAGTCAGGGGAAGGGAAACAGGAGATATAGACGATGATGTAGAAAGATAATGAACAATCAATGACATATATGCAAAAAAGTAACAATGATAAAGGAAACAGGCCATTGTTAGCTGTATGTTGGGTGAAAACGAGAAGCTTGTGCGACTTGGGTGGGGGAGGGATGGAGAGAGAGGGAATGCTGGGGTTACTTGAAGTTAGATAAATCAATATTCATACCACTGGGCTGTGAGCTGCCCAAGCAATGTATGAGATGCTGTTCCTCCAATTTGCATTTAGCCTCACTCGGACAATGGAGGAGACATAGGACAGAAAGGTCAGTGTGGGAATGGGAAAGGGAATTAAAGTGTTTAGCAACCGGGAGATCAGGTAGGTCCAGGTGGACTAAGCGAAGGTGTTCAGTGAAACGATCGCCCAGTCTATGTATGGTCTCGTCGATGGATAAGAATCCCTATCTTGAACAACGGATACAGTGGATGAGGTTGGAGGAGGTGCAAGGGAACCTCTGCCTAACCTGAAAGGACTGTCGGGGTCCCCGGACAGAGTCGAGGATACGTGTTCCACTCATACAGACCTGACATCAGGCTACTAACCTGGTACATTAACCGCTATGTGCGTAGATCTATGATAATTTGATTTTGTGTTGCCTGCACAATTCATTCCAGTGCTTTATTTAATTTAATTGAACTGTAACTAATCTTGCTTGTATATCGATTTCACCCGGAAACTGATTGTGGTACCACATTAGTGGAAAATACGAGAAAGGGAAAAATATTTTTACATTCATACCTAGATTCCAGGCTAATGAGATGGAGGTGCAATACAGTCATATTTTAGTGAATTGATCAAAAGCCATGTAGCATTATGGGTAAGAACATAGATCTGATAATATTTTAACATTTCAGTTAACAGGTGAAATTCTGCTTTTGTCTGTGCTCAGTCTGTTTTGGCAAAGAACATTTGGGTTAGAAAGTTACCACAAGAAAGCCAATTGTGTGGTTACGTTTCAAGTTTAGTCATATTTAAGGTGGTACGACTACAAGTATGCAGTAACTGCATTACACATTTCTCCAGTGCCTGCATTATAGCAATATTACACAAGAGTTGCCAGGAAATAACTGTCCCCTACTCATTCAGGATTGACAAGAAATTGCTGGGTTTCTATGCCTAAGTGTCTGGCAGGCATGGAGAGTGAGTGTATGCTGTATCATTTCTGGGGAGGTGGTAGACAATGATGAAGATGAATGATGGAAGCAGACATGAGATTTAAACCTAAGCTGCCTGGATTTTGACCCTATTGCGAAAGGAAACAAGTCCTTTGTAGAACTTTTAGAATTTTACATAACTATTAAGTCTTCCATCAGCTTTCTCCACTGCAGAGAAAGCAGCCACAACGTATTTCAAATTTTCTCTGGGTTGGAATTTTCCAATCCTGACAACAGCCTGAAAGATTTCCTCTATGTAAATTCCAATAACGTTGTACCCTTCTAATATGGTATAGGAGCTGTGAGGTACTTGAAGCTGTGTCCTGACTGGAGTAAACATTTCCAGCATAAGTCCCATGCCTTGGCGAATAAAGGAAAGCATTGCTTAGCCTTTTTAACCAGCTACCTTGTTACTTGGAATCTGTGACCATATACTCCAAGATCCTCTATTTCTCCACACTCAGTATTGTTCCATTTATTGAGGATCCCCTTGAGGTTGCTTCTCCCCAAATGAACTACCTCATATTTTTTTTATTTGAATTCCAGTTTCCAATTTTCTGCTCAAGTGTCTAAATAATCTATATCTTAAGGCAGTCTAAATCTTTTCTCCCCACTGTCAACCACTATGTATTCTTAAAGGATTGGACAGGCTAGATGCAGGAAAAATGTTCCCCATGTTGGGGAGTTTGGCCAGAACCAGGGGTCACAGTTTAAGGAACTGGTAGGCCATTTAGGACTGAGGAAAATCGTTTTCACACAGAGAATTGTGAATCTGTTGAACTGTCCGCCACAGAAGAAAGTGGAGGGCAATTCACTGGATGTTTTCAAGAGAGGGTTAGATTTAGCTCTTAGGGCTAAAGGAATCAAGGGATATGGGGAAAATGCAGGAACGGGGTACTGATTTTAGATGATCAGCCATGATCATATTGAATGGCTGGTGCTGGCTTGAAGGGCTGAATGGCCTACTCCTCCACCTATTTTTCTATGTTTCCATGATTTCTATGTTTAGAGTCATAGAGTAATACAGCATGGTTACAAGCCCTTCGGCTTCACTGAGCTAGTGCCACTTGCCTGAGCCTGGACCATATCCCTGCAAACGTTTGCTTTGCTATAAGTGTTTATGTGATTTTAAAATGTTAATATTATAATTGTACCTGTCTCCTCCACTTCCTCTGGCTGCTTTTTCCATTAACACATTAGAAACATAGAAAATAGGTGCAGAGTAGGCCATTCGGCCCTTTGTGCCAGCACCACCATTCAATATGATCATGGCTGATCATCTAAAATCTGTGTGGAAAAAAGTGCCCCTTTTTAAATGTTTCCCCAATTAGTTTATAAAGGCAAAATTTTGTTTTGTTATCCTATAAATGTAAACTTTCACATACAGTTAAACAAATCTTTTACTTTTCTGTCCGTCAACACCAATTAGTTCACCACATCAAGCATTACAATGGCAACTTATTAAAACGTTTGTTGTTTTTTTTCCCATCTTGATGGGAAATATTCATGGCCTACTGGCTAGATTTCTACTTAATCTTTGCATAATTTTCATTTCAACATGTGTTTTCTAAATTTGAAATGCATAACACTGTACAGAGAATACATACTTTGGCCATGATGTGAAAACAAATACAAAAATTCAATTTGGAATTTAATAAGTACATATCCTAAAATTAGAACTTAGAATTTTAACACTCTCACTTTAAATATTTATATAACCGGTGGAGTATTAAATCAACACTGAAACATTTTTGCAACAAATAAGGAATTCCTCAGAATATTCCAGTAATACACTTATAAAATACTGTTATTTGAATAAATTATTTTAAAGCCATAAGGCCCCTGTGACCTTAAATGAACTTACATTGATATATTTTGATGCCTAAATGTATTCTCTTCACATTTGGTAATATTCATATATATTTACTTATTTCAAAGTTTTATATTTTTACACATTCCTCATCAAAAGAATCACAATTTAATTGATGTATACCATGAAACTGAGTAACAATGTTAATATCTATTTAGATCCATCAAATGCTTTCCTGGGAGTTAAGATTTTTTAATTTCCCAAAAATTACAATAAAGTTATGTTACACTGCATTGAACAAAAGAAGCATTGTGACCAGGATAAGACAAATTTGTAAATACTGAATTGTATACAGCTCAAAACAAAATCCATGAACATCTTGAAATATATTCTGAAATTTATAATTCTGTTTAGAAATATCTCTATTCATGCTACAAATGCCAACATTTTGTACTTGAAAGCAGCAAGCATCTCAATGATACATTCCACAATGTTTTTGTTTTCAAACAAGAGGCTTTATTGGATTAATTGACTGAGTTTAAAATAAAGTATTGTATATTTGATCTCTAGGCAAAACAAGCTGAAATAAAACATAACATTTCTAAATCAATAACTGCAGCATTGTAATTCTTATTCTTTGATAATCGTTTATTCATTGCCCAAGGAATTGAGGGCTGTTATTGCCGAGGGTACTGAACATGAATCCACTCCTACATTCAACTTCCTCTTTCATAGTACGACCAGAACAAAATATAATGACATTTTAATAGAGAACTCATGTTATTTAATCGACAATCCTCCAACATAGTAGTTACCCATAATGCAGATTATCCTCTGAAGGAAACCTCTACTTAGTAATCTTAATCCTACACTGTTTCCCATGTTAAGTGGCAGGGGTCCATTCCTAACAATAAACATAAAGATAATCAATTGCTTACAACTTTTGGCTCATTTGTATAAACAAGAAACCTGCTTGAACATTAATTATAAAATGGCTGTTCCGGACTGCACTTACTAAAGAGAATAGGAGCAGGTGCCAACGGCTATCTATGAATAAGATACATTAATAGATATTAAAATTAATCACTTTATGGAAACATTTAAGGGTTATGAAATATATCAACAGAAGTACTTTTTAGTGAATATTGTTTTTAAATTAGTCTACATTGTAATTCCATTCTATGAAGTTAATACCTTGTAAAATACTCTTGCCATGAGTGTATGAACTTGTTTCCATAGGGAATTTATATCCTTTTTAAAAGCTACAGAAGCCTTGCTGAACCTCATATAATCACATACAGTTGTGGACTAGTGAAAGTAAAAATGAATCTTAAATTTAGTATAAAATCTGCAACTTATCTTCATGATGTGATATGTGATACATGATAAATTGCTGGGGTCTGACTAACTGTATCCTGGGACATTGTTGGAAGACAGAGGAAATTGCAGGTGCACTTGCAGAGATATTTCATCAAAGTTTTTCCCCCATAGCAACCTAACTTAGCACCCTATCAGAGATATTTGAGATATTCCCTAGTCCTATATATCCTTTTTCCAATCTCTCTTATCTTTAAAATTAATATATTCTTTCCCTTTCCCAATTCTGACGGGGAGCCTTTGACGATGCATTACCTCTGTTTCTCTATCCGCAGATACTGTCTGGCCTGCTGAATGTATTTGCATGTTTAATTAAAGTAATTTTATGCCAGCACCTTAGCATCAATCCCTTTGGTTGTTTCCAATATGTTCCTCATAGACCATTGTTTGATTTTTTTAATCCTAAATATTTATTTTTCATTAATTGTGCAAGGTATAGATATATAGGCTATAATTATACACACAGTTTCACAACAATAATTTAAGAAAGATCATGTTTAGAAAACCATAAAATAACCACCATAACATTTTGCATATTTTCAGACCTGGTTGTGACCGCACATAAACTTTAATAGAAACTTTGTGAAAAATGTTAAAATGAAATACTGGTCAACTGGCCTTTTTGCTTGCTTATGCATAATATTAACTGGCTTTATATTTGTGCTTAAAGATCTCCAGTTGATATGAGGCTTCGTAATATACACTTTAATATATACTAAATAAACACTTTCATTAGAGAACAGCACTTTAGTTGACAAGTAGGAAATAAATGAGTGAAATTGGAACAAATGTCCAGAAAATTTACGATTTAGATCCTATAATTTAGATCACAAATTGTCTGTTGTGCAAATGGTCTAACCTCCATTATGTCCTTGACTTCCAACAAAGGTAACGGAAAGTTGGTGTACAATCTATTGATCATTCAATTAATTTTTTTAAATGATGTATAGTAAGTGTTATCAGGAATCAGACTGAATTATTAGTCCATTATTTCAGTAAAGATTTGATACATAGTTCATTTACCATTAAGTTGCGTGACATCTGACATACAGTAAATCTCTCCCATGAAACCACCAAGAATGAACAAATCTGCAGGACCAGGCAATGAATACCATTCTTGCCAACAATGTCCATACATGGTGAAAGGAATAATATTTTAATTGTAAATATGTACTCAAACTTTAAGAAAGTGAGAGAGAGAAAATGAATATTTCATGTCAATTACCTTTTGCCAAAGCAGGAAATATTAAGAAAAAGGCATGATTTGATTTGCAGAGAAATGGGAGGGGAGGAGATAAAAAAGGAATGACAGGGTGAGGACTAAGAGAAAGATAAATTCAAATCGAGGTTGGCTGATAGCAATTGGTGCAAGCTTGTTAATGGCAGCCATGAGGCCTTCATCTTCCACCTCATTTGGTTATTCTGTTATTGCATTTTAGTTTTTGTTTGTACTCCCTCAAATTGTACAACAGTCTTTGCACCATTCTGTTGTTCTGCATTTGTTGTATTTGTAATATTTATCATAACCATGTACATTGTTTTCTCTAAGAGCTCTTATGCCAACAAGGAAATTCATTGTCCCCTGATGTTTTCTATAATAAACTAATCTGAATCTAATCTATCTGTAGGAAATGTCAAAAAGTCAAACAAACTTTATTGTCATTTAGAAATACATCGATAAATGCAATTCCAAACGAAATTCCATTGCATTTGGCTCCCGGTGCAACACGATAATAAACAGAAGGATAAAATGGATAAAAGGATAAAATAGACAATGGTGGCAGCCCATTACATGGCATTCAGGTGTCTGATGGCTCGTGGGAAGAAGCTGTTGCAGAACCTTGATGTTCTGCTCCTTATGCTAGGATATCTTTTGCCCGAGGGCAGCAGAGCGAACAGTCCGTGATGGAGATGTGTGGGGTCCTTTATAATACTGCTGGCCTTAGACACGCAATGTTTGGTCGCAATATCCCCGATTGAGGGGAGAGAAGTCCCGATGATTTTTTTAGCCGTCCTCACCACTCTCTGCACGGACTCCCAGTCGGAGTCTTTACAGTCCCCAAACCAGACAGAGATACAGCTGGTCAAAATACTCTCTATGGTGCCCCTGTAGAAAGTGGTGAGGACGTGATGGGGGAGGTGAGCTCTTCTCATCCGGCTGCGCTCTCTTAACTTTTGATGAGATGTTATTTGACCAGGTCAGACTGTTAGTGATCTGCACCCCCAGGAACTTATTCAGGGTGTGTCAGAACCAAAGAAAAGCAATGCTGGAAACTTGTGATTTTGGGTACAATAGGTGGTAAAAGAGAATGTTTGAAAAGCTCAATGGGTTAGGCAATATCTATGGAGAGAGGAAAAACTAGATTACCTTACATCAGAACTATCCAAAGACGGAAAAGCAGAAAAAGGCACTTACAGGCAACATGAGAAGAACAATGATAATTCTGGAATCACTCAGTGGGCCAGGCAGCATACATAGAATCATACAGTCATACAGTGTGCAAACAGGCCCTTTGGCCCAACTTGCCCACACCGACCAGCGTGTCCCATCTACGTTAGTCTCATTGCTTCTTTAACATTGCAATAGTCCCTGCCTCACCAACTTCCTTCGACAGCTCATTCCATACACCCACCACCCTTTGTGTGAAAAAGTTATTCCTCAAATTCCTATAAAATATTTCCTACATAGTGAGAGAAACAGAGGCAACAACCCTGCTCATTGAGCTCAGCACGTCCTCCTCCAGAAAGAAAATCTACCCGAAATACTGCCATTTATACCCCATTTTTTGGATGATATTGAGTTTTTTTAATGTTGCTGGAGTACACTCATCAGTGTCGAGCTTGTAGCTTGTGGAATGGCTGCGGAATGTCAGGAAGTGTTACTCATTACAGGACCCCCAGCCTCTAAACTGCTCGTGCAGCCACTGTATTTAAAAGCTTGCTCTGTTGATTTTCTGGTGAATCATAATCTCTGGTACATTTTTAGCAGACAACTCAGTAATGGTAAGCCTATTTAAATGTCAATAGGATTGTTGGAGTGTTGCCCTGCAGTTTGAGGTATGAATGATATATACCACAAATCAGTTTATTTTATTGACACGTATACCAAGGAACAGCGAAAAACTTTTGTTGTGTGCTATCCAGTCATAAGAAAGACAATATATGATTTCAATCTAGCCATTTACAGTATCTAGATACATGATAAGGGAATACCATTTAGTGCAAGGTAAAGCCAGCAAAGTCCGATCACGGAGAGTCCAAGCGTCATCAAAGAGGTGGATAGTAGCTCATGACTGCTGTCTGGTTGTGGTTGGATGATTCAGTTGTCTGATAACAGCTGGGAAGAAACTGTTATCAATGTCTAATTATTTTCTGGGTATTGCTGCATGCAGGTATAGAATTTTATTTTCTGAGGAGCAGTGCATAAAATTGATTATTGCGCAATCACCAACAAGCACGTCAACAGGTTTCTGACAGTATGAAGAAGGAAAGGTAATTGTTTGGCTGGACATAGGTATTGCCCTGAGGAACTCCTGCAGTAACGACCTGAGACTGCATCGATTAGTTTCCAGCAAATGCTACCAATATACTTTATGAATGGTACGAGTCTACCCTTTGACTACATCCAATTGATGACTCATTAATCATAAGTGATAGGAACAGAATTAGGCCATTCAGCCCGTCAAGTCTACTCCACCATTCACTAATGGCTGATCTATCTCTCCCTCCTAACCTATTCTCCTGCCTTCTCCCCGTAACCTATGACACCTGTATTAATCAAGAATCTATCTATCTCTGCCTTAAATATATCCACTGACTTTGCCCCCACAGTCTTCTGTGACAAATAATTCCACATTCACCACCTTCTGACTAAATAAATTCTTCTTCATCTCCTCCCTAACAGAACTTCCTTTAATTCTGAGGCTATGACCTCTAGTCCTTGACTCTCTAACTGGTGGAAACAACAGGCTTGAGGTCTCAATTAGTTGAGAGGTATGAAAAAGTATGGAGCCAAGTAGTCCAATTGATAAGGAAACTGAGCATCATTTAACAGGTTATTGGTGAGTAAATGCCACTTGATATTACTGTTGATGACACCGTTCATCATGTTATTAGTCATCAACAGTGGATATTGGCCTCCAATTTGGCAAGTTAGATTTGTTCTACTTTTCATGATCAGGGCAAATATGGGCAATTTTCCATTTTGCCAAGTTGATTCTTGGGTTGTCATTCTACTTTAGGAGCTTGGCGAGGTGTGCATCTATTTAGGGAGTAATAGTCTTCAGCACTTTGTGCTATCTACTCTTAGCTGAGGTTGTTATCATGTGGAGTGACTGAAGACAGTATTCAGTATTGGTGAGCATCTCAGGAGGAAGCTGAGATGAATTTCACAGATAAGCATGCAGTTTTCACAGCCTGTGCCATGAAAGAGCGGAGGTGCAATTTGCAGATGCAGTCCCAAAAGTTTCACCCAAGGCCTTGATTATCTCCAGTGATTTTTGTACCAACTTCACCATTTAATTAAATCATAACTGATCTTATATCTCAGAGTCACTTTGCTGTAATGAATCCAAAAATAAACACCATACTCAATGTTTATTTGAATATTGAGGCCACTGCAACCCTCAGGTTGAGTATTCTAAAAAAATGTACTACCATTTGGGTATGAAATTTCTTCTGATGTTTATTTTAAATGTATAAGCTTTTATTATAACATAGATTACAGCACAGGAGCAGGCTCTTTGGAATGGAATGGAAGACCTTATTGTCAGATGTGACTAGGCACAGTGAGATTATTTGCTGCATACCCAATGTATACAAATAGCAGCCACCTATGGCATTGACAAAGTTACAAAGCACGCCGGCTCCCCCTTTTGTTCTCCCCACCACCTCCCTCCCACCCACACTGTGTCCCCATTGTCCTTTGTTCTCCCCCCCACCTCCCTCACGGCAGTCCCCCCACGCCGGGTCCTCCATTGTTCTTCCCCTCCACCCTCACGGCGGTCCCCCCATGCATGGCCCACAATCCTATGCTGAATATGATGCCAAATTAAACTAATCCTTTCTGCCTGTACTTGATGTACAGTGCCCTCCATTATGTTTGGGACAAAGACCCATCATTTATTTATTTGCCTCTGTTCTCCACAAATTGAGATTTGTAATAGATAAAAAATCACATGTGGTTAAAGTGCACATTGTTAGATTTTAATAAAGGCCATTTTTATACATTTTGGTTTCACCATGTAGAAATTACAGCTGTGTTTATATATAGTTCCCCTCCATTTCAGGGCACCATAATGTTTGGGACACATGGCTTCACAGGTGTTTGTTATTGCTCAGATGTGTTTAATTGCCTCCTTAATGCAGGTTTAAGAGAGCTCTCAGCACCTAGTCTTTCCATCATCTTTGGAAACTGTTATTGCTGTTTATCAACATGAGGACCAAAGCTGTGCCAATGAAAGTCAAAGAAGACATTATGAGACTGAGAAACACAAATAAAACTGTAGAGACATCAGCCACACCTTAGGCTTACCCAAATCAACTGTTTGGAACATTATTAAGAAGAAAGAGAGCACTGGTGAGCTTATTTATCGCAAAGGGACTGGTAGGCCAAGGAAGATCTCCACAGCTGATGACAGAAGAATGTACTCTATAATAAAGAAATATCTCTAAATACCTGTCTGACAAATCAGAAACACTTCAGGAGTCAGGTGTGGATTCATCAATGACCACTGTTTGCAGAAGACTTCATGAATAGAAATACAGAGGCTACACTGCAAGATGCAAACCACTGGTTAACTGCAAAAATAGGATGGCCAGGTTACAGTTTGCCAAGAAGTACTTAAAAGAGCAACCACAGTTCTGGAAAAAGATCTTGTGGACAGATGAGACGAAGATTAACTTGTATCTCTGTGATGGCGAGAGCAAAGTATGGAGGAGAGAAGGAACCCTGCAAGATCCAAATCATACACCTCATCTGTGAAACACGGTGGTGGGGGTCTTATGGCCTGGGCATGTATGACTGCTGAAGGTACTGGCTCACTTGTCTTCATTGATGATAAAACAGCTGATGGTGATAACATAATGAATGCTGAAGTGTATAGACACATCCTATCTGCTCAAGTTCAAACAATTGCCTCAAAACCTATTGGCTGGCGGTTCATTCTACAGCAAGACAATGATCCCAAACATACTGCTAAAGCAACAAAAGAGTTTTTTCACAGCTAAAAAAATTGTAAATTCTTGAATGGTCAAGTCAATCATGCGATCTGAACCCAATTGAGTATGCCTTTTATATGCTGATGAGAAAACTGAAGGGGACTAGCCCCCAATAAGCTAAAAATGGTTGCAATACAGGCCTGGCAGAGCATCACCAGAGAAGACACCCAGCAACTGGTGATGTCCATGAATCGCAGACTTCAAGCAGTCATTGCATGCAAAGGATATGCAAATAAATACTAAACATGACTACTTTCATTTACATGACATTGCTGTGTTCCAAACATTATGGTGCCGTGAAATGGGGGGGACTGTGTATAAACATTGCTGTAATTTCTACATGGTGAAACAAAAATGTATAAAAATGGCCTTTATTAAAATCTGATAATGCGTACTTTAACAATATGTGATTTTTTTCCATTACAAATCTCAAATTGTGGAGTCCAGAGGCAAATAAATAAATGATGGGTCTTTGTCCCAAACATTATGGAGGGCACTGTACATCCCTCTAGCTATCTGAAAGCCTCTCCAATGCTGCTATTTGCATGGGCTTTCAGAAGTACCAGTGGCACCAAGTTCCAGGCACGTATCACACTCAGTGTAAAAAAAAAATTGACCCCAACATCAAACTTTCATTTACTCCTGGTCCTTATTACCCTGTCATTGAAAACATAATTCCTGCATCCACCCAATAAAAATTGCATTACTTTTGTGTGTTTGTTTTATTATTAACTCAAGAGTTTATAGACCAAATAGTATTTCTGGTTTAGTATTTTTTCATGGTACAACTATTCCCATAAATTAATTTGGTGAACCCATCTTGTCATAAGCATACATTTCCTTATGTTAAAAATAAATGGCATTATTTTATAACTCTTTTTATCCAGTGGTGAGGTACAAATTTTGCATTGATGGATTGTATCGTTTGTTTTCAATGATGATTTTTGTTTCCACAGCCATAAGCGATGTACAGCTTTTCTAACAAGATTAAAATATATTGCTAGATTATTTTAAGTAATAAACGTTTAATGTGGAATATACACACCTACAAAGCAAATGAAAACTATTCCAAGGTCGCCTCAGCTCTTGCACCTCCTGACTTGCACACCAGCCAAGCTTCACTCATTCTACAGCCGCAGCGCGGAGGCTTCTGGGGAGTGTGGCAAGGAAGGTCGGATGGCCTCTGGCGCCCGGGTCAGAGTTGAGGCATGGTTACTATGGCGGCGCTGACAGTTGTCTGCAGGCCGCTAGCCCTGTGGCGGGGTGCCGGCGCCCTGGTTACTGCCGGCCCGGGGAGGTGCAGCTCGGCAGCCGGGAGCGGCTTTGCTGCGTTTGGGAGCCGAGGTGGGAAGCGTGAGGCTGCGGGGCCGCCTGGAGGGAGAGGTTACAGTGAAAGCGCAACCGAAGCCGAGCTGCGAGTGCATCACCTGGAGGTGGAGTCGGCAGGTAAGGTCACACTGCTGGGGGTGGGGAGGGAGACATAGCATAGAGTGAGGGAGGGAGAGGTAGCAAGTAAGGATAGGAAAAGAACAAGTACATCGTTGCGAATAGCAGGCACCCAGCCTACTCTAATTTGGATTTGACCTTATTGCTCTGTGGTAGATCAGAATCCAAGGTTGCCCTTGAGTGCAGATTTCATTATTTTTTCTTTAGCTGAAATCCCTATATTTGTGTCAAAAGATTGCAGTAGATTCCCTACTTTGTTACTTCAGTTTGTATTTGTTCCCTAATTTGTTACTTTCTACTTCTATGGTTCATCGTTTAATCGATCAAAACTTTACCCTTGAATTTAAATAGTGAAGAGTGTTTTACTGTCATGCGTCCCAGATAGAATAATGAAATTCTAATTTGCAGCAGCCCAACAGAATATGTAAACATAGTACACTGTAAACACTATAATAAATGAGAAAAGTTCACAGTTTTAATAAGTACATGATATATATAGATCATATATATACACACACAAAAAACAAACAATAATAGTATAACAATAATAGTCTATGTAGTTCAGAACTTATTTGAGTTTATAGTGTTTAATAGCCTAATGGCTCTAAGGAAGAAGCTGTTCCTGAACCCGGATGTTACAGATTTCAGGCTCGTGAACTTTCTTCCAGATGACAGGGGTGAAATGAATGTGTGGCCAAGGTGATGTGGGTCTCTGATGATGCAGGCTGCCTTTTTGCGGCAGCGATTGCAGTAAGTCCCTTCGATGGTGGGGAAGGTCAGAACCGGTGATGAACTGGGCAATGTTCACAACTTTTTGCAGTCTTCTTCATTCAAGTAGCCAAACCAGGCCATGACGCAACCATTCAATATACTCTCTTCTGTACACCTGTAGAAGTTCAAGAGAATCCTCTCTGACATACCAAATTTCCATAATATTCTTTCCACACACAATCTTTCTCCAAAACAATGATACTTAAATTGTTGAAGCAAAAAAATTGTATCAGCTTGGCTGTTACGTTTACATTCCATAATATAAATATTTGGCGCCAGCACTTTGGAAGTTAGTTTTTGAAGGCAATTTAAAACAAATTGCCTTATCGCATATAATTTTATTTTAATTTAGTTTAGAGATACAGCATGAAATATTAATAAACCACAAATTTTGTTTTGCAGTAAATGTTTAAATGTTCTCTCACCATTAGAATTGGATCACATTTTATGTCTCTTTCAGTGAAAATTATGGGACTTTTCTCCAGAAATACAGTTAGAACTTCTGTCTCTTAAATAAAATTCAGTTCTAAAGCATGTAAATGAAGAACAAAGAAGCCAGTTAGTTCCTTTATTGGAGCAAATAATGAAGGATAGTATTTTGTTTTCTATCCCAGGTAGTTTTGCAATAAGCACAGCTTTTGAATACAATCTAATGACGAGGATTATGCACATTGAACAAATAAGCAATACATATTGCAACAAAGTAGTTTGTTTAATAGCCCATGTTTGTTATTCCAACATTGTCTTCTTTAGCATTTACAATAATAATCTTCTATTTGCTTCCATTTGAAGCTGAAAACAATCTTTATGTGAACAGGTATCACTTAATGGAAGTGATGTTAATTGGGACTGATATTCTGAATAAATTACACAAATAACATATTTTATCAAACATTCTTGCAGACCCATTACTTAACTAGTATTTTTTTTTCCAAAGACTAGTTTAATTTTAAATGATTCATTTAATAAACTCTCTAAACATTGATGTATGTTTAACTGTGAGTTTAATGTGAACATGGCATTTCATTATTCCCTGGTGTATGGCAATAAACTAATTAGAATCTCATATTTTTGAATTCTCAGTTAGACTCGGAACCCATCCCAACAAATACTCACTTTCCCAACACCTTTCATTACTCACTCACTTTCTCCTAACTTTAGAAACTCTTTCTCACCCAAAACATATTACTTTGTTTATTACGCTGATTATCATGATACTTAAAATTGTTCTTTAATGCTAATGGAAATCATATAATCTACAGATAGTTGTACTACAACACATGTTTTCATAATGTGAATTGGATATATATAAAGCGATAGATGAATGTTGTATTATTTGGACCAAAGTGATTAAAACATTATTTCTATAGGGAACGAGAGGTACTTAAAAGTTGCTTTGGAAATTGACAAGGGACAAAGTTTCCATTGCAAAGAAACTATTTCTATCTAATGCTCTACCCTCCTCTCGCAGTAATCAAACGCTATTGTTTCTTAAGAACACAATCTGTCAGTTTCACTGCAGCTGGTCATTGAAATTGACAAGCTTCAATTCCATTGACACTTAAGTTTGCAACGATACTCTAAACAATGCAACATATAGCCTTCGGTATTTTTAGATTGCAGTAACAAAAATAAACTTGATAGAGTGGTTGCCAAAACAAAAATCTTACTCTCAACACCAACAAGACCAAGGAGCTGATTTTTGACTTTAGAAAGGGAAAGTCAAGGATCCATGAACCTGTCTTTATTAATGGGTGGGCAGTGAGCACGTCAACAGCTTCAAGTTCCTGTGCATGCATATCTGTGAAGATTTGTCCTTGGAGCACCGCATTAATGCTGTCGTTAAGAAAACTCCATTAATGCCTCTACCTTTTTAGAAGATTGAAGAGATTTGGTATGTTGACAGATACAGAATATCTTGCAGAACGTGGGAAGTCAGGCAAATTTCCATTGCCCCTGAGGACTATACCTGTGGGAAGTACTCTTCAGCTGCAGCTCCTGACTGACCGCATTGGGAAATGGAGCTGCAGCTGGATGAATTCCAGATCATCTGGAAGGATGAAGGTATCATAGAAAAGATTATAGTTTTTCAATTCTCCCACTGCTGTTCCGACTGTAATATTAATTGGCTCCACCTTTCTGATTCTACACAGTTTCCTTTAAATTTCTCTGATTGTATTGTTACTCTTACCTAACATAAGGATTATTATACTTAATATTTTACTTAACTTTTGTAGAATTCGTAAACTAATAGAATATTATTGATAGTCATAGAGTGATACAATGTAGAAACAGGCCCTTCAGCCCAACTTGCCCCCACCGGCCAACATGTCCCAGCTACACTAGTCCCACCTGTCTTTGCTTGGTCCATATCCCTCCAAACCTGTCCTATCGATGTACCTGTCTAACTGTTTCTTAAACGTTGGGATAGTCCCTGCCTCAGCCACCTCATCTGGCAGCTTGTTCCATACACCCACCACCCTTTGTGTGAAAAAGTTATTCCTCAGATTCCTATTAAATCTTTTCCCCTTCACCTTGAACCTATGCCCTCTGGTCCTCGATTCCCCTATTCTGGGCAAGAGACTCTGTGCATCTATCCGATCTATTCCTCTCATGATTTTATGCACCTCTATAAGATCACCCCTAATCCTCCTGCGCTCCATAGATTAGAGATTCAGCCTTCTCAACATCTCCCAGTAGCTCACACCCTCTAGTCGTGTCATCATCCTCATAAATCTTCTCTGAACCATTTCAAGCTTGACAATATCTTTCCTATAACATGGTGCCCAGAACTGAGCACAATATTCTAAATGCGTTCTCACCAACGTCTTATACAACTGCAACATGACCTCCCAATTTCTATACTCAAATACTCTGACTGATAGTTCATTATCTCTCTATTTTTACAGGTATTGTTGTATTTGGAATAAATAGACCACAGTCCAAAAATGCTATCAGCAGGAACCTTGTAGAAATGGTAAGCACAAGCACGTATGTAAATTTGTATTTTATTGGAGAGGCATAATGATACAATTAGGCGGCACAGTGGTTGAGTTGCTGTCTTGTCGTGCCAGGTGCCTTGGTTTGTTCCCGATTAAGGGTGCTGTCTGTACGGAGTTTGCATATTCTCCCTGTGATCTTTGTGGTTTTCTCCAGGTGCTATTTCCTCTCTCGATACAGACATGCAGGTTTGTCGGTTAAGTTGCTTCTGTAAATTGTCCCTAGTATGTAGGATAGAACTAGTGTACAGGTGATCGCTGGTCGGCGCAGACAAAGTAGACTGAAATGCCTGTTTCCAGGCTGCATCTAAAAACTAGAGGAAAGCTATTGTGCATTCATAAGAATACCATTGGAAAATGGATTATGCCCAAGGACTAGGAGATGGATAATGGTATTTCTCTGTTTAAATAGGAGATGGAGCAAGTCTAGGTACCTTCAAACTAATTTTTGGGAGAAGAGATTATACTAAAATGGAAGAAATCCCAAAAGCTGAAGTATAAAGACTAGTCACTTTGGTTTCAAAGCCATGCAGCACCAACCTTGTTCAATCCTTTCAAGGCGTGAGGAAAAGTGGTAGATATGATTTATTTGGATTGCCAAAGGGTTTGGATTAATAATTCATGATTAGATCCTTTGTATGTTCAGTCTGGGTACACACTGAGTAGAAGAATGGATAATTCTGGAAACTGAACAAAATTAAGAAAGATAGGGTTAACTTTAATTGTTGAGATTTGTGGTAGTTTAGAAATTCTACTTTGCACCATTGTTTATTTCACCATTTATATGTAAAATTCAGACTTGGAAACAGAATTACAATTTCAAAATTTGCACATGTCATCAAATCGGTGATTTGCACGTCATCAAATAGTTAAGATTGAGGAGAATTGCAATGCAATACGTTATAAATACTGTTCCAATGTGGGCATGTAAATTGAAATTTTATTTTTTATGCACATAAACAATGAAAGCTGCAATTGACAGGAGAATTTTACAAAAATATTCATTGTGGGTCAAGGAGGAAGAGGATTTCAGAAGAAAAGGGTTGAGGGCAACATATTCAGAAATTGTTAAAGTTTGATCCTTGGGATTGACTTGGGGATATTGTTTCCATATTGGTTTTCTAAAACAAGGGCCATAAAAATAAAATTAAAGTGGTTAAAGCTTAATGCCATATGGACCAGTTGAGGGCTGATGACTAATGCCCCTGTCCCACTTAGGAAACCTGAACGGAAACCTCGGGAGACTTTGCGCCGCACCTAAGGTTTCCATGCGGTTCCCGGAGGTTTTTGTCAGTCTCCCTAATGGTCGAAAGTGGTTTCCACTGCTTCTATGTTCCGGCGATTATTTCAAAAAATTAAAAACCGGCTGCGACTGAAAATAGGTTGCCGTTTTAAAAATCGGTAATATTTTAGTCTAAGCCGGTTGCGATGCTAGTTGCCGATGGTGGTTATATGACGATGGTGATAGCAATTTCCATTGCTAGATGGTGGTTGCCGGAGGTTGCAGGTAGTGGAGGGTAAAGCCCCTGTCCCACTTAGGAAACCTGAACGGAAACCTCTGGAGACCGTGTGCCCCATCCAAGGTTTCCGTGAGGTTTCCGGAGGTTCCGGTCACTCACCATGAGTCACCAGAGGTTTTGGTCACTTGCCTGGAAAGCCTCGACCGAAGCGTGAGCTGCATCTACTGACCAAACCGCCGACCGCGCACACACACACAAACACATCGCGAAGGTGGGGGCCAGGGACAGCGGAGGAGCGCTTTCTGCGAGGTGAAGAGGAAAGTAAACGGCTGCCACAGAACACGATAAGTACTTTAGAGAGCGCGGGAGGGAGAGAAGGGGAAGGAGAAGGGGAGAGAGAGAAGGGGAGAAGGAGTGGAGACAGTTTTAAGAAGTTTAATAAAGTTAGCGGACATTTTACCTTCTGGCGGATTTTCTAGGTCCTGAAAACCAAAGAAGATTTCTTTGCTGAAAACTCCAATGAGCCAATCAGAATGGCTGGTCAGTGAAGGCGATTGCCTTCGACTGCCTGTAAGTAAATAGCGACCCCACTCCACTGGCTTCGACAAAACGGCAACCTATTTTTAGTCGTGGCCGGTTTTGGTTTTTTTGAAATAATTGCAGGAACATAGAAGAAGCCGCGACTACGCAGAAACCACTTTCCACCAATAGGAAGAGTGACCGGAACTTCCGGGAACCTCACTGAAACCTTGGGTGGGGCGCAAGGTCTCCAGAGGTTTCCGTTCAGGTTTCCTAAGTGGGAAGATCCGCCGGAAGGTAAAATGCCCGCTAACTTTATAATACTTATTAAAACTGTCTCTACTCCTTCTCCCCACCTTCTCCCTCCCCCCTTCTCCCTCCCCCCTTCTCCCTCCCCCCTTCTCCCTCCCCCCTTCTCCCTCCCCCCTTCTCCCTCCCCCCTTCTCCCTCCCCCTTCTCCCTCCCCCCTTCTCCCTCCCCCCTTCTCCCTCCCCCCTTCTCCCTCCCCCCTTCTCCCTCCCCCCTTCTCCCTCCCCCCTTCTCCCTCCCCCCTTCTCCCTCCCCCTTCTCCCTCCCCCCTTCTCCCTCCCCCCTTCTCCCTCCCCCCTTCTCCCTCCCCCCTTCTCCCTCCCCCCCTCTCCGTCCTTCTCTCCCCTTCTCTCCCTCCCGCGCTCTCTAAAGGACTTACCATGCTCTGTGGCAGCCATTTACTTTCCTCTTCTTCTCGCAGAAAGCGCTCCTCTGCTGTCCCTGGCCTCCACCTTCGCGATGTGTTTGTGTGTGTGTACGCGCGGTTGGCAGCAAAGACCCTATAGGATCTTTGGCCAGTAGATGCAGCTCACGCTTCGGTCGAGGCTTTCCACCAAGTGACCAGAACCTCTGGTGACCCATGGAGAGTGACCGGGTTTTGAGTTTTTTGAAATAATCGCCGGAACATAGAAGGAACGGAAACCACTTTCGACCATTAGGGAGATTGCCAAAAACCTCCGGGAACCACATGGAAACCTTCGGTGGGGCGCAAAGTCTCCAGAGGTTTCCGTTTAGGTTTCCTAAGTGGGACAGGGGCTTAAGTGAGACAGGGGCATTAGGAGAAGCTGAGTAAATATGTTAAAAAGAAAAAGATCTGAAAGAATGGTGGTAGGAGAATGTTCCTTTGTAAGATAAACATGGAGACACAAGTGCTATATATATTTATTTGACATTGTTCTTCTGAATCTTAGATTTTATTTTTTTCTCTCTTGTTTAGATGGCAGCAGCAATAGAAGAAGTGAAACATGATAACAGTGTTCGGACAGTTATATTACGCAGTGAGGTACCTGGAATATTTTGTGCAGGTGTGTCATCGGAATTACCTTTCAAATAAGTTTAAACAACATGCGTTCAGAATATAATAAATTTGATCAGACTTTCATTTTCAAAACACAATGTGAAATATTTGCAAACGTTTATTTAGATTGTTGTGAAGTGCTACTTGCTTTGTACGTATTCTAATTGGTGCATAAATGTCATTTTACTTGATACTGTTTAAATTTGAAATATGATTTAAAAATACAGATGTTTATTAACAGCCTCTTCAGTTGATAGTGGCATCTTCATGTTGCAATGAACAGTTAAGATGTCTTCTGCACTACCTGAAGCGAGGTGTCTGAAGAAAGGTTTCGGCCCGAAACGTTGCCTATTTCCTTCGCTCCATCGATGCTACTGCACCCGGTGAATTTCTCCAGCACTTTTGTCTGCCTGAGGTGAGGACCAGGGAGACAATGGTGCCTTCCTCATCAAAATGTGGAGAATTCCAGGAAGATCATCACACAAATTTAACGCAGGGTTCCAGAAATAAATATTGATGATTAGAACCCGATGAAGAAGAAATTTTAAGTTGATTTAAAGGATCAAATAAACTATAGATGCAGAGGTTTATGGGCAGAATTTCAACACTTTTGGCGATTGAGCTGCCATTGGAAGATTGCAACCTTCACATGGTCCACCCTGTTTCGACGAATGCAATCAACCCGGCGTGCACAATCAAATAATATCAAATAGAACAAGTTGACCTACAACTTTAGGCTGTGCACGCCATACGCAAGAAGAAGAAGAAGAAGAAGCTGCCATTGATGAATCAAAGCAGTGGGTAGTAGTTATAGAAGTAGAGAGGGGCTGAACTACAGAAGGATTTCAATAAGCGAGTTTGGTATTACAAATGTGAGTTTGCCAAGGTTATGGGTCATTCGGATAAACATTCTCGTCAGCTGAGCTACGATAATTAATTGTTTTGACCTGCGTTTCATATGTATTTTCCAACTTTGCTTCTTCAAGGTAAGAAAATACTGCTTTCAAAACTATTAACTCAGTGTATTTATGGTTAATTTGTACAAAACTACGTTTTTTTTGGCTTTTCCTTGGTCGCTTGCTGGCCTGCTTCGGTGAGTGAGCGAGATCGTGACGATGAATAACAACCATTTTTAATTGTTTTTGCTTTGGAAGGGGGGTGAGTGGGGTGGGTGGGAGGCCCTATCAATAGATAATATGAACAGTATTTGTGGGGTTTTCACCTCTTACTCTTCTAGTCCACGGCCACGGGCTATATGCACGTTTGTTGACTCCTGAATGAGTTTTTCATGTACATGTATGAGTGAAGATGTGTAAAGCAACGCAAACCAATGTTGACCAACATGTTGACGATGGACCAGACAATAAGCGTTTACGAGCTTTTGCTGTAGATCATGCTTATATGTACAAATGCAGCTGTCAAGAGAACTGTAATTGCACGAGATGCATCCAAAAACAGAAGGACATAAACCAA
The DNA here is from genome assembly GCA_963514005.1 of Raja brachyura. The sequence goes on along the minus strand of OY740783.1, from coordinate 68,671,944 downwards.
CTGATCGACAAAGTTGAAATGTTGGAAGGCAAGGTAGAAGAATTGAAACTAAAACTGAAGAATGCTGCAGCTAAAAAGCGTTTTTGTAGCAATATCAAGACCAACAAAAATGTGAGAAGATTGACAGGGCTTTCTTCGAAGGAAGACTTAGACAACCTATGCGAGCATGTGAAGCATAAAGAAAATGCGATATTGTGCATTTGAAGAAAATGCGATATTGGGAAGGTAAGAAAAAAGTTGTCAGTACTAAAGTACCAAGAACATTTAAACAATTGCCAAAGAAGTCTGGACCCAGTTCAAAACTCAGCATCTAGGATGAAATGGTACTCGTGTTGATGAAACTGTGCCTTGGGCTGCCGATGGTGTTTCTCGTGACTATGTTTGGACTCAGTGGGGATACACATTCTAAAATATTCAATACTTGGATTTAATTCCTAGCCATCCAACTGAAATCCCTGATTTTCTGGTCAGATCGTGATTTGATAAGGTCCACGCAGCCGAAACAGATAATAAATGCGCAGCACTGAGATGCATTCTCGACTGCACAGAGATATTTATAGAACAACCATGGCATCTACAGTTGTAGGTTTTGACATGGTCCCACTATAAGAAATACAACACTGAAACTATTGATTGGAATTGCCCCAAACGGCATGATCACATTCTTATCAAAATCGATCATCTGATACACACATTGTTGGGAAGAGTAGATTTTTGAACTTAGTTGATCCTGGGGATTGCATAATGGCAGATAGAGGATCTCCCATTCAAGAAGATTTGCTGTTTTGCCTATTTAGGGATTCCCAGCGGTGGTTATCAGCAAATGACCAGAGAAAAAGTACAAAAAACCACTTAGGTCATAAGTTCATAAGTGATTGGAGCAGAATTAGGCCATTCGGCCCATCAAGTCTACACCATTCAATCATGGCTGATCTATCTCTCCCTCCGACACCTGTACTAATCACGAATCTATCTATCTTTGCCTTGAAAATATCCACTGACTTGGCCTCCACAGCCTTCTGTGGCAAAGAATTCCACAGAAGTGGGAGTTTGGGGTCCAGGAGTTTGGAGATGAGTATGGCTGGGATTGTGGTGTTGAAGGCAGAGCTGTGGTTGATAAATAGGAGTCTAACAGGATCCTTGTTGTCTAGGTGTTCCAGAGGTGAGTTTAAAGCATGAGAGATGCCATCTGCAGTGGATTGTTATGACTGTAGCAAACTACAGTAGATCAAGGCTCACTAGGAGACTGGAGTTATTGTGCATCATCACCAGTCTTTGAAGCACTTCCTGATTGTGGATGTCAGAGCCACCGGACAGGCGCTGTGCTCTTTGACTTATTTATATGGAAGTGCATAGGAGTATAGTTGGAATAACATCGAATTATCTGGAAAATCTGCCAATCTAGCACCACTTCAGTCAGATTAACAACATTTTACTCTAGTAGCATCATTTATTGGATAACAACTCGGAAGCACGATCAATGTCCAATTCTGAAAAAAAAAGAATAATCTTGATCAGGTCCACAAGACATGAGATTTCACAGAACTTGAATAATGAGTTTTAAATTTGTAAGCGTTATCACAATTCACAATCAGTTAGATTTTCCATTCAAGATGTGTTTCAATACCGATGATGTGTTCAGGAGCATCAATAGATGTATTTTTTATCAATCACTGTGCTGGCGAAACCAGGAATAGACTGGTTGACAACCAAGAATAGGGTGGTGACGACTGGAGAGACAGTGGACAGCTCGGAAAGACGACAACCAGGGCAGGGTGGGTTGGCAGGCCAAACCGCATCCTCTAAGAGGAGGAGACCCAAATCACACTACAGGAAATCACATGGAAAAATACCCCCGGGGTGCCCGAGAGGGGGAGAGGATGAGCACCCCAATTTGACAGATCAAAGGTTTACAACTAATGGCAATGGACAACCGACTATGAGTATCAAATGCAGATGTGGAAAGGTCTGCAAGAACAGCCGAGGCCTGAAGATTCACCAGACTCGGATGAAGTGTTTGGAGGGAGGGGGTGTGACACATCGCGCAGGTATTTTGCACAGGAGGAGCCGGGCCCAGAAGCACCCCATAGTCCGAAGCCCCCAAGTGGTGCAACTAGTCCCTCCGAACAGATCTCCGGAGAAGGTTCGAGTCAAATGGCCACAGGCCTGCAAGACAGCAGTCTGGCATCAGTTCGACAAGGACGTCGACAAGGTGCTAGAAGCAACTACGAAGGGAGAAGTGGACCAAAGGCTGCGGACGATGACGGCAATCATTGTCAGCCTAGCTGTGGAAAGGTTTGGAACAGTGGAGAAGAAGCCTGCCAGAACACCTTTCACCATGAACCAACGAGCAACAAAGATCCACAAAATCCGGAAGGAGCTGAAGTCTCTCAAGAAGCAGTATAAAGAGGCCAGCGAAGAGCAACGTCCCCCCTTTGCTGAACTGCGAACTATCCTGAGGAAGAAGCTGCTGACCCTCTGTAGCGCTGAAGACGGCGGAAGGAAAGAGCCAGGAAGCGAGCATCCTTCATAGCCAACCCCTTCGGCGTCACCAAATAGTGTAGTGGGATTTTGGCTTGCTCGAAGGAGGAGATCAACCGGCACATCCAGACGACCTACAGTGACCTCGTCAGGCAGCAGGAGCTGGGCCAGTGCAACATCCTGATAAAACCACCTCCACCCATCAGGGAGTTTGATAGTAGAGAGCCACTCCTGAAAGAGGTCCAGGATGTTGTGAAGAGAGCAAGATCTGGCTCAGCCCCTGCCCGAGCAGAGTTCCATACAGGGTGTACAAGAACTGTCCCTTGTTACTGAAACAGCTGTGAAAGATCCTGAAAGTCATCTGGAGGAGAGGGAATGTGGCGCAGCAGTGGCGATTCGCTGAAGGAGTCTGGATCCCAAAGGAAGAAGATTCCAAGAAGATCGATCAGTTCAGGATCATCTCCTTGTTAAGCGTTGAAGGCAAGATCTTCTTCAGCATAGTGGCGAGGCGGCTGACCAACTACCTCTCCAGCAATGGCTACATCGACAGCTCAGTGCAAAAGGGAGGCTTATCTGGAGTGCCGGAGTGTCTAGAGCACACGGTAATGGTGACCCAGCTCATCAGAGAAGCCAGGGAGAACAAGGGAGACCTGACCGTGCTCTGGCTTGACCTGGCCAACGTCTATAGCTCCTACCCGCACAAACTGATCAAGACAATCATTGCCAAGCATCATGTGCCAGGCCAATTGGCAGATCTCATCCTGGACTATTACAACCAGTTCGACATGAGAGTCTCATCAGGGTCAGTAACATCAGAGTGGCACAGACTGGAGGTTGGGATCATCACAGGCTGTACCATCTCTGTGATCCTTTTTGCCTTGGCGATGAACATGATCGTCACGCCTGCTGAGCCAGAGTGCCGGGGACCTCGGACCAAGTCTGGATTGTGCCAACCACCAATCAGAGCCTTCATGGACGACCTGACTGTGACCACTGAGTCAGTGCCAGGAGGCAGGTGGATCCTGCAGGGGTTGGAAAAACTGATTGGATGGGCAAGGATGAGGTTTAAGCCAGGAAAATCAAGATCACTGGTGCTGAAGAAGGGCAAAGTCATGGACAGGTTCCGCTTCAGCATCAAAGGGACACCAATCCCAACTGTCTCCGAAGGCCCAGTGAAGAGTCTTAGCAAGGTGTTTAACAGCAGCCTGAAGGATACAGCATCAGTCCAGGCAACCTGTCAGGTGCTGGAGAGCTGGTTGAGAGCATTGGACCAGTTGGGGCTTCCCGGCAAGTTCAAGGCATGGATTTAGCAGCATGGTATCCTGCCAAGGATACTCTGGCCACTGCTTGTCTACGAAGTCCCCATATCCATTGTAGAGAGATTGGAGAGGAAAGTCAGCAGCTTTCTTAGGAGGTGGCTGGGACTGCCCAGGAGCCTTAGCAGCATCGCCCTTTACGGAAACAACACCAAGCTCCAGCTGCCCCTGAAGTACCTGGAGGAGGAGTTTAAGGTGACTCGGGCCAGAGAGGTGATGCTGTACACGGACTCCAGCATCCGTAAGGTGGTTCAGGCAGGGGTGGTGGTGAAAACTGGGAGGAAGTGGAGAGCTGGCGAAGCTGTGCAGCAAGCTGAGTCTAAGTGGGTGGTGGGAGCAGTGACTCGGGGAAGAGCTGGTCTGGGAATCTTCCCAACTCCCCAGTTTGACAAGGCCAAGGGGAAGGAGAGGCGCAGGCTGGTCCAGGAGGAAGTGAGGGGAGCGGTGGAGGAGGAGAAGTGTACCAGAGCGGTTGCCTAGAGGCAGCAGGGGGCCTGGACAAGGTGGGAGCAGGCTATGGACCGAAAAGTCACATGGGCTGAGCCCTGGCAGGCTGAACCACAGCGCATCAAGTTCCTGGTCCAGGCAGTGTACATTGTCCTGCCCAGCCCATCGAACCTCTGGGGCAAAGCGGAATCTCCAGATTGCCCGCAATGCTCAGGCAAGGGGACGTTGGAACACATCCTAAGCTGCTGCCCAAAGGCTCTTGGGCAGGGCTGGTACACCTGGCGTCATGACCAGTTTCTTAAATCCATTGCAGAAGCCATCAGCATGGGAATCAGCAGCTGTAGATGAGCACGTCCCACCACCCAGATGATCACTTTCGTGAAGGCTGGAGTGCAGCTGCCAAGAACCACAGCAGCCAGGAATCTGTCAGGAATCCTTGTGACTGCGCAGGACTGGCAGCTTTCTGTAGACCTGGTGAAACAGCTGAAGTTCCCACAGCACATTGCCACGACCACCCTGATGCCAGATATCCTCCTGGTTTCAGTGGCGACCAAAAGCATTGTCTTGTTGGAACTGACTGTGCCCTGGGAGGACCATCTGGAGGAGGATGAGGATGATGACCAAGTACGAAGAGCTGGTCATAGACTGCCGTAAGCAGGGCTGGAAGGCAAGGTTTATGTCCGTTGAGGTTGGCTGTAGAGGTTTGGCAGGGCAATCGCTCTACAAAGCCTTGGGTGCACTGGGCATCAATGGAATGGAGAGGAGAAGAGCCATCAAGAACACCACAGAGGCAGCGGGGAAGGCCTCACGATGGCTCTGGATCAGGAGAAGAGTTCCATGGGGAGGAACGAATACCACCTGAACACGTCGTGGTCTGACAAACCACGGCTGGGTCACCTGGGTGAGGGTGTCAAGAGACAATAAGACAATAGGTGCAGGAGTAGGCAATTTGGCCCCTCGAGCCAGCACCGCCATTCAATGTGATCATGGCTGATCATCCTCAATCAGTACCCCGTTCCTGCCTTCTCCCCATATCCCTGACTCCGCTATTTTTAAGAGCCGTATCTAGCTCTCTCTTGAAAGCATCCAGAGAACCTGCCCCCACCGCCCTCTGAGGCAGAGAATTCAACAGACGTCTGATGTTGAAAGACCGAAGCACCCAATGACCCCAGGTTACTCCTCTGATGATGTGTTCAGGAGCATCAATAGATGTATTTTGATCAATCTCTGTCATTAGTTCATGTGAAAATATTTTTGAAGATTAAAAAAAATGAGAATACTTTATACTTTAAAAATGTGTAATTAACAATTACAATCCTTCTGCAAATATTTATTCAGCTGAATATTTTGTTACTTTGAAAGTATCAAAGGAAGCTCAACATTCAAAATAATGCATTGCTGATGTACACAGCTTTTTGGATAATTTAATCATGTTTCTTTCCGTATGATCCTGCTGTTTATGCTGGTTAATTGTTTTTATAGTGTACTCATTGTAATCAGAACTTTCCTAGGAAATCTGCAGTGAAGTGACAGCCAAGCTGTTTCCTGATTCAATGAATTGATATTTGTAACAATGTGACAACACCAGTTAAGTAGCAATTTCCTGAAAACAAAATTGCAGCAATAAAGACAAACTATTCTGCCGTTTAATTGACTTGCAATTGGAAAACTTTTTTCTTCCTAATCTTAGTATGATCTGACTGGATAGCATGCGAACAACATTTTTTTGTTGCATCTCTGTACATGTGACAATTATAAATCAATACCAGTCCAAATACCAGTAAGAGGAAAGATTGAGTTGATTAGGTCTGTGTTCATTTGAGTTGAGAAGCATGAGGATATCTCATTGAAGTGTCTAAAATTCCGACAGGGCTTAATGAGCTGAACACAGACTATTTCTCCTGGTAGAGGGGACCTAGAACCAGGGTCACAGTGGGGTATGACGCTTTGGGTTGGAAGGTACATGGGTACAACTAGTAGAGTTACTGCCTTACAGTTCCAGAGACCTGAGTTTATTTCTGACTTGCTTCAATACTTATCTTGGATTCTGTCCATGTGGATTTTGCATCTTCTCCCTGTGACTGCTTGAGTTTCCTTGAGGTGCTCTGGTTTCCTCTCGCAACTTGAACATGAGTAGGTTGGTAGGTTCATTGTCCGATGTAAATTTATTCCAAGTGCGCAGTTGAGTGGTATATTTTGGGGAGAACTAATGAGAATATGTGAAGAATAGAAAACAATATGGAATTAACCTTCTGAATTTTGTAGTCAACAGGGCAATACTCTGCATATCGCCAATTTTGGCCAATTTTACTTTTTTTTTATCAAGCAAATTAACCTACAAACCTGTACGTCTTTGGAGTGTGGGAGGAAACCGAAGTTCTCGGAGAAAACCCACGGGGAGAACGTATAAACTTCATCCAGACAGCACCTGTAGTCAGGATCGAACCCGGGTCTCTGGCACTGCATTTTGCTGTAAGGTAGCAACTCTACCGCTGTGCCACCGTGTCTGCCCTATGTAGGATTAGTGCAAAATGGGTGTTTGATAGTCAGCACTGACTTAATGAGCTGAGGGCCTGTATTGTTCTATAAATGAGATGTGCAGAAATTTATTTATTCAGAAGGTGGTGCACGTTTAGTTCAGATTAGAGATACAGCACGAAAACAGGCCCTTCAGCCCACTAAGTCTGCACCGACAAGCTATTCCTGCACATTAACACTCTCCAACATGCACTAGGGACAATGTTACATTTACACCAAGCTAATTACACCAACCTACAAACCTGCACGTCTTTGGAGTGTGGGAGGAAACCAAAGATCTCAGAGAAAAGTCTTAAGTCACAGGGAGAATGTACAAACTCCATACAGACAAGCACCCATAGTCAGGATCGAACCCGGGTCCCTGGTGCTGTAAGGCTGCAAATCTACCGCTGCGCCACTCTGCACGTGTGGAATCTTTTACCACAGAGGACTAGCTAAATATATTTAAGAAGAGAGAGAGATTGCCAGATATGAGACATCAAGGGATATGCAGAGAGTGACAGATATGGTATAGAAGATGAACCATGATCAGATTGAATAGGGGAGCATGCTCTAAAAGGCAAAAGGTCAACATCCGTCCTGTTTTCCGGTGTTTCTATTTCTAACTTTGTTTTTTTCTGGTGAAAGGGCATTGCCTTGCTGGGTATTCAAAGTTTTCTGTTTTTAATCGTAGTTCTGTATCTGGTATATTTAATTTTGCTGTGCTTTTACTATGGTATCACAAAAGAGAGCAGATGTAATTCCACCTTGGACTTGCTAATCAGTAACCAGCTGAGGTAACTTCTCCATTATGGAGATTAATCATCTTGCTGAGGTACCAGGTGGTTGTAACTAGTACTACCTGTTTCGTGGTGTCCTCCTTCCCTGCAACAAGAGGCAACAAACCATTTTTGCTCCTTTGCCATGTATGTAAAATACGGCGCTTATGTACCTGGTTCAAGGATCCCAAATGCTTTTTGTTGCAGTATTTATATTTTAGATATGGGTGCAACCGAAATGCATTATGTTTGCAGATGGTGACATGGGATAGTTGCTTCTGTGAAACAGAAATTTGTTAATCCGTTCACTACCAAGATTTTTTTTCACTTGTGTACTCTGACCTGCTTATACTCAGTGGGGGCACTGGACAGATTGAATTCACCCACCCATGGATCCTACCCACTGCCATATTTGCCCGTCACCCATTTTGTGAGCTGTTTTCCTCTGAAAATTACTTTGATGTTTCCATATTTTATATTGAATACAAATGATATGGAAATGGTTATATATCCTAAAATGCTGAAATACTCTGCAGATCTGTGAAAAGAACCAGAGGAAACATTTCAAGTCAAAGACTCTTCATCAGAACTGGGAAAAAGAGAAAACAAATCATATTTAAATTGTGAAGTGGAGTGGGTATGGAAGATTGGACAAAAGAAATGCATCTCATACGATAAGGCTATTGTTGCCATGGCGATGGATGGTTCATCTTGTTGATGTTAATGAGCACAGTTGGAGAGGACATGAGCAAAAGTTATTGAATGAGGCCAGCTAGAAGATGCAAATATGACAAAGCATATAGTTGCTCAAGTCAGAGCTCTAGCTCATGCCCAGCAAAAATATGAAAATGGGGACAGATATATTTAGCCAATATGGTGGATGACTCGCAGCAAAACTGGTTAGTCTTGATACAGGCAAATAAAGCAAATTACCTAAAGTTAACAATTTGTCATTGAATCTGGATGGCTAAACTGTGCAGATGAGATGCAGCTCCTCAAGTGTATTTTGGACCTCATTATAACAGTACTGGAACGATAGGTGAAGGCAAATTATGATGGAAGATGTAATGCAATCATGTTGGAACTGGCAGAAATTACAAAGGGTAATTTATTGAATGTGGAGGCTGGTGGAATGGAAAATGAGGACCAAGGAACTCTACCCTTGCTCTGTACAAGAGTAGAGAGGTGAGGCAGGAGATGTGGAAAAAGGGTGAGATGTGGACATGTGCTATGATGAAGACTTTGGTAGAATGGAAGGCTTGTATCAGGAAGAAGGAAGACATCTCTGAAGCACCTTTGGGAAAAGCCTCACTATTGGAACAAATACTACGTTGAGTAGGGTGGTTTCAAAGAATGTTCCAAATATCAAAAGAAAACACTTGGCCTCGTAACCACATCTTTGGACTGATAAAGATAACTGGAGTTGAAGGAGAATTTCAATGCGAGATTGAATTCAGCCAGGTCAATGAGGACGATGGTGGAAAGAAACTGAGCCTCTGCTCAAGGAAGAAACAGAGAGCCCTCTAACTATCCTCGTATGGAATGGAGATGTAACAGATTATATGTCCGTGGTAATGATGAGCTAATTGGAGGGCATTAGAGATGTCACGGATGTAAGTGAGAAGTGTCTGAAAGTGGGAAGAAAGGATTGGGTCAAAATAGGAAGAATAAGTTTGGTGGGGCAATTGCATGCTAATATAATGGGTCTTCTAGATAATTCTTATGGGTGTTGGGCAAAATGAAGAAGCGGTTTCAGAAGGGGCAGGTTAGATGAGGGGAGTGCAAAAATCAAGATGTTCAAGATCATGTAGGCGGGTAGCAATAAATAGATCTATAGATAGCTAGAGGCCAGACTTTGGAGCCAGGTGGATTGGAGATTTGTTTCCTCATTCCCAATTCAGATGGAGGACTGCAACTTGAAATGGAAAGTCTCTTTCTCTTTCCACAGATGCTATGTGACCTAGAAACACAAGGGACTGCAAAGTTGGAGTCTTGAGGAAAGCAAAGAAGTGCTGGAGGAGCTCAGTGGGTCAGGCAGCATCTGTGGAGGGAAATGAATAGATGACGTTTTGTCGTCAGGATCCTTCTTCAGACTGCTGCCTGACTTGCTGTGTGTATGGCCAGTGTTTTCTCTTTAATTCAAATTTCTACTGTCTGCTGTATTTTGATTTTCAAGAATATATCCAGTTTAGGTTCTATAGCCGTAAATCAAAGTGGACAAGTATTTTCCACTGTATCTCTTTTTCTAATGGGAATCATGTGTCTAAGTACATACCAACAGGGTCACGGATATCCAGAAACAACTGAATAAGCAACAGAATCCTTTTTCTTTTGCAGTGTCTTTTTTAAAATGCTTCACTATATTTAATGGATGCATTTATTGCAGCCCATTTTAGTAGACGGAGAATGCATAAATGACAGGAGGCCCATTACATATTGGTTTGTATTAAAACAAATTTTTATCTGATTTCCCAATTCAATACCAGTGTTTCAATTGTTTTCTGTTCACATGTTACATCTCTCAATTACAGTACAGTGCCATTCTGACGCAATACTAACATGTCATCTGATTTAGGAAATGATGGGTTAGCATGATTGCGTCAAAAGTTTTTGTTTCTGAAATGGATTCTGGCCTCACCACAACCATGTTGCAAGGAATAGTCATTTGAAATTCTGTGGGAAATAATTTGTTTTTGCAGCCACCAAATTTTGCACAAATGGCAACCGATGTTTGTGATTGGAATGAATTACTTGGAAGAGGGTTTAACCATGTCTTGCAAATTATCTTTTAATAAAACACAAATTATTTGGGGTGAAATGTGAAAGGCAGATCTGTAATTTTATTAAACTGGATAAAGATTGTGTTAACGGAAAGCTCCAGCAAGCTGCCGGAAGTTGTGTTTGCCATTTGAACATTACAGCTTGGTATGCTTGTATCAGATATTAGATGCTATCTAAGAAAAACAACATAAAAAGGTCACAGTTGAGAAGACAACTAATACTATTACTGGCAACTGCAAAAAAAAAAATGTTTTTTATAACTGCTTGGTGCAGTTGCAAGTAATAAAGATTTTCTAGAGGTTGTCTATATTGGTGGTGTGGCAGTTTAATTTTGATTTTAACTTTGTTAATTTACATTGAGTCCATCCCAGACCTTATTTGACAAATTATTAATTTGCTATTTATTTGTCTAAAAGGTTGATAGGCATGCTGTCTTATTTATCAATAATAACAGTTTATATTGTGTCTCTAAACGTAGAAAATTATCCCCAAGGGCTTATGTTGAATATTCTGATCTATTTTGATTATTTTTGTTAAAAGGATTCCATGAGGCATGGTGGTGTTTATCTAAAAGGATGCTACTCCAAGGAGGAGAAAGCAGTAAAAAAAATTAAAGAGAGAGGGCCAGAACAATGTCTATAGTGTAGGTATGCTGAACTGGAATATGGATGCACAGGATATTAGAATTAATTGTAATTTGGAATGAATTACATGACAGTGCTAAATATAGATTCAACAATTAACTTAAAAGTTCATAAATTGTAGGAACAGAATTGGGCCATTTGACCCATCATGTCTCTCTAAAGAAATTCCTCCTTGAGAGAGAAAAGAGAATCAACAATTCAAGTTGTTGACGTTTAACTCATGATAAAAACTTCCAACCTGAAATGCTAACTCTGTTTGATTCTCCACAAATGCTGTTGATCTGCTGAGTAGAGTCATATAGAGACACACCATGGAAACAGTGTGCAAGAAGGAACTGCAGATGCTGGTTTACACCAAAGATAGACACAAAATGCTGGAGTAATTCAGCGGGTCAAGAAGCATATCTAGAATAGATGACGTTTCGGGTCGAAACACTTCTTCAGACTGAGAGTCGGGTGGGAGGGGAACCTGAGATATGAAAAGGTTCACAATAAATCGGAGCTGGCACCGATGACCAAGGAAAGGCAAAGCCCACAATAGTCCAGTGGAGGATGTGGAAGAGCTGATAACAAAGGGATATATGGATGCGAACAGTGGAACTGGCAGGACATCTAGGTTTGGGGAGGGTGGAAAAAGAGGAAGTGCAGGGGTTACTTAAAATTAGAGAAATCAACGTTCATACTGCTGTGGTGTAAGCTGCCCAAGCAAAATATGAGGTGCTGTTCCTCCAACCTGCATGTGACCTCACTCTGACAGTGGAAGAGGCCAAGGTCAGAATGGGAAGGGGAGTTAAAATGTTTGGCAACTGGGAGATCGCTTAGGCCAAGGCAGGCCATTTGTCTCCTCCAGACCATGCCATTTGTCAACCACCTATTTACACCAATGTCAAATCAATCCCGTTTAAAATATTTTTCCCATGTTCAATTTTTAAATTTTGCTTATAAGCAACTGCCAGTGTATAAATTTAAACAGAGTAAGGACATTTCAGAACCTTTACAGAACTTAAACCTGGTTGGAGAGATGCAACATGGACCTGCATAAAAGTTGGGTCTTGATTTGGGAATTGGCATTCCATATAAGAGCCTCAGAGTGGTGACAGTGGCAGGAGTTCGCAAGGATAATAAAAGATAAAGCGGTTAATGGTGACAATTCTGAGAGGAATGAGCATTAAGAAATACTTCACAATTTTGTTTCTGAACATTAATTAGGTTTTCCCACTTTGTCAGTTAAACGTGCTTTAATTTACATTTGCTATTTGGTAGAAAAACACTTTTAACCTTTCTTTGTATTACTCGTGTACTGCTGGTATCACTTTGCTTCCAAGAATTTAATTGTTCTTTGTAATGTATTGCTTCAGTGACACATGTAATTCAGGTCTCCTTTTCTGAGTATCGAGAATCATTCTGAGAAGGTTATAAGCAGTCAGGCATAAACATTGAGACAATATTCAAAGCACAAATGCAGAACTTCATAAACATGTATTTAAGTCTTATTCTCCATGCTTGACAGATCACATGGTCATAAGACTCTGATCAGGAACTTCCAGAGGTCCAGGAGATCATTTGTGTAAGTGGCAGTCTTGACTTGTGGTGATCTGGTGCTGGTCACATGCCTAACATCATATAGGAAACATTTGTCTGAGAGTCTCATTTAACCCAGCATAACCCAGTAATAACATGTTAACAAATAACTAGCATTTGATTTGAGTTGTTCTCATTTTCGTTGTGGCAAGATGCTTTGTGGTGACGGGATCTTCCATAATGATATTGCTTTTGGGAACATTATTCAATTACTTTTTTAAAAAACAAGCATTTTTTAATTAAAAAATATGTTTAACTTTATAACGTGATGTGCCAAGTGTGACTGTTTTGTAGAACTGCCATGATGAGGGATGGGAGTTTTCCACAACTTTGGGCTCCTTCGATTCACTTCAGATTTGGGATTTCTCGAAGAAGTGTAATTAACAGAAGTACAAAGTAGCAAGGACTAGTTGGAGTAACACGGGTGAACATCGGCAGTATTGGTGAGAAATTTCTGCAAAATCTGTGCCATCTTCGCGTAGTGTGGCTTGCACAGATCCAAGCCTGTGGCAAAAAAAAAGTCTTGGAACTTGTCTTGTATTATTTATGCAACAGCTGCAGTGTTTTCAAGTAGATCATTTTATTCATAAAAAACAAGATGTGAAAACTGCTGTGAACTATAAAATAAGCTAATGGGATCTGAACAGGAGAAGGTAAGTTAATGGTGGAATCAGTGTACCAACAGACAAATTCAGGTTCTGGCTCTGCATGAGGATATACGTGCAGATGTAGCTGAAAGGAAAACATTTGTTTGATGACTACCATGCAACACATTGTGTTCTTGCTGTCTCCTAGCTGAGCAAATCTCGCAGTCCCTTTCCTTCTTTCATTTCACATAGCTTGGCAATATAATTTCACACACCCACCAACTTCGCTTTGATTCTTGTTGCCACTTATCCACACTTGGGTCATTTATAGTGCCAAATAACTCAGCAGCACACATTTTGGATGTGGGAGGAATCTGGAGTCCCGTAGGAAAACCCATGCCAGCATAAGGAGAGTGTGAAGTCATAGAGTCTCACAGCATGAAAACAGTTCCTTAGGCCCAATTTGCCAATAAAAGCCAAGATGCCCCATTTATACTATTCTCACCTGCCCATGTTTGGCCCATATCCCTCTAAACCTTCCCTATCCATGTACCTGGCCAAATGTCTTTTAAATGTTGTTATTGTACCTGCCTCAACTACCTCCTGTGGCAGCTCGTTTTGTACACCCACCACCATTTATCTGGGGAAAACATTGCTCCTCGGGTTCCTATTAAATCTCACCTTAAACTTATGTCCTCAGATTATTGATTTCCCTACGCTGGGTAAAAGACTCGCCATTCACCCCATCTATTCTCTTCATGATCTTATACACCTCAATAAGATCACCACTCTTCTTCTGCTCCAAGGAATATAGTATTAGTCTGCCAAATCTCTCGCTGTAGCTCAAGCCTTCTGGTCCTGACAACATCCATGTAAATCTTCTCTGCACTCTTTCCAGTTTACTAACATCCTTCCAATAACAGAGTGACCAAAACTGAACACAATGCTCCAAATGCAGCCTCACCAACATTTTGTACAGCTGTAACATAACATCCCATGTTCTGTACTCTGACCGATGAAGGGCAATGTACTGAAAGCCTTCTTGACCACCCTTTCTACCATTAAAACCACCTTTCTTAGAACTATGTACCTACACTCGTTGATCCCTGTGGTCTACAACACTCCCCAGGGCCTTTCCATTCACTGTGAAGGTCCTAACCTTGCTTGACTTCCAAAATGCATTACCTTGCACAAATCTGCATTAAACTCAATTACCAATTCCCTAGCCCACGCCCAACTGATCAAGATTCTTATGTAATTTTTGATAACTATCTATCATACTGCGCACTTTAGTGTCATCTGCAAACTTAAAAATCATGCCCACATTCTCATTCAAATTGTTGATTATAAACCACAGACACAAATGGGCACTGATCCCCAAGGCACAGCACTAGTCACAGGCCCCCAATCTGAAAAGCAACCTTCCACTGTCATTTCCACTGCTGTCTTTTACCTATGCTTCCTGCCATAGGCAATTATCTATCCAGGTTGCTTGCTCTCCCTGGATTCCATGCAAACTATCTTTCTAGAGCCGCCTACCATGTGAAACCTTATCAAATGCCTTTTCATATAACCTTATCATATAGACAACTTCGATTGATTTACCATCATCAATCTTTTTTGTTACAAAGTCAAGCTCTAATCTGGGTCCCCAGAACTATGAGGCAGTAATGTTGCATACCATCTTGATGGAAATGTAGCATATCTTGTTTTGCACCTCAAAGGTTGCTGGAACCAAGTTCAATAAAAAGGGGCTATATAACATTTGGATACTTATCAGCATTTGACATAGCAGAAATAGATTATTGGAGGAAGGAAAAAAATGGTGCTAACACTTAGTTATTGTTATTCAGTGAACTGGATAATAAACCAGTGGCTGCAACTGATTTTAGTTCTTCACTAGACCAAGGGGGACCCGTTGGGTCACGTTCCCTCAATACACGGTTGCGGGGAGGGGGGCCTGCGGCGTCTCACACACACACTAACCACCCCCCACACACACAGGGTGGTGAGAGGGGGGGGGTGAAAGGAGGAGGGGGGGGAGGGGGAGGGGGTAGAGGGGGAGGGGAGTGCGAAGGGGTAGAGAGGAGGGGAGAGGGGGCGAGGGTGGAGGGGGAGAGAGAGCAGGGAGAGAGAGAGGGGGGTACGGGGGGATAGAGGGGAGGAGGGAGAGTAGATGGGAGAGAGGAGTGGGGAGAGAGAAGGTGTGGAGGAAGGTAGTGGGGAGAGAGCGACACAGAGAGGGACACACCACAGAGGCACCGAGGGGGACACAGAGGCACCGGGGGGGGGGGGGGGGGGCGAGAGGGAGCGTAGAGAGAGCCGGGAGGGAGAGTTTGAGGGGTTGGGGGGGCGTGTTCTCGAATGCAATAATCCCTCGCTCCCGGCAGCGCGAGCAAGAAGACAGCGTGGTTTTTTCAAAGGGCTTGCGAGCGGCGTGGCCGGGCGACGTGACCTGCAGCTCATGCAGTTAGAAGCGGGAGGGAGGTCGCGAGGAGAAAGTTCTTCAAAAGCAAGCCGGTGACTGCCGGTAACCTCCGGTGACCTCGGGATCTGCAGAACTTGCTGGTTATTTCTGTGCCTTTTGAAGAACGGGGAGGAAGGTGGTGATGTAACTCGTAGAAAACAGTGTGCCTGCGCGTTGACAGCAGCTGCTATAATCCAGAGAGGGGGGGGGGGGGGGGTGCTGGGCCACGAGCCAGGTGGGCCACGAGCAAAGGCATTGTGACGTCATCAGCTGGCCAGCGATTAGATTTGAAAAAAAAGTCAGATTGGTGCACAATTTGAGTAAAAAAATTCAGGTAATAATGAGCCAAATTTCCAGGGGAGTGGATTGTTGAAATCATAAGGTAAATCTCTACCGGAATACGTAAACATTTCACCGTTTTAGCGTTGGGTTTTCAAGGAGATGTGAATCAAAGGCGAAATCACACACACGCACGCACGCACACACACAGTATTAATAGTTAGATGATGTCTGTAATGATCATTTGGTTGAAGATTCTCACATTTTGGTGATCACATTGGTTGCTCCCCTCCTATAGCCATAAACATGCCAAAGATTTGCTCTCTCTATTATGAAAGCCGCTTAAACTGTACATGCAGTGAATTCCTCTGCTCTGTGAGAGTACTAGTGATTTGATTGATGCTTGGATGATCGATGAGCCTGTGATTCTGCGATGACTTGTGCGTATTGGAAGTAACTCATGTTTTTTGAAACATTTGCCTTTCACTGTGGATGTAGCAAAATGAAGCTGCAAAAAATTGGATGATTCCTCCTAGTAATCACCTGTCTGGGTCTTGCAATTGTCATGCATCTTCATTTACAATCTTCGTTTACAATCATTAGATCCCCAGTTTTTGGTGTAAAAGCAGCCTAAATGTTAACCAGGCCAACATGAAGACAGTTCTCCCACATTACTACCAGCATGTGGACTTTGCAACCATGGGAGTGAACACACTGGACCTAGCCTATACAAATATCAAGAAGGCAGTCCCCCGCCCCCACCTTGGCTTCTCAGACCATATATCTGTGAAGCTAATTCCTGCATATAGGCCCCTGCTTACCAGAGAAAAACCTACTGTGAAGCAGGTTAGGGTCTGGCCAGGGGGAGCTATGACACTATTACAGGACTGCTTTGAGTGTACGGACTGCGACATGTTCAAGAATGTTGCAACTGACAATCAACACACCAACCTGGAGGAGTACGCTGCGTCTGTGTCTGCTTACATGGAAAAGTGCATAGAGGATGTCTGTGTCACCAAGACCATCACTTTACGGGCCAACCAGAAACCCAGGATGACCCCTGAGGTACGTGGAATGCTGCGAGCACGAAATGCCGTATTTAAATCCGATGACTTGGTGGCATTCAGATTCGCAAGAGCCAACCTGAACCGAGTCATCAGGCTAGCAAAACGTGCCCATGGTCAGAAAATCCAGAGCTTCTTTCATGACCCCATGAACACCAGGTGCATGTGGCAGGGATTCAAAACAATCACGGACTATAAGACTGCTCCACCACGATGTGAATACAACATAAACGTCCTCAATGAACTTGATAAATATTTTGGATGGTTCGAGGCATTCAACAACACACCTGCGAGGAAAGGTATTCCTCACTATGATGAACAGTCTTGATACAGCGGATGTCCGGAGGACCATAAAAGGAATGAACACACGGAAGGCGGCAGGCCCTGATAACATACCAGGCCGGGTGCTCAGGGAATGTGCTGATCAGCTGGCACATGTCCTTACTGACATCTTCAACCTCACTGAACCAGGCTTTTGTCCTATTGTGTTTCAAGACTGCCACCGTCATACCAGTGCCAAAGAAAACTGCAATAACATGTCTCAACGATTACCGCCCTGTAGCACTCACTCCCATAATGATGAAGTGCTTCGAGAGGCTGGTCAGGGACCATATTACCTTCAGACTCCCCTCCACACTTGACCCGTTCCAGTTTGCTCACAGGCCAAACCGCTCCACAGAGGACGCCATATCCTCCGTACTCCACCTGAGCCTGGCACATCTAGAGGAGAAGAACACACATGTGCGAATGCTGTTCGTGGACTTCTGTTCAGCATTCAATACAATCATCCCTCAGCACTTGGTAAGCAAATTTGGTTCATTGGGCCTCAGCACCCCCTTGTGTAACTGGCTACTGGACTTCCTCACTGACAGACCCCAGTCAGTGCGGGTTGGAAACAACACCTCCAACATAATCTCTCTGAGCACCGGTTCCCCTCAGGGCTGCGTCCAGAGTCCACCTTGATGACCCACGACTGTTGTGCCAGGTTTAGTACAAACCACATCATGAAGTACGCAGATGACACAACAGTGGTGGGCCTTATCCGGGACGACAATGAACTGGCTTACCGGGAGGAGGTGAAGCAACTGGTGGACTGGTGCAACACGAACAATCTGATCCTGAATGTTGACAAAACAAAGGAGGTCATCGTTGACTTCAGGAGAAACCGGCACAGTCATACACCACTACACATTAATGACATCGATGTGGAGTTGGTCAGTAGCACTAAGTTCCTGGTTGTGCAGATCACGAACAGTCTGACTTGGTCACAAAACATCGCATCACTAGTTAAGAGAGCGCAGCAGCATTTGCACTTTCTGTGCCGGATGAGAAGAGCTCACCTCCCCCATCCCGTCCTCACCACTTTCTACAGGGGCACCATAGAGAGCATTTTGACCAGCTGCATCTCTGTCAGGTTTGGGGACTGCAAAGCCTCCGACTGGAAGTCCGTGCAGAGACTGGTGAGGACGGCTGAAAAAATAATCGGGCCTTCTTTTCCTTCAATCCGGGACATTGTGTGCAAACGTTGCTTGTCCAAGGCCAACTAGACCCCACACATCTCCATCATGGACTGTTCACTCTGCTGCCCTCGGGCAAAAGGTATCGCAGTATAAGGAGCAGAACGGCCAGGTTTTGCAACAACTTCTTCCCCTGAGCCATCAGACTCTTGAATTCCATATAATGTGCCGCCACTATTATCTATTTTATCTTTTTATCCATTTTATCCTTTTATTTTATGTTGCACGGTGAGCCAGATGCAACAAAATTTCGTTCAGACTTGCATTTGTTGGTGTATTTTTGAATGACAATAAAGTCTTTGATTGATTAATAAAATTGGTTTGCTGAAATTTTGAGCAATTACCCTTTCTTCCATTTTGCATCCTCTTATTGCTCCTTCATGCTGATAAATTGCCTATGAATCTTGTCCTATCTTTGAGTGCATTTACTTGATAGTGTACTGGAGATGGTTGACAATAACTATCCTCTAACATGAAATAACAGTGCCAAGAGAAGTGTACATGGAATGTGGAGATTGCAGAATGGATCTTTCCTGTCCAAGATTGGTATTCCAGTCATTTTGTGCATAGATTCAGCATCCCTTTTGTTCAATTGGAGGATCTATATTCATTGTTGAATATGTAGAAAACCTTAAAATGAAACAACTAATGAGACTGTCAAGAATTTAAACTTAATGGAGTGGGCTATCTGAAAACATTTTAATCTGTAAATTTTAGTTCGCAAAATGTACTGCAGCTGCACTCGATTGGATGTGATTGGCAAAACGGCATGAGCTTGTGGTTTTTGCATTTGATGACAAACCATTGTCATGTCATGTCACTTGTGTTTGGTTTGTGTTGTTATATTTTTTTAATTTGATAACATTTGTCCATAGCCTCATTTGAAGTTAGCTGTCTTGTTTCCTCCACAAGAGATGTTAAATCAGCTTAAGGATTTAAAAAAATAATTAGAATGTTAGCACAAAATTAAAAATGAGCAGGATAAAATTATTTGTCACAGGGTAGGTGGCTGGTGCCAAATAAATTATTCTAATACCTGTATTTGGATGTATGCCTGGAGATTTAATTGCATTATACAGACTCTCCCCGACTTGTGCAATAGGCAATTTACGTAGACTTGCACTTACGTAAACAATTGTGTATTCAGTCCCTAGCGCAATCAAGGCAGTTTGTAATTTCCACAACTGTACAATCTCTCAAGTCGTAGTTCCTTGTAACTAAACAATTGCAAGAAATGGGGTAGAAATAGCTGGCAATGGTGGCAATGCTTACCCAGAAGGTCACGCGCCACAGAAAGTGTCCCAATGGCAAGACGGAACACAAGTAACCTGAGAAAAACCCAAAGCGCCTGAGTAACTCAGTGCGCCAGGCAGCATCTCTGGAGGACATGGGTCTTTTGACAATACTGGAGAGTTTTTGACGAACAAGACTAGTATTCACTTTTTTACACCAATACACTGTTCTTAACAAAAATCTGCCTATCATGTGAAACCTCATAAATAGCAGATAACTTAGATAACTTCAAGACCGAAAGTCAAAAACTTTTTTTCATAGTAGACAAGTTTTCATCGTTTTCCCACCATTTTGGACACCAAAAGTGTGACATTAAAAACTCTGCCACATTTAGTCATGAATATTTAATTCATAAATAAACTTCATATGGCCCCATCATACATATACGTTTTGATAATGGTCTAGGGAAATATCTTCATCTATACTCGGAGAAAAATGCAGTAACATAAAGGTAATACAGTACAGTAAAGATCGTTGTACTTGGTGTCCGTTGTCACAACGTCCGTTATCGGGGTCGGTACCTCCGTAAGTTAAACCATGGAGGCTCCAAACCTCTAATGCTGTTCAAACACTCAACAAGGTATCCTATAGTAGCAGCGATCTTTGGGTGAGTTAATTATTTTTCCTTATTTTGCAATTTAATGTCAAAAACACCGTGGTGTCAAAAATGCAACGTCCGTTTACGATATATGTCCTGACTATTTTAAATAAATAAAAACATTTTTTTGACATAAATTGGTCATCAAAACTAAGAAACTGAGCCAATCTTCAGTTTGGCAACACACTGCCTTTTGCTTACCTTTTGTATGGACGAAGTCGCTAACTTCATTCCTTCGTGTCAACTTCATTGCTTCGTGTCAACTTCACGAAACTCCGCAACGACCGTTATGGAGACATTTTACTTACAAAAAGATTAGCCCAAATCAAACGATCTGACAAATCATCGGCCATCGATGTCGCTCAGATCCATAAGGTAATGTACCGTTTAGATTGCATCGTTGAAAATGTTTGGTTTTCGCTGGGACACCAAAATAACAATTTTTTTTGTGTCCACTGCAACGTATGTTTGTTTGTATGATGTGTAATGTGCGTTGCGGTGTCCACGCAGATGGATGCAATATTCTACTACATGATCAGGTAAATGAAGTGGAAATGATGTTTGCAATTTTATTGTTCCATGTGGTATTCATAAACATAGAAAGGAATAAGAAATATGTGTACTTACTGTGCCAATCGGGTCACTGGTGACACCACGCAACAACCGTTACACAAAATGTATTTGTGTATTCTGATGCCATTTTCAGATACTTGCCATCAATATGCTATCTTTTCTTATATTTGTTGTTGATACTATGTTAGTCATGAACCCAATAAAGTGCTCGTCAACCTTGTTGAAGGAATTTGAAATTTGACCCCATTTGTCACATTTTTGTGTGCAGTATTGTAAAAAGACACATATTTCCTCCACAGATGGTGTGGAGAGGTTTTGAATTATTAGTTGCTGCTGAGTTTCAGTTGGACGCTGCTGAGGCAGTGGGCTTGAGTCCAGTAATATTGACTTGCAGTTGAGAGGGAAAGGTAGATCAGCTGTGATTGAATGACGGAGTAGATATGATGGGCCAAATGACCTAATTATGCTCTTATCTATCTATCTATCATATCTATCTATATGCTTTTAAAACTCTGTGTGTGTGTATGTCAAATTTTTGTCCTTTGATTCGTTACCCCACCAAAACCACACGCAAAACATGGCCGAGATTTTTACCATTTCGCTAGCCATTTCACTTTTACATTTGCACATCCACTCCTCATTAAATGTAGTCATTTTTCTGTACACATTTTTAATAAAATCCTCCCCCCCCCCCCCACTCACTCATTTTGTCGCCTCCTGCTGGTCACCATCTCATCGCGTCTCCCGCATGACCATAACGGCTACTGCCGCCCGGCTCTCCTCCACTTCTTCCCCCTCCCCCCCCCCCCCCCCCCCCCGGCCTGGCCCGGCTCACTCGGCATCATGCCCGCCCGCCCACTCCACCCTAACCCCCCCCCCCCCCCCGGTACTCGCGGTCTGAAGCGCTGTGGATGTGCCTGTGAGTTGGGGGCTATGCGTCAGTAGTTAGGGCCGTTATGGGGTAAAAGGAGCAAATTAATAATATCAAGGAGGTAGTTAGCGTGTGTGGGGGGGGGGGGGGGGGGTAGTTAGTGTGTGTGATGCCGTAAGCTGCCCCCCACCCCCCACAACCGCACGTTGAGGGAACAGACCTAACGGATCTGCACTTGGTCTAGTATACTTTTAAAACTGTGCGTGTGTCTGTCTGTGTGTCTGTCTGTGTCTGTGTGTCATTTTGATGGGAAACGTATCTCCTCGAAAGCCAGACGCCGAAACGGGAACATTTTTACATATTTCAGTAGAGATTCTCCTTGTGATTTCAGAAATCCACTCTGTACATTTGGTACTTCATTTTCCTGCCTTTTTAATTAAAATTGTTGACCAACCTGAGCTTTTTACAATAACAGTGACATTTTTACACTTCTGGTAGAAATTTTCCTTATGATTTCAAAAATCCAATCCCCTATAAATTTGGTCCTTTTTGTCCCGAGATATTTACTAAACTTTATCAATAAACTAAAAAAGTATTAAGGTTGCCCAGCTGCTGACCTCACAATGCCTTTCCTCTTGGAACTGCCCCCCCGCTCTGGATTAATGCAGCTGCTGTCAACGTGCATGCGCAGTTTTCCACGAGGTACGTTAGTCCACCCACCCCCCCGTTCTTCAAAAGGCGCAGAAAGATTGAGAAAGTTCTGCAGGTCCGGAGGTCACAGCCGCTCCCTTGCTCACAGCAGCTCCCTTGCTCACAGCAGCTCCCTTGCTCACAGCCGCTCCCTCGCTCACAGCCACTTCCTCGCTCACAGCCACTGCCTCGCTCACAACCGCTCAACCCGTGAGCGACCCTCACAGCCGCTCGCTCGTGGCGTCACTCCCTCATAGCCGCTCGCTCGAGGCGTCGCTCACAGCCGCTCCCTCACAGCTGGAGGCCACCGGCTTGCTTCTGAACCCTCTCCGTCTCCCCGCCCGATCGTACAACATGGCAGCTGTTATCGGCGCGCGGGGCACGCGATGAGAAGGTGGCCCTGGCAGCCATTACTCCCTCTGGGAAACCTGCAATTCCGCCGTTGATCGCAGGGACACGGGAATTTGTGACGTGAGTGCTGCCGAGGCTCTCCACGCCGCCCGAGGTCAAGAGAACTGCCGAGGCTCGCTGCCCTTTCGCAGTCGGCCCCGTCCAAGCAGCCCACTCACCGAATTCAAGTCCACCCTCTCCCTCTCTCTCCCCCATCCTCTCCCCATCCTCCTCCCGCCTCTCCCCCTCCTCCCCCTCCCCCACTCCCTCCGCCCCTTCCTCTCCCCCCTCCTCTCCCCCCCTTCACCCCCACTCCCCCTTCCACCCTCCTCCCCACTCTCTTTTCCTCTCCCCTCCTTCCCCCACACCCCCCTCGTCTTCCGCCCCTTCCCCCCTCTCTCTCAACCCTCCCTCACCTCTGCCTCTCCCCTCCCTCTCCCTACCCCTCCCCACTCTTCCCCCTCCCCACTCTTCCCCCTCTCTCCTCTCTCTCCCCTACCCATCTCCCTACCCCTCTCCCCCTCCTTCCCCACTCTTCCCCCTCCCTCCCCTCCCTTCCCTCTCTCCCCTCTCTCCCCTCTCTCCCCTCTCTCCCCTCTCTCCCCTCTCTCCCCTCTCTCCCTCTCTCCCCCCCTCTCCCCCCCTCTCCCCCCCTCTCCCCCCCTCTCCCCCCCCCCCCTCTTTACCCCCCCTCTTTCCCCCTCCTCCCCCCCCCCTCTAACCCTTAGGTTACCTCTAAGTAACCCTTACTTAGTTGGGGAGTGTCTGTACCTTGTTCCAACAGCTTGTTCCAACAGCCCCATTCCCCACCTGAGAAAAGCATATTAATGACTAATTCCAGGTTGTCTTGTGTCACACCAAAAATTTGAACAAGCATTTCCGGGTGCAAGTGATCCCAGAATTCTCAATCCGGTTTCTGCATCAGGTGCACATTGGATAACAACAGCAAACTCCCAACTGTCATATTATCACCGTCCCTTTTTCTTTATTAATTCAGACAAATCTCTCCCATTTCCCATGCTATCTGCAAGTATCCTTACTCTCACAGTCTATACTGAGATCTCCCTTACTACAATTATCCATCATTGCTCTGCAGCGATATCTTCTCCAACTCCGATCCGAGCATCCTGAATACAATTGTCACCACATGGACAATATCTGGTCTATTGTGCCTGAGGACTTGGTCATCAATTAGGGTGCCCAAAATGTTCTAATCCATAACACTTATGATTTGATGTATAGCTTTGGAGCTGTTTACTTGACAGTACAAATTTACTTTCAGTTTGACAGTACAAATCTACTTTCACGTTTTGGCTATAAACTTGGAAAATCTAACAAATTAAGTTGCCTTTAGGACTTAATTTCTTCCTGCCTTGAATGGGAAGAACTTTATACTTTAGGACATTATTACCTGAATTTTGGCTGTTGTGTAAATCCACTTTTGAATTTATGCACTTGTTTTTCATTACTGATGATTTTTTTAATGTACATATGCTAATCAACTAATTCAAGTGTGGCAACTGGCTTCTTTTGAAAAAGAGGTTCAATTGCAAAAGAGTACTATGTGACATTTTAAATTATGAGAAATTAGGGAATGTGTTATATATCACCTTGGCCTTTTGCTGGGTCTGTGGAAATCGACTGTTTTTAATTATTGTTGGCAGTGGATAGACAGAGATAATTAAAAACGTATGTAGAATGTTTAATTCTAGAATGTGTGATTGTATTTGTTTTATCAGTTGGCTTCCTTATAAATTGCAGAACTTACAGGAGCAATTTGCATTTCAAGAAATACTTTGTGTAGGCGTTTTGTAATTGAAATTGTTCATTTAATTTTTTTTTAACGTGGTTTCACTTGGGTATTTTCTGAGTAGGCTTAAAGAAAATTCTAACATTTTTATATTTATAATCACTTTTACTTGTTAATGTACTGCTGTTGTCTATCGCTTGCTTGTTTGGAGCCTGCCTAAACTGTAGTTAAGGAATCAACAAAGGAACTGCATATGCTGCTTTACAAGAGAAGACATAAAGTGCTGGCGTAATTCAGCGGTTTCTGGCGATCATAGAAATGTCGACTCTCCATATTCTCCAGATGTGCTCCCTGATTAGCTGAGTTACTCTAGCACTTTGTCTTTCTCTGTGTTTTGATTCGCTATAGTATCTTCAATTCCTTTCACAAAATATTTTTGTTTAAATGAGCCCTTGCACTTCTCCGAGGCGATAACACTATATTCTGCGCTCTTTTTATCTTCTATTTTGTACTACCTCTAATACTCGTGTATGGTATGACATAGTATAATCCAGTTTGATTAGAGCAGGCAAAGCATTGCAGGCACTCTACTGTATATGTTAGTTGGGAGTCACCAAGTTGTAGACATTGACAAAGTCGAACTTTCTTCACGGAACTTCAGCATTAATTTTCTGTGGCACAATTTCTGTTGCTGCCATTTTATAACCAAGATGGATATGACAGACCAAAAGAGACAGTGGTCAGTTTAGCAGTCATTGTGGTGGAGATGGGGTGGAAGATTGCAATGTTCACGTGGTCTGCCCTGTTTCGACTAATGCAATCAACTCGACGTGCACAAACAGAAGATCAAATAGAACAAGTTGTCCTACAACTTCAGGCTGTGCACGCCACACGAAAGAAGAAGTGGTGGAGATGTAATTGATATTCCTGTGGTCTCTTGTTTGGATGATGAATAATTTTGCTGGATGTGAATCCTTTGATTGAGGGTACTGTGTGGCCTTATCATTGGGCAATGGTTATAACACAATCATGTTAAAAGCAATTCTTCTGAAGGCGGACTGTATTGGAGTTAGCTTTTTCTCCAGCTGCTTTGTCCATCCTTTCTAACTTCCTTGAAGTCACCAAGGAAGATTGGTTTGGTCCCTTGGGTCTTTATAAACAGTGATTGCTCAAAGTCAGAGCAGATTTCTTCCACCTCATCCATTGCCACCTAATTTTGGGTGTATCCACTAAAAGGTGAAGTATCACAATCACAATAATACTATATTAGTCAAGTATGTTTTGCAACATACGAGGAATTTAATTTGCCAAGTCAGTCAAACAAATAAAAAGCAACGGACCGCGCAAAATACATTTTAACATAAACATCCACCACTGTGACTCCTCCACATGTGATAGGAGAAAAAAAGTTCAAATTTCTTCCCTTCTATGCTCTCTTGTGGTTGGGGGCCTCGAGCCTACCGTTGATGGGACATTCTTGACTCCCGTAGCCGGAGATCAGATCCTGCATCGGGGGGGGATCTCAGCTCCCCCCCCCCCCCCCCCCCGCCGGCATTCGGACCCCGGGTCGGGGCAGGTCGAACCTCTGCGCTGTAGGAACTCTCCCGAGACTGTGAGCCCTTGATGTTAAGTCAGCAGGCAACGGTTGGAGTGATCCCAGGCAAGGGATTGGCTCTGATGTTAAGTCCACCCCCGCAGTGGGGGACAAAGTGAGTCCGAGGAGGCCTCCAGCTCCATCGGTGGTAGGCCGCAGAGCGACCGGAGATGCGATCCGGAAAATAATCGCATCTCCGGCAAGGTAGGAAACTGAAAAAAAGTTTCCCCTGACGCCCTCCCTCTCCTCCTCCCCACACATAAAACAAACCGGAGAACATTTTCACATCTTCCATGAAATTAGCTTTCTTAACATGATAAATGTCAGATCAGTCTTACAAGTAGAATATGATTCAGTAAGTTTACAAAATTAGTAACCATCAACATTACACTTTAAATGTAACACGTCTGTAATTGCTCAACTTCGATCCAATTTACTGTTGACTCATCTTCATAACTTATTCAAATCATTCATCAGAAAATTATTAATCTGCTTGATACAGTGTGGAAAAAGGAAATACTTAAATAAGAAAGAGGAACAGAGAATGTTAGATAATAAATATAGCATCCCAATGCATTATTGCACAAATAGTGAAATATAAACGCATTTGTTAGCACAAAATCTTCATACTTTGGCGTCACAATTTTTTAAACCTCAAAATTTCAAAAATGAAATCTATTAACCAACAATTATGATTGAAACTTTACATCAGTTGTGCAGATTTAATCAATTTATTATAACTTTGTATGTGAAGCCACATTTAAAAGTTGAATTCTGTTAACATGATTGGGAGTGTAAAGGGCCTGTCCCACTGTATGAGGTAATTCAACCGTCTCCCGAGTTCTCCCCTGATTCGAGCTTGTGTAATGTATGTAGCGGGTACGTAGGAGCTCGTGGATGTCACGTAGCGGCTCATACGAGTAACGGTAGGTACTCGGGAAATCCGGTAAACTCGTTACGTTTTTTCAACACTGTGAAAAATGTCCACGAGTAAAATAATACTCGTGATGAAAAAAATGGTTACTTTTTACTCGTACGAGCCCCTACGTACCCGCTACGTACATCACACTAGCTAGAATCAGGGGAGAACTCGGGAAAACTCTTGAATTACCTCGTACAGTGGGACAGGCCGTTGAGACTGATGATATTGGTCGTTTATCCAGCCACTGACAAGAGAATCAAGCTGGGAATATAACGAGCAAACAACTAATACAGTACTATGACTTTCACATCTTCACTGAAATTAGAATAGTTTTTGGTTTGTCAAGTCGTCACATTTATTTATATAGCACATTTAAAAAACAACTCTCGTTGACCAAAGTGCTTTACATTTGTTATAAGAGTAGTATACACAAGCCGGCTACATGCATTTATACAAATAACCCTCACTCAGAGGGCGTCAGGAAAGGCTTGTGAGAACAGTCTTCATCCGTGGACTTCATCCATTTCACCACCAACTTCCATCCGGCACTCAAATACACTTGGACCATTTCCGACATTTCCCTACCATTCCTTGACCCCATCATCTCTATTGCAGGTGATACACTCCTGACCGACATCCACTACAAACCAACTGACTCCCACAGCTACCTGGACTACTCTTCCTCCCACCCTGCTTCCTGTAAGGACTCCATCCCCTATTCCCAATTCCTCCGTCTACGCCGCATCTGCTCCCAGGATGAGGTGTTCCACACCAGGTCATCACAAATGTCCTCGTTCTTCAGAGAACGGGGTTTCCCCTCCCCCACTATAGATGAGGCTCGCACCAGGGTCTCCTCCATACCCCACAACACTGCCCTCTCTCCCCATTCCCCCACTCACAACAAGGGCAGCGTCCCCCTGGTCCTCACCTTTCACCCCACCAGCCGGCGCATACAACAGATAGTCCTCCGCCAGTTTCGTCACCTCCAACATGACCCCTCCACTGGCCACATCTTCCCATCTCCCCCCCTGTCTGCCTTCCGCAAAGACCACTCCCTCCTGCGACCGCAAAGGCGCGGGCGACCCTGAGCTTATGCCTAGACTGCGGGACATTCAGCAACCCCAAGTCGGCCGATCTGAGGGACCTGGAGGTTGTGTTGTGGGTGAGAAGACTTTTAATGTGGGTGGCTGCAAGCCCATTGATGGCTTTGTAGACAAAGAGGAGGGCCTTGAAATTTATTCGGAACCGCACAGGGAGCCAGTGGAGAGAGGCCAGGATCGGGGTGATGTGGTCCCTTTTTCGGGTGCAGGAGTCTCGCTGCGGTGTTTTGGACCAGTTGCAGGCGGGACAGGGAAGATTGGCTGATGCCAGTGTAAAGGGAGTTGCAGTAATCTAGGCGGGAGGAGATAAATGTATGGATGATCTTTTTGAGGTCATCAAACTGGAGGAATTGTTTTATTTTAGCTATCATCTGAAGCTGAAAGAAGCTAGCTTTTACCACAGCGTTGACTTGTTTGTCAAACTTCAGTGTTGAGTCGAATATCACGCCAAGATTTTTGATGTGAGGTTTGAGTAGTGCGGTAAGGCTTCCAAGGCTGCCTGCTATCAATTTGATTGAGTCCGAGGGGCCGAGAAGGATGACCTCAGAATTACCCTCGTTCTGTGCCATCCAGCACTTTATATCCTCGAGGCAGTGGCTAAGGTTAAGCAGATTTGATTGTATTTTGGGCTTCAGAGGCAGGTACAGTTGTGTATCGTCTGCGTAGCAATGGAAGGAAATGCCGTGCCTTTCAATGACTTGGCCTTTGTTGTTAGAAAATTGATGTTTAGTTACTAGGAAACATTTCTATCATATCAAACTAACCAGTACTTTCCTTATAGCATGGACATGCTATATCTGCTGAATCTGCTTAATTTCTGTAACTTTTGCAAAAGGTGACAAAAACATCTTGGTTTTGAGGCTGCCACATAAGTAAAGCTTAAAAATTATGCATGATATGCATGGTATTATTCCCAGCAATGACTGACATGCAGGGGAATTAGCTAGATTTCCTTTCTGAAAACAATGTAGAACTAATTTTGGGATGAAAGGGCTTATTTAACGGCAAAACCTAATGGGCTTTAACTTGGAAACCAGCAACATGGTTGAAAAATAGCCGTTGATGTTTGCTTACTTTCATAACTGATCAACAATTATCGTCAATATGCAAAATAATTCAACAACCCTTTGAATGAGAGACAATTTGCTGTTAATTTCTAAAGTAATGAGGACAGGTGCTGCTACATTTAGGATACCTTTTGTTGTACTTTTGACATTTACAGGTGAAATGTTATTGTTCTACAAGATAGGGTGGCATCATTTTCCTTCTGATATACTCCCTTCATCTCTATTAGAAGATGGAATTTCATATTGGCCTGTAGCTATGTTGACAGTTTGGCCAACCCGCATTTCGTCTACAATCGTTTATGTAGGTAGTGGGTGCTGATGGTCCATTGGAACTGACCTATCTTCTGTATATGTGTGTTTCTGATCTTAAATTGCTTTCTCCCCTTCTTGGTTTTGTTTCTGAAACTAATCATAATCACTTCTGTTCCTTCACCTTAATTGACTAACTCAACATTAAATGAATTAAAAATAACTGAGTGTAGGATTGTTTTCTGCCATTGCATATCATTGCAGATCTACAAACCAAGTTGATTGTTGGTTTTATGAAATTTAGATTATTAAAAGGTCTTGCTTCTGGCATTTTCTGCTGAGTCTATTTGTAGCTGTGAGTTTCCTGTATGTCTAGGAAACCTCATATTTGTAGGTCATAGGTGTGAGGGGGTGCTGTGGGGAGGGTGTGGTGGAAATCGAGGATGATACCATTATGAATTATTTGGATATGGTTTCTTTATTGGGAAACAAATCAAATTTGGGAGATATTATTGGTAGCAAATCATCACTATACAAACCTTGCTTTATGTTTTTAGAATGACTTTGTTTTGGAACCATTGATTTCACGATGGAATCTTAAATCGTGTGGCTCTTTTTATGTGACCTATTGGACTTAGTTGAACTATTTTGTTTAACTATTTGTGGATACTGAACTTAATTTATTTAGTAATCAAATGCAGTTGAGTGAATTAAAAATACACATTGAGTGTATTAAAAACCGTTAGCATGTAGAGGCCTTTCATACACATGAGCATACTGAACCATTCAATTAATTCAAGATTCTTTTTGTACCTTATTCACTTTCCCATCTAACCCCTGTATCCCTTGATTGCCTTCCTATTAAAAATATTTCAGTCCCAGCCTTGAAAATGCAGTAAAATCAAAATAGCTTTATTGAGTTACATGTCCAAATAATGCCTGAAGAAGGGTCCCGACCTGAAACATCACCTATTCAGAGTCTTCAGAGATTCTTCAAAGATTCTGCCTGATTTGCTGAGTTACTCCAGTGCTTTGTGTCTTTTTTCATAGTTACAAGCTTGTTTTTTGCAATCAATAAACGGATAACAGTGATCCTAGAAACAGTAGATCAAATTAAAATTTCACAGTAGGCCAAATTTATTTGTGAATGGAGGTGGCCAATTATATAGCTTACAGGTGACGACACTAAGAGATTTCCAACTGTCTATGAAGGCCTGTGGGGGCTGAAGATGAGACAAAGGCAATTGTCCACTCATGTCTGGTTAGAGACTACAAGCAAGTGATTCAATTTGGCATACTTTCCAGATCCCCACCATTACAAAAGCCAGTCTTCAGATAAGTTAATTTGATTGGTATGATAGGACGAAAAAGCTGAGAACACTAGATGCAGAAAAAACAATGGGTACAGACTACATTCAGATGCAGTGCTGAAGATTTGCACTTCAGAACGAGTGGCACCCCCAGATAAGTTGCTCCAATAGTTACAGTTACAATATTGATTTCTACCTGACAATGTGGTAAATTTGCGGGATATATCCTGTTCACTAAAAGTGCAACTATCTTTTTGCCAAAGTATACTCTTCCAATAATCAGCAAGCAGTTGATAGGTGGACCCGTGTACTGAAATCCAAAATAGAAGTGAGATTAACTGGCCTTGATGTAAAGGCAGCTTTCAACTGATTGTAACATCTGTCTGTCCATCTGTCATCTGTCATGGAACTACGCCAAAACGGGGGTCAGTGTGTGTGTGTGTGGGGGGGGGGTGGTATTAGTGTGTGTGTGGGGGTTATGTCACAAAATGATACCATCAGCCGTGCCTGTGCAATTGGGGGCTTTGGGTGAGTGGTGGAATATTGCATTCGGGGACCAGTAATCCTGTGCGATTCTGATCCCCCCACCTGCGTTGGGGGACGGGGCCCAACGGGTCCCACTTGGTCTAGTATCTATATTACCAAAACTCTTTATTTGTGCCGGCAATGCGTCACTCTGCTCTGCTTTTTCCTATCTTCTTCCAAACGCTGCGCCACAGCCTTCCTATTTTCACATATTCTACTTGCATTTTCCCCGTCAAAGCGATAAGCATCTTTCTGTCGCATTCTGACCAATATTTCCAAAGTTATTCATGATTTAAAGTTTCAAAAAATGCCAAAACCTCTTTCTCAGAGAGCGTCCAATGATGATGTCACAATACCTCTCACAGTGCACCAATCACAATGGGCTCTCAAGCTGTCCAGACCTTGGTGTTGCTCTAGGACCTGGGTAGGTCCTGGGGCAGGGAATGGGAGAGAGGGGAGGAGGATGAGGGAAATTAGGAGGTCTGGTTTGGCTCAGCCACCAAGCACAACACCTGGAGGCTGCAGCGAATTGTCCGATCAGCTGTGAAAGTTATTGGCTGCAACCTTACCTCCATTGATGAACTGTACACTGCAAGGGCCAGGAAGCGAGCGGGCAAGATCATCTCTGACCCCTCTCACCCTGGCCACCAACTCTTTGAATCACTTCCCTCTGGAAGGCGACTCCGGACTGTCAAAGCTGCCACATTCAGACATTAAAACAGTTTTTATCCACGAGTAGTTGCTCTACTCAACAGCCAAAAATCTGTAGCCTCCCTTTGATCTGGTATTTTGGATCTGCACCTCCTGGTGTATAGGTCCTGCAGGGGGGGGGAGTCTAGTTCCCATGGTGCGTTCGACCGAACGCACTACTCTCTGCAGAGTCTTCGTGTCCTGGGCAGATCTGTTGCCAAACCAGATCGAGATGTTTCCGGTCAGGATACTTTCTACTGCACCAGAGTAGAAGGATTGAAGGATCCTCAGAGAGACACTGAATTTCCTCAGCTACAAGTGGTAAAGGCGCTGCCTTGCCTTTCTCACCAGTGCAGCAGTGTGTGTTGTCCATGTCAGATCCTCTGTGATTTGGACTCCCAGGTATTAACCAAGTATGTTTTGCAACATACGAGGAATTTCATTTGCCATATAGTCATACCAATAAAAAGCAACAGAACACACAAAATGCATTTTAACATAAACATCCACCACAGTGACTCCTCCACATTCCTCACTGTGATGGAAAGCAAAAAAAGTTCAATCTCTTCCCTTCTTTGTTCTCCCGTGGTCAGGGGCCTTGAGACTTCCGTTATCGGGGCGATCTTGGCTCCCGTAGCTGGCGCCGTTTGGGCCTTCGTGTCGGGCGATCAAGCTCCTGCATTGGGGGGGAATCTCAGCTACCCCGCGCCGGGAGATCGGACCCCGGGTCGGGGCTGGTCAAAACCTACTGCATCGTTTCGAGCTTCCCAGGTGCTCTGAAAGAACTGAAGTCAGTGGGTTTCAAGAGCAAAATATTCCAATGGTTGGAATTACACAACACACAGAAAGAGGATGTGAATGTTGGAAGATGATCATCCCAACCCAAGGACATCACTACTGGAGTTCTTCAGAGCATTGTCCTAGACCATTCATTGTCAAATGATTCATTCATGATTTTCTATCATATGGCCATAAATGGGTATGTTCTCTTATGATTGCACTATTTTCAATTCCATTTGCATTCTTATTCACAGTCTGTGTCTGCAGGCAGCAAGATAATGATATTATTGGGACATTGGATAGTAAATGTCCAGTAATGATTGTGGCAGACAGTGTTCATCCCTGTCAAGCAAAAATTTAATTACCAATCAATGACATTCTGTGTCATTTCCATCAGCTGACCGCTGTGGTTTCCCGATTGACCAAAAATTCAACCGGGCCCACGATGTAAACATGGTGGCTAAAAGAAGTGGTTAACCTGTGGGAACTAATGCACTAGGGACTTTCCACAAGAACGGAACTTGATTCAATGAAGCTTCATTTGACCAGGCAAATGGAGATGCTGAGAATAAATGTTTAGGAAGGTGAAGGGGTACAGATCAAGGCAATTGCTTGGTTATAGAGTCATACAGCATGGAAACAGGCCCTTCGGTCCAACCTGCCCATACCGACCTACACCAGTCCCACATGCCTGCGTTTGGACTATATCCCTCTAAACCTATTCTATCCATGTACCTTTCCAAATATTTCTTAAACGTGGTGATAGCCCCTGCCTCAACTATCTCCTCCGGCAGATCATTGCATACACTCACCACCCTTTGTGTAAGTAAAAAATTTCCCCCTCGGGTTTCTATTAAATCTTTACCCACTCAACTTAAACCTATATGCTCTGGCTCTCAATTCCCCTACCCTGGGGAAAAGACTTTATATTTACCCGATCTATTCTTCATGATTTTGTACACCTCTATAAGATCACCCCTCACTCTCCTGCTCTCCAAGGAATAATGTCCTTGCCTGCTCAACCTTTGCCTATAGATCAGGCCCATGTCTTAGCAACATCCTTGTAAATCTTCTGTGCATCCTTTCCCTGCTTGACATCTTTCCTCTAACTTGATGACCAAAACTAAACACAATACTCTAAATGTGGCCTCATCAACGTCTTTTAAGGCCCTGTCCCACTTACGTGTCCTTGGCACGCAAATTACACAACCTCGTCGTCGCGTTGAGGTGTACGGGCATCGTGTGGCCGTGCGGGGCCGGTCCCACTGACAAGCGCGGAGGGGTATGGAGTTATGCGCGGTATCGCGTGGCGCTCCAAAATTTTGTAGCGGACTAAATCTTCGTGCCTGTTGCGTAACTAACGGCCAAAGTGGGACAGGCCCAAGACCCTGGTGCGACGCAACGTGTCACCTCCAACAGCAGTAGAAGCAGGCAAACGATCGCCGAGCTCGGCCTGGGGCTCACGGCCGTGGGAGCATCCGCCCCCACTTCTACTCCCAGAGCGGGGCCAAGAACATTGAAGATAGACACAAAATGCAGGAGTAACTCAGCGGGATCGGCAGCATCTCTGGAGAGAAGGAATTGATGACGTTTCGGGTCAAGACCCGTCTTTTAGACTGAAGAAGGGTCTCGACCCGAAACATCACCCATTGCTTCTCTCCAGAGATGCTGCCGGTCCCGCTGAGTTACTCCTGCATTTTGTGTCCATCTTCAAATGACGTCACGTGCTCCAGACGGCTGTGCTGGCACATGAAATTGCGCGCTTCCTTCGCGGGACCGTCGCTCCTCAACGCAACCACTAGGTCGAGTAATTAGCGTGCCAAGGTAATGTAAGTGGGACAGGGGCTTTACATCTGTAATATGTATCCTCAATACTCTGATTGATGAGTCAGAGTATTGAGTACAGAATAGAGTATATTTCTTGAAAGAAACACAACACCTTCAGGACAAAGCAATTGCCTTGATCGGAAACTCAACACCTTTCAGGACAAAGCAATTGCCTTGATCAGTATCCCCATCTCCTTCCTAAACATTTATTTCTTCATCACCATTGCACTGTGGATGCAGTGTGTGCTATGTACAGTTTCCCAAACTATGACAGGTACTACTAAGAAGAAAAGGGCAAGAGGTTAGCTGGAATACCACCACTTGCAGAAACCCCTCCAGGTTGCACACCGTACTGATTTAGAAATCTATCTCTATTCCTTCATTATCACTCGATCTAAACTATGGATCTGCCTTTGGAAGCACTGATGGAAATAGTTTAGAAGGGCTGCATCAAGCAACTGGCAATGGTTTGAAATGTTATTGATTATACTCTGAAGGTAAAATGCACCAAGTAACCTTTAATCAGTGGTAATTGATTAACTCCAGTTTTGTGAACTTACTTTATGCAATATCCTTTCTTATCAAATAATGTTTGAAATTCCACAATACCCATTTTTCCACACTGCCAGAGATATGGGTGTTTCCGTAAATAAGGGTCAATGTGTGGCCAAATTTGAAAGTTATTAAATCATAATGAAATACCACAGGATTAAAAATGGGCCTTTTGAGCTAATTTGTAATCAAAATTTGACCAAAATTTAATACTTTCAAAATTTGAAAAAAATAGAGAAAGAAAATTATTTATAAAATATATAATACATATGGGACACTTACTGATTTTGAAGCTCCCTTACAAAATGTCGCCACCTAACCCACAACGTGGCCCGTAGTTCACGCCAGGGTCATTATAATGGCATTGTTTGAATTTTAAAAACAATCGTGACAAGTGCAAAAAAAACCCATTATAGCACATTGACAATGGGAGGGACTACAGAATGATACATCACTAAAATAGGTGAGCAAACTAGATTTTTATTTCATGATTTTAAGTTCTGTTCATTATTCATTATTAAGTATTTCAATGGAAAACTTAAACCCAAAATATAAACAATAAACAAAGAAACAATAATTATAAAAACAGTTCGCACGTGACACATTTCACACGTGACGAAAGGGGCACCGCTACTCATGTTCTGCTGCAAAAACAGGACATCAGAAAACTATTTAATCGGGTGATAAATGATAAAAATCATAAGCATAATCAGAATTTGTCTTATATAGTGTTATTTAATTGCAAAATTAATATAATCTTTCTGGTATAAATTAATGTAATATTTCTGATATAAATTAGGATTTGATGAAATCCTGCTTGAACAATTTCACAAAAAAAGGCAAGAAAAGACATGTATCTGATATTTTTCTTTGTAAAAACAAATGTATTTATTTTTGCTTCATCTCATTATTGTGGCTATACACCATGATCTATGCTACTTAAAATACAGGATATGAAACAAGGCGAATATTACATAAAAAACAGGAAAAAAACCTGGAAGTTTGGAGACCTTCAGTTTCACTACTGAGTGCCGTATTTACGGACACATATGTTAAACCACTATTTGATTAAGAGAGCTGCTGGAGGAGCAGGTCAAGCAGCATTTGTGTAGTGAGCTTCTCAGTCCATTTGAAATCTCAACCCGAAATGTCGACTTAACACTTCCTCTTCACACATTTTCCTGCTGATTCTTCCAGCAGCTCCCCCTTTGTTGCAACTGGGTCCAGTTGCAACAAAGTCTCATATCTCTCTATTGGAATTGTCAATTAGAATTCCTCTTCATTGATCCATAGTGTTCTGTTTTATTATGTTGTGATTTTTCCAAATGCAGGTTATCGTGACTTTGGTTATCATTTCAAGACATTTCCGAACAACTGAGCCAAGTGGAATGAGCTGTAGTTGCCTGTATTTACTCTTCCCTTTAAATAGCAGTATCACATTTATGACCTTCCAATCTTGTGGAATTATTCCTGAAGCATTGTATTTCTGGAAGATGTGTTTCAATACATTCACTTCTCTTTGGCCTCGTGGAGGTTGAAACTATCCGATTCATGAATGTTGTCATTTTTCAGATTCCGTAATCTCGCCCGTATTTTAATTTCTCAACTCTTTCTTAAAGTATAGTCCTCACTTTTTTCTGGTACATTTCTTGTTTCCTCTACAGTGAAAACAGATGGTAAATATTTGTTTAATGCCTCATACATTATTTACAATATATTTTGCTGCTTTTCCTCTCATAATGTAACATGCCATTGATCAGTTTTTGAATTACTGCATTTTGAATTATTAAGAGTAGTAGCCTGCCCCAACACACACACACACACACACACACACACACACACACACACACACACACACACACACACACACACACACACACACACACACACACACACACACACACACACACACACACACACACACACACACACACACACTCCCCTTGCTCTGAAGTTAAATTAACTATACTTGAAAATCAAATTGCGCAAGTCGCCGTTCTGCTGTCACATCTACCACAATAATATCCGCCAGAAATTTTATTTGCCTGTTTGATAAAAGGCAAACGGGGGAATTAAAAAATTCACACGGTGCAAAGCCAAGGTCATACATTCACACACCGCAATGAACAGGAAGGTTGGTGTTGTAATTAAGATGTCTAAAGCACAGTGTACGGTAAGTCCTTTAAAAAGAGGTGGGGTGGTAGGGAGAAGGAGTGTAGACAACTTTAAGTAAGCCAGAGATACGCGGCTGTGAAGCTCGGCGGACATTTACATTACCGGTCGCTTATCCTTGGTTCTGAAAACTACTGCTTACCTTTTTTTCCCAATGAGCCAATGCAATTCACCGGTCAGCATCGACTACAACCTACGAGAATCTCAGAGAACCTTCGACCTCCTGGCAACCCACCTACGGCACGAGAATTCTTGCTACTCTCCATGGCGGCTTCATTCTAGTCGCCGCTAATTTTTCAACATGTCAACGACTATAATAAGGCCGCGACTAGTTCCCAGAATGCGGGATCTCCTCGTGACCATGAAGGTGACTCCCCGGCAACTACCCGCGAACATGTGGCGACCATGAGGCGACTGCATAATCTCCTGCAGTCGCCAAAGTGGGATAGACCCATTAGGCTCCTACAAGATACAATATATATTTATTTGTCACATGTGCCAGTTGGCACAGTGAAATGTGATCACCATACAGCCATTCAATAAAAATAAAGAACACGACACATGATAAAGTTCAGCATAAAACATCCCCACACAGCAGAATCAAAGGTCTCCCACTGTGAGGGATGCACCAAAGTCAGTCTCTTCCTCTGATGTTCACCCGTGGTCAGGGGCCTCCGGAGCCCTCCGCAGTCGCCGCTATGGGCAGCCCGCTGCTCAGGCCCGCTCGCCAGGATGTTGGCACTCCGACGTCGGAACGGGAGGCCAACCTCGGCGGCTTGGACCTCCAAATTGCCGCTTCCCACCGGAGTCCGCAGCTCCCGATGTCCCCAGGCCGCGCTGGGCAGAGATTCAACACTGGCGGCCATTGGCAAAGGGCCCCAGGGACTCTGCGATGTTGGTTAGCGCCGCCCGTATTAGGAGCTCCGTTAACACAGCCCCGCGATGTTGGAGCAGCAGGCCCAATGATCCAGGAAGGTATCGCCCGCTCCACAGCTCTGGTCCAGCTGGTAGGCCGCGAGGTGGGGGGCGAGGACGCGACTCGGAGAAATAGTCGCATCCTCGCCAGGAAGCGACTGGGAAGCGGTTTCCCCCTTACCCCTCCCCCCTCCCCCTCCCCCCTCCCCCACATA
Source organism: Raja brachyura (assembly GCA_963514005.1). Next base: position 68,633,401 of record OY740783.1, on the reverse strand, counting down.
GAAAAACTAAAGTTTCCACAAAACAAAACTGTTAGATAAACTAAAATTTAAAAAAAGATAGAAAAAATGGACAGGCTGTAGGCAGAGGCGCCTTCAATGCAGCGCCCCTAATGGAATCCTTAATCTCCTTAGTTTGCTTCAGATGATAATTTTTTTACTATTGTGTTTTTTTGTCTCAATGTAATGTACATTTTTGAAAATCCCATTTTTCTTCAATACTTTGTTAATTTTGGCTGAACCTTTAGCCACATTTTAAATGTCCATATATTAAAACAAATTTTTGATTTATTATTGAGTTTCTTAATATTTAACATTATGAAATAGCTTTTATTTTGGGTCTTATTTAGATATTATTTTAAATTTTATTTTATTTTAATATTGCAGATGTTCTGTAGTTAGTATATGAGTGTTCAATGTTGGATTATTTTCTATTTGGTATTGGTGGATTATCACATGTACAGAAATACAATGAAGAACTTCAAGCCAAATCATACAAAACAATCCAGTCGTAAACAAGTGCAAAAGGGAAAAATAACGTGCAGAATGTGGTTTTACAGCAGTACAGTGTTACAGTTGTTGAGAAAATGTAGATTAACAAAGTGCAAGGGCCACAAAAAAGTAGGATAGGGAGATTGGGACTATGCTCTGTTCCTATGGGAGATCAGTTCAGTATTCTGAATAACAGTGGAGAAGAAGCAGTTCCTGAATTTGGTGATATGTGTTGTAGGAAGTGGGGTTGTGCTCACAGAAAATGGTCCGTATCTACAAACGAAAATGTTTAATCTGAGATTTATATACTTGTCTCCAAATATTATAATTAGAAATTGTTCCATTCATTGATAAGATGTATACTGTTTTTTTTTCCTTTAAGTATAATAATTGTTTATTAGTTATATGTTTTTCCCCTTTTTTCTAATCTTTTTCTCTTCTAATCAAAATTATAATCACACTCTTTAAATTATTCTCTATTCTTTCTTTATTCTTTTTTTTACTCTTTTTCACACTATTAAAAAATTGAGGCCTATATATATGGCTTGGTAATATTTATATAATTTTGGAAAGATGTAATATGTTTATCTGAAAAAAATTATCATATCATTTGTAATATGTATGGCCTCTAATAAAAATATATTTAAAAAAAATAGAAAATGGTCCGTATCTCAACTTCATCGTCATCTGTCAAGTGTCTAGAAATGCGAGTTGAAAAATAAATAAACCTGTTTGTTTATATGCTCTTTATTTCATATAAATTCCATGAGAGTAAATTTTATTCAGTGCGGTAAACCCTCATTGTAACGGACCATGGCGAGGGGGTGGGGGGGGGAGGAGGGGAAGGGACGGGAGGGGAGGGGATGTCCACTATAACTAAGTAAGGATTTATCATAGTATGTTGTTGAAAAAAGAACTAGAGATGATGGTTAATATACAAAAGGACATGAAGTGCTGGAGTAACATAGCAGGTCAGGCAGTACTGCTGGAGAGCATGGGTTGACAATGTCAGGACCCTCATTGTTCCACAGCTGGAAATGGCAGGAAATGGACAGAAAATATCAGACTGAGAGAATAATTCTGATAATGGCCGGAATTGTTTTAATTCTTCTGTTGCTGTCATGCCAGCCTCTACCACAATACTTTGTTTTTCTTTATAGTTTGCTTTCTTCTCAAATTCTGTGGAACATGAGCAATTCAGACTAATTCACTCTGCTGACCTATTCCAGCACTTTCTGTTGTTCCATCTTAAAATTCGGCGTTGATGCTGTTGGTCTGCCCCAACGAGCCCTTCTTGACGAAACACAGCAAGGTCGGGTGAGGGGGCCAAGAGAAAGTACTGTCTCCTGGTGCTACAACATGAGCTGCAACAATAGTAGTGTCAACCGAATAATGCGGTTGGTGAAGAAGGGCTCGCTGGTGCATCCTGTGAGCCAAGGGTAGAATCAGAAGCCGCCTCTCCAGTGACTGGGGAGGTGGTACAAACCGGAGGTGGCTTTGGCAGGTCCTCCCTTTATAACTGAAATTCGTTATAAAAGGGTCAGTTAAAATGTGGGTTGACTATCTCAAATTTTTGGGTAGTTCTTTATGAATTCTATAAAGGTGAACATCCATTACCCAGCTGTAATGTAGAGTGTGTCCTGAAGTCTATGAACCTGCCAACTAGCACATTTTTGAGTTGTGGAAGAAACTTAGGGAAAGCCATGTTGCCATACTCCACAAACCTGAAAAATTGGTGTAGTCTCGTCATTTAAATGTAGAAAGTTCAAACACTCGAGTGTGCAGTTCAGTAAAGTTGTTCTTGACCTGGGAATGAATGACACCCTACATTTGGTGAAAGGTGAAGTGCGGGTTGAGGTGTGGGAGATGAAGCGCAGAAGACTGCAGATAATTTATTCACATAGTTTGCAGGTAAAGTAAAAACAAAATGTCCTTGGCGTACCAACTGCTTTGATCATTGGGTAGTGGGTACGTCCCAAAATTCCTTGTGAAGCCCAAATCCTTGAAAGGTGTTCTATCTGATATCACTGGGAAGTGAGGTTGTATTTTCGTAATAAGGGAACTTTACAAAACAATGGCGTCATTTTGGACTATTGAATTTAACTGCAAGCATCATTAATAGTTGAACTCGCTGGAAATGGCAGGAAATGGACAGAAAATATCAGACTGAGAGAATAATTCTGATAATGGCCGGAATTGTTTTAATTCTTCTGTTGCTGTCATGCCAGCCTCTACCACAATACTTTGTTTTTCTTTATAGTTTGCTTTCTTCTCAAATTCTGTGGAACATGAGCAATTGTAGTTTCTGGGAAAGACACATTGTTCCAATATAATCTTGGCTTGAATGTAAAGGTTGACATAACATTCAGGATAACAGAAGTAACATTTTGAATGCACCATTGTTCAGCTTCAACATTTTTGAAGTAGATGTGTTGGTGAAAATAATGATTCAGAAGAAGCTTGCAGATGTAGTATATTAGTCTGTCTGTATAAACTGACTGTTGGCATATACTGTAAATCGATTCCCACTGTAAAATGCTAATAGTGTGTGCAATACTCTGTGTCATTGTTCTATTGTAGAGTTATTGTCAATATCATACGGAATACCAGCTGTTTAAGTTTTTGGTTGCAGTTACTGTAGATGCAATTGAGCAGAGATGATTGATTTTGGTGTTTGTTGATTAGAACTGTTAAGGTTTCTACATCATCTAGTCTCTGCAAAGTCTAGTTTCCCTACAATTTAAAGTTATTATTTATACATTTTCGAAACTTCTTTGCTTTCCAATTTTTCTGGTGTAATATTAATGGAACTGAATGGGGATAAGATAAAAATTAAAGTGGACCTCTTTAGGTTTGACATATATTTGGTTAAGTCAGAATCCTCACCAGTCGTTTTCATTGCGATCTGCACTTCTTGTAGTGAAATATGCCAGTGTTATTATGGTATTTGTGAGATAATAAATAGAGACAGTCATACAGCACAGAAACAGGTCAATCTCCCCCCATTCGTCCATGCTAGTCCCATGTGCCTGCGTTTGGCCCACACCCCTCTAAACCTTTCCTGCCCATGCACCTGACCAAGTTTCTTCTAAATGCTACTAGAACAAGTGGGACCCGTTGGGTCCTGTCCCCTCAGCACGATGTTGCGGGGGGAGGGGCGGGGGGGCTGCAGCGTCACACACACAAACACTAACCCGCCCCTTTATGTTATATTACCGAGCGAGACGTAATAGCCAGCACATTACGGAGCGAGACGTTTTTAAACCCCACCGTCTGACGGATGTCGTGGTGGTTGGGGATATTGATGCAGGCTGGGATGCCGCTGCCAGCGAAGGTGAGCATGTCGAGGGAGGTGAAGTTGGGCTTGAGGAATCGGTCCTTCTCAAAGGGCTGGGCTGTAACCTTCTGAACCTTCTGAATTTTGTAGTCGGCAGGGCAGTACTCTGCATATCGCCAACTTGGACAATTTTACATTTTTATCAAGCCAATTAATCAAGCCAATTCACCTACAAACCTGTACGTCTTTGGAGTGTGGGAGGAAACCGATGATCTCAGAGAAAACCCAAGCAGATCACGGGGAGAACGTACAAACTCAATACAGACAGCACTCATAGTCGGGATCGAACCCGGGTCTCTGGCGCTGCATTTTGCTGTAAGGCAGCAACTCTACTGCTGTGCCACCGTAACTCTCCACGATGGGCCCCTCGTCCCGAATCCAGTGCTTGGAGCCCTCCTTGTGTGCGCAGAGTCGAGTGTGCAGGGCCGAAAGGGTCCCAGGGGGCCGAGCGTGTCGGAGTGCTGGAGGGGGAGGGGGTAGAGAGGGAAAGGGGCTGATATGGAGGGGGTTAGAGAGAGGGGGTAGAGTGGGGGTGAGGGACGGTAAAAATGGAGAGGGCGAAGGATCCCAGCTGGTCGAGCGGGTTGGAATGCTGGGGTGCCCCTCGTGCCCAGAGAGTGTGAATGTATTGTGACGTCAGTTGGCAAAATTAGAACGTCGAAAACTTTAATATTTTAAAGTAAAAGGTTAATAACTTGAGAAGTATAGGTTGAAATGCGACAGGAAGATATGTATCCGGTCAGGGAAGAAAATGTGAGTAGCATGTGTGAAAATGGGAAGGCTGTGGCCAAGCGTTTGGAAAAAGATACAAATTAAGGAGAGTAAAAGAAAGCCAACACAACCCTGGCTCACACAGACATTTAGAATGTTGAGAACAAAGGGAAGAGTTTTAGTATAATAGAGATTATAGTACCTGCCTCAACTACCTCTAGCAACTCGATCCTCATACCCACCACTTTGAGTGAAAAAGTTGCCCCTCAGGCTCCAATTAAATATTTTCCCTTAAACCTTTGTCCACTGGTTCTTGATTCCCCTATCCTAGGTAAAAGATCTGCATTCACCCTATCTATTCCCCTAATTACTTTATATACCTCTATCAATTCACCCCGCAACATACTGCACTCCAAGGAACATAGTCCTAGCTTGCACAACCTCTGTCTATCGCTCAGGCCCTCAAGTTCTGGCAACATTCTCATAAACATTCTCTTCAATCTTTCCAGTTTAATGATGTCCTTCCTATAGTTGGGTGACCATAACTGAACACAATACTCCAAATGCAGCCTCACCAATGTCTTATACAACTGTAACATAGCGTCCAAACCTGTATACTCAGTACCCTGACTGACCACCCTATGCATTTATACTCCTGGATCCCTCTGCTCTACAACACTCCCCATGGCCCGACCATTTATGGTGAAGGTCCTACCCTGGCCTAGCCTAGCACTCAGAATCTAATCTTGGGAACAAAAGGTATACTGGCATCGGCAATAAAAGGAGTACTGTGGGATTGTATGTAGACAGGTGTGTTACTGCCAGCAGTTCTGTACTGAGAATCTAGTGCCAATTGCGCCCTCCGGTTGCAGTGAAGAAAGGAGATAAGTGGACAGGGTAGTGAATAAGTTTTTGGCATGCTGGCCTTCATTCGTGTAAGGGCACTGAATATAGAAGTTGGGATGTTATAGTTGTACAAGATGTTGGTGAGGCAGCATTTTGAATGTTTTATTCTGTTTTCAGGTTTAAGTTTATTATTGACCCACGTACTGAGGACAGTGACCAACTTGGTTTTGCATACTATCCAAACAGGTCAGAAATATCACACATGGATATAATCAGTTGAAACTCATACAATAGATAGAACAAAAGAAATGCAGGGTGCAGAATATAGTTCTCAGCATTATAGCAGATCATTTTCTTAGACTAAGTCCAATGTCCTCATTGCAGTAAAGCTGAATTATGGAATGAACATTACGGAGGGGAAGAAGCTGTTTCTATCTGGTGGTGCGTGTTTTCAAATTTTGTACCTTCTGCCAGATTGGAGCGGGGAGAAGAAAGAATGACCAGGGTGGGGCATCTTTAGTTATGTTGGCTGCTTTTCTGAGGCAGCGTGAAATATAAATGGAGTCAATGATGGGAATACTGGTTTGTATGATGGACTCTGCTACATCCACAACTCTGCAATTTCCAGTAGTCTTGGGCAGAGCTATTCCCACATCAAGCTGTGATGTAATCCAACGCTATGCTTTCGATTGTGCATCTGTAGAAGTTTTTAAGAGTAGATGTAGACGTGTTGAATTTCCTCAGTCTCCTCGAGAAGTAGAGGAGTGATGTAACAGCCCTTCTGGGCTGTTGCATCAACATGGTTTCTTGTTACAGGTCATTGGTCATATTAACGCCAAGGAACTTGAAGCTCTCAACCATCCATTAATGCTGTCTAAGTTCTCTATCTCCTTCCTGTCCTGTCTTATCATTGTTTGTCATTTGGCCCACCACAGAGGTATCACCTGCAAACTTGTAGATGGGATTAGAGGCGAATTTGGGCGTGCAGTTGTGAATGTAAAGGGAGTATAATAGGGGACCGAATGCGCAAATTTGTAGGGCACCAGTGTTTCAAGAATTCAAGGCCAATTTATTGTCACATGTACCTGTTAAGGTACAGTGAAATTTGAATGATCATACAGCCATACAAAGTGAACAAGTCCCACAACCACATAAAAGTTAATATAAATATCCATCACAGTGGATTCCCCATTCCTCACTGTGATGGAAGGCAATAAAGTTCAATCTTCTCCCTCTTTGTTCTCCTGTAGTCGGGGCAGTCAAACCATCTGCGGTCGGGGCGATCAAGCCCCCGCAGCTGACGATCAAAAACCCCATCGAGGTGATCGAAACTCCCGTGTCGGGGCGGTTGAATCACTCTCCGCGGCATGGAGCACCCGAGTCAACCAGCCTGGTCTTACCAGAGACTGCGGGCTTCACAATGTTAATCCACAAGCCCTGCGGTTGGAGCTTCGATACCTGGCAAAGGGATCGCAAGCTCCGCGATGTTAAGGTCCTGCAGACTCCTGTGGCTTGGAGGTCTCCAGGAAAGGCTGCCAACTCCACGATGTTAGGCCGCAGTGGGGACGGAGATTCGACATGGAAACAAATCGCATCTCCGTCGAGGTAAGAGATTGAAAAAAACAAGTTTCCCACAAACCACCCCCCCCCCACCCCCCACATAAAACAAACCAAGGAACGCTAAAACATACTTTTTAACACACACTAAAAATAGCAAAAAGAAGAAAGAAAAATAGCAAAAGAAGACAGACTGTTGGCGAGACAGCCACTGCTGGTGGTGCCACACAGTAAGAGTTATTGTGGAGGAGGTGATGTCACCGATTCATACTGCTTGAGGTCTATGGGTCAGAAAGTCGAGGATCCAGTGGCAGAGGGGGGAGCTGACTCCTAGATTCTAGAATCTTGAGATATTTGCGTCACCCCGCTGTAGGAAAGATATCATTAATCTGGAATGAGTACCGAGAAGATTTATAACAATGTTTCCAAGGCTTGAGTGACATGGTTATAGGGAAAGGTTGGCAGGTGATCTTTATTCCTTGGAGTGACTGAAGTGTGATCTTGTAGAGGTGTATAAAATCATGAGGGGCAGAGCGGGGTGAATACGCACACTTTGAGGAATCTAGAATTAGAGGGCATAGGTTTAAGGTGAGAGGGGGGGAAATGTATTAGGAACCTGAGGGGCATTTTTTTAACACACAGGGTGGTAGGTATATGGAATGAGCTGACACAGAAAGTAATCGAGGCAGGTACAAAAACAATATTTAAAAGACATTTGGTCAAGTACATGAATAAAAAAGGTTTTGACGAATATGGGACTAGATTCGATGGGCAGCTTGGTTGGCAATAGTGAGTTGGGCTGAAGGGCGTGTTTCTGTGTTGTATGACTTAATGAATCTATAAATCTATGACTCCATGACTGTATCTCCATTTTAATTCTAGATGGTGAAACACTGCTTCATTGTTCATCCTGTTGGGTCCCCTCAGAATATATCACGTTTCAATGAAATCATCTAATAAACTCCAGCAAGCACAGGCATAGCCTCTTTTCATACATCAGTACCTTGACCTCTGAATTCTTCCCACCTTCTTCAGAATATTGCATATTCTTTAAATATTTGGTTATGGGATTTAAGCAGGATGCTGAGAAATAATGAAATGTTTCTTTTGCTACAGATGCTGCCTGTCTTACTGAGTATATCTGGCATATTCCGCTTTGTATTGGATTTCTAGTGATCTTTTAATCTATTGGGGCTGTGAACTCTTTTGTTCTTAATTGTTGGGATTTTTTTTGCCCAATTATTTTCTACTGTTCATTTAGAAAATTAATCCTATGGCAGTCTGGGAACCACAGAAGAGTGAAATATTTCTACTATATGCATTTTGCTTTACTTGCATAGTTTCTTTCAATATATGTATATAAACCATCTAACTTTGAAACAAGATATCTTGTTTTTCCACACTGTTTATAGCACTTTTGAGAAATTCAAGATCTTTGTCTCAAGTTAAGAAGACATTCTGTATGAACCAGATTTATTTATTTTGCAGGTGCTGATTTGAAGGAAAGAGCAAAAATGCAGCCCAGCGAAGTTGGTCCGTTTGTTTCCAAGGCCAGAAGTTTAATTAATGAACTCGGTAAGTTGTGATTCAGAGAATTATGAACAGTTGTTGTGAATATAATATTTGGAAATCTATACATAACTAAAATTCTGATCTTGTGCTCTTCCAGTTTGCACGTTTTTTCCATTTGCGCCAAAATGGTACGCGATAGCGCTACGATTTTTCGTCAGCTCACGCACCTTTCTCTTGCAAGTGCAACAAGTTTTGTTCTGATCGGTAGTATATTGTAAAAGTTAGTGAGGTTTATAAATCATAAAATCATGCACAGATCGATCTCCTCTCCTACAAATCAGTGCCGCACGGATTGGTCTCTTCTCCTGTCACTCCCCGGGACGGTCTGCCCCTTCCTGCGCCATCGCATCTTTACTGGCGCTGAGGGATGCTGTGGGTGGCCGGCGGAGGTCTCTAACCGGACACAATTTTCAGAGAGACCGGAGATGTCACCAAACGGAAAGCTGTGGGTTTGTTCCCAGCGGAGAAGAGCGTCCAGCGCCCGCTGTGAGTCCCAAACGCACCGCCAACACAATGCCCTGCAGCTCCAGCCCCTTCCTCATTGATCCCCTTCGCTGGCTCCTGCCCCACTCCCCTGTGATACCCCCCTTTCCCCCATGGCTGTTCCCCAGTCTTTTCTCCGAGCTGTCCCTCTCCCCCCCTCCACCCACACGCCGGCACGACCGTAGCTGCTGGTGCTTCCGGACTGATCTGAGGCCTGACTCTAAGGGTGCCCACGTCTGATGCTCCTCCGGGGCATGCAAAAAGGGAGAGGAGCGGCAACCTCGAAATCCTGAGGAGGTGAGGGGATAGAGGGGGAGGAGGGGAGTAGGGATGGGAGAGGAGGGAGGGAGGGAGGGAGGGAGTGACTGAGAGTAGGGAAAAGAAGAGACGAGGGAAGGATTAGGGGGGAGGGAAAAGAAGAGGGAGAAGGTGAGGAGGGAGACTGGGGGAGGAGGGGGAATAGAGGGAGAGGAGGGGGGAGATAGGGAGAGGGGAATAGAGGGAGTGGAGGGCTGTGGGGGAGGCGAGGAGGAATAGTGGGGAGAATCAGGGAGGTGAGGAGTGGGGAGGTGGGGGATAGAGGGATAGGAGGTGATAGGAAGGGATGAGGAGTTATGGAGGGAGGGAGGGAGTGACTGAGGGTAGGGGAAGGGAGTGGGAGAAAGAGATGGAGGGGAGGATAAGAGGGGGAAGAAGAGGGAGGGTGGAGGGGGAGATAGTGCTAGGGATGAGGGGAAATGAGCTGCGCCTGTGCAGTTGGGGCTATGGGTGAGTGGTGGAATATTGTGTTGGGGACCAAGCCTCCTGTGTGACAGGGAACCAATGGGCCCCACTTAGTCTAATATGCCTTAAGGCTAAACATTGATATAAAATATGGAGATTGGCTAGGGGCAATTATGTTTTTTGAAATACTTTTACCATGTGTGTTTCTTATGTTTTTGCTTATTATGATAAACTGTATTAAACTGCTGAAACAATACCTTATGGAATTACTTCATTTAAAAAACATATTTTGTGTAATGAGAAAAATAGATTATTATTAGCTTACAAACTGGCATTTGTTAGGAATTTAAAACTGTTAAAATGGATGATTAAGTGAATAAACCATTATACATGAATGTCAAATCAGATAATATTCAAATATCCGAAAAATTAGGTAGACTCAGAACAGTTTCAATAACTCAACTGGTGTGCACAAGGCCAGAAGGATATCAGTATCAGCAAAATTGCTTCCTACCACAATATCTACTCTTATACCAGTATATTGTACGTTCCATTATTATTGACCAGCATATTGTACATCACGTGACGAACCTAAGGTCAACGAAGTATGTGAAAAAGCATGACAGGAGTAATGTTGATTATTATTGAAACTATGGTACCAACTTGGTCAAGGTACAACGTATCACACTGGTGGTTGGGGACCAAAGAAAGGCAGCTCAGAGGGCTCACTTCTGTAGTTCCTATCCGCAATGAGTTCAAAGCAGCATCCACTCTGCATAACCTTTGTGGAGCAATGGCTATGTTTTTTTGAATCCTGGCGCACTGTATATATTGCAGGGGAAACCACGTCGATCCAATGTTTAACTCATGGTAGTTTGCTACAAATTTTTAGAAATTCAATACAAGGAATCTAGGTAGCTTGTATAACTCATTTATTCTTGGGCAAATCACTTTGCTTAACATATTTCAGGAATGCCTCTGCATGCAAGGTTGGAGCTTTGGAGAATGCAATCAGCTGCATCGTTTGCTATCATTTTGTGGCATTTCTATAGTGAAAGTCAAGCAGTTTATTTGTACTGCTTTTACTGCAGCAAGAAACCACGTGACACAGCAGAAAGAGGATCTTGGTAGCTGATATAGAGGAGAAACCATTTCTAGACATGCAATCATGGACAACGTAACATTGTGCAGATTCTTTCAAGGATCACACTCTACAGTTTGTAGCCAGCCCATTCGCATGTACTAGTGATTTGGAACCTGTGTACACCATTGCTGCTAATCATTTTAATTTGATTTTATCCATGAGCTTATTACTGGTATAGTCATTTTTTTCAAGTTCCATTGAACCTCACGCAGAAGATAGTGAAATACTTGATTTCTGTATTCATAGAAATATTCTTGGGGAACACCTTGGGGCAAGCTACCAATGGGGAGTTTCTGCACAAGGACACAACATTACCTGTGCAATGATAATTATATGGAACACAATATGGAGGACAGGTTGGCTTTTCAATTAAGATGGCAGCATGCGTAATAACATGTGCTTCATTCAAGGCCATACAAGAGAGAGAGAGAGAGTCAATATTCGAAGGGTAGTATTTCATCAAACCCAACACTATATCAAAATATTCTAGGATGTTTTTCAAGTTGTCACTCATCCAACTTCTGGCTCTTATAAGATTACACAGATCTTCATGTTCTTTCCAGTTGTCACTCATCCAAGTTCTGTTTCTTATCTAACTAGAGAGCTTACTGTTCTTTTCAAGGTTATGCTGCCAATATAATGGTAGCTCTCTCCTACTGTGTTCAGGATTTTGATATGTCTGCTTCATTTTTTCCAAAGCCTATTGGGATACTTGACATCAGGCACGTGCCGTGAGTAATTACTCAGGGTAGACACTCAGTCCGCTTTAAAAAAAATTAAACCACGCATGCGCAGATTGTTCTCTCCGTTAAGTAAATAAATAAATAAAAACAGTGACATTTGAATTTGCCCTTCCTAGGCTTCCTAGTCCTAGACCAATTGGGGGAACAGTTCCTTTCATAGGGTTACACAAAAAGCTGGAGAAACTCAGCGGGTGCAGCAGCATCTAAGGAGCGAAGGAGATAGGCGACGTTTCGGGTCGAGACCCTTCTTCAGAAGAAGGATCTCGACCCGAAACGTCGCCTATCTCCTTCGCTCCTTAGATGCTGCTGCACCCGCTGAGTTTCTCCAGCTTTTTGTGTAACCCTCGATTCTCCAGCATCTGCAGTTCCTTCTTTAACAGTTCCTTTCACAGCGTGTGTAGAGTCTGTGCCAGGGGTAAAGTTGTGGGGAGGGCACGAGTGTTGAGAAGTAGGGTGTCGGGGATACTGCCAGTAACTCACTCACTCACCGCTAGCACAGCTCTCTGGGCGCGAAGCCACGCACTGTAGCTGGGGATAGAAGCAGTTCGGGGAGCTACGAGCGGCCACCGGGACCCGACAGCAGAACTGGCCGCCACCTCAGCGCCTTCTGCCGGCCCGCTCACCTTTGGCAGTGCTCTCCGTCGGAACACCTGTCACCTGCCGCTCGCCGACTTCGCTCATGTCAGCGGCTTCCTGCAAATCCTTAAATTCCCACAGCCGAGTAACCTCAATCGCGCTGTCGGAATTGAGTGAGGCCAGCGAACGGCAGGAGAGAGGTTTTTAGACGGAGAGCTGCCAGAGGTGAGCGGGGACGGGCAGAAGGAGCTAAGGTGGTGGCTGGTTCCGCTGACCGGCCCGGCAGCCGCTCAGCCACCCGAGCTGCTTCTCTCTCACCCACCCCCCCCCCCCCCGGCCTCAATGCGGTGGCATTACACGCCTCCGTCGTGAAGGAGCGTTGTTAAGTGGATGCTCCCGACCCCTCATTCATAACATTCGAGCCCACCCCGCAACTTTACCCCGGGCCAGACTCCCCAAACGCTGTGAAAGGAGTGCTCCCCCTCCCCCCCCCCCCCCCCCCCCCCCCCACACCCCGGGAAATACGGTATTTAAAAACATAAACACAAAATGTACTTACCACATCATTGGTACATGACAAACCATAGTTGAAAACCCCGCCAAGAAACTTGCGCTGCGCATGCGCAGTTGACTGATGCGCATGCGCAGTGCTGCATAGGCAGAATTTCTGCTGCCTTCAGCCCCGCTTGAAAGTGACAGCTTCAGGCAGCGCTGACGGCATGTGGGCTGCACAGAGCTTCCCGCGTTACAAGCGCTGCGGATGAAAGGCACGGAGAATTATGCCTACCTAAGAGATCAGTCTCTTACATAGGCATAATTCTCCCATGCCTTTATTATTCATATTTAGTTATTACTATGTTATAATTTTAGTCAGGGTAGGCAGTGCCTACCTTGCCTACCCTGACGGCACGTGCCTGCTTGACATCCAGTCCCAGGCTATAATTATATATCCATATATATGACCCGTTTAATGAAATGGTCCGTGTCAGATGAAATAGGATGTAATTGAATGAGCTTGCAATCTATGAAATGTAATTGTTTATTCTTTGTTTTTTCTTAACTTCAAGTTTTTTTTCTCCTATTTCTTACCTTTTGAATTGAGTTCAAATAGAGATCTGAATTCCACGATGGCCGCGTGGCATTCAGGTAGATGTGTTAGATGAGATTGCAGATGCCTTTATCTCAGAACAAAATCTGTTAATTTGAAATTGTAAATTTGGGGAGATAGATTGGAACAATTGAGAATATTTTGAAATTAAACAAAAGAAAAGATCTATTTTTAAAAGGTCTGCCTTATAGGTAATTAAAGAGTGATCTCACATCCCCCAAGATCCGTAGAATTCTGGATTAGTGGAGGGAATGAATAGGACACTAAAGAGTGTGGAAGTTAGTTATGACCTACAGACCCACAGCAATGAGTTAATTACATACGCACAACCTTGCATAATTAAGCACAATCTTGTCAGTCTTGCAATCACAGGGGATGAAAACTCAGAAGCCACTGCCAGTTGAACACAGACACAGTCCATACTACTGGGATCGGACAAAACTGGGACTATGTTGAAATGTGCTCAACAATGCCCAGTCCGAAAATGACCATCTCGCTTCCATCACATAGCAGCTGAAGGAGAGCAATCAGGTTGTGGAGTTGAAAAGTCTTGATTTTGGAGTGCAACTGTTGCACTCCAAAACTGGAGGTAAATCCCAGCCGGGATCAAATTGAGGTGCTGAGTTGGGATGGATCAGACAGCCAGTTGGCATTGATGGAGAAGGAAGAAGAATGCTGGTTTCACACGCTGATGAACAACATGAGAGAAAGAACGACTCGATTTGTGAAAAGAAACTACATTTGTGATGAATGTAGACAGACTTTCAAACAGCTGAAACAACTGTCCGTTCAACAAATGAGCCATACTGGAGCAAAACCTTTGCAGTGTGAAGTTTGTGGTTTCCAGTGCAGGCAAAGAGCATCCTTGAAATACCATATGGCCAAGCACAAGCCAGAAGCTGAACTTGAATTTGCTTGTGACCAATGTGAGTAGCGATTCGAGAAGGCTCACAATTTGAATGTTCCTGTGTCCATGGTTCATCCCTTGGCCCAGAATACAGATAAAAATAAACCTATTGAAATTGAATCAAGTCAGCTGAGTATAGAAACATTAATTAAGCAGGAACCCAATTAAAAGTTATTCAACAACTAAATGATGAGTCTAAAAAATGTTGCACCCTTTTTCAGTGTCAGCAAGACACAAAAGATTAACATGAATAAATGCAATCAAGCCAGGCTCACCTAAAATAGGTAGAGCAAAGGAAAGGTTAGTGTGGAGAATATAGTTCCGAGCATTATAGCACACCAGTTCCAGAGACAAAGTCCAATGTCTGCAATGGGATAGAGGTGAATCAGGCAGAATCCTAGCAATTGGAAGGACTGTTCAGAACTCTGATAACCGAGGGCCACAGTTACTTCCTGGACATGCATTCAAGTTGAAGCGTTGTTTTGAATGAGGAACAGTGCCCATCCAGTAGAAATAAGGTCTCAATGGAGGAAGTTCTGGATGGTTCAATAACCCTTTCACCTCAGAATGGAACAGTGACTGAAAATGGTGAGGGTGATAATGTTGCGAAGCATCAACCTGTCCCAGTGTTAGCAGACTTTCAGCCTTGTACATGCAGTGGAGCCGCTTCGTGGTCGGTGAATGTGGACAACTCGGAATTTCCATTGAAGAAGGATATGTTCTTGTGCTGAGATCCTGAATATACAGAGTGCTCTTGGGAAAAAAGTTCAGGTACAAGATGCAACTCAACCATTTAATGTGAAAAAAACACAGTTAACCGCAATGAAGCATCTTGTTCTATAAGAAATAATGTTGTGGATGGATTGGAGTCCAGTAATCTTTCTGAAAGGTATTTATCAAGTGAAGATGACAGATAAATAAAAGTTAAGGTTCTTCAGATGAGGCTTTTCAACCATATTGGAAGAAGAAGAGTAAGTTACCAGATAAGAAGTGCAATATTAAGGATGTGAAGAAACAATCTGGACCAAAACATGACCGGAAACCAAAGTCAAACTTGGAAAGGAAATAGTTCCCCACCATGTATTGATGTCAGTATAAGGGTTGCTGTGCTGTTTACAGAAGAGCTGACGTACTTAAGAAACATATAAAAGAGCAGCATGAAGAGGCGCATGAAAGACCTTGCCACCACCCAAGAGGTAACAAGGTGTTTCTGATTGATCACTACCTGCGGCGCCATGTAAAGCTGATCCATACAGAAGAAAGAACACTTTTACAGATCAGGAGGAAGTGCAAAGCCTTTGGTCACAACTTTGGAAAGACAAACCACATTTGATCAACAATTTTGAAGTATTTTGAGCTCTATCGTATGACCAAGAGTCTAGAAAGAGAAAAGCTGAAGATTTTGAAACAGATGGACCTTTTGAAAGAGATTATGCATAACCCTCTCCAGGAAGCAATGACTCAGACCTAGTGGGTAATCAGTGTGATGACAATCAGGACATTGATGAGGATGACAATTATGGCATTTCTGATGAGAAGGACAATTGCCGTTTTGTTCCCAACCCTGACCAGATCGATGCCGATGGTGACAGCAGAGGAGACACCTGCAAGGACTTTGACAACAACATCCCAGATATCTATGACGTGTGCCCCGAGAACAGCGCCATCAGTGAGACTGACCTGAGGAAATTCCAAAGGTGACGATGCAGATCGTTCCTAACTGGGTAGTGCGCAAAAAGAGCAGGGAGTTACTGCAGACTGCCAACTCTGACCCTGGCCTTGCTGTCGGATTTGAGGAGTTCAACGCCATCAACTTCAGTGGCACTTTCTACGTCAACACAGACCACAATCTATGGTGGCTTTGTCTTTAGCTTCCAGTCCAGCTGCAACTTCTACGTGGTGATGTGGAGGCAGGCCACCCAAACCTACTGGGAGGAGAAGCTGTCCAAACCCACGGATAGCGTCTAGATCAAGGTGATGAACTGCACCACAGGACGAGAGGGGGGGAGCACCTCACCTGAGCAATGATCTACGAAGAGACTGGCATCACCCTCGGACAGGTGCGAACTTTATGGCACAACCCCAATATCGGCTGAAAGGATTACACTGCCTACAGGTGGCACCTGATCCATTGACCCTAAACAAGCTTCATCAGGATGTTTGTCAATGAAGAGAGTGAGAACTGGTTGCCATGCAATTGGTTTGATGGACTTTGGGGTACTATTGAACTGGTAGCCATACCTTTGGTTTGGTTCACTTTCGGGTACTGTGATACATTATGGCTCTATCATTCGGCTAATCATTGCTCTAATACTTGTGACCATTGTGTGTACCTACCGAGGACTGTGAATGTTATCATGTTTGATTTTAAAAAAAAGTGAATGAAAGAGCTAATAGTCAAATCTAATAGTCAAATCTAAAATGGAGTCGTTCTTCTACAAAAGCATGATCTAGTAGATCAAAAGAATGGCTCGGTGCTAAGTCTGTAAATGATATGGAACACAATATGGAAGACAGGTTGTCTTTTCAATAAAGACATTAAGATGGCAGCCTACGTGATAACATGTGCTTCATTCAAGGCCATAAAGAAGCCAAGATTGAAAAAAATAGCTGACGCTCCAGAGATAAGTAATAACTTGTTATTGGATGAGCTTGATTTGGACCCAGCTTTCCTTTATTCTGAAAGGATGCAGAACCTTTCAGTCATGCCATATTCAGACTTGGTAGGAGTGTTTTACTGATAAGAAAAATGTATAATTGTGCTAGCTTTCCTTTGTTCTGTGAGTGGAGCCCGAGAAGCACTGAGCAATGTTTGTGCTCATTGTAATCTTGCCACTCCTTTCTGACTAATCAATTAAAGATTGCCATGGTTTACCTTTAACAGTTTTTGTTGCTATCTACTTTTTAAGAAACAAACTTTGACAGTAATTATTCATTGTTTTAGCAGGAAGATATGCAAAGTATCTTCAAATTATGTCAGCACCACAGCATATCAGCCTTGACTCATTGAACCTGTGGTTATGGGTATCCTTCATCAAACAACAGCCATTTAATTTATGTCATTATATGTCCTTGATAATCCTAAGTGAATTGAATATGCATAGCCTTGGAGGCATCTGACTTGATAGAAACATGTAAAATAGGCGCGGGTGTAGGCCATTTGGCACGTTGAGCCAGCACCGCCATTCAATATGATCATGACTGATCATCCAAAATCAATACCCCGTTCCTGCTTTTTCCCCATATGCTTTGATTCCGCTGGCCCTAAGAGCTCTAACTCTTTCTTGAAAACATCCAGTGAATTGGCCTCCACTGCCTTCTGTGCTAGAATTCCACAGATTTACAACTCTTTGGGCGAAAAAGTGTTTCCTCATCTCAGTCCTAAATGGCCTACCCCTTGTTCTTAAACTGTGAGCCCTGGTTCACGACTCTCCAAACATGGGAAACATTTTTCCTGCATCTAACCTGTCCAATCCCTTAAGGTGTGGTTCAAGCAGACAGTGACTTCATTGGAATTAAAATGGAGGGATGCAACACCTAGCATTAAGCCACCGAGAACAGTTGCTATACAGGAAACACTATCAATTAGCCAAGGTGAGCACTGCGGAGAGGACCACAAATTTGAATAGAAGGCAAATCATTGGAGTCACAGGTAGGTTAACATGACATTTAACTAATGAAAGGCATTGAAGGGAATTCAAAAAGAGGTCCTGCAGTATAATATGGCAAGGTAATGTTAACCTGATCCATCAGCTGGCCAGAAGATAGACACAAAATATTGGTATAACAGGCCGCAGCTCTGGAAAGAAAGAATGGGTGACGTTTCGGCTCGAGACCCTTCTTCAGACTGAGAGTCAGGGAAGAGGGAGACACAGAGATATGGAAGGGCAAGGTGCGAAAACGAGACATCGAACAGGACGAAGATCAAGGAAAATGCAGAATAGATTATTGTTAGTTTGGGGAAGTTGATGACGAAGCATACAAAGGTAAAATATAATCAGGAGGACAGTCAGACTGGTCGAAGAACTAGGATGGGGGAGGGATGGAGAGGGAGGGAAAGCAAGAGTTACTTGAAGTTGGAGGGATCAATATTCATGGCAAAGATAGATACAAAATGCTGGAGTATCTCAATAAGACAGGCAGGGTGGGTGACAAAATGGTTGACGTTTTGGGACAGACCCTTCTTCAGATGACAATCTCTGTCATGGCAGTCTCTCCAGATTGGTTTTACATTCCAGCCCAACGTTGCACTCGAGGAAATTGGAGAAGTAGCACATAGATCCTTACCTGTTGGGACACGTTCCCTCTGAAACACGGCAGAGGATTGATGCCGCACAGGGCAGGTTCAGGGGACTTTCCCCTGGGACTCGTTGTGCCAGGCCTGAACATTGCTTTTTAACTCATCGTAGTAATATCCCCAGGAATGCCCATGATCAACTCATCCTAATGGAGTAGCTTCTGACTTCAACTTTCCATTGTGAATGCCTGCAGTCTGCTATAGTGGGTATGGAACATAGACAGGGACATGGCTTGAGACACACTGATGGGAGGCAAACTGCTGATAACTTAGTGGGGATGTTGTGTTCAAGTTCTGTCTTGCCGTTTCTCATGACATATGTAGTTGTGTTTGGGGCCACATTGCATATAGAATTGTGTCAACCCATTTGCCAAATTCTATTGTGTAGCTCCAAGTCAGTTCTGTGTTTGCAAAATGCCGATTCTCTGCCTCAGAGGGCGGTGGAGGCAGGTTCTCTGGATGCTTTCAAGAGAGAGCTAGAAAGGGCTCTTAAAAATAGCGGAGTCAGGGGATATGGGGAGAAGGCAGGAATGGGATGCTAATTGGGGATGATCAGCCATGATCACATTGAATGGCGGTGCTGGCTCAAAGGGCCTAATGGCCTACTCCTTCACCTATTGTGTATTGTCTATTGTCTATTTGCCATTGGAGAGACTTCTATTCTTGTAGCACCTCTGGGTTGTGTGTTCATGGAGAACCATTAACTGCTCTTGGATGGAATCCTTTTGTTCACTTTTGTTAAGACACTGCTCCAGGATAACTGAAATCCATTTTTTTTCAGTTGCAGCCGTGATAGGGCATATCAGCTCCAGAGCATAGCATTCTCCTAGCTTCCCATGGTGTCTTCCACCAGTTTGAAGACTGACTTCCTTATACAGCCATCTTATTGTGTCTAGCATGCCAAAAAAATGAGCCATATTTCACTATTAATCTGTCTAATGCCTCACTGTTGTGGTTTTGGAGGGCATCGTGATGTGGGTAATAATGAATGAGATAAAGATAGAAGTTTCTTGAGAAGAATCGAAACGACAAATTCTCAGGCAGTGGCCCTTTAGATTTGAGCTTTGACGAGGAAGCAAGACTCAACCCTTCAATTAAGATTATGGAGGAAACGTTTTTTAAGAATTATTAAAAAAAAGAATTGGAGCATATGCTCTTCATTGTGCAAGGCCAAGTGTCATTAGTTGAACATTGTAAGGCATTTGTTGTCACTGTGCCAGGTAACACCGGTGCATTTGCACAATATACACACAATAGACCTGATTGTAATACCGGAAGTGTGTGAAATTGTCTTTTTATAAAATGATTTCATATAAAACATATAATATTGATCAACGTAATATAATTTTGTGGCCAACGTCTATATGCATTAAGTTGACAGTACACAGAATATTTTGACAAAATCTAGCCTTTGAGGCAGATCCAAAACATTTTGATGGATAATTAAATAGAAATTGTCATTTAATCAGACTCATGCAACACAGAAATGACTTGCCCTGTCCATGCCAACTATTAAATACCATCCTAATAAATTGTAAGATGAGATAGACACTAAGTTATAAAAAGAGACTAGGGAAGTGTTGCCATTGGTTACTTTAGTTTAGTGTATATTAGAGATACAACACGGAAGTACACCCTTCAGCCCACCGAGTCTGTGCCAACCAGCGATCCGCATACACTTGCACTATTGTGCACACTAGGGACAATTGTTACCAAAGCCAAATTAACCTACAAACTTGTACGTCTTTGGAGTTTGGAAGGAAACCGGAGCACCCGGGGAAAACCCACACGGTCACAGGAGAATGTATAAACTCCGTACAGACAGCACCAGTTGTCAGGATTGAACCCGGGTCTTTGCCGCTGTAAGGTAGCAACTTTACCGCTTTGCCACCGTGCCAATTTAGCTCAGAGTCCCGAATGACACACACTTTCAAGATTCTATGGATAACTGTGGGAATGGGTAGGAGAAATTACTAAAAGAGTGTGATGCAAGGCTGATTTTCTCTGAATCGTGCAGCTTATACATGGGTTTCAATTACATTATATTTTGTGTGGTATTGTTTGTTCACGTAGTTTGTTCAAACTAATTAAAACCTTTAAAACTGAGGGAGTTCTCTCTGTTGGCTTGTTCCTCCATGCCTTGCATAGTCCTGCAGGCAAATGAATAGCTTATGTTTTGCTGGTAAACTTTGTAAGTATAATTTACTAAACAAGTGGGCAAGCTATATAATGGAACAAATAAGGTGTTATTTGCTGCAATATAGATATTATTTAGCTTGGACACAGTTCCTTGTTGGGCCTTTGGATGTAACATAAGTTAGGGTTCAAAAGAAAGAGAGAAAATCTTTAGTTTCCTGCATTCTTTACTCAATATATTACAATGTTGGCTAGCTTTATCTTGGCTGTCTTTCACCGGCAATTAATCATTTTCCTCATCTGCCTCTATGTCCTCAACATTTTGGAAATGCAATTACCCTGACAGCAATTTCCTGCCAGGTCACCAAGTTTCCTCTAAGTAGTTGTCTGGGATGCCAAAAAAGAAATGTTCCGTACTGGAGCTAATTTCTTCCTTTCTGGACCTGTTTCTCCCTTTGTTAGTAAAAAAACCTCAAAAATACTTATGGGCAGCTCCAATCCAATATGTAATTATTTGCTAATTTTAATATTTTACTAATCTTATGGAGTTCAAGATATCGCAACATCTTGCTTATTCTAAGTATTTGATATTTTTCATTTGATACGTTGGAATACAATCAATGTTTATTTTCCTGTCATGACTTATGAAATATGCCATTCACATGTACTCTATTTAGCAATAATGTCAAGTTCAATCAAAGTAATTTATTTTGACCATGCTTTGTTCACCTTAGGTAGTCAGTGTTAAAGCATTTATTTATCTGCTGATAATTGTTAAAAAATATTCTACAGTAAAGCATTTTCAGAGTGCTCTTTCTAACTTTAACAATTTTTTGTAAGTAAAATGACCACAGGTTGTATCTCTTGATTTCTCTCACACAATTTAAAAAACGAGATAGAGAACATTGCTTATATTCGAAATCTAGGTTGTTTCTATAAGTTGTATTGCAAAATACATTATTGATTGAGAAGTTGAAATTTTAAGTGATATTTATTTCTTGCTCCTGTGGATTCTTGTAATTACAGAGAAGTGACTGGTTGTTTACGTTCAATGCATATGAAGCAGTTTTTGTTGATCGTCTGTACCCAATTACCCAATTTTTGAAAATTGCATTTTGGATGGGGGAATATTCTAGAAGGAAAGGGCTTATAAAACCAACTGCAAAGGTCAATATCTAAGCCAGAAGTTGGGAAGCCTTTGCAGCTTGATCGGACAGGAGTAATGGAAGCTTGTTAGTATATGGAAGGGTACAAATGTTTTAAATTTGAATTTAAGACTGGAGGATGATGAATTGGTGGTGGAGAGGAACAGGTTGGTTAATTAAAATGTTATGCAATTTTTAAAATGGGAATTCATGCACGAGTGGAATAGAGAATAGTACCCATAGGACTTTAACAAAAATTAGCCTTCCATTAATTTTGCTTTCAGCTATTTTGGTCGAGAATTATCACACAAGGATTACAATGGTTATGTAGACTGCCAAGTCATAAGAACAATTGGAAGTGTGAATGAATGCGGCTCATAGTAATTGGCCACCATTTATTGTGGACAAGTCATTACACTTGTCATTCACCTTGCTTTGCAGTTGTAAGTGTTATAGATCTGTTGTGGTAGTTTGACTAGTTCAGCACTGCAGTAATGATATTGTTAGGGCATCTGTCTTGCCTGCATTCAGAGCTTACAGCTGGCTAAAACAGTTGCCATTGCATAAGGCCAAATAGAACAAGCTAAGTTTGTTTCAACACATGCACAGAAGTTGCCTGTGTAAAATTATCCATTCAGCATTTTTGGGTAGAAATGTTTACGAATAATCTGTCCTTATTTCCATAGGTCTTCATAGTTGAGGATGGAACTAAACATGTATATAGTAGGTTCACACCATTTGTACCTTATTATAAGGTGTAGGCGCAAGAAACCTAAGGTGTACCTGGTGTTACTACTTGACCTATTGCACTGTTGCCTCATGGTTCTAGTGCCCCAGATTCAGTCTTGACTTTTGGTATTGTTTGTGTGGAGTTTGCATGTTCTCCTTGTGATCACATGGTTTTCTTCCCACATCCCAAGGATGTGAACATTGTTAGATTCATTGGCAGTATAAATTCCCTTAGGTGAGTGGAGAAATCTGGAATTGTGGCATGAATTAAAAAAAATAGGATTAATGTATATGGATCCCTGAAGGCTGCTCCAGATTCGGTGAGCTGAACGGTCTGTTTCAACGTTGTGTAACTCCACATGGAACCAGGGTTGTTCTTCTAACTTGAAGGCGATCATGGAATTGGGGATGTGCCAATTCATGACTGCCTCTCTCCAATGCCCTTGTCTCTCCAGGACTAGTTTAATGTCTGATGCCTCCACCTCATGCACTTTGTTTCTCAATAGTCATAAGGTGTAGATTTAGTTTTTATTATTAGCTGGGTTGATTTTTGTTCATCAAAAATCAATTTTTCCCAATTCCAGTATTCCGATAATTAATGTTGATTCTCATGTAGTTTCCTCTTAGTTCCTTGCAGCAACATCAGATTAATCTTACTTTGTTGAGATTCCAGGCAACCTTGGAGAATTGTCACTGTTTCCTGCACAACCTAGATGTAATCATTCACTGAAATGTGGCAGTTTGCTTTTAGGGGATGTGGAAATAAAAATGTTCATCAAATTAATGGAAAATGAGATGGTAGCACAAATTTAAACTTTATTTCTGAAATCAATGCACGCCATAGCAAATATTGAATTGACGAAGATCTACTGAATCAAGGGTTTGGCTAGTGAAATGTGGCATGAATTTTAAAAAAAGGATTATTGTATATGGATCCCTGAAGATTCGGTGAGCTGAACGGCCTGTTTCAACGTTGTGCAACTCCACATGGAACCAGGGTTGTTCTTCTAACTTGAAGGTGATCATGGAGTTAGGGTTATCAGCAGAAACACTATTACACGCAGTGGAACCTAATTTGGAGTATATTGTGTGCAGTTCTGATCACACCATTGCAGGAAAGATGTGGAGGCTGCTGCCTGCATTAGAGGGTATGAGCTTTGAGGAGAGGTTAAATAAACATACTGTTTTCTTTGAAAAATCAGAGGTAGATGGGAGAACTGATAGAAGTTTATAAAATTATGCGAGACAAGCATCGTGTAGATGGTCAGAATCTTTTTCTGAAGGTTAGAAAGGGAAAGTTTAAAGGATATGTATGGGTCAAGTTTAGGGAGGTAGATGCCTAGAACTCATGGTGTGGTGATGGTGGAAGTGGATACAATAGTGGAGTTTAATAGGCATTTAGATTGGCGTACAGGAATAACGATAATGTGTGGGCATAAGGGATTAGTTTTATTTGCCATCATGTTCAGCACAGACATCATGGGACGAAGGGCTTGGTCTTATGCTGTACTGTTTCATGTTCTGTGATGGGTGGACAAATATTCTCAGGGGCTTAGAAGAACCTAGACAGTATGAACAACATTTGTTTTTTCCCCCAATATTAAACTAAATGGTACCAACAGGTGAAAAAAAGACACCATGTTCTGGGGTAACTCAGCTGCTTAGGCAGTATTTCTGAAGCAAATGGTTAGGTGTCGTTTCGTGTTGTGACCCTTCCAACGACTGATTGTGATAGAAACATAGAAATATAGAAATTAGGTGCAGGAGTAGGCCATTCGGCCCTTCGAGCCTGCACCGCCATTCAATATGATCATGGCTGATCATCCAACTCAGTATCCCATACCTGCCTTCTCTCCATACCCGCTGATCCCCTTAGCCACAAGGGCCACATCTAACTCCCCCTTAAATATAGCTGCTTAAATATAGTCATGGTTGGGCAAAAGCTGCAAGACAGGAAGGGCAGGACAAAGCTTGGCGAGTGATAGGTGGATCTAGGTGAGGGTGATTTTGATTGGCAGATGGTTGGACAAAGGCCAGACATAAAAAGACAGAATGTATGAGATAAGGATAGGTGGAGTGAATTGTGAAGCCAGAGGAAGAAATATAGGTGGAGGGGGAGAAATGGGATGCGAGTTCAGGTGGCGGCACAGGGAGGTGAGGGCGTGGTATGTGTGTTTTGTTTGTGTATGTGTTTGTGGGGGGTGGGGGGGGGGGGGGGGGGAGGGAATTCGTTTGCAGGGTAGTTACCTAAAATTAGAGAATTCAATGTTCAGGTTTTTTGGGGGCAAGGGGACTTTGGAAACCCAACAGAAGATTACCAGGAAGGTCTAGGAATGTTTGCACTTTGAGGACATGTGCCTATCTCTGGTATGTCTTCTTCTGAGAGTTGAAGGATAAATAATTGTATCCTTCCCTTGAGTAACAGTGGTCAGGAGCAGTAGTGTGGAATGAATTTCGAACCCAGAAAGCTAAAAATATTTAAACTGAAATTTGATTATATATCTTAGTGTGGACAAATTTATTTGTGTCTTGTATTTTCAAATAGCATGGTTTCAGGTAAAATTGGGTAGCGCCTGAAGAAGGGTCTCGACCCAAAAATTTACCTATTCCTTTTCTCTAGAGATGCTGCATGTCCTACTGAGTTACTCCAGTTTTCGTGTCTATCTTTAGTATAAGAAAAACTTTTTTTATCATTCTAATAATCTTGTTAAGTTGATAACCTTGTTGCATACCATTTCCCATGTCGCTATACTATTGATGGCATTTTGGCGACTTTGACAATGAATATAGGCCTCCATGTACTCACTTGCCCTCATCCGACCCCAACCCCCACCCTTGCCATGTGTTCATCATCTCCCCCTGACCAGCATCTGCAGTTCTTTCCTACACAATGAATATAAGTACTTAGAAGAATGAAAATCTTGTTGGTAAATGAGCAAATGAATTTCCAAAAGAGTACTAAGGCACCCAGATATGTGCAAAATTCCATTATTCTGGATTAAACCAATTTTCCACAGCACAATGCTGTCATTTCTCCCCTAGAGTTGTATGATTGAATACCCAGTGTTTTACAAAACATTCCTATTTGAGATATAGATGGTAATATATTTTTTTCTTTAATATGATATAGTTGAATATGAAGGAAGATGATATATATATAAATCTATATATAGATCTATATCTATATAGATAAGATATACATTTCAATGCAGAGGAGGCTGTTTGGTTCACTGTCATTTTGTTAATCAGCCTTATAAATGGAACCTATTTAAATATACTTATTTGTGTAAATATCACAGGAAATATAAGCATGATGTTGGCTGATAGAAAAGATTAACATTTTGGTGTGTTGTTACTTTTGAGGCACTAAACTTACAAGCATAAAAAAAACATTCATCTCCCTCATACTTCCCCTCAATTATGGACAGCTCATGGTAGATTTATAGTTTCATAAGTGTACTTTATCATCTGGTCCTAATGTTAACTCATTAGGAGTTATGGTGACCTGGAGAAGGTATTTGGCTATCGTTGCTGCCTTGGTCAGCACAGGATGTAAACCAAGGGTATGTCTGGAATAAATTATTTAATTGGCAATAGTCTGCTTTGAAAAGTGTGGATGACCATTTATTTGTTTAAGGAAGGATTGCTAAGAATGAATGTGGGGAGGGAAAGACAACATTCCAATTGTCCTAATAATACTTGCTTATAGGAATTAATAGGAAGGAATAGAGGCCATCTATGGATTTTTAATCATGAAAATTATCCTTGGGTCTAGAAATAGTTCATTCTGATGAAAGCTATCATACAAGAATAGCCATTTGGTACGCAACAGTTGTAGGGAAAAAAAGATTGATGAGGGCAAAGCAGTAGACATTGTCTATATGGATTTCGGCATGGCGTTTGAACTGACTGGATGGAGAACTGGAGCTAGCTGACTGGATGGAGAACTGACTTTATGGAAAGAAGCAGAGGGTGATGATAGAATGATGAGGATGTCTGAAGAAAGATCTGGACCCGAAACGTCTCCCATTCCTTCTCTCCAGAGATGCTGCCCGTCGCGCTGAGTTAATCCAGCATTTTGTGTCCATCTTTGGTGATGATAGAAGGTTGCTTTTTGAACTGGAGGCCTAGGCTACTCGTGTGCTTCAGGGATCGGTGCTGGACCCATTGCTGTTTGTGGTTATATTAATGATTTTGATGAGAATATAGAAGGCATGATTAGTAAGTTTGCCCATGACACTGAACTGGGCGGTATTGTAGATAGCGAAGATGATTATCAAAAATCATAGCAGGATCTTGATCAGTTGGGCAAGCACTGGGGAATACTTAATGGAGTTTAATGCAGATAAATGTGAGGCTTTGCATTTGGGAAGTCAAACCAGGGAAGGAACCTCACAGTGAATGGCATGGCCCTGAAGAGTGTTGTAGGTCAGAGGGACCTAAGAGTGCAGGTACATAGTTCCTTGAAAGTGGCATCACAGGTTGATAGGGTAGTCAAGACAGCTTTTGGTATCTGCCTTCATCAGTCAGGGTATTGAGTATAGAGCTTGGGATGTTACGTTACAGTTGTACAAGCTGGAAGGAGTGCAGATATGATTTATGAGGATGTTGCCAGGACTTGAGGGCCTGAGTTATAGGAAGCAATTGGATGGGCTAGGATTTTATTCCTTGGAATGCAGGAGGATGAGTGGTGATCTTATAGAGAATTGGGTCTTAATGGTGAGTCCAGCAATGGAGGTGGTGATCAAATGTACTGGAATAAGACCCACCATCTACCCTCGCTGCTGAGTAGTTTCTGTCTTCCATAATGTAATACACAGATTTCGAAGACGGAGATAAGTTTACCCTTGAAAAGGGCATTACCAGCGGTTTGTTGTTGAACTACCAGAAAATGCTACATTTCATCTTGGGCTTTGATTTTTCCTTTTGTACATGGAAGATAGAGATCTCAAGCAAGACCAGCATTTATTTCCCATCCCTAATTTCCTTCCAGGGATATCTCAAATGTTATTCTTGTTTGTACATGTCATGGTTCTCATTTTCATCAGGATGATTATCCCCCTACTGAGCATACACTCGATAATGCACCTTTGGGCTCCAGCCATCTTTTGGAATGGTTTGTGGCATATTTTGGAATTTATTTATTTGTGTCAAGTTGTCTTAATGTTGATTTAATAGTAAGATTAAATGAGAACTTACCAGTTTGAAGTTTGATCTTTATTTTATGAGGAGTTACGATGAGGGATTACGTGAAGACCCCGCCAGCACGCATGCGCGACATTCTTCAAAGCAGTGGTGTGAAATCACAGATAGCAACGTAGACTAATATAGTAAGATAAGAGAGAACTTCCATACCAGTTGAACTTTATAATAGAGGGTTCTGGGAGCGGAGGGCACGTAATCCCTCATCGTAACTCCTCATAAAATAAAGATCAAACTTCAAACTGGTAAGTTCTCATTTAATCTTACTATTTTACTTCGGAGTCACGTGAGTGACTACGTGAAGATTTCAAAGCTCTGTGATTTCATGCCCTGGAACGAGTCCATGGTCACACACTGCCATGCTAGTGATGGAGGATGAACGTATTTCAGACATGATACTGTGCTGAAAAACAAAGAAGGTATTTAATCATACCTAAAATGATATGCCCCACATTGGGTAAATCATGTAACAGAAACTTAACATTTTCCCCTGCAAACGTCTCAGGAGCGGCCACGGGTTTATAATAAAAGTGCTGAAAAGTCCGTTCACTGCTCCAACCCGCTGTAGCAAGGATGTGGTCCATAGGAACTCCCATCATCCTAGCCGCCGACGTGGATGCAGCCCTGGTGGAGTGAGATTTAAATCATCAGTGTCCATCTCCGCTGCACCCAATACCACCCTTAACCAACTCGAAGTGGCTTGCACTGTGACCTTATGATGAGGGCGTTTGTGGCTTATGGGTAAAGTCCTCTCCGTGCCCCTAGATTCTTGGTTCCTTCTATATCGTAAAATATATGTCACAATGCAGAGACGACTATCTGCAGGATAGGCCAGAATGATAATTTTAGGCCAGAGGAACTGGGTCGATATAGTTTGAATACCTCTGTATCAGAAAGGTTATCTACCATAGGTAAACCCATGGCATACATACTTAGCTTTATAAAGACTGGACCCGTTGTGCTGTTACAAGTGCCATAAACATAACCATATTATATGTAGTTATCCAGAGTGAGCCCCGATATTGGTGTCCATCCTCGAAGCATAGTAAATTCTATGCCTAAGTCCCATGTATGGGTGTATCTGGCCCTGGGGGAATAGAATTAATACCCCTCATCAGTATGATACCAGTGGGTGTGATCCTATAGGCAGGTGATCACTCCCTCGGTCCAGGTTAGTAGGTAGGGCACTCCTTGCAAATTTAATGGCACTGTAGCTCAAACCTTCATGGAATGAAGGGTGGCCAGAACTCCAGCACTGCAGTGATGGTGGCCGAGTCATATGAAGTGTTTGTTCTAAAGCAGAACACTCCCATCTTCTGACATATGTCAGTGCTGTCCCTGGTGGACTCCCTGCACGGCGATGTGATGACATTGATCGTCCTGTCGGAGAGTCCGAAGTCCAGAAATGGCCTGTTCAGAATCAGCATCAATAGGTTCATGCGATCATGGCACGGATGACTTACCCGTCACAGGGTGTGCCAACAGGCCCGGCCGTTTGAGGATCCGAAAGCAGTGTTCTGCGGCCATCTTAGTACTGCTGGGGACCATGGTTGGGTAGGCCAGTCGGGAACCCCGAAATACCCGTTGCGGAGTGTATTAAATTTTTTGTAAGACCCGACTGATGAGGCAGAAGGGGGGAATGCATAGCAGACAATCCCCCCAATGCAGCGAGAAACATCCATCGCTGCTGGCCCCGGGTCCCGATCCAACATCCATTCAATGTTGTCGTTGAATTGCGTGACCTGGTGTTCGCCACCGTATTTAGTTTACCTGAAAGGTAAGTGGCTGAGATCCAAATCTCTCTATCCAGACACCAGTGCCAGATGTAATTAGGCAATTCATCACATGATATCGATTTTATTCCACACATATGATTAATATAGGCCACCACTGTGGTATTATTAATTTGTAACCGTACATGCAACTGGTGCATACTTAAGCAGTAGGCCCGGAGTCCATGAAATGCTCCCAGCATTTCTAGATAATTAACCCCTAGTGCTCCCAACAGGGTTAAATCTTGTGCACTCCATCTGCCACCACAACCAGTGGTGGTATTAGCTGCTCCCCACCTTTAACACTGGCATCAGTCTGTAATGTAACCGAGGGATTCATGATAGTGATGGGTTTGGAACAGAATTGAGCATTTCCCATCCACCAATTCAATTCAACTCTTGCCTTTTCTGATAACTTCATAGGCCTGTCGAAATGGCATGCATGACTTTTGAGAGCTATAATTTTAGCTCTTTGTAGGTTTTGATAATGTAGTGGTCCGAATTGCGCTGCGGGAAAAGCAGCCACTATCTTCCCAATTACCATGGCCACCTGCCGTATGGATGGATCCCTGATGCCAGAAAGGCTTCTGCAAGCTTCTATCAAGTCCACCACCTTGTTCGGTGGTAAGGTGGTAGACATTTGCACCGAGTCAATGGTGAACCCCAAGTAATCCATGGTAGTAGAGGGTTCCAACTTTGATTTATCTGGATGTATGATGAACCCCAGCTTTTGAAAGAGATGTTTTGTGGCTAGAACTGCCAATGTAGCCGTTTCCAAATTCTCCCCGACAATGAGGATATCATCAAAGTAGGCCATAACAGTATGATTTTGTTTCCTTAAATAGGCCAAAGCTGGTTTCAATAATTTGGTGAACAGCCTGGGTGCTGATGATAACCCATTGGGTAAGGCTTTATATTGCCATAATTGTCCCATCCAGATAAATTTAAGGTATTTCCTATGATCCTTGTGTATTGGTACTGAATAGTATGCATCTTTGAGGTCAATGCATGCCATGTAGTACCCATTAGCTATTAGCTGTCTGGCTGTGTCGAAAGTGTCCATTTTGAAATGAACATACTGAACAGAAGTATTCAGTTCGGTCAGGTCTATGATTATGCGGCATCCGCCATCTTTTTATTTTTGGTAAATATATTAGATACGAACTCCTGTGATTCTCTGGTGGTTCTCTCAATTACCTCTTTGCTAATTAGTCTTAATAGTTCAGCGTGGCCCGCCGTTCTTTCTTTTTGTGAAAGTATAAATTTTCGGCTAGGCGAACGCTGGACCGGGGTAGGGAGTTCGTAAATGAATTCAATTTTATAGCCCTGAATACTTCCGAGTATGTAAGGATCAGAGGTAAAAGTGCGCCATACTTCATAAAACAAGTGCAACCGGCCTCCCACATAAGATGAATTTAGACAAACGATGTTCCTGGGGGAGGCAGACCCACCTACCTCCAAGGTTATTGCCGGTGTTTCATCTGTTGAGTTGCTGCGTTGTAGGGGTGGCGCATTTTCCAAGAAGGCCGGGCTGGGCCATGGCCTAAAAAAGGCTGTTGTGCAGGTGGGCCGGCCTTCGAGCTTTCACCACCGGACGATCTGTTGTGATATCGCTGTCCGGTGGGTGTGTAGGGGTGCTGTCGCTGTTGGTAGTGCGGGCCTTGGCCTCTTCGTCCAGGTCTTTCACCTGTTTGGGGAGGTTATCTCCGAACAGCAGATTTGGTGGTTGAGCGTTACCTGGTTTGCATAACCCCGCAAATTTGGGGTTGAGTGCCGGTTTGATAATGCTCTTCCTGTAGTTTTTTATCTCAAACTGTGTGTTACACAGTAAGGCCAGAGCATCCTGTAATTCTTCCGGTAGCTCTATTCCCACCGCAGTTCTGGCCACTGCTGTAATTCCGGCGGTCAAAAGCTTCAGGATCCTCTGAAGTTTGACTTCTTGCCCTCTAATCGTAGGGCTCATGTTCCCCGAAATAGGGTTATTCACCGCGGGAACAATCAGCGAGTTACAATTTTCAGGTGCAAGATACTTATCAGCTGTAGCATTGATGGCTTGCTCCTGAAGCTGGTTTGTAGTCATATAATTGATACTAGCTGCCAGCTTAGGGTGGATAGGTAGACCTTTTTTGAGAAGGAACTGCATGTTTGCTTACCATATCCAGTAACTCTTCTTGCACCCCTGACACTGTTGGTTGTTCAGCCAACTCCCCCTCTTCAGGGTCAGCCCAGTTCTGACCCCCAATGCTCCCCTGCGAAGAGGGTGAGACATTAGGCAGTCCATAATAGGATCCTGCCGTGGGCCTGCGAAGAGGCCCACCGTGACCCTGCCCCTGCAAAAGCAGGTCACACTGGAGCAATTGCTCCACCATCCGCTCCATGCGGGCAAACCAACCTCCGTCGCTATCAGCGAGCGGGGTGTCCTCGGGACTGGACCCAGCTGAGTCGGCAGTCCCGTCCGACTTTCGGGTGGATTTACCGCCTGTCCGTGGCGAACCAGCGGCCCTTACGGCCGAGAGGTCGGGAGCTGCAGGTAGCACCTGCAGCTCAGGAGAAGCGGCACGCTGCTTGCTGCTCTCCATGGCAGCAGCTCTTGCCGCTGCTCTTCGCGATTCCTCCTGAAACGCCACGCTCACCACTCCGGTGAGTCTTACCTTTCGTAAGTTTTTTAAAACTTACGCTGGAGGAGCCCCGCTCCTCCCGACTGTCGCTCCCGCATGCGAACGACGATATGTCGCGCATGCGTGCTGGCGGGGTCTTCACGTAGTCACTCACGTGACTCCGAAGTAAAATTAGAAATAACTTGAACAACGAGCAAACTGAAAATTGAAGTGATTGCAGTGATCATAAGTTTCCAAATACCCAATTGATGAATGGTTTTGTTTGTTCCACTTGCAACTGAAAGATTGTGCAGCAAGATAAAATAATTGTACATTAAGGTTTGGAGTACTCTCCTGAAGATGATGGATATGACAAGAAACAGCTCATGCCTCTTGAGGTGCTGCTTTTGCCATGGGCAATCTCATTATTGCACTTAGTTCAAACAAGTAAATACTGCCATCAGAAGGAACACTTGAAATATTTAATGATGCATTTACATATGTGCAAGGGAGAATTTTAGAATAAATATAAGATTATTCCCACAAGTAAACATTAGTAATATATTTTGCAGCAATTGTTGGATGTATTCATGAATAATGAAGCTTTCTCCTTTTATTGTTTAGTAACGAATATGTTAGTTGTTTCTGAATGCAAACTCTTCCTAAAATGAAGTATTGAGAACATAACTAAATAATTATTTTATTTCATATGCTGCAGTGCACGACCCAGTTGATAAAAGCATAGCCCAAAAAGAAAAGCTTTTGTGCAACATGTTTAACTCAGTTATAGAGCAATTAGTCTCAAACATTTATTTCAGTCATTGTAAACGTCTGTTCAATGAAGTTACTTCAGTACCACAAGCATGCAATATGCACGCTTTTCATTCTTCTTCAACCACTATAGCCACAGAAGGAATGAAACTGAATGACTGGTGTTTTTAGTTACAGGAAAAATAAAATGTAGTGAAAAGTAATGGCAATCTTAAGACAACTTGATTAGCTATTTCTGAAATATGTGTATGCGTTTGCTAATAGTAAAATTGTGTCTGTTTAGGAATGTTAAGACCAATATAAAATTCACTGCAACAAAGTTCCCTTTATGGAATTATTTTAATACTTCAAAAGGAAAACTACATTTAATTTTGTGTTTTGGGCAATGTGCTTATTAAATTCCACCTATAATTACATTCATTTAGAAATGCATAGACTTTAAATGTTTTTCAGTGATCTTGTTCCAGATTCTGAATGGATGTTTGGCATTTTTATATTACCTTTGTACCACCTTGTGCAAATAAAATGTTAAATAATTAAACTAAAATTCCAGAGTTAATATGGCACCTGAATACTCATTTATTAATTTGCTTTTTTTTTGAAGGATTGGCACATCTTAATTGCATCCTGAAACACTGGATAGAATCTGATTGTTAGTGGTTACTTTTCAATGCTCTGGTCTTTCATGGAATCTGAATAAACAGGAAATTGTTCATACTGATTAATGTGGAACATTTCTAACTTAATGCAGTATCATTATGGATATCTCCAATGGCATTTAAATTCACAAGAAGGGAATAATAGTTTATTATGGTTTTACCACCAAATGCCTTGACATAGTAAATTACTATTATGTGGAGAATGTGAAATCGAAGTAATCGGGTAATCGAAGGAGCACATTCACAATGCATGCCAAGTATGATATAAACACAAGAGACTGCATATGCCAGAATTTTGAGTGAAAAATCAACTACTGGATGAATTCTGCTTCTGTGGAGGAGAATGGACGGGCAATGTTTTGAGTTGGGATCTTCTTCAGGTGATGGAGTAGAGAGGGGATAAATGAGGGAAGATAAAGAGTGGCCAGGGGACCAGGTAAATGGGGAGTAAGGAGGAGAGGGAGATGAGTGGGTGGAGGAAGGGGAATCGGAACGGGTGTAGAGGGAGGGGAAAGAAACATGTGCGTAGGAGCGGTGTAACTGAGTAGTGGAAGGAGTGGTGTTATCTGAAATTGGAGAAGTAAAGTTCATGCCATTGGGTTTTAGGCTACACCATGAGGTATATATGACGGTGGTGTAGTTCCTTGATGATATTGTCTGGCTTTTTTCCTTTGATGGTCGGGAGATTAGTACCTGTGATGGACGGCAGAGTCTACATCAATTTGTAGTCTCTACATTCCTGGGCGTTTTAATTGCTGAACCAGGATGTGATGTGTCCAGTCAGTATGCTCTCTTCTATGCACCTGTAGAACTTCAATAGAGTATTTATTGACATAACAAATCTCCTAAATAATCTAAAGAAGTAGAGGAGTTGATGAGTTTTCTTTGTGATTGCATGGATGTGCTGGGCCCAGGACAGATCTTCAGAGATATGCATGGTCAGGAACTTCAAGTTGTAGATACTGTCCACCTCATTGACCACTTCTGCACTATAATAATATTTATATGATTTATATTGTCTTTGATTACCCATATATCCAATGTATAAAATGATAATACATTCTTATCTTATCTGATCATAAAGAGGTTGTAGAAAATCATGAGAGGAATAGATGGGATGGACACAAATAATCTCTTGCCTTGAATGGGGGAATCGAGAGCCAGAGGGCATAGGTTTAAGGTGAAGTGGGAAAATAATTTATAGGAATCTGAGGGGTAACTTTTTCATGCAAATGGTGGTGGGTGTATGGAACAATTAGAGGCAATTAGACAGGTACATGGATAGGACAGGTTTAAAGGGATATGGACCAAATGCAGGCCAGTGGGACTAGTGTAGATGGGACAAGTTGGACGCTGTGGGCAAGTTGGGCTTACACACTCTATAATTCTATGACCATGACTATAAGTCCTGTTTCCACACTCTATAATTCTATGACTATGTTTAGTTTTGGAGACTGTTGGGTGCTGTGTGTAATCTGGTATTCATGATAGCCTTACCCAAAAGAGTAAAACTTTAGCCATGTATCACTGCCATTTTTAATCTAAAGAAATGTTGTATATCAATATAACATTCCAACGACCTATTTGTACACAATATCACATGAACATAATGATAAGTTTGCATGCAGAATGACATTTTGCTCACCTTGCCCTTGCTTAACCTGAAAAATTAAAACCAGTGTTCTCTATTGCAGTGATTACCATCTTTTCAAATAGTTTCAGAGTAATTGAA
Source organism: Raja brachyura (assembly GCA_963514005.1). The sequence goes on along the minus strand of OY740783.1, from coordinate 68,598,165 downwards.
AGACAGTTATGGGTATTGAAGCTTTTTGTATCACAAAGATATCAATTGTTTTTTCACTGATATTGGCTTTTGCCAGTTAGCATCCAAGTTGCCTTATATTCTTGTTGCTCTTTGACCTGAAATACTGCCACAGGATTTATTTTTGCTTTTTCTCAAAGTACTTTAAGAATTTCTATATGCCCATTGATGTTCTTTTAAAGCTTGAGTTCAATTTTTTCTTGTCTTTCTTCATGACCTGCACTTTGCCAAGAATGGCCAGACCTCTGTCTTTTTCAATTTCACTTCCACAAAACTTAATTTATGTCTTAATGGCCAGAGAATAGTTTTCAAATAGAAACCTGACCAGACAGTGTCTAGCTTCAGTGTTCCAGCCTAGTGAATTTTCTGCATGTAATTGACTAATCTAGCTTGGCATGTGTTTGCTCTTTTTTAATTGTTGCTCAGAGAAGGGAAAGGAAAAGTAATTATATTTATTTTTTTCCTTTTGTAACCTCTGGATGTACAATCAACCTCAGAACTAAAAGAATAATTTCCAAGTGTTGGCACAGTAGCCAATTTATGCACAGCAGGGTCTTGCAAACCACAGTGAGATAATGACCAGTTAATCTATGTGTGAACAGTGATGACTGCTGCAATGTCTGGTACCAGTGCTCAGTCTTTCATTTCTCAGTTTGTTCAACATAATTCACTAAATACGATCTTTGTTTTCTTCTAGTATGTATGACTTGTCTTTTAATGTTGTAACTTTTGACTGATTGTTCTACCAGCTTAAAAATAGGTTCTAGGTCTTTGAATAAATTTATGAATGAATGAATGAATGAATACGTTTATTGGCCAAGTATGTACACATACAAGGAATTTGCCTTGGTGCTTCGCTCGCAAGTAACAACACGACATACAGTAAACCATTAAGAATAAAACATGAAAACATTTAGAATAAAACATTATAGTATAAACATGTGAATGAAATAAAGTACCAGAGCAAATGGAGGCAACAGACTTTTGGTTATTGAGTAGAGCTACTGCTCGTGGAAAAAAGCTGTTTTTATGTCTGGCTGTGACAGCTTTGACAGTCCAGAGTCGCCTTCCTGGACTGTCTTCAGATGTGCTTCAAAGAGTTTGTGGCCAGGGTGAGAGGGATCAGAGATGATCTTACCTGCTCACTTCCTGGCCCTTGCAGTGTACAGTTCGTCAGTGGGGGGAAGATTGCAGCCAACAACCTTCTCTGCTGATCGAATGATTCGCTGCAGTCTCTGGATGTCGTGCTTGGTGGCTGAGCCAAACCAGACCATGATGGAGAAGGTGAGGACAGACTCTACGAAGGCAGTATAGAATTGGACCTTCATTGCCTGTGGCAGATTGTGTTTCCTCAGCTGCTGCAGGAAGTACATCCTCTGTTGGGCCTTTTTGACTGTGGACTCGATGGTGCCCCCCCCCCCCCCCCCATTTAAGGTGCTTGGAGATGATGGTTCCAAGGAACTTAAAAGACTCCACAGATGTGACTGTGGTGTTGTTGATGGTGAGGGAGAAGAGGGGGAGCTCTCCTAAAATCTACAATCAATTCCACTGTCTTAAGAACATTACGCTCCAGGTTGTTACGAAGGCACCAGGACGCCAGCTGTGCCGTTTCCTGTCTGTAGGCAGATTCCTCCCCATCCTGGATCAGTCCAATCAGGGTTGTGTCGTCCGTAAACTTGAGAAGCTTGACAGAGGTGTCTGTGGAGGTGCAGTCGTTGGTGTAGAGAGAGTAAAGGAGAGGGGAGAGTGATCCTATGCTGAGGGTCTGCGGGTCCGAGATATGCTTTCCCAGCCTCACATGCTGCTTCCTGTCTGTTAGGAAGTTGGTGATCTACTGACAGAGGGGTTCAGGCACAGTCAACTGGAAGAGATTGGAGTGTAGTAGCTCTGGCACAATGGTGTTGAATGCAGAGCTAAAATCCACAAACAAATCCTTGCATAGGTCCCTTGGCGGTCTAGGTGCTGGAGGATAAAGTGCAGGCCTAGGTCGACTGCGTCATCCACTGATCTATTGGCCTGGTATGCAAACTGCAGAGGGTCCAGCAAGGGGTTTGTGATATATTTCAGCTGGGCCAGCACAAGTCTTTTAAGGGTCTTCATGATTACAGAGGTCAGTGTGACAGGCCTGTAGTCATTAAGACCAGTAATCCTTGTCTTTTTTAGCACAGGGACAATAGTGGAGACTTTGAAGCAAGCAGGGACAGTACAGGTTTGCAGGGATTGGTTGAAAATGTCTTTGTGCCAGTTGTTCGGCACAGAGCTTCAGGGTAGAGGAGGAAACATTGTCCAGTCCTGGAGATTTCCGGCATTTCTGTCTTGAGAACAGCCTCTCCACCTCCTCAATTTCTATTGTTGGTGATGGAGAAGTGGGCAGCAAGGAGGGGGTGGTTAGTGGACAAGGGCCCAATCTTTGCAGACTGGAGTCAGGCTGTAAGTGGATGTTAAGTGGCGATTGGAGCGGGGTGGATGGGGAAGGGCCCAGTCTTTGCAGACTGGAGTCAGGCTGTGAGTAGGTGTGAAATGGGGAGGGGGGGAAGGGATACCAGGGTTATGTTTCTGTTTATCGAACCTGCAGTAGAACTCGTTCAGGTCAATAGACAATAGGTGCAGGAGTAGGCCATTCGGCCCTTTGAGCCATCACCACCATTCACTGTGATCATGGCTGATCATCCACAATCAGTACCCCGTTCCTGCCTTCTCCCCATATCCCTTGACTCTGCTATCTTTAAGAGCTCCATCTAACTCTCTCTTGAAAGCATCCAGAGAATTGGTTGTTTGTTAGCTGACGATTGTCCAAGGTGGGGGTGGGGGGGGTGTTGGTTTCCTCTGGTAGCTGGTGATTTCTTGCAAGCCCTTCCAAACTGAAGAAATGTCATTAGCTGAGAACTTGCTCCTCAACTTCTTACAGTACCTTTCCTTGTCAGCTCTGACTCCTCTTCTCAGCTTGTACTTGGCCTGCCTATAGAGGTCTGCATCCCCACTGCTGTAGGCCTCATCTTTAGACTGGCAGAGCTGTCTGCAAACCAGGGCTTGCAGACAGCTCTGCCAGGGCCTGCAGACAGTATCTGGCTCTCTCTTGAAAGTATCCAGAGAACCGGCCTCCACCACATCTGAGGCAGAGAATTCCACAGACTCACAACTCTCTATGAGAAAAGGTGTTTCCTTGTCTCCATTCTAAATGGCTTACCCCTTATTCTTAAACTGTGGCCCCTGGTTCTGGACACCCCCAACATCGGGAACATGTTTCCTGCCTCTAGCGTGTCCAAACCCTTAACAATCTTATATGTTTCAATAAGATCCCCTCTCATCCTTCTAAACTCCAGAGTGTACAAGCCCAGCCGCTCCATTCCCTCAGCATATGACAAACCAGCCATCCCTGGAATTAACCTTGTAAACCTACGCTGCACTCCCTCCATAGCAAGAATGTCTTTCCTCAAATTAGGGGACCAAAACTGCACACAATACTCCAGGTGTGGTCTCACAAGGGCTCCGTACAATTGCAGAAGGACCTCTTTGCTCCTATACTCTTGTTATGAAGGCCAAAATGCCATTCGCTTTCTTCACTGCCTGCTGTACCTGCATGCTTACTTTCATAGACTGATGAACAAGGACCCCCAGTTCCCGTTGTACTTCCCCTTTTCCCAACTTGACGCCATTTAGATACTAATCTGCCTTCCTGTTTTTGCTACCAAAGTGGATAACCTCCCATTTATCCGCATTAAACTTCATCTGTCATGTATCTGCCCACTCCCCCAACCTGTCCAAGTCACCCTGAATTCTCATAGCATCCTCCTCACAGTTCACCCTGCCACCCAGCTTTGTGCCATCAGCAAATTTGCTAATGTTACTTTGAATCCCTTCATCCAAATCATTGATGTATATTGTAAATAGCTGCGGTCTCAGCACCGAGCCTTGCGGTACCCCACTAGTCACTGCCTGCCATTCTGAAAGGGACCCGTTAATCCCTACTCTTTGTTTCCTGTCTGCCAACCAATTTTTTATCCATGTCAGCACTCTACTCCCAATACCATGTGCCCTAATTTTGCCCACTAATCTCCTATGATTAGAGAGACCCATACCCGCCCTTGGAACAGAGCAATATGTGTTCCTGATTGGTGTAACAGTGATCGAGTGTCATTGTAGGGCAGGTAATATGAAGTCTGTACTTTGGAAGCTCTCGACAGAGGTTAGCGTTTTTTAAGTCCCCCAAAACAATGACCATGCAGTCCGGGAAGTCACCCTCTACCTTCGTTACCTGGTCAGCGAGTTGCGTTTGCACCTCATGTACGCAGGCTTGAGTGGGGATGTAAACTCCAGTGAGAATAAAAGGGGTAAATTCCCTCGGAGAATAAAATGATTTGCAATTTATAAAGAAAGATTGTAGTTTGGGAGAACAGAAGTTAGACAGTACCGTGATGTCGCTGCACCAGGCCTGGTTAGTATAGAAGCATATTCCGCTACCTCTTGGTTTTCCAGCAACGCTGCTTAGCGGTCCGCTCTATGTGGTTAAAAGCCAGCAATTTGCAGTGCATTGTCCGGGGTCGACTCGCACAGCCAGGTCTCGGTGAAGCACAGGGCTTCACGTCCTTGTTTGTCTGGATTTTCTGGGATTTTCAAGTTACTTCAGTTGCTTAAAGTATTGATTTTTATTTTTCAATCATTTCTTCATTCTTCTCCGAATTGTGCTTGGCTATCCACCGTATTAATCGTGTGGAAGAATCTTTCAAGCAGAACATCAAAATATTCTGGAAATCTGGATAATATATCATGGAATCTTCCAGCATCTGTTTTTATGTAAATTCCTCAAAAAAGGGAGTCATCAGCCTAACTCGATCACAGCATTAGTCAGCATAACTGGCATTTTTACAATCTTTTCTCTTGAATACGAGGAACATTACATATCTGCCCAATATCACTATCATATCCTGAGGGGAAATAATGAAGGAAAATTATGAATCAATTGTGCACAAAAACAAATGATCCGCTTATTATTTAGAACACAAAATCAGCCCATTTCTTTGGGGAGTTGAACCATTTTGGGCAATAACTCAGCTTGATTAGCTTTGAATTAAAGAAGTAACGCTTACCAGATCAAAATTAGAATTTTGGCAAGATGGCATTTTAGTTTCCATATCCTTTCCTTTGGCAGCATCATTCCAAAACCACATATGCTGATGGCTCTCACCTACACTGTACCATTTTAACAGTCCTTTCATTAAATTGTCAGACTGCATTATCAGCATCCAACAAAACTGCTGGAGGAACTTGGTGGGTCAGGCAGCATCTGTGGAGGCAAAAATTATTGACGTTTTGGGTTGAGAATCTGCATCAGGATTGAGAGCGTAGAGGGAAGAATTACGACATATATATATGGATTCTTCAGGTTTGGTGACACAGGCACCAAAAGCTCCACCCGTGACAATTACAATGGTCAAATGACCAATGATGGAGAGACAGCATGCCACCTGGGCTTTTCACCCATCATAGAACTCCTCAACAATGTTCCTCATACACCCTCGCCTCCATCCCACAACAAAATCCAGGTCCAGCACCGATTTTCCGGCACCTTTAGTTCCAGCGACTTTCTGGATTATCCATTTTGCCGGATCAACAGAGGTCACGACCTCCACGTAGAGTCGGACAGTTCCAGAACAGTCTGCCTGGGCTGCTGGGGAACAGAGATATTGGCTTGGACTTCAGCTATGGGAACAGATTTGCCAGTTCCGGTTGAGCTAGATTTCCAGAGTCCCACCCGCAGGGGGCAAATTCATCCCACGATTGGCTGTGGAAGTCGGCTATGGAAACAGATCTGCAGGCTCCAGTGGGCTGGAGTTCCAGAGCCCTGGCCACAAGAGGTAAATTTGACCCACCGATTGTCTTAGATGAATTCGGCCCACATTTTCAGGGAGACTTCTAAGGAGATTTCAAGTGGCCTCTCATAACTTTGTCTGAATTAAATGAGGTGCTGCTGGACCAGTTTCAGTTACCGGAAAATCGATTTTCCAGTTTCAGTTACCGGAAAATCGGTGGTCGACCTGTATCTGGCCCTGCATTGCCCTTATCTTGACTGTCAAAATCTTGTAAAGGGCACATCAACTAAAACACCACAAAGATATTGGGAACACTGGTAGCTCTGCTGAATTTCTAATTGTTGGTGAGGAAATTCAGTCACAGCTTGAGAAACTCATCTCTCATATATGGGGAGAAAATACACATATGAGGATATCAGAGAAATTGTAATCATGACAGTTAAAAAAAAGGAGACATTATTGACCTTTGACACTTGTCTGTCACAGGAAAAGTCATTGCCAGGGTTCTCCTCATCTCCTTGCTTCTCAAATTGCTGAGTAGATTCCATTCATCTGGTGCTTCAATGGATATGATTTTCACTGTAGCGAGCAGCAACTTACGCCTCACACACCATTTTTTGATCTTTCAAAATACTTTAATTTTGCCAGTCAAGAAGATTTGTGGTGCTTCTTCAATTTCAGCTGCCTATAGAAGCTTCATCTTGCATTAGCTTTATGATGCATGCAAGCTATGATCCTAAAAAAGAACCCCTAACACATCCAATCTCATTACAGGTTAACATCAACCAATGTGGAGTGATGGCCTTTATTTTTTACAATCTTTTTCAGTGCTGTAATACTTCCAGGGAGCTTTCATTACTGGAATTTTTCTTAGATTGTCTGCAGTTTCCGTCATATTTCACTGTTACGTTGCAGGAACTCGGTTATTAGGGGATATCTGACACATGGTACATGTTCATTCCAATTTAGCACTTATTTGGTCAAGGCCAGATTATATGGCTTTTATGTGTAATTAGCTTTGACCATCAAGTTCCTTGAGCTTTCGAGCTAATGGTATGTCTCATGGATCAGCAGTGGTGTTTCTCCTTTTAAGCTTAAATATTAATGACCTGCCAACAACTGCCTCACAAAATATGACAATGTTAATGAGTGTGCTTGTGAAGTACTGATCGTCACTTTAAAATGTAAGCTTCTATTGGGTGGGAATGTAAGATTGATATCAGAATGCTGGCAGATACAGTGCCCTCCATAATGTTTGGGACACATCCATCATTTATTTATTTGCCTCCATATTCCACAATTTGAGATTTGTAATAGAAAAAATCAAATGTGGTTAAAGTGTACATTGTCAGATTTTAATAAAGGCCATTTTTATACATTTTGGTTTCACCATGTAGAAATTACAGCAGTGTTTATACATTATAAACACCTGCACACTATCACAAAACATTCCCTGTATTCTCTCCGCTCTTCCATCTCTGAAATTTAACCCTTGTTTTCTCACTTTCCAGTTCTGATGAAGTAATTGATCTGCAGTGATAACTCTACTCTTTACTTCAAAATCTCTTGCTTGGGCTACTGAATATTTCCTGCGCATTTCCGATTACAGATATCAGGCATCCATAGTTTTAACATTTTCAATTAATCATTACCTCTGTAACGTTAAATATTCGCTTGTTAAAATCAAACATAGCACTGTTGATCTAGCAGTGTAACCATACTTAAGTTCTCCAGTGATATTATGTATAAACTAGCTATTCAAAGTAAAGCAAGGAATAAATTAGTTGCCCTGTGTGCGACTCCAGTTCGAATGGAAAGGCGTCACTGCTAAAGGCTTGTTCAGAATCAGAATGCCTTTTATTGTCACTATACACATGTACAATGAGATTAACAGCTGCTCCTACTCAGTGCAAAACAAAGGGGGGGGGGGGGGGGGGATAAGGTGCACAGTTTCTGCGGCGCTATATACATATCTATAAAAAGACAATGGATAAATAGAATGAATAAATAGGATTCAATTGGTTGCTGACCAATTAAACTAGTGGACATCAAGCTCATTTTGCACCATTCCACTCCCTCGGCTTCCATTCTTTATTAACTTTGCTTCTCCCTTATCTTCACTGCATGGATGCTGAAGCAGACTTAATAGAAAGATTAATCGAGAACTTACCGTTTGAAGTTTGATCTTTATTTTATGAGAAGTAGCGATGAGGGATTACGTGAAGCAGACCGCATACGCATCAATCTTCAAAGTAGCTGTATGGGCCCACAGAATAGTTGCTGACCTAAGCTATAGAAAGATTGAAGGCTAGAACTACTGAATGATCTTTATGAGAATAGGGTCGCGAGTGGAGGGCACGTAATCCCTCAACGCGACCTCATAAAATAAAGATCAAACTTAAAACGGTAAGTTCTCGTTTAATCTTTCTATTTTATTTCAAAGTCACGTTAGTGACTGTGAAGATTTCAAAGCTCTGTGGTTTCATACTGTGACATAATCTGTGTGTGAAACACTAAAACAGATAAACCATTAATGGCAGGAAAACATGAGTTATTAATATCACTATACTAACTTGCATACATGGCCATTGCTCTCAACTGGCCTGTAGTCCCAATAGACTGTTGAGTTAGACAATAACTTATGCAACAATGTGCATAATTCTATCTGCAAACATCCAGACATATTCTACCAAATTTTATGATTTATTAAGCTGCATTATGTAAACCTCATGCTGCATGATGAAAGGGAAACCATTGTATTGGCTGCTAATGAGCCATCAGCAATATCTTGAGAGTATTGAGAGAAAATAACTATCATATCATAGGCATTAACAGCTGAGTGCATTTGTATACCTAATGACATCCCTGATCTCTGCTGTGGTGGGTATGCTGTCAACCTCAAATGCACACAATCCCGCTCATTTGCTTATGAGATTATTTCTATAACAAGCTACCCAATCATCTCAAGATACTGGTCCCATTGGGAAATTTTTGAGGAATATTTGCATAACAAATTACTGATATACATCGCACACTACCATGAGTGTAGGTTATTAGAGTGGTCAAACAAAAGACACCCTGCATAATGTTAGAGAACAGTGGGTAAAGAACCAATAATTTATGTCCCACTTATGGTATTGCAGAAATGACAAAGCAACACAGGAAATGTCAATTGTGCTATCCCACAACATTTCTCTAGGCTCAAACTGGAAGCCACACAACCTTTGTTACTTCCGTATAAAATTGACTCACATATGTTGTTCACAAGCTTCTCATACAATCATGCAGAGCTAGCTGGCCGAGAAGACAGGCTGTCCCAGCCGTCACACGTGAATGAATAAATAAGAGTTGCTTCAGCCGTCTACCATGGCGTGACTGACTAGGCAAATTGGTACTGTTAAATTCCATGTTGATAAATGTAATATCGCAAAAGGCATATACCGACAACCCCTAAGATTTATCATTTGCAATTTTGCATAATACCTAAAAATCAATGCCATAATGCCCTTAATCTGAGAAGGGCAGCATAGGATTTCATCACTAGCTTTGTTATTAAACAGCAGAAACTATGCCTTATGTGTATAGATATGACAATGCAACTACAGGATGGATTCTCTGAGTCAGTTAAATTGCAGACACTCAATCATCCATCTTAACTGGGTAAGTAAACCCACAATTTGATTAGCCTAATGCTAACCCGATTCGGCCTGCACCATATTTCTCTAATCTTGAGAAATATACCCCTCTAGTCCATGGTCAGACCACACATCCTCAGAGGAGTTGTCACTGATTTGCACTTGGAACCGCTGTTCCTCCGTTGATCCTACGGACTGAAAATGATTTGGCTTCCCTATTCGCGGAAGATGCATTATCTAGTTATTCATATATATTGTTGATAAAATGTAATAAGCAGCTAATGACTAGAGCTGAAACCTCAGTCTCCCTTAGATATGGGAATACTAGTTCCCTGTCAACTCTTGACGTAAGAGTCATCATAAATCCGTAGCGTTTTCCTTCAGTGGAGATTATAACCATATAACCATATAACAATTACAGCACGGAAACAGGCCATCTCGGCCCTTCAAGTCCGTGCCGAACAACTTTTTTCCCTTAGTCCCACCTGCCTGCACTCATACCATAACCCTCCATACCCTTCTCATCCATATGCCTATCCAATTTATTTTTAAATGATACCAATGAACCTGCCGCCACCACTTCCACTGGAAGCTCATTCCACACCGCTACCACTCTCTGAGTAAAGAAGTTCCCCCTCATGTTACCCCTAAACCTCTGTCCCTTAATTCTAAAGTCAGTCATTAGTATAATACAAGGCTGAATCAGGAATACCTTGCAGTCTTTTGACTGAGACTACATGTCTAAGTCTAGAGACTTAGGCTAGAGTGCATAACACAATCTCTTCGACCATCCATTCAATCAGGGATAGTGGTATTGAGAACCTATGGGTTATTATGAATACATTTGTTGATTCACAACATGAACCTGTAGGTCAGATAATGTTATAATATATGCCAGATGAGCTTTTTGTTGGTAACTACCTGTCCCAGAGAGGATGGCGGGCGGGCGCGACTCACGTTGCAGCGGCCCCTACAGCCTGTCTGTCTTTTTTTTTTGTCTAGTTAAATGTAGTTGTTCGTTTTTTTTTTGTATTGTTTTTCTAACTGTGTATGTGTGGGGGGTGGTGGGGGTGGAGGGGAAACTTTAAAATCTCTTCCCTGCACGGGAGATCCGACTTTTTCCCTGGCGGGTCTCCGTTGTCGTTTGGACCTAGCACAGCGGAGCGGCCTTCGACCGGGACGAGCTGCGGACTTGCCATTGTGGGGCTGGCTGGCCTCGGAGCGTGGGGAGCGGTGGTGGCTTGCCGCTGCGGCCGGACTCCGGGCTCCGGAGCACCGCATGGGGAACGGTGGTGGCTCGCCGCTGCGGCCCGACTCCCGACTCCGGAGCTCCAGCTGCAGCTGCAGACCAGTGGACTGTTGGGATATCGGGAGCTCGCGGGTCCGGGTGAGAGACCGCTCTCCGGAGCTCCCGCAACACAGCTTCTCCAGCCCGTGTCGCGGGGTTGGAGCGACCCGGAGCGGGGCCGTACATCGCCCGGCGCAGCTCTAATGGCCGTGGGCCATTCCAGCGGGACATTCCAGCGCCCGCCGGGGGCTCCAATGTTGTGACTTTTGGGCCTAGAGTGCGGCCGTACATCGCCCGACCCGGCGCGGCCTCAATGGCCATGGGACTTAACACCGCCTGCCCTGGGCTTCGACCTCGGGAGAGAAATGGAGCGGGGGAGAGAGAAGAACTTTGCCTTACATCACAGTGAGGGGGGCGATTCACTGTGATGGATGTTTGTGTGAATTGAATTGTTTGTGTGTTTTTTAATGAATTGTTCTGTTTGTATGGCTTGTAGAAATGGAGTTTCATTCGAGCCTCTCTGAGGTTCGAATGACAAGTAATAAAATCAAATCAAATCAGGCAATGATGATTCCATGAACCAGTAACTCTGCTAACTGAGGAGAAATAAACCATATGTTGAGAAAAACTTCAACTACTTTATTGTATTGACCAGTCTGATAACCTCTCATAGATAATGAAGCAGTGCTTCTCTGGTCAATATGATTTGTATGGCCAGCCACTTCCATGATGGTCTACCCTGATCCAGGATAACCAAACTGTTCCTACTTGGAACTTACAGAGGTTACTGTGTAAAGCACCTTGCCAATGTCTCTACTTCAACCGGATCTTATCCCAGAGAATGTGCAAACCGACTAGACAGCCCATGCTGGCAGTAAACCAAGCTGGACCGATAGACTGCTCCATTTCGGAGTTTACGGAGGTTAATAACAAGACCTCACTTACCAGTGTCTCTAACCTCAGATCGATTTTCTTTGTTGGATCTTCAGCGAAGTTCCATTTGCAGACCCTGTTTGTCATTTCCGTTTGCTAGGCTTGTCCATCCCCAAGGGAATAGCAATTTTAGAGGCAAGAGCACACAACTTTTCCTCATGTGATGTACATCATGCATTAAAGCATGGGATCCCGGCACATAGTCATGTTTGGGCTCATGTATGGAGTTAGTCCGTACTGACCTTTGACATTCTAAGAGAATGGGAGTAAAATTGCACCCTGATCCAGGTGTTGCCATATCCGTATGCCTCGAACTGTCTGTGCATGCTTCTATAATACCGAGCATATTTTGCGACATCATCTCCGATAGTCTTATGGGTGGGAGGAAAATGCGAACCTTGAAACCAGGGCAGCTGCAGGCATATGACTTGAACTGCCTGTGTATGCTTCCGTAATACGAGGCATAACATATATGGCTCCATCTTCATACTTCATACATCCAAATGTGAGGACTTATGCAAACCTGAACCAGGAGCTGCCTCAGGCATGTGTGCGTATACTTTGGCACCATCTCCATTACTACGTTTAACCGAGTGGGAGGAAATTGCAACCCTGAACCAGGAGTTGCTTCAGGCATATGTGCATATACTTTAGCACCATCTCCACCAATCCGTTCATTTGAGTGGGAAGAAAATTTGCAACCCTGAACCAGGAGCTGCTGCAAGACATGCCTTCATAAGATGGAGTATTCCTTGTATTATAATTTGATTAATTTGATTAATTTGTTCGTAATTGAGACAAACACCAATCATATCTGACGTAGATGTCCCAAGATTTGGCTATGACTTTGCCCCGACTTGGGGTTGTCAGGCTGCTCCCTTGAGTAGCCGAACCGGGACTAGCTGTGCAGATTGGTGCTCTCTTGGTATCATCATTTACCAAGCAGGCTGCATGTGCTAGTGACTCCGAGTCCTGCTCCCTTCCGGTCGGTACCAACGGAATATCACAGGGGAGGACTGGAGCGCCTCTGGCCCCCATACGCCAGACAGAGTGGTAGAAATGCTGCAACCCTGCCAAGTGTTTGTCATAGGCAATGACATTTATATGACTAAAAGAACCCTATGCCTATTAAATCAGAGATTTTATTACTTTATTGATATGCATAAAGTTGGCGTATTTTGTAAAGGAATCTTCCACAGTCCCCTCTAATGAGCGGATATTACCATGACGCCACCAGGTGTAGCTCCCACAGATGACTGATAGGCACAGCTCAAACAAGGCTTCCCAAGCCAGGACCTCTGGACTGCAATGGCAGGTCCAGTTCCACTACACCTTTTTATTGGTGTAAGTGATAATAATTGTTCCTTGTAATTTTTCTCTTTTAAAACATAAATTAAATTGGCATGATGATACATATTTGTGATATTGCCAAGAATTAAACCTGAATTGATATTATAAAGCAAAGGATACCAGCACAATGGTGCAGCTGGTAGAGCTGATGCCAGAGACCTGGGTTCACGGCACCAGAGACCTGGCTTCAATCCTGACCACAGATAGATCTGTGTGGAGTTTGCAGCTCATACAATGCTATCAGTTATGATAGTCACAAACGTGATCCTGTGGCAATTGTTATAAATGCCAATTCTATTATAGCCATCCAATTAAAAAAATACACTATATGTGGCTATAGCATAGCTGTAGCAGCAACTTTGTTTGTTTGGTGCTACAGCAGGCTGAACTTACCTAAGTGGTAGCTGTCGGCCACGGCTATTTTTAAAACTCACCTGCTGCTGGAAATCTCCTGCAGTAACACAACTGTAATTTATGAATGTAAGCTCCTGACAGAGCCTCACCTATTTCTAACTCTGGCTGCCTGCTCCCGAATGGAGGTCTGATGTCGGCAGCCTCTTATTATTATGGCCGTCTACTGAAGACTATAACTGCCACAGCCATGAACCCCGCTTTTAATGAGCCTATCGGTCTCTGAACTGGGTTGTCCCCTGCCGTGCAGATTAACGGCAACAGCCGCATGAAGCCCTATAACTTCAGCCGCTTGCTCACGTTGGAGACTGCGGCGAAAATATAACCTACGCTAGCTCCAGTGGAGCAGCTACTTTTTTGGGGGATCGTTATAGAACGGCCCAAAGAAAATGGACTTACCTTGCGAAGCAGTGCGGGAACTGCTCTGACTAGTGCCATGCGCTAGACGTATTTGACGCGCATGCGGTCTGGTGGGCTTCTTCACCTAGTCGCTCACGTGACTTCGAAATAAAATAGCCAGACTCTGTGATAACTGGATGATTTAGGAGATTTCCAATAAACAATAGCTTAGCTCATTCAAAATATCCTCCAAACATCCCCAGTTCCAAAACTCTTCACTTTTGGCATGAAGGATCAACAGATGCATCAGTCACTACATCATCTCTGACCTGACCATCAGATTTTAGCTGGGCTTGCCATTATAGAACATATCTCGAACTGCACCATGCAGAATGCGTGGCGCATTATTTTTAAAGTAAAAAATTGAAAGTTGTTGGTACTCAGAGGACCTATCTATCCTTGTACATTAATTTTTGAAGTTTAGCATGCTGATTCTACGTGTCTCATACATATACCAATGGCATAATTGCAACAACCATGAATATCCTTGTGCATAAGGTCAAACTATGCAATACATCTTTGACTCATGCCCATTGACTCTTTAGTATCCCTGCTATAAATAACATTTTCTCCACGTCTTTATTGAGTGCTACCGTCTTTAAAAAATAAAAAAATTTCAAGATCAGCAGTATACAAGTAATCTTTTGCCTACCAGAAATGATATCACATGTACTTCATGTAACACAGGTACTGCTACAAATTGATTTCCTTACACTTTGCCTTTACAGCTAAAAGTAGCTTGATCATCTGATGTTGTCTTTCTCTCTGCACAAGCAGGTGTTGAAGGTGCAGAGTAATGGGCCTGTCCCACTTTCCCGAGTTATTCACGAATTTTCCCGAGTTATTCACAAATTCTCCCGAGTTTTCCCCTTGATTCAAACTCGCAGAATGTTCGTAACGGGTTGTTATGCCAGCCGTGGGTACTCGGGGCATCAGGTAAGTCGGGACGTTTTTTCCAGCCTGATAAAAAATGTCCACGAGTAAAAAAAGTCAGGAGGATGCCCCGAGTACCTATGGCTGTCGTAACGAGCCGCTACCATATATCTACGGACTCCTACGGCCTCCTACGGACCCGTTACGAACATTCTGCGAGTTTGAATCAAGGGGAAAAATCGGGAGAATTTGTGAATAACTCAGGAAAGTGGGACAGGCCCTTCAGAAAACCATGTTGAATACATCAAATTGACCATCCTATATGACCAAAGGCAATCACAGCTGTTGAACAGTCAGTGAGATTTGATGTTGCAATCACTAGGTTGCTCATTGACCTCTAATATCCATACCATCCTTTTATTTACTATGCCGTATTCATGGGAGTGTTTCCATCACACAGATGCAGTAGTGTAAGAAGACGCACCATCAGTTTGTCTAGGTCAAATGTGGATGGGCAATAAACCCTGTTCTTTCTTGTGTCACCCATATCCAAGAATGAATCCAAACATTGTTTTTAAACCATTACAATTGAAAATAATCTATCCACAATGCTTCCCCCCCTTCAGTGGTTGTAATGGTAATGTAGCTGTTCTGTGGCATGCTGAACTTCTGAACCCAGTAAAATCTTTCTTTAAGTTTGAATTCCTATGTCTATGAGTCTTACATTTTCTTCCCTGCATTCATAAGCAGAGGGGAAGGCTTACTGAACATCTAAAATTTGACCCTTCATATAAATAAGTTTGTTAGGAACTCAGTCAGATCAAAATATTACTTTGAAATCTGTAGAGAAAGAACTTTAAAGTCCAACATTAGTATTTTTACCGCTTAATTGTGACGCTTATCAGCTTGAAAAAATAGTCAAATAATTCTGAAACTTGTCAGTCTTTGAAATGAAAATGTATTGGTCAGTGAATAAAGCAACTGCTGGTTTACAAAAAGGAAAATAATAAATACATTGTGAGAGATAAATCTCTGTACATGGATGTTTTCATACATCAGCAATTTGGTAAGAATATATAATGGCTTTGGTATACTGTATGTAAAGAGGCTTTAAAAAAAATATTTTCATGGAGTTGTTTACTGACATTGCAGTTAGCAGTTTTTAACTTGCCATTGATGTCAAATTTAAAACTAAACTGTTTTTGACGAAAATGTTATTTCTAGCACTACAATTATGGTATAATAGAATTTTATTTTATGTCATTAATAGGTAATCTTCCAATGCCCACAATTGCTGTACTTGATGGAGCTGCCTTGGGAGGAGGTCTAGAAATGGCTCTAGCCTGCGACATACGCGTAGCTGGTAAGCTGCTTTACCATTATACCAATGGTAAAATGTATACCGCTCTTAAATGTAAAGTAAAAGTATGTTTTAGTATGCCTTCATCAAAAAAAGTGATTTTATTTTTTAAACTTCTATATGAAGCCACAAAGTTTCAGTTCATAATATAGTGTTCTCTGTGCACCTGATCATTAGAAAAGCATACCAGACAACACTTTTTACTCATTCCCTTTCACATATAAAGGTTTACGTATATTTTGAATTGACTTTAATACAAAGTCATGACAAAATCTATTTATGTCTGATTACTAATAATGAAATTGCTAAGCTGGGTGTACAATAGATCGCTGTAAATTCTGTTGATACAGAAAAGTTGTCACGTTTCTGTGTTTGTCAATTATCTACATTCTAATCTCATCTGCCTTTTATTAATAGGGCACCATTTATGTTGTTGCAGTTTTTTGTTATATATAACCCTAATAATTGTATCATATTGCCTAATACTTCTGTGGATTATGTGAAGCTATTTTATTGGAAATACCTAGCGATGTGAAAATTGTTTCTAACTGCATACTCCACAGCGTCTGCACTATTTTACTGCTACATACTGATACTCTCATGCATGAAGGCATCCAGACATGTTCAGTGGTGCTCAGTGTGCAACTAGATATCATTTGCATGAATTTTGTCTGAGTAGGTCTCAGACCTTCATAACATACGATACCCCAATATGTCTCAGAGGATGTGTTTAACAAATTCTAGATGATTAAGACTATCTTCGGGAAGTAGGTCCTACATGTTTTCCCTTGAATGCTTTGCAATGGCAGATTCTTTTCACAGATGCCAAGCAATTTTGAGATTGTTGCATCGGCGTATTTACTTCCTTAGACGTCTGAGAAGATTAAACATGTTTATGAGGATTTTCTTGAACTTCCACATGATATACTATAGAACATATTCTAACCAAATGCATCTCAGCCTGGTAATGGCTCTGTTTTGAATCACCCGAACCTCCAATAATGCCCACAATAGAGAGTGGTCAACACTGCCCACTCCACCACAGGCTCATCAGAAGAAGGGCTTCTTCCCCACTTCTTTCAGACTCCTGATCCCATTGCCTTATTCTAACCCCCTACCCGAAGATGCTTAACACTTTTAACATTTTTAACTCTATCTCATCGGTTATTTCATTCTGGCACTTTAATTATATTTTTGCACTACCTCACATTGCACTACAATGTTTCACCATTCTGCTGTTTTGAGTTAATCATTGTATTTATTGTTGTATCTATCATTGCCACATCAACTGTTTACTTTGAAGTTCATGCAAGAAAGAAATTTCATTCCACTCTGGTGAATATAACAATAAACTAATCTTAGTTTAGTTTTGGATAAAGCGTGGAAACAGCCCCTTCGGTCCACCGAGTCCATGTCGATCAACGATCAGCCGTATACTAGTTCTATTTTTGAATCTGCATCTGATTGCATAATATTCCGATTTCTATTGTCATTCCTCAATAGTTTTTGTGATATTGAAAGTTAGTCATAACAAACCTAGATAATTTTATTATTGCACAACGTTGTATGAATCCAGATGAATTCTTGGTCCTTGCATCAGTTTAGGTTTTTTTTTAACTTTTTATTTGCACTTGGAAAAATCAGTTAATTTTGTTTATTAATGATTTTCATCAGCTTTGATCTCTGAATATCAAAATAACACATCCACATTTAAAGTAATGTTAAAAATAATTGTATTTATTGCTTGAGCCCTTGTACATTTTCAAGGCTGCTACTCCTAAAACAGTTAATATTTAAAATGTAATAACATGCATCCACGAGGATAACAGTTTAACTTTGTGTGATAATTAGTTAGAATTTAGCTTCATGTTGAATCATTCAGTGGTGCAATGTAGACTAGAACAGCATTGCCCACTTATAGATAATGGCCATATTTCTTGTTAATGTTTTCTTACAACTCGTTGATTTTAGCTGTAACATTACATTTGAGAGCGGATGCAGCAAGGTGAAGGCCTTATACGTTGGTAAACCTTTAAACTGTAAAGAAAACAATCTGTACCAAGATTAATGAACAACATAATTATCTAATGTATTTCTGCACTTGTATTGCTACAGCTTCCTCTGCAAAAATGGGACTTGTTGAAACGAAATTGGCAATTATTCCTGGTGCAGGTATGGTGTTCTATTTTATTGGTAGCTCTTAATGTTGGGGCTTTTCTTTCGTAATGTACCACCCTCACCATTCAAATCTGCTGCCATTACCCTTTTTCTCAAAAGTTTCATACCTAACCCCTTTGTACCTTTTCATATACACTTCATTTCAATTTTCGGAGTCTTTTGAAATGGCCATAGATAAAGTTCTAGATAACTGGAAGACAACAAATATGGTACCTTTATTTAAGAAAGGCAGCAAAGATAAGTCAGGTAATTACGGATTGGTTCGTCTAACATCATTAATCAGGAAATTATTTGAAAAACTTCTGAGGGAACAGATTTAACTTGCATTTGGAGAAGCAGGTATCAATCAACGATAGCCAGTATAGCTTTATTAGGGGGATTTCCCAATGAGGTAATTAATAGACAATAGATAATAGACAATAGGTGCAGGAGTAGACCATTCGGCCCTTCGAGCCAGCACCGCCATTCAATGAGATCATGGCTGATCATACACAATATGTACCCCATAACTGCCTTCTCCCCATATCCCCTGACTCCGCTATCTTTAAGAGGAGTATGCCAATGAGGAAAGTGCAACGTGGGATGGCCCTGCCCCTTTCCATAATTGTTTAAAGCTAATACAGCTGATGTTACTGGTCCCAAATTACGCACCCACTGGCACTTCAGTCAGTTGCCCTGCACAATTCCCTCAGAGTAGATCAATCTTTGCCCTCTCCATTGTACAGTAAGATATCAGTCCTGAACCTCTCCTATACCCTATACTTTCCTAGTTGCACGTACCTACCCACGCCCTGGGTTAATCTGTTGTTGGGTCTCCAGCATTGAAATAGTGCAATTTAATCCAAGTCATTCCTCACTCCTTGTCATGCTCCTATCTATTGTGACTATAGCGGTTGCAATAATTGACTTCTGTACAGCCGTCCAGCCGCTCACTTGCCTCCCTACTGCATTGTATCCCAACCCCCCGTCAATCTACTTAAACCCTCCCGAGTAGCACGCGCAAACCTGCCTGGCAGTATATTTGTCCCCCTCCCTTTCAGTTGCAAACATCTCTCTTGTTCAGGTCACCTCTGTTCCAGAAGAGATTCCAATGGTCTAAAATTCTGTACCTCCTCAGCCACAGATTCACCTGTGCTATCTTCCTTATCCTACCCTCAGTAGCACAACCTTGCATCCAAAATCTGTATCCATTCTTCCTGCAATTCCGCTCGGAGTCCCTCAAGCAGGTTTCCGGTCTTACAATCATATTAAAATGATTATTATCAAAGTCACAACTGACTATTTTTTGCAACCATGCTCCCATCTTTTGTTCTATAGTCTTCTATTAAATTATGGACAGTGATTACATCATAGGTGCTGACTTGTGCAAGTCACCATTGTGCTGACTTGCCTATTGTCAGGTTTACTCCAATATCTTATTGATGCCATTTCTCTCTCATCTTTAAAAGCTAATCTGCTACACAAGGCAATGTAAGATGAATTGTAGTAATATCCCAGAAAGTATTACAGAATTTTAAATAGCAAGCAAAAAGGGGGACAATCATACCCATTCTGACCTTTCTATTTGAATCTCAAGTCATTTTCTGCTTTGATTTTTTTCCAACAACACTATCCTCCTGGGCTCCAAGTATTTATCTCCTACTGGAAATTAAGATTTAAAAATTAATCATTCAAAATAAGAAAGTTGTCGGATGTGAATGCATTTAAAAATATTTTGTGATCAGGTATAATTATAATTAATGTAAACTTCAGGAGCACAGTGGAGTCTTACAGCGCCCTCCATAATGTTTTGGACAAAGACCCATCATTTATTTATTTGCCTCTGTCTGCCACAATTTGAGATTTGTAATAGAAAAAAATCACATGTGGTTGAAGTGCACATTGTCAGGTTTTAATAAAGGCCTTTTTATGGTCACCATAATGTTTGGGACACAGCAATGTCATGTAAATGAAAGTAGTCGTGTTTAGTATTTTGTTGCATATCCTTTGCATGCAATGACTGCTTGAAATCAGGGGCGGAAAACCCAGGGGGGCCAGAGGGGACACGTCCCCTCCATGTTTTGAGAGATGGGGGACATACCCCCAAGTTTTTGTGATCCGGATTTTAAAATCTCCGCTTTCCGCGAGACAGTAGAGGTGGGACTGCTGATCAAGGGCGCCGATTGGACAAGAGAGATGTCAGTCAGCAGGGAATGGGGGTGGAACATGATGATTCGGCGCGATGATTGGAGGAGGGAAACGTGAGTGGGGGGGGGTGGTACTGAGGATAGAGTGCCGTGATTGGAGGAGGGAGGAGTGAAGGGGTGGGACTGAGGATAGAGTGTGGTGATTGGAGGAGGGAGGAGTGAGGGGGTGGGACTGAGGATAGAGTTCGGTGATTGGAGGAGGGAGGAGTGAGGGGGTGGGACTGAGGATAGAGTTCGGTGATTGGAGGAGGGAGGAGTGAGGGGGTGGGACTGAGGATAGAATGTGGTGATTGGAGGAGGTCGACGTGTCACAGACCTGCGCCTCATCCGCAGCCAGGATCGATCCCGGCCAGTCCTCCGGCTTTATCCCGTCCCCACACGAGTAACCTCCCCCCCCCCACGGGTGGCCAGAGACGTTGGCAGTCAGACGGGCACGGCGCCCCCAGGCCCACAGCCAGCACTAAACCTAGCTCACTATGCCTGTCCCGCTAAGTGAACCTGCCTGGGCTTGCGGGAAATATGGCCAGCGCGGAGAAGCAGCGCTGGTATCCCGTCTGTCCAGACAGGGCTGTAGTTAACTCTGCGAGACAGGCAGAGTTGAGGTGCATTTAGCGCTGGATCGAGCCTCCGAAGCCTCGCACATGTGTGGGTGAGTGTGCGCATGCGCGTGCGGCCGCCAAAAAATAGTGTCCCCCGTCCCCTCCATGTTTTGATAGCGAATTCCGCTCTTGCTTGAAATCTGCGATTCATGGACATCACAAAGTTGCTGGGTGATGGTCTGCCAGGCTTGCATTGCAGCCATCTTTAGCTTATGCTGGTTTTGGGGGCTGGTCCCATTCAGTTTTCTCTTCAGCATATAAAAGTCAAGCTCAATTGGGTTCAGATCAGGTGATAGACTTGGCCACTCCTTTGTTGCTTTAGCAGCATGTTTGGGATCATTGTTTTGCTGTAGAATGAACCACCTGCCAATGAGTTTCGAGGCATTTGTTTGAACTTGAGCAGACAAGTGTCTATATACTTCAGAATGAATTATGCTACTACGATCAGCAGTTGTATGAAGATATGAGCCAGTACCTTCAGCAGCCATACATGCCCAGGCCATAATACCCCAACATCGTGTTTCACAGATGAGGTGGTACACTTTGGATCTTGGGCAGTTCCTTCTCTCCTTCATACTTTTCTCTGATACAAGTTAATCTTCATCTCATCTGCCCACAAGACCTTTTTCCAGAACTGTGGTTGCCCTTCTAAGTACTTCTTGGCAAACTGTAACCTGGCCATCCTATTTTTGCGGCTAACCAGAGGTTTGCATCTTGCAGTGTAGCCTCTGTTTTTCTGTCATGAAGTCTTCTGTGGACAGTGGTCATTGACAAATCCACACCTGACTCCAGAAGAGTGTTTCTGATCTGTCGGACAGCTGTTTGTTTTTTTCCCCTTATTATAGAGAGAATTCATCAGCTGTGGAGGTATTCCTTGGCCTGCCAGACCCTTTGCGATTAGTAAGCTCACCACTGCTCTCTTTCTTCTTAATGATGTTCCAAGCCTAAGTTGGTAAGCCTAAGGTTTGGCTGATGTCTCTCACAGTTTTATTCTTGTTTCTCAGTCTCATAATTGCCTCTTTGAATCATTGGCACAACTTTGGTCCTCATGTTGATAAACGGCAATAAAAGTTTCCAAAGGTGATGGAAAGACTGGAGGAAAGACTAGGTGCTGAGAGCTCTCTTATACCTGCATTAAGGAGGCAATTAAACAACCTGAGCAATTACAAACGCCTGTGAAGCCATGTGTCCCAAACATTATGCTGCACTGAAATAGGGGGACTATGTATAAACACAGCTGTAATTTCTACATGGTGAAACCAAAATGTATAAAAATGGCCTTTAATGAAATCTGACACTGTGCACTTTAACCACATGTGATTTTTTCTATTACAAATCTCAAATTGTGGAGTAATTGAGAGGCAAATAAATAAATGATAGGTCTTTGTCCCATACATTATGGAGGACACTGAATGTGACTCTTTCACAACAAAATAAGGCCCTGGATTGGAGTAGTCTTAAATTAATGGATACAAATTATGACATTTCAAGGCTGTATTGCCAGGATATCGGCATCATAGATTCTAAACAGTAACGGTTCGTTTACATTCTGGAAAAAAATATCATTAATTTGGAACAACGTAGAAGATTTGTGGGCAAATTATGCTTCACAAGGTTTACTAATTTTCTCTTAAGAAAGCACAGATATGTAGTGATTTTACCATCATTTAGATGTTATTTAAGAGGAATGTTACAAAAATTAGGATAGGAGATCATTTGATTCCTTATGAGGTTGTGAAATTGATTTACTTGCCAGCTTTTTTCAGCCCTGGGATACTGAAGTATTTGTGGATTTCTCCATGGATCATATGCATATTTTCAATGCAACTCGACATTTGATAAGTTGAAATACGTGTCATGTACATTCTGGGGAAATGCATTGTTGGTATTAAGCAATGTCCATCCTTGTTCAAGAAGAAGGCTGCCCTATGGTATGAAGGGCATCTTTGTGCTCTGTTCTTGCTTGCTCTGAGCAAAGCTTCAGAATGAAATTACAGTCAGCACCTTCCCTTCAAAAGGTGGGCTCAGTTGGTTTTAGCTAACTTCAGCTGATGCCAAAACTACACCTTAGAAATATGCTAATAAATTAGAACTGATTATCTTGACCATACAGTCATCAGAATATTTGCAACCATCACTGTCAAACTGGCCAGTTTATCTTGATTACAGCACACATTTTCCAGCATTATCCAAACACCCAGGTATGTTGAATTTAATTTGTAGAATATTTTAGTCTAGCAGGCTATTGAAAATGTACCATGAAATAATTCAAGGATAATTAGGTACGTACAGTGTAAGGGAAAGAATGAACTGCAAGTTATTTTTAAACTCAATGCATAAATAGCTAGGTATATTTATGGGTGTAATTAATATTAGATTAAATGTACCACAATGACGATCTTGGTGTTTATTTCAAACTGCACCCTTAATTAGACATCTTGTTGTTTATAACATGAGCAAATGTGTTTCCTATACTGAGTAGTCTTTTATCTGATGAGACACTGTATTCTTTACTTTTATCCCAAAGGATTTTTTGTTCAATTTTGATTTTGTTAATTATTAGTTGGATGTTTAGGGAAGAGTTTCACTAATCAGGAATTCCTCTCCCAAACCTATTTATACAGCAAATTCTGAATTCCGAAACAATTTAGGCCATGCTTTATAGGTTGTACCGTTGAACGTTGTATTTAACCATCGTTAGGATTTGGGAAAGTTCAAATTACTAATTTATTTCCAAAGTTTGTTTTGGGAGAGTGATGCTGACTCTCACACTTGATCTGTCTGCTATAAATCGGAGACTGTTGGCAACAGGTTTTGGAGATGCAAACAAAGTTGATGTTTCAGGTTGATGAGTCTTTAGCTCTGAAGATTATCTGCACCTTTGGCATAAGTGAGCTCTACACCATTGTGTGTCCGCCCTGGAACACGAATCTTTAAGAATCTGATCTACCAGGTTGCTGGTAACATTTGACATTTATCTCACGGCTGGAATTATGGTTCATCAGCTGAGAGAAAACTTGGTTGCACTTGCATTTATAGAGACTTGCACATCTTTTAGGGATTGCAAATTCTTTGAATTTTTAAATATATTGTTACACTTAAAATATCAATATATTAAGAGCTTGAACTTAAAATTGCACCGGCAATGAGCTGCCGGGATATATTATAAACTGCACTTGAAATTATACTTGTTATTGTTATACACACTGGAGTTGGGCACAGTCTAGTGTCATGAAGCAATTTGAGCAGGCACTTTCAAATCCTGCTTTGATCACAGATGTCTGTACACCACTAAATTTGATAGCCCTCAAAAAAGAAAAGGGATCGTATACTTAGCATGCACATTGTTTTTGATGGAGAACGCAGGGTAACTTTGTATGGCATGCATTCAGTGCCACCCACTGTGGTCATTCTCTGCACACTTCAGCGATGGACCTAGTGAGTGGCTTGCCTAAAGTACTTTCAAATGAATTTGATGCAGTTTTGTGGTATTATGGCTGCAGCTGGTCTTGATGTAGCATGTTGCAGCTGGAGTCAATCTAGGATACTCTAAAAAATGGTGTAATGTGGAAAGAAATAGGTTTATGGTTTATGTTTTGAAGGATAAAGAAAAAGAAAGATAAATTATTTGTTTGCCATGCCAAGGGGTCCTCCAAAAAAAACTCTGCAAAGGTAATAAAAGGGCAAGCTGTGCTAGACAATACCGTATGCTGTACTCAAAAGCATCTGGATGCAATATTATAAAAACTTAAATGATTTCACACCGACAGGTAACGGTTGTTGAAATGCCACATTCAATTGACTTCCCAGTTGAGCCCGGACACTGTTCAGCACACCTCTTCTTCTTCTTGCACATGGCGTTGTCGGACAGCTTGTTCTATTTGAACTTATTTGATTGTGCACGCGGGATTGATTGCATTCGTCGAAACAGAGCGGACCACGCGAAGGTTGCAATCTCCCACCCCAGCACACCTCTCATCCATCTCTTGTAATCAGGGCTCACATTTAGTTCAGTTTAGTTTAATTGTGACGTGTACCGAGGTACAGTGAAAATCTTTGTTGTGTGCTAACCAGTTAGCGAAAAGACTATACATGATTACAATCGACTCATCCACAGTGTACATATACACGATAAAGGGAATAATGCTTAATGCAAGATTAAGCCCAGTAAAGTCCGATTAAAGATTGTCCAAGGGTCTACAATGAAGTAGTTAGTAGCTCGGGATCGCTCTCTAGTTGATAGGATGATTCAGTTGCCTGATGACAGCTGGGAAGAAACTGTCCCTGAATCTGGAGGTGTGCGTTTTCATACTTCTGTACCTCTTACCTGAGAGGGAGAAGAGGGAATGACCGGGGTGAGACTCATCCTTGATAATGCTGGTGGCCTTGCTGAGGCAGCGTGATCTGTAAATGGAGTCAATGGGAGATTGATTTGTGTCATGTTCTGGGCTGCGTCCACAATTCTCTGCAAATTCTCTAAAATGCATTTAACATTCATAAATTCATTTAACCTTTGCTCACTAAGCCCTGCTGCAAGATCCATGCATGTTTATGTTCCTGTTCGGTTGAAAGGAACCAGTAAAAATTGAAAAGAGCCCTGGTTTTCAAGGGAAATTGGACATCTTGTTCGGGAAAAGAGGGAGATCTACAATAATTATAGGCAGCATGAAGTAAATGAGGTGCTTGAGGAGTATAAGGAATGTAAAAAGAATCTTAAGAAATAAATTAGAAAAGCTAAAAGAAGATATGAGGTTGCTTTGGCAAGTAAGGTGAAAGTAAATCCAAAGGGTTTCTACAGCTATATTAATAGCAAAAGGATAACAAGGGATAAAATTGGTCCATTGGAGAGCTATCTGCAGAGCCAAAAGAGATGGGGGAGATATTGAACAATTTCTTTTCTTCGGTATTCACCAAGGAGAAGGATATTGAATTATGTGAGGTAAGGGAAACTAGTAGAGTAGCTATGGATACTATGAGTTTCAAAGTAAAATAAGTACTGACACTTATGAAAAATATAAAAGTGGATAAGTCTCCAGGTCCTGACAGGATATTCCCTAGGACATTGAGGGAAGTTAGTGTAGAAATAGCGGGGGCTATGACAGAAATATTTCAAATGTCATTAGAAACGGGAATAGTTCCCGAGGATTGGCGTACTGCGCATGTTGTTCCATTGTTTAAAAAGGGTTCTAAAAGTAAACCTAGCAATTATAGACCGGTTAGTTTGACTTCAGTGGTGGGCAAATTAATGGAAAAGATACTTAGAGATAATATATATAAGTATCTGGATAAAGAAGGTCTAATTAGGAACAGTCAACATGGATTTATGCCTGGAAGGTCATGTTTGACTAATCTTCTTGAATTTTTTGAAAAGGTTACTAGGGAAATTGACGAGGGTAAAGCAGTGGATGTTGTCTATATGGACTTCAGTAAGGCCTTTGACAAGGTTCCTCATGGAAGGTTGGTTAAGAAGGTTCAACTGTTGGGTATAAATGCAGGAATAGCAAGATAGATTCAACAGTGGCTGAACGGGAGAAGCCAGAGGGTAATGGTGGATCGCTGTTTGTCGGGTTGGAGGCAGGTGACTAGTGGGGTGCCTCAGGGATCTGTGTTGGGTCCTTTGTTGTTTGTCATGTACATCAATGATCTGGATGAAGGGGTGGTAAATTGGATTAGTAAGTATGCAGATGATACCAAGATAGGGGGTGTTGTGGAGGATTTCCAAAGTCTACAGAGTGATTTAGGCCAGTTGGAAAAATGGGCTGAAAGATGGCAGATGGAGTTTAATGCTGATAAATGTCAGGTGCTACACCTTGGCAGGACAAATCAAAATAGGACGTACATGGTAAACGGTAGGGAATTGAAGAATACAGTTGAACAGAGGGATCTGGGAATAACCGTGCATAGTTCCTTGAAGATGGAATCTCATATAGATAGGGTGGTAAAGAAAGCTTTTGGTATGCTAGCCTTTATAAATCAGAGCATTGAGTATAGAAGCTGGGATGTAATGTTAAAATTGTACAAGGCATTGGTGAGACCAAATCTGGAGTATGGTGTACAATTTTGGTCGCCCAATTATAGGAAGGATGTGAACAAAATAGAGAGGGTACAGAGGAGATTTACTAGAATGTTGCCTGGGTTTCAACAGCTAAGTTACAGAGATAGGTTGAATAAGTTAGGTCTTTATTCTCTGGAGCGCAGAAGGTTAAGGGGGGACTTGATAGAGGTCTTTAAAATGATGAGAGGGATAGACAGAGTTGATGTGGACAAGCTTTTCCCTTTGAGAATAGGGAAGATTCAAACAAGAGGACATGACTTTAGAATTAAGGGACAGAAGTTTAGGGGTAACATGAGGGGGGAACTTCTTTACTCAGAGAGTGGTAGCGGTGTGGAATGAGCTTCCAGTGGAAGTGGTGGCGGCAGGTTCGTTGGTATCATTTAAAAATAAATTGGATAGGCATATGGATGAGAAGGGTATGGAGGGTTATGGTGTGAGTGCAGGCAGGTGGGACTAAGGGAAAAAGGTTGTTCGGCACGGACTTGAAGGGCCGAGATGGCCTGTTTCCGTGCTGTAATTGTTATATGGTTATATGGTTATATGTATCTCACAGTTTGCACATATACTCCCATATTTTTCTATGAAGGACACACCACTCAAATACATTGCACAACCTTCACTCCCTCAATGATGATGACTAGAGCAGTCATTACCAAGAGATTTGCCAGTGCTTAGAAAACCCTACGTTATCTAATTGTCCTCCAGTCATTCAATTTGCTCCTAACTATATGACCTCTTCTGATCTATAGTCTGTAAATTGTGAAAAAACTCACATGTACTTTCTCCCTATCCCCCCACAGTAGCCCTTCCTTGTTTTGTTGCCTTACAGATTGCTAAAGCTCACAGCCGCCAATTCAATTGATGATACCCCACAATTTAGCAGTTATCAGAGATAAACACTGGCAAGTGTCAAATCTTTGTTGAAGGTGAGGTCCCTCATGACATCTGCTGTGATGGATTCGGATGAAGACTTCCACCTCAAAAGTGTTGGGCAAATCCAAATGCAAACTTACGAGCCTAATTATGATATGATATTTGATGGCCCACAGTTCCCACCTTCCATTGAAGCTCAGGATTCAAGCATTTCAAGCAAAAAACAGTCTATGTTTTGGGACTGTTAGGGTTTTAACTAAACTGTTTCCATTAGTGCTCTGGAAACCAGTGTGAAAAGGGGCTTGCAGTATCTCATAGCAATTTGGCAATATGATATCCAGTGGTTTACAAGGATTACCCCAGGAATGTGGTAGTGTATTTTGTCAGTACAAATTTAACCTCAGACAGCACAATTAAATCTGTAATCCCATCCCTCCTTTGTTAACAGTGTTTTTGCCCTTATGTGCCAGCAAAGCAACCTAGATTGCTACCCTACTAGCTTGGGTTTATTTGCAAGATGTTTGAGACCATCCTCTATAATCTTCTATAGTTCTGTCTGCTGAAAATTAGCAACCTTTGTTATATTATTTTCCCCAAAGGCAATGGAAGTGGATTATTTCAATATTTTTAAAACCGAAGTAAAGAAATAGTTGCTAAAGAAGGGGGTGAAAGGTTATCACAAATGGGTGGAAATGTGGATTTACAATCAGTTACCCGTGGTCTTACAATATGTCAGAGAAGGCTTAGAGCCAACTGGCCTGCTCCTAGTTCACATGTAGGCACAAAGGACTGCGGAAGCGGGTTTACAAAGTTTATATGTTCCTAGTTCACTTGTTCCACTAGCAATGCTCAAGATTCTGATGTGTCACACAAAATATGCACAATGCACATGTAGAAGGGTAACATGCATTTGGTACTGATGTATAATTTTGACCTGAGATATTTACTTTTTGTTTGCTTTCATTTTTACATGGTGGCCAAGTGAATGCTTTAACTTTCCTCTGCACTCTGGTCCTCGGAACAGTCTTTGGCAGGTAAAGGCTAAGTCTATGTAATTGTATCTTGAAATTTAGTTCAAGTGAACTTGTCAAATCTAGTGACTTTTAAAATGATAATCTTGTAGAGTTGGACTTTTTAGTTGTAGTTAGCAGTTTCACTTGAGGTGATAAACAAGTACCCCAGGGTTGTTGGTGGTGGGGGAGAGAGAGGGAGGTGGAGGGGGTGCTCTATTTCTAATTAGGAAGACTTATTAAAGAATTCCTTACAATATTTTAAATTGGGATTAAGTGAAATCGGTGGACTTATTTAGTGCTGTTTTGAAATTCAAGAAGGATCTCCAAAACCACGGTTGCACACTGATTGTCAGAGTGCAGATTTTGGTAATCAAGGTGCATGGGACAGTCACATTAGCTTTCGGCATGATTACCTTCAATGTGACCTCATCATCAGTCACATCATCCCGTTGGTCCATATGGGGAAAAAGATATAGACAATATTGGCCGTGAAAACTAACTCGGGTTGTGATAATTATGACTTTTTCGACGAACACTTGCGCTCAGTCCACTTGTGTGTTCTCCCAATTGCTAACTATTTAAATTTGCTTCCTATTCCCACACCACTCCCACTGTCCTGAGCCTCCTTTGCCAGATTGAGGCCACATGCAAACTTGAGAAACAGCACCCTCATATTCGCCTTGGGTAGCTTCCAACGCCATGTTAAAAACATTGAATTCACCAGTTCTAAGTAACACATTCTCCTTCCCCTTTTCTCTTTGCTGTGCCCCCCACAACCCGCACCCATTTCTCCCACTATCCTGGCCGTCTTTCCCCCTCCCATTGGCTCCCTACACTATATCCCTCCCTCTACCCTTACATTTCATTCTTCTTCTCTCCTTATTTTGCACCCTTTGGCTCGTTGTCATCGACAGCCTTCGTCCACCCATCTGCCAATTACACCTCACCTGTATCAACCTGTCAATTGCCAGGCTTTGAGCCTGTCCCACCTCTTTTCCAGCTTTCTTCCTCCACTACAATCGGTCTGAAGAAAGGTCCCAAACCAAAACATTGCCTATCTGCAACAAAAAATGTATTTTCCAAATGCTGCCTGACTGATTGTGTTACTCCAGCATTTTGTTTTATGCTAGAATCCAGCATCTGCAATTCCTTGTTTTTGCAAGGTCACAACTCTTGCACCTAAAGGGCCTGTCCCACAAACATGCGACTGCATGCGGCGAGCATGACCTAACATGGTCGCTTGAGCTGTACGGCCTCGCGGGGCAGGTCCCACTTCGATTGCCGGAGCTGTATGGAGTTGTGCGGGGCTGGTCCTGACAACGCGCGGGCCCCCCGAAAAACTGACAGTTTAAAAACCTCGCGCGGCAACGGCCTGTCGGCCCGCAGCTGCATTGAGGCCGTACGCAGCGTCTCGACATCGTACGCAGCGTCTTGAAGCCGTACGCAGTGTCTGGACGCCGTACTCAACATCTTGATGGCGTACGCCTAGCGTGTGGCGTTGCACGATGACGTCACTGCCCTGCGTGCCGTTGCGTAGTTACATCACTGACAGTTTTGACTGATGGTGACAAGCATGCAAAATGTCTTGTTCGCCATCCAGTCCACTTATGTCATCACTTTCAGGGAACTATATTTCTATTTCTCTGTTCTGCAACATTCTCCAGGGCTCTGTCACCTATTGTGGACGTCCTGCCCTCGTTTGACTTCCAAAAATGCAACAACTTGAACTTGCCTGCATTAAACTCCATATCCATTCCTCAGCCTACTCTCCCAGTTGGTGTACATCCTGTTGTAATCTTAGATAAACATCTTCTATGTCTACCACACCACCAATTTTGGTGTCATTCACAAAGTTACTAATCATGTCATCTTTATTCTCATCCAAATGACGAACAACAAGGGTACACCCTTGGTACACCACTGGTCACTGGCCCCCAATCTGAAAAACACTACTCACTACAACCCTCTGACTCTCTGCAAGCCAATTTTGTATTAATTTGGGGGTATCTCGCTCTGGATCCCACGTGGCCGAACCATCCACACTAGCCTACAATACGGACCTTGTCAAAGGCCTTGCTAAAGTCTATGTAGACATTGTCTACCTCTCTACACTAATCAATCCTCTTTGTGACCTCAATCAAAAACCCAAACTTTGAGATACTATTTCCCATGTACAAAGTTATGCTGACTATCCCTTATCAGTTGCCTCATGGCACTTGCCTGCGCCTCCATCTTGTACCTCATGGCACTTGTCTGCGCCTCCATCTTGTACCTCATGGACTTGCCTGCGCCTCCATCTTGTACCTCATGGTTTCCAGCTCCAGTTCCCTACCTCCCAGTTCGGACCCAACCTGGACTATAGATACCGATTGGCTATCTGCCGCCATACACACAAGTTCTCCTTCCATGCCCTGCGATCTACTCTGGCTGCGATGCGCCGGCACCAGCAGGACCTCATTTTGACTCTCCCGAAACTTCAGGCCTCACTCACTCAGACCTGCAATGAACCCCAACTCTACTTCATCCTACGGCAGATCCACATCTTCAATAAACGATTCCTGGCCCATATGGACTCCACCAAGGACCTTACACTCGACGGCCTCCAGGCTGCTCCTGCCACCAAAACTTGCCCGCGCCACCTGCCCGAACACCACCAGGCCAAGTCCTGCGACGCCATCTTGGCCATGAGGAGCAGCACCAGTACTCACCGCCTCCCTGCCTGACCTCAGACCCGGACTACCGAAGACGACAGCGTCGGCTACCTCCATGTGGATGCTACCGCCGACCTTCACCTACCCACCAATGACGCCGATCCTCACTGCCTCACCTGTAACTCTTTACCATATAACATATAACATATAACCATATAACAATTACAGCACGGAAACAGGCCCTCTCAGTCCTTCCAGTCTTTCTATCGCCGCCTCACCGATAACGCCGACCCTCATTACCTCCTCGATTCCTACGACTATCGCCACCAAACGTGATCACTGAACTTCTCCTCACCGGGCCCGCACAACCTCGCTGCCTCACCGGGACCGTCTCACCTCGCCGCCTCACCGGGCTCGCCGAACCTCGCCGCCTCACCGGCCATCTGCTGACCGGAACCTCCGACGCTTCGCCCGCTGACCCGGACTCCACTCCCCGCAGCCCTCCACCATCGACTCCACCAACCCTCGCCACTCCACCGCTCTCCAGCTGGCCGCAGCCGTCGCCTTACCCGAGTCCTAGGCTCAGCATCGGGCCTGAAGTCTCCACACTGCAGACTCTGACCACGGGGTCTAACTGCGCTGGGTCCTAGTGCTCGTCCCCCTGACACAGGAAACCTCAGTGGTTGTTCCGCTGGGTCTTTCCCTTCTCCCTCAAACCATATGAGCCCAGCTCCTCCCTACCCACACTATAGTCCTCATACCCCCCTCCTCACTGACCACCCTCCAACCCCCTACCAGACATCACCAGCTTTCCTCCGGTCCCAACCCCCATCCTTGCCGTGTGTTCACCATTCCCCCTGACCTCCTCCTCTCGGATACCGAACCGTCTGTCCTCAGCAGAGGCCTCACCTTTGTTCCCCTCCACCCCAACCTCAATGATTTCCGCATCCGCCAAGATGTGGAACTCTTCTTCGGTCGTCTCTGCATCAAAACTTTTTTCCATGGGAAGGAGTCCGCACCCTCTCAGTGATGACCCCTTCTCCCGTCTCCAATGGACCCCCTCTTGGACACCCCCTCATGGATATCTACCTGCTTTCGATCTTTTTATTTTAAACTGCTGGCGGGATATCAACCACCTCAACTTCTCCACTTCCCTTTCTCACCCTAACCTTTCCCCCCCTGACCGTTCAGCCCTCCACCCACTATGCTGCAACCCAGACTGGGTAATCAAACCTGCCGACAAGGGAGGTGCCATGGTAGTCTGGCACGCTGGTCTCTACAAGTCTGAGGCCACGCGCCAACTCAGACACTTCCTCCTACTTATCCTTGGACCATGACCCCACAGACAAGCACCAGGCCACTATCTCCAGCACCATCACTGACTTCATCAACTCCGGCTCCCTGCCCTCCCAAGCCTCCAACCTCATCGTTCCCCAGCCTCGCACGGCACGATTTTACCTTCTCCCCAAAATCCACAAACCTGACTATCCTGGCAGACCCATTGTTTCTGCCTGTTCATGTCCCACCAAACTTATTTCCACATACCGCGACTCCATCTTATCCCCCCTGGTTTAATCCCTCCCTACCTATGTTCAAGACACCTCACACGTTCTTCGTCTACTCCACGACTTCCGTTTTCCAGGCCCCCATTCTCTCATCTTCACCATGGATGTCCAGTCACTCTACACCTCCATCCCCTACCTGGAGGTTCTTAAAGTTCTCAGTTTCTTCCTCGACCACAGAACCAACCAATCCCCGTCTATTGTTACACTCCTCCGCCTAGCGGAGTTGGTCCTTACCCTTAAAATCATCCTCCCCTCCCGTCCAAGCTGGTTAAAAAGCTCTCAGATCTGGGTCTCTGCGCATCCCTCTGCAATTGGATCCTCGACTTCCTCATTCAAAGACAACAGACTGTTCGTATTGGTGGAAATGTGTCAGCCTCGATAGCAATCAGCACGAGAGCACCTCAAGGCTGCGAGTTCAGCACCCTGCTGTACTCACTCTATACTCATGACTGCGTAGTCGGTCATAGTGAGAACTCCATCATCAAGTTCGCATGTTGTGGGACATATTACTTATGGGGACGAGTCAGAGTATAGAAGTGAGATTGACCGACTCATCAAATCAGGCCAGCACAATTACCTGGCCCTCAACACCAGCAAAATCAAGGAACTGATTGGGGATTTTGTAAGGGGTAGGATGGGGACCCACAGTCCCGTTTATATCAACAGGTCGATGGTGGAGAGGGTCAAGAGTTTCAATTTCCTGGGCATGCATATTTCTGAAGATCTCTCCTGGTCCGAGAACACTGATGAAATTATTAAGAAAGCACATCAGCGACTACTTCCTGAGTAGATTACAGAGAGTCGGTATGTCAAGGAGGACTCTCTCTAACTTCTACAGGTGCACAGTGGAGAGCATGCTGACCGGTTGCATCGTGGCTTGGTTCGCAACTTGGGGCGGAAAAGACTACAAAAAGTAGTAAACACTGCCCAGTCCATCATCAGCTCTGACCTCCCTACCATCAAGGAGATCTATCGCAGTCGCTGCCTCAAAAAGGATGGCAGCATCATCAAGGACCCACACCATCCTGGCCACACACTCATCCTCCCGCTACCTTCAGGTAGAAGGTACAGGAGCCTGAAGACTGCAGCGTCCAGGTTCAGAAATAGCTACTTCCCCACAGGCTATTAAACACAACTGAAACAAATCTCTGAACGTTAATAGTAAGATTAAATGAAAACTTACCAGTTTGAAGTTTGATCTTTATTTTATGAGGAGTTACGATGAGGGATTACGTGAAGAAGCCCCGCTAGGTGTATGCGCGTCATACTTCAAAGCAGTGGTGTGAAAACACAGAAATGATAGCCGAAGTAACATAGTAAGGCTTAGAAGACTAGAACTACCAGATGATCTTTTCGATTATGAGGGCCGGGAACGGAGGGCACGTAATCCCTCATCGTAACCAAAGATTATAGAGGAGCAAGATAGGCCACTCCTCCGAAATTCAATGGACTGGTGTGCAGTACGTAACGGAACGTCACGGCCGCCATTTTGGCAGACTGCCTCCCTCTGCGTAATCCGCTCCAGCTACAGAGCAGTTGGAGGCAAAGATTATAGAGCAAGATGCATTATAAAGTTATTAGATTTATTTGTAATATATCTTTACTTACCTCGCGATCTCTCTCTCCCCTCTCTTCTCGCTATATCTCTTTATCCCCTCTCTTCTCTCGATCTCTCTCTCCCCCCCTCGATCTTTCTCTCCCCTCTCTTCTCTCTATCCCTCTCTCTTCCCTCTCTTCTCTCGATCCCTCTCTCTTCCCTCTCTTCTCTCGATCCCTCTCTCCCCTCTCTTGATCCCTCTCTCTCCCCTCTCTTCTCTCGATCCCTCTCTCTCCCCTCTCTTCTCTCGATCTCTCTCTCTCTTCCCTCTCTTCTCTCGATCCCTCTCTCCTCTCGATCCCTCTCTCCCCTCTCTTCTCTCGATCCCTCTCTCCCCTCTCTTCTCTCGTTCCCTCTCTCCTCCCTCTCGATCTCTCTCTCTCTCCTCTTCTCTCAATCCCCCTCTCCCCCCTCTCTTCTCTCGATCTCTCTCCGCTCTCTTCTCTCGATCCCTCTCTCCCCTCTCTCTTCTCTCGATCTCTCTCTCTCTCCCCTCTCTTCTCTCGATCTCTCTCTCTCTCTCTCCTCTCTTCTCTCGATCTCTCTCTCTCCCCTCTTGATCCCCTCTCTTCTCTCGATCTCTCTCTTATGTCGATCTCTCTCTCCCCTCTCTCCCTCTCTCCTTCCCTCTCTCTCCCTCCCTCTCCCTCCCTTCCCTCTCTCCCTCCCTTTTCCCCCATTTCCCTCACATCTTTCCTCCCCAGCCCCCACCTTTGCGAAGTTTCCCTTGCATTGTATTGTGCAGCTTCCCTTGTATTGCTTTAACACACACTGTGCACAAAATTACAGGCACACACAAACACACATTCATATAAATATATGGTGGGACAGATAGAAGAGCTTATTAAAATCTTCTTACAAAGACCATTATGTAATTTATTTCTATCCTCTTTTGGACCTAAGGCATAGCAGGGCTGCCAACTCTCACACAGAGGGAAGGGAGGGAGAGAGGGAAATTGAGAAGAGAGGGGAGAGAGATAGATCGAGAGGGGGGAGAGAGAGAGAGAGATCGAGAGGGGAGAGAGAGATCAAGATAAGAGAGAGATCGAGAGAAGAGAGGGGATCGAGAGGGGAGAGAAAGAGATCGAGAGGGGAGAGAAAGAGATCGAGAGGGGAGAGAGAGATCGAGATAAGAGAGAGATCGAGAGAAGAGAGGGGATCGAGAGGGGAGAGAAAGAGATTGAGAGGGGAGAGAAAGAGATCGAGAGGGGAGAGAGAGATCGAGAGGGGAGAAAAATAGATCGAGGGGAGAGGGGAGAGAGAGTGATCGAGAGGGGAGAGAGCAGTAGAGAGAAGAGAGGGAGAACGAAGGAAGAGAACTTTCTAATGCATCTTGCTCCTCTATAATCTTTGCTTGCAATTGATCTGTAGCTTTGGAGCAGATTACACAGCGGGAGATCAAGAGACAAAGATTATAGAGGAGCCCAGTTTCCCAATGATGTCGACGCCGGCTTTGGTCGAGGCACTCCGCTAAAATGGCGTCGACAATCACACATGTGATACTACGCCTTTTCCACTGAGTGGCGCATCTTGCTCCTCTATAATCTTTGATCGTAACTCCTCATAAAATAAAGATCAAACTTCAAACTGGTAAGTTCTCATTTAATCTTACTATTTTACTTTGGAGTCACGTGAGTGACTACGTGAAGATTTCAAAGCTCTGTGATTTCATGCCGTAGATCCATTTCATACGACACACTGCTTCAGTTGACACAGTAGTGAATAAATAATGTATTGAACATTGCTTTGAATTATTCAATAACTATTTTAATAATAATAAACAAAAAGACAGTAATAACCCCTCTATCCCAGGGGGAAATTACAAAAGAATTATATAAGACAAAGCCAATCAAATTAAACGGAACCCAACACAGCATGCCCAAACCCTGGCACTGTCAGAACAGGTTTATCATAAAATTTAGAAAAAGTTGATTCCTTAGACCATCCTGCGGCCCCGAGGATTTGATCTAGCGGCATGTCCTGTGCCTTCGCTGCGGATGGTGATGCCGCCCTGGTGGAGTGAGATTTAAACACATGAGTGTCCACTCCAGCACAATCCAAAGCCTGTTTTAACCATCTAGAAATAGTTTGTACT
Source organism: Raja brachyura (assembly GCA_963514005.1). The sequence goes on along the minus strand of OY740783.1, from coordinate 68,561,276 downwards.
GACATTTTTTAATATGTTTTTTTGTGGCTGATGAGCATTGCCGTCTCAGGACCTCTGAGACTCTTAGTTACCCTGATATATAGACTCAGGTGCTTAACTACACATAACGTTTGGCCAACAGGGTATGCTTTAAAGATTACTTTGGTTCCAGCCATTCCTGGCCTGCTTTGCTTGATTAAATCATAGACATAAAATGTAATGTTATCTGCAGAAAAATACATGCTATCTAGTCGTAACTTTTGCAATGTTTGCACTCGTTGTGCTGAAATTAGCGCCATGAGCATAACCACTATAAGTGTTACTTCTGAAAGGATAATGACGTAATTGCCGAAGCAGTGTGAGAACTATACTGACATCCCAGATTTCTGTATATCTAGGCTTAGGAGGATTTTTGTTAAAAATTCCTCTCATGAATCGGGATACTAACGGATGAGACCCGATAGGTTGTTGTTCTGAAAAGTGCCCTAAATAGGAGGACAAAGCACTCCGAGCACTATTAATGGCACTATAACTTAAGTGTTCATCAAAGTGCAACATAGCAAGGAACTCCAAATACATCCGGTATGCTTGCAGTATGATAAGATACATCTGACTGTAAACAAAACATCTCCCATTGCTTAATATGAGACACATATTGCTTCTTAATGCTATCTCTCCAAGCTGCAGTTATGACATCCATGGTCCTATTCGACAGTCCAAGGCCTTGGAACAGTCTGGTCAGAACCTGCAGATCAACAAATTAATATGGTCATGTAACGGATGACTTTCTCCTGTTACTGGATGCACCAACAAATTACTGCAGTTGGGAACAGTCATGAATGGCTGAGTCATCATTCTGAGCACCAATGGGAACCATGGCTGTGTAGGCCAGTCTGGAACCACCAAAACGCCTGAGGCGGAGTCCTGCTCTATTTTGGTGAGACATTGCCTAATCAGACAGAATGAGGGAAAAGCATAAAATAATGTACGTCCCCAATGTAGCGAGAATGCATCCACCGCTACTGCTCCTGGATCCGGTTCCCATGAAACATATTTAGGCAACTGGTGATTTAGCTTGGATGCAAATCACCTGGATGCAAACAGATCAAACAGACAACCCATAGCGGCTGACAATCATTTTAAAAACTTCAGGATTTAACATCCATTCTATATTGTCATTGAACTTTCGTGACCTGTTGTCTGCCACCACATAGTCTTTACCCGGTAGGTAGATAGCTGAGACCCAGATGTTCCTGGAGATACACCAGTGCCACATGAGGTTAGCCAGATTATCACATGATACTGACCTTATTCCTCCCATGTGATTGATATATGCCACAGCTGCGGTATTATCAATCTGGAGTTGAACATGTAAATTATTCATTGTGGAACAATAAGCTTTTAATCCATAGAATGCACCCAACAATTCTAAATAATTTATACCTTGCCTGTGCAGGATTAACGCTGTCCATAGCTCCCCATCCGAGAATGCTCACATCTGTCTGTAAAACCACTGAAGGTTGCTGAACCAAATGTTTTTGGTAGTTTGTACAATATTGATAATCCACCATTGTAATTCAGCTATAGGTCTGGTTGGTAACTGCTTAAATCTATCAAAATGACCTGCATGTTATTTTAGTGCTTGTTCTCTAGCTCGTTGCAGACTTTGATAGTGCAGAGGTCCAAACTCTACTGCAGGAAAAGCTGCTACCAATTTACCAATAACACTGGCTACTTCCCGGTTGGAGGGATATTGTTTTTCAGCGAGACAAGTATAGACATCCCTGATCTCCACAGCCTTGGCTATAGGCAAAGTTACTGACATATAAACTGATTCAATGACAAAACCCAAATAATCAATTTTTTGGGATAATATTTTAAAATAATTAGATTTTGTTGGATGGACCAGAAACCCTAACATTTCAAACAGGTGTTTGGTTGCTAAAACCGATTCCTCAGCTGTCTCCTGAGTGTTGCTTATGATTAAAACATCATCTAGATAAGCCATTACAATGTGATTCTGGGCCCTAAGTAGCGCCAGCACTGGTTTCACCAATTTTGTGAACAGCCTAGGAACTGAGGTTAACCAATTGGGCAATGCTTTAAATTGCCACAGCTGTCCCATCCAACTAAATTTCAAATATCTGCGATACTGATGATGAATTGGTACTGAATAAATATGTATCTTTCAAGTCTATAGTTGCCATATAACAGCCTCGTGATAACAGCTGTTTAGGAGTATTGAAGGTGTCCATTTTAAAATGCCTATACTCAACATAGGAATTTAACTGGGTTAGGTCCAGAATGACTCTACACCCCCCCCTGATTCTTGGGAATATATTGGACACAAATTGTTGAGGATGGTTTGTCGTCCTTTCAATTACCTCTTTTTTGGGACAAAACCATAATTTCTTCTTTTACCTGCGGAGTTTCTGGTGCAGAAAGCACCAATACTCTTTTAGGCATATTCTGTGCAGGTGGATCAATTCCTGACATAAACTCTATTCTAGAGCCTGACACAGTATCTAGTATAAACTGATCAGATGTTATGCAGCACCATTCATCATGAAACAATTGCAATCTACCCCCCAGCCCTAAACAAGGTGCTGGAGAGGATGATTCCCATTGATGTTGATAGGCACCATACTCCTCTGCATATGGGCTTCTTTGAGAGGTTGCCTGGGGAATCATTGGGGCACTGGACCCCTGGTTGATTAATGTGTGGAACATTCGCTCCATTTGATCGAGTCTTCCCCATATTTTCTTGTTATCCGGAGGGGAGTCCTCTTCTTCATCAGAACCGTCGGATAAAACGGGTCTGACAGACTTTCTTTTAGCTTTTCTGCCCGTTGTAGTGGCCTCAGTGCCCTGATACACTGGAGCAGCTGGAGGCTGTTCAACTACCGGTAAAACAGCAGCCGGTATCGGAGCCGGCATTACCGCACTAGTTATCTCGCTAGCCGATCTCCGAGGTGGAACCGCGGGCCCGCACGCTCCACTCCTGCTCCGAACATTTTTCCCACTGGTACTCTCCATAGCCACCAACTCCCGCTGACTCCCGAGCCAGACTTACGGAGCTTAAATAGTCGCAGTAAAAAGTTTTAAACTCACTTACCTGTGAAGTTCCTACTTACCGCTGGTGAAGCTGCGCTCTCCAGCCCGTCGGTGCGCCATGCGTCAGACGTAATGACGCGCATGCGCCTGGCGGGGCTTCTTGACGTAGTCACTCACGTGACTCCGAAGTAAAATAGACCATTATCTGTTTATTTGCACTTTATCTGCTTATTATTGATGTGTGTATATATTTATATAATGGTATATGGACTCACTGATATGATCTGTATTCATGCCTACTATATTCTGTTGTGCTGAAGCAAAGCAAGAATTTTATTGTCCTATCTGGGACGCATGACAATAAACTCTCTTGACTTGACTTGACAACTTTTCGTTTGACTCCTCCCATTTCCGCCACAAACAAGGCGTAGCTATGGGCACGCGTATGGGCCCAAGCTATGTCTGCCCCTTTGTAGGGTATGTCAAACCATCTTTGTTCGAGGCGTACCATGGCCCTAGCCCCCGAACTCTACCTCCGCTACATCGACGATTGCATTGGTGCTACCTCCTGCACCCATACACAACTCACTGACTTCATCTATTTCACCACTAACTTCCATCCACTCAAATACAGCTGGACCATTTCAGACATTTCCCTACTATTTCTAGACCTCACTATCTCCATCACAGGTGATATAATACTGACCAACATCTACTATAAACCCACCGACTCCCATGGCTATCTGGACTATACTTCTTTTCACCCCGCTTCCTGTAAGGACTCCATCCCCTACTCCCAATTCCTCCCTCTACGCCGCACCTGCACCCAGGATGAAGTGTTCCAAACATGGGCATCAGAGATGTCCTCATTCTTCAGAGACCGGGGGTTCCCCTCTTCGACTACAGATGAGGCTCTCACCAGGGCTCTTCTATACCCCGTAACTCTGCTCTCACTTCCCATCTCCCCACTCGTAACAAGGGCAGAGTCCCCCTTGTCCTCACCTTCCACCCTACCAGCCATCACATACAACAAATAATCCTTTGCCATTTTCGCAACCTCCAACGGGATCCCCCCACTGGCCACATATAACCATATAACAATTACAGCACGGAAACAGGCCTTCTCGGCCCTTCCAGTCCGTGCCGACCATTTATTTTCCCATCTCCTCCCCTGTCTGCTTTCCGCAGAGACCACTCCCTCCGTAACTCCCTGGTCAATTTGTCCCTTCTCACCCAAACCACCCCCTCCCCTGGCACTTTCCCTTGCAACAGCAGGAAATGCTACACTTGTCGCTTTACCTCCCCCCTTGATTCCATTCAAGTACCCAAGCAGTCTTTCCAGGTGCGGCAGAAGTTCACCTGCAGCTCCTCCATGGCCAGAGTGAGGCCCACCTCATCCATTGCATCTGCAGCTCTAGGCGTCAGCTGCTCTACATCAGTGAGACCAAGCGTAGGCTTGGCGATTGCTTCGCCCAACACCTACGCTCGGTTCGCAATAACCAAGCTGATCTCCCGGTGGCTCAGCACTTCAACTCCCCCTCCCATTCCGAATCTGACCTTTCTGTCCTGGGCCTCCTCCATGGCCAGAATGAGGCCCATCGTAAATTGGAGGAGCAGCAGCTCATATTTCGCTTGGGCAGTTTACACCCCAATTTCAGGTAGTCTCTGCTTTCTCCTCCCGTTCCCAGCTCTCCCTCAGCCCACTGTCTCCGCCTCTCCCTTTCTTCTTCCCGTGCCCCACACCCTCACATCAGTCTGAAGAAGGGTCTCGAGCCGAAACGTCACCCATTTCCTTCGCTCCATAGATGCTGCCTCACCCGCTGAGTTTCTCCAGCATTTTTGTCTACCTTTGATTTTCCAGCCTCTGCAGTTCCTTTATAAACATCCCTTATCAGTTCATGCCTTTCCAAATGCAGATAGATCCCGTGTCTCTGAATCCCCTCCTGAATCTTTCCCATTACTGATGTTAAGCTCACTAACCTATAGTTCCGTGCTTTTTCTTTGCAGGCCTTCTTAAGTAAAGGTACATTAGCCACCCTCCATTCTTCCGGAACCTCACCAGTGGCGAACGATAATACTAATATCTCTGCCAGGGCCTGACAATGGCTTTTCTGTTTTATTCACTGTTTTCATAGAGAATTTTTTTCATTACATTTTACAAGATTTATAAACTTAAATCAGCTTTGCTGATTGCAAACTCGAGTATGAATAGTGTAATGGTTATAGGTATACTGTTTTCCTTTAAGTAAATGTTAATAGATAAATAAATAGTCTGAAGATGGGTCTCGACCCAAAGCATTACCCATTCCTTCTCTCCAGAGATGCTGCCTGTCCCACTGAGTTACTCCAGCATTTTGTGTCTATCTTCTTTTAATAAATAGATATTACACTGAGAATGGCAAAACTGGCCAGGGTATGAAAGCCAAACAAAATTGCATAATAAACAAAATATAGTAGATGCTATCAAAGAGAACTGCATTAATGTTACGCTGCATTTTACATAAAATATTTGAGTTTTCATTTGTTAACCAGCTTGGATGTTTTCTACATATGTAACTTTATGAGATGAATTAGCCCCATTTGTTTTGTTCGTAAATTTTAAGAGGAGCATTGCAGTCCCTTTGTTAATTTGTACATTTTTTATTTTAAATTCCTTTGTGTATCATAATATTGCATTGTATTGCAAGGGAGAGTCATGATGCAAAAGGGTTTAATGATAAAACTGAATAGAAGAATAGTTACATTAACCAGGTGCCAAATCTAGATTATGCCACAAAGGGTACTATAACATTCTGGCCTCCACACGGTGAAGGGATTTGGGACACTGGAGAGTGTGGAGTAAAGAATGACGTGAAAATATTAGGGTGTGCACATCAGGAAAGGGGAACGGACCCTTGTGAAGAAACAAAAATATATTAGGACCTATTATTAAACACAGCTGTTAGTGGTGATTCTAAAAGAGTTGTTTAATAGAGGTCTTTAATATTATGAAGTCATAATAGCATTTATCCAGAAATATTGTATCCATGTGAAGAAGAGCATAACTAGAAACCTCCAATATGTAATCAAGTAATCTAATTGTGAATTCAGAGAAAGCAAAGATTACTGAGGATACAGTACTTTCTACCACAGGGAATGGTGGATGCAAACTGTATAGATGCATTTTATGGGAGGTTGGATAAGCATGAAGGAGACGGGAATGGAAGATTTAGTTTAGTTTAGAGATACAGCGCGGAAGCAGGCCCTTCGGCCCAAAGTGTCTCCATGGAGCAGCGAACCCCGCACATTGACACTATCCTACACATACCAGCGACAATTTACACACACATCAAGCCAATTAACCTACCTACCTGTAGGTATTTGGAGTGTGGGAGGAAACTGAAGATCTCGGAGAAAACCGACGAGGTCACGGGGAGAATGTACAAACTCGGTACGGACAGCACCCGTCATTGGGATTGAACTGTGGGCGCAGTAAGGCAGCAACTCTACCGTTGTGCCACCATGCCGCTCACTTTTGGATATTTAGATAAAGGATCTTCGGAGGAAGCTTGTGCAGAGCATAAACAGAGGAAAAAACTATCTGGGCAAATGGTCAGCTGCTATACCATATAATGGCATTTATGGTACTATGTAAATGTCCAGATGCAGAAATACAATGCCTTCCATAATGTTTGGGACAAAGACCCATCATTTATATATTTGCCTCTGTACTCCACAATTTGAGATTTGTAATAGAAATAAATCACATGTGATTAAAGTGCACATTGTCAGATTTTAATAATGGATATTTTTATACATTTTGGGTTCACCGTGTAGAAATTATAGCTGTGTTTCTACATAGTCCTCCAATTTCAGGGCACCATAATGTTTGGGACACATGGCTTCAGAGTCGTTTGTAAATAAAAGTAGTCATGTTTAGTATTTTGTTGCATATTCTTTGCATGCACTGACTGCTTGAAGTCTGTGATTCATGCACATCACCAGTTGCTGAGTGTCTTCTCTGCCAGGCCTGTATTGCAGCCATCTTTAGCTTATGCTTGTTTTGGGGGTTAGTCCCCTTCAGCTTTCTTTTCAGCATATAAAAGGCATGCTCAATTGGGTTCAGATCGGGTGATTGACTTGGCCACTCAAGAATTGACCATTTTTTAGCTTTGAAAAACTCCTTTGTTGCTCGAGCAGTATGTTTGGGATCAATGTCTTGCTGTAGAATGAACCGCAAGACAATGTTTTGAAGCATTTGTTTGAACGAGCAGATAGGATACATGTATATACTTAGAATTCATTATGCAACTACCAGTTGTATCATCAATGAAGATAAGTGAGCCAGTACCTACAGCAGCCATACATGCCCACGCCATAACACCCACACCACTGTGTATCACAGATGAGGTGGTATGCTTACGATCTTGGGCAGTGTGGAAGAAAAATTAATATCCTTACTTAAATTTGATTGGAATTGAACAAGGTAACAAAATGGTGTTTTGGATGTGACAATTGGCAGCTCTCGCTTGACCAGGTGCAGAAGAGGTACGTGGGAATCGGCAAAGTAAGATTAGACATATTACCTCTTGTCTGGGAATGTGTTGAAGGGAGGATGGTAAATGTAAATATGAAATAGTAGAGGAGATAACAAAGCTTGTTTTCCCTTCTGTGAGTAGTTACGGTAGACACCCTACCGATAGTAGCGGAGATACGTTGCAGTAAATGTGAAGCTTATGATTGGTTCGGAGAGGGGATGGTGGCGTGGGTCACCTGATAGGTGAGATAGAATAATGTCAAGACGCCCTTGTATTGTGTTTGACTTGTATTAACCATCTGTTGGTGAATAAGATTAACATAAGCAAAAAGTATGTATTGGCGCCCATGTAGTAGATAGTATATTTTCGTATAGCTTTATCTAACAAAAAACAAAATTTGTATACTGCACAGTATAACTGTCGGCTAATTCTGCTGTGAAGTCAGAGAACTGGTGAGCAGATTACTGCAGCCATCTCTTCATGATATCATGCAATAAAGTCTCGAAGCAAACCTGCAAAGTCTGTTACTTTTTGTTTTCCTTTAATTTCCCTCTAAATTAATTTCTTCCACAGTTGGTTACTTCTCTCCTTCATACTTTGCTCTTGCCATCACTCTGATATAAGTTGATCTTCGTCTCATCTGTCCACAAGGCCTTTTTCCAGAACTGTGGTTGCTCTTTGTAGTACTTCTTGGCAAACTGTAACCTGGCCGTGCTATTGATGCGGCTAACCAGTGGCTTGCATCTTGCAGTGTAGCCTCTGTATTTCTGTTCATGAAGTCTTCTGCATACAGTGGTCATTTACAAATCCACACCTGACTCCTGAAGAGTGTTTCTGATCTGTCAGACAGATGTTTGGGGATTTTTCTTTATTATAGAGAGAATTATTCTGTCATCAGCTGTGGAGGTGCTTCTTTTACTTCCATTGGCACAACTTTGGTCCTCATGTTGATCAACAGCAATAAAAGTTTCCTAAGGTGATGGAAAGGCTAGAGGGAAGACTAGGTGCTGAGAGCTCTCTTATACCTGCATTAAGGAGGCAATTACACACACCTGAGCAATTACAAATGCCTGTGAAGCCATGTGGCCCAAACATTATGGTGCCCTGAAATGGGGGGACTCTGTATAAACACAGCTGTAAATTCTACATGGTGAAACCAAAATGTATAAACATCCCCTCTAATAAAATCTGACAATCTGCACTTTAACCACATATGTTTCTTTAAATTACAAATCTCAAATTGTGGAGTACAGAGGCAAATAAATAAATGATGGGTCTGCCCCAAACATTAAGGAGGGCACTGTACGGCATGTGTTTTGCAGAAGGTATTGCAGAAGCTGGTTGAAATAATGGAAAATCTAGTTCTGCACAATGCTTAGAAAATAGAAAAATGTTCAATGATTAGGAATCAGTTTGTAAAGTGCTGAATACAATGTTGGTTTGAAAACAAAAAAATACCACAGAGATGTACAAATCTGCTGAGTTATAGTAGTGACCATTAATTTCTGCTGCACTTACAAACGTGTCTCCAAGCTTATGTAAAAATAATTTATCATTATATTTTCTTTAAATGAAAATGGTTGAGAGTGCCTTTGTGGATGCATTACATTTAGCTAGAATTTGAGCAGTTCCAAAAAATTAGATTTGTTCACTAGATGAGATTATATCAAGGAAATAAAACATTGAATGTTTCACCTTAAATTATGATTCTGCTCTCCTTACTATTCCAACCTTTTCACCCCCACCCTTGTGAAGAAATATGGGTCGTTTTAAAATACAAAAATATGGGTCAACAGATGTTTTTCTTGTCTGTGAATTTAGTAAAGTGATACTGAGTAAAGTAAAGAATCTTTCCACCATGTGTGTTTCTGGTCAGTTAATTCTTCTAGTTCCCTTGAGGAATACCAGTCCACAGCATTTTCAGTGGTTGTAGAATTTATAAGTATGCTTTGAAGTCGATCAGCAACTGTTTCAAAAATAAATATCTATGTGGGCTACTGAGACAAGTTAATATTAACTCTAACACTATTATTAATTCCCATTTATATCCTTCAATTTATATTTTAATTTAATTTTATATTTATTAAAATAATTGTTTCTCATTTTGGAGAATGGCAAATTGTTACATTTTGCATGCTTAACATCCAGGGTCATGATAAAAGAAATTTTTTTTAAAACTGCGTATGACAATTAAACACTTGACCAGGAAACAAGGAAATTCTGGAAATATTTAAGGCAAGCCGCAGGCCATAAAATGATAGCAGGGATTATGATATGAAATTGTTAATCTTGTAATTGAGTTTAGAAGATTGTAAACGCTTACTTAAACGTTGATGGTGATGCCTGTGGAGTTTATTGTTGAGCTTCATTGGGACAAAAAGCAAAGAGCTTGGATTGGGAGTGAGATTGGAAAAATCAAGCTTGAATTGGAATATCCACTCCCCAATCACTCACAATGAGCTTGGCTGGTTCTTGTGCAAACAAGAGATCCAACAGTTATTCTTCCCCACCTCTTCTCACATTCATTCCCTTTGATAAAAACACAATTTCTATTTAAATTCTCTAACTTTCAATCAAATCATTCTATCTTCAGCTTACTATTTTAGTGAATCTCATCAATAAATCAAGCCGCAGCACTCAGTTATACTTATTTTTCTGAAGAATTAGTGACCAAATGCGGACCTTCTCTGCAGAAAGTCACTACCTTGTGCTGGACCCAGTTGGGATTCCAGTGGTGGATTTGGACGATGAGATACTCTGGCTCTTCTCAGGATATCATATTTAACCAGCACAGGGTCATGTTGTGCCTCGAACGAATATCAGGAAGATCAATTCGACAAGGAAATGCCAAATTCCTTGAAACCTTCTCTATTCATGAGCCTGTCCAAATGTCTTTTAAACATTTAAAAGTTTTTAAATGTAGATCTTTAAATGTTAAAATTCCCACCACTATCACTTTTTCGGGCTCTGATGCTATTTATTCCACCCAATCCTCTTTGCACTATGCAGGAGGAAATATGTGGCAGGTCAGACTGCATCCAATTCTGTTTGACCTGCTAATTATTTCTAGCATTTTCTGTTTTTATTTCAGATTTCCAGTGTCTGATTTTTTTTCTTCAGATTTTTCAAATAGTAAAGTAGTGTCTGAAATATAGGTCACACACTACTGCATCATTTCCAGTTTGTGGAAACTTATTGAACAAACAATGTTTAGAAATCATACTGTGATGTCAGCAAGACCTTATCATTTTCAGAAGCTGACTGTTGAATTAGTCTGAAATAAGTCAATTTGCTGACCTGATGTCTGGCACAGAGAAGTGTGGGGGGGGGGGGGGAGGAATCATCTCGAACTGTATTCTTTTGAAAGGAGTTAGAGGACAAGTTGGAGGACTTCATGGTTCCTGCATTGGAGGGATGGAAGAATCTACAAATTTAGGGAAGCTTTGAAGAGTAGATACATTTGAACTTATTTTCAAATAAAAGAGAACTTTTACTCATAAGGAAAATGTTTTCTGACCTTATGTTACAATTAGTAGAAATGATTGATTATTTGAAACTGACAATTTATTAAATTTCTAAGTCATCATGTAACCAGAAAAAAATGTGTTTGTTTAAGATGATAACTTCCTATTTTGTATTTTTCAGACAAAGATCAGTTGTTTACCAAGAAATTTGACAATTTAGCAGTTAATTCAACTATTGCTGTTAATGGCAAGATCCTGAAATGCAACACCTGAAAGTAGCAACACAAAGTAGATAGTGGCAAAGAAAACCTATTGAATTCCTGTCTTCAATGGTTGGGGCATTGGATATAAGAGTCAGGAAGTCATGCATTTTCATAAGACTTTGGTTAGTCTCCATTTGGAGAAGTGCATGCAGTTTTGGACGCCCCATTACAGGAAGGATGTGGAGGCTTTGGAGAGGGTACACAAAAGGATAACCAGAATGCTGCCTGGATTAGAAAGTATTGGCTACAAGGAGAGATTTGACAACTTGGATTGATTCTCTTGAACAGTAGAAGCTGGGAAGAGACCCGACAGAAGTATATAAAATTCCGAGAGGCATAAGTAGGGTAGATAGTCAGAACCTATTTCCCAGAGTGGGAATGCCAAAGAGTAAAGGGCATAGTTTAGTTTAGAGAAACAGCATGGAAACAGGCCCTTTGGACCACCGAGTCTGTGTCGAGCATCGTTCCCCGCATATTAACACTATCCTTCCTTCACACACTAGGGACAATTTACACTTATACCAGGCCAATTAACCTACAAATCTGTACGTCTTTGGAGTGTGGGAGGAAACCAAAGTTCTCGTGGAAAACCAATGCGGTCACGGGGAGAACGTATATACTCCATACAAACTTTCAACAAACATGGACTATAAACAAGTTTTTAAACAACTCTCTCACACTTTAATCAGATCTCTTATGTTTTCCCTCACCTCACTGCAGCCATTTCTGCCAAAGTACTGTGGCTGCCTAGGGGAGAGATTGTTGAACATTGACCAATGCCAAGCGCAGCAATGAAAAACTCACTGCAAAATGTGCTTCCAGGTCATCGTTTTGCGCATGCATTAGTGTGCAAAATGTTTTTTTGTAACATTCTTATTGCCAGACTTAGTGAAATTGGGGGGGGATTGTCATTTGCTTGTGGGTGTCAGCACTATAACGGAACTCAAGGTAAAGGTAAAGGAAGCATTAGGAGGTAGCGACCACAACATGATAAGTTTAAATCTGCAATATGAGAGGGAGAAGGTAAAATCGGATGTGTTGGTATTGCAGCTGAGCAAAGAGGACTACAGAGGCATGACGGAGGAGCTGACCAAAGTTGACTGGAAAGGGACGCTAACAGGGGTGACGGTGGAACAGCGATGGCAGGAATTTCTGGGAATAATATGGAAGATGTAGGATCTTTTCATTCCAAAGAGGAAGAAATATTCTAGGGAGAGAAAGAAGCGGTCGTGGCTGACAAGGGAAGTCAAGGACAGTATAAAACTAAAAGTGAAGGCGTATAACATAGCAAAGATTAGTGGGAAGCCAGAGGCAATACGGGGAGAAAAGGCAATACGGGGTGAAAAGATGAAATACGAAGGTAAGCTAGCCAATAATATAAAAGTGGATAGCAAGAGTTTATTCAGTTTCAAAGAGTAAGAAAGAGGCAAGAGTGGAAGTTGGGCTGCTGGAGAATGATGCAGGGGAAATGATAATGGGGGATAAAAGAATGGCAGGGGAGTGGAATAACTTTTTTGCTCCAATCTTCACAGTGGAAGGACACCAGCAATGTGCCTGAAATTCAATAGAGTCATGGGGTTGGAAGTTAATGGAGTGGCTATTACAAGAGAGAAGGTGCTATGAAAGAGATAGTAGAGGTCTTGACAGTGATATTTCAAGAATCACTAGAAACAGGAAACGTCCAAGATGATTGGAAAATTGCTAATATTACCCCGCTGCACAAGAAGAGAGCAAAGCAGAATAGTGGGAACTATAGGCCGAATAGTCTGACTTCGGTGGTTGGTAAGATTTTAGGGCCCACTACACCAAGTGCAGACCCATTGGGTCTGGTCCCCCAACTCAATATTCGACCACTCACCCGTTCCCCCAATGCAATATAGCACCACTCACGCACAGTCCCCAACTGTGCAGGCAGGGTTCATTTCTCCTCATCCCCCAGCACTCCCTCCTCCTCTTCACCCTCCTACCGTCGCTACCCCCTCGTCTCCCTCAATCTCCTCCACACTCCCTCCTTCACCTCTCTTTCCCTCTCCTTTCCCCGCGACGACCCACCATCGCGATGCCTCACTGCCGCCGCGGCCCCATCATCTCGAGGCCTCACAGCTGCGCTCTCGATGTCTCCTTCACCGACGCAGTCTCGATGCCTCCTTGATAGCCACGAAAACCCCAGCCAGGGCGTTGCGGGTAGAAGCCCGGGTCAGAAAAAGCGGAACGTTAAAGCGGCCCTCCCCTGACGTCGTTGGAAGATGGTGACCGCCCAATCCCCCTTTGTGACGTCACTCAAAGCGGCTTGAAGGAGGTTTGCCGTTAAAACACTGTAACCTGTGAAATACGTTTTTAAAACGCTGTAACTTGTGAAATATAGCATGTAATGTGAAGTGGAGCAGTTTATTTTGTCGACGGGGTTAATGCGATTAATAATGGCTGCTACTCTTCATGTTGTATATTAATGATTTGTACGAGGGGATTGAAGGCTTTGTGGCCAAGTTTACAGATGATATGAAAATAGGTGGATGGGCAGGTAGTGGAGAGAAAGCAGGGACTCTGCAGAATGATTTGGACAGGTGGGGAGAGTGGGCAGAGAAGCGGCAGATGGTATAGATGTTACAAAGTGTACAGTCTTGCATTTTGGTAGTAACAATAAGGGCATAGACTGCTTTCTAAATAGGTAGCGAATCCAATAATCGGAGGTGCAAAGGAAATTGGGAGTGCTGGTGCAGGATTCCCCAAAAGTTAATCTGCAAGTCAAATCGGTAGTAAAGAAAGCAAACTCAATGCTAGCATTTATTTCAAGAGGGCTTGCATACAAAAACAGGGATGCAATGTTGAGGCTCTATAAGGCGCTGGTCAGGCCGCATTTGGGTTAATGTGAGCAACTTTAGGCACCATACCCGTGGAAGGATGTGCTGGCTTTGGAGAGGGTCTAGAGGAGGTTTATAAGAATGATCCCAGAAATGAGTAGGATAACCTATGATGAACATTTGTCGGCACTAGGCCTGTACACGCTGGAGTTTAGAAGAATGAGGGGGGACCTCATTGAAACATATAGAATAGTGAAAGGCTTGGAGAGTGCATGTGGAGAGGATGTTTCCATTAGTGGGAGAGTCTAGGACTAGAGTTCATTACTTCAGAATTAAAGAACGTTCTTTTAGGAAGGAGATGATGATACATTTCTTTAGTCAGATGGTGGTAAATCTGTGGAATTGGTACCACAGAAGGATGCAGAGGCCAAAAAAGTGGATATTTTTAAGGCAGAGATAGATTTTTGATTAGTATAGGTGTCAGAGGTTATGGGGAGAAGGCAGAAGAATGGGGTTAGGAGGGTGAGATAGATCAGCCATGATTGAATGTTGGAGTAGACTTGATGGGCCGAATGGCCTAGTTCCACTCCTATGATTTATAACCTTATGACTGTATGCAACCCTACATTGCAGTACATATTCAGTAGACCAAAACAGGTTAAACTGCAATTTGTAGTCAGGTGCCTTTTATCAAACAGGCAAATAAAATTTCTGGCGGATATTATTGTGGTAGATGTGACAGCAGAACAACGACTTGCGCAATTTGATTTTCAAGTATAGTTAATTTAACTTCAGAGCAAGAAATAATCTATTTATTATTAAAAGTCTTGTTTTGTGTGTGTGTGCGAGTGTGATGGTATCTTCACCAAAACGATACACGGTAGCGCTAAAATATATGCAGATCCTTACTCAGCTTTTACCCGTCGAAAATCTAATCAATTTTCCTTCAGACTTTATGTTATATTTCACGTTATTGATATTTAAAGGTTTAAAAAAGCCAAATTTGAGAATAATAACTGACTATGAGAGGGAGATGTTTCTGGCAGGTTCCAGTGATGATGTCACAATGGCATCTCACAGTCCTCCAATCACAATGGGATCTCATTAACACAAGCTGTCGCGAACATTCCGACTAAAATGACACCACATTGGGATCTCTGCTGCCAATACACAAGCTATGTTAGTGTTTTTACATTGTTGTACTGAGAGGGACGTAGTAGGGGAGATTTAAACGTTTTAAAGTGACATTTGCAGGGCTGCCAACATTGGTTGAGAGTTTGGAGTGAGAAATTGCAAGGGAGCATAGCGGGCGGGAGGGGGGGTTGTCCGCCCCCCTGTTGGTACGGAGCATTTGCATTTTTCAGCTTGAAATTGTGCAATATGGTGCATACTGTAGCGAGTCTTTTAACTTACACTTGAATGCAATATAAATGCTTTAAATTGGATTAGCTATGAATAAGGTTAGACTAAATTACATTCCTAATTACATTCCACAGTAGAGTCCTGGCTCTGATGCAGCACATGAATGATCTTAGTCAGGCACGTGCCGTGAATAATTACTCAGGGTAGGCACTCAGTCCGCTTTAAAAAAATATATAAACCGCGCATGCGCAGATTGTTCTCCCCGTTAAATAAATAAATAAATACAGTGACATT
The DNA here is from genome assembly GCA_963514005.1 of Raja brachyura. Next base: position 68,545,542 of record OY740783.1, on the reverse strand, counting down.
TCAATTTGCCCAAGGCTTCCTAGTCCTAGACCAATTGGGGGAACAGTTCCTTTCACAGCGTGTGTAGAGTCTGTGCCAGGGGTAAAGTTGTGGGGATGGCACGAGTGTTGAGAAGGAGGGTGTCGGGGATAATTCCAGTAACTCACTCACCGCTGCCACAGCTCTCCGGGCGCGAAGCCACGCACTGTAGCTGGGGATAGAAGCAGCCCAGGGAGCTACGAGCGGCCACCGGGACCGACAGCAGAACTGACCGCCACTTCAGCGCCTTCTGCCGGCCCGCTCACCTTTGGCAGTGTTCTCCGTCGGAACACCTATCACCTGCCGTTCGCCGACTTCGCTCATGTCAGCAGCTTCTTGCAAATCCTTAAATTCGCACCGCCGAGTAACCTCAATCGCGCTGTCGTAATTTAAGGAATCTAAGGAGTGAGGCCAGTGAGTGGCAGGAGAGAGGTTTTTAGACGGAGAGCTGCCAGAGGTGAGCGGGGACCGGCAGAAGGAGCTAAGGTGGCGGCTGGTTCTGCTGTCCGGCACGGCAGCCGCTCAGCCACCCGAGCTACTTCTCTCTCTTCCCCCCCACCCCCCCCCCCCCCCGCCTCAGAGCGGTGGCATTGCACACCTCCGTGCAAGGAGCGTCGCAAGTGGATGCTCCCGACCCCTCATTCACAACATTAGTGCCCTCCCCACAACTTTACCCCGGGCCAGACTCCCCAAACGCTGTAAAAGGAGCGCTCCCCCCACCCCCACACCCCGGGAAATACGGTATTTAAAAACATAAACACAAAATGTACTTACCACATTATTGGTACACAACAATCCATTGATGAAAACCCCGCCAAGAAACTTGCGCTGCGCATGCGCAGTTGACTGATGCGCATGTGCAGTACAGCAAAGGCAGAGTTTCTGCTGCCTTCAGCCCCACTTGAAACTGACGGCTTCAGGCAGCGCTGACGGCATGTGGGTTGCACAGACCTTCCCGTGTTACAAGCGCTGCGGATGAAAGGCACGGAGAATTATGCCTACCTAAGAGATCGGTCTCTTACATAGGCATAATTCTCCCATGGAAATCAGATTATAATCAAACACTTGGCCCATGTTGACCAACCTGGGTCTCATTGCACACCTGGTACTACTACTGACCCTGACTCCAGTTGCATACCTTTCTTATTCCTGACCCTGAGTCCAGCCTTACACCTGGCCCCCATTCTACCCTGATCATAGCTGCTTACCTGCTAAGGTTCCCAATGCCCCATATCTGACTCCCTGGACTTAACCTATTACGTTCAAGTCCATGGGTGCTTATCTAATTCAGTAATCGTTTATGGGGCACTTTACAGACCATATTTTGTATAACAAAATTTGCTACATCCATTGGCTTCCTTGTTATCTAACATGCTAGTTACTTTGTCAAATAAGTCATCAATTGGTTGAACACAAGTTGATAAGTTATAAGTATTCTGTTACTATTTCTTTCATTTTCCTAACAAGCTGTCCTGAAGTCATTTTCAACCCCAATATTTTCAGTATTTTGCTGCCTTCCTCTCAGATGGGACTTTTCGGAAATGCAAAGTCCAATATATTTAAGCAATATTATTCTATTTTACTTTGGAGTCACGTGAGTGACTACGTGAAGAAGTCCGTCGGCCTGCATGCGCGTCATTCCATCAACGCATGGCGCCGCGACTGGCTGGGAGGCGCATCGCTCCTCCAGCGGCAAGTTTAAAGACCACCAGGTAAGTTTCAAATTTAACCGGCGGTCGTTTTTATTTCCGTGTTACATTTGGGAAGCGATTTTCATAATGGACAAGACCAAGGTGAAGACCAGGCAGGCCGCGGGGTGAACCGCTTCCGATGACCGCGGGAGTACGGTTAACGGGCAGCCGTCGGTCTCACCATCTCGGTCGCTGGTAGCACAGCCAGCAACTTCCGACACAGCGCCTATAGAAGGCACCTTGGTTACCCCGAGAGTCGGGAAAGCCAAGGGCAAAACCAACAGGCCGGTTTTCTCGGATCAGTCCGGCCGAGAGGATTCGCCTCCCCCTACAGGGAACGTCTTCGGACGAATTTCCCGTATGACATACTCCAGAAACAGGAGTTATATCAACATGGGCTTGAGGGGCCCGTGGCAGCGCCTGGTGCAGGGCTGCGTTATATCTCCCTGTCTGAAGACGGGAGTGTAGGTCAACAGCCCTAGGTGGGCTCACCCTTCAGTGCCATGAGAGAATACCCCGCGGCACTAGACCTACAAGAAACAACAGTACCCTCCATGGTGTCCAAGTTTGCCGTCTCAAATCAGTGAGCCGTTGAACCCGGAGTTAGCAGCCAGTATAAATTACCTGACCTCCCATCAACTACAGGAGCAGGTAATGCTGGAAACAGCAATGAAGTATCAGACACCCATCAACTGCACCTCGCTAAAAGTCCCGACTGTCAATAGCTCTATTTGGATTTACATGGGAGGAGGCATTAAAACAGGAGGTCAAACTTCAAAGAATCCTGAGCCTGCTATGCTGGAGTCACTGCCTTTGCCAGGTCCGTAGATGCAAGCTCCCTGTCAGAGGTTCAACAAGATGCATTGGCTCTGATGTGCAATGCACATTTCCAGATAAATTGTTTCAGGACAAAATGCCATTCGTCCAGTACTTAATCCCAAATTTGCGGGATTATGTAAGTCAACCAATGTGCAGCCACCCAATTATTTATTTGGGGAGGATTTGTCCAAACAAATTAAAGAGTTGGACGATGAGGCAAAGGCGGTGGGGCAACTCAGAGCTCCACCAGCAGACAGACCATCAGCATTCCGACGGCAGCACCCATATACCTCTGCTAGCAGCAGATGGCCTACAGGATACAGTACCAGCTCAAGGACCGACAGAGCCAGCCAAAGGTGTTTTCTGGGGCAAAGCTCAAGCCAACAGACTCCAAACAGGGGCAATTGGCGCATGCCAGTACACACCACATATGAACCAGCAACCATGGAGGTAGGTGATCTGGTTTCTCTAAATATGCGGAGTGTGGCACATTCACATGTTGGTGGGAAATTACGTTTAGTATGGATGTTGGATAAACACCAAGTTTATACTATTTGGTGCCTAGTCATAGGATCACCGGGAATAACTGAATTCAACTGGATGGCACCCATGGCAGTTTAAAGCATTGGCTAATGTGTCACTCATATGTGGTGAGGCTGCTATTTATTGACTACAGCTCGGCATTTAACACAATCATCCCCTCCAAGCTGGTTACCAAACTCGCAGAACTGGGTCTTTGCGCATCCCTCTGCAATTGGATCCTCGACTTCCTCACCCACAGACCACAGTCTGTTCGTATTGGTGGAAATGTGTCAGACTCGATAACAATCAGCACGGGAGCACCTCAGGGCTGCGTGCTCAGCCCCCTGCTGTACTCACTCTATACTCATGACTGCGTAGCCGGTCATAGCGCGAATTCCATCATCAAGTTCGCTGACGACACCACTATTGTGGGACGTATCACTGATGGGGATGAGTCCGAGTATAGAAGAGAGATCGAGCGACTGTCCATATGGTGCCAACACAACAACCTGGCCCTCAACAGCAGCAAAACCAAGGAACTAATTGTGGACTTTGGAAGGAGTAGGATGGGGACCCACAGTCCTGTTTATATTAACGGGTCGATGGTTGAAAGGGTCAAGAGCTTCAAATTCCTGGGCGTGCACATCTGTGAAGATCTTTCCTGGTCCGAGAACACAGATGCAATTATTAAGAAAGCTCATCAGCGCCTCTACTTCCTGAGAAGATTACGGAGAGTTGGTCTGTCAAAGAGGACTCTCTCTAACTTCTACAGGTGTACAGTAGAGAGCTTGCTGACTGGTTGCATCGTGGCTTGGTTCGGCAACTTGAGCGCCCTGGAGAGGAAAAGACTCCAAAAAGTGGTAAACACTGCCCAGTCCATCATCAGCTATGACCTTCCTTCCATCGAAGGGATCTATCACAGTCGTTGCCTCAAAAAGGCTGGCAGCATCATCAAGGACCCACACCACCCTAGCCACACCCTCATCTCCCTGCTACCTTCGGGTAGAAGGTACAGGAGCCTGAAGACTGCAACAACCCGGTTTAAGAATAGCTACTTCCCCACAGCCATCAGGCTATTAAACCTGGCTCGGAACTCTAATCATTAATATCCCTCCATCTGTTATTTGCACTTTATTAATTTATTAAGTCATGGGTGTATTTATGTATAGAATTGTAGTCAATGCCTTCTATGTTCTGTTGTGCTATGCAAAAGAAAGATTTTCATTGTCCTGTCAGGGACACATGACAATAAACTCTTTTGACTTTGACTTTGACTTAATGGGTTAACTTCACACCCAGGTTGCTTAACAAATTCCAAAAAAACCCCCAAAACAAAAAAACCCTCCAAAATTAACTATTTCAGCAGTCTCAACCACCAAACGATTGTTAGAGCAATTTGGGGCTTTCTCATCCATCCAGCTCAATCTAAATGAAACACCTCTGTAACACTACCTTAATCACAGGGGTTGAATCGCCACACAATTAATGACACAGAATGGATGTTGAATCATAAAGCACTAAATAATATTATCTCTAGGTATGCTCCATCGGATATAAGTTGTTGTGTTTAGACTTAAGTCTAAAGATTACCAAGGTATATTGGTTGCAATCCAGACCCAAGGGCGGTAGCGATTGATGCATTCTCGCTGCATTGGGATGAATAAGGTTTCTATGTTCTACCCATTCTGCCTTGTCTGTCGATGCCTGCTTAAAGTCAAACAAGACTCTGGCTCCGGCATTCTAATAGCCCTGATCGGGCCACTAAGCCATGGTATCCACTCATTCTGGGTGTGATCATGGAACCCTTATGGAGGTTCCTAAATGCTAGAATCTGCTGTCCACCCCATCACTGGGAAAGAACATCCCCTACATGATCAGCAAAAAACTTATTGGTTTGCAGATTCTAAGAAGACCCTTTCTCAGGATTGGACTAGCTGACCGTACAGTGGATGTACTAACTACGGCCTGGAGAGACAGCACTAAAAAACAATATGTCTCCTACATAAAGAAATGGGAAGAATTCTGTTTGCAAACTAACATCACGTATGAGACAGCGCACATAACCAACATTCTAGAATTTCTCTCAAAACTTCACTTGACGAGAGGTTGAGCTACAGTGCTCTGAATTGTGCCAGAAGTGCGTTGTCATCATATTTGTTGCCAAGCTCAGGTCACTCTGTTGGGTCCCATCCATTAATATCCAGATTCATGAGGGGTATTTTTAACTTAAACCCTCCCAGCCCCAGGTATATGAAAATATTGGATGTAGGTGTGGTTTTAACACTACTTCGCCAATGGGCTCCAGCTACATCCCAATTCCTTCTCTGGCTCACTTACAAAGTAGTGATGCTCGTGACTTTAGTATCAGCTCAACGGGTCCAGTCATTACAGAAGCTGCGTCTGGATAGGATGGTGATTTCTGTCAGTGAAATATATTTTGTATATGATCTAATAAAACAAAGCAGACCTGGTGTTTCCTGTCTTAAGCTACAATTTATTGGCATACCCCTTGGACCCCCGATTATGTGTGGTCACACACCTCCACCACATTAAAACGTGACTCCGAAGTAAAATAGTAAGATTAAAAGAGAATTTACCAGTTTGAAGTTTGATCTTTATTTTATGAGGAGTTACGATGAGGGATTACGTGCCCTCTGTTCTCAACCCTCCTCATAAAACATAACTGCTAGTTCTAGTTCACGAATCTTACTATCATCAGTTCACCAACTGTTATCTGTGACTTCACACCGCTGCTTTGAAGATTGACGCGCATGCGGGTTGACGGGCTTCTTCACGTAATCCCTCATCGTAACTCCTCATAAAATAAAGTTCAAACTTCAAACTGATAAGTTCTCATTTAATCTTACTATTAAATGTGATCTTGATAGTACATAATATTTTCTGTGGTATTCATAACACAACAATGATAAAAAATATCTTTGTTTTGATTGCACGTAACAACATGCATACATTATTATATTACAGTTAATATGTACCGAGGGCAAATTTTTGTTCCAATGCTCCCCATTCCCAATTACTTTTACATTGAAGTGATTGAAATTCAAGTGAAGTTTAAATGACATCATAAAAGTAAAACCTCCGAAATGGATGATATTCATTACGTGGTTGGTTGGGTCAGCATCAGCATAATTATTATATTAAACTTTGAATCTTCAGATGTCCTGGTTTGAGCTAAAACTAAAGACAAATAATAATCTCCTCACACATTCCCCTGCAAGTATCTCCGTCACTCCTTTAAAATAGATCCCTTCTTTCAACAAGCTCTTAAATATCGCATCTGAATTCGTTTCCATCTGTTTACATTCCTTGAGGATGTTCATCTATGTGTTCAATTAATAAAACAACAAGATTGGGGACATTTCTATTCAACATGTCAAGGGAATTGGGGGGGGGGGGGTTAGAAATACTCAGTGAGGTAAACAAACATAATAGTTGAGTGGCAAAATGACAATAGTGCAACCTTCCCAATATTTATCTGAAAGAAATAATGGCTGTATGTTGTGACAGACACCTAGCATGTCATTTTAATATTACACTTATCCCATCCCCCTGGATATTCCGGATTAATAAATTAAGGTTTTGTTAACGAATTACAAATCTGGCTAATTATAAATCAACTCCGAAACATGAAGCGCTGAGTATTGGGATCCAGACATCACGGACAACTGGCCTCAGTTCCCCGTTCACATCTGGCAGTGCTCTCTGTCTGAACCAGGGGCGTGGAGCGTTTTTGAAAGTGGGGCGGCTGAGCGACCATTGATCGCTGGCTTTGGGGGTATCCGGTGAGGGAGTGGAGCAACCGAGTGGGGAAGAGGGGTGTGGAAGTGGGGTGACCCCCCTCCCAGGGTAGGGACTTTTTGAAATTTGATGTATTAAAATCATGTTTTAGTGCATTGTAGAAGTATGATTTCAGTGTTTTTTGCATGAAGTATTTTTAAGAGGTAACTTTTTAAGGGGTAACTTTTTCCACACAAAGGATGGTGGGTGTATGGAACAAGCTGCCAGAGGAGGTAGTTGAGGCAGGGACCATCTCAACATTTAAGAAACAGCTAGACTGATACATGGATAGGACAGGTTTGGAGGTATGGACCAAAAGCAGGTAGCGTAGCTGGGACATGTGGGCGGGTGTGGGCAAGTTGCGCCGAAGGGCCTGTTTTCACAATGTATCACTCTATGACTACATTATACCTGCACCATGCACGAATGCTTCAAAATCAAGTTATCGAGTTTTATTGCCATATACTCAAGCATAGAAACATAGAAAATAGGTGCAGGAATAGGCCATTCGGCACTTCGAGCCAGCAATACCATTCAACATGATCATGGCGGTTCATCTAAAATCGGTACCTCTTTCCTGGTTTTTTTCCCATATCCCTTGATTTCGTTAGTCCCATGAACTAAATGTAACTCTCTCTTGAAAACATCCAGTGAATTGGTCTGCACTGCCTTCTGTGGCAGGGAATTCCACAGATTCACAACTCTCTGCGTGAAGAAAGTTTGTCCTCATCTCAGTCCTAACTGGCCTACCCTTTAGTCTTAAACTGTGACCTCTGGTTCTGAACTAACCCAACATCGGGAACATTTTTCCTGCAGTTACAGTCAGTGAAAAACTAGCAGGCAAGCAGGATGCTTTCTCCAACCACTTCCATTTGAAGTCCACTATCTTCCACCTCTTCTACCCAGTGCTTGGTACTTACTTCCAGCAGCCTGGTCCATGCTGGTCACCAGGGCAAATTTGGCACAGAGACTCTCACGCCAGCGGCGCAACGCTTCCGAGGCCTCCAATGGCCTGGGACTTGCATTGAGGCTGCTCCATGGCCGGAACTGCAGTGAGCGACTTGCCAGCCCGGCAAATACTCGCCAGCCCCGCTCCCCATCCGCATCTGTCCCCGCTGCTGCTTCTGCTTCCAATACTTGTGGCCCATGCAGTTAATATGAGTTTTGAAATTTTCGTTGATCACAGAATTTTTCATGACACAGCTTGAGAAATTTGTGATCAGCGTGAGAATTTGGCGAAATGTGCGATTCTCACACAATGCATGAGAGTTGGCAACCCTGCCTCTCTCTCCCCCCTCCCCTCTCTCTCTTTCTCTCTCTCTTTCCTCTCTCCCCCTCTCTCCCCTCCCCTCTCTCTCCCCCTCTCTTTCTCTGCCCTGTCTCTCCCTCCCCTCTCTCTCCCCCTCTCTCTCCCCCTCTCTCCCTCCCCCCCCTCTCTTCTGCTCTCTCCTCTCACCCCCCTCTCTCTCCCCCTTCCTCTCCTCTCTCACTCCCCCTCTCTCCTCTCACCCCGCCTCTCTGTCTCCCCCTCTCTCTCCCCTTCCCTCTCTCTTCTCCTCTCTTCCCCTCTCTCTCCCTCTCTCTCCCCTCTCCCTCTCCCTCCTCTCTCCCTCACACCTCACTTCCCCCCTCCCTCCTCTCTCTCCCCCCTCTCCTCTCCCACTCTCTCCTCTCTCTCCCCCTCCCTTTCCCATAACTCTCTCCCTCTCTTTCCCTGAACTCTCTCTCCCACTCGCTCCCTCCCCTCTCTTTCTTCTCTCTCTCCCCCTCTCTCTCCCCACCCCTCTCATGACCCTCTCTCTCTCTCTCTCTCCCCCTCTCTCTCTCCCCCCTGTCTCCCCCTTTCTCTCTCCCCTTTGCTCCCCTCTCTTCCCCTCTCTCCCCTTCTCCCTCCCCCTCTCTCCCTCCCACCTCACTCTCCCCCCTCTCTGTCACCCCCTCTCTCCTCTCTCTCTCTCTCCCCCTTCCCCTCCCCCTCTCTCCGCCTCTCTTTTCCTTACTTTCAACCCGTCTTTCCCCTAACTCTCCCTCCCCCTCTCTCCTCTCTCTCCCCATCTCCTTCTCTCTCTCCCCCTCCCTCTCTATTCCCCCTTTCGCTCTCTCTCCCCTCTCGCTCTCTCCACACTCTCTCCCCTTTCTCTCCTTCTATCTTCCCCTCTCTCTCTCACCTCTCTCCTCTCTCCTCTCTCTCTCCTCCTTTCTCCCCCTCTCCCTCCCACCTCTCCCCTTGCTCTCTCCCCTCTCTCTTTCTCTATCTTTGCCCCCCTCTCTCTCTTTCCCCTGTTTCTCTTGTCCCCCCTCCCTCTCCCCCTCTCTCTTTTACCACCCCTCTCTCTTCCCCCTCTCTCTCTCTCCCGCCCTCTCCCCTTCTCTCCTACCCTCTCTCCTCTCTCTCTCTTCTCTCTCTCTTCCTCTCTCCCCCTCTCTCTCTTCCCCCTCTCTCCCACCTTACTCTCCCCTCTCTCTCTCTCTCTCTCTCTCCCCCCCTTCCTCCTCTCTCTCCCATTCTCTCCCCCTCTGTCTCTCCCCCTCTCTCTCCTCTCACCCCCCCCTCTCGCCCCTGTCTCCCTGTCTCCTTCCCCTCTCTCTCTTCCCCTCCCTTTGAGAGTCTCTGTCCCTTCGGCACAGAGACTCTCACGGCACGACGCAACGCTTCCGATACCTCCGACGGCCTGGGACTCTTGTACTGAGGCTGCTCAATGGCCGGAGCTGCAGCGAGCGACTCGTCAGCCCTGCAAACACTCGCCGACCCGGCATACACTCGCCAGCCCGGGCTCCCTGCATCTGTTCCCGCCGCTACTTCTGCTACCATCCCTCCCTCAGACCTGGCTCTCCATCACCCGTGGCCCATGCAGTTTATATGTGTATTTTCATTGATCACAGAATTTCTTATGACAGAGTGTGAGAAATTTGTGATCAGCGTGAGAGCGTGAGAATTTGTCCAAATATGTGATTCTCACGCTCAAAGCGTGCGAGTTGGCAGCCCTGCATTCAAAAGTTGGATTTCTTCAAATCTTCATTGGCAGTTAGGCAGTTATGATGTCACATGTTTATGATGATGCTATCCCAGAACACCGAGTCCTTCACAGCAAATGTCCTTCAGGGAAAGAATCTGCCAGCCTAACCCAGCACAGAAAAGTTTAATGATTAGGTTTGGGTAACAAAAGATGGCCTTGTCAGTGGCACCTACATCACATTAAATCTTAGTGCAATTGCATTTTTTTAATAGTTTAAAATGAGGGAGGGTGAAAAAATGAAACGACCTGCACAGTTGGGGGCTATGGGTGAGTGGTGGAATCTTACATTGGGGAACGGGTTGCGTGGGGGGACCAGGCCTCCTGTGGGGGGCTATGGGTGAGTGGCAGAATATTGCATTGGGGGAACGGGTTACATTGCGGGAACGGGTGAGTGGTGGAAACGGGTTGAGTTGGGGAACGGGTGAGTGGTGGATTATTGCATTGGGGAACGGGGCCCAATGGGTCTCACCTGGTCTACTATATACTATTAAAAGTCTCGTCTTGTTTCCATTTATATGTGTGTGTGCGTGTCTATGCTTGAGATTGTATCTACGCCAAAAAGCTACACGTAGCACTAAAATTTTGCAGAACCTTATTCAGTTTATTCCCGTCGTCGATCTTGTCAAGTTTCCTTCAGATGTGATGTTATATTTCATGTAATTGATATTTACGTTTAAAAAAGCCAACTTTGAGAAGAACAACTGTTACTCTGCTCTGGCGGTTGCAGCTATGTAATCACAATGGAATCTCCCAGTCCCCCGATATTAGCACAATGTTGCCATCATAGAACACACAGTCATGGTCCTGGCAGCACAGGGGAGTGGTGGAATCTTACGTTGGGGAACGGGTTCCGTTGGGGGACCAGGCCTCCCATCTGACAGGGACCCAACGGGCCCCACATTGTTTAGTTTTCAATAAAATTGCTTTCAAACGAAATGTTACTTATTGGAAATTCATCTTTGCACTTGTAGAATAGTTGGAAATATTCTGACCTACAGTGCCCTCCATAATGTCTGTGAACAAAGACCCATCATTTATTTATTTGCCTCTGTACTCCACCATTTTGAGATTTGTAATATAAAAAAATCACATGTGGTCAAAGTGCACATTGTCAGATTTTAATAAAGGCAATTTTTATACATTTTGGTTTCACCATGTAGAAATTACAGCTGTGTTTATACATAGTCCCTCCATTTAAGGACACCATAATGTTTGGAAGACAGGGGTTCACAGGTGTTTTTAATTGCTCGGGTGTGTTTAAATGCCTCCTTAATGCAGGTATAAGAGATCTCTCGAAACCTAGTTGTTCCATCACCTTTGGAAACTTTTATTGCTGTTTATCAACAGGAGGACCAAAGTTGTGCAACAAAAGTCAAAGAAGCCATTATGAGACTGAGAAACAAGAATAAAACTGTTAAAGACATCAGCCAAACCTTAGGCTTACATAAATCAACTGTTTGGAACATCATAAAGAAGAAAGAGAGCACTGGTGAGCGTACAAATCGCAAAGGTACTGGCAGGCCAAGGAAGACCTCCACAGCTGATAACATAAGAATTTTCTCTATAATAAAGAAAAATTCCCAAACACCTGTCCGACAGATCAGAAACAATCTTCGGGAACCAGGTGTGGATTTGTGAATGACCACTGTCTGTGGAAGACTTCATGAACAGAAATCCAAAGGCCACACTGCAAGATGCAAACCACTGGTTAGCTGCAAAAATAGGATGCTACGGTTACAGTTTGCCAAGAAGTATTTAAAAGAGCAACCACAGTTCTGGAAAAATACTTTTTGGACAGATGAGATAAAGATTAAATTATATCAGAGTGATGGCAAGAGCAAAGTATGGAGGAGAGAATGAACTGCCCAAGATCCAAAGCATACAGCTCATCTGTGAAACACGGTTATGGCCTGGGCATGTATGATTGCTGAAGTAATTGGCTCACTTATCTTCATTGATGATACAACTGCTGATGGTAGTAGCATAATGAATTCTGAAGTATATAGACACTTCCCTATCTGCTCAAGCTCAAACAAATGCCTCAAAACTCATCGGCCGGTGGTTCATTTTACAGCAAGACAATAATCCCAAACATATTGCTAAAGCACCAAAGGAGTTTTTCAAAGCTAAAAAATAGTCAATTCTTGAGTGGCCAAGTCAATCACCCGATCTGAACCCAATTGAGCATGCCTTTTATATGCTGAAGAGAAAACTGAAAGGGACTAGCCCCCAAAACGAGCATAAGCTAAAAAATGGCTGCAATACAGACCTGGCAGAGCATCACCAGAGAAAACACCCAGCAACTGGTGATGTCCATGAATCGCATACTGCAAGCAGTCATTGCATGCAAAGGATATGCAACAAAATACTAAACATGACTACTTTCATTTACATGACATTGCTGTGTCCCAAACATTATAGTGTCCTGAAATGGGGGGAACTATGCATAAACACTGCTGTAATTTCTACATGGTGAAACCGAAATGTATAAAAAATGGCTTTTATTAAAATCTGACAATGTGCACTTTAACCACATGTGATTTTTTCTATCACAAATCTCAAATTGTGGAGTACAGAAGCAAATAGATAAATACTGGGTCTTTGTCCCAAACATTATGGAGGGCACAGCCTCAGCTGTCAGAATAATCCAGAGACCGCCAGCGTTGTCTCTTTAAGTCGAAAGCTGAGTTGCCAGGATAAACCTTAGGTTGCCAGCGTCTCCTCTCAAGGCAAGGATGAACTGCAGGGAGAAACCTGAGATTGCCACGCAGCCTTCTTCGAAGACCAAGATGGAGCTGCTGGGACAACCGCGAGACCGCCAGCGCCACCACACATGCACCATGATGGCAAAGGACACCACTCCCATGTGGCCTTGGACTTAATACTGTCCATATTTGCCCTATGTGGTCCTGGACTTGATACTTGGACACTGTAAATATAACATATCACGTGGGTTCACCCTACTGCGAGTGTCGGTGTGGTCACTGTTGAACCCAGCATCATCCCTGATGCCACAGTAGTCATTAGAATGTGACATTCTTTACCAAGGGTAAAGTATATAAAACAAACAATACACCTTTATAGGGGGTGAATAGTATATAAAAGGGCAAGGAGGATTGGGAGGAATAAATAGCATCAGAACAAGAAAAAGTGGTAGCGGTGAGAACCTTAACATTTAAAGTTCTAAATGTTAAACCTTTAGCAGTTTAAACATTTTAAAACTTAAATATTTAAAAGACATTTGGACGTGCTCATGGATAGAGAAGGTTACGAGTAATATGTGCCGAAGGCGGGCAAATGGGACTAGCTCAGGATGGCACCTTGGTCGGCATGGACGTTGAATCAAACGGCCTGTTTCCATGCAGTATAACTACCAATAATAGATGCATTGAAGGGTAAGCCAGATAAATACTAGTGGGACAAAGGAATGGAAAGTTATTCCAGCAGACTTATATGAAGGATTGAAAATTAGATTGATATGGATTGTATATATTGTCAGAGACTAGCATAGATCAGTTAAATGGCTTTTGCTGTGCAGTCTATTCTGACGTATGCAGTGCTGTACAGTTTGGCCAGAAGCAACAGTTAATGATAATTATATACTGTATAGCTTTATACAGTATTGTTATACAGACATCAAAACAATGGCCATGTGATTCAAAGAGATAGTGATCCACTTATTCATGTGGTTCAAATAAACCCGGCAACCCTCAAGGGATGGCTGAAAATTAAAGTTAAAGTTAATGCATTGGAAGTGGCAGAGTAAGATTATCATGGGAGGTAGCTGAGGCCAACCAGAATCTTGTGATGCAAATCTTGTGACATTTGTGTCAGTTTGGGGTAAAGAGTTCAGAAAACAGATCATAAGATTTATATTCTGTGTATTTTCCTTCATGATTCCTTTGTAACTTTCCTTTCATTTTACCTTTGGAATTAAATATATACTCACAATTGTAATTCCACACATTGACTTTTTATTTTTTGTTTTATACATTTTCTATGTTTTTTTAAAATCTGCTTTATTATATGTGCATTAATACTTCTTGGAATCTACTAGATATTCATTTCTTGAGCTTCTGAATAGTGATTGTTTAATACCAATATTTTCTTCCTTTGCTTATTTTCCTCTGATCATGCAAGTTTCTTTAAGTGCTGCTCACCTGACCATATGTTTTAATCCACACGCATCAACATATTTTAATAAAGAAAACTTGCTTTTTGTTGCCGCTTCCTGCCTTAAACATGAGAATATGTAAGATCATTGCAGTTTATTTGGGTGCTTCTAAAGTTTGAAAGATAAAGCAAAAGAGGTGTGAAATCAAGAAATCAAATATAAACAAAATAGCAAATGCATAATTCCAAAATAAAGGTGCTGTCCCACTGCGGCGACCTAATCTGCGAGTTTAGAAGAGTTTGCACTCGACTCAAACTCGCAGCATGGTCGACAGGTGGTCCTAGGAGGTCCTATGAGGTCACTGGAACGCTCTTTCATGCTCGAGGGAAGTTCCCGAATACTCGCGTAAAATTTGGTCGGCATGGTTCTTTTTAACTCGTAGTGCTGTGGAGTGGGGTCGCTATATAGTTACAGGCAGTCGAGGGCAGCCGTAGGCAATCTACTTCGCTGACCATGCATTTTGATTGGCTCATTGGAGTTTTCAGGACCAAGGAAAACTGACTGGTAGGTAAAATGCCCGCTAAACTTTGTTATACTTCTTAAAAGTGTCTCCACTCCTTCTCACCCCCTTCTCCCCCCCCCCCCCCCCACTCCCTAAAGGACTTACCGTACACTGTGCAGCCATCTTTTATTTTCCTCTTCATCGCGGGTTCAGCGCTCGCCCGCTTTCCCTGGCCCCTGCCTTTGCGATGTGTTTGTTTGTGTGTGTGTGCGGTCGGTCGATCCAGCTTGCAGTTTCGTTGCTGACAGTCGATCCAGCTCGAGGTTTTCATGGCGAATGCCCTCGAGCTCGAAGGTCGAAGACACTCTTCTTAACTCACGGATTAGGTTGCCGCAGTGGGACAGCCCCTTAAAACAGTGTGTTGCAACAAAATTATAAATAATTGTTTCTTCTGGGTCAGTTGCTGTCTAAATTCCTTTTGAATTAGTCACTACTCTGGCTATGAAAATTTGCATGGTTTTGTGCCTTCCAGAAATTAACTTCAAAAATCATTGCCTTGTTTGTGAGTAGGAATGCCAGTTTGGTGATGAATAAGAGGCTCATTTCCATGGGAAACTGGACTGTGCTATACCAGACTGATATCTTTTATCGCTGATAGTCTTTCTGCCAGTCCAAGAACCATACAGGACATGTCCTCCTCGCTGCTACCCATCAGGCAGGAGATACAGAAGTTTGAAGTTCCATACCACATTCAGGAACTGGTGCTGTCCTGCTATCATAAAACTGTTGAACTGATCCATAACTCTGCAATTTCTTGCGGTCTTGGATGGAGCTGTTCCCAAACCATGCTGTGATGCATTCCAATAAAGTGTTTTCTACGGCGCATCTGTAGAAGTTGGTGAGGGTTGTTGGGGACATGCCAACCTTCCTAACCTTCTAAGGAAGTAGAGGCATTGGTGTGCTTTCTTGGCCCGTTGGTTTGATATGGTTAGTCCAGGATAAATTGCTAGTGATATTTATTCCTAAGAATTTGAAGCTTTTGACCATCTCTACTTCGGCACCATCAATGTATACCAGGGTGTGAGTATTGCTTTACTTCCTGAAGTCAATCACAAACTCCTTTGTCTTGCTGACATTGAGGGTGAGATTGTTTTCCTGACACCAGGTTATGAAGTTCTCAATCTCCTTCCTTGGTGATTCTTCAGTAAGTGTCTACTTTGGTGTCCCGTTACTTTGATGCTGTATATAAGGAAAATGCGTAATTCTATCCCATTTCTTCTTTTTCTATATTGTTAATAAACATCATCCTCATAAATAATGATTAAACCCTAAATGAATAAAGTGTTTTTTTTTTTTTTAATCCCGATGTTCGATGCCCCCACCCCCCCGGAAAACCACATGTCCTGATGGTGACTTGTGAAATTTCAAGTCAGCATATTTATTTAATGGGGGATCTATCTGAAATTAAAATACTTGTAAACGGTAGGTATTAATAATTAAAATATTTATCATCATTAAAAAATTTCCTTTATTCTTGATAAAATTATAAATCTTACTGTTTTTTTTCAAAGATTTATTGCCCAGACGATTGGAGTAATTTACCGTCACTCACCTTTGTTGAGCAATCCCACGTGGATATAAATGGAATAGACGCACACTTCCGCCCTCAAAAGACCACGGAATTCGAAAGTCCCCATCCATGTGAATTTCTCCTGATTCGCGGGAGGAGAAGCGTGTGAAAACTCCGCTTTTTGCTGCATAACGAGTACATACCTTTAATCAGCACCACCTCCGAATGGTGCTGAATTCTTAGAGAGAAAAAAATCTTTCATTTTTGATTTGTTCTGGAGAATAAATCGTGCCATGTGCCATTCGCCCAAACGATATGGCCAGGCATGGCCTTTCTGCGAGGCTATCCTGGGCTGAAAGTGTGGGCCACCATACCCGTCATGGCCACCCCCGATCTCCATCTAACTCCAGCTCCAACCGGACACAATGGCCTGTTACAGCCGTTGCCTCTTCAGCCCTTGTCCTGTCCCCACCCCACTCCACCGGGGAACAAGGGCTGAAGAGTGCCGGACGTGGAGAGGGACATCGGGTCACGGGAAGAGGCGATGGCTGCAACGGGCCCTTGTGTCCGGCTGGAGCGGGTGCTGGTTGCAAAGGCCTGTTGCAACCGTCGCCTCTTCCCGTGATCCGATAGTCTGAAGTAATCACATTGTTGCACAGGTTGGTGTGATAAGACGAGAGACACTGACTGCTCAAGAGAATCACAGGATTTATAATGTCCTCACTTTGCCCTTGATGACTAACCTCAGGTAGCATTGTAAAAAAAAAATGGTTACTCATTATCATAAGGGCTCCATTTTATTTTACAAATTACTTCTGAAGTTATTATAATATATTTACTTACATTACTTTCTCTGTTTTCTCTATGTGAATGGTATTTAATGATCTTATAAGGGTTAAATTA
Organism: Raja brachyura; assembly: GCA_963514005.1. Next base: position 68,528,588 of record OY740783.1, on the reverse strand, counting down.
TGTGGACCAGTTTCTTACTTTTGATGTTGTGAAATGACTAAGTCAGGTATAAAATGATAAATTGACTTAGATAAATTGTCTTAGATAAAAATTCTCTTGATAAAAGGTGAGAAACTATTTTTCTCAATTTGAGTAATCTAGAACAAGTAAGAAAAATCTTTAAGGGCCTGTCCCACTTGGCGATTTTTTCGGCGACTGCCGGCATCATTGACTGACGTACCAGGTCATCGAAAGATTTGCGGCGTGACACGGCGTGATGACGTATACGCGCGGTGTTTTTTCAAGAGTTGCAAGAGTTTCAAGAGTTGCAAACTGGATTTTGAAATGTTCAAAATTTTTTGGCAACACTGATATGACATTCTTTACACAGAGAGTGGTGAGTCTCTGGAATTCTCTGCCACAGAAGGTAGTTGAGGCCAGTTCATTGGCTATATTTAAGAGGGCGTTAGATGTGGCACTTGTGGCTAAAGGGATCAGGGGGTATGGAGAGAAGGCAGGTACGGGATACTGAGTTGGATGATCAGCCATGATCACATTGAATGGCGGTGCAGGCTCGAAGGGCCGAATGGCCTACTCCTGCACCTATTTTCTATGTTTCTATGACGCTGGCAGTTGCCGAAAAAAAATTGCCGTGGGACAGGCCCTTAAATTCGAGCTAGCGTATTAATGAAGGTCCTGTATCCAAGATTTAAAATTATGAAAATCTTTGCACTCACAAGTCTTGATGGTATTCCTATTAAAAGCCCAACACATCCTTAATTCACATTTTTAGATGTTACATGATGCTATATTAAATATTTTAGTGAAGCAAGTGAGTTTAAAAGAAGTGTGGGAATGGGACCCTGGTGAATGTAAGAGTGTGAATGGAGCCTCAGTGGGTTTAAAGGGAGTGCGGAAAAGGTGACCTAGTGACTATGGGGCTGTGTTTAAGGTTATAAATGAAATGAAAGTTTTAACAAATTATAATGCAATCTTATGCAAATACACAATTAGCAGCAAAGCGGTTTCAGAATTTTCTGAAATAAACATTAGGCTGCTACTCTGAAATTGCTTAATAATGTTTCCTCATGGTTCATTGCAAAATCAGCAGATGATTTAATTTGCACATTAATATATTATGGCTTGCTAATTTCGACATTTAAAGTTGTAGCACGGATGGGAATTGTATGGGTGTTGCTTTCAATGGGATTTCTTGCCAAGTGTTTTACAAACCATGGATGAAAGTGAATCACTGTATCCCTGAAAGCAATTATTTTTATTAGTTTTTGGAAATCTTAAAATGAAAGAAGAAGTGATAGCGCATCTTTGCCTTTTCTTGGTGCCAGTGTGTCGGTTTCTGTCCGACTCTAATTGGATCAGCTGACTTTAAAGTATTGCAAAGTTTCATTCTTCCCGTGAGAGTGAAAGACTGTGTTTTGTTCAACATAGTTTGGTGCATACATGTGATGGGAAATTATAGATTCATAATTTTAGCTGACTGTAAATATGTTCTGGCATAAGATATGATTAGTTAGTGGCAGAGCGCCTTTGAACATTTAGATGAGAAACTACATTTGAAATATTGAAGATGACCTCTATCAAATTCAAAACTATATGAGTGTTTGATAGTCATACAGCACGGAAACAGGATCTTCAGTATAATTTCGATCAAGATGCCCTATATCCCTCTAAACCTTTCTTATCCATGTCTAAGTCCAGATGGTCCAGTGTCTTTTAAATGTTGTCAGGGCCGGCCTTAGGAGGAGCGAGGCCCTTTTGGGAACAATGTTCGTAGAAATATAAATATATAATTATAAATGAGTCATATTCAGGCACCTGAGTAATTACTCAGGGTAGGCAGTCAGTCGGCTTTTAAAAAATCTTAAACCGCGCATGCGCAGATTGTTCTCCTCTCCGTAAAAATAGAAAATAAAATAAATAAAGTAACAATTCAGTTTGCCCAAGGCTTCCAAATCTCCTTCTTTCTGAATTACTGAATGAGTGGGGGAGGTGGAGGGTGGCGGCAGGTGGAGATATGGTGGGAAAAACGGGAGCACACCGGGACAAGTTGAATCAGTTGTGATCTAATTGAATGACAATACTAGTTCAAAGGACCAATTGGAGGGAGCGTTCCTTTCGCAGCGTGTGGGGAGTCTGGCCAGGGGGTAAAGTTGCGGGGAGTGGAGCAGCGTTGGGAAGGAGGGGGTCGGGGATCATGCCAGTAACCCACTCACTCACCACTGCGCTCCGGGCGCGGAGCCACCGCATTGTGGCCTGGGAGGGAAGCAGCTCGTGTGGCTACAAGCGGCCGTCGGGACCTCAGTGCCTTCTGCCGGCCCGCTCACCTCTGGCTGTATTCTCTGTCTGAACAGTGCGGGAACCAGCTCAAGAGGAAAGTGCGGAGTGGGTCAGCGAGTGTTGGATAACAGGACAGCGGGCAGTAGAGCTTACTACTGTGTCAACGCGAACAAGGGACCAATTGAGGTTACTCGCATTGACATATGGAGTAAGCTCCACCACCCACTGTCCTGTTATCCATCGCCCGCTGACCCGCTCTTGAGCTGGATGCTGGCATAATCCTCGACTCCCTGCTCAACGCTCCTGCCCACCCCGCAACTTTACCCCTGGCCAGACTCCCCACACGCTGTGCAAGGAACTCTCCCCCTGCCCGCTGTCCGCTGGTTCTTGATTCCCCTACACTGGCTAAAAGACTGTGCATTCACCCTATCTATCCCCACATAATTTTATAGACCTCTATAAGATCATCCATCAACCTTCTGTGTTCCATGGAATAAAGTCCTAACCTGCCCAACCTCTCTCTGCAGCTCAGTTATCAAATCCTGACAAGTCAAAACTAATGTAAATGTGCATTTGAAAGGCAAGAAATATTGATAGGTTTATATTGGTTTTTTTAATGTTATTTTCTGCTGGAGAATATTGCTGTAGGTTTGTGCGTAAAAAGAAAATGCTTATTCAAGACGGTTAAATCATCATGAAAGGGTGATTAAAAACACTAACATTTTCTCATTATGGGATGAGAAAAAAAAGTTGGGTTTTTAAAATATATCAAGATCTGGAAGTTAGTTTTATGAATGAAAGAGAAAAATCTCCTAGTCTTTCTGCAACAAAGATAGTAGTTAGAAGTGTATAATTATTTCTATCTCCACGGCATGGGTGCAGATGGTTATCTGTAATTTGTACCGTGCAGTAAAAATTCACAGAAATGATCGGTTAGAAACATGAAAAAGCTCATTGCCCATGGAGTGATGATGAAAAATAAGCTATATTAAGAGATTCAGCTGTATGATGTCATGTGCATGATGATGTGAAAGCAAGTACGGGAGGCTCTGCTAATTGTTGGGTGGGTGCTCAACAAAATGCAACCCTTGCAACCCCAAAGCATGTACACTGCATCATGCAAGGCTGTCAGCATCGTCAATATCTTATATTTCAATATCCCATTTTCCCCCCGGATGTTCACATTTCAAAATCTGATTACCCTGCTGGCAACTTCTGCAAAATGGAAATAACAAAAACAACTATTTTACATTTTACAAATTTCCAACTTAAACTCCAATTTAAAGATATTTATATTTGGAGGAACATGTTTGTATGTACAATAATAAGTTGACATCGGCTTAACATTCAATCACTGTGCAAATCATACATTACTATTATAAAATATGTGAGGATCATTTCCTTGGGGGTGTGAATAGATGGAAACACAATTCACATATTAAGCTTGCATACATTTTAAGCATTCATATATTTGACATCTCTGCCAAAATTCAGCGAGTAAAAGAGATTAGGTATGAATTTGGAAAAGCGAGTATTTGGAAAATGCAATTAAGAAGGTTTGCTAGAGAGTAAGAAAACTATAATGGTATAAAAACAGCAAATCTTGGAAACATTCAGCAGATCAGGCACCATTTGTGGATAGAGAAACAAAGTAAACATTTCACAATCGGAATTGGGAGAGAGGTAAAGCCACAGTGATATGTTGAGTTTTATACTGAGATATTAAATATTAAAACTTATAACATCTATCATGCTTGCATACATTTTAATGATAATTATCCTTTAGTCCTTTAGATGAGACATTAAACTGATTTGTGCTCTTGGGTGGGCATAAACGATCTGTGGAACTATATAAAAGAGCTGGGAATTATCCAAGAATTCAACAATATTTATAACTCAACCACCGTTACTGAAACAGATGCGCTGGTTATTATCATTGCATTTGCTGGAGTCTGTTATGTCCAAGTTGGTTGCGACAACCTATTGATTAATGGAATGTGGACATTGCTGATGAAGTCAACACTTTATGCCTTATCCTTAAATAGCAGCCAGTCATTTGACTGATTTGGAATAAAGCATCATATACACTCCTCAAGAAACATACACTGACAGTTACATATTTATAATGCTGATGTATTATTTGCAGAGTGTTGAAATGATAAACTGAGTTATTTGTGTCTATGAACGATCACAGTCCTTTTGGTCAAAGGATTCCTGTCATGTTAAGTTAGGAATTTGTGACTTTGACGTTGATAATGAAGGGTTGGCAGTATATCTCCAATCATGTATGACTTGAAGGGGATGACCTGCCATGCTTTGTCCTGCCCCTCCACTCTTCTAGCTTTCTTTCCCCCCAACCCTGCATTCAGTCAGAAGAAGGGTCCTGACCCGAAACATCACCTATACATGTTCTCCAGTGATGCTGTCTGATCTGCTGAGTTACTCCAGCATTTTGAATGTTTTCTTTGTAAACCAACATCTGCAGTTACTTGTTTTTACGTTTTGACTTGAAGAGGAACTTAGAGGAGTGGCATTCCCATGCAAAAACTAACCTTGTATTTTTAGCACGAAACTTAGTCCATGCTGTCAAAGAAATCTCAATGAATTGCTGCTGTGCACCTTGGAGATTGCAACAATGGAGTGCTTTTGATTTTGCAACAGTGACTACATGTTTAAAGTACGCTTGGAAGTATAGAGCAGACAACCAGAACCGTTTTGGAGATATCCAATACAGAGCGCATAGCTTTAAGATGAGAGGGGCAATGTTTAAAGGAGATGGGAGGGGCAAGTTTTTTTTTACACAGTGGGTGGTATATACCTGGAATGCGCAGGTACAATTGTGGCATTTAAGAGTCTTTTGGATAGGCATATGGATATGCAGGGAATGGAGGAATATGGATTATGTACAAGATAAGAGTTGACCTTGGCATCATGTTCAGCACAGAAATTGTGAGCCGATGGGCCTGTTCCTCTATTGTTCTACTGTTCTATTCTATTTCTATGTTAAGTATCTTAAAGGAAATATTAAAGTCACTCTATAAAATTAAATGTATTTTAAATGTATATAATGCCTGTTTTCCATAGGCCTTTGGCTCTAAGTACTCCTATGAACCCTGAGCCCAGTTACTGTTGTAATATATCACCATGGAACCTTTAATGTAAAAACAAAGTGCTTTGGTCCAATTTCTCATTCAAGAGTTGGAACCTCTAATAATGTAGAACTTTGCTGGTGTTGCATTAAAAGGTTTGTTTGGAACTTGGTTGTGCTTATTTCTTGGTAGGGAACTAGTTTCTCTATCCTAGGTCAAAGTCAAGAATTCTACCAATTTACTGTAATTGAAACTATTAAAAGTAGAATATGTTTGCACGTGAAAGAGAGTATGGATTCATTAAGAAGTAATCGTACAAGGATATTGTCATCTTGTATAGTTCCTTGGGGACGCCTTGCTTGGCCCTTAGAAAAGCCAGCTCCATCTCATCTATTGATATAAATGCATGGACGTGCGCCCCTTGCACTGTTTTTCCTGGTTAGATCCAGCTCGCTTTTGTAGAAAATGACGCACAACAAAGAGATTTATAAGTGAGCATCATAATGATGTTTAGATAATGCTGTACTTAAGCTACTGGCATTTTGCTGAAGGTGTGAGGTGCAGCAACAATCCTAAGTGTGGGCGAGAGTGCACAATCATTTGAATGTTAGCTAAGAGTTCTGATGAGCAGTGCATTTGGTGGGGAATGGCATTTGAGGCTACATTTATTTATGATCATAAAACTTGTTGTGACACTGCAGCTGGATTCTTGTTATTTTACTCTATTTAAAGAAACTCTTTGTATAGACACATCTGAGATGCTTCAATGTGCATCTGCAAGTTGTTATTCAGATGGTGTACTCTGTAGGTGGTAGTCATGGTTGATTGTACAGGCAGCTGTCAATCATACGTCAGTCTGTTTATATCTGTGACTTAATACTGATCTAAGCACAATAGTCAGGAGTCCCTTCTGCTGAATCACTGGTAATGTATCACTTTGTGATATGACCACTGACAAATGTACAAGGCATTGGTATTTGTTTATTATGGTCACAAGTACCGAACTTTGTTTTGTCATACTGTAGAGTCATAGAATCACACGTAGAGTGTAGTAACAGGCCCTTCGGCCCAACGCTAGTCCCATCTGCCTGCATTTGGCCCTTAGCCCTCTAAGCCTATCCAATCAAAGTGCCTGTCTAAATGTTTCTTAAACGTTGCCATTGTACCTGTCTCAACCACCTCCTCCGGCAGCTTGTTCCATAGACCCACCACCCTTTGTGTGAGAAAGTTACCCCTTAGTTCCTGTTAAATATTTCCCCCCTCACCTTAAATCTATGTCCTCTGGGTCTCGATTCCTCTATTCTGAGCAAGAGAATCCAATCTATTCCTCTCTTGATTTTGTGTTCTATCCAGGTAAATCATCAGTATCTCATTATAATGAAACCATACATGAGTACAATAGATAATGTAAAACGAGGCAGGAAATAGGATTCAGATTAAAAAACAGTGTAACGCCCGCAATGAGGTAAATTGGGAGGTCAGAAATAGTTTATGCGAGGTCCTTTCAAGAGTCTGATAGCAGCATGGAAACTGCTGTTCTTGACTTTATTGATACATGCTTTCAAACCTTTGTATCTTCTGCCTGGTGAGAGAGGGGAAAGAGGAATTCCCAGGGAATGGTTGATCCTTGATTATGTTGGCAATGCTTTCAAGGTAACAATGGTGGGATGGGGTTTGTGAAAAAGCAATGCGAGTGGGAGGCTAGTTTTTCTGGTGGACTGGGCTGCATCCACAACTCTACAATTTCATGTCATAAGGTCATGTGATAGGAGTGGAATTAGACCATTCGGCCCATCAAGTCTATTCTGCCATTCAATTATGGCTGATCTATCTCTCCCTCCTAACCCTATTATCCTGCCTTCTCCCCATAACCCCTGACACCCGTCTGGAGAAATTGGTAAAGAATCATTACATCTCCTATGCCTGTCCGTGATATGCCATTATTTATGATTATCTCCTGATGATCATTTGTCTGAGCACGGAACATTGTGCCAGTAGAGACCTTTTCTATTATCCTCTGAAAGTTTTCTTTAAGCAGGTTCAAGCCTGCCAATCAGTCCAAAGAAGGTACCAGAACCAAAACGTTGCCTCATCATTCCCTTCACAGATACCGCCTGACCCGCTGGATTACACCAGCAATTTGTGTTTTGCTCAAGCCTGCTTTGACAGCTTTGGGTTTTAAACCTTGTTAGATTAAAAGTGACCTAACTATGTAGGAGTTGTACTAAGGTGTATTGTCTGTGGTCTCAACAACAATTGGCACTGAAATAAAAAAACAGCAAATGTTGGGAAAATAGCAAGTCAGCTGTTATGACACTGCATCTAGATTAGTCACAGAGACACACAGCACAGAAACAGCCATTTCGACCTAACTTACCCACACCAACCAAGAATCCCCATTTATATTAGTCTCGCCATATCCCTCTAAACCTTTCCTATCTATGTACCTGTCCATATGCCTTTTAAACCGTGTTATATTACCTGCCTCAACTACCTACAGTTCCGTACACCGACCAACCTCTGTGAAAAGGTTGCCCCTAAGGTTTCGATTAAAGATACTGTGTTGTTCCTTGAACTTGAATTGGATGCTGCTGTAACAGTCCAGGAGGCCACAGAGAGAGATCAGACTATGAAAGGAATGGAGAATTAAGGAGGCAGGCAACCAGAAGCTTGGGTCTCTCCTGCTGACTGAGCACAGGTGCTTTGTGAAACAATTGCCCAATCTGCATTTGGCTTCTCCAATGTAGGGGGACACAGGCCCGTATGAAGGGGGCTAATCAGGCCCGTATGAAGCTTTTCAAAAAGGGGGGTAGGTAGCATGACAGGATTACAAAAAATGTATGTAAAATAACGTGCGTACAGCACACATCATGAGCGCGAAGCCCCTCGCAGCCGGGGTCCAGGGCCCACTTAAGCTCTGGGGTTTTAGATATGGTGCATTCTGAGCCTTATTTTGGAGCACTTTTGCACTAAATATATGACCAATATTTCAGAAATAATTTTGGTTGAGTCAAGAGTAATGAGTGGGTGGAATGTGATGATTGGGGTCATTGTTGTAAACATTTTTTAAAATCAAGAATTGAACTTGTTCTTGTTTTAATAATCAAGTTGTACTGTTATAAAATATTATGTAAAATGTTATAAAGGTGCATGCAAAAACTGCAAGTAGAATACTGTAAGTTTTTGCAGTAAAGAAAACCTTTTTTTAGAAAATGTTTTGTGTGTTGATTTGATTGCCTGTTAGACTGTGTTAGTGTGTGCAGTGCACCCTTCATGGTCCTCCTGACCCAACAACTTCTAGTTCCATGATGACTCATAAACAAGATCACAAATCACATTTTGAATTCTCAAACACAATGTGATTGTGAATAATTGCAGAGCTGCCACGTTTCACCGATCATTTCCGTATTTTGACTGAAGATCAGTATTTCTCACATAAATGCAATAGAACGTACTACACATAAACGAATTTTGAAAATCAGTATCTTGTATGCAAACGCATGTATTCTCAAATATCAGTATGGAATACTGAAAATCAGTACTACTGAATTGTGAAACCATTTTTGAAATGTGAATTTATAATTCTTGATTTTGATTCAATCATATCATATCTCTATAATTATAAAACTCTGATCTTGAATGTGTGTGTGTGTGCGTGTATAATCACATCTGTTCGACGATTTAACGGTAAAACCTTTACATATTCTGGTAGAGATTTATCCCGTGGACTCCGAATTAGTCTTCCCTGAAAAATTCATGCTTTATTTCTCGAGTTATTAATCAAAATGTTCAAAAATCGGAAAGAATTTAGAAAAAAAAGCCTTGCTTTGGCTGATGATGTGATGACATCACGATGGATCTGCTTCACACGGCCTGTGCTATGTTTCACGCCCTGCGAGTGACATCACCCCCCCGACCACTCCCCCCCCAGACTCGGGCCCTGAAGCCTGCAGCCGGGAGCCGCCAGCCTGGAGCGAGGGAGTATCGCGGTCGGGAACCAGCCCTCCCTTGTAACGACCACTCCTCCCCCAGGCTCTGGATTGAAGCCGCTGAACACGCAGTCCTTTGGTTGACGTGTGCCCCGCTGCCCACTCCCTTCCTCCTCTCCCCCCACTTTTCCGCCCCCTCCTCCTCTCCCCCCCCTGCCTCCTCCTCCCCCCCCTCCTCCTCCTCTCTCCCCCTCCTCCTCCTCTCTCCCCCTCCTCTTTCCCCCCCTCCTCTCTCGCCCTCCCTGGCCTCTCCCCCTCACTGGCCTCTCCCCCCCTCCTCTCTTTCCTCCCCCCTCCTCTCTTTCCTCCCCCCTCCTCTCTTTCCTCCCCCCCTCCTCTCTTTCCTCCCCCCCCCTCTCTTTCCTCCCCCCTCCTCTTTCCTCCCCCCTCCTCTCTTTCCTCCCCCCTCCTCTCTTTCCTCCCCCCTCCTCTCTTTCCTCCCCCCTCCTCTCTTTCCTCCCCCCTCCTCTCTTTCCTCCCCCCTCCTCTTTCCTCCCCCCCTCCTCTCTTTCCTCCCCCCCTCCTCTCTTTCCTCCCCCCCTCCTCTCTTTCCTCCCCCCCTCCTCTCTTTCCTCCCCCCCTCCTCTCTTTCCTCCCCCCCTCCTCTCACCCACCACGCCAGCAGCGCCCCGAGAAGCAGCAGCAGGTCGCCCCCAAGGAGCTGCTTAAACGGCGGGTTTGTGAAGGCAGATTGCGGCATTCGCACTCCGACCTCAGCTGCCGCTTCTCCCGAGCCTGCTCGGGCTTGGACAGTTTCTTCAAGCACTGCGGCCTCGAGCCCAAGGTGATCGAGAACCTGGTCAGGGAGAAGTTTGCCGCCGACGCTGCCTTCGAAAGCCTTGCCCTCAAGTTTCCCAGAGTTCCCAGTGTGTGCTGCCCAGAGCGAGCCGTCCCGGCACAGCAGCATCGATAGTGGCCAAGAGCCGTACCGGGGAAAGAACAAGACCCGCCCTCTGCCCTCTCAGTCATCAAATGCAACGCCAGGGTCATCCAGTGGCTGTACGGCTGCAAGAGGGCCAAGGAGCCCAAAGGCAACTATCCCCAAGTCCTGGAGTAGAATAAAAAAACATTGCGCCCCAATTTTGTTTTTTCACCCATGATTTATTTTTTACTCTGGAAAAAAAGGGGGGTGCGACCGAACTCATCACACCCCCCCCTCCCCCCTCCCTTCGGACGGCCATGCAGTACACTAGATTGGAAAATATGTAGGTGAATCACTGCCTTAGCTGGAAAGGCTTTTGGGTCCCTGGTCAAACGGAACAGGCGAAAGAACACGGATTGCTTCTCCTTGCTCTCAGAAAGAATAGGAAGAGTTCCATGTGTCTTCACCTTATGCCACAACAGCCTCGCATTCAACAGCACATCCTTTGCAATTTCATGTGCAAGCCCAATGCATGTCAAGGGACAACGCCTCCCTTTCATCAAGGACTTGTTTATTTTTGCACTACGATTGGCGTTATTAATTTATTGAATTTATGTTTATTATATATTTATTATATCTCCGTGTGACCTCCTGGGTTCATTTCAATTGCATCCAGATGTTAAATAGCAAATGTTAGAGTTGAACTATATTGAAATCTAACCTACGCTATGTAAATTATTTTTTATTATAATTCATTCGTGGTGTATGGATTCTGGTGAGCAAAGTTAACATTAATTGCCCATCCCTAATTGCTGTTAATCTCTGTAAGGCTAGATCCGTTAATAAGGCAGGTAAAAGCGAACTAATGTAGATGTTAGCATGTGGGTCATATTAGGTAATGATGGCAAATTTATTTCCCAAATTGCTCTTTTATAACATCTTTATGGTTCTAAACGACGCAGAATTAAAATCTGCACCCATACCATGTGGAAGATGTTTCTAGTGTTGTAACAAAGATATATTATGCAGACTCCAACGGTAGATTACTGTTACTAAATTTCTAATTCCAGATTTCTCAGTTTAGTTTTGAACATTAATAGCCCATTATCTGTTATTTGCACTTTAGCAGTTTATTTATTAATGTGTGTATATACGTATATAATGGTATATGGACACACTGATCTGTTTTGTAGTCAATGCCTACTATGTTCTGTTGTGCTGAAGCAAAGCAAGAATTTCATTGTCCTATCAGGGACACATGACAATAAACTTTCTTGAATTTCGAGATACAGCACGGAAACAGGCCCTTTGGCACACTGAGTCCGCGCCGATCTGCAATCCCTGTCCACTAACACTATCCTAAGTACTAGGGACAATTTACAATTTTTACCAAAGCCAATTAACCTACATACCTGTACATTTTTGGAGTGTGGGAGGAAACCGGAGCACCTGGAGAAAACCCAGGAGGTCACGGGGAGATATATTTTCTGTGTATTGTGTTAACAGGCCAGTTATGCTGCTTCAAGTAAGAACTTTGTTATTCTGTTATTGGTATATGTGACAAATAAACAGTCTTAAAGGGCCTGTGCCACTTTCACGACCTAATTCATGACCTTTTTTACTAGTTTTTCATCAGGCTAGAAAAACGCCCTGACCTACTTGATGCCATGAGTACCTACGACTAGCATCACGACCTACCTATGACCTCGTGACGACCATGCTGCGAGTACGAGTCAAGGGCAAACTCGGCAGAGGTCGTGAATTAGGTCATGAAAGAGGGACAGGTTCTTAACTCATCTGGACATGTTGCTCAACCTATTACATAGACAGAAGAGCTTAACAGCCCCTTAATGGCTACATGTTTCCCCCTATCACAGAAATTCCCTTTGATCCACAAGGAAACCAAGAACCCATTGCCCCATCTCACCTATTCTGCTGCCTGGACTAATATGTTTGCTCCATTTCTCAGTTCTGATGAAAGAGCTTAGATTTGAAACATTCACGGTTTTCTTTCCACTGACCTCTTGAGGTTTTCCAGCACTTTGTTTTTAATTCAGTTTTAATCAACAATTTTAGTTTTGGTAGTTACTGTCGATCTTGCTCCCATTCCAGTAGCCAAGTACTGACGGCCATACATTGCCTTGTTCATAGAGTCACAAGTGTATTCAGCAAGGTAGAGCTGTTGTAGTTCTTTATTGGCAAATAAACTTAGAAAGTGATGTATCAAATAAACTATTGGGAAATTAAATCTTAAATTGCCTGCTACTATTTCATAAAGCATCTCTCATTTCATCATATGTAACTTGCCTCATTATCTTTCTATCATAAACTAAAAATCACAGAATCAATATCTGAAGCAATGATTGATTCAACTATGGGTCTTGAAGCATAGTGCCATGTTAAATCTTTTTAGAATATTTGAAGAACCTCGCTGTCTTTTCTGTAAATGTAGCAGTCATGTAAATGAACTGAATTATTATGTGGGCATAATGGATCCATTTGGAAATTGTGTTTTCATTAAACTAAGCAGCACTTGTATACAACTAATCTATGGGAACATTATCATAATAACATATTCAGTCTTCTATAAGATTAGCAATTTCCAGTATTTCCTTCTCGTAAGTTGCTGAATAGGCTGCTCATATGCTGTCATTAGCTATATCTGAAATAACCTACTGCTTTTCCCACTTCAGACCTTGCTCACAGCATTTTGTCCTTTAAATATAAGCAGTGTGATTTTAATTAGGGCAGTCTCAAGAGCCACCTGGCAATACATTCATCAATGTGACTGTCGGAGCATTTGCTTTCTTTCATTTATATTGCTTAAAAATAACACTTCAAAGCATGTTCTATTTGTGTCCTTGACAACCATGTTAAAGCCTGGTTACAGTGCCTTCCATAATGTTTGGGACAAAGACCCATCATTTATTTATGTGCCTCTGTTCTCCACAATTTGAGATTTGTAATAGAAAAAATATCACATGTGGTTAAAGTGCACATTGTTAGATTTTAATAAAGGCCATTTTTATACATTTTGGTTTCTCCATGTAGAAATTACAGCAGTCTTTATACATAGTCCCCCCCATTTCAGGGTAACATAATGTTTGGGACACAGCAATGTAATGTAAATGAAAGTAGTCATATTTAGTATTTTGTTGCATATCCTTTGCATGCAATGACTGCTTGAAGTCTGTGATTCATGCTGGGTGTCTTCTCTGGTGATGCTGTGCCAGGCCCGTATTGCAACCATCTTTAGTTTATGTTTGTTTTGGGGGATAGCCCCCTTCAGTTTTGTCTTCAGCATATAAAAGGCATGCCTAATTGGGTTCAGATCAGGTAATTGAATTGGACACTCAATAATTGACAATTTTTTACTTTGGAAAAACTCCTTTGTTGCTTTAGTAATATGTTTGGGATCATTGTCTTGCTGTAGAATGAACTGCCGGCCAATTAGTTTTGAGAGATTTGTTTGAACTTGAGCAGATAGGATGTGTCTATACACTTCAGAATTCATTATGCTACTGCCATCAGCAAGTTGTATCATCAATGCAAATAAGTTAGCCAGTACCTTCAGCAGCCATACATGCCCAGGCCATAACACCGCCACCACCGTGTTTCACAGATGAGGTGATATGCTTTGGATCTGCCGCAGTTCCTTCTCTCCTCAATACTTTTCTCTTGCCATCACTTTGATATGTTAATCTTTGTCTCATCTGTCCACAAGACCTTTTTCCGGAACTGTGGTTGCTCTTTTAAGTACTTCTTGGCAAACTGTAACCTGGCCATCCTATTTATGCGGCTAACCAGTGGTTTGCATCTTGCAGCGTAGCCTCTGCATTTCTGTTCATGAAGGCTTCTGCCACACCTGACTCCTGAAGAGTGTTTCTGATCTGTCGGACAGGTGTTAGGGGATTTTTTTTTTTTTAAATATAGAGAGAATTCTTCTGTCATCAGCTGTGGATGGCTTCCTTGGCCTGCCAGACCCTTAGCGATTAGTAAGCTCACCAGTGCTCTCTTCTTAATGATGTTCCAAACAGTTGATTTTGGTAAGCTGAAGGTTTGGCTGATGTCTCTAACAGTTTTATTCTTGTTTCTCAGTCTTATAATGGCTTATTTGACTTTCATTGGCACAACTTTGGTCCTCAAGGTGATAAACAGCAATAAAAGTTTCCAAATGATGGAAAGATTGGAGGAAAGACTAGGTGCTGAGAGCTCTCTTATACCTGCATTAAGGAGGTAATTAAACACACCTGAGCACTTACAAACGCCTGTGAAGCCATGTTAGGTCTTGTGTCCCAAACATTATGGTGCTCTGAAATGGGGGGACTATGTATAAACACAGCTGGAACTTCTACATGGTGAAACCAAAATGTATAAAAATGCCCTTTAATAAAATCTGACAATGTGCACTTTAACCACATGTGATTCTTTCTATTACAAATCTCAAATTGTGGAGTACACAGGCAAATAAATAAATGACGGGTCTGTCCCAAACATGGCAATACATTAATCAATGTGACTGTCGGCGCATTTGCTTTCTTTCATTTATATTGCTTAAAAATAACACTTCAAAGCATGTTCTATTTGTGTCCTTGACAACCATGTTAAAGCGTGGTGATGTTTATTATTTACCTTGGTGCTTTTTTTTCCAGTCATAAAACTTCTTGCAGTTAAGCTCCAGGGTGTTTCAACTGACTTCAGATGGCCACTTTGGTGAATTATTGTCGTACTTTCCAAGTCTGAAAAGTTTTCTTATACTGGTGTTACCTTACCAGAAGTTTTTTATGAACAATAAAGATTGGGATGCCATGTTGTGTGAAGCAAGTTTGTAGTAAAATATGAGCATCAATTTTGTTCATCTGCTTCAATCAAAGAATTCATAATGCCAGGCAGTAAAACATTAGCCTATTCCATGTCCTCTTCACTTCATCAATAATCTGCACTTGACTGAGAATGCAGGTGAAAATGCAGGTCATTCGTGAATAATCAATGGTGAACCTTTGCCACGCACAGTTCAAGTTCCATGAATTTAGTAGAAATAGCAGTATATTCAATTTTATTTTGCTATTTTCTTCATGATGTTTACCCTTTAACTTGATAACAGCAAATAAAAATACTTAGTCTAAAAAAATAGGAACTAGTATCATAACTTTGAAAGACTTGCCATTATCATTTTGTGTATTACAGGAGACTAGTGACAGGGTCAATATTCCTTGTGCTTCATCATCAATATTTTTATATTTATGAGTAAAGACTAATATTAAAACATCTGAAACAAAAACAGCAAATGCCTGTATACTCAGCAGGTCAGGTCGCATCTGTGGGAATAGTGCTAGTGTTTTAGGTTGGCCCTTAATCAGTACTAAGACATCCAGATCATTCCAGATGTTAAATAGCAAATGCAAGAGCTCAACTCTATTGAAATATAGCCTATGCTATGTAAGTTATTTTTTATTATAATGCATTCATGGTGTATGGATTCTGGTGAGCAAAGTTAACATTAATTGCCCATCCCTAATAGCTGTTAATCTCTGTGGCTTGCTAGATCCTTTGATAAAGCAGGTCACAGCTAATTAATGTAGATGTTAGCATGTGGGTCACATTAGGTAATGATGGCAAATTTCTTTCCCAAATTGCTCTTTTACAACATCTTTATGGTTCTAAACGACGCAGGATTAAAATCTGCACCCATACCATGTGGAAAATGTTTCTACTGTTGTAACCAAAATATATTATGCAGGCTCCAACAGTAGATTACTGATACCAATTTTCTATTTCCAGATTTCTTAGTTTAGTTTAGAGATACAGCACGGAAACAGGCCCTTTGACACACTGATCTGCAATTCCCGCCCATTAACACTATGTTAAGCACTAGGGACAATCTACAATTTTTACCGAAGCTAACCTACAAACCTGTACATCTTTGGAGTGTGGGAGGAAACCGGAGTACCCAGAGAAAACCCAAGAGGTAACTGGGAGAACGTACAAACTCTATACAGACAGCACCCATGGTCAGGATCGAACCCGGGTCTCTGGCGCTGTAAGGCAGCAACTCTACTGCTGCTCTACCATTCCGCCCTTAATTTCTTTCTTACTTAATATCCAGCACAGTAGCAGGAAATGTATCGTAATTTTGGGCGGCTTAACAGGACGTTATTAGCCAATTGATTCCAACAGGCAGCCAACTGGCTGAGGATAGAGCTCATTTAAATGGCGCTGTGAATTTTGGATCCATAGTAAAACTGTAAAGAAACACATGGTGCCACCTGACCAAGGAAAGCAAACTGTTTTAAACATAGTATTTTATTTTATTAAAAAGACGGTGGAATATAATTCATGATAATTAAGTATGTAGTATGAGTGACGCAAGATTTACTGTGATAAAAATAGTTTCATATGTTGTCGTATTCAAACATACTTTTGTTGCTTGTTATAACATGGATTGTATTATTTTAGTCTGAGAGATAGGACTAGCAGTATTTTGTTTACATCATTGCATCATGGCAGGAGTTTGCTGAAGCAGTTTTGTACCTTATTGTTTTAAACAGGTGGCACACAACGCCTCCCTCGCACTGTAGGACCATCGATGGCCAAGGAACTTATCTTTTCTGGACGAGTGATTGATGGCACTGAAGCAAAAACAATTGGTCTGGTCAGTCACGTTGTGGAGCAGAATGAAGCTGGAGATGCAGCCTATCACCGAGCATTATCCCTTGCAAAAGAATTTTTACCTCAGGTACATAAATGCTTTTAATATTTTCTTGTTAAGATTGTTCAGTACATTTTCCTAAAACTTACTATTATACTTTAAAGAATTTATAACACCAAACAAAACTAAGTTACTAGCAACAGGATGGCTAGGACATGAACCCAACCGCAAATTACCAGCTCACAGCAAAGTACTTCTGTGAAGTTCATAGATCAATTGAAAACGCCTCTGACAGTGCAGCAGTCCTTCAATACTCTGCAGTACTGACAACCTATGTTTTTTTGTGGTCAAGATTCTGAGCTTGCTAATAAATGCGGGGCTCAGTATTAACATTAACCTTAGTAACATCTCCACAATAGCCACAATAGAAGGTTACTTACAAATGTGGACAATGATTTTGAGGTAAATGATCTTGAGGTAAATGTGCTCTTGGCTTTCTTTTTAGCCATCTTTAAGGGTCATCCAACGTCCCTGTGTGGTTTTGAGGCACTTGCATGGTATTACACACAGTTTATTGCACTGAAGAAAGGCATTCAGCCTGATTTGCTCATCTAGGTGTTTGCACTTAAATAATCCTCTTCCCATCCTCATTTATTTCACCTCATCAATATCTTTACCATATCTTTCTCCCTCACAGTAATCCATCCTACTTTATACACATCTGTGCAAATGACCCGAAATACTTCTTGCAATGATATATGTTACATTTCAACCACTTTCTAGGCAAACAAATTTCAAATGAATCACTTATTAGTGAGTTCTATTTTTGACTTGGGTTCTGGACTTCCTTCAATAGGAACTATTGGTGTGTCTAAACAGAGAAAAGAAGCTCCACTGTCCATTCTTTGCTGATGAATGTTATTACAGTTTTGGATTTGATTCGGTAAATCTTATTAGCACCTTCTTCAGTAACTTTGTATTCTTTCAGTAATATGGAGACAAACCTTTCAGTCCTTCAAGTAAGTCCATTATAGTCTGTGCATGATTAATGTAACTTGCTATTTAGAATATAAAGTGCTGGAGTAACTCAGCGGGTCAGGCAACAACTCAGGAGGACATCAATAGGCAATGTTTTGGGTCGGGTTGCTTCTTCAAACTGATTGTAGTGGGGGGGAAAGCTGGAAAAGAGGTGCGGACAGTGCAGAGCCTGGCAAGTGATAAGTTTGTATTTGTTAATTTTTCATATTTTTTGTGGAGTAGTAGCTCCACTCAATAACCAAAAATCTGTAGCCTTATTTTGCTCTGGTATTTTATTTAATTCACATGTTTAATCGATGATGTTTTATTATTAACGTTTAATGTTTTACGTGTCATTCCTAACTGTCACTGTATATCATGTTGTCACCTGCGGGCGGAGCACCAAGGCATATTCCTTGTATGCGAATACTTGGCCAATAAACATTGATTCATTCATATCTGTCTCTCCAAAATGAACCCCGAGCTGTGTTTACTTTTAATATGACCAAATCTGCATCCAGCATCTGCAATTCTTTCTTAAAAAATAGCTTACAATCCTGTTTCTTGGTCACCCCCATTAATACACGAATTTCCCATGGAGATATGAGATTTTTTACCTAGCAAAATATTGAAATTATATCTCTAATTCCAAACTATAAGCTAATCATACAACAGGTGTCCAAGTATTAAATCTTTGAACATTCTGGACATTCCCAGTTTTAAACTGATTTATCACCTTTAACTAATACACTCAGATTTCTATTTCATAGATGCTTTGCTTACATTTGTCCACTTGTTTGTTGACTTCGCAGTACTTTTAATAATTAACATTATTTAAAGAAGGCTCCCGGAGTGAAAATAAGAAGCTTGCTTTTATAGTTATTATTGTTGTGAGGTATTCTCAGCTGTGGGAGATAGTTGGAACCTGCCAGCACAACCAGGTAAGTGTCTCTTTTAATAATTAAGAGATGCAGCAGAAGATCGGTCCCTTTAACTCAACGGGTCTGCACAGACCATCAACTACGCTAAAATTCTACCACTCGCCTACTTGCTTTACAACAGTCAATTAACTATTCAATTGAGATGTGGAGGGCAACTAGAGAACTTTTGGAAACGCAAGAGACTGCAGATGCTGGAATCTTGAACAAAAACAGACTACTGGAGGAATTCAGCGGATCATCCAGCATCTTCAGTCATGTCTCAAAATATTGTCTGTCTGTTTCCCTCCAAAGATGCAGCCTGACCAGCTGAGTTCCTCTAGCAGTTTTATTTTTTGC
This sequence comes from Raja brachyura, assembly GCA_963514005.1. The sequence goes on along the minus strand of OY740783.1, from coordinate 68,509,428 downwards.
CTATTGGGGATTCGTAAAGTTTTAATGATGCTGCTAAGACCAAAGACTTACTTTCTGTAAAACCTACAAGGTCAAATATTCCTCCTGTTACTTCCTGGTATTGTAGAGTACAACATAATTCATATAGTGTTTAGGAGAAGAGCTTTTGGTCTGTTAGAAATTTCATTTAAAAATTAAAGTGCAGTATGCTTGCCCCTTGCTGATCAAATGTGCTTCAAGACAAATAATCCAACAGAAACAGCTGCTCTCAATTATTATTTGAAACGATAAGGACAATGCTTTGTACATATTTGATTAAACAATATGCTTGTTTATCATGTGTGTTCTAAAAATTTGGAGTTAAATAAATCTGAGTTAATAATTTATTGTATTTTTAAGGGACCTATTGCAGTGAGATTAGCAAAACTAGCCATCAACCAAGGCATGGAGGTAAATTCTGTTTGTCTATGCTTGTCTATTATTTGTCTTATCAACTATGGATTCAATAGGGACTGTTATTTTAAATAGGCTATTCTCAGTCCTGTACGTACTGCCCATCCTATTCAGAACTAAAATGTAACAATGATAAACTCTCAACTATAGTTTTAGGGGATGCATCAGGAATCGGTTTACATGTTAATATTGCTACGTTATTTCATTTATGGGTTGCACAAATGATGTGAGAAGTTTATTTACAAATGAATTCTGATGGAAATACACTGGAGTTGCAAAGCCTACATCTGATTCACAAAGTGCCATTGTCATATTCATTTAATCTGGTCATTCTGTTGTTTTATTTTCTAGAATAGTTTCGATCAAGGGATTCTAAAATTTATTCCTAGAATTCTCTTCTATTTAAGGAAGAGGATTCTAGGATTTAAATTCTCATTTTTAAGTCCTGGTATCATCCTCATCTTTTGTTATCTGTCAGTCAGGCAGGCAAGACTACTTTTGTAGGTCAGGCAAATATGTACTTTGGGCATTATAAGTGTGAGCAAGACATACAATAAACCATAGCATAGCCACTTTGATATAACATGCACTTGCATGTTTTTTTTTCAGATAGATCCAGGTTTTTAAGGTTTTTTTTGATAATCTTTCAAAAGTTCACTTTTTTAAATTTTTCTAATCTTCCCTATTCCATTAATGTGTCAAACACATTCTCTTGAATCTGACATTCTTGCACATACTGTAGCAATTCTTGAATGTTTATGTTGGGATGACATAGTGAAAGTTTTACACTTCATTGGTTTGTGTTTTGCTACCGTTTGGTACTAAAGGTGGAGAAACATTCCTTTCTCCGAAGAATGCTGCAAATACTTAAAGATTCTAATGTTGGATTCAGATGATAAACTGGACACAGTGTCCCAGGGCTAACCAAGCTTTCCTTTTATAAAAAGAAAAATAAATATCACCAACTGAATAAAATCTTATGGAATGTGCAGCACAAGCAGGCAGTCAGCCCACTGGTGCACATCACTGATACCTCCTTCTGCGAACTTGTTCAGTTTATGTTCCTATTGCTTTCTTCACCTTGCTTTTATTTACCTTCTCCTTAAACACATCTTTACTGAACTATTCTGCCATTGCTTCTGCCAGTGAGATTTCATCTCATGTCTAGGCCAGAACTTCCAAAACCAGAATGTTACTGACATGTTGAAATATTCAACCATTATTAAAGATCTATTCATACAGTTAAAGACAGTTTTTTCTTCATTTTACAATGTTGAAAATCCGGCACTAAAATACACACAAATATTTAAACTTTGATTTCAAGCCTTATGATGTAGCTTCACTGTTTGCATTCATCCCCATTTGTGAGCCAGAAATAGTCTTGCACAGTTCGTGCAAATTCCCCATTTCGAGTGATACAGAATTATTGTAGTTGCAGACTCTTTACTGATTCTGTAAACCAGACCTTCCTGGCAAGAGGCTGTTGAAGCCTTTCATGGTGACAGGTCCACTCTCACTAAGTTTCCTGTACATGAGATGTGTTAATTAGTTAGTTAGGTGAGCAGAATGGAGATTATGTGGTTGCAACCAAGACTCTAAAATGGTGTGTTGCTTACCTGGTGGTCCAGGCTGTCTCCAAGGACATTCTCAAGGGGGAGGGGGAGCAGCCAGGTCATCATGCACATTGACACAAATGATGGGTAGGAAAAGTGATGAGAGTGAATGCAGGGAGTTAGATAAAAGGTTAAAATGCAGGACCTCAACGGTAATAATATTAGGTCACAGTGATAGGAGCAGAATTAGGCCATTCGGCCCATCAAATCTACTCCGCCATTCAATCTTGGCTGATCTATTTCTCCCTCCTAACCCCATTCTCCTGCCTTCTCCCTATAACCCTGACACCCGCATCAAGAATCTATCTCTTCCTTAAAAATATCCATTGACTTGGCCTCCACACCCCTCTGTGGCAAAGAATTCCACAGATACAGATAATTTTCAGATTATTTGCAGTGCCTTGTGCTAATGAGGGTTGAAATAGGAAGATAGGACAGTTAAATGGGTGGCTGAGGACTTGATGGGGGAGATAAGGGGGATGATGGATTCAGATTTTTGGATTATTGGGATCTCGAATGCGGCAGAAAAGACTGTACAAGGACAGGTTGCACCTTAACTGGAGGGGGACCAATACGCTTGCATGGAAGTTTATTAATGCAACTCAGGAGGGTTTAAACTAGTGTGGCAGGGCAGAGTACAAGGTTAGTAAATTGGAAGGACTAGTGGCGAGGTGGATATTATGACCAGTAAGACTTAAAGGGAAGACAGGCATGTAGAGGTTAAGGAATATAGTGAAACTGATGGTGTGTTTATTTCAACACAAGGAGTACCATGCGTAAAGCCAATGAACTTAGAGCCTCGATCAGTGTTAGGAAAAATGACATTGTGGCAATTTGGTTATGAGAGGGACAAGACTGGCAGCGCAATGTTTCAAACATGATAGAAAGGTAGGCAAGAGGTGGAAGGGTCGCTCTACTAATCGGGGAGAATGTCACGGCAGCATTCAGAGAGGACATACTGAATTCGTCCACTGAGGCAATTATGGATTGAGCTCAAAATTACGATTGGTGCAATCACTGATGGGATTATACTATAGGCCCAATAGCCAGCAGAAGGTAGAGAAACAGATATGTAGACAGACTATTGGAGATATGCTAAAGCACCAGGGTTGTCGTACTGGATTACTTTAACTTCCCCAAATTTGACTTGGACTGCATGCTTAATGTTAAAGGCTGAGACAGAGTAGAATTTGTTTAGGTGTATCCAAGAGGATTTCCTGTGTTCATAGTCCAAATGTATAGGAAGGAACTTCAGATGCTGGTTTAAACCGTAGATAGACACAAAATGCTGGAGCAACTCAGCAGGACAGGCAGCATCTCTGGAGAAAAGAAATGGGTGATGTTTCAGGTCGAGACCCTTCTTCAGAGTCCAATTCAAGGAAGGACCATTCTGGACCGTGTACTGGGAAACAAGCCTAGACAGGTAACTGGTATTTCAGTAAAATAATATTTTGGGAACAGTGATCACAACTCCTTCAAATAGTTATGAATAAGTATGTCTGCATCTTGGGGGAAGGTACTAAATTACATAGAAACATAGAAAATAGTTGCAGGAGTAGGCCATTCGGCCCTTCGAGCCTGCACCGCCATTCAATGTGATCATGGCTGATCATCCAACTCAGTATCCCGTACCTGCCTTCTCTCCATACCCCCTGATCCCTTTACCCACAAGTGCCACATCTAACGCCCTCTTAAATATAGCCAATGAACTGGCCTCAACTACCTTCTGTGGCAGAGAATTCCAGAGACTCACCACTCTCTGTGTAAAGAATGTTTTCCTCATTTCGGTCCTAAAGGAATTCCCCCTTATCCTTAGACTGTGACCCCTTGTTCTGGATGCCAGTTCTGAACTTTGATCAGTTGGCCTTTGAACAACTCCCACACATCAGATGTGAACTTGCCCATAACACTGCTTGAATCTACTCTCCCTAACTTGAAATTGGGGTAAAGAAGATCACAGCACGTTTAGGCATAAGTTAGGGAGAGTAGATTCAAGCAGTGTTATGGGCAAGTTCACATCTGATGTGTGGGAGTTGTTCAAAGGCCAACTGATCAAAGTTCAGAACTGGCATGTTCCAGTAAGAAGAAAGGATAAGGGTGGCAAGGTAAGGGATTCTTCGATGACCAAAGATGTTGCAAATTTGGTCAAGAAGAAAAAGGGAGCATATAGGAAGGTTTAGAAAGATGAAATTAGACAGGGGCTATGAGGAATGTAAAGCACACAGGTGTCAGAAGATATAGGTGAGGTACTAAATGAGTACTTTGCATCTGTATTCACCTAGGAGAAGAACATTGATGACAGTAAGATCAGTGTGGCGAATACTAATATGCTCAGGCAGTTTGAGATTAAGATGGTGGTGCTGTTGAGGTTCTTGAAGTGCATTAAGATGGATAAATCCCTGAGGATTGAATCGATCCCAGGTTATTGAAAGAGGCAAGAGATATATAGACAGATTATTTGAAAAATGCAAAAGTACCAGAGTTGTCATAGTGAGCTACGCCAGTATTTTGTGTCCATGTCATTCATGCTATTTGATAAAGCTAGTGCTGCCTTCCAGCACAAAGTATGCTATCCTGCATGTCACCATGGTTTGTGTAAACATCCACATACTATTTAAATATATTAGGGTTTCTGTTTTTTACCAGCCTTGTCAATAGTGAACTTCAAATAAAAAGTAGACTTCCAATAAATTGCCAGTGAGTGGATTGCTACATAAAAGTAAATACCATTGGCCTGCAATGATCTGCAACTACATTTAGCAGCTTTGGCTGTACCCACTTTCCTGAAAATTATTTATTTCAAAGAAAATAAGGCCACACTAACAGCATTTAATTCTTATTTAGGTCAGTAAATAGAGGACCACACATGGTGTTCATTTAACTTATCCAGTATCCTAACTATTTTAAGCATTTAAAAAAAAAAGCAATACCTGGGAAATATTTGGTTTTGTGCATTGTTTATTTTTAAATGCCACAAAAGTCATGATGAATTTGGTATTCAAAATAAGAACACTTGTACTGTTAATCACCCGTTTTGACATTTTATGATCTATTGTAGCTGTTGTATCTGTAGTTGCCAGTTCAAATAGTACTGCATGCTTCAACTGAGCGGTTCAACAAGGAGCTCTCCACCTCTCGAGCAATCCACCTATGCAGCTGCACCTGTACCCAAGGTGTTCTATCTGGAAACTATTGGTACCAGGGGAACTGTATTAATGAATTCCTTTGCATGTTCTTTGAAAACAGTTCTCCTCTAATATCTCCCTGCAGCTGAACAAATCAGCTTTCTACCATATTTTGTAGAATGGTAAAAATCAAGAAGAAAAGTAGAGTGGTTGCCTATGGAATAGAAAGTCACCTCTGTGTCATATTGCAAAATGTTAGTTTCTTAGTTGTTGTGTAAAGGATTCCCTGACAAATTATGTTTGTTTTGTGTTAAGTGGTATCACAAATGTGGTATCACAATTCTTTTCATCATTTTGTGCAACCAATGAAAATAAAAGGAGTTAATGAGACAGGCAACAACTGGGATGGTTAATTAATCTTTTATCTCAAGCACCTTACATTTACATTATTGTAAAAAAACCTTTTCATAGGTATGCAGGATGGGAGGTCATGTTGCCGTTGTATAAGATGTTGGAGAGACTGCATTTAGAATATTGGGTTCTGTTCTGGGCACCATGTTATAGGAAAGATTTCGATAATGCATTTCGTTGTCTCTGTACTGTACACTGACAATTAAAATTGAATCTGAATCTGAATCTGAGATATCGTCAAGCTTGAAAGGGTTCAGAAAAGATTTACGAGGATGTTGCCAGGACTAGAGGGTGTGAGTTATGGGGAGAGGTTGAGTAGGCTGGGTCTCGATTCCTTGGAGCGCAGGAGGATGAGGGGTGATCTTATAGAGGTGTACAAAATAATGAAAGGAATAGGGTAGATGCACAGAGTCTCTTGTCCAGAGGGAGGGAATCGAGGACCAGAAGACACAGGTTCAAGGTGAAAGGGAAAAGATTTGATAGGAATCTGAGGGGTAACTTTTTCCCACAAAGGTTGGTGTGTGTATGGAACAAGCTGCCAGATGAGGTAGTTGAGGCTGGGACGTTTAAGAAACAGACAGGTACATGGATAGGTCAAGTTTGGAGGGATATGGACCAAGCGCAGGCAGATGGGACCAGTGTAGCTGGGACATGTTGGCCTATGTGGGCAAGTTGGGCCAAAGGACCTGTTTCCACACTGTATAACTCTATGACTCTCAGAAAGAGAGCCTGCAGATGCTGGAATGTCGAGTAAAAACAGACTGCTGAAGGAACTCCGAGTCAGGCGGCATATGTGGAGGGCATTGAACAAATTATGTTTTGGGTCAAGACCCTTCTTCTAACAGCAATCTCCCCTCACCTCCTTCAAACTGAAGGGGGCGAGGTGTGGAATTATACATGGGTCTAGGTCAAGAGGAGATAATTTGTAGATGACTATGGTGGGGGTAAAGAAGGTGAGAAAAGGGTGCAAATGACACAATCTGATAAGAAAGTAAGGCAGGAAGTGAAATGTAGAACCAGAGGGAGGGATGGGGGAGGTTGAGAGAAGTTAAATTATGGATCTGGAAGAGGGAGAGGTGGGTGATGATTGGATAAAGGAGAGGAAAGCAAAGTGCATTCACAGGTGCGGAGGGAGTCGTTTTACCTGAAATTGGAGAATACAATGTTCATGTCATTTGGGTTGTAGGCTACCTAGGTGGAATGTGAAGGTGTTCTTCCAGTTTACGCATGGCCTTATCCTGGCAATGGAGGGAGTCAAGGAAAGATAGATCAGCATAGGAATTGGAGGGAGAATTAAAATGGCCACCTACTGCAGTCTCCAGCTGGCCCAGTGATCAGAGAGCAAGTGTTTGGCGATGTTCATGCCAAGCCTACGCCTTGTAAAGATTATTCATGCTCAAATAGGATAGAATAAGCATTCATTAATAATGCAAGCAAGGCTTGCTTATATATGCGTAAGAGGAAGATATTTAGTTTATTTTATTGTCACATATACCGAGGTACAGTGCAAAGCTTTTGTTGCATGCTATCCAATCAGCAGAAACACAATACATGATTACAATGATTACAGTGAATAACGTTTAGTGCAAGGTAAACCCAGCAAAGCCTGATCAAGGATTGTCCGAGGGTCACCAAAGAGGTAGATAGTAGTTCAGCATTGCTCTCTGGTTGTGGTAGGGTGATTCAGTTGCCTAATAACGACTGGGAAGAAACTCCCTGAATCTGAAGGTGTGCGTTTTCACACTTCTATACCTTTTGCCTGTGGAGAGGCGAGACGAGGGAGTGGACAGGGTGCGACTCGTCCTTGATTATGCTGCTGGCCTTGCCGAGGCAGTGTGAGTTATAAATCAAGTCCATAGAAGGGAGGTTGGTTTGTGTGATGGTCTGGGCTGCGTCCACAATTCGATGCAATTTCATGTGCTCTTGGATGGAGCTGTGATGCATCCTGATAAAATGCTTTCTATGGTGCATCTATAGAAGTTGGTGAGAGTTGTAGGGGACAAGCCAAACGTCCTAAGCCTTCTAAGGAAGTAGAGGTGTTGGTGTGCTTCCTTGATCGTTGCTTCAATATGGAATAGCACTACTTCCACACCGTCAATGCAAACTGGGGTATGTGTTGCGCTTTGCTTCCCGAAATCTATCACTATCTCCTTTGTCTTGCTGGCATTGGGAGAAAGGTTGTTGTCTCGACACCAGGGCATGAGGTTCTCAATCTCCTTCCTGTACTCAGTCTCATCATTATTTGATATCCAACCCACAATGGTTGTTGCATCTGCAAATTTGAAAATTGAACTTGATTTCTACATGGCTGCACAGTTGTGGGTGTACAAGGAATAAAGAAGGGAGCTGAGAATGCATCCTTGCACAGCATTTCAATAAGGTTAATGACATCAGAAGATGAACTAATAGAATATAGAATAAAATGAGTAATTACGCCAAATTTTAACTACCATGTCAAATAATAAAACTACAAGTACAGGTGAGAACCTGGGTTGTATTTCAGATTTTTGCTATGGAAGCCGTTGGGAGGATTACTCCGAAGAGGAGCTTCTGTTTATTTTTCCAAGTCATTCTTTTCTCTGCCATCGTTCTCCCTTCATCCCTCTTTCTTTTCTTTAATTTTTCTTCCACCTATTAATACTTATTTCTTTTTCAGGTTGATTTGAAAACAGGGTTAGCAATAGAAGAAGCTTGTTACGCTCAGGTATGTGCTTAATGTTGTCGGTTTACTCTGTTTTAGCTGCGTATTCTTAAATGACATTTCCCCCTAAGTATTTGTGTCTTATTGTCAGGTTTACCGAGATATGACACACATTGTTATGCTTGCTATCCTGGCTATTCAAACTATTGGAGTACATCAGGAAGTTCAAAAAAGAAAATAAACAGTGTCACAGCTAAACTCTCCGACATTCACACTCAATTTCTGACCATGTCAGCATCTCAAGTCACACTCAAAATTAGAATACAGTAGGTACACTGACGGCCAAAGTTTAAACTTTCTCGTCAGTGCGGTGAGGTTTTGAACAGCTATTTGTTGTCCTGCCAACATACCCTGCATGTGCAATGAGCTTCTCCTTTGAACGCTGCTATTTTTTACGTCAAGCTCATCTATTGCAACAAAACTTTATGGAGTAGGGAAAAGCAAACAAAATAATCATCTTCGTAATTGTGAATACAGTTTACAATTCCTGACCATTTATTCTATGCAATGTATATTAGTATCCAAGAAGTTGGCTGGATCGTTATTGTTTTGACCAGTAATTTCAAAAATTATAGAATTATAGAATAATAGATCATAGAAACTGTGCCTTTTGGCGCAACTTGTCCATGTTGATCAGGTTTTATCTACTACTTATCCCGCCTGAAGTTTAGCAATATTTCCCCATTGAATAGACTAAGCTGTGTCCTGTAGTTGTTTTCATCATTGCTGTCTGCTTTGTCATTGCAAGCTCCATAAACATACAGGATATCTAATTAGCAAGTCTGTATAAAAATGAGCTGCAGCACACATTTAAACATTTTTTTGTGGGGAGGAAATAGATTAAAGATGTTCAGTTTGCATTTGAAGAGGAGTTCAGTAACAGTGTTTTTGATAAATTCTTTCCTAGAAAGTCAGCAGCAAGAGGAAATTGCATCAGGAGTGATCACATCATAATGGAATTGTTCTTAGTCATTAGCTATTAAGAATGGAAATGCCAAGGAGGGTGTTTGAAAGCCAAACACAGATTTAGGAGTCGAGATATAGAGTTTTTATAGAGATGAATTCCAGAATTTTCACGATGATTATTGCATTTAACATTATTAGGCTGCAAGAAAAGAAAAAAGCTTTTTGGAGACTAGAAATTGCAGATTTTTTGTTTAGTTTTAAAATACAGCGCGGAAACAGGCCCTTCGGCCCACCGAGTCCACACCGACCAGCGATCCCTGCATATTAACACTACCCCACACACACTTGGGACAATTTTACATTCATACCAAGCCAATTAACCTGCAAACCTGTACGTCTTTGGAGGTAGACACAAAATGCTGCAGTAACTCAGCGGGACAGGCAGCATCTCTGGAGGGAAGGAATGGGTGACGTTTCGGGTCGAGACTCTTTGGGTCGAGACTCTTCTTCACATGTTTTTAAGAGTGTGGGAGGGAAGCAAAGATCAGGGAGAAAACCCATGCAGGTCACAGGGAGAGCGTACACACTCCGTACAGACAAACACCTGTAGTCAGGATCGAACCCGGGATTCTGGTGCTATAAGGCAGAAGGTCTCCCGCTACACCACTGTGCCACCACCAGATGCTGGAACCTTGAGCAAAAGACAATGCTGGAGGAAGTAGTCTTGACCCAAAACTCTGTCCCTCCACACATATTGCCTGACCCACCAGGAATGAGCAGGTTAACCTATGATGAGCGTTTGTCAGCACTGGGCCTTTACTCGCTGGAGTTTAGAAGAATGAGGGGGGACCTCATTGACACATGCAGAATAGTGAAATGCTTGGAGAGAGTGGATGTGGACAGGATGTTTCAACTAGTGGGCGAGTCTAGGACTAGAGGTCTAGAATTAGAGGCCTCAGAATTAAAGTTTGTTCTTTTAGGAAGGACATGAGGAGAAATGTCTTTAGTCAGGGGGGAATTCTTTGCCACAGAAGGCCAAGTCAGTGGATATTTTTAAGGCAGAGATAGATAGATTTTTGTTTAGTACAGGGGTCATAACCTCTATGGGGAGAAGGCAGGAGAATGGGGTTAGGAGAGAGAGATGGATCAGCCATGCTTGAATGGTGGAGTAGACTTGATGGGCTAAATGGACTAATTCTACTTCTATCACCTATGATGTTATGACGTAATTCGATCACTGTTTTGTTCAAAATCTTTTGTGGGTGTGTTCATATATTTGACTCTAAGCAACACAGAAATTATGACGAGAGCAGTTTTTAAAGTTTCCGGAATCTGCTTCATTCTTAATATGGTGGGGTTTTACTTTCCTAGTTTTACAGCGAGTCTGAAGTCAATCTCAACCTATTTTTTAAAAATCGCAGGTGATTCCAACAAAGGACCGAATTGAAGGAATTACCGCTTTCAAAGAAAAACGACTACCCCGCTACACTGGGGAGTAAAAGTACACATCAGAAGCAGCATGTACAACGAGAAGAATATATTACTATTTATGGTGTTTTCTATCTACGGTATTCAGATGCTACGATGAAATACTGTTCAACAGCCATAAGTGTATTATCTCAAGACAAATGTGCAGAGCTACTATACATTTTACTGCATGTTAAACATTTGCTGCTATACAAATTATTTGGGAGTCATATATGCCCTATTTTATGTAGCATAAATATTGCAACTGAAATCTATTTCTCCTCATGATTCAGAAATCATTTAAAACAGTTGCAAATGCAAGGAATGTAAGAATAAGAATTGGCATATTTAGACCTTGAATATGTGTCAGTACTCAATAGGATTGTAGCTGGTTTATATTCAAACCCCATATAAACGTGTTGTGATGATATTTGCACCTTGTTTTCAATGAAGGGGCATGAACAATTTATCACCCTGTGTATCACTCTTGTGCTCTTAATGGAGCTTTGTTAAAATGTTAATCAGGTTTTACAAGTTAGTATTGATTTCATAGATCAAAACATTCTAAACATATTTCCTTAAAATGGATAAACATATGGATAAACATATAATTCAGAATGTCTAAACAAACTTTTTAAAATTTGAAAATGGAGCGGAGTTGTCAACATTGATAGGAAGAAATGTGATTTTATATGACATTCAAATAAATAACTTTTATGCAAAGTACATTATTTATTACATTTCTGTTCTCTTGCCATCGTGGAGCAGATGGTATAAATTAGTTGGTTTGTTAACTCAAAGTTATTATAAAAGAGCTGCAAGATTTAGAGGCATTCCGCCAAAACTGCCTTCATAAAGTGGCAGTTCAAGTATCTGCTGCACCCAAAAAATGATACTTGATAAGAGTCATTCAGCACAGAAAATGACCCCTCAGCTCAAATCATCAATCAAGCTTTTGCCTGCTTTTGGGCATATCCCTCGAAACCTTTCTTATCCATATACTCGGCCAAATGTCTTTTAAATGTGGTTATTGTACATGTCCCAACTACTTCCTCTGGCAATTTGTTCCATCTACCCACTACCATGTTGAAAAAGTTGCCCTCAGCTTCCTATTTATTCTTTCCCCTCTCACCTTAAACATGCCCTCTAGTTGTTGATTATCTTACCCTGGGAAAAAGTCACTTGCATTCAGCCCATCTCTGTACATCAATGTTCTCCAGAGATGCTGCCTGATCTGCCAAGTCACTCCAGCACTTTTGTCATTTTGCCTATCCATTCTCTAAGATCACCCATCATCTTTGTACATTCCGACAAAATAAATTCTCCCTTTCTCAAGGCCTCCCTTTTGCCCAGGCCCCCAAGTCCTGGCAACATCCTCAAATCCTCTGTGCATCCTTTCCAGAGAATTTAGCATCTTTCCTATAGCAGGGCGATGAAAATTGAGCACAATTCTCGAAGTGCGGCCAATGTCTTGCACAACTGCAACATGATGTCCCAGCAATGGGCTCAGCACCGATGCCTGAGACACACCACTAGGCATAGGTCTTCAGTCTGACGAACAACCCTCCACAATCACTGTTTTCTACATTGAGGCCAATTCTGCATCTAGTTAGATGTACCAGCATCTGCAATTCCTTGTGTCTAAATGTGTACAGAATCAGCTTAATGGTAGGATACAGACTGAAGGGTCCAGACTGGAAATGTCACCTATCCATGTTCTCCAGAGATGCTGCTTGACTCACTGAGTTACTCCAGCACTTTATATTTTATTCTGCACATTGTCAGCTAGCTCTCCCTGGAGCCTGTGCAATCTAACCTTCCTGAGCAGCCTACCACGTGGAACCTTAAAGGCCATGGTGATGTCCATGTAGACCATATCTACAGCCTTATACTCATCAGTTTCTTGGTTACTTCTTCAAAAAACTTTAAATTCGTGAGACACTATCTTCCACACACAAAACCATGCCAACTATCCCTAATCAACCTGTCATTCCAAATGCATGTATATCTTCGACCTCAAAATCCGCTTCAGTAATGCATTTTTGTATTAACAATGATGATGTGATCCATTCATTGTTAAGATTTTCTCCCTCCATGTCTCAAGCTCTTCAAAAATGATTGAGCATCAACATTGAAAAGCATGGTTGTAGTTTTTAAAGTGGGTGAGAAAGAACTTGAGATGCGACTCATTGTATGTCTAATCGGGTGGCGGGTATATGGAACAAGCTGCTAGAGGGGGTAGTATAACATTTAGACATTTGGACAGATGCATGTCTAGGAGATATTTAGAGGGATCAAATACAGGCAGGTGGGACTAGTTTAGATGGGGCATCTTAGTCAACATGGACAACTTCGAGCCTGTTTCTGTGCTGTATGACTACGACCTGGATCTACCAATCTGTTGCCAGCTACTGCATCACCCCTTTCCCTCACGTCTGTTTAGCATCATTTCCCCTCAACTCCATCAGTCAGAAGAAGGGTCTCCGCCCAAAACATCATCCAGCCAATTACCTCCACTGAGTTCTTCCAGCTGTTTGTTTTTCACACCAGTGACTGAACTGTAGATCTAATATGAACTGACAGTTAAAATGAATTACTTCATAGTGTTGTTCAATTGTCTTTCTGCTCACCAAGCAATCTCTGTTGCGCTGGAAACTAATAATTTTTATTGGTTATATTTGCAGCTTTCAATATTTTCCACTAAATTTTGAAATTAATGTAAACATCCATTATATCTTGAAGCCTAATTCATCAGTGTTTCATTGGATCTATAGAATCTTTTGTCTTTTTAGGTATATATCTGCACAGACAGGCCTTACTTCAGCAGAATATGGATGGCTGGCTTATTCAATGACAGAATCCAAAGTGTAAATACTTATGAAATAGTAGGACTAATCAATGCCAAGGTTGTTTTGTTGGACCAGCAGACAAAATTATATACTTCATGAGCATTGCTATTTCCAAAAGAAATAAAAGCTGTCTAAACAGTACCAGTAATGTGTGGATAGTAGGAATTGTGTGAAAAATTGTTATTTTAAGCATGTTAAGAATGTAGTTTGATCTACTGACACCTAAATCAATAATCCTCTGCAGCAGCTAGTTGAAAACTACACCACAAGAACATGTTATTGCATAGTTCTAAATTCGTGAATTTGTCAACATCCAGGACTTGTAAAGTTTAGCAGCAAGTATTTCGGTCGCTTTGATGCTGCACATCATGTTATTAAACACGTGCAATAATTTTCTTGTCACTTCAAAAGACTCCTGCTGTTTGATTACTTTCTAATCTCCACAGGCAAATTTTAACAGTGAATCAGAATCTGCAATTGAGCTCAACTGAGGTATGTAGGTACTGTTGGATTGGTGATTTCCTGATCAATCTCCAAGAATTCACCAACATTTACAAATAAAAGTAAAATTAATCTAGTTTACTTCACTACCTGCTCCTTACAGATGAGTACTTGCACATAATCCACACAACACTGATCCACATCATGGAAATGAGCAGAATCCAAAAGTACAGGTTCAGAATAATTAAAGTTATGTTTATGCAGATATAACCATATAACCATATAACAATTACAGCACAGAAACAGGCCTTCTTGGCCCTTCCAGTCCGTGCCGACCATTTATTTTCCCCCATTCCCATCTACCTGCACTCAGACCATACCCCTCCATTCCCTTCCATATACCCATCGACTTTTAAATGTTAAAATCGATCCTGCCTCCACCACTTCTGCTGGAAGATCATTCCACACAGCCAGCACTCTCTGAGTAAAGAAGTTCCCCCTCATGTTACCCCTAAACTTCTGTCCCTTAATTCTCATGTCATGCCCTCTTGTTTGAATTTTCCCTACCCTCAATGGGAAAAGCTTATCCATGTCAACTCTGTCTATCCCTTTCATCATTTTAAAGACCTCAATCAGGTCCCCCCTTATCCTTCTGCGCTCCAAAGAATAAAGACCTAACTTGTTCAACCTTTCTCTGTAACTTAGTGGCTGAAACCCAGGCAACATTCTAGTAAATCTCCTCTGTGCTATGCTGTCTGCACACAACCACGAGTAGACATAAAACAAACTCATTAGATAGTGAAAAAGATACATTTGGATTATTTTTAAAATCTTTTATCCCTGCATTTTACATTTGACTTGATAGAAATTTAAAGTCCATGCCAAGTCGTGGAACCCATGGTTTCTTCACCACATAGAATGTGTAGCATTTAAGCACCATACCATGTCAACATAGACTATTTTTCATATTTCTATGAACTTCAAATAATATTATTTAAACAAACTTTAATTGAATGTTTTAAATATTGACTAAATTATAGACTATCTCCCAGACAAATATTTGGAAAATTCTTCAAAATTAGAGTAAATAATGCACATCTGAAAGGCAGTAATATTAGTAGGGCTTGAATTTTTAGAGTTTTACCAATGAAACCAACATAACAATCCCCAAAGCCATATTTGGAAAATATATATATTTTTCCATTGCCAACACTGCTGAAATAAATGTCAACCATCCAACATTCCCATTTGCTGTTTGTATACTACCAGTGACTTCAAAACTACAGACAGAACCCATTTTTGTTTGGGTGTGATTTGCTGCCAATGATGGTGAAAAACATAGGCAGAAAGAGAGCATGCAACCAATGGTGTGTAGTTAGTTATACGAAAGAAAGAGTATTTCATCGATGTAATAGTTAAAGCCTGAACTAGTCAGAATACCAAAGACTCGTTACTTCTGCTAATGTAAGCCAACCCACCTATCAGCTTTCAGATCACCCGAATAGTACATCACAAAATATAGTAAAATATCAAAAAGTTCATACTCGTGTTCCAGTACACTACAGCTCTTTGACAGAAAATGTAACTCAAAGGAAAAATGAGTATGTCATTCATTAAGGTGTTTAAACAATGTGCAATTACTTAATGGACCCCGAACTGCTGTTTCTCCAAAGAGCTCCTTACAGTGGGAATTCCATCATATCCCCACCAGCGTCTCAGCAAATATTTATTTGCAAAGTTATTTACAAATAGTTATTTGCAAAAAGTTATTTGCAATGCAGTGAGAGCATGTAAAGTAAACCAATAAATATTATACCCTTGGGACCTGACAATAAACATGCTGTCTATACTCTGTCCGGTTGACACAAACATTGAGGAATTGCTCACAATTCAAGGTTAAGAAGTTGAATAGTAGATATTTACAACAAAAGACCAAGTCCATTCTACCCGTTCTTCAGTTACTCCACTTCCCAGAGCTCTGTCCTTAGCCTTGGAGGTTGCAACTCTCTGATGTGATACATAAACAAGGTAAATTAGCAACTTATAACCAGGTAAAATACCCAAATTATTTGCAGGTTAGCAAAGTTTGCACACACACTTTGATAATAAATGAAATCAGATGTTTATTGAGGAGAAAATTAGAACCCATTTAAAGTTACCCATTATATTTGGAATAGAGAGTGGAAAACAATGATTACAAAGTTTCACATCTTCACTATAGAAAAGATAGTTCACAATAGCCACACTTTACTGAGGAGGAGACCAGCAAAATAGCCATTTCATAGTATTGTTCATTGGTGCCAGTGCTGATTATTCGACAAAATGGATCCACATCCAATTGTTAACATTTTACCTTTCTTTGGCAATGGATTAACTCTGTGGGCAAGGTAAATCGGAGATTTCAAAGTTGGACATGGAACTTCAGACGTCAGCCAGCAATGTGTGATCTCTGAGCTGAGCAGTTTGACTACTAGATGATTGCAAATGGTTGAATGATGTTTTGAGTTATAAGTGTGCTGAGAGTTATGTTCAATTGCCTTCAGGTACCCTACAAATTAAATGGGTTAAAATGTAGAATGGTTCACACTGGGTGAACAGTGAAACAACTGACAATTGAAGAATTTGGAGTCTGCTTGTTTTTTAATGAAACAATTGCATTGAACTACTATATTTTAGCTTTGTGGACAGACAAAAGTGGATAGTACCTTGTAGACATTAAGTCATCATAGTGGGCAATGAGAAGCTTACGCCTGAATGGATTTCTCTGTAATTTGATAAGCTTCCTCAGGTGGTATCTTGCCATGAATGTCAAACTCATGACTGATGCTTGGAAAAATGTACTTGGGCAACCGTGAAGTGCATTATCAAGTAGGGACTTTCCAAAAACCTGACTGAGATGAAGAACAAAATATGTGGAGGGTTCTCATAATTTTGAAATAGATAATTGCCAACGTCATTAAATTATCCACATATTCTCTGTTATTTGATCTTTATTCCAGCTGGAGTTTATTTCCTATGCTGCTGTTTGCTGTCTGACAATAACGGTTCTAGAAAACATGATTAGACAGATAGTGTTTTAATCTCTAGAATTTTGCTCTGTTTGATATTTTAGTTTCTGCATTCAATTGAAGTTTTCTGTGCATCGTACATACCATTTAACCACATCCTTCTAATATGTTGGTGAACTTGTGCCCCATATTAATGCCTATTTATGCTTTGTCAGAAACAAAGTATGTCATTTTAATTGCATTCTGTTATAATTCTTTTAATCCTATTTGAAAGCAATTTACTTGTCCACAAAAATAATCAAGTTAGCCCTGGTGCATAGTCATCATGTTAAAACTTGTCCATGCCATGACATCTCAAAGTCAGGTGCAGAGTCAAACACAACAATGGATCTGTTGAATTTCTACCTTTCCAAAAACGACATGAAAATTACAAGCTGCGACTTGCTGCCTGGTACGGCCTTGTTGCTGGGTTTGTTCCAATGTGACAGGTCAGGCTTTTGAATGATTAACAAAAGAATGGCACCTTTCCTTGTACTGATTGCAGTTTCATGTATTTTAGTGGAAAAGAGAACGTGTACATTAGCCAAGCTCGGAATTCAACAGGGAGAGTTAGATTTTAGCCAGGAAAGCATCAAACTGATTCCTATCGTTTTGCATTTTCTCTCTAATAGTTAGTTGGTTAGGCAAAGATTGTTCATATACAATCATCTATTCAAGCTGTGGGATAAATTGAGGTATTTTTCATTTTTATACAAAATTTATCATAACCCTGAATAATTAACTAGTTCCACTTTACATAATACTCTCAATCCAGAGGTTTATTTGCCACTCAAAACAAAAGGAGAATGTAAGAAATAAAACATTCAGATTATATAGTGTAAAACAGCAAAGATGTCAATATTAACATTATTAAAGGATAAATCACTCAGCAACTTCTGGTTCCCATTCATAAAAAGTTAATATTTATTCTCCCCTGTTTTCTTTCACATTTCTATGGTTTTTGATAGGAACAAGAGACAGTTTTTTGTCCTTTCATTTTGCTGGCTTTACACTGAGTTGAATATCCTAACAGTGGCTAACTGTTTCAGTCTTTACAAATATTCTGAATCCTAGTGGCTGAAGAGACACTGGTCCATAAATTCTACTATGCAGCCCAACATAGTTGAAGCTGTATGAAAAATAATTTGTTAAAAAAGTAAATTGGGGAGTTGCTGTGCTTATCAAAAGAGCACAATTTTCTCTCCAGGTCTTCACAGCCTCTAACTAAACAATGCAAAGAGACCTAGAAATGTACAGTGGCAAGAAATTGCATGAGTTTTTTCTATGCGCACATTCATTGGCAGGCACAAGGACTGCTATAATGCAACAACTGTTGAATCAGACCCAAATTACAGTCTTGAGCTGGGTGCAAACTCAAGATACTTCCTCCAAGTTAAAAACAAATCACTCACAATAACTCATGTTGAATTTAATGCACTTCTCTTCCAAACCACTGACCTTGAAGTACTTTTGTTATTTCTAACTGCATATATCCTTGTCTCAGAGCTGCCCACGTTTATATGTTTGCGACTACAGATGCTACCTGGCCTGCTGGGTGTTTCCAACATTTTCAATTTTTATATTCGATTTTTCTTTTGTTTCATAAAATGTAGGAAGTCAATGGCAAACCTCTGCTACTGTGTCCAAAGATTCTTGAAAATAATCTTTTCAAGAGTGGGGTGCAGAGGATGCACAGTGAAGGAAGAATCTTATCGATTCTGCAACTTCACTTTATCTTTCATGGTACCAATATGCACCATCAAGACTTTTATTGCAAGCAAAGAACATATTTACAGTGCAGCTAGCTTCTGAAAAAGGTCAAGACTAAGTTAAACCCAAACCGTACTCATGGGTAGTACAAGGGCTTTATGTGCATACTCTCACAGCACCATTTGTGGCAATGGTTGGGGCCCAGGACCTAGTGGAATTCATTTCAATTAATATCACCCAAAATCTTTTGCATTTAGTATGTAAAATTGCAGCAGTAGGAAAAACAGCAAAACTATGAAGGATGTATGGATTAAATACCATTCTTCAATTTTTCCCATCTGGATCCTGATATTTAATGCTATGCTTAATACCCAAATACAAACACAAATTTTATCCATCTTAATGAAATAGTTTTTTTTATTCTTCAAAACTCTAGAAAGCACAGGGCCATTCTAATCACTCTCTCTTTATAGGGCAACATGTTTATCCCAGAAATTAATTAGGTCTTGGCATTTGTTCTCTCGTCCTTCTCCAAACCACACCCACAAACCCATCACTTCATTTTTCTGGTAATATTATATTCTCTACTTTAAAAAACTTTCAACACACCAACTGCTTCCTGTTCTGGTGACAAGATCATCCAATAATATTAATTATGTTTCCCTTCTCCTGGTTGTTGCTTTTCCAGACCGTTTTCAGATTTTCTGTTTGTATTGTGGGTTTTTGTTCCTGTTACAGGAATTGACTTATACAAGACAAAATAACAAAAGCGGGAGACTCTGATTACACAAAATGCTGGCCAAACAATGTTACGCAACGCTGTTTACATAGATAGGCCTTTGATTCATTATGTGTATACTGTGCATAATTAACTTTCTTACATAATGCAGTCCTCATTTAAAATGCATGGATATTTTCATTTAAACAGCCAGTAGCAGTCAAAACCTTTACGTTTTAATGAAAGGCATAAGTAACAAAAGCCAGTGTGAATGTTAAAGCGAGTCACTACATGATATTGCCATTTTGTGCTGTTGTCTATAGATGTCACTGCGACAGGTTACGATGTGTTACCTGAGCTGAACAAAAGCGGCAGACCATAAATCTGCAGCTTTAAATATTAAAAAAAAGCAAAGTTAATGTTGAAAAAAAGCTGATCTTAAACCATATTTATAGGAATTTTTTAAAAAATCCTTCAATGTTCCTGACACACTAAAATTAGTGGTGGAAAATCACAGGCTGAGAGGCAAAAGAATATCTATTTTAGTTGTGATATTGCACAAATGTACACATACCTGAGATCATAGCAATGTCCTTTCAATCCCTTAATGGTTTCAATTACATTATTTTCAGCATGAATATCAGCATGCCAATGACTTCTAGCTGCTCAAGAGCAAAAGAGGTTGACATTATTTTCTTTCCCATTTCATGACACACAAAACTTGGGCAGTGACGATTTGAGTCCAGCAAGCACTTACAAATAGTGAAGTAATCTGCCTTTCACGAAATGATAAGCCTTTAACAATGTCAGTTGAGTGATTAATATTGTCTGGAATCCATAAGGCATTACTTCTAATAGCTTGTAATTAGGTTTGTCAGGATTCAATTTTTTTAATCAATAAATCAATAAAGACCAATTTCACCCCATGTCACAGGATGAGGAAAAATATATTTCTGACTTATCAAGATAATCAGAATTCTTTGTTGGGATTTATAAGCATTTTTCAATCTTTTTCTCTATGAATGCCACGTTACTGACAAATGAACATAATGATGTCTTAGTTTCAGAGTTATCACTGTTTCACTTGTTCGACTAAAAGTAGGCATGCCAGAATATGATTCATCAGGTATTATTTATTCAGCAGGTTTGATCTATTTATGCTTTTTTTAAATTATTGACTTTTAATGATGTATCATCGTTGACAAATTATATGGCACCACATCCTGAATTATGCAAACCTGAACAATTAAACTAATTACAAATAAAACATGTAAATTACCTAAAAATAACTCACGTTCTTTGTTAAAATTA
Source organism: Raja brachyura (assembly GCA_963514005.1). The sequence goes on along the minus strand of OY740783.1, from coordinate 68,488,697 downwards.
CTTTAAAATATATATTTTTAAAGTTAAACTCTGGCTGGCTTAGTTTTAGTGCAATACTGCAATAGTGATATCGCAGTAACTAATATGCAATTGTAACTAAAGTGTGTCTTATGTCTAATTGCATTTTTCATATATCATTTAATGATATTTCAATGCTTAATGCATGCAATTATGCTTGTAACAGAGTAAAAGCTGGTGAATAATATCAGCATGCCAAGGGTTTCCGATTTATTATGGGAATTATACTTTCTCCCTATCTTCTGCCAGAAGAGACTTGAGCAATGAACCAGCTCCAAGTGAATATAGGTGTCACACTTCTATATTCAGGTTATTCATATAAATGAGGACCTCTGCGGGCATGGAAAATCTGGAACCATAACATAAGCAAATTGAGTGTTCCAGACTTTCAGTCTGAAGAAGGGTCCCTACCCAAAACGTCACCCATCATTTTTTCTCCAGAGTTCACTTTTCTTTACTCAGTTGCTCTAATTGTTTATTAAATCAAAATCTGCAGCATCTTTTATTAAAAGACAAAACCTATGCATGTAGTTAAGCTAAGTCTTCAAATCAATAAACCTTAACAAAAGCCTGACTGCAAAACCTGACTATGTTACAAGCTGTTATAAACAACAAGGTAACCTGTTTAGTAAGATTAACTGAGGAATTAATATTGCCAGGTGAACAATATTCCCAGGGGAATCCTCCTCCTATTCAGTGAAAATATTAAGTAATATTTTACACCGACCCAAGGGATCACAAAAGGCCTTGTTTAACAGCTCAGTGTGTTTCTATCTTTTCAGTACTTCAGTGAGTTTGTGGGAATCACATTGATAGTCTCTCTTTGTGGAAAGATAATGAACGAGTGATAGATCACATTGAAAAAAAATTACAGAACGATTCAACACTGGAGGATTCTTGTAAAAAGTTACACAGATAATTTCATTCACCTGCACTTTCCTTTGCAGAAATGCACTCTTGAATCGCCTTCCAGTTTTCTCTGGTTGGAAAATTTAAATGATATCCGCTGATACTAGCTATGCTTTTGTGCCCCATGACAGTAAGTAGATTGTCATCTTATTTAGAGAATGTAGCACTGGCATTGCAGTTTAATGATAGCTTGATTATTTTTTCATTAATTTAAAGAAAACACAACAATATTTTATTACTTGGTGACCGTCAAGGATACTAGTTCTATAGCCAGATGGCAAGTTAAAGACGCAACCACATATCTCATTGTTGTATCTACCTTGGGAATTGCAGCTTCATCACTATTCAGATTTCTGTTTCCTTGGCAGCAGTGCTAATATATTTCACAGCCAATCAACATTTACCTGACAGGTAGGGGTTTGTCCAACATAAGATGTATTTTAGAACGTAATCGTGTATGGAAATTGAACTTGCAAGACAAATTGTATTGTGAAATTTCCTGGATATGTTGATATACTTAGCACAGACTTTAGTGAATCCTAACAATACAACACTGTGATGTATCACAGTCATAGAAACATAGAAACATAGAAAAATAGGTGCAGGAGTAGGCCATTCGGCCCTTTGAGCCTGCACCGCCATTCAATGTGATCATGGCTGATCATCCAACTCAGTATCCCGTACCTGCCTTCCCTCCAAACCCCCTGATCCCTTTAGCCACAAGTGCCACATCTAACACCCTCTTAAATATAGCCAATGAACTGGCCTCAACTACCTTCTTTGGCAGAGAATTCCAGAGACTCACCACTCTCTGTGTAAAGAATGTTTTCCTCATCTCGGTCCTAAAGGAATTCCCCCTTATCCTTAGGCTGTGACCCCTTGTTCTGGACTCCCCCAACATTGGGAACAATCTTCCAGCATCTAGCTTGTGCAACCCCTTAAGAATTTTTAAAGTTTCTATAAGATCCCCCCTCAATCTTCTAAATTCCAGCGAGTACAAGCCGAGCCTATCCAATCTTTCCTCATATGAAAGTCCTGACATCCCAGGACATCCCAGTCAAGCAGTAATGTTTTAGAGAAGACTATTATAATGCTGGCACCAAGAGCTGTGATTTATCACAGATGCACAATGACATTCACAATTAACACATTTGTTATACTGCAGAAACAAGGAACTGCAGGTTTACCAAGGAAAGACACAAAATGCTGGAGCAACTCAATGGATCAGACATTTAGAGTCCACTAGACTAAATGGGGCCCATTGGGTCCCATGTTCACACGGGAGGGGATGGTCCCCCATCGCAATATTCCACCTCTCCACCAATTCCAATATTGGTGGCCAGTGGGGGGGGGGGGGGGGGCTTTCTGGGGTGCAAGTATGGGTGTTGTGGGCTGAAGGGGCTGGTTTCCAGAGGGTTAGTATGGACATTGTGGCCAAATGTATCCTTGGGTGGCAGCTCAGTCACTCAAGACTGATGTGCTGGCAGCTCATGGCTGGTGGGCTGGCAGTTGACTCACGGCTATTCCTTGAAATACCATTTCAAGCAGGGTGCAAGGCCACCAAATTCAAGTGCAGTTTCTTACCACTTCAAGCAGGGTGCAAGGCCACCAAATTCAAGTACAGTTTCATACCACTTGAAGCAGGGTGCAAGGCCACCAAATTCAAGTGCAGTTTCATACCATTTCAAGCAGGGTGCAAGGCCACCAAATTCAAATGCAGTTTCATACCATTTCCTGCAGGGTGCAAGGCCACCACATTCAAATGCAGCTTCATATCATTTCAAGCAGGGTGAAACCACCATAAAACCACACAAAACACCACAAAACAACACACTCACAGTTCAGTAGACATTCAGTGAGTTCAGTTGATTAACAGCTCAGACAGAGTCATGACCTCTCCCTCCCCCATCTTGCAGAGACTGAGCCCCAACCACACTTTCGTGTTTTATAATCCCTCCCCCCTCAAGGGGCGTAGCCTTCATGGCGTGATTGGCAGGAGAGAGATTCTCAACATTTTTTAAACACTAATAACACTTTTATTTTTCATTGTTGGGAAGAATCTTCTGCACCTGATGAGCGGAGGGGGACTGAGTAAGATGGCCAAAAATCACAGCCGTAAGTGGTAGCGTTTTATCTAAAATCAATATACAGTGCAAACAGGAAGTTGTCAAGTTTAGACTTTTAATCATTTGCCATTTCAAACCAACCACCACCAACCATTTGCTGTGCTTTTGTTCCAAACCAACCACCACCAACCATTGCTGTGCTTTTATTCCAAACCAACCACCACAAACCATTTGCTGTGCTTTTATTCCAAACCAACCATCACCAACCATTTTCTGTGCTTTTATTCCAAACTAACCGCCACCAACCATTTGCTGTGCTTTTATTCCAAACCAGCCACATTTTTATTTTCAAACCACATTAAGGGCACTCAAGGTCAGTAAAACCACACTCACAGTTTAGTAGACATGTGTTCGGTGTTGCTCAGACTGAGGGACGTGACCCTCTTGCTTCCCCCATCTGCAGAGACTGACTGAGTCACTCAACAATTCTGTGTTTTATAGTCTATCCGGAAGGGGCGTGGCCTTCAGGAGAGAGAATCTCAATATTTTTTAAACAATAATAACTCTTTTATTTTTCATCAATGGGAAAAATCCTCTTGTCCTGCGCAGTGGAGGGGGACTCTGAGTAAGATGGCCAAAAATCACAGCCGTAAGTGGCAGCATTTTTTCTAAATCAATATACAGAACAACAGGAAGTGGTCAAGATCAGACTTTCAGTAATATAGAGTATAAAGATTTAGAAGAGGGAATTAAATGTGACATCTCCAAGTTTGCGGATGACACAAAGCTGGGTGGCAGTGTGAGCTGTGATGAGGATTCTATGAGGCTGCAGGGTGACTTGGATAGGTTGGGCGAGGGGACAGATGAATGGCAGATGCAGTATATTGTGGATAAATGTGAGGTTATCCACTTTGGTGGCAAGAACAGGAAGGCAGATGATTATCTGAGTGGTGTCAGATTAGGAAAAGGGGATGTAAGATATTACGGCTTCAGCATGTAGGTATAAACATTCAGCACACGTTGTTGCCATTGTGGGTCCTCTTTATTTTGCAAAAGTACACAGGGCATACTCACACATATTCACAAGACTGATAAGATATTGAATATATCACATGACACAAATCATACCATTCTAGTACTCAGTTCTTACAGTTACCATTATATACACTACAGTGCTCTCCCCTTAGAAAATAAAATAACTTGTAAACTAGGCAAATAAGAGTAATTTTATAAATTTAATCCTTCGACTGGTTTACGCACTCTTTCTGATCTCCTGAGTGGTTTAGTGGGAGTGTCAGGTTGTGGTTCCAAAGGAGAGTCAAGTTCAGGATAATTTACCTTTGTCTCTACTTTCTTTGGAGATTCTGATTTTACATCTGAACTTGAAAGTCTGACAGATCTGCTTCTTCATCTATGCTTTGCTCTTGTTCATCCCTTGCTGGAATCATATGATTTATGTGCACACTTCTAACACGTCCTCCAATTTCTACCAAGTACCTCCTGGTACCACACACACTTCAACTACTCTTCTCACCTCCATTTGATTGCTTTGTAAAGGGGGGCTGAGAACACAAACCTGATCATGTGCATTGAACCTACGTTCTTTATGACTTCCACCTTAATTACGTTTCTGATCAGATTGTTTGCATTCAACCTTAGAAGATAGGTTAGGTAGAACCAAAGTCAGTCAAGTTCTGAACCTTCTTTTCATGAGAGGTTAGCTGGCGTATATCATGTGGTAGATTGTGGCGTGGTATGATATTTCAGTAATGATATTTCAGTATTTCAGCAAGAAACTAGCTAGCCGCTGTGACATACAGAATTTTGAATTCCCTTCAAGACCTTGTTTCTTAAGAGCTCCTTTGACTACCCTGATGGACCTTTCGGCTGTGCCATTAGATGCCGGATGGTAAGTTGGCACTAAGGCATGCTTGATATCATTTAGCTTCATGAAAGTTTGGATCAGTGCAGCACGAAATTGGTGGCCGTTGTCAGAGATAAGCTCTTCAGGTAATCCATGACACGCAAAGGTAGACCGCAATGCTTCTATTCTTCTTTCTGTTATTGTGTTTGTACGTATATGTACCACCTCAATCCACTTTGTGTGGCTATCTACCAAAACAAGAACATTATTATTCCCATGTTCACAAAAATCCACATGAACCCTCTGAAAAGGTCTAGTAGGCCAAGACCATGTTTGCAAAGGGGTTTGGACGGGCTTACTTCTGCAACTCTGGCAGGTGCTACATTTGCTTGCCATTGCTTCTATGTCATTGTCCAATCCTGGCCAATACATGTAAACTTTGGCTGTAGACATCATTCCCACAATACCTTTGTGATCACTATGGAGTTCTTTAAGTAATCTTTGTCTTAAACAATTGGATACTATTACTCTGCGACCCCATTTAATACACCCTTGCTCACATGACAGTTCATGTTGTCTAATGTGATAAGATTTTACTTCATTGGTACTTGGTTTTATTTCTGACCATCCACACAAAGTCTGTTTGTACACTTCTTTTAGCACTGTGTCCTTTTTAGTTTCAACAGCAATTTCAGCTGCTGTGACTGGAAAGTCATTGTCCACTGCTTCTATGATGTAGATAGCACCTTCAGTGCACACATCTGATTCTTCATGAGGCAAATGCGAGAATGCATCTGCGACAGTATTGTCTTTTGAGCTGCGGTAGGCAATGCTGTAGTCATACTGTGACAGGAGAACTGCCCAGTGCTGCATCCTCGAGGCTGCCATTGTAGGTATTGCTGACTGAGGACCAAGAATAGTGAGCAGTGGCTTATGATCAGTAACCAGGGTGAATTTCCTACCCAACAGATACTGAAGGAATTTCTTGATCCCAAAGATGATACCAAGGGCTTCTTTCTCGATTTGTGCATTTGTGCTCACTCTTGGTAAGTGTGTGTGATGCAAATGCTAAAGGCTTTTCTTGTCCATGTTCCATTACGTGTGAAATCACAGCTCTTACCCCACAACTAGATGCATCACAAGCTAACTTAAACTCGTGATTTGTATTGTAGTAAACAAGTAATGCATCATGGGTCAAGCTCCTCTTAAATGCACCATAAGCATTTTGTTGCTCTTTGAACCATTCTCATTTTTTATCCTTTTTCAACAACTTGTGAAGAGGAGCTAGCTTTGTTGCTAACTCGGGTAAGAAGCGTGAGTAATACTGTACCATACCCAGGAAGGAGCTATCTCCATGGCTTTCCATGCCAAATCAAAGGTAAGGGAGTTGAGACACATTCTGTGGTGTTGGTGCGTTTGCTATAGCTTCAATCTTTCCCTTCACTGGTTGTAGTCCATGTTGATCCACTTTCATACCAAGACACACTACTTCGGTCTGTAAGAATGCACATTTGCTTCTTTTCAACTTTGTATTGTGATCATCAAGCCATTTCAACACTTCACTGAGTATCTCCAGATTCTCCTCAGTAACAGTCGCAATCAGCAAGTCATCTTGATTGCTCAAACAATGTGATGTTCCTTGCACAATCTTGTCCATTGTAACTTGGAAGCTTTTGGTGCTGACTTCACACCATAGGGTAGTTTTGTGTAGGAATACAGCCCCATATGTGCGATTATTGTGAGGTACTGCTGGCTCTTACGATCAACATTTAGCTGAGCATATGCATGTGACAGGTCTACCTAAGAGAATACCTTGGAACCAGCAAGTTCAGCGTATAAATCTTGTGAGGTTGGTAGTGGATACTGTTCTTCATCTACTGCCTGGTTGATGGTCACTTTGTAGTCCTCACAATCTCACTGTGTTGTCCGCTTTCGGAACCACTGCTATTGGAGTAGCCCAATCACTGTGATCTGTTTTAACCAGTACACCATTTTGTTCCAACTTTTTGATTTCTGCTTTCACTTTACTTTTTAGCGAATATGCCACTGGTCACGGTCTACAGTAGACAGGTTCCACATCGGGTAGAATCCTGATGTGTGCTTGCTCACCCTTTATGACATCGTAGCTGTCATTGAACATAGCATGATGTTTCTGCACCAACTGATCCTGTTGTGTTTGTGCTTCTACTTGAAGTACAGATTTCCAGTCCAGTTTCAGTAAGCGGAGCCAATTTTTGCCCATCAACGTTGGCCAATTGACATAACTCGCGACAACTATTGGCAACTTCAAAGTCTTGCCTTCAAGTTGTACATCACAAACTGTCTCTCCACATCTCCAATACTTCTCCAGAGCATGTTTTCAGCTGAACGTTTGTTTCTGTGATGGGGCATCTTGCTAAACTTGGATTCATAAGTGTCTTTGCATATAATTGTGCAATCAGCAGCTGTATCAACACACATAGTAATGTATTGATTGCTCACTTTGACCTTTGTCTGAAAGTCTTCCTTTCCAGACCCACCATTCGTAGTATAGATGCCGTACAGTCCAAGTTCATTACTCCCTGAGTGTTCTTCGAGGTTGTGAATCCCACGCTTTTGGTTTTCGAGCCTTTTGTTTTGCTTTATCCTGTGATGGTGCTCTGCATGCTGATGCAATATGGCCTTTATTTTGACGGCTGTAGCACTTGGTGTCCTTGAACTGTGCACTTATTTGCTTTGTGGTGACCATTGCATCGATAGCACATATCTGGGTTTTTCCCAGAACTTTGCTGCGAAGGCTTTTTCTCTGTCTTGTAATGCTCGAGTTTTGGAACTGCCTTTTGACTGTTGACCGTGCCAGCATGTGATAGACGAAACTCATGTGCACGTTGACGTGCTATCTCCATGGCTTTCCATGCCAAATCAAAGGTAAGGGCAGGTGTGTTCAGTAATTTTGATTGGATTTGCTCATCCAACATTCCACATACAAATCTAACACACAAAGCTCGCTCCAGAAATGTCACAAAATTGCCATGTAGCGACAGCTTCTTCAATGAGATAATGTACTCACCCATGGTCTCACCAGACTTCTGGTTTATTGTGTGAAATGTGTAACTTTCTGCAATCTCTATGGGCTTAGGGTTGAAGTGAGCATCAAGTTTTGAAAGAAAAGTCTCAAATGAAACATTCCTTGCTTTATATCGGGCTAAGATGGTGGTGAGCGTTTCATAAACATCAGGACCAATTTCAGCTAATAGAATAGCTTTCTATTGAATATATCACATGAAACAAATCATACCATTCTAGAACTCAGTTCTTAAAGTTACAATTACCATTATATACAGGGGATGTGCAATGAGACCTGGGTATGCTTGTACATCAGTCACTGAAAGTAAGCATGCAGGTACAGCAGGCAGTGAAGAAAGCTAATGGCATGTTAGCCTTCATTGCAAAAGGATTTGAGTTTAGGAGCAAGGAGGCCCTACCGCAGTTGTACAGGGCCCTGGTGAGACCGCACCTGGAGTATTGTCTGCAATTTTGGTCTCCTCATTTGAGGAAAGACATTATTGCTATTGAGGGAGTGCAGCGTAGGTTCACCAGGTTAATTCCAAGGATAGCGGGACTGACATATAATGAAAGAATGGGTCGACTGGGCTTGTATTCACTGGAATTTAGAAGGATGAGAGGGGATCTTATGGAAACATATAAAATTCTTAAAGGATTGTACAGGCTAGATGCAGGAAAATTGTTCCCGATGTTGGGGGAGTCCAGAACCAGGGGTCACAGTTTAAGAATAAGGGATAGGCCATTTTGGACTGAGATGAGAAAACATTTTTTCACCCAGAGAGTTGTGGATGTGGAATTCTCTGCCACAGAAGGCAGTGGAGGCCATTCACTGGATGTTTTCAAGAGATAGTTAGATTTAGCTCTTAGGGATAAAGGAATCAAGGGATATAGGGGAAAAAGCAGGAACGGGGTACTGATTTTAGATGATCAGCCATGACCATATTGAATGGCGGTGCTGGCTCGAAGGGCCAAATGGCCTACTCCTGCACCTATTTTTCTATGTTTCTATGAGGTTACGGAGTACTTACAGGTTTTGTGGAATGCTTTGCCACAGAATGCTGTAGAGACCCTCAGTGTATATTTTTTAAGGCAGAGATAGATAGATTCTTGATTAGCCCAGGTGTTAGAGGTTATGGGGAGAAGGCAGGAGAATGGGGTTAGGAGGCCTAATTCTGCTCCTATTCCGTATGACAGCATCACTGGAGAACATGAATAGGTGGCATTTTGTGTCATGACTCAAACCGAAAGAACTCATCCATATTTTCCAGAAATGCTGCCAGACCAGCTGAGTTACTCCAGCATTTTGTGTCTTTTCTTTACTCAGTTGCACTAATTGTTTATAGAATCAAAATCTGCAGCATCTTTTTTTTTAAATACAAAGCCAATGCATATAGTTAAGCTATGTCTTCAAATTAATAAACCTTGACAAAAACTTGACTGCAAATACAGAATGCGGGTTTAAATTAATGGATCTAGAGAATGTTACTAATAGAAAAATCCATGAAAGAGTTTTTAAATACAGCCTCGAAAGTAAAATCGATTCCCACTGGGAGGAAAGTATTGAACAAATGTCTCTCGATATGAGGTGTAACTGAGACCTGTGGCTGCACAAGCATATTGATATTTTACTGTATAGCAATATAGGAAAGCTTAACAGCAAAGATTCCAAACAAAACTGGTCCCCAAGGCTGGATGAGAAACTCACTTGCGATTGGAGTCATGCCTGGAACACAAAACAATGGTTTTCACTGTTCAAGGCCAAGATCTCAGTTTCAGAATACTTTGGTTAGCAATGTTACAAAATTTTGAGATTTTAAAAATTAAGTCATCAATTTATCCCATCAGATAAAGCATAAAAAGAAGTTTGACACCTAATTCACTTTCATATCTTCAGTATTTAAAAAATGATGGCCATTTTCATACTCGGAAATTAGCATCTTGTTCCCCATTGCCTTTCCATTGACTTAACTCAAAAGCAGTGATCTAGGACAGTAAAAAGCCCATAACTTTCTCAAAAATTAAGAGAACTCAATGAAATTTTCAGTTATTATGGACTGAAGCATTCTGAAACAAATATGAAACAATCTTACTTGGATGACCTGAAATTAAAGCATATAATTAGTTAGTTACCTAACCGTAGCTAATTACAAAATTCAATTAGTAGATCTAAACATCAATCCATTTCTTAAGAAAAGATAAACATTTCTAAATTGCCTAAGTGTCCAAATAACAGTCACACAATAATTCACAATATAACATGATTTTAAATCTTATTTTCATTAATTTATAGGCCAAATGGAAGGAATTTAGTGTTTAATTCCTGTAAATAAATGGCCAGTTAAATCAATTTACTAGTAGGTTTTAGTGGAATGCGGTGGATTAGAACGTTGCGGTTTGCAGTGAAGTCGGCAGGAAAAATACTGCCGGTTCATATGTTTTTTTTGTCCCCATTTCGCAACATGAAAGTGTAATTAAATGCTTCCTAAGGAGCACGTTTTTATGTAAAAATAAACTGTGTACTTTATTTGCTACATAATATCCTTCCCGTTGTCGGCACTCACGGCTTTAGAAGATGATTTTTAAGTTGTTCTAGCTAATAAATAATCTAGCCTAATTTAAAAATACCTTCATAAATCAAATGTTGGAGCGATTTTTCTTCAGCAACGAAATCCCCTGACATGGATCGATTTGCCCTGTCTGTAGAAAAACGGCATTTTAAACATGCCTCCCTCTGAAAGGCGCCAAAGTCACGCACACGGGGAGCGGCAGAACTGCAGCGCTGCTCAAGGTAAGTTTTGTAACATACCTACTTTGGTGTTACCGAGGAAACATTATAGGCCCAATTATCTTTAATTACCAAAGACAGATTGCGTCTATCTTTGGTATGAACTGGCATCTGCAAATCTTTATTTACCACCTCCCTATTGTCATTCTATCAGAAGGATGTGTGTTGATGATTATCGTGATTATCTCCATTTGTAATTGGTCATATAATGAAATAATCCATGCCTACATGTACTACAAACTTGGCAACATCCAGACCTGACTTGATATGGGGCATGTGCCAGTCAAACAATGACCAAGTCCAACAAGAGGCCTTCAGTGGGCATTACCATTACTAAATTTCCCACCATAAACACTCCCTGGTTACCACTGACAACAATTGATTGACCACACAATTGAGAGCTGGTCATGAGCTGTGGTCTGTAGTAGACACAAAAAGCTGTAGTAACTCAGCAGGACAGGCAGCATCTCTGGAGAAAAGGAATAGGTTTCCACTTTGAAGGAAATTACCTGAAATTCGGGAAATTCTGGTTGTCTTCGTGTAAAATTTTAGGGAAATGAAATCATTTCGGGAAATTTCCGCATCCGGCCTGCAGGATGATTTGGGGGAAAAAAAATATTTGTGACCATACACGTATGCACAGTTGGGGGAGGCCGGTGACGCCGGAGGGACACAAAATGACGCCATCTCTCCGTGCGTGCGCAGTGGGCAAAGGCAGGATCAGATCACCACCATTTTCACTACACACAATCATACATCACCTCGACGTCTTGTGCCTATTCTGGGTGAGTGGGGCCGTGGAATATTGCGTTGGGGGAAGGTGAGTCTGTTTGATTTTTATAAGGGGTGTCAAACTACCCGTGAAGGACTCCAATCCGGCCCGTGGGATGATTTGGGAAAAAAAGGAGTGCCTGTTTCTCCGGGCAGGAGGCTGCGGTGTTTGCCCGCCCGGTTCATCGCCTCCATCCATGGCGTAGGAGCCTCGCCGCCAGTCAGCCTGCCGTCCAGGGAGCATGTCCGCTGCTGGCGGGTCTGTCACCAGGCGGGAGCAGGAACGACTGACTCTGAACCCAGTCCTGGCAGCGGCTGTGATCTGACACCACGTGCCGCTCTGGCTGGGCCCTCGCCATGGGCCCTTGCTACCCCCCCCCCCTCCCCCCGCTGCAAGGGAGGGGGAGAGAGAGGGGAGGAGAGGAAGGTGAGAGGAGGGGGAGAGGGAAGGGATATACAATTCTACAGTTTTTTAAAAATTGCTCTTTTTCTTCCCACAATATGTAATATGTAAAAGAATATGTGATTCTGTTCCATTCTGTTTGTTGTTTGTTTGTTTGTTTGTTTGTTTGTTTTTGCACAAAGTCCGTGAGCATTGCCACTTTACATTTCACTGCACATCTCGTATGTGTATGTGATGAAGAAACTTGACTTGATTTGAGAGAGAGAGGGGGGAATGGGGAATGAGAGAGGGGGAAGGGGGAAAGAGAGGAGGGAGGGATGGGAGAGAGAGTGGGGAGGGATGGGGAGGGGAGGAGAGTGGGGGAGGGGAGAGAGAGAGGTGGAGGGGAGGAAGGGGGAGAGGGAAAGGGGGAGAGGAAGGGAGCCGACACAACTCAGTAGTTTAGTTTGAGGCTAATTAAAGGTTGCACGGTAACTCACATTTCACTGTGCCTTAATTGGTGCATGTGACAAATAAATAATTTGATTAATTGTTGTATTGAGTTATTTGTGAACACTCCAGCCACACACTGCACTGAACACGCAATATGCATACCATGCAGGGTAGGTTGCATCATATATGTACACTGTATAACACTGTACAGGCGAGTAACAGTAGCAGGCACCTTCCTCTCCCGCCCTCTCTCTCTCCCTCCCTTGCAGCCAGGGGAGGGGGGGAGAGGCAAGGGCCCATGGCGGGGGCCCAGCCAAAGCGGTTTCACTTTCTGCGCCAGATGAGAAGAGATCACCTCCCCCATCCCATCCTCACCAGTTTCTACAGGGGCACCATAGAGATTATTTTGACCAGCTGTATCTCTGTCTGGTTTGTGGACAGTAAAGCCTCTGACTGGAAGTCCGTGCAGAGAGTGGTGAGGACAGCGGAAAAAATCAATGGGACTTCTCTCCCCTCAATCGGGGATATTGCGACCAAACGTTGTGTGTCTAAGGTCAGCAGTATTATAAAAGACCCCACACATCTCCATCACGGACTGTTCACTCTGCTGCCCTCGGGCAAAAGATATCATAGCATAAGGAGCAGAATATCAAGGTTCTGCAACAGCTTCCCACGAGCCATCAGACTCCTGAATGCCATGTAATGTAATGGACTGCCACCATTGTCTATTTTATCCTTTTATCCATTTTTTTCCATTTTATCCTTCTGGTAATTATCGTGTTGCACAGGGAGCCAAATGCAACGGAATTTCGTTTGGAATTGCATATATCGATGCATTTCTAAATGACAATAAAGTTTGTTTGACTTTTGTTTGACTTGACAGATATGGTGTAGTTACATAGATCTGTTTTGCCTTGTTCTTCTTTGTGTTGTTAACCTCTGCCCGCGAAAGAAAAACAACAAAAAATAGCACGTGGAAGCATTTTTGAACATTTCAGGATATTTCGTAAATTACAGGAAATTTGGGATTCTATTTCAGGAACATTTTTTTAAAGGTGTGGAAACACTGTAGGTGACGTTTCAGGTCAAGACCCTTCTTCAGACAGGTATGCAGTAACGGGTTTAATTCTGCATCACCAGCAAGGCACACATTACACATGTGTGAAAGTAGCCCAGGTTGTCTGGCTGGGTAAGGCTGAAACATCACTGAAAAAGCTTTACAAAATAGACTGATATATTCTGTACTGTGTGTGTTAGCTAATTCATATTCCTTCTCCGTTACTGATGCGATGTGCCTACAGGGTGGGCAATACAATGGAATGCAACACAACAAATTACCATGCTGCTTTCAGAAGTACCACACAAATCCATCACATCTACCTTTGGAAGTACAAGGGCAAAAAATGCAGGGGGACCCCATCAGCTGCAAGTGACACATGGAGCATGATTATTCCTTCATTGGAACAGGATCGATTCCTGGAATAACCCATCCTTGTGGATGTGCTCTCATCATCTAGAATGATAATAGTCTAAGAGCCTTTATTTCAAAGTGACAGCACTATGAAAGCTCTCCAAACAATTCCATTCCCCTGCTCCATATTGTTGCCAAGAACATACCGGTAATTCCTTTTGAACTATGTGGCTCAATTAGTTTTGAAATGTAGTATTGAATCCTCTTCCAACATACCTTCCGTCAGTACCTTATGGGTTTTGTTGCCTTTAGGTTATTGTCAAATACCTTAATTCTATAAGATCTGGTTATCAACATTTCTGCTTCTCTTCTGCAAAAGAGGATGAGAAGAAGGGGCATGGAGTACTGTGTGTAGTTCTGGCCACCCTGGGACAAGAAGGTTGTCACTGAGTTGGAAAAGGTAGAGAGAAGATTCATAAGAATGTTACTGGGATAGAGGGGCTCGGGTTATAAGGAGAAGCTGGGCAGGCCGGGATTTCATTTCTTGGAGTATTGGAGGGAATGAAAATCAAGATGGGCACAAATAAGGGGAATGTTCATTGTCTTTGGCCCAGGCCAGTGGAATCTAAAACTAGAGGGCATAACTTTCAACTAACAACTAACAACGAGAAAAAATATTTAGAAAAGGGTCATGTGGGTCATCTTTTTCACACCAATGGTGGTGGGTATATAGAACAAGCTACCAGAGGAAATCATAGCAATGGGTACAATTACAACAGATAGCAAAGGTTTGGACAGATATGGGTCAAACACGGGCGGGTGGGATTAGGTCATGCAAAAACACTGATTGACATGAAACAAGCTGCCAGAGGAAGTTGTTGAGGCAGGGATTATCGCAACTTTTAAGAAACATTTAGACAGGACCATGGATAGGATAGGTTTAGAGGGATATGGACCAAATGGAGGCAGGTGGGACTAGTGTAACCATATAACCGTATAACAATTACAGCATGGAAACAGGCCTTCTCGGTCCTTCCAGTCTGTGCCGACCATTTATTTTCCCCTAGTCTCATCTACCTGCACTCAGACCATACCCCTCCATTCCCTATCCACTTTACTTTTAAATGTTAAAATCGATCCTGCCTCCACCACTTCTGCTGGAAGATCATTCCACACAGCCATCACTCTCTGAGTAAAGAAGTTCCCCCTCATGTTACCCCTAAACTTCTGTCCCTTAATTCTCATGTCATGCCCTCTTGTTTGAATCTTCCCTACCCTCAATGGGAAAAGCTTATCCACGTCAACTCTGTCTATCCCTTTCATCATTTTAAAGACCTCAATCAAGTCCCCCCTTAACCTTCTGCGCTCCAAAGAATAAAGACCTAACTTGTTCAACCTTTCTCTGTAACTTAGTTGCTGGAACGCAGGCAACATTCTAGTAAATCTCCTCTGTATTCTCTCTATTTTGTTGACATCCTTCCTATAATTAGGCGACCAAAATTGTACACCATACTCCAGAATTGGTCTCATTTCAGCATCAGATAGTGTAGATGGGGCATGTTGGTCGATGTAGGCAGCTTGGGCTGAAGGGCCTGTTCCCACACTGTATGAGTATGACTCAATGATTCTGTGACTCTTGTAGGGCCAATGAGTCTGTTTTCTGGTGTCTGTATACTGTCGCAGTGTACTACTGCTATACACTTGTACTGTGTCTGAGATGTTTTTCTAATATGTATCTGCCGGTAAGTGCTTATGTATAGTGATACTTGTACTAAATTGTGTACAAAAATGAATTTCACTGTACCTCAGTACATGTGACAATAAAGTACCATTGGGCCATTCCTGTTGTATAATTCTATACATCTCTAAAAGGTATTCCTATTTTCCCCTTAAAAAAAATCCCAAAAGAGGAAATAAGTATTAAGAATGCTCTCAGTTTGAAAAAAAACAACGATCATGCTTCCAAACTCTGGCTGACCACATCACTCAATTCTTTCCCCTGAGTGATTGGTTTGAAAATGTCTTCTATTTTGCATTGTTTGAATGGAACAGACCTTTCTCCCTTTTCATCTAACAAAGTTAAATTAATTTTCTTCCAAGTTTGGTACTCGCAGCCACTCTTATATAATATGTCCTATAAACTGTTGATTCTGCAAGGAAATTACACTCACTATAGCAAATGTTCCATTCCTATTAGGTTCAAAATTAGTCCTTTCAAATTAAAATCTGTTTTAAAGCTGCCTAATCATGCTCTGTTACCTTTTCATTGCTACTTCTAGGCAGTGAATTAGCAGCTTATTAACAGTTACATGGAATTAGCATTGACTATGTGATCACTGGTTTTGTAAATGTGTTTCTGAATAAAATCTCACAGTAGACACGAGGAACTGCAGTTACTGGGTGACAAAAAAAGACACAAAGTGTTGGAATAAGAACGGGTGAGAAACATCTCTGAAAAACATGGAAGCGACGTTTCAGGTTGGGACTCTTCTCCTGTCCGAAACGCCACCTATCCATGTTTTCCAGAGGTGCTATCTGGCTCACTGATTTAACCCAGCACTTTGTGTCTCAAGAATTCTCATTGTCTGCTTGAGGATATAACCTGCTTTGCAAAAAAGAATCAACATGTATTTACTGTATGTATTCAAAGGTTTCAAAGGCCTTTTATTGTCACGTGTACCAAGCAAGGTACAGTGATATTCGTATTACCAGACAGCCATACTAAAAAAAACAAGACACATAACTACATAAATGTTAACATAAACAACCAGCACAGTGGATTCCCCACATTCCTCACTGTGATAGAAGGCAATAAAGTCTAATCTTCCCTCATTTTTCTCCCGCGGTCATGCAGTCGAACCAGCGATCAAAGGTCCCACAGTCGGCAGTCGAAGCTCCTGTGGCTTGGAGCACCCAAAGTCGGTCTCTAACCAGGTACCATGAGCTCCACGATGTTAAATTCCGCAGGCTCCCATGATGGAGCTCAGACGTCGATCCCTGACAAAGGGATCACCAGCTCAACGATGTTAAAGTCCGCAGGCTCCCGCAGTTGGAGCTCCCGAAGTCAGTCTCCAGCAAAGTCCACCAACTCCTCGATGTTAGGCCCACTGTGGGTGGGGATACAATATGGAAAAAAATTGCATCTCCTTGAGGTAAGAGATTTTTAAAAAGTTTCTCCCACCCCCCGTAAAACTAGCTAAAGAACACTAAAAAAATACACTTAACACATACTAAAAAAGCAACAGAGAAGGAAGGGACAGGCAGACTGATGGTGAGGCAGCCATTACTGGCGCCTCCCAGTTTACACATTATCTCAGCCAATAATTCAGTTTTGAAATGTGATCCATGGTGTTATGTGGGGAAGCTTGGCAGCCCATCTGTGCATAGTGAGGATTTCCAAACAGAAATTAGGTAAATGTCCAGATAATTTTCTTTTGTGGTGGAGGTTGACTAGATTGCTGAGAAAATTGACTTGCTCTTATTTAAATTGTGACACAAAATCTTTATCAACAAAACAAGGAGGCCAGATTGGAGTCATAAAAGAACACAGGATCCCAACAAGTGCTTCCCTCTCCCAGTGCTCACGTTTCTAAAGTGAGACTTGAATTTGCAATCTCGGCTTTAAAATAAATAGCTAAACAATGTGAATTCATAAAAGGTCAAATGATAGATACTTCAGTCACGAGTGCTGCCTTGAACCAGACCATAAAGCTGTTCCAAGTCCACAACATCCAGAAAGTTGCAACACGCAGATAGACTGGAAAAGAAGGCATATGGTATGCCTTGGTAGGGACATTGAGTATAAGGGTCGGGATTTAAGGGACTTTGGTTAAGCCGCATTTGGAATATTGCATGTAGTTCTGGCCATCCCATTACAGGAAGCATGTGGAAGTTTACCAGAATGATACCTGGATTAAAAGGTATTTGCAACAGGGAGAGATTGTTTTCTCTAGTATGCCAGAGGTTGCAGGGACACCTGATAGAAGTATATAAAATAGGGTAGACAGTCAGCCCCTAAGTCCTAGGATGGAAATATTGGAATTCTAGAGGATATAGGTTTGAGATTAGAGGGGCGAAGTTTAAAGAAGATATGTTGCAAGTTTTTATTTTACACAGAGGATGGTGAGTGCCTGGAATGCAAGTTTGAGACAAGTATGATTGTGGCATTTAAGAGACCTGGATAAGCAAATGGATAAGCATGGAATGGAGGGGTAGACATTATGTGCAGGCAGATAAGGGTTAATCGGCATCATGTTCAGCACTGACATTGTGGGCCTAAGGTCTGTTTCTGTGTGGTACTGTTTGATGTTCTATATTCTATAAGAAGTGTGAACAAGAGTAGACAATCTGTCCCATGAGCCTATATTGTCATTTAATTGGATTGTGGCCAATTCTACAAACTGCAAATTTTACCCTCCTGTCCTATAACCCTTGATTCCCTTACTGATTGGAAATCTATCACACCCATAAATGTGCCCAAGGACGCCACCCCCCACAATTCTTTGTGGCATGAAGCTCTAAAAGCATGGATACCTTCTAAGAGAAGAAATCCTTCCTCATCTAGCTTTAAGAGAGTGGCCACTTGTTCTGAAGCTATGACCTCAGGTACTGCACTCCCCAATGAAAGGAAACATCCTCTCAACATTTATCCTGTCTGGCCCCAATAATGGAACAGGCACTTTGGCCCACCGTCCATGCCGACCTGCGATCACCTGTACACTAGTTCTATACTACACACAAGGAAATTTACAGAAGTCAATTAACCTCCCAACCTGCACATCTTTGGAATATGGGAGGAAACTGGCGCACCCAGGAAAATCCATGCGGTCACAGAGAGGACGTACAAACTCCCTACAGACAGCACCCGTCATCAGAATCGAACCCGGGACTCTGGTGCTGTAAAGCAGCAACTCCTCCGCTGTGCCACCGTGCTGCGGTTATCTTATGTTTCAATAATATTGCTTCTCATTTTGTCAAATTCCAATGAGTAAAAGTCCTAATCTATTTAGGGCAATCACTCTAGACCCTGGATCACCCGAGTGAACATTTAATGACTCACTTCTGATGAAATAACATCTTTCCTAGATAGGGAAATTGTTATAGCAGACTTGATCATCAACAAGTTGTATTGAGACCTCTACTTTTATACTGCTTGAAATAAAAGCCAATATTCCATAAACTTCCCCTCCCCACCTTATTAACGCTGCATTTGTGAGCCAACTATGTTTCATGCACAAGGTCCTCCAAATCCATTTGTGCTGCAGGTCACTGCAAATTGTCTTTATTCAAATAATACTATTCTTTTGTTCTTCCTTCCAAAATGAACAACTTTAACATTTTCTTGTGTTATACAATATTTGCCAATTTTTCCTCAGCTTCTTTCCTCCAAGTCGTGAATATATATGTCATAATCATTTGCAATCCCAGCACTGACATCTGTGGGACCCCCACTGGTTACCAAACTGAAAATGACCCTTTTATCCCGACGCACTACTTTCCACCAGTTGGCCTCTATCCATGTCAAGATATTACCTCCAAAACCTATCTTGTGACTAAATATTTTGTGAGCCAGATTTTGTGTGCTTTCTGAAAGTCCAAATGCATCATCCAGTCTTTCCCATCCACTCTGGTTTCCAAAAAAACAATACATTTTGCCAAACGGAATTTTTCTGCATGTAGTTACACTGATTAGATTACAAGTTTCCAAAGATGCTGTGAATCATTGTAGCATGAGAAGCTAGACTAATTAATCTACAATCACCTACTTTTTTCCCCTAACTTTTTGAAATGGCATGCCACATTGGCAGTTTTTCTAGCCTTTAGCCTTTGTTCTTTAGCAGAATGTAAAGATCCGTGGAAATCTATAACTATTGGCAGACTGTCCTAGTGGCCACTTCTCCTGGATATGCTAGAATATAACCCATTTGTACTAAGACTTATTACCACTTGCCCCATCAGTTTGCCTGATTCTATTTCTCTGATGATGGCGATTGTACTTAATTCCTCCCAGGCATTATTCAGTATTCATGGAATGTCCATAATATCTTCCATGGAAATCACCGATGCAAAGTATTTATTTAATTCCTCTGCCATTTCCATGTTCTCCATAACTATTTCTCAAATATCATTCTCGAATGAGATTTGGGATGTTGGGACTGTCATATGAGGATGATTGAAAAGACTAGGTATTCACTGGAGTTTTGAAGGATGAGGAGGAATCTTATAGAAACATATACAATTATAAATGGACTGGACAAGCTAGATGCAGGAAAAATGTTCCCTAAGTTGGGTGAGTCCAGAACCAGGGGCCACAACCTT
Organism: Raja brachyura; assembly: GCA_963514005.1. Next base: position 68,468,675 of record OY740783.1, on the reverse strand, counting down.
AGAATAAAGGGGAGGCCATTTAAGACTGTTTTCACCCAGAGAGTTGTGCATTTGTGGAATTCCCTGCCACAGAGGGCAGTGGAGGTCAAATCACTGGATGGATTTAAGAGAGAGTTAGATAGAGCTCCAGGTGCATGATCATAATGAATGATTGTGCTGGCTTGAAGGGCCGAATGGCCTCCTCCTGCACCTATTTTCTATGCTTTTATGTTTCTATGAAATAATAATTTTGACCTGAAGGCTGTGCCTGTGATGGACTCAGCCACAATGATCATGGTCCTCCTCACCTTTAAAATAATCTACATGAGGTAGATCTCAAGAAGACAGCATCTATCATCAGGGCAGTTGATCAGGATCAGGACAGCATCTATCATCAGGGTAATTGAGCTGTGAATAACACTGAACACATGTCTACTAAAGTCTGAGTGGCTTTACTGACCTGTCAGTCCCCTTAATGTGGTTTGAAAATATAGTTTGGAAATGCTAAAGCTGTGTTGCCTTTGGTTTGGAAATGCTAAAGCTGTGTTGCCTTTGGTTTGGAAAGGCTAAAGCTGTGTTGCCTAATTAAAGTTGCCTTGCCTAATTAAAGTTGCCTTGCCTTCTATATAATTAAAAGTCTAATCTTGACCACTTCCTGATACTTCCTAATTATATTGATTTTAGAAAAAGTGCTACCAAGTACGGCTGTGTTTTTTGGCCATCGTACTCAGACTCCCCCTCCACTCATCAGGTGCCGAGGATTTTTCACCATCAATGAAAAATAGAAGAGTTATTAATGTTTAAACAATGTTGAGATTCTCTCCTGTCAATCACGCCATGAAGGTCATGCCCCTTCGGTTGGGAGGGGGGGAGGGGCTGGAAAACCCAGAAGTGTGGGGGGGGCTCAGTCTCTGCAAGATGGGGGAGGGAGAGGTCACGACTCGCTGTCTTTAGTGGCCGTGCACCCTGCTTGAAATGGTATGAAACTGCACTTGAATTTGGTAGCCATGCACCCTGCTTGAAATGGAATTTCAAGGTATAGCCGTCAGTCAACTGCCAGCCCACCAGCCGTGAGTGAGTCAGCTGCCAGCACAACAGGTTTGAGTGACAGCTGCCAGCCCAAGAATCCATTCGGCCCACAATGTCCATACTAGCCCTCTGGAAACCAGCCCCTTCAGCCCACAACACCCATACTAGCGCTCCAGAAAGCACCCCCCCCCCCCCCCCCCCCCCCCACCCGCAGTGGCCACCAATATTGGAATTGGTGGAGAGGTGGAATATTGCGATGGGGGACCAGCCCTTCCGTGTGATGCTGGGACCCAACGGGTCCCACTAAGTCTATGTTTTTGTGTGTGCCTGGGTCTGTGTGCCTTGAAGCTGCTCCAAACAAGATTCTCATTGTTCCTACACATCACAATCCTTGTACACATAACAATAAATTCTACCTGACTTGTCCTCTCCCTTCTCTTTTATGTATTGCTTGTTTGTTTGCCTTTATAGCTTATTTGCTTTCTATTACCTTTTTATTTGTTCATCTTTTGCAATGAATCTCTCTCCTCCTTTTCACCTCGACAGAGCTGGAACTGCACTGTTTACTGTACTCAGTGACGGGTGTTGTGAAAAGAACCTAAAAATACTCTTCCAAGGAAGAATAATACAATGGATACTTTTACACTTGACCTTTTCAATATTTACCAATCTAACAGCTTTGGCTGGAGACTAATTATAAACTGTTGGAAATAGATTTTTGGTTGAGATTTTTGCATCTAGGATATTGAAGCTTGGATATTATTGAATGCATGAATGATCCATTGCAGATTGTATCTAAAATACATATGTCCACTCATTAGCATGATTGCATCTTCCTGTCTGTGATTGTACTGTTTATATGTATGTACTATCCGTATAATTTCTGATGTTTCTTGAACCTTTGCACGGGCTTGGATTCCTGTCTCCAATAACAGTTGGAAGTCATTCCAAAGATTTTGGAATGTCAGAGTAGACATGGTACCCAAATTATCAGATGCATCGCTATACTTCTGGGTGAGGTGTAGATCAGCGTCACTCATATTATGAGTCATGCCTTTGTAGTTACGCCCTCTAGCTTTTCAGTAATCGCTGCTTGCCTGATTCCCATAGAGTTAGTGAAACGTTCAAGCGTGATGTCGTACTTGCTATGTAGTTATGTAGTGAATAAAGTCTTTGGATCTTTATCATGGTGTAAGGTTCCAGTTATTTTACGGACAACATTCAACATGGTGTCAGAAGGAGAGAGAACCCCTGCACAAGGAATCTCGGAGTCTTTCCTGAATTATAAATCAACCATCAGGAGAATAGGTCTCTGAAGAACTCATAGTGATGGGTACAAAACCCAAGGACACAGCCCACTCGAGTTGGGAATAAATCAACAAATATCATCTTCCAAATACTCCTTCACTAAGTTAGCAGCAGTATCAGTCAATCAGGACTCAACATTCACATGTCCAACAGCACTCAATCTTACAATCACTCCAAGCTTCAAACACTCTACTGTGACCATGTAATTATCGGACAGTACAAAGTTGGAGTGCAGTCTGGGTTAGAGGCATTTATCCATCTTTTTACTCTGGAAACGAAGAATTAAAATCTACATTCAGTTATTTTTTTCACACAGAAATCAACTGGAGAGAATGCTGGGAACATTGGAAAACAGATCTACTGATACACAAGGCTTGCTTGTTTAATCTACCTCCAGCAATAAATAGGCATCACTATCTGTCTGGGCCAGCACACATAGGGAAACTGCTAATTTGCACTTTTTTCCTGCTGTACCTGGAGGTGGAACAAGGTCCAAATATTTCATCCGGAAAATTTTTGTTAGCCAAGGAGCAAGTGGGCTTGAGGGAAACCAGCATTTATTAAAATATATTGTTATGTGCCAGTTCCTTCAAATGAGGAAGGGTTGAAGGAAGAGAAAAAATAATTTCCGAAGTGTCTGGGATCTTTTGTAACAATGGGATTGAAGGTGACAAGAGTAGAAAAACAGTAAACACTGAAACACTTTACATGGGGGGAATTAGTAGATGTAGTTTATCCAGAATTTCAAAGTTTCACGAAGTGTCATGCAAGAGGTTCAAGAGATTGTGATTTTTAATATTATGAAGGTCAGGAGATCGATAACTGAGAATAGGTTAAAGTTTGTAATTTTCAGACTGGCTGTTTGTTATTCGTAGGGTGCCATCATGGTGGAGCTCTTTGCTGTTTGTGATTTATATTAATGATTCTGATGAAGGAACCTAGTGTACTTTATACAGGCCTAGCAAAAAGTGCCTTATTTAGCTGACACCTCAAGTCCCACTTACAGCAAACAAAACATCCATTTATCTGGCACCTTTGCTTACTTAGAAACATAGAAACATAGAAACATAGAAATTAGGTGCAGGAGTAGGCCATTCGGCCCTTCGAGCCTGCACCGCCATTCAATATGATCATGGCTGATCATCCAACTCAGTATCCCGTACCTGCCTTCTCTCCATACCCTCTGATCCAAGTTCTTGGCACCATGGGTGGCTCTGCAGCACATGATGGGGGAAAAAAGAGGGGAAGGGCAATAGTAATAGGGGATTCAATTGTCAGGGGAATAGATAGGCGTTTCTGCGGCCGCAAACGAGACTCCAGGATGGTATGTTGCCTCCCGGGTGCAAAGATCAGGGATGTCACTGAACGGCTGCAGAACATTCTGGAGGGGGAGGGTGAACAGCCAGTTGTCGTGGTGCATATTGGCACCAACGATATAGGTAAAAAAAGGGATGAGGTCCTACAAGGTGAATTTAGGGAGCTAGGAGATAAACTTAAAAGTAGGACTTCAAAGGAAATAATCTCTGGATTATTACCAGTACCACGGGCTAGTCAGAGTAGAAATAGGAGGATATTGCAGATGAATACGTGGCTTGAAAAACGGTGCAAGGGGGAGGGATCAAAATTTTTAGGGCACTGGAACCATTTCTGGGGGAGGTGGGACCAGTACAAACAGGACGGTCTGCAGCTGGGCTGGAATGGAACCAATGTCCTTGGGGGGGTGTTTGCTAGTGCTGTCGGAGAGGATTTAAACTAATGTGGCAGGGGGATGGGTACAAGAGCAGAGAGGCAGGTGGGTGTAAAACGAGGGAAGCAATAGGGAGCAAGGTGAAAAGTAAAAGTGGCAGGCAGACAAAACCAGGGCAATAGTCAAAAAGGGCCACGTCTCAACAAAATTGTATAAGGGGTAAGAGCATTGTAAAAACAAGCCTGAAGGCTTTGTGTCTCAATGCAAGGAGTATTCGTAATAAGGTGGATGAGTTGAACGTGCAGAGAGCTATCAATGAGTATGATATAGTTGGGATCACGGAGACATGGCTCCAGGGTGACCAAGGCTGGGAGCTGAACATCCAGGGATATTCAATATTCAGGAGGGATAGAGAGAAAGGAAAAGGAGGTGGGGTAGCGTTGCTGGTTAGAGAGGAGATTAACGCAATGGAAAGGAAGGCATTAGCTTGGAGCATGTGGAATCGGTATGGGTAGAGCTGCGAAACACTAAGGGGCAGAAAACGCTAGTGGGAGTTGTGTACAGGCCACCTAACAGTAGTAGTGAAGTTGGGGATGGTATAAAACAGGAAATTAGAAATGCGTGCGACAAAGGCAAAACAGTTATAATGGGTGACTTCAATCTACATATAGATTGCGTGAATCAAATTGGCAGGGGCGCTGATGAAGAGGATTTTTTGGAAAGTTTGAGGGATAGTTATCTAAATCAACATGTAGAGGAACCAACGAGAGAGCAGGCTATTTTAGACTGGGTATTGAGTAATGAGGAAGAGTTAGTTAGCAGTCTTATTGTGCGTGCCCCCTTGGGCAATAGTGACCATAATATGGTCGAGTTCTTCATTAGGTGGAGAGTGACATTGTTAATTCAGAAACAATGGTTCTGAACTTAAGGAAAGGTAACTTTGAGGGTATGAGACATGAATTGGCCAAGATTGACTGGCAATCAATTCTAAAAGGGTTGACGGTGGATACGCAATGGAAGACATTTAAAGACTGCATGGATGAACTACAAAAATTGTTCATCCCAGTTTGGCAAAAGAATAGATCAGGGAAGGTAGTGCATTCGTGGATAACAAGGGAAATCAGGGATAGTATCAAAGCAAAGGATGATGCGTACAAAGTAGCCAGAAAAGCAGCATACCAGAGGAGTGGGAGAAATTCAGAGACCAGCAGAGGAGGACAAAGGGCTTTTTTAGGAAAGGAGAAATAGATTGTGAAAAAAAAACTGGCAGGGAACATACAAACTGACTGCAAAAGTTTTTATAGATATGTGAAGAGAAAGAAATTAGTTAAAACAAATGTAGGTCCCTTGCAGTCAGAAACAGGTGAGTTGATCATGGGGAACAAGGATATGGCGGACCAATTGAATAACTACTTTGGTTCCGTCTTCACTAAGGAAGACATAAATAATCTGCCAGAAATAGCAGGGGACTGCGGGTCAAAGGAGGACTTGAGTGAAATCCAGGTTAGTCGGGAAATGGTGTTGGTTAAATTGAATGGATTACAGACCGATAAATTCCCAGGGCCAGGTAGGCTGCATCCTAGAGTACTTAAGGAAGTAGCTCCAGAAATAGTGGATGCATTAGTGATAATCTTTCAAAACTCTTTGGATTCTGGAGTAGTTCCTGAGGATTGGCGGGTAGCAAATGTAACCCCTCTTTTTAAGAAGGGGGGGAGAGAGAAAACGGGGAATTACAGACCAGTTAGTCTAACATCGGTAGTGGGGCAACTGCTAGAGTCAGTTATTAAAGATGGGATAGCAGCACATTTGGAAAGTGGTGAAAACATTGGACAAAGTCAGCATGGATTTACAAAAGGTAAATCATGTCTGACGAATCTTGTGGAATTTTTCGAGGATGTAACTAGTAGCGTGGATAGGGGAGAACCAGTGGATGTGGTGTATCTGGACTTCCAGAAGGCTTTCGACAAGGTCCCACATAAGAGATTAGTATATAAACTTAAAGCATACGGCATTGGGGGTTCAGTATTGATATGGATAGAGAACTGGCTGGCAAACAGGAAGCAAAGAGTAGTGGTAAACGGGTCGTTTTCACAATGGCAGGCAGTGACTAGTGGGGTACCGCAAGGCTTAGTGCTGGGACCCCAGCTATTTACAATATATATTAATGATCTGGATGAGGGAATTGAAGGCAATATCTCCAAGTTTGCGGATGATATTAAGCTGGGGGGCAGTGTTAGCTGTGAGGAGGATGCTAGGAGACTGCAAGGTGACTTGGATAGACTGGGTGAGTGGGCAAATGTTTGGCAGATGCAGTATAATGTGGATAACTTTGGTGGCCAAAATAGGAAAACAGACTATTATCTAAATGGAGGCCAATTAGGAAAAGGGGAGATGCAGCGCGACCTGGGTGTCATGGTACACCAGTCATTGAATGGCATACAGGTGCAGCAGGCAATGTAGAAAGCGAATGGTATGTTAGCTTTCATAGCAAAAGGATTTGAGTATAGGAGCAGGGAGGTTCTACTTCAGTTGTATAGGGTCTTGGTGAGGCCACACCTGGAGTATTGCGTACAGTTCTGGTCTCCAAATCTGAGGAAGGACATTATTGCCATAGAGGGAGTGCAGAGAAGGTTCACCAGACTGATTCCTGGGATGTCAGGACTGTCTTATGAACAAAGACTGCATAGACTCGGTTTATACTCTCTAGAATTTAGGAGATTGAGAGGCAATCTTATAGATACTTACACAAATTCTTAAGGGGTTGGACAGGCTAGATGCAGGAAGATTGTTCCCGATGTTGGGGAGGTCCAGGACAAGGGGTCACAGCTTAAGGATAAGGGGTAAATCCTTTAGGACCGAGATGAGAAGGACTTTTTTTCACACAGAGAGTGGTGGGTCTCTGGAACTCTCTGCCACAGAGGGTAGTTGAGGCCAGTTCATTGGCTATATTTAAGAGGGAGTTAGATGTGGCCCTTGTGGCTAAGGGGATCAGAGGGTATGGAGAGAAGGCAGGTACGGGATACTGAGTTGGATGATCAGCCATGATCATATTGAATGGTGGTGCAGGCTCGAAGGGCCGAATGGCCTAATCCTGCACCTAATTTCTATGTTTCTATGTTTCTATCCCCTTAGCCACAAGGGCCACATCTAACTCCCTCTTAAATATAGCTACTTCTAGACACTAAGAGACTTCCTCGGTACAAATATTACCAACACCACTGAAACAACAGCCAACAATACTGGGGAAGTATTAACTGCTCCAAAATCTTGCATTCTTTAGTTATCAATATTTTATTCCAAAACTGTGGAGCCAATGAGGAAGGGTTGAAGGAATACTGAGAACAGTATTTCCACAACACTGGAAATACCGTTCTCAGCTGCAATTCCACAACTCTCCACAAAATGACTTGATCCCTGCATGTCTTCTTGACATTGCAAATGTTTTCCGTCAAGAGATGATGGGTCTAAGAGTTTGTGATACTTTAAGTATAATTATAATTTAAATATGACTGTTTAAGTGTGACTAAATTAAAGAGAAATGCAAGAATTATTAATAAAACAAACATTTAAAACACAAAATTATAGTACTCACCAAGTACAGCATGTGTAAGCTTTCCTGCCTCCCTCTAGCTGAGGTACTGATTGAATAGAAGCTTGTTTATTCCCTGCATGGCCACATCGCAGAACGCCACGTCGCAGGGCTGAAACTGGAAGTATCCTGAGTTAATTCTGCTACCACCATCATCTATTGCGCAAGTGATGTCTTCCACTGATTGTCGCAGGAAACTTGCGTCCTTTTCAGGATGGACGATGACAGCGAGGTCAACATTTGTAACAAGATGGACATGAAAAGAAGAAGACGCCCTGCATGCAATTCACCAACAGCCAAGCATAATCAAGTGGGCCTTTCTGTCTGAGACAAAGAACCAGGCAATGACAAGATGGCTTCCACTCCTAGCCTTCGTTTGCATTCTTCTACATCCCTATCGTTGCTATAAATTACTGGAGATTTCTGGTTCAATACTTTTCTTGGCAGTAGATCTACATTTGATGATGCTACAAAGTTTGAAAATCAAGCTGTTACAAGGATGTAAGAGACATAGAAAAAGGCCAGAAAAAATAAACATTATGCAGGAAAACACAATAACTCAGTCTTGCAGAATATATTGAAACACAGAATATGGTGTGTTTGAAGTATGTGAAACAAGTAAACAAAGTAAATATTGTTTTTAAGAAGGACTTGTATGCCCTTGGGGATAAAAAGCATAAATGTATCCTAAGGGGTATAGTTACAAAAGTAATAGTTAGTTGCTGTAACTTTTATTTTTGTAACCACTCATGTCATAATATGAGCTATTTTATTTTTCAAATTTAAGGGGAAATATATTTGTCTCACAGGCATTACAACACAGACTATCAGATTGATTCCTAGATGAAGGAATTTTCCTCTGAGAAAAATGAGCCTATGCTCTCTGGAATTTATAACAATGGAATTAGATCTTGCAAACATTGAATTTTCCACCTGGGAGGGTATGGGTGCTCAGCCTTTGAGTATATTCAAAATGTCAATAGATTTTTTTTGCCTGGAGAAATCAAGGGATTTGTGCTCAGTGGCGCAACAGTTTGAGCCGTTGCCTCACGCGCCAGAGGCCCGGGTTCAATCCTGAGCTTGAATGCTGTTTATGTGGAGTTTGCACCTTTTCCCTGTGCATTTACTCCAGGTGCTCCAGTTTCCTCCCACATCCCTAAAATATGCTGGTTTGTAGTTTAACTGTTCTTTGTAAATTGCTCCTGGTGTGTAGGGAGTGGATGAGAAAAGGCACAACATTGAACTAATGTGAATGGGTGATGGACTTAGTGGACCGAAGGGCCTATTTCCATGCTGTGTCTCTAAACTAAACCAGAATTATGGATTTGAATTTCAGTATTAACTATTATCTTGTTGAATAGAAGGGCTGACCAAAGCTATTCCAAATCCATGTAAACTTTAACTACCAATGTTTTAATTAGCGCTACATTATTTTATTTTAATTTACAGTGATGAACTGTCCAATCAGGCATCCTTTGCCTCTACTTTTAAGAAGGTAATGGATTGGGGAGAAGAGATGACAATATGGCTGTAGAAATTGTCAGTTTATCCAGCATCACACTAAAAGCAACTTCTGGAGAGATACTGGATAGAAAATTATTGTAACGCAAAAATAAATATAAAACGATTAGGTTTAATTAATAACGGACCATAAAAAAGACAAGTTAATCACCTTGCTTCTAACTGACAGGCAGATCACATTTGCAAGAAACTCATTGTCAACTGATTTGTTAATTGCATGAGATGAAATGATAGCTCAATACTTAGTGCAACAATTGTAAATTATTGTGTGCTGCTTTTCAACTGAAAACTGGTTGTTGTGACTTATGAGCTGCTATTTTTGTTTTTCACTGATGTGAATAATAATTCTACTGAAATGCGAGAATATCACCATTTACAAACAGTAAAGTATCCATAACAAATCAGTCTACTGCAAATGGTTTCTCCAGATACATCTATTACAGACTTTCACCATGCAGAGAATGAAATTAGAGCCAGTCCTTGTTAAACCCTGTGGTGCCAGTGATAGGGTGCAAGAGTAGACCCACAATATGTCTCTTCTGCCATTGGAGATCTAAACTAATGTTGGTGGGCATGGTCAAGTCCAGAAGTCAAGATTTTGGAGTATTCTCACCAATATCTCCAAGACTACCAACGCTTATCTTACGATCATGGAGTTAAAGATTTTTGATATGCTGTGCCTAACCAAGTAGAAGCAAATGGTTTGGCCCAAACGAGAAACGGAACACACTGCTCTATCTGCAACCGGTTTCTAAACACATAATTCTATTACAAGTTACTCTACAATTCACTTGCAAATAACAATGCAACAGACCTTTTCACTGCGGGAAAACTACAAAGCTTCCTAACCTGGATCAGTAATCGTTGAGCATTTAGTGTAATTTAGGCATTGTGACTGGCAACACCTTTCTCTACCTGCTTCCGATATTGAAACTTGTAAGGGCTCACCATACCTGATGAAGATGTTACAGGATGACAGCATCTAGCAACTCCAGTCAAATGAGTTTCCACTGGATAGTAGGAAAAGGCACTTTGGTGGGGGGAGAAGGTAAATATAGGCCGTGTGGGGCTGGGGAACGATAAGGTTGGAGGCTGTGGAGGGCAGACAGCCAGATGTGATAAAATCAGAGATGGTCTCGGAGATTCGGTGCTCGTATATTGCCTTTTCCTACCTCCAGTTCCTCCCCCCTCTACTTTCAGTCTGAAGAAGGATTCCGACACAAAACCTCACCTGATCCTTTTCTCCAGCAATGCTTTTGACCCGCTGAGTTGCCCCAGCACTTTGTGTCTATCCATTCTTCTATACTATTTGAAGGTCAGTGTACTGAAAGCTTTCTTGACCACCATATCTACATGTGATGCCTCTCTCAAGGAACTATATCCCTGCATTGCTAGATCCCTCTGGTCTACAACACTCTCCAGGGCCCTGCCATTCAGTGTGAACATCCAGCACTGGGTTGACTTCCCACATGTGACACCATGTACCTGTATTTATCTGCATTAAACTCCATTAACCATTCCTCAGCCCACTTGCTCAATTGACTAAGACCTTACAGTAACTTATGAAAACCATTTTTACTTGCTACGATACCACACCCTGATGAAGTTCATACAGACAGCGACTACAGCTTTGCCCTCAATCTTTTTGGTTACTTCTTCAAAAAACTCAATTAGATTCATAAGACCTGATCTCCCACACACATAACATGCTGACTATCCCTAATCGGCTCCTGGCTATCTAAATGCATGAATATCTTATGCCTCAGAATACTCCAGTAACTTGCTTACCACAGATCCAAACCCTCTGACTCCTATGGCTATCTGGACTACACGTCTTCCCACCCTGCTTCCTGTAAGGACTCTATCCCCGACTCCCAATACCTCTGTCTACGCCGCATCAGCACCCAGGATGAGATGTCCAAATCAGGGCATCGGAGATGTCCCCATTCTTTAGGGAACGGGGGTCTCCTCTATATCCCTTTGATCCGCTCTCACTCCCCATCCCCCTACTCGTAACAATGGCAGTCCCCCCTGTCCTCACCTTCCACCCTATCAGCCGTTGCATACAACATGTAATCCTCCGACATTTCCTCCACCTCCAGCGGGAACCCATCATTGGCCACATCTTTCATTTCCTCCTCTTTCTGCATTCCGCAGAGACCATTCCTTCCGTAACTCCTTGATCAATTTGTCCCTTCCCACCCATACTACTCCTTCCATCCCCATACCACCCCTTGCAATGCTATACTTGTCGCTGTACCTCCCCCCTCGACTCCATCCAAGGGTCCAAGCAGTCTTTCCAGGCGAGGCAGAGGTTCACCTGCACCTCCTCCAACCTCATCTACTGCATCCGTTACTCCAGGTGTCAACTTCTCTTCGGCGAGACCAGGCGTAGCCTTGGCAATCGCTTCGCTCAACACCTCCGCTCAGTCCGCACTAACCAACCTGATCTCCTGGTGGCTCAGCACTTCAACTCCCCCTCCCATTCTGAATCCGACCTTTCTGTCCTGGCCTCCTCCATTGCCAGAGTGAGGCCCAGTGCAAATTGGAGGAACAGCACCTCATATTTCGCTTAGGTAATTTACACCCCAGCGGTATGAACATTGACCTCCAATTTCAGATTGTCCTTGTTTTCTCCTTCCTTCCCCTCCCCTTTCCCAGCTCTCCCACAAGCCTACTGTCTCTGCCTCTTCCTTTCTTTTTCCTGCCCGCCCCCCCCCCCCCCCCCATCTGAAGAAGGGTCTCGATCTGAAACGTTGCCTATTCCTTCTCTCCATAGATGCTACCTCACATGCTGAGTTTCTCCAGCATTTTTGTCTACCACAGATGTTAGGCTCACTGGTTTATAGTTCCCAGGCTTTTCCTTGCAGCCCTTCTTAAATTTAAGGGCCTGTCCCACTTGGGCGTTATTTGTGCGTCATTTATGCGTCACGACGCACGACACACGTGTTGTGACGCGCACATGGCGTGCAAGGCGTGCATTACGTGCGCATTAATGCAGGCATGGCGAATGGTGAGATGTTGTGGCGTAGGCAGTGACGCACGGTAGCGCACGGCGCCCCAGGATTTTGGGATCCCAAATGACGCCCAGATGGGACAGGCCCTTCAGGCACAACATAGCCAACCTCCAGTCATAGCCAATCTTCCCACACCACACTCGTGTTTAATGATGATTCATCTATCTCAGTCAGGATGTCTGCAATTTATTTTCTTGCTTCCCACAGTGTCCTCGGATATATCCCATTATACCCGGGAATTTTTATCTCCCTTCTTCTGCCTTAGGACTCTCCTCACCTCTTCAACCATAAGACGGATTGTCATCAAGACATTTCCATTCACTGTCCCAAGTTACCCAGTCTTCATGACTTTCTGCACAGTAAAAACAGAAGAGAAATTCTCATTGAGGACAATAGACAATAGACAATAGACAATAGGGGCAGGAGTAGGCCATTTGGCCCTTCAAGCCAGCACCGCCATTCAATGTGATCATGGTTGATCATCCACAATCAGTACCCTGTTCCTGCCTTCTCCCCATATACCCTGACTCCGCTAACTGTAAGAGCCTATCTAGCTCTCTCTTGAAAGTATCCAGAGAACCAGCCTCCACCGCCCTCTGAGGCAGAGAATTCTACGGACTCACAACTCTCTCTGTGGAAAAGTGTTTCCTCATCTCCATTCTAAATGGCTTACCCCTTATTCTTAAACTGTGGCCCCTGGTTCAGGACTTCCCCAACAGGACCTTACCCATCTCCTGCTGCTCCACATAGAGATGACCACTTTGGTTTCTGAGGGGCTCTATTCTCTTTCTAGCTACCATCTTTCCATTAATGTTTATAAAATCTCTCCAGATTTATTTTAATGTTATCTGCCAGAACTATCTTCTACCCCCTTTTTGTCTTCCTGATTTACTTCTTATGGATGTTCCTCAATTTCCAAAAGCCTCCCAGGAATACATATCACAGCTGTCTCATTCTATCCCATGCATTTTTCTTTTTCCTGACCAGGGCCTTAATTTCTCTCATCACCCTAGCTTCTTTACTTCCATCTGCCTTGACCTTCCCTCTGAAAGGTACATGCGAGCCTTGAACTCTTATCATCACACTTTTAAAAGAATCCTCTTTCTTTGCCCGCAAACAACCTACTTCAATCAACGTGGGTAAGTTTCACCCACCTCATTTAGTTTTGATAATATTCTAACCGGCCTATAGTTTCCCCTCTTTTACCTCGCTCCCATCTGGAACAGTGGAGTAACATTTGCAATTTTCCAGTCCTTTGGGACCACTCCTGACTCTAGTGATTCTTGAACGATCAATACTAATGCCTCCACAATCTATGGCTACCTCTTTCAGAACCTAGTGGTGTAGTCCATCTGGTCCAGGTGACTTAAACACCATCACACCTTTCAGTTTCCCAAACACCTCCTCCCTAGTAATAGCAACTCCACTAACTTCTGCCCCACAACTCTCTTAGATTTTTGGCATGTTGCTGATGTCTTCTGCTGTTAAGACTGACGCAAAAATGTATTCAATGCATCTGCCATTTATTTATTCCCCCTTACTACGTCTCCAGCATCATTTTCCAGTGGTCCAATGTCCACTCTTGCCTCTCTTTTACTCGTTATATATCTGAAGAAACATTGGTTTACGTTTTAAGGCTCTCTATATTGGCTAGCTGACCAATATATTTCATTTTTCTCCCCTTATTGCATTTTTGGTTGCTATTTGTTAGTTTTTGAAAGATTCCTAATCTCTTACCTTCCCGCTAACCTTTGCAATATTAAATACCTTCTCTTTCAAGATGCATAGTGGCACTGCAGTTGAGTTGCTGCCTTACAGCTTTATAGACCCGGGTTCGATCCTGAATATGGGTGCTGTCTGTATGGAGTTTGTACACTCTCCTTGTGGCTGCATGGGGTTTCTCCAGGTGCTCCAGTTCCCACCACACACCAAAGACATGCAGGTTTGTAGGTCAATTGGCTTCTGAAAATTGTCTCGAGTGTGTAGTATGCGGAAGTGGGATAACATAGAACTAGTGTACGGGTGATCGTTGGTCGGCAAGCACTTGATGGGTTGAAGGACCTGATTCCATGCAGTATCTCTAAACTCTCTAAACGCTTTTGCTTTTATGCTATCTTTGACTTCCTTTGTCAGCCAAGGTGGCCTTATTCTCTGCTTCGAGTCTTTATTCCTCTTTGGGATGAAAAGATCCTGCGTCTTCTGAAATTATTTTTAGAATCAGTGCAACATAAATTTATTAGATTAATTCCTGGGATATGGGGATGTTCCACTGATCAACGAGAGCGAGACCTATTGGAATTTCAAATAAAATGGAATTGTATTGAATTACGAGATTTTAACTGGGATTGGCAGGCTAGGTGTCAGTCAAAAGCTTCCTTTGCCTGGATAACCCAGAACACCAGGGTCCCTTTCAAGAAGATCGTCAGCTATTTAGCACTGAGATGAGAAGACACATATCGAGGGCCATGTAATTTGAAACCATCCCTCAATGACTGTACATGTAAATGCATATGTAAATGCTGAGATTAATAGGTTTTTGGACATTATGGATTGTGGTTGATATGCCATGATCACATTGAATGGTCGTGCTGGCTCGAAGGGCCGAATGGCCTACTCCTGCACCTATTGTCTATTGTCTATTAAGTGATCGGTCATCATTTTATCACACAGTGAAGTAAGTTCAAAATGCTTTATTGCCTAATGCTGTTTCTGTTTCTCATGTTCTTAAAGAAAATGGTCCCGATGATACCACTCATTGGTTCCATGTGCAGAGGCCATAAGATATTCAGGAAATCGCACAACTTGGCCATTCAAGTCATCATGTGGCGCCAGCAGTCTGTCCGTCAGTTCACCCTTTTGTTATTTTTTAGTGTGTTAAAAGTATGTTTTATAGAGTTTCTTAGACCTTATTATGTGGGGGGTGGTGGGCAGGGAAGAGGGGAAACTGTTTTCTCAGTCACTTCCTGGTTGGAGATGTGTCTTTTCTTCCATTCACATCTTCCCCCCCCCCCCCCTCCCCCAGCCTACTATCTGGATTGTCATGGTCTTTCCTACCGGAGACCAGCAAGAACTTCAGCAATGGCACAGCACTGAATTCCATCGTGGAGCGGGTGATGCCTTACCGGGGATCGCAGTGTGGAACTCCGGAGTGTTGGGCCTGCTGTTTAACACCGTGGAGCTGTGGTTTGCGGATCTTTTAGCCGCGGGCGGTGCTGACTTTAACATCGCAGAGTCCTGAGATCCTTTGCCGAGGGTGGCCAGCGCTGGAACTCTGGGACTTCGGGAGCCACAGTCTCTGGTAAGAAGTGACCGATTCGGAAACTTCAAGCTGCTAAGAGTTTTTGATCTGACGCCGGAGCTCCGATCATCCTGGCGAGAGGCGACTGCGGACGGCTCAAAGGCCCCGACCATGGGTGAACAAAGAAGAAGATGACTGAACCTTAGGTAGACAAGAATCCTGGAGAAACTCAGCGGGTGAGGCAGCATCTATGGAGCATATCTATAATGGAAATAGGCAACGTTTCGGGTCGAAACCCTTCTTCAGACTGATGTAAAGGTGGGGGGGCGGGAGGAAGAAAGGAAGAGGTGGAGCCAGAAGGCTGAGGGAGAGCAAGAAAGGGGAGGAGCAAGTAAGGACTACCTGAAATTAGAGAAGTCAATGTTCATACCGCTGGGGTGCAAACTGCCCAATCGAAATATGAGGTGCTGCTCCTCCAATTTACGGTGGTCCTCACTCTGGCTATGGAGGAGGCCCAGGACAGAAAGGTCGGATTCGGAATGGGAGGGGGAGTTGAATTGCTGAGCCATCGGGAGATCAGGTTGGTTATTGCGAACCTAGCGGAGGTGTTCGGCGAAGCGAATGCCAAGCCTATGCTTGGTCTCACCGATGTAGAGCAATTGACATCTAGAGCAGCGGATGTAATAGATAAGTTTGGAGGAGGTGCAGGTGAACCTCTGCCGCACCTGGAGAGACTGCTTGGATCCTTGAATGGAATGAAGGGGGGAGGTAAAGCGACAAGTGTAGCATTTCTTGCGGTTGCAAGGGAAAGTGCCCAGAGAGCGGGTGGTTCGGGTGTGAAGGGACGAATTGACCAGGGAGTTATGGAGGGAGCGGTCTCTGCAGAAAGCAGGCAGGGGGAGGAAATGGGAAGATGTGGCAAGTGGTGGGATCACATTGGGGGCGGCGAAAATGTCGGAGGATTATTTATTGTATGTGACGGCTGGTCGGTTGTTGTATGAGCCCTCTGGCTCCACCTCTTCCTTTCTTCCTCCAGCCCCCCCCCCCCCCACCCCACGATCACATTTGTCTGGAGAAGGGTTTCGACCCGAAACATTGCCTATTTTCTTCACTCCATAGATGCTGCCTCACCCGCTGAGTTTCTCCAGCATTTTTGTCTACCTTCGATTTTCCAGCACCTGCAGTTCCTTCATAAAACTGATGACTGAACCTTATTGCCTTCCCTCACAGTGGGAAACATTGATTCCGCTGTGGGGGATGTTTATGTTAAATCCTATAGTGTATTGTGTTCTTTTATTTGTGTGGCTGTATGGTAACTCAAATCTCACTGTACCAATTGGTGCATGTGACAATAAATGTAACATGAACTTGAACTTGAGTCAATTCATGGAAGTATATGGCAAATGTAATTTTAAAATGATCAATTGGTTGTTGTTAGTAATATATTTGAACAAATAATATATTTGACCAAAATCACAGTAAATCTGTGAATGATAATATTCCCAATCTACAAACTGCTGCAAGTTTCTTGTAAAGAGTGCCTATCAAATTTCAACATGATATCATCACAGAAAAGACGAGGAGAACACAGTTGTTCTTTATTGGTTTTAGTGTGATTGTAGTTTTGGGAAATCTGTTGATGTCATTGAGGTCAGGATAATTTCCAAAATAAACAACCAGACAATTTGAAGTAGAACTGCCGTAGCTAAATAAGACTGCAATTTGGTTAATGTTGTTTTATAACAGAATGTTTATGTCTTGTCAAAAACCTATCCATGATGCTCTTAACCAAAGCTTCAGATCCTTTCTCACTTGCTTCTGTACCCCATGCAGAGTTCCTGATATATATTATTTCACATTAGCAGTCAAGTCTGTAAACTTCTGCTATTGCTGCTTTCCTTATTTTTCTTAGAATTGACCACTTTTTAAATTAGCAGTTCCCTTTTCAAACAAAGGTAATTTCTTTATAAATGCCTCATTTATAAACCTTGCTGATCCACCCACAGCTTCTTTGGGAAACATTTTTTGATTTGGTAAGATCAAACATCATACCCGAAGATTTAATACTTCCTAATATTTCCTTGTTCATTTGAACATAAAACTAGAATTAACTTTCATTTGAGGATAAACTTTTGTTTGTTGTTTGAGTCTTTTACTTTTTAATATGCTGGTGCAATGGTGGTGTGAGATTGTTAAGAGTTCATTTAATAGTTGGCTACAGTATCTGCACCAGGTTTATTGAATCACAGTATATCTTCAATGGTGCTTTATTGTTGCTTGTGCAAATGCAGAGTGAAATTATTTTCTTACATACAGGTCAGTATAATTTTGCCATACAAAAACATTTGGCAATATTCATCACATTCAACTACAACATTAAACATACAAAAATTGACAGAAAATGGCAGAGTAATTCAGCAGGTCAGGCAGCATCGCTAGAGAACATGGAAAGGTGACATTTTGGTCAGGACCCTTCATCAGGCTGATTGTTGTGGGGCAGGGAAGAAAGCTGCAAGAGAGGAGGGACGAAGCCTTGCAAGTGATATGTCTCTGTTCCTATGTCTCCTCCCTCACCTCTATCGAGGAACACCAGCAGTGCTTACAGTGGGACATGTACCTCCTCAAACCTCATCTACTGCACCCGGTGTTCCCAATGTGGCCTCCTGTACATTGGTAAGATCATGCGTAGACACAACAACTGTTTTGCCGAACACTTGTGCTCGGTCCACCAAGGTTTCCCTGGTGGATCTCCCGGTTGCTAACCATTTTAACTATGTTAAATTAACTATTTCCGCTGAATTATTTCCAGCACTTTGCGTCCTTTTTCCTGGCAAGTAATAGAATGATACAGGTGAGGGTTTTTTTACTTGCCAGGCTCATTCAATCACTGGAAGAAACAGCCTTATAGCCTTACTATCTTTGAGCATGAGAGGGTGAGCTGCCCTCTTGAAACCACAGCAGTCTGTGTAATGAAGTAAGTGATGGAATGCTGTTAATGAGGTGTGACAAAATATTCCAAGAGCTGATGATATTTCCTTGGACCTGTTTACATCAACCTTCTGGATGCTAGAGATTACAATGTGAGAAGAGCTGTTGAAAACCTCTTGTCAAGTCACTGCACTGCACGTGTAATGCACACTACACAGAAAGTGTGCAATGGTAGAGAGGGAGCATTTTTACAGCGTTGGATAATGCACCAATGTTCACTAGGGCGAAA
This sequence comes from Raja brachyura, assembly GCA_963514005.1. The sequence goes on along the minus strand of OY740783.1, from coordinate 68,450,090 downwards.
CACAGAAAGGAACACAGACCAGTTTTACAGAAAATCATGCTTGCCCAATAATTGGTGTTCTTTGAGTAAGTAATATTTGCATTGGATATGAGGGGAAGAGATAAATGTATACCTGGATTTTCATAAGACAGACGAAAAGATGCTATTTCAAAGATTATTGCAGAAAATTAAAGCTCACGAGACCAAGTGGGACCCATTGGGTCCCTGTCAGACGGGAGGCTGGTCCCCCAATGCAACCCGTTCCCCCAATGCCATATTCCACCACTCACCCATAGCCCCCACGGGAGGCCTGGTCCCCCAATGCAACCCATTCCCCAATGCAATATTCCACCACTCACCCGTTCCCCCAACACAACCTGTTCCCCCAATGCAATATTCCACCACTCACCCATAGCCCCCAACTGCACAGGGGCTGCTCATTTCCCTTTATTCACCCTCTCTCATTTTAAACTTTAAAAAAAACAATTGCACTTGCTTGGGTTGCCAGGACTCAATGTCCAGGGATTGCAATATTGTAGCGAATAGGGCTACAATCCCATTGTCATGTCATAGCTATAAGTGCCAGTGCAGAGGGAAGAATTTTTTCTCAAATTGGGGTTTTGTAAATTAAAAAATGTGAATAACTTTTAAAATATAACATAAATCTGAATGAAAATTGATAAAAACACACCACAAGACAATTGTGAGTAAGGTGGTCCAAAAATTATAGCACTATAATGTACCATTTTGGTGTAATTAAGGGCATGAAAAGCACGTGCACAAATAAACACGCAAACTGATCACGTGATCAGATTCTGATTCTGATGTTGTCTAACATCAGAATCAGAATCAGAATGCCGTTTATTGTCTTTTAAACATAGGTTCAAACGAAATTACGTTCCTGCAGTCATAACAACAAAAAAAACAAAACACACAATTAACACAATTCCACACAAACATCCATCACAGTGAATCTCCAAACACCTCCTCACTGTGATGGAAGGCAAAAGTCTTATCTCTTCCCCATTCTCTGTTCTTATTCTTCTCCCACAGTCAAGCGGTCAAACTGCTGCATTGAGCTGATCAAGGCTCTTGATGTTAGAACCCCCGGCCGGCAATGGTAAGTCCTGCGGCCGTTTAAGCAGCGCCGGGTGATGTAAGGCCCCGCTCCGGGTCGATTTAAATCCCTCGATTCGGGTGGGTGAAATTTGCCATTGCGGGAGCTCCGAAAAGCGGTCTACCACCAGGGACCCGCGAGCTCCTGATGTTGGCATCCACAGGGCCTGCAGCAGAAGCCTCCAAAGCTCCAAAGTCGAGTCGCAGCCGCGCGCCACCACAGCGCTCTGCGATGGTGAGTCAGCAGGCTCTGCGACTGGAGCCCTAGGTTGAATCCAGTTGGAGGCCACCGGCTCCACGATGTTAGGCCCCAACGACAACGGAGACTCAACAAGGAAAAAGTTGGGTCCCCGTACAGGGAAGAGGTTTAAAAGGGAGGCTTGGTCACACGGGAGGCTTGGTCCCCCAATGCAACCCATTCCCCAATGCAAAATTCCAGCACTCACCCATTCCCTCATATTCCAGCACTCACAAATAGCCCCCAACTGTGCAGAGGCATATCCTCAACACTGCCTCCCCCTCCCCTTGCTTCGTGGACTTTAAAAAATAATGCCATTGCCCCCTCCCTCTCCTGTTGAGCTAAAAACCTGCTGGAAGGACTGAGTGTTGCTCGATTGCAACTTTGTTGCAAGCTGGACCAACGAGGATTTGGATCCCTATAGCAATTGCTCTCCTGTTCAGGTAAAAACTTAGTAGAAGGACTGAGTGTTCCTTGATTGCAACTTTGTATACAACTTTCTTACAAGCTGGGCCAGCTGTTAAATTCTTCTGTACTTTGAATTTTTAAACTTAAAAATTATAAATAACTTGTGAAATATAACATCAATGTGAACGAAACTTTATAGAAACGATCACGGGACAAAGATGAATAAGGTGGTGCAAATATTTTTGTACTACCCTGTACCATTTTGGCGTAGGTCAGAGTAGATAGATAGATAGATAGATAGATAGATAGATAGATAGATAGATAGATAGATAGATAGATAGATAGATAGATAGATAGATAGATAGATAGATAGATAGATAGATAGATAGATAGATAGATAGATAGATAGATAGATTAGGAAACAAGATTTTGGTGTAGATGGTAGACTGACAGGTCATAGGGAACCAAAATAAAAGCTATTCACTGGTTATTTCTCTGGTCTGCAACATATAATGAGTAGAGTGCAATAGGGAATGGTGCTGGAGTCTCAGGCTTAAAATTAGTACATATGATTTACATAAATATATGGCAGGTATGGTTGCTAAATTTGCTAAACATAGGTAAGAAAGCAAATTGTGAAGAGGATAAAAGAAGGTACAATGCCACACGTTAAAATCTAGCAAATGAAATATCCTGTCGTAAATATGAAATTATGTGTTGCTGTCAGAAAAAATATTATCTACATAGTGAGAGATTGTCAAACTCTGAGATGCAGGGGGACCTGGGTAATCTAGGTTCATAAATATATATTATTCAGGTAATTAGGAAAGCAAACAGAATATTGTTTATGGTTAGGAGAATTTAAAACAAATATAGGAAGTTTATTCATAGACACAAGGAATTGCAGACGCTGGTTTACAAAAAAAGAAACACAAAGTGCTGGAGTAATTTAGCGGCTCAGGTTACATCTCTGGAGAACATAGGTAGGTTGCATACAGTGAGGGGTGTTTTGGTGAATACAGATGAGGGGGAGTTTTATTTACCTATCACTTACAAGATTTTGGCCCGGCCCACCTATCTTCCAGGTTTATCCCTCTTCTCCACTGCAATGAATCGGAAGAAGATTCCTGATCTGAAACATCACCTATCCATATTTTTCAGAGATGTTGCCTGACCCATTGAGTTATTCAGCACTTTGTGTCCTTTTTTAAGGAGTTTATTCTTCAGTTTAGTTAACTTTGAGATAAAATAACTTAGGCAATCCCTAAGATTCATGGGGGGGATTTGCTTTGACCTAGATGGTCATGTTCATATATTCAAGGAACAATAGACAATAGGTGCAGGAGTAGGCCGTACAGCCCTTCAAGCCAGCGCCACCATTCAATGTGATCATGGCTGATCATCCACAATTAGTACCCCAGTACGCCAAACAGAATTAGGCCATTCAGCCCATCAAGACTAATTTACTATTCAATCATGGCTGATCTATCTTTCCCTCTCAACCCCATTCTCCTGCCTACACGCCATAATCTCTAGAGACTGCAGAGGGATTTACACAATTTCTTAAAGGATAGAGCGCAGATGCAGCATATCAAGGAAATCTATCGTATTTTCATTTATTGTTCCAGGATCTGAACAAATGTAGCGAGGTCATTAGTGATATCACATCTGGAGTAGAGTGTACAGGATGGGTCTCCTTATTTAAGGATACATGCTAATGCATTGGAAGTAAAGGAATATTGTAGAACAGGGAGAGAGGGGTACTAGTACGTAGTTCTCTAAAAGTGGCAAGATGGATAGACAAGGTGGTGAAAATGAGCTCTATCAGTCATGCCTCCCATTCCCAATCTGACCTTCCTGTCTTGGGCCTCCTTCATTGGCAGAGTGAGGCCCAGCGCAAATTGGAGGAGCAGCACCTCATATTTCGCTTTGGTAGCTTACAGTCCAGCAGTATGAACATTGACTTCTCTAACTTCAAATAGCCCTTGCTTTCCCTCTCTATCCATCCCCTCCCCCTTCCCAGTTCTCCCACTAGTCTTACTGTCTCCGACTACATTCTATCTCTGTCCTGCCCACTCCCCTGACATCCGTCTGAAGAAGAGTCTCGAGCCGAAACATCACCCATTTGTTCTCTCCAGAGATGCTGCCTGACCCGCTGAGTTACCCCAGCATTTTGTGTCTACCTTCTATCAGTTATGCATTGAGTACAAGAGCTGAGACATCATGTTGCAGTCGTATAAGATATTGGTGAGACCACAGCAGGAATATTATGTGCAGTTCTGGTCACCATACCAAAGAAAGGATATGACTAAGATAGGGGAGGGGCAGAAAAGATTCACAAGAATGTTTCTGGGACTGGCGAGTTTGAAAGAGTATGAAAGACTGGAAAGGCTGGGATTGTTTTCCTTGGAGTGAACGAGCCTGAGGGGTGAGCTCATAGAGGATTATAGAATGATGAGAGGTACAGGCTGTGAGATATGGCAAATATCATGAACCCAGACACTGGTGCGGAGCCAATCAAGGATCATTGGACCTGGCCAGCAGCCACCGCTAACAAGGATGAGCCCGACGGCTAAATGAGGATGAGCAGGACAAGGACAGACAAGGACCGCTAAGAACAAGGGACAAGGATGAGCCCAGTGGCCAAGGACACCAAAAACCGTAGGCTGCCAAGAACCATGACCCAACGGCCACGTACGCGGGATGCTCGGAGCTCAGGAGGGAGCCACTGTTGGCGACGATGTGAGGAGTGGGCCGGTTGGAGAGGGACCGGGCAATTAACTCCATCACCTTCAAGGTTGCTGCAGGAGGTGCCCTCCGGGACACAGGTGGCTGGCAGAGGAGAGGGATGTCATGGCTTATCTGGATCGGGGCACTCCAAAACTTTTAACACGTGGACTGGACTCTGCACTTTGGACTGTTTGGGTTTTTTGTTTTTTTAAATCTTTTTTTCTTTTTTTAAAATGGTGCCAGAATTGTAGCTGGGAGCAAAACAAATGGTGGGAGAATCTTCTGAAATTCAAATTCTCCTGATGATTGAACTTCTGGAAGCAGATATATCATCAAATATCGATGATAGACTGAATTAAAAAAGAGGACCTTGGGCTTGAGATGACTGAGTTATGACCCATCTCTCACACCAGCCACTCAAACCTACCTGATCTCCTGTTTGCTGAACACTTTAACTCTCCTTCCCATTCCCACACAGACCTTTCGGTCCTAGGTCTCCTCCATTGTCAGAGTGAGGCTAAATGCAAACTGGAGGAACAGCATCTCATATTTTGCTTGGGCAGGTTACAGCCCAGTGGTACAAATGTTGATTTCTCTCACTTCAGGTAGCATTCCCTCTCTCTCTCTATCCCTCCCCCACCCAAGTCACACTAGCGTCTTGTTTTCACCCAACAAACAACTACCAATGGCCTGTTTCCTTTATCATTACTTTTTTGCATATCTTTTATTCATTGTTCTTTATCTCTCTACATCATCGTCGATATCTATCATTTCCCTTTCCCGTTACTTTCATTCTGAAGAAGGGTCTTGACCCTAAATGTCACCCATTCCTTCTCTCCAGAAATGCTGCCTGTCTCGCTGAGATACTCCAGCTTTTTGTGTGTATCCTCCCACTCGGATTCGCCAATGGACCTGGTTCAGATCCAGGAGGCCAAGTTTGGTGGACTGAAGCCTCCTAAACCCACACAGTGAGTCTAAGAATTGGCAAAAAAGGCTTCAGGAAGCATCCCGGCCTGAGTTAGCCAGTTCATAAAACTGCTAAGGAAACCTCTGACAGACTGCAGGACCATATTGCAGCATTGGTGTCTTTCAAGGCTTCTCGACATTTGGAACATTCGGCAGTCGGAATTATTCAAAGTAAAACAAAATAAAAAAATGAAATTGCATTTTTTTCTGCATGTTGCAAGACAATTTCAGTTCTTAAAATGATCTAATATTACTTTTTAATTATTTGTTAATTATTTTATTAATTATTAAAAATGATCCAATATTACATTTACATAGAAACATAGAAAATAGGTGCAGGAGTAGGCCATTCGGCCCTTCGAGCCTGCACCGCCATTCAATGTGATCATGGCTGATCATCCAACTCAGTATTCCGTACCTGCCTTCTCTTCATACCCCCTGATCCCTTTAGCCACAAGTGCCACATCTAACGCCCTCTTAAATATAGCCAATGAACTGGCCTCAACTACCTTCTGTGGCAGAGAATTCCAGAGACTCACCACTCTCTGTGTAAAGAATGTTTTCCTCATTTCGGTCCTAAAGGAATTCCCCCTTATCCTTAGACTGTGACCCTTGTTCTGGACTCCCCCAATATCGGGAACAATCTTCCAGCATCTAGCTTGTCCAACCCCTTAAGAATTTTGTAAGTTTCTATAAGATCCCCCCTCAATCTTCTAAATTCCAGCGAGAACAAGCCGAGTCTATCCAATCTTTCCTCATATGAAAGTCCTGACATCCCAGGAATCAGTCTGGTGAATCTTCTCTGTACCCCCTCTATGGCAAGGATGTCTTTCCTCAGATTTGGAGACCAAAACTGTACGCAATACTCCAGGTGTAGCCTCACCAAAACCCTGTACAACTGCAGTAGAACCTCCCTGCTCCTATACTAAAATCCTTTCGCTATGAATGCTAACATACCATTTGCTTTCTTCACTGCCTGCTGCACCTGCATGCCTACTTTCAATGACTGGTGTACCATGACACCCAGGTCTCGTTGCATCTCCCCCTTTCCTAATCTGCCACCATTCAGATAATAGTCTACCCTCATGTTTTTGCCACCAAAGTGGATAACCTCACATTTATCCACATTATACTGCATCTGCCATGCATCTGCCCATTCACTCAGCCTATCCAAATCACCCTGCAGCCTCCAAGCATCCTCCTCACACCTAACTATACCCCCCAGCTTGGTATCATCTGCAAATTTGGAGATGTTGCATTGAATTCCCTCGTCCAAATCATTAATATATATTGTAAATAGCTGGGGTCCCAGCACTGAGCCTTGCGGCACCCCACTAGTCACTGCCTGCCATTCTGAAAAGGACCCGTTTACTCCTACCCTTTGCCTCCTGTCTGCTAGCCAGTTCTCTATCCACATCAATACTGAACCCCCAATACCGTGTGCTTTAAGTTTGTATGCTAATCTCTTATGCGGGACCTTGTCGAAAGCCTTCTGAAAGTCTAGATATAACACATCCACTGGTTCTCCCTTATCCACTCTACTAGTTACATCCTCAAAAAATTCTATCAGATTTGTCAGACATGATTTACCTTTCGTAAATCCATGCTGACTTTGTCCAATGATTTCACCACTTTCCAAATGCACTGCTATCCCATCTTTAATAACTGACTCTAGCAGTTTCCCCACTACCGATGTTAGACTAACTGGTCTGTAATTCCCCGCTTTCTCTCTCCCTCCTTTTTTAAAAAGTGGGGTTACATTAGCTACCCTCCAATCCTCAGGAACTACTCCAGAATCTAAGGAATTTTGAAAAATTATCACTAATGCATCCACTATTTCTGTGGCTACCTTCTTGAGTACTCTGGGATGCAGACTATCTGGCCCTGGGGATTTATCGGCCTTCAATCCGTTCAATTTACCCAACACCACCTCCCGGCTAACCTGGATTTCACTCAGTTCCTCCATCTTATTTGACCCCCGTTCGACTGCTATTTCCGGCAGATTATTTATGTCTTCCTTAGTGAAGACAGAACCAAAGTAGTTATTCAATTGGTCTGCCATGTCCTTGTTCCCCATGATCAATTCACCTGTTTCTGACTGCAAGGGACCAACATTTGTTTTAACTAGTCTCTTTCTCTTCACATATTTTGCAGTCTTTTGCAGTCAGTTTTTATGTTCCCTGCCAGTTTCCTTTCATAATCTATTTTCCCTTTCCTAATTAAGCCCTTTGTCCTCCTCTGCTGGATTCTGAATTTCTCCCAGTCCTCCGGTAGGCTGCTTTTTCTGGCAAATTTGTATGCCTCATCTTTTGTTTTTATACTATCCCTGATTTCCCTTGTTATCCATGGATGCACCACCTTCCCCGATTTATTCTTTTGCCAAACTGGTATGAACAACTTTTGTACTTCATCCATGCAGTCTTTAAATACCTTCCATTGCACATCCACTGTCAACCCTTTAAGAATCACCTGCCAGTCTATCTTGGCCAATTCACATCTCATACCTTCAAAGTTACCTTTGTTCAAGTTCAGAACCCTTGTTTCTGACTTAATTTTGTCACTCTCCATCCTAATGAAGAACTCAACCATATTATGGTCACTCTTGCCCAAGGGGCCATGCACAACAAGACTGCTAACTAACCCTTCCTCATTACTCAATACCCAGTCTAGAATAGCCTGCTCTCTCGTTGGTTCCTCCACATGTTGGTTGAGAAAACTATCCCGCAATCCAGGATTCCAGGAAATCCTCTTCCTCAGCACCCCTGCCAATTTGATTCACCCAATCTACATGCAGATTGAAGTCTCCCATTATAACCGTGTTACCCTTGTTGCACGCATTTCTAATTTCCTGTTTGATGCCATCCCCAACTCCAATACTACTGTTAGGTGGCCTGTACACAGCTCCCACTAGCGTTTTCTGCCCCTTAGAGTTTCGCAGCTCTACCCATATCGATTCCACATCCTCCACGCTAATGTCCTTCCTTTCTATTGCATTAATCTCCTCTCTCACCAGCAACGCTACCCCACCTCCTTTTCGTCTATCCCTCCTGAATATTGAATATCCCTGGATGTTCAACTCCCAGCCTTGGTCATCCTGGAGCCATGTCTCCGTGATCCCAACTGTAGCATAGTCATTAAATGCTATCTGCACCTTCAACTCATCCACCTTATTACGAATGCCCCTCCCATTGAGACACAAAGCCTTCAGGCTTGTTTTTACAACACTCTTACTCCTTATACAATTATGTTGACAAGTGGCCCCTTTCACATCGATCCCTATTACACTTGGCCATACTCTCCTATTCCTTTGTGATCTTTCTTTCCCGTTAATTCTGGGGTCATTAACCATCCCTTTACTCTCTTTCCCTTTAACTCCGTTCTCGATTATCCCATTTGACACCCCACCCCCCTTATTCAGTTTAAAACCATCCGTGTAGCAGTGGCAAACCTGCTGGCCAGAATGCTGGTCCCCCACCTGTTAAGATGCAATCCGTTCCTTTTGTACAGTTCCCCCTTACTCCAAAACAGATCCCAGTGATCTAAGAATCTAAATCCCTGCCCCCTGCACCAGTTCCTCAGCCACACATTCAGGTCCCGTATCTCCCTGTTCCTGCTCTCGCCAGCACGAGGAACTGGAAGCAAACCGGAGATAACAACCCTGGAAGTCCAGCTTTTCAGCATTTTTCCGAGCTCTCTGAAGTCCCGCTGCAAAATATTCATCCCCTTCTTTCCAACATCATTTGTGCCAACATGCACGACCACTTCCGGCTGTTCACCTTCGCCCTTGAGGATTGTCTGCACTCTGTCCGTAACATCCTGGATCCTGGCACCAGGAAGGCAGCACACCATCCTGGAATCCCATCTGTTGCCGCAAAAACCCCTGTCCGTACCTCTCACAATGGAGTCTCCAACTACAATGGCGTTGCCCGACTTTGGCCTCTTTGGTTTTGGCTCATCAGCCCTTTTTGTTTTGCAAGCCAGTCCGCCGCTCAGTGAGATATCGTCTTCTGTCCCGGCAGCTTCCACGTGGGTGAACCTGTTCACAAGAGGTACAACACCCGGGGACCTTTGCATTCCATGTTTCCCTCCCTTTCTCACTGTCACCCACCTTCTCTCTTCTAGTGCCTTGGGTGTAACAATCTTACTGAAGGACTTGTCGAGGAACGACTCAGTTTCTCGGATGAACCTGAGGTCATCCACTTGTTTCTCCAGTTCCCCAACACGGTCCTTCAGGAGCTGTACCTGGATGCACTTCTCACATTTGTAGCATCCAGAGGCACCAACAGTGTCCTCGACCTCCCACATACTGCAAGCATCACACTGCATCAGCTTGCTTGACATCTCCTTCTTTTGCCTCGGTCTCTCCCTATCCAGTGTTTTGCGCAGCCTCCTCTCCGAAGACTCTCGAGCCAAAGACTCACACTTTACTCGCAGGGCACTTCCCTCACTGCCGCTCCCCAAGAGCTGCCTTGCTTATATTGACTGTTCAATTGCCTAATTTACAAACCAAATTCCTCAGTTTTCAACTGTTTTCCCCCTCTGACTCACTGAGAACTCTCCTCCCACTTGGGCTAGAGCCAATCAGTGCTTTCTCCTGCTTCTCTTTGTTGCTGTTGCTTCAAAATCCACGGGAACACTGAGTAAAGTCTGCCTGTGCTTTGTCTCTCCTTTTCAACTGCTTTCCCCCTCTGACTCACTGAGAACTCTCCTCCCACTTGGGCTAGAGCCAATCAGTGCTTTCTCCTGCTTCTCTTTGTTGCTGTTGCTTCAAAATCCACGGGAACACTTAATGTGACAAATAATTTAAATTATTTGTCACATGCAGTTACCTTTGCATTTCATCCTCACAGCATGAGCACATGAATAGCTGATTAATTAAAAGATACAGCATGGAAACAAGACCTTTGGCCACTGAGTCCGCACCATCCGTTGACCACTCATTCACACTAATGCTATGTTATTCCAATTTTGCATCCACTCCCTATACATCAGGGGCAATTTACAGAGTTCATTTAACCTGCAAACCTATGTGTCCTTGAGATGTGGGAGGAAACCAGAGCATTAGCATGTGGTCACAGGGAAAATGTCCAAACCGCACACAGATAACTCCTGAGGTCAGGATCGAACCTGGGTGTCTGGCGCTGTGAGGTAGCAGCTCTACCAGGTGCACCACTGTGCACAGGAGGAGATCATGGCTCCAGTGCAGTTAGTGCAGGAATCTGGTGCAGGGAGGGAGAGAGAGAAGGGAGGGAGAGAGAGAGAGAAGGGAGAGAGAGAGAAAGAGAGAAGGGAAGGAGAGGCAGAGAGAAGGGAGGGAGAGAGAGAGAAGGAAGGGGAGAGAGAGAGAGAGAGAAGGGAGAGAGAGAGAGAAGGGAGAGAGAGAGAAAGGAGAGGGAGAGAGAGGGAATGGGGAGAGAGAGAAAAGGGAGAGAGAGAGAAAGAGAGAAGGGAAGGAGAGACAGAGAGAAGGGAAGGAGAGAGAGAGAGAGAGGAGGGAGAGAGAGAGAGAAGGAAGGGGAGAGAGAAAGGAGAGAGAGAGAGAATGGGGAGAAAGGCGAGACAGAGAGAAAATGAGAGAGAGAGAGAGAGAGAGAGAGAATGGGGAGAGAGAGAGAATGGGGGAGAGAGAGAAGAGAGAGAGAGATAGAGAGTGTGGAGAGGGAGAGAAGGGAGACAGGAATGATGGCACTTTATAACCTGCAGCCGTCCCATTCTGACCGCTGCCGAACCCCCCACCGCACTATTGCACCCTTCTTCATGGCGGTCCAGTGATGTCTCGGCTCTGACATTTCGAGGGATCTAACCAGTAACAACACTAAGAGCAGCCCCGGGCCGCCACGCTCCCCGACTCGAAATTGAGCTTGGAAAATCAGGTGGTGGGCCTGATGTGTCCTGCGGGCCATATTTTGGAGACTCCCGCCTTACATGAACTAAACAAAAATTTACAGAAGTACAAAAATTGATGACTTTATTATTGTGATAAATATAGATGTATTAAAAAAAATCTAATAACTTTCTAATGTACCAACAAAGTCTACCTTCTCAAGTGGCAATCTTGTTCCACTGCATGATCTTGGTCTGCGCAGGCGCTGCTGAAGCTAGCTAACGTGGGGGGAGAGTGAGGTAGCGTCAATTACATGGGTTGAGCCTACGTGGGCTGAGTAATTGACGCATGCTCTTCCTCCACTGGGCTCAAGACACGCCCTCTTGTGAGGCAGACGTGACCGCTGCCTCCCCTGGAGCTTTTTCAATGCAGTTTTATGTGAGACCAGTGAGCACAAATTTAATATCTTTATATGTGAGATATCTTACCTGGACTATGGAAGGTAAGGACATGTAATGAAGGGGTTTATACACATTACTTTGGCGACATACATAGAGATAGTAACGGGCACACGCTTATTGCCCGCGCTTCATGCAGTTTCTAAGGGGTTGCGCAATCAGAGGGGCGGCTCAGCTCATCACTGCCTCACCTGTCACCTTTCCATGTATTTGCAGCGGAGCTGCATAAATTTTGCGATTTTTACTATAAAAAATGATTATTCATATAGAATTGACATTCATAACACAGATCAGTGGAAAAATCATTATATTTATTTTATTTTATTATTATTTTTCTTTACTTTTCTTAACAGCTATTTTAATTGGGAGTATGACAGGTGAGGCTCTGCCTCCCCTGCCTCCCCTGACCACACGTCCCTGATATCAGATGAGGTACAAGGTCAAAGGAGATTTCTCTGCAAAATTGCTGAATCAGACCTGAATCAATCAGAAATCCTGGAAATGCTGCTTCATTGAGATCTGTGGAACTATGGGATTCCTATTCAAAATCCTGGCAAAAGTAAGGTCAATCCAACTCCATGTAATATGCATAAGAAAGAACTGCAGATGCTAGTTTAAACCGAAGATAGACATAAAAAGTTGGAGTAACTCAGCAGGACACATAGCATCTCTTGAGAGAAGGAATCTGTGTATGACACCCTGATCTCTCTGAATGCCAAACATAAAACAAAATATTGCTATTCCTCCCAAAGTGAATAGCATCACATTTCCCCTTGTTATTGCTCCATCTGCCACATTCTGATGAAAGATCATTGAGCCATTTCTCTCTGCAGATGCTCTCAGACTGGCTAGACTTATAGTATTTTTGTTTTGACTTCAGATACCCAGAACCTGCAGTATTCTGCCTATGAATTTCTAACACCATCAAAAGTACCTGGAGACTTTTGGCACTCCCCAAATAGTTTATTTCCATCCAGAAAAGGCACAAAGTGCTGGCATAACTCAGTGGGTCAGGCAGCATCCCTGGAGAATATGGATAGGCGATGTTTTGAGTCGGGATCATTCTTCAGATTCACTTGATTAACCAACAAGCTTCTAATAACTTAATCCCCTTCCACTCCTTCAAGATTGATACAGAGTAAAAATCTCAGGCTTAAGTAATAATTATTGTGGTACACCAGATAATTACCCATAAGTTCATTACTCCATTTGCCACCTCACCCTCAATCCTTGCAAAGATATTCCCAAAAATCTAAATGTACTTAATTGTACATAGCAACCATTGTATAATGTATTTTCAATATCCTCTAAAAAATCCAAATACGCCACATCTATTGGTTTTATCCTTAGCCTGCTGGGTGCACCCTCAAGAAATGTAATAGATTTGTTCATTTTCTTAAATCAACCCATGTCAGGACCATGTCTCACTCCTTGCTGCAAATCCCACCCCATCCCTGTCTGCAATGCAAGTGCCAGGATCCCAATTCAGAACAAGGAAAACTTATCATTCATCAAATAACAGCCGAGACTAGGCTGGTGAAAATGCAGCACTCACTGCACTCAACTGCTGGCATTGATAATGTGTTGGAGCAAGGTTTAATATTACAACTTTCTGATTCTGTACTGCAAGTTTTTAAATTTATGTCTGAGAGTCCCAAAGGGAGAAACAGAAGATTATTTGTGAATTAGTGGAAAATATTAATTAAAAAATTAACATTTAATTAAATGGAGACTTGACTGAACAATGCTATTTCAGTATTTATATTCAAAGAGATCTGTGGTGAGTAATGGCACCCAGCCGCACTGCCAAAAAAGATTATTTGTAGATTGGTGGGGTTAAGAAATCGTACATGCTTCTCATTATGTAGGCAAATTAACTAAGCTGTGTTTTTACAAGCTTGAAACATGCATAACTTAGCAATTGTAGCTGCTCTCAGAGTTTCAGGTATTTTCCATCTGTGCAAAACAACAGTAAATGTGAGAGGGACAAATGAAACCATCCTTCCCCATTGACGTGGCTGCATTTGGAAGCTCTGCTAGGGAGTTTCTGGACCTTGAAAACCGGGCCTACGTGCCGAGGCAGTCGAACGTTCAGCTGTGATGACGAAATGCCACACATTTCTTTCTGGAATAGAATGCAGATTAGAGGGGCCATTTGGCATTCTACGATTTCAGATGAACTCGGTGGGAGTTTATAGAATGCTGAGCAGGCATTGCTTAAAACACAGTGCAGTCTGAACATCCATTCATTTGCCAGCGACATACTCTGGGACATTTTCTAATTTCAGCAATAATAAATCTGCAAAAGGAAATAATTTATAACAGCATTCGGTGCACTCTGATAACTCAAACGTGAGAAACTGTTTTAAAAAAACTGTGCACCTAAATACACAACAGAAATGTCTGCAATTTTGGAGGCTGTTCTATAACAAAACAAACAAAAGATTTGACTATTTGTATCCTCCTGTTTTTACAAACCAGTTTCTGGGGGAAAAAAAATCAGACCATCTAAATATTTTTAAATTTCCTGTGGGAAACCAGTTAAATAAAATATTTAGTATTCGCCAACTTTAAATTCCTAAGAGGAATCCTTAACAGCTAGAACACAGCTGGAGATATTTCTCTCCTGTACAATCTATTTTTGTGCTGCAAACAACACTAAAAATATAACCAGATAAATGCTGTCTTGTTCACTGTGCTATTAGACTGTCTTTCATCAAGTGTAAGGAAATCTCAACACCCATCACAGTGTAATCAGCTGACTGATAATCTTTTGAATTTCTAAAGATAGACTTAGCCATTAAAAAAGAACCAAATCATCTTTTAAGTTTTTTAGACCTGGCTGCCTATTTATTTGGCTTAGCTCTGGAGTCTGGTAACGTCAGCAAGAGATAACACACACAAGCTTGCAACATACACTAATTCAGTTCACTGCTGGGGATTTTGGGAGTTTACTATGCTAAATACACGTGGATCAGGGCCAAGGTTAACAAAATCCTGTGATTATGTAATTCCACTACTGATACCACAATCTAACATTTTACAATATGAGGGAGGAAAAGTGTTTTGAAATTCTCTGGTTTGGGACCTTGAGGAAGTTAATCATGGAACATTCCATCTATCTAAATATGGTGAAGTGATTCCATTGCCTGCCAGTGTGCAGAGTTATTATGCCGCTTGCAGATCAGAGCACAGATGTGACAAGCGTGAAAATACAGAATGGAGGATATAGATTTTTAATTTTTGCTGCATCATAAAGATAATTACTCACTGGGATGCAATAAATCAGATTTAAAGGCTGTTAGAAAGATATGTAATGTATCATATGTAACGCTCTTCCAAAGCCATCAATGGACTATTGTGGGCTTCACCTTTCCTTGGTCATTGGTGCCGGCTCTGATTTGTCCTGTAACTTTTCATTTCTCTTGTTTCCCTCTCCCTTGACTGTCAGTCTAAAGAAGGGTCTCGACCCGAGATGTCACTGATTCTTTTTCTCCAGAGATGCTGCCTGACCTGCAGAGTTACTCCAGCATTTCTAGTCTGTTGTTTAATGTATACCATGTCTGGGCTAACTTGCACTGTCTTGCTAAAGTGGTTGGAAATTAAATAGTTCTTAAACTGAGCCCATCTGATTTGAAGAAGAATTTACTATTTAGAGCTGCCTGCTGCAAAAGCTGGGAGATTCTCAAACAGACTAATCCCTGTAGTGGAAAAAGTTAAGATATCTTACTTTTATTATCAGCTTATTTATATTTAGCTGTTGCATATATTATCCTAGATGTCATGCTCGCACATGTCAAACATTTGCACTGCCAGGTTTGTGGTTAAGGGAAACAGATCCTCAAAGTGAAATGAAAAGTAATATCTTCCATTTCTTGTTCTGAAGTAGATTATGAAAGGATGTAGGCAATTAAGGAAGTGTTATCTCCCAAAGAAACACTTCATTTTTTTATTTTCTGTAACTCTGGGAGACAAAAGGACAAAGTAAAAAGAGAGGGAAACAAAATAATGATTGGAGAGAGAACATAGTGATAATGTAGAAGACAAAGGAGAGGTACATATAACAACAAACAATAAAAACTAGACTAAGTGGGACCCATGTTCACACGGGAGGGCTGGTCCCCCAACTTCATATTCCACCACTCCACCAATTCCAATATTGGTGGCCAGTTGGGGGGGGGGGGGCTTTCTGGAGCGCTAGTATGGGTGTTGTGGGCTGAAGGGACTGGTTTCCAGAGGGCTAGTGTGGACATTGTGGGCCAAATTGATTCTTGGGGTGGCAGCACAATCACTCAAGCCTGATGTGCTGGCAGCTCACTCACGGCTGGTGGGCTGGTAGTTGACTCACGGCTATTCCTTGAAATTCCATTTCAAGCAGGGTGCAAGGCCACCAAATTCAAATGCAGTTTCCTACCATTTCAAGCAGGGTGCAAGGTCACCAAATTCAAGTGCAGTTTCATACCACTTCAAGCAGGGTGCAAGGCCACCAAATTCAAGTGCAGTTTCATACCACTTCAAGCAGGGTGCAAGGCCACCACATTCAAATGCAGTTTCATACCATTTCAAGCAGGGTGAAACCACCATAAAACCACACAAAACTCCAAATTAACACCACATACACAGTTCAGTAGACATTCAATGTGTTCAGTTAATTCACAGCTCAGACTCTCCCTCCCCCACCTTGCAGAGACTGAGCCACACCCACACTTCGGGTTTTAAAATCCCTCCCCCCTCCCACCGAAAGGGCCGTGGCCTTCATGGCGTGATTGACAGGAGAGATATTCTCAACATTTTTTAAACACTAATAACACTTTTATTTTTCATTGATACAAAGAATCCTCTGCACCTGATGAGCGGGAGGGGGGGGGGACTGAGTAAGATGGGCAAAAATCACAGCCATAAGTGGTAGAGTTTTATCTAAAATCAATATATGGTGCAAACAGGAAGTTGTCAAGTTTAGACTTTTAATCATTTGCCATTTCAAACCAACCACCTCCAACCATTTGCTGTGCTTTATTTCAAACCAACCACCACCAACCCTTTTCTGTGCTTTATTTCAAACCAACCACCATCAACCATTTTCTGTGCTTTATTTCAAACCAACCACATTTTCATTTTAAAACCACATTAAGGGCACTCAAGGTCAGTAAAATGACACTTACAGGTTAGTAGACATGTGTTCAGTGTTATTCACAGCTCAGACTGAGAGACGTGACCCTCTCGTTTCCCCCATCTTGCAGAGACTGACTGAGGCACTCAACACATCTGGGTTTTATAGTCCCTCCGGAAAGGGCGTGGCCTTCAGGAGAGAGAATTTCAACATTTTTTAAACACTACTAACTGTTTTATTTTTAATCGATGGGAAAAATCCTCTTGTCCTGCACAGCGGAGGGGGACCCTGAGTAAGATGGCAAAAAAGCACAGCCATAAGTGGCAGCGTTTTTTCTAAAATCAATATACAGAACAATAGGGAGTGGTCAAGATCAGACTTTTAGTAATATAAGATAACAGATTTCGAAAGAAGAGATAATTAGATAGGATAAATGATTAGCAGTGGGGATTATCAATATGGAAAAGATTAGTAATATGCAATGCCGGGCTTTAGGATAAATGTATTTTGAATGAATGAATGAATGAATGAATGAATAGCCTTTATTGTCATTCAGACCTTTCGGTCTGAACAAAATTTCGTGCCTGCAGTCATACATATATAAAAATAACAAAACCACACAATAAACACAAAATTAACATCCACCACAGTGAGTTCACCAAACGCCTCCTCACTGTGGTGGAAGGCAAAAGTCTTAGAGTCTCTGTCTTCTTCCCTCCTTATTCTCCCTCTGCGCTGAGGAGATCCAGGCCTCCGATGCTGCCGTCCACTCGGCCCGCGGCCGAGCCTCCGAAACCGGGCCGCCGCCACCGCCGTCGCCGGAACGCCGGAACACTGCCACAGGGCCCGCTGCCGGAACGTCGCTGGAGAACCGCATCCCCGAAGCCAGACCGTCGCTGGAGCACCACATCCCCGAAGCCAGGTCAAATTGGAGCATCTGTCGGAGGCCACAGTATAGGCTTGGACCGTGCAATAGAGTAAAATGAGGGATAGCAAATTAGAACATTATTTGATGTCAATAGATAATAGACAACAGGTGCAAGAGTAGGCCATTCGGCCCTTCGAGCCAGCACTGCCATTCAATGTGATCATGGCTGATTATCCACAATCAGTACCCCGTTCCTGCCTCGCATGTCAATCCCGCAGATTTTATTGGAGTTAAAGAACTTCCATTACAGCAAGGCAAAGTCTATCTCCTGCTTACCCTGTTAATGCCTGACCCTAGTTCAAGAGTCAAAAGTCAAGAGTGTTTTATTGTCATATGTCCTGGATGGGATTATGAAATTCTTACTTGCTGCAGAACAACAGAATATGTGAATATGTAAACATAGTACATAATGGGGGTAGGTACAAAAAGTTCATTAAATAACAAATATAGCGCAATAATAATCTAGTCTTTTGCAGTTCAGAGCTCAGAGCTTATTCGTTGTTGTGTTTAATAGCCTGATGTTGGGGAAGAAGCTGTTCCTGAACCTGGATGTTACACCTTTCAGGCTCCTGTACCTTCTTCCTGATGGCAATGGTGAAATGAGTGTGTGGCCAGGATGGTGTTAAAATTCAAAGAATAGATGAGAGCTGTTTTAGTGGAGTTCACATTGTAGATTCCATACACCTTAAAAGTCCTACACTGTTAGTGAAGGGTCCGAGTCTTCATAGGTGGTGGATAGGTTGTCAAAGGACTGGTTTATCTTTGATGTGGGTGTTATTTGGGTGTTGAGGTGGCAGCATTAATCTGGGCAAATGGACTGTGCCCAACCACACATTTGATGTGCCTTGTAGCTAATGTATGTCTTTTGGTAGGTCAGGAGGTGAATTGATCTTTGTATTTTACCTGGCCTTGCAGCTCAGTAACGTTCTGATGGTGTAAAATGTTAATGGCATTACCAATTCTAAACAATTCCAATTGCATCATACCCTCGCAGACTTTTTTTTACAAATTATGAAATATCTTGAAGCAGCAAACAATTTGGGTAATTAGAAAGCTCCCTTGTGAAGAGTTGTGATATATATTCCAGTGACAATAATCCTTGTGGATAATGAAGCTTGAAACAAAAACCTTCAATTTAACAGCATTGTTATTCTCATTTCATAATGCAGCACTTTAATCCCATTGTGTTTTACTAAATGGCACAGATCAAGGAGTTGTAAAAATAATTGCTTTGAAATATTTATTTTTTGTAAGTCCTTTTAACTTTCTTCCAAAACATTGTTGGATGTGTATTATAAAGCAGGCAAGCACAGAAATTAGACCCAGCGATGATGAAAGAACAGTAGAAAAATCTATGTCAGTATTTGGTGCAACTTGGAGGGGAACCTGCATGAGGACATAAGAGATTTCATCAAAAGTCGACCATTCAACTCCCATTTCCTTCAATAAGTTTATGACTGATCTTCATAAGTTATAGGAGCAGATATAGAACATTCGGCCCATCAAACCTACTCCGCCGTTCAATCATGGCTGATCTACCTTTCCCTCTCAACCCTATTCTCCTGCCTTCTCCCCATAACCTCTTACGTCCATACTAATCAAGAATCTATCAATCTCTGCCTTAAAAATATCCATTGACTTGGTCTCCACAGCCTTCTGTGGCAAAGAATTCCACAGATTCACTACCCTCTGACTAAAGAAATTTATCATCATCTCCTTTCGAAAGGTACATCTTTTTATTCTGAGGCTATGGCCTCTGCTCCTAGACTCGCCCACTAGTGGAAACATCCTCTCCACATCCACTCTATCCAGGTCTTTGCTATTCGGTAAGTTTCAATGAGGTCCCACCTCAAACTTCAAAACTCCAGTGAGTGGAGGCCCAGACCAATCAAATGCTCATATGTTAACTCAATAATTCTGGGGATCTTTCTTGTAAACCTTCTCTGGACCCTCTCCAATGCCAGCACATACTTCTTCAGATAATATATTTTATCTTAACCCCACTTACCTACACTAATGCTTTTATAAGATGCCTACAACAAGCTTATCAGCAAAAATCAAGCACATAGTTTAAACAAATCATAGGATGGTTACAGCACAGAAGGAGTTTGGCCTACCAGACCTACGCTGGCTCTCTATCAAAGCAACTCACCAGTCCCACATCCTGCACCTTTCTCTTAAATGCAGAATTTTCCCCTCACCATTTATTTCTTGAAGTCCACGTTGAAACCAGACCCTACCACATCTGCAGGCATTGTAATGCAGGTTACAACCACATGCTACTTAAAAACATGTTTCATTCCCTTGCATTTATTTCATGCCCATAACCACTAGTCCTATTTCCACCAACAGAAACAGCCTTCCACTTCGTGGCAGTTTTGTCTAACTCATGCTCTCCACCCCTGGGACATCTGGCGGTGAAGTGCCGCCCCTTCTACCTCCCGAGGGAACTCACCTCCATCATCCTGACGGCGGTCTACATTCCACCCAGGCTGACGTTGGCCTACCATTGGAGGAGTTGCATGCCGTGACCAACAAGCACCAATGAAGCCTTTACCACCATAGCTGGGGACTTCAACAAAGCCAACCTGAAAAACCACCGGGCTGGCTAGTTGACCAGCACTCCAAAACTAGCACCAACATGTCTCCTGCAGCACTAAAGGATTTTACTTCGGAGTCACGTGAGTGACTACGTGAAGAAGGCCCGCCTGGCGCTGGATCGGCATTACGTCGATGCTATCGGCAAAGGAAGAGCTGCAGAGGCAGCTCCAGCACAGCGGTAAGGAAACGGCCCGCAGGTAAGTAAAATTATTTTACTTCCAGGGCGTTTTCTTAAAACTCCGTAGGCTGGTAGGAAACCAGCAGGAGTTTAAATAAAAATAAAAATAAAAATGTTTTAAAAAAATCGCGGGTAAAACGTGCGTCCCGGGGTGTTAAAAGTCGGGACAGCAGACGATTGCGGAGTGGTTCCGATACCGGTGGCCGATTCAAATACCCGTTAGTGAGCCTTTAGTTGCTCCACAAACAAAACTTGAAAACCCAGTGCCTAAAAAGTAAAAAGAGGCTTGAAAGGCCTGAGGTTTCTAAAAGATCCTGTAAGGTAGGCCTAAAATTGGCTAAGTATGGATCTAATGGAGGAAATACTCCAAATAATATCAACCAAGGGTTTAAGTACCCAGAATATTCCCAGGCAGCCCCTGAGGGGGTTCCATATCATGAATATGGTGCCAATTCGAATTGGGAATTTGAAACCCCAGTGCCTGGGTATGGACTGGAGGAAGTCTCCTTGAACGAGTTTCAGGAGTACCAGGGCTGTATGAGACAGACCCTGAAAGTGGTGTTTGTGGTCAGAAGTACCCACCACAATGCAAATCCAGGTGTGTCTGAGGGGCACAAAGTTACTATACCTGGTGGAGGCGGTGAGGCCATGGAAGGAACCTGGCGGCCAATGTTAATTATATGGTCTCTCACCTGCCTCAAGAAGCTGTTATGGTTGAAACAGCAGATTTGCATTTAAACATGTGCTCGCTTCGGCAGCACATATACTAAAATTGGAATGATACAGAATATAAGAAACATTAGGATGCGCAAGGATGACGCAAATGCATGAAGCATTCCAAAACACCTTTAAGAAGGTACCTGGTAAATCCGGGTTTTGGGCGCCAATGTCAGCAATTATGCGGGCGCAGGAATTACGATTAAAAGAATCCTCAAACTAATTGGCATCACTGTCTTTTAAGACAAGCTGGAAGGTTGTGGAATGACTAAAGTTCAGAATAAAACAAAATATGTTAGGTTTATTCTGCAAACTCATTTGAGTTAAATTATATAAATGGAAGATTGCCATTCGGCCTCTTTTACATCCAAAGATTTACAGGACAAGCAATGTTCAAACTCCTGGTTATTGATTCGGAGGAAATCTGTTTAAGCAAATTAAGTATGGATGAAGGGGAAAAAACTGTTGGTCTTATGGAACCCTTCAGTTGGCCAGTAGGCTGGTCATATGGAAAAGGGATTTGATTTGAGCCGAGGCAGGAGTATGATAAGGAAGAATTTCCAGCCAGCAAATCGCTTCTCGGCTTTTTGGCTAAGATTAAGTATGGTATCTGTTCTTATCAGTTTAAATCTGATACGTCCCTTATCTAGGGACCATATATTAGATAAAATAACGAATGTACACCCATATTTTGGGTAAGGAGGTAATTTCGTCAAACAGTTGGAGAGGTACAAAACTAAATCCTATTAAAGAAGGATGTTTGGATGAACCTCAGATTGGTGGTAGACTCCAAATGTTGACGATGAAGAGGTATGGATCCATTGGGACACAATAACCTTATCATTCTTCATGTTTATAGTCTTGTAATAATTCAAATTGACAAAGACGCAAGAATTTGTGTGAGGAAGGAGGTATTGAGAAACAGGAAAGGATCCACAACAATTGTATCAAATATTTCCCCAGACCGTAGAAGATGGGGTTGTAGAATCATGTTAGATCTCACACAATTAAATATATTGTCCAGTTTAAAAATTTTAAAATGGACACATTCAACACTGCAATACAGCAGGTATCAACAGGTGGTTATATGGCTACAATAAATTGAAGAGATGCATATTTCGGTCCCAATTCACCATAATTTCGTAGGTAATTAAAGTTTATGGATGAGACAGTTTGTGGTACTACAAGCTTTGCCTTAAAGGATTAAGCCAGCATTTGCACTGCTTTAGGCACAAAAGTACATTGTTATGGCTTATCTAGATGACATTTAATTGTCAATGCTAATCAGGAGCCAGGTGGAAAATTAGTCTCAGCAACTACAAGTTGTTTAAGAAGTTGGGTTCCTGATCCATCCAACAAATCTAAGTTACAGCAATCCCAAACCATTGAATATCTGGAGTTTGAGATTAACTCAGTTACCATGTTGGTAACTTTACCAATGGATAAGTGTTGGATTTGACAAATGTGTGTCAAGACCTGATTTACAAACCTTATCCCTCCATCCGAGAGGTTGCCAAGGTTATTGGTAAATTGGCAGCAGCATTTCCAGACAGTAGAGTTTGGTCGTCAACATGACCAAAATCTTCAAAGGGCAAAAACTCAAGCGCTTATTCAGCGAGCAAGCCATTTGATAGGCCAATGCAATTGCCTAAGGGAACTTTATCAGAATTACATTGGTGGATTGAGAATGTTCCATAAGCTGCTAAGAACTTTGTAGTTCATCAGCCAGTAGTGTTTTTGCAAAATGACGAAGTTCTCTCGGATGGGGGGGGGGGGGGGCTACGGATAATGAGACCAGCGTTAGAGGCCGATGGGCTGTCCAAGAGGATTTATTGTTCCAAACATATGGTATTAATTATTTGGAGCTCTTGGTAACATTTTATGTATTAAAAGCTTATTGCCCTTCATTAAAGGATTTGCATGTCCAAGTACAAATAGATTATACCACAGCTGTGGCATATATCAATCACATGGGTGGTGTCAGATCAATATCATGTGATCATCTGGTAAACCAGATGTGGCAATGGTGTATGGCAAAAAATATTTGGCTTTCAGCTATTTATCTCTCGGGGAGAGACAATGTTGTGGCAGACAAAAGATCACGAATATTTAAAGACAATACAGAATGGATGTTAATCACAAAATTTCAAAATATTGTCAGTCGGTATGGAGTACCGGACATTGATCTGTTTGCATCTAGATTGAATCACCAATTGCCCAAATACGTGTCTTGGGGAACACGATCCAGGGGCAGTAGCGGTGGATGTTTTCTCGCTACACTGGGGAATTTGTTCTTTTATGATTTTCCCCATTCTGTCTCATTGGGCAATGTCTCAATTAAAAGCGCAAGACGCTGTCGAAGGCAATTTTGGTGGTGTCAGATTGGCCCACGCAGTCATGGTTCCCATTGATGCTAATATGATTATTGAACCATGTATGACAATTCCCAGTTGCGACAATCTGTTGACACAACCAGTAACAAAAGGAATTCATCCATTGCATGATCATATGTATTTGTTAATCTGCAGGTTCTGACCAGACCATTGCAAGAGTTGTACTGTGGGACAGGACCATGGATGTTATAGTTGCAGCTTGGAGGAATAGCACTAAAACAATATAAGTCGCATATAAGGAAATGGGAAGTTGTACACAGTCAAAGATATCTTATCATACTGCAAACATTTCAAATGTATTAGAGTTCCTTGCTGGGTTACAGTTTGATGAGCATTTGAGTTATAGTGCCATTAATTGTGCTCGTAGTGCATTGTCATCCTATTTAGGACAAATTTCAGGTCGGAATTCAGTTGGGTCTCACCCATTAGTATCCCGATTCATGAAAGGAATTTCAATAAAAATCATCCTAAACCCATATATACAGGGATTTGGGATGTTAGCATTGTTCTCACTTTGTTTAAACAATGGACTCCAATTAATTCAATGTCTTTGCAGAAATTAACATTCAAGGTGGTAAAGTTAATGGCATTGGTATCAGCTCAAAAAGAGTACAAGCTTTGCAGTTGTAACGGTTGGATTGCATGCATGTGACTACAGATAACATTATGTTTTATGTTTATGACTTGATCAAACAAAGCAGACCAGGAAGAACTGGAATGAAGGTAATGTTTAAAGCATATCCTATTGATGAAACATTGTGTGTGGTTAAGCATTTAACTCAATACATTGAGGTAACCAAAATCTCAGAGGTTCTGAGAAAGTGTTATTAATAACACACAAAAAGCCACATACAAAAGGTTTAGTTCAAACTATTTCTGGATGGTTTGTGTCTAGCAAGAATAGATACTGATGTGTTTAAATTTCACTCCACTAGGGCGGCAGCTACGCCCGTGGCAAAGGTACAGGACGTGCTACTCGATAAAATTTTAGAGGCCGCAGGGTGGTCTAGAGAAGAGATTTTCAAAGTTCTACAATAAACCTGTTGCCACGGTGCCAGGTTTGGACACACAGTAATGGGTTCTCTTTAATGCTTGCTTTGTTTTATATTATCGATTTATATTTTCGATTTATGTTACCATTGACAACATTTATCAATTTATTTTGTAATTTTCCCCTAAGATAGAGGGGTTATTATTAAAAAATTGTTCTTTTTATGCTTAAAGGACTCATTACATAAATTGTAACAATGTCCTAAAAATACTATTTGCTCACTACTGTTTTGACTAAACAGAGTCGTATGAAATGAATTTACGACATGAAAGACACAGAGCTTCAAAATCTTCACGTAGTCACTCACGTGACTCCGAAGTAAAATAGTGAGATTAAATGAGAACTTACCAGTTCGAAGTTTGATCTTTATTTTATAAGGAGTTACGATGAGGGATTACGTGCCCTCCACTCCCAACCCTCATAATGTAAATGATCATCTGGTAGTTCTAGTCTATTTTGAGCCTTACTATTTTACTTCGGCTATTGGTTTCTGTGTTTTTCATGCCGCTGCTTTGAAGTATGCCGATTCAGCGCCAGGCGGGCCTTCTTCATGTAATCCCTCATCGTAACTCCTCATAAAATAAAGATCAACCTTCGAACTGGTAAGTTCTCGTTTAATCTCACTATTAAACACACTTTACCACAGATATACGACCATCAAGGATGCCTATCGCTCTATCCCCTGCCCTCACTTTGGGAAATCCGACCTTTTAGCAGGGATGGCTCAGCAGCAACTCAACGGACCCGATCCCTACACCGACCACGGACGAGCACAATCTCGCTCACTCACCAAAGCATAAAGCAATAAAAACGACAAAATAATCTTAGCTTATACCAAGAGAACAATAAATACAACTGTTTCATAGTTTGAAAGCAGTATTTTCTTACCTAGAAAAATCAAAGCTGGAAAAACAGAAGAAATGAAGGTCCACTGCTCCACTGCTTCACTGCTCCACTGCTTTCCAGGGCTGTTTATGCGTAGTGACCTTTGACCTGGGCATTTGCAGTCGGAATACCGAATTTGTTTATAATACCGGTGCCCAAGAAGAGTAAGATGACGTGCCTCAATGACTATCGACCAGTGGCACAACATCCATGGTGACGAAGTGATTTGAGAGCTTGGTTATGGTGCAAGAACCTCGACCCAATACAGTTCACCTACTGTCACAACAGGTGAACAGAGGATGCGATCTCACTGGCTCTCCATTCCGCACTGGACCATGGACAATAAAAACACAGGCTGGTGTTTATAGACTACAACTCGGCGTTCAATATCATCATCCCCTCCGCCTGCCCCTTTTACGGGGCCCGTGCCCAGGTGGCGTTAGAGAGGGACTACGTGCTGTCCACAGGCGCCTGGGGGATTTTCGGGACCGCTGGGCACCGCGGGGGGTTGATTGCATCCTTGACGAGGATTGTAAGATAATTGTATAATAGTTTATCGTTTGTCGTGTATTATGGTGGTGAATTCTGTTTTGTTTTATTGTATTGTGAATATTATTATAATATTTGAATAAATATTTTTAATTTTTAAAAAAAGAATAAATAAAGCTGGTTACCAAAGCTCATGGAACTGGGTCTCTGCGCATCCCACTGCAATTGGATCCTCGACTTCGTCATCCACTGACCACAGTCTGTTCGAATTGGCAGAATGACTTCTTCCTCTTTAACAATCAGCACAGGAGCACGTGAAGGCTGCATGCTCGGCCCCCTGCTCTACTCACTCTATACATGACTGTGTAGCTGGTTTCAGAGCGAACTCCATCTTCAAGTTCGCCGATGACACCACCGTTGTTGGACAAATTTCAGATGGTGATGAGTCAGAGTATAGAAGTGAGATTGACCGACTGACCAAATGGTGCCAGCACAACAACCTGGTTCTCAATATCAGTAAAACCAAAAACCTGATGGTGGACATTGGAAGAAGAAAGATGAGAAACCACAATTCTGTTTTTATCAACGATGGTGGAGCGAGTCCCCAAAAAGATCAAATACATGCGTGCATATTTCCGAAGATTCTTCCTGGGTCCAGCACACTGAAGCAATATAAATAAAGCACATCAACGCCTCTACTTCCTGAGAAGATTACGGAGATTTGGTGTGTCAGAGAGGATTCTCTTGAACTTCCACAGGTGTATAGTAGAGAGCATATTGACCGGTTGCATCACGGCCTGGTTCGGCAACTTGAACGCCCGGTACAGAATTATCGGAGTCGCTGCCTCAAAAGGCAGTCAGCATCATCAGGGACCCACACCATCCTGGCCACGCATTCACTTCACCCCCGCCATTGGGAAGAAGGTACAGGAGCCTGAAATCTGTAACGTCCAGGTTCAGGAACTGTTTCTTCCCCACAGCCATCAGGCTATTAATCACTACAACTTCAAATAAGCTCTGAACTACAATAGACTATTATTATTATTATTATTATTATTATTATTATTATTATTATTATTATTATTATTGTTATTGTTATTGTTATTGTTATTGTTATTGTTATTATTATTTCACTACCATTGTTTCTTTTTTGAGTATGTGGGCGTGTGTGTGTATGTGTTCCTGTCGGTGTGTGTGTATAATACACATTGAACTTTTTTTTCCTCGCGTTTGTCATATTGTTTACAGTGTACTACGTTTACATATTCTGTTGTGCCGCAGCAAGTAAGAATTTAATTGTTCTATCTGGGACACATGACAATAAAACACTCTTGACTCTTGACTCTCTCCCTCTTCCCTCTCCCATCAGGCAAAAGCACACAACCAGATTCAGGGACAGTTTCTTCCAAGCTGTTCTCAGGCAACTGGATCATCCTACTACAACCAGAGAGCTGTCCCGAAGTACTATATATCTCATTGGAGACCTTTGGTCTATTTTTGATCGGACTTTACTGGCTTTATCTTGCAATAACATTATTCACATTATTCCCTAAAGCATCTATATATGTAACAATAAATTAAACTAAACTAACTAAACTAAACTAAACTGTAGTATCTCATCTCGGGAACCATTCTTGTAAATCTTTTCTCAACTTTCACTAATGCCTCATATCCTTCAACAGCTGAATTTGGACCAATAACATTTAAGCATGACTTCCCTGTTATTGTCATCTATGTCTCAATTGTTAAGGCATGCACAATTTTAGGCTTTACTTATTGGTTTATTGACCTACCTTGTTACTTCCCCTGATTTAGTCATGGAGTCAAAGAGCATGGAAATAGGCCTTTGGGCCAACGTTGACCATACCGACCAAGATGCCCCATCCAAACTAGTCCCATTTGCTTGTGCCTGGCCCATATCTCTCTAAACCTTTCATTGATTTGAGGACTCATACCCTAGTTCACCCACTCCTGTATTCCTTTAAAACATGTATCATTTATCCTTTATTATTATCACTTACTCTCCTTATTTTTTCTACCACAATGTACCTGCTCTTATTTCTCTACAATAAACTTTATCTGTCATGCATCAGCCAATAACATTTGCCTGTTTATTCATAGAAAGCACATTGATAATAATGGTACAAAATTAGCAAAATTGCTGATGAGGATCATGATGAATGTTGTTTTTTTTAGAAGGAGTGTATTGAATAGTGGCCAAGGGATCAGAGTTAGGCAGTTGCTTTTTTTTGATATTAATGATATTTATTTGGTGGTGCAAGCCACAATTTCTGAAGTTGTGAATCACACAAAATTGCAGTATTGTCAACTGCAATGAGAGTGAGAGATGGCAGCTGGATGTATGCAGGTTGATAGAATAGGTATATATAGGTAATTTGGGAACAATCGATCAGTTCTTCTGAATGATATGTAATTCTTCCTTGTGTGCTTTTCATTTTATTTGTACCTCTTCCATTGGAACACTGGTTGATTGTTACCTCTGTGATTTGCTGCCCTCAGGTTAACCTTGGTTACAGAGATTAGGTATTCTTGTTTTCAACAATTGAAACATCGAGCTGCTCATATGCTGAATATTTCCAACTGCATCAGTGTCAGAGCAACCATCCAACCAGAACCCAGACTCTACGTTAAAGTTCCTCTTCATACAGATTGCACATTGAAGTTCCTGGCAATGGTCCATATTCTAAGTTTGCATTCACATTCTGTGAGCATTCAAATTTCCTGACGTTGAAGTTGGCCATTTCTATAATATGTAGCTATTTAGTTACCCAGTCAAACATCAGAGTTGAGGGTTTAATAATTTGAAATGTAATTGTTCATCTATTAGTCCATCAGCAAACTTTTCTTGCAGACATGATACAATAACACTTGTGTCGTCACAGTGCCCCAGAGGTAGAGTTGCCAGAGTCCTGGGTTCGATCCTGACTATGATGCTGTCTGTGCGGAGTTTGTCCATTCTTCCTGTGACCGCATGAATTTTCTCCAGGTGCTCCAGTTTCCTCCCACACTCCAAAGACATGCAGGGTTGTAGGTTAATTGGTTTCACTAAATTGTAAGTTGTCTCTAGTGTGTACAGTAGTGCTCGTGTACAGGTGATCGCTGTTCGGCGTGGACTCAGTGGGCCGAAGGGCCTGTATCCGTGCTGTATCTCTAAGGACTAAAGTCTAAACACACTCAGGTTACAAAGCGGAGATAGATTTAGTTTAAAATGTCTGATTACGTGTTATTTTTTTTCTCCAGTTCTCTGCTGTCATAGGTTTAGAAACAATATCCAACTCCAATGATATTAAATTGACGTGACTTTTCAACTTTTTTATTACTTCAGGAGCAGCAGCTTTGGTGGCCTTAAGAAGTGTAATGGTTCACCAACACCACACAAGTATCTAATCCTGTTTCCATGAAAGGAACCATCTTCCTACATTCATATATGGCTTCATTCTGAATTTTCATTGCCCTTGCCCTCCATTTTAGCCACTTAAAAGTTTCCTATGTTGTAACTTCAAAGCTGCTTAAAGTAATTAAAATGAACTGCAGATGCTGGTTTATACCAAATATAGACACAAAATACTGGAGCAACTCAATGGGTTAGGCAGCATCTCTGAAGAAGATGGATAGGTGATGTTTCAGGTCGGGACCCTTCTTCAGAATCTTATTCAGTTTCATTGCTTTTTATTTATTCACAACAGGCGTTGCCAGGGCTGCTGTTTTTCTCTCCTCCAACGCCACATCCCAGAACCTGCTGCAATTCTCTGATCAGAACAATCCTCCCAATAGGGTTACAAAGTCACTTGGCTATCAGCATCAGTATCCCATCCACATTGACAAGACAAGATCAGTACATTCATAATCATCCATGGAATCCATTACAGGATTCACAGGCTTTTTTCATGTGAGAAGCAAAGGACTTAAAATGTGTGTTGTTTATTCAAGTGCTTTTCACAGAGTCTCTTGAATTTCCTGTAATTCCAGTTAAGGGTTCAGTTGATCACTTAACAATTCTTGCAGCAACATTTAATGTTCACAACTAACTTTACACGTGCAATGCCTACAGTGAACAAATGCCATCGTAACACGCTTAAGATTAATCATGAATATTGTTTATTTTGTCAAATGCACCGGGTTTGAATAGTATTAAACAGATGACATATCAGTCATCAACACTCAACACACACAACCACCTCTCTACTTCATTTGTAGCATTCCCTGTTCCTAGCTGAATTCACAGTTTGCTCTTTACTAAGCAGAACCTTTGGGAATAAGACAAGAATGTTGAGGTGCTTGCTCTGAAACTAGGAATACCCTTGCGTGCTAGAATGAGTGATTAACTATAAACAAATCACATGTCAGCAGGTTGGCAGCCTGTGGTAATTGCTCAGGATAAATACACAGATCAGTTGCAAATGACATCATTTGTTGACTGAAGTTTCCTATTAGTGACATCGCGACGTGTGTGAACTTCAAGGCTTCTTGAACCCCAGTAAATTCGGTTATCTTAAAAAGTGTAGAAACAATTTTACAGTCTTCGTATCCTTTTTTTTTGCATTAGTTCATCAAAAGGTTGTTATCATTGTAGAATGATTAGTCATTTCAATACCCTACATGGGCAATATTAATATAAATAATTTCATGTCCATTGATCCCTAGTCATGTACTATTCTACTGTTACTGTTACTTTCTAAAACAAATACTACTTCTCGAAACTATCTCAACCTTTATATTGTGAAACTGACAGCATATCATCAGCAAACAAGCTGTACATATAGTCTTTGTATGAACTAATGTATGGCCAATGAGGGAAACTATTTAGAATCTTTTATTCTGTGGTTGAAGTGTACTTAAGCTGCGTATTTTGCTGAACATTTGAATACAGTGAACCCCCGTTTTAACGGACCCCTTTATAACAATTTCAGTTATAGCGGACGGACCCCTGACTTACACTGCCTCCTTCAGCCGCTCAGAGCGCAGGCTACCGAGGGCCCCTGCCTGACTTGCAAGGTGCACCAACAAGCTCTTCTTCACTCATCGCTTGGTCCAATTGAAGGGCTGTTGTTGCGGCTCACATTGTAGCCCCTATGGGACAGCTCTTTCTTCAGGCCACCAACACCGACAGGATGTGCTCGGTCATTGTGGGACCTCCTCCCTCTCACCAGTGTCCTCCTTCTCCTGTACACTTGGCTTCTCCCCTCACTCCATCGCCGACATACTCCACTTTGGACACGGCAGCTGGTGAGAGGGGCTACGATGTGAGCCACAACAACAGCCACGTGAACTGGGGAAGAAGGGCTAGCTGGTGCAGTACAGCGGCATTGGCCCTAGTTTTAAGGTGAAACGACACAAAATGCTCGAGTAACTCAGTAGACTGAATCAGTCTGAAAGGTCCTGACCCGAAATGTCACCTCTCCATGTTCTCCAGAGTTCCTGCCTGACCCACTGAGTTACACCAGCACATTGTGCCCTTTGGAGTATTAACTGCCATCTGCAGTTCATTGCTTCAACTACATGCGATAATAGCTTACTCGGTTATACTGGACAATTGGCAATAACGGACACCATATAACAGTCCGTTATAATGAAGATTCACTATGTTTGACCATCAAACAAAAAGTTCAAAAACAGTGGCATTTGCAAGCAAATCAATCACTCTCTGTCCACGTAATAGGGTTTAATATCATTTGAAACAGAACACTGTATGTTTATAGAGTGGCAGAAGGGGAAAGATACAAACCAACATGCAGGCAGTTGCTAGAAGTTAAATATGGTATATTGCAAGCTTATTACAAGCTTCACACAAAGTTTCTGACAAAACGCTTTCACAGAGGACACACCTGAAGATGTTGTCTATTTATGCAAGATTAGGTAATGAATTGCCACTCAGTTGAACAGGAAAAAAAAAGTTTGTTGGATACTATCCTAGTTACATCTTCTGAAAATTTTCTGTAATTACAGCAGACACCAAGGCTAATTATCTAAGAAAGGCTCGGACTAACATGGAATTTTAAAGCACAGAACCAGACCCTTCAGCACAGAGGTTGACAGCAAGGCAGATCAATAAAAGTGACAAGACTGATAAACAGGAGGATGCTGAACTGGATGGCTGTAAATGAAATAGTGATAAAATAATCAATGAGTCACTGAATTTCTCATTTATTCATTAAAAAAAACCCACAGCTTTAAGACCATTTAACCTTACAGCAAACCACTCACTAAGACCAATATTGTCATCAAACTTGCTGTTTCTGCAGAGGACAGAAAAGGTTTCTGGACTGAGTTAACAAAGAAATGTTGTTAGCTGGGGACATAAAAATCAGGATGAAGCTGACTTAGTTTCGTTTAGTTTAGACATACAGCACAGAAACAGGCCCTTCGACCCACCGAGTTTGCATCAACCAGTGATCCCTGCACACTAACACTACCCTACACAGACCAGGCACAGTTTACAATTTACAGAAGCCAATTAATTTACAAACTTGTACGTCTTTGGAGGGTGGTAGGAAACCGGAACTCCCAGAAAACCCCCCCGCAGGTCTTGGGGAGAAGCCGTGGTCAGGATGGAACCCGGGTCTCTGTCGCTGTAAGGCAGCAACTCTACCACTGCACGATGATGTAGCAAAGCTAACATGATGTTGAGATCTTCTGCTACTTTGATACTGACACATGGTCATCGAGTCATAGAGTGATACAGTGTGGAAACAGACCCTTCGGCCCAACTCGCCCGCACTGCCAACATGTCCCAGCTACACTAGTCCCACTTGCCTGTGCTTGGTCCATATCCCTCCAAACCTGTCTTATCCATGTACCTGTCTAACTGTTTCTTAAATGATGGGATAGTCCCTGCCTCAACTACCTCCTGTGGCAGCTTATTCCATACAACCACCACCCTTTGAGTGAAAAAGTTACCCCTCAGATTCCTATAGGTTAACCATATAACCATATAACCATATAACAATTACAGCACGGAAACAGGCCATCTCGGCCCTTCAAGTCCGTGCCAAACAACTTTTTTCCCTTAGTCCCACCTGCCTGCACTCATACCATAATCCTCCATACCCTTCTCATCCATATGCCTATCCAATTTATTTTTAAATGATACCAACGAACCTGCCGCCACCACTTCCACTGGAAGCTCATTCCACACCGCTACCACTCTCTGAGTAAAGAAGTTCCCCCTCATGTTACCCCTAAACCTCTGTCCCTTAATTCTAAAGTCATGTCCACTTGTTTGAATCTTCCCTATTCTCAAAGGGAAAAGCTTGTCCACATTAACTCTGTCTATCCCTCTCATCATTTTAAAGACCTCTATCAAGTCCCCCCTTAACCTTCTGCGCTCCAGAGAATAAAGACCTAACTTATTCAACCTATCTCTGTAACTTGCTGTTGAAACCCAGGCAACATTCTAGTAAATCGCCTCTGTACCCTCTCTATTTTGTTGACATCCTTCCTATAATTGGGCGACCAAAATTGTACACCATACTCCAGATTTGGTCTCACCAATGCCTTGTACAATTTTAACATTACATCCCAGCTTCTATACTCAATGCTCTGATTTATAAAGGCTAGCATACCAAAAGCTTTCTTTACCACCCTATCTATATGAGATTCCACCTTCAAGGAACTATGCACGGTTATTCCCAGATCCCTCTGTTCAACTGTATTCTTCAATTCCCTACCATTTACAATGTACGTCCTATTTTGATTTGTCCTGCCAAGGTGTAGCACCTCACATTTATCAGCATTAAACTCCATCTGCCATCTTTCAGCCCATTTTTCCAACTGGCCTAAATCATTCTGTAGACTTTGGAAATCCTCTTCATTATCCACAACACCCCCTATCTTGGTATCATCTGCATACTTACTAATCCAATTTACCACCCCTTCATCCAGATCATTGATGTACATGACAAACAACAAAGGACCCAACACAGATCCCTGAGGCACCCCACTAGTCACCTGCCTCCAACCCGACAAACAGCCATCCACCATTACCCTCTGGCTTCTCCCATTCAGCCACTGTTGAATCCATCTTGCTATTCCTGCATTTATACCCAACAGTTGAACCTTCTTAACCAACCTTCCATGAGGAACCTTGTCAAAGGCCTTACTGAAGTCCATATAGACAGCATCCACTGCTTTACCCTCGTCAATTTCCCTAGTAACCTCTTTAAAAAATTCAAGAAGATTAGTCAAACATGACCTTCCAGGCATAAATCCATGTTGACTGTTCCTAATTAGACCCTCTTTATCCAGATACTTATATATATTATCTCTAAGTATCTTTTCCATTAATTTGCCCACCACTGAAGTCAAACTAACCGGTCTATAATTGCTAGGTTTACTTTTAGAACCCTTTTTAAACAATGGAACAACATGCGCAGTACGCCAATCCTCGGGGACTATTCCCGTTTCTAATGACATTTGAAATATTTCTGTCATAGCCCCGGCTATTTCTACACTAACTTCCCTCAATGTCCTAGGGAATATCCTGTCAGGACCTGGAGACTTATCCACTTTTATATTTTTCAAAAGTGTCAGTACTTCTTTTACTTTGAAACTCATAGTATCCATAGCTACTAGTTTCCCCTACCTCACATAATTAAAGGGACTGGGTGTCTGTGATAAAGATGATGCAATAGTGGCATAGAAATTAAATGTTATTGAAGAGGTGAATAACATGTGAGATGACTTGGATATAGATGGGAAGGGACAGGATAAAAGGGGATAGGGTGGAGTCAAGGTATTTGGAGATGAATTCCGTACGGAAGGAAAAGGCAGAAACAACGGTTGTGCCATGGCAGTCCTGTTTGTGAATTTTGGGGAGGAGAAAGAAGTGGGCAGTGGAAGGATGGTGAACGACAAGATTAAAGACTGTGGTGGGAAGATCATCAGAGGAGATGGCATCAGCAACCATCTGGGAGATGATGACCTGGTGATCCTGATGACCCCTATTTTTTCACCCATCTAACCCCTGTGCCCCACCTAGACTGGCTCCTATTTCTCCCCTCCCCAACCACCCACAATCCATCCTCTTGCTTCACAATTTGTAACTCTCCAATCCTTTCGTCTCACACATTCTGTCTTTTCATCCCCTTTCCAAACATCAGCCTATCACCACCACCCTGCCCACCCCCCCATCCCCCCCCCCCCCCGCCCCATCTGTATCTACCTTTCACTTGCCAGGCTTTGTGTGGGTCTCCTCTCTTCCAGCTTTCTCCCCCCACCCCCCACAATTGGTCTGAAGAGTCCCACTTCAGAATGTCACCTATCCATTTTCTGCAGAGATGCTGCCTGCCATGATGAGTTACTCCTGAACGTTATGTCTGTTTTCACATTATCTTTCAAAACCCGCCCTTTTATCTCCATCTTTCACACTGTTCAGAGGTGCAAACCCACCACCAGATGAAGCAGCAAATTCCCGTGCTTCACTATATTTTTGATGTTATTGTGTATTCTCCTCTGCACTGGGAAAATCAAACAAAAGATAGGCTTGCAGAGCACCTTCTGGCCACGAGATTAACCCTGAGCTTCCGGTTACCTGCCACTTTAATCCAAGGATCGACATCCCACTCAATAATGTTTTGTCACTGAAGCTGTGTAAATAATCATTCCCAAAATCATCTCACTTTTGTTTCATCTCCTTCTCAAAAGAGTCAAAACACTTCTATCAAATGTTCCTGATCTCCAATGTTTATGTCTTCTATGCTTACCACTGATTTTTTACTGAGTGTACTGAGTATACTTCCTTTTAATAATATTTTTCATGTTAATTTGAACTAGTAATCAGGAACTGGGAGTGAGACAGCCACAGTCAATCTGCTGAAGGAATGCTAAGAGGAGCAGCTGGGAGGAATTCACTATTACTGTTAGGTAACAGCTTACTTCACCAGAAAATACAATTTATTTAATTGGCTTTGCAAGTTGTCATGACTTATTAAACCAATAGATAAGAATGACTGATTGTTCCATTGGAACTGCTGAAGTTGACTCATTTCCCGTAGGGAAATGATTATTTCTTTGGAGTTTGTTCCAAGAGAAACTGCAAGGAGCAAATAAATAGCTTTCCAAATTCTTAATTTTCCCAAATATATTTTCCTGATCTTTTGTGGGTCTTGTCTCTTGTGAACCTGAGGAGGAATTTCTTTAGCCAGAGGGAGGTCAATCTGTGGAATGTATTGCCACAGACACCAAGGGAGACCAAGTTATTGGGCATTTTTTAAAGCGGAGATTGATAGGTTCTTGATTAATAAAAGTATCAAAGGTTACAGGACGAAGACAGGAGAATGGGATTGAGAGGGAAAAATATGTCAGCCATGATTGGTTGGCAGAGTAGACTCGATAGGCTGAATGGCCAAATTCTGTTCTTATGTCTTAGGGTCTTTGGTCGAATGGTCTAACCATTATTTTCATATTTCACCTTTTTGATGTTTCCAAGCATATTGGGTGTTTCCAAGTTCCTGGGCACTACTGTCAATGCTGTCAGATACCAGAAATAAAGCAGAAAATGTTGGAAGCATTCTGTAGGTCAGACCAACATCTTTGGAGACAGAAATAATCTTGATGTTAACTCTCTATAGATGCTGCCTGACCTGCTGAGTACATCCAGATATTTCCCTGTGGGTTTGGATTTCCAGAAATTGATTTTGATTTTAGATCCTGCAATTACCCAATATGAGCTAACCCATTATTCACCCCTTTGTCATTTACTGTAGCTCCAGTCTACCATCTCATGGACAATGAAAAAACCCCAGTAAAAACAAAAGATTCACTGTTTTTACAAATGTAAAACTGATCATTCTTTTATTGAATTTGTTGCAGAAAGACATGGGATGTGAATAAAAAATGAACTTAGTCCCTGTAAATCAGTGCTCAAGCATTCTACTTGTTAATGATATCAGCATTGTAATGGTGAATGCTGTTGCTTCTAGTCTCCAAGTGTGGGATTGTCCTTGTTGCCTATCCATAGTTGTTCACAAGGTGATGGTGAGCCCTCTTCTTAAAGTGTTGATGGAGCTGTCCTGATGAAGCTAGCTGTGGTATTTTCAGGATTGACCCAATGGTGATGAAGGAGAAGTAGTGCTTCCCAGCAAGATAATGCAAGGAGCAACATGGCGGGATGTATGTAAACAAAGGCGTTCTCTAAGGATGAAACCAAAAAAATACTGGAAATGCTCGGCAGTCCGGTGGCATCTTAGGAAAGAGAAACAGGATTAATATTTACAGTTAGACAGAAATGCTGGAGAAAATCAGCGGGTGAGGCAGCGTCTATAGAGCAAAGGAATAGGTGGACGTTTCGTGTCGAGACCCTGCGCCAGACTGATGTGGGGGGGGGGAGAGAACAAAGGAAGAGGTGGAGAGAGTGGGTTGTGGGGGAGTTGGGAAGGGGAGGAGAATGAGGGAGAAAGCAAGAACTACCTGAAATTGGAGAAGTCAATGTTCATACTGCTGGGGTGTAAAGTACCCAAGCAGAATATGAGGTGCAGCTCCTCCAAATTATGGTGGGACTCACTCTGATCATGAAGGAGGCCCAGGACAGAAAGGTCGGATTGGGAATGGGAGGGGGAGTTGAAGTGCTGAGCCACCGGGAGATCAGGTTGGTTAATGCGAACTGTGCGGAGGTGTTGGGCAAAGTGATCGCCAAGCCTGTGCTTAGTCTCACCAATGTAGAGCAGTTGACACCTAGAGCAGCAGATGCAATAGACAAGGTTGGAGGAGGTGCGCGTGAACCTCTGCCTCACCTGGAAAGATTGCTTAGGTCCTTGGATGGAGTCAAGGGGGGAGTTAAAGCGACAAGTTAACATTCACTGTTATTCTCTGGATATTGCTGTGCTTGTCCCTCTTGTTGCTAGAGATTAGAGGTGGATATCATAATCCCTGTGAGCTGGTGGATTTGAGACCAGCTAAAGGGTTAAAGGCAAGAAACCCACAAACACTAATTTTGTAATTTGTCAGAAAGTTGCATTGCCATTCATTTGAAGCAACATTGTAGGATTTGTGACTTTAACTTGGTGAGCAAAGTTTCCTGTAACTCCACAGTGAAAGGAAGGTGTGAGTACAAGAGCTGTATAAACAAGTAAATGTTGAAAAAACACAGTAATATAAATTAAGTCACCCCACATCTGTTTCCACTATTGATTCTGCCATTTTCTTCTCAAATGTTGCATTTGGATTTTATTTGGGAAACCTCCTCCAAAGTTTTTGTCTGA
The DNA here is from genome assembly GCA_963514005.1 of Raja brachyura. The sequence continues at coordinate 68,411,801 of OY740783.1, read as the reverse complement.
CTTCAGCTAAGAATGTGAACATGACACACTCTGCAGAGGAGAGTGAGCATCTGAAATAGGTCCAGTATTCAAGAGGCTGTTACTTGCCCACTACGTCTACATGCATGCCCGATCAACAGTATCTGAGGAGAATCAGGGTACGGATTGGGGATGATCAGCCATGATCACATTGAATGGAGGTGCTGGCTTGAACGGCCGAATGGCTGAATGGCCTACTCTTGCACCTATTGTCTATTGTCTATTTTCTATCTCTGCCTTTAAAATATCCATTCACTTGGCCTTCACAGCCTTCTGTGGCAAAAAAATCCACAGATTCACCACCCTCTGACTAAATAAATTCCTCCTCATCACCTTTCTAAAGAGGCTATGACCTCTAGTTTTAGACTCTTCCAGTAGTGGAAACATACTTTCCACCTCCACTCTATCCATACCTGGTTTGGTATAATTGTAAATTGTCCCTTGGGTGGGTAGGGTAGTGTTTATGTGTGGGGATCGCCGGTCAGCACGGACCCAGTGGGTCGAATGTTCTGTTTCCGTGCTGTATCTGTCAAAAATGATATACTATCTGTACAGAGTTTGTATGTTCTCCCTGAGACCTCGTGGGTTTTCTCTGGGTGCTCTGGTTTCTTCCCACATCCCAAAGACCTGCAGGGTTATAGGTTAATTGGCTTCTGTAAATTGCCTCCAGTGTGTAGGGTAGAACTAGTATACAGGTGATCATTGGTCGGTGCAAACATGGTGGGCGGAAGGGCCTGTTCACACGATGTATCTCTAAACGAACCAAAACTAATCTAAACTAAGATGAAGGATTTAAGTGACAGTGCATGCATGTAAATCAAGGCATGCGTGTAACTGGAAAGGTTTCCTCCATCAGTGGCAGCTGCTTTATATGTACACAAAGACTAGGGAACTGTTTATTGGGAAACAAGGGACATTGAATCAAAACATAGTTTGCAATCCCAATGACGAGCCTGAGAAGTGATGCCCGCAGCCACACGTAAACCAGAAATCTCACGGAATAAGGTATGGTTATCTCAAAAGTACAGTGAGCTCTCTCATCAAAGGTCTTTCATTTTCTCTGCATTGACCTTGCAATTACTACTGTAGAGGCACCTTTCAATGTGCCACAGCCAAGGTCTCCAAAGAGTGGGACTGCTCTGTTCTGCGAAATATTGAGGAGGGCTGAGTGTTTGGGGTACAGTCTGGCGAGCACATAGCCCCTTAAGATAAAGAGGAAAAGGGGCCAGAAGAGGCAGAAGAGTGAGATTCAGGCAGCAACAGAGAAATTAAATATACATTGCTGCCAGGAAGGCCTTCTACCTGCGCAATCTTCTCCCGCAAACAGCCAGCAATTGTTTCGCAATCCCATTGCTCAACATCAAGTCATGTCTCATCACTCCATATGACTTAACAGGTTTCTGCGCAGTCACTAACCACAAATGTTCTGGAGTAGAAGTTTAATAGTCTTTATGAGAATCCAATGATTCAAACCTAACGTTCTAATCTTGTGTAAAGCACCCATGTGAATATCCTTGTGCAACCACCAGATGCATTCTTCCTCTTAATGGAGCTTTCATGCAACTCCTGCAGCTTTAGTGGAAGTTGTGGCAGGTTATTCACCTCCTATGCTGACAGCTAACAAGCTCGACCGACATCCTCTGGGCGATGGACCCCATGAGTATTTTCCATTGTCTGTCACAAGGTACTTGTAGAGAGGTGGTCCCAGCCACTGAGGCAGAAGGCAACATCAGGGATATACCCTCAGGGGAATAAATTGAAAGACCTTTGATCAGAGATCCATTGCCATAGTCTACCACCAACAAAGTTATCCACTTTGGTGGCAAAAATAGGAAAACCGACTACTATCTAAATGGTGGCCGACTAGGAAAAGGGGAGATGCAGCGCGACCTGGGTGTCATGGTACACCAGTCATTGAAAGTAGGCATGCAGGTACAGCAGGCAGTGAAGAAAGCCAATGGTATGTTAGCTTTCATAGCAAAAGGATTTGAGTATAGGAGCAGGGAGGTTCTACTTCAGTTGTATAGGGTCTTGGTGAGGCCACACCTGGAGTATTGCGTACAGTTCTGGTCTCCAAATCTGAGGAAGGACATTATTGCCATAGGGGGAGTGCAGCGAAGGTTCACCAGACTGATTCCTGGGATGTCAGGACTGTCGTATGAACAAAGACTGCATAGACTCGGTTTATACTCTCTAGAATTTAGGAGATTGAGAGGGGATCTTATAGAAACTTACAAGATTCTTAAGGGGTTGGACAGGCTAGATGCAGGAAGATTGTTCCCGATGTTGGGGAGGTCCAGGACAAGGGGTCACAGCTTAAGGATAAGGGGGAAATCCTTTAGGACCGAGATGAGAAGGAATTTTTTCACACAGAGAGTGGTGGGTCTCTGGAACTCTCTGCCACAGAGGGTAGTTGAGGCCAGTTCATTGGCTATATTTAAGAGGGAGTTAGATGTGGCCCTTGTGGCTAAGGGGATCAGAGGGTATGGAGAGAAGGCAGGTATGGGATACTGAGTTGGATGATCAGCCATGATCATATTGAATGGCGGTGCAGGCTCGAAGGTCCGAATGGCCTACTCCTGCACCTAATTTCTATGTTTCTATGTTTCTAACATGATTCTCTCACATTTCTCTACACAAAACAAGCTTGCTAATGTCTTCACTGCAGCTCAATGGGGCAGTGAATGGCCAAGTCTAAGGTATCAAGTGGACACCAAGTGGTGTTATTAATGAGGAAGAGTTTGCTGAAAGTCTCCATCTATTCCTGCGATTGTTGTGTTTGATGAGTGAAAGAGACCAGTGGGGTCAATACTCAACATGGATTCTTCTGAACTCTATGAGTGTATTGTGCACTGAATAGTTCCCAGAATCTCACAACCAGAAGCATTCTCTTCTTCAATGGCCCCTTGCCTTCAGCTGAGACTGTTAGAAACATTTGATGCCCTTTAGCTACAAGCAAAGCCAGCACAACTGCATCGTACATTAACTATATCTAAAATTTGAAGGTCCCTCTCAGTTGCCCAAAGTTGTAAGCATTATTAAAACAGTATACAATAATTCAGAATCCCTGCCCATAGCTCACTACCTGCAAGGTAAACTAACTCCACCTGCAGCACACACTTCTTACTGCTAACCCTGTCCCCTCAGCTCATGTTTATTTATGATATGGGAATTGGCAGTGAAAGCACAACTCTTTCTTCACAGCCACAGGAGATGGGCAAGGCCTTCAATAAATATTTCTCCTCAGTTTTTACTGTGGAGAAAGACATGAACACTAGAGAATTTGGGGAAAGTTATTGGAGATGTCTTGAGGATAGTCCATATTACAGTGGAGGAAGTGTTGGACAAATAAGATGTATGAAGGTAGATAAATTACCTGAGCTTGATCAAATATATCCAAAGGCACTGCTTGAGAAGATAGAGAAGAAGTTGCTGGAGTCCTGGCTGAGATATATGAATCATAGTTGGACATGGGTGAGGTGCCTCTATTTAAGAAGGGCTGCAAAAGAAATGTGAGGAATTGTAGACCAGTAGGCTTAACATCTGTAGTAGGAAAGTTACTGGCGAGAATGCTGAGGGGAAAAATACATATACAATTTCATATAGATTAGGGAACACTAGGGGTTGATTAGGGATAGTGTCTATATGTAATTTGTATGTTCTCTCCGTGACCTGTGTGGCTTTTCTCTGGGATCTCTAGTTTCCTCTCCATACTCCATACTCCAAAGACATACAGGTTTGTAGGCTAATTGGTTTCGTAAAATTGCAAATTGTCTCTAGTGTTGTAGAATGGTGGTAGTGTGCAGGGACTGCTGGTTGGCATGGATTCGGTGGGCCAAAGGACCTGTTTCCGCGGTGTAAAAGAACATTAGAGATCTATCACCATCACACTCCTCTCTGAGATAACCGGTGATGCTTGAACCATACTTAAGTCATAGAACTGTGCAGTATGGAAACCGGCCCTTTGACCCACTTGTCCATGAACAAGTGGGCCATCCCCATTTGCCTGCATTTGGTGCATAGCCCCCTAAATCCTTTCAATCCATACATCTGTCTAAATGCCTGTCATACCTCTTTATATGTCCTGACATCCACTTTAGTACCACGTACTGCCACATGCAGTATTTAGCAGCCCTGACTCATTCCATTTCACACATGGCACCTTAACAAAAAGCTAATTTGCCTTTTTCAGCTATCAATGATTGCCAGTCGCAACAATTCTTGGAAACAAAAGCTCAACCCTTTAATTTGCTCTGACCTCATTCAATCTCAATTCAATTGGAACAACAACACCTCATATTCTGCTTGGATAGCCTACAATCTAATGGTATAAACATTGAATTCTCCAACTTCAATTAATATCCTCCTAGCTCCCCCACTCTTTCCCCAACCCTTGCCCCCACCCAGGTGTGCACATCTCTCCCACCATCTCCAAACACCCCAGTCACCCTGCTCCTTTCCGCTCCTCTACATGCTCATCTCCCATCCCTTCCACTCCTGAGTCCTTGGTTTCCATTTTATCCATCCTTTCCCTTATCCCTTGTCTCCTTCCACCCAAATCAATCCCTCCAGCATTATATGTTACTGCCCCTCTTCTTTCCTTATCAGACGTTTTGTCTCCATTCCATCTCTAGATGTTATTCCATCCATCTGCCATACACATCATATGTATCCACCTGCCACCTATTCCCCACTGATATCTCTATTTTCAAGTTTTCTCTCCCTACTCCATCTTGAAGAAAGGTCCTGACCCAAAAAGTAATCTGCCCATTCCCCCCACAGATGCCTGACCTGCTGAGTTTCTCCAGCAATTGGTGTTTTTGATGATGGTTCCAGCATCTGCAGCTGCTTGGGTCGCGGTTCAATTTCATTTGTGTTTCCCCAATCAGTTCCTATCTTCTGTCAATGCATCAGACCACTGCTTTACTGCCTCACTTCTCCACCAAAGGACTTTAAATAATGGGATGTTGGTCTCTTCTTCTTTCAGCTCACTGGACTTGTGTTTGGTGAGGAATCCTTCCCTGCTTAGCAGTCATCGTGTTCCACCTTCAGAATTCCCAAATGTAAAGTCACAGTATCATCGGGTCATAGGGTTGTACAGTACAGGCACAATTCATCCATGCTGGTCAAGTTGTCTTAATGAGCTTGTCCAATTTGCCTGCACTTGGCTCATATTCCCTCTAAACGTTTCCATGTACCTGTCCAAAATGTATTTTAAATGATTTAAAGTTTCACATCTTGTACCATTATATTTTAAGCAATATAAAGTGACCACATATCTGTCTCCATTTGCACCACTGCATTCCATATTGGCAATATTATAGTTGCATAATATTGTACGATATATTGTTGTGTACATTCCTGGATACACCTTTCATCTAACAACAGAATTTTTTTCTGACATTAGCAATTATCACCATCACCGACCATTCAGCACACCGTTAACCAACACCCCTTCTATCTTCGGTATACAAAAAGCTGGAGAAACTCAGCGGGTGCAGCAGCATCTAAGGAGTGAAGGAGGTAGGCGACGTTTCGGGTCGAGACCCTTATTCAGTCTGAAGAAGGGTCTCGACCTGTAACGTCGCCTATCTCCTTCGCTCCTTAGATGCTGCTGCACCCGCTGAGTTTCTCCAGCTTTTTGTGTACCCTCGATTCTCCAGCATCTGCAGTTCCTTCTTTAACACCCCTTCTATCTTCCCCACATCAAGAGGAAAGCTCCCCCAAGTTACGACAGCTTTGGAGATTCTGATTTTCCTTGGTTCTGTGAATTAAAGTCCCACTTGTTGACCATTGAGTAGCCTAGCTGTATCTTCAGCTTTTGGTTTTGTCTCAGGCTTCAGGCATCTATCTGCCCTCTGTCACTGCTCCACCTCCGTGATTCCTGCTGCTCTCCTACCCTTTGGCCATAGCAAGAGTCAAGAGTGTTTTATTGTCACATGTCCCGAAACAGAACAATTAAATGCTTACTTGCAGCAGCACAACAGATATGTAAACATAGCAATGTACTCTGTGAACGCCAGAAGAAACATCAAAAGAATGAAAATATATATTAAAAAAACAACCAATCAATAATAGTGCAAAGCTATAAATAATGCCCCCAAACCTATGTAGTTCGGAGCTTATTTGGCGGTTGTAGTTTTTAATTGCCTGATACTGCTCCTGAACCTGGCAATTATAGTTTTCAGGATCCTATTTCTGATGTAGGAGTGAAATGAGTGTGTGGCCAGGGTGGTGTGGGTCTCTGATGATGCTGGCCATCTTTTTGAGGCAGAGCCTCCTGCAGATTCCTTCGATGATGAGGGGAGGTCTATACCAGTGATGGACTGGGCAGTGTTCATCACTTTTTGCGATCTTCTTTGTTCTTGGGCGTTCAAGTTGCCAAACCAGGCCATGATGCAGGCATTCAATATGCTCCTTTCACTTGCCAGGCTTAGTCCTGCCTTCACTACGCTTCTCTCTCCCACCCCCTCCCCTCCCGCCACCTCCCATCACCATCAATCTGAAGAAGAATCCCCATCTAAAATAATACCTATCCTTATGCTCCAGATCTGTTGAGTTACTCCAGCACTTTGTGTCTTTTTCTGTTTAACTTAGAATGGTTTATCTGATTTAATAAGATTACCAACAATGATCAACATTGTCTCACTTAATAATTTCTTGTGAGGCTAATCCTCCCATACCAGGAATCCACCTTGATTGCACTCCCACAAGGAAAAGTCATTTTTTTCCTCGGGTAGGCAGAACACAATCACAGTAAGACTTTGTAGCTGCAGCAAAATTTCGAGAGGTGCACAATTTTGACAAAAGGATCTAAATTAGATTTTATCTTGACCAATGCACTTCAACGTGAACATGCACAGGAAACAATATGTTAAAAGTGAAACTAGAAAGCACTTACGGGACAACATTCCGAAGAGGAATTCTGAATGTAACCTATGCTGTCTCTCAGCATTCCTGGACAATGGGATTTGACACTTAATAAAGATGATGGACAAGTAACTGCAGATGCTGGAATCTTGCATAGCAAACAAAGTGCTGGAGTAACTCATTGTTCAGGCAGAATCTGCAGGAACTGTATTATCGTGCCTTAGAAATTGATAGGAACCAGAAATGATCTCAACCATTGAAGAGTAACGAAGCAGCCCATCTTCATCGTTCACCGACACTGACGCGGTCTGATGACAATAGCAGCGCATATTGAGAAATGAGACAGCTTATCTCTCTCTAACAATCTCAATTTGTATGAATATTTGGAATAAATATAGTTTTATATAATACTGAAAGCTAGAAATAATGAACGCTCTGCAAAGATATCAATAGCAGCCTGAAAGATAGGAGAGAATTAAAGCAAATGAGAAAAATAGCCCAGGAATGGAATACTGAATAGATTAATGTCAGAAAATATGAGAGAAGAATTTAAATCAAAGTTAAGAATCTATGCTGTGAGGAATCCATTAATAAGAGAAGATTGGATTTTTTCAGTAATCTCATTAAATAAACTGAAATTATTTATCTTTTTGCTCCTACGCTCCCATTTATCATAAAGATGAGCTTCAATCTGTCCCTTTAAAATGTCCTGAAATAAAAAAAACATGGTGACATTGTTTTTTTTTACTGTTTAAGCCTCTCTAAAAAGTGAGTTACAGGTAAGTGTTGACTGTAACCTGTCAAGACTGTTGTGATCTTTATCTATGAGGTAATTGGCTTGCAGGGTGAGTTGGAATGAGGAACAATCTCCGGGTTTTGTAATAGCTTTATTCTTCTAGGTGCCATTAGTCTGCCAAGGTGGCTGGTCAATTATTAATAGAGTCCTGGAGGACTGCCATGAATCAAGTTAATTTCCAAACTTTTACCATCAGAAAATGCTTCCCAGAAGCCAATTAACTAACAGATTTCAAAGAGATCAAAGTTAATTATCGAGTTACGATTAAAACATGTAGCCTCAAGTTTAAGTCAGTGCAGGAATTGAGTGGGTTAATTGTTGTGTAGAAGGGAAACTGGTGGCAGCAGAGGAGGTTGGAGATTCAACCATGATAAGACCGAACAACAACATTAATGAGATTATTTACAGTGTTCAAAATCCAATAGAGTGTCATCTGAAACTTTGTTCATTTTCTGATGGTAACCTTTGTTCGTGGTTTTTTCAATATTGTGGCAGAGGAGTAAATCTGAAAGGGGAAATGGCGATTGAACTACTGAAGTTCCATCTGGTGAAGGTCCTGGTGGACAGCTCCAATATTAAGAGAAAACATTGATGAAGGGATGTGGATCATAATTGCAAATCAAGATGGTTTGTGACTTAAAGGTAATACTGGAGAGGAGATTGTAAAGAGGAGAGAGACAGGAGTGAAGAGAATGGAAGAGATGGAGAGTGGAGACATGGGTAGGAAGGAACTGCTGATGCTGGTTTAAATCGAAGGTAGACACAAAATGCTGGAGTAACTCAGCGGGTCAGGCAGCAGCTCTGGAGAGAAGGAATGGGTGTTTTGGGTCGAGATCCTTCTTCAGACCGTGGAGTCATGGGTTTGGCAGATGCTATCAAAAACAACTTGATAAGGTGCTTCATGGCCTTGTATTGATGATCACACTGCCGTCACAGTGGTGGAGGGACTGAATGTTTAGCAGTGGGAGGGTTAATCAAGCAGGTTGCTTGAATGGTTTCAAGTCCCTTGAGTGTATTGAAACTGTGTTCAATCAGACGAGTGGAGAGTATATATTGATCTGTGTCTTGCAGGGGACGGAAAGGCGTTGAAAAATCCAATGATTCTCTTGCCACAAAATATATCACCACTCCAACGAAATGTCCGGGGAAAGATGACTTCCAGGCTATTAATGTTGAAGGACTCAATAATATTAATTCAAATAAATGTAAAAGTGTCCGGTGCTAGTTATACTCTGGCATGTATGACACAATGTTAGGTTTAACTAATCAGCTCATGTCAAAATGTTGTTAGATTTTGCCTCATACAAGCATGGCTTTGTTCATCATCAGAAGAGCTGCAAAAGGAATACCGCTTAGTGCAATCATTACATTAACTCTGAACCTCATCCAAACGATCTGACCAAGGGCATTTATGTCATCTTTGCTTAAGTGTGCTTCATATATTGTACTCTTTTTTCCTGGAGGTTGTCTGAAAATTTTCAAACCCTCCAAACCAATCTGTCCAGTCTTACATGTAATTACCTAATCATAGACCCAGGGTTTCAATCCTGACCTCGGGTGCTGTCTGTGTGGAGTTTGCACGTTCTTCCTGTGACCACGTGGGTTTCCTCTGGGTGCTCCACATCCGCATCCTTCCACATCCCAGAGATGTGTGGGTTTGCAGGTTAATTGGCCTCTGTAAATTGCCCGTAGTGTGTTGGGAGTGGATGAGAAAGTGGGATAGCATAGAACTAGTATGAACGGGTGATTGGTGATCAGTGTGGACTCAGTGGGCCGAAGGATCTGTTTCCATACTGTATCTCTAAATTAAACAAAACTAAACTAAATTAACAATGTTACCATATAACCATATAACAATTACAGCACGGAAACAGGCCTTCTCGGCCCTTCCAGTCTGTGCCGACCATTTATTTTCCCCTAGTCCCATCTACCTGCACTCAGACCATACCCCTCCATTCCCTTCCCGTCCATATACCTATCCACTTTACTTTTCAATTTTAAAATCGATCCTGCCTCCACCACTTCTGCAGGAAGATCATTCCTCACAGCCACCACTCTCTGAGTAAAGAAGTTCCCCCTCATGTTACCCCTAAACTTCTGTCCCTTAATTCTCATGTCAATTTAGTAAAAGTCAACATAATATTTCGTAGAAATGTCTTCCTGAACTGTTTTCAAATCATTATTCTGATTGTTGAATGCTATTCTGAAGGATCTAATATGCCCGATCATGCTGATACTTAGTCATTGGTTCTGTGATGAACAGACTAGCTGCAGTGAGCTTATCAAGGACACCAGATCTCAGTGTCTACGCACCAGTGCAGAAAGCTTTGATCTCTCAGCTGTATGCCAGTCATTGCTGGTACGTCATCTGTGCTCCCATTCATTGGAATGGTTTACTGGCTTTTATCAAAAATGAAGGTTAAGATAAGCTTTATTTTATACTTTATATTAATCCTTATTAATAGTTAAAATCAATTTTTGTTTAGTTTAGAGATACAGCAAGAAACAGCTCACCGAATCCATGCCGACTAGTGATCCCTGTACACTAAAGGGCCTGTCCCACCAGCATGCAATTCTATGCGATGAACACGATCAAACTGGCAGCGGGGGCCGCGCGGAGGTCGGGTGATCCCCTGTACAGGGCCGTTCCCACCAGCATGCGCCTGCATGCGGCAAGCGCAACTAAACCGGCAGCGAGGGCCGCGCGGAGGCTGGGTGAGTGGCGCAACGCGGCGCAAAGCGAGGCGAACTTGAAGCAAGTCCAAGGTAAGTTCACCAGGACTTAGAGGGGTACACAGAGAGGGGCATCGAGACACAAACACATACAGGGCCACGGAGCCACACACATAGAGGGTCACGGAGGCACTTACAAATAAGTTCACGGAGGCACGATGTCGGGGCGACTGCGAGCCGACAAGCCGTTGCCGCGCGGGATTTTTAGACATAGTCGGTTTTTCGGAGCCCCGCGCGGTGTCGGGACGAACTCGGGACGAACTCCGCACAATTCCGCGCGGCTCCGGCGATCGATGTGGGACCGGCCCCGCGACGCCGGACGGCTCAAGCGACCACGTTAGGTCGCGCTAATCGCGTAGAGTTGCATGCTTGTGGGACAGGCCCTTAACACTCTCCTACACACTAGGGACAATTTACAATGTTTACCGAAACCAATTAACCTACAAACCTGTATGTCTTTGGAATGTGGGTGGAATAAAGATTTTAACCCCAGGAAGATAGTGGTGAGCCAGTACTCAAAACCAATATAGTCCTTCTAGTGAAGATATTCCCACAAAAAACATTTGATAATGAGTTCCCAGATTTAGACCCAGCGTTTGATTGAGGAATGCTCCTTTAACAAGGACAGCACGGTTCTGTTAGAGTTGAGGGCAAGGCTGGCAGGATTAGGGAATTTTGGTCGATCACAATCACAATCACAATCATACTTTATTAGCCAAGTCTGTTTTGCAACGTACGAGGAATTTGATTTGCCCTAGTCATACTAATAAAAGCAACAGAACACACAAAATACATTTTAACATAAACATCCACGACAGTGACTCCTCCACATTCCTCACTGTGATGGAAGGCAGAAAAAAAGTTCAATCTCTTCCCTTCTTTGTTATCGGGGGCCTTGAGCCTTCCGTTGATGGGTTGATCTTGACTCCCATAGCCAGTGGCTGGCCCTGCACATCGGGGTGATCAAGCTCGTGCATTGGGGGGGATCTCAGCTCCCCGCGTCGGGCAATCAACCCTGGGTTGGGGCTAATTGACTTTGGAGCTCCCAACTCGGTCTCTCCCAAAACTGCAAGCTCCGCGATGTTAAATTCCGCAGGCCGCGGTTGGAGCATCGGTCCCATGCAAGGAAGTGGATCCGATGGTAAGTCCACACCCCGCGGTGGGGCTCAAAGTCAGTCCTGAGCAAGGCCTCCAGCTCCATGATGTTAGGCCGCAGAGCGACCAGAGGTACTGTAGATATGCAGGGGTTTGGAAATGGCAGGCTTCTGTGAAAAAGGTCAAGCTTTGCTGAGGTGACAAAGGGACACCAGTTGCAGGAGTCCCATGTAATTAAATGTTGCCATCAAGTCTGGATTTCTATAGAAGCTCACAATGTTTCTGTTCCTATGAAGCCCTAGGTGCCACTAAGTCTAGGTTTCTGTTAAACAGATGCTAAACCCAGGTCTGTGATTGGGTGGAGAATTTTGTGTTTATGCATAGTATGTGTGTTAAGTGTTTTTTCGTATACATTGTTTGTAAGTAAGCAAAGTAAATGCCTCTTAATGTGATCTGTTATCTGTAAGAAGTGATTGGCACGTAGGGATGGCCATCCCATTGCATTTTCGCACCTTTAGTGTCCCCGCCTCCGATGTATAGGGGTATAAAAGTGTTTGTAAGTTGTTTGGGCATGCCGGTTGTCTCTTTCTTCGGTTCTGTTTACACGACTGGGGAGGGCTCAAATGATTGGATCCGAGTCCAGCCCCACAGTACCGTTTACAAATAAAGACGTGTTTGGATTCCAGTGTTCGTTTCAGTGATTGACTAAACCGGACTAAGGGGATAGTATTAGATCTGGAATCAACAATATGAACTGGAAAACAATCGCATCTCCAGCTAGGTAAGAGATTGAAAACAAGTTTCCCCGACCCCCTCCCCTACCACCCACAGAAATCAACCCAGAGAACATTAACACAAACTTTTAAAACACACTAAAAATAACAAAAAAATGATGAAAGGACCGATAGACTGTTGGCGAGGCTGCCATCACGGCGCCACCCGGTGGTAATTAGGCATTGCGCCACGGGCCGAGAAAAAGAAGGGGGTGAATGTCAGCTGTAGGCAGATGGGATCAAGCAAGAGATGTACAATAGTATACTTAAGAGGGAAACCATTATTTAAAAGGGCAAAGAGAGGACTTATGTTGCTATGGTAGAAAAGGTAAAGGAAAAGCGATTCTCCAAGTATATTAGGAACAAAAGGAATATAAGGCAAAGAATAGGTTCTCGTAAGGATCATTCTGGTTGTCTATGTTGGGCGGATCAGTCTGGCTGTCTATATTTGGAGCAACAGGAGATGGATGCATTTGCCATGGAGAAGGTCATGGTGATGATATATTGGGACATATCCACATTACAGCAGATACCTCATCAGTCTGAAAAAGGGTCTCGACCCGAAACGTCGCCTATTCCTTCGCTCCATAGATGTTGCCTCACCCGAGTTTCTCCAGCATTTTTGTCTACTTTCACATTACAGCAGAGGTGGTTTTGGTGAATTTAAAGAACATGATGGTGTGTAAATCCGCATGGCCTAATCAAGAGTATCCATGGACATTGTGGGAAGTTAGAAAATAAATTGCAAATGGACTCTGGTAGATTGGAGAGTGGCTTATGTTGTACATTTATTTAAGAAGGGCTGCAAGGATAAACCAGGGATTTACAGGTCAGTGAGCCTGACATCACTGGTGGGAAAATTACTGGAAGGGATTCCGAGGGACAGTTTCGGCTTTGTAAACTCCATGTGAGCGCCCTTCACCATTCACACACATTGTGGTAGGGCTGCAGCTCTGTTGATAGCATTAAAAAATGACACAAAGTAGGCCTTGGCGGACCGAACGCTTCTTACTTCCAGTGCTTTTTTTTTTAACAAGGGCGAACGTTGATTCATCAGCAGAAATAATTGTCATTAGGAACAGGTTCTTTTTTTAAAATTTTTTTTATTAAAAGTAACCAATTATAATGCTTTTAACAACTTTCCAAACGTCAACTTAATTCCATTATTTTACAAACAATGCATTAATAGTTCTTCTTATACTCTATTTTTTTGATATATAGATAGAGAAAGAATAGAACAGATATAAATCATTAAAGATGTGATTAAATAATAATTTGGTTATATATAAGAAAAAGAAAAAAAAAAGAGAAAAAAAAAGTTAGAGTATTATATATATATATATATAAACAAAACAGCAGTATACATTATCGATAAAGCTATTACAGATAGTAAACTCCATGAGAACATGCATGTCAATCCCAATGTGAAAATGAGTCATTCCCGCCGAATCCCGCAGGGTGCCCGTCGAGCCGTGTTGCCAAGAACAGCTACTTCTCTAAATACTGTATGTATGGAGACCACATCTGTTTGAAGGAATTATATTCGTCCAATAGGACAAATCTAATTCCCTCCAGATGTAACGTCTCCAACATTTCTGCTGCCCACATTTTAATTGTGGGGATTGATATTCCCTTCCAAAATTTCAAAATAATTTTTTTCCCAATTATCAAACAGTAATCTAAGAAATTTCTTTGATTACCTGTAAGTGTCAAATTTAAGTCAGGGATTCCTAATATTATTAACTTTGGGTCAGGATCCAATTTAACTTTAAGGACTTCAGAAATAACTTTAAAAATTTCTGTCCAGTAATAATTCAATTTAGGGCATGTAACAAAACTATGTATTAGGTTTGCTTCTGAATTTCTACATTTATCACAGATAGAAGAAATATTAGGAAAAATACTATTTAATTTAGTTTTGGAATAATGTAATCTGTATAATACTTTATATTGAATCAATATGTGCCTGGCGTTTAATGAACACCCTTGTATTCGTTGTAGACTTTCTTCCCAATTTTCTTTTGTTATAGCTAATCCAATTTCATTTTCCCATGCTTGACGATACATTTCAGTTGTTGGATTCTCTTTATCCAAAATGATATTGTATATATAAGCTATTAATTTTTCTGTATTTGGATGCAAATTAAACAAATCATCTAGTAATCCTGGTTCTTTATTTTTGTAATCTTGTGTATTAGTTTTAATGTAATCTCTGATTTGTAAATACCTAAACAAATGTTGCGGAGATAGTCCATAAATATCTTGTAACTCCTGGAATAAAAGAAATTTTCCATTTCTATAAAGATGTTCTAACCTTTTAATTCCTAAATCATTCCAGCGTCTAAACCCTCCATCTAATATTGAAGGTTTAAATAATGGATTATTCATAATTGGAAGTTTAAGTGAGAGATTATCTAAGTGTAGAGTCTTAACAATTTGTTTCCAAATACGTCTAATATTATAAATTATTGGATTGTCCCTATAATTTTTTTTGTGTACCTCCTTTGGCGCAAATATAATCGAGCCTACGCTAAAAGGTAAACAGTCTTCCTTTTCTATACTTGACCATATTGGAACATTATCCATATGTACCCACCAAAAATTCATATTCTTGATCTGAACAGCCCAAAAATAATATAAAAAATTTGGGAGTGCTAGTCCTCCATTTATCTTAGATTTACATAGATGTTTTTTACTTATTCTATGATTTTTATAATCCCAAATAAAACTATTAACAATATTATCAATTTTTTTAAAAAAGGTTTTCGGGAGAAAAAAAGGAATAGCCTGAAACAGATATAAAAGTTGTGGTAAAAAAACCATCTTTATGGCGTTTATTCTACCAATCATAGAAATAGGAAGAGTTTTCCAATATAAAATATTTTTTTTAAGTTTGTCTAATAATTGAGGATAATTTGATTTAATTAAAAAATTATATGATTTAGTTACATTAATCCCTAAATATTTAAATTTATCTTTTACTACTTTTAATGGGTATTGTTGTAATATATTTAAATTTATTTCAGTTACTAGCATAATTTCACTTTTGTTCCAATTAATCCTATATCCAGAAAATGTCCCAAACTTATTTATGACATTAAACAAATTTGGGATACTAGTTTCCAATTTTGTAATATAAATCAAAACATCATCTGCGTATAAAGATATTTTATTAGTTGTTGTATCAGTATTGTATCCATGTATTTCTGGTTTGGATCTAATTTTTTCCGCCAGAGGTTCTATCCCCAGAGCAAACAATAAGGGCGATAACGGGCATCCTTGTCTACATCCCCTAGCGAGTTTGAATTTAGCTGATAACATTTGGTTAGTCATGATTCTTGCTGTAGGGTTTGAATATAATATTCTTACCCAACGACAGAATCTATCCCCCAATTTAAACTTTTCCATTATATTAAATAAATATGACCATTCTACCTGGTCAAAAGCTTTTTCCGCATCTAGCGATATAACCGCTAGATCCATGTCTCGTTTTCTTTTTGAATATAAAACATTAAACAGACGTCTAAGATTATGGGATGAGTAACATTTTGGGATAAAACCTGTTTGATCATAATGTATTAATTTAGAAATCACCGAACTTAATCTCCGAGATAAGATTTTGGTTAATATTTTTTGGTCTGCATTTAGAAGCTCAATCGCTCTATATGATCCTGGATCTTCCAAATCTTTATCTATCTTTGGAATAAGTATAATTGTAGATTCATTTAATGAATCTGGCAATTTTCCTTGCTTGTATGCATTTCTATACACTGTATGTAGTCTAGATATAATCAATTCCAAATTTTTTAAATAAAATTCTGCATTAAGGCCATCCGGGCCCGCAGCTTTTCCATTCTTTAACGAACTAATTGATTCTTCAATATCCTTTACTGTTATTTCCGCATTTAAAAACTGTCTATCTGTCTGATCTAAACAATTAATTTTGCAATCTTGTAAAAATGTTTCCATACCATCTATTTGTCCTGTTACTTTCGATGAGTAAAGATTTTGATAATATTGCAGAAACCTATCATTAATATCTTTTGGTGTAATCAGTGTATTTCCATGCTCCGATCTGACCTTATGTATCATCTTCTCGTCTTCAAATTTTCTCAATTGACGTGCTAGCAATTTATGTGGTTTGTCTCCAAATTCAAAATGCACTTGTTTAGTTTGTTGAAAAAGTTTAATAACTTGATTAGAGTATAATTTATTCAGTCTGTATTTTACTAATGCAATTTTATTACTTAATTCTTTTGAAGGCTGTTTAATATTTTCATTATCTAATTGTCTTATCTCATTTTCTAACCTTTGTTCCATCTTTCGATTTTCTTTATTAAGATATGCTTGTACTGATATTATTACACCGCGCATAAATGCTTTAAATGTATCCCAAAGCAAAGATGGAACGATTTCAGGGGTGTCGTTAGTTTCGAAAAATAATTTAATCTGTTCCGTCATATATTTACAACAGTCTTTATCTTTTAATATCTGGGGATTCATTCTCCAGGTAGTAGTCTCGTTAATTGTATCTTTTAATTTTATCTTGAATGTTATTGGAGCGTGGTCCGAAATAATAATATTATGATATTTTGCATCATATGTAAAAGGAAGTAATTTAGAGTCTATTAAAAAATAATCTATCCTCGAATAAGTTCCATGTACGGGTGAATAAAAAGAATATTCACGTCCAGATGGATTTTCTAGTCTCCAAATGTCCTTAATGTTAGATGTATTAATAAAAGAATTAATAAGTTTGCTTGAATTAGAGGCAGCTTTTCTTTTTGTAGATGATCTGTCAAGATAATTATCTAAAGTACAGTTTAGATCTCCCCCAATTATTAAATTATGTTGAGTGGATACCGGAATATTATTAAATATTTTTTTAAAAAATAATGGTTTGTCAAAATTGGGGGCGTATATATTCATTAAAATTACTTTTTTTGAATATAATTCCCCTATGATTATCACATATCTACCCTCTTTATCCTCTATTATAGAACTTTGTGTGAAAGGTATACCTTTACGAATAATTATTGCAACCCCTCTAGATTTATGTATAAATGAAGAGTGATACACCTTTGAAATCCATTTAGCTGTTAATCTATATTGATCATCTTTTTTAAGGTGAGTCTCTTGGAGAAAAACAACATCTGTTTTCAATCTATTCAGCTGTGCTAACACCTTTCCCCTTTTAATTCGTTCATTCAGCCCTTTTACATTCCAACTGCAGAAGGTAATTCCATCCCCCCCAGCCTTCACATTCATATCTTGCATTCTGTTACTAGGGTGGTTTTTTTCGTAGTAGCCTTCTCGACTCCTCCAGCTCCACGCTACACCCGAACATCAATCCGACGAGAATAACCACCCACACTAGACCACACGCATGTCTTCCTAAATTAATTGTACCATACCGAATACATCTCCATTTCAATAATATAAGATATATAATAATATATAAAAAGATACTAAATAAGAACAGGTAAAGGGTGTTAATAGAGTGCTCAGAAAGAAAAGAAACTACACTTGTATAGCGTGTAGTGTGTGTTAGTGAAAGCCACACTAATGTGGCTATTAATCTAATGACTTCCGTTATAGTAAGATGTTAATTATACCAGCTCCATTCTCTGATGCTGTATATATTGGGGGGGGGGGGGGGGTACTAACTTTATATACTTAGTAATTATTTCTGTTAATCATATTACTAATTACTAGATTTCAATTGCTATTACAATTAGTCTTATAATAAGTAATGCTTTATATACTTAGTAATTATTTCTGTTAATCATATCACTAATTTTTAAATTTAAATCAAATTACTATTACAATTAGTCTTATAATAAGTAATACTATTCTCAAGGAACAATTAAAATTTTAATAATTAATATCAAGCTGTAACTACATGTCCATTATTCCTTCTGAATAAGTTCTTCATAACCGCAGGTAAATAATAAAAGTTCACTCCTCCATTCCTTCCTCCGTTACGTCTCCATCTTCTTCTTCTGGCACGCCTTCTGCCTTCTTCTGTAACTTTCGGGCATACTCCAATGCTTCATTATGCTTATCGAAGCGAAGTTCCTTGCGATCATAGGTAACTCTCAATATTGCTGGATACACCAAACCATATCTCAAATCCATAGAATCCTTTAAATCCCTCAAGATGCCTCTCGTTTCTCTGAATAAAGCTCTTTTCTTAGCTACTTCCGCTGGATAATCTCTGAAGATGCTGATGTTCTCTCCCTCATATTTCAGATTTCTCTTTCTTATGATTATCTTCATCATTTCCTCGAAAACGTGATCATAAACCACTTTTACGATCATTTGTCTTGGAGGTGCCCCTTTCCCAGGGATACGTCTTAGAGCCCTGTGAGCACGACCCAACAGGGGTTCTTCATCCATATTCAGAATCTCCTTTAAAAATTTTGCAGCAAATTTTCGAGGATCTTGATTCCCCTCAGCGCCCTCTCTCAGACCTACTATACGCAAATTCTTACGACGTTGCCGTCCCTCCAAATCAATACACTTCTCGTTTATTTTGCGTAGTAATTCTGACAGGCGTTTATTCTCGGCACGGAGTTTTTCTGTCTCCTTGTTATTCAATTCAGCAATCTTATTTAATTTTCCGATTGCTTCACTTTGTTGGTCGATGGCTATTAGAATGGGATCAATCTTGTCATCCAGCCTTCTTTCCATCCCATCAGCAATAACCTTTATCTCCATCATTTGAGATTGAATCTCAGCATCCGCTTTTTCTTTCCACTCATTCATCATTAGTCTTACCGTTGTTATGACTTCCTTTTTTATGTCCTCTTTAGTTTTCTCATTAGCGACCAGTAAGTCCTTCTTCAATTTCTTCATCTCACTGAGGATAGCATTTTTAAATTCTTCCATTTCGGATCTCCTTTGTGAGATTTCCTCCTGGGAAGCAGCCAGGCTTGAACTCAAAGCACTGGCTGGGCCTGGATCCCTTCTTGTAGGTTTTTTCAGAGTAGGTGGGGGAGGGGAGCGATGGGTCATAGTTACTTAGTAAAGTCGCGCGCCTGATGACGTCACGGATCTTTTAACCGCACCGGAGCCGTTCACAGTCGTTCCCAGCCGTTCTTCTTAGGTAAGTGCGTTTATTTGACCCCTAGACCCCCGTTTTTTATTCAATTTTTTGCGGAGCTGCAAATGGCGCGACTCCACTACAACATGGCGCCAACCGGAAGTGAGGAACAGGTTCTTATGCTCATGTTTGACCAGATATCAGGAGATTTAATTAAATCTAGAGTCAATGTTCAGGTTCTCCTCCTGCCTGTGTACTTCAGTACTTGCTCCTTTGGTGGGTCTGTCCTATCTATGGGACAAGATGTACCCAGGGATTGTGGTGGAGAAATCTGGAAATTAGTTCATAGGATATGATTCTGTAAGTGTGACCACATGTCACTGTTACTTGAATAGTTTGTGGGACTGCTATTTCAATTTGAACACTGGATGCCAGATGTTTGTGAGGAGGATGTTGTTAGGCCACATTGCTGCTTCTTAATTGGATGCCTAGATCGATTCCAGATGTTGTATTTGTTTATTCTTATCCTGCCTTAAACAATCTTTCAATGGACCAGCTTGCTTGTGCTTTTCAATTGGCATTCAGAAGTCAATCACATTCCTATGTCTGCAGTCACGCTCAGGTGAGACCAGATTTCCTCTCACAATGTGTTCCTGTTTATACCATGTCTGGGTGTTGCAGCAGACACAGTGGGATTTGAACTCCCAACCAGCTATCTCTCCTGTACTCCATCAGTCTGAAGAAGGGTCCTGACCTGAAAAGTCATCTGTATATTTCCCTCCACAGATTCTGTTGGACCTGCTGAGTTCCTTCAACACATTGTCTTTTGCTCAAAATTGCAAAATTTGCAGTATTGCATGTCTGTCTTCTTTGAATTGTGTTCCTAGTTTGCTATTCCAGTAGTTTGGAGTAGTCCAGTAGTCCATTAGTCCACTAAAAGAGAGCCGTATCTCTCATTGGAAAGTTTGTAGAAGAGACTTTACTTTATATATCCTATAGCTTAGTCTTTGCCCATGTCCCTCCCACTCTGCCTTCTGCAATGACCCAATTTAATGACAGTGGCAGATCACAATGGCCCGTGCTGCTACATATGATCAATGTATCTGTATGGCTAATGCAGGAGGGGCAGGGGCAGGGGTGGGGTTGTAATGGGGAGGAGCTGTGATTTGAAGGTCCAGGCTGTATCAAGTGTGATCAGGCCGAATACTCTCTCCAATATCTGCTTCACACTGCCCTTAATTTAGCATTGTAATGTCCTTCCAAATTGTCTATTCAGCCTGTTTTTATTACTGCAGTTCTGAACATCACTGAAGTGAAACTCCTAGAATGCTGTCCCAAAACTTAGATGGTTACAGATGAATTGATGAACTAATAATATTTTAATATATAGAGATACGAGACTGCAGATGCTGGAATTTTAAGGACAACAGTGCTGGAGGAACACAGCAGGTCAGGTAGCACCTGGGAAGGGAATGGACTGACAAGGATTATGGTTCTTCAGACTGATTAGAGTGGAAAGCTGAAAAAGAGAGGTTGGAGCAGGACAACGCCTGGCAAGTGATACAAGTGAGGGGGTGATTGGCAGATGGGTCTCACAGAATTTGGACTGGATTTTCAGCTTTCCGTGACTCCAAACGTTATATAAACTTTTCCGTTCCCCTGTAGAATTTCTTATCCACACGAACAATTAAAGCTGGGGAATCCGTGATCCCATCCTCATCACCATTTTGCGATATCTTATGCTCAGACACAGAATACGAGTTGACTCACTGGTGACCGGAAATCAACTGCACAGTGTACTGAGGTTTATTCAATCATTTACAATCCTCCGGCCAAAGGAGGTGCTATTACAACTCCTCCCACCTTAATGAAACCGTTATCACCTTGTTAACATTTTTGAATATAACATTGTTGACATTTTTGAATATAATAAAACGGTATGAATTTATTACTATCTTGACTGATAGTTTACTTGTATATAACCTGAATAAAATGAGGGCATCATGCATATATGTTGCATATACAATGATATGTGAATTTTACAAAATTTCAAAAATTAAACTTAACCACTGACTTTCTCTTTCTTTCTGGATATCTTCCCTGACCAAAAGATTCTGACTGTTTAGAATCACATGGACTTATTTTTGATCGAGTCGTCTTCCTTTTGATCTACATTCATAGATTCCAGTCCAGCAGTCAATTTTGTTTGACCGTCAACCACATTTGAACCTCCATTTTCAGACTGGTTCAAACTCTCGCTATCTTGTGTACCTCCTTGTACCATTTCTGGTTCATCCGTTGGCACCTGTATTTGAGTGGTAACCAAATTATCTGACTCGTCTAATTGATCTGGTTGCAAACATGTCTGTGCTTGCATAGGCATGGCATGGTCAATGTGTACTTTTCTCACCTTCCCACTTCCAAACATCTTGACCAAGATGTCCGTGGTCCTCACTTTCTCACTACTCTTCCAGGTAACCACTTTACATAGAAACATAGAAACATAGAAAATAGGTGCAGGAGTAGGCCATTCGGCCCTTCGAGCCTGCACCGCCATTCAATGTGATCATGGCTGATCATCCAACTCAGTATCCCGTACCTGCCTTCTCTCCATACCCCCTGATCCCTTTAGCCACAAGTGCCACATCTAACGCCCTCTTAAATATAGCCAATGAACTGGCCTCAACTACCTTCTGTGGCAGAGAATTCCAGAGACTCACCACTCTCTGTGTAAAGAATGTTTTCCTCATTTCGGTCCTAAAGGAATTCCCCCTTATCCTTATCCCCCTTACCCACTTGTGATGATGGTTTTTCACCATTACCTTCTGATTCAACTCAACACTCCTTTCCTTTACTTCTGTCATGATATGCTTTTTTGTTTCTCCTGTTTCTCTTCTACTGTTTGAGCCAAGTTTGGTTTCAACAGTGAAAACCTTGTTCTTGGTTTTCTCTCAAGAATAGTTCATCTAGCGTTTGACCAGTAGTGGTGTGAGGTGTGTTTCAATATGTAATCAGAAAGTTGGCCGGTTTGTGAGACAGAGACAACTGTCTTTTCTTTGGGGGTACACAAAGTGCTGGAGAAACTCAGCGGGTGCAGCAGCATCTATGGAGCGAAGGAGATAGGCAACGTTTCAGGCCAAAACCCTTCTTCAGACTGATGGGGGGTGGGGGGAGGCGGGGGGAAGAAAGGAAAAAGGAGGAGGAGGAGCCCGAGGGCTGAGGGAGAGGTAGGAAGGGGAGGAGACAGCAAGGGTTAACAGAATGGAGAGAATTCGATGTTCATGCCAAGAGGATGCAGACTCCCCAAGCGGAATATGAGGTGATGTTCCTCCAATTTGCGGTGTTGCTCACTCTGGCTATGGAGGAGGCCCAGGACAGAGAGGTCGGAAATGGAATGGGAGGGGGAGTTGAAGTTCTGAACAACCGGGAGGTCAGGTTGGTTAATGAGGACCGAGCGGAGGTGTTCGGCGAAACGATCGCCAAGCCTCCACTTGGTCTCACCGATGTAGATCAGTTGACATCTAGAGCAGCGGATGCAATAAATGAGGTAGGAGGAGGTGCAGGTGAACCTCTGTTGGAGCTGGAACGACTGCTTGGGTCCTTGAATGGAGTGGGGGGGGGGGGGGGGGGGGGGGGTAAAGCGACAAGTGTAGCATCTCTTGCGGTTGCAAGGGAAAGTGCCCGGGGAAGGGGTGGAGCGGGAGGGAAGGGAAAAATTGACAAGGGACTTGCGGAGGGAGCGGTCTTTGCGGAAGGCAGACAGGGGGGGAGATGGGAAGATGTGGTGGGTGGGGGGGTCACGTTGGAGGTGGCGAAACTGGTGGAGGACTATGTGTTGCATGTGCCAGCTGGTGGGGTGAAAGGTGAGGACCAGGGGGACTCTGCCCTTGTTGCGAGTGGGGGGATGGGGAGGGAGGGCAGTGTTACGGGGTACAGAGGAGACCCTGGTGCGAGCCTCATCTATAGTGGGGGAGGGGAATACCCGTTCTCCGAAGAATGAGGACATTTGTGATGCCCTGGTGTGGAACACCTCATCCTGGGAGCAGATGAGGCGTAGACGGGGGAATTGGGAATAGGGGATGGAGTCCTTACAAGAAGCAGGGTGGGAGGAAGAGTAGTCCAGGTAGCTGTGGGAGACAGTGGGTTTATAGTGGATGTCGGTCAGGAGTGTATCACCTGCGATGGAGATGGTGAGGTCAAAGAATGGTAAGGAAGTGTTGGAAATGGTTCAAGTATATTTGAGTGCCGGATGGAAGTTGGTGATGAAACGGATGAAGTCAGTCAGTTGTGTGTGGGTGCAGGAGGTGACACCAAAGTAGTCATCGATGTAACGGAGGTAGAGGTCGGGGATGGGGCACTGGTAAGCCGCAAACAAGGATTGTTCGACGTACCTGACAAAGAGGCAGGTGTAGCTGGGGCCCATGCGTGTGCCCATAGCTACGCCTTGTATTTGGAGGAAATGGGAGGAGTCAAAAGAGAAGTTATTGAGGGTTAGGACCAACTCCGCTAGGCGGAGGAGAGTATCAGTGGACGGGTATGGGTTGCTCCTCCGGTCAAGGAAGAACCCGTGCCTGCCTTCTCCCCATATCCCTTGACTCCAGTAGCCCCTAGAGCTCCATCCAACTCTCTCTTAAATCCATCCAGTGATTTGGCCTCCAATGCCCTCTGTGGCAGGGAATTCCATAAATTCACAACTCTCTGGGTAAAAAAGTTTTTTCCTAGCTCAGTCTTAAATGACCTCCCCTTTATTCTAAGACGGTGGCCCCAGGTTCTAGACTCATTTTGGGAACATTTTTCCTGCATCTAGCTTGTCCAGTCCTTTTATAATTTTATATGTTTCTATAAGATATCCCCTCATCCTTCTAATTTGCACTGTGCGCTCTGCTGCTCCATTTGAAGCGGGATGGTATGGAGCGACACTACTGTGTTTTACCCCATTCCCTTTCATGAATTGTGCAAACGTTTGTGAACAGAATTGAGGTCCGTTATCAGCCACAATTTCATCTGGAAATCCATAGGACGCAAACAATCCTTGCAAAATGTCTATCATTTTGCTGGAGGTCCTTTTGTTCATTGGAAACACCTCAACCCACTTGGAGTGACTATCAATCACAAGGAACAATTGTTGTCCATCTAACTCTGCAAAGTCAACGTGTAATCTTTGCCACACTTTAGCCGGCCATTTCCATGGCTGCACCAGTACTGTTGGTGGATTCTTTCCCACTGCTTGACATGTGCTAGACTCTTTCACCGTTTGGTCTATGTCCTTATCTAGACCAGGCCACCATAGATAGCTTCTAGCACCATAGATAGACTCTTTGTTAGACATATTCCCAAATGCTGATCATGAAGATCTCCTAGCAATTTTACTCCATATCTTTCAGGGATTACAACTCTCGCTCCCCACCTGACATGCCCTCGGTCTACTGAGAGTTCATTCCTACGTACAAAGAATGGTTTCAGTTCTGTCTCTGAATCCGGCAATTTGTTTGGCTATCCATTTGTAACATACTCCTGCACTCTTGGCAAAAATCTATCAGTGTGAGTAGCATTCCGAATGTTCCCGGATGTGATAGGTAGCTTATCTACATGAGAGAAATAAAACACATCCTCTCTGTTTGGGGTAACCTCAGATTCCAAAGGTAATCTAGACATGGTGTCAGCATTGCTGTGCTCTGCTGCCTTAAGATACTGAATATCATACTGGTATGCAGACAATATCAATGCTCTTCTTTGCACTCTGGCTGCTGCCAGAGTTGGAATGTGTGCTTTTGGATTTAGGATCACTGTCAACGGCTGATGATCTGTCTCGATTACAAACCTTCTACCATACCAGTATTTGTGAAACCTCCTCATGCCAAAAATCAATGCAAAAGCCTCTCGCTCTATTTGCGCATAATTTCTCTCACTGGCACTGAGTGTTCTAGACGCAAAAGCTATTGGCCTCTCCATTTTCTAGCACATGAGAGATCACAGCACCACAGCATATGGTGAAGCATCACATGCTAACTTAATTTGCTTATTGACATCGTAATAAACAAGCATTGTACTCTCTGCCAACTGAAATTTACGTGACTTCAAAGCTTGGCCATATTCATGTGTCCACTTCCATGGTACATCTTTCCTCAAGAGCTCGTTCAAGGGATGTAAACAGGTGGACAGATTTGGCACGAACTTCCCATAATGATGTACTAATCCTAAAAAGGATCGGATCTCAGAGATGTTTCTGGGAGTGGGCGAGTTCTTAATCGCATCAACTTTACCCTTGGTGGGGTGTGGACCATCCTTTGTCTATCTTATGACCCAAGTACTCTACCGAGTTCTGAAATAACTCACACGTCTGTGTCTTCTCTCTTACAGTGTGTTTCAAGGTGTTTGAGTGCTACTTCCAACCTTTCATCATGTGTCTGCCTGTCAGGGGCTAAGATGAGGATGTCATCCAAGTAACACACCACACCTTCAATTCCCTCCAGAATTTGTGTCATCACCCCTTGACAAATCCCTGGGGCTGATGATATACCAAATGGGAGCCCATTGAACTGAAACAATCCCACATGCATGTTGATAGTCAGCTTGTCAGATTTGTCATCTACACCTAACTGCAAGTAGGCATTTATCAAGTCCATTTTGTGAAGACTTGGCCTGTGAGGGTGCTAAACAAATCTTCTGCCGTTGGTAGGGTATCTGGTATGCTACCTTCAAGTACCTGGTTTACGGTTACCTTATAATCCCCACAAAGTCTAGCACTACCATCAGGTTTAGGTACAACTACAATGGGTGTTGCCCATTCACTACTTTCTACCTTACTGATAATGTTCTCAGCTTCAAGTCTTTTCAGTTCTTTCTCAACCTTGTCCAGGGTTTGCAATGCACTGGTGTCGCATCCTGCTTCATGCGTACTTTCATTTTGTATGCCTTGATTGGCTCTCCCTGGTCACTGAACACCTTCGGATGTTGCTCGATTACATCCTCCGGACACAAAATTCTTCGCAAACGAGGAATATCTCGTTCCAGTTGAGCTTCAAGATCTGCAACCAATTTCTACATAGCGAAGCATGCTTATCTCCCTGTACAACTACGAGAGACAACTCCGCCTGTTGCTCCTTATACATAACTGGTACCTGTACGCATCCTAACACTGTAATCTTCTTTCCAGAGTAACCATGTAGCTCGATTTGCTTCGTTTCTAAAGGGATTTTAACTCAGCTTCTCCCAATGCACAGATTCTGGAATCACACTCACAGATGCTCCTGTGTCGACTTCATGCTAACATGAGCTCCATTCAACTGGACTTGCACGGACACATTCTTTGTCTTCCGGTTCGCTAGCTCATTGCTGCAGATGGTGTACATGTCGAGAGGCTCTTCCTCTGCCTGCAATTGATCCACAGAATGCAGCGACTGAAGATGCTTACTTGTTGTTAAAGCTTTGCTCTGCTTAGCCTTATGACAATCCTTCGCTAGATGTCCCATCTTGTGACACAAGTAACACTCTGCCTTGAAGAACGGACAAAACTGTGCTAGATGTGAACTGAAACAGTGATAGCATGACTTTGCAGTAGTCTTGCTACCCTTCCATGGATAACAATTCTCAGTCGTCTTGTCAACTTATGCGTCTTTGGTTTGCTGGACTGCAGCTTGTTCAACTCTTCCGCTGCTTGTCTAGAAGTTGTCCTGACTTCTCTAGAACCCCTCTCTGCCATATCCATTGACAAAGCAGATTTACAAGCTGTTTCAAATGTCAGGTCATACACCATCATCAGCTTACTTCAGATCCGCTCAGTCCACACACGAAATGGTCTCTTAACGCCCGATTTGGAAATTTCCAAAATTACAATGAATTGATAACCTCTTGGGTGCCATAATAAAATGACTAATGTCCTCCTCTGGAAGTTGGCATTTCATTCCAAATCGATAGCTTTCAGCTATTTCTAAGGGCTTAGGGTCATAATGTTCTGTTAACTTCTTAAGAATATCCTTCAATGACGTGTCCTTTGGTTTAGCTGGAGCTAACACATTTTTTACCATATCATAAACATCGGGACCCATTTCAGTGAGGAAAATTGCTCTTTTCCTAGCTTGAGTTGCTTCATTAAAACGTCTTGATTCCGCTTCTACTGAAACTTCTACTTCAGTAATGTTATTCGCAGCAGAGAACATCTCTAAACGTTGAATGTACACATTGAACGTTTCCCGGCTTTGCTGGAACTCACCCATCATCCTATATACCCGCTGGGCATCGCCATTTTGGATCTCTAACAGTCTCACAGAATTTGGACTGGATTTTCAGCTTTCCGTGACTCCAAACGTTATATAAACTTCTCCGTTCCCCTGTAGAATTTCTTATCCACACGAACAATTAAAGCTGGGGAATCCGCGATCCCATCCTCATCACCATTTTGTGATATCTTATGCTCAGACACAGAATATGAGTTGACTCACTGGTGACCAGAAATCGACTGCACAGTGTACTGTAGTTTATTAAATAATTTACAATCCTCCGACCAAAGGTGGTGCTATTACAGTGGACACGAGAATACTTGCCTCTAATCCAAGAATGGCAACGATGGTCAAGGGTTAGAAGACATTTTATTCCAGATGATATCGTTTTTGTGGTTGATACAACTGCACTGCAAGGTTCTTGGTTGATGGGAAGCATACTGGAGATCATGCTGGACGTTAAATGTTTGGTGCGTACAGTATGACTTCAGACTAAGAACAACTTGGTAAGACCAATAACCAAGGTTATCTGCTCGTCAAAGCTGAAGAATAAGATAGAAGAATCGCCAAAGAAGTCTGAATGCTAATATATAGTGCATATTTATTTTGTTTTTGATATATGTTAAGCTTATAGCTCCTATTAATAGCTATTGGTAATTGCTTTGTTATATACGTAGAACAATTAGGGGCCGGTGTGTAGGAGCCATTTATGCTTAAGTTAGTTACTGCTAGTATTTCTGTATCTTTTTCCCAAGCTTGTTGGCGGGATTATATACATAGAAGGGGGTGTCTACATTTTAGGAGGCTAGAGCGGACTCAGGGATTGGGATTTCAGTTTAGCCTCGAGGGATGGTGAGAAAACAGTTTTTACCGCGAGACGCCACACTCTTACAAGAAGACACTCAAACGATTATATACGACACGGATGGAACAGCTAGTAAGAATGGACAGTTATGAATTATGTCTTTGTTTTGTATTACTTCAATAAAAGACCAATTAATCTAGAAACAACGACTGGAAGATTCATTTTTGCTATTGGCGAGTGCGGTGAGTGCGTAAACTATATCTCCATCGCATCCCCGAGTTGTACCAGTAATTAAAAGTTGGACATTGAAAAGTTTATAAATTGCCGTTATATGTAAAGTGAGAAGGAGGGATGTGGGTGGAATGGGACCGGATGGTGGGGAAAGAAGGGAAAAAGGGCAAATGAGGAACTTTGCGATTGCAGGTGAGTGTACAAAGGAAAGGGAAGGAGCGGGATGACTGGTGGGGGTGGGAGATGGTGGGAGAAATGGGAACACACTGGGGTGGGGGTAGAGGGGGTATTACTATGAAGTTGGAGGGTGGCAAATCTGTGGAATGCATTGCCACAAATGGCTGTGGAGGCAATATCAATGTATATCTTTAAGGCGGCAATTGACAGATTCTTGAATAGTAAGGGTGTCAGGGGTTATGGGGAGAAGGTGGGAGAATGGGTTGAGAGGGAAAGATAGATCAACCATGATTGAATGGCGGCGTAAACTTGATGGGATGAAAGGCCTAATTCTGCTCCTATAACTTATGAACTTCATACCATTGGGTTGTATGCTACCCCAGCAGAATATGAGGTGTTCTTCCTCCAGTTTGCATGTGGTCTCACTCTACCAATTGAGGAGGCCAATGACAGAAAGGTCAGTTTGGGAATGGGAAGAGGAGTTAAAGTGGTCAGTGGGAGTTCCAACAGGCCTTGATGGACCGAGTGCAAGTGTTCGGCAAAACGGTCGCCTACTCTACACATGGCCTTGCCGATGTAAAGGAGGCCACATTGAGGACATTGAATGCAGGAAATGGTGTTTCAAGTGGTGCATGTGAAGCTCAATCTGAAAGGGCTGCAGGGGTCCCAGGATAGAAGTGAGAGAGGAGGTGTAGGGACAGATGCTACATTTCCTGCAGTTACAGGGAATGTTTCTGGGGAGGGGTGGGTTGGGTGGGATGGGTTGAGTGAACCAAGGAGTTGCTGAGGGTCTGCCCTCTACAGAAAGTGGGAATGGGTGGGGGTGGGAAGATGCAACTGGTGGTGGGATCACATTTAAGGTGGCAGAAATGTTGGCGAACAATGTGTTGGATGTGGAGACTGGTGGGGTGAAAGGTGAGGATCGGGGAAACTCTATCCTTGTTCCACCTATGGGGAAGGGGACTGAGAGCAGAACCACGGAACACAGGAGACATAGAGACATAGAGCTCCATCCACAACTGCAGAAGGTAAAGTACATTTATCACATTTTTTTTAATGTATGTATTTTATATCAATGAACGGCACCAAAATATATCATTCATGTACCATCATGTTATCAATCTTCTGAGTAACTGTTTGTTAAATTGCTATGTTTGGAACTTTTGCTGACTGAGTAATGCCAATAACCTAGAGATCAAAGCTCTGGCTTTTCATTATTTGATTCATATGCAGTAGGATTCTTATGCCTGGTGGGGATAGAGTGGCGACTCACTCATTGCAATTGGCAGTTCTTTTGGTAGGAAGTTATGAGTCAGGCTGATGACTTATCCACATGAAGAGGAACAGCTTGACAAACATGCTAATGGATTATCCATACAAAGAGGGCTGCTTGATAAAACACTATCCAGAACATAATCTGTTGGACTAAAACCAGAGGAAGAATCAGAGGAAGAAGCATCTTCTGTTCAAGGGGGCATGGGAGGAAAATAAGAAATAAGCTGAAAATTTAACTGAGCCACTGAAAAACTAGTAAGGCTAAACGGGTCTCAAAACCACACTCAGCACATTCAGACAGCTGAAACTATTAAACATTTAAAATGCTTATAATAGAGGTAACAGGAACAGAAATTCAACCGAGAGCCCAATTCGTGGCTGCACTAAGTGATCTGATTACAATTCCTGAGCAGTAGTTGGCTTAAGCAGCAGCAATTTCCTAATGTTAGCAGACCTTAATGGTAAATATGGCTGTAATCTGATCTGAGTCTCTTGGACAAGAGCCCAGAGGAATGCAGAATACAAAGTCAGAGGACAGTTAATGATTCAACACGTACACCATGTTCCTAACACTGTACAGTTGTAGACACTGAGTCAAAGAAAACATCTTTTAATGTTTTCATATTTCAGCTTAACATTGAATAAATGATATATTTGTTGGTTATTGATGTCATTCAATATCATAACTTCCAGTGATATAATATATGACTTAATGTTTATCACAAAATCTGTGCTTGTTTGGTATACATATTAGCTACAGACTTAAAACAGAATCACAGGAGCGGTAGCGGATTGAAATTATGGCAATCTTGAAAAAGATAAAATCACATAACCTTTGATTTTAGTTCCGGAGCAAAATTGGTTTCAGTTGTGTAAAGGTGATGGTATCCACAATTATCACGAAATATACATTTTAAATATTCTTCCTCCTTTGATGTTTCTTTGGTATACTTTCTACATTTATAACATTCTAGGCTTTGACAGTTGAGGAATTGATTTGCTAATCTAACCTTTCTTGTCTCTTTTCAGACCAGCTGGAATGTCATTCCTGAGAAAGTCAATAAGGTGGGGAGGCACAAGGAAGATTAATAATCGGTGGTGGTGACAGGCCTCAATGGGAATCAGTTTATAAAAGCAATATGTGTTAAGGTAAAGGCCTAGCACATGCTACCACATGCTAGCTTCAAGTATGAGTGGGTCGGAATGTACAATGCAGGTTTATGATCCAGCCCACCTGCCCGATTGTGAGTCTGACACGTACGGCACTCATTTCTATTTAATTATGGGTTCCTTTGTTGGGTTTTTATTTTGCAGACAGCAGTTCATAAATCTAAAAATTAGAAGATTTATGCTTATCAGCACCAAATAAGTTAAAGCTCCTACCACAGAATATTATAATCTTAGGTTGTTGTCAAAGATACAGAATTAAATGTAGGCACTCCAGAATTCACCTTTACCTTGAAAATTATTTTAAATTCACAGTCTCTTGTTTAAATACTTATGGCCTTTGCCTAATTACATTTAAACTCATCGACACAATTCTATTGTCTATAAAATATGTTTTATTAAAAATTGTGCATGGATAGTGCTTGAAAACTTCAAGTGCTTGATGCATTCTGTCAAAGGATTAAACTTTCACAGAGAAAAAAAAGCTTTTGAATTTGACATATCTAATTGAATTTGATTATGAATGAATAATTCAAGTTGCCATAAAAAATAAGGCTGAAGAATTTGATCCTTTTCAGAAAAATCTAATAGTGATTAAATGGAAGAAATATGATTGGAACTGTGTTAATAGATTTGTGTAGGTTTGGCATAGATCATGAAAACATTACTGAATGAATGCCATCCAGTGAATTTTAACTGTTACCACACCTAAGGAAGTCAACACCCTAACTCAACAAATTGTGGGTTTGTAAATCAGATTATAAAACCATGTCCAATTTGTCATAAAAAGTGGTGTCAATAAAATGGAGCACAATTAATTTCAAAATCCATTATTAAAATGTAAACACATAAATATGTAGCTCATGGAAAAAAATCATAGAGTGTACAGCAGGGGTTTATGGAATTTGTTTCCCTGTTACAATCATATAATCAACTAAGTAATAAAGATTTAGAAATTCCACTGAGTGGTTAAAACACACAGTGCTGGAGTGACTCAATGGGCCAGGCAGCATCAGTGGAGGAATGGATAAGCACCGTTTGGGGTCGGAACCCTTTTTAGGCTACGAAGAAGGGTCCTGACCTGATTGTTGACTATCCATACCCTCCAAAAATGCTGCATGATCCACTGAGTTCCTCCAGCACTTTGTGTTCTGCTGAAGTTTCCAGCATCTCATTTCCAAGTTTGCAAAGAGGGTGTGACCTATAATTAACTTGTTTTTTCACGTTTCTAATTTTGACAAAGGGTCTGCAGCCTGAAATGTTAAGTCTGGTCTTCTCCTTCCAATGATATGCCTGACCCGCTGAGTGCTTTTAGCATTTTGTCAGTTTATTTTAGATTTCCAGCATCTGTAATTCTCTTGATTTTCAGCATTGCGTAGAATTTCTCAACAAAAAGGTGGTGCAGCGGTAGAGTTGCTGCCTTGCAGCAACGGAGACACAGGCTCGATCCTGACTACGGATGCTGTCTGTAAGGTGTTTGTACGTTATCTCTGTGACCTGCGTGGATTTTCTCTGAGATATTTGGTTTCCTACCACACTCCAAAGACATACAGGTATGTAGGTTAATTGGCTTGGTGTAAGTATAAATTGTCCCCAGTGTGTGTAGGATAGTGTTAATGTGCGGGGATCGCTGGTCAGTGCGGACTCGGTGGGCTGAAGGTGGGCCTGTTTCCGTGCTGTTTCTCTAAACTAAAAACTAAACTGGACTAAACTAAACTAAACTAAACGTACTCTGCTGAAGGAGACAGAGTAGGATATTTGGCAGACTTTTAATGCATTATGAGCCACATTGACTTATTCTTCCTCATCTCCGGCCATCTTCTATATCACCTCCGGTCGGTCAGTGACGGTTGACGGTCGGTGGTTGCAGAATTGGCTACTTCAGTCAGTCACTGTGGTACAGTTCCTGTCATCAGCATTGCCTGGGATGCGCCACGTGGAGGCTTCTGCTTGCATCCCGCCACATTGACTTGTTGAGCATTTGGTCACAATGGAACTGGCACAATAACAACTTTGCTACGGTGAATACCTTCCAGTGAAAAAAAATAACATAACTATTTCCTTTCGTTACGATTCAGATGTCCATTAATGGTTTTACAATTGTATGTTAAGTGAATGTTTTAATATACTCAGATCTCAAGGGGCCATATAGGTCTTCTAGAGCTGGAGCCCGCAGTTGGAAATACTTCCAACATAACAGTTGCCAGCTTTCATTACTAACTTCCCTCTGGGACAGTTTAGGATGAAGCCCTTTCTGATCCAAATCATGGTACTTTACTTGGGAAGATTGAATTGGGAAAGGATGAGCAGGAGCTGGCAGTAGGAAAGATGGTGGAACTTGTTCATTGCTTCCAGCTAATAAGGGAACCGCTGATGTACAGACCATGATATAAATGCCCACATACTATGGCGTCTGCGATCAGCAGAAAGGTTATAGTTTGGAGTACTTCAAGGCTTCACTACTTCAGAGTTAAGGGTCCATGGATGTTTGTGTCAATTCACCTACTATTATTAAAAAATACACTAAGTGCTGGAGTAAATCAATGTGTCTGGCTGCATCTCTGGAGACCATGGACAGGTGATGTTTCGCATCAGACCCCTTCTTCAGATTTATTTGTGTAAACCAGCATCCGTACTTCCTTGTATCACCTTCTATTATTGTCTGATTACTTTGCACTCTGACAATGGACTACAATTTGAAAAACACGCAAGGGAAAATTGGAGACTATTGATTTTTGGTTCCATAATTTAAGGCGAACCTCCCTGTATTAAAAAAAAATATTTTAATGTTCAGTATAAAGCAAATAAATTATACAGCTCAGGTGGCTATGCTTCTTAACTGTCTTATAAAATATGAATGGCACAGTTCTGTCCAATAAACAATTTAGTCATTCTCGCGAGTCACAGAAATAGTCTGCTATAAAAAATAATTTGTTTGCTGATCTCTAACAATTGATGAAGAAATCTGAATTGATCGAACTGTATAACCTTCTTTAATCAATTCCACAGCTACTTTCCATAAATGTAATTCCAGAAGTCCAACTGAATTAGTGGCATAGGCCATGAATTATAACTAATCTAGGACAAGTGCAATAAACCTGGGGTCTCATGTACACTTGTGAGAGAGTGAGCCTCCCTCCAGAATCAGTGGACCTGCATGGATCAGGTGGTTCCTCATGCTTACGTGGGTATCACAATAACACCTAGTTTGATCCACTCAATAATATAAAACCCACACATAGACGTAGATTGTGCACAATATTTAGCTTCAGGCTTCCATTTTACAATCAAACACAAGGTGATTAGTTTCTTTACTGGAGGTTTACAACTGTCAAAAGGATTAAATTTGTCTCCTGCCAATTCTGTGGTGGCAAGCACTTCCTTTGGGGTTTATGATGGTAAATGGATGATATAATATGGTTTGACCTTGCTAGTTAGCTGGCACGGGTGTGCCAGAACTTGGGGGAATTGAGAGAGGTTGGAGACGAGGGTGACTAAATATTTGAATTATTCTTTCATTCTTAAAAGGAACACTGTAAACTGGCATGCATTATAACAAAAACTAGATTTTGCGAACCAAACCTGTAACAGACATTCGACCCGAAACACCACCTATTCCTTTTCTCCAAAGATGCTCTGACCTGGTGAGTAATGCCCCTGTCCCACTTAGGAAACCTGAACGGAAACTTCTGGAGACTTTGTGCCCCACTCAAGGTTTCCGTGCGGTTCCCGGAGGTTCCCGGAGGTTTTTGTCAGTCTCCCTAATGGTCGAAAGTGGTTTCCGCTTCTTCTATAGGGAACCACATGGAAACCTTGGTTTCTGTTCAGGTTTCCTAAGTGGGACAGGGGCATTACTCCAGCTATCTTCGAATTTGGAATTTCAAAGGCAAATGTAATTAGTATGACGTGTCTCATCTCTTTAACCTTCAATTCTCTAGATACAAAGTCACTCCTCCAGCTACTTTTGCAGGAGTTAGTCAAAATATCATTTATTGCATTCGATGGTTGACTATTCAATGGATTTACGATTGCTTGATTGTTTTCATGCTCCAATCACATTGCCTCCCATTTAAGTGCCCTCCATAATGTTTGGGACAAAGACGCATCATTTATTTATATAAAACTGCTAGAGATATCAGCCAAACCTTAGGCTTACCAAAATTAACTGCTTGGAACATCATTAAGAAGAAAGAGAGCACTGGTGAGCTTACTAATCACAAATGGCAGGCCAAGGAAGACCTCCACAGCTGATGATAGAATAATTCTCTCTATAATGAAGAGAAATCCCCAAACACCTGTCCGACAGATCAGAAACACTCTTCACTCTGTCCACAGAAGACTTCATGAACAGAAATACAGAGGCTATACTGCAAGATGCACACCACTGGTTAGCTGCAAAAATAGGATGGCCAGGTTACAATTTGCCAAGAAGTACTTAAAAGAGCAACCACAGTTCAGGAAAAAGATATTGTGAGCAGATGAGATGAAGATTATTCAAAGTATACCACCTCATCTGTGAAACACGGTGGTGGGGGTGTTATGGCCTGGCCATGTATGGCTGCTGAACGTACTGGCTCACTTATCTTCATTGATGATACAACTACTGATGGTAGTAGCATAATGAATCCTGAAGTGTATAGACATATCTGCTCAAGTTCAAACAAATGCCTCAAAACTCATTGGCCGGCGGTTCATTCTACAGCAAGACAATGATTCCAAACATACTGCTAAAACAAGGATTTTTTCAAAGCTAAAAAAGGTAATTTCTTGAGTGGCCAAGTCAATCACCCGATCTGAACCCAATTTAGCATGCCGTTTATATGCTGAAGAGAAAACTGAAGGGGACGCCCCCAAAGCAAGCATAAGCTAAAGATGGCTGCAATACAGGCCTGGCAGAGCATCATCAGAGGAGACTGGCAGACCAATTGAATAACTACTTTGGTTCTGTCTTCACTAAGGAAGACATAAATAATCTGCCGGAAATAGCAGTGGAACGGGGGTCAAATAAGATGGAGGAACTGAGTGAAATCCAGGTTAGCCGGGAGGTGGTGTTGGGTAAATTGAACGGATTGAAGGCCGATAAATCCCCAGGGCCAGATAGCCTGCATCCCAGAGTACTCAAGGAGGTAGCCACAGAAATAGTGGATGCATTAGTGATAATTTTTCAAAATTCCTTAGATTCTGGAGTAGTTCCTGAGGATTGGAGGGTAGCTAATGTAACCCCACTTTTTAAAAAAGGAGGGAGAGAGAAAGCGGGGAATTACAGACCAATTAGTCTAACATCGGTAGTGGGGAAACTGCTAGAGTCAGTTATTAAAGATGGGATAGCAGCGCATTTGGAAAGTGGTGAAATCATTGGACAAAGTCAGCATGGATTTACGAAAGGTAAATCATGTCTGACAAATCTGATAGAATTTTTTGAGGATGTAACTAGTAGAGTGGATAAGGGAGAACCAGTGGATGTGTTATAGCTAGACTTTCAGAAGGCTTTCGACAAGGTCCCGCATAAGAGATTAGCATACAAACTTAAAGCACACGGTATTGGGGGTTCAGTATTGATGTGGATAGAGAACTGGCTAGCAGACAGGAGGCAAAGGGTAGGAGTAAACGGGTCCTTTTCAGAATGGCAGGCAGTGACTAGTGGGGTGCCGCAAGGCTCAGTGCTGGGACCCCAGTAATTTACAATATATATTAATGATTTGGACGAGGGAATTCAATGCAACATCTCCAAATTTGCAGATGATACCAAGCTGGGGGGTATAGTTAGGTGTGAGGAGGATGCTTGGAGGCTGCAGGGTGATTTGGATAGGCTGAGTGAATGGGCAGATGCATGGCAGATGCAGTATAATGTGGATAAATGTGAGGTTATCCACTTTGGTGGCAAAAACATGAGGGTAGACTATTATCTGAATGGTGGCAGATTAGGAAAGGGGGAGATGCAACGAGACCTGGGTGTCATGGTACACCAGTCATTGAAAGTAGGCATGCAGGTGCAGCAGGCAGTGAAGAAAGCAAATGGTATGTTAGCATTCATAGCGAAAGGATTTGAGTATAGGAGCAGGGAGGTTCTACTGCAGTTGTACAGGGTTTTGGTGAGTATTTTTACCATGTAAAAATCACAGTAGTGTTTATACATAATCCCCCCATTTCAGGGCACAGTGTTTGGGACAGCAATGTCATGTAAATTAAAGTAGTCATGAATGACTACTTTAAGTACCTGGAGTATTGCGTACAGTTTTGGTCTCCAAATCTGAGGAAAGACATCCTTGCCATAGAGGGGGTACAGAGAAGATTCACCAGACTGATTCCTGGGATGTCAGGACTTTCATATGAGGAAAGATTGGATAGACTCGGCTTGTACTCGCTGGAATTTAGAAGATTGAGGGGGGATCTTATAGAAACTTACAAAATTCTTAAGGGGTTGGACAAGCTAGATGCTGGAAGATTGTTCCCGATGATGGGGGAGTCCAGAACAAGGGGTCACAGTCTAAGGATAAGGGGGAATTCCTTTAGGACCGAAATGAGGAAAACATTCTTTACACGTGAGTCTCTGGAATTCTCTGCCACAGAAGGTAGTTGAGGCCAGTTCATTGGCTATATTTAAGAGGGCGTTAGATGTGGCACTTGTGGCTAAAGGGATCAGGGGGTATGGAGAGAAGGCAGGTACGGGATACTGAGTTGGATGATCAGCCATGATCACATTGAATGGCGGTGCAGGCTCGAAGGGCCGAATGGCCTTCTCCTGCACCTATTTTCTATGTTTCTATGTTTCTATGAGACACTCAGCAACTTGTGATGTCCATGAATCGCAGACTTCAAGCAGTCTTTGCATGCAAAGGATATGCAACAAAATACTAAACATGACTACTTTAATTTACATGACATTGCTGTCCCAAACACTGTGCCCTGAAATGGGGGGATTATGTATAAACACTACTGTGATTTTTACATGGTGAAACCAAAATGGATAAAAGTGGCCTATATTAATATCTGACAATGTGTACTTTAACCACATGTGATTTTTTCTATTACAAATCTCAAATTGTGGAGTATAGAGGCAAATGAATAAATGATGGGTCTTTGTTCCAGACATTATGGAGGGCACTGCAGCTATCATTTTTTCAGAAGGATAGACTAAATCCTTTTCTTCGTCTTTTGCATTCAAAGAAAAACCAGTTCACTTCTTATCTCATCATGTCACGGTGTTTTTTAGCCCTAGAATCATTTCTTAGCAACAGATGACAAGTAGGAAGAGCAAAAATTGCACTTATGACATTTTGATGGTCTTGATCATATATGTACAAAGTGCAAAGTCAGGAGTTTGTAGCCTGGGATGGACTTGTAAATGGTGTAACATTTTAACATCACTCTAGAATTCTACTAATTCTTCATAAAACAAAGTGCCTCTATATACTGTAAGAAAGATGCCTTTTTGGTCCATTGGTGACCCGGACTTGGTCCATTTTGTCCCTTCCTCTTGGTTCTATGTCTCGTGTCTGAACATCACCACTGTCACATCATGTGGTTGATTCATTATGCTTCCTGAGCAATTAAACAATTTTACTTGAGAGCTTTGACTGCTTACAGTTTTGCTAATTTTAAGCTGAACTTTAACAATTAGCTTAAATAAAAGTTATGTTTTTGCCGACAGTAAACAGGAGTACGTGCTGGAACCATAAAGCCAGCTAACAATGGCTTGCACGAGAAAGGTATTTAAAATTCAATGTGTAATACTTCATCAGAACTGCTGTAATAATGTCCTGGATGAGATAGGAAGAGGAGCCAGACTGTGACCATTTGACTGAAATACTTCCAACACACAACAGTGCTATTGTTGTCGGCAGATTTGATGACATTATCAGCACTGGGAAGAAAGGGAATTTTTGACCTTTCAATGGAAATGTTAATGTGATTTCATCAATTTGTTGCCAGTATTATTTTTAGACAGACTCTTATTCATTTGCAAAGCTGTATACAAGCATTCAGATTAACTGCTGCTTAAACATTTGAATCTTAAGGCACGATCTAGTGAAATGCTTATTTTATCATATTTATTGGCATCAAGTCAAAATATAATAACAAAGAGCTTACTGTTCAGTCCTCTGGCTCACTACCAATCTACATTAACATTTAATAATCCACATTTTAAAGTAAAATGTCATCAGTTTGTTGTCACCATTTCACATCACGCCAAAGGATCATCTTCAAGGGCCGCAAAATCTCAAAGCATTGTACAATAGAAACACAGAAACACAGAAAATAGGTGCATTCGGCCCTTTGAGCCAGCACCGTCATTCAATATGATCATGGCTAATCATCCAAAATCAGAACTCTGTTCCTGCTTTCTTACCATATCCCTTGATTCTGTTAGCCCTGAGAATTACACCTACCTCTCTCTTGAAAACATCCAGTGAATTGGCCTCCAATGCCTTCTGTGGCAGAGAATAGTAAGATTGAACGAGAACTTACCAGTTCGAAGGTTGATCTTTATTTCATGAGGAGTTGCGGTGAGGGATTTCTTGAAGAGCCCGCCGGCACGCATGCGCGACATTCTTCAAAGTAGCGGTGTGGAATCACAGAAACAACAACAGAAATGATTTGGCATAGTAAGATTAAAGAGACTCTAATTACCAGTTGAGTATGATCGAGGGTTGGGAGCGGAGGGCACGAAATCCCTCACCGCAACTCCTCATGAAATAAAGATCAACCTTCGAACTGGTAAGTTCTCGTTCAATCTTACTATTTCATTTCGGAGTCACATGAGTGACTTCGTGAAGACTTCAAAGCTTCTGTGATTACACGCCCTGGACCACGTCCATGCTGACACACCACTAGCAAGGATGGATGGGAGTAAACAAGTTGATGAAACCAGGTTATACTGAAACACAAAGAATATTTATTAATAACACAGCAAAATCCCCTTATTCGGGGACATCCCCACGTTCTTGCCCGGCGTTCAGCACGGCCTCCGCGAACTGTAGGGGAGCAGCAATAGGCTTATTATAGAACCGCTGGAACACAGCTTCATTCGCCCATCCTGCTGTGGCGAGAATATGGTCCATGGGCACCTCCATGACCCTCGCCGCCGACGTCGATGCAGCCCTGGTGGAGTGAGACTTGAACACATTAGTGTCAATACCTGACTTACCCAAGACGATCCGGAGCCACCTGGATATCGTCTGGACTGTCACTCGATGGTGAGGTCTTTTATGAGTGACAAGCAGGTATTGCTCCATTCCTCTGATGCTCCTTGTCACCTTGACGTAGTAACGGATATGAGTGGCTAAACATAGCCGAGCATCTGCGGGGTATGCCGGGAACTTCAGCTGCAGCCCTGTGCACCCAGGTCTATGCTGCTTTAGTAGCTCATCAATGAAAAAGACTACTCCTCCAGGGGGAGACGTCATCCTATCAATACGGAGTTTGTGGAGCGTCTGAACCCGCTGTGCTGAAGTCAGCGCTAGTAACATCACCAGTTTCATGGTGAGTTTGTCCAGTTGTAACCCTTCCATGGGTGACCACGTCCTGAGCAGGGTAAGTACATCCCTGACATCCCAGGTGATGTGATAGCGTGGTGTAGGCGGATTCAAATTGAATATTCCCCGCATTAGTCTGGACACTAGCCTGTTTGATCCTACCTCGATGTTGAGGTAGAATGACAGCGCACTCCTGGCGCTGTTGATGGCACTGTAACTTAAGTGTTCATCGTGGTGCAACCCCGCGAGGAATTCCAGGACGTCGGCTATGGAGACATCATCATAGGCGATGCGAGAGCGGCTGCAGTAGGCTTCCCACTTGGCGATGTGGGAGAGGTATCTTCGCCTGGTTGACTCTCGACATGATGCCCCAATGGTGTTCATGGTTCGGGTGGAGAGGCCATACTGCAACCATGGCCTGGTCAGAACCTGCAAGCCAGTAATTTTAAATAGGCATGGCAGGGGTGTGACTCCCCTGAGACAGGGTGAGAAACCAATTGCGGGCAACCCTCTAAAGGGACCCAGGGTTGACTAATCATGTCAAAGACCACCGGATACCAAGGCTGTGTGGGCCAGTCGGGTATGATAAGAATGCCCCGAGCGGCATCCATCTTGATTTTTTGTAATACCCGACTGATGAGGCAAAACGGGGGGAATGCGTAGAAAAACAAACTCCCCCAGTCTAGCGAGAATACATCCATCGCTAATGCCCCAGGATCTGGTTCCCATGAAACGTATGTTGGTACCTGATGGTTCAGCCGTGACGCAAAGAGGTCAATATCCGGTTGACCAAATTTGGCTGTAATTTTGGCAAATATTTGAGGATGCAACATCCACTCAATATTATCGTTAAATTTGCGTGACCTGGTGTCTGCCACAGTATTAAGCCTACCTGGCAAATAGGTGGCTGAAATCCAAATATCCCGATCAATACACCAGAGCCAAATGGTATTAGCGAAATTGTCACATGAGACTGACCTGGTACCGCCCATATGGTTTAGATATGCCACCGCCGTGGTGTTGTCTATTTGGATACGGACATGAGCTCCACCGAGATTGGAACAATAAGCCCGAAGTCCGTGAAATGCTGCAAGCAGCTCCAAATAGTTTATCCCTTGTGATAGCAACATGCTAGCTTCAAGGGTGTCCCACCTACCCCCACAACTAGAACAGCTGTCCGTAGCTCCCCAGCCTTGGGAGCTTGCGTCAGTTTGCAAATATACCACCGGATTGGGCACAATAATGGGTTTGAAGGACCTGCCAATATTGGACACCCACCATTGTAGCTCAACCTCAGCATTAGGAGGCAGCCGCATTGGTCTGTCGAAATGACCAGCGTTCTTTTTTAACGCGGCAATCTTGGCTCGTTGCAAATTTTGATAATGCAAAGGCCCGAATTGGGCTGCCGGAAACAACGCTACGATTTTGCCAATCACCTTAGCTGTTTGCCGGATAGATGGTATACTGGCGAATGCAAGATCCTGACATGCTTGGGTGACATCCTCAACCTTGTTAGTTGGTATGGTGGCCCTCATCCGATTGGAATCCACCGTGAAGCCCAGATAATCCATAACCTGGGACGGGTAGAACTTGGACTTGTCTGGATGGACAATAAACCCCAGCCGCTGAAATATCGTGACAGTGGCCGAAACTGCCCTCTCAGCTGCCTCCAGGGTTTTGCCAATAATCAGGATATCATCCAAATAGACCATTACAATATGTTGTTGTTTTCTTAATTGGGCCATAATAGGCTTGAGCAATTTAGTAAACAGCCTAGGGGCGGTTGTAAGCCCATTTGGCAAAGCCCTGTATTGCCAGAGCTGATCCATCCAAACAAATTTCAGAAACTTCCGGTGATGTTTCCGAATGGATACTGAATAGTATGCATCTTTTAAATCAATACATGCCATAAAGCAACCATGCAAAATCAGTGATTTGGCTGTCTCAAAGGTGTCCATTTTAAAATGGGTGTATGTTACAAAAGTATTCAGCTGGGTCAAGTCAATAATCACTCGACAACCTCCATCCTTTTTTGGTCTAGTAAAGATATTGGAGACAAATTCAATAGGTTCGTGCATAGTTTTCTCTATCACGCCTTTTTGTTCCAAACGAAAAATTTCAGCTGTGCCTGCTGCCTGTTCAACGGCAGACAGCGTAAACTTCCGTTTAGGCATATGCTGGGATGGAGGAATGTCCCCGTGAATAAATTCAATAGTATGACCCCGAATATTCTGCAAAATAAACTCATCTGAAGTAACAGTCTCCCATGCCTCAGAAAAGAACCGGAGTCGCCCTCCAACATGTGATGTTAAAGGGACAGGAAAAAGAAAACCAGACCGCCTTACCTCCATGGTCACCGGCGGTCCTTGACATGTTTGGTTGACCGCGGAGGTGCTGGGTTGGGTTGATGGTGGGGTGGCTTCATTTTCCACTGGGGTCGTTGTGGGCCTGACCCCAAAAAAGACCGCTGCTGCTGGCCCTGTTGATATCGGTGTGGTGTCGCAGCATATGGTCTGGCTGCTGAAGCGGCTGAGCCTCGCGGTCGAGCAGGTGGAGCTTTTGGCACCGACGGTCTGGGGGCGATCTGAGACCGCATGAGTCCCACCGTCTTGGCTACCTCGTCAAGCTCTTTGACTCTCTTCGGAAGGTCCTCTCCGAAGAGTTGTCGGGGCGGCGGTGGCGGTGGTGGTTTACACAACCCAGCGAACTTAGGGTTGATGGATGGACGGATGCTGTTTTTTCGGAAGGCATTGATTTCGTGTTGAGTGGCACACAAAAGTGCCAAAGCATCCTCCTGGTCCAACGAGAGATCACCACCAT
The DNA here is from genome assembly GCA_963514005.1 of Raja brachyura. The sequence goes on along the minus strand of OY740783.1, from coordinate 68,368,301 downwards.
CGACCGACCGCGCAAAGGCGGTAATACCGGCCGTGAGGAGTTTTAAAATCCGCTGGAGCTTCAGCTCCTGATGGCGGATTGCCACGCCGATGTTGCCCCATATGGGCGTATTGACCACAGGCACATTAAGGGCATTGCAGTTGGAGGGAGGTTTGTGGCGATGAATAGCCTGCGAGAGGACTTCCTCCTGGAGCTGGTGGTTCATAAGGAAGTCCACCATGGTTGCCAGCTTGGGGTGAAGCGGGAGCCCAGTTGTGACCGGGGCAGCGAATTTTGCCGCTACATCCAGTAGATCTTCTGTCGGTGGCTCGATAGAGCTGGTGTAGGGTCAACAAATCCTTCTTCCTCCGGTAGTTCGCTGACGATGGAGGCTGGCGAGACGGCCCTGTGCCTGTCGATGTTGGTGGACGCTTGCTGCTGTTGATTATGCAGCAGAAGCTCCAGCAGCCGCTCCATACGGTCAATACGCCCACCACCCTGAACACTCGAGTGGTCGGAGTCCTCCGGCTCAGAAAAATTGCCGGGGCTCCTGTCATCGGCCCGCACCTCGTCGAGGTGATCTCGGTGCCGGTAGTTGTCGCTGCCGGCCGCCGAAGCGAAACCGCGCGATTCCCGCGCGGGAGAGGTGTTCAACCGCCTCCGTTTGGCGGGAGCGGAAGCCGTTGCCACAAAGGGCCCTGACGGCTGGGGGTCGGCTCCAGCAGAAGCATGGAGACCCGACGCCCGCGCGGGCTTGCCGGCTGTCCACATCGTGGACGATGCCGACGCATGGTCTCGTCCACCCATCCATGGGGGACTCGGCGACCGAGGCGGGACCGTACCCAAGCCCCTCGTCCCGGCGGCGGGGTTTGGGAGTTGGGTAGCAGACCTCACAGACCCAGGTCCCGCCGTTGCACCAGACCGCAACTCGGCGGCAGGTGAAGCCTTAGCCCGTACCGGGTTAGGCTTACGGGCTCCTCCCCTGCCCTTCTTCGAAGGGCTAGCGGAGGGGGGCCGGGCAGCTGCATGAGACCCCTTCCCCGTGGTCGCCGCTGGCGACCTGAATGTGGCAGGGTCCACCTGTTCGGGTGGCACCCCGTTGTCGTCCTCCACGAACTCCTCCTCGGAGCTGTGGCGAGTCAGCGGGTCCCGACCTGCGGAAGCAGGAGGCATCGGTCTCCCCGCCTTTCTCCCGGCCCCAGGTGTAAGAGATGATGAGGGCGCCGGGCCGGTCAGTCGACGACTCCGACCAGACATCGAAACTCCAATCCACGCCCTTACTGAAAGAGAAACAGACAGCAAGGGCCAACCAACTTAAGGTTAGGTTAACTTACCTAAGCGGTCCCTTATGAAGAGCTGGCGGGGAGCGCACCCCACCGCCAGCTGTCGGCAGCAATGCGTTGCGACGATATGTCGCGCATGCGTGCCGGCGGGCTCTTCACGAAGTCACTCACGTGACTCCGAAATTAAATTCCACAGACAATGATTTTATACGCTGCTCATAAGTTGATTGCATACTTTGTGCACTGGCAATGTACCTCTGAATGTTTGATGTGTGTTCCCTGAGTCCTTACTTCTGTTTACTGAGTGCAAAAGAAAATTCATTCTTTAAGCTGGTTGATAAAGTTCAACTTCGAATGAGCAAAAATTGAAACTGTCAGAATTGCCAAGTAAGATCAACTCAGTGCTCGTACATATCAACCTTCAGTGATATGGTCAAAAATCCTTGCCTTTGCTGTGTACTCATGACCAGATTGTGAACATGTGCTGTAACAACACCAGGCAAAATATAAAGATTAAATGAGAACTTACCATTTGAAGTTTGATCTTTATTTTATGAGAAGTTGCGACGAGGGATTACGTGAAGAAGCTCGCCAGCCCGCATGCGCGTCAACCTTTAAAGCAGCGGTGTGAAATCACAGAAACAATTGCTGAACTGATTATAGGAAGATTCGAGAAACTAAAACTATCACATGATCTTTATAAGAATAGGATTGGGAGTGGGGGGCACATAATCCCTCATCGCAACTTCTCATAAAATAAAGATCAAACTTCAAACGGTAAGTTCTCGTTTAATCTTTCTATTTTATTTCGAAGTCACATGAGTGACTACGTGAAGACTTTAAAGCTCTGTGATTTCATGCCGCGGACTCGAGTCCATGCAAACACACTGCATCAGTTGACCAGATATGATTGAAAAGATAGTGCATTCAGACATAACATAGATTTAAAACATGCTGATGCTTTTAATGAAAGTGAAAATAATAATAGTCGTCCCTTACATAATAAATTTAATTTAACAGACCTCAAAATCGTGTTGGCAAATGAACCCGGCCTGGCAATCCGTTTATTGTAAAAGATCGTGAAAGTCCGCTCATTCGACCATCCTGCTGTCGCTAGGATGCAGTCCAGCAGAACCACCATGAACCTTGTTGCTGATGTTGTTGCAGCCCTGGTGGAGTGAGATTTAAAAACATCAGTGTCCACTCCTGCGCAAGCCAATACATGTTTTAACCACCTGGAGATGGTCTGCACTGATACCTTCTTATGTGGTTTTTTATGACTAATATACATAGCCAGCTCAGTGCTTCTAAGGTTCTTTGTAGCCTTTATATATTGGTGAATATATGTGACAACAAACATTCAATGGTCCATAGGATATGCCAAAAATTCCAGCTTTAGACCTAACACACCCGTCCTGCTTTGCTTGATTAACTTATTTATATAGAATGTTATCTTGTTTGCAGACATAACCATCCTGTTCAGCCTGGACGCGTTGCGCTGAAACCAGCGCCATGAGCATTATTACTTTATATGTCAGCTGGACCAAAGGTAAGGACGTAGCTGGAGCCCAACCGCGAAGCAGTGTTAACACAACGTTAACATCCCATACTTCTGTGTACCTGGACCTGGGAGGATTTATGTTAAAGATACCCTTCATGAATTTGGATATCAAAGGGTGAGACCCAACAGAGTGGTGTCCCGATCCCAGCAGTAAGTAAGATGACAAGGCACTTTTGCAGAGTTGATGGCACTATAACTTAATCTTTTATCAAAAAACAGCATTGAAAGAAACTCTAAGACATCAGTTATCCGTGCCGTATTATACGTTATATTTGAATTTAAACAAAACACTTATCATCTCTTGATGTAGGAAATGTATTGCTTCTTGGTGCTAACCTGCCAAGCTGCAGTGATCACGTCCATGGTTCGATCGGATAATCTGAGCCCCAGAAAAGGTCTTCTTTAACTCTGCAAATCAATAAGTTGATTCTATCATGCAGAGGGTGAGATTCCTGAGACACGGGATGAATAAGCAAATCTTTGCGTTTATTAATAACCATATAAGGTTCTATTATCATTCCCAACATTAACGGGAACCATGGCTGCATGGGCCCATCAGGCACTACTAAATGCCTGAAGCGGAATCTTGCTTGATTTTTAGCAAGCACCGGCTGATGAGGCAAAATGGAGGAAAGGCATGAAAGAACATTCCTCCGCAGTGTAACGAGAATGCATCAATCGCTACTGCCCCAGGGTCTGGCTCCCATGCAACATATTTTGGCAACTGGTGATTAAGCCTAGATGCAAACAAATCAAATATCCAGTGTTCCATACCGAGCAACAACGTCGTTAAACACTTCGTGATCTAACATCCATTCTGTGTTATCATTAAATTTACATGACCTAGTGTCTGCCACCGTGTTAAACCTACCTGGCAAATAGCTGAAATCCAAATCCTTCGTTCAATACACCAGCTCCAAATAAGGTTAGCCAAACTATCACAGGATACTGATTTGATTCCACCCATGTAATTAATATAAGTCACCGCTGTAGTGTTATCAATTTGCAGTTGAACGTGCAAGTTCTGCATATTCCCACAATAAGCCTTTAACCCATAGAATGCCCCCAACATCTCCAGGTAGTTGATACCATGTAAATCGATAAGTGGTAACTCGTGCATGCCCCATCTGCCACCACAACTAGAGATGGTATTAGTAGCTCCCCATCTTTAGGCACTAGCATCAGTTTGTAGTGTAACTGAAGGTTTATTGATCAAAATATCACTGGAGCAATGCTGAATATTGGTTGTCCACCATTATAACTCAGATATAGCTTCAGCCGGTAATAGCATAGGTCTGTTAAAATGACCTAAATGGTACTTGAGTACTTGAGTGCACGCTGCAAATTTTGATAATGTAAAGGCCCAAAAAGCAGCCCCTATTTTGCCAAATATACTATCCACCTGGTGGATAGATGTCCACCTATGGACTGCTCCATAACAATAAGGTTATTACAGGCTTCTATTAATTTCAATCTCTTGCCCCAGGGCAGAGTCACAGACATTTCAATAGTTAATGGTAAACCCTAAATAATCAATCACCCTAGTTGGTGTCAATCTGGACTTAACTGGATGAATGAGAAACCCCAATGTCTAAAATATGAGTTTTGTGGCTGAAACAACTAAATTAGTCAAATACAGCATTTTTCCTATAATTAGAATGTCATCCAGATAGGCCATAACAATGCCTATTATGCGCACTCCTCGCACCCCAGCGATTCACCCCTCTGAACTACGAGGGCGGAAACAGAACCCGTATTAGTTCTGTTAAGAACTAATTAACAGAATTAGTTAACTCTGTTAATTAACTAATTAACAGAATTAGTTGTTAACTCTGTTACTCTGAGCTCTGAGCAGACCGAGCACAGGCTTTAGTAATTTGGTAAATAACCTGGGAGCTGAAGTTAACCCATTAGGCAATGCTTTAAACTGCCATAGCTGCCCCATCCAGCTAAATTCCAAATATATCCGGTGATCCATGTGAATTGGAACTGAATAATATGCATCTTTGAGATCGATGCATGCCATAAAACACCCCTTGGAAATCAGTTATTTTTGCAGTAAAGAAGTTTTCCATTTTAAAATGTCTATACTGCACGTATAAGTTAAGTTGTGTTAAATCAAGGATGATCCAACATCCTCCATCTTTCTTTTGCCTAGAGAATATATTGGAGATGAATTGATGATTTTCCTGACTTGATTTTTCAATTACCCCTTTTCTGTGTAATGCATGAATTTCTGCTTGTATATCCAAACTTTCTTGTTTGGAATGAATATACGCCCGACCTGGTGTATGTTGTGTGGGCAGCAATGAATTAGGTAAAAACTCAATTTTGAACCCTTGTATACTGTGCAGTATAAACAGATCTGGGGTTATCCACCGCCATTCGTGTAAAAACAAGTGCAATCTACCACCAACTTGTTACTGGTCCACACATGCCATGTTCCGGAAAGAACCAGACCCACCTACCTCCATGGTTACCAGTGGTCTGATAGCAGGCCCAACGGGCCCTAATACGGGTTCTGTTTCCGCCCTCGTAGTTCGGAGGGGTGAACCGCTGGGGTGCGAGGAGTGCGCATTTTCCATGATTGCCAGCTCGGGCCTTGGCCTAAAAATGACCTCTGCCCAGGAAGATCAAGTTTCGAGCTGCCACTAGCTTCAGCAAACCGCTTATGCTAATGGAGGCGTAGGGGTGTTGTCGCTGAAACTATGAAGCTTTGTTCGTCGTAGGTGCTTTGATCAGCCAGACAGCTTTGGCTTCATCATCCAGGTCTTTCACCTGTTTGGGCAGGTCTTCCCCGAACAGAAGATTGGGCGGCTGGACATTACTGGATTTACACAGACCTACAAACTTTCGGTTTAATGCAGGCCTGATGGCGCTCTTTCGGAAGCAGTTCATTTCGAAATGTGCATTGCACATTAACGCCAGGGCATCCTGCTGGACGTCTGATAGTGGCCCGCCATCTACAGATCTGGCAAAAGCCGTGATGCCTGAAGCCAGTAATTTTAAAATCCGTTGGAGTTTCATTTCCTGGGCCTTGATGCCACCTCCAATCGAAACCCCAAATGGAGCTGTTGACTGCCGGCACTTTTAAGGATGCACAATTCACAGGCGTGTGGTATTTAGCAGCCGTTTCAACCATGACTTGTTCTTGTAACTGATGGGATGTGAGATAGTTGATACTAGAAGCCAGGTCTTCTTGAAGAGGCTCCCCTGTCTGTGAAGGTATTGCAAACCTCGATGCCAGGGCAGGCAACTCCTGTGTGTGAGCCTCACACATCACATGTATCCCAGTATGTCCTTCTGACATATCCCCGAATTCGGTGTCAGTCATATACTGACACTCCCCTCATCAGAATGGGAGGCACTAAGCAGCCGTGGACCAGGCGCTGTCGCAGGCATGAAGGGAGACCAGCGATGATATGTCTCCATATCATGGAGCATATTATGATGGGGACTCTGACGGCGAACCCGATAGCCGCCGGCTACCCGAACCCCCGCGGTCCTCCGTAGCCGGTTTGCCCGCGGCCCGTCTGGGTTTGTTCGCCTTGAACTTATTCATAATCAGCGACCACTGTGAAGAAAAGATATTCAAAAAAAACGACCTCAGAATAAGTTAAAAACTTACCTGTAAACTTACCGCTGGAGGAGCGATGCTCCTCCCAGCCAGTCGTGCGCCATTTCACGTGACTTTGAAATAAAATGGTGGATTAATGTCAATTGTGCAACGTGAAGCAGCACGTGTAAGAATGGCAAGTGGCGCAGGGGGCACCAAAACACATGAAAGCAGGATTTAACTGGTCAGGTTAAAACCTGTTTCAGCATTCGTTAAAGGGCCCAGACCCAAAGTAGATTCTTTGAGATACAAGAGACTGGAGATGCTGGAATTTTGAGCAAACACAAAAGGGAAGACACAAAATGCTGGAGTAACTCAGACAGGTTTCTGTGAGACTCTCTCCCACTGAAAACAAACTCCAATTACTCCAGTATTTTGTGTCTTGGTAAATCAGCATCTGCAGTTCCTTGTTTCTACAAAAAACAAAAGGAGTCGGGACTCTTACTCTAATCAGTATGTAAAAAGGTACCGATGCAAAACGTCACTTGTCCATTCCCTCCACGGATATTGCCTAACCCGCTGATTTCCTGCAGCCTTTTGTGTTTTTTTCTTTAATTTTTCATGTTCGCCATCGCTTCTGACACCAGTCTCCTTTGCCGACATCGCAGTGACACCCACTCTCATTGTCATGGCCGGGCCCAATCACCAATCTATTGTACCCACTCGGAATCGCTGCACTTGATGTTACTGAACTTCACACTTCACAATGGCATGAGTTTGAAAAGGAAAGGCTTCTGAGATGGTTTATATGTGTAAGGTATGTTTGCTTTGTCTTTGGTAGAACACTGCAGCCTTGGAGCCCTGCTCAAGAACCACCCCTGCCTCACCCTCTGGTGCATTATAATTTCTTGCTCAAGATCTACGAATTGCCCTGCTACCTTTACTCACCAAGTTCAGCTGCACAGTAGGTGGAGCTATAGAGCTACCACATTTTACAACTTCCCCATGACAAGTTTGTTTTCTAATATTTCTTCTAGTTTTCATCTTTAAATTCTGTCGCACTACTTGAAATCTTCAGCCTTTTCCTTTTGGAGTCATGAACTTTTTTGCCTTTCTTGTTCAGCCTTCCCCCTCTTCACCAGGTTGTGAGACTTATTTCCCACTGAAGTATCCCGACTCTCTATTACTCCTCAACGATCTGTGATTTTCACAGGCTTTGGCCTCACATATTATCTATCTGCCCACCCCCTGGCCACCAGCTGCTCATCTGTAGATGAGTCTGCGGTTCACACTCTAAACACCTCAGAACCCACAAAAAAGGTTCACATGTGCCATCTCATGGGAATTGTCCTGAAAAGATGCTCAAATGACAATGATAGCTGGGAAAGTAGGACCTGTTATAAAACTGGTGCATCAGCAGTACAGTGGAAACAAATTAGGTGGGATGAAAGTGGACGAGGATGCCAGAAACATGTGATGCATAGGAAGTTAGGGTGGAATGAGTATTCGGAAAAAAGTGGATTGAGACCCGAGACTGCTGTGAATGAGTAGATTGGTGCGAATGGAAAGAGAGACAGCCAAAGAACAAGAAGACACAAAGCAGGGAATGGAATGTAGGAGAACGCCTTTCATGCTGGGACTATGAAGTTGAGAGCTGAACTTCTGAACTGAACTGAACTCAGCAGTGAAACAACATGTGTAGGAAGGAACTGCGGATGCTGGTTTACACCGAAAATAGACACGAAATGGAGGCATTCCAGCCAGAGATCCCATTCCTTTACTCCACAGATGCTGCTTGTCCTGTTGAGTTACTCCAACATTTTGTATCTATCGTCAGTGAAACAACATCTTCCACTCAATGTCAACAGTTTGTCAGAAGATTAATTAGTCTCTTAGATGTCTGGGGAAACATTGCAAGTGAGATATTTCCTCCACAGCAGGTCTGTTTAGTCATTTAAGATGCATGCAGCAAAAATCTCCAAATCTCCACACTCTTGGAAACTATTTGATTAAATGCCAAAATTTAGAAAGTCCACTAATTTAAACTATTTGATTAAATGTGAATGCATTCAGTTATTGGGTAAAGTTATCTTCTAGGAAGTGTGTTTGCTCTGGTTCAGGGTACAGAGCTTTTCACTGAATAATTCCTTCACAGCAATTAAATACACACCTCTAGTAACTCGAGCATCGGTGTGTTCTTAACATAATTTCCTAGCTTTTTAGTTTAACAGTACCATTCTGTACAGTCCTATTCACTTACTGTGACTTTGGAGGGTTGATAGGGATGCCGTTTGTGTGACTGTATTGAATTTGCACCTAAATCGCCTGCTGTCAATCAAGAAAGCCTTAGAGGATATAACAGCACTAAGGATTCATCGCATGAAGAGTTTTGATAGTTCAATTTTCCTCAATTGATAAACCATTGACTAGATCCTGCCAAAATCGTGAGGGCCTGTGTTTGAGTTATGTTAGTACTAGGCCAGTTGTAACACCCTTATCATCATCCTGGCTGAGATAAACTGTGTTCATGAAAAAAAGATGCCAAATAAAGCTTCTGTTTTTGCTGTTATCTCGTGATCTCTGCTATTTATATATATGTTTGTGCAGAATTATATAGGACTCAGTGGTTGTGACAATTGCAGTCAAGTAACCTGCAAACATTGCAAATTAAATTCAGGTATTTGAAATCTGGGAATACTCAGCAAGTTAGACTGTACCTGTGCGAAGGGAAAACACAGACAATGATTCAGGTTGAAGACCCTTCACCAAAGGTTAATGTATTAACTCACACACAAACGGTTGTTAATAAGGACTGTACACTAAACAATGTCTGTGATATTGTTCCTGAATGAGGCAATAGTCTCTTGAAAATCAAGAGAAGCTGCCATGCATATGGTTTAATGTGTGCCAGAATAATGGAATGGGGTAGAGGTTAAGCCTATTCCATGCCTAGAGTATCATTAATAATGACCTCGTGATAATTTATTTATGTGAAACCATGTGTTGGGGCACTGGTGTGGTGAGAGTGGAGAAAGATAGGATGAAATATCACAGAGCATCTGTAAATGGAATAACTTTCTATTGTTCCAAAAATAAAATCAATATAATGCTAATTCCTGAAAAATCACAATGGTAAAAGGCAGAACTATTTTATGAATAATACATAGGATTACGTAGAGGTTACTCCACATATATGGGCATTTTCCTTAACCAGTCTGTTACTGGGTTGATACTTCAATAAGACTCACACAATCTTATTCCATCACTACCAGGATACTTTTCTATATAATTTTAGTCCTCATGCCTATTATCATCATCCAGCATCTTGAGAGATAATGAGGATGTGATGAAAGGCAGTTAGGATTGCAGAGCTGTTGTGTGAGAAAAGAGAAAATAATCTCTGAGTGGCACACTATCTCACAGTGACCACATATTCTTTTTTCCAAAAGTAGTAAGGAGCAGAGCTTCAAACCTGCCTACCAAAGTTAAACTTCTGATTGTCTCAATAATTATTGCACTAGTTCTCATTATAAATGAGTTGCTTTATGGGTAAGCTTATTCAAGCCATCAACGGGATATCAAGCATTAACAGCCATGCCTCACTTTCTTGATGAAGCAAAGTTTTTGGTTGTCGCTACACAAAGGCTGATCCTTCAATGTCCATTGAATGCACCTTTTGTTTAAGGTTTTGAGACTTGCTCCATTGTGTCCCAATCAGCAAAACAAGAGGCATCAAAGATCCCTTACATGGACTGCAGGATAGAACTCTCAAAAATACAGCTGTTGGTGAAAGCCAGTGTCTATTGAAAACTGCACCTTAAGCTCTCTGTGTAGAAACAACTTAAACACTTCCTTCACTCTGAATAAAGATAGATTCCTCTCCATTCCTCATTAGATTTACCAGAGATTTGTTTAGATTTATGGCCTTTTGATTTGGATTCCCCTACAAGAAGACACGCCTTCACCCAAATACCTTACCCAATTCTGTTTTTTAATTCTCTCAGTAGTTATTTAAAGAAAAAAAAGGTTAGTTTCTTTCACAGTTATTTAGTAATTGATCAACAAAAAAACATTAATAGCGAATAACTGAAGATTGGCAACAAAGTCTGTAGAGGTCACAATGGAACATATCTCTTTGTTTGGACAGAATAGTAACACAGTTGCACGCCACTTGTTTGCTCCCTGGTGCAATCAAAGGGCCATCTATTCCATTGTCACTGACGGACCTACAATAGTTTTGGATATAATCTTCATACCATCATACCAATGTCCCAATTCTTAATGTCAGGGTTTTCTAGGTGATGTTAACACACAAACTCCATCATGTTGCTTCAAATGCTTCTCTTCCAAGGATAAATCATAAATTTGTTTTTGTCTCAGCTGCCATTCTCGACTCTCCCCTCCATTTTTGACTGAACTAACCGCAATCATTATCTACAAATCGGTGACTCAGGTGGACTAAAACCAGTTGTGAAATGTGATATTTACTGGAAGGATAAGCAGACCGACATCAGTATTCTCTTCCAGACCAACATTCCCTGCATTAAGATCCTATTTATCCTCAGTCAAGTCAAGTCAAGTCACTTTTATTTACTATAGCACATTTAAAAAACAACTCTCGTTGGCCAAAGTGGTTTACATTGGTATAAGAATAGTATAACAAACAACAGTGGTTCATGGACATAAATTTAACCAACATGCCCTTTGGCTCAACTTGCCCATGCCGACCAAGGTGCCCCCCATCTACACTAGCACCACCTCCTCATGTTTGCCCCATATCGCTCTAAACATTTCCTACCTGCTTTGTCGACTACCATGGGCAGATTATTCATATGTCCAGCACCAGATTCCCAAAACAGATGCTCTTCTCTGTCATGGGAAGAGATTACCAAGTGGACAGAATAAAAGATTCAAGCATGTTCTCAAAGTCTCTTTGAACAATTGCTCCTACATCCTGAAAATCCCCAGCCCATACCTGTCAAAAGGTGGGGATGCAGCTCATGGAAGGACACTGAGAACCTCAAGGCCATTCATCAGGAGTACATGGACACTCACCATAAACAGTGGAATGAGTGCATAACCTCACATACCCTACACCAACTTGCCCCATTGTTAATATTGACCAAATTAAATACACCATAAAATGGAGGATCCCTGCATTTGTCAAAATTGCTTAACCTTTTTCCTTTTAACCTTGAAATATTGTGATTTGCTTTTGGGACTGTACATGTGCTTGTGGTTTATAAAGGAATGTGGTTGTGCGTGATAATAATAGATGTTGTAGTTTCTTGTCTGTGTAGGGCTTTGCTTGAGTGTTTGGAGCTCATGTACATCTGTTTAGATTACAGTCGATCTAGGTACAGGAAACAGGCTGCGGGAACGTGTTTGGTTGCTATTGACTGTGTTTGATTGTTCCCTGGAGCACCTTGATCTTTGGATGACTGAGGATTGTGGAAATAATAAAGTTTGAATGGTGTGAATTTGTGGGAGAACTTGAATAATAGTTTGAAATAATTGATTGGGCAATTGTGTGAAGGAGGTGTGTGAGTGCTAGCTCTTCTGAGCTGTTAGCCACTGTTCAGGAGCGAATTTGATAACCTTGGAGGTTGAAAGGGAGGAGTTAATTATTGAGGAGGTGTGAAGGGCTTAGGAATTCCGTTTCCAGTATTGAAAGACATGGGAAATAGTTTAGACCAAGATATGACAGAAGATGCAAATAATCTGCAATGAGCTCCCCCATAAGGCAGAAAGATTAAGAAACCTTTTCTGGAGCACTGAATAAGATGCCGTTGGGGGGCATGACCGTTGGGGGGGCATCAGAACAGTGAGAGGAATAGAGTACATAAAAATTATTATTTGGCAGTATTGTAATAGTGAGAGTGCAAAGGAGTTAATAGGATTATGGATGAAATATTATGAGGAACGAAAGGCAAGTAAAGAAGTTAGGAGAATGGCGAGTTGAGAAAAAACAATTTCAAAACTTGGAATAGAACTGAAAGAAGGTAAAGTAAATCGACCTCCAGGCAACAGGAGGGAAAAGGGTAGAGACGGAGGGAATCCCAAGGAACGGGGAAGAGGTAGATCTCCTGAAAATAAACTAGTCCCTGTAAATTCTAGGTTGAGATCCAATGGTTAGTGTTGACTTCGAGGGGGAAGAAGACGAATATTTGGAGGATTGGACAAATGTTGAAACTAATAGGAATTTGCAGCTTCCACCATGTTCCTCTTGCATTCCCCAGGCTTCACTTCCCCCTTGTATGACTTGTGTCCATAATAAATATCCAGAGCCTGCAGAACCTATAACACCCACTGCAGACTCAATGTTAAAGCATGCTCTACAAACAGCAGCCAATAGGGCACCATATTCTACGACTCCATCCATTCCACCAGTAATAGATCATCCAGTAGATCACGGTACCAGGAGTAAAACAAAGGAGTTAGCTCCGGTATTTAAAGAAAAAGAGGGTATGATAGATATAGTGCAACCACCGGAATATTTTTACGAGCCTCAACCTAGACAGATTAAACGAGTAGCAAGAAAAAGGACCTACTCATTTAGAAGGTACCGTGAACCCTCTAGGGAGGAGGAAGGTTCATCTGAGGGTGATACAGTAATTGAAGATGCCGAGATATATTTTGATGTGACAAAGAGTATACAAACTGAACAGACAGTTCCCATAGACAGTTCCCAGGCAGGAGAGTGCTGAATCCTGCCTTTGATTCGACCAGCGCGGTAGGTGTAAATAATCCCCGCACCATAGATGTCCATACTCCATGGAAGCCACATGAAATAATAGCAGTGTCAAATAAAATCCCTGATAGAAAGTAGTTACCTGCTGCCTTTGTGGATTATTTAAGAACTACAATGCGTGTATATCATGCAGATTCCCAAGATCTATGGGCGACGATACAACAAATAATTACTCCAGCAGAACACACCAAATTTTTGGCAGCCCTGGGACACCTGACACATGAAGCATTGGCAAATATAATGGTTGATGAGAGTGCTAGAGAAGAGGCTGTTTTAACGACCCTTGCAAACATCCTTCAGAAGCCAATTGATTGAACGAGAATCCTGGATATAAAACCAAAAAAGGGGGACGGAGCAGATGAATTTTTAGAACGATTCTCAAGATTGTACAGGGACCAAGCAGGTGACATAAATTAACCAGAGGGAGTAAGTTCCCCACAATATTGTGCCATCCTATTGAATTGTCTCCCCACTATGATAGCTGACGCAATTAAGACTAAAAACAGGGACTGGTCTGAGAACTGCTGTGAGGCACCATTAGAAGGATGGTAGGGAATAGGAAGATTATCCTGTAATTGGAAGAAGAGCTTAATACATGGTTAAGAGGGAAGGAACAAGCTCTGGCTCAGGACCATGGCGTCCTCACATGTTAGCCATGAATGGAATGGGAGAAATCAGAGTCCCAGAATATCCAGATCATTATTACTATTATACTCCTATTTTAGAACCAATTCTACTGGGACCAAGTGGTAAAAGAAATCCAACAACATTACCCAATCAATGTTATACTTGTGGGGGAATGGGACATTGGAGTCAAGCCTGTCTGACAAGGGAGCGAGTAGGAAGAAGGGTGCAAGGAAAGAACTTCCAGGGTCATGGAGATATTTGTGATCCTAGAGGATATAGAAACATCCAAGATCCCAGGAATTATAAGAGGTCGTTAAATTCAGGAGACTTCTTGGGTCCTAGAGAACACAGAGAGAGCTGGCCAGAATGTAAGGAACCAATAAGACAAACACCTTTTACGCAAACAAACCCGTTCTCACAATCCTTACACACCCACCAGTCCAGAAGTTATGGTCAAAGTAACATGACCACTACCCTTGGACCCACTCAAGTCATTTACCAAAATGAAAGAATTGGGTGTACCATTGTAATTAAGACTGAAGATCAGAAAAGAGGGAACTGTAAGCAATTCTATAACTGCCCAGAGAAGCACCGGATAGCAAAGAACACTGTAAATTTGGGAGCTTGTTATATATGTACACGATTAAGTCATTAGAGTAAAGAGTGCCCTTCCAGAAGACAGAATGTAGCAGAGTGGAGGAGAAATCAAGGGGCAATAAAGAAACAAGGATTGTGCAGGAGGTGTAGGAGTGAGGAATAGGAGCAAGTGTAAAGTCGTTTAATAAATTTGTGTTAAGTTGTTGTGCCTTCAGGACAGCACTGCTTATGACATGCCACTATCTGGGGAGTGAGGAAAAAGAGTATGTGGACCCTCAAGAATGGGCAGAAGACACAGCTCAGGTAGGAGACTCGGGTTCCATCCAAGTAGCTCCCCAGAGACAGAGACCAACAGAGAGAAGGAAGTGATACTGTCCTGTCCCTTTAACGTTCACAATTCAGGAGAGGCCAACAGAAAAGAAGACTGCTCCTCATAGTGATATTCCTACTCCTCAAAATTAAAGAAGATATACTTACCCTAGTGTCCAATCTTACCAACATGATACGATAATTGACACCTGTAAAAAGAGAAGAACGACGTCTTAGAAATTTGAAGAAATACAGATAGCCTCTAGAGACCATTGAGGCAAGCTCCAATTTACTGAATGTGGGAATCTGGAATGAAACCTCCTCTGTGGTTCGGGGACACCTACTTTGCGCCCAAATTTTGATTAATTTTGAGACATGATTAAGGACTTTAAAAATTTAGTTTTCGGCAATGACTTCTGGGATATAGTTTAAAAAATAATATGAGAATTGATTATTGACTTGCCATCTTTTCTTGTCTCACCCATAGGAGAACAATTGGAGATGGGACAGGACTGTTTAGTGACTATCAAGAAAAAGGGCAGACGCTAGTAGATATCAGAAATTACGGTGTGGATTTAACAGTGACGGAAATGCGCTGGGAACGTAAGGTGGTGGTGTAGAATGATGTGGTGGACTGAAATTTCAAATGACGAGAGGTCGATACTAACCATCCAGAAAGTTGCTCAGTGGTAGGAGGAGACTGGTTATAAGGAAGAACCCCTATTGTCTGTGAGTCTGTTCAACATATTGGAAAAAGAGTTGATTAGGTTGGAAGAAGTACCAGGGAAGTGGGTACGTTGTCAGATTCGATGTATTTGACAGGTGGATCAAAATTTATCTAACCCTTGATAATAAAGCGGCTACTATTATTAAAGTGCAAAAATTATCCCTAGAATTGACATTCTTAATTGGCTTGATTTAAAATGATGATCCACAACATATGGAACTAAATTGGTGTAATTAAATAGCTGGGAATTCCACAGCAATTGTATTGAATTGTGTTTATCGGCCACAGGCTGTGGATTGGAAAGGGGTAGGACAGACCCTGAAACTCAAAATAGTAAATTAAAGGCTGAGACTGAATTTGGCTGTATTGAAGCATTCCCCATGGTTGTTTTTGAATAAGAGTCACACCTGTAGGGAAATTTGGACTGAACCCAGCTGAAATTCATATGAGGAACCTTCATTAAGAATACATTGGACACCACCATATGACAGCAGAGAAAACTGACTGCACGTTAGCGTTGATTGTAGTATGGAATGATTGTATCACAGAATAGGAATAGTACACAGAGAAAGGTACATTGTTGACAGTGGATAACAGGAATGCATGGGAAAGCATCAGTGAATGTATGCATTGCTAACTTATTTCATCCCAAGTTCTCTTAGGAACTATAGGCTATATTTAGCGATGTTACAAAACCTACCTTCAGTGGCGCTGCAGATATGCCACGGGCTGTGTGCGCGAATTTGGCACCTTTGGGGGGGGGGGGGGGGGGAGGCGGGATTAAAATGCAGGTTTGTATCGCTTGTTGGAGAGGGATTTCCTCGGGCTGCTAGTCGATGAAGAAAAATCGATCGGACTTCCATTCCCATTTTTAAATCGCTGGACAATTTAATTGTTGGATTAAAATAAAAAGCGACTTTGAACGTCCTCAATGCCTACAACATGACGGATCGCAATAACAGGACAAAACAAAGGGTAAGTCGTTTATTTTACTTATAATCTTGCTTCTTGGGGTGGCTTTAATCTAATTTTACGTTGCGAAAATGTTATTTGGGCCCCATATGAATCGGCAGTGTCTTTCCTGCTGATATGGGGTTCAAATTCACCGCAAATGCAACGTTCCAATCGATCGCATTCCAGAATCACCCACTCGCACGATGCTTTAAATGCTCTTTTTTTTGGACAATCTTGTCATAAGAGCATCTAAATCGTCTATAGTTTGTGTTATTGTCTATCCATAATCAATGTTTTTATACTAAATATACACAACAGCTTTAGCCACATTTATTGTGCAAAAAGTTATAATTTTGATTATATTGAGAGTGGATGATTCTAGATTAATTTATGGGAATTAAACATTAAATTCCTTGCATCTGGCATATAAGTTCATGACAGTGAGATTTAAAAATCATGTTATATTGTGAATTCTTGTGTGAATGGGATTAGTTTGTTATTTGGAAACGTAAGCAATTTTATTAAAAAATCATTTTCTTAAGAAATTGAATCTACAGGACATTCTTAATGGGAAAGTAGTGGGCAGAAAGGCATGTTATGCATGATTTGAAGAGTAAAAACTCTTTACAATGTTTACAATGCCAAAATTGAAAAGTTGAGGAAAAACAAGGTGTACAGTTGCTTAATGGTTACAATCTGAGGAGTATGATGATGCTACTGATTATGATACGCCAATGTACCAGCTAGCAACTGATCTTCTCCATAAAGACATGGTCTTTTGCTAGAAATTTTAATTTATTTACCTATCTGTTACGGACACAGCATATAATACAATAATCTGATCTTGAGAATATCACATTTTTGAATTTTCAAGGCAGTCTGGGTGTTTATTACTATTTCCGTCACAATGGTCAACTTTGTAATTAGCTACAATTAGGTAACTAACTAATTATATGCTTTAATTTCAGGTCATCCAAGTTAGATGTTTTATATTTGTTTCAGAATGCTTCAATCTATAAGAACTGAACATTTAATTCAGTTCTCTTAATTTTTCAGAAAGTTATGGGCTTTTGACTGTCCTCGATCACAGCTTTTGTGTCAATGGAAAAACAATAGGGAACAAGATGCTAATTTCCGAGTATTAAAATGGCCATAACCTTTTTAATACTGAAGATATGAAAGTGAATTAGGTGTCTAGTTAAACTTCTTTTTATGCTTTATCTGATGGGATAAATTGCAGACTTGATTTTTAAAATATCAAAATTTTGTAACATTGCCACTGTATTATGAACCAAGCACAGATGAACTATCAAGATTGATAGATGGGATCCTCGCCCACGAAAACTCGGGAGGTGAAGACTCATCAGACAGAAATCATGAAGCTATGCCCACGAAAACTCGGGAAGCTTGACGAAGTTCTGGGAATATTCATCAACATCTTTTTGTTAGCACATTTGTTAAAGGAATTCTGCTCCAAGCTGGAGGATGAGACGTTCAGCAGCTGTGGCGGGGCTGAATTCAATCACCTCCTACAAGGCGAAATCTGGAGGCAGCTCGAATGTCGGCGAAACATCACTCCCTGACGAGCTTCATGGGTTTTACTCACACTTTGATAGGGAGAACACTGATGTGCTTTCTCGAGCCCCCATTCATTGTGTTGGTATTTCAGTCTCAGTCACAGAGGCCGACGTCGGAAAATCCTTCAGAGGGGTGAACCCTAGAAAAGCGCCTGGACTTGATGGTATACCTAAAAACCTGTGCGAACCAACTGGCTGGAGTTTTTGCGGACATTTTCAACCTTTCACATTTGAGGTCTGAGGTTCCCACCTGCTTTAAAAGGGCATCAATTATATGTGTGCCCAAGAAGAGCAAGGTGATATGCTTCAATGACTATCGACCAGTGGCACTAATGTCGGTGGTGATGAAGTGCTTTGAGAGGCTGATCGTGGCGCAAATCAACTCCTACCTCGACAAAAACCTGAACCCACTGCAGTTTGCCTACCGCCACAACAGATCAACCGTGTTGGCTCTCCACTCCGCTCTGGACCACTTGGACACAAAAACGCATATGTCAGGCAGGTATTCATTGATTACAGCTCGGCATTTAATACAATCATCCCCTCCAAGCTGGTTAGCAAGCTCTCAGGTCTGGGTTTCTGCGCATCCCTCTGCAATTGGGTCCTCGACTTACTCATTCAAAGATTACAGACTGTTCGTATTGGTGGAAATGTGTCAGCCTCGATAACAATCAGCACAGGAGCACCTCAAGGCTGCGTGCTCAGCCCCCTGCTGTACTCACTCTATACTCATGACTGCGTAGCTGGTCATAGTGTGAACTCCATCATCAAGTTCGTTGATGACACCACTGTTGTGGGACGTATCACTGATGGGGACG